>CM067284.1:0-5000000 GCA_033220335.2 Troides aeacus | reverse complement strand
ATAATTTATAGTAATCTGTTTTATAATTTATAACTCTTTTGTAGGTTTACTTTTTAGATAATTTTATTTTATGTCGAATTTATTCTAATTATTTTAAAATCGTTTATAAGGTAGAATAAAGGTAAAAACAGAATTTTAAGTTGGTCAAATTGTGCGAGTTCGCCTCCTTCTAAATGTTACTTGTACTAAACAATATCCAATAAATAGATGCCCTAAATCCTAACTCTTCTCTAGGTGTAACAAATCCTTGTTCGATGGCGGTATCTTTTTGAATGTCCTTCTCAAGGGAAGCTAGTGTTAAGGCGAGGTCCATTTATTAAACAAGATTTCGAGATGCGTTATTCTTCTGTTTGTCACCATTGTTACCTTCCGAAAAGAGTCTGTAGACTCTGTGAGTACTGTAGTACTCTATAGCACTTGGGCTGTGCTTAAGGAAGCATGAAATCGAAAAGATATTTTTAAAAAAAAAAACTATAATACTTCTCCATTTATTTCTTAATCCTTAATGACAATTCTTCTCATATTCTTAATACCTTGTGACAACAACATTAAACAAAATCAAGACTTTTTGATTATGAAATAATACAATATACATCGACATACGAGTATGCCAGTCGCTTAGTAATTATGTAGTGCCTATTATTCCAATAGGCATTATAAAGGGTGTCTGGCGGCAGATTTATATTTTAAAAAACAAATATCTCAATAAGTTATAAACAGTGCGGGGGGAAGGTGGTGTCATTAGAATCACCGATCGTGCGGATTTCTTAGTCACGATGTCGCAGTGGTCGGGTGAGCATCGCGCGTTCGCTATTGAAGCATTTTTCAAGAGTAACGATTCTTACGTACTCGCTCGCCGACAGTTTTGTTCACATTTCAATATTCGACGGATAGGCGATGGGCCGAGTGTGAATTTAATTCGTTCGTGGGTGGAGAGGTTCCGCGCAACTGCTTCGGCTATGAACACACCACGGCCAGGACCTAGTCGATCATCAAGGACCCCCGAAAACATTGAACTGGTTGAACGCAGTTTACGTGAAAATGCACGACTTTCGATACGGAAAAGGGCAGCTTCACTGGGACTTCCAAGAGCAATTGTGCATGAAATTTTGAAAAAAGATATGAAGTTTCATCCTTTTAAAATTCAAATAATTCAAGAATTGAAATAAAATGACTTTGCGTCACGCAAATTTTTTTGTGAAACCATGTTGGAGCGTTTTCGCACTGTGAATTCCATTTTTTGGAGCGACGAGGCTCATTTTCATTTAAACGGACACGTAAACAAGCAAAATTGCCGTTACTGGGCTCTAAGAACTCGCAATCCTCGACTGAAGCACCAAAAACCATTACATTGCCCAAGGATAATCGGACCATTTTTTTTTTGAAAATGCACGGGGCCAAGCGACGAATGTCAATGGTGAGAATTATCGGCTCATGATTTCGAATTTCTTTTTGCCGAACCTGCGAGCTCATTCATCATTCTCATCACACACGTGGTTTCAACAGGATGGTGCGACCGCACACACGACCAGAGCTTCGATGGATTTGTTGCGAGAAAATCTCCCTCAAAAACTGATTAGTCGCTTTGGGGACATCCCGTGTCCACCGAGGTCACCCGACCTCGAATGGAACTCCAATGGATTTTTTTTTGTGGGGCTACCTCAAAGAGAGAGTTTACGCCAACAATCCGCGAACTGTTGTGGACTTAAAAGAAAATATTCGGCGAGAAATCAGCGCAATTGAACTAAGTTTACTGCAGCGTGTGGCACGGAATACGAGGCTCCGTTTCGAACAGTGTGTGCAACAGGATGGAAGACATTTGGATGACATTATCTTTAAAAAATGAAATCCGCATTTGTACTCTTCTTTTAATACTTTTAGTAAAATTATATGTCAAACATATTATTTTTTATTTAAATTTGAAAACATAAATCTGCCACCAGACACCCTGTACAATAGGCAGTACAATGGACATTTGCAATTATAACGTATTTTAAACTGAAATTTATGTTTTAGGGAGCCACATGAACGGTCAGTGACTCGTCGCATGAGGCAGCATCAATTCTTGAAGATGAAGCCGCGAGGGGCAGGCGTCATGCACGCTTTCACTGCTCTTACTATGCTCACAATGGCTAATGGTATTTATTAAATATTTTTACTATGTTAATTTTTTTTTCCCACAAAACAGCGACACGAGCAACGTGGTAAATAAAATCGCGCCAATAATAATGTAGCGATACGATGGTAAACATTGCACCCCATTATACTCGACGTTAACATTATACATACGTAAGACATTATATCTCGACTACCCAGTTATTTCACTACCTACAAATCTATTTGAACTCGAACACAGTAACATTTACACATTAATGTTTAGCAGTAGAGATACCATCCGGGGAAATAGGATTTGAGAGACGTTGCATCTAGCTAGACGGACTCCGGAAAAAAAACCAGACCATATACTCTACGGTCCAATATATAATACTTTATAGAACATTCCTTAGAAATTGGAAAGCTCCAATCCGATTTATGTGACAGTACCTAATTCTGTCAACGCTCTAAAAATTTTACAGTAATTAAAATATATTGGCCACTTAAAAATCACCGGAAAGTAAAACGAAAGGTTAGGGCTTAGTGGTGGCAGGTCTCTGTTGTCGGACACCATCTAGGAAGGCACAACTGCAGCGGCTATTTCTACCGCCAAACAATAGTTTGCAAACAAAACTATGTTCCGGGCTGAAAGGTGCTGTATCTAGTGTAAATACTAAGGTAACTAGATCTTATGTTGTACTGTGTATACCATTCTAACTTCTCGCTCATCTCACTCGTTTTGTACAATAAAAAAAAAAACTGTTGGTAAATCACTAAAACCTTTTTGTTTTATTTCCTTGCGTTACCATTTACTACCTTGAAATAGTAAGGTAAAGTACCTCACTAGTTTATATTTATACCTTTTACACCTACTTAGTTTCTTAATAAAATATTTAAACACGCTGTTGTTTTATACATTATGTACATATTTCCTGTTTTGTTTGCATAGATTAAAAGTAAATGAAAATGATGTTTGCACAACAACAACCTTGACGGAAAAATATATATTAATCATTTATCACGAACGCTATTAATATCTATAATTATATTAAATTAGTTATAATAGCAGCCGCTTATTCTGTCAACTATTTGATAAATAATATAGTGTATATTTTATTTCTGTTTATAATAAATAGATGCTTGTGAAGGTTTTTCTCAATAATCTAATAACTTGCTAATTATAAATACAACCTTAAGGTTTTCCTTTCTTTTTGCTAAGGATTTTCTATAATCTTAACATAAATTTTCATTCCTTTCCTTAAAGTACTTTGAAACAGGAAATTTACTATGAAATTATTTCGTTACTTATATATTAGTTTTGTATCACTAGCATATTCACCTGAAGGTAATGTTACTCCTGCCCAAAATCACGTGGCGCTAGTTAAGATGGTATACAGCACCACATTAACACGTTAGATGTTAAGTCTTGTTGATCGTGTAATTTTACTAGCAATAACGCCTTTCATACCGGAATGCAGTAATATTTACACACAACTTATATTTATATCTACTTATCTAGACGGTGTCCGGCAAAAGACCTACCACCTGTGAAAATAACTTTCTTATATGCTGCCATGCTAATATATAATTAGAAATTGTAAGATCGCTTTGTGTCCATAACCCAGACTCGGTGAAGCACACAATACAACTGTCGTGCATCCGCTCTCAACGGCGGCTCTCGTGTTACTGACGTACTAACATTATTCGTACGTACTCGAGACAGTGTACCCACATACACTATTTTGTAGTGTACCCACATGTACCACAAGAGTAAAGTATTTTTTAAAAGTTATAGCAATTGTTGTAAGATTGATAATTGAATAAAAAACCTACACGTGACTACTAATAGCTTTAATTTTTATGCATAAAATTTTTATGTCCCAGTGAAGATACAGCTATAATCAGGCTTGTTGGAACTAAAACAAATTGATTAATTCAGAAACTTTTAAAATTAGCTTTTAGGATGGTTGCTACCATCAAACATTCACTAAGATAAATGTGGTTTGGTTACAAACTATCACAAATTATATCCATAAGTACAAGTAAAGACTATTGTAATATATTAATAAATATACTATATATGTACATAATAAAAAATAACCAGTGTCAAGTAAGAAAGTTGTATGCATCCTATTCGAATATCGCTTTCACTGTAGACATACTTTCTCTGTGTCTTTATCGAGATCGAAAACGAATAATGTAATAGATAATAATAAGATTTTTCATATTAACTTAATTTAGGCATTATTAATGTTCTTCATTCTCTACTTACCTTATTTCTTCTAAATAAACGTAGGTTAATGTGTAGTAACTTAATAGAAAATTTACTAAAACTGAAGTGATTAAATAATCATCAGCCGATAGACGTTCACTACTGACCACAGGCCTCTCCCAATCTAAACTTTCATCAAATCTACATTTACATTTAAAAGTAAGAACATCTTTGGAACAGAATCTGTTGTTAATTATGTAAATGGACAAAAATTGCAAACATATTATCATCATCGTCATTTTGACCGATGGACGTCTACTAATGGAGATAAGTCTCTTGTAATGTGTTCCACAAAGCACGGTCAAAGCGAAAACAAACAAACAATAAATACAAACAAAAAACAAACTTACAAACAAACAAACATATATTTATTAGTAATATGTTGCTGCTGTTGCAAATGTTACTTAAACAATGAAATTTATTCATATGTACTTGCATAATGTGAAAAATTCATATTAATTTTAGGTGACTAAAAATTATACTTTATTAAGCTGTAATGTATCTATACTGTTTACTATTGGGAATTTATTAGGAACGATTGGAGAACTAAATGAAAAAAATATATTATATATGTTTCCCTATTTTAGCACAAACGACATGTAACCAAGGAATGGGTAGAGTGATGTACGAACGATTACCTAATCAACAGCTGCACGGATTCGACGACGATGTGGTGTGTATATCTTGTTATCATTAAATAAATGTTATGTTTATGATGTAAGATTAACAGAGAAAATAATAGGAACTTGTTTACAATTATTTCACTGGCGTGCTTATCATTATCTCAGTTACAGTTTTGATAAGCTATATAAGTTATAATGTAAATAAATATCTTCTACTAGCGAAGAATACGTATAAACAAATACTTTATAAAATGGCTACTTAATCGAACAACGTTAAAAAAATATTAGACGGTATTAAATCAACCATTCTTATTATACTATCCTATACTTCGGTTAATATTTTTTTCATTTTCGCGTTACCGATATTAATGCATACCATTTTTACTTAAATATCCATTTGTTAAGATTTTAAGTTTTTGATTTATTATAATAAAGAAAAATATTGTATTTGTGTTAGGTTCGGGAAACCGCGCCACCTTTTCGTGTATTAGAGAAATGTCAAGACCTCTGCCTTCGCGATCGTTCAGGGAATAGTCTAGTCCGTACTTGCAACTCCATCGACTTTCAACCTGGGGCACGGATAGCAGCATTCAGCCCTGAACCGGAGTATGAGGAGTCTACGTGCTACCTTACAAGGGAGCAAGCCGCACCTGAGGGTATAGGCACTCTAATGATTGTACCCAACAGCGTGCATTTCAACGAAATCTGCCTAACTTGTAAGTGTTAACAAATTATATAAACAAACAATGGAAGTTCCTCATTTTATTTAAATTATAGTTTGCTAATTAATCATTACAGCAAATCGTCCAGAACGCGAATGTCCTTCGCGTCGATACGTCTTCGAACGTCACTCCAGGAAACGCTTGAAACTGCCACCCTCGGATCTCAAAGAGATTATGGTTGCTAACCGTACAGAATGTGAGGACAAATGTTTAGGGGAATTCAGCTTTGTTTGTCGTTCTGCAACCTACGATTCTGCATTGCGAACCTGTTCCCTTAGTAGATTCACTAGAAGAACTCACCCCGAATTATTAGAAGACGATCATAATGCTGATTACCTCGAAAACACTTGTCTTAATGGTAAATTTTTATTCAAGTTGGAACTAATAAAGTTTTATCTATTATGTAAGCTTTCTATAGAATAGAATATAAAGATTAATTTTTTTTAGCGGAAAGACGCTGTGACGGCTTGGCTGTATTTATAAAAGAAGAGAACAAACGTCTTGGAGGGCCTTTCGAAGCTGACGTATTCTCTAATATGACTCTAGACGAATGCCAGTCAATGTGCGTGCGTGCAGAAAAGTAAGAAACATTCTGAATAATACTTTAAATTTGGTGTACATATCGTTGTGTTCATAAAATTTATGTATTTATTCGACTTTATTACATTATCATTATTAGAAATATTCAGATATGTCATCTATGCAGATATGGACGAAAAGTAAGGTTTTTAGTATTGTCTTTTGTCTTTGCCAGGTATTTCTGTCGTTCCATTGAACACGATGCCATGACTCGTCAATGTGTACTTTCTGAAGAGGATTCAGTTTCTCAAAAAGATGACGTCACAGTGAGTGCATCTCCAACGCACCACTTCTATGATCTTGTATGTTTAGACAACCGTAAGTGCTTTACGATATCATTTAATAAAACTTACTAAACAAATTTTGAACTTCTTTTCTGTTATTAGAAGCAACAATGATGCTGGTTTTATATTAAAGTCATGAGTTTTTTTTATGACAAAAATGTAGAACTTAATAATTTAGATGATATTTAACAAAAAACAATATGAGTAGAATGAATTATAATTCAAAAAAATTGCCGAAGATAAAACGAAACCACAATAAGGTTTTCTCTCGCAATTACGCTTAGTCTCTCATCGGGTGACAGCTCGTGGCACGGAGTACCCGGACAACAGCGTCACTTCGCACTTGTTTTCCCCTGGAAGGAGGCCTGACACCGCTTTCCAGAGGTACAGGAACAGCAGGATCACCGGGGAGTTCCACTCTGAAATCACAGGTCGTTCCCTCAGTGAATGCTTAGACGAATGTCTGAGGCAAACAAGTTTTCAATGCAGGTAATATTCCTGCTCTTGTATTGCATGTTAACTTAGATTTACCACATACTTCAACTATAAAATCCTCTAAAAGATTTTTTTGTACACATTAGTGTGCTGAGTATGAAGCCCAAAGTTGTTGTTGGTTAATGTAAGAGCAAACGACAGAGGGTTTGGACTACAAAATACGAGTTGAAAATATGATTAATTAATTTTAAGTATAATGATTTCCTATACAGCAAATAACAAAATCTCAATGTTACTACGAAGTAGTACTAATACTAAGTCCTCTTTACCACAACTATTATTTACCTCTTAGTCATACAAAACAGAATTATACTAAAACATACAATGTTAGCCCGAATAAGGTTCATTGAACGATAAGTGACACATATCAGAGTTCCATTTTAGTAATGTTTTTGTTCAGGTCCGCTGTATACAGCGACAGAGCGAGGACATGTCGTTTAAGCCGGTACAACCAGAAAGACGGAATGCGTTTGTTATATGACCCAGATTTTGATTACTACGAAAATCTTATGCGTAAGTAAACTCAAACAACTCAATAATCAGTAAATTTTTTGGATAAAATTTTACTGGTTCTTACTGCGTGATTATTTAATACATATATTTTAAATACCACATTTTAATAAGGTGATGTAGTGATAAAGCTCTGTTGGTACAGGGCATTATCTCTTTGGTAGGTTTAACTGCGCTTTATTTTCTTTTAATTAACGAAAATAAGTACATAAAGATACATCTAACATTGTGTCCTTTATGTACATAACGAAAAAAGTAAAGGTTCTAATTTATTAATCGTGATAGAGTGAAGGGTAAAAACAAAATAATCTTCTAGTGTTCCCACAGCTGAGACTCGAGACTTCACACAAGGCTTTTTTTACCATCATGCTGTAAAAGTGAAGAAATATTTTTAAATAAATTAATTAACTTTTTTTTGTATGTTTATGATAATAATTATCTTTTTAATTACAATGATTATATCTACAATAAAAATTTTCCATAAACTAAGTGATCAACGATCCAGAGGGATCAAATGGCGTTAAACTTCTTAAAATTCTAAGAGAATATTTTTGGACAATTATTTTTTATAACTACGTTGCTTAATACTTGTTGATGTTGTTTGAAGTTTCTTTTATAAGTTATTAATTACTACTGAAATTATTTTTTAATTTCATTGTAATGCATTTTTAGCAAAATATTGAACGTTTATAAATATAATACTTCCGAAAAGACAGATTAATAAAATTGAAAAGTAGGTAAATGTTTCATTGATAATATTTTGGGGATATAGATCAGCTAGTAAGCGGTGAAAACGAAGCTGGGGGCGCGGGAACAGGATCTCAATCTTCTTGGGGAAGACCGGGGTCCAACACAGGTTTGGTGCATGGTTGTAAAGGGTATATATTGTATAGGGGCAATTATGGGAATATAAGATATTATCTATTTGGTTTATATTGTAAATAGTATATAGCTAAACGAATTAAAACTAGAAAGAAAAAAAAAGTAATTATTAAGTAGTAACTGTATAATAAACGAATATGTTTTATTTAAAATTTTGTAATACTCTAAGTATTGTTTGATATTGTCGTAAGTAATATGTGCATGTTTGTTTATATATGAACACCTATTGCATGATTGTTTTTATTGTATAAATTATGAATTCATTGCAACTGAATTGGCGAAGCGGTTCTTTAGAAGAATGTATAAATAACTTACGTGGACACGTAGTAGTCGTGCATGATCAAAAATTTGTCTTAGTATTTCATTTTTATTTTTGAATAAAATACATTTCTTCAACTGTTAAAGGTGGTAACGGTGGTGGAGATCGTGACCGATATCCGCCCGGCGTTGATCGCTTTCCTGATGACGACCGATATTCAACGGACGATGACCGGTATGATCGGAGACCTGACCGGTATCCACCGCCTGACGACCGGTACCCGGCTGGACCCGATAGATATCCATCAGGAGATCGGTATCCACCAGCAGATAGGTATCCCGATGACAGATACCCGCCTGGTGTTGGCCCTGATACATTCCCATCCGATAGGTACCCTCCGGGAATAGACAGATATCCACCAGCAATTGACAGATATCCATCACCAGATAGATATCCCGCACCGGACAGATTTCCAGGTGGAGACCGCTACCCAATCGACAGTGGACGGTATCCATTCTATGATTATCAATCGAATGACATCGGTAGATATCCCGGCGCAGAACGGTATCCTATAAGTAGATATCCTATAGATGTGTATCCTGACAGATATCCAGAGGACCGATATCCATCAGACAGATATCCGGTGCGTGGAAGTGGAAGATATCCTAACCGTTCTCCATGGTTGTCTAACCGTCATTCTGACCGATACGATCATGATCGTTTCTCCGGTGCTAATGACTGGGGAAGATATCCTTTTAGTCGATATCCAGTTGGTGTGAATCGAGACCCAGCTCCTCTAGGAGGTGATCGGTACCCGGATTTATATGACAAATATCCGCCGACCGGTTCGTCATTTCCGGGTAAGAATTTTAGCTATGATGAATGAAAATATACACATAAGTATATTCTTATTTATGCCGATACATCGTTTGTTAAGGTTACGGACGTGGCGGCTATTATGGATCTGACTTCCCTGGTGGCGAACGTTACCCAGATAGGGGAGTTCGGCCAGGACCGGACAGGTAAAAAGAATTTCAAAAAAATTCAATAAATTTTGGTTTTCTACCACAGAATTCTTTTACAAAGCCGTTATATTATAGGTATCCCGTTGAGCCACGACCTACTTTTGGTATAAGACGACCTATAGATCGCCCTGGCGGATACCGAGGAACCTATCCTCCACCAGGACTTGATAGACCATTAGGTAATTTATGATAAATAATAGTAACAATAACATCTTTTTGGTCAACAGAAATTTAAATCATATTGCGCTCTTTAGGCGGAGGAGGGTATGGTGGTTACGAGACAGATGGACCAATAGGTCCAGTCGGTGGACCTGTTGGGGGGCCAATTGCTGGTTCTCTTGGGATTCCAATTGGTGGCCCTGTTATCGGAGGCGCAGGGGTCGGATCCATAGGCAGTGGCGTCGGAGGTCCTATTGGAAGACCTCCAAACGGCAACAGACCATGGCAGGGATCTCGTTGTGAAGAAGATAGCTTTAGACAAGTTGGTCGTCAGCGTATGCAAAGACGCTATGTTCGTCGTTTTACTACTGCTCAATCATTAGCTCACTGTCAGAGAGAATGTATCGAAGCGAGAGACTTCATTTGTAGATCATTCAATTACAGGTAAGAAAGTAATATTTAATAAAATAGCGTCATTTATCTAATACATACTAGGTCTAAACAGTCTCATGTATTTTTAGAGAGGGTGCTTACGGCGCTGAATCACGTGATAATTGTGAACTTAGTGACCGTGATACTCGAGAATTAGATGCAGCGAATCCAGCACATTTCGATAATACAGCTAATGATTACGATTACTATGAAAGAGCGTTGGGGCGAATTGCTGATGATTGTCTCGACGGTAAGTAGAATCTCGAACGTTATATACTGAGATTTTAGCAAAATAGATATATAAAAACTTACTCCTAAATCTCCTGTTTTATTGAATAGAATTACCAAAAATTTATTTTAAATACAATTATTATTTATTTTTTACAGTTTCACAAGTATGTAATGAAGATGGTATGGAGTTTACTCTACGACTTCCTGAAGGTTTTTATGGGCGAATGTATACTTACGGTTTTTACGACCGTTGTTTCTTCCGAGGCAATGGTGGAGTGTCCAATATTCTGCGGATAACTGGAGCGCATGGATATCCCGAGTGTGGCACACAACGAGTGGGTGTTTATAATCGTTTATGTAACAATATGTAATAATGAATTTAGTTAAAATTATTTAATGTTTTTACAGTATGGTGATACTATGACCAATATAGTAGTGGTTCAGTTTAGTGACAATGTACAAACATCTCGTGATAAAAGATTTAATCTAACGTGCCTGTTCCGGGGACCGGCGGAAGCGGTTGTGACTTCAAACTACATTGGAGCCGGGTGAGATTTCGGTTTATCGTTATGTTTGTATCTATTAGAAAATAAAAAACACAAATGTATCCTAATTAAAATGGAAATTAATTTACTATTTACTAAAGTTACTTGTAGTATTACATCTAAATGAAAAGATGAATCTATAATCTTAAAATTCATTTTCCAATAGATACAACCGACTCAAATATATTTGATAATAACTGATAACCAAGTTGTGGCGTGATATCATACTTAGTAGTATTAGAGTGGTTTTATTTGTGTTACTATATCTGTGGGAAATTCTCAACTAAATTACTCTAATAGAATATACATATGTACTTATAAAACGTTATTTTTTGGATGTTTTTTTTATTGTTTGTGTTTGTTTATGTGAATGTGTGTTTACAAGATTGCAGATGTTAATTTATTCTTATTTTAATAAATTAGGTGTTAGGTTATTATTAGCATGTACTCGCTGGTTTCTTTTGCCTCACTAACAGGTACTAACGACAAACTCTGAATGAACACCTACGAAGTTCTTAAAAATTATGTATGCTAATAGTCATTTAACGTGTTCATTCAGAGTAGAAATACAATTCGCGTAAACTTAACTTTAAACCTAACCGCAGCGTTATTATTGATTCTATCAACAGATCAGGCAGCCCCATTCCAATTGAATATCTTCCGGAAGAAAGTTCACTCAACTCGAAAGTTCGTTTAATGATCCTTTACCAAGGCCGGCCTACAACCACTATCGCCGTCGGAGACCCTCTAACATTTAGATTGGAGGCGCAAGACGGATACAATTATGCTACTGATATATTTGCAACTAATGTCATTGCAAGAGATCCGTATTCTGGTAGATCAGTGCAACTTATTGACCGAGTTGGGTATGTGATTCAAATTTAAAATTATTGATATATTAATAATAGATTTAGTAAACGAAACCTTATGCATTATACTGATTTTCGAACATTGATTTATATTGGTATCCATAAAATTTTATTTGAAAATATTTACATTTTATTTCCAGATGTCCAGTTGATCCAGACGTCTTCCCAGAATTAGACAAAGGACGTAATGGTGACGCGTTAGAAGCAAGATTTAACGCATTCAAAATTCCCGAATCCAACTTTTTAGTTTTTGAAGCTACTGTCCGAACGTGTAGAGATGGTTGTCAGCCGGTAGGTATTATTAAAACAAGTTATTTTTAGGATACTGCAACTACGTCAATCGTCAGTTTACACTGTTAAGACCCTCTTAGGTTATCTACTTAAACTTAACCTAACGATAAATTCATTCTATTTAGATAATATTATGATTATTTTTATGTATTAAAATATATTGTTTATTCCAAACAATAAATTTATTTACAGTCTAATATTTGTAACGAATTTTAATCGTTACAATAGAATTTTTTGGGAAAATTACAAAAGATCTTTTGTTTTACAAACGGTTTAAACACTATGGCGTCTGTTAGATACAGGTTTACTTGTGGTCAGCGACTATTTCTGACAACAAACGGTAGTGTGCAAAAAATACTATATATGTTTGAAAGGCGTTGTAGCTATTGTAATAATTGGGATAACGAGACTCAACATCTTATGTCTTTAGCGACGATTGCAATGCTGTGCAATGTATAACATCCTCAATAGCACCGTGTAGTTATGGAGAAGCGTATCATATACCATCATTAAATCCAATATTGTGTTTACTGGGTGATAGGATACCTTTTCCGAAAACGAAGACAAACGATAGTACTAATGACACCATTGATGATGGGATTGCCGGTTTTTTTTTAGTAAAGTATATATTTTTTATGAAACTAGTTTCATTTAGCTGTACTAACATGATCGTTCGATTAAATATTGTTAATGAAATGTTTTAAAAAAATGTTTTTTTTTTAATCAGGATCGATTTTGTTTCGTCCCGTCATCGATGATGTCATTAGTACTATCGTCTGTCTTCGTTTTCGGAAGCGGTCTCCCAACACCCAGTATATTGCTACAAAAATGGAAAACATAGATTTTTTCTGTTTTGAAAGCCAAAAAACTTCAGACGAACAAACGTTATAAGCCACGTAAAAAAAAACTTAAAAAAATTCAACACATTATGATCACGTCACCTATATATTGTAATATTTATAGGCTTATTGTCCAAGTCATACTGGGCGGTCGGAGCCATCCTTCGGTCGTCGACGTCGTGAGACCAACACTACAGCAGAAGTGGGAATTAATAAAACGGTAACCATAAACAACAATGGTGATAACAAAAAGGACAAAACTGGAGAGGACGCAGGAACGGTTTACAAAATTTCGTATGAAGAAGCGGCCGTCGACAAATATCTTAAGGATGAAGTGGAAACGCCAAGTCATGTAAGAAAAATGATTGAGGTGAGTTTAACCTTCGTTTAATTTAAATTTATTTTATAAGTGACTACTGATATTGATGCAAACATTTATCATATTTTGATTTACGGTTACAAAGAAAAGAGAATGAAATTGTAACACTTTCATAACATTTCACATAAACAAATAGAAATTTCTTTATCCGAATTCTTTTTGTTCAGACTTTTTCAGAACGCCTACAAAAAACTTAATTACTTATTTTTATATAAAAAAAGTTGAAGTTTTTTAAAATAAGGCAAAAATATTATACTAATATTTTTTTCTTTTTAAAAAAACATTGTTTTAAGGGAAAATTAATGAGTTTTTTATAAATCTTTTAAGGTCTTTGACAATCGAAATGAACTCTTAGAAGAAAATGGAGCAACAGATTCATCACCAGTTGTAGCAGAAGCGGGAGTATGCGTCTCTCCTTATCACTATAGATCTCTTCTGGTGGCTCTCTGCGTACTCTTATCTTTACTTCTAGCAATGTTAACTGCTGCGATGTATATTTACAGGTAAGCCATTTAAAAATAGTGGAGAGTCAGTTGTTGAATATTCTTTAAATCGGTATCTTTGCAACTCCTGTTTCTGATGCGAAACAGAAAACGCTATTATGGTCTTATCGGAGACTATATTACCAGGAAAATTATAGTAACGAGACCTAACATCATATATCTTCAAGCAGCATGCACGGGAAATGCAGTGTCACTTTTACTAGCGCCATATTGTTATTGTTAGGCATATGACTTACAATGATATGAAACACTTCTCTTGTCACTTCGTTACATAAAAAAAAACAATAATGTTTGAAACTTTAGGTAAATTACCGCGAAATTTTACTATTTAGGCTAAGTCAAATCTTAAAATAAAGTAATATTGCAGACGCTACTGGAAGGTTCTTCGCAAGAATATTCAAGTATCCAGCCCTATTCCAGCGGTACGGCCTGTTGCTCCCGGACCGAGACCCAACCGCGCTTCTCTATTTTCTGCTTCTCACCTACATAAACCCTTCTCATTGAGGTATTAATTAAATTTGTACAATTCTAATAATTAAAACATTCTTTCACTTCTAATATAAAACTTTGCTTTGATAACTACTCTTTCCATTTGTACTCTAATATATCAGTTAAACCACGTAGGACTATCAGTACATGACAAAGCAGGAGAAGACAATCTTCCTAATCTGTGGCTAACCATAAGTGACAATATTATATAAACAAAATGTATGTTTTAAATATAATCACAATGATATTCGATGTAATGAGCGATCAAATATTTACATTTAATATCCTCAACATAATAGGCATCCATTGTTGGACATTGGCTTGGCTTCCCCCAAAGATATCTCTCGCTCTGTTCGCCTATTCATTTAATATAATTTTCGTTAAACAGTATTTTGTTGTAGGATTAAACTGCTAGAAGTTTAAGTTAAATTAGACAGATTTATAAAACAATCAAAACTATCTATACATCTAATATATTATCTGATAGTATCAGATTCTAGTCAAGATTATTTTTAGTCATGTACTCCACGTAAATTTAATTTAATATATTACAGATTACTTAAAGATATAAAACACAAAATACTATGTTAGCCTAGTTATAGCGGATCCAACAACGGTTTAATTTTTATTTTCAGCTTGGTTATATACTCTCGTTCTAATAATGGTTATTGTGTAATTCTATTTATAAAGCGAAATCTAGATTTAGAATCAAATAATGCGGATAATAGACTCATAATCATAATTAATATATTCTTTTTAACAACTAGTCTCGATGGCATAAAATATTTACTAATATTTTAATTAATTATTATGTATTATAAATGTAATTGTATTTGTTATTTTATTAATACTTTTTATTTACCGTTCACATTGCATATAATTTCTTGCAGTGGACTGGGTCGAACATTTGCTGAAGTCGGCGCGGAAGCAGGCTCTTCAGGAAGATTGGCGAATGCCTTTGACGACGGCAGCGAACCGATTTACACCGATCCGTCACTTTTTGAGCGTTCACGTTCGCTACGATCATTAAATTCTTTGGACATGAAGCCTGAGAGACGCGATCATCACGCATAACTAACTTCAACACTAATGCTTAACGATTTTGGAAAATAATTCTAATCCTCTTTTTAAACGTAAACTTACTGCCATAACATGCTCAGTTTCTTAACCGTCCAACTCTTTTTTAAAGATATTCATTTTCTTTTTTCCTTTTAAAACTTTATTGTAAGTCAGTACTAATAAAGGATATTTTCAATGATGATATTTTATTTAATACATATATTATTAGTAAAACAGCTTAGTTGTTTGTAATATAACTATATATAAAAGATGGTTCATTGGGGTATTGGTGTAAAAACGTCAAAAACTTTTTTTATTGTGCACATAAAATACATCAATGAAATCTAATACAATTTTAATTACATCAAGTTGTATTGCGAGACATATTTCCTATATAATTTTCCATATTCAATTTATTCTTGGTTGCATACTGCTCATACATTAGTACAGGCAAATAATTTGCAGTTGCTGCTGTTCTTATACTGTAAAATTAACAATTATATATTTTTGTAAAATTAAAAAATATACATTACCTTAAAAGTTTTTAAAGGTTTACATATTGTGAGCACTTATATTCTTTGCCATTTTGGTTTAATAAAATCTTTGTCCAGCAGTGGACGTCTTCCGGCTGATTGGATGGATGGAAAATCATATTCCTTATATAGAAGCCTAATTGTAAACTAAGATTTTTTTTGTCATTGCAATGTGTGAAGCATATTTATCCAAGGGTAAATGATATGCCAGTCCATGACAACATACCATTAATTAGGATGATATACACTGCGCATCATTGTGTTTGTCACCTTGAGGCATAAAATGTTGTCTTGTTACACATTAATAATTTCACTACCTACTACAACTTTCAAATTGGAATGCAGTAATGTTTGCTCACTGCTGTTTAACAGAAAAAAAATTGAGGTAGTGCATACCAATGTCTCTAGTAACACAGCTACCATCTGTAAATATTATATGAATTATTCTCTATTGTCATATAATTCACAGTGTTACATTTTTCAAACAAATTTATACAAAACAACATTCTGAAAACTGATGAACTATTTTCCTAATAGTATATAGTATTCTACAAAGATCTGACAATTTGTTTGTAGTACATTTTAGAAATTTAAATAATAGCACTGTCACAATCAGGTAAAAGTATGAATGAAATGTCAACCCTTTACTCAACCACACTTTGAAGAATTTTTAATAAGATACATACCTGAACATAATTTCTTTAATAATTTATGACTCAAGTTTAGTGGAACATAAAAAGAAATAAATAACACTTAAATATAATTTATTATAATTTTTAAACTTAAAACATTATATATTCACATATGATATGGTGCAGGTGTAGGCACACTCATCAAAGGAGAATCTAAGTATTCCATTTCACTTGTACTTGGTGTAGGTTCTGACTGAGCATTTAACTTCTGTTGTAAAGTTTCATGTAACTTGTGTACAGATTCATTGTGTTGTGTACCAGGTTGTAAAGCTTTCATTAGTGTCTGTATTCTTGTTTCTGGCAGTTTTGGATGTATATACCACAATAATTTAAGAATATGCCTTGTTACATTGTCTTTAGTAAGCCCCGCAAAAAAGAATTCATCAAACAAAACTGTACTGAAGTCTTCACCTTGAAATTCATCAGGTAGTTGAATCAATAGAGCAACAAGTGCATGTAAAAACGGATCTTCATATGCACGACCATCTTTACAGCTCCCAAGTATACTAAGAATTCGCAGTAGTGCTCCACGGTCTCTAAGTTTTGCTGCATGTAAGGTATAATACATAGCTAGCACACCACATACAGTACTTTCTCGCATATATGCCTCACAAGCATCTGGTGGAGGGCCAGAATGTTCAATAGTAGTGATTGCTGACTCTCTTTCATCAGGTGGTAATTTATTATGCAAGGCACGCACTTGGTCGTCAACCATTAATGACATCAATGCTGGTAAATATTTAGTGACCACTTGACTGTCCAATTTAGGTTCCTTAAACTCCTGTGAGTCTATCATTACCCAAGCACTCAAACCTAAGGCCAACATTCTTAGCAGAAGTATTAATATTGTATTGTCTCTGGGAAGACCTTCAGTGTTAATCAAATGTTGAAGTATTTTAATGGCTGAAGTTGCTAAAAAGTTAATTGCATATGGATCACATAAAGTCATAGATAAATCACCTAAAACTTGCTCTTGCCCTCTTTTAATACTGTCTAAAAATCCTTGGAGTTCTCTAGATCTTTTAATATCTACATTTCTTTCCCTTATACAAGCATCAAGGCACCAAGTGAATTTGTGACAAGGGTCTACAGATATTATGTCTTGTATTTCCAAATCATGAAGAGCCATTAAAAGTTCAGCACGTAGTGTGCAGTAATGTACATTTCTAGTTCTTAAAAAAAGGGTACGCAAAAATTGTAAAACCATATCATAAAGTTTTACACTTGTGCCTATCATATGAGCTAACTTTTGTACAACTGCTCCTTGACGTCTTACTTTAGGTGACGGTGAAAAAAATAAATTGGTAAGATTTTCATGATCAAACAACACATTTTCTTTTTCCCTAATGTATTGGCTAAGTAGAGGAGACACTTCATCTCCAAAAAGTGATTGATTGTCTTGCCAAATTTGTCGCTTAACTTCTGTATCAGTGTCATTATAGAGTTCGCGGTCTCTAACTAAAACACGAAGGTATTTGTCGTCAATATGAGGAGTATTTTTTAAAATACTCATTATTACTGGCCTCAACGCTTTTATTCTAACAATCGCAAAACTCTTTGCTAATAAATCTTTCAGTTTCTTGTCATTCTCTTTACCTTCCTTAGACCCAAGTTCATTAATATGTACGATTAGCTTTTCCCTTAATTCCTCTAAAACAGAAGTATGAAAGTCAAGGCGGCGAACACCATGTAAATCTAATAAAGGTAGCATAGGTCTCAAAGAAGGTAAAAGAATCCCATTTTCCAATTGAAACTCTTCAATAGCTTTCAAAGGATCCGTGCAACTTGTCAATGCATCACGAAGAAAGGTTTGTCCCGGAACGCCAACCTCCTCTAAACCAGTACCAAGAGGTTTACTCGATGAAGCCATCTTATTAAGCTAACTTTTATTATAGGAATAATAAGTATTTTGAACAATGTTTACCGTGGTACAACGTAAACATAACTTTTGTCACGAAAACAATACAACTTGAAACTAAATTGATACTTCATTTACCATAATTCTACATAGACGCTACATAACTATTATATTTTTGGTCCTTGCCTTTACATAGATAAAAAAGCAATGAACCGAAATTAAAATTATATAAACGCTAAAGCAGACACTTTTATTTATCAATATTACTTGAATTTCCAAATAATTTGTTGTTATATTATTAGAATCTTAATTTTTTATTTTTATCTACAAAATTCTGCGTGAAACTTGGATGTAATGATTAAAACCTGTAGTAGTGTATTATAGAAATTAAACGTTAATCGATAATATTAAACAAATTAATAATAAACGATGAATTCGTTATAATTTAAAAACTGTTAACACTACGTCATTGTATCACTTCATTTTACATTATGTTGACGTTTAATTTTTTTTTCTCATTTGCGAATTGTTGTTGTTGTGTGAGGTAGTGGGTTATTACTGCTAACAAATTCTGAATTAAAGTTTTTATAGCAGTAATTACATATTAATAGTATTAACTGATATTTATCATCAAAAGGCAAGATAATTTCTGATTTAGTTGTTTACATAGCAGTATAACCAATATTATTATTATTATTTTTGGAATGTCCAGTTGTATCATTTTATAACGTATAAAGTCGGACTTTAGCATCGATCATTTTGATAAGCACTGAATGCTATGGATACAAAAGTGTAATTATATTTCGTATTCTCCATTTAATTTTTTTTTTAGTTTTTAACGGTGACGATATGGAGCAACTTCGCTTTAATGGTCGTGTAGCTGTGGTGACAGGTGCTGGAGGTGGATTAGGCAAGGAGTACGCATTGCTTTTAGCATCTAGGGGGGCTAAAGTAGTCGTTAATGACCTCGGTGGCAGCCGAGATGGCAGTGGAAAGTCAAATTTTGCAGATGCTGTTGTACAAGAAATTAAAAGCAAAGGTAAAAATTGAGTATTTATCAAAATTTTAAGTTGATTAAATTAAATGTGTGATTATAAAATACTACAATAATATTTAAGAATCTTAAATGCATTATTATAACACATTACAAAAGGGTAAGGAGCATAATGATTTACACCCTATTGTGACTTTGCTAATTAATTCTTTTGTTTGTAAAATCGGTAATGGTTTTTGATTACCATTGTTTAAAAGTGAATGTTAGTAACGACATATTATCTAAAAAAATAAATAATGTAAACTTATATTTTTCATCAAATTACACTTCAAGGAAATAAATTATTGTATTATGAATTTCCTCATTCAAAACTATTTTCCTGTATTTTAACCATTAACCATTTATAGAAGATATATTTGTAAGTATAATATCACATCCTTTATTAATGCTTTTTTTCTGTAAAATATTTTCACTTTATATTTAATTGATGTTTTTATAATTGTTCATGCCATTTTTAAACTAAAGTTTTAATTCTGGCAAATTTTATTAATTATAAGTACATATACACTTTTCTTGGTATATTACTGGTTAATGTTAAAGTTTTATATGTTCTAATAGTCAATTATTATTTGTGAATAAATCTCTCAATCTCCTTTAAATTATGAACATACATTTCAACATCAGTTAGTGTTTTTAATTTACTAGAAGGATGTTCTCAATTTTACATGTTTTTATGTCTACAAACTACATTACAAGTAACTTTATACAGTATAGCTAGGTTTTACATCTAATTGATTTTGTAAAAGTAGTATACCTTTTTTTTATTGTGAGGTATACCTGTTAAAGATACCTTTCTTCTGGAGGAAAGATAAGATTATGTGGGATTTGTACTCACTAATGCCCTTTTGGTAGTCATCCTCGGTGCATTGTAGGATCTCCTTTGAAACACATCTGTACATCCTTACACTATACCTAAGCATGACCCAGGGTAGGCTGTAACCTTCCTCTGCATCTTTGTTACACTATGACATGGATGGCACTATCAGGTTTTTGTTTTTCACCCCAAGCTAGCTTAGTGGGCAAAAACAGTCTCTCACCTTCAAAATCCATGAACATGAAAACACTTTTATTCACCACCAACAAGAGTCAGGGCTTAAATTAGTCTTATTCTTAATAGCCTGAGACCACATGTTTAATATACATCTTAGTGAAGTAAGAGTGTAGATAAACGCGCTTTGGTACCCCTGAATTTATGTTTAATAATTATCTTTTTTTTTGGTACATTAAACTTCAAAGTATTATTGGGAAGAATCACTTTAACCTTTAACAAAATAATATCATTGCCATGAACACTACGGAGTTTAGTTGTTTAGAACTAGATTTACACATTTTGTTTGACATTTTCTGTATAATATTTATAAATACTTTCAAATGTAGACATAGTTTCAACCTTTCATAAAAATTTTTCATAGGTGGTGAAGCAGTTGCTGATTATAACTCTGTTGTTGAGGGAGAAAAGATTATAAAAACAGCTATTGATAACTTTGGTCGTATTGATATACTTATCAATAATGCCGGTATTCTTAGAGATAAAAGTTTTGGAAAAATGTCTGAACAGGTAAATATAAAAACAAATGAGTTTGTTTCAATTGTTGCCATTTATAATCATTTTCATTCACTAAATTATAATAAATAAATTGCATATTTCAAAACAAAAATATTACAAAGTAAGAAAAGAAAATTAATTTATAATCTATTTTAAATATGCCAATATTGTTAATATTATTATAATTTACTTAAATTATTTATGTTTATGTACCATCATAGCCCTTATTTCTGCCACTAAGCAGTAGTTTGTAAACATTAGTGTCTTCCGGTTTTGAATGGCGCCACTGATATTAGTGAAATAATTGGGGTAATGAGACATCTTAAGACTCAAGGCAACAAATACAATGTTTCGCCAACCAACGCGACATTGTTATGGGTAGATGGATCACTCGATATCAAATAAAATGTCCATACCATCCACAGACATATAAAGCAAACCTAAAATCTCTATACAACAGCGTTCCAAAAATTCTCACATGGTTAACTCACGCATACACTGCAATGGTACGGTTTAATAATAAAAACCTGTTGCTCGTTTTGCACGTGCGTGTATTTCATTATAAAGTAATTAAAATTCAATAGATTCCCACATTACTTTTTACATTGATTATTATTATTCAGTTTTTCTTACCGTCATTTGATTTTCAATTGTGCAGAATAATCGACGCGCGGACTCAGACTTATAATAATATCAGTCAACGAGGATGAACCCAGCTATCAACTACTCCTTGATACTTATATTAAGACTATACCAATATACTGAGCCAAACGGATTACACTCTGCTAATTTGAATGTTTTTTTTTTTTTTTTTTTTTTATATAGTCACGCCTTTTTCCCAGTAGGGGTAGGCAGAGGTGAATAAACTACCCACATTTCGCCAGATGTGGTCAGATTAGATCCCATGTAACAGGGGGCGAGCCTGTTGCCACTTTATTGGGACCACCACACACACACACACAAAGATGATATCAGTGTGCGGGTTTCCTCACGATGTTTTCCTTCACCGTTTTTGTATCTCGCTGTTGTAACTAAAGTTCACAAATGTACATAACTTAAATATTAAATCATTGGTACATGCCGAGGTTTGAACCCGCGACCTTCGGAATGAAAGCCGCACGCTCTAACCATTAGGCCAGCGAGCTACTGCTAATTTGAATGTTTTTATCCAAAATACTATTTATAAAAGCACACATAGTTATAGTTATCGATAATTGTAATTGAATAGAGTTGAAGGAAAGACAGACAACTCTATCAGACCATCACGTCACAGCTCATTGAAATGTTTATAACATAACACAGTAGATGATATGAAGTGACAGTCTTGTCTCTACCAATTGGTTAACCGCGTCTTATTTTCCTCCATGGGAAACCTGTGCAACAGAAAAACTCAGTAAAAATAATACAGTATTTTTTAAAAGTTATGAAAAACGCAATGGGGCCCCTCAAACCTTTTAAGGACATATAACATCAAACTGATCATTCCGGCCAGTAAATTGACGCCATCTGTCCCTTATTTGCAGCTTAATAAAGTTTTTAAAATGTTTCATATCGATTTCATTTTTGTGTGTTAATGTCGCTACAGTAAAAAACAATGACAACATTATTGACTTTTAATTGGAATAAATGGGATTATTAATAATCAAATTATTCCTTTCTATGTTTTGGGAATTTGTGTTTGATCTGTCTGTGTGTCCATCGCTTCATGAAATATGAAAAAGAAAACTGTTAAAATAATTACCAAAACCATCTCTAGCCCATTGGCGCTCGTGTGTAATCACTACCCTAGCGTCTTCAGTACGCGCCCGGCATCATAACACGAGCGCAGGTTCATACATTGGAAGTCCTTAAGCTGGTGCCCCCCAATACCGCTGTGATTGTGTAGCGTCCAATACACACTGCACCATAGATAGAGCCGCTTCTGGTTGTACAAGAATTTAATGATTAAGCATTTATTATTTAGGACTGGGACCTGATTCATGCTGTGCATTTAAAAGGAGCTTTTAAGACAACTCAAGCAGCGTGGGAGATTTTTAGGAAACAAAAGTATGGTCGTGTAATCATGACATCTAGCAATGCTGGATTGTTCGGCAATTTTGGTCAAGGTAACTACAGGTAAATACATGAAAAAGATTTCTACTAAGTAATAATTAATATATATTTTTATAAAGTAAGATCCGTTCCAATAAAGTTCTAACAAAGTATAACATGGACAAATACATACTAATGAGATTTTTACAAATTCAACAGAAGTTACTGACATATTTTTTTTAACATGTCCTATGGCATAATCATCTATCAACCTGCACTTGGCTGGTGTGGGAAATAGATAGCCATAACTTTCTCTTTGTAAAAGAAGGCATAGATTTCAGCAATGGAGACAAGGGCTGTTTAATCTTATTATTAAACTTAGTAAACTACACATCATTAAGGTCATGCTAGATATCGACCACCGCCATTGATTGGATGATGTTTGTGAGGCCAACATCGCTGTATTCATTTCAACCGAAACTTGAGGCTTGATATATTTAATTTACATTCGTTTGTCAAAAAATAAGGTGGTTATTAATGTTTTAGCGCAGCGAAAATGGGCCTGGTTGGTCTAGCAAATACTCTTGCGATTGAAGGTGCAAAATATAATATCAAAGTGAACACAATTGTACCAACCGCAGCTTCCCGTCTTACCGAAGATATTTTGCCACCGGAAATGTTCCAAGCAATGAAGCCTGATCTTATTGCTCCAGTTGTTGTAAGTACATTGTGTTAAATAAAATAAATGCAATACTAATAAAAAGAAAATGTATATTAATAAAGAATTGTAAAAACATTTTGAACATACCCACTATGATAACTATCACTGTTGTAGTATAAATCTGCTGTAATGTGAATCTAAGATTAAGTTGAAGAGAAAAAAAGTTGATAAATTACTTTGTTATAAATTGATCATGTTACCTCTAGAGGTAATCTTAACCATTATCTAGTTAACTACATAAAATGTTTCTCTTAAATACGACTACTACAAAAATTATCATCTACCTTCCATTATTACCAATATTTTATTGCCTGATCTTCGGTTAAAGAAATACAAAGAATTTGTTATTTTAGGCATACATGGTACACGAATCCTTCCCAGATAGTGGTAGTGTCATCGATTCTACTTTAGGATATGCCACTAAAACGCATCTTGTACGATCAAGTGGAACAGTCCTGAGGTTTGTCCTGTCGTTTGTTGTTTTGCATATTTTTATGCTTCTTAAATTGGTACGAATTTCTATATGTTATAGTAAAATTGAGCAGTTAATAATAACATGATGAATCTAACCAAAGGCCAGTGAAATATTACTTTTTATATATTCAAGCATTGACGCTGAAGTAATAATGTTTTGTTGTTGTTCTCTTTCCATTTAATATTTGTTACATCTATAAGTTTTAGTACGACTCATCTATGTTATAGGTGCTGACGTATCCCTATACTATTTTGCCCCAAAGAGCAAACGATAATTGTCTATAAAGGTCTTTAATTTTCTATATAATTGTATCGTTGAATGTTTGTCAGACATATACTCTTATGTAAATTAACAACAACCATCGTTATAATTTATGTCTAGAAAAAAACCAGCAGATCCTGTGAGTATCGAGTCAGTAAAAGAAGCATGGCCGCAAGTGGTCAACATGAACAATGCTTATCATCTAGAGAAGATGGCGGAGGTGACTTTTGACCTGGTGGAGAAGTTACAGGTTTGTTTAATCATTTTTATTAAAGATGCCACCACATTGTATAAAAATTTTAAATTAAAAAATCATAATTTCCTAAAAATTGATGTCTCATGACAACGAGTGCGCTATTGTATGGTATGGTGCGACTAACTAACGACACATTGTTATGGACGAGCGTATCATAACCATCAGGTGAATGAGTTGATTCGCCGAATTAAAAAAAAAATATATATTAACCTAATGAAATCGTACATAGGACTTTGAAGAGCGCAGCAAGTTGGACAGTGAGAAAGAAGCATACTGGTCTACTTACCATTACAACTCGAAGGACCTGTCGCTGTATGCTCTTGGAAGTGAGTAAAATCTGTAATTTTTTTAAGTTCAACTGTTTTTCTTCGACGTACTCGTTTTTTTTGGCTTGCTACTACATGTTTCATTTGATAACTTCTTTTTGAAATGATACTTAATAATTAAGTAAAACTATAAAAAGCAACATAATAATATGACTCTGTAATTTAGTTTTTTTTTTATTCAACGAAGCGATTCAATAGTAATAGTGATGTAGTTAATAAAAGATTTTATTTATTTTTATTCAAAGTGAGGACTTAAATAAATTTCTTGTAAATTTATATCAGTGGCTCCCCACTGACAAACCACACACAAATTGCTGAAATACAAGACCTTTGTCCAGCTGTGGATGTCCAGTGCTTAAGATGATGATGGTTTATTTATTTATATCTCAAAGTGTTGAATTTTCGTTAATAAGTTATATTAATTAAATTTATTTAATATAATATGGAACCAAAGTCTTTATACCTACCGGGTTACAGTTTAAAGCCACGCATTGTAATTTATCAGATAACGCTGATAAATTTGAATAATAAAATGATATCAGCATTCATTGTAATGATAAGTTAATTTTTAAAATATTAACAATCGTCGTTATGTAAATTATATAACAAAAGTTATTTAACGTAAACAGCTTTGAAAATGGTTAGTGGTCGGTAACAATGCGACATGATTTTTTACTCGAAGAATATTCTATTTATGAAGCTGGGATTGCTGTCGAAGAGGCAGGGGTCGATCCCCAATGAACTTGAGCTATGTGGAAACCTATATATTCCAAGATTTCCATTTATATTCCAACCAGCAATTAGCCAGTGTTTCTTGATAAATGCATCACCTCCTTACTTCGTTTTTTTAATGAATGCTCCTAGCGTACCAGCTGCTTTGTTTTTCAGTCAGACATGTATATATATAAAAAACTAATGTTTATTCAAAGTAGTTTCTAGACTTGATTTTAAATAATTTTAAACTCATTAGTAATTATCATCATTTATCTTTGATAACAAAACAAAAAATAAAGTTAAACGATAAGAGTTTGGTCATGATGATACACCTATCATGTTAACATTGGTATATATAATCAAAGATGAATTTTTAGCCAATTCTTAAGTGATTTCCATCATCATTATCACCATAATTTCAACATGTTATTGCCAAACGTAGTCCTGAATTGACAATGCGTTCTGTGGTTTGCGTATTTCTTACTTTTGATGTAGCTCGCTGGCCTAATGGTTAGAGCGTGCGGCTTTCATTCCGAAGGTCGCGGGTTCGAATCTCGGCATGTACCAATGACTTAATATTTAAGTTATGTACATTTGTGGACTTTAGTTACAACAGCGAGATACAAACGGTGAAGGAAAACATCGTGAGGAAACCCGCACATGACTTAGAATTTATTCTAAGGTATGTGTGAAGTCACCAACACGCATTGGGCCAGCGTGGTGACTATGGCCCAATCGCCCTCATATTGAGGGTAGGCCTGTGCCCCAGCAGTGGGGACGTAAATGGGCTGTTATTACTATTTATTACTACTTTTGATGTTAATATGGCAACGATGGTGGTGATGATGGCAGATATAATGAAAGCTGTAAACAAAAGCGCGAATCGTGATGAGTTTCCAGTGTTGTAAGATTAACTCGTTATATTATCTTTAAATACACCTTAAAAATGGCATAAGATTTTAACTATAATAAATTATAATCTTTGTGGATTGCTGCTTACGTCTTAAAAATAAGTGTTCTACGTTTTCTCCAAGTAGTAAATGGTCATTTCCAATGTTTACATAGTTGGCGCGTCAGTGATCAACGAGAGCGATTTGAAGTTTTTGTACGAGAGCCATGAGAACTTCGCAGCGCTACCCACTTTCTTCATTCTTCCGGGAATGGTTCTCGAATCTCCTATCGTTGGTAAATCGATGCCACCTGGAAAACACGCAGATTTCACTAATGTAAGTATGAAAGCTGGCCTTCATACGCCCAACGCAAAGTTATTGTCGCAGTTAGTCTTAAAGTGAAGAGGGTAGAGAATATACAAACACCTAACATTTTGTGCCTCAAGGCGAGGTTTTTTGTGTTTATGGTCCTAACAGGCGTCACGTTATTGCGGGCGGACGTAACACCTACCATCGGGTGAACGTTCCGCTGATATCGTCGTTTAATCGAAAAGATATCAAATATTTACTGAAAATCGATATTTGGTAATTGCATAACTCTATTCATTATCAGCTAATTTAGATAATTAATACGAAATGTAATTCAGATAATAAGTAAGGTAATATAATTTGCTCTGTTATTGGAAACACGCTACGCTAGCGTCACGAGTGTTATGTTATAAAAAAAAAAACTATAAATTTACAAGTAATAAGTAATATAACTATTGTGTGACAGTTGAAAACTTGAGTACAACATAGTATGTATGCTGATCCTAACTGGAATTTGTTTTTTAATCCATACATAAGTATTTTTTTTTATCTCACGATTTCATTTCGAGAAAAAGACCTGTCACTGAACCAAATCATACACGCGGCTGCGGAATCGAACCAGGAATATCCGTTGTTACTGGACAATCAATTATCCACACCACCATTGTCAGAACCGAGTTAATGTTTATAGGATATATCGAATAAAAAAACATCAGTTAATTTTAAAATGAAAGAGAATATAATTTTAAGTTTATTATAAATTAAAGTTGGCGTCAGTTATTTGAATAGTACCAGAAAAAAAAGTACATTGTTAGAATATTAAATTTTGTTAACGTAAATATCCACGCGACCTTAACACAAGTTAAATACATTCCATGAACAAAAGAACAATGTGGTAACTATTTTGATACAATAATTTATTTAACTGGTTTGTATAACGTATAAGTTACATACATATTTAATTTAAATGAAATTTAAGCATTGAATTATAACTGTTTGGGTCGTCCGAATAGGAGCTGTAGAGATACCCACATAGATGGTCTCCACTACCTACCTGCTAGTAATTCGTATTATAATTTTTTGTAGAACTTATAATGATAGACAAATATACTATATATATATGGCTATATACTGAGCATAGCGTTTTCCAGTGATTTAATGTATGGAGTATATGTTTAGTTTCTTTTTGTCGACGGATAATTATTAGGGTAGTGGTTAATTATAAATTTATTTAAACAAAATAAAAATTTCTTGTTCATTTTATTTTCGCATATTCACAAATCTTTATTACGTCTGTGCATTTAATCGCTTGGCTTTTAATACCATCGTAGGTACTATTCCTGGGTCACCCGAAGTAGACTAGGTAGTGGGAAATTTCTCCGGTGTATCTATTCAGGCCGTGGATCCGAGTCCACGAGCCCAGTGTCAGATGAGCTGTAAGAGCCGCTGTGGCTTCCAGCCCGATCTAAATGAAGAATATAGCCGGTTTATCTACATAGGAGAAACAATATTCCGGTTGAACAGTTAACATCTTGTAAAGCAGGGATCAATCGTATCCCAATATTTATTAAAAAAATCCCTAAGTAAAAAACAAATGCTTTTTACAGATATTACACGGAGAGCAATATATTGAGTTCGTAGGCGGATTCCCAGGCACCGAAGGCGAGTTCACAATACGTAACTACGTAGTTGATATCTTGGATAAGGGATCAAGCGCAGTGGCTATTGTCAACAGTAAGTAGTTTAGACTATTTTAATATTATATTATCATATCTATAAATATTTCAGGGGTGTAAGGGCTCCCGCACAATAACTTACGGGACCCAAGCCAACCTCACTTGCTCGTGGTGCACCCTGCTAATCAACAAAGGAGGCTCTGGCTCCCACCAACCCGTATATGAACACCTATAAACGACCACCCCTGGTTTCCGGCGATGAGCACGGGACCAATCGATTTGAGGATCTTTGGGGGAGCCTTTGTCCAGCAGTCTTGGCTGATGATGATGATGAAATATTTCACAATTTTTAGCGAAATTAATTCGGATAATTTCGCTAGTTAATTAGTACTTTATAAACATGCTCTGCAAATTCTCAAGTCGTATTTAATCGCAAACAATTTTCTTATATTAACTTTATAAATCACCTTGACTCTCTAGTTTTAAGAAAAGCTCCCGTGTTCCAGTTGTGGGAACATTGATTTAGCTGTTTATTTCGTATTTTGCCAGTAAGTCCTGAAAGAGTATAAGTATATTTAACGTTGCAGCTATCGAAGTGTAATGTGTTGGTGAACTTTGTGTGGTGTCACTTTTGTTAGCACTTAATCAGAGCACCGAGTGAACATTCCATTGTTCTCATTTTTAACAAAAAAAATTTTCATGCCTTCTACGTGCTAGACAGTAGTGTGCAATCATTACTGTGTTCCAGTTTTGAGGATGGCTGTATCTAGTGAGATTACTGCCACGGTCACGGGTACAATGTGGTGGTGTGTATACCATCATAACTAACGACATGTTGTTTTAGGCAAGCGTATCATTTACCATCACAGGAATTTTTAGCTTGTCTCATCGCTTCGTTGAACAAAAAAAAATTATTTCAATAATATATTTGAAATAGCAAGAAAAATAATGCTTAATATCTCTTAACGTATTAAAACACTTTAGCGCTGTGTATATAATTCTAACTAGCACATTGTTATGGGCGGGGAAATACGCTTACTATCCCGACGTAAGTACCGAAAAAAAAACATAATAAACAATTTATTGTTCCCAGGCGAAGTATTCCAGAGCAAAAAATTAATATTCCGAACGCAGCAACACATTTTCGTTCTGGGCCAGGGTGGTTTCGGTGGTCCCCGTAATAGTTCCAAGTCCTGCAACGTCGTACCCGCACCTAAGAGATCGCCCGACGCTGTCGTTGAACAAAAAACTAGCGAAGATCAAGCGGCTCTTTACAGGTACGTGCTAATTAATGTTTCATAATAGATATAAAGTTGAACATTGATAAAAAAGTGCGAATGATGATTAATCAGTAGACATAAGTGAATATTTCATTATACGAATGTTTTGCTTCCGTGGCCAAGAGCTTATAAGGACGCACAGCGGTTCTTGGCTGTATTCCAGAGCCATATATTTGATGTGGTAACGTTTTTTCAAACTAGCCACATTAGCTACCATCTTCATATTATATATTCACTGCTATAACAGCATTTATGTAATCCGGTTGGTCAAATACGAAAACCAAAAATTTTTAAGCGAAAACACTTCACTGTGGACAGTCCCGTTATCACTTAACACTACGTGAAATTGAAGGCAAGTGTTAATACATAGTAAATAAAAAAGGTAGTGATTGGAAATGAGACATTTTTAGTTTTAAGAAAATAAAGTCTTGAATCAATAATATGACTTTATTTAGCAAATGGACTGTTCAAATCAATAGCTTTATATTAACATATATAAGTTATTTGTTGAAGGTTATCAGGCGACTTGAACCCACTTCACATCGACCCAAGTGTTGCCACAGTCTCCGGACACCCCAAACCAATCCTGCATGGTTTGGCATCTCTTGGATTTTCTGTGAGACACGTTCTTGCCAAGTAAGTTTTTTTTTTTATATATTGCATTTTGTAAAAACTATGGCTGCTATTTACTTTAATAGAGCGGAAAGGAGTGCTCCTTTGTTGGCAATCATCAGGCATGAGTTTGTATATAGGTGTGGTAACGAGAAAATCTTGCTGTCCTCCCTTGGGACGAAGTGTTGGTACATAAATAAATAACCCAGAACTACGCTTTTTATTCGTTCGAGGGGGAAAAGAATGAGAAAAATATTATACTAGTTTACTATTTTAATTTAAATAGAGTAGGGGTTGACTAGTATAAACTAGCTTAGTGTAAGTCGAAATCACGTGTGGTGTTCTATGTGATAATTTCACTACCAGCAACCTATTTGATATTTGATGGTATTCCTTGTCCGATAGGTACGGTGGTAACGATTCTTCAAACGTGAAAGCTTTGAAAGCACGCTTTGCAAAACCAGTGCTGCCTGGACAGACGCTCGTTACCGAAATGTGGGTGGAAGGATCACGGGTTCACTTCCAGACTAAAACTAAGGAAACTGGCAATGTTGTCATTTCAGGTAATCCTATTTTTATCTACACAAGCCTAACAACATTTGACGTTATTTTCACCATGCCAAGTGAAGTTTGCGAGCATGAGCATAAGTGTATGGAGTTTTATATCTGAAGCCGACAACAGAGCAATGCAGTGTATGTTATCCTTGCTTGCGTCATATTGTTAAGAATGGAATATAACTTACCATATTGTAAACGACCTTTTTTTTATTTACGTGAGGTATTGCCTTCGCATATCTGTCACCGCGGAGACAAAGACAGGTTATGCCGGACTTGCACCGACTAAAACCCCCACGATGTCCCACCTTCGTCGGTTTACGGCAGGGCAACTTGAACGCTCTCCTACACCTCCGCGACCCTCGAGTGCCGGCTGCACCATGCAGCCCCTCCTCGGGAGATAGAACGGCCTCCTTTTCAGCACTGTAGGATAGGGATAAGACGAGACGCAATATTGACAAGTGTCTTACCCCGAGGCTCGAAGAAAAAATTCTCTTGCACTTAAATGCAGATTTTCTGATTATTTTTATGTATATTCAGGTGCGTACGTGGACCTGAAAAAAATTGTCAGTAATAACACTGCAGCATCGTCTGAACGAAGTGAGCCATCTTCATCATCTGTTGCTTTAAAGAGTGATGGACTGTTTGCTAAAATCGATGAACAGGTTAAGGCTAATCCAAATCAAGCGAAGGCTATAGGAGCTGTGTTCCTATACAACATTACAGAGAATGGGAAGACAGTTAAACAGTGGAGTAAGTATTGAATTATTATATTTTATTTAACTTTTGTCTGCTTCTTTCGTGTAGAGGAGAAACATTGACATACTGACATGGAAGTCTTTGATTTGAATCCAATGATGAAAAGACTCAATGTTTGCTCAACCTTTGCCACCACCCTCATAATAACCCAAACTACTGTTAACTATTATTTACTATAACTATTAATAAACATCTCTGCTATCCTTTATGGACTAAAACTAGAACTTAATTTCACTTTTTTCTAAGTGACATAAAATACTTTTTCTGGTATAGCAAGTTGACAACAGGAACACAGTAATGCTGTTATGGCTGCACATTTATGATGAGTGGTAACTTTTCAGAGGTTTGATATTTGCTTCCACTGACCAAACTTGCGACTATATATCTGGTGTAGTGAATTTAATTTCTATGTAATGTAATGATGTTTAATTTTTTTAACAGCCTTGGACCTCAAATCTGGTGTAGTGTACGAAGGTGCACCTAAGAGTGGCAAAGCGGACACCACAATGACTGTTTCGGACGAGGATCTAATTGGTATCGCATCTGGAACATTGAACCCTCAGATTGCATACATGAAGGGCAAACTGAAAATTTCAGGCAACTTAATGCAAGCCCAGAAACTTGGTCCATTGTTGAAATCGGGGTCGAAACTATAAATGATTTCAGGTTCACTTTTTTTTTGGGGTTATTCTTGTTACACCTGTAAACATTATGTATACCTTATATATACTCTAGTTGTTTATGAAGTGTGTATATATATACAATTTAAAGTTTTCTTATTTATTGAAAGTTTCTTAAAAAATAGAGGGAGGCGGTGGTAAGCAATTTTAAAATAGTTACTCAAAAAGTAGTGTTGGTGGATACTATTGAACAAAGCGAATTGAGTCGTCCTCTTAAGGTTTGACAAGTTTTCAAAATCATAAAACTTGTATCAGTGTCATGAGTTGTAGATAATATAAGTTACAAACATGTGTAATAAATTATACAACAAATGTTAAAATGTTATGATTAAAATAGATAATTATTGCATATAATGCTCATTCCAATATTGGTTAAGATAGGTGAAGGAAAATAAACAATTCATTAATAATGCTCTTTTATTTTCCTACATTATTGGTACTATTTTTCCTTGTAGTAATAGTTGTGCTTCCTTTACTTCGGTTTCCCATGAATCTTTCATTTGTGCATTGCCACTCAGGTCGATGTATTTGGTTGCTTGAACTTCCGGCAAGCCTACAGTCTTCACTGCTACACCTATTATGCAACAGTAAGTTCCTGTGGTTTTAAATTAAAAAAAATGTTTCATCTTGTCGAAAAACATTTTATAATAATTATTGATTTATTACTAATAATATAAACATTTAGAGATCGTTTTTTGTATCTTTTTACTGAAAATAAATACTAAGTTATGTTTTATACATGAATGGGAGTTATATTTTTTTATTCAATTAAGCAATAAGACAAACAGAATATTCACTTGACGGTAAGTGAAATCTGCCAATAACGAGGTGCCAGTGAAGATGATATACTTCATGCTCATGGTCTGACATAAGATGTGTTTGTTTACCCCATTAGCTGTAGTACCCTTCAAAACGGAATAAAGTAATGTTTGCACACTATTATTTGGCTGCAGAAGTAGGCGCTATGGTGGTATCCACATAGGTCTTCTGAGTCTCTCGGAGACCAGTGAACTTACACTGATTGTTTCTTTATGTTATGTTCTTAGCAATGGTTGTTTAAAAGTAATTTGTCCTTATTCTATTTATTTCATAAATAAATATATTCAGTTTTCAAAATTATTTACCCTAAATTACTTATCGACTACACAATAAGGTTATTTTAAACTTTAGATATGAATTAAATAAATATTTCATATTAATTCAGCTTACTAAAATAACTTGTTTTTTTAAAAAAATATATTGATTAGTAAAATTAAACATTTTCTTCTTAATGTTAAACTAATAGCTTCATTAATTTTAGTCCAAAACTAAAAGTAATTCAAATAAACGGCAGTCAATATAATTGCAAAGTTCATATATAAATAAACTAATCTATATTATATAAATCTATATTAAGGTCAATGATTATAATACCTGAAATATTGTTCTCTTAAAAAAGTTGAAAAAATTTATATGACTGAGTATTGTTTAAGGATTCTATAACATATATATTAAACAAATATGGTTTATACAATAGATATATACTTATTAAAAATGTAAAAAGCTATCTATGTAATATTAATAAGATTAACTGATATTCTACGTCTTTACATAGGTCAATAGTTTTGTTTTATTAACTGCACCAAGCAATGATATTTAATATGGTTTTTGTAGTTTATTTTAGTGACAAGGAAAATTAAAAAGAGAATAAGTATACTGTCTTCCTTTTGGACTAGTCACTTAATATATATCAATAATGTTTTTAATGTGAAAGATAATATTCCAAACACTTTTATAACAATTAAAAAAGTAATATTTTACAAATACAATTGTATTACATGTTAGACTTAACTTTGCTTAAAGTGTTTTTGTCTATCACACCATCGGCTGACTCACACTTAGTTATTTTCACTTTTCCATAGTTATCCGAGATTATTAAAATATCGTTTCCGACAGTTTGTTCAATAGTTCCTTGTAACCAAACATCCAACGGTACTTGTTTATTAATTAAATCTTTACTTAAATATTTTATAGGATTCATAGCCATAGTTTGTAAATATCTATTATGCTTATGTCAAAAATACGCTTGCCACATTTATTTTAGAATTTGGTTTGCAATTCTAGACTGAAAATTAGTAATAAAACATTCATTCTCATTTCTGTGTGTGTTTACTTATAGTATTGGATATTAAAGCAACGCATATAATTATCATTACATTTTATTGAATCTTACTGAATAATTTTAATCTTTTACTGATAAATCAACCAAACAAAAAGAAACTTTGTATGTAGATACAACTTTCAGATTAATTAAATCCAATAAATCTGTAAGTGCCGTTAATCAAATTTCGACGTGTAAAAAAATACATTATAAAATAAAATATTCTTTATCTAGAAAACTAAACAAAATAAAATAGCTCTATATATTGTGTAGTAGATAGAAATGCCATCAAAATAAATAATAGGTACTATATATATTACAATAATATTTGTACTAAAATAATTTTTAAATTCGATATATTCTTTTGCGTTAAAAAAAACGAAAATTTTAAAGAATTAAAAAATACTTTTTTTGAAATTGAAATTTTGTGCTGATTCCTTGTTATTCATATAATTTCTAAATGTTTTATCTTGATTAGTGCCACAAATAATTCAAGCAATTATGTTTCGCATCAATAATAAGAGTTTATAGGAAATATAGTAATTTGTTAATTGAAGTGTTATGTTACAGAATTTGAAATATTATATTTCTATACCTCTTTCCACTGTTGTACTGTATCGTGATTTCGTAGAACTAATAGACAAATTTATAAGCGGTTTCTTTACCATATTACTTTTGTCACTTTGATGTTCACATTCTTTTAAGTTAGCAAGGTTTTTTTACGTTACAATTTTCATGCATAAATTTGTGTTACGGTAGCTTATTAATGTTTTAGTTTTTGCAATTGAACTTATTCCTGAAGTTTCCTATATGTTAGTGAGAATATTCATCATAACAAGTCATTAAGATACTAAAAAGTAACTGATAGACTTATTCATTATGTCTCCAGCAACAGAGACCAGTGCACGCACATTCACATGTTAAAAATATATTTTTTTATCTGGGATTACCCAAAATGCATAAAATCCTAAAGGGAAATTGCTTTTTGGGACAGCCATCGATTATATAAAATTTATAGATAAATTTCATATTGGATAGTAAATCATGTGAAGTTAGGTTTGAAATTAACGATGTTGTGGAATTCTTGAGTCCGTCCGAACTTCCGTTTCTTTATCAGATGTTTAATTTGTTGCATTTATTAAAAAAAATACATTCATTTATGACATATTCACCACCGTTATCTATAACCTTTTTTCATCTTCATGGCAGTATGTTCCTGGAAGTTTTCGACAGCTTGCTCTTTAAAATTGAATGTTTCTTTATACAAAATGTTTATAGGCAACAGAAAAGATGGTTGTCTGTCGGGGCAAAATTCGGGGAGTAAGGAGGATGTGGTAAAATAGACCGTACAAGCTCAAGATTTTTTTTTGAGTCACATTTACCGTTTGTGGTCGCACGTTGTCGTGTAGAATAATGAGATTTTTGTGATTGACGAATGGAGGATGCTTTGCATGGAGTTCTTTTTAGTTTACTTCAGTTTATTTGAACGTGTATCATACAAAGTAGTTAACAAAAGACTAACGAAAACCTTGTGTATCTATAAATGAAAACAAAAACTTGTTTTCATGGTAACTCAAATCGAGTAAATTCGAATAATAGATTCTACAAAGCTGCGTCAAAGATACTTATGACTCGACCTAATAATAATTATCATGTAAATGTTAAGTTTAACTAGCAAATATTACTTATACAAAAAAAAGATATTTCAAAATATCTTGTTTTAGGAGGACTGAAAAAACAGGACCTACTTCAATAGTTTTAACTGGTAGGTAGCTGAGGATGTAAGACTGAATATATTATCACAAAAATGAGAACGTAAAAATTTTTAAGTTTTTTAAAATGCTACAATTTTTACTTTTAATTGTTAAATTTTTTTACTCATGATAGGTTTTTGTTATCAGATGCAGTCTAGGTCTAGGACTACCGCAGCACTTATATCTGCAGTTAAACTACTGTGTTCCGATTTGAAGAGCGTTGTAGCTTGTAAAAATACTGGGGTAACGATACAACATTTTATAAGTCAAGGAGCGCAATGTAATGCTATGAGTATTATCCTAACCAACGCCACTTTGTTACGAATTGTCTTATCACATACTCTCAGGTGAATGTTCCGCTCATCAATAAAAAATAAATTAAGAATTTAAGAAGCAAAAACTACAATCTTTTTAAAACTAATGTCTATAGAACTGATACTCCAATAAATTGAATTTCAAAACAATACAATACTATATCTAAATTGGTTAATATCAACTTACAAAACGACTCGTTTCAAATGTTCAAGAATAAGTTCAAAAACACTTTTACCCTAATATAACTTTATCTGTGTAATCATCTCATGCTTTATTGTATAAGCCGATTTATTGTTTAATTGTTTTTAAATTACTTCAACGGATGTATTTAATTGTACTCTAAACAGGATGACTTAGCCTTTATGTATGATTTGTACTAAAACTATTTTGTTATAACTTTATTGTCATTATATTTTAATGTACATATCTTGTTGGCTTCATATTAAATAAATAAATAACAAATTCTGATTCAGTTTGATAATTTTTTGTGACTAGTTTTTAAGTCTGTGCGATGTATATTTAAGATATCCTTTGGCACTAATAACAATGGTAAAATCAATAAAATATATACATTGGTGGTACAACACATAATGGGTCCTACTTACATTCGATAAAAATGGCATAAATCGCGCCTTTTGCCCGTTTAAAAACGATGCCGAAAGCATGAAATTACAAGCTCCCGGAATAAATAACAACTCAATCAACGCAACTTTAAAATAAACCTTTTTTTTATACGATGGGTACCAAAAGCCGGGTCGTGCTTAACAAAAAATATACCGGCCAGGCGGATACGGTAATAATTGCGTTCCTGTGAGTTGTGTAACGAATTAATTATAGTAATCCTACAGGTTATATATATTCAATGAGAATGTATTTCTTTCCTAAGACTGGTACTATTTTGTATTTAAATTATTATTCATTTTGTATACGTACCAAGATAAATCGTCATCATCAGCCGTTAGACGTCCACTGTTGGACATAGGGCTTTCCCAAAGATCTCCAAATGGATCAGTCTAAGATAAAATACTTTCATGTTGTCCTAATATGTTTCTGTTAATAATGCTAATTATTATAACATCACTACTATACACGATAATAGTAATGATCTACGTGAGTATTTTTACTTGTATTTACTTAATAAAACCATTAAACAGTATCGCGTATGTAATTTATCTCGGTTGAGATCTTGCGGCGCGACGACAATCTACATTCGGTGCGTCTGGACCGGTTGAAGGCTAAAAAAACAAAATCGATACAAGTCTATTACGTAGAGCTCTGATTATACTGAAATGCCACGGTCGGTGGGAGTTGGGTTGGGACGGGAAGAAAACATTGAAGCTGTCATCTCGGCCGGCGAGGCAGCGAGGTGGCGAAGCGGCGGCCGAGGTCCCCGAGGCCGACACAACTCAATCCGAGTCGCGCGCGCGAACTTAGTGTACGTATTTCGTGCTCCCTGAAACCAGATATCGATAACAAAACGAGACAAACTCAAAACCAAAACAAAGTGTAAACTGTTTGCTGTGTGTATAGTAGGTGACGATACATTATTAAACGGTTGTGACTGTAATTTTATTTAGATATTATAATGGTTTAGTGCTGTAGTTTAACTTGACAAAAACTTTCTCGTTAATACGAACCATGTGACTACGGCGGGAGACAAGAAGTAAAAGTATGTTGAATTATATTAATTTTATTGTGACTAACTGTAGTTGAAGGCATGCTCATTCTAATTGTAAGTTAATAAAGATATGAAGATATAGACAGTATCGCTATCCTGTTGCCAAATTATAGAAACAGCTCTAATTATACCAAAATTGAATAACTGTGATGCTTACTAAATTCATAAAACAGCTTATTCACATAGTAGGTTTGTATTCTCTAATCGTCTACTGTTGCGATTTTTTTTTGGTTTTTAAGTTATTTGCACATATTGCATGCATTCCTAATGAGTCTAATGCAAGATTTGGATATTGTTTTGCTGATTTGCACACAACACCGTAAAAGAAAAAAATTTCAAACCTTTAAAATGTATGTAGTTCTTAGTTTTAAAAAAGCTCCAAAAACGAGGACAATTATATTCTCTACCACAATTTCCTTAATAGGATATGCAACGTGTTTAAATTAAAATGATGTAGAAGATCAACTAATTGTGTAAATCAGTTTCAATTATTAGAACATCACTATACACGGTATTAAATCAGATTCAATCAAATAACATTATATATTACATATCTTAAAATGAATTAAGATTTACAAATTTTACCACGTTTATTAAACTATTTACTACCCTGAAGGTTTGCGTGCTCCGCAGCATCTATCAGGGACTGAACAGATTTCCTGGTCTCATAGTTATAATGTAGTATCTTTAGCTTATTTCATTATTAACTTCTCTATGCAGTAGTAAGCTGGTTCTAAGTAATATTTAGTTTCACAAAAATGTCAAGTTACTTCAACTAATACGTAATAACCAGAGAAAACGTAGCCAGAATTAACACTACTAATTATATATTTAAATGTTCGTATATACATACAGTGAATAACTTAAATTAAAGCAGTCGATAATATAGTATTGTGTAGGCTTCTACCGTATCCTGAACTGTTGTGAAAACGTGCATAGAAATAATGAGATGGCCTCTTAACTGCTTGACGTAAATATATCGTGAGCCATTAAATTTAAAACGTTTAATGCACCTTAAGATCTTTATCTGGTCTCATAAAACTATTTAAATATGCGAACAGATATCGTTGGCTTTGTATAATTGAACGTAATTAATGCGGGAAAGATATTATTTAGTCATTTTACGATGATATTATTGATGAATTCGTAAAATAATCGAATAGATACTGTTCGTTCATTTTAATATTCATTTCATTCGTGTATTTGCAATTTGCAAATAACAAAGAGTATGAATTGAGAGGTGATCAACGTTATAACTACTAATAAATTTTCCGATTAATTCTTCCGTCATAATGAGGAAGAAATAAAAACATTATCGTTTTGTTATTGTTAGCGTACTTGAAACGGCTCCCATGGGCACGCGTCCGTCTGTAAACTTCACTCAACGGCGCCTTGTGATTGATTACATTACGCTCCCCATAATAATGTTGTTATTCGTACTTCTTTACTATATCTGATGACGTAAAAGCAATAGCTACCAACGTTTATTGAATAATAATATATAATAAGTTGCGTCAGGTAACCTGACTCAGGTTCTATTTTTTATGGTACCAAATGGCGTGAATAAAAGTTTATTTAAACTATCTGATTTCTATGACAACAACAAATAACAATTGTTAATAAAGTTAAATCATTAACATTTTTTCTATGTTATCTGAATAAAAAAAAATATTATCAACAAGCATACCATTAGAAAACTTGAAGACACCGAGAGCTCATTTGTCGCTCATATAATATATATAAATGTAAAAATGTGTATGTATGGTTCTTATGGACTCCAAAAAGGTTGGACCGATTTGAATGAAATTTTTAGTAATTCATTTTAAGTAAATTTTGTTAGCGATGGAAGCAATAGATATTATTTTCGAACTATCATCGTCCACATCTAGATACGCTGTACCTGTTTGTGTATCAATCACAAAGCGAATATTACGCTTACCAACATGTTTATGGGTGTCAATAACAATAATCAGCCGCTGAGGAAAGAGTAGAAGAAACCTAAATTAATGTCGAACGCTAAATTAAATTGCAATCGTTTCATTGTCATAGTTATTGTATTAGATTGTTTAATTATTTATTCAATTTATGTAAACTTAAGCCTGGCGCAGCGGTTTGGGTTTCAAGAAATAAAAAAAAGCTGCGAGTACGCTGTGATGACTGACGACAGGATATTTGTGACTTGAATCTGCCCGTCGCCATGGCTGCTGCAAAGTACGCGAAACGTAGGGGTAATAAATAACTACATAAACGTGATAACATTTGCAAAGATTTAGTGATTTTAACACATTGTAATCGAGACACGTAATAATTTTTTGATAGTATGACTGTGGTAGAACGCGGATGCGAAGCTTTATTATATTACATGTGTGTGTGTTTATTTGTTATGATGCTTGGTTATACTATATAGTTTTCAATTTATAGTAATTTTATGTAACAACCAAATTCGTGATAATTTATTACAAAAATTGCGTTAAATCAACAGAATCTCTTTTCGTTTTCTTTTTTATTCAATTAAGCGATAAAACGAGCGGAACATTCATCTGATGGAAACAACGTGGTGCTAGGTAGAATGATATATACTATACCACATTGTGTTCGTCGACAGAGATATAAGATGTTGAGCCTTGTTACCCCGGTAATTACATTACTTACAGCGCTCTTCGATTCGGGACACAGTGATGTTTTACAAACTACTGTTTAGTGGCAGAAACATGTGCTGCGGTGGTACTGTTATGATGTGGGACGAGAGACTTTAAAAAAAATCATTTATTAAGGTTTAGAAAATTATTACAATTCAAACATGTCTCTATAACTTAAACTCATTAGACTTAAGAAAAAATGTTATGGCTTATCGCAAATTCAAGTGAATGACTTAAAGAAAGTAATCAAGTTATATGTCGCAATTACGAGAAATAAAGTAAAATAGCTAAGTATTTTAGTTTGTATAGGTTGTTATGTGGAATATATCATAACTTAGACGGTCTTTGGTAACGATGACTTTTTCTTCGGTTTTAGGGGAGAAATCTTCAAAACATACCCTATTTCTGGGGAGAAGCAGGGTTATGTGAGATTATTACTCACTAAACCCCCTCGGTGGTCTGCATCAGTGCATGCGGAAGGGCCCCTCATAGAACGCACCGGTGCCTCTCAACACTTTGTTACCACGTATCTGAGGAATGCCTAAACCCTCCTAAGCACTATCGCTGAACCATACTCTGTCCCACACAGGTTCGCTTGTAGAGCGATAAGAGCTCCCACCCTCAAGATCTCCGGAACTCCTTCATACTTTTAGTCGCCTTGTACGACAGTCAGAGCTTACTTTAGTACTTATTTTACTAGTCCGAGACTGTACGAGCCATGGCAACGAAGAGCCACCATCAGTAATTAAAAACTAAGTCTTCGATATATGTGTTGAATAAAAATGTTTACAATAATACTTAACTTCTCATCATCATTTAAGGCAAGGCAAAAAACCACAGATGTTTTTGGTTTAAAGTTATTCTAATGGCCGAAACTCAAGTTTCGCGTAGCGATTACTGAGTGGAAAATTATGCTAATTTCAGTTTCGATTCTTAGAAAAGGTAGATGACAGGCAGTTTCAAGTGAACAAGTAACTGTTGCGAAATACATTAGTACTTAGTTTTTATTCGTTGCGTGCTTCATTCAAGCTTCTTTACATACAAATTATTAACGGATTTGAAATATTCAAAGCTTAAATTCTTAAACTATTTTTCACATTTCTAGATGAAGAATGTGTAGTATTCTTAGGTCTCAAATGCACGAGATCGTCTGAGTCCACCGTTGACCTATTTCCGTCTACAAACGTAACTGTATTCCGATTTGAAAGGAGTTGGAGCTAATTCAAGTCACTAGGGTAATGAGACTTAACATCTTATGTGTCAATTTGACGAGCACAACTTGGTGCAGTGTACATCATCCTAACTAGCTCGAGATCGTTATGGATAGTTCTTTTACTTACCATTCGCGTAAAGAAAACTAATATACTAACTAATTTAAACTAGATTTCTATAAAATAAAACATTTGTTTAACTGATCAACCCGTTGAACTTTTTAATAATCATTAACATTATCATAAAAGCGTTGCATTCCGTAATTACAAGTGATATGAAAACAATGAAAACATTTGTTTAAATCAGAATTCGTATTAGAAGAAAATAATAGCTTTATTCAAAGATATTGTATTATATGTATTAAGTGCTCTTCCATCTTGTGTCAGTCCACTTACCTACTTACGAGCCTGTTTCGTTTTATCTTCATTACTTACATTAAACTGCTCTATCTTTATTTATGAATGTCTGTTTCTAGATCTTAGTGTTGCCTGCATCTCTGTATTAATACTTTGTATGTTGTGTTTAATTTTAAATATATAGTACAGGCAAATTATTACTGCTAAATGTACTTAATCGGTATTTAATAAAGATGTAACTGTTATTTGTTCATATGTCTAAAACATACTACAGCAAGATCTTAAACCTATACGATTGTTAAACTACAATATTTTTCATTTCAAAATTATTTATATAATATATAAACATTTATATAATATACGGTACTGTGATTATTAGCGTTGGCAGCACCATAATAATGCCAATTCCATTGTTAGCTTTTATGTGCGGTTTTATCGAGGGTGCCGCAAAAATTGATCTCGACGCCTAAATCCGTCCGTGTTTTGATTCTGGTCACGCGTTCCTGTAATCGTTTTCCGGTTTATTTAACGATTGAATTATTAGTAATCGTGATATCATTCTAAAGAAATAAAACGCAGGAGATAAAATAATCGAATATGCAATTATAAATGTATGTCAATAAGGAGGTATTCCCGTCGCCCTCTTCCTGTTATTAACACGTCGTAACTTCCTTTGGGGAAAGAATTTTGTAAAATCGATTCTTAGCTGACCTCTTAATAGCAGAAGCAACATGTCTATTAAATTTTGCGACTTATATTACGTCCAATAGTTTCGGATATGTCATGATGAGTCAATGAATCTCTGGATATATCCTATATGTGTATAAATTATGGAGAATTCTTGAAAATTGAAACGTGGTACCAATCGACCCGAGCCAGCTGCGCGCCATGTGAGTTAAAGTTTGTCGCCCCATACCTTTTCTTGATTTATGATGCAGTTTTTTCGGCTAAACTAGATTCGGTCCCGACCTTTGAGCTTACATATAAGTTCTACTTATTATTTACTTACAAGATTCTAACGATAAGTTACTATAACGACGTTGTATATTCTTCGTTTACTTACCTGTACCTCAACCTGTAATTAAGCATTTTTATATAATATTGAATTGCTGTTTGCATCTATAAATATATAAGTAGCTTTTAACCTATACTGTTAATACTGTTAATTTTAAGTTATAAACGATGATACTTGATGCAACTTTACAATATAAATAAAACAAGTATTATAAAAACAGTTGCTATTAATACTTTTTATATATAAAAATGTCTTTTAGGTACCTATAATAGCATCTTAAGATTGTGACTTTTAGTAAAGTATTATACCAAACGTAATTCGTTTTAACTTAAGCAATAATGTTAAATATGATTGTCATCACTATGAAGGCTATATTGCTAAATAACGTTATCTGTAAGTATATCTCTATACTAATATTTAGTATCACCTTGCGCTCTAGTACCACTAACGTATATAATTTTTTATATAGAATGTTTTACATTTTAAAACTCAAACCCTTGAACATAAAAACAGCGGAGTTAACACGGAACCCGAGACACATGGGAAGTTTAAAATTCTTCATCGTAACCCGCATGATTTTTTGTCGTTGTAGAAATCTCGAAGTGTGGTCAATTGCTCAAGCGAGTTACGGTGTACGTGTATTGAATCTTCACTTAGCTGAACTTTGTAAAAGAACGTTATATAACTTAGCAATTCAGATAAAGTACTCGGTATAAACTTATCCTAATGTAAGCTAATTTTAAACACAGGTTCACGTTTGTTTAAATTAATAAGAGAATAAAATCCGGTGTCCCGTTCTCATGCACTGATTCCTTGAAATCTGCCAGCGACATTCCTCTGCGACAGGTGTATTTATGTCGATCTATTATTACACAGAAATGCATTACGATTCGCAGTTTGTAATTATTACTTTATAACATTTTACAGTAATAATGCTCTATGCACCATTTTGTTTCTCTTGTAGTTTCCATTTAAAATAAATATATAAAGCTCTAATGATAATTTGTATTTTATTATACTTGTTTCTACGTTTATAGTTTGTAATCAAATTTATAAAAACGTTTCAATAATAAAAGTATTGACCAACATAGAGTCCACCACGAAATGAGTTCTTTGTCGCAACCGTTAACTGCTAACTACTCTGTAGTAAAAAAATCCAGCCTTTCCTACTACTTACTGATACTAATTTCGACTCCTACTGTAACCTAACTCGCAAATTTTAATTATTCTTGAAAAAGATTTAGCTTTGATGAAGCTGTAAACTACTTCTTTGTGTAAATCCTAAATTCCAGTCCGCTTGTAATAAAACGAATAAAAATGTCTAATATTCTTAATAATATTATATTGATTACATTTAAAAACAGTTGTTATGACTTTAATGAGACCGGAAATCTTAAAGAAATACTCGGAATAAATGGTGTATAAAGTATGATACTAGGAAGTGCACCTGAAGTGAGATAACGAGTTCGCAGTGTCATCATAACGGATGCAACCGTGTATGCTTATACGATGCAGCTTAATGTTAATTCGGTCCGATAAAAAATAAGTTCGTAGAATCCATTCGAACGTGGCAATGCTTCATCAGTGGAGATAGGTTACTAATTTCACACGGTCATTCTAATATTGGCGTGTTGTAAGCGACTAAGGAGAGAATAAGTTTAGGGAAACAGCTACAGCTTTTCCCGCGACTATTTCCCAACATACTGCGCAAACAAAAGCTTCTTACAAAAGTACTCCCTTTTGTATGAAGCTTGTGTTAGGAATGAACATTAGTAAAGTGAAATATATGTTTACAAATGTATTCTTCTCAAACCGTATTTCTCACGCCCGAGGGTCGTGACCACATCCACCCATCACTCTTGTCTTCATGATGTTTCACCCTACTGTCTTATCTCCTCCCTTGGAGAGCATCGAGCATCGTAGACTGTGGAATCGAGTGTGTGACGGATCTGGTCAAACCAAAGCATTGGGGCTGTGGCCCTGCGGCCCTTTCATAAGTTTTTCAAAGTTGTCTGCGTCTTTCCTGGCAATATGTCCGAAGTACTCTAAGATTCGCTTGAAGCAGATGGGAGAAAGCCTTGTTTTTATGTATAAGACAGTAAAAACTTAGCTTGTGCTAAAACTCGATAATTTTAAGAATGACAGAATCAAGCCTGCACCACAAATCAAAATGTTCATCTCTTAAAAAAAATTATATATGGTTGAGGCTTGTGATGATTGTGGGTCCTAAACGAAACACAAACTCAAAAAGTATTCATCGAAACTTTAAGTTAGTTAATATTACGTTGAAAACTAAGCGTAACGAAAATCTTAATTAGGTTTAACCTATACAGATTCAACTTATGGTATTGTGTTGTAAAATGTAATGAATGCTTTATCAGTTCGAGATAACCTTATCGCCATCGTTTGTTTTCGTGTAATGAAAACAACTGTGCTTGTGCAACTTGTACATTGTCTATACACGATTAAATCTCATTCAATCTAGTTTGCGAGGCAGCCTTGGAAAAAAAATTATTTTAATTCGAACGAGCAGAATGTTTTTAAACAGCAGAACAAGTAGCAGATATACAGCAATGCTTGCACACTACTGTTTCATGTATTATTCTCCCTAGCACCACTTTGCATGACGTACTGTACATTGAGATATAATTTCTTGTCTGTTTTTCAAGAAATTTCACTATCTACAACGGCCTTGAAACCTTAACATAGTAATATTTGCATACTAGTATTTCGTGGTAGACAAAGACGCTACACTGATATCTGACTAGACGGTCTCTGGTATACATCTAACTCTATTAAAAGTCTGTTAGTTAAAAAAAACTTTAGTAGGAAATGAGTCAAAGCGGCGATTATAATGTAGTTTAAAGTATATCATTGTTACTAGAGTCATAAGCGAACGGACTACAACCAGGACAAGGTCCTGCTGCTTACGTTGTTTCGCCAAAAAGGGAGATGAAAAAATAACGAATACCGTTTATTAATAAGCAGCAAATCAATAAAGTAGCATTAAAAGATTACTTTGATGTACAGTGAAGTTGTGTTTTAGTGGTGTATTTTCGTATCGTAGTCGGCACTTGTTATCTGTCCGGTGTTTCGATTTAATTCATTTAGGTCACGGTATCGCGTGCGTATAGCAACTGTCCAAAATGCGTCGGCATCTTACAATTTACGTGATAACAATTACATTTGTGCACTTGTTTTTACAATTTCTCGATAAATTATTCTTACATCATCAATAATTGTTTTCTTTGTTTATTAGGTCTGGTATAATTCAGTGTTACGATAAAACTTATTTAATTTCAAGCACTAATACTGAGCAATGTAAAGAGCTGTGCTCGGGGTTTCCCTGTGTGAACGAATCATAAATGAGGAGATCCGCAGGAGAACTAAGGTCACCGATATAGTCCAAAAGATTGCAAGCCTCAAGTGCCAATGTGTAGGACGGCAAAGGACTGACAGCCGATGGGAAACTAAGGTCCACGAATGGCGACCGCGTACCGGAAAATGTAGTGTTGGCAGGCCCTCACTAGGTGGTCCAACGATTTGGTGGTTGCGGGAAGCAATTAGATGCGGGTAGCGCAGGATCGATCGATGTAGAGATTTTGGCGGAGGCCTATGTCCAGCTGTGAACGTTCGTCGGCTGATGATGATGATGACTAATATTCAATAGATTAATTAAGCGAGCAATAATTTAAAGGATAATTATAATAAAATACAACAAATTTGAATGCAAGTTGTAACGAAAAAAGTTACGTTATTTCACGTTCACAGATGTGGATTGAACATGTTCATGATAATGCAAACTTAAAATAAAAAGGATCAGAAGTGCACGTTTTAAATAATGAAAAGTTTTCTTGTTTTGAATCACACTTATGAAATTATATTTAAAAATGTACATATATACCAAGTATGCGGATTTATGATGTATCATCTCTAGTTATACTACCTGTTTGAATAACCAATTGTCGCTTAACGACACGCAATAATAGGGTGGATGCGCGAGCGCATCACTTGTTTGCGTTACTCGTTAGAGGAGCCGATGCATCGTTACGTCGCCCCTTAACATCGACATGCTTTTTATATTTATTTTTTAAATATTGATCTTATTGGTTATTTATTTTCTATTATAATATCTAAAAGTAGATTACAAATAGTACATAATCCCTAAGTGTGTAACCCCGGTCTATCTAGGGTGTGGCAAAGGTTTTTGAGTGAAAAAATACAAATTTTTATAAATAAATAAATATTATCCATTATGGTATATTAACGTATGTATATGAATATTACATATAAAAATCACATGAACAAAGAAACAATATAGATTAACAACTGAATGATTAAAAATTTAATTTATACTATACCATCCCAATTGTGTCGTGTAAGGATGACACAGAGTGCAAGAGGGAATTTCCATGAAATAATTTCTTTTTAAATATATCCGTGTATATTATGAAGTTTATAATATATCCGTGTCTGTATGCTTGCGTGCGTGATGAGGAGACGTTGACTTTACCTGAGCAATTACCGATGCTTTTCACACTTACCCGCTAACAGCTGACGCGCCGCACGGCCCTGAAAATATCGCGACAATGTTCTTCCCGCATCTCAATTCAATATTTTTTAACTGCACCTACCCTCATATAAAACTAAACTTTAATGATTTTAACGCGTTTAATAAACCGACGCTACGAGGGCTGTGCAACATGGTCACATAGAGACTGAGGTGGTAAATGTCTTATCATAATCACATACAGCATTTTAAATTGTTATATACATTACTTTACACGCAGAATAAGTTTACTATGTTTTCAAGTCTTCTAGTGGTATACTTGGTGATTTGAATTTAATTACCAATGGGATGGATAACAATTTAAAACTGAGTACCTTATACATTTTAACGTTAGTAATAACTTCTTTTTTTTTTTTAAATCTCCTAAAAAGTGCTGCGAATTAATGATAAAGTTTTATATCAATAATAGTTTGTAGTAAGCGTTCTTTATCGTTTATATAAATCAATAATCAGTAACAACGTAATATCAATGCACGTACTGTTTCCATCTCAATACAGGAAGTAGAAAAGATCACAATAATAATCTAGTATTATGTTCGCATGGCATAGAAAAATAATATTTTTGTTAGACCCGAGTGAGTTGAATATCTTAAGTTGTCACTTGTTTTCTTTTGCCATCCGTGCCTCTTCACCGGACGTCGACCCTTATCACCCCATACAGGGCTGGCAATTTTTTTTACTTTGTCGTTTAAATATGTACAATATAATAACGTATTTTATCTGCATTAATGATTATAAAAATTATCTAAAACCAATGGACTATTCTAGATGTATCTAGCAATTAAAAAAAAAAAAGAAATTTTAATTTTTATGTACAGTTTCTTTTATACAATTTGCCACCGGATAGAGCATTTCATTTATCTTTACAATCAATATTAAAGGGTGATAATTATTGTATATGACCGATCATTCATTAGATGTATGGAAGTAAAATCAATTATACAATGTTAAAATAACTTCTTGGTGGCCCAAATATCGTAGTTTACTTTTAATAAACTAAAACATTAAGTTTTCTTCATCACCGTATATGAGAGAGAACGGATTCTTATAACGACATTTAAAGTAAGTTTTTGAGTAATATTTAAGTTTGAGTTTATTTAACAAAGTTAAGGATTTTGCATATCAGTAATTATGAGAGATTTAACAAGTTATTAGTTAACAGATTTTTAGCTACTTTGAAATATTTTATGTAGCTTTGATGTAAATGTCTTCGGTTTCGAAATTACTTTGAAATGTATGACGGAAAATAAGTATTAAAAGATATTGGGATTGTTATATTTAATAGACGATTATTATGAAATTTCGCCACCCTGTATGTTGGTTACGGTGAACGTGTAAGCTGGTAGCGAGTGACGAGTGGACGTGAGATGATTCTGTCTGTTTACTGAACTCGGGGCCCGACTTCCGAGAACGGGCTGACGGGACGCAGGATTACCTACTTATCGGCCACTGAGATGAGACACTCACAACTCACCGTGTTTGCGTAAAGCGCGATAAGCTCCAATTATTATAAGCGCACACGAGTCCTTAATAGTTAAAGGAGTAAAAAAAAAAAGTTTATCAGTCATTAAAATAAATGACCGAGGTTATAATAATGTTGGTTATCACATATTAATTCTAAAACGAGTACCAGGTTTACGGTTTTTGAGAAATTAAAAACTCAAACTAAGTTTAAAATACTCGTAGAATCTGAAAAGACAGTTCCGTTTTATTGTAGATTTAACTTATATACAGGCTAATCATTTTGACAATGGTTTATATTAATACACCCTAAGGTATCAATGTGTTAGTTACTGATGTATTTTTGTAATAAATTTAATCTCTATCGTAGGTGATGTTGGTGGTAGCTGCGGTGCTCGCAGTTGCTACGCTGCGGGCCGACGCAACGTTGTGTACCGAGGCCAGGACCCGCTGCGCCTACCGTACGGGGTGCGGATCTGCTCTCAACAACTACATGTACCTCTGCAGCGACGTGCTATCAGAACCAACTAGTGCCTGCCCAAAACCTTGCGAACACGCCCTGATAGCCTTGACATCTACCGAAGAAGGAAAGGAGCTTACGAATGTAACTACTCGTTCATTACTTTTAAACGAAATAATTTATCCAAACCAAGAAGTTTAGTTCAACTTTTCGTATATTTATATATTTGATTTGTTACCAATCATACCGTTAACCACTTTTATTATGTAATATTAATGATATTAACTGTAAAAATAAATATACTCATATCAACAATGTAATTTGTAAGCATATTTATAAAAGTACTTAGCAAATGCTTAAAAATACTTAGAACTTGTTAAAACTTATTAACATTTAAAAAACTTCTAATGAATTAATTTCTTTAAAGATCTTATCCTCTTTGAAAGAAAACTAAATGATTCACCGACTCATTTGTCGAAGACCGTCATTCCTGAGGGAAGGAGTGGAGACCGCTGTAGTTAATGAAGTTACTTGGATAACATGATTTAACATTTTGTGTCTAAGCACATTGCAGTATAGTGTCATTTAATACCTTACTTGCCTCACATTGTGATAGGCGCGCACTTACCATCAGGTAAACGTCCTGTCGGTCTAGTCGTTTCGTCAAGTAAGAAAACTTAATAATCAATATTATTACACGTAGTACAACAAAGAGTCATTCTTTTCACAATAAATTTTCACTAAACAGTTTACAGCCGTCATTCTCAATTGAGATACTTGTCCAATAAGTTGTGAGCCTTTCGTTGACTTTTTTTGGTACGGGTGAATGCGTTGAACGGTGTCTCGATGCGATGGTCGGTTGGAGTACGCAGACGCTCAGCAATAAAATCTAATTTAGACGTCAGACTTGTCGGGCGCAATGCAACGCCATCATCGAGGCAACTGAGGGTCCCGGTTGATGACCCCATATTGACACTGTTCCTGATTTACATTGTGAACTCGGGTGTTGTCTATTAAACGCCGCTAATACAATTCATATTGGCCGTGTGACGTAACGATTTATATTATAACTAATCAAATAAACAACCACTTCACCCTTATAAGCCCCAAATTGATATGAAGTTGGTTTGACTAAACAAAATCATCGTTACAATAACTGCTACTAGTGCTAGGTCTCTGTTGCCGGAGACCGTCCAAGTAGGTTGGTATTTACTTGCTGCGGTGGTCCGCAAGTCCTATTTCTACCCCCAAGCAGTATTGTGCAAAAATAACTGTGGCCCAGTTTGTAGAGCGTTGTAGCTAGTTAAATCATTGGGTTAACGAGATTTAACATCTTACGTCTGAAAGTGTATATGTGTATACATCCTAACTATCGTTACGTGCGTAAGCATCATACCCATAAGGGAAGGTGTATCATATACCATCACATGACTTCTCGCTCGTCTCGTAGCTTTATAGAATAAAAAAGAACTGTTTTCAGTTTAACCTTATTTTTTATAATATTCGATGAGAAAATACAGTAACTTATGATTACAAGTGTTTGGCAAGTTGATAATTTTTTGTTATGGTTTAATATATAAAGTATGAACTTCGTTAAATATTATAACTTATTTACTGAGTTGTCCCACCTTATATATATATTATTTATTAGTGGCAACTTTAATGATTTTAAAGGTAATATCGGAAGGAGCACCGGCTGTGATTACAGACCATTCCACAGTATTTTTTTGTGATACAACGGTAGCTTTCATGTTAATGATGCCTACAATAATGCAATTTGGCCTTGGTTCTGTGGAGAATTTAGTTTTGAGGCGGCCAGATCTGTAATGATGCCGTTGTAACGGTGTGATTACTGCGGTACGGTTGGGCAATGTGTATCGTGGGGCATGGCGAAGGAGCGGTCTCGTTCAGCCTTGAGATTTGACGTCTTGATCGGGACCTACCGCAGCGCTCGCCCCGGCGCAGGTGTTGCCGTCTCCCCACAAAAAATACGTAACATGGAGGCCCGTTTATTTCACATCGAATATAACCTAGATTTAACACAAATAATTTTTCAGCATTTCTTTAAATAACTTTTAAACTATATATGCCTATAGAACATAGCCATCATAATCATTATAATATCTGTCTATTAATAATATATCATTTATTCCCATAAGAGGTAAAATTGCATTTTGGGAACATTAAAAGAAATCTATTCAGGTAATGTTGCTGCTTTTAAAGACCATCACTCAAGGGTTCAGTGGGTGAAAAAGAAAAAAATTATTACATTAAATCGATAAACTTAAAACCATAACTAAACGTTTACTATAATGATCCTTTTTAACTTGGAACCTAACCTAATCTAGCCTTCCTTCATAAAAAGGGAGTCAAGACCATTAATATACCAAACTGGTCAAGTACAAGTTGGTGGAAGTCAAATATCCGCGACCCCATGCTTGTACGAGCTGTACCATGATACTGAAATATCACCTTTTTTCATGTGTTCATACAAAAATAATAATTGCATAAGAAATTAAGTTGAATTTTAAAGTATATTTATGATTAGAAGCATGTTATGTTTATACTAACATATGTTATTCACTTAACAAATCTTAGATATTCTTTGTCATACAAAAGGCAATAAAACGAAAAAGTCTTTCTCCAGTTGCTAAGGGATACGCTTGCCTGATAATAGTGACAGGTTTGTTAAGTTGTTTAGTGCTACATAAATTGAAAATGTAGTCATATAGTCTTATTGAGAATTAAGACCTAAATGTTCTTTTAATAAGTAGTCTTCAAACATATACATTTGTTAAAGTTAACAAATATATATGTTTGAGTTTATAAAAGAAAAGTGTGTCTTCTTGTGATGTTGAGAGCTTGGTAGCCATTTTGACTCTTACAGCTCATCTGATACTCGGCTCGTATACCCGGGTGCACGAACTGTTAGAAAAGTATGTATAATCGTTTAAGGTGTGCGCATTTGTAGTAAAATGTTAAGATAAGTGATAAATGATAAATAGAGATAATAGAAGCGATATAATATATAAATGTCGTTAACATTTAATGCGAATTTAGTGATTGATATCTTGATATCTAACTAAAATTGAACATACGGAAAGTTACTAAAACCGTTACAATGGACGAACGTAAAATTGGACAGACCGAATTTCCAAGATAGTACACGTTGGAGATTTTATAATACATAATTTGTTTTGATAGTGGCCGGAATGTTTCTGGTGTCGTAAAATAGTTTTACGAACAGAAAGCGATATAACACGCCACGGTCAGACCTGATTTATTGTTTTCTCTCCAAAACAACAGCAATTGTAAACATTCATTATGAAATTAAGTCAGATTATATTTCGACATTCGTTTTTTTATCGACATCTGACACTTTATTTTCACGTGATAGTAAGTGGTTATTAATAAGTGAAAATTGCTGGAAGGACGGACGTCTCTGCCGAATGATCTATAGGTAGACACCACCGCTGCGTTTATTTCCACCGCCAAACAGTAGTGTGTAAACATTACTCTTCCGGTTTAAATGACACTATACCTAGTGAAATTACTGGGGTAATGAGACAATATCCTATGTCTCAAGGCGACGAACACAGTGTGCCGCAGTGTATAACATCCTAACTAACTCTACATTGTTATGAACGGACGTATAACTTACCATCAGATGAACGTCTCGTTCGTCTCATCGCTTTGTAGTGTAACGACCGCGTAACGGAAGACGTAGTGTTGGCAGGCACCCCACCAGGTGGTCCGACGATCTTGTGAAGGTTGCGGGAAGCAGCTGGATGCGGGCAGCGCAGAATCAATCGATGTGGAGATCTTTGGGGGACGCTTATGTCCAGCAGTGGACGTCTGTCGGCTAATAATGATGATGATAATGGACTGTAAAACAACATCTAACAGAAAAGTTTAGCTCTCATATATTGTCAGACTAAATACAGATTTATAATGTAAGGGCGGTAGCTATAAGTTAGTGGGTTTCGAAAAAACCGTACCACCAATGAAATTGTAACCCCGGAATAGGACTCAGGACATCCATGTTACAATTTGAGTATGAATTTATTTTCTTTTGTTACAGTGCCAATGCGAGGACGAGTATTGCGAAGAATCAAAGCAAAGAATCGACGTTTGCCGATCTCAAGTGCTGAAGGGTTCCGCCAATGCGACGTCGTCGTGTCGACTCTCGCAGCTTATTTGTCTCGCCGACGCGCAATGTTCAACAGCCTTAAGTTACTACCGCCAACTGTGTCGCTCGATGTACCGCGGCAGAAAATGCTCCAATCGATGTCTCAATTCCATAGAGATATTGAAGAAACAAGAAAAAGCAGCTGCGTTGACGGAATGCCAATGCGACGGAGACGAAGACTTCGACTGTCCGCGGATGCAGAACAACCTCGCCAGGTTATGCTTTCACAAACACCAAAAGAATCATACGAAGTCACATAAGAAAACACCTCACGAAGAAATCGTTACAGCCTCCGCTAACGTTACTTCACTGCCAAACTTCTTGTTTTTCTTTTGTCTGTTCTATTGTTTTACGCACACGTGACCATCGTTCACAAGGTATACCTCAATATAGATTAAATTTAACAATTCATTGAAGTACAATGCATTATGTAAATATGTAAAGAGCAGTATTGCAAGTTTATTTATACTTAGTTTCTAATTCAACATTGTGTTGAGAGTGTGTAAAGAGTGTATGCGCGTGAGTTTGTATTTAATTTTTAGTATAGCGTTTACTTATTGTAACAGTTATGGTAAGTAATATAATTTAAATGTAAATTTAGTCTTTGTTGAAATGACTTACAACGGAGATGTTGCATTGTCGTTACTGGTAAGTCATCCGTAACCTTATTAGTGGCTACTCTCTTCGCACTGGGTAAAGTTTTCAGCTTATACACGCGTTAAGATATACGTGGGTGAATACGTCTAAATGTGTGCTTGGTTAATACAGATATCCAGATAAAGCGGCGGACGCCTCAGCCGCCCACAGCCGCGTGCGCGGGCGTCGCTATAAATATGGCGGCGCTGGTGGTCCAGTGACAAATGTTAGATCGGACGCTTGTCGTTGCGGCGTCACGCTTATTAATTCATCTGGTACCTACTACATATATATAAAAAAAATAGCAAAATCAAGAAACCCTTTGCAACTTAAGATCAAAAACGACTCTTTTGTACGAATATTTAAATATTTGTATAGTGTCGAACTATGAAGTCATGTTAAGAATAAACTCGAAAATAATCTCATTCAATCAACTGATATTCCGTTTTCCATTCGGAAGCCCAATGTTGTAGATTCTAGGATGGTAGCAGAGTTTCCTAAATCTGCCTGGCTAGAACCACACTCATTATAAATTTGTTGTAAACAGCATTACTGTGTTCGAGCTGACAATATAATGAATAAAAGACGAGGTTCTGACCACTCACCAACCCGCACTGCCCAATTTCCCAATTCCCCTCAATGAACTTCAACAAACGATGTTATCTTTGGGGGAGGCCTATGTCCACCAGTAGACGTCTATTGGCTGACAATGATGTAAATGCATCAATGTGTTACAGCTGACAACATGCAAGTGCTAGAATATTCTGTGTTAATATGCTCTACCATCTTTTGATCTTTTTCTCATTGTCACTCAACACCTTGTGAACATGAGTTCCAAGTGCATTGTCGATATTATAATAATTACTTTAAGCTTTCTCTTCTGTAAATTCTGTGTGATTCTTTGCATTTATATGGTTTTTAACATGTTAAAATAGAAAAATTAAATTTGGACTGCAACGATGAAACGTTTAACTCGTGCTCTAGTTCAGGAAGTGGCTGTCCCGAGGCTAATTCCGGTGAGCGCGACACTAATCGTCTCTCAGATGTTGACGCGATACAAATTCGAGGCGCGGGATTCCGATGTCACTTCGACATTTTTATTTATATTACTTGACTTCCTTTACGTAGCAAGTTTCCCTAACGACCATTTTTTATTGTTCAACAAAGACTAGAGCTTGAACCACAGTTTGATCTGTAAGCGGAGATGTAGACCGAGTTGTAAAGCTTTCAATTCATGCTTACCTTAAACTACCACAACTCGTTTCTGAACGGAGATATTGGCAATGAACGAAAGATGACAATTATTGAAAGCGATAATGCTAAGTAAAGAAAAATATCTGTTTGCATCTATTAAATGTATCATTTGGAATTGACAAGGTTCCTGTTATTCTTATCAAAGGGCGAATGAAAAGATTGAAAACAAAAAGAGATTTTTTTGCAATTACATAAGATTTGGTTATGAAATGAAATTTATAAACGGTGCATGAAAGGAACCGTAGTTTATAGCTATGTATGTATAGTTTCCCCCAGTGAAGCAGTAATGAAGAGGTGTAGAACCGGTTCCTTGAATGCAAGGCCTTGTGTACTCCCGTAGGGCCGCGGCCGCGTAAGGCGATATCCACCGACAAAAAGAAAAACAATCTAACTGTTTTTTTAAACGGACAATTAATTTTTGTCAATATCTTACGACTTGATGGGTTTTTTTTTGTCCACTGTTTACACAGTTTGTTTAGGCCTTTTCAACGAAGTAAGTCCACGTTTGAGTAAATATATATCTAAATATTTTGATAGAAATATATCGTTTAAAAGAATAATTAAAGATATTATCGACAATGTACTTTTTTAAAAACACATATATTGCAAAAATTTACGCGTAAAATGTTTTTAGTTTAAAAAAACTTAATTAGTATGCATGTTGCAAACAGTTCCTTACTTATGTTTTCTCGCCCGAGTCTTGTGTCAATGAATAATTCAAAGGATACGATAATGTTGAGAATATGAATGAAGGCAACTACTTGCCGATTTATACATTTTGTCATATCGTTTGACTCATCAGCAATATATTTCATCACTTACATTATCCAGCATTTTAATCGGATATTAACAAAAACAAATTATTTCATCAGTGTACTTTCCTGATGCAATTCCGGACATTGCTTACTTGACAATAAATGTATATACATAGATAATCATATTATTTTTTTAAGAGATGTAAAAAAAGCTCAAACGGTGTGGACCTATGTCTAGATGTGGTCGACTGTTAGCTGATGATGAAGTCTAAAAAATAATTGTTTCCGAATTGTATCTCTTTCGTTACTTACTTCTCAGGTTTACTTCGATTATTTAAAATACTTTTATTGCTTTTACTTTGTAACTTACGTTTACTAATTTTCGCTCTTGATTATTTTGAATTTGTTTCGTATTACTTTTGTCTGTTTTTGTGTTTTGTTTTTATTTGTTTTTGTGTGCATCCTCAGTTTACGTTTTCGAAAAGTGTGAGGAATCTTAGATCTTAAATATTGTAATACATTAGTTTAAGGCCGCTAATACATCTGTATTTCATTAACCACAGTTTACCAAAGTGAGATTATTAGAATATTATTTACTTTGTACATAAAATATTTAATGTGTTTTACAGAAACATTACTTAGTTAAGAAAAACGTACAAAGTATTTTAAATTTATTAAAAAGTAATAATTTATTAATTAGAAAGGAGTTAGTATGTAAATGAACACATTGTTGGATTTGTTTCGTTTTTGTCAAACCTACTTGAGTATTTTAGTTGTATTTATTTTGAAAATAAAATAAACTTTCTGTTTTCTACTTTGTTTTTTTTTTTCTTTACCTGCTTTTAATTCGACAGATAGTGATTTCATTTGACTACAAGTTAAAGCGAATTTAATCATACAGTGTCCGCCCACAACACTAACGCTTATGTGTTGACTATGAGATCTATATTTCTCGATATGAGAATAATGTGCTAGCTAGAGACGAGTTCGAAAACATGTTGTCACCAAAAAACTCCACAACATGTGGCACGATACCGAAAGCTTTTAAATATTTAGCAGAAACAAGTTAAAAGTAAACACTCATATGGATACAATGACTTAAAAAATGGCAGAATAAATGAAAATATTATCTATCTTGATATTTTGTGATCGATTGTAAAGTAAATTTTCCTTACATCATCATAATTATTATCAGCTGATAGATGTCCGCTGAATTTTCCTTGAGTTATAATAAATTTAGAGAAAAAAAAATGTAAATAATAGTATCTTTAGAATGGAAGGGATCAATATAAAAAATATGCAATCGGAGGGAAATGATCGAAAATCTCTTCTAAAATTGATCTCCACTGTATTTTCTATAAAGTGCAGTGTTGTATTATATTAAGAAGTTAAACCCTATAGTCCACTGTACATAGTGAATTAGCTATTGCTTTGCGCCAATCATTTAATGAATATACTATTATTGAATTTTACTGGTGGTAAGTTCCTGATGACGGAGACTCTCTAAGCTGGTAACACAGCTCGCATTTCCGCCGTCCAACAGTAGTACACAAACATTCGGTTTAGGTTCGAAGGATATAGTACGTAATAAAATTATTAAGGTAATAAGATTCTGATCTTATGTCTGAAGGAAATGAGCAAAACATGATATTATTATATATGTATATAGCATTCTAACTAGCACCATGAGAACATCCCGTCTGTCTCGTTGCTTTGGAGAATAAAAAAAAATCAATTTCGCTTTTTGGGACTATGTGTTGCTCCAAGAGTCGTCATTTAACATGAGCTTAAGGTCAAGGTAATCATTTTGTAAAACCGACATGTTTACAAACCTTAACTTTCATAGATATTTGGCTTCAGCATACACCCAATTACCATGTCTGGTGGATAGATGGTATATTCTCTCTCTTTGTATGAGGAAATCTTGAAAGTTTTTTTTTTTTTATTAATAAATTAAATGTAAAGAACAATTATTATTACTTATATATTAAAGAAAGTGCGCAAAAATTGTGATAATACAATAAAAATGTGCGGCGTAATCGTTTTTTTGTCATCCGCCGTTGACTATGCACTTTTCAAGTTCCACTTACTCGGCATACTTGAAGCTGTAATTACGCTGTGAATATGTGTAATAGAGGACAGGGTGGCTGTAATCTGGACCACCCGTACCGCCGAAGGTTATAGCCGTAGACTTTTGAAGGAGAACAACATCACCAATTTGCAAATTCGCTTTGATGCATCGGTGTATGTCATGCAAAGGATTAAAGAAATTATCCCGTTGATCTTTCACGATGTTTATATCTATTTTACGTATAACCGGCTATTATGATTTCTATGGTAGATGACATTAATTTGGTTGAATAAGTTTATGCTCGCAAAAATTACAGCAATGACCTACCAAGCGGTAGAAATTGAATAAGGTCGACATAAATAACCATAAATAATAAGAACGAGTTTCACATTCTCCATTATATCTGATTTAGTCACACATAGCTTAGAGTAGGATCTTAACCTAAAATGAGATTCGAAAATGTATGACTCATTATGTCGCACTCACAAGCTGTCTTGTCGGCTGTACACGCAATTAGTTGTTGGGTAGCGATTCTAATTAAAATGTCTATTCACAAAATATATAACTTAATAACATAAAGTACGAGTTACCACGTAAACAATTCATAAATGAATTCATTATTTTGGATAAATTCACACGGCCATCGATAAGAAGGGATGCCGACCATCAGGATATATCCCATTGAAACAGTTATTTGATGCGCCCTACACTGAGTACCATTGGAACTCATTATCGTGAAGGACTCTACAAAATTGCTGACCCGAGTTAAGAGACGGCATTCGATCGCTGGTACGTGATTATTTTGGCAAAGCTAGGGCTGCTCAGCCGTGGGAAAGGATGCGTCGCGTCCACTTACGCAACACAACCATGGTGGTACAGATAAACAAAAAAAAACTGTTTCAAATATTAATGCGGAAAGTGTGGGAGAGTGATTAAAGGTGATTTTTACTTTTCTATTATAACACTATATTTTTAAATAGCTAGCTTTTAACATTAGTTTGGTAGGAGAAGGACAAAACAATATAATTAAAAGTTTCATATAGTAAGGTATTAAGTAAAGGTTTTAGTATTATTTAATATCAAGAATAACTTAAGTGGGATTATGTTATTAACTTTATTACATTACTAGTTAATTCTTCTCCTCGCAAACAATACAACTCATTTTAAGAGTACTATTTAGTGACAAAAAATATATGATATTTAGGTTATAATATTTAATACATACGTAGTAGTAGTATGCATAGTAGTAGTAGAATAAATTTCCTATTTAAATATTAATTCAATATTTTTTTAAACCTAATCCCAGCCCTTTTACAAATTTTCATACGTTTTGTCTAAATAAAAGTGATACCTATAACTAAGTTGCACGTTTTAACACTAAATTTACAAATTAAATTTCCTGTTGTTTTGATAATCTTAGACAATGAAAAAATATTGTAAAACAAAGACATAAAAATGTTTTGTTATACACTTCTTGTACCGTACATTAAAACAGTAAACAATTGAATTACAAATTACTAAAGTATACTTTTTAATCAGAGTTAACGAGATAATATAGACAAGACATTAAACTATTTTCTTTACTTTAATAGGAAAAAACGCCCTGACTGTTACACTTGGTAAACGATATACTTGCGCTTAGATGTTAGTTCAGGTGTTTATATAATACCATATTGAGTTATAATATTGTTTTATGACTCTAGTAATTTCACTAGGTACAACACTATAAAGCTGTACCCATATGTATCTCTATGAAATGATTTTATGTGTCCTGCATCATGGACGAACGATTAAACTTATAATTCTAAGTAAGCATTTACTAGATCGTGAATAAGTCATTTAACGTATTCTATAATAGTTGCTGATGATTCATGTATTTTGGGGTTCTTAACAATTTTTATTTGGTTATGGTAAATCAGACCACCGACTTAGAGCTGTTGCTTCGATGAGAGCACGAAGTTCCACGCCTCTACTTCGCTCATGCAGTACGCGGCACGATTCCATCGTCTTGTTACAATTACTATCCAAGGTAACATTAGAAACATGTACCTTAAAATTAGATAGAAATATATAAAAATATATAGAAATATATAATCCTTCATACTTGGCGCATTCAAAAATAATATACGTTATATTAAATATTTCTTCATACCTTAACTATAATTTATTTTCTAAATGTATTATTAGTACGAAAAATTGTCTTTGTACTACCTATTAAAGAGTACTAAAACTAGTTAATTTTTTAGGAATAAAAATTTAGATATGATATCCTCTCCTCTATCATATTTCATTTTTTAGATAACCAAAACATGTCTGAATTCTCTGATGGCTCTTAAATTTCTTATTATAGTTCCACGTTATTTAAATTTCCTTGGGTTTTTCCAGTGCCAATATATGATCGCTTCTCGATCTTGCAAAAAACTTCCACAGTTAAACTTTATCGTTTCCTGTACTGCAACTTCTGTAACGTCGTATGTAAATGGGTAGCTGACTGACGCATCGTCGTAAATCACATACATAACAAGGAGGTTCAACTTTATTGCCAATTGTTTACTTAATAGAGACGTGTACCTTTTGAAGCAACAGTTGCTTCTACACATTTTCACTGAAGCCAAACAATCTTTTATGTCTACAAAAGTATAAGTCTAAATTTTAACTATGTAGTTACTTTTACTTGTATTAAAAAGCATTTAATGTATGAAAAGTAAGGGGCAAATGTTTAAAAAATAAAGTTAAAGTAGAGCATCTCTTTTACAAGTAATACAAATGTAATAGTTGTTTATAAATTTGTTATATGATTTTACTTAAGTTTCTTAATGATTTGGTAATGGGTTCTGATGGTATACTCGTCGTAATTATGCCCTCAATCCTTATTGTTACGACATCGTTTTATACGCCGTGTGTGGCGCGACGGTTACGCTAAAAACGCGTTTGTTTGCTTTGATGACTTTCTAGCGTGCTACGATTAACTTGTCATCCGTTTAGGTTAACGAGAACAGACATTTTTCACGAATATTACATTTACTAATGAACATAATAATATATTGAAAACGAAAGAATGTTCTTACATAATGCAGTTAGAGAAACACTTCAGTAGTCAACGCTTAACACTTGGCCAGTACATGATAAATAAAATATTAACCCGGACCAGCCAAGAGAGAAAGAAGAATTCTGTGAAGATAATAATAATCTTAATAATCAAGATTAAACCTTTTAAAATTAGGTTTAAACTAACTACTGTAACGTACCTACCATACCTAATATACTTAATTACTATTAATGTAAAATCAACACGTTATTTAATTTATGAATCTTGAATCTAATATGCTTTAAGAATAAATCTAGACTTTTTTCCAATGTGAATAATGCATTATTCATTCCCCATACGTATGATAAATATCTTTACAAAGTACACAATACTCTTACAGATTTTTAAAGTAGTAGAAGACGTAATAACTTATTTAAAACTGTTGTTTTTCATATACGTTTTGTTTAATGTGATGGCCAAATTTAAAGCAAAATATAAAATGTTGGGTCACGAAACCGAACTTTCAATACACTTAACAATAAAAACATCACGAAAACGTGAGCTTTATCACTCCAAAGGGAACAATAGTACGGAGTTTTTACAATATCTGAGCAGCAAAAAGTATTTCGTGCTTTAAGATCGAAATCAAATCACAATGAAAAAAAAAAGCCGTTTGGATTGAAGAGAATTGCTGTAAGCATTAAAACAGTAAATCGGGAATATTTTATTATTTAATAGTTTCGTAAGTCCTGATACTTTTATTCTTCGATAACTAGTCACATTATCAAACATTATTAATTTTATTCTTTGGTAATCTTAACATAATATCAGGGGAGACCTACGTCCAGCTGTGGACGTCTATCGACTGATGATCTAATTATATAATTAAACTCAAAGAAAAAGTTACCACAATGCGGAAGGTAATAAAATGATATACTAGTGGTAGGTTATGTTACCGTCTAGGTAGGTACTATTTCTGCCGCCAGACAGTATTGTGGAAGTATTAAGTCCCGATTTAATGGTGTTGTAACTAGTGAAATTACTGGGGTAACGAGACTCGGATCTGTGTCTCAAGGCGACGAGTCCAATATAGTGTTATGGGCAGGCGTATCACTTATTATTAGGTGAACGTCTCGCTCGTCTTGTCGCTTTGTAGAATAAAAAAACATCTGTAATTTTTATTTCCTAACTTTGGTTTGCTTCGTGAATTAAGAAAAATCATTATCATTCCAGTCTTTAAAAGGTGGTAAGTGTTTTCAATCTCATCATGGCAACGATCACGGTAAAAGCTGCTTTGAGTCGTTTCTTTAATAGTCATCTTTTAGGATAGAGCGAGTTTTCAGCGGCAAATGGATATTCTAACACGTTTCCAAAACGAGATTATATTTAAAAGAATTATACAAAGTCGTTAGTCATTTAGACGTTGAGATTCAAAGGTAAAAAAAAATGTTTTAATTGATCCGTGCAGTAGTGGTGTGAGCCAGCCCTGTCAGAGATACAGACCTCAATGTTCATCGCCGAATGAGCACGGAATAAATCATTGAGTTTTTATAAAGGAATCATCGCCTCGGCACTGTCGTCGGAAAGACGGCCGCTTCAAAGGAAATATCGCTTTGTAATACCGCCGCGCGCGCCAATGAAGACTTCATTACTGCTAGCATTAATACTACCTACTTACACAACAAGTAGAGAAAGTATTAATGGAGGGATTAATTAACTTTACAAATATCTCAGCAAGACGAATGCGGCAGCACAAGATTAATTTGAAACAAAACAATTAAAACTAGTTGAAAATGTACGAAAGCTTTCATTATGTATTCATACTATTGGATTATAACTTTTGTCAGGAAGTATAAAATAAAATAAGTTCTAAATCAAACATTTTAGAACTAAGTTATTTGGTTTTTAATAATTTCAATACATTATTTGCTGAATATTAGTTTCTATACCCAACATCGACCGGTATAGAGATCTTGGACCGATTGATGATAATAATGATGACTTTGAGGATTAGAACATCTTTTGTTTTAGAGAGTAGTTGTTCCATTATCAAACACAATAAGTTAATGAAGGTGTTTCACTATGAAGGCACTGTAACAAATTATTTGGCGTATTAGATAGGATTGCCTGTAAAAATTTGATTGCAGTTATTACCAACTTGATAATGTAAATGAGTATACTGTTCTCAGAAATAAACCTACTCCAGGCCTCCTCTCCGCGCCACCGCCGCGCCACAACGACGCCGCCGATAGAGTCATTATGTTCCATCATACGAAATACGCTCCCAAACTTTATTTCATACCATTTACGTATCTGAACGTTGGTCAGGTAAGGATATTATTCTTATGAGTTCCTTGTTACTTCTTTAAAGGCTGTTCTTCGTTAAGCGCTATTTGCGGTAACAATATTACTCATCTTTTAGTAAAAAACTATCATCCACATCTTGTGATGTTATCTTACTTCAATCTTCACTTTTAAAATGATTTTTATTTCTCTCAGCTTCAACGCTTTTTTGGTCTTCCTTATTTACCGTTATGTATAATTTCAAAGGTTAATTCCTTTTTAACTAAGGTTCTCTGTGCATCCTTATGTTGTATATATTTTAATTAAATTAACCATACGTTATATTTGTAATTTATTATTCATTAATTATTAATTTATTCATTGACGTTACAATATTTACTTTGGTCTGTATGTTGTTTACACGAAACGATTTTTAGTTACTTACCTTCTTATAATTTCCTGTAACGCATTCCCACCAACAAACAGTGTCTGTTCCTCGTTAACTTTCGTTAGTAGAGCTAATAGCTTAATTTATGTGCTTTAATTACGCACTTCTCAACTAGACGAGAGTTTGACTCCGCCTGTGCTTTGGCTACCGGTAATAGAAAACATATTGAGAAAACCTGCATATCCCAAAAACAAGTGCTTACACGGACATACGAATAAATGGAACGAGAAATGGCTTTGCTGCAGGTACTGCTTTGTTTTTATTCAAATAAATTTTATTACCTAATGTTTGAGAATCGCTAACACTAGATGTCTGATTAACTCATCGCGGAGAGGTCCGAGATGCGGACGGCGCGGTCAGGCCTGAGGGCGGCGCAGCGTGTTGTACCGTATCCCAATATACAACATATTCATACAAAAACATTATTTTTCATAGCATATAATCTTCGCCCATACGATTGAAAATAACAGTTATGTGAAATAAATATACATTTTAACGTTATAAATATCACTTTAAGTTTATATTTTATTATATTCCATTGTTTATATCACAATACAACTCAGTCGACAGAAAAAAAATGTTATACGTTTCTTTCTCAGAATATTCTATTTGAGTCACAGCTGTTCCTCGTTTTAGTTCAAGTTTGTGTGGGGAGAAATAAGTTATATAGATAAACAATATTAAAAATATATTTTTAATTCAAAATAAGTTAAAAAGTAAATAGTAATGCCCATCTCTTGACTATCCTTGTACAGTTCATGCCTATGTCATTAAAATACAATGCTGAACGTGAGTCTTTGTGGTGTGCTACAAATTCTCAGTAAGTGGGTGTGGACCGAGGTACAGACACCCACTAGATGTATAACAAAGATGTTCCTGCGCTGGATGACTTCCATTGTTATACTGCAGGTGATGCTTAAAGCAATTTATACACTGATTTGAATTTTTAAATTTTAACAACCGTATTCTACTGTAATACGCACTTCCGCTACCTTTTAATGTTTGTGGAGACGTTAAAGTTTCAAATGTTTTCTGCATTATGTTTAAATGGCAGAGATCAATATTTTTGGACAGAATTTAAATGCTTCTTCTTCTTCTTTATCTTTAGCTGTCTTTAATGAAGATTTAAGCTTACATCTGTTTTTCTTCATGGCTAGAAATAAATGATTTTATAACCGTTTTCACACCATCTACTATAATAATTTGTTTTATCTTAACTATCTGCAAATTTTAAACTATCTAATCTACTATTACCCTCTTCAGGATAGTCTTCAGCTATTACACTGTTTGATGATTTTAACAAACTAACTGGACTTAAGCGGTACGGAATTTCCTTTCATATGCTCACATTATTGTACTGTGTAAATAAAATTTATATAAATATCATTTGCCTCCAACATACTAATATAAGTTGTCATTTCTATTAGCACTGTGATTTCACGGAAAGAAATATCGTGGAAAAGATATTTCTATTGGAACCTGTAACTAAGACAGCTTACATAATAATTTTGTAATGTTTGTATTTTAGTACTTTTTTTTTATTCCCTAACAGTCAATTTACGTCCCCACTGCTGGGGCACAGGCCTACCCTCAATATGAGGGCGATTGGGCCATAGTCACCACGCTGGCTCATTGTGGGTTGGTGACTTCACACATACCTTAGAATAAATTCTAAATCATGTGCGGGTTTCCTCACGATGTTTTCCTTCACCGTTTGTATCTCGCTATTGTAACTAAAGTTCATATTGAGATCATTAGAAAACAAAATTAAAAGTGTTATGTATATGTAATGGATTAAGTAATTAAAAGTATATATTTTTTTTTATTTTGAAGATTGTAATATTTAATCTAATGAAGAAAAGAGATATTATCGAGTTACGAATTTATCGTGCAACTTTCGCAGTTATTGTGAACATCGTCCGCGGAATAAAACGGTGTCGGAATAAAAAGAAGCGAGAGCCGTCTCCGTTAACAACTTCATCGGCACTAACGAGCGATCGCGCTAAACCTGTTCAGGACATACGACGGCATTAAGAGAAAATTTACTTTACATACATTTTAACACCTACCTAGAATTATCAAAATCAACAGAAATATTTATATAGGTATACTATATTTAACTCTCTATGACATAGTTGATGATGTCGATGCTGCAAGTGTGAACACTATTTTAGAGAATCTCATCGGAATTTTTTTAATCTACTTGTAAATTATGTTGTAGCTGTTAAAGTTATCCATGTAATAAAACTTACAACATAATTTCGGATTATTAAATCGAACTTTAGATCCGGCTCTTAAAGAATCATAGTTTACGACACCTACTTCTAACTCCAGTCGTCTTTATGATAAGGCTATAAAGTTTAAATTGACACTTTCATTCTTTTTTGCATCGTAAACTTAATCAAGATTTTTTATTACTGATGTCTTCTAGTTTTATTACCGTAATACTTTTATACTTGAATAGTTTTTACTTATTCAAAGATACCTTATTTCAGATATGCCTAAGTCATACTTAAGTATTAGATAAGGATAATAATTGAAATGTAGTTACCATTACAAACCTCGTTATTTAATTGGTGTTATAAATATTAACAAAATATTATACCCTATTAATGTTATTAATTTTATGAAACGTTTTTGAGATATATTACGTAAATATTTAAAAAAAAATTAAAGTAACAAGAACATTCGAAAATATATTTTAAGACGAAAGCGTTATTTTACAGAAACATCGTTGATGTCTTTTATATCGGACCTATTCATTTCTTATATCATGTACACAGACGAGAGTAATTTTAATGTTCTAATATTAAATGTACTCGTGATTAAAAATTGTATTTAACAATATTTATTCCTTTCATTCATAAAAAAAAATTGCTTTTAGTTCTGATTTTTAACATGATAGTTAAAAAATAATTGTTTTAAGGAATACTGTGTAAATGTCAGCGACGTATAAAAAAATAGCTAATGTTGAAATAACAAAACACTGCTTAATGTAGCATGAAAGTATCTGTCATGTCTGAATCAGGTAGCCGATAGCAGTACGGTCCGATTCCCGGAAGACGTGGCGCTGTTTTATTGACCATGATAACCGATCGGCTCACAGTCGTGATTGATAGTCCTCTCAATAAGAAATTTGTTTTCACTCTATCATTGTAGACTTAAAAGTAAAATCGGAGCGTACCGCCCGAATGTGTGGAATTTTTAGTAGTCCATTTTTATGTTTATTAATAATTAGTTCAAAAAATATAGTGACCTCGTAACATCTCATAAACAAGAATTTATTTTTATCATAGACACGTTATGTTTCATAGAACATTTATAACAGCTACAAAATTCAACAAAGCAATAGAATTATTTCAAAATAAGTTACAATTAGTCTGTGATCTAAATGTAAAAATTCGAGGTCGCAGATTTTTAACCGTTTTTGATATTTTCCATGTCAAAAAAGAAAGATCTGAAATAATGTTGTTCCTTATCTCATTATATTAGTAACGATACATATTATAGATGTTTCAAATATATATTTAGAGAAAGCGTTGAATCCATGTAGATTTTTTTATAAATTGTAACTTGTTTTTATATGTATTGAATTAAATATGAAAAATTTATTTAGTAAATCATAGATTTTCTTTAATACTTAAAACATTCAAGTTCTTAACAAACTTATTTCGTTTATATTTTAGAGCAAGACAAAAGAAATGAATAAAAGTTTCGTTGAGGAATAAAAATAAAACATTCGGTTTACAAACCCGACTAAGCTTTCTAAAGGATTTCAAGCACAAAAGGGACTGAGATGGACTAAATTTAATGGTGTAAGATAAAACGAGATGGAAGATGAGCCACGTGACACCTGCCGGCCGCCAAATGAAGATATCGCAGCTGGATGGAAAGACTGCGCGCTCAGATGTTCTCAATCTTTTAATTTGTGAAATAGTATATATTATAGTAATAATAATATATACAATAATAATAAAACAATATTTTATTATTAACATATATAGTAATAATAGTAATAATATAGAAACATAATTCATACATTAACTTTAACTCTAGTAATAAAGCGTCAAGACGTTTTTACAAAAAAATAATTATCCTGTACGAATGTTTTTTTTTGTTTACAAATTTGTTAACTAAAAAATATGTCAACATCTGGAGACTATAATTTTTTGTTTAAAACAAACAATAAAAAACACATTTACAAAATTTTATGGCGGAAATGCTTAGTACACAGTGAGTATGCAGTGTTGTTCGCCTATATATGCTCATAATCATTCTCCCACATAAGTAATTTAAGAAAGACAAAATTCGATCATCGACAAACATTAAAATAAGATTTTGATAATAGATTTAATACCAAAAACAGCACTGTAGCATAGTAGCTCTAAATAAATGTACACTTAAAATAGGATTATGAAATTGCTTTGTCAACAACTTCTATTAAGGACCAACAAGCAAGAAAGGCTTTTATTTTACGTGTAAATGATATCACTTTTAAACCTGGTCGCCTATGTTAACAATGACACAAGGATAGTTGTTATGTTCACTGCATTAAACAAATATTTACACAAGCAGACAATAATACACTTGTGTTATCTTTAAAGAAAATAAACTACTTGTTTACTGATCTGCATGAGGCATTAATTGAATCGTCTGATTTTGCTTTTTTACGATTTATGAATATCAAATCCGATGATCAGCTTGCGGCATTCCACTGTTGAACATCGACCTCCGAAGAACCGCCACATAGCCCTATTATTTGTTATACACATCCATTTGTTGCTAGCCGCTTTGCACAGATAATTGCTTCATTTAATTACGTTATCGTATTTGTATTTTGTGGTTAATGTGTCACTTATGAATAAATAAATAACGTTCTCATTTATGTTGCCACTATGTAAAGAAATATTTTTTCGACGTTACGTTTCATCAAATTATAATTTGGTCGTTAGTTTTTATTAACGAAGTAACATTTTAGGATCGTGTATTTCAAATTCTACGTTAATATAACATAAGTAATTTTAAACAAAACTATGATATTAGGTCTAAGTAATAAGCTCCTTCATCTTTTACTCATGTTGTTTGTTTTATTTTAATTTACACACTTTTCTATCGAGTTGTGGTTCGAATTTAGCTTTATACTAAAAAAATATAAACGAATTAGTTAGGTTCGATTGCGTTGTTAAAATGTTTCTAGCTCCTCCTAAGACGGGTTGAAAATATGTCGCAGGAAACTGCTTCATGTGGAATACTTCTACAGATCAGCATGCAAAGCTGAGCATTTCTCGTCTATCGGATGTTATTGGTTATGATCATAAATTACTCCGCTCTGGTTATTATCATTATCAGCCGGACAACATCTACTGCTGAGGATGGGCTTCTCTCAAAAATCTTTATGTCGATGTGGACTCCACATCCCGCATTCAGCGGCTTTTCGAGACTCTCACCAGTGTCAGCAGTAGTCTTTCCATATTACAGGGTATCTGGTGGCAGATTTATGTTTTCAAATTTAAATAAAAAATAATAATTTTAACATATAATTTTACTAAAAGTATTAAAAGATAGAGTACAAATGCGGATTTCATTTTTTAAAGATAATGTCATCCAAATGTCTTCCATCCTGTTGCACACACTGTTCGAAACGGAGCCTCGTATTCCGTGCCACACGCTGCAGTAAACTTGGTTCAATTGCGCTGATTTCTCGCCGAATATATTCTTTTAAGTCCACAACAGTTCGCGGATTGTTGGCGTAAACTCTCTCTTTGAGGTAGCCCCACAAAAAAAAATCCATTGAAGTTAGGTCGGGTGACCTCGGTGGCCACGGGATGTCCCCAAAGCGACTAATCAGTTTTTGAGGGAGATTTTCTCGCAACAAATCCATCGAAGCTCTGGCCGTGTGTGCGGTCGCACCTGTACCGCATCCTGTTGAAACCACGTGTGTGATGAGAATGATGAATGAGCTCGCAGGATCGGCAAAAAGAAATTCGAAATCATGAGCCGATAATTCTCACCATTGACATTCGTCGCTTGGCCCCGTGCATTTTCAAAAAAAAAGTGGTCCGATTATCCCATTCGTGGATAAAGCGCACCAAACAGTTACCCTTGGGCAATGTAATGGTTTTTGGTGCTTCAGTCGAGGATTGCGAGTTCTTAGAGCCCAGTAACGGCAATTTTGCTTGTTTACGTGTCCGTTTAAATGAAAATGAGCCTCGTCGCTCCAAAAAATGGAATTCACAGTGCTAAAACGCTCCAATATGGTTTCACAAAAAAATTTGCGTGACGCAAAGTCATTTTTTTCAATTCTTGAATTATTTGAATTTTAAAAGGATGAAACTTCATATCTTTTTTCAAAATTTCATGCACAATTGCTCTTGGAAGTCCCAGTGAAGCTGCCCTTTTCCGTATCGAAAGTCGTGCATTTTCACGTAAACTGCGTTTAATCAGTTCAATGTTTTCGGGGGTCCTTGACGATCGACTAGGTCCTGGCCGTGGTGTGTTCATAGCCGAAGCAGTTGCGCGGAACCTCTTCACCCACGAACGAATTAAATTCACACTCGGCCCATCGCCTATCCGTCGAATATTGAAATGTGAACAAAACTGTCGGCGAGCGAGTACGTAAGAATCGTTACTCTTGAAAAATGCTTCAATAGCGAACGCACGATGCTCACCCGACCACTGCGACATCGTGATTAGGAAATCCGCACGATCGATGATTCTAATGACACCACCTTCCCCCCGCACTGTTTATAACTTATTGAGATATTCGTTTTTTAAAATATAAATCTGCCGCCAGACACCCTTTATTAAAAGAAAATATCAATTTAAAATAAAGAAATGTAATTTTATTGCAGAAAAATTAAAAAATGTTGAAGATTGAAAAATTATTCATGTTGATTATATTTGAACTGATTAAAAAAAATCATAGAGAAAAGTCACGGCTACATTTAAAAAAAAAAACAAAATTACCAACAGGAAATAAGAAACGTGAGAATGATATAAATCCTCCCATAACATCTCTCGTATCCCCCACCTCTCCCGTCGGGCTAGGCCGATAATTGAGACGTCAATTTTTTCGAGCCTCCAGGGTAACCATCTCAGTTACAGGATATATACGCTTAATGAGCTACATGATTTTTTTACATACAACGTAAAAAAATTATCTGCAGATAATTGTTTTTCACCAATTCAACAATTATCTATCGATTAGAACTATATTTGTAATAATATTTGATTTATTCTTTGTAACACCAACGCAATCGGAACAGTAATTATTTCTTTTTCATTTATTTTTCTGAACTCATTTTTCTAATATCATGATAGAGAATTAACATATGACTTTAACTAAAACAAAGAGAAACATGAGATTTTTTCGATCCAATCATGGTACAGTCCCTAAATAAAACTTGGTGCTTGGTTACTTAGCAGAACCGCTTTTTGAATATTTATAACGTGAGCGGTACGTAATTTAAGTTTACTTCTCGTTATCTCCAAGTCTATATCTATTCTGTTTCTCTTCAAATGTTCTTATTAATAGGAGTCCGGGATATTCTTAAAGAAAAAACAGATTTATTTGATTATGTAGTGTTACTGCAATATGAAGTTTTATTGTTTTTAAGGCGTATGTGATGAGATTTAAAAATGTGTGCCTGTTAAGTTTTCTATAACTGTAACTATAAGTTTTAAATAACTTACGTTATCTATATACTTATGTTTTAGGCTTTATATTTTCTTAGCTACTTTGTGGGACTAATATGTATTGTAGTAAATGAAAATGTCCAAAAAAAAAAATTATATATACGCAGTATTATATTAATTATTAGAATATAACTTGTACTGTTTTAAGTATTGCAAGTCCCGTATAATAATGCACGGGATCCAATTCAACCTCACCTGCTCGTGCACCGGTGCACCCTGCTAATCAACAAACGAGGCTTTGGCGTTCACCAACCCGCATTGGTCCAGCACGGTTGCAAATGACCCAAATCCCCTCTGTATGACTTCACAGCCGAACCGAGCAAACGACTGTTCCTAGTACCCGGTGTCTTGCGTGCCGTACCGCGTGCGTACCTTTAGGGGAGGCGTATGTTCAGCTGTGGACGTCTATCGTTTGATAATGATAATGACGAAGAATTTGTACTATTACGAAAGTGGTAATTTAGTTAGAACGTTATTATAAATTGGCCGCAAATCTTAATGCTTTTTATTAAATAAGGTAATTCAAACATATAGTTTTTTCTTCAATGGTTCACAAAAAACTTCACCTATAGATCACGCTGTCATTCGTAATAATTGCTATCAATAGAAGTGTTCTTTTATAATTCTGTACAATGACGTGGAGCTAACAATTAAGATGTCAGTCAGTCTTACTGCGACGCGGCTTTGTCTGATTTCCAAGGGTTTAGTCCGACGTACGCTTGCTATGTTCAATATAAACGTTACAAATTTTTTTTTGACAAATGTTTCAGCATTGTGCTAATTCTGTAAAAATATTTTACTTGCTTCCGAAATAAATATTTAGTGTTTGTTTTTAACCTATATTTAGAGTTAGGCATGCTCTTGTCCATTCGTTACAGTTTTTTTTTAAATATTATCTGAATGTATACATTAAAAATATATAAATAAATATCCAATGCAATAAAATTTATCTCTTCTTGAAAGTATTTATTGGTGATAGGTCTTTGTTGCCGGAGACCATCTAGGTAATGTACAACCACAACTTATTTTGACGCCAAACAGTAGTGTGCAAATATTACTGTGTTCCGATTTGAAGGGCGATGTAGCAAGTGTAATTACTAATGTAAAGAGACTCATCATCTTATGTCTCAAAGCGAAGAGCGCAATGTGGTGTTGTGTAGACCGTCCCAACTAGCGCCACGTTGTTATGGGCAGGCGTATCACTTAATATCAAGTAAACGTTCAGTGTGTCTCGTCGCTTCGTTGCATAAAAAGAAATAGTATTCTGTTAAAGCTTCTCTCTTTCGACGAGTTTTTATTAATACACATGGTACTTTACCGTACCAGTTGATAGATCTTTGCTCTATCATACCTATTTTACTTCAGATAGTTACTTTGGCACTGTCAAAAAGGGAATAAAGAAATTGACGCTAGCAATACTGGAGAAATTAGAGTAAAACGTTTTGATCCTTTTTTCTTTATAGCGACTGCTTCTGTGTGTGATACATGCAAATATATAAATTTATCCCATGATCAAGGATAATTTTTGAAAATCTTACTGTGACGAATGTGGTGTTCCAAATTTAGATGAAAACTGCAATTACTCTGTTCATGAGTTTCTTAATTAATTATAGGCTATCAGAACCTGAAAATGGTTCCAAATACTGCACATCCACAAAAAAGTCTTCATCGGAAGAGAAAGACGAGGAAGACGCAGTATTTATGATAAACCTTTCCTCCTTCATCTCAATAAATCGACCTTGTGCTATGAGAGATTTTCTACAAGATTTTCGCCATTCATCGATCCCTATTTGAGAGAAAGCTTCTTCTGTTAAATATTTTATATTACTTGCAGGTCTATTGACGTTTTTACCCGCAACTTTTTGTTTCATTATTCCCCAGATTAATTCTATGGGGTTTACCGTACAATGATATGGTGGGTAGCTCGCTGGCCTAATGGTTAGAGCATGCGGCCTTCATTCCGAAGGTCGCGGGTTCTAATCTCGGCTTGTACCAATGACTTTAATATTTAAGTTATGTACATTTGTGGACTTTAGTTACAACAGCGAAATACAAACGGTGAAAGAAAACATTGTGAAGAAACCTGCAAATGACTTAGAAATTATTCTAAGATGTGTGTGAAGTCACCAACCCGCATGGGCCAATGTGGTGACTATGGCCCAAACGCCTTCATATTGTGGGTAGGTCTGTGCCCCAGCAGTGGGACCGTAAATTGGCTGTTATTGATGGATATGGTGGGAGCCTCAAGATTTTGTGGCCGTGTGATTTTAAAATCTCATCAATCTGATGATATTTAGGTTCAGACTTATGATTTTTCACTCCTTCAGTAATTGACATTTAGGCCAATTATCGTCGTAAGGGATATTGTTTGATTGAAGCCATTCTTTTATAACAGCAATACGGTCGGCTTGTGTAAGCAGTTTGTTTAATTGTACAGAATGGTACTTGGCGTTGTCCATGACAATTATAGGTTTTGTAAGGTTGGGAATCAAATTCTCCGTAACCCATTTTGTAAAGTTATCTTTATTCATATCATGGTGGTAGTCAGCAGATGCACTCTTCGATCTCACCAAACAACAGTTTGGCACAAAACCATTTTCTCCACCAGCATGTACAATGATCCATCTAGGCCCTGCCCAAATACTTTTAGATGGGCCTGCAATAGCTTTATTTTTCCAGCATTTGTTCACTAAACATTAACCGTGTATGTAGGTTTCATCTAAATAAACCACATCCAGCTTACCATCGGCTTCTCGATTCTTTTGCATACGCTCCAAATTCTTGAATCTGTGTATCTTTATGTCATGTCGCTCCATTAAAATAATCTTTTCTGATTGGCACTTCACGAATTCGAATTCGATGTCTTTCATAATAAGTCTGAAGACAAAATAAGATGGTTATTTCTAGATGAATATATTTTTAGATTATCTTCAAACTGAAAGAAAATGAGATTCGTTTTTGTTACCTTGATGATTCTCTTCCGCCATTGAAATTGATTTCCTCCCGAAGATTTTGTAACGATTTTCGACAGTGGGTATTTCTTTTACAGTGTAACTCATTTATATTGTTTCTGATCAATTCTAAATCAAAACTCTCTTAGTTTATTTTTTTTTTTTTGCCACCTTTCCTCTTTTTACCGGGCGTACTAAATACGCCTCTGTTAGATCTGCCTTCAGCAACAATTCGTCTTAGGGTAGTATTAGAAACCCCTGAAATAAACCAAAGTTTAGTATACACAATATAATACACACGAAAACTGCAATAAACCAAAGTATCAAGACGTGTCATTCCTACTAACCAGTCAACGCTTGCACATGGCTCAATATCGATGATTGTGTTTGTTCTGCACCTTGTTTATCAAGTATTCTTTGATAAACATTTAAAACAATATTTCTTGCTTGCGATCGAAGAGGTTTCTTCGACATTTTCACCAATTTTTAAAGGAAATTTGAAGTCAAACAAAAAACGATTCCTCGAATTTTCACTTGACAGATGAAATTTTTTTGTTGCCATATGAAAATCGCTATTTTTTAAACTTTTTTTTTGCCATCAGATTGTGGTGGACCGATAACCTCTCGATGACTTCAACCAATTTAACCAATTACAAGTTTAAAAAAATTAAAGAAGATTTCTTTTATTTAAAATACAACAAAGCAACGGGTCAAACAGTACGTTCAACTTATGATAAGCGATACGCATGCAATAACAGTTCGGTGCCGGCAAATTTGTTTATATAACTCAACTTCGCCTTAACAATTAAGACATTACATTCTATGAGTCTGGTAATTTCGTTAGCTAAGCACCCTATAAACCGGAAAAGTACAGTGCGACAGAAATAGCCGTTGGTTTTATAGGTATTCCACAACTAACCGGTTATTCACAATAGACGCGGGTACATTGTGTTTTAAAATATGAATCGCATGGTATATCATAAACTACAATATTTTGACCCAACGAGAAATTAAATTTCGCTTATTTATTACATGTCGCAATATACACGTCTTGCAATGAAAATAAAAAAAAACAATTGCGACAAAAGCGCTATTATACAAAGTTGCATATCTGGTATGCACCCTTGTAATGTTGCTTTTAATAGACAATACTAGCTGCCTCACGCTCGCTTTGCTAGCCGTTACACCCCTTAAATCCCCTTGGAGAAGTATTTTCTAAAATCCGTTCTTAGAGGACAAATATTCAGAGAAACTAATTTTCCAATAAAATTTCAAGTCACTAAGCCGTATGGTTCCAGAAATATCGTGATGAGTCTCGTAAAATATGTTATATATAAAGAGGTAAAGATTGAAAGGTACATTGGAGACAGTGTAAATTTGGGCACGAGCTTCATAAACGTGACCTGATTACATCTCAAACCTTGATTTTAATTATTCTACGATAAAGCAAGTGTAGCAGATGTTTTGGCTTACAGAGTTCATTAAGTACTGGCCACAATTGCATCTACCACAAACTATTGGAAGCTCTGCCGTAGTCCACTAAAAAGAGTACAGCAGATATTTAAAACATGTAAAATTTTTTGAGTTGCTGGATGTTAAGAAATTTGTTAATTATACATCTGATTTTCACAAATCCCGTTTCTTCTAGAAGTATTTGCCAACTAAGAAAACTTTGTAGCCGCCGGTTTATCTCGTTCAAAATAATTTTACTAGCATAATATATCAATGACAGCATGCGGTAATTTTCTTATCTCTATATAAGCCATTTTACCACATGAAACGTTCCGGATAATAATTTTACGGAAATCAAAATTGTTATTTAAAAATACATACATGATTTTAAGGCTTTACGGCAGACCTTGTAATCGGGATGGAAAGTGGTAAAATAAAAGTATATGATAAAATTTTTTGATTAGTAATGATTATTTTTTTAAAACATACTTATAGAATATTGTAATACTCATGTTTTAAAAGAAAATTTTAAAATTTATTAACAGCTCATGTGTAAAAATGTGGCTCGGTATTAACGACTATTTTTAAAACAAGAATTTTTTTAATTTGTTATTAAAATGAGGTAAACAAATGATTGTCATAATATGTTATTAGCAATTTATTAGTTTTACCTATAAAAGATGTAGCTATTTTTCGGAATGGTTTTTGGCGAAGTGACTACAAGAATTTTAGAAATGAACGCATCATTTACTAATAACAATAACGAACACAACACACCATCAGACCCATGACATATTAAGAATTTGACAGTACTAGAATTTATTCATGTGTTGGTTAAATAGTGGCATACTAATATTTATTTTCATATGTAATAACTTTTAAAGCAACCAAATTCGCCTGTTTTGTTGTTAATCTCCTTAATTGAATTATTTTAAAGGTCTTACATAATTTTGTTGGCTTAAACGATACTGACATTCAGGTATTTGATTGTTGATTACTTTTACTTTCATGAGTAAATTCATGATCATCTGTTCTGACAAACCTTTCATATAACAATCTAATGTCTAAATATTAAAGATTCATCGTTTTGTCCTTGCACAAATTAGGGTCATTGTCGAGACTCCATCGATTTAGACAATATACGCTGAGTCGAGTTTATTTTGCTTATGTACTGATAATAAAACAAGTCAAAATTGGTTGATTTCTGAAATCATTTAATTAAATTTTTTTTTTAGGTAATTTACCCAGGGATATAATTAATGTAAAGAATATAAACAAAAAGTTTTGCAGAAATGAGCAATGCTGGTGGGCCTAATATAATGAATAATTTGCCACCTGGAGTTAATCCTGAAAACAATGTTTTGCCTGGTGGACCTATAATTAATCAAATGATGAATAGAAATAGGAATAACAATCAAAATCCACTTTTGAATGTAAGGGAAAGGTTGTTTCATGCCTTGTTTTTTAAGTTTGCTGTTGCATATGCAAGAACATTCCCAAGGCCAGTAAGAAGATTTTTTGAATTTCTAGTGCTTTTAAAAGCACTTGTTGCATTCTTTGTTCTTGCATATATACATATAGCTTTCTCTAGAACACCAACAACTTGTTTGAATCATGTGAAAGATTCTTGGCCACGAGAAGGTATTTTGAGAGTAGAAATATTGAGAAATGCAGCTCAGGATTATAGTATAGAACAGAGCTATGCTAAAGAAAGAAAATTGAAAAAGGACAAGGAGGAGTTTAATTCTATGTTGGGAATGTTAGCTACTGAAGGGTATGTAAATAATTATATTTTAATTTTTTTATATTTATCTAATCATACACAAACACAAATTATTTGAGATATTGTTTTTTACTCAGTTAAACTGTATTGGTTTGTCTTGGTGAAGCATTTTTTTTATTCATTGTCATCATTATTACCTGATAGATAGCCACAGCTGAACGTAGGCCTCCCCTAAATCTTTTTATATACTAGAGATCTTTCTACATAGATCAATTCTGTGTTGCTCACATCACAGCATTTTTAATTACATTTTTAAATTTCTCTACCATGAAACTAGTATTTAAATACTGCAAACATAATTTAGTCCAAGAATATTTAATATAAATAATTTTATTGTAATTCTTATCTCATATGAACTACAAAGTAACAAAATGAGTAGTAATGCTAATAATTTGATGGTAAGTGATATATGGTTTATAAAACTGTTATTAAATCTTACAATAGTGCATTTGACATTGAGACAACCTTAGTAGACTTTTTTATTTCTTCTCTATATATTAGGTTAAATTTTTATAAAATGATGCTTAATGGATATGTATCCACAAAACTGATTTATTTACATAATGTTTTTACATAGTCTAAAATGTTATTTTAATTAATTTCACATTACATTCATCCACCATTAAAAATAAAATAAAAAATAGATATAAATACTTAAAAAAATCTTAAATGGTAGCCAGTTATTAGACACTGACTTAGCACTTTTGTATCACATTTAGATTCCAACAAAATGCCTATCTAAAAATCTTCTATAAGTGCCCAAAATATTTTAGTATAAATGAAAAAAATGAGTTGCTGTCTAAATTACCTACTTCCATTTATTATTATCACAGAAAGATGCTCCATTTTAAGTAAAGAAATCTTAAATTTTGAAAATATTTGCTCTACACATATTAAGGTAGAATAAGAATATAGTAATATCACATTAAGAATTTTAGTTAAAAATATTATTTCAAGGTTATTTAATAGATAAAGGAGAAACTAATGTAAATGTTGACTCAAAAAGTGGGATTTTCCCAATTGATACCACTGTAGACATGTACAAAATTTTGTTTTGGTGTCAATGATAATGTTTTTGTAGGAAAGGAATTAAAGTAACCAGTACAAAATATGTACTTTTAAAAAATTTGAATATAAATCAATGTAAGCAAATAATCTTTAGTTGGAACAAAAAAAGAATAAAAAAAATATTTTTTTTAACAGTTTATAGACCAGTTTTGCATGGCTATAATCCTAAAAAATAATGATTATATTCATTGAGTTTATAACATTTTCCATTTGCCTATTAAAAACTTTTGTTACATTTTGAAATAAGGCTACCCTGAGTCTCCATAATATATGAATAGCAAATAAATGATCACTATTTTTCAATTTTTATTTCACAGTTCAGTCAATACTGCCCTGACATCAAATATGAACCCAATAAGTTCTCTTTTAATATAGAGGCTCTCTCACCATTATTTGAATACAGTACTAATCTGATGTATTTTACATAAAAAAGTCATACTTTGTATCTTTATATAAGTATTACTTACATTATGTTTTTTTACTCTTGTCTTCAAATTTCGGTGTCTCAGAAAATGCCACTAAGTCCACCTTCTATACTACATAATACAAAGAAATAAATAATAATAGTAATATTTTCTGTTTCATGTTTACAGATTTATTAACATAGAATCCTCCTCCAATGATGACATGGAAGAGGATGAATATTTACGTGATGGCACTGATTATGGAAATATTACACGTGTTCATGATGAAAACATGGAAGATGTTCCCACAGATCAGGTCATAGAGACAGCATATTTTGCGCAAAGAAAGATGGAATCTGATGATGATGTTCATCACGACCTTAACACGACAATTATACAAGGGGCAGATGTAGAACCATCTACCTCTATTTGGGAAGGTATTTTGGGCCTTATGGATGACATAGATGGAGATTCAAAATTACTTGTAAGTTTTTATATATGTACTAAAATTTATTTAATTTATTGATCTTTAATGTGTTGTTGCTTTCTTGTAATAATAAATAATTAGCTTGATACCATAATAATGATCCTAACATAATACATATGATTCCAAATTTCATACAATTATTAGTTGCTTCCTTTGCTCTTGCCTAACAAATAAATGTAGGTCCCAGGTTCAGTTCCGAGGTTCAACATGTAATGGAGTTATAGTGGTGATAGGATAGTATTTTTTGAACCCATTGGGTTAGCTACTATACTAATATTGTAAATTTGCTGCCTTAACAGTGTAGCTGTATCCCAACTGTCAATCAAAATTTTTGGGACTAGCATGCTTAACCATCCGCAGCGTCATTGTAGCTTAACGCTATGTGGTATCAAGATCATTTGTTAGCTTGAAATAGATAAAAAAAGGTGGCTAACAAAATGAGCATTAAATAATAAAAATGAAATAATGCTTGACTTCTAACATCTCTGTTAATTATTTTTTTATTTCTATGTTAGAATTTTATATTATAGTTTGTTTTAATTGACTTAATAATTTTTAGGAATCATCAGATGAAGCAGCTGCTAATGTCTCTTCAAAAGGTGAATATTCTTTTTATTTACATGAATGATTTACAAAGATTCGCTCCTACTTCTGGAACTTAAGACCATTACTCACAAGGGAGTGAAGGACTTATCTACCACTATGGCCTGGTGTAGGTCGGTCGAAGTCTCATGTTCACAAAAGCTTGTTTTTGGAACTAATCCATGTTTCTTTGAGGTATAAAGTGCCCACAAGCGCCTTTCTAAGCATTTACATCTATGCTTTTTTATAATTAAAAACTGAAATCATTAAAACTAATTTAATATGGAAATTAACAAAATTAAAAATAGCCAAAAAATATGTAAATATAGTAAAGAAATTGATGCATAATTTTAAAGTCTACAATTTTATAAAGTTTTCAATACAGTTGGATGCTGTTACTGGTTGTAGGACTTTGTAGCAGGAGACTGTCTATGATGGTAACTGTGTAGCTGCTGTTTTGCCGCCCAACAGTAATGTATCAACATTCTGTTCCGGTTCTCAGGGTGCTATAGCTAGTACAATTACTGGGGCAATATGACTTAATGTCTTGTCTTAAAGTGACGAGCAAAATGTGCTCGCAAAATTTATTATGGTAACAGCGCTTTTGATAAGCAGGTGTATCATTTACCATTATAAACACTTTGTTTGTCTCGTTTCATGGTGGATTAAATAATACCTGTTTTAGACTTTCTTGAAGCCTGTGTAATTATATTTTTTGTATTGTACAAAAAAAAACATTTCTTTAAATTTCAGATGAAGATTACATACTTGAGTATTCACTAGAATATGGTTTTCTGCGCCTATCGCCAAATGCTCGCTTGTTACTAAAGATCCCTGTAAAAATTGTAACTTTGGACCCGCAAAAGGATGAATGTTTCGGAGACACGTTCTCTCGCTTCATTTTAGACGAATTCCTTGGCTACGATGACCTCCTTATGGCGTCTATAAAAACCTTGGCTGAGCAAGAGGACAATAAAGGTTATTTGAGGTGAGCAGATTAAAGGTCGTATGCGCATTATTTATACAACTTATGCGTTAACTGTTTTAGTGTGGAATAATTTTTTATGTATACGCAAAAATTTCAGAATTAAACATTTTTTTTTTCATTTAAACTAATTTATTACGTGTTTTGCTGCACATGTTCTATGAATTATATTTTATGCAATGGATGTAAATACAACTGTTTAGCTACTTAATAATACTACTGTTATAATTAATTCGAACATTATAGTAATGAACAGCAGTGTGATCACGCGTTTCCGCGTTCTCGGTATTAACAAAAGAAACGCTATGGCGTTCTTCCACATTTAAACGGTTCAGTAGTGTTAAGCGTTAGTCGTCATCAAATTTATACATACATATTCTATTATTCGATAAACATATATCGATGAACGCGCATACTTAACAAACTGGTCCATGGTTCGATTATGGTGCCATATGTTAAGGAGGTTGGTTGATTTTCTTAGACCAACCTGTACGCTGCAACCCCAACGACGAATGAGACATTCGCCTGTTGGTAAGTGATGTACCTGTCCGTAACAACGTGGCGCTAGTTAGGATGGTATACGCAGCACCACATTGTTCGTCGCCTTGAGATATAAGATGGTAAAGCTTTTTACCCCAGTAATTTCAATAGCTACAGCGCTCTTCAAATCGGAACATTGTAAGCTGCGGTGATTCCGACGTAGACGGTTTCCGTCGATAGATAACTACCACCAGTGATAAAAGAATTGCTGTGTTCTGGTTGTTGACTGATATTGATCAAAGTATTGTATAGTACATTTCATAATACAGTTGCAAGCCTTGTCACTTTACTTTAAGTGAAGTTGTAAATGTGTTGAATCCTTATAGAAAAAAACTATTCAGTGTTTAATTATCGGTGAAGGTGTCTGTTTATTTGCTATAATTAATACTTCTTAAAAAAATTCTTTTCTTAAAGAACATAGAAGTTATTCATGATAATAACGTATTATTATTTTTTAATACGTTAGTCTTGTTTAAATATGCATCATTCATACTTTGCAATAAACAAATAATTATATTATATTTTTGAATAAAGTTAATTAACAATCAGATTATTTATAGTTTCCTTATATTTTTTCCTAAACTTTATTCTACTTTATGCATAAAATCGACTAAACATTTACATATACTTTGAATTCAACTTGTTCTTATCGTTGATAAATAAATTAGGTATTTTTTTCCAAAACTCTAACACAATATAAATTTACGGAGCTATTTCAATGACACTTTTATATATTGATATGATTGTGTGTGTGTAAATGTGACTTTTATGTATTATATTCCATAACAAGACATCGTACTATTATATGTTAATTGAAACTATTAATCAAGTGTTACTAGTGAATCACGCTATTGATCAGCTATGCCAAAGGTCAGCGACCAATAGCCTGCGAGCTATGCATTGGCCCAGTTGATAATTTCAAGTACATTTTAGTATCGATAACAAATAATATTTAGTATTAAACAAACTTTAGCTATAGGCTGGTACCACCGCAGTTCTTGCTTCTGTCGTCAAACAGTAGTATACAAACATTATTGTGTACTGGTTTAAAGGGCGCTGTAGCTAGTTAAATTATTGTTGTAATTAGTCTTAAATATCGTATGCATAATGTGGATAATCGGAGCGAGCATTATGCTATACCCATACTCCTTTTCCTCCGCGACTCCCCCACGGTCGCGAAGAGCAGTGCAAGCCTGCCCCCGCAGCCTGCAGAAATCCGAAGTGAGCTCAAGAAGCTCACCTGGATAGACCACTTCAGCCTGGCGTTACGCTTCGGACCGGCCGAGGAGCATTTATCGTGGGTGACCAAGTCACGGCCACTGACTCCCACCGCCACGACAAGACGGGACCCTGTACGAGGGATAGGGGCTTAATGAACGTCATGTTTCTTTAAAGGTTTCGTTTAATCAAATAAATTTAGGTTTATTTAAATGTTATTACATAATATTCAAGAACTGTTTTTGTTTTCTACTTTAATGGGCATTACATCTAGTGAAACTATAATAGAGATAAGACCTATAGGGTTTATGGTTTAGACATCCATAAACAACACATAAACAATAAAATCATTGACATAGTTAATATCATCGCTTTAATGAGGCATACTCGGATTGTGGTTTCTTCTGTTGTACCGTCCCTTTGAGGTGTATTTATTTGTAATGAATATTCTCACCATCAAATAACTTGCATATCTCGACGTATCATTTTAAAAAAGTTATTAAGAGTTCTTTTCTTTATTTACTTAGAGTAACCTTGTATTGTTGCAGGAACGTCATCACAGGGGAGCATTATCGCTTCGTCTCTATGCTCACAGCACGGAGTTCTTACATCGCAGCTTTTTTCATAATGCTCGTATTTGTAAGTATTTCAATAATGAAACATAAAAAAATATAAAAACGTGTAGAAGTAATAATTAATATAAGTAAAATTAGAATCTCTTGGATCTAATAGAATGTCTAGATCTTCAATCAGTGAGCAGATAGTTATGAATTAAACTTAAGATTATTTACTGTATGTGGGACAATATATATTGCATGCCCATCAACATTTCCTCTGCTGAAGTGCATTCACTTCCAAGTAGATAGTTGTAAGGATATTAAAAAAAGTTGTTTTTGATAAATGACTTTTTTTACCATGTACCGGAAGTTCATGTTGAGTAGATTTCGTACCCGCGCCTATTTGCATCGTACAGCGCGTAGTTACACTGTTTTATGTGGGTTACTAGTTACAGTTGAATGTTAATTAAATAATGGAATCTTAATTACGCGAGGAAATAGTTCAAATGTCAATTTGTGACAGTTTAAATATTTCATTATAACTTTTTTATAACTTCCAAAATTTCTGCTAACACTACTAACGTTGTTACTTTACAAGTTCTACGTTTAAGTCGAGAGTTAAAGATGTGGTGTTGTATATGACATACTAATTTTCGTATATATAATATTTTTCCACGGTGTACAATAAATACTTAGGTGTACCGGTATGAAATGAGCGTTTTTTTGTGAAAATAAAACACTAATTATTAATGGGAAAGTAAAAAACATTTCATTCCAACTATTGGCCATTGTTTTCTACACATTTTGACCACCTTTCTACACAATTTGTGGATACCACGCCAATAAAATTGTTCGTCTTTTAAAGACCAGACACCCAATTTTCGACCTCCTCGTAGGAACCAAAGTGCTGCTCAGCCAATGCGTGTCCCATCGATGAAAACAAATGGTAGTCGGAAGGAGCCAAGTCTGGTGAATACGGCGGGTTGGGGTAGCAGGTAGCAGCTCCCAGCCAAGTGTTTTGATTGTATCCTGAACCGGTTTTGCTTTGTGTGCAGCTGCATTGTCATGGAACAAAATTACCTTGCCGTGTCTTCTGGCCCATTCTGGTCGTTTCTCGATCAATCTATGGTTCGAATTGATCATTTGTTGTCGGTAGCGATCAGTATTAACGGTTTCACCAGGTTCTAGGAGCTCGTGGTACACCACACCTTTTTGATCCCACCAAACACACAGCATTGTCTTCTTGCCGAATCGATCTGGTTTTACAGTCGATATTGATGGTTGTCCCGGGTTAACTCATGATTTTTTCCGTTTAGGATTCTTAAAATAAATCCATTTTTCATCGCCAGTAACAATCCGATGCAAAACCGATTTTCTTTCGTGTCTTTGAAGCAAAATTTCACAAGTGTTTTTTCGGTTTTCCATCTATCTTTCATTAAATTCATGTGGCACCCATTTTCCACACTTTTGGATCTTTCCCATAGCTTTTAAACGGTCAGAAATTGTTTGTTGTGCAATATTTAACATTTCTACCAATTGCTTTTGATTCAAAGTGTCATCTTCATCCAATATCGTTTGCAATTCGGCGTCTTCAAACTTTTTTGGTGGTCTTCCACGTTCTTCATTTCTCACATCAAAATCATTATTTCTGAACAGTTGAAACCATCTTATGTTGCTTCTGATAGAGCATGATCACCATATGCCTCGACCAGTATTCGATGCGACTCTGCAGCACTTTTCTTCAAATGAAAACAAAAAATTAATGCTTTCCGCGAATCATCACTTTCTGGTACAAAATTCGAAATTTTTAACACGATGAAAAAATATGATGTTGTCTGTTCAATGACTTGATGTAGACTAAATATGTTTCACAGATGTCATAGTAAACAAACAAAAAAAATAATAAAGGCTCAAAACAAATGTTCCCTATCGAGACATTTGTATTATGACGCTCACTTCATACCGGTACACCTAGTATATCCACATAAGACGTAAACAAATAGAAAAATCTAGCACTGTATTAGTTCATAGTTATTACCAGTTTTGACTGATGTTAGGTATTGTTATGGGCGTTCTGGGTCCATAGATTTTACATCGTTATAGACTAGTATTAAATGATGAACTTCATTCTATTCATCACCATCTGTCAGCCATCTTTCAGCACAGTATGTAGGATCCGCCTAGCATGTCACTTTTCGTTATGTAAAAGCCCACGATTTTCGAGTAGCTACCGGTCTGAAGTCAACCCTCCTTGAGAATGTTGTTGATGGAACCACGTGTTTAAGTAGGTGCAAAATTAGATTCCTGCTCTAATGTCAGAGAGAAAATAAATTAAAAAAAAGGACAACCCTGTAATTTTTCCTCTTAGTCGCTTTAATAAAACACTCACGTGTAGTGGGGGTTGTTAGCATTATTCAGTTGTGCTGGGTCGTTCAGCATTTAATTTTTATCTAAAGCTAACATGTTCTAAATGAAAATATACATTTCTATTACATTTATTTATGTTTCGGAAACTGCCATCTATCGTCAATCGTAGAGTTAGTAGTTAATATCATGTAAGCAATTATTTCCATATCTGTAGTCTAGATGGCGTTGTTTTTAACAATATACTAAAATCTTTACATTTTAATTAATATCAGCAAATGTAATTTTTTTAAAAAAACTTCTAATTTTGTTTTATTTAGATGCTTCACCGAGGAACAATTTTATTACCATTAAAACAAACCTTAACTTTTGTCAACGTGCATTATGCAATGGCTAACCATATTGTTTGTTACACTAAGTTCCTGGTTCGATTTTGGGTTCACATGTAGAGTTTAATTGGTCGTAGCCACCTGACTCGCTACCACTGTCCTATAAATCTGTCGGCATAAAAGCATTACTTGTTTCCGGCTGTCAACATACAGAAGACAGACTATTCTGGGTGAGCACACTTCACCACTCGAGTCCTCATTGTCGCTGAATACTCCATAATATTGAAACAATATATTGTTTTGATATGTAAGTAATCAAGCTACCAACAATTTATACATTGTGCAGTGTTCATGTATTACTAAAATAAATATGTTGACTTTACTTTATTATATGTACTAGTGGTAAGTCTCTGTTGGCAGAGACCGTCCATGTAGGTATAACTGCAGCGTCTATTTCTACCGTCAAATAGTAGAGCGCAAACGTTGCTCTGTTCCGGTTTAAATGGCGCTGTAGCTAGTGTAATTACTGGGGTAACTAGACTTAATATCTTATATTTCTAGGTCGCGATCACGGTGTGGTGCTATGTATATCATTTTAACGCCACGCCACGTTATCGGCAGGCGTATCACTTACCATCGGGTGATCGTCCAGCTCATCCCTTCACTTCGTAGAATAATATTACATTTGCTGTATACTTTCTTTCATAAATGATATGTGGGTGGGTAGAGTAGGCGACGGTGTAATAGATCAATTAATTGGTAACGTAAGGCGCGGTCCCTCCGTCGTGCTACTAAAATCAGGACTCTTCCCGAGTTACAGTTATTGCTCTTTTACAGCCCTTTCAAAGTTTATTACGGTTCCAAATTCCACCTTTAAGTAGGACGTCTATACCTACTGAGCCATCCCCATGTTTGATTTCCTAAACTAGTTTCTTTATTTATTATAGTATTTAGCAAGATAAAATTAAGACGTATTACATAGAAACAAAAAAAATTACTAAACTTTATAATTTGTTTTAAATATCATGGCTGCGTTAATTTTAAGAATTTTGTGTCTTTCCTATCTCTTTTCCCTCATTCTTTTACATCTTCATCTAACTATATTGCATAGTAATAAGAGTTAAAAATTTATTGTCATTTCAAGAATGATATTTTCAATTAAGCGATACGAGTGGGATGATTCTCCTGATGGTAAGTAATGAGCCTGCCCATAACGTGGCGTTAGTTACGATGGCATACACAGCTACATAACGTGATCCTCGCATTGAGACATAATTTGTTAAGTCTCGTTACCCCACTAATTTCACCAGCTACAACGTATTTCAAACCGAAATACATACTACTACGGATTGCTGTTTGGTGAGAGAAGTAGGAGTTGCGGTGGCACTTACCTAGACAGTATCTTACTAATATTTACTGGTGATAGATTTATCACCAGTAAATATTAGTAAGAACTTTAATATTCCCACTCTTAAGACTGAGTGACTTTCTCTCACAAGGCAACATATACGTTGGCCGAATGCGTGTTGGCGAATGTTGATCTTGTGATATGTAGGTGTCCTAACAATGTTTTTTTTTTTATTATTATTCAACGAATACCATCTTAATTAGCGCATATTTGTTATTGGGCAGGCAGCTTACCATCAGGTGAATGTTCCGCTCGACGCTTTGTTATATAATAAAATGATTTTTTATTCTGCTATTAAATAGTAGGGTGTATACATTAGAGTGTTCCAGTTTGAACGAATAGTTAGTGTAATATTTCGTGTCTCAAGATGACGACGATATGGGCAGGCGTTTCACTTACCAACTTTGTTATTGGCAGGCGTTTCACTTACCAACGTTGATGTCTCGCTTGTCTCGTTGCTAGGTTGAATAAAAAAACTGACTACTACCTTACAAATTCAACCTTCAGGGCCATTCAATATCTTGTAAATATTACAGCTTTGAAAAAAAAAAGATTAAATTTGAAAAAAAGGATTAAGCTATCGACAGCTGCATTATTTCATACGTACATTTCAGTACTCCCTCCACACGGTACTCTTATAACGAGTTTTCACATTACGCGATTTCATGTCCGTCGTATAACAGGTGTTTTCTCCCATATAAAGTGGGGATTCCCATCGTTATATTTGGAAATTATTTCAAATTAACTGTTTTTTTTTTTTTATTTATTCGTGAATAATTTGCGCATGACGCGTTAAACCAGGTTATGCGTGCGCGTTTTTCAAGAATGACTACCGATAATATCTAATGTACCGCATTATACGGGGCATCACTGTATTAGGTAGTTATAGGCTTAACATATAAATTTCTAAGAAAAGAATTATGTTAAGGAATTTTCCATCGGTGAGCTGTGTATAATAGCTGCAATAGCTTATGTTAACAAGGCAAGCGGGCGATGCGCGTCGTCCGTCCGCTCTACTTTACGGCTACTGTAAAAAACTAACAATATCCTGGTATCCGGTGTACGCACGGCCCGCTGCACCCTGAACCCTGAGCGCTTTATATTACGCCCCGTCGGACCTACCAACATTATTGTACCTTATGACCCTAATCCTCAGTAGTATCAGTGGACTTTTGTAATATATTCCTTTTTTATGATTGAAACGAATTATTATTGTTTAGTTCTTATAATAGGTAATTCGCTGGCCTAATGGTTAGAGCGTGTGGCCTTTATTCCGAAGGTCGCTGGTTCGAATCTCGGCATGCACCGATGACTAATACTTAAATTATGTACATTTCTGAACTTTAGTTCCAACAACGAAATACAAACGATGAAGGAAAATATTGTGAGGAAACCAGCACATGAATTAGATTTTATTGTAAGGTCACCAATCCGCATTGGGCCGGCGTGGTGACTTTGGCCCCATCGTCCTCATATTGAGGGTAGGCCTGTACCCCAACAGAGGGGACGTAAATTGTGTGGTATGGTAGCTCTTAATGTTACTTTTATTAACGTTTTTTTTATATCCGTTAAAGCAATGAGACGACTGAGGACTTCGCTTGATGAAGGCTATTTATAATAACGTGGGGCTAGCTAGGATATACAGCAGCACATTCTGTCTCTAGACATAGGATGGTAACCTATCTATAAGGTCTCCCGCAACATTACCGGTAAATTTCAACTTTTGTGTCATCCCTGTTAGATGGTTTAATCTTACTTCAGCAATAAACTTTATAAGCCGAAATAATTTTAACGTTTGTATGGTAGCCACGAAGCCATGCTGACTAATAGACCGATAATGCGAAACCAGGGCGGCTCAGGAACGATCAATGTAGAGATCTTTGTGAGAAGCCTATGTGTAAGCTGTGTGGACGTCTTCGACTGATGATGATGATAAAACATCACTGTGTTCCGGTTTTACGGGCGCTGTTGCTAGTGAAATTATTGTCGTATCGAGACAATATTTTTTGTTTCAAAGCAACGAGCACAATGTGCCGTTTACATCATCCTAACTATCGCTACGCTGTTAACAGGTGTATCATTTACTATCAGGTGATCGTGTCGTCCATCTCCTTGGATAAAATAAATAATTTATAAAGGTGTGTAAAGTGCTTCCGGGTGTTTCTTTTATAAACTTGTCGAGAGTTAGTTGAATGCCACATTATTTATTCTTGATAAAGAACTCTATAACATGCTGTGTTTCTCGATTGCCATAAAATATAAACTTACTATTGACATCCTCCATTGAGTATTTTCTATTTTAATTACGGTTTCCTCAAACTTACACGTAAGGAGTTGTTGATTATCCTTTTTTTGTAAGTAGAGTCCAGCTCTACTTTTCCCTAAATATTTATGCTACCCATCTTACTTATTAGCTACCACTATTAATTTCTCAAAGTTTTACTGCGATGTATTTACAATACTTTAAATATCTTTTCCTACTCTCTTTTTTTCTATTATTCTATTTAAGGATCACATTCTTTCATGATAGTTAAAAAATTTAATTTTTAACGTTTAGTACGAAAGCCGTTTTACTAAAGACTACCTTAATATTATTCATTAAGTTATTTCTTATATAGCGGATATAAGGCGAATCTGTTGTATGTTTATTATAAAAATAATCCAGTGATAAGTTTATTGATTTTTATACGACTGTAAGTTTTTGTTTCACCGAATGCAACCTAAAATACTATGCTACGAAAAGGTAGGGGTGTTTATTTGAAAGGCCGCTATCAATCTTTTCACCACATCATTTGCTCCCTACATCGCTTCACTGTGATTGAATTTCATTAATGAAACGCTTAGCGCAGATTGAATCCATTTAAGTAAGAGCTCGATTGGCCTTCCCGAATGTTTTCATGTTTAACATTATCTTATTACAAATCATTTTAAAACGCACCATAACTTAGGTATATCTGCTTTCATAGATTATAGAGATATGTTTTTCGTTATGGGAATTTTGGTGGAGGCATATGTCCAGCAGTGGACGTCTATCGGTTAATGATGATAATAATAATATTAACAAATATACTGTTTACTTAACGAACGGAACTTAACATTTTGTCTCCAGGCGACGAGCATCATGCGATTCTGTGTATATCACTCCTAACTAGCGCAATATTGTTTTAGGTTGGCGTATTACTTAGTATCAAGTTAAAAAAAATGTCTTTTACATTCTCAGATACTTTTTTTAGAACAATTGTTACAGATATATCTTATTTGTTCTTATGATATACACTTATGTTAGGGGAACGATACGTTCGTCTCGTCACAACAGATAGTTTGTCAGCAGACAAACTATTACTAGGTTTTTTATACACGACGAGCAGTACGTTCACGTAATGCTAAATGATACACCTACCCATAACAATGTGGCGCTAGTTAGTGCGATATAGGATATTGGGCTCTTCATCTTGAGACATGATGATAAATTTTGGACTCCAATAAGTTTTCTGGTTTTAGTAAAAATATGTAAAAAAATTTGAAGCATTCTTACATTGTAAGGACGATTGTTATTATTAATGTATTTTGATTAATCAATGAATCCATAACAGCCAATTTACGTGTCTACTGTTGGGACACAGACCTACCTTCCTGACCTAATGGGCGATTGGGCCATAGTCACCACGCTGGCCCAATGCGGATAGGTGACTTCACACACAGAATAAATTCCAATTCATGTGCAGGTTTCCTCACGAATTTTGTATTTCGCTGTTATAACTAAAGTTCACAAATGTACATAACTTAAATATTAAAGTCATCGGTACATGCCGAGGATTCGAAACCGCAACTTTCGGAATGAAGGACGCACGCTCTAACCATTAGGCCAACGAGCTACTAATCAATGAATAATTAGTATATATTCTTCCGATGATGATATTAACATGGTTCTGTTTTGCAGACGGTCTCCATTTCGATGCTGCTTCGGTACGCACACCATCAGATCTTCGTTTTTATAGGTAATACAATTTTTTCCTCATATACTTTTTTATCATAATTAACTTACTAAAAGCGTACATGACTCTGGATTTTATTTTTATAGAGAAGGTAGGCAAGAAAGCAAACTGTTAGCATTTTGGTATATGATCACCCACGTTCACTAGCAGTCGAAACACCATAGAAATAACTTTTAAAAGGTCTAATCACTCTGATGAATAACATAAGTATATTACAGTACACGTATATAATAATTGCAAAAAAAAAAAAGTGTATATTTCTTAATCTACTCACGGAAATATACATATACAGTTTATACATAAATATAAATCGTAAAGTATGTAGCAGCATGTAGTACAAATTATATGAAAATGCATATCATAGTGAGAATTTATAATTTTCTAGCGATTTTTATTCCTTTTTTTTTTCTTTTTTTTTTTACTATCATCTTTATATAATAGACTTTGTATAAGTGCAAACAATTGTTGGTTAGCCTTTATAATAATGCAACTTAAGTTATTTAGTTTAATCAAGTTATACACAAATTGTAATCCTAAGTTATAACATAATAACTATCTGAATATATTTTTAATTTTTACTAATTTATATATAAGGGTTTCCTACGTTCTCCAATCACGTGAAAGCTAGTGAACCTACCAACATGGAAACATGGACGGTTATAGGCTATTTTTTTTAATTTCATAGATTATTAATTATTTTATTTCTAATTAACTTTTACAAACATTTTCATTTCGTGTTATTTATGTAACCGCATATATAGTAACGGTTGATATAGAAAGTCATTTCCGGTTCCGGTTGCTCTCAAAGAACATACATACATATATTAGGTTGGGGAAAAAGAAATCCATTATTTTTTCGGTAGATGTCTGTAGTGATAAATTTCTCGTAAAGTATCGATCAAACAGTTTCAGATTGATGCTCGTTGGAAAGGTGACATTTCGCAGTAAAAAAATTCTTTTGCTGTTTTTTGTTTGGTGCATTCAATTGTGAGTTACAGGGTGTTAAAAATGGAAGTGAACAAAGAAAAAATTCGGTACATTTTACAGTTTTTCTTTGACAAAGGCGAAAATGCAAGCCAGGCGGCTAAAATTGTGAATGGTGTTTATGGATCCGATACTGTAACAGCCAATTATGTGCAATTTTGGTTTCGTAGATTCCGTTCAGAAATTTTTGATGTTAAAGATGCACCTCGCACAGGTAGGCCGGTCGCCGAAAATGTCGATAAATTCGGAGAAATGATCGAAGTTGACCGGCATGTTAGCAGTCGTAACATCGCCCAGGAGCTAAAAATGGACCACAAAACAGTTTTAAACCATTTACACAAAGCTGGATTCAAAAAGAAGCTCGATGTTTGGGTGCCACACCAATTAACAGAAAAAAACATGATGGATCGAATTTCCATCTGCGAAGCCTTGGCCAAACGGAATGAGATAGACCCATTTCTTAAACGGATGGTGACTGGAGATGAGAAATGGATCACATACGATAACCCTGTGCGAAAACGATCATGGTCAAAGAACGGTGAAGCACCTCAAACGGTGGCCAAACCAGGACTAACGGCCAGGAAGGTTCTGCTGTGCATTTGGTGAGACTGGAAGGGGATTATTTATTATGAGTTGTTTCCATATGGCCAAGCGCTAAATTCTGATCTCTACTGTCAACAACTGGACCGTTTGAAGATAGCAATTGACCAGAAACGGCCAGAATTGGCCAACAGGAGAGGTGTCGTGTTCCACCAGGACAACGCTAGGCCACACACGTCTACAGTGACTCGCCAGAAACTTCGGGAGCTTGGTTGGGAAGTTTTAATGCATCCGCCATACAGTCCGGACTTGGCAGAAAGCGATTACCATCTTCTTTTTGCATTACAAAACTTCTTTAGTGATAAAAAATTGGCATCTAGGGAAGATTGTGAAAATCGGCTACTAGAGTTTTTTGCAAATAGAGACCAGGACTTCTACGAGAGAGGCATTATGAAGTTACCTTTAAAATGGCAACAAATCATAGAACAAAACGGTGCATATTTGACCCAAATCGGACAATCCGAAGCATGTTAAATAAAGTCCTGAAGTTCATATAAAAATAATGGATTTCTTTTTCCCCAACCTATTATATAACGCCTCGTTCCCAGTGGGGTAGGCAGAGACCACCTCACTCCACCTGCTGCGATCGTGGCACACCTCTCTCGCTTCTTCCACTTTCATAAGCGTCTTCATGCATGCTCGTCGGTTGCGAGTACTCTTGACCCGGACTTTCTTTAGGACATCTCCGATTTGATCGGTAAATGTCCGCCTAGGTCGACCTGCACCGATTTTTCCAATCATTCTTACCTCTCAAAGAATGTTTCAGCCGAACTTCAAGTTTAATTTTGTATTACGGCCAGTAAAGAAGACGAGAAACAGCTAGTACAATATCAGTTTGATTGATACTTTAAGGGTACGTAGGGTAATTTACCCTTAGCAGACTTTAGAAGTTTTGAATGTTTTTCACATATTTAATGAAGGCTATACACAGTGTGAATAAACATAACAACACAATTAGTCGCCTTTGATACTATTTTCATTATAATGATTATTAATATATTTCTTTTGAACTTCTAAATAAATCCTTTGGAACGCTGTGAAATTATATTAATTTCTATTTTATTAATATAATAAAAAACAACAAGGTAAAAAATGACTCGAACAATCCTTGTGCTTAGATTACTTGTTTTTTTTTTAAAGACTCGAATGATATTCGTTGGAGTTATGGATGGTCGTACTGAAATTCTGTAAAAATTTTCTCAGCTCCTGAGCCGGCTCAGCGGCAATCTGTTTGTAATAACAATAATTGCGAATTGCGCCCATGGCTATCCCTACCTGAGCTTCCAGTCGTTACAAAAAAAAAAAAACAAATAACTGGTAGGATTTACCTAGCGCGACTCCCCACTTCCCGTCACCATTTTTATCTGTTGAAAATTAGCTGGACGCAGATAATTTGTTTCCGTGTTTGTTTCTTTCCGCTACTTACATTTTTTAGATCGGCGTATCTATAAACCTTCATTTTTCCTTGTTTCTATTATTGCCATTGTATAACTTGCCGACTCGCCCTCGGCTAGAAACGTTAGGGCAGCTTTTTATTATTATTATTAACACTGTATCATTATTTAAAAAAGCTTAAAATATTCATAGCAAAGATGAAACAATACTGATTTCTCTTACATTAAGGCCAGCACCCTTGGTTAACAACTTTTATTATATACTAAAGGGTACGGGTGTGGAAGAAGAAAAAATTATTGTATAGTTGCGATATTTTTTTTTTTTTAAATCGATAAGTTGCGCTTCTACCTGATGTTAAGTGGTGATATAGTCTATGGCGGTAAAGCGTACTAACGCTTATTCCATCAACTGTTTAAAAACTTTAGTGGTAAAAATATAACTATGATAACAATACTGCCCTGAAGATAACTGTATATTTTGATATTAAAGTCTCATTTTTGAACTGATTGATATTTTCGTATTATGTATTTATATCTCTCTTAAGATAACAGTTAATATTATGAAAATTCACTATATCGTTGTCTTGTTTATTATAAACTATTATATTTAACACTAATTCTACCCCACCTGCTTCGATGACCGTAACATCCCCGTAACTCCCTGTGGAGAAAGAATTTTACAAAATCCGTTCTTAGCTCACCTCTGTTCTAAGCAATATCTCTACAAAATTTTGAATCTTTACGTCTATTAGTTTCGGAGATCTCTTGATGAATTATTGAATCTATGGATATCTTCTATATATATATAGATATATGAATGTAAATACGTACTACGATTTCACATATTATACTCTTTTGAAGAGCCATGTAGAAAGGGAAGAAATCGGAAGCATTTAACGGATTACCTTTTATGTGCGAATTCATATTGAACTATCCCAGGGGAAGCTTTTGTAGGCGACGACACATTTCTAACATGGGACAATTTTTCATATTTATGAATAAGTAACAACTAGAATTTCTCTTTAAGATAAAATTGAATAGCAATAAATTTTGCTTCTGTGTTGTGACATTTTTGGATTCTCACATATAAGGTTGTCAAATATCTCCCTTCCGCTTTTTTGCTCTTTATTCAATGCTTTATAAAAAGTGTTACAGTGATCGGATTTAGTTCAAATATGCGCCGTTTTGTTCGATAATCTGTTTCCATCTAGACGGCAACTTCATAATACCTCCCTCGTAGAAGCCCCCCTCCTTATTTGCGAAGAACTCGGACAGCCACTTTTCACAAGCCTCTTTTGAGTTCAACTTTACACCACCAAGGGCGTTCACCATGGACAGGAACAGGTGGTAATCACTTGGCGCTATGTTCGGGCTATATGGTGGATGCGATAAAACCTCCCATCCGAGCTCCCGTAGCTTCTGACGAGTCATCAACGAAGTGTGTGGTCTGGCGTTGTCCTGGTGGAACACTACACCCTTCCTGTTGGCCAATTCTGGACGCTTCTGGTCGATCGCCTGCTTCAAGCGGTCCAGTTGTTCGCAGTAGATGGTAGAATTAAGCGTCTGGCCATATGGGAGCAGCTCATAGTGGATGATTCCCTTCCAATCCCACCAAACACACAGCAAAACCTTCCTGGCCGTCAATCCCGGCTTGGCCACTGTTTGGGACGATTCACCGGTCTTCGACCACGACCGTTTTCGCTTGATATTGTCGTATGTGATCCATTTTTCGTCGCCAGTCACCATCCGCTTCAAGAATGGGTCGAGTTCGTTCCGTTTCAGCAGCATATCGCAGGCGTTGATTCGGTCCAGAAGGTTTTTTTGCGTCAAATCATGCGGCACCCAAACATCAAGCTTTTTTTTGTATCCAGCCTTCTGCAGATGGTTTAAAATGGTTTGGTGACTAACTCCCATCTCCTGGGCGATGTCACGAGATGCCACATGCCGGTCTAACTCGATGTAGTCCATGATTTGATCGGTATTTGTCGTCACAGGTCTTCCGCCGGCTGGCTTATCCATGGTGTCGTTTTCACCGGCTCTGAATCGTCGAAACCATTCCTCCGCGGTTCGAAGTGATAGAGTACCATCCCCCAAAACACCATTAATCTCACGGAACGTTTCTCTAGCGGATTTGCCTTTAACGAAGGAAAACTTTAAAATAGCGCGAATTTCGGCGTTAGTGAACTCCATGTTTACACGTCTATAACTGTTGAACGCAATATCCAAACTAATTATGCATAGCGTCGTTTTGTAGGTTATGTCAAGACCTTTCAAATTATGTATAGTATTGCCAGATACGAGCTCTGTAGCGCTTTGTACATAGCCGCGAAATTCAAAAGACAAAAAGGCGGAAGGGCGATATTTGACAACCTATTATATGCCTCAGGAATCGAATCTTAATATGTATTTTGGATGTTTGTAAAACGGATGAATGTTGTTACAATCCATGTATATTTTAAACATAATTTAACTCGTTCCCTTAAAAAAGTTACACAGTTTTTTGTATCATATTGAAAAACACATTTATGCATACTATTAAGGGGACCTGAAAGTAATGTCGTTTTCTTACGCTAAATACAAACACATACATTTTTAACGAGTCTTTATTTTTAATCAATGATGTATTCCCCATCATTGTCAATAACCTTTTGCCATCTAGTGAGTAAATTTTCAATCCCTGATCGATAAAAATTAATTGGTTTTTCGGCAAAATATCTAGAGATGGCATTTTGGATATCATCCAAATTTGCAAATGTTTTGCCACTTAAAAAGTGTTGCAGCGCTCGGAATAAGTGGAAATCCGATGGTGCAACATCGGGCGAATATGGTGGATGAGGCAGCACCTCCCACCCCAATTCATTAATTTTTTCTAGAGTTCGCCTTGCGCAGTGCGGTCTTGCATTGTCATGTTGGAGAATGACGCCTTTTCGGTTGACAATCGCTGGCCACTTTTCAATTAAAGATTGATTGACTCGCTGCAATTGTTCGCTGTAGAGGTCTGCAGTAACAGTTTCTCCAGGTTTCAGTAATTCAAAATGAACAATGCCGCGAATACTCCACCAAACACACAAAAGCGCTTTTTTGGGGTGTAAACCTGGCTTAGCAGTACTCCGAGGGATTTCATTTGGAGAGAGCCACTGCCTTTTGCGTTTTGGGTTATCATACAGGACCCATTTCTCATCTCCTGTGATCAAGCGATCAAAAAACGCTTCTGTGTTGTGTCGTTGAAGCAATAAGTTGCATGTGATTGATCGGTTAGCCTTATTCTGTTCGGACAGATTATGCGGGACCCAAACACCTGCTCTGCTTACTTTTCCAATCTGCTTCAAATGTTCTTGGATGGTCGACCAAGGTTTGTTGAGACTGTTTGACAATTCCTCGATCGTCTGACACGGATTTGCTTCCACTTCCGCCCTTAACACGTCGTTGTCTAACGCTGATGGTCTTCCTGATCGATACGAGTCGGAAAGATCAAAATTACCCGATTTGAACTTGGAAAACCACCTTTGGCATTTACGAATGTCCAGTGCATTTGGATAAACATCGCAAATGTTTTTGGTAGCAACTGTTGCGTTATTTCCCTTGCGAAACTCAAAGAGCATGCAATGCCGGATGTGTACCTCTTCTGGTATTTGGCTGGCCATTTTACCCAAAATTACAAAAAAAAATTGTAATTCAATTGTCTATAAGTAAAGAAATCACTATAACCTCACAATGTCTTTGGTACGCCTCTGAACAAAACAATGAGCTGACAAATGACAATCAAGTATTGGCATGCGCAGAAACGACATTACTTTCCGGTCCCCCTATTACAATCATAATCATCGCCACATTACAAATTGGATGAGCTAAATACTCTGTTTTGATTTGGAACTTTTTCATGTGTTTTTGTACTCTTCGGAACGACGAGACGAGCTTTTTTTTATATCATTAAGGTGTTAAACAGGTACACGGCCTGAAGGTAGTAGCGTTGTCGAACTGGGAGAAACCTTATGACGCCGTTTTTGACGCTAGCGAGACGTTCATTTAAAGACTAATGAAATATACGTTTGACCGCAATAACGTGGCGCTAGTTAGGATAGTATACAAAACACTACATTGCGCTCGTTGCCTTGAGTTACAAGTTGTTCTCATTACCGCAGTAATTTCACCTTCTTCCAACTACCCTTCAAAAAGAAACACAAGTGATGTTTGCACACTACTGTTAGACGCCAGAAATAGGAACTGCGTTAGAGTAGTAGCAGTACAGACCTACCAGAGGTAATAACGTTAGTCTCATCATACCAAAACAGTTATTAGATTATATAGTAAATTTTATGTTGAAGCATGTAGCTAAACTTAACGAGAAAATGGCGAAAATCTGTGAAAGTTATATTAATTAATTTCTATGTAGTATGATTGGCATTTGATGACATAGAATCATATAAGAGTAAACATTATTGTATCATATTGAATTAAAATCGCTGGAGCTTTAATATGCTGTTGGACCTTAATTTATAAAAATATTAATGAACTTTCTCACTATCAACAACAAAGCTTGTATAGAATATTCCGTAAAATTTTAGGATATACTTATAAAAACTTAATCAGTCTTCGTAAAGGTAAAATGTTTCAAAAGGAAATGTTCAGGTATTTCATTGTCTAAAGGTATTTTATTTCATCATTCTTGTTATTGTAAATATTTACTTCATTAATGGACAACAACATCAACATTAATTAGTAGCTACCGATTTCGATTGTTGACTTTTATTTTTATTTCGTTTATTTCTAAGGAAAAAGAAAATGAGAGAAAATTCTACGTACTTTTTGTTTATACATATAGCTGTATTTGTAGTACTGTGCTCATGTTCATGGAAGTCTTTGGGGAGTTTTTCTTTATTATCTATCTATAACATAACATATTATAACTATGTCGATTATAAGACATGTCTTTGTAGAGTTTTATTAACGTTAGTCGCTGTGTGCAAATTACCTTCTTCACTTTACTTTTAACATAATCTCTTCTCGGTTACAACTAGTACGTATGATAAATGTAGAATTATTATAGTGCTTATATGCACCGACTTAGTGTTAAATTAATCAAATAATAAGTTGCAAAAGTTATGTTGAAGTAAATTTTATACTTTTGTCATACGGCAGATGTTTTATTACTCTAAAAAGGGTTTAAGAAAATTTAAAAAAATTGAATCTGTTGCTTCGTGCGTTATTGATTATATCTAATGGTAGTTTTAAATTTAATGTAGTTGATATCTCCACGAGAATATAAAGAAGTTGCAAATAAATAAAAGCCGAACCTATTATAAGGAGAAATTTATCAGGAATAATTTGTTGAGGGTACTTCTCAAAAATCCTTTAAGTATCTAATTAATAAAGTATCGCTACTGTAAGGTGATTTTCTACGTAATACGTTCAATTATTTCGCTCTCAAATTGAGCATAATCTTTGAGAGCAAAGGGGCATTAGTGAGGGTATCAGGCGAAAAGGAAAATAAGAAGATAATAATGAAGCATGGCTTATTTCCTGCAAAATTTAACATGAATTTACGTAATGTATAAATTTTATTTGATTTCACATACGGGGTAGATATTTACCCTTCGTTTGTACTAATAACCGTCTTGGAAACCGACCCTCTATATCGATCCACCGCAGCTCCTATTTTCACTATCAAATAGTAGTATACAAATATTACCTTGTTTCGGTTTGAAAGGCGTTGTGGCTAGTGAAATTAGTGGCGTAACGACACTTGAAATAGCTCAATTATATAGTAATGAAAGTCTGTGTTAAGTAGCTTAGTGGTTTAGACGTTCCTAGAATTATCTGCAAGAGACAGGCAAAAGGAAACTTTTAAATTTTTGAAACTGAGACTTAAGTGTTATTTACATGGGTGGATTAAATATGGTTGCTGTAACATGGTAAATTATTTCCGTTTCATTTATCTTATAACTTTCGACAACGACGTAAGTAGTTAAAGCATCTATTGGAAGTAATTATGAAAGACAAATCATGTTTATTCACCGCCATTAACGTCTAGCTCCGGTGACCCCGCCTTACAGGCGCCGGCGACGGGACGCGTTGAGGCTGTACTTATGAATTTAGAATAGGTTCGGCACGTAAATAATTTAATATATAATAAATATTTTAATACGGGGAAGTCCTCTTATCGGATATTATTCAATTATTCTTATGGTTCTTCTCCGATATATGACATCCTACTAGTATATTGTACAAAAAAATAACGCAGTATGCCGAAACGGGGAAGAGCGCCGGCGGAATTAATTTCGAATGATGAATGATGAACGATGAATGCAATTTAAAATTTTCACTTCTATCAGCTAACAGAAATATATCTACATGTGTATTACATATTTTTAAATTTACAGTAGTCTTTGATTGCAATTATTTTAGTTATTACAGGATAGTATGAGAACAATTATATTTTAATAAAAAAAATACCTTATCATGTGTATAATGTTTTTAGCCATGATTCTTGGTTTATTTTCAATATGTACAATATCATATTTTCTAAAGGCAATTTCGATGCGTACAATAGAATCGCTGTTCGTTAAATTAGCGATGATATCGCTATAATAATTTACTTTGAAGAAATAATTTTTCTTGAGATAAATTTATGAAGACTCTACTTAACAGGCTTCATTAAACATTCAATAAGTAGATGTAACTTTAAATAAAATATTACATTAAAGTAGTTGGTTCGCCGTTCAAAATTGAAATGTACGGGGATAATCCCGCCGTTAGCAAACATCGGGCACAAAGCCCCAGCGAACTGCGGACGTACGTGAACTATGTTAACGAAAAGAAGATAAAACCTTTATCTTATTACGTCCTCCACCTCTACCGAATATTCACCAGGGGCTCGGCATCTTTAAACTTTCTCGATCCCATTTAACCATACATTTTCAGTGCACCCTTTCGCATTTAGCGGCAAATGGCATCACTGCTGGTGCGAAATGAGGTCTGAATAGATTAACAACTCGACGAAAGTAAAGAACTGGATTTTGGTCGCACAGTATTACAGAGAGATGAAATATTTTTAAACAATATATTATATAGATATATTTAAAGGTTTCCGTTTTCAGATCGTAAAGGATGATTCAATGTCTCGTGCGACACCGTTAGTTTGCACGGCACATGAAAAATTCATATAGGAGGCGCTACACCACGTTATAGCAGGTAGACGCCGTTTGTGCATTGCAATAGAGGGTTGTAAGCTAGGCTTTGCGTCGTATACATGTCCGTTGCTACACCAGTGATTCCCAAAGTGGGCGCCACCACCCCGTAGTGGATGCTGCAGCTATTCAGGGGGCGGTGATAACCACAGTGAACTTGGGGAGCCATGAATAACTGTAACTGCGGTGATAAAATAAAGATATAGAAAAAATATGGTATTCCACCCATAACGATTAATTTTTCTTTGAACGACTTACTGAATCTGACTAATTTTTATTTTTATTACAGATTATGAAAAATTAACATTTTCATATTTTCTATTAATTGATGCAAAAAAAAAAAATATTTCTGGTGGCGTTATGTCATTATTTTTTTCTGGAAAGAGAGTCGTAGGACAAAAATGTGGGACAAGAAAACCGCTGTGATACATGGTTCACGATTTAGTTTTATCTTATACTTTTTGCTGATTTTTATCCGTAATTGCGTGTACAATAAAATAATAGGTTATTAGTTTCTACTTCGTAAACAAAATGTCGCACAACGTGTTTTTTATATGAGGAAGCGACGAGACTAGCAAAACGTTCATCTAAAGAAAAGTGATTCGTTCAACCATTATAAAATGAAGCTAATTAGGTTAGGTTAGATTACAGGCCCCCCAACAGGTTCGCGCCTTGTGGCGGTGGGGCCCAATAGCCGTTGCTTGGTCAAACCATGGTGGAACTAAGAGGAACCTACCCGGCCAGCTGAAGCCCGATGAGTCCAAGACTAGATCCGCCGCAAGGAGCTAAGAGAGTTTTCTCTCTTGGCTCCTACGGCCTCCCTATCTACACTGTCTAAACCTATCACCTTAATAAATTTAGGTTGTGTACATATAAAAAATTGTTTATTATATACAACGCAAGACAAAAGCGTTATTAATTAAATTTTAAGAAGTTTATACATTCATAAATAATTACCGAGAATGCTGTCAGGGAAATTGTTAATATAACGAGACATACGTCACAGCAATTCATTATTATAGGCGGGCTTGTCGACGTGAAGAGAACATTGCGGTAGACTAAAAATAATATTTGTTTTAATATTGTGTAAAAAAAAAAAATTGTTTGTTTTAGTCGATCTACTACAAATGCTCGAGTTCAACGTGACTGTTTCGTTTCCGGCGGCACCATTACTCACCGTCATATTGGCTCTAGTTGGTAAGTTTAATAATTCCATACTTTATGTATATAGTACTTTTGTGTGTGAGGGGTGTAAGGGGTACCGCACAACAACTCATGGGAACTAAGCGAATCTACAAACCTGGCTCTGGCTCCCACCAGCTCGCATTAGGCCAGCGTGATGGGAAATGGCTTATACCCTTTAATATGAACCCCTACATACTAATGATAGTCGCGGGAAGCCGTTGGATGCAGGTGTCATATGACCTATCGATTCGGACATCTTCGGGGAGACCTGTGTCCAGCAGTGGACTTCTATCGGCGGATGATGATGATATTGATAACTTGGTGTTACATGTTTTGTTTTAATTAATGATGTTTAATTAGTAATCATGATTGGTGCATTCATAGTAAAATTCGAAATACCTTTGTGTCTACTGGTAATGATTTTTTTTAACTAACTGTAACATCGTATTCTCAACTTTTAGGTAATGTCTATAAAATGATACTTCAATTTAGCTTCCCTAATTCGATATTTCTTGCATAATGTATTTTTTTCTTCCTTTTATCCTTGCTTACGATTTACGCTGATTCCGACAAAGTATTTGCTGACAAGGTCTGATCTGATAATGCCACCTGCTGAATTCCCTTGCGAAACTCCTGAAAAGCAGTTCGTCGTTGACTACGTTATTTCTCCATTCAGTGTGACTTATGACAAGAGACAAATGTTTTTACCCCCTTCGGGTATGTTTATACGAGTACAGGTTTATTAAATTGTAAGAAATATATCAAGCAATTTGTCAAAATCTAGACACGCGACGTAAAAAATGCTCTCATTTGCATTTGTGTAGTTGCTTTTAATGTTTAACTTCGGTCAACTCTTACTGTACTCACCTCGTGCTTTGTATTCTATTTGTGGTAATCTTTATCTACGTAGAGATAATTTCAGGCGACGAGTGTCTTCATTGAAACGTTAGTAGGTCGGTCGATTCAACAAGTAAGTCGGGAGCGGCGCCTGTTGCTCGTTGGGCGATAGTAGAGTACGGGTAAATGGGGGGTGCCTGTTGCGCCGAGTTGACGCCGACGACGCCCACTCCGATTTCTTACGCTCACTTCAGCAAATACTTTCGACCCATATACGTGAAAGTCGTTCTCATCGCATTCAATAGCACAGACATTTTTTCTTTATATTTTTCTCACTCTTTGAGATACATAAATATATTTAAAGCTACTTTTTCGCAAAACAAATCATTGGGATAATTATCTCTATAAGATCACAAACAACAACTTCGAGCTTTCATATATTTTTATTCTGCGAAGCGTCTAAAGAGCAGGATGTTCTATCGATTATAAGTAATACGTCCGCTAATAACAATATAGCGCTAATTAAGATGATATCTATTTATTCAGTATTTATTACAATAAGTAACTTGGAAATCTATATTTACACATGAATATGATAGATGCACACAACATGGGTCATAAACAAATTTAAGAGTTAATAAGTGAAAATAAAATTAATATATACACTGCACCACATTACGCTCACCGCCTTGTGACATGAGATGTTAAATCTCGTCACTCCAGTAATTTTATTGGCTACAGCGCTCCTCAAACGTGAACACAGTAATATATTATTTTCTCACTGCTGTATGGCAGTAGAAATAGGAGCTGCTGTGGCACCTACTTAGACGGTCCTCGACAACAGACCTACAATCAGTATTATAGAAATACTAAGAAAAGTAAAAGCATTGAAATCAATTAGCAGTTCTGACTAGGTACTCGTAAATGATCATTCAAAAGGATAAATATTTCGTTTTAGACTTGTTATTATATATGTGTGTGAATGAGGTTTTTAAGTTGGTATCTAGGTGCAGTTGCTGACCTGATGGTAGCCATAGATGGTAGTATTGCCATTGTAATTACTCGGGTAATGAGACTCATGTTTCAAAGCGACCAGCACAATGTGATGCAAAGTATAACAACCTTTTACCATCAGCTGAATATCTCGTACGCCTCGTCGCTTAATTGAAAAAAAAAAATAATATTCTTATAAATCGTTTCCGGTTCTCCGGTGTGCCAGTGAATGAATAACTTTTGATTTGCCATCTTTGGTGGTCGCGTCGCGTATTCTCATTTGATCAGAATGAGGCTTCCTTGAGAACTGTTATTGCTCCACTACCTAACTTTTCATTTTCAATATTTTATTAAAATTTTTATACTATTTATTATGAATATCACTTTTGTATATCATGAAAGTATAATATTTTCTTCAAATTCAGATATTGAAAACATACACGTGTAGATTACAAGCCTTTGTAATATTCACGTTGCCGGCAACAATGCCATAAGCTCTGGTGGTTCTAAATTCGTCCTCCTCATTTTTCCAGTCAATCAAGTTGTTTGAAGTATTTGACTTCAAGGTGCTTAGTCGTTCATTGTTACTTTGCTCCTATGTCTGCAAAATTTTCGTAGGTGGAAAGGAATATTTTTTTATATGAAGCAAATATCATATTCATCGCCACAAATATAATGATGAGAGCAAGATCAAAAAGCATTTTGATGTTTAGTGTGTTTGTTATACCTATAATTGGTGATAGGCCAACATCATGAGTGGGAGTGCAGCATTATTTCTGTCGTTAAAACATAGAGTATACAGAATACTGTATATAAGTTAGAAGCTATTGAAATTGAATTTCTTAAAACGACGAACACAATGCGATGCTGTCTACCCTTAACGGCATAACCTTAACTTAGCGTAGGTCTACTACATCATACTGTCTGTAGGTCTAAGTAGGTACCACCTCACTTCTCATTTCTAAGGCTTAACAGTAGTGTGCAAATATGATTGCCTTCCGATTTGAACGGTGGGGTAGGTACTGCAATTACTGGGATAACGGCACTCAATATATTATATCTGAAGTTATAGGCAGGTGTATCACTTACAATTGGGTGAACGTCTCGCTCGTCATGTAGCTTCATCAATTAAAAAACCAAAACAAATCTCGTTAAGTTGTCATCGTTTTGTAAGTTGAGCAGTAGACAACGTTTATCTAGCATTAAGTCCGTGCTTTCGGCTAGGGGTTAAAAGTAAGTTTGTATAATAAATCAATAAGGCATGTTAACGATTTTGTATTTCACATAAATATGTAAATGAGACGAGATAAATTGCACGCCCTCTCTCACTCGCGACGAGTGAGAGGGAGACGTTAGTTTGTTGTTGACGAACTCATCTAGTTCTAGCAATAAACTCGTATTGCAGTTCGCCTGACTCAATCTCACTCAATTATTGTTACGAGCCAGGTCGGAAATTCTAATCTTGAAGTTGGGCCCATGTGCGCCCGCATCGCATATCCTCTGATTAATATTACCGGAGCTGCGCACAGCTTTCTACCACTTTTAACAACTTTCCAATTCATCTCTGCGCTGATTGTTGTGTATTACTCGCTGTATAATAATTATATAATGATATTGTACAACATCTACGGTACTGTTTTTGTTCAATTAACGATAGTGTAACCTTCGCTTTACTTCATCATCATTAGCCGACAGGCGTCCACAGTTGGACATGGATGTCCTCCAAAGATTGCATTTTTATTAGTCCTGCAGAATATAACACACGAAGAAAATAGCAATAATAAAAATCTATAATATCTACGAGACAAGCGGATTGTTCACCTGATGTTAAGTGATACGCTTACTCATAATATCGTGGCGCTAGTCAGGATGATATTGCATGATAGTGTGCTCGTCGTTTGAGACATAAACTGTTGAGTCTCGTTAGTTCAGTATTTACACTACCTATACCGCCCTTTATAACTGGAACACAGTAATGTTTGCACAGTACTGTTTAGTGTCAAAAATAGGCGCTGCGATAGTACCTATCTAGATCGTTTCTGGCAACAGCGATCTACCACTAGAAAATAGAGTCATACCATCACCATTTTAGCAATAATAAAATATCATGTTGATTTTTTTGTTAGATACGGATCTGTAATTTTGCTCTTCAACTTGTCGAAAGTCTCAGTAGGTTAAGTCTTAGGTTATTAAAACTTTGCCACAATTTTAATTTTGCAACTCGTTAGGTTTCTGTCAATTATTTTCGGTGGAGACTTGCGCATTTAAATTTTCAGTGATATTATCGCACCCTCACATCCACCGGTCGCTTTATCTGAAATTTTTCCCTGAGTAGATTATTTTCAATCCGTTCTCAGCAGCCAGCAAAAGTTTGGCATGTTTAAGAGCTTCTATTATCTACATCTACGTCTGACGTAGACATTTTTATTAAATCCACTAAGATTATGATTTTTTTTATTATCTTCTTTTGATTTTAATCATCTAGTTAAATTTAACAATTTTAAGTAAACAGTTTTTTATTTATTTTACGTGGAGAAATGTCCTACATTATTTGTGATTCTGATGTCCTGGTGCGTCGTACCAAATATTTCTTCATTTTTTTTCCTCTTTTTGCTGAAGGCCTCTTTTCTTTTTTTTTCTTTTTCTTTTTTTTTTATACTCGTTCCCCTACATATGGCGGGTCAAGGCCTTTTGTACGTTTCACTTACTATCTATTCTATTCTTATCTATTACAAAATTTCCCTACTCTCTCTCCTTTCATACTTCTATCTTCCGCTCAAAACTTATCTTTCTTTCCTTTATTTCTCCTCCTCTTTTCTTTCATTCTCCATTCCATTCCTTCTTCCTTACCTCTCGCAGAGTGAAGACACCGTCGCTTCGTCGGTCCTGGAACTGATCATCATCCTTTATCCTGAAATAGATCATCCAACTTTGTTCCAATTTTTCTTTCGTCTATTTCTATTCTTTATTATCTAATGTTTATTTTTACAATTTGCTTACATTTTTGTATGTTTATTCCTTTTCTATTCTATCTTTGGTTTTTAGGTTTTTGTTTTACTTTTGTTTTTGTTTTTATTAATGTATTTATTATGTTTTATTTCTTGTTATTACCTCTTGTATTACTTTTCTACAGTACCTTATGAATATCTGGCGACTTTCGTCCTCACTCATCAGAGAGGCAATAGCTACCGTATCCAGCCTTTTCTTAATCTTGATTTCTAAATCAGCCCTCTCTTTCCCGAATAAGGGACAGGAGAGCAGGATGTGCACCACGGTCTGGTCTACCGTCGGGTCACAGGGGCACGCGGGACTCTCTTTGAGCTTGAACCTGTGAAGGTACTCGGAGAATCCCCGTGCCCGGTGAACATCTGGACCAAGACCGTGTCGAGCGCGAGCGTGCGAAGCACGCGATACGCCGATCTGATGTCTGGGAAAAATATCCTCGTTGTTGAAGCCGTTGTACCTTGCACATACCTCCTGTTCCATTCGTCAAGCGTCCCCAGCCTTAGCTGACGCTTGACGAAGGAAACGGGGCAATCCTCGTACTCCGGTCTTCTTTTGCTCTTCAGGGCCGCTTCCTTGGCCAGGTAGTCCGCCCTTTCGTTTCCCTCCATCCCCGCATGCGCCTTCACCCAATATAGCCTTCTGTAGCCTTCCACAGCCGTCCCTTTCTCACGCGCTTTCATAATATTCTCTCTTACTGCGATTGCCAGAGGATGGAAAATGTCCGGTTTTGCGACAGTCTCCAGGGCGGACCTCGAGTCGGTAAGGACGGCGCACGAGTGCGCCGACATGCTGGCCGCGTACCCTGTCGCTCGCGCTAAAGCCAGCGGCTCTGCCTGGTATACGGTGCAGAAGTTGCCCAACTTGAGTTTTTTGTTCGCAACCTCTGCGGCGTCCCGCATGACGCAGAACGCCGCACCCACCTTGTCGTCGATACGGCTGCCGTCGGTGTAAATCGCCGAGTCGGCAGCCGAGGTGGCAAATTGGACTTCTTCCGCACTTTCCCCCAGACAGGAGAACTCCACACCAAGCTGCACAGACGGGTGTGAAAGTCTCAAGTAGCTGACTGGAACATCCAGCTCTCGGTCACCCAGTACTTACCGGGTGTGGCTGCGCTTTACCTCAAATAAAGTGGCCGCTTCTTGGACCCGAAGGTCCAGAGCAGCCCGGCAAGTACTAGGGTCGAATGCAACGATGCGGATCGGTGAGTTCGCGCAATTTTCTGCGCGAAGCCACGCTGAACCGCATCGAGCTGCCTTCGGACCAGCAGCTTCTTAGCCGTCGGCGCCCATGCACTCGCTGCATACAAAATGATCGGCTCCAACACCGCCAGATACATCGCTCTGATCACCTCCGAGTTCAACCCCCATGATACTTTCGCGGCCCTGCACAATTGACGATAGAAGCCTTGGGCCTTGCTGCTCACGTTCTTCACGTGCGTGTTGAACGTGAGCCTATCGTCAATTGTCAAGCCGAGTATCCGAACTTCACGAGTTCGACAGAGGGGCTCTCCGCCCATATTCAATATTGGGTTGTCGTACTTACGTTTGTTGGTAAGCACCATCACATTAGTTTTGTGTGGTGCAAACCTCAACTTATTTCGGACCCCCTAATCGTGAATATCGGCCAGCACCGCATTTGCCTTCCTCGTGATGTCCCCGGTCTCTTGCCCGAAGAAGATCAGCACGACGTCGTCTGCAAACGTCTGGCAGTGTGTTCCACTCTTGACCACCATCTCCAGGAGTGGATTTAGGAGGAGGGTCCAGAATGTTGGGCCGCCCACGGATCCCTGCACGCACCCCTTGGTGGTATTCCTGGTACACTGCGCCCCCGCGTACCTGACGGACACCTTGCGATCGCTAAAATAGCTATCGACAAGGCGCCGCAGGTCGACGGGGCACGCTGAAGGCCTCTTAGCGCCTCAGGATTCTGATAAACGTTATTTTTTTTCTGTTTCTCTGTAATTTTTTCTTAATCTTAGTGGATTAACTTCGTTGTATACACTTTTCATCGAAATACAATCTGAATCTAATACAAGACTAATTAATTTCTTATAAAAACTATTTTCGCTCCACACTTCTTGGAGGTAGGTTATATATAATACATTGTTAATACTTGTACATTTGACGGAATCCCTGCTTTTTATTTTTGAAGAATAAAAACATTACCGTGATCTAAAAGCACAATGGGGTTAGATCTATCTATTTCAGGCGTCGTGTTTTTGTTTGGTGCCGCGTACCATCACGTTCTACGGGCACGTAGCACGTGTACGCTGAATACTAATAGACAATGGACGCTGGGCGGCGCTAGTGTCGCCGCTACGAAATTGGATTCGCATCGCATACACTGCGCGCCGTATTAACGTTGAAACAATGCCCAATCAAACGGAGTGCGCCGCACACTAAATTCGATTCGTACCAACGCTTGGTAATTGTTTTTTTTTTTGCTCTATTTCCGGTGACCGGTCTCTGTCCTTTAACGTCCGTTTCAGATTATTCTCCATGTTACACATGAAATTAATTTTTGATCTGATTGTGCTGTAATATAATTTACACTATAAAAGAAACATAAGCAGGATTAACATCGGGTGAAAAACATGCGTGCTATTATCGTTATCTATATATCGATATAGTGCCTCGTTACTGCATAGATTTCACTAGCTATAGTGCCCTTCAAACCAGAACACGTTGGTGTTTACACATTACTGTTTTGCTGAAGCAATAGAAGCTGCGACGGTACTTACGTTTAATCTCCGACAATAGAGACTTACGTGTAAAAATTGATAATGTTAAACAAATTACTGTTAATTGCTACTGAATGTTTATTACTCGATTTACTTTCTACATAATTATCGATGTATATTGCACCGAATTCCGTACGCATTGCATAATAAGGTATATTTGGGTGCACGTGACGAATTATAATCCATCTGGGGTAGTAATCCCGACGTAGCGGCGCGGGGCATGAATCGCCCATGTTTGTACTACGCACCGCACGCTGCACCGCGCTGCGCTGCCGGCTGTACACCCTACTACCCCCAGTACTGCATCGGCCCAATTCTCATCATACGTTACAGTTACATTCATCTTTTGCATTTTTCACTGATCTAAATTTTTTTTTTCTATTTATTTGTTAATATACGTCTACGCTCAAGACCTAACCACATAAATCCATCGTTTACGTACATCAAAGAAACGAAAATATATCCTTATGTATCTTTCTGGGTGTAAAAGTCCCGCACTACAATTCACGGGTTCCAAGTCAACCTCACCTGCTTGTGGTGCAACCTGCTAGTGAGCAAACGAGGATCTGGCTCCCAACAATCCTCATTGGGCCAGCATGATCGGAAATGACCCAAAATTTTTGGTGAAGTTCTATGTCTAGCAGTGGACGTCTATCGGCTGTTAATGTTATGTTATATATCTTTCTTGTATTTATAATTATAATAAATTATATAAAGCAGAATTTCTTAAAATTCTATTGGACTCTCATTATTTAAACGATTTTTTTTTGTTTTATGCGACTCGTAAACTACATAAAATAACTTATAAAGCGACATGGATAAATATATTTGTCATAATTTTGCGAATCAATCTTAACTAGATACTGATAACACAAACATTCAATACTCATTGGCACCAAGGATTACGTATTATGATTTAAAAAAGTTGTATTTATTAATGAATTAAAAGAATTGTCTATCCTGCAGAAGAGTGGCGTTTCTCCAGCTCGACAGTAAAGTTCCCCTATACTTAGTAAGATATTTGATAATTGAGACAGCTTCTATTTCGCCATATCTTTACATTTAACTCGAGTAGCCGTAGCGAATCTTATTACTTCAACCTTTGAAGCAGTTATTACTAAATATAAATTGGACGAAACCCTTGACTTAATTCTTCCATCGCTTTAACAATTTGCTTATTACAAATTATGCTTGAAATATAAATAACTGTAAACCAAGTTCGGCGTTTTTGTATTATTTTTATTTTATGTAGGTGTATAATAATTTTGATTTTAATGAAACGATTAAAGTTTTTGTTAATTTTACTAGCTGTTTCTCGCCCGCTTTGCTGGCCGTAACAACCCAGAAACTCACTTTGGGGAAATAATTTTATAAAATCCATTCTTAGTTGACCTATACTCGGTAAAAGTAAAGTATCTACCAAATTTCGAATCTTCAGGCCTTATACTCCCAGAAATATAAAATACCTATATATGGGTAATGTTAATATTTTTATTCCTATAAACTATAAAGTTAAATGTCTAAAAAGTTCATATAAATCTCATTAAAACTTAAGATTTAAAAAAAATTATATTTATGTGTTTTTTTCATTGTATTCTATAGCAATTCCAATATTGTCGTCATTGTAACCTAAGTATTATTATGATTGGATTGGAATAACATTGCTATGATTGGTTATTAATTTGTTAAACATTCCTAGATTCTCGCAACATTTCAAAGCTCTTAAGCCCGACAAGCGAAAACTGGACGACAATGGGAGGTAGAAGGCGTCCGTGGATTACAACCTCCCTCAGGTGTACCTCCTCTACAAATGGGGATTTAATTTGCCGTAGCCGTAAATACAATAGGCGAAAATTCGTTTGCGCCTCCACTGCCTCCCCAGCGTCTGCCGCTGCATCGGCGGGGTCAAAGCTTTTAATAACCGCACTTTTCAGTTTACTCACATAAAAGTTAAATGTCCTAGAAGTCATATTTGTTTTTCCTGTTTGTCTTAAAAGGTACGTTTTTAGTGCACAGCGTATACAGAATACTCGTTAATTAATTGGTATTCTTATTTCAATCGTTGCCGTGTATTTATCATAGACTATGTATATATAGAATAGCCTATGTCCAGCAGTGGACGTCTATCGGCTGATGATGGTCTCCTCGAAAATCTCCACAGCGATCGGTCCTCCGCTGTCCGCACTCAAATGTTCCCACCGACTTTTACGAGATAGTTGGGGACACCTTGTGGGGCCCATCACCACTAGGACTACCGGTACACGGTTTCCATTCGGAGACCTTACTGTCCTCCCCTGCCATTTACAACTAGGATTATTTTTAGTTAAAGTCAGTAGTTCCACGAATGTCCCAATTTCTTATTCGACGCTCAGAGAAGCTTCGAGCGTAGACGTCTCCTTTGGGTGACTTTGAACTTTTTCATAAAGTCCATTCCAAGTGGCCACGACTCGGATCCATAAATCATCTTTGGCCAAATTAAAGACTGGTCTTCAAATATTTACACTAGAAGACATTAAAACCTAAAATATCTTTCAGTTCCGATTTTTATATATCTTTTGTTAATAAATAAATAGTAATAATGTGTATCTTTATCCTAAATACAAGAGTTCTAAAATCGCAATAATATTAGATTCTGGTGATGTCTGAAAATGCAATATATGAAATTTCAGCTGCTCTTCTCCTTTGGAAGGCAATTTTTATTATAAATATTTCACGGTGGTATTGAAAATCTGGATTACATCATTTGGTTTCTGTTATATCTATATTTCAATTAAAAATTACATGATTTTTCTATTAATTCTATTAATATTTCAGGTTCTTTTGTATTATTATAACTCTTCAGTATTTTTATTATAGCTCTCAGGCCTAATAGTTACAGCGTGCGGCTTTCATTCCGAAGGTCGCGGGTTTGAATCTCGGCATGTACCAATTACTTAATATTTAAGTTATGTACATTTGTGAACTTTAGTTACAACAGCGAGATACAAACGGTGAAGGAAAACATCGTGAGGAAACCCGCACACTGAAATCATCTTTGTATTTGTTCGTGTGGTGGTCCCAATAAAGTGGCAACAGGCTCGCCCCCTGTTACATGGGACCTAATCTGACCATATCTGGCGAGAAGTGGGTGTTGTTCATTCGCTTCTGCCTATCCTTATTGGGAAAAAGGCGTGATTAAATAAAATAAAAAAAAATTCAGTATTTTTTACTGACTATAAAATGTACATTTAAAGCAGTGGTGTAGTTAATGGACGTGAATTATCACTGTTCATAAATTTAAGATTTATCTAAACATAAGCTTAGTTTTATTCAGTACCACGTATTGTATAGAAAATATTTTCATTTATATATTATATTTATATAAATAAGAATCCATATGGATTCTTATTTATACATCAATGAGAATTCACTACTCTACCTATAGGAAGAATAGTCAACTATGACCATGAATGATATTGATGGTGTTATAGACGAAGTCAGTATTTGAGTTTATTAACCTACACTGTAAAGAAACCTCAACAAATTTTTCAGATTTATTTTACTTGTGACAGTTTCTTGTTGCCGGAAGTTGTTTAGTTAGATGGTAGCGCAGCAGATATTTCTGCCGCCAAAGTGTACTTTTTTTTTATTCAATGGAGTGACGAGACAATAGGAACGTTTACCTGATGGTAAGCGATACGCCTGCCCATAAATACGTGACGCCAGTAAGGAAAACATTGTGCTCGTCGCCTTGAGACATAAGGTCTTGTTACCTTGGTAAATACAGTAGCTATGACGCCACTCAAACCGGAAAACAGTTTTTGCACACTACTGCTTGGCGCAAGAAATAGGCGATGCGGTGGTACCCAACTAGGTCTCCGGTTTTATAATAGAGAGGTCTGAGAATGTATACGTCCACCTATTCCACCTATCACGATATCTCGGGAACCATAAGACCTTAGAGACTTGAAATTTGGTACGAATATTCCTTTTACCGAGTCTAGGTTCGCTAAAAACAAATTTATGAAATGTTACCTCGAAAAGGCGTTGTGAAGGTTTTAGCAACGTGAAGCACCCGGGACACAACGCGATGCCACCGGACTGGAATAATTCATTCAAATATCAATTGGAAATTTTCAGATAGTTTTTATTATTTTATATTATCACGCCTTTTTTGCCAATAGGAGTAGGCAGAGGCGAATAAACACCCACTTTTCACCAGATGTGGTCAGATTAGGTCCCATGTAACAGGGGGCGAGCCTGTTCCCACTTTATTGGGGCCACCACACGCTCACACAAAGATGATGTCAGTGTGTGGGTTTACTCACCATGTTTTCCTTCACCGTTTATATTTCGCTGTTGTAACTAAAGTTCACAAATGTACATAAATATTGATTCATCGGTACATGCCGAGATTCGAACCCGCGACCTTCAGAATGAAAGCCGCACGCTCTAACCATTAGACCAGCAAGCTAACAGTCTTTTTAGTTAGTCGTAGTATGTATTAATGTTTGTTGTATAAGCTTTTTGAATATAACTATTGCAGCTTAATCGTTCGCTTGAACATGAAACAATTGATAGGCACGGGAGCTGAGCGCCACGCCGCTCGGCCACACGAGACGCCGATGACGTCGCATTAAAATGAAATCCATACGGGGATGATTGATGAACCCCGCAAACACTATGCCACGCCCGGCTCATTCAATTTGCTGTCATCACACCGCATAGAGAGCAGTTTTATTATCTACTTTTCAATTTTTCTATAGTGCACTAAATAAGCGACAAAATAGCATTTTTCTAAATACTTATTTCGATCGCGTTTCAGTGAAGATCTATAATAGACTGATGAATGCATAGAAATGTGTAAAGGCACTGCTTATATCTTTCAGTAAGCCTGTGGCTGTAAGATTTTTATAATACAGACTGTAGAACCGGTGTGCTCAGATAATATACTAGAAAAAAACTCAGTATTAAACATAGTTTGGAACTGTTTATAAGTAAGAAAAGAAAAAAAATACATTGAAGTTTATAATTATTAGGATAGAGCAAAATAATGCTCTTTGACGCGTTTCTTAAACAGTTCCACTGTAAGTTTCTTTTTGTTATCGGGGGGGAAATCTAAAAATATACACTGGTTCTGGGGAGAAGACAAGTTTATCTAGATTTTACCCACTAAAACTCTCTTTGGTGGTCATCCCCAGTGCGTTACCGGAGGTCTCATGATCACCTACGGAACGCACCGGTGCCTCCCGGCGCTGTGCTTAAAGTACATCCCAAGAAAGGCCTTTCTTGGGACCCTGGCTTTGGTGCGACAAGCATTAAACCACCTCCTACTTGGAAGCTCGTCCCGGACTCGCTTAGTGGATAATGAAGGCCATCACCTTCAAAGCCTACGAACCCGAAAATTCTTTTAATTGCCTTCTACGATATACAGAGCTTACCTTAGTCTTATTCTTAGTAGCCGGAGACTACAGACCAAGTCATTCTCCTAACCTCCACGAACTGCACGTGAAAGTGCATTCCAGAGTAGGTCGGATTGGAATAATTAGGCGGAAATTTGGGAATAGTTTTGAGGTGAGATCTATTTTCTATTAATAAGAAATTTCCACCTATGCAGAGACATCATGGTATCTCTGAAACGATAGCTCTAAAGAATTAAATTCTGGTAGGAATATTCATTTTACCGAACATAAGTCGGCTAAGAATTGATTTTACAAAATTCATTTCCTAAAGGGAGTTACGTGGGTGTTACGGCCAGCAACGTGGGCGGGGAACATCTAATATATCATTAAATGTTGTACTTCTTTAGATTGGTATATATTACCCAAAGAGTTCCACCGACCATCTTACGGAGCCCAAGTCAGCCTCACCTTCACGCAATGCACCCTGCTAAATAAAAGACGAGGCTCTGATCAACAACCAACCCGCAATGAGCCAGCGTGGGAGGGCTGCCCCAATTCACCTTCAATGAGGTTCCTTGAGGGAAGCCCAGCAGTGGAAGTTATTAACTAGGCCACACCGTCTTTTTTGTTTTGATTACAACGATAGCAAATATTGCCGTTTTCCGATTATAAGAAGGTTGTAATTATTGAAATTAGTGGTTAGTCCACCTTATAATTTTTTTTGCGATCTGGTCCTGTACAAATATAGTAACCAGTCTAAATACAAGCTTGGATCTGATTACTTACTATCAAGTATATGTCCCGCTTGTTTTTATATAACAACGTAGCTGAAAGACATGCTGCCTCATCAAGTGAGTCTCGTTCGTCTTGTCGTTTCTTCGAATAATAAAAAAAAAACAAATTTTCTAGTTATAGTATTATCTAGTATAACCGGTACTGAGACTACTTGTTCATTGTGTTCTGTTCTTGAAGTATGGCGTGTATTATATTCTCTCTCCAAGCCCGGCTGCATATCGGTCTCAAGATATCCGATCCTAGACCATTTGTTGGTGCGGATCATTTGATTTCACGTCAGTGCAATCATATTTCGTTACAGGTATTGTCCATAATCATTTATAATCTTAACTATAACCATAGATGTTTTACGATAACGATCTTTGAAGACATGATATTGAGGTTAAGACTAAATTGGATCTTAAGTATTATTTTTTTTTAAAGCCGATGAACATTAATGTATAATGGAAAAAACATTTACATAAACAACAAGAATGTTTGATTCTAATTACAGATCAGCTCAGAATTAGTATATTTCTCTTTTTTAACTGATAACTATTTGGTAATTAATTTTAGTTATGATGTCTAATTTGTTAACATCCTAGTATTCAATGAAACTATGTTCAGCATATTACTAATATGTTTATATTTTGATCAAATTTCAAAACAAAAAATGTGTAAGGATTGAAATTTACTTTTTTTAAATATTTACCTTTATTATAGTGGAAAGACGTAATTATATTTAATAATTACTAAGGTAGCCTGCATTTCTTGTTAGCTCCGTTTTCTATTAAGAACGGTTTTCCAGAAGCGTTAGGTAAAGTTAAGTAGATTAGCTTGAGTGTTTTTTTTTTGCATTATACGCCGGCTTGCGATTCACTGAAATGTAATTTGGTCCGACTCCAGACTTTCTAAGTTTTTCATTTTTCTTCTCCAAGGGTTTATTTTACACGGTAAAACTTCTTTCTTTGTAAATAATAGGGAGTAGAAAAACATTCTTTCTTAACACAAATTATTGTTGCTATAGTAAAGATCCACAACATTTAGTTGTTACTCGCCAGAAAGGAATTCATAAAAGATGAACCGTCAAAAAAGATAAAACCTTTTTATTATAGATATCTTCGCTTACCTGTCCTAGCGGAGGCAAGGATATGTTATGTTAGACTTGCACCAACTGAAATCCTGCCGATGTTTTGTCTTCACTGTTTTTTGACAGAATTACGAAATGTTTATCACACACATCCACAAACCTTGCAAGCATTGATCGCTAAGATACTCCTCCATTTTCTTCTGGCTTATCGATATCGCCGGTGGCCAAGCGCAGTATGGTTACTTATTTACTTACTCCTCTGGCGCAGCAACACAAAGTTGAGTCTTGGCCTCTGAAACAAGAGAGCGCCAGCGTGGTCTGTCTTGCACTGCCTCTTGCCAGTCCACTGCTTGAAGCTCGCATGGGTCGTGCTCTACGGCAACATTCCAGCGGTATCTGGGCCGGCCGACAGGTATATTCCCAATCGAGGTACCGAGAAACGCTTTTTTGTCTCCACGATCGTCTCCCATCCTTAGCAAATGACCCATCCAGCTAAATCTGTGGGCTTTGGCTTCCCTATGATATTCGGGTCGCCAACCAGCCTTTAGATTTCGATATTGCGTCGTGCTAGCCACCTACCGTCCTTTCTCTGGGTCGGGACAAAGATCCTACGCATGATTTTCCTCTCGGTAATCAGGAGCCGCTCCTCTTCTTTAAGCGTTAGTATCCACGCCACGCAACCGTACATCAGGTTCAATCTTATCACCGTCCTGTATATACGAATTTTGGTCTTTCAAGCGCAGTATGGTGGTACAGGATTCTTCCTTAAGTTGTTCTCTGTTAGCCGAAGGACACAGCGTGAGTAAAGATAGGACATTCAACCTACCTACCATATGGTGAATTGTTTCAAACTTACACAATAAATATTTTTATCGTAAGACATTAATATTATTTTTACACCTCAATACTATAGGTTTCTTCCAAGCTTGTATAAAGTCTTGGTGCTGGAGAGGCAAGTTTGTAATAAAACTTTTTGTTCGGACGTGTAACAATACAAGCCGCCGCTCCGAGAACTTCCGTCTCGTTTGTTTGATTCATCTATCGCTACCCGATACATGGGAAGTGCACAGAGTGCCACTGATACTTTTATTTTTTCTTTCCTCTCTTTTTATTTTATTTAAAATATTTTTTCATTTAAAACAACTATTTGTAATTGATCATTGTGTTTTAAACAGGCGATCAATACTTTAACCGTAGAAAAGAACTTGATATTTGGAGTACCATCTGTATCTATTATATTATCTATAAAAAGTATTTGTTTATTGTTGCCTAGACAACGATGACTTATTACTAGTTAATAATTAAGTATATTTAACAAAATTTTTTTCTTTAAAAATATTCTGTATTAATGTTAGGTTTTTTTTAATACCTCCGTAATTATAAAAGTTATAGCAGTCGATCAATAAAGATCTGTCTAACATCCGGCATAGGATTCGTTGACACAGGATATACCGCCATATACGAGTTTAGTGATTCATTTCAAAGTTTGCGAGGAGCGGTCGCGTAGCGGTGCTCGCCTCGAGGTGTAATTAGTTTCGTGATCGCATGGCGTTCGGCGTCCGGCGTCCGGCGGGCGGCGGGCGGGTCCAAGTCAAATACGAGACCTTAACCCCCGTGCCGTCGACGATGCACCGGGATACTTGTCAGAAATGTATGAATATCGCGTTTCAGGAAATTCCAGAATGACCGAACTGTCTATACACAGTCCGATATTGTGGAATATTTCTATTGCTTTTTTAGTTTATTTTTTGTCTTAAATATAATTAAAATTTCTACATGACCTACAAGTTGCCTACAAGCAACAGCGCAACATGATATAATAGGTTGTCAAATATCTATATCTCCCTTCCGCCTTTTTGTCTTTTGAATTTCGCGGCTATGTACAAAGCGCTACAGAGCTCGTATCTGGCAATACTATACATAATTTGAAAGGTCTTGACATAACCTACAAAACGACGCTATGCATAATTAGTTTGGATATTGCGTTCAACAGTTATAGACGTGTAAACATGGAGTTCACTAACGCCGAAATTCGCGCTATTTTAAAGTTTTCCTTCGTTAAAGGCAAATCCGCTAGAGAAACATTCCGTGAGATTAATGGTGTTTTGGGGGATGGTACTCCACCACTTCGAACCGCGGAGGAATGGTTTCGACGATTCAGAGCCGGTGAAAACGACACCATGGATAAGCCAGCCGGCGGAAGACCTGTGACTACAAATACCGATCAAATCATGGACTACATCGAGTTAGACCGGCATGTGGCATCTCGTGACATCGCCCAGGAGATGGGAGTTAGTCACCAAACCATTTTAAACCATCTGCAGAAGGCTGGATACAAAAAAAAAGCTTGATGTTTGGGTGCCGCATGATTTGACGCAAAAAAACCTTCTGGACCGAATCAACGCCTGCGATATGCTGCTGAAACGGAACGAACTCAACCCATTCTTGAAGCGGATGGTGACTGGCGACGAAAAATGGATCACATACGACAATATCAAGCGAAAACGGTCGTGGTCGAAGGCCGGTGAATCGTCTCAAACAGTGGCCAAGCCGGGATTGACGGCCAGGAAGGTTTTGCTGTGTGTTTGGTGGGATTGGAAGGGAATCATCCACTATGAGCTGCTCCCATATGGCCAGACGCTTAATTCTACCATCTACTGCGAACAACTGGACCGCTTGAAGCAGGCGATCGACCAGAAGCGTCCAGAATTGGCCAACAGGAAGGGTGTAGTGTTCCACCAGGACAACGCCAGACCACACACTTCGTTGATGACTCGTCAGAAGCTACGGGAGCTTGGATGGGAGGTTTTATCGCATCCACCATATAGCCCGGACATAGCGCCAAGTGATTACCACCTGTTCCTGTCCATGGTGAACGCCCTTGGTGGTGTAAAGTTGAACTCAAAAGAGGCTTGTGAAAAGTGGCTGTCCGAGTTCTTCGCAAATAAGAAGGGGGGCTTCTACGAGGGAGGTATTATGAAGTTGCCGTCTAGATGGAAACAGATTATCGAACAAAACGGCGCATATTTGAACTAAATCCGATCACTAACACTTTTTATAAAGCATTGAATAAAGAGCAAAAAAGCGGAAGGGAGATATTTGACAACCTTATATTATTTTAACTTGCCATTTGTAGACAGCAAAATATAATAAGTTATCTGCAAATAACGATTTGCACAACCATTGCAAAAGTTTATCGACAAATTGCATTAGATTTTGTGTCTGCTTTCAAATATTTTTTATGTGCTGTATTCAGGTCTTTACCGTGAGATTGCATTTACGTTACATGTTCATGTAATGCTGTTAATATAAATATAGTTATTTATAACCTTTTTTTTAAAACGAGCCACTAGGAGAGCCTGTAGTATATTAAAGAATGTGTCTTTCAACCAATTGGTAATAAAATTTGAATGAACAGGCGTTATAAAGAGCATGGTAAATATGGTCGCGTCGCTATGTAAGCGAACATGTGTTCGCTTTGTAGACGCTTTCAGATTATCTAGAAAATACTTGAGAAACTGCACTCGAAATCATAATGCTAGTATTCTATGTTTTCTAGTGCACAGGTAGTGTCGGTAACTTAAATCGATTCCAACAATATTGTATGCACTTTGCTCCTTTGTCTAGTCCAGTTAGATAAAAAATGCATTGTTGACTGTTGTTGAACTAATTTTATCGGGGTATCTATGGGGGATTATATTAAAACGAAAATTATTGTTCACTTTGTTTTCAATGTTATAAGTATGAGATAAATATTATCACACAAAACATAAATATTGGTTAACGGTCCGTTTGATAAAGTATGTGATATTTATTTACTTAATTATATGCTGAACAAATTGTTTTGTTTGACTAAATGAGCATATTTGTCTCATAGTAAATGTTGCACTCGTCCATAACAACGTGGCGTTAGTTAAGATGATATTAACTACACTACACAGTACTTGTTGCTTTGAGGCACAAGATTTTAAGTTCTTTATCGCTGTAATTTTACTGGCTATAACACCCTTCAAACTAGAACACGGTCAAGTTTGACGACAGGGATAGGCGTTGCGGTAGTACCTACCTAGACGTTCTCTGGCACCAGAATTTACAAAGGTGGAGTATTGATTATAATGATGTAATTTTAACAATTGTAATAGTTTCTTTGTTAAATACGAAACTTATTGAATGTAGGATGTTCGATATATTTCTGTTTTTAAAGGCGCCGACCATTTGTGCGATGCACACGAATAAACTAGGTATAGCACTGTATAGATTCGCCCGCGTATCTATTTCCACGTCGGATGACGTTCAATTGCACGTGGCCCGAGTGCACACTCCTGAGGATAAACTCGTCCCCGCACAAGTCACGTGGTAGGGTATGCTATGCTATATGTGTAATCTACATTCGAAGGTAATTTCACCGGCTTCATGGCCGGGTCGAATGCTTTCTGATTTGCTCACAAACAAACTCGTATTACTTTTCCAGCTTCATAATTAATATTGTAAATTTAACTATCAGTATTTTAGTTAACTATATGAGAGATACAGCAATATAACAATACTGTAAACAGTACATATAAATAATATTTATGCAACATTTATTATTTTGTGATGCATAAAGTTTTCATTAGTTAATTTCTTGATATTTTCATAAACACAGTAAATGCCTGTAAAAAAATCATCCGTTTGATATCAACCTCTGTCAATTTTAACATTGGAATATTTGAAAGTTAAATATTGTTTATAATAGTACGTTTAAGTTATGGCTCCATCGCAGTAGCTTATAATGTTCTAAATGAAGATTCGTCCGTACATCATCTGTATTTTGTTATTATGAACTTGAGACAACATATAAAATATTGTTCCGGTATGAATATTAAAGTGGAAAAAAATAGCTTCTCAGCTTCTCGAGGGGGTTTTTATTTGTTTGAAGAAAATGTTGCTGCAACTATTAGCGATAATTCACATAATTTTTTTTTCCTGCCTCTGGTACGTAGAAAGGTTATTGAGTTAACGGCAGCAGATTTTACATTTTTTTTTCCCACAGGAAACAAAAAAATACCGTCGCCGGCGTCCGGCGGGCGGGGAATCAATTACGTTACGTTGACGTGGCGCGCGGTAATTCTATCCGTTAGCAAATGTTGATTCGACCACGCGATTGGCGAGCCACCCCGCACGTCACCGCTTCGCCTATATTTTCTGCCTGAGCATTCGTAACAATGTTACCCTTACTACATTTTCATCCTTAACCCTTTCGACTGTCACGCCGAAATCATATGTTATATCCAGCACGATAACGATTTATTGGTGGTTGGTCCACGAGGTACCACCGCAGCGTCTATTTCGGTCGTCAAACGGTACCGTGCAAACATTACTGTGTTCTAGTTTGAAGGGCGTTGTAGTTAGTGTAATTACTGGGGTAATGAGACACGACGTATTATGTCTCAGACGACGAGCGCAATATAGTGTAGTATACACATCCCAACTAGCGGCACGTTATTATGAGCGAGAGTATCACTCATCATGGTGAATGCACCGCTCGCCTCGTATGCCTAATTGTATATATAAAAAAATACGGAGTTATTTTTTTATTTAAACCATGTAATAACAAAATATCTGATGTAACATGACATTATCAAAATGAAAGTTAATTAATAGTGGTCACTGGTGTATCGGTGTTTGTCGTCTTACGTCCTATCGTCTTTACGTCTTCTCGTTTCGCTTGCTTTTGTCTAACTTACGCATTTTTAGGCTATGCCTACTGCATTCGATAGTTCTTTGTCTAACCTCTGTCGGTTCGTCCTATTATATATATATAAAAGAGAAAGGGATAATCTTTGATAGTTACATTGTGAATTGGCTTACAGATAGGGCTATAAGCTTGAATAGAACAAAACAGGTTTTCAGTTAATCTGATGGCGGCTGGCGTCGCACAATAGGCTTTATTAACATGTATGTCCTCCGTGCGATATAAATTGGCAATGACTCGTCGTATTTGCGGCGAGCCTGTTCTCGGTTTCAAAGCTGAACATAATGACATCATCGATTGTCACTGACCTGACGGCCCACCTTAAGTCTATATTTTACTCTATGATCGTTATCAATGACCGTACTTACATACGGTCAAAGGAATTATGAAATTTCTAAATCATCCAGGCTGATTATCCACGTTGATATTGCTGTGAATGTTATAACTGTGTCTTCTTAGCTTTTGTTATTTCCCTTGACGGCTTCTACCAGTAACTAGGACTAAGTTTAACGATAATTTCTACTTCATTATAAATATAATATTTCGCTGGCTACTTCAAACGATGGGATAGAAATCAATATGCCTAATGACGATATTAGCTACGAGATTCAAACGTTTAGTATATAAAATTGCAACGACGATGAATTTTATTGAAATGTGATAACTACCGAAATAAATCATTGATATTGAATTTCTGATAAGAACTTTATGAAGTAAAATTTTTAAATATACTTGATGCTCATAAAAGGTTTATAATACGAAGCTAGAAAAAGGCGACAACTCTCATAGACATAAGTATTTTCATGTCTTTCCATTTTTGGGTAGATAAAAAAGAGACTTATTGAAATATTCTCCTCGTCGACTGTCTTACTGGATTATTCGTGGCGACGAAGATGGATTCTGGTGATGTAAGCGCATGAAAGCCATAGCGACTCTTACAGTTCATCTGATATTGAGCTCGTGAACCCGGATTCACGGCCTGATTTTTAAAACTGTTCTACGTGGAGTGTACTTATCCGAGTATCTGGATTTTTGCTTTCTGGCGAATGCACTCGGTTGTCGAACAAAGGCTGGGGTTCTTCCTCCGACCGACCACCTTTGCCCGCATCGCAAAACCCTGGGCGCCGACAAAGCGACGCCACGAACGAGATTTTTACCTGATGGTAAATGACGCCAGCAGATAACGTAACGCTAACTGCGTTAATATACACAACACCATTTTCGAATGGAGACAAGACGTTCAATATCATTACCACAGTAATATTACTAGATACAGCGAGCTTCAAATTGAAACAGTAATTTTTTCATTCTAATATCTTTTAACAAAATTACTATATAGGGTTAGTAGCTCGCTGGCCTAATGGTTAGTGCGTGCGGCCTTCATTCCGAAGGTCGCGGGTTCGAATCTCGGCATGTACCAATGACTTTAATATTTAAGTTATAAACATTTATGAACTTTAATTATAACAGCGAAACACAAACGGTGAAAGAAACCATCGTTAGGAAACCTGTACATGACTTAGAATTTATTCTAAGGTGTGTGTGACCAACCCGCATTGGGCCAGCGTGGTGACAATGGCCTAATCGCCTTCATATTGAGGGTAGGCCTGTGCCCCAGCAGTGGGGACGTAAATTGGCTGTTATGGATTTAAGGGTTTGAAATGAATGTCAGTTTGGAAAAAAATGCATTGTTGAGAGAAAGGATTATTATAATGAGTGATAAAAAATAATGATATCGTTTCTTGTTACATGTAACATGTATATGTAATAGAAGAAACTCTCAATGATTAGTGTAACATATACCTAATTTGTTTATAACTACTATGTTTACAGAAGCTTACTAAGTTTTAGATACAATTTAAACAGCGTAACACTCGATAACCGCATCGATTACATCGTTCAGGTCACGCTACGGTTTAATTTTATGGGTCTAAGTCATTGAATCACTCCCTTAGGATCTGGATCATTAAGTGGGTAAATGGTTAATGAAAATAGAATGAGCACTAAACATCGAAGCGGAATTTCGCCAGTCACCTAGCCGTCGTTAAATGTTGTTATAGTCGGCGATTAAGTGACAAAACAACTCTGGATGACTGAGGAGGAGAGGGATGTTGGGTTAGTGGAAAGGGGGCGCGAGAATAATAATCTCAGTTTACGACGGCAGCCGAGTGAATCAATAAAAACACTAATAATGCACAGGCGTAATCCGGATCGTGCAACGTCGCGATTACTGGCACTAACGAGCTCGTAAAGACGGATATCCGATGCACGGCGGCTTAGCCGAATCGTAAGCGCCGCGGGCAAGGCCAGGGCCTGGCGATGGCCAACAACGAAGCAGCTTGCATATTGTCTGGACGGTGTTTTACATTATCGCTCTTCCAAACTGAAGGTCGAAATCGATTCGTGAGGCTTAAATTGCTTTGCATTTTGTATATGATATTTTATTAGGATTTTATACTGAATAAAGCCCATGAAAAATTTTGTAATTTCTTTTTCTTAGAAATGAAAAATCCTTTAGCAACAACAATATTACATTATAACGAATTTAATAAGGTCTTATTTAAGCTTATAGTGTTGTGAACAGTACTTGCAAGTAAATTTTGTAAAATAGAATGATAAAGAAACATTAATCAGCGAGTACAATTAAGCTTTAAAGAACTAGAATCATGGCTGCTTATATATTACACCGTGGAACCCTAAAACGGTACACTGGATCCATTACTCTCAATTTACGCCAAGTTCAAGGAAGCTCGCGGATGCCGGCGGACGCGGCGGGTGTCCTCTTTGATTAAACCCCGGGAAGTAAGAAGTAACAATTTGTGTGCATTTCGCCGTTCACAGAGCTACAGTCCCTCCTGGATTGCTCTTCAGCTTACTGCGCTACGGCATCAAAGCTTTATTATTGTTTTATTTCTAGTCCTTGCGCAGACTATGAAAAGCAGACTACATGTAATGAAAACAACGTGTAATGTACTTAAACATCATGGGCGTGGACAGAGAATATAAGTATGGTATGCATACCGCATCAGAAATCTTTGTGCTTATCTATAATTACAAATAAGCTTACTAATTAAAATTCATCATAGTTGGCGTGCTCTTTGAGTAAATTTAGAGATTGTTATATATATAGGTTTAGGGAGCTAGGGGGGTATGCAGAGCTTATTGCCTATATGTAGCGCACGCTCCTATTAACTATTATGTATTGTCATAGATAAATAATTACGATACTTTCTAACAAGATATAATACAAAACAGTAATATTTTTGAAAAGTGTATCGATCATGATTGTAATTATTTCTATCAAAAGACAGATCATATAAACAATCTACTAGTGGGTACAATTAATGTTTTTTATACAGATACTTTGGGGATCTTTAGGGGAGGCCTATGTCCAGCAGTGGACGTCTATCGGCTGATGATAATGATGATGATGATGACACAGATATTGCTGGATCAAATTTTACATAAATATAATTTTTACTAATTTAGAAATATAGATATATAAACTTAAAGATATACTACTTTTCATGACAATACGAAATTTTTAATCTTGTTACACAACGTAGTCGTTATACGTATCCAATTGCTTTCCACTGCAGCTTGACAATCATTTTATCGTAAAACAGGTGAGACCATACATTTAAAGAACATTGCAAAAATTCTTTAAATAATAATGTTTAATAATACTTGTAGTAGTGGACGTGGGTAGTAAGGGACCGGTCGCACTTGTCGATCGAAAAAAGTAACAATACATGTATAGCATATTTTTATATTTACTAAGTCCTGTAGTCCGTCCCGTTTATCATAATCATTATTAGCCGACAGACGTCCACTGCTGGACATAGGCCCCCCCAAAGATCACCACATCGATCGATCCTGCGCTGTTCGCATCCACCTGCTTCCGGCAACCTTCGTAACCGTTCGGTTATAACGCTCTAACACTTTATCTGTCTCCGTCGTGCAAGTGCTGACTGTTTGTCTTGTAATACTTTGTGACTGGTTCGATTCCGTATTCACAAAACGGTGCAGTTTGGATGGAACCTCGTAGCATTACTATGTTATCGTACAATTATTTGACTGTATTATTATTGTAACATTATATAAAATTGAGATCATCTGTTACTTTATAGTAGTAAGTTATAAAATTCATAATTCTAGTAATCTCTTCTAAAAGTAATTATTACACCTTTAGATAAAATTTTATTTTATTTTTTAATTTCACTAAGCAACGAGATAAGCGAGATGTGTCACTTGATGGTAAGTGTATGCATAACAATGTGGCGCTAGTTAGGATTACACAGCACCACATCGTGGCTGTCGTTTTGAGACATCAGATGTCTCGTTTAATGCTTAAATAGGAAAAATTAAAGATAAATGATCAATGGGGTAATGTTCTAAAACAGTGGTATTTAATTTTTTTTTCATGGGGGCAACAAAAGTGCTCTAGCCATGGTGTCGCGGGCCGCATAAATAGATAATGAACTTTTTCCTAATGTTTTCGCAATTGTTTCAAATATCCTTTAAAAAACTATGAAAAGGCTCAATTTTAGGAACGGACCGTAAATTCAAAATAGTCATAGGGGGGCGAACTCCAAAAGTCCGGCGGGCCACATGCGGATCTGATTATAGCCGATTTAAAAGTACATAGACCGGACCAGAAATAATATTTGTTTCGTAAAACGCTCGGGTATATTTTCCCAGTGTAAGTTGTGCTAGAATATTCGTAGTGTTTATTGTCTTGGTTGAGGTCCGCGGCCGGGGCGCGCATCCGTCCATTGCAGCCTCCACGTAGGACAGGCGACGGACCGCCTACAGTCCGCTGCCTGTTGTTGACACGCTCGCTTGCGTAAATCTACCCCATCGACGCGCGCTCGACTGTTGCCGCGCCATTTTATGCAAATATTTCATCGCCGTTGTCCACCGCTGCTCTTTTTTTTCCCTCTCGAAACTAAAAAGAGCAGCGGATCAATACAGCTACAAATTTTATTTATTTAGAAACTTTGTTTGCGCAACAAAACAAGTTACAAAAAAACGAAATTAAGCCAAAGGATATTCTTTCTCAGTCTACCACAAGGTTGAGCAGGGAATAGAAGTAATTGTAAATATATAGAATATTGTTACACATATTCTTCTTAAAGTATCATGTTAGGCCCGGCTGTGTGATGAAGGTCGTGGGAAGCCGCTGGATGCGGGCTGGGCAAAATCGATTGGTCCAGAGATCTTTAGGAGAAGCCTATGTCTAGCAGTGGACGTCTATCAGCTGATGACGATGATGATGATGAATGTACCATTACTAGGGGTTGGTCAAGGCCTTCAGACTCTTTACTAGTAATAGGTCTTTGTTGTCAGAGACCGTCTAGATAGGTTACCACCTCAGCTCCCTATATCTGCCGTCAAATAGTAGTGTAAACATTACTGTTTTACGGTTTGAAGGACGGTAATAGATAGTGCAATTACTAGGGTAACAAGACTTAACTTCAAGTATTTTAACGCGACGAGCACATTATAGTGTTGTGTATATTATCCTAACTAAAAAAGGCAGATTTGTGTCTTGTGCCATATAGAACAGCTGTTCAACAATAACTGTCGTACATGTAACGCACGATATAAATATGGTGCATACAAATATATATAAAATATTTTACATAATTTATCGTTTTGCCTCGAATGGCGACTGCGTACCGGAAGACGTAGTGTTGGCAGTCCCCACTAGGTGGTCCGAAGATCTGAGTAAGGACGGAAGAAATAAATTTATTATTTAAGACACATTGTGGATAAAAAATTTTATACATTATATATTAGGTCCTTACATATGAAATTGCCGTAATGTACGGGAGGAATATATAGTAATTTTTTTTTTAACAATATATTTAATTAATAAAAGTATGCATCGTTGTTATCTATGCACTTTTGCCATCTCATAGGTAGTTCATTGATCCCTTTACTAAAAAACCATGGGGACGAGGATCGATAAACTCTTTGAAGGCGGTTTGGATTGTCGCATCGGAGTTGAATTTTTTTCCTTGTAAGAAGTTGACCAAATTCCGGAAAAATGGTCATCTGTTGGAGCAAAGTCCGAGGAATATGGTGGATGTCGCAGACATTTCAATTGTAGCTCATCTAACTTAGTGGTTGTTTGTTGTGCAGTGTGTGATCTTGCGTTGTCGTGAAGCTGCAGTGGCCTAGAGAGATTAGTAAGTAACAGCAATCGACGTGTGTTTATTAGTTCGCTTCACTCAATTCATGAGGTACCCATCGTTCAAGGTTTTTTTCTATCCCGATTTGCTTCAAGTGGATTAATACAGTTTTATCACTTACCCCGAAGCCTGCAGCTCTCTGAAGTGCTTTGTGATGGATCCGCTTCCATAATTGCCTTTAATTGTTAATTTTCCACTTTAGTATCCGGCCGTCCACGGGGTTGGTCCTGAAGGTCGAAATTTCCAGAACGAAAATGTAGAAACCAAAAACGTACCGTGATTTCTTTTGCGACACTAGCGCCGTACACATCATTAATCCTTCGAGCTATTTCTGCAGCACTGGTGCCACGGTAGTACTCGTACTCATAAATGTACCGATATATCATGTTTTCTATTGTGCGGTAATAAGCGACGCGAAAGAAAAAGATGGAGAAAAAGAGGAAAATAGAAATGAATGAGTGTTTTCAAAACTCAAATGTACCAGGTAAATGAAATTATAAATTTGAATTTGGAATTCTTAAACAAAGAGTACAACAAAACGCTAATTTCATATGTAAGGACATAATATTATGCATTTGTAGTTTTTGTTATAAATAATGGTGTGGTTGTTTATAGCAGGACTTTTAAGTCGTAATCTCAAATATTGAAAATATACAGATTAGAATATGAAAAAAAATTGTCGACACGAATATATTAGGAACTTTAAAAAATATTGTAAAATTAAAGATAATATTATAAAATTATTTTAGAGAAAATCATAAAATTAAAGCAAGCAACACAACACTAAACGGGTTAGAGAAGATATATACGTAACAATCTTCTTTTTGTTAAAGTGCTTCCCCAACTAGTGATTGTTAACGATCAGTGTGGTACAGTCCTCTGTCTCCGTTTAGGCAGAACAATATCGACAAATAATTATTACTGGGAAAGACGTGTTCAAGCATTTGGACTAGGAAGGACTTGACATCAATATAAACGGCGATTACATGACTCACCTTCGATCCACCGATGACATCGTAGTCATGGCTGAGACCCTGGAAGACCTTGACAAAATGCTTGATGACCTCTGAAAAGCATCGCAACGCGGGGGTCTTTATATAAATATGGAGAAGACATAAACTATGTCTTGTACACACGCCAGTTATGATTGCAGACTGGAAGTTATTGACGAATATAATTACCTGGGACAAAAATTTATGGTAAGTCCAACTTCGAGAAAAAAGGTCAATCAACGGCTCCAACTCGACTGGGCAGCGTTCGGAAGGCTACGTATCATATTCTCGTCCCAACTACCGCTGGGTCTAAAGACAAAGGTCTTTAATTTGTGCGTGTTGCTAGTGATGGCTTATGGCACCGAGACGTGGCTGGCTGCTTACAGTTGGCCTTATAAATGGGCTATGCTCGGGGTTTCCTTGTGTGATAGAATCAGAAATTAGATCTGCAGGAGACCTATGGTCACCAAAAATCATTGCTAGCTTCAAATGGCAATGGGCAGGACACATCGCTCGAAGAACTGACAGCCGATGGGGAACAAGGTCCTCGAACGGTAACCGCGTACCGGAAGATATAGTGTTGGCAGGTCCTTCAGCAGGTGGTCAGACGATCTAGCAAAGATTGCGGAAAGCAACTGGAGATGGGCAGCGCAGGACCGATCGATGTGGAGATCTTTGGGGGGAGATCAATTGTCCCGCAGTGGAAATCTATCAGCTGATGATGATATATCGATTATACTTGGATAATAAGAAATCGATCACTTAAACTATCAGCGATATTAAATAGTGAGCTAAATAACCAGAAATTAAAAGTCGATGTTTACCTAAGTGTATTTGTTTGATTGGCAATAGCATTGTCCAATACTGTTAAAGAGAATCCACGCAAGTAAGAAAAAGACGCAGTGATTATCTAAATTTTCTATAAGGGCATACTTTTATAAATTATTCATGATGCTCCTGAATCACATCCGTATTAAGATGTCTAAGGAGACTCATTCTTTCCCGTGACTCGCCCTAAATATATAAACATAAGTTAATACATTTCAGTCGCTGTGAAATCCTTAAAATATGGCCTTTATTACGTTACTTTGTCTTAACTTTTTATTTGTAATTATTTAGGTACAACCGCAGCTCCTATTTCTGCCAAATAGTACTGTACAAATATTACAGTGTAGTTAGTGATATTACCGAAGTAACGAGTCTTAACATGTCCTGTCTCTAGATGAGCGCAATGTGGTTACTTGTATATCATATAAACTAGCGCTACGTTGATATGGTCAGGCTTATCACTTATCATCAGGCGACTGTCTCGCTCGTCCCGTCGCTTAATAGAATAAAAAACGAAATTAATAGAACCGAATAATTTAAACGTCGTAAATAAAGACAACCCCTATAATTTGGAAGACGTTCTCTTAGCTTATCTCCATTTCGGTGCGAGTGGTTGAGCTCCATGTCTAGGATTTATTTTTTATTTACAATAGGAAGAACCATCGACCTCAATTTCCCATGGTAGTAACTGGCAGACAGAAGGTAAAGCGTGCAAATCGAGAATAATCTAGCTCTCATGTTTTCACATTGTACTCACAATTCTGTCGTAGTGGGAAAGCGTCCCAGCTCAGAATAGTCTAGCTCTCACAAGTTCAAAACTTCTGCATACCGTAATTCGGTATACCGATATTGCAACCCCTAAACGTAATGTATTGATCGGCTATAGGCCCTGTTGTGTCATCGTATAAACTCATTTTACACATTTGCAACGGAGTGTACATTGATTTAGCGCTGCGTTTAGATTGAGGCGCGGCGGCAGGAGCGCGTGCCTGCCGCCTGTCCCGGGCGATCTTCGTCTTGTGACGGAATTAAAATTAATAGCTGCGGCACGTCCAGCCCGGCCCGGCCCGGCCCAGCCCAGCCCGACCCGATACCCGTAATTTGTTTACTCCTCTCGCTCAGGATTACGTCGCGAGCACCGTTCTATTGGTAACTGCTGGTGACTTTTTAGTGCCCTGCTAAATTCTAGTGCGATACCATTTTGCACGAAATACTTGTTAATAACTATATAAAAGAGCGCAAAAAGATGAAATAAAATATTTCGATTTAACGAAAGCCTAATAGAATCCACAGGTGATGTAATCTATTCTCTGACGATGTATGTATAGCGCTTGCTAATCATTGTTCAGCTTAGACAGCTTGTCAGATACAAAGCTCACGGTCCTGGTGCCCCCACTACCTAATGTGTAGTAGTATATATGCACTTACATATTTATGATATTTAATTTTATCTACTATGGGCTAACAGACTTGCTGTAGGTCGATTGCCTACTAGATATCAATATGTGCTTGGCTGTAATACACGCCTAGTGTGCAGGTAATCATTTCCCCAACTTTTGACCTCCGCTAAGTCCAACTTTGCGATGAAGAAAATATTTGAATACAGTTCAACACTTGTCCATTTACTCGCGTTTTCGTAGTAGTTCGCTTCAACAGCTCAAGGAAATTGTTTCAACAATATTGCTTTCAAAACTATTGAATTGGACATATATTATATGCCGTAAAATGCACAGAGTAGTAACGAACTATTTTATCATACATTGTCTTTAATAAGGTTTGTAAGAATTACTTATATAGATTCAAAGATTTCAAAGAGTAGTTTTTACTTTATGAGAGATTCATATTAAAATTACGGTTCTGTGACAAACACACCCCACTGAGCGGCAGTAGCCTAACGTGTTTATTGTATCAGTGTCAGGCCTCATCAAAATGCAAATAAGGACGAGGCCGCGGCGCCGGACAGTTGTCCGTGTTATATTAAGTTATTCTCCGCTGCACAGCACATTTCTCAACTGTGCCGACGATTGTGGAACAGATGGATATTAAAGAAATGTTTATAAAGATACATCGATGTTCATTATAACACAATAAATAATTGGACAATTCATATCTTGTTAATATAAACACACAGTTGAAGCTTTTCTTGGAAAATATTTTTGAAATTTTGGAACATTACGTCATCATCTCAGCTGATGGATGTCTACTGTACGATACAGGGGGTTCTTATATTCTATTCTAAATCACGGTTGGCGCTGTTTGAGTCTATTGAGCTCGAAGCGATTTATTTAATCTTGATTTTGTTCTTAAAACCTTGCTCCATAATGTACTTTATTTAAAAAGTTATTAAAAAAAGTAGCTTTTGAATTTTTAAAATTAAATATCACGCGATCACAAGAGTATCTCGTCTCTCTCGCTAAGAGGCTCACAAATTTGCGTAATGCATTGTCTGAAAGGTGGCGGGGAATGAATCGGTCGCCGTGGCCCGTTGCATGTGGTTAATAAGCCAGCGGAGCCGGGCTCAGATTTCGGTCGTTAGCGGGGAATTGCCGACACCTAATTAGTCCGACACCCCGACACCCGACGACACGGCTCCGGTGTCGCTCTCACACACGACACGTGATATTTATAGTAACTGCGACAGTGGCGTAGCTTAATGCTATATAGCGGTATGCAATGAACTTTTACAATTAATTTTAATATTCAATTATATTTGTATTTTTTTTTTCGACGAAGCAACGTGAAATGATCTGTACGTTCACCTAATAGCAATTGAAACGTCAGCCTATAACAGGTTGGTGCTAGCTAGGATGATATAGACTGCACCACATTGTGCTCATCGCCTTGAGACATAAGACATTGTCTCGTTACCATTGTAAGTTCACTAGCTACAACGCTCTTCAAACCGGAACAGAGTAATGTTTTCACACTGCTGTTTTTTTTTTTAATTGTTCCCACTCCATGTTGTGGGTCAGGGCCTTTATTTGCAGGTTATTATATAATATTACAAATCACTTAACTATATTTTTTTCCTTATGCCTAAGTTCCTCATTCTCTTCTTTCATCCGTCTAATATTTCTTACCGGAACTTATCTTTCATGCTTTTTTATTTCTCCTCCTCTTTTCACACTGCTGTTTGGCGGTAGATATAGACCTAACACCAGTGAAATACAATGATATTTGCATTTAACTTTTATTATTTGTTAACAGGAATGGAGGCGATAATGTCAGAGTTTTTCAACGACACTACAACAGCTTTCTACATCATCCTAATTGTGTGGATCGCAGACCAGTATGATGCGATATGTTGTCATACAGCAATCGCCAAGAGACATTGGTTAAGGTAAGTGAAGCCTTTTATTTAAATAAATTGTTAAACTTAACAGCAATTTCACCTGGTGTGGTAAAGTTGTGACTTTTGCTTCGTAAAAGTCGCAACACAGGAAGTAACCTATTCATCAAAGTTGAAGTTCCGTTTTATAATTGTACGAGAAAACTCAAGCAATTCCGACTATGCTGACGAGCGCTTACTTTCTTGGTCTTTATATTAGTAAAATGATTAAAAACTCCACCGCAAAGCTCGCTGTAAGTTCCTGTTCGCCAGATAATTTACAAGAAGAGATGGATCTGAACAATCGGAAACCACAACAGAAAGAGCAAAAATTTTTGCAACGATGAACCATAATCATCTATCTACTGAGGCTCTCCTTTCTGAACCTTGTGAAAATCATTGGCTGCATCCGTAACTTTTCTCATAAAACTTGACATTTTTTTTTATTCAATGAAACGACCAGACACGCCGGCTCGTTACAATGTAGTGCTAGTTGCGATTATATACACTGCACCACGTTGTCATCTTAATTTCACTAGTTACAACATCAGAACAGTAAGTTGACCCGCTACTGTCATACAGCCTCCGGCAACAGAGACCTACCTACCGCCTGTAAACATATTTTTATTATATCAACTGTGTAATGATGTCATCTGTGAGAATTGTATGTGTGCAGCATTTAAAAGCGTTTCAACGAAATACTCGTATTCAAGTGATAATTAAATCCACGTGATTGTTGCGGATCCAAAGAGCGACTAATATAGCCGCTAGTCTATTGACCCGAGCTTTTACATCAATCGTGCAATCATTAAATTACACGCACACTGAATACCTTGTGTGTATTTGAGCTTCCGTTTGTTTATTGCTCGTTATTTCCGTGACGTCCTTTCCGTTTATTTGTAGTCGAATGCCGCTGATGTCCCTTTCATTGCTACCATAATGATGTTTCAATATTGTAACTCATCGCCAATTATTTATTTGTAATATTTCGATAACATTTACTCTATATACGGACATGTAGATAATATCTAAATGTCGTCTTATGGATTAGTTTGATTTTAGAGATTTCTATGTACACTACGCGTAAATTACGAGTTTATAATCACAAATACAGCCCATCTAATGAACAGGAACGTATCGGTCTACGTGTCTCTCTCTTAGCTCCGTACTATTTCTATAAGGTTCTCCGATGCCCACGACTCCTTACATAAACAATGGACCACTTTGTTTTTTCACCAACCTCGTAGTGCGTGTTCTTCCTTAATCAAAAGGCGCCCGAGCACGAAGCAATTTGGTTGGTCGTCCGCGCAGGCAATAAGGAGAGTGAGCGCTATTAAAACAAGCGCAAATAAAGCAAATTGAAAACGGCACCGCTCCCCCTCTAAAAGAGGGGGGTTAAAGCCGAGTACAGCCCCGCAAGTCTGAGCCCCCTAGGAAGGAAAACTTCACTGCTGTCTACGAAGATCACAAGTACGCCTGACTGACATATATGCACACGTATCATATCTATTTCACTTTGTAATACATTTGAAAAATACAAAATCTGTTTTATTATTAAAGATCAAAATCAAGAAAAATATTTTCTTTGGAACAAATTACTAGTGGTAGGTCTCTGTTGCCGGAGACTATGTAGGTAATTACCACCGTATCTCATATTTCTGCCGCCAAACGGTAATGTGCAAACCTTACTGTGTTCTGGATTGAAGGGAGTTGTAGCTTGTGAATTTACTTGGGCAACGAGATTTATCATCTTAAGTCTCAATTTGACGAGCGCAATGTGGTGCTGTTAATACCATCGTAACGAGCTCCACGTTGTTAGATGCAGGCGTATCACTTCCCATCTGGCGAACGTCTTGTTCGTCTCATCGCTTCGTTGAGTAAAAAAAAAAAAAAAATGTTTGTAACTCACGTATATATGACTTTTGAAATAAACATTTGGGTTGCCACTTTATCTCGACGTGTGTTGGTACGTAGTGCACATATCATCTTGAAACTTCAAGAAGAATGGCACCACAAAATGTTTTCAAAATATTAACATATAGTTATATCAACTATTATAAATAAATACTTTTAATAATCTAAAATGTTATTTGAGCTAGTATTATGTTTGTAATTGTTAGACAGGTCTATTTCGTTCTTGGAATATTTTTCGGTAATATATTATAATATATATAGGAGATACACGGTGAGTTAGATACAATATTGACTCATTACGAGATATCCGAAACTGTTAAACGTAAAGACTCTAAATCTGGTAGAGATATTTCTTTTGCCAATTAGATGTCAGGAAGGAATGGATTTTACAAAATTCTTCCCCAAAGGGAGTTAAGGGGTATTGCGGGCAGCAAAGCGGGTGAGGAACTGCTAGTCACTTTATATACTCGATACCTAGTGACTGCTTTTTAATGATACAGGTACTTCAATTCTTCATTAGACCAATTTCTGCTCACCTCTGCATTATTTTCTAAAACATAGTAAAGAAGAATCTATGATTACATTATTTTACGATAGCAGACACTGTAAAATGAAAATATTTATTCATTAATAAACTAATATGAACTTTGTTTCATAACTATTCACTAGATATTTAGGCTACTTTATGTTAAATTAACGAAAGCATGTATTGTCTTCAATATTTTACTATCGAATTGATGAAATTAATAATGTCATTGTGTGTTCAAACAATGATGTGTGTGTATATTAATGCCTCCGTAAACAATGAAATTACTTCCGAAGGTATGGATAAATAAAACGTTGCTCTTGTAACCTTCCGGGCGAACAAGTTACACGTATGATTATTTTAGAAAACTCTTTTAACGTGTGTTATTAATATTTAAATAACAAACTCATAAATTTTAACGAATTTGAAAAAAAAATATATGAGAATATTACAATCAGAATAAAGTTTTTTTGCATACATTTATTTAAATTGACCTTTAACTAGGATACTTAGGATCCGGTGTCGCAATATCCAAGTAATATACTGAATATGCTAATGGCAACATCCGATCAGTCTTCATTGATGGTGGTAGATCTATGTTGCCAGAAACCACCACAATTATGATCTGCCGTTAAACAGTAGTGTGCAAACATTATTGTGTTCCGGTTTGAAAGGCACTGTAGCTAGTCTAGGCAACAAGTCAACGTCCTATGTCTCAAGGCGTCGTGCACAATGTGGTTCAGTGTATGTTATCCTAACTAGCGCCATGTTGTTATCGGCATGGGTATCATTTACCAGCAGGTGAACGTCCAATCCGACTCAACCTTTGCTTTTGTATAAATCAAAGTTTTTGATAAATTCGGACAATTCCTCCTAAAGGGTATTTGTTATTCAACTAAGAAATGAGACGAGTTGGATGTTTGCCTGATGGTTTAGATGATATACACTTCTTACTTTGTTTTCACACTTGTAGTTTTCGCTTTAAGACATATAATATTGAATCTCGTTACCGCAGTCATTCAATTATCTACAGAGCTCTTCAAACCGGAACAGAATAACGTCTGCACACTACTTTTTGGCAGTAGAAAATGCTGCAGCGGTACTTACCTACATGTTCTTTAACTGATTTCTAAAACAGATGTCCAATAATAGTGGTTTACAGTATTTTTTTTTTTTAATCGCTTATGTAATATATCGTAGAAATCGCGTTTATGTGTGAAGCGCTTAGCCATTTCAAACTTGTCGACTGTCAGTGACCGTTATTACGTTAACGTAACGTCGACACGTCTCGTAGACTGGATTAGGGTAATAAACTACGTTACATGATACACTGATGACTTGTCCGGAAGGGTGTAGTTGTGAATTCAATTAACGTAAAACTTTATTAAAAGTGTTGGTCTTGACTCTCCTTGTGAAAAAGACTCGAGTTTCAGCAGTAGAAACATTAAATGCGCTTTTTACATTTATATTACTTGCTTAGCCGATAATTATCATGTGTAAAAGTTTAAACGCGTTGTCGGCTTCTGCATTAGTAAGAACTGATGAAGAAAATCCATAACTCTTGTTGTTTTCTATATCATTCACAATTAGAGACCGTATTAGGCCATGAATTCTGAAGACGCTATCCCAGCGTCCGATTAGAAAGCCCGACTTCACACAGCGCTCTTGTTTCCTTCAACACACATAAATAAATAAATTAATAATTCAACATTTGTTAGAAATATAAACAACAGATTCTGTTGTTTAGCCTTCGAGTGCCAGGTGAGAGGACCATAACGGAATACCAAAAAACGTCTGCCCACAGCGGCTTCTCTTGTGGTGATGGATACACGCCACAACCGATTTGTTATTTATTCCTTTTTACACACTATGAAAATTTGTTATAATTTCCTAGCTCACCCGGCCTGCTCTGTTGGTCGTAACACTCCCGCAACTTCCTTTGGTAAAGGAATCTTGTAAAATTTAATCTTAGCTAACTTCTAAATGGTAGGAGCAATATTTACGGCTAATAGTTTTGCAGCATCTTGTGATGATTCAATTAATCTCTGGATATCTCTTATAATACATATATACATATCTGTTGTTGTGTGGTACTGGTATACAAATTACATCGGCTTTCTTAAAAATGATTTTTGTCCAAACCAAAATGTATTCATAGCGTAGTACATTTTTGTCAAAATTTTATCTACATAATATATATTACATAACAACTAATTTACGACTTCACTGCTGGGGCACAGGCCTACCCTCAATATGACGGCGATTGGGCCATAGTCACCACGCTGGCCCAATGCGGCTTGGTGACTTCACACACACTTTAGAATAAATTCTAAGTCATGTGCAGGTTTCCTCACGATTTTTTCCTTCAGCGTTTGTATCTCGCTGTTGTAACTAAAGTTCACAAATGTACATAACTTAAATATTAAAGTGATTGGTACATGACGAGATTCGAACCCGCGACCTTCGGAATGAAGGTCGCACGCTCTAACCATTAGGCCAGCGAGCTACTTAAGTTTTATTTATTAAATTTAATTGTATTTATGTCTCATTGGACGAATATCTATAATTGTGATAATAATGTTATAATAAAAATAATAAGATGAGACCTTAGGGTAACTCTAACAATATTGACTCGGTGGTGTGAATAAAACTAATCGAAGCGGACTAGTGTCCTTTGATATAAATCAGACTCCCCTCGCTATGACGCCCGCCGGAGCCTTCAATTTGGCACATCCTTAAAATGACATACGAGACGCTGCCTCCTAACGACATAGCCTCAATGCTCACACCAAGTTATAAATAAATCGAAACACACATTACTTGTTAGGATGATCGTTAACGTATTTCACTCTTTAATAATATTTATTAAAGAGTTTAATTTCATCAAAACAATAGTCATAAGTTTTGGATTGTATAAAAACGTTCATACTTGTATATTTAAATTATATATATATGTGTGTATATGCGTTATTTCTACATTATTATTAATTAAGAACAATGGCTAGTAAACTTACGAGTTCATTTACAAATATTAAAATATATATCAGTTTACAATAAATAAAATACACAATACTTACAATAAAGTAAAAATACAAAGCAAAAGTTTACTTATGCTTTCCATTGAACTGTCATATTTTTTGCAGTTTGTTCTTTAGTACAACTAATGTAATACTTTATAAGTTTTAACTATGAATATTATTTTACTTAGAAAACGTACAGATAACTTAGTAGTAGATCTCTGTTACCGAGCACCAATATTACTGGATACCGAGGTTTTACATTTTACGTCTGAAGGTAACGAGCACGATGTAGTGCGATGTTTGTAATCCTTAATGGCGCTACGTAGGTGTGGTCAGGCGGAGCGATATCTATCAGGTGGTACGTCGAATGAAATAAATAAAAAAACATGATGAAAGAGGTATCAGTGTAATCTCAAGTTTGGTATTGGTGCGTATAGCGTAGAGGCAATAAGGGCGATGTCGTGAACAAATTGTCGCTGCGGCCTTAATTGGCGGTCGAGGAGATTTATGCGGAGAGCCGGTCGTCCTGCGGTCGTTACCCACCGCGCGGGAACTTCCGACCCTCGGACTCGACACGTAGTCCCGTAACCGTCTGTCGTATTATCGCTTCCGGCGACGGCCCGCAAAACCGACACGGCCCGTCTGAACTCCGATCGATGTCCTTCATACAACGCGAACTGAAAAAATATGTGCTGAAAGCTCACTGTACCGCGTGAAACGTTACTAACACAGTTTTAGTAAAATTTTTTAATGTTTTTAAATATACTATTATCATATTCATTGATTATATGTTTTCTAACGATGTCGTCGAATACAATTTGAAATGTGGGGACTCCGTCGAATGTTTAACATCACGTGGCACCAGTTTGTCTCCAAGTCCTTGAGAGAGTTAACTACAAACGTAGGCTGATGACAACTGTCATGCAAAGAAAGGTTGCATTTTTCGGACACCTTCAAAGAGGATCCCTTTATGAGTTCCCAAGGTTAATCCTGGAGGACAAAATTCCTGGAAAACGTGCACCTGCTAGACACTGCAAGAACTGATTTGACGACATAAAGGAATGGACCGGGTTTAAATACGATCAGTAAAAAAGAAAAACTGATGATCGAATTGGTTTTCTCCATCTGATCGCCAAACTTCAGTTTGAAGAGGGCATCTAATGATGATGATGATGGATAATATGATTATTATTTTTTAAACTATCATAAAGTAATAAATGTATATTGGAAGAATTCAGGACGAAAAAATAAATGCGTTCAGTTGTAACACCGTCAAATTTATAGCAGAAACAAAATTGAAGAAATTAACTTATTAATATCTTTAATATAAAATTAAAATAATTTTGTTAAAAAAACACACACACACTTTTGTACCTTTGTACATAATTATTTCTTTTACTCTTCCCTATATTATTTTTTTAAGAGGCGCTTCGTCGTGATTCCAGACGTTGGGTGCAATAAAGCGTGCGTCGAATAAGTAGTGACGGGTGCTACCTATAGTTAATTGCGCCTCAATGAACTACGTCCAACACTAATGTTTATCGTTATTATAAGTCTTACTACTTATCAACGATAAATATATTTTTTTTTAATCTTTCCGAAAAATATATTTAAGGTAGTTTTCTGTTTTATGTTCAAAAATTTAGAGAGAAGACTTCAAAAGGAGAGAGATTTATATTTTTCAACCGGGTCTACATTTCAATCATTTAACATTTAACAGGTGGTGCTGAAATACTAGTGACTCACAAGTTTTAGATATGATAGAGGTTATACGTTACATGACTTCAAGCAGTCTAATTTTGAATAACAAAAGAAATTGTGAAGAAACTACCTTAACAATTAAAAATGAAGAAATAGAAAGGACTAAGATAATTTCAATAATAAGACCTTAAAGTATAAATGTAACACGGTTTATTAAATTTACAATAAAAGTTAAAAATAAGTAGCTCGCTGGCCTAATGGTTAGAGCGTGCGGCTTTCATTCCGAAGGTCGTGGGTTCAAACCTCGGCATGTACCAATGACTTAATATTTAAGTTATGTACATTTGTGAACTTTAGTTACAACAGCGAGATACAAAAACGGTGAAGGAAAACATCGTGAGGAAACCCGCACACTGATATCATCTTCGTGTGTGTGTGTGGGGTGGTCCCAATAAAGTGGCAACAGGCTCGCCCCCTGTTACATGGGATCTAATCTGACCACATCTGGCGAAATGTGGGTAGTTTATTCACCTCTGCCTACCCCTACTGGGAAAAAGGCGTGACTATATAAAAAAAAAAAAAAAATTAAAAATAATATGATTGAAGTAATTTCATAACATTATAGATTAATATCTATTTAAGTCTGTAACGTATGTGATATAAAATCCTCAAATCACGTGAATTCTCTCTAGTTTTCCTTTTGATAATAACCAAACAACTTATAAGTATTATTTAAATACAGATTTAATGAAGAAAAATTTAAGTTTAACAATTTTTAAATTCAGAGGGACTATTATTGACAGTCGATAGATGCTCTGCAGGACACGGGTCTCTTTCGAGGATCATTGACAATCTTATTGTCTTTATGATTGACACGATCTGTTTGATGTCATACTGTCAGTTAACATGTATAAGTGGTTTTATCTATCACTCAAGTACAGTAGTTTGTATTTTGCGAATTTCTTCAGTTTGTACTCCAAATTAAGGTTTTTAATACATCACGATGTATTAAAATACAGAATCTCTTACATTAGCTGACAGAAAATACTTTATCAACAGTGAAACCAAAACATTTGAAACGCAAAATAAATGCGGTTAAACAATCCGTTTGTTTGGGACAAATTATCCTCATTAAAATAATGAGTGTCCATACAGTATCATACTAAATAGTGCTTTATATGTTAAATGAAATTTAATACTAATGATTTCCATTCGCGAATGACTACCGTCTCGGTTGTTAATTAATGGAATTTATTAATTATGTTACGCATCTATATCAAAATTAACATCCTGTTACATTTATAAAATTGCAATTACCATTTCAACCGATGGACGTCCACTACTAGACAGGCCTCTTGTAATGAATTCTACAAGACACGGTCTTGAGCTGCTTGAGACCAGTGACTTCCAGCGATTCTTTTGATGTAGCCTGTCAATCTAGTGAGGCGGGTCTACAAACGGTTCCAAAAAAAGCTTTCTTTCGAAATTTCAAAATATATTAATGATATGGTTGACAGCATAGTCAACCAGTTCGTGCCAGCGATTCTCTATATCGTATAAAATTTAAATGTTTAAAAATACATAAAAATAAACGCACCTAAAAATTTTTTTATACCACTAAGGTGACATACGCCCTGCCTAATGGTAAGCTAAGCAGTCACCGTAGCCTATAGACGCATCTCAGAAGGAGGACAATAGCTGGACGTGGTCTCCTGTCATCGAGGTAGTATGAAGGAAGTGGAGACTGCATAAAACAGATACCAGGATGGACTATTCCAGTATAGCGTTAGAAAGGCCGCGGTTGTTTTACCGAATGGAGATCGTGTGACGATGAAGATGGTCACCGACTTTTGTGAGTAAAAATCTCTGTATAACTCTGACTTCCCCCCAGAAGACATGGTATTTTTTCGGTTTCCCTTCCCGAAAACAAAAAAAAGCCTATAGAAGACGCCTTTACTACCAGAGGCAGCACAAGCGTGTTACCTGTCCACTTAAGACTAATTAATATTAAACTAATAACTCACCTGTACTTAAACTGTACAACTCATGAGAACGTTTCGACTATCGAGAGGGTTATTAACCCCACGTGCGGCAACACTCCGTCTTTCTGAGAATAAGGTGATATGAGCGTCTACGCAGGTCGCAGGACGCGAAAATAAAATTTTGTTCTTAATAAATGAATTAAATCGAAGATGAGGGAATAGTTTAACGTCAGCAACTTGTTTCATTAATCGTGATATACTGAAAGCGACGTAGCAGAGCCTCGGCAGCGGCAGCTAGTCGCGGGCTGCGGTCTGGGTGGCGCCCGGCGCGACGCTCTCATTTGCATCTCGAACACAACACGTCGAACCTCATCGCATCTCAAGCAACACCTTCACCATCGTCTAGTCGGTTTTTAAAACAGAATTTCTTTTTTTTTATTGTAATCAACTAGCAAAGACAAAAGTTAGGTAAGCAGTTATGGTAGCCTTTAAGCATTAGTGGCATCATAGGCGCATCGCCGATCCGAAGGAACCTTATCACAACTTTTTTTTATAAGAAACTTATTCTATTGCCTTCTCGAAAAACTTCGGCAAGGAGTACACTCTACAGCATGATTTTTCGTGGTAGATAATATTTGTTCCCTAACCTCACGTGATCATTGCAGGGTATGAAGATGAAATCCCTGTCGACGACGGGAGATGTGATAGTAAAATTTTATGTAAATTAACTCCGTGGCGCAATAGGCTAAGACCTGCTTAATAATACGAAGGACCCTGGTTTTTGGAAGGGTCTTCATCGAAGTCCTGTCTAGATATCACCCTTATAAAACCTGCTGGCACAACAGAATTACTATATAACGTCTATCAACATAATCAAAGCTAACACGTTCCATCATCCACGGTCCCATTATAACATCATGTGAAATTGAGAGGTCAAGTGTTAGTCATTTGAGGATAAAAAAAAATTGACGACTTTGTTATTGACGAGAACGATTATTTTGGTTCAACTTATATTTACAATGGCCAATCGTAAGTTTAATTTCGGGCTTATGTGATAATTAAAAATTTACTTAACATTAGTAATTAAAGATCACACCTCGCCAAAGATCTGGGAGGCATTGGGAGTATCTGCTAAAAAATTTAATAACTTTTAATGCCCACACAAACTATTTCCTGTTTTATTATAATGCTACACTGTAATAATAATACATAATTTTTTCTAACATTTTAGTAACATTAAGACTATTATTTTTAATATTGTAATCTAATAGTGTCTTCAGTGGTAGGACAACTTGTTGCGCCGTGTCTTAGTAGATATCAGATCCCCAGAGTAACCTTCGTAATGAGATTTTAATTGAAGGTATAGTTGCTCCGAAACGTCGACGAGCACATTTAACTTCATTAGGCCGGCTGATGATTATATTGCTTAATGTAATTGCTTTATTAAGCATTTCCGGAAAGATATTTGGCTGTGAATGTGAATGAACGCAAACGGTTTATTGGATGGGGGGTAACTTTCAACTCAATTATGATGATTCTGGATTATAAAGAACCCAACAATTTAACTTTTGATTTAATGACCGGAGGTGTTAAGAATTTTTACTGCATAGTATTTTTTGTCTACTTTTAATCTGATATATTAAAATCACAAAAACACAAAATTTCTTTAAAAGAACCTCTTTTTTTTAAGAAGGGTATCGAGACTACTATTGCTGTGTCTTCTTTAGAAAGCGCTCTTTTAAATATCCATTTGGCATATTCGCCAAATACAGATTGTAATTTACTTATCATCCCCAGAAGGATCTTTTATTTTTCACTTGACGATTATTCGAAGAACTATACTTTTTATCATTTGTAAGTTCAAGGTATTCCAATTTACTTTTCCCAGTTTCCATATTTCCTCTTGAAGAAATAACATCTAAGAAAAGAGTAAAGGACAAGCATTTCAGTCTCTAGTTGCACATTATATTATATTATGTATGTAATTATATATGTATTGTATATTTTTATTTATTGATTTCCTCGTATTGTACCCACGTTATTGTAATTGTTTATCCTGGGCCAGGGTTTGCTGGAAGAGAACACTTTTTAGGGTTAAATTCGCCTATGTTCAATACGTCTCAAAACCATTTTTTGTAATTTTCAACGTATCTGTACATAAAACAAATACATAAATATAATTTTCTTTGGGATATTGTGTATTTAACCCTTGTTTAATATGTGTCTCATTAGCATTGCTGTAAGGTGTATGTAGTGTCAAGTGTCGCCAGGGAATATCTCGGAGCGTTCTGACATCACATTTTCATAATCGACTGTATGTCAGAATATCTTAAGTCTATCGTATACATCGGAGCGTGAATAATGTGCATATATAACGTTTAATAAATGCATATAGAATGTTAGTAAAGAATTCCATTTTGATAAAACTTAATGTAATACAAAAAATATTCATAAATTTAATTTATAGTATAATATTACGATGAAATGATATCTCGATGATGTTTGATATTTTTTTAATAAAGTAAGTCCTTAAAAGTAAAGTAAGTAACCAAAGACTTATCTTTGATTACAGACGCATACGACACCATGTGTGATAGATAAGTGTATTTATAAATTTAATAAAAGACTCGAAATTTCCTTAGGCCTTAGCTTTGTTGTATGTATGAGATGTATGTATGGGTACGTATGGGATCATCGGTCAAGTGGAGTTTCATTTGTTTGAAACGGGCGCGACCGCCGCGCCTCTATTTGTCCTGTATGTTTGGGCGCTTTCTTTACGGTGACAGGCTATCGGCCTTATGGACTACGAATATCCGAGGTAGGGCGATTGTTTACTGCTATTGCTTGTAAAAATTCTTATTTTATATTTATCGTAATAATAAAGTGTACTCAGTTGATCAAAGTACTGAATTCTTCTACAAACATTTTAATAACAAATATGTAGAATATTAGTCTTAACGTATACGCCGTGGATCAAACATTTAAATACGTTTTTGATCTATCCATAATTTAAAAATTTATTTAAAACATACGTAGAACCTGTTTCAAAAACGTTGAGACGTTCTTAAGACGATAATTAAGGTATAAGGAATTAAAGGCATGATTTCCTTGCTATGTATGATTAGTTGGTGTTACTCCTCGTATACTACGTGTTCTTTATTGCTTTTAAATTAAGGGATGTCTCATATGTTACGTATACACAATATTTAGAATAATATGTCTTATTTCTTACTCAAAAGCACTTGTTTATTGTGATCCTAAGAAAGTTACAATGTAAAGAACGTCGCGAACACAATTCCCATTCGACGGCGAAGCTAATATGTATGTATGCAAGTAATATTAATAATATAGAGTTACATGATTGTTAGATATACCAGCAAAGATTATTTGTCTGTGACTATGATGTAGAGTACTATAATCTTACTAGCGGTACGTCTCTGTTGCCGGTGACTGTCCAGATAGGTACCACCACATTTCCTATTTTTGCCGCCAAAGAGTAATGTGAAAACATTACTGTGTTCCAGATTAAAGGGAGTTGTAGTTAGTGAAATTTCTGAGGTAATGACACATAACATCCTATGTTTCAAGGCAACGAGCGATATTTGTTTACTTTAACAATTAAAAAGTAATTTAGATTACATATCTAGTGTATACAATATCATCTAGACAAAGTCGTCTTCCAAAAATCTCCGTGGATCGGCCCCGCGTTGCTCGCATCCAGTGGTTTCCCGCGATTCTCGCGAGACCTTCGGTCTACTTTGTGGAAGGCCTCCCAATACTACTTCTACCAGTACACGGGTGCCACTCGAGGACCTTACCGCCCCATCAGCCGTCGGTCCTTCGAGCAATGTGCCCTGCCTACTACCACTTATGTCTAGCAATCTTTTGGGCTACGTCGACGATGTTAGTTAGTTCTTCGGCGGATCTCTACATTTCTGATTTCATCTATACAATATAAAATATTATAATAATGACTACTGTCATTATTATCTCAACCCATAGATGTTCACCGCTGGATATAAGTCTGGAATATTATAAACGTTTATTAAGCAGACTTGTAGTTCAGAGTAAATAATTTTCTTTTGTAAACTTCTGCATTGTTTAGTTCATGCACTCTTATTTACGAGTGCTTAAGTGCAATTTTTCACAGTATTTGCGGGCGCGGTCGGTCCCCGCTCCCTATGATTTCATTATTTGCTTTCAATCAGCATTGTGAGCCCGCGTCCTACCCACCCTATCCCCCCGCTATCCCCCAATGTCCCCGTCCCTCAACCACCGAGCCTCACTTCCATCTCGAGCGAATTTTGTTTGGTTTCGTTTTCGGATGCTGTTTATAGTTGAGTTACAAAGGTTTTCAATATTATTATGTTTTCTATTTTATTTTTTCTATGGAAACAACGACAGTGATTTTTACATTCAACCCCTGAACCAAAATTAAGGATACATAATATTTTTTCTAATAGTATGACCAGCCATGTTCTAGTTTAGGAATTATTTGGAAATGGGATTTAACATCTCATGTCTCAAGGCGCAATGTGGTGCTTGCTGTGTATAACATTCAACTCGCATTATATTATTTGCAGGCGTATCACTTACAATCAAGTGAAGGTTTCGTTAAAAAAATATAATTTGTGTTTAAAAGATGATTCTATCGAGTGTTGTTAGTTATCAAAGAAGAAAAATTAGATTCACGGCATAATATTTCATCTGAAAACATTTTAGTGTTTAAAGTCATCGCAGTTGTATTGAAATTAAAAATTTATTAAAGGCTTTTAAGAGACGCTTTTTAAACAAAACATTTTTATAGTTATTTATCCTTTTTAATATTTCCAACCTGAGAAGAAACCTTCCCACGAGAGGCCTATTACCGGTAAATTCCTACACCATTATTCTCTTTGGTTCGATGTTTTCATCCGAATACAATGTGGCTGTCTTCGAGAAAAGAATGAATAGGCTATTATTAAGTTAGTGTGCCTTACAACCACTTAACATCAGGTAGACTGAGGGTCAAAAGCTATCCTTGTCTATTTAAAAAAAAATGCTGGGTATCCTTATACATGAAATTAAGACTCCTTACGTAACAAACAGCGTATTCTAGGTTAAGTGGTCCGTGCTGCACATATAGCCCTGTCTTCACATTAAATGCAGGAGTTGTTGTCGTTGGGGACACTCCAGTGAATTTCACAAACAAAAGTAGCAATGGTTGATATTTTATTTCATTAATTTGAAATTAACATTCTTTTTAGTTAGCCATTTTTCGGTTTTCGAGGGATAATTTTCGAAAAAAAACTATCTTCTGGGGGAAGTCAGAGTAATGTGGAGATTTTTACCAAGTAAAACCCCCTCGAAACACATCTCTAACGCTATGCTATGATAGCTCGTTCCGAGGTTTATTTTCGCAGTACCCACCAGCGTCGTGAGTCTCGTCCAGCCATTGTCCTCCTCAGGCTCGTTTAGAAGGCGATAAGAACCCCTAACCTAACCGACAAGTACTTCATATGCCTCATTAAGGTAAGAGAACACCATTCACTGGCGATCAGCGATCTACGGTTTCGTCTCCGAGAGGGATCTGTCCTCTTTTGATCCTGCTAGGCAGCTTTTTGTACCATAACAGTTTCACAAATGGATAGCCTCCATTTGTGAAACTGTTATGGCAAGTTAGGCACAAATCTTAAGCTAAGTTAGCAAATACATTATTATTATATTATCAACGTCTATTTGTAAATATAAATATCATCGAATATAAATACACTTAAATAATATAAAGGAAATATTTATAACTCAATATCTCGCTGGCATGATATGAAGTCACATAACTGAGTGCAGTGGAGCGACGCAAAGCTCGATAATATTGCTTCCGTCTCCCCGAAAACGCCTTTCTAACGAGAAAACATTTTATATATACGATTTACTAACAACTTCCGCTCTATACAACATCATATACTGTTTTAAACTTGCTATATTATTAACGTTTTAATTTTCGGCACGCATATTATACAAATCATTTCAATGCAATGATTTTAGATGACCTCTTAAAGTAGATGTTTTTATTCTATTAACATTAACTCTTGCAGTAGATAGTAAAACTCCCTCACCAAGAATGATCAGATTGTAGTTGTTTGAGAATTGGAAAAGAGATATAATGTACTGAACACATTAATAGTTTTTAATCTACGAAGTGACGTGACGAGCGAGACGGTCACCTGATGGTAAATAATATATCGGATTTTAAGAATGTGGCGTTAGTTATATGTTTACAGTCGTTACTGCAATAATTTCACTAACTACAACGCCCTTTAAACCGGAAAATAGTAATGTTTGCTTTTGCTAACTAAACACAGGTACGTTTTTTTTATACCGCGAAGGAGGCAAACAGGCATATGGACTGTTTGAAAAGCACATTGTCAACCCTTGATCACACTCTTCTTGTCACCCTATTCTTCACTCCCTGGGAAAACCTTGGCAAATAGTTCATTCTATAAATTGATGGTTACGTCTCTTGATGCTTAAGAAGGAACTATAGATATATATGTCTTTCTTGTCAATATATATAACACAATTTTTTAAAGCTTTTATCCCAGCTTTTACTGACTTACAGGATTCATGTACTAGGTTACTGCTCATTATTTCTTCACCGATTATGTTTGTACGTAATCATATCTTTTCCAAACTGTGTTTTAGTTACTGTTATAATAATTATTTGAGTATAATTGTGTTGTATTCGTTGTATGTTGTTCATATGGAGCTAATTAATCGGTATATAACGCGAGTTCCTTGCTAAGTCGGATGTTCGCATCAGTGGAGCGTTAAGTAGCTCCAGGAATTGAGAGGAAACGCGACGACGTTACACCGTGCTTATTTCTTTATTAGAAATGCATCCGGATTTACGCTTCAGTAGAGTATAAATGCTACTAAATAAAACTGCAATTCGATGTACACATTAATAAATAATTATATAAAAAGAATAATGTAGAATAAACCTGAGAAAATTGTTCATTGTTTCATCATCGTTCGTTAATATAAATACTTCACTCATTTTCATATTTCAATCGTCAGCCGATGAACGTCCACTGTTGGGCATTGGGATACCAATCAAAGATATCTTTATCAACCGGACCTGCGTAACCTACTGTTTACTAATTGAAATTTTTTTAAACTGAACTAACTCTTAGTAGATAGCGGAAGAAATGGTTTGATGATATAAATGATTGGAATAGGCTTACCGTCAGTTGAAAATAATAGTTGAAGACTGGATTAGGTTTCCGATCTGACTTGCCCAACTTCAGTTTGAAGAAAGCATCTCATAATGATGTTTATCATTATTATTATGAAGTTCAGTTCGATATACCGCCCAAACAGAATGCTTGAAACGAATTTCACAAAAAAAAAAAATTAATTCTATGAAACGACAAAACCAGTGGGATGTTTACCTGGATGTGGATATGTTTGCCCATTACAACGTGGCGCCAGTTAGGATCATATCATATCACGCCTCGTTCACAGTGGGCAGAGACCACCTCTCACGCTTCGTCCACTTTCATGTGCATGTCTTCATGCATGCTCTGAAACTGCTCTCCACCCCCTATAAGTGTTAGGCAGAAGTACCGCATGCACTACCTGCAAGCTTTTCATATTTGGTGACAGATTACCACAGAATCTGCCACCATGGCCTCTGTTATGGGAGTTGGAAGGCGTAAAATATCCTCCTTCGACGCCCCGGTATCTGGCAAATGAGTCCACCAGTGATTTGAGGTGAATAGATATTTCATAATTACTAGAAAGTATCAAATAAGTTAGTGTATTAATTTAAAATGTCCATAACGAAGTATCGACGTTAAATTATAATAGAAAACAAACGTTTGGATCGTTGGAATAATTTCTTTGTCTTTGTTGATCTGCATACGATATTGAGGCGAGGAGAGGCTGAGTCGCCGCCGCCGCCGCCGCCGCAGCCCCATTAACTGCCGACTTACGGCAATTGTTGTCGTTTAAGGATCGAAAGGCGATTGCAATATCGGCGTCGTATCGGAATTATCGTTTAGTGTTATGCCCCGCGACAAGGAAAAGCTCTCCGGTGGACGGGGCCCTCCCCCAGGCGCCGCAGAGTGCCCGTTCACCCTATGATGCACTTGTGTATTCGCCTTTCATATTTTAATACTACGTACCAGTTTTAAACCGAGGTATATATATATATGCATGGTTTTAAACTATTATTACATAGATATTTATTATCTCATTTGTTGCATTTTTCTTTATTGTTTATTTAAATTTCATTCTTCAAGCGATCTACTAACACATACGACACTCAGTTATTCGTGCGTTTTTTTCTTATTACCTTCTGCATACTGGAGATTTTCACCTATGTTGAAGATACCAAGAGATTTCACTTTTGGTCGGAAACTCATTTTTACCGAGTATAAGGCAGCTAAGAACGGATTTTATCAAAAATCCTTTTTCAAACATAGCTGCGGGGGTGTTACAGCGGAGAATAGCTAGACATGACTATGTAAAAAAAAAATAGAATCTCTTTGCATGTTTACTTTCTTTACACCAAATAATTAATTAGTGTCAAAGCTTAACAGGACACTGATTTCGGTGAAATAAGTGTGAATCTAGGTCAGAAGTCCGTGAGAAATATTTTACTGTCACTTTTTTAAAGTAATAAAAATATATCTATTTATTTAGAAAATGTATATTTTATGTTTTATCAGATATACCTTAGGCACGTTTCAGGGATGAATCTGCTGGAACAATAGATCTCTGACCCACAAAAGGTCTGACAAAAGAAATTGTTTTTTTCTTTAAGTACTAAATAAAAACAGTTTTTCCGATATTTGGAACGTATATTCAATTTGTATTCACTTCTATTGAAAGTATACTTATACAGTAGATGTGTACTGACAAGAATGTGTGTAAAATAATGTTAGTATTAATAAGTTATATATATATAATAAATAAGGTAATAATTTTTGTATACTTACAGAATTATGTAAGTTTAAAGTTTTCCCATATGAATACTAATGATACATCTGCATTTTAAAAGAAGCCCGTGTGCCTGTGCGGGTTTTCTCGGGGCCCGCTTTAGTTTCAGTGTACAAACAATAACAGAGCATTGCCTGCGGCTGATCTTTGAGCCGATGTTTGTGTTTCCCATTTAGAACTCGCAGCAAGTACTATTCACTACTTAAAGGGATCATGCAACAATATTGGATAGTTTAAAATTACCTTACTAAAATTGTATCATGTATATAGGTTTAGTCAAGCGTGTCAAGTAGTAGAATTGGAAAGGAATATTATTAGATAGAATATAACTCATTTATAATTCACATGGGTCTTCTTTATGTACTATCAAATCAAATGAAAAAGCTTTTTTTAGCTACAATACATTATAAAGTATTTTTATATACTTTTTATACATTTATCTGGTAGTAAGTGACTGTATATAACATCGTGGCGCTAGTTAGGTTGATAAACCCTACACCGCATTGCCGTCGTCGCCATGAGACATAAAATGTTGAGTCTCGTTATCCTAGTAATTACACCAGCTACAGCGCCCTTCAAACTGAAACACAGTATTGTTTGAATACTAGTTTGTTGGCAGAAATAGGCGCGGCGGTAGTACCTACTTGACGGTCTCCGGCAACAGATTATATATCACACACTGACGTATATATGAATGGTCCCAGTGTATGGATGTACGCGAACAGTAAGAGGCAGGACGCGAGTGCCGCAGGGCGACGCTCGTGGCTCGTGGATCGTGGCGTCCAGCTGCGCGTCACCATGGCGCCACCCCCCGCCTGCGATCATTGCCCGCCATTATCCCTCCAGTATTAAGCCACTTAGCTCAATCATGATTAATGTTTTACCGAACGCGACCCGACTCGGGGCAAATAGAAAAGTTATTTACTCAGCGTTTGTAATTAGGCATTCACGAGTCGTCGTCGCGCTGCGGGCTGTCGGCGCGTCTTTGTCGCCGGCTAGACCGACCGGCTGGCGGGGCTGGCTGAACGGGCTTCCTCTTTCAACGCTCGCTCTCAATCTCATTCCTTTGCTTTTATATTCGATATTTATAATTTCTATGTTGACGACTTAATAATAATTTGCCTTTTCATGACAATTAAGTTACATTTCCACTTTACGATGTTCCAACTTTCAACCTATGAGAGACAGAGTATTCTGGGCGAGCAATCGTCACCATTAACTGCTTCACTGTTACACCGCGAGAAATGCAAACCAAAAGTTAGCCTGAAGTAAATAAAAGACACTTAAAAGGTCTGCAATGGAAATTTCATTCTTCTTCTTCCTGCCCTTTTCCCAGCTATGTGGTGTCGGAACAGTATGTACTCCTTTCACATCCCTCTATCAGTTGTCATATCTGAATTCAAACTCTTTTTACACATGTCATCTTTTACACATTCCATCCACACTTTTTTCGTTCTTCCTCTACCCTTATAACTATCCACATGGAAATATAATTAATACCATAAATAAATTGGTCAATGCTTTATTCGGTTAATAACAAGTTCATGACAAATATAAGGACATTATAAATAATACGCCGGTATATAACATTATTTACACTCCAGACAGGAATCTAAACAATCTTATAGTATTTACGAAGCATTATAAACAATTTCAAGAAATAAATGTACTTTTAAATAAAGACAAAGGTACGCAGAATTTTTTCTATGGCTAATTCTCCGTTCGTTGTTTTTATACTCTCTTAAAATTGTTTTCTTTTCTTGATTAATTAAAAAGGTATCGTCTTTAAGATCCTTAAAAATACGATAAAGTAAACAGATGATTTTGTTCGCTAATTAACAAGAAATGTTTATTTTTCCCATTGAAATAATATCGCAGGATTACGGATTAGGGAAAGTATTATTAATTGAAATGTCGACGACGGCTGATAGTGTTCAGTGGAAAAGTTAGTTGTTAGGTGAGCGCGGTGCGGGTTACGGGTTACGGGTTGGTATAGTTGTACCACTCCGTCGGCACCTGTCCCTCCGTACACGTAAGCCGCCTTTGGATTCACGTCACGAGCACGACCGTTTTGTTTGCGCTTCCACTCGCTTTAATACGTAATTTGTTGTGAATGCTACGAAATTGGCACGTTGACAAGCCGTCTGCAATTGAAACCATATAAACTGACTAACAATCCCAAGTCCTGTTTCAACCCGGCCTTTGTTGTGTTCTGTAATTATATTATTTCATAATCTTATACTTTAGTTAGTAATATACCAATCTTTCCTATCGTCAAATTTTTGCTTAGTAAACGATCACCTGTTAAATGCTATTAAAACGACCGAGTTATCTAACGTATGGCTTGTAAAGGAGCACGGGTCACCCCTCTATACGACAAAATCATATCTCACGTTGGCCCTTTGTAATCGCGGAAGTAGCAATTTTTCCGTGACATCCGGCCTCCTGCCGCGTTGTCCCTCACTTCCGGCACTTTACCGTTCACTGCATTTGATATTACGAACTATATTCAGACTTCCATATACAACTATTTTCTGCAATCGTCAATGATGTTCAATAAACTTCTTGGATATTATACTAACATCTACAAATATTTCTTATCAGTATTTTTTTTACTATAAATAAATAGTAAAATTATTATGTCCGCAAATTATTTGACAGTATTGAATTCTTTTTTATAATAAATAAAAATAACTAAAATTAATTCAAATTTTGTAAGTTATTTAATAATATTTACAAAGTAGATATATTTTAAGCTAGGTTTTGAGCAATGTAAACCAAGTTAAAAGTTTGTTATGCTCGGTTTGGCCGAGCTTTGTCGTTAGGTCCAATGATACCCTCAATGTTTCCTCACTGTCATTAAGTTCATCTCGAACAATATACCGCAAATTGAGTTAACTTGCTAATAAAAATATCGTAGTTAGGAGGGGAACGGCGGGCTATTGACAACGATATATTTTTTTACCCCGTCATGTAACCCCGTATTTCTTTATGATTGTGCAAGATTAATTTTCAAGAAATACGTTTGAAATTATGTTCTGGCTTCCTGACGTCGTTGTTATAAAGAGTTTAAAGAGTTCATGTTTGAAAGTGAGCAAATAATTGAAGCCAAAGCAACGGAAACTTTAAGGGAAGTACAAAGTTTAGAAGTTGTTTTTGGTCGGGAGGGTCGCAACATGTATATGGCTTCCGAGCCGCATGAGAGCTGCGCCCCATCGTCAATTGATCGTTGGTTTCAATTATTGTTAAATGTCGTAATTTTTCTTATTTAGATTTGGACAGAGTTTTGTTTTTTTTTTCATTTCACCCTTCATTTACCCAAATTCTTGCTTAAGAACTTTGCGACGCAATTGTGTTGCCAAATATGCGAAAATCTTTTGGCAATCATAAGATGGGCTATATGTTCATACTATATACTCCTATTATCCGTATTCTGTTACGTTATCATGAAATTTAGTCCTTGTCTTTCGCGTTCATTGTAGTCTATTGTATTGGACACTGAGAACTTAATGGACTGCCATACTCAACGGTCTCGTGACAACCCCGCATAGATGTGTCAATAGATACAATATGTTTCACTTTTTCCATTGAATAGGTATCATTAACTCTATATGGAAGGGGTGCGTCTTGTTCAAATGATGCATTGTCTTAATAATATTTTCTTTCAAGCATTAAGTTCTTAGTAAATTTGTCTTAAATAAATTAATCTTTTTTTACTTGTAAACCTGTTTAATAGTTAAGTGGTGGAAGTATAATTGGAATAGTATTTATATTAAGTATATGTGATTGGATTACTTTGTAAAGGATTTATTTCAAAGATGTGAAAGTATTTAGCGCGACACGTTGAGTGTGGCGAGAGATATATGCGATGCGCCAGAAGCGTGATTCACGCTCGCTGCTGCCGCGGGATTATATACACCTGCGACTCCACCCCGCACACAAAATATACTCTTATCTTCAAGCTCTAATACTTATTTTTGAAGAAAACGTCGGTGCCGTTGTCGAAAACAAAGCCTAAGTGGACATCTCCGTTCTCCCTTAACAGCAAGCTCTAAAGATCATAGTCGTGCACAGGACTTCTAACAAACCACACCGCCGTAATATTTTAGCTCTCTACCGAGAAATAACAATGCTCTGCTCGGAAAAGCACTATAGTGGCAAACTGGAACAAAGAAAGCAATGCATCAACAACATAACATTATAGTCGAGTGAAAAATGTGCTCCGCGGTTTACATGACGCGAGTGAATGCATTTTAAATTTTTGATATTATATTATGAACATGTATCGGAACATATTTTCATTGATTTCGCTTCCGCTGAGATGAGACGGTACCATCACAGCGAAAAGGTAATAAGTGTAGTGTAGCTATAGCATTAACCCACTAAAAATTATGTTAAATCATTTCTATACTTTACCATTATATATATTTATATCACGTTCAACTGATAGTATGTTATACGCCTGCACAAAACAACGTAGCCCTGGTTGATTATATATACTACACCACATTGCGTTCGTCGGCTGGGAGAACATGCTGAGTCCTGTTAACCAGTAATTACATTAGCTACAACGCCCTTTAAACCGGAACTCAGTTACTTTTTCACACTATTGTTTGGCGGCAGAAATAAGCGCTGCTATCATACTTACCTAAACGGTCTCCGGAACTAAAGACCACCAGTAAAAGTGTTTCTAATGATATACAAACTAATTAAGTATAATTTCACAGAATAATCAAGGCACAAGTTTGAGCAGTAGTATAATATAAAGTTGTGGGACAAAGGCGAGACATCGTGTCCATAAGCTCTGGCAGGTGGAGGAATCAACTTCCGATACTTTGTCTGCTACTTAGAGAAAAATATCCTGTGTGAACAATGCAGTCGCTTCGCTGGACTAAGTCCGTAGATTTTTTTATAATTTCATATGTATACTGAATATTAATTTTTCAAGACAAAAAATGAAAATGTGAAAAGTATATTTATCTTTCTTTAATTTTTCCAGTTAAAGTGAATATCCGGAAACAGAACAAAGAATTAAAGTATACAAAGTTACGGTAGGGAGATAGATGTTCAACAATACCGCTAGTATATTTTGCCTGACCGATTCGTTCACCGGTATTCGTTTCATTACGTTAATGAGCAATCAACTTCTATACTTCATTAATTAGCACACAAAGGGATTAAAATATGCTTTGTCCACATAACACATGGGTTGTCCAATAGTAAATATTTTATTCAATCATCAGCTGATACACGTCCACTGTTGGACATAAGCCCAAACATCTTAACACCGACCGAGCCGGCACTGATCGCTACGATTACATTGATTTTGTATAAGATTCTTTCAATGTTGTTCATGAGTTACTACTACTCCTAAGCAAAACTAACATAGTCTGTGATATACAAATTTCAGATGCATAGTTGTTGATCGTAGATTTATTTGTTTAATTTTAAAACTTTATTGCATTGGCCGTAGACGTTACAAATGGGTGGGTGGAGTTTATACCTGGAGGTATCCTCTATCCGTCAACCCCCGTATAATGTTGAAAATTTAAATCTGAAAGTAGTTGTCTCTGTTTCAGTAGGTTATTTGTATTAAAAAATAAAAAGAATTTATTATGAAGAAACGAAGATTTTGAGGGGTGTTTGGTAGAATGTTAGCGGGGTATATCCGGTGTCCGCTCCAGGGTGCCTCGTCCGGAAAATAATGCTATTTCCGATGAGGACCCGCGGGGCGTGTCGACAACGAGATTAGGGAAAAAGACGGGAATTTAATAACATCGCCGACACACGTCTTATTGCAAATAAACAGTGGTGATACGAACCGCTGTCACTTCTATGCTACCAACATACACGCACACAAGTATTTCTAAATATTCTATTCACGTTTTATAAATAAATTATTTATTGGAATTTTTGCTAATAAGTAACAAATGCACTAGCTCTGAAGCGTCGATCTAATAACACTACAGTAGCTTCTGCTTAAAGTAAACACGTGCCCGTGGCTCTCAGAAAAAATCTTGACGTTTCGGTGTGTTCAAGTTCAACATAACCTAGACATCCTTTTATAATGCAGAGCACATATTACTAAGATTATCTTATAATAGTAAATTTTTCACTGATTTACATCATAACTAGATATTTCTGTCATTACGTATTAATGTTTCTTACAACTTGTTTCAAAAGTACTTTAAGTATCGCCATGTGATACTACGAGTGAAAGCTTTACGTGAAAGCGTTATACTCATTCTTTCTCTATTTACTTGTTTTGTAAAATCACATTATATTCATTCATGTTATAAAATAGTAGTGTCAAGCGAAATGAGAGCTACATTTTTATACGTGAGAAGAAACTAGTTTTGCTTGAATATATGTTGGTGATAGTTTTCTCTCTGAAAGGAGACACTTGTTAACCAAGACGCTCGGGTTCGCAGATTGTACTAAAGCATTACGGTGCAAGTGGACAATACTGTGGGCTTTATCCGTCCTGAGTCGGACACAACTCGTGTATATATATATGTATATGTATATATGTATACGTATATAACTTACATCGGAAAGTATTTGCGTCTATAAAAAAATATGTATCTTTGAAATTAATTGAACTGTTAGTCAATAAATACTACTACTACTTTAAAAACTTTATTGGAAGCGGGAGAGAAACATGTATTTTTGGAAGATTCCGTTATAGTACTTGATAGTCGCCTGTCTCTATCCGGTCTTTGTGCCGGATGTAACTTAGTCCTACATCAAGTTTGTACAATCAACCGCATTTGTCGAAGTAGATCGGAAGTTCTCGCATCGATTACCTTCAACACTAACTTGGCCTTATTGGCGATATAACTTATGTATGTGTTTAATTCTAATATCATTAAACATTAAATTTACTACTATTATACTATAATAGTATTAATAAATTAAGTTTTCCTTTACACTATAATAATTGCAAACCAATTTACGTATTTTTGAGCTTTCAAAATTAACAACAATGATTTAATGATTTTTTCAAACCTTGCTGTTATCTCCTGTGCTGATCAAAATGCTCTGTTAATTATTATTTGTTATCAATTATACTACAGATTCAGCTATTCACATAAAAACGGAAAGCTTATAAGTACTTAGCTTTTGTTCATTTCAAACGGCGTCGATATATAATATAAAGATTCTTATTTGGACCTATATGGATGTGTAAACGTTATGCTAGCGTAACTTGCTAAGTTATTATTAATACCAATAAGGCACTAAAAATATTTGATGGAAGTAACATAATGATCTTCCTTTCTTATTACTTCCTCATTATATCTGTTATCTAAGCATCATCCGAAATGAACCAACTAATATTTTTTTATACTCTGCAGACTCTTCTAGGCTATCATATATATAAATCAATTACTTCCGTTAATTATCCCACTGCGGTGTCATTTAGTGACAAGTTATTACAAAATGTATAATAAAAAAAAATACAACGGAAAAATACATACGTGGTGAAATTTAATACAATAGAAGGGTTCCAATGTTAAGGGTGATTATGGTTCTCTAACAAGGATCGCCGTAATTTTTATTCGTAGGTTTAATAGAAGAATATCTAGATTTCTACTGCTTCAGGTTATATTTGTTATTATTTTAAATTTTAAGTTCTAATGGTAATAGTAGTTTCTCAATAAATAATAACAAGAGATTCCTGCGGTTTCTGGATGTATGACTAAAACATATGCTAATATACTCTATATTTTTTAATCTAATTTCTAATTAAGGGTTAATTACACTATAAAATAAGTTATTCTTTAATTCTTCAGGAATTACCTCTATAATTAAGTTAAAAATGTGAAATCTATAATTAAGTTAAAAGTGTGAAAATGTACGACCTCACCTATCACTTCAACTCTCTACCTACATATTAGATTAAATGGCAGAGAATGTCCTTAGGCATTTAACTGTAAACGAGGCGTGATATATATATGTATGTATGTAATAGAAGTTCTATAAAAATTTTAAAGTAAATAAATGTATTCTAGAAGGATCTTTTCGTATTTCGTTTGTTTCTTAAATCTGTATATTTAACGTATAAGAAATCATTGTCAAATCATTATAACGCTACACTGCACTGTCGTCGGTTATTTGAATTTATAACTTATTTATCAAGGCAATATTATACATTAATTATCAATCCATTCATAACAGCCAAACTGCGTCCCCATTGTTGGGGCACAGGCCTCAGTGTGAGGGCGATGGGGCCATAGTCACCACGCGGGCACAATGCGGCTTGGTGACTTCACGTTAGAATAACTGCTTAATTCACGTGCAGGTTTCTTCGCGATGTTTTCCTTCACCGTTTACATTTCGCTGTTGTAACTAAAGTTCACAAATGTACACAACTTAAATATTAAAGTCATTGGTACATGCCGAGATTCGAACCCGCGACCATCGGAACGACGGCCGCATGCTTTAACCATTAGGCCAGCGAGCTACTTAAATTAATTATAATTTTAAACAATTATAACCTATAAAAAATTACATTCTGTATTAAAGAGAAGACTCAATAAACGTAGGTTTTCTTCATAAGCAAACTACCCGAGCCAATTAAGTACATTCTATTCAATTTTCAACGTTTCATTAGATAAAAGGCATAAATTAATCAAGAGCCAAATTAAACAGAAATGTTGCTTTATTCCGGTACTTTTATGTTCGTGACTTTATAAATTTTTCCCTAATAAAACGTGTTTTTTTTTTATTAAAATTCCTCTAACATTTAATTATGTTATAACGAAAAATTACATTTCGAAAGATTCTTTTCTCATCACGAATTAATAGAGAAATTTTCAGTAACTTGTGCTGTTTGCATTCATAGCGATTCCAGTGCTCTCTGAGCAAGAACTTGTTTGTAGGTACTTAGCTACTCTTGGTAATATTGTGTTATACTTTATCGAATTTGCATGTTTTTACTGAATAATATTCCTTTGGCGCAGCAAAGATCAAAGGCAACGGCGAAAATGATTTCGCACTGAGTTAGTTGAACAAGATTCAGTTTCGCCCCTCCTATTTGGCTTCGGAATAATTTTCAAATAATAAGAGAAATCATAGATAGACATTCAACTGTTGATATTTTACACAGGCTGTTAGTAGCACGTCATTCTATACCATGATTTCTTTAACGTTTTGTATCATACAATGGTAATTTATATCAAAATTGAAATCAATTAATCTAACCATGTAAAAATAAGTGTTATAAGAAAAAATGTTTAGAGTATGTATATAATCAGTATAACATTTATGAGGAGTAAAAAACTATTTACGACATATCTACGAACGGTGTAGTAATTCTCAATTGAGCTACTAGCAAGTTAACTTATATCGAAGCACCCAACGACCAGACAATTGGCGTTTTATTGTAAAAGTTAAATATGACCCACGGACCGCACAGTACTTTTTACTTCGCGGCCCATAAATAAACTCGTGTTCAAGATATAAGTTATATAGCATAGTAAATCATAAGTAATAGTTTGTCACCGCACCGGAGCAATTTTTTATGCAAACATTGTATGTGACGAGTGCGATTCTTACTCAAAACATCAGAATGTGTTACATTGGACCCTGCAGCTTTCATCGGTGAAATCCGATTCGAACGAGGCTCTGGCTCCCATCAATCCGCATTAGGCCAGCGTGGTGGTAAATGGCCCAAATCTCCCTGTATGAATCCCTACCCGATCGATGTGAAAATCTTTGGGGGAAGCCTATGTCCAGTAGTGGACATTTATAGGCTTAATAATATGAAATAAGCTAAATAATGATGAATCTCATTAAACCAGTTATAATCCCCGTTCTCCGAATTTCTTACAGAATATGAAAGAAAGAAAAAAAAAGTATATAGTATAAGATGATTTTTTTCATGCAACATTGTCTCCGCCTGAATAGTAACTGCGATGGCCGTGGCATGATTTACATTTCCATTAAAGAGAACGATACAGCGATAAAATATGTATGGAAAAATGTTATTTAGAAATTGTTCTTTTTCATTCTTACATGCAAGTTTAATTTGTATTTGCTGTTTGACCTCAAACGCCAAATCATTTTGACCTCGCCTCTAAAGCTTTCCTATTATTTAAACGATTCGTGTGATCTACTAAAATAGTTTATAAAATAATACCGTGAACATATTCCAATCAATCCAATCCAATCAGCCGGAAGACGTCCACATATTACTGAACAGATATTTGCTATCAATTTCTTATCGTTTGCAACGGATTTTTTTGTTGTATACTACTTATACTACTTCGCTTCGTTTTTGCAGTTCAGTATCTTTCTCTCGGATAACCAATAAATTAATATATAACCTAATTAATAACTAATTAATAGATACTCTATAAATTCAAACTAAAAATGATGTGCTTTAAATAGGCTTTGTTCACCTGGAAAGTCTTCACTAGATTGCATTTGAAAGCAAGTTAAAGTCGTGGAGAGTGAAGCGTTAAAATTAATACTTCTTCAGAAATACAATATATTTTTTCAACAGCCAATTTACGTTCCCACTGTTGGGGCACAGGCCACCCTTAATATGAGGACGATGGGCCACAGTCACCACACGGGCCCGATGCGGATAAGATAATATATTGCTTGTCGAAATTTTCAATCAGCTAAAGTCAACTATCATGCTTTAGTAGGCTACCGGAAACCTCGCCGTGATATGGCAACATCAGATCCAATAGGTTTTGCGAAGGAAGACGATTTGCCTTGCGTGATTAAAGTGGTCATTTTGAATTCATCGCAGATCTGTACTAATAAAAAGAACTTAAACATAGCGTACACAAATATATACTGTATTTTATTAATATTTACTCTTGCTAAATAAACCAGAGTACTATTTTGAGAGTAACATTAATAGCGAGACTAAATGTACGCACTGTTTATAGAGTGCAGGTCCGCTTGTCCGGGTAAACAGCACAAAGTTACTCATGGAAAGGTAAATTAATATTTTCAACTAATGCTAAAACAAAATGTTTTTTTTTTTAATATAACTTTTAGATATGCTTATAACAGTTTTTCTTACGTATTCTATAGCAGCCAATTTACGTCCCCACTGCTGGGGCACAGGCCTACCCTCAATATGAAGGCGATCAGACCATAATTACCACGCGGGCCCAATGCGGATTGGTAACTCACACGCCTTTGTATAAATTCTAATTCATGTTCAAGTTTCCCTTCGCCGTTTGTATCTCGCTGTTGTAACTAAAGTTCACAAATGTACATAACTTAAATATTAAAGTCATCGGTACATGCCGAGATTCGACCCGCTATCTTCGGGAATGAAGACCGCACGCTCTAACCATTAGGCCAGCGAGCTACTATTCTTACGCATTTAGTCTAAAACAATGTTAGAAATAATGTATTAAAGCTTTACATCTTCAACATTGCTAGCTCTATGAAATGCTAACCTAACCATGGTCACGGATTGTTAGAACTTTATCTAATCAATGTATGATATTTATTATACTTTCATAATTATCAAAACATGCTAGTTGTATTATGTTTTAAAGTTATTTCTTTTTTTTTTAATACCACCATTGTTAACTATGTTACAATAATAGAAAGTTCCTTGTGTCTAAATATTATTTTTATGCTACGAAATGATGACGAGTAATACGTTCACCTGATGGTAAGTGATGCGCCGATCCACAACAATGTGGTGTTAGATAGGATGGTATAAAGTGCAACCACATTGTGCTCGTCGATTTCAGACAAAAGAGATTAACACTTGTTACTATAGTAATTTCATTAGCTACAAAACCTTTAAAATAGGATCACAGTAATGGATGCATATTACCGTTCGACGGCAGAAATAGCAGCTGCGGTACCTACTTAAAAGGTTTCCGGCAACGTTGACCTAGCACACGTGTATCTGTGATGTCTGAATTTGGTTAGGCTTCCGTCCCGACAACAATACGAGTTTGTTAAAAGCATCCCCTTACGGGCACCATGCTCGTGAACGCGAACGTCCTGAGAAAATTGGTACGTCTCGACAAATATCGATTTCAAATAAAATCGCAACCTTTTCAGATAACGAGGTGACGTTTCCCCTTTTTCCGGGGCCCGTTTGCTGCCCGTGTCGTACATCGCGAATTTATCCACCGAAATAAGGAGATAACGAACGTAATGGTTAAAAGGAGGAAATAAACGGGAAGCGAATGATTGGCCCTGCATGGTTACAATTCAACAGCGAGTAATCCAGCTTTTTTTACAAGTTAAGGGCCAAATTCTATTCACTTTAACCGTCAAACGGTATCATTACCACGGTTACCACCTTTAGGGTACTTCGGGAAGAGCCGAGCGTAAGCTGTAGTCGCAGATACACATACCTCGTTTACTTCTTTCCCTTTTTTTCTCCTTTGCCCTTTCTTATATTAAGCTATTACTTAGATTTAATTATATACATATATACATATGTGATTAGTTCATATGGTTACAGACCATATAAAACGGTTACAATTCCTATAATAATGTTATGTCTTTGTTAATACTAAGTATAAACGGCGCGTTGTGTTTGTAATAATTGTTTCTGTGAATAGTAAAACAGAATATTATTGACTTTTACTTATTGTTGTTTCATCATCATCGTCAGCCGACAGACGTCCACTGCTGCACATAGGCCTCCCTCAAAAATCTCAATCTCGATCGGTCCTTCGTTGCTGGCATCCAGTGGACTCCTGCGACTCTCACCAGATCATCAATCCACCTTGTGGGAGGTCTCCCAACACTAAGTCTACCGGTACATAAGCGCCACACGAGCACCTTATTGCCTCATCGGCCGTCGGTCCTTCGAGCATTGTTGTGTATAAACTTAATCAACAAGGACCTATACCAGAAACAAAATAAATAAACAATGATTGTAATTTGATATAACTTTAAAAAAAATACAATATATGTAATGCTTGATTATTGTTCGCAGATTTTTCTACTTGTACCACTTCTCGTTCTACGCGTACCACTACCGTTTCAACGGCCAGTACAGCAGCCTAGCGCTGGTTACATCCTGGCTTTTCATACAAGTAAGTGTATTTAATGTAACTTACTATACTACTACCTTTCTCCCTCCCCTCATCCAATATTCTTATCTTCATATATATTTTTATCCTCCTCTTCTTTTAGCAAAATAATTATATATAGCTTTTTAGTCCAATGTAAAAGTCGTTAAAAGGACTATGAACATAAATATCATTCGTAAATAAAATTAACTCACTTCAATGTATTATTATATTAAAAACTACACGATTTTCTTACAGTACACTGAAAGTGTTGTTGCAAATACTATTTCATAACTAATTCTTGAACAAATCATTCACTGTAAAAGCTGCTCGTTTAAAGATGCTCGCTGCCTGAATCAGTCAGGCGGGTTCAATTAGTGCCGGTGTTATAAAGTACTTGTTATATCTACTATTAAGTTATAACTTGATGTGTCTACTCGAGTATGCACAATACGCGTTATAATATAACTTTACTGTTGCCGGAGACTGTTTAGTAGATATCACCGCTCCTATACCTACTGCCAAACAGTAAACATTACTTTGTTCTGATTTGTGGGATGTTGTAGAAAAATTTCCGGGTTAACGAGACCTCTCTTAAATTGCTTCAAAACGATGAAAATATTTACGTGCTGTTTGTGTGTGTGTATATTCTATTAATACAATAAAACGAGCCGGATGTTCACTTGATGGTAAGTGATACGCCTGCTCATAACTGTTAGCTGAGACATAAGATGCTGAGTCTTTTCACCCCAGTAACTACACTAGCTATAGCGCCCTTCGAACTGAAGCACAGTAATGTTTGTTTACTATTGTTTGGCGGCAGAAATAGACGCTGTGGTAGTACCAACCTAGACGGTCTCTGGCAACAGGACCTACCATCAGCAAATTTGCCTGACACTTATGCTATAAGCAAAAAGGATAACAAGGATTTAGGGTATTTGTGATAAAGAAACGGTAGGAAATATTCTAAAGTTACGGCCGAAATCGGAACAAAAAAAAAATAAAAAAAAAAAGATATTATAGTTGAATTATAATAGGAAACAATTCACTGTTGTTCATATTACAGTCAAAATCTGAAGATTTAAAATGTTAACATCACCTTAGGTGGTAATAGAAATTAAGTTAATTGTTCCATTCTATTATCATCATCATCAGCCGATAGACGTCCACTGCTGGACATAGATCGGTCCTGCGCTGACAGTCAGCATAGCTTCTGGTATCACCGGGCATTAGGAGCTCTCTTTTATAGGCTTTCATATGGGAGGATTTGGGCATTTCCAGCCACACTGGGAGAAGTTGGTGAGAGCCAGACCCTCGTTTGTTGATTAACAGAGTGCACTGCGACCAGGTGAGGTTGGCTTAGGTCTTGTGAGTAGCTGTGTGTAAGGGGTCCCTTACACCACATTTTTCTTTTTCTATTAGTTCTGTTCCATATAAAAACTTAAATTTCAGCAAAATTTTCGTAAAGAAAAATCATAACGAATTCATATTTATTCAGCGAGTTCACTTCCTCTCATGTTTTTTAACGGTATTTTGAACCGCTCGGACAGCGCCGCCGGCGCTGTTCTCTGCAGCACATGTCCAGTTAATAGATAAACGGCTTTCGGAACGTTATTAGCTTTCCGCCGCTTTGCGGAAGTTATTAATAATCCCTCGCAAAGTAAATGAGTAATATACTTCGTACTTGGGTATCATCAACAATGTTTATTAGCTGCTTTTCCAAAAATATACTTTGTTTTAAGAACCTGTCAGTACTTATTTTTATATTCACTGGCGGAAGATCTCTATTGCCGGAGGTACTATCACAGCTCCAGAACGACAAGTACAAGTTGGTGTCTTGTTTCGTCGTAGCAAAGAGAAGGTGCTGGAGAGTCATGGTACTCCTCAGGACGTACTTAGAGGTAATCCAAGGAACACCGGTGTGTTCCTTAGAAGTTCCCGGCCCCTTTTGCTAAGCACTATGGATGACCACTGAGAGGGTTTTAGTATTTACGCATTCCACATAACCCTATCTTCCCTCTCAGAAGCAGAGTAATTTTTGAAGATTTCCCTCTCGAAAAAAAAAGGGTGTACACTTATAACCGCTTATATTCTTTTATAGGATATGCAAACAACAATTTTGTGTAGTAATGTTCATTTCCATGTGGCATCACCACCTAAACGTTTGCCAACAAATGACATCTCCGTACGTTATTGTTAGCCGGTCTCTCTCGGCGCGTACGAAACTCGACTTGCAAAAAGAATATATCTCCTCAAGTACGATGTATATTTTTCCGGCTTCTCCGCAATGGCGAGCTGAACCGAAATACTATTACATTATCGTGATTTTTATTTAACCTACACATCAATATACCGCGTGCATCGGAATATCATTCAAGTTTTGTGCCTTAAATTAAAGAGTAACCTTAATAGTAACATATTCAATTTATATAACAACCGAAAAAAAATTATGAAAGTCAAACCGTAATTTATACGATATTTGTATATATACGTGTTTATTTATACTTAGTATGTACGTACTTATTTCGGTGTAATTATAATTTCCGTTAGAAATGTAAAAGTTCCTCCTCACCCACGACAGCATCTCCACATCCAACGTTGACAGACAGAGAATGCCCAAAGGCATAAGCCCGCCTATTGTAACCTAATTTAGGTGTCACAATAGAGATTATGAATAAATAAATAAAAGTAAGTATTTGTTATTATAATAAGTAAATACTAGACGATTTGAATATTGCAAGCATTTAAATTAAAATATCAAGTTATGGTCACTTTTGAAAGGTTTTGTGAAATTGTTTCTTAGTAGTTAGCAAGTATTTTTACTGCAAATTTACTGATTATTTATTTGTTACAAAAATCTCTGATGACTACAATCAAAGATACTAATACAACGCTCTATCAATACAAATAATACTAAAGATATTACTAAGTTGTTTGTAATACACAAATAAATAAATATTTCATAAAACTTCAATTGATTTCGTGTGTAGTAATATTTATTTGTAGTATTTTTCTTTAGGGCTTTTAGCAGATTTTTAAGTATTCTATATTTAATTTCTGACCTTCCGTTCAATCCACATCCTGGAAATCATCAAATCCAGCTTTAAGTATTAAGATTTACGTTTATAAAGAATAAATAAATATCGATTATATTTTTCGATTTTGATTATTATGATCATTGAATTTATAAAGGACATAGAGTAAGAAAGATTGTGAGAAAGCAATTGTTCGGACTCATGTAGTCGGATCGTAAAATAAAATAGAAACGCCTAAATAAGTTCTGGGGAATATAAAGATTTCACTAATATTGTACATATACAGGACAACATACGCTTTTAAATGTATTAAATTTTGCTATATGTACAAATCCGTGGTATCTCTCAAATTTCAATGTATTGTCGAGAAAACGCCAAGACAGAGTAGAATTGAATTCGTGCGTGTAATATTTTGTTAGCGCGGTCCGCATCCCGAGGGGCCGTCTGCACAGATTTCCACACAACACAGTAAATATAAACATGTTACTAATCAGTACAACTTGTTACTATTAAACAATATTTTATCTATTATATCTGCCTTTTTTTTCCTATCACTTCAGTGTCTACAGTAGTTTAAAGAAAAGATTAGTAGCTACTTAGAGTAGTAGAATATATATATTTTTTTATACAAGGAAGAGATGAGACAAGCGGGACGTTCATAACAACACGGCGCTAGTTAAGTTAAGATGGTATTCATAATATCACATTGCGCTCGTCGCTTCAAGGCATATGTTGTAAAGTCTCGATGTTCCAGTAATTACACTGGATACAGCTCCTTTCAAACCGGAACACAGTAATGTTTGCACAGTACACTTTGGGAGCAGAAATAAGAGCTGCGGTGGTATCTACCTACACGGTCTCTGGACTCATCATGGTATCTCTCGAAACTTAAAGCCGTTGGACTTTATATTTGGTAGATATATACCTTTTACCGAGCATAAGTCACCTAAGAACGGATTTTACGAAATTTTACTCCCAAAAAGGGTTACGGGGGTGTTAATAACGGGACAGGGCTGGGGGGAGGCGAGTTGCCGCCGGGAGACTATATTTCTGACAAATTTCAAGTCTAAATCTCAAATCTGACTCTATATAACTGCCTGAAAAGCGGGCGGGATATATATACGACATAAGTAATTATATAGAAAACAATTAATTACCTCATTCAGGAAGTGATAGATAACAATATCAACGTAAGGTATCATTATCGACAGGAAATGAGATATTTTCGACATCACGAAATATTATTGATATGTTTACACGTTGACAATGATCATTATTATTTTGTTTGTTTAGATGGTTTAGTTTACTAATTAATCTAGTTTCAATGTACCGTAGTTTTGTGTAGAAGCTAACATATCTACGAGGGTGAAAGCTTGGTAAAGTATCGTTTTTCTCTGCTTTTCGTTCGGTTGTGTCTAGCAGAAAAATTTATGAAATACCTCATTCGATCTAATGTACGAATTAATTACGAAATATTTTTTTTAAGGCAATGGGTTGGTTTAAGAAATTTCATTCCTAGGTTTTTGTCATCATTTAAACGTATTAATATGTTTTTAAATCTAATACAAATGTGTTAATTTATGAATATTTTGTTACGTTTACTATACGATGTTTACGTAAAATAAAATACCTTGCCGTATTTTGTGCGTCGCTCCTAGGCAGAGGGGACCAACGACTAATTGGTTCGGATAGTGTTACGGTGCTCTCAGATATCTACACTGAAATAAAATGTAAACCTGAGAAAAAACAGTTAATTCCTTGCGCTCAACATTTAATAATAGGCATGATTAGTTTCGTAATTACTTAGGTATAAGTATTTATAATCTAAATATAGAAATACAAGGAAATGCTTCATCCTCGACTACACAGATAAGTCCTATACTATATAACCTCTACTTAGTTGTTTTTTTTTATATACAATTAAGCGAAGAAATGAGCGAGACGTTCACCTGGTGGTAAGTGTTACACCCGCCCATAACAACGTGGCGGTAGTGAAGATGTTATACACTGCACCACATTGCGCTCGTCATCTAGGCTACTACGGTCTACTGTTTGGCGGTAGAAATAGGCGCAGTGGTGGTACTCACCTAGACGGTCTCCGACATTAGAGACCCGTCAGCAGTAGTTTTTTTTTTCTTAAATTCGTAGATAAATTTAAATTAAGGACGATGTGGACTTATTTAATTATTATACACGGATAACTGGACGTGCTCAGAGAACAATGCATTATTGATTAGATTACACATTGCGTATCACTTAGCGTCAGACGGAATTTCCAACATTAATATGGAAATGGACTTGTGGTATCTACCCACCGTTTCTTGGGAGCTTATTATTAATAATAGGTTTATATTGTTAATAGTAAGCTCCCAAAAAAACGTTCACTGTACTGTGTAAGTATATACTACCGCAGCGTCTATTTCTGCCGTCAAACATTAGAGTACAAACGTAACTGTTTTCCGGGTTGAAGGGCGTTGTAGCTTCAGGTAAACTTCTTGCTCGTGTTTTGTGGGAAAAAACTATAACTCCTCAAAAAGACTCTAAAATACAGTGAGCTCATTCTTCGTAGATCATACTGTATTCCTTGGTGACTATGAAGTCGGAACATCTTTCACCTCAGTCATGCCATTACCATGGGTATTGAAAAGCACTCCAAACGAGAGGATAATAAATATTTGAATAACGGCGTGTTTGTAAAATTTTGTTCTCGCCTAAATATTATAAAAGATATAGTATATGAACCTATGACGACCTTATTCGAAATAGTTTTTTTTTATGGCAAATAACTATTCTCTGTTGGTGTCCATCGCTTGCTAGTAATTTCTCGACATCGACAGCTCATTTCGTACTGGACTCAGCCGAGGTCCATAGCCGGCTAATAGCAAATACCAATAAGCTAATTGTGTAAGCGGTAAATTTTATTACAAAATACACATTAACAAATTCCGTATCGAAATCCCGTTAGAGTCCCGCCGTATTAATTTAGCATATTCCGTGTGGGAGGGAATACGGCCGGAGGCGAGGGTGGGGTGGCCTTGGGTAGGTTGCAAATTACTGGAGATGGGCGAAGTCGAAAAACAAGATGGGCCTGTAGAATGCAAAGAGGGGGCTTATCTTATAATCATCGAGCGTGTCAAGTTATTAATAAAAATCATATTTCATGAGGTCGGCTCCGGTCCGGGCCGCGCGGCGGCGGTGACGCGTCGCGCATACCATTGCCCCATCGCCACCCCCGCCAGCAGCACACCCGAATCCCCACACACCCTTCGCTCGCTACTTTATAAATCTGCACTCCCAATCTTGTTGCAAACTGAATAACAAAAAACGTCTGCTTTTTACAAATTATTTTTTCATTAAATTCTAAGTCGGTATCACGTACGTGTGATCTTTCTCTATAAATATATTATAACGGAAATGATTAGGATAATTTTCATGGACTTCTTCCTCTTTATTAATGTACCTTCCATTACTGGAAGTTGGCCGGTCAGAGCGCATCGCATTGACATCTAATTAAATTGCGAAATAGCCATATGTAACTAACAGTAGCTCGCTGGCCTAATGGTTAGAGCGTGCGGCTTTCATTCCGAAGGTCGCGGATTTGAATCTCGGCATGCACCGATGACTTTAATATTTAAATTTATGTACATTTGTGAACTTTAGTCACAACAGCGAAATACAAACGGTAAAGGAAAACATCGTGAGGAAACCCGCACATGACTTGGAATTTATTCTAAGGTATGTGTGAAGTCACCAACCCGCATTAGGCCAGTGTGATGACTATGGCCCAATCACCCTCATATTGAGGGTAGGCCTGTGCCCCAGCAGTGGGGAAGTAAATTGGTTGTTATGATATGATGAACTAACATAATCCAGTTTAGCATCATTTACTGTTAGTGAGGACTGCCACACATTACTGTGTGCCGGATAAAAGGGCGTTATAGCTAGTGAAATTACAGCGGTACGAGAACTATCATCATGTGTCTCATACTGTAAACACAATATAGTGCTGTGTATATCATTCTAATTATCACCACGTTATGGTCAGGTGTATCACTTACCATCGGGTGAATGTCTCCCTTGTCTCGACCCACAATCGATTAAAAAATAATCATCCAATAAATGATGAGATGACTTTGACTATGTCTATAAATATTGTATCATTTTATATTAATCATTACGTTCACAGTTAATCATTATTTATTTTTAATCATTGCAGTCCTTTCTTCATATTTATATTATAAACAAAATCTTATATATATAGATAATTAAATTGTTATTGTTCATCATCGTCATTATTCCGACCTTTCTGCTACAAAATTTTATTATTCTTACCATTTTGCCGTTTAACATCAATGTCCTTATTCATCCTTCCACAATATCCGCTTAGTAGTCAAGTTTGCAATACACTTTTTCATAATCTGGTAATATAAGCTCGTTTCTTCTTCGCGGTACCACGAAGTCATATTAGTTTACAACGGTATTAGATTTTATTTTGCAAAAGCTTTATCTGGGTAGGTAAATTGCAATATCATTTTCCGCCGCTAAGTGGTACATACGCATATTCCTGTTTGATGTGCACTATATAAATATAGAGCTTATGGAAACATATATGATATAGTAAACTGAAACTTTACACGGAATTATACAGTTTAAATTTAGTTTATATTTGGCTGTGTTTATAAAATGCTAACGGACACGTGTTAAAGCTTTAGTTCCAGCTTAAGCTTCCGGATCCATAAATAAGAAAATAAGGGAAAAGCCTTGCTACCTCATTCTCCTCTCTCCCCGTTTCCTATGTGAGAAGGCCCTGTATCCCAGCAGTGGGAACATATAAAGCGGGCTGTTTATGTATTGTTATGTAAAATATGTTTGTGTTGTTCCTTCCGGGATATCTACGGAATACGAATTTAATTAACTTGTACTTTTTCGTTTGTACATAACATACAACAATCCCAAGGCAGTCTAAATATTTCTACAATGTCCTAAATCAACACACTTGTCAGCCGTTATGAAAACAACGCGTAGTGTGGTAATCGAGCAGATCTCTTGCAAATTGCGGTCGAACTTAGTGTAAACACACTCCCAGCAATTTTGAGTAATGTGCGAGGTGAAACGCTTAGATAATTATTTATCTATGTATTAGTTTCGATAACGGCTTACGTTACTCGATGACGCTGCAACCCTTTTGTGGATCTTGGCATCCTTTACAATTCCATTTCAGATTTCCCGACTCTATCTTCTTTCACCCAGTAAGTTCTTTTGCTACATCTATTTTTTCTCTACCCCAGGCATTAGTATTAATTATTACAATTAATTGAGACTACGAAAACTAAAAAAAATTTAAACCTATAATTAATACTACTATCTTTTTTAAGTTCCATAATTTATTTATGATGTTTAGTAAAAGGTTTATAACGTTACGATCATCATTATAATGGGACTTGATATTGTTCTTGTACTAATGTTACACTGTTTCTGTTCTGTTCAAAATGATGCAGTGTACTTACTCCAAGAACAGAGTACTTAAAATAAAGAAATAAATTTTTGTTCTTTTATAGATTTAAGATATTGTTAATTTTATTGTGTATTTTATAGATTAAAGCACAAAGAAAAGACAATAAAAACTTAAGACGTAAACGCGAGCAATTAGTTATAAAACTAGATTTTTATAATATACTAGCTGTTCCCCGCTCGCTTGGCTGGCTGTAAAACTCCTGCTACTCTCTTTGGGAAAGCAAATTTGTAAAGTCCATACTTAGTTGACATCTAAATGACAGCTAGACGTGTAATAGTTTAGAAGATCCCCTATTGAATCTATGAATATTTACATGTTTAAATTTTTTACTCCCTAAAATTCAACGATAAGATGTCTATTGAAATATTTACTTTTTTGTTTGAAAAATGTTATAAATCTATCGTTATTATGCCGTCGGCATCTACTATTTTTTTTTTTTTTTTGCAGATTTTGTTAAAAATATCTGTTTAAATATTCAAAGGTCTCTTCACATATTTTAAATGCCAGCCGCTCTTCACGAGTTTTTACAAATAGATTGCGTTTATAAAAAGTATTAAAAAAGAAGCTTTCATTCGATGAGTAAAAATTTGATATATTATTAGTCGGCTCTTTGTGTCTCTTATTACTCGTTTTATATTTTAGTACTCTTTTATAACAATCAACAAACATGACTCACGCTCTCACCAACACGCAGCAGGCAACAGCATGGGGCAGCGTAGTGGGATATGGTCCGAATCCTCCCATATGAATCTGTCCGATCTATGTGGGAATCTTCGGGAGAGGCATATGTCCAGCAGTGGACGTCTATCGACTGCTGACGATGATGACACTATAATAAAATACAAAAATCTTTGTAATTTTATCATAATAAGTTTTTTTTTATGGCGGTAGGCTTCTGTTGCCGAAGCTCTGTAGCTCCTTTTTCTCGCACTAAACAGTGATATGCAAACATTACTGCGTTACAGTATAGAAGGCACTGTAGGTAGTGATATTACTGAAGTTTACAATTTGATGCCGTGTGTACCATCCTACCATCGCCACGTTGTTATAGAGCGTATCGCTTACCATTAGGTGAACCCAGTATAGAAGGGTGCTATTACAAACATATTTTATAAAATCATCAATGATACATTTAGACTACAAATAATAATAATTTAAAATTATTTATGTTTATATGATTTTATAAAGAGAAAAATTCTCGCTCTATTCTCGCCTGTCTACTTAATAAGGGCTGTAGTAAATCTCAAAGCGACGAATTAAATGGACCCACAAAGTGGCGTCATCGCCGTCCATTAAATACCTTTTAAACGTTTGATCCTTTTTTGTATCTACTGTGCCGATCATCGCATCTGGGATACACGCATGGTTTGTTTTTATTTAGATTCCACTGTAATCGTCATGTTCAAACAATCGTAATTAAGGTAAATTTATAATTCCATCGTCATCATTAGCCAATAGACGGCCCACTGCTGGGCACAGGCCTATTCATGAATTCACTTAAAGCAACACACCGGGCGCATTTATAACACTATCTTAATTATAACCACACGTTTTTCTTAATATAAAAATTAACTTATTTAAATGTTCTTAATAATTTTCTATTATATTATGTTACTAGCGTGTAATATAGGTCAGTTTACATAAGCAGATGAGAAGATCTAATCTACTATATTGAAATATATATACTTTTTGCTGGTCTTCTGTAAAACTCTCGCAACTCCCTTTGAGGAAGGTATTTTGTAAAATAAATCCTTAGTTGACTTCTAAATGGCACAAGCAACAACTCTGCCAAATTTTGAGTGATTAGCTCTAATAGTTTAGTGATCTCGTGATATATATATTTAGCCAAAATATATATAGTTTATCTATAAAGCCAAAAAAAGAAAATAACACAAATTTTTGTTTGCGCTGTAAATGACAACCATACTCGTACTTAATGGAAATACAAAGAAAGTAAATAATTACTTGTGTAGTTAGAATGTTTTAGTTTTAGATATTCGAACAAAGCTTTTCAAATTATAGAACATAATGAACATTGTGTTCATTAATTTAAAGATCTGGAGATGAACGTAAAGCTTCTATTCATTTTCGTATGTTAACTACAAACGTAATAAGCTGAAATACGATACAGGCGTTTGAACGAAAAAATATCATCTTTTCTTTCAGTTATCCTTTGGCGCACCGCACGTTAAGAATAATAAATCATAAAGATGTTCTCCAACTCGTCCTTAACGTTAACCCGTTACACCGTCCCTTGCTTGAGAAAAAAAAATCAAAACGAGGGGATTAGAAAATATAATTTCAAATAAAACTGGAGTTGGAGCAGTCACAAGTTTCTTAATTAAAACTTACGCCTGGCACCATGAGGGGGAACTTTAACCCAGAAATAAATAGATAAAGACGGAGTAAAAGTACTGTCACGAATTGCTCATTTATTTGTCTCCACAACTTTTCCTGTGTATTATAGAAATTGTATATTAGAGGGTACTACCCAATCCTGGAAAAATGTCCTGTCACTGATATTTATTTTATCATTGACTATATGAAATTTTATAGTTACTAATATTCTAACCGAATATCGCCATTTATTATATAGTTCGTCTATTCAATTTAACCAACAATATATTACAACTATATACTATCTAATATAAATTTACATTTTAATTAAAACATGATTTATAAATTTCATTAATGAAACTTTTTTTTACAGCACTCCATGTTATACTTCTTCCATCACTACGAATTGCCGGTCATACTACAGCAGGCGCAGCTGCAACAACTTCTCCTTCGCTCCCACCACGGTATGGCTGGTATGATGGGGTTAGCAGGGATCACGGCTTTAGCAAGTGGCGCTGCTTATCATGACGCACCAGGGACTGCTACACAAGCAACACCGCCTACCACACAATCCACTACACAAACAGTTCAAGATACCGTTCAATCTACAACGCAAACTTCCCCGTCAGTTTCTACAGCGCAGACTAACACTACTCATACAGGTGACGTTATTTCTACTGCAGATAGTATAGCTGCAGATACCGATACTAGCTTTGAAAACTTGAATAGACCTTTAATATCATCAAATGAGGATAATGAACTTGTAAGAAATCCTGATAAGAATACTCTTAATTCTTCTGATGAAAATGGAGTTCAAATTGAGGAAATCGCCCAAAACCAACCTAGCAACGAAAGTAAAATGGTAAAAAGTGGTCACTCGGGGTCGAACTATATTGAAAATTCTAAAGAAATAGTGTCCGATGAAGGTGATAATGAGAATTTTAATATTAGTAATTCCAAGGACGACAGCTCGACTCTAGACCGTCGACGAAACACGTCCGTCTCTGATCCGCCCGCATCCAGCATTGACGCAAGCAACAAGACTACAGTGAAAATGGCTCCCAGAGCCTCTCCAGAGGCTGATGATTTAGATTAGATAAAACTTATATTCCATTAACAAAAATCGCTTTAAGCATATCGATATTCTATTAATATCTGTATGCTTAGATACAAATTTAAAATTCTTTCTTTTAATACAGTTACACACTAATGAATCGATGAGATGGTACTTATTGAAATTATCTCCCAATGATTGATGAATTCTCACACAAATCCGGTCGATCTTTGCCTTTGTATAGTGGTATCCATAATTGGTGTTTCTTTTATATATATAAATATTTTTGCAATTATAACTCGTGTTGATGTATCTTGCTCGTAATTTACACCCATTAAGTAAATAATCTGTGTATGTAGTCAGAACAATGTACTATTGTAGTTATCTAGGGGCCTTAGTTGTAATATTACTGAACAGACACATAATATACTAGTGAGTGTATGCAAAATGTGGTTCTTACTATACTTTGTGCTTATGTGTCTGCCAGTTATGAATTTGTTAATTTTCATAATATCCTTTCCACAAACGGTGATTGTAGTGAATTAAGACGCGGCTGCTGTTAAAGCAAATGTAAATATTTAGGAATAGAAATATTCAATAGGATCTTATCGAGTTTGTAATTTGTTACTTCTAATATGCTTCGAGGAGAGCGCCGGAAGTCGGCGTCATTTTTTCATAGTCTTTGAGTTATTTGCATTAAAGATATTACTTTTTAAATTGTGTGTATCATTTCTAACCATAATCATTTATAATAAGCATTGTTTACTACAGCTTAGTACAAAATTGTTATTACATCAAATTACATGAAAAAGTAAGAATTGGGTGGTAGTGGCCGAAGATCGTATACAATGGCATGCAGCATAAAAGGCTGATGATGTTCGTCCATCGATGGAGCTGATGTGTGCTGAAGATAACGATGATAAAGGCGATTTAATGAGCTTTTTGAAATAATTATGTAATACCATAATTCTTTAAAAAGAGTATTAGTATTAGATATAATATGTCAGGTAATGGCGTTGTAGCTACAGAGGATGAAGAAAATTATTTGAAACTATACAGCGTTTATTGAAATCAATAAAATTCTCTTCTGCTGTTTTATTGGATTATTATTTCTTATTTTCAGTTTTTTTTATTTTATTACAGCTTAAACAAAATAATAAAGGTGTATATGTAAACGTTTATTCCACTTAGCGGGGAGACATACAAGATATTCGAATTAATGGTAAGCATTAACATGGTGACTCTTATGTAATCTGCACTGATGTTCGTCGGCAGAAATGGGGGCCGCGATGGACCAACCTTAGACATTTTCAGAAATAGAGACTTATCACTAGTTTATTAAGTGTTACTGTTATACATGATAGATAACCTGAAGCGATCTCTACGGCCATTGACATGCGTGTACATCTTAAAACAATCTAAAGCGTATCGAAAGAAGCTGTCCAGGTATGATCGATTATCCCTTTAGCGATACATCTGTTCGGTAAACATTACCATTTATAAGAATTCATCTTTCATCATCATTCAATGTTTATTTTATTTCCATTCAACTCAATTCCTTTTTCCCCTTACATTGTTGTAGTTTTGTTTGTTTCACAGAATTTTTTTTTTGTCTTCCAATTCCATTTAAAGCTCCAAATGTACTGTGGGTGTTCCTTTCTTTTTAACGTGTACGGAGAACTGTTAGAATACTGTACAATGCTATTTAAATATTGAAGCGGTAAACTTTAAATTTTTTAATAAGTATTATCATCATCAGTCGATAGAGGTCCACTGCTGGACATAGGCCTCCCCCAAAGATCCTGCGATGCCAGCACTACGTATACCTTTGAATATATAGTAGGACTAGCGATGATCTTTTTTAGTACCTATAAGCATAATTTAAGGCAAAACTACAATTGTTTTTTCTTTTACTACAATTGATTTATAAATATCAAACTGTCGGGAAATATTTTTTGGTTATAACTGATACTAACAGTAAACGGTTAAAATATTGATTAACCGTTTTTTTTTTGTCTCGGTGAGAAAATCTTAGAAAAGATAGCTTTCTGGGGATAAGTGAAGAGTTATATGGAGATTACTGGGAACGAGGTGTGATATATGTATGTATGTCTCCATATGTATTAAAAATCTCTATTTTTACACACTAAAACCTCTTCGGTGGTCACCTACGGAGTTTGCAGACGGACCTTCTTTCGGAACACAACCCCGGCAAAACATTGAATAACCTAACCTAACCATTTTGTATAATTTATAAAATTGTACAATAATCACAATGATTTTCTAAAATGAAAAATTATTGTTTTGATAATTTTTTTGAATATTTAATAAATAAAAGAAATGCTTTAGAACAATACATTTTATTATAATAAAATCAATATAATAACAATAATGCAATAAAGCTACAATAGTTTTTTTTCTACCCAGAATGTAGTCGCTTCCTTTTTTCACACCATCTGTAACAAAGGTAATACCTAATTATAACTAGTCGACCTAGGCGGACATATTCTGATCAAATCGAAGATATCCTAAAGAAAGGCCGGGTAAAGAGTACTCGCAACCGGAGAGCATGCATAAGAACGCTCATGAAAGTGGAGGAAGAGAGAGAGGTGTAGCAAGTGGAGAGAGGTGGTCTTTGCCTACCGCACTGGGAACGAGGCGGGATATATATGTTTGTATATATGTATTATAACTAAAATATTATTAATATATTAGAAACGCTTAGTACTTTTTTTTCATTCTACCAACCAATTACACGAGCAGGACGTTCGCCTGATGGTAAGTGATACGTTTGCTCATAACAACATGGTACTAGTTAAAACTATATACACTGCACCACATTGTGTACAGTGGCTCGTCGCCTTGAGATATAAGATGTAAGATCACGTTACCTTAGTAACTTCATTACATATATTACATCGCCCTTAAAATCGGGACAGCAATGTTTCTACACTAACCCATTTATGTCGCACTGTAACTCATACAACTCTATTTTAAACTACGACCAAGAGTTTCCACTGTCCACCATCCGACGTCGTCCGACATCGTCTTTTATTGTATGATTTTATTTTATGTGTCCTCGTTAGAAAAATGCAACATTTTTCTAACGAGGACCATCTTTCTCGTCTTTTAGTCCTGTACTACAAAATCTTTCGCTGATCACTCACACTTATGCATAGAATTTACCTTTTAATGTTATGTAGATATTTCTTTCTCTTCAGTAGGTTCTGCTGTCATCAGAGCGAAAGTTGCTCACTTACTTAGCGTAGCCTGTTCTTTCCGTCGACAGCTGCAACCAGCAAACTGGCCTGGTCATCAAAATTAATTCACACTTAATTTACAGATAAATACATACATATTTACTAAGAGAACTAAAAAAAAAGTAATACATCTATACAATTTTACCAGGAATAAAATCTTTGAAAACCAAACCACTAACATATTGTTTCTGTAGATATATTCCTTAGCAAAAATGTATTTACTTATAATGAGCGCCTAAAAAAATGTGGCGGCAGATTTTCAGTATGAGGGTAGTAGCTTACCAGGTTCGAATAAATCTTACCTCTATTCAACATTTGGCTCCGGACTCGAAGCAGCTTTACAAGGCTGTGGTGCAATGGCTACGGATGCTGTTAGCTACATGCTAAATATTTACTACAAAGCTGTGTATATCATATGTACACTTGTCACATGTTCAAATGATAGCTGCAAACTGTAGCAAACTCAAATGTTACACTAGTACAATTACTGTAATGAGCCGCATACTATAGCAATATATACATAAATCAACAGCAAAGCAAAAATTACTATAATGTAGTTCATTAGAGAATATGTACGAATGTAACATTTAAGTTTCCCCCGAGTTTTTTTTCAACGGCGCCGTCTCTTCGTCGCGTCACGTGGAGTTGATGAATATCTCCTTGTCAGCTACGTGTATTCTCAAGCAATAACATCTCATAATGTGTGTTAATTCCCCAAGAATACGCGTGACCTCCAAGTATGAATGGTCTTCGTCGAGGCGACCGTTGCCAGGTCCAGCTGTGTCAAACCGTGTCTTTAAAGGAATCGTAACCGGTCCTATAACAGTTCACGAAAATTATTTTGTAATGGTGCGCAGCCATCCAATGTGCGGATGTAATATTTGCGTATATCATCCAATTGTGTATGCTGGATGTTAGGAGACCGCTTCCGAAAACGAAGAGACGATAGTACTAATGACACCTTTGATGATGGGTTGGAAGAAAAATAGATCCTGATTAAAAAAACATCATGTCTTTTAAACTTTTTATTAGCATTATTTACGCTTTACTAAAAAAACCAGCAATGAAACACAAAATCAAAGACAGCTGATGCTCGGATCAAAGAACGCCCGGGCGCGGCGAGAACTCGAGATGTATTTGGTTTCAATTTGAACCTTATTTCATATGGACGCGGAGCTCTTTGATCCGAGCATCAGCTGTTTTTGATTTTGTGTTTCATTGCTGGTTTTTTTTTTAGTAAAGTAATGTATTTTTTGTGAAACTATCTTTCCATTTCGCTGTATTAACATCATCATTATCAGCCGATAGTCGTCCACTGCTGGACATAGGCCTCCCCAAAGATTTCCACATCGTTTTTGGAGTTCATTAAGGATAATTGGGCCGTAAACCCACCACGCTGGCTCAGTGCGGGTTGGTGGGTGGTCAGAGCTTAGACAGTTATTCAGCAGGATGCACCGAGTGCAGGTGAAGTTGACTTGGTTTCCGTAACATGTTGAGCGGAACCCCTTACACCCCTCTACTACTAACCTGATGGAGCATAAATTATCCTAATAAAACGTTTTAAAAATATGATTTTTTTTAATCAGGATCAATTTTTTTCCATCCCATCATCAAAGGTGTCATTAATACCATCGTCTGTCTTCATTTTCGGAAGCGGTCTCCTAACATCCAGTATAAACAGGAAATGTAGCGAAAAACATATCACCATCATCCTAACCGATGAACAAAACATTCAAGTATAAGGGATATAAAGGAGTCATAACATAAAGAACTTAAACATAAATATCTATTGCAGTAGTAAGCTGTTCAAAGTAAATATTTTTAGGCACAAAGAAAATAAATGTATAGATTTGAATAAAATAAAAAAATCTAGAATATCAATACCTATATATGCATATATATAATATCTAGATTTCTACGTATATAGAGACTTGTCAGGTTATCTCTGGAACCATAAGGCCTAGACTGTTAAAATTTGGTAGCAATATTCTTTTTACTGAGTATAGTTCAACTAAGATCAGAGTTTACAAAATGTTACCCCTAAAAGGGCTGCAGGGATGTTAATAACGGGAAGGGGTCCCAGGAGCGGTAGTTTGTCGTTGGGTGGGAATATTTCTGACAAATTTCCAGTCTAGATTTCAAATCTAATTCTATATTACAGCCAGCAGAGCGGACGGGAGAAGAAAGAGTTAGAATAACATAAATTCTGATTATTTTTATGTATATATTTATGTTTCCTTCAAATAATGTCAATATTTATGCGGACTACATGCCGCCGTGGGATGTGCACAAACTTCTGTGCTTTTCATATTGGATAAGTTAAATATCTATTACCTAATAGATTTATAGTGTAAATATATTCGAAACAAATAATATTACTGGAAACGTAATAATGAAACAAGGTAAAAACAATGAACACCCTGTCAATATTTGTTTATACTCATCTGTTCCCGACGTTTATCCGAGAATTACCCGGGTCGAATTCACAGCAAGAAGGGCAGTGGGACTAATCGCCGGACAGGTTGCGTGAGCACGAACACGCCTGACGGCACATCCGGACATCGTCTGGTAATCCGGTCTCCGGGTCACATCCGGATTGTCTCGCACACCCTGCGTCGGCCCGGTTCAACTGTGGATTGAAATGGACGCATCATTGTCAAGATTAAACGACCTTTCCACCTTTGCAGTTCAAACGGAAACTATCATAACTGAAACATTGTTACGTCTATCATCAGGCATCGCTTGAACTCAATATAGATTGAATCAGTTAACACACATAACATATACAATAACACTACATTAATTTTAATGATCTAACGCAGTACAACATTTCATGTATTTGTCAATGCTATATAAAATATAAAATTAAATAAAACCGGAAACAAAACTAAAGTATTTCCGGTAAATGAATATTTCTGTTTACTATTAGCTTTAATGGACGTTTTATAACATCTATAAAAACATTATATAAGGGGGACCGGAAAGTAATGTCGTTTCTGCGCATGCCAATACTTGATTGTCATTTGTCAGCTCATTGTTTTGTTCAGAGGCGTACCAAAGACATTGTGAGGTTATAGTGATTTCTTTACTTATAGACAATTGAATTACAATTTTTTTTTGTAATTTTGGGTAAAATGGCCAGCCAAATACCAGAAGAGGTACACATCCGGCATTGCATGCTCTTTGAGTTTCGCAAGGGAAATAACGCAACAGTTGCTACCAAAAACATTTGCGATGTTTATCCAAATGCACTGGACATTCGTAAATGCCAAAGGTGGTTTTCCAAGTTCAAATCGGGTAATTTTGATCTTTCCGACTCGTATCGATCAGGAAGACCATCAGCGTTAGACAACGACGTGTTAAGGGCGGAAGTGGAAGCAAATCCGTGTCAGACGATCGAGGAATTGTCAAACAGTCTCAACAAACCTTGGTCGACCATCCAAGAACATTTGAAGCAGATTGGAAAAGTAAGCAGAGCAGGTGTTTGGGTCCCGCATAATCTGTCCGAACAGAATAAGGCTAACCGATCAATCACATGCAACTTATTGCTTCAACGACACAACACAGAAGCGTTTTTTGATCGCTTGATCACAGGAGATGAGAAATGGGTCCTGTATGATAACCCAAAACGCAAAAGGCAGTGGCTCTCTCCAAATGAAATCCCTCGGAGTACTGCTAAGCCAGGTTTACACCCCAAAAAAGCGCTTTTGTGTGTTTGGTGGAGTATTCGCGGCATTGTTCATTTTGAATTACTGAAACCTGGAGAAACTGTTACTGCAGACCTCTACAGCGAACAATTGCAGCGAGTCAATCAATCTTTAATTGAAAAGTGGCCAGCGATTGTCAACCGAAAAGGCGTCATTCTCCAACATGACAATGCAAGACCGCACTGCGCAAGGCGAACTCTAGAAAAAATTAATGAATTGGGGTGGGAGGTGCTGCCTCATCCACCATATTCGCCCGATGTTGCACCATCGGATTTCCACTTATTCCGAGCGCTGCAACACTTTTTAAGTGGCAAAACATTTGCAAATTTGGATGATATCCAAAATGCCATCTCTAGATATTTTGCCGAAAAACCAATTAATTTTTATCGATCAGGGATTGAAAATTTACTCACTAGATGGCAAAAGGTTATTGACAATGATGGGGAATACATCATTGATTAAAAATAAAGACTCGTTAAAAATGTATGTGTTTGTATTTAGCGTAAGAAAACGACATTACTTTCCGGTCCTCCTATTATCATGAAAAGTTTTTATATATAACAGTATATTTCTAATGTTATCTTTGCGTTATTTATAACAACTTTAATAATAGGTACAGCAATCATGTTATTTATACTGAATCCTTGCTGATATCCTTTCTATATATAGCTAAGATTCAGAGTTCACGACACGGTACACTAAGTTAGCTTTCATCTTTCGCAAATTGTGTAAATTTTGTGTTTGTTTTACTTATTTCACTAATAACAGGAAGTATGGATAAAAAATAAAATTCAGATGTATCTTTTTAAGGAAAAGGAATCAAAGAAAACATTCGTTTACGTGAACGTAAAAGCGTTTACAAGTTCGTATCGGCGAGCGACGGACCCGCTGATCGCTTAACAAAACGTATCAGATACAAAAAGCAACTAATGCTTTTATACCAGTTTGTAAAGAAGAAGATTTTTAACACCTTTTCATCTCTCATTTTCATGTTTGATGCGCCTTCTTTAGTCGACAATCGGATTTCAAACGTTTACCCGTTGTCGGAGGTTTTATCCGGCCGAGTCTATCTAAAGGCGGCCCCTTTTGATCCGCTCGCCGCTCTTTGAAGTCGTGGGCCTTTGTGTAGTCTCCTGCTCTCCACGTGACCTGGACAGACGATTAAAATATACTATAACAACACTAGTTTCGAACTACACAATAGTTAATATAGAAAGCTTTGTTCTGTTTGTGTGAGGTAGTAAAGCTCGTAACAAAAATAAGTTACTTTTCGTACAAATTGCATTTGTTTGAAGTAGCGTTCGTATTATCCGGTGTATCATTGTTGAAGTGGATTTTGTGTAGTTTTATAGTATTTTTCAGTTCACTTGTAGCTTAAGTGTAATCTCGGTTTATGCCATTTTTCAGTTTCAGAATGTATATAAGGCTTACAGGGAAGCATGAACGTTTGAAATATTCCAATGCCGGGGACGCATTTGAATGGCGAGATGCATTTTACTGCACTGTCCCGTGTGCCGATAATTTTATCCAGCTTTTATACGTTTTATTTTTCAATGTAACGTATGACCTTGTGCAATATGTTTGAAATGGCTTTAGATTTAGATTTAGTACTGGAATAAACCTTGTGGCGCAGTGTAAAGTTAAATAAAACTACTTCTATTTAAATATACACAAAGCGTACTCGTACATACTTTTACTTAATTTTTACTTATACGGAAACGGTAATTTTACTTATTTATTAAGGATAATACTAACAACACTACTGTTCTTACGAATTTTTTTCATTATAGTAATAACAATGAATAAGTAGTTGCTTTTGTAACTACACAGGACCAGCCCGGGGCTACACTGAGAACGTATTTAATTTATCTATACAAATACAGACAATTTAAGTCTATCGTATAACTTAAGAGAGCTGTTTATTATTATTAGTATAATGAGATACTTTGAAAAGCGACCAGGGGAACCCTTCTCAAATCACTTTTCATAAATTTGAATGCCGATAATGCCGACATTAGGGTTAATTACTGAAAACATAATAAAGACGTTTTCATCGCTAGAGAAATGTTTCGGTAATGCTTCACCGAATATTACGTGACCTCACGTTAACAATTGAACTGCGTTAAAACGTTCCGAGCGAGATTTTTTTTTTTTTTCACGCCGTTATAACTAAAAGCTTTTACCATTCAGCCGCTTACAATTCGTCCCGGGGCGTGCGGCCGCACAAAGCGAAATTAATTTTAAAATACACCAAAAGAAATTAACTCCTCGCCCGCGACCGCGACCGCGACCGCGGGGTGGTGAAAGTTTGCGACTAGGGAACAGTCGAGAAGACTTAAAATAATAAAGCACACGTAAACGTGCACAGCGGAGGGAGCATCCCGCACTTTACAACTCCGCATTGTTACCGACTACGTAAGCACACACACAACACTCAACTTTCCCATTGTAAGCGCTGACAAGTAATCGGACTTAAAAACAAACGCTTAGTTTGTTCTCAAAGATATTTTCTTTATAAATTCTATACAAATAAAACCAGAGGAGACTGATGTATGATGATGATATGATGGCATAGTATTTTCTTAGCATTAACAAATAGTTTGACAAAATAAGAAGATGTATATGTTTTCAACTTCCAACAAACGAGGCTCTGGCTGTCACCAACCAACATCAGTTGAGCCTGGTGAGAAATAGTCCAACCCCTACGAATAAAATCGCTTGCACGGCCGCCGATCCCAAAACACACCCCGGATGCTTTCATAAATGAAATTAACTGTTGTCTCCATCTCTTCCAAGTCTCTGCCCTGCAGACGGGTCCACCGTTCAACTCACTGGATGGCATTCTCCATTATTTCTCACCACTACTAACTGCTACTTTTTAATTACTTTTCCTCGTATATCCATAACTTGATAAACAGTATTTCGAACTTCTAGTTCACAATATATCGTTTTAAACCAATAATTAATGACTTCCGTTGTCACCATGTTATGATTGCAATGAGACAGATAGCTTGCATAGAAAACGATTGATTTACTCGCACTATCGATATAGTATTATGATATACAAAATACAACTACCTATAACACCTTTCAATACGGAGGTTCAGGTCTCTATTGTCGGATATCGTATAAATACCACCACAGCTCCTATTTCTGCCGCCGAACAGTATTGAGCAAACACTACCCCATTTTGGTTTTAAACGCATTGTAGCTATTGAAATTACTGGGGTATAGAGACTCACCATTGTCTTAATACGATAACCACAATGCGGTGTTGTGTATATCGTCTAACTAGCGATGTGTTGTTACAGGCAGGCGTATCACTTACTAACAAGCGAACGTCTAGAACATCTCATCGTTTCGTAGACTAAAAAAACTACCGTGGTTCAGAAGTAAATATGAAAATCAAAAATATTCAGGCCTTATTACCACTTAATAACATGTGAAATAAGAGTGAAGGTAGCCTATCCTCCATAAAAATACTGATTTTTTTTTATTCATTTATTAGGGACTCAAGTCTTTAACGGTTAGAATCAATCAATCTCTTCATTCTTTTGGACGGACTGTTTCATTTAAAGTACCCTTAAGTTTTATTAATTAGACTGAAACTGATATAACAGTTTCGTAAATAATAATTATTGTATAAAACACCCGTATAATTTAAATTAGATTTGAGCAAGGGGTTGCTGTCATTCTTCCCCGAGCCGAGCAGGTGCCCGCTTGCATCCGAGGAGGTTTAATTTTCCGAAGCGCACGGCGGCCGGCTCCCCGCGGGGCGCTTAAACAGTCTCCGACATTACAGACTAATTTTTATATGCCTTTTTACAAGAAGCGAGGATAATCGAACTGCCAATCTAGACATTGAACAAAGAAACTCCGGGAAAAGGATAGGAACTAATAAGAAACTTTCATAAAATAAGCTCCGTCAACCGCAGCGAGATTGTACGGGTTTAGCTTATCGTTCAACTTAATATTGCTTTGCTTTATACTAATATCGTTTCACTTTATCTATTTTCTTGTATATTGCCAGGATGCAGTCGCAGGACGACTTTGTTACAAAAAATCAATTTAATGATAGATTATCAAGCATCCTGTAATTCAGAAAGATATTTATCACTTTGATTTCTGTGTGTGAATTAGATCATCTACTGCCTAACCATGAGCACTTTTCGAGAATCGCTCTCTCCAGGATCATCCTTATAAACTAAGGCATCCTCTTGATTCGACGCCATAAAGGAGTGGATCGTTCTCAATCTGACCGCTAAACTTAATATTGAAGAACGCACCCCATGATGATAATAAATTAATTCTCTGTAACTTCTACTGGTGGCAGGTCTCTCTTGCCGGAGACCGTCTAGGTAGGTATCAATGTAGCACCTATTTCTGCTGCTAAACAGTAGTGTGCCAATATTATTGTGTTCCATTTTGAAGGGCGCTTTAGCTAGTAAAATTACTGTGGTAATGAGGTTAACAATCTTGTCTCAAGGAGATGAGCACGTGCTGTTTGTATACAATCTTAACTATCGCTTTGTTGTTATAGACGTATAAGTTACTATCAAATAGATGTTTCTCTGTTCTCGTAAATTTTTTGTATAAAAAAAATTTAAAGGATAACATATCATATATATGCAATCGAGCCATAAATATTACATATTTCAAAGTTATGTTATTACTATAACATATTTGAGCTGCGGACAGTGGATCATCTTTAAATAACATCAAAAGAAAATGCTATAAAAATCATGCATATGCTCGTTTTAAATGGAGATTCGGTAAAGGGCTGGGTTAAGGGTTAAGACTCGGGTGGGCCTCGTAGGAAGTCGCTGATGAAGGAGGCCCGACAGGTAATTAAAATGGTAATGAAGCGCGACTCGCGGTCACGGACAACAAACGGGAGTAACCGCAGTACATCTCGCTTCCGTCACAACCTCACCCTTAAGAATGAAACCTACGTATAAACATTTACATACTTTTCTTTAGTGTCTTCATCTAATATGGTGATACACATTTTAACTGACGAACTGTGGAATAGCTTAACCCTTGGCAATATGTGCATAAGATATATAGAAGTCTATGTTTATTTTTTTATTCATCTATGCGACAGAGCTAGCGAGACGTTCACATAGCATTCACAGAATGATGTACATATATGTGTATACATACATATCTGTATATACATAGCACCACATCGTGGTCGTCGCCTTGAGACATAAAATCTTAAATCAGTACCTTGTCATTCCACGAGCTACAGCGCTCTTCAAACCCGAACACATTAATGTTTGCATACTACTGTTTGGCGGCGGACATAACTGCTGCGATGGTGTACCTAGACTGTTAAGAAGAAGTTACTTAATATTTTTATAGTTTACTAAATTCATATTTCTCATGATTATAATCAACAATATATCATGAACATATCATTTAGTTATTAGCGGGTGTGACGTCATTAACAGATCCTATTTGGAGACTGTTTAAAAGAACAGTTTACTTGTTTATAACCACTTCATATAGTTTCGACATATAACAGTATTAATAATAGACTATTAATACAAAAGGTATTTTTTTAATGTATTATTGGAAACATTAAACATTACAACTAGAACAAACACACAGCGAAATATAAGAGGCAAGTTTAATCGAGTGGGCTTTCAAGGACTACAAATAATCTTCGTAAACTTTGGAAGTTGTTTATCCTACTTTAATGGATTCCGAATTAAAACTATTGATTAAATTTCGATTACTTGCTCATATTTAAAGCAAAATGCCAAAACTTTTTATTTTATCTGAAATAGCTGTGTTTCTTTGATAGTCTGAAAGTTGCTCCAGTGATAGAGAAATTGAGGAGCAAGTGCTTAGCGTGGTGCGCGCAAGTTATGTGGAGGGATGAAGAACTTATAACAAAGAAAGTATTGAGAATGAACGTGGATGGTTATAAAGGTAGAGGAAGACCGAAGAAAATGTGGATAGATGGTGTGAAAGATGACATGTGTAAGAAGAGTGTGAATTCAGATATGACGGCTGATGGATATGGAAGTGAGGTACATACCGACCTCACATAACTGAGAAAAAGACGGGAGGAAGAAGAAGCTGTTTCTGTGATGCCTTAAATCAAACACTTATAAAATATTTTGTACGAGTACTGACATAGTGAGAGAAGTTTATACGTCCAGACGAACTAACCCTTATACGAGTCGAAAAACCTTGTTTTAGACTTTTACAGAGTTTGAGCTTCCGGCAAAGAAATAAATCGCGAGGGAGCCGACATGTTTCAAGATCCACTCTTCGTGGACTCGCCTTCACAATTCAATCCCCATTTGGCCACCTCGGCTGATAAATGATCTTAATTCTATCCTTGTTAGAGAAAGCACCGGGTCCAACCCACACTAAGAGGTTTGTTTGTTATGATATATACATACATAAATTAATTTATTGTTATAATGTTACTATGGAATGATACTTTAAACGTCAGAATGACATATCTTAATTTTTTCTCTTGTCCCTTTATACAGCGTTATATACAATTGCGCTTTGCCATCTGTATTTTTTTAACTGTGTTTATTTCATAATAATAATTATTATTATTTTAAACCACAGTGTAACTCACACATTTCCATCATCATCATGAGGTCAGTCAAACTAAATCAGGAGAAAGCTTAATCAAAACCTTTCCAAACTTTACTCATTCTAAATTTATATACTTTATATTGAAATTTTTCAAACAGATTTTTATATAGTTTCAATGCCATAAAAGAAACCACTGAAACATAAAATTGCGTGCTTAAAAAAGAAAAGGCATGTGACGGGTCCCGTACAACAACTCACGGAACCCAAGCCAACCACACCTGTTAGTGGTGCTGCTAATCAATAAACGAGGCTCTAGCTTTTGCCAACTGGTATTGGACTAGCGTAGTGGGAAATGGCCCAAATATCCCCTTATAAACCTCTACGACAGCCCGTTAGTGTCTAGCGGTACCGGAGGCCATGCTGACTGTATGTGGCGATCTTTGAGAGAAATCTACGTCTAGCAGTGGACTTCTATCGGCTGATGATGATGATAAAAAAGGAAAACAAAAAGGGTACAGCCTCTTCCCCGTAGTCGGTTAATGAACAGAATATCCCACGTAATCATTGTAAGTCTTCATAACAAATTAATTTATTAACATTGTAATCAAAACGTATTGATAACATGAAATCGGGGTTATATATCTTTCACTCCATACTCGAGATGTTGATCGCGAACCGTTACTTGCTCGTGTGTAACTTTGAAGCGAAATAATTAAAGGTGGATAGTTATTAAAGTGGGAGCATCCGGCGGGTTTCATTTGTTAATAGGTAATTGCAGCGCGCCCCGCGGGAGTTCTTGTATCGGCACTAAGTTCATTAGCAAATTTACTTGTGTGTTATACACGTAGTGGGGTGACGGGAAGGGGTTGTACTTTTAGTCAAACTGGTAGCCATCTCCTGCTGTTGTTTCTTAATTGTAATTAACACTTATTCGATTGAACTCGGACAGAAGACTGGACTGTAATAGTTCTAATTAAAATAAAATCCTCTTTGTAAAACAAGAAAAAACAGTAAAATTACATATGGTTTTTGATGAATTTGAATGTTGTATCGCCTAGTGCATGTTAGATCAGACCAAAAGTCCTAAGCTATAAGACCATGCTTAATTCTCCTTAAACGTCTTTTACTTTAACTAGTATTTAACCATGATATGCTAGTTAAGGTTTTTCCATAGCACTAATATTGTGAAACAGTTTCATTGTTAAAAGATTAACAACTTATGATCCAGCTATAACCTATAAAAAAATAAGCAAAATGTAAGGTAAATTATATGTTTTGTTATATGTATGTCCTATTTAACCTAAGTCTCTTCAATTTTAGAGTAAGTTGTAAAGGACTGCTCTCTTCCTAGAGTACCTTTTATTCGTTATTTATTACTAAGAGTAGGATTGAATAGCGGTGGAGATATACTAACCCGTCTCTCATACAAACCATGTCAAATACATGTATAAAACTATAATAACAATTATAAGAAAGAAGGTAGAGTAAATTATTTTGTTTCATAAAAGAAATATAAATAACGATTCATCACAAAGTATGGTGGGTCACATCACTAATGATAGGATGTAAATAGCTATATAAAGCTGTTTATTTCCGGGCACTGCCTGCTGAGGTCTTTGATGTTGAAACCAAAGCGAGTAGCAGGTAACGTTAATTTGAATCGTATTTACCTTAACTAACAACTATACCTGTTACAATCTGAAAATGTGTATCATCTGTTTAAGTCTAGATCTGTTTTGGAAACATATACTCGTCCTAAAAATAGTAATAAATAGTTATAATAAACTACAGTGATCTAGATTGTTTTTGATGATGATATGGAATTTATTTGTTATATATATATCTCTATTGAACTCTTAAATTAAAAGAAATACTCATAATATAAGTATGTGCTGTCTCTGAGTACTGTTGCTTCCAAACTGCCTAACGGAAGTCGATCTGCTACTTTTGTTTGAGTATGTCTCGATTTAGTATTCTATTACAATTAGATAACACCAAGTATACGTTATTTTCACAGGGTTTAACGACGTGTATGATAAAGACGAAAACGTAAAATAAACAACTTATACCTTAACATATATATCGCTGCTGAAAACAAAAAAAAAATCATAATGATAACGTTTAAATAAGTAACTGTTTTCAAAGTGAGTCGTGTAAGTATCTTGAATTAAGCATTAGTATGATATACAATATCTATGTTACTGATTACTTGACAATCTTTGAGTATTAGTAACTTAATACATTTTTTTATTAAGTTCCGTTTATACAATCACTGGTAATTATTAAATCGTTAATTACTAAAGTGTATAAGCAACGCATTTTCTTTTAAGAAAAACTGACATGAAACTAAGGAAGTTCGTCCTTTACCATATAAAAAAGCAAGATATTTCATAGATTTATAATGTTTCTATAGATTCTATTGTATAATACATTTCATTGATAACTTTAATGTATATGTTAATACACTGACCATCAATGTGATCGACTACTATTGTTAATAACTCTGGATTCACTCATGTACTATAGACATTACAGTGCGACTAAACTACCGACAACATTTTGCATACTTTGACAAAGAATTGTTATTAAACTTATTAATTGTATAATGGCATACATTCACTTAATACTTATTTCAAAACGTGTAACTTTACTTTCAAGTTATATGGGCAGCTGCGCGACGTTATTGTGATATCAACTTGTAACTCGTTCACATAAAAACGGAACACACAGTACAGTCCGTCGTCCCGCAGGCGTTACAGGACAAACTAATCTCGTCGCCTGTTGACTCTCCTCAATAACTAACTTCAAACATAATTATCTCCCTCGATTTACCCTAAAATTGGCGATTCCCTCCAAGGGATTCCCTTGATATTGCGCGAGCAAATTTCTTGTGCCAACACGGGCGCGAATATCGAGATATTATTGAAGGGTCATTGTTTGCTCCCCTCATTATAGGCTGATTGATTTCATCAACATCCATTGGGATGTGACTCTTTGACGCGTCCGCTTCTTACGACGATCGTGTTGACTGTCTTTGTCTGTACTATTTGTAAAGCTGTCGCAGAATCTCACAAAAAAGAGTCTAATATCTCCCTCATATAATCTGCTAGATCTCAAGAGTAAGATGACGATAAATTTCAAGTAGAAAATTTAAGAAAATAAGTACAAACTCAGACTGCAAATTTCGGTTATCCAATATTACATATAAGGAACTAAGAAGAAAATGTTAACTTAAGTGTATACATAATATCATCCTCGCATTGGGCGAGCGTGATGGGAACTGACCCATATCCCTCCCTTATGAACCCCTACAAACTAAGGTTCCTTATGCTCGGCGGTACAGTAAGCCATGCTGATTGTTGAAGGTCTAGCAGTCCCCGCCTATCGGCTGATGATGACGTATATCTAATTTGTTATGTATATGTGTGTGTATATTTTACAATATTCCTTATTGACACATATTTTGTGAAAACGATTTATGTTTCCCTAAACTTCTCTCCACCCTAAGGGTTACTATGAAATTATTTTAAGTCTACCCCTTGCATTTTAGATAAAGGTGGTCAATAAGGTTAGTTAGACTTATGATGTTTCTTGTAAAGACTTGCTTTACGGTGAGTGATAAACTCATATCTATAAAATAATATAAAAAAAAAAAACTTTATATATCCAAAAAAAAAAATATAGATTAATATGTATGTTGTCGATAGATTTAGAAGTGTTAAGGTCTTTTCATAGTATATATTGAAATGTTAGATTACCCCCCAGTTGGATTACAACTTTTATTCAATACACAGTGAAACAATACAATACTATTGAAACATTTGATCCCAACAACCCTCCTTTTTATGTAGGTAATATCCCCCAATGCCTCGATACAGACAAACCACCTTACATTAAGACCGTTAATTATTTTATTACAATTATGAGATGAGACGAGCGGGACGTTCACCTGATGGTAAGTGATACGCCCGCCGATAAAAACGTGGCGGTAGTCAGGATGTTATATACAGCATCACATTTCGCTCGATGCTTAAGAAATAGGATGTTGAGTCTCATTACCCCAGTAATTACATTTGCTACAACGCCTTTCAAACCAGAACACAGTAATGTTTGCACGCTACTGTTTGGCGACAGAAATAATCATTGCTGTGGTACCCACCTAGACGGTCTCCGGCAAGAAAGACCTGTTTTTTGTAATAGAGGGTGGAAATCTTCAAAAAAGATATTTCTGGGGGGAAGGTCATTTGAGGCCCGGGATCTCCTATAGAACGCACCGATACTTCCCGGCACTACGCCTAAAGCATATCCCAGGGAGGGTAGCCCTCCTCGGCACCCTCGCTTTGGTACGACAAGCGCTAGACAACCTCGTACTTGTCGCTCTTGGGTTCGCTTATTAAACAATGAAAGCCTTCAAAGCTCACGAACCCGACAACCCTTTTATTCGCCTTTTACAACAATAAGAGCTCACCTTAGATTTAATTTTAATAGCCCGCGACTACAGGACATGGCAGAAGTGACCTACCGCTAGTATATTACAGTGTTGCTATATTCCACATGTTGCCAATTTAAAGTTAACAAAAATATATATATATATATTTGCATTTGGCAACTCTAACAGATTTATAATGGCCCGAGTAGGACGTATAAATTTGCATAACGTATATAAGACGGTGCAATTTTAAAACATTGCCGATGTTAGTGGTAATAAATATAAAATATGTACGTCGTCGCCCCGGGCCGCGCTGGTGAATACCAAGTGCCGAGGGACAAATGATTTAAAAAAAAAAAGAAGCGTCTCCTCCCCCGCCGGCCGCTAACTCGTTTACTGCATTTTATATTCATTATTTCAACGTCGCCGTTACGCTTTATGACGCAGTTAGTAATCACGATGAGTTCAATCCCGTTTTATAACCGTTTTGATCGCGGCTCAGCCGAGTGCTAACGTTGGAACGGCGAAATAAATATTACACTTGTTACGTACCGTCTGCCGTACTACTACTTGCATACGGATATCACTTCTCGTATTCATTTCCTTTTATTCTACAAAGTGACGGGAATAACGAGACGTTCGCAAGATGGTGAAGTGATACACCTGCCCATAACAACGTGGCGCTAGTGAGGATGTTACACAGCACGAATTGCGCTCGTTCTCTTAAAACATTGAATAGTAAAGTAAATTTATCAGTTACAACGCTCTTCGAACCGGAACACAGTAACATTTAAACGCTACGGTTTGGCGACAGAAAGAGGAGCTGCTGTGGTACCTGGACGGTCACCACAAAGATCGACACCACCATTCAATCAAATACCGTCCACTAAACATACCCTTGCCGTTTGATCTCAAGCTGAACCGCCCTTCATCAGATCGACGATATCATGAATTAAAAATTAATACTTTAGATATCCTGCTCGCAGTATGTTTTTTAATGTTTTAAGACTACGATTAACATTTTCTATGTTACAATTTTCATTTCTTCACTGTAAAACGAACTCCTGACCGTAGTTATTATAGATTACAAAGAAAAATGCATTATTCCTTTACATATGGTATCAAAACTGAGCATTTTCCAGAAATATGATGCGTAAAATTATGATTTTCACGTTAATTATTACTTTCGTGAACTGAACGAGTATACGTCAGCAAAACAAATTATTACTCGTGATGCAAAAGATACGGACTCATTTAACTTGTATACGAACAGAAAAGTAATTAATTTTCATTTCGCAACTACAACAGACAAACAGACAGACAGACAGACAGACAGAGAGCGGACATTTGATTTGTTCGCACAATATATCGCGTATCAAAGTAATTGAGGAATTTGATATCGCTCACCGTGTTTGCCGGCTGACGACGTTAAAAATGACGGGACGGGATAATTCGACGCCGCCGGAGCCCCGCCGGAACCCCGCCGGAGCCCCGCCGGCTTCGGGAATTAGACAAGGAAACGCCTAAGTTCGTAATCCATCAGAGAGCGTCACTTCGACGAGATCAGCCGGCAAATTTTAATTCTGAATGAAGCTCTTAAGGGCGCGGTTTATTGCGGGGCGAAGTTAATGTTTCGCGTGACTCGACTACCGAGATATCGTTTTAATTTTAGCGAACCCCTACCCGCTACCCGCTACCCGCTATCCCGCCATCCCGGTATCCGAGGTGTCGCGCGCGCACCCCCCACTTTACATATTTTTGTGAGAGAGTAAATCACGTTTGATGAGAAAAGAATTTCACTGTAAACAGATGAGCTTAATGGAAATTTGTTTTTATAATTCACTGGCACTAGACTTGTCTTCTACGAATATATATATATATATATATATATATATGTATATATATATATATATATATATATATATTGATATATACATATATATATATTGATATAAAGCATTACTTATTTATGCATGTAAATAGCAGAAATTTTTCTTATTATGATAGAGATTAATTTATATATACTGTTCATTTCGTTTTATATATTTCAATTATGCATATCAAAACCTAGTTGCTAAAAAGATTCGTACGCACGCGAGAAATCAAAGCTGCCGGCGTAATTTTTTGGTACAATTTGATTATTCAATTACAGAGCGGCGGCGGCCAATATGCCAATGTGAAAATGACACCCCTTATTCTCCCTGCTCTACCCTGCGCTGGCCCGCGCCACCCCGCGCCACTCAGCCACCGGCCGAGTCCCACTTGATGCGGCATCTCGCCCGGATAATAAACACGATGGTTAAATTGTTAAGTGATTACTTTAAGGTGCAAACTTGCTCGTGTATCAACCAAAATAAACGCGGAGCAGCGTGTGCGGGCCCCCGTCGCGCCCTCGTTTCCTAATTTAATTTAGACAATCGGAAACTTTGAGCCACAGAGTTGCGCGCACCAGCGTCATCTCGAAACATTTCCTGGACACCTGGAGGTCTTCGCCGGAAACACACGCTCCAACTTAAAGCTAATTTACTCGACTCCGTAGGGATTTCGAAACGGGACGGAGTTGCATATGGAAAAGCCGGTGTTTCGTCATCGACGTGCGGCGCGGAAAGCGGCGCCGGATATACATTCGTATTATGGCCGGCCGTACGGGAACACTCAAAGCAATGCGAGTCTCAGTCGGCGCGATCACCTACTGGCTTGCCGCTTGCTAAGTGGATTGGAGTGGGACCTCATCTGTTCGCCGTCAGCTCCCGAGACGTGGGGGGGCTCTCCCTCCTCCACGCCGGTTGCGAATTGCGTTAAATAAAGTCAAATTGAGCAATAAAGGCTGGCTCCCCGCAGTAATGTGGTGGAATCGCGGTCCGACGACGCTCAAACTATACTCACTAATTTTCACTTTTATGTCAGAAATAACTCCAAAAATAAGACTTCCGGTTTGAACAAATTAGATTTTTAGCTACTAAATAACTGCAAGATTTATGTACATTTAATAACTTTTCTTTGTTAATAATATAAATATCTTGATATAAACAAATCTATCATACTTATTGTAAATGAATGAAAATTAATTCTAAATTGTACAGACTATGAAATCAATACAATTGTCATCGTTGGTATATGAAACAAAATACATCTGTAAAAACCTGTAGATGACGTCACAATCGGTCATTTATGTATTTATCTCAACGAAGAGTAATCATCCGAGTATTAATAAAAATGGGATATGTTTCATGATAACCGTGCCTGAAAAACGGCGTGGAGTAAACTTTTCATTAATTATGAAAACAAGTAGATGTCAACTTATTTCCATCCATTGAAATTATTTGAGCAACAAGGGTTATTATCAAAGGGATAATAACAAAGTTAAAAAATTCTATATAATTACAATTAAGACTAAATGTAATGTTTTATTGTAATTCTTTACTGAAAGGTAAAATAGCTTTCAGCGTAACGAATAACCATGGCACCCTTTATAAAATGTGCACAGTAAAATGTAAATAAAATTAACTTAGTGACGAGGGTAGATGAAAGTTTGTTGTTATGAAACGGTCGCTTAGAGCTAAGAAATCATCGCTCCTATTACACTGCGTTAATATATACAGGGTTGCCAGTTTCACCACTTCAATAAAGATTTTCTAAATCTTGTAAGAATGCCCTTATCATCCCACGTTCTTGACTGATTATGAACTTCATATATATTGGAGTAATTTAGATCACACTGGTAGTAGGTCTCTGTTATCGGAGACCGTATAGGTAAGTACCACCGCAGCTTCTATTCCTGTCGCAGAACCGCAGTATTCATACATTGTTGTGTTCTGGTTTGAATGGGGTTGTGGTTACTGAAATTATTGGAGTAACGATCTTAAATCTCAAGACCACCGGCACAATACGGTACTGCGTAAAACAACATTTATCTGAGCAGATGTATCTCTAATCATCAGGTCTAGTTCGTCTCGTCGCTCCTTTGAAAAAAAAAACAACCCTACTTCAACGGAATTGCGTTTTTTCCGACCAGGTTAATATAAACAGATTCAAGTTAGAACTTTAATGAATTATTTTAAATATATATATATGTGTGTGTGTTGTAAGGACAACCCTAAAACGTGCAAATAACCCTTCCCCCGTCGTCCCGGTACATCTTGTAAACTCGGCGGCTCTCGGAGAGATCCGGCCAAGGCGGTAAGGTTTAAAATTCAATTTATATCAATTTGCGTGTAATCAGTGGAGGGGAGGCTAACACTAAAATACGCAGAAAGCGTTATATTGCGGTGTAATTTAACATTATGAATGAAGATAATATGGTTTCCGAATGTATTAAAAACACCGAATTTACTCTATAGAAACTAATTATGTTCTTTCCATCAACAGCACGGGTAGATATGATAATACTGAACAAAACGGCGTATTTTATTTAATTTTTTTTATATCACGCCTTTTTCCCAGTAGGGGTAGACAGAGGTGAATAAACACCCATTTTTCCCCAGATATGGTCAGATTAGGTCCCATGTAACAAGGGACGAGCCTGTTGCCACTTTACTGGGACCACCACACGCACACACAAAGATGATTTCAGTGTGTGGGTTTCATCACGTTGTCTTCCTTCATTGTTTGTATCTCGCTGTAAGTATATTTAAGTAATAATCATAAATGTATTTAGTCGACAATAAACTTTTTTTTTAATACATTAAGCAACGAGACGAGCGTAACGATCACCTGGTAAGTGATACGTTCTTCCAACGCTGCGCTAGTGAGACATACTGCACCATGTTCCCCTCGTCGCATGTGACAAGATGAGGAGTCTCGTTACCCCAGTAGTTACACTAGCTATAGCACCTTTCAAACCGGAACACAGTAATGTTTGCACACTGTATTTTGGCGGTAGAAATAGACGCGACGATGGTAACTACGTAGATGGTCTCCTGCAACAGATATCTACCACCGGTGAAAATCCTTGTGGCGGGATCATTCAGAAACAGTATAGGTAAGACCGCAGCGCCTATTTCTTCCTTCAACCATCACGGTGTTCCGGTTTGAAGGGTGATATAGCTAATGTGATAACGGAGATAACGGGAATCGAATTTTATATCGCAAAGCGACGAGCACAATGTGGTGTTATATATACCATCCAACTAGCTTCACATTGTTATAGGCTGACGTATAATTTACCATCAGTCGAACGTTCTCGTCGTCTTCCCGCTTAGTAGAATAAAACAAATATTACTTTGTTCCGGTTTGAAGGACGCTGTAGCTAGTGAAATTATTGGGGTAGAGATTTAACATTATATGTTTTGAGGCGAAGAGTGCAATGTGGTCCTATGAATACCATCATCACTAGCGCCACCTTGTCATGGCCAGGCGTATCGTCCACCATCAGGTGAACGCTGCTCCTCATCTTAATAGTTATAACAGCCATCGCAGATTAGTATTTTCCCTTTCGCCATATGCCAGGTTAAAGGTTGTTATTACATACCCGTACCATAATAACTTTTTTTTTCTTATACAGTATAAACTGTGCAAGCATAAACATCAGCTGATGCTTTCCTCTGGACTACACATCGCCGTCTACCGCTTCCAGTCACTTGTCTCAGTAGACATTCAAAGAACCCGCGCGATGGCGCTGTGTTGCCGTTTGAAACATGTTTTTAATATTCCGCGACCGTTTTTTCCTCGCTCTCCAACAATTCCGCCCCGTTTTAAAGCAGGCAAATTGAGAATTGAGAGTTTTTTGTTTATACAAGTTGAGAGCAGTTGGGGCGTAGGTAATCTCTTTTACGTTTGTTGGATTTGAGACTGCTCAGAGGGTATTCTTTTTCATTTGTTTCGTCAACGCTTCCTACTGTTTGTCCACGTTATTTCGCCGGCTGCTTTGCTTGAACAGGAAATCCTTCACAGCCGGGCGCGCGCTCACTATGCGTGTAAATTTTTTAAGCTTTAGTAACATTTCTTGCATTTCACAGCTTTCCATTCCTATCCTCTTCTTGCTAACGGGCTCTTATTACTTTGTCGCAGTCAGCGCTGTCTCTTTTCAAATGCTTTTCATTGTTCACCAATGTTTTTCACATTATTAAAGATTGACCTTAATACAATGAATGGTATCATTTCCAGTTCAAAATCAGGTATTACGAAAATTATTGTTATGTTATGTTAACAACAACAATATTGTCGTATTCTTTGTGGGTACACTTCACCATTTATGGTGAGACATAGTCATTATTTAATACGAAAATGTAGTTACGTTTATAGTCAATAACAGAAAAGCTTACCGCATATCTAGTCTCATCCAAAACTGGATACATGGAGCTCTAAGTAATACAACTCCGCTTGTCAATCCAATACAAATTACACGTCTACGAAAATTAGAGGTTACAAGACACTCGGTCTAAATAGTGAGGGTGTAATTATTCAATTAATTGCGCAGGATAGCAGAGCTCTGCAATTAGCCAAGTCATTGTGTTGATCTTGGTTATACCGTGTGAGCGTTAATTCCACTCACTGGATGCCGACTGACATTAGCATCACAATACGTGCTGAGCGCCGCATCGTTCGCTACCAGAGTAACAACCGCCTAATTTGTAACCGTGTCGCGTAATTAAATCATGTACGTGTTAATAATTGACGAATGAATACAATTTACATTAGTTCATAGTGATTCCAATAACACAAAAATTTCAGCAGCTTTCAATTTCAGCCACTTGAGAAAGTAACCACTCTGAAGCGACGTTTAGTTGACATGCAGATTACAATCAGCCGCCATCTTGTTTGCCGCTTCTGTTCAAACGGAGCACTGGGTGCAGCTGAGAACTCAGCCCGCAGCCTCCATTTGAATGTTGCCGGTGATAAAAAAACAACTGAAAATAATTCATAAAAGAGAGCGAAATAAAAGTTCACAATAGCAAAGACAAACGCCGGCCCCGGGCGGGGTGGGACCAAATTATCTTTTTGCCATAGCGTCTTTGCTCTTTAAGAATTCTCTTTTAAATTGTATTTAGTTTTTAGTCTTTTTGCGGAGTCCGCTCGCCCTTTGGCCGGTCGCGACTCACCGCTTTAATAACTTTGAGTAAATAGCATTGTATTTCAATCAGAAAATTTACGACAAGTTAGGCATATCTTGTCCCAAAATCACATACATTCCACCGGATCGACGATTTCAGAGCATAAAGCAATTTATTTTTGAATATTTTCGTTCTATATATTTTAGCATAAGGGGATACTATTAAGGTGGTGAATGTAAATGTCTACTATTCATAAAACTGTCAAAGTTACCATTTAAACGGGAGTGGTGTAGACAAGTTGCTAACACTCGGTCGCTTCCAGTACATCGACACGGTTTCTAACCCTTCACTAGGCGCCCTATTATCGTCCTTATCAAACGGCAACACTCGCTCCTTCCGGCCATTGAGCGCGAACAGCGGCTTTATTTTTATTTCTACACAACCGTAGAACAAGGGGGCAGGCGCCTCCTGATTTAATATTGTTACTTTCAATACGAAGCCTTCTCTCACACAACGCCTTATAGATTCTATGTAACTTGATTCTGCGGGTCTTATAGGGTAGGCAACTGTACAGAGAACATGCTCTATGTGCATAATTGTGTTCATCAGCATCCACCACTTTTGCTTTTGTTATACCATCTTGTCCTATCTCGGGCTACTAAGAGCTTGGTAGACGGTAAAATCGGGTATTTGTATCTGATCAGTCTAATGTAGTCGAGAGATTTATATAGACAAGTACGAGCCGACCAACTACTTCACTTGACTACATTGTAGAGCTGGAGCGTGATATGGCGCTGTATTTTAACACCATATCACCTCAGTAATTTTCCAAATGTAGTTCTCAGAAACTACTACTAAAGACAGTAGTATAAGGACCATTATTATTAATGGTTATTTACCACCAGAACAACGTGTCACAAGCTTGACAATAGTATAATATGAAAGATATCCTTAATCCATTATATAAAACAACTAAAACAGTTTGTTGAGAAGGAGTAATAAACACAAAACATGGCCGTGTGTACCACGTCGTAATTATTATGTGATATCATAACATGTTCGCAAGGTAGCTGCTGCTCCCCCTTACTACCGTAAAAAAGTAATAAAAGTTGAATAAATCCAGACTCCGGCGTCCTCCCCCTTTTACTTCTCTCATTATTATCACGATCAAGACTTTTCTCAAACGGTATTTCCTGTCAGAAACTAACCGAGGCAGATATTCAAACTGTACGTTAGTATGTAAACTTTATCTATTGCTAACATCTAAATCAAATCGCCTTTTATTAATGGCGTTACCAACTTAGCGAATAAAAAAAATCCGGATTATACGTGTTTATTAAAGCCTTTTTGTAATGGACTTATCATCATCAGGTGAAGTTTTTAACTTGTAGCAAATAATCCAAAAATGTAGCTATCGTTTCATTGGCTTGTTAAAGGCTGACAGATGTTTTCGTAGTTTCGTATTTTGGTTTAGTTTTAACACTTCTATATATTTTGTTTATTTCAACTATATCTAAACTAGATATGAATTAAATCTGTGTATAATGAATACATTACAGAATTCAAAGCTAAGACTAAAGTTGGCTGTAAACTAAACGAATCCGTTTTAGCGGGCGGCTCCGGAGGCAATTCCGCGTTCTATTTAAATTTGTTCATAAATAGATAATAAAGGGTGGCGGGAGTTCGGCTGCGGTTTACTAAACTGCTTTATTCGATAAAGATTGCGGAGAGGAACGCCGGGGAAGTTTCCTGCCGGGAACAGACTCCACTGGATATTACACAGTATATATAATACATACGCGCTGGGCCATTTTTTTAACTTACAACCTACGCCACGTTAATGTATATCTTGCTGACGATTATCAACAGCACAAATTTCAGTTTACACAGTAGGTTAACACGATCTCAATGTTACGTGTTATTAAGTGGTAATGAGGCCATAGAGGGTGAAGATTGCTCGCCAAGTATACTCTAGCTCTCATACGTCGACAGCCGGAACACTGTAGCTATATAAGAGTGGTGACTAGCAAAACAATAATAGATGTTAATGCCTTTTTTATATGTAATAACCACGCGACTATTACTCAACCACCCACATAACAAGTTTCTTCTATCATCCATTTATACGTAATTTTAATTACTTGAAAGTAATGACAGTGTTTGTCACTATCGCCGATCGTTTGTTTACTCTGCGAGTTTTTTTTTTAAGTAAATATTATGCAAAGTATACTTTTGATTATAAATCTGTATAAAATTTAAGTACAACTAGATTTTAGATAGCTCTTTAACGTTATGAGACAAATATTTTTAAGCAAACAGCTTTTACTTTAGATCTAAATTTACTATGAAATTTATCGTAATTATATAAACATTAGATTTATTACTTAAATTGTAACTTTCTGCATAAACACACTAAGTTAAAGCAATAGATATGAAGTATGAAAATACTTTTTTCCTTTATAAAAGATAAAATATAATGAAAACCTTTAGAATATTCCTGTAAACTACAAAACAACGTATACGGTTGACGTAAAGCATTCCGCGTATCGCAAAAGTGAAATTTAATCAGTTAAAGTGTTGCTTCCGCTGGGACAGTGGGTCCGGGGTGGACCCCGTTCGCGATGTTTCCGGCGGTCCCACCGCCGCGCAGCGCTGTACCCACACTACGGACTTTGGGTACACAATTTTATTTTCCGCTTTTTAGGTAATCAATAGGGGAGCCCCGACGCTCCTTCCGGTACACGGAAACCGCTACAGTAAACATTACTAATGTGGAAAAAATCTTTATATTTTTATTTTTACTCTTGAATATCGTGATCATGATACAAATAAATATAGATCATTTGCATTTATACTCATCTGTTGGGTCGCGTTTGTATAATACCATATTAACTAACAATATCTGTTAGAAGTACTTTAATCTTGCTTCCCATTATAGGTAGCCACGACAACTTAAGTTGTATCTTATGTGCGATCTGTAAAATATGTCTTATAGTACTAAATAGTAATCGTCACTAGTTTATTAGTGGCAGGTCTCTGTTGTTAGCGGCTGTATAGTTAGGTAACACCGCAGCGCCTATTACTATCGCCAAACAGTAATGTACAAAGATTTCTGTGTTCTTGTTTGATGGGCGCCGTAGGAATGAGACTTTAGGTCTTATGTCTCAGACGACGAGCTCAATGTGGTGTGCGATATATCAGGTGAACGTTCCGCTCACCTCGTAACTTAATCGGTTAAAAAGAAACATGATGATGATGAAAGAACTAAATTATTGTCAAGCAAACCATTGTTGTAGTATATGAACGACGGGAAACCCATGTATGATATACTCTTGTTAAAAGCTTCTCCAATAAATCAATGGTACGATTCGATTCTTTAGAAAATTACCTTAAAGGGTACATTATGAAACAATGATTATAGAAGCAAAATGTTCAAACAAACGTTTTCCTTTCATGATGGTGAAATTTAATGTTCTATGAACCCATGAACATTTATGATGGTTTGTATTGAACAAAAGTTATTTGACAAATTTTCTATGAATCTTTATCATTCTATGAATTCCTTCCACGGTTATTTTATATATGAAAAGTGAAGATGTTTAGTGGACTATGAAGAGAGGGAAGTCTATTAAGAGGGAGTCCCAATCGAATTTTTAAAATGATGGCTAGACGGTATGATTTACCTGTTTTAGGCCATCGTGTGCGGACTTGTATGTCTACTACTATGACTTGTATGAAATTACTACCCTGTTACTAACGTAACAATTAAGTAAAAATTGTTACAAACTGACTAACACAATCGCCCAGAGACCGAAACATAGTTTATTTATTATTATAATTACAGGTCGATGATGAAGGTGATGATATAAGACTTCTTTAGGACGTTTATTCACAATTTTAGAAACTACTGCAGGTAATGAAATTACTGCGGTAACTAAACATCATACGTTTCTAAGCGATGAGCACAATGTGATGCAGTTTATATCATCCTAATTAGCCGTAGGTTGTAGTAGACAGGCGTACACCATCAAATGAACGTATCACTCGACTCAAAAAATTAAAATCAGGTCAAAAGTTTTGTCAATTACTTAAAATCTTTCCACAAGCTCTATAACTGAAACGATTAATACCTATATTTAGGTCAATATTTAGATTACTACGTTTTATCAATTCCTGGTAATATAGCAATTTTAATATACCAATTTCATTAGCAGTTAGAAACAAATCACACGAAACTGAAATATCGCTGAAACAATGAATCCAACAAAACTCCGGTTACAAGAACGAGGTTCGCGTGGATGTTTTTCAACGGATTTGTCGGCCCTGATGTCGATAGCAACGACCGGAAGTATGGAATTGTGGCCGCAGACAACGAGGCCGTCTCGAGTGGATGATTGGGCCGGAAAATAGGTCCCCAATCGTTAAACGCACTCTGATGTTCCGCCGCACCTATTTGCTTTGGGGATTCAGTTTCTACTTTCCAGAGATTTCCGTCCGGTTTCGCTCAAGAACATTTTTTTTAAGGCTTTACTTCGAGAATGAGAATATGAGAACCGTAATTATAATGCACCTAACGTATAATTATGATTCCCTTCACTTCTCTAAGTGGAAATATCTCTTTTAGGATTTCGTTTATGCGTAATACATTATAATACTTCAGTTTCAGTTTTTATCTATAGCAATTAATAAAGCTTTCTCATATTTGAAAGTTCTTATATCTACCTCGAACTATTGCTTATTGCTTTTCGGGGAGTTGAGAATATTTATACGTATATAAAAATCAAATTATTCATTTAAATGTATGTAATAACTAAGTTATAGATTTGATATAAAGGTTATATTCATTTCTCACCTTTAATAAAACATTGAGATTACTTAGGAAGTTTTACTCCATTTCTGTATTTAAAATGAAGCTATTCAAGCACTAGTAGTACCAGCAGCTCCTTGATGCATCAGTGGAGTGGTACGTGTAGTAATAGAGACACTGTTGAAACAATAGGTGTTTATTGTGAACATTAGGTATAAGGTGCAAATTGCGGCGACCTCGGCCACTAATGAATGAAATAGTCAACGCCGTTATGACAAACGAGCGGGCGCGGCCGCGGTCACCCATCCAAACGCAACGTAAGTGGATTAATACGAAACTTGAAATACCGTTGTCCTCTTTGCGTTCAGTACCGAGTATGCAATTTTGTTGGAATTGTGTATTGATGTTACGTCTCAGTTTGATACCGGTAGTATGACTTAAACAAGGTGAGGACTCAATCCTGAGCTTGGACATAAAGTTAAGGAAAATAGACGTTTCTAGAACATCTTTCAAATGGCTATTTGTTATGATAGTGGATAGTGGTGGTAGTGACATTAACTCTTTCCTTGTGAGAGAAGACACTATGTTGCAGTAGTGGGAAAATTAAGAAGGATGTTAGTTTCCATTTCATATGTTTCGTGTATTATCCTAACATATAATGATATCATATAAAGTCAATAAGTAATTGAAAATAGTAACGCTTTCTGCCGCCAAGCCCAGGGTATACAAGTATCATAACTTTAAGGCTGTAGTTAATAAAATTACTAGATAGTTTAATACCTTGCGTTCTATGTGATGATGACCGATGACCCTAATGTGGTGATACAAACTGGTTAATTACCAGCTCGTGGTTATGGATAGATGTACCGCACCGTTTATCTTCATGAGAACATTCTTGTTGGTTCTTCGCTTTATTGGTTAATATAAGATACTGTTAGGATTAAGAGATATCGAGAAGTCTTTTCAAAATACTTGCCTAAAAACCTATCTCTTAAGCGTAAAGACATCTTTACTTACATTATTACGCACACACGTAGTTATGTAATAAACGTAATGTATCGTGCCATTGCAATTTTTCCTACTATCCTAATGGAGAAATGTTACAGAAAAAAAAAACCCACGTAACCTCGTTCCATATCGTTTCAAAGATAAATAGTTTTAATAAACTCGCCGCGGCGCTGCCACGGCTGCGGCGCGCCTGTGGCCGACGCGAGCATACATTTAAGTGCTAATTTAATTAATTGTACCATTTCCCCATATACGGGAACACGCAGCCCTGCTGCCCCGAACACCGCCACCCCTCAGCACGCCCTTGCAACTAACCGCGGACGATATTTTTCACTTACGTCGACACGTAACAAATTGGCTACGTTATTGCCGACTTTTACTCGTCATAAACGTGAAAAATCTACATAAACGCTCATCGCTTCATATCAACGCAATACTTAGATGTACTCCCCAATATTTATGTACACCGATTTATTACAGCAAAATCATTTTGAAGAATCGTTACGGATATCACCCGCAGTTCAACGGTAACTTTGCCAATTTAACTTTATTTGTATCGGTCCAAAATTCGCGAATAAATAAGTCTTTGCTAACTTCTTCAACGGTTCTTAAATATTATGCAGGAAATGAAAAAAAAAACAAGATAACTGATTGTACGAAAACGTTGTCGAAATCGGTCGGAATAGCAACCGGGGGTAGGGGTGGAGGAAGAACGGTGGATGGAAGAGAGGGGGTTCGAGCGTAGTGAAAAGAGATTCGCCTCGAGGTTGGATTATTGAATTATCAACAAAACATCGCACGGCTGAGAGCCTACGCGTTTCTAATTACTTCTCGTTTTACACCAGCATCGCCTCGAAATCTGAAGACTCGTTAAGTAATCGATCGGTGTTGTATTGCACTCCGATACCTCGATGATTAATTTCGTAAATACCTCAGCGAGATAATTCATTTGAACTTACTAAAGCAGTATTATGTACACGAGGTCCACACAGCTCGCGCTGGGTTTCAGCGAAATATTTTTAAGCGGTGCTGTCGGGGCGGACGATCCGATATACGTTCGGCAAATTAAAAGCAGTCCATGCGAGCGGGCATTGTGAAGGAGGCCCGAGTTTTTATTGTTAGCGATTTGTCTGCTCGGAAAAACACAAATGGTGCGGTGCCGAGCTGAACTCTTTGTTAATGGAACGCACTGATGTGGTGATGCGCCCGCCGCGGCCACTCACACCTTACTCATTCACCGAGCCCACAGTATGTTTAAGCAGATTACTGAAGGTTCGCTTCATTTGTAAAAAATATTTATTTTATCAAGTAACAAACACATTCTTTATAAGAAGAAGAATACTTCCCAATACTTTATTTGCCTTTTTAATCAGCACAAAACGAGACAAGAGACAATGAAATTATATCATAGACTGACAAAAGATTAAAGTAAATGTTTTTCAACTGTCGTAAGTATTCTACTGGTGCAAGGTCTCTTTTGCTGGAGACGGTCCAGATAGGCTGCACAGCTGCTATTATTACCACCAAAGAGTAATGTATAAATATTACTGTGTTCCAGTTAGAAGGGCGCTGTAGTTAGTGAAATTATTTGGGTAACGAGACCTAACACCTTATGTCTCTGTGGTGCTATATATATTATCCTAACGTCACATAAACTTCCCGTCAGTCTCGTCGCTATGTGGGATAAGAAAACTCTTGATTCACCGACTATATATTTGTGAATTAATCAAATAGTCTTAGAAATGTTCCAGTTTAAAATTTTTCAAACTCGACGCACCATTTGTCCACGACTCTGAGAATTTTAGACGAAGTCGGACAACACGCTAACTTGACTTCGCATTTTGCAAGTTCAAATATTAAGCCGACAGAGCGGCCGCTTCCGGTGGCAGAAGATCGCGGAGCGCGGAGCGGAGGGGCACTCGCGTGAGTAATAGGTCCAAATATCTTGCGACTATCCGAGGGATTCCTACCCCTATTTCCAGGGGATCGCGTCGAAATGACAACAGATTTAACAAAAGCGTGAAGCGAGGTGTGAAATGTATCCGAGCGAGTTGCGTCTCATATGACATTCTTTCGCACCTACTATAATGTAAGCGACGAGCCAATCGCGTAATCTGCCTTTTATTAAAAACACGTCAGCAACCGGATACGGGCTGGAAGGTAACTACTTCTATACAAATCGTACGAGAAAGTTTCACCGTATCCGTTTCCTGCTTATTACAATTTCAATTATATCCGTTTACCATTGCTATGTCACATATAAGAATATCATTGGAATGTAACGGTACCTAGACTTCTCAGTCAAAGTACCGTTACAATCCGATTCACAGGACATTCGTAGCTACCGAAATTTTCATTCCGTGGATCCGGGTTTCAGGCCGTGGATCCGGGTCCACGAGCCCAGTGTCAGATGAGCTGTAAGAGCCGCTGTGGCTTCCAGCCCGCTCAAAAAACAAGAATATAGGCTACCGAAATTATTAAGTAAGATTGACTTAACATCTTGTGTGTCACGGGGACGAACACAAAATGGTGTATAACTATTACATATATTTTAACGAAAGTTTCGTTGAATAAAAATACTTTAACACTTTCGCTGCGAGGCCTTTTTCAGAGGACTTAAAGCCAACGCATTGGAGACCTATAAGAACTCGTAATCGTCCTTAATCGCAATGCATTTGAGATCTAAAGATCGTTTTTTATCCTAATTATTGAATTCGACTGAAAACAGGAAACATGTATGTATATTTGTCTCTGACAAAGGCAAATATATTACGGCTTCTCGCAGAGGAGGAAATTAATGCACCGCACCAGCTGAAACACACGTAGGAGTTCCTTGAGGTCTCATAAAGCACTGAACGTGTATTAACAATATTGAAAGGTTAATCAGAGCGAAGCTGAAAAGCGATAGCCTTACAAAAAGCGACGCATTTGTAATAGGCTTCGTAATCTGAGCCGCGGCCGATTCCCGGCGCCGTGTTACGGAACCCTAATTAATAATTAGCGATTTCATTGTTACCACCGCAGCCTTTAACGAAGCAGCCTGTTTACTATGTAACAATGCTCTTGTCCGCTTCATTGCTCCACTCCCGTAAATGAATTCGGCTATTGTTTTGTCTGCCAACAACCTGAACCCCGTAAACTTTTCTCCTTCTCAAAGGAACAAAATTTCGGTTCGGCTGATTGTAATTTTAAAGTTTAGTGGGTTAAGTATCTTTATTTAATTTTAGTACATTGTATATACTCGTTGTATTCCTTCCATTTGTATATATAACTTATCAAATGACATATAAGTCATTTTTAAATACGTGAAATAATAAAAATTGTTTACAGATGTTTTAATTCGTTTCTTCATACAGCGGAACCGGCGGCCTTTTGCGTGTTCAATTGTACCATATATGAATTAAAAGGAGTTTGATGCGACCCGAGCACACGCTATCACTCGGCCTCCGCCCCAGCCGGAGGTGAATAGCCACAATCAAGCCTGTACCCTTATTTAAATATCAAAACAGCGTATTTACGCGCGGTTTGGCCCGATCCACCTCCGACCGCGTCCGCAATATAACACAAACAAATTAATTCTAATAATGAACCCTAATAAATAGGGATCCGTTTACCCCGTAAAGAATAAATGTTATAATAATTGGAGCAACAGGCTACAATTTACAGTTTTGAATTTTGAAATTTCTGGGAAGGGTGAATTAATTCAGAATTGATTCTACAACGGCGCAACAATAATAAATTCTGTAGGGTACATACACCCTACCGGATACATCGGTTACGAGCAAACGTTCTGGTCGGCACATAATATTGGTGGAAGCGGTCAGAGAACGGGAATACATTTTCTGCAGTCTAACCTCATTATGCGACAAGGAAGAGGAAATTAATTAGACATTGTAGTGTTTTTTATTTAACCACAAGGAGCTAACATTTGACCTATATTTCTCAGGATGTTAAGTGACAATGATCCCGAACATGATGGAGCACACTTCCTTCTAAAATTTTGACTCTCGTACTTTTACAGTCGGAACACACTAATGTGTTATGGCGACAGTTTTACAGTGTGAGAGTGGTAGGCATACTGAACGGGTTCCGGAATAAACAAATGCGGGAAACCTACCATTGTCTAGACATATGTGCTATGAATCGAACATGAAAACTCCTTGTTGCAATGTAAAGGGTTAACTGCTGCGCCAAGGAGAATCAATCGAAACCATGTTGCTGGTTTGTTTTTTTAATAAGTAAGTAAAGCATGACATAACTTTGAATGTATTAAGTTTATAAAATATTATATGTAACTAATGATAACTAAACAAGATGTGATAAGAGAGAAAGATGATTTACTAATTAAGTGTTAGATATATTAAGTTTAATATAGGTGTAATGTTTCGTGGTATTGATTGTATTTTTTGATGGAAAGTGACGGGCCGCCACAGGAAACTCTGTCTTCCGGTTAATGGTGTAATGAAGTGAAGCGTTTCGCCCCGACACCACTCACCGCCGGGCACAAAGCGGGCCGCTACAAGACAAAGTGCGCCAGGGCATGTGCTTGAAATATACTCTAAAATTGTTCGCAGAGTATAAAACTGCACAAAGCCTTTTCAATTAAAACTTTCAATGGCGTCCCCGTGCTAATTATAACGCGGCCCAGGGAGGACATCTATTAGTATAAAATAAAGCGCTAACCGCGGCGGCGACGGCGCGACGCCCCCGCCAACGCCCCACGCCCCACGCCTAAGTGAATTCCGTTAATTAAACCATAAAAACTTCGATAAATTAAGATCCCGGCCCATTCCCCACTCTAATATAGTCCTGCCTCGAAAGATTTCAGATGCAAACGACATCGATACAGGCAACCGGTGGGGAACGGCGGCATAAATTCTTTCCGGCTTTCCTTTTGTCTCTTTACATCTGTTTGCGGCTCGGCCGGAGCCCGCCGCTCCGCCGGCGGATCTAATAAATGCAATCGCGTTGTTACCTAGTAAACATTCAGCGATAATGTCGCCAATAAAGCGTTTCGTGGGCGAGCTACTTCTTTTTATTTCACTTGACGAGGCCGCCGCGCGGGCTGTGTTGGTCGTGTAAAAATGCGCTTTAATTAGGGCCGCGTGAAACGAACGCAGTGAATCTACATTAGGCGAATGGGGATCGTCGGTCCCACTTCCTCGCGCAGAGGTAACCGTACGTTAATTACCGACGAGCGAAAGCAATAAGCCTCAGATAGACGATAAGGCGCACCCCGTACGCTCCGAACTTGTGTGGGAAATTTTCATTAGTGAAATTTGAGGTTAACTGTTTGTGTGTTTTAGATAATTGGTCCGTGCGAGGCGCGGGCGCCGCGCGGCTTACACTTTGCTTTTTTGATTATTCGACGTGTCTATTACGAGCTCGTTTATTACTATATGTACATACGAGATCGTACACATTTTACCGGTGGTAGGTCTCTATTGCCGGAGACCGTCTATGTAAGTACGACTGCACCAAACAGCAGTACACAAATATTGTTCTGTTCCCGACTAAAAGCTCTTTGCCTACCCTAGTGAAAGTACTGGTGTCGAAACGAAATAGAGACGTCTATTACTCAAGGCTAGGTAAAGCAGTGTATAGAATCCTAACTAGGGCCACGTTATTATAGACGGACTTATCTCTTACCACCAGGTTAACGTCCGTCTTATCGCTTCGTTGAATTAAAAAAAAAATTTTCATTTTCTACCCCGCCTTGTAATGCAGATTTTTTCAAATATTGATGATTGAATCTAATATCATTATCTGCTGTAGTTAGAGGCTCAGATTGAGAAAAATATTCCGATCATACATTAAGAATTTATAGCTGGAGTAAACAACATCAAGTCTTCATTTATATTCTTAAGTTTATATAATTACCAACTAACAATTAACTTTCCTACAAACTTAACGTCATAGATCTTTCCGACACATAGACAACAGCTTATCAATACACAATATTCCTTTCCAAACTATGTTTGAGCTGGTAATAAGCGAATCAGACCTGTAGCTTACAATTACCAGCTAACATTGAATCCTTGCTTATAGGAGTTTGTATTAATATGTAAAACCTAAAGCAATGATACTTTTATTTTATTAATAAATTCATTTTGCCTTGTGAGAGATAAGTGCAATAGACAACATATGTGACACCTACAGACTACCTAAGAAATATTAAGGTTAGAATATATACGATGAGTCATAAGTATTGATTAATTTTTTTTTATATGAGCATACAATTTGTACTACTGATTGCCATTTATGGAATTATAACAACACACTGCGTCATTGAAGAAAAAATGTGAAGGTCCTGTTTTTCATTTTCCTTCCAAACTATAACTTGCAATGGTCACAGCAATATCTCTAAATGAACATATCATGATGTAATGTTATGAATGCAGCTTAAACTTACTATGTAAAACCTTTTAAAATTAAAATCGTTCTTATGTGTATTATTGCTTGAGAATACACGTTTTCACTCATATACAACAAACATATACTTTACCTTTTACATTGTCCCGTGGAGGTCATTTAGTATGATCTCACTAAAACCCTTGTATATAACAGGTCACATTTTCCTCCCATTGTTGGTTCAGTAATGGACATTAACCTCCACGCTGGCCAAGTACGAGTTAGCGCACATTGTGACTTCAAAGTTGTTGTAACATGGCCTCCTCACGATACTTTTACCACCAGAAGCAAAAGGTAGACGGAGATAGTACTCTTGTATTGTATTTTCGTGTGGTATAACCCAGAATTTCGATACATATAGTTATTATTCCTCATCTGCTGCTTTATCTTACAGAGACAAGTATAAATGTTATTGTTTTTTTATAAGGAGATGCAAGCAGTGAAATTACTAAATAAATGAAATCTATCTATAGTTTATGTATGACACTAACAGTGCATTCATATTATAACATATCAGGAAGACAAAAATGTATTACCACTTCAACGTCGTACGCGTTTAATTGTTTCACTTAGAAAAGTTGTATGTAAAACATGAATATATATTTTCAATAAAAAAAATCTCTTAATATGAAGAAGGACTCGATAGCTATAATACGTTATATGTCTTAGAAAATAGGATTCAAAATTCGTTGGCAACTAGAAAACTGTTTCCAGCTTCCCGGCGAGTTGGGATCAAATCTCTCCGCAGAACATCTGTCGTCGGAAGCCAACATTTTCTTGCAATAAAATCTCTTCCGGGACCGTTCTCTCGCTTGAACTGATGATGGCCAACAGGTGGTTTCTATCCAGTAGCCAATATCAAGTAGTTATATTGAGTATAGATGCTTAAATGATTTGTGAATGTTTATATATCATACTATTAGCATAATAAAAATATTATCTCCACTATAATTCCGTCCTGCATGTAAATCAATCGAGCTATAAAGAAGTACGTTGATAGTAGGGCATCTAAGAAGTTGAAGTTGTTGTTATTAATTATCGATTATTCGTTAGATCAGAATTGCGAAGTCCAGTGGATTTCGATTCGATACGATTTTTAATAGAAACTCCTTTTTAACATTCTCTTTGATCATGATCTATCGTAACGAATGCGGGAAAGTAAACGTTGATTTATTTATTGTTTGTACATGAACGTATGAAGCATGCTGATGAACGTGTAAAGGGTCCCGCACACCAACTCACTGGACCCAAACCAACCTCACCTGCTCGTGGTGCTCACTGCTAATCGACAAACGAGACTCTGACTCCCACAAACCTGCATTAGGCCAGCGTGGTGTGAAATGATTCAAATACAACCCCAAACAAATATGAACCCTTACAAACGACAGCCCCTAGGCCCGGCGTTTTGCGAGAAGTCGCTAGATGCGGGCAGGGCAGGACCGAGGAAGAAGGAGATTTTAGGACAGGCCTGTCTGTAGTGGACATCTATCGGCTGATGATGATTGCTTACATAACACTTATTCAATATAAAGTATATGACTTTAGGACTATAAAGGCTAATAATTTTATAGAGTTTTTATTAAACACGTCAGAATGTGATTGACGTATAAATTCGAGATACAAACATTTTGACAGAATTGTTTAATAAATAAATGAATCTATCTTCTCTTTGAGGAGTACTATTCAAGTATTTAAAGCTAGACAAGTGTACTCATACCCAAACACACGAAACGGCATTCAGAACTACATGCCGCATTTGTATTTGCTTCCGTTTCCAAGCCGAAATCCGTAAAGCCCTGTTAAATCCAATACTGAAGGCTTTCGATCTCTACTCTCCAGTTACCTAAGCAGTACGCTACAAGTTTCTAAGCCGAGTGGAATTCTACAAATGTTTCTGATGAAAAATGACAACTTATATTATGAGTGTAGATGACAAGTTTGCTCGCCCATAGATGCACTTCCGGCGGCACACCGCGTTATCTATTGAAAGCCACCGCCATAATCCGAACTATACCCTGCAAGTTTCTTCACTTTGGCGCTGGAAGTGTCAAGATTTAAGTAGTTTACGGCGGGAAGTCCGCTTGGTGCCGTCTTGTTTGGCCTGTGGAAGTTGCTAACTCGATATTGCACGCTCACTTTATGGCCAAGTTTAATGTCACGCTCCGCCGTTGCGTCTCCGCCGCGCCTCGCGGAACATTTATTAGTTTTCTCTCCGACGCAACAAGTTTGACTTTACGTTTTTTGTTCGCATTCGAGTGCACTTCACTTTAATATTCCGCTAGCGCTTGAAAACAAACGGACGTGTTTAAACAGCTCATACAAATAAACTATCGCCGGGCAAATTTAATTTTTATTTTGTATTCTCCAGGTTCACGTAAAGTTCATTGTTTATATTGCAAAACCGTCATCGTGTTATAATCTATTGTTTCCTTACATATGTATTGCAAATCGTCCCTCCTACTTGTTAACGATTGTTTAAGAGTCAATAACAGATACAAGTAATTACTAGATCATCTCATCGATTTAGCCAATTACCTACAATAAAACTAAAATTATGTTTTGATATTAGATTGGTGACGTCCTTTTTATATCACGAAGCTACGAAATAAGCAAAATTTCACTAGTGAATAAATACTATTGTTGGTAACAATATGGATTTTTAGGATATTTATCCATAATAGCCAATAAACGTCCCCACTGCTGGGGCACAGGCCTACCCTCAATATGAAGGCGATTGGGCCATAGTCACCACGCTGGCCCAATGCGGGTTGGTGACTTCACACATACCTTAGAGTAGATTCTAAGTCATGTTCAGATTTCCTCACGATGTTTTCCTTCACCGTTTATATCTCGCTGTTGTAACTAAAGTCCACAAATGTACATAACTTAAATATTAAAGACATCAGTACATGTCGAGATTCAAACCCGCGACTTTCGCAATGAATGCCGCACGGTCTAACCATTAGGCCAGCGCACTACATTGCATCAGTTGCAGCTACAGCATCCTTTTTGACGTCAGAAGCAGGCGCCGAGTAACTAACAGACAAAGCTTTAAAGGGTTTATAAGGGCAAAAAACCTGAGACATTTTTTTTATATACCTTAACTATGTATCTAACCCCACGTTACGCAAGATCATTTACTTGGTGTTATAAATAGGTTAAGTATACGGTTAAGAAACTAGAAGATAAACCGAATATTAAGAATATTCCAATATTATGGAATAGTTAGTTAAAAGAATATTGTACGTTAGACTAAATAAAAATAAACGTTGAGTGTGCAGTTGGAAATGAATCGGGCTGCCGTTTCTTTACGCGGTCATTAGGTATAAAAGCAAACGGCTCTATTAAAGCAGAATTGAGGAGTGTAAAGCGATCCGGCTTAAATGGTGCCGGGCGGGGCCCAATCTGGGTACACGGCATAAAAGTGGCATTAAAGCGCCGCGTCTGCGGTCCCGACGACTATCTGCCCTCGCGCCGCGCCGCGGAGACAGCCTTGCAATTTCCGCATCCGCTTACCTACGAACTCATCTTCTCCGTCTTAACTTCTTTATTTATCTGTCGGAGCGACGACTTGAACAGGAAGCTCTTCTGTTAATAACTGATACTCATAACAATGTGGCGCTAATTAGGATGATGTAATTGCACTAAGTTGTGCTTTGAGACATAAGATCTCATTACATCTTGTTACTCAAGTTATTTCATTAGCACTATTGAAAATTAATGATTCCACTCTACTGTTTTATCATCCAAAAGTATAAGACCAAAGTTGATAAGCTTTTTGCGCTAAACAATTTCCTGTTTGTTGCGGCGTTTTGCTAAGTTATTTCACTTTATGTATTATTGATTTCTGAATGTGTTACATTTAAGTTAAGCCCTAAACGAATAATACTAGTTAATGACAAACATACATTATTATTACGTTAGTTGTCATTATTTCATTACGACAAGTGAAAAGCTTTTACGTATAGAAGCAACTTGTTAGTAATGTGATAACTTACTCATAGAAATGAATAAAGACATGTAAACCAGCTGTTTCTAATTTAAGTATAGACCTATAGTTTCATATAGATTAAACCATAATTTCAAGTTATCCGACGTTGTTATCGTAACGCTGCCAGCACAAATGACTTCGAAGGATTATCGGGGGCGGTAAGCGAGTAGCATTTGAAAACTAAACTAAAACTAACGCTAAAGGCTGTTCCGTGTTAACGGTATCGTGACCCTGGCTTTCCGAAGCCATCTAATTAAATTCCATATGCATGTACTTCTAAAGTGTACACTGCAATAATTGTATTAGTTTCTAGACTGTTGATTTTACGTGGAAGTTTCTGTAGACAGAGATTTGCGTGACATTTTTTATTTAAAAATACATGACTACTCATAAGAAGTGGTAGGATTTATCATACTAGCACAAGACCATATCATGCTCATGGTCTTATAGCATAAGATTTCACTAAATACTACGGAACCGTATTCAAAATTAGTTAAAATGAAATTAGTAATGTAGAACTGGTGTCCGTCTAGGTAGGTACTACAGCAGTTCCTATTGTAGCCGACAGTAATTAATAAACACTGCTGTGTTCCGGTATGAAGGGAGTTGTAGCTAGTGAAATTACTGAGGTAACTAACCAACTAGCGCCTCATTGTTTTGAGCAGGCGTATGACTTATCATCAGTTGAAGGTCTTGCTCGTCTCATCGCTTCATTGTATAAAAAAAAAGGTATTTGTTTCTATGGAGATATGCGTATTGGTCTTTTTATAAACCGTGATGAAGCGTAGAACAGAAAATTTTTATTTGATGGGTAAAACAATGCGCAGCTCCGCCAGACAAATATTTTTCCATTTCCACGTAGATCCTCTGCAAATCGAGGATTAAGCACAGTATTGATGCACTCCCAACTATTATTTTTTTCCCGTTTGTTATTTCATTTGTACATTTTTACAAGAAACGCTCGATTCGTCGCGATCGTTACTTTATTATTATCTGTAAATTGTTTCAGCAAGTTCGAAGTTCGAAAGCTTGATATACATTATTCAGACAATCAATGTTTAAGTTACTTCAACAAGTTAAACCATCACTCGTCTCAAGTATTAAAATTGATATATTCTATGAGACAAAGGTTATTTTATTCATATAATAGCAAAGTAATAAACAGTAATTTACAGTCTCTTTAATTAACACAAATAATTAATTCAGGCCTTGTACATAACACAGTGTTATAAGTTAGAGATTAGTACAGAAATTTCCTGTCAATAACTCTAAGTAAAAAAAAAGTAATTATTTGCCAATGTAGCTGTTGTTGACAGCAGTTTGTGAATTAAAAGCAAAGTTATACCGTTGTTGCCTTATTGGTGGTAGCATAATAAACTAAATAATGATAAAAAGCTTTGTTAATTTTAAACGTCTCATTAAAATTGAAAGCATAAAGAAATTGTCTACGATTCAAACGTATCCACAACATATATTGCCTGAACGTGTGAGTGAAATAGATAACGGGGCACTCACTCTCAAGGACTAGGATTTCCTAAACACATTTCTCTGGGTGCATTAGAAAGCTTCATGAGTGCGGTCCTCGCGGCGGTCACAATGCGGGCACATATCGATCAGCAAACAATCCCGGGGCGAACAAGAAGCCAGGTGTCCCCCGCGCGCGGGAGACCCTTTCCGTCCCCATCCGGACCACTCCCGCGCCGCCCCGGGCCCTACATCAAAATGACGGAAATCCCATATTGCCTACACCGAGGACGGAAGCACAATTTTATAAGTAAGGGATTTGTGTAAATATTTTACTAGGACAGTGGATACCCGTTTAGTAGGTAACGCTGCCGCCGCCGGTACATCCGCGGTGCAATCACAAACTTTATTAATTTGCTGCTTGCTACTGCTGCTCATTGGTTAGAGCGGGCGGCCTTCGTTCCGAAGGTCGCGGCTTCGAATCTCAGCACGTACCGATGACTATAATATTTCAGTTATGTACATTTGTCAAGTTTAGTTACAACAGCGAAATACAAAACGGTGAAGGAAAACATTGTGAGGAAACCTGCACATGACTAAGAATTTATTCTGTGTGTGTGAAGTCACCAAGTCGCATTGGGCCCGTGTGATGACTATGGCCCAATCGCCATCATATTGAGAGTAGGCCTGTGCCCCATCAGTGGGGAGGTAAATTGGCTATGGTGGTAGGTGATACTGCTGGTTACGTTTTCCGATATTATTTTAAGCCTCTCTGCTTACCCGACAAACTCAAAAGTAAGTATATTTGTTAGACGCTACTTTCGCGAAATGTATAAATTCGTAACGTTTCACACTCCACATCCTCCGCAAGAAAAATACGAAAATACGATATCGCGAGAGAGTCAAACTTTTACAGTGGAAGTTTCAGTTCAAGTTACTTTTACAGTGTTCGCAATGTTTGGATTTGTTCGCGGTGCTTGAATACTCAACTGTTGAACGTCTTGAATTGCTTGCGGTAATATAACACTGAAAATACAATTTGTTTTCGCAGTGATTTCAGCGTAATAACTTCACTTATATCTATATGTTTAGACAAAGTGAAATTCAAACTGAATACCTTTGTTGATGTTTCTAATATTACAACGAATGCGTAATGTTTTTAATAGTACTTTCATTATTAATAACAAGCTCAAGACCAGAATAGTATTCTCAATTTGACTTTAGTATCAAAAGGCCGATCATGATGATGATTTTGATTTATAAAAGTAGTAGAATTTACGTTTCGTTGTTACGTAGGTTTTACTTTATAGCTCGTTTCACTCGGTATATTCTTGTTTTCTTGATCTTTGCAACCTATTGGTGTACTACACTAACGCAGTGAATACCTCCATGACTCGGTTCCAATATTCGTGGGGTTAACTCTTTCCATTTCACAACGTCACTGCATTCACAAATTAAACGACCGAAAATGAGCACCGCGATGGCTTTGATCGTTCCGTAGCCTGGGTCCCGTGGAGACGAACAAAGTTAACTCCGAAACTGCGGCTTTACTTCTTAAATTATTCTCCAAAAGATTTTCTAATTTGCCCGCTCCTCCCGTCCTGCGGATGCCGCGAGCGAGAACACAGTTAAACAAGATTTCCACGTAAGGATTAATAGGTTTACAGTCGTCCCCGGAGAGTGCCTTTTTGATCGTCTTTAAGGGCCGCTTGCCATACGATGCCAACGGTAAAGTTAGGTGGTGCTAAAGTGAACTTTAACGCTTAAAGCATACAATTCATTACTTACGATGTTGATCAGGCATACTTACGAGCCGTATGCGCGCCGCGTGTGTCCTCTGGGTAATGTTTCGTATTAAGCAGGAGAGGAGCTGTGATTTTGTCAAAGGTAAGAAAATTGGTAACGTTAGTGGCTGATTCCGAGTGACGTGTGAAATAAGAATTATGGAAGCGAGCTAAACTTCCGGTATACTTACAACGTTCAGATGATATATTTTATTTTTTACCTACTGTCAGTAATTTTCGATGAATACTTTAATCTAAAAAAGCGTCTATTTTTGAAAACTATTGTTTGCGAACTCATCATATGAGTATGATACTTGTTTTCAAATTGTACGCATCTGTAGCGTTTATGTTCATTTGTGTTATATGAAAAAAAAAACTATCGCAGCATATCCGAAATAAGCCCAGAGTCAAATAGCTTGAATTGTTGTAACCAGTTAAAGAGGTAGTCGTACGAGCTATACGTTTCGAAGAGACATGGGTTCAATCCCTATTTAGCTTTAGTTTCAGGCGAAGGAAAACTTTTACCAGCATTCTAGATATGAACGTTAGCTGAACAGAGAGATATGTCATAGAGATATTGATCTGTTAGTAGTTAATATTTCCATGTACATTCCATACAGTGTGTATATGTATGTTCCATACAGTGTAAGTGAATATTTAGTGCAAACGTAAACGCTATGAAAATTACTTAATATAGAAATTATAGCGATGTAGCGCCATCAGACAGCACGTTACATACAATATTAAAAAGTACGTGAAAACTTCACACCCTGAACCTATAACCTAACAAATGTTTAAACTGTATATTTAGTTGTATTACTCGTTGCTCAGACTATATAATTGTAGTTTACATGTATTATGTAATATAGTTTATGTAATTGTATTCTTTTCCTTGTCGGTTTTCTTGGCGTTTTATTTCTACCTTTAGCGCCTCTTCAAAAATACTATTCTCCATTACATACTATACAATTACTAACTTTTTTTAACAGATAAACATGGAGAGATAACCTCTCTATTTTAGTCGGTGAGTTAATCGTAAACTCTGTAGACGTAGATGTGTTTCGTCTGGGTTTAAATATACATTCACGTTTATGTCAGTAATCCAAAAAATTTTTCAAAAATTAGCATAGTTGGATAGCTCCTTCCAAAATTGTGATATTCGCGAAGTCTGACTTGACTCGACCCTTGACCCAATTCGCGGCTTATTTTGCTCACTTAATTTGGCTCATCCTGTTTGCTTTGCGAGTGCGGAAGCATCGTGAAGCGGAATTTTTTATTTCGGCCGCCGCGTAAAGTTAATTGAGTGGGGCGAGGGACAATCCGTGGCTGTGCGCCCCGCCGATACTTCCCGCTCCCACCTACACACCTATACACACCTCTATACACCTATACAAACGTTTATTGTCGCTCTACATCTCACTAACTTCACTTTTACAGAGTTTTATGTCCGAAAAATTTACGCGAGGAGCGTTCCTCTGCAGCCTTTATTGCGGCAGCGGAATGCGCGGCCGGGGACCCTGTAATTGAATGTAATTTCGTTAGGTTCTTTCCTTTACCGCTGTAAAATAAAATTTTACGTCTTATTTATTGTCACGGGGAACAATGTCTGTGCGGACGTACTCCTGCTACGTCTACGTACGGCTACGTCGCCAATAAAACTCCTCCTAATAAACCCGAACACAATCATTACGCGAATTAATGTGGCTCCGTGTGTGCAGTCAAAGCGGCACGCGTGGAAACGAGCTTTCGAATATTAACTACATACTTATTGTATGTAAAAACGGAAAGCTTTTCGAAATCATGCCTAAGTGACATCTTATTTCACTTCTTTCAAAATACTTGGTTAATTTAATTCGTATGTTTTACTTCGCTACGCTCGCTGGCCTAATGGTTGGAGCGTGCGGCTTTCATTCCGAAGGTCGCGGGTTCGAATCTCGGCATGTACAGATGACCTTTAGTTACAACAGCGAGATATAATCTGATCACATCTGGCGAAAAGTGGGTATTCATTCACCTCTGCCTACCCTTACTGGGAAAAAGGCGTGATAATATAAAAAAAATGTTTTACTTTAGTTTATCCTATAGCTTACTAATTAATAATGACTTGTTACACAATTATATATTATTTTCATGTAAAACTATATTATTAACAATTAACTTAACATTGATTTGTTATTTGATAAATTTCTCTAAAGTTTTAGAAAAAACCAGCAGAATAGAGGACTACAGACTACAGTAGAATGCTTTGTGGCATTATTTCCGCCATTTTGTTTAGTTCTATTGAGTTTTTATTCTTTAATATTTTGCACAAATAGATTTTAAGTATAATTAAACAATAGCCTAAGTTCAATGTTGAATATTGGTGACAAATGGACATAACAAAGAAATGAATATGAGCGACGGGCAGACAGGTGATATAGCAGCATACAAGCATTGTGGACGTCAACGAAAAATGCGAAAATCAATAAGTTATTATCGTATGGAGGGCACCGCGGGACACACTCGTATTTCATAACGTCGTGACATTCAGTAATGAGGTTTTTTAAATGCGCCCATTCGTTATGAGAACGTAAACGGACGACGAAAATTTATATGTCAGATAAAAATAATCGAATCAATTCGCATTATCTCCTAATTGAAAAATTTATCTGGCGCTGCAATAAACTTGAAGTGTTCAACTCGTTGCCTGCGGATATTACAACAGTTCAATAATACACACTGCCTCTAACAACGGTTAACGCTTACAAATAATGTATCTAACTAGTACTGGTAAAACGTAACCTTAACTAAGTTTACTAAATAAGTTATTGGACGCAATAGATGCAATAGACGCAATCCGGATATTAGCTACCATGACACTATTAACTCTTCAAGATATCAACAAACAGGATCATTCTTTGTCAATCATAATTCATACTGTACAGCCGCTTGGTTAACAAAGATCCTGGTTCGATTACAGGACCATATGAAAGGTTACAAGATTTTTTTAATCTGGTTAAATCAGGGTTTTTCTAACCAGACCCTATATTTTGTCCGGTTCCTCACTAATACTGTTTTCTAGAGATATTTTATGCAATTACTATATCCTTTCTTTCCTTTTAATACGATATATATTTATTGATCTAGCTTACTTTAATACTATATATAATATACTAATCTACCTTTCTATTTCATATCCTATTCTCTTCTTCCTTCTAATTTAACGGTACTCTATTGTAATCTGCAGATGAAACAACATTGATGTTATCCAATTGTAGATGAGTCTTGCTAGACCAGAGCACTATACCATATACCTCATTGTTACATATCACATAAAAATTGTTAGCTCATTATCGATTAAAAAACTAAGTTTTTAACATATATTGATGATCATAGAGGTTACTAGTGCGATGTTTGCTGCGGCATATCTACTCGTATACCCCCGTATCTACTCGCATCCCCTGAGAACATGGCGTGTAATTAATTATATAACGAAAGCACGTAGCTGCACAGTACATGGGTTCAATAGTGAATAACTTAATTTCTGTTATATCTAGGTATAGACCGGAATGCGGTCGCGGCATAGTTTCGAGCGCGACTTATAACAAAGTTATACCTCTACATACTAACTTGATTTCATACATTTGATGTACATATTAATATTAATATCACTCCTTTGATGTTTGTTTTTTATTATATAACAACTACATTAAATTACTATATCCCGTTTTGATGGGCGTTAGTAGGTAGTTGGTAGTAAGGGTAGCTAGTTAAATTACTGGGGTAATGAGACTTAATATCTTTTGTCTTAAAGCGACGAACACAATGTGGTGTAGTATATACTGTCCTAAGTAGCAGGACGTTGTCATGAGCAGGCACAACGCTTACCATCATCGCTTCGTAGAATAATAAAAAAAAATCCTTTATCATTTTCTACGAGTTACTGAGGTTAAGTTAACCAAAGAGAAGGTAGCATTACAAGGAAATAAGTTATTTGATAATAGGATCGTTACGTATCTTTACGTCTTCATATCCTTTTAAAGGTTAGTGTGAAATAAAAAAAAATAAGAGCAAATAAATACGAAGCAGAGAGTGTTGCGCGGTTTAAGAGGTGATACCCAAATATGGCTCGCGTTTAGTACGCCGTACGTACAGAAATGCCATATTTCATTGCATCATTATTTCACTTTCCTCTTTGACTCCTCGCGGGAGGGTTTTACTTGTAGGGCCCGTTGCCATAGCGACGCCGGCTCTACGGATTTGGCGAGAACGCGGCGCCGAACACAGCCTATCTTATATTTCAATGTATGAAATCACGCCTGGAACGCGGATCCCGTCGACTAGGTAAATAGTTTAAGTTGGAGAATGTTAAGTTATACAATATCGTGTTATAAAGTCATTTCGGATAATGTAAGCAAGTTCTAAACTCGATTGAGCCCGCAAACCGGCGAGCTCGCTCCTGCCGGGTTGTTTCGTTAATCAGGTTTATCGTATGCACCTGATGCTTCATTATTTAAAATATTATTACATACAACTATATTAAATAATAAGTTATAACGGTAATAAGTCAAAATTTACCACCCTACTGAACCAAAAATATATACGGTGAAAAGACTACTCATTACTTAATACCTCGGCTTATAAACTAACTACCCTCTACAGTAAAAAGTATACTAACTCATCAAAACATTAAGCATAGTCTAAAATTGTATTTTCTTCAAACCTAATTCTTTTGAAACCTAGTTCATTAGGCTTACCTAGCTCTTCTCCTATACATTATTGTATGATATACATTGTGTGTTCTCTGCGTCAGTTAATGGTCTCGATGATTGATTCTTATCGTAGCATTATTGACTAGCCTTCGTGGATTTTTCAATGCCAACTCTGATATTTTTGTTGTACTAGATCAATGATTAAAATGATAAATAAATAAAAAATCTATGGACAGACGTTGTGTCTAAATAACGCAACTTCAATATATAGCGTCAAGAGAAGCAGAATATTTCCCTGATTGTGAAGGCTATATCATGCGCTACTCAATATTCTCATTCACAGCACCACACTAAGCTTACTTAAAGAGTGGAAAGCGTAAAATATTAAAACTTGGTATGGTTACATATTGATTAAATTAAAACTTCCGCTTCAGGACCGGATACCGTATAGGACAGTAACCGTTGCGCTATACTAAATTACGCGGCCACTTACAAAATACTAATTATAGTAAATCAAGTCAATACTATTTCTGTACGACTTTAGGCTAACATATTCCTTCTCTATAACCTTTCATTCTCATATTTTGACAGCATGAATACAGAAACGCTGTGTTGGGTGGCCAGATAAACTAGTTCGTTACTGCACTACTTGCTAAAGGTCACTAATAATCTAGCCGTGAAGTTGAACTAGGAAGCTTAGTGTTACAAGCCAAGAGGGTAACCGCTGTACTGTTGAGCTGTTTATCTTTTCCTTACATCCTATGAAACGAAGAGATGAACAGGACGTTCAACTGATGGTAAGTGATAGGCCTGTTCATAACAACGGGGCTCAAGTTAGAATGGTACACAGCACCAAATTGTTCTCGTCGCCTTGAGACGTAAGATAGTATCTTCTTAGCCCAGTAAATATACTAGCTACAGCGACTTTCAGACCGGAATGCAATAACGTTTGCACACTACTGTAATGCGCTAGAAATAGGCGCTACGTTAGTACCTACCTAGACTGTCTCTACCAACTGAGATCTTCCACCAGTGAATCTATAATTTTAGTTCAATATTTTTGTTCTGTATACCGAATCTACGATATTTTCAATTATGTTATATTTTGGTTTTTGTATATAAATAAATAAAATACTAGTACTATAGATAATAATACTATAGTGTCACCGGATGTAAACTTGAAATGGAATTAGGAAGGGCGAAGTCGAGCGAGGGCCTTTGTAATTGCTAACTACTGTAAACTCTTTGACGTCCTTGATGTGAGAGGCGACGCATGTTTCCGTCGCGGAAAGCACGCGGGGTTACATCCATCGTTGATTAGGCGATGCGATTTAAATTACTTCTGAATAAATAAACGACCACCAAGGAAACGTCTCCTAAATAAGCAAACAACTAATAAAACATTAAACCTGAGCGAGGTATAAAGGAAGGCCAAGAAAAAAAGAAGGAGCAATTAATTCCGGTGGAGCCGCAACAGTTGCAATATGTGAAGCCATTAATTTAATTCAGTGTACGTGCGGGCCCCGAGACACGGTTTTATACCTTAATTGAGATTTAAGAACAGCTCGGGGGCCCACCCCCGTGTTTTTGTGTTTGCGAGACGCTTCGCCTCGAGCGTTCTCCCCGCTTGTCCCACTAAGCCGCTGTAAGATATACCTCGGCCCCGGCAGCACTAATTGTGCTGTGACTTCTACCCTCGCCACTCGCTGCCGGCCTGACCTTTGATCATTGTTTTTATTATTACATTTAAATTCCTTTAATTTTACATTATTCAATAGAAGCTTTTTCAAATTAAATGTGATATATGGTGAGAATCGCTGGAACCCACTGGATGCGTCCAACGCGGTACCGATTCATGTCGAGATCTTTAAGGGAGGCCTATGTCCAGAAGTGCACTTCTATCGGCTGATGATGATGATGATTATATGTACATAATTGATTTCTTAAGCAAAGTAAACAATTTCTAAACTTAACTTGAAATTTCCATTGCAGCATTTGGAAATATGCTACCGATCTTATACTTTTCAAGTTACAACTACAAGCAAAGTTATACATTTTATTGCATAAAAAATCTCAAACAATAAATAATTGATTGTAAAAGGATGCTTTAATAAAGCAATCTTGAAAGGTTTTCGCAAAATAAACTTAATATTTTATTCTCAAAGCAAAGGTACGTTACAAGACGCTTAATATCTTTACAACTTCATACAAAATTCGTTGTATCTAATTCGGGGCTTATCTTGCCATCTGTAATCTCGCTCGCCCTCCTTCATCTACCAAGGAGATGCCTCCGAGGATTCCCCCCTCCTTTTCCGGTCCCTTTCCTACGCAAGATGTTCCCTCAAGAGCCCTCGTCTCTCGAGTTCTTGGTCGAAGTTCATAATACCCTATTAACGGTGCACACGACCACGAAACGATGAAATTATGTTGCCGTTTTAACAATAGACGGCAGGAGTGTTACAGCGTAAACAAATCTTTAAATGTATCAATGTTTAACCGTTTGCACAATTGTTTTACGGATTGGGTAGGTCTTGATGACATTATTTTAATTTGTTATGAAATATACTATATTATGTTTGATCTTTAATGGAGCTTTTCACTGAATCATATGTGAAAAGAATACATGCGTCGAGTTAAGAATCTCTTATCCTTGATCAAAAAATACAATCGCAAAACTATACGAAATAATATTAAACTAATAACATCAGAGTGAAGGTATCGAAAGGAACTTACATATGTATCGGTCCTTCGTGTTTTGAGGCAATTTGGGGATGTGACGCCGCCATAACATATGATCTGGGGTCTCGCGGGACCCTCGCTACAGGTTCGCTGAAGCGAATTATAAACCTGTTGACAACTAATAATTTGTACCCTGATCAGAAAATAACTCGGTAAGAAATGGTATACACCTGATTTTTCTGAAACATACATGGACGTATGTATTTGTTTAATAAAATGTTATTAATGCCGTTAACTGATGAAACGGTTTTGATTCAGTTTTTGTTTGTGATTGAATGAAATAGTATTTTTAAGTGCGACTCCTACTATTATGTATACCCCTTCAACATTATTGCCCGTTTTATATTTGTGACAGGTAGTAATTAAATATTATATGATCCTTTTATATCGGAGAAGTTGAGTAAAAACTAAACGTATGGATAAAACTTCATATAATACAAATTAAGTACGTAGTAATTTGCACAGAATAAATGTCTTCTCCTCAGAAGGAGGGTATCTTATATGAAAAAAGGGTAGTTTAGATGAGCGCGCTGCTATAGAATAGTAGCGTGAAGTAGTAAGTGAAATTGTGACCGTCGCCATCGATGGTCACGATCTTATAATATTATCTGGAATCGAAGTCAACTGCTAGCCTATTGCAGAAAAAAAAGGCGGAAATATTTGTTCTATTTTTTTATATTCCAGCTATCACAATCGCGATTGTTTACTGCAGGTACTTAATAAAGATTGCATTGAAACACAAGTACAGAGAAAATCTCTATAATTTTCCAAACTTGAGCTTGCAGGGCTAAATTTCCAGAGAAATTGCTACTGATAAACATCTGAATAAATCGTTTCATGTTAAAAAGAATAGCTGAAGATCGGATAGGTTTTCTGTTTTACATTCAAAATTTCAATTTGAAGGAGGAATTTCGTGATGAAGATGATGAGTTAATAATCCGTATTATATAGTCCAGCATAATTTTCCAACGGTAGCCTGACGTGTTAGGAGTGTCATGTTAGCGTAACTAGTGTAATGAAATTTCAGATAGGCCGTGCATGCGATGCGACGGACGGTGCCAATTGTCCGGCCAAGCGGCAGCGGCGCGTAATGCGATCGTATAAAACGCACGCTGCAATTAAATACACGTGCGCTGTCCGCCGCCGCCCGTTCACGAGTGAGGGAGCACCGCCGCGCCCGCTGCAAATTGTACAACTACCGCACATACGAAATGTAGGGTACTTCGAAACCCGAAATATATATTTTTTTATACATAAAGCGCGACGGACATAGTGCTAGTTGGAATGATTTACACTGCACCACGTTGTGCTCGTAGCCCACAGAGATACAAATTTATGTCCCATTACTCCAGAAATTTCAATGCCTAAAACTACCCTTAAACCTTGAACGTAATAATGTTTATACACTATTCCAGCGATAGTACACAGACCGTATGTGGCAAGAGACTTATCAACAGCTAATAAATTGTCTGTGTCAATTGTTCTACATCTCAATATCTTGTTATACTTTGTTTTATTTGAAGTATTTGTAAAGACATGTTATATATTTTTTTTCTGAACTCCTCTGAAGGTAAGTTAGTTATATGAAATATCAAATTCCTTTTTGTTCTTAAAGTGTTAAAATTATTCCTCCACATATTATTACATAGATTATAATGTTATCTGACATAACAAGTTGCGTAAATTATTGAAGCTCAAAATGTACAATAGCCATTATCTCGGATCAGCGCGGACTTAGAGCGGGCCCCTGTGAAAGGGCCAACGTAACGCGGCTTTGCCGTTTGCCTGTGTAAATTCAAGTGTCCTCGTACAGACATTTCACATATGGACCCCATTGACGTTGAAGCTGCTGCTTATGGAGTAAAGTGTGCGTAAAGCTGAAGCAACATAGCATTATATAGCTATAACAATAATAGTTCAAATTAAGTAATAACTTTATTACTTTTTATCTCTATATAGGTTATAAGGCTAGAGGAAGACCTAAGAAAGTGTGGATGGATTGTGTGAAAGACGATATGTGCAAGAAGAATGTGTATTTGAACATGACGGCTGATAGAGGGATATGGAAGTACATACTGTGCCGACCCCAAATAGCTAGGAAAAGCAGGAGAAAGAAGAAGAAGAAAGATTTCTATATATAACCAACTAACTGATCCCGGTCTGCTTTTCAGCCATAATATAAAATTAGACTTGAAATTGGTCTGAAATTAGAGAGCCTTGCGAGCAACGGCAACCGCAAATGACTAACTATTGCAACCGTTACTATAGCAACTGCATAAATAATACGAAATGAAAATATTTAATTAGAAGAAAATTATAGAACATTTGAAATTCCCAAAATTAAATAGCCTATAACCATCTACAAATCATTCCGCGTCGGATGGTCATGTGACCACGTCGACACGTTCACTAGTTGGCAGGAACCTTCTTACGTACAAGCTGCTTAACCATCATGAAAACAATTAGAAATATTAGTGTAAAATATATCATAAAACTATCTCTAACATACATAATTTTTTTAAAAAAAAAAAGCAGATCAGCTTAAATGGAAAATTATTTGAAATTATGAGTTTTCTCTGCGAGAGCACTTGTTAAGTAAATTTCCATTTATATACGCACTTACAAAGGAACAAGGACCCTTGAGCGGAGTGGGCAAACATCTCGTAACCTACTCGTATTTGAAGCTTATTATGCTTTACAATATTGACTCTCGTATTTGATCTCTTTATTAATGAAAAGATCAATATGATGATTTGTTAATATTTCATCAATACGACTAAAACAATAATAAAAGCGAATGTTTGAAAACAATGTGAAAGGATATGCTTGTACTTATTTCGTTTTTGACATTTATTTGTTAAGTAATAAACGTTTCACAGAGAAAATTCAATAATTCACGTGGTCCCGTGGGCTTCCGGGGGAAGTAGATAACATCTTAAAATGTGAAAGTTTTTGAACGGGTATTAGGGTCTCCAAGGACCCGCGGCCAGTGAACACTTGGCTATTTTGCCACAAAACTTTACGTATTTTGGAACATTGTTTTGTCCTATACAATAGTAAGGAATGTAGGAACACTAAGTTATGAAAAAAAAAACATTATTTGATAAATTTTCCTAGGAATACTAACACATAAAGCTTTTTTTGACAATTGACCTAATTTTTTTATTCGATGAGGTAATGATATAAGCGTATAACATCGTGGCTCTCAGTTTCATGTATTGCAGTGGTAATAAAAGTTAATATCTTATGACTCAAGGCGACAGGCATAAGATATTAAATCTTATTACCTCAATAATTTCACTGCCTACAGCGCCCTTCAAGCCGGAAAACGGTAATTATTGCACACCACTGTTTGCCGGCAGAAATAAGGACTGCGGTGGATAGATACAGGATCTAGATTGCCTCTGACAACAGAGAGCCACCACTAGTTAAGTTGGATTACAATTTTTGATTTTTTTTCCTTTTTAGTTTTCTTTGAAGTGGGATATAGCGTTATAATCGGTTAAGTTAGCCCTAGCAAATAATTGGCTGATATATCCCAATGTTTGAACGTAAGTGCAAAGTGCATCCCACAGGTGGATTCGTTGATAAACCCCGTCACATCTAAAAGAGCAACGCCGCCTCGCTGAATATTAAATCAAAGAACACACACAACAGTGGATGGAGTGTGTGGCGCTCCGTGGCGGAGCCTCCTCCTCGTGCCTGAGCTCACGCGGCATGACATATTTATTATTTATTTGGGAATTCTCGAGGCGCGCCCCCGACGGCCGGCTCCGCTCCACCCAGAATTATGAAAAAATAACTCATTTCCGACGACATATTGACTTTGCCCACAGACAGGAAAATAGAAGGCTCACATCCTTTCGGGAATTGCATCGATACAAGTTTGTTTTCGGATCGGTAGTGTTATTGCTTCCAGCCCGTTCGTGAAATCGGTTGTACGTTAGGCAGACGTGTTCTCTTTTTTATAGAAAAAAATATGGCAGCGTAATTTTACTACCAACCTAATTTTTTTTTTATGTTATCACCTTTGTTTCCCAGTAGGGGTAGGCAGAGGCGAATAAACACCCACTTTTCGCCAGATATGGTCAGTATAGGTCCCATGTAACAGGGGGCGAGCCTGTTGCCACTTTATTCGGGCCACCACATACACACACAAAGATTTCAGTGCGCGGGTTTCCTCACGATGTTTACCTTCACCGTTTGTATCTCGCTGTTGTAACTAAAGTTCACAAATGTACATAACTTAAATATTAAGTCATCGGTACACGCCGAGATTGGAACCCGCGACGTTTGGAATGAAAGCCGCACGCTCTAACCATTAGGCCAGCGAGCTACTTGAAAATAACGTGGTTATAGTAAATTTTCATATAGCTTCAGCTAACCGATGTCATCACCTGTGCGGAACCCACAGCAATTTTGTAATATGCTTTATGCAACTGCAGTATGCCGATGCAGGCCATATGAAAAAGTTGAGACTTTATCTGGTATATCCGCTATATTGATTTTTACTTTCTGTTGTGGAGTTATCTCTCTCACAAGCTTAAACGTAAATAAAGCACTAATGTTTAGATTTCAATGACAAACTTTCTTTGTCTTTGTAAATCAGCTATTACTACAGGTTCGACAAGCTTAGTCTACATACGTTTTAATCTCTTAATACATCTTAAAACTACTAAACGTTTAAAGGATGGTTTAAAAAACAATATCGATGATTAACTACAATCACAAGAGATGTTACATGTTTGTATAGACTGCGTAATTATCAAAAGTGAACTAGCTACACTACTGTTCCTTTAACAGTATTATAGTATCCACTTTTTCCTTAAAAAGCCAACGTCGTATTAAAAATGGAGAATCGTCCGTTCTCGTATTATGTATGAGAAAGCTATGAAGTATGTCAATAACCAAAAAAGTCATTAATGTAATGAAAGCGAGTGCAATGGCTCCCGGCTTCATCATTCGCGTATACGACTTCCGCCGAAACGCCGATTTCAATAAGAGCCGCGATCACTGAATAGAGTTACCTCATAACATTTTTATTGTACAATAAGAGTTTCCCCGCAGACGGGGGAGTGTAAACGGCTGTTATTGCTTCCACGGAGCGTCTATTCTGTATCGAAACCGTAACACTGTCTCGTGGTGGAGTGGCCGGAGCCGCAACGCATCCGTCCCGCCTCGTTCACGTTAAGTGACTTAGAAACTGCGATTATTGAGTTCCGCGAGCGAATGAACTCGTGATATCAACCCCCGCTGATATTGTTACTCCGCGATATTGTATACAATATTGGTCCTCTAGTACCACTCATAAACTTAAAATCTTCAAAGTTTCCGATGTATAAATATACTTTTCTCTTCTCTTATAACTGTAAGAGAAAATATTCTATGTCAAAAAAAAATCTATGCATGATACCAACACAAAATTGAAGATTAAGTGTTAACATTAATATGTAAAGTCTTTTTTACGATCATGGAACTGTTTGCTATTATAAGCGCCTGTAGGGCGACAAAGCCGTATTAACTTATTTTCACTATAAACCCCAATACGAATATGAGCAGTTATAATTTACGACTACCTTCGTTAAGGTGTTTACATAATGATATCTAGTTACACTAGTTAATTTAACATAATAACACAGTTGAAAGTTGCTGTAGTAGTACCAACTTTGGTTATTTAAAAACAAAAAACAACGATCATTATAATAAGCTACAATAAAGTAAATTTTACTTAGTTGTAATCATTTTAAAGATCCGTAGCAAGTGGGGAGAGGTGGTCTCTGCCTACCCCATTGGAACGAGGCATGATATATAATATATGTATGTATGTTAAAATTAAATTAGTTTTTCAGCGTAATTAAAAGACAACTTACAGTATATTAAAGTGTGGAAAACTTTTATAACTGGACTATCAACAAATAGTCGTCGTCTTAAAAAACTTTTATCGGAAGCCTCACAAACAACTCATTAAACATTTAAACTTAATTTCGTCTGCGGAGCTTTAACCGTAAAAGGCTCCCTAAAAATATCGTATAAAGTTTTATTCATCAGATTAGAGGTGACGCGGTGCTATCGAGCAATAAAGAGCAGATAAACAGCTGCCTGTAACGCGTACAGGCAGCTTCTAAACTATTTTCCATGTCAGCGAAATTGCGCGATTATTGAGGAGTTTATAGAGCGCGCGCATTCCGCTGCTTCGCTGTAAACCACCGCCTGAATTCAGGTGATAAAGTTTTTTTATTCGTAAGACGAGACGAAAACGAAGACACGAAATCGAAGACGAAGAGATGAGAACAGCATGACATTGATACGACAGTGATAGCTAGCATATAACATATATACTGGTTAAGATGTTTCCACAGCATGAAACCGCAGGACTTCGAAACACAATAGAGTAGCTCTTTCTTACTATTGTGTTCAACCTTTTATTTTAGTATCGGATTGTGTTTTAATATTATTTCAAATAAACATTAAATCGATCGTTGTATAAATTTTTAAAATGTCTTAATTTACAGTTTTATTTTCTACCCTTAGGTATTCCGTGAAGTGACCACGGGCGTGAGCACCCTGGCCGACAAATAATATCCGACCCTTCGAACTCTACATCCCACCTTTGCATGGTTCACTAAACTGTCTATCGTTTTTCTTTACATGAACAGAAGATTCACAATTATCAAATTAAATTCGTTTGTGAATCTAAACTACGATTTTTCATATTTTGATAATTAACTACACGTTTAGTTTATCTTCGATTAGAGTTAATTTAAAAGATATACCCACAAGCCATAAGAATATCCGAATATAATGTTATTTTCCTCAGACTCGGTTTTTCTCCTAACGAATCCTTTCACTGTAATTAAATCTTGAAAATTCGAAACGAGAAACACTATTGTATACTTACATAGATTTCAAATAAAGGAATATTTTACGAGCAGCAAAAAGGGGATAGTAAGGAAAAGAAAATTGTAAGGAATTAATAGGCTTAAGAACATGGCGCTATACTTGAGAAGAGTTCAGTTTTCATAAGATCCCACTCAATGACAACAATAGGATGTATTTCAAATACACGATGATACCTTTCCAAAATCTCATTCCATTGTATTGATACGAGATCCGCGTAATAACGCACAAAAGTAATATGTGCTCACCGTCAATAATACCAAGTAGTGAGTGGATGTTTACATTTCCCCAAATAAACAAACGAATGCTTAGTTCCTGTGACATATGCGTTTATCTCTGATTAAACATAATAAAACGTAACTTAATAAAGAAGAATAAAGTCAATACAGAGATTTTATTGTATGGAAAAATAATATATTTAAATGTTTTTGTTAACAGAACAAAGAGGAGCTTCATTACATGACACTAATTGGTAACTGTACTCTGTATGAGCCAGCTTGCATAGTGGGTGAGTTCTTGCGCGTGTATTTACGTTTAATTCATTACAACCCCCGTTCGGATCGCGGAACGTAGTATCACACCACTCGTCGTACACTCGAGTGAATAAATGAGTAATTCGATGCCGACACGTCTCGATGTTTCTCGGTTTATACAAAGTTAGCTTGTTTCGCCGACGCGTCGCGATCAATCATGGCGGCCGGTGCGACCCGACAGCGCCGATCATCGTGTTTTGTAAACTCTTTCATTAATCTAATGAGTTTGTCGAGCGCGCCCCTTGTTCATGAAGTTCATGTTTGCTTGGGCGTCACCGATACTTCCTTCGCTTATAAATCAATCGATCTGAAACTTTATATTGTTTATTTATTTGCGATATTACTAAAGCTCCGTTCACCGTCTCAAAGGTTTCGCTTTAAGCTAAAAGAATTAGGATGAGACGGTTTTCGGTGTCGGAGAGTGCAACCGCACGTAAGCTCCCCGTCAGACTTATTGTTGAATTCCGGCTTAACCAGATCTGAAATGTGTTGGCCTTAATCCACTTAGAATAACAACACGGCTAATGTCTGCCGCCGTAGAATCTCGTCGTTTCTTATTGTCTCCGGTCTCGGGGATTTCCTACCAATTTATTGTATATTGTAAGGAAATAAGGTAAATTACAACGAACTATTCAAGGAATTCTTGTTTTAATGCACAGACAAATTCTCTGCTGCTTTAATAAATATTAACTTGGTTCGAGTCTGGCATGTTAGCGCTTTTCCGGATATTATTATAGTCAATTTGTACTTTACTATAATATGTAGAAAATATGTTACAAAGGACGGGCTTAATTTCCAAGTGACTATTAATTCTACTGTGTAATTAGAATAAAAGATAAATAGTGAAATCGCAGTTTAAAAACGTTATAAAGAAAAAACTAGTAATATCGTTCACATGTGTACATACAAAAGATACGATATCCTTGATTTTAATTATTAACAGGAGTGAATTGAAAAAGAAGTTGTAAAGTAAAAATTATGGTACATTATATGAACTAATTTTACTGTTAATTAACTGAAGATAGTTACCAATAGCCGAGGAAATATATAACGCAACGTTTTCCATAGACGAGTCCATGTCAACGAAATGGTATCCCGTTCGAGCTGAGCGCTATACAGATTGAATAATCAAATTTGGTCGTAACCAAAACTTTTCATAATCTCAATTAAGCAAATTGGAAGCGTTACACGGTGTTAAAGGCACTTTGTTGCGGGTCGACTGTGTCCCGTCAACGTAATCAATACCTGTAGGTACTTTGCAATCAATTTGGGGACAAAGCGGTCGGAACCGCGGCATTCATCCCGGCAAAAAGGCGCCGAGTGGAAACCGCAAGTGATCGCAACATCGACCAACTTCCCCGACCGGTGTTCATTAGAAGTTGGACTTATATGAATTTTCAACAACTTTTCGATGTAATGAACACTAAAAGCTGTATAAGTTTCGAGCGCTTCGAATTAATAACCGCCCGCCCGAAATCCAACGCTCGCGCTTCATTATGAATAAAACTCGGATACGAAAATGATGATATCGACCCATTATTAATTATTGAGCCATAGTAATTTTTAATTAGGATGGATGAAATTAAAAATGAGTATATTAGAGGAAGTCTGAAAGTTGCTCTGGTGCCAGAGAATTTGAGGAGCAAGAGGTTAGCGATTTAACACATATATATCAGGTGTACCGGTATGAAGTGAGCGTCAAAATACAAATGTCTCGATAGGGAACATTTGTTTTGAACGAGCCTTTACTTTTTTTTTTGTTTGTTTGCTATGACATCTGTGAAACATATTTAGTCTACATCAAGTCATTAAACAGACATCATCATATTTTTTCATCGTGTTAAAAATGTCGAATTTTGTACCAGAAAGTGATGATTCGCGGAGAGCATTAATTTTTTGTTTTCATTTGAAGAAAAGTGCTGCAGAGTCGCATCGAATGCTTGTCGAGGCATATGGTGATCATGCTCTATCAGAAGCAACATGCAAAAGATGGTTTCAACGGTTCAGGAATAATGATTTTGATATAAGAAATGAAGAACGTGGAAGACCACCAAAAAAGTTTGAAGACTCCGAATTGCAAACGATATTGGATGGAGATGACTCTTTGAATCAGAAGCAAATGGCAGAAATGTTAAATGTTGCACAACAAACAATTTCTGACTGTTTAAAAGCTATGGGAAAGATCCAAAAGTGTGGAAAATGGGTGCCACATGAATTGAATGAAAGACAGATGGAAAACCGAAAAAACACTTGTGAAATTTTGCTTCAAAGACACGAAAGAAAATCAGTTTTGCATCGAATTGTTACTGGCGATGAAAAATGGATTTATTTTAAGAATCCTAAACGGAAAAAATCATGGGTTAATCCGGGACAACCATCAACATCGACTGCAAAACCAGATCGATTCGGCAAGAAGACAATGCTGTGTGTTTAGTGGGATCGGAAAGGTGTGGTGTACCACGAGCTCCTAAAACCTGGTGAAACCGTTAATACTGATCGCTACCGACAACAAATGATCAATTTGAACCATAGATTGATCGAGAAACGACCAGAATGGGCCAGAAGACACGGCAAGGTAATTTTGCTCCATGACAATGCACCTGCACACAAAGCAAAACCGGTTCAGGATACAATCAAAACACTTGACTGGGAGCTGCTACCTGCTACCTGCTACCCCACCCGCCGTATTCACCAGACTTGGCTCCTTCCGACTACCATTTGTTTTCATCGATGGGACACGCATCGGCTGAGCAGCACTTTGGTTCCTACGAGGAGGTCGAAAATTGGGTGTCTGGTTGGTTTGCTTTAAAAGACGAACAATTTTATTGGCGTGGTATCCACAAATTGTGTAGAAAGGTGGTCACAATGTGTAGAAAACAATGGCCAATAGTTTGAATGAAATGTTTTTTACTTTCCTATTAATAATTAGTGTTTTATTTTCACAAAACAACGCTCATTTCATACCGGTACACCTAAGTACATAAAATATTTTATTTTATATTATTTAGAAATATGACATTTACGATTTTTTAATTTCCTACACATTACAAATATGATGTAAGGATATGTATACTTATATATAAATAATTCGTTAATGTTAACAAGAAAGACATTAAAGCAAACCTATTTATAATTAACAAAGATTTCTCTTAGCAATATTTACAAATATAGAAATTGTACATGTTATATACAACTAGTATATATATTGAATGAAATATTTAAAAAATGTAAAGGTTGAAAGTTTGTTGTTAATAAAGGACAACCAATATTATATAATACGTATCGAGCCCCCGGACCCTTTTAAAGTATCTCTGTATTGAAAGGGGTCGACAACTAAGCAGCTAAGCAGTAACTTCTCGAATTAAATTCCATAGTCAACCAACGACAGCTAACGCCTTTCGAGTCTGCAATATTTAATACACGACTATACGTTTGTATGAATTGTGAATAAATACTTGAAATCGTTATCGGGTGTAATCGATTTCGAACTAATGTTTTACTTTGCATTAAGCTTATATCGAAATCTGTTTATTGCATGACAAAAATAACTACATAGATACAGTATTTGCTTGTGCTAACGCTATGACTGAAATTACATATTTTCAGTAATAAAATCTATAACGTTATCAAATATTCGTTTCTATTGAGGTTAAACGGAAGAACAGACACATTCAACAGTACAACCATATTTAATGTGACTGCCTTCTCTTTTGTTCTTCTATATAATATATTTTTTTTAATATTATATGCTTATCGAACACTGTTGGTTCAATTACAATAAATATATATAGCGCAAGTAGAATAAAAAAACCGTGAAATGATAACGTGTCTTAAAATTTCACTAATATCCGTAAAATATTTGCATTTCTCATACAGAGCACATATTGACACAAAAAGGTTTATTTTATTTCTAGTATTCTTCCGTCGGCTGATTTATTATCTCTGTAGTACATACTGCATCTTTAGAAGCATATATAGATTTCTTTATCAAACCATCATGAACTTATCATTATTCCTAGCAATATTTAAATAATGTTTAATCCCTAAGTTTTAAATATTAGGGGGACCGGAAAGTAATGTCGTTTTCTTACGCTAAATACAAACACATACATTTTTAACGAGTCTTTATTTTTAATCAATGATGTATTCCCCATCATTGTCAATAACCTTTTGCCATCTAGTGAGTAAATTTTCAATCCCTGATCGATAAAAATTAATTGGTTTTTCGGCAAAATATCTAGAGATGGCATTTTGGATATCATCCAAATTTGCAAATGTTTTGCCACTTAAAAAGTGTTGCAGCGCTCGGAATAAGTGGAAATCCGATGGTGCAACATCGGGCGAATATGGTGGATGAGGCAGCACCTCCCACCCCAATTCATTAATTTTTTCTAGAGTTCGCCTTGCGCAGTGCGGTCTTGCATTGTCATGTTGGAGAATGACGCCTTTTCGGTTGACAATCGCTGGCCACTTTTCAATTAAAGATTGATTGACTCGCTGCAATTGTTCGCTGTAGAGGTCTGCAGTAACAGTTTCTCCAGGTTTCAGTAATTCAAAATGAACAATGCCGCGAATACTCCACCAAACACACAAAAGCGCTTTTTTGGGGTGTAAACCTGGCTTAGCAGTACTCCGAGGGATTTCATTTGGAGAGAGCCACTGCCTTTTGCGTTTTGGGTTATCATACAGGACCCATTTCTCATCTCCTGTGATCAAGCGATCAAAAAACGCTTCTGTGTTGTGTCGTTGAAGCAATAAGTTGCATGTGATTGATCGGTTAGCCTTATTCTGTTCGGACAGATTATGCGGGACCCAAACACCTGCTCTGCTTACTTTTCCAATCTGCTTCAAATGTTCTTGGATGGTCGACCAAGGTTTGTTGAGACTGTTTGACAATTCCTCGATCGTCTGACACGGATTTGCTTCCACTTCCGCCCTTAACACGTCGTTGTCTAACGCTGATGGTCTTCCTGATCGATACGAGTCGGAAAGATCAAAATTACCCGATTTGAACTTGGAAAACCACCTTTGGCATTTACGAATGTCCAGTGCATTTGGATAAACATCGCAAATGTTTTTGGTAGCAACTGTTGCGTTATTTCCCTTGCGAAACTCAAAGAGCATGCAATGCCGGATGTGTACCTCTTCTGGTATTTGGCTGGCCATTTTACCCAAAATTACAAAAAAAAATTGTAATTCAATTGTCTATAAGTAAAGAAATCACTATAACCTCACAATGTCTTTGGTACGCCTCTGAACAAAACAATGAGCTGACAAATGACAATCAAGTATTGGCATGCGCAGAAACGACATTACTTTCCGGTCCGCCTATTAAATTGAGTTAAAACTGAATTAAGCTAAGATTATAGTAAAACAAACTAAGTATACTATATACTGTATATATATATTAGGTTGGGGAAAAAGAAATCCATTATTTTTTTGGTAGATGGCTGTAGTGATAAATTTCTCGTAAAGTATCGATCAAACAGTTTCAGATTTATGCTCGTTGGAAAGGTGACATTTTGCAGTAAAAAAATTCTTTTGCTGTTTTTTGTTTGGTGCATTCAATTGTGAGTTACAGGGTGTTGAAAATGGAAGTGAACATAGAGAAAATTCGGTACATTTTACAGTTTTTCTTTGACAAAGGCGAAAATGCAAGCCAGGCGGCTAAAATTGTGAATGGTGTTTATGGACCCGATACTGTAACAGCCAATTATGTGCAATTTTGGTTTCGTAGATTCCGTTCAGGAATTTTTGATGTTAAAGATGCACCTCGCACAGGTAGGCCGGTCGCCGAAAATGTCGATAAAATCGGAGAAATGATCGAAGTTGACCGGCATGTTAGCAGTCGTAACATCGCCCAGGAGCTAAAAATGGTCAACAAAACAGTTTTAAACCATTTACACAAAGCTGGATTCAAAAAGAAACTCGATGTTTGGGTGCCACACCAATTAACAGAAAAAAACATGATGGATCGAATTTCCATCTGCGAAGCCTTGGCCAAACGGAATGAGATAGACCCATTTCTTAAACGGATGGTCACTGGAGATGAGAAATGGATCACATACGATAACCCTGTGCGAAAACGATCATGGTCAAAGAGCGGTGAAGCACCTCAAACGGTGGCCAAACCAGGACTAACGGCCAGGAAGGTTCTGCTGTGCATTTGGTGGGACTGGAAGGGGATTATTTATTATGAGTTGTTTCCATATGGTCAAGCACTAAATCCATTCAGGGATGCACCACAACCTGACTATTTTTTTTTAATCTTAAACAATCATCGTATTTAGCTTATTAAACGCCTGACGTTTTTATATACAGACATTATCCTATGGAGTCTTGTTACCGCAGTAATTTCACTAGCTACAACGCCCTTCGAACCGGAACCCAGAAACGTTTGCACACTACTGTCTGGTCGCAGAAATATAGACCTACCACCATATAATGTATATTACGTCAGAGAACAATTATGAACAGTTACCATTGAATAGCTGACTATCGTCTTAGTAGATAACTCCACAATCATTATTTTGTGGTTTATCACTTATTATAACGTTTAAGATTTATTTTGTAACAAAGGTAACGATTTAAAAAAAAAACGATAATAATGCAATACTGCTGGATGCTAACTGGAACTATTTTTTGTATTATAACAGCTGAAGAATATTGGAATAATTGCTTATATGCACGACTGACTAAAACTATTGTAAGAAAAATGATTAATCAACAAAATAATAGAAGTTTTTCTCAAGTTGAAATGTTTTGTATTGAACTATACGACAAGATGTCGGTCACCTCATATTCAATAGCATATTCCTATAATATGGTGGTAGTTATTGTGATTATTGCCTTAAGAATAAACTAGAACAAAGTAACGTTTACAAATTATTGCTCAGCATCTGAGCTAGGCGCTGCTGTGGTACCTAATTAGTCGGAAAAGGAGACTTAGCACAACTAAAGATAATTATAATCGAAATGGGGTCTATTTTTAACATTCAGGAAACTATATTTAAAATATAGAAAGATTCCTTTGTTTTATACTTTATTAAAAACTGATAAAACTATCAATTTCACTCATCCAGATTTCCACCCGTGTGGAGATTCATGACGATATCTCCGGAGACTTAAAATATTGCAAAAGTAATCCTTTTACCGAGTATAGGTCAGCTAAGAATGGATTTTAAATAATCCTTTCCCCAAAGGAAGTTGCGAGGGTGTTACGACCTGCAAACCGTGCGGGGAAACGGCTAGTATATATTACATGTTACTAGTAATAATAATAAAGTTAATTTTTATAGTTTAAATGACAAGTATAAAATATGATTTAGCTGAAATTCAAATAGTTTTGAAAAGAAATCTCATTACTGTTTGTGGCGCCCAAAAAACGTTTACTAATACTTCCAACTCTCGATGACCTATCAGAAATTATCGTTATACCGATTTTTAGTTCGGAATTAATATTATGTAGTAATTCCAAATATTCGTATAAAAGATAAGCGAAAACGTTGAATACTAATATGGTTTTATTAAAAATTAGTGAAATTAACTAGTACAGTTCGCAGCGGTGGAAATCATGTGTAGGCAGCATATGGGAGGTGAACGGAGGCGCTAAGCACCCGCATTTAGTGCTTATCACCTCGCGATACGCGCGGACTCGTTAATGAGCACCGATCGATACACCACACAGTTCTTATCACCACTACAAAGTTTAGTTATGAGTGAACTGTTCACTTTATTGTCCGTGTGAAACGGACAGCGGCCGATACGGCGCCTCCGATGCGTCAGCCCCCTTCCTTTATCTGTATCCTCTACTCTGAACAGCTTTTACGGATTAAATGAAAAATATTCCCTTATACCTCTTATAGTTCATCGTTCTATGTAGGCAGACAATAAAACCTAAGTTTTGATATCTTTGGTTTCAAGAAATGAGACTGAGATCCTACTTTAAAAATCATTATCTTCATCATAAGTTCCTTTTTACATACATATATTAATTTATACAGTATGCTAACATGAAACAAATTTTGCAATATAGACCATTTCTATTATAATAATAATTCTGTATAATGTAGTGAGATAACTGTTAATTGGAGTTTACAAAGAGTTCAAATTAGCCGGCTCAACCTATAAGGTCAATGGGTTAACATAGAATAAAAAGAAAGAGTTGAAATTGTTACAATTTCTTTCTCCCCTATTTTATTTAGGAAAATTGTGTATGATACTGATAAAAATCGTATTTAATTTTTTTTTAAGCAGAATAAACTGTTTTTAAGTATTTCTGAACTTAGATTTTTGTAGTAAGTTTAACTTATAACGTACGTTTTATTAAAAATACATAAATAAGTATTTGTTAAGTAAAATAATCAACGAACTGTATTTACATGATAAAGTTTACATTTTAAAAGCAAAAGGTACAGATCACAATTAATTTGCATTCCTAAATGTATGCCGGATCGGATATAGTATTAAAATTTTTCAAAACGTAGGAATTTCCTGTATGAAGTTCAACAATTCCTGACAATTAGCACAAAAGGCTGACATCTGGAGTGTTTATTAACTGTTAATAGAATTGCGGAAGGCGGCGGGAGGCGAGTTTCCGTGTTTCAGCGTCCGGGCCCGTCGCGACGTTGCAACCTGTTGCCGGCGGCACCGCCTTCCGCCCCTCGACACCGAACGTTTCCGTGTATCAAAAACAATATCAAACTTTCCATTATTAACTATCTGCGGCCGCGAGAACTCTGAAAAATGAAAAATTACTCTACACTTACCTTTCGTCGCCGCCAACAGCTGCCAACCGCTGCCAACCGCTGCCAGCCGCCACCGGAGCCGATAATTTTCAAAAATGTTAACACAAAAGTTAAAAACATTAAAGAAACCTTTGAATTTAAAAACTATACGTAAATTGTAATGAACGGAAAATAAATTAGAAAACACCAAGAAATAAAACTTAAATGAAATTTGAGACGTAAAAAACTGAAGATAATTCAAGAAGCGAATCTAAACGCGAGCGGCAGCTTTCGGCAAGGTCTGAGGATGGAATGATGAGAGAGGATTCGGATCGCGAGGCACCTCCGCCGCGGCCGACTACAGAGTGACAGCGGGTTGAACAGCCACGGGCCCCACCCCTAGCGCAGGCGCTCAGCCCCGCACCCAGCACGCATGCCCGACTTCCTACCGAAAAGTGTAAAAGTGACTCCTCCGACGTAGATACACCATTATGTACTAAATAAATATTGTATTGTAATAGATGCCGGATCCGGTAGGTACATAATGTTGACACAGAAACTTCCAGCACTCATTGTTACCGTCACTCGATACTTGTGATTTGCTCGCTCGCGCCGCCGGGAAATATCCGCCGTCCGCGTACTGCAAGGGCGCGTTTTACTGTTTCCTAACGTATGCGTGGACCGTAAGAGGGAAAGAGAACTACTTCACTTAAATAGTTTTTTTGCTTATCGTCTTGTTTTTATGTTCGGACACCACTATATTGTACAACTCCTTTATCACACCAAAGTAACCGATCCGAAGTGTGGTATCGTAACCGCGAGGTAAGCTTTGAAATTTACTTATGATGCGGTGGTCGGTTTCGAGGAAGACGCGCATCTCGTAAGCGTACGGCTGGTTGTACTTCGAATAGACGAAGTCGACGCTGTTCCCGCATTGGGGCTTTCTGTTCATGTCGTATATGCTGGTGTCCGTTAGGAGTTCGATGAATCCGTACTTGTGGTTTATTTTAGAAACGATATCTGCAGCTCTTTTCTTCAGTTTCTCGGTATCGTATACGCCGGTGTTGTTATTTCCGAATGGATACAATATAGCGTGTCCGTCTCGTTTAATGGACACGTAAGCTCGTAACTTATTCTTGTATTTGTTCAAAGCACGCGTTATGAACATGGTTTCGTTTTCAGACATCGGTTTCTTGCCGGGGTATTCAGGAGAAAATCCGTTGAGTACTTTAGCACAATCGCTAAACGCCTCGTCGAAATTTCTGCTTATGTCCACACCTACACTGTGATCATCATCTGAAATCCTAAAGTTTTTCTTCCAAACCCCGTTATGCTAAAAAATAATAAAATATTATAGATAAAAAAAAAGGATACGTGATGTATAAAACAGGACACTTACGTATCTGGAGAATTCTCGTCCATCAGGATTTGTACTAGGGAGTATGACCCAGCGCGCATTTCTTAACATGCTAAGGTGTTCCTTGCACGCGATTAATTGTTCTATAATATATAAAGCAAAATTAACGGGTTCTACCCCCGCTTGCTGTCCTGCCTCTATAAATATCACGGGCTTGGTGCTTTTTAAAGTTGGATCTTCCGTAGGATGTGTTAATAAAACCTGTGTAGTGTAAAAATAACGTATATCAACACTTTGTAATACTATTTGAAGTAATTGCAAAAGAAAGGACATCACCTCGTATAAATTTCTTTTTTGATAAGTTAATGTATCATTGCTAACAGAAATAAATTTTCCGCAGTACTTCTCGAGCGCCTTCAAGAATATTGTCACCTGTAATTTTATTATAAAATACATAAATTAATGCGAAATAACATTAAGTTAAAACTAAGTACATACATATCCTTCCAGAATTGTCTTCGTCTTTTATTACATTCATATTAAAACACATCTTAAATCTTATAACTCCTATTGTCTGGTTGGCAGGCGTAATATTTTAAGCAGACAAGGAAGAGGACCATAGTTAGTCAAGTAATTTTTTTGTTCCTTTTTTACATACAACAACATATTTTACAGAGTGATGCAATTACAATATATTTATTATATTCAAGAAATACCGTCGGTAAGTATAGTATCTCAAAGAATACCTTGGAGATGGTCTCCACATAAAATTAAAAAAAATCAACCTTCACTGTTGAAAATAGTAAGAAGTTTATTTGAATACAATTCCTATAGAATTTTTTTTTTTTTTAATTATTTATACTTCACATATGTGATATAAAATTATTATACTTTACTTAACCAACACCAACTTCACGGTTATTAATTCATACTAGACGTTAAATGTAATAGTAAACTCAGGACAACTTTACAGGAACATATATTCTTCGTTTAACCAAAGGCAAAAGGTAAACTATCCTTAGCCCAAGAACAGTGTATATTCAACCTTTTCAGGATACTACTCAAGTAATAATTCAAATATTATACGAATCTTAATCTACATTCTTATGAGTCCTTGTTAAAATATTTTTTGATAGTTTATTAGTAATCATTTGCTCACGGATGTGCTGCCGATTTCAGCTCGTTCAATACACGGCTCCTCGTTATCGCTCAGTAAGTAGTGAAGCATGCGCAAGTAACACCGGTTCATATCTTTGCATCTGAAATAATTAAACGTACAGTTAGTTATATATTATAGTTAACGTACACTTTGTCAACAAATTAACGGCGTGCTTGATGACGTCGCTATCCAACGCGATTTTAAGCTTCAAATTTATTTACTTTACTGTTAAAAAAACTATACTATAATGTCAGTACCTTTATAGGTTTCTTATTAAATTAAGAAGTTTTTAAGTTACTACGAGATAAAGTAAACTAGATGATTTTTTAGAGAATTCTGCAAGTTAAGCCTCAGGAACTGTAAATGTTATGTTTCTTCGTCTATGGTAAATAGTTTAGTAATCCATTTTAAGTATTATTAAGTAGAATATTTATTATATTAGTTATTTAAACAAGGATTGAAATTTTAGCCGACGGCATTTTTTAAAACGGCCGTCGGCAAATGATTTCACGGAGCCACAACTTGTTTTTCAAAAAAACACTTACTTTAATAGAAAATTAAACTCAAATCTGTTATTGTACCAAAATATCAAGTGCTTTAAGCTATTGAAATTAACTCACCCGCAATATTGCATTACAACCATATGAATAAGTGCTAAAATAAAGATAAGTAATTATTTTCCGCTATACAGTCTCGTCTACAATACATTATACTATAATTATATCATACCGGACAAAGTAATACAAGCGGTTAAGATTAATTTCATTTTTATGTCACCAACTTTAACTTCATTGCTGTAACTGAATCGGATGTTAAATTAAAACTATGGTCGCATTGCGAAAGGGGTAATAAATTTTTAAATGAAACTCGACAAACGTTTCGGTGTTTTATTGCAACTACAAACATGGCGTCAGTCTTTAAGGTGCACTTTTGTTTTACACATATTTCCTTGATCAGAACTCTTGCCGTATTTTTGATCCGAAAACCCTGAAACCTGCGTAGAACTGTGGCAGGACGTAATGCAAACGATTTTCGGGGAATAGAAACTCGTACCCGTCCGTCAGCTCCATTGTGTACGAGTAAGGGACGTGAGCTGCTCCGAAGGCGAAGTCGTCGCTGCCCCCAGCCGCTGGATACCACTGTCCAGCGCTCATCACTCTGAACGGTTTCCCACCAGCCTTCTCCACGGCAGCGGACACGCTTCTCGCTAGCATATCCAACTTTCTCCATTGTTTAGGTAAATATTCCGCCGTGTAACCCCACGGGTACACCAGGTATTGGCCGTAAGAGTGTAGGGACACATACAGTTTCAAGCGGTTGGCGTTCGCGAGCATCACGTCCCTCACCATTTGCGTCTCTGGCTCTGAGAATGGTTTGGCACCGGCGTACGTCTCCATGTCGCAAGGATTCCTGGACACCCCGCTCACCGCCCAGTAGAATCCGTAATTCCGGTTCCCGTCTACTCCGTAGCAGTTTGTTAACGGGTTTTTAGATCGCGTCTTCCTCCACATGCGGTGCTAACAGAATATCATTCTATATAAGTTAATATAGCAAAACATCAGTCGCCGCTGTTTGTACATAACTATAAAGATTAGATTTGATCCACAACAAATTGTTACAACACTAGCGTATTGAATATTATTGTGAAATGTCTTTACAAATAAAACTTTAGTTAGTCGACTTAACAAATATTTAAAGCTATGTTTGATTGATACAGTCAAACAGTATTCAATAATTTCTTTTCAAATCTGATAACATAGTACAAATGTATAGTGATCAGATAAATCTAATCCTAAACGAATCTATAATCTAAAAGAAATATGAATTGGATGAGAGTAAATCCGTATGTACTCACAGCTTTACTGCCTCGTGTGTATTCATACCCGTCAGGGTTGACGACCGGCAGGATGTACCAGTCCACGCCGTTCAAATCGTTCTTCCTGGCCTCGGGGTCCATGACCAGACGGTGGATGAGGTACAGAGCCATAGCAGGCGCCACCCACTCGCGAGCGTGGATACCTGGGGGACAAGTTATGTTTGGTATTAACTTTATTTTTATAAATCGTTTAGTACTCATTTTTTTATATTCTTATTAACAGTACAAATATAATATACACAGTACTAGTTTATCAATGTATCAATGTATCATTACATACTAACCAGCGTCTATAAATATAATTGGATTTCCAGCGTTATGATTTTGTGAGATTTTGACAAGTTTCATTTTTCGGCCTTGATAACTTGTACCTAGGGTTTGTAATTTGACCAGTTCAGGATATTTGCTCGCCATATTTTCGATATAATCTAGGATCTGAAAAAAAATCAGATATGGTACGTTATAAAAACTATTACTATATTGTCCAGTTTTATATAATTTCAGAAATACGAGTATGTTAGCATTTCTTCTTTATCTTGTATGCAGAGCGAATATACATAATTTTTCACAATAAAAAAGTGTTATAATAATAACATTAAGATGTACTTACAGATGCATAAGAATGATATTCATACACACTAAACCCTCCCAGAACTCTCCTCTTCGGTTCCCTTGCAGCCGATTCGAACGATCTAAAATTAACCAGCAAATAAAAGTAACTCATGAAATGAAACACATTACAAAGTACTATACAAATACAACAAAAATACATTTAAAACTTGTATCAGGCTTAAATGAAAGCAAATTTCAAATAATTACACGTGACTTTAAAGCATAACAAAATTACAGCGCTGCTGCATTTCACAGCGATATGCGTTAAATGTGCGACTGATTACATTGATACGCTGTAAAGTTGGAAAATTATGAAAAATATCAATTATTAAAAAATAAAACTTTACGCTACTTACCTGCCGTAATTTTCTTTCACGTCATAATTAAATTTGTGTTCCTTCGCCACGTTTTCGATATAACGCAGGCCATCAGGCGGCACCAGGACATCGGTACTATCATTGTAACCCCGACTTTTCTTCAACACCTCAACGCTGTCTCTCGATGTGTTCAATAGTTTTTTTATTACATCAAATTGTGAGTCTTCAGTAGGGTACAACCGGTACAGAGTGTAACTACAAAAATTTGCTATAATGTTAGAAATTCATTCGATACTTAATCATATAGTTCATCTTCAGTGGCGCAGCAAATGACCGCTTGCCTTGTAATTCGAAGATACTTAATTAAACGCCGAGCTAGCTATCCACCATGTCCCACCTTTACCTCCTCACTATCTTCTCCTGCTCATTGCCACTTAACATGTGATACTAAGAACAAGTCTAACACTTGGTCTATTATAAAAATGTAGTCTAACGACATAACAAAAGGTACTAAGATCAATTTGAATACTCGATCAGATTCACATTTTACTTATTCATAAAAATGAATAAAATTTATATAAAAGTAAATTGAATGAATACTAACATCAATTTTTTGTGATGTACCGGTTAGGATATTGCCTTTTTCGGTGCATATAAAACTAGTTGAAAACAAGTAAAGTTGTTGGGTATAAGCAGTAAGAAATTTATGTATCTATAACATTTGGAAAAAAAAAAACCAAACGAATAACATACTTATCATATTTATCATCAGTGATATTTTCTTGACATCCCGCTTGTGTCCATAAACCTGAAATGTAAGACAAAATAACTGTAATATTTTTATAACCTGAATAGCTCATTTAATTTACACTAACGTCTCATTTCAAGCGGATGTATAAGGAACAAATTAAGATTATAACGTTATGAAAATATTTAAAATAACACTAGGGAAAGTTACAAATCTACCCTGTAGTCTCAGGCTATTAAAAATAGAACTAAGCTAAGCCCTGCCTGCCGTAGAAGGCGACTAAAAAGATATTCGATGTCGCGGCACTCATTGCTCACTAAGTGAACCCAGAGTGGAAGACAAATACTAAGTGGTTTCGTATTTGCCGTAACAAACAAACAAAACGAAGAACCGAGCGAGGGTGCTAGCGAGGGTTACGGCTTCCCTGGGACGTATTAAGATGTAGTGTGAGTAGGCACCGGCGCAATCCTTAGGAGCTCCCGAGACTCCACACAACTCACTGAGGATGACCAAAGAAGAGGTTTTAGTGGGTACAAATCCCACATAACTTTGTCCTTCCCCTAGTAGAAAGGTAGCTATAGAAGATTGCTCGATAATAAAATAATGGCTAGTTTTAGATGCTTATGAAGTATTCACAGAGGTATTGAAAGCTCAGTTTGAGTTTCCGTTGTACGAAAAGTCAAATTCGGCGAAGGCGATATGGATTAACCTGCTCTAGACCAGCGTGGTTGATTATGGTGTAGAATCTCTCGTTGTATGAGAAGGCTTCAAGTTCCAGCAGAAGAAATATAAAAGTGATCTGTATGTTTAATCAACCTTCATGTCATATCTTAATAAGGCATAGAATCTGTACCCTGTGTGACTGTGTGCGCGCACATATAAATACATAATCGGATAAATATAATTAGAGGAAATTTCCATAGGATATTAAATAGAAGAAATTTCATTTAGAACATTCACGGGCTCGCTCCTCTCGGGGCGAATGGCGATGAACGATTCTTTAATTTGCGAGGACATTTATCGTGTTTGTCTGGCTTCGGCTAATTGAGGTCTCTTTAGATCGGGCGGCGGCGCGATTTGGCTTCGCTCTGGACCAATCCAGCGCCGAAGCATGTCAATAGAGCTGCCCTTTGATCGGGCGTACTCCGATAATTTTAATTTAATAAAAAGGCAATTTTCGATTGAAGTTCGCTGCAGCGAGCGTCATGAGAAAATTAAAGCCAAATTACAGGAGACGGCCCTTTGATCGGATATTATTTCACAAAAATTATTATTTCCTATAGAAGAAACGGGATTTTAGAAACCAATAAGATCCTGTTGAATATCTTAAAAATTCATTCTTTAATTTAGTATTCAGTAGAATTTATACATACCTTAAAACAAATATATCTATATGTTACTTTTTTATATCAATGAAATAATAATATAATAACTTCCTTTTATCCTTCTGTCTACACTGTTGTTACAAAGTATGTTACAAATCACATGTGTAGAGGAGGGATCCTTATAAGAAAATCAGGAAATTGAGATTGAAAATATATGAAATGTAATGCAGCACTACAGACTAATCTAAAAATGAGAACATTTACAATAAATCTATTGATTAAATACTCCTATCATTTATAATATTCCCGTTAATGAATATAATGTAAGATAGTTGAAGTAGATTATTAGAAAAAAAGACTAAAAGAATTATCTATGTCGCAAGTTATTGGTCTAAATAATTAGTCGTTGGGGCTAAATCGATGAAACAACTGCTTCTTTATCACTACAGCCGACCTGAAGCTTTTTTTAGGTTCCGAAATTTAGTTAAACGATATATTTATTTAACTGTGCAGTTTATTTGTACACAGATATAAACAAAAACAGAACTTAATCTGGGTTTAAGGTAGAGGAGCGCGCGCGCACACTCGCCGGACACTTGTAGTAGACTGAGGTTATCGAAAAAAAATCTTGGTAAACTAAACTACCTTCATAAAAAAATTCTGACTAATAAATGACAATATATATATATGTATCTAATTATAATTAATACATAAATATCTGCAAACATTCATAATAGTCATAAGTATTGCCACTGTGTAAGTAAAACTTCAATGCGATAACATGGTTGACGAAAAAAAATTAAAACTTTTGTTATACTTAGTTAACTTATTACAATAAACTGAAACAGTACATGCAGTTTAAGTTTATAACAGATTACTAAATAATAATCTGATAAAAACATTTCTTTCTTAGACATCTGATATTACTTAAACACGACGGCTGATAAATTCATGTTTTAACTAAAATCACAATGAGTTTAAGTTGAAAACACTCACAATTGCTATTTTGACAAATTTCACTGGTGGATGGTTGTCTGGTTGTGGATATGATCTAGGTAGCTACACAAACGCCTATCAATAGCGTGCAAACATGTTGTGTTCCTGTTTGAACGACGCTGTAGATTGTAAAATTACTGGTCTAACAAGACTCATCATCTTATAACTCAAAGAACAAAGGGAATGTGGCGCTGTGTATATCATCCTAATCAGCGCCATGTCGTTATGGGCAGGCGTATCACTTACGTTCAGGTGAACATCCCGCTCATCTCGTCGCTTCGTAGTGTAAAAAAAAATCTAAATTAAAAATAGAAATGTCCTTGTTCCTGTTTTTTTATATCAATGATAAAAGAAACTTATACCTTCACCGCAATATAATATCAATTTAATCATGTAGTAGTCTCTAACGGGTTTCAATTTGAAACAATTAGAAAGGCTTTTCTATATCATAATGTTGTGTATTGGTCGGCACTCAAAACCACAAAAAAGAGGGAGTAGAATAATCCCATTTTTCTCCTTCTACGCTAAAAAGGGATCAAGTGAACGCAAGAGTTCCTAGACCTCTGCTGCAAAGCGATGGAAAGGAACATGGAGGAGCTCTAGGTCGTAAGTCGGACATAACTTTCCCTTGGCTCAGTTGCAGAAATATTTCCCCTTATTCGCCTTGTCTTTAGTTCTATCTGTTTGTTTATATTCGTTATAAGAACACTTAATATATTTGTTGATTTTCAAAATAAATATTAACTATTTCGTTTCCATCAGATACATGTAAGTTTATGTGCGCAAGAATAACAGAAGAATACAGCGCAAGAAATGGTTTGATGACATTAAGGAATGGACCGGGTTCAAATACCATCAGTTAAAAAGAATAGCTGAGGATCGAATTGGTTTTCTCAATCTGATCGTCAAACTTCAGTTTGAAGAAAGCACCTAATGATGATGAAGTTTATTTATAGACTGGCTGATCCCCGGCAGCTATTCTGGGAGTAATATAGAAATAGATATAAAATTGAAATTTCTCAGAAATATTCGACAACCCGCCGCCCCTCGGGCCCTTTCCTATTTTTTTAACACCCCTGCAACTGTCTTCGACGAAGAAATTTTATAAACCGTTCTTAACTGACTTATGGTAGGTAAAAGGAATATTCCTAATAAATCTTGAAGTCTTCAGGTCTTATCGTGACGAGTGTCTACATAGATGGAATATCAAATATATTGGTGTTTGCGCGACATGAAACATTAAAGATTATGTCAATGAAAAAGAATCAAGTGCACATCCGAAAGTAATTTAAAAAAAACGTATATTCTTATAGACCGATAGACAACCACTGCTGAACATAGACCTCTGAAAGATCTTCAGTTTAATCGGTAATTCGCTGCCCGAATTTAGCGGCCTTCCGCGACCTTCACACAGCATGAACTGCGGTATCTCCGACCACTAGAGACCTTTGTTTGTAGTGGTTCGTATAAGGGGATTGAGACCATTTCCCACTAAGCTGGCCCATGCCGGTCGTTGGGAACCAGTCTTGTTTGTTGATTAGCAAGGTGTACTACGAGCAGGTGACATATGCTGTTGTGAGGCCCTTACACCTTATTATACTAGTAATTATAAAACAACGTCTAGTATATTCAAGTCCGTCATCTGTTTGACCATGTACGCAATTGGTTTGATTTTCACTTCGTCTATCTCATCGAATCTTAACTCACAAATCAAAAATATATATTAGACTCAAAGACAAAGTCATGAAATAAAACAAAGGTATAAATCCTCCCTCATGTAAAGGGAAAAATCTTTTAAATATTCAGCTTTGAATTTATTTGGTTCCTTCCCTACCACATAACCGCCTTCAGCTTAGTGGTTGTTTTGTACACGTAATATATTAGCAGCAGTTTTATGTATAATACAATTAATGAGGAAATTACCAAACGAAATTCTCATATAAATTCCATTAACAATAATATATGATGTTGTTTTTGGTTCAATGTATTACACATTACTCCGTCCACAGCTGGACATAGAGTTAGCTTAAATATTTCAAAAATGACTGATCCGTCGGTTATTAGTCTTTATCTTATTTCATATAGTGTAGTATGTTATTGATGAATACATTTAATATCGATTTTTTATGTTAATTTCCTCGTGAGTGTTATTCCGTCTTAAAGATATTATAAGACATCTTATTACAGGAAATAATATTATAAAAGAGAAATTGAATTTGCTGCAAATTAGTAGGTAAAGTGGTCATATATTGTGTAAACTAAAACGTTGTCTTTGAAACTAGACCGATAAAAGTGACTAAAAACAAAACTATTAGAGAGAAAGTGTTAAAGCCTGATTCAAAAACTCCCAACGCGGCCCAAACGGAACTGGATTCAGCACACGTTTGTTTAACAAAGAAATTCTTAGTAAATATACTAAGAGAGCGCAATTTAATCAAAGGACTATTATTTTTTATCTAACTTTGCTGAAAGAAAGACAAAAACACAAAAAAAATATTTAAAAACCCATCTTAGTTTATTAGTCGATATTTAGCTTGGGTCATTAATCATAATATTTTTTTTTTATGATGTTCATGTTATTAACAGTTTTATCTTTGATAAATTGTGTAATGCGAATAGTTCTGTTAATCTTTAACATCCATGCGATAGCACTTCAAAAAACAATTATAAGTAATATGATCACTTACCTAAAATTAAAATTAAATTAGCAATTATGTTAGCCATCTGCAATGATTAAGTGAAACACTTAACAAGTTTATAATAAGTGGTTTTTTTTTAGAACCGAGTCTGATTATTATGTGTGATCCGAGAGAGAGGGCTCGGACACGCGGCCGTTCGCGCCGCACCGCGCTGCGCACTGGCTGCGCGTGCGCAAGTTGAAGGAATCTCCAAATTACCGTAACGGTATAGTCACCCTAATTAACCAGATATCGAGTTAAGGACCGCCATTGTAGCCATAACATTTGCGAATATTATTTTATAATTAGAAATTACACCGTAAAACGTTTTACGACTGAAACAGTTTTCAATCTTATTATTAAAAAACGTCTTAGTCATCGCCATATTTTATTCTGAACGCGCGGAACATATTGGCTGCAACGATTTAAAAATGGAACATGAATCCTACGACGTTTGTCTGTTACCAAATTAAAAATAGTTAACTGGTGGTAATACCTGGTAACCATCTAGGTGTGTACCACTGCAGGGCCTATTTCTGCTGCCAAACAGTACTGTGCGAACATTACTGTGTTTCCTACTGATGGGCGCTGTAGTTAGTGTAATTACTAAGGTAATCACTCAACATCCTATGTCTTAAGCGACGAGCGTAATGCGGTGCAGTGTATAAAATCCTAACTAGCGCCACGTTGTTATGGGCGGACGTATCACTTACCAACAGTTGAACTTCTCGCTCGTCTCGTTGATTAATTGCAAAATTATGATTTTTTTTTCTCTTCGCAATTTCTCATACATCGACTTACTCTATGTAAATGATTTTAAACTTGTATAATACAAAATATTGCGTTAATAAAAATTTTTCTGCCTCTAAGATTGAAACACGTAGTTAAAAACTGCTGAATGCTAAGTTACCAGTTGTGTAAATTTGATTAAAGCAGAAGAGATTATAAAAAAATTCACATACTATAATTATATTTTTTTTATATATAATATATTAATATTGTTCATTCGTTGATTGAGTATAATACGTTGTATATAGAGAACACTGTCTTCTGAAAAAAAAGCGTAAGCTAATAAAAGCAGGAGGTAGATTCCAATACTTCAGTGAAGTAACATTTTCGTATAATAAATCTACTTATTTATAGTAATGAACACAAAAGTTCAATGAAGATTATTGTAATCAAAAACGGTACGGGTTTAATGAACTAGAGTGACACTGATGGAGATGCTGTCCGTGGACCGCCCACGCGTTAACGGAGTCCCATTGTTCCGTCGGCTCCTATAATGTTATACGATATCCTCTTACGCACAAGTGAGATTATAAGCTTGTATTATTATAAAAGAACACGTTTTGTAACTTAAAACTGTCCTCGTACAACTCACCGCCGTCATGAAGGCGGTGGTTAATTTAACGTCGTGTCGCAAATTAATCATCGTTGCTATTTGTAATTGATACATATCTGAAAAGGTTTCATGAAAATCAACTTAACTTAAACTTAACTCAATCAACTTAACCCTAAGTATTGGAGAATAGCGACGAGCGGAATGTCCACCTGATGGTAACTGATATGTCTGACAATAACAATGATGTAATAGTCAGAATAATATACACTACCACATTGCGCTCGTTATCTGAGACATAAGATGTTAAGTCTCGTTACCTTAGCCACCACATTGGCTTCAGCGCCCTTCGATTCGGAACACAATAATGTTTACAGAGTACTGTTTAGCAGCAGAAGCAGAAGCTGCAGAGGTACCCACTTAGATAGTCTTTGGCAACAGACTTACAGCCAGTAATTTCGAATTTTATTTATAATCCTGTTTGAATTTGATTAATTTAACTGAAAAATGTTTGAATATTTGAGAGACACGTGGTTTCGTTTGGATTTTTGAATCTAAACGCATTCAGCAACCTGTCTCCAGTAAAATCAATTAGACATCTAATCTGGCAATTATGGATAAAATTGTCTGATTGTCATATTGATTTTTTGTTCACAACCATATTCGCTTGGTAAAGATAAAAAAAAAATCAACTTCATAAGCGGATCAAAAAGGAAAATCTTTTTCAGCATATTATGTATATATGAACAATGATTTCCACCTAGGCATAGACTCGTCACGTAATCTCCAGAATCATAAGGTTTAGGTTTAGGTTAGGTTAAGGGACTTGATATTTAGTATGAATATTCATTTTACCAAATACACATATGTTAAAATCGGATTTTACAAAATTTCTTGCCAAAAGAGACTTGGGCAAGCATACTGGAGACGGGGAGTATCTGAATATTTCTGACAAATTTCAAATCTAATTCTATATTACGGCCAACAAAGCTGACGGGGGACAGCTTGTATTTTACATAATAATTATTAATATCAATTTCATTATGTTAGGCAGTATATATGTAGTTGCGATAAAAAAATAATTGATGTGGTCTTATAAACGTCCATTCAAATGTGCTTCATTAAAATCTAGCAATAATTTACTTGCAACTTAGCGTAACAATTTCTATAACAACCGTGGACTATAAAGCTCACATTAAATTCAAAGACACATTCACTTTCTTTATTCTCTCCACCAGTTCATTTTGTATTCAACTCCGACTGCAATAAAATGTGCCTAACATACTTCTGATTCAAACTCCGGCCAACTTAAGCGGAACGCATTACGTCAATCCAAACTAACTGTTAACTACACATTACGTATTAAATATAATGATATATTTATAATGGCGGAACATAACACGTATTGTAAATTAAACAAAACAATATATCATTTAAACAAATCGAAAAGTTGAATACATTGATGACATGGCGGCAGAGAAAGTGACACAGGAATTCTGTGAACATACATATTAATACTTCTGTTATAGAATTGAGCGCGAGACGTTCATCTGATGGTAAGTGATACGCCCGCTCATTACAACGTGCCGCTAGTAAGTATGTTATACACTGCACCACATTGCGCTCGTCGTCTGAAACATGAGATGTTGAGTCTCGTTACACTAGTAATTACACTAGTAACAGCACCCTTCAATCCGAGACACGGTAATGCTTGCATACTACTGTTCGGCGGCAGAAATAGGCGCTGCAGTGTTATCCACCTAGACGGTCTCCGGCAACAGACCTACTAAAATAGGAAAAATGTGAATGTAAATGATGTAAACTGGAATATTAAAGGCCCTGACCCAACGCAGGACGAATATTTAAAAACAAAAACAGAGACCTACTAGTATCATTATTTACTCCATTTTGATAGAAATATTTTCTAAATAAATAGAAAAATGGTAGTAAATCGAAGCGTTAGGTTTTATGTGTTGTAGCCAAAATTTATTGTTGTGGTAATAAAATGACTCATTTGTAATAAAATTTAGTATACAATCAAACTCTTTGTAAATGTAATTGTAATACATGACAAAAAAAACATATCAATCTATATTTGTCTTATATCATATATATGTGAAGTAACAAGACCAGCGAGATGTTCACGTGGTGATAAATACACCTGCTCATAAGAACGTGGTGCTTTAAAGGATCATAAGCTGCATCGCATTGCACTCATCACCTTGAGACATAAGATGCTGTCTCGTTATTCTAATAATTTCACTATAAACACCCTTTAAGCCGGAACAGTAATGTTTATTATTCCTATCCAATAAACTTTAAAACAAATTATTTATCGAATAGTTATATATCAGCCAAGGTAGAGGAAGCTACGGTGGTAGATCCACCAACATTGATATTGCCTCCTAGACTAGTGTTTTAGTTTTTTCACATGCGGATCCGGATCCGCGAACCCCGAGCCCCAAGAAGATCCACAATAGTACTTTTTCCTGTCATCCAACATTACAAAGTTCCGATTTTAAAAAACGCTGTAGCTTATGAAATTACTGAATTAACTATGGAATCCATTATAAGTAGACATCTATCAGGTCCGTTCAGTTCATTTGTCTAATACAAACAGATACACAAAAAGTAGTTATTACCGAAGGCTTTATTTTCATAAACTCTAAATATTGTTATTACTTCGCCGCTCCGTGTTGTGCAAAGTTTTCCAAATGTAATTAAACACGGCGTCGATGATCCGGCTCCAAATGGTATTCAGCGTGTCGTACGCGATTTCCTCTTGAAACGTGTCGAAGTTGAATACGCTGGAATATGGTTGCATCACGAACTCCAACGAATACGGAATTCTGTACACCTGGAATTAATATATACTCATGTCAACATTTAAGATAATTGCATATAAAAAAAAAACTAGCTGATCCTTCCCCACTCTCCGCTTTGCTCGCCGCAATATATAAATACACTTGAAATTTATCAGACACAGTTCCACCTGAGGGATAAAAGGTCTAGTCTCCGTCGGTCTTTATTTATGAGGTCAGAAAGTGCTCTTTTTTTTTTCAAATTGAAGGTCTAGAAAATAAACTGTTATATGTATACATTCATCATCAGCCGATAGACGTCCTCCGTCAAACATAGAGGTCGCTTAAAAATCTCCACAGCGACCAGCCCTAGGCTGCTCGCATTCAGCAGTTTCCCGCGACCAAGTGGTTGGTCCTCGGCTACGGTACGCGGCTGCTACTCTAGGAGCTTATTGCCCTATCTTTCGTCAGCCCTTCAAACAATATTCCCCGGTTGTTGCCACGTATATATATAATATATAATAAAGTAATTGCTACCGTATCTGCAAAATCAACGCTACTTCCGCTGATGGGCCCGTACCAGCTGTAGAGCGTGTCAACAGTCACCGACATCACGCGGAAGCTCACATTGCGCATAGCTTCATCCACTTCACCCTTCAAATCGAGATATGAGTCATCGTCTTCTTGAAGATCAGTATACCCTCTAGGGTACAAAACTGCTTCACCCTATTATTCAAGTATTTTAACATATAAGTATTTTTAAAACACTTTCTTATTTACAATCTAACCCTTGAAATAAATCTTCACACCTTATTGAAGCATGGTTATCCAAAACACTCGGTATCTATCACATTGGCAGCCAGACTACTCCGTAAGCCATAGCTCTACAATATGAGGAAGGTTGCTAATTGGCAAAGAAAAACCCAACGATACTCTTTTTTTTTCAACTAAGCAACGATACGAACGGGACGTTCACATCATGGTAAATAATACGCCTGCCCATAACAACATGGCGCAATGATGAGAAGAGATGCAACACGAATGGATGATTGTTTCAGGCTCCCCCTCACCCCACTATCATCTAGAAACGTCTCGGAGGCGACGGAGAGTCTTCGGCGAAGGAGAGGAGGAGGAGTGAAAGAAGAAAATGGAATGTAGAGTAAAAGATAAGTATGGCATGATAGAAATAAAATGGAAATAAAGGCCCTGACCCGCCATACGCAGAGGAATGACAAAAAAAAAACATGACGCTAGTAAGGACGTTATACAATGCAACACATGTGCTCGCCGCCTTGAAACATAAGATGTTAAGTCTCATTACCCTAGTAATTTCACCAGCTAAAGCACCCTCCAAACCGGAACAAATGGCCACCAAACAAAACCAGCGTACGTATTACCGCCTTATATTGTAAACACCCATTTGGGAACCAAATCTTTCGCTCTTCGTTCGTGCAGCAAAGGAGTGGAACAACTTCCGGCGCTGGTGTTCCCGTCTAATACGACGTGGATCTCCTCAAGTATAGGCTGTTACTAGATTAATGCGTCTCACCACAACAGACCACATCACCACTTACTTGTAACATCAGGCGGTACTATGGGGCCAAGCACTGATCTATTTCGCGAAACTATCTCAATGAAGCGCATTTCCTTAGATACTTAAATATAATAACTATATAAAAAATGACAGAAATCGTAGCTAAAAGTTTTGTATAGTTATCTTTATATAACTAGAATAATAACTTGAACCTTGAACTTAGCAGTCATATACCTTAAAAGTCCTCTCGCTGTAACCGCCCCCGTGTACATTGATGTAGGCGATTATTTTGTGGTGATGATAGTGAAAAATGCCACGTATCGCCTGCGTCTCCTCTTCAGAGAAAGGAACGAAGCCAGGATAGTGTTGGCTGCAGGAGCTGGTGATGCGGGTGAAGTTCCACGCTATATCAAAGTTGCGATCGAGCGCAACACCGGGACAAGCTTTTTGTGGAGAAACATTTTTATTCCAAAACTTCACCTGGAACGTTATATTCGCTTAAGTTATTATTTTTTAACTTATTCATTCGTTCACTTATCAATCCATACATTTATTCATTCCATCATTAAGCAATTTATTATATAGTCGCCTAAATGAGGATAAACAGACTTATTGCCAAATAGCTTTACTCGTCAGTCTACCTTAGGTTTCTTTCTTGTATCTCTGATAGATGATCTTATTGATACCATATATCTATGAAATAACTACATTAGTTACAAACAATACTAAAATTTAAGTTAGTTTATCCCTACCTTAACAGTACCTAATAACTACTAATTTACTAATGAACAATAACATCATTAATGTTAGAACTATATTAAGGTGGACACACTTATATAGTATATTTTTATCTTTTATAGCTCTTTTTACTACGTATGCTCTTAAAATAATTTAAGCTTGTGTTGCCTCTTAAAAAGTACTATTTTTAACCGACTACGAACAAGAGATTGTTAGTGAAATAACATAGCTTTTCACGAGATTCATAATGATTATTTTTTTGTGAAAAAAAAAATTTAAAGACTAGAGCTAATATAAAGATATTTATAATTAATAAGGAAACTCGAAGTAACGCTTTTCAATTATAATATGTTGTATAACAGACAGATACAAAAAAAAACGTTTTCATCGAAAATTAGACCAGACGAAAAGAGAAAGGCGAACTACTCATATGTCTGTGTCAGCAGCGAACAATCGATGAATCACCATTACATCACTAAAGGACTGATGATGATTAATGTTTACTGATTAAACGTATGCAGAACAAATTAAGAAGAGGTTTTTTTGACCACTTGGACGAAACCTTATAGATTTGGGTCTAATATTACTAGTAATAGGTCTCTGTTGCCGGAGACCGTCTAGGTAGGTGTAGGTGCCACCGCAGCTTCTATTTCTTGCGAGAAAAAATAGTATTCAGATGTAGTGTTCCCCTTGAAGAGCACTATAGCTAGTGAAGTGACTGGTACCAAGACATAACATCCTGTATTTCAAAGCGACGGCTGAAATATGATGCTGTGTCTATCATCCTAACCAGCACCACATTTTTAGGGGGGGTGTATCACTTGAACATTTCGTTCGTGTATCGCTTCGTCGAATAAAAAAAATCCAGAATGCTCTAGCTGTTCCAGTGTACTAATTCCAGTTTGTGACGATAGTAATTTTTTTATATTTCCTTTTCCTAGTTTAAATAACATAATTTGTTAATAATAAATATGTAAAAAGTACAATAGTATTGATACATCCCTTATGGTATGTTGAGTTATATATGTAGACGAGTTTCGTGTTTTTCCGTTTTTTTTATACAGATTCAAGATAAGTTTTAAATAACTTAGTAGTCTTTATGTATTGTGATTAATACTCACTGGATGATTTACGCCGTCGGGATTAGCCATTGGCATTAGGTATATATCGAATTTATTCAAATGTGCCAAATAGTAAGCGAGGAGATATTCGAAGTGCGCTACCTCCCACAAGCACGGTATGGACCTCATGCCTTTGACGCTCAGGCCGTGGACGATGAATATGATTTTCTTCTCGTACTCGTCGTCAGCGTACTTCCCTTCGGAGCGCATCTTGACACGCTCCTTCGGCCTCTCCGTTATTTTAAGTAGCACTATGTCGTTATATTCAACCGTTTTTCCTATAACCTCAGCAGTTATATTGGCATAGGGAAATTTAGGTGCTATTTTCTTTAATTGTGAAAGTAACTGAAATGAGAAAAAAAATCTGATTATAATTTTTGTTTGTCTCAACTTTACCGATCGAGCGAGACGTTTTATTATAGATGAAAGTGAAGGCGGAATGTCCTGTCAATAATAACTTACCGCTAGTTACAATTATATGTACTAATGGCTCACGGCTTTCCTTGTAATACAGAGGTCCTTAGTTCTATTCCAAGGCTAATTGTGGGGTTTAATTAGTGAAAGGACATTTTCGAAGTCACCTGGTTTCCTATTTATATTGTAAATCTGCCACATTGTTAATATTGTGATTCAACAAGAGTGTGGACAAAAGGTCGTTTTAGCCGATTGTTAATAATTAATAAGAATTAAGCACATTCTTGCCTTGGTCCCTGTTAATTATTAATATTAATCTGTTTCAAAATTAGGACTTACTAACATGGTACGGATCGAGGTACGATGATAATTCATCATCTGTTTCATGTAACTTTTCACTGTAAACAATGACTGTAATAAATTGTAAAAATATTTATAGTGAGCCGTAGAATATATAAATTACATAAAATAGTATGTACTAGAAATATTCATACATATTTAAATGTGTCTAATTGAAGAACGTATTTGATATTATTTACCGTATGAAACTCTCACTATTTCTGGAGTTCAGTGTCAGGTGTGTATCGCTTATCACCATTCATTTTGCCATTTGTTCATTACATTAAAGGTTGACAATAAAAATAAAGAAATAATTTAGAGTAGCGGAAGTTCTGACTTTTATAAAAAAAAGAAAAATGGAAGAAGGACACGTTCTCCTAGGGGAAATAAACTAACTACAAAGAACCCTTTTGTTCGGTGAAGGCATATAATCCAACAATACTAATAAAGTAAATGAAAATAAAAAAAAAGAAAAATACTGACGGATGGTTAATAAGCCGTATACTTCTTAACTGTACTTTCAGTGAAGGTTCCGATGTGAACCTTAAACATATAAACAGCATAATTATTAGTATGTAATTTCATATCAATTATGTGGAAACGAATTATGTCCACCTTTGCTGTACTGTAAGGAGTCTAAGAGAAATAAACCTTATTAAATAGCAACAGCTTTCTATTTTAAAAGCTTGTGTTCAGCAATGCACTTAAAATGCTGAGAGTAATAATAGAAGATAACATTAAAAATCATGATTTAAGAACTATAGCTAATTTCAGAAAGAAAATTTTGATCATTGTAATAGAAGCAGAGATATATCTACGGTAGTCATAATGTAGACTATAAAGCATAAGTCTACTGATCTAATATGAATAGTTCAAAACATAAAATTCACGTTTCTCTATAGCTTAAAAAAGTAAGTAATAACGCCGACAGAAATATCATATGTATTAAGAGAATATCAACGTAGCATAGTAAGTTATGGGTACTAATTTAGAGCTTTTTATACACTGTCCTTTATACTCTACAAACTTAATTTATTGTGTGTGTGCTAGTGTTAGTCGTGATTAGACAGTTGCAATTAAAAATCTGCAAAAATACATATACTTAAATTGTGTATTAACTTTTCTCCACTTTGCTCTGTTTTAGATGGAACTCTTTTATTGCGTCTAAAGTTAACGCCTCGCCTGAAAGTAAAACATTTACATTAAACAAACATTTTTTTTTCCAATACATGCTGAAAGTGTTATTATAAAGCATTTTCTAAAATAAAAATAAACTGCTACTAAATATTCCGGCTGATTCCTCCCGAGGAAAAAGTTAGGGACATTTATCTACTACGCTGGTCAAGTTCGAGTTGATGGATGTCATACGTCCGTGAAAGCTGTCATTCTTGAACATGTCGGTTTACTCACGATATTTTACTTCGCCGGAAGCTCCATCTCATTTGGGATCGAACCCACACCTACTCATTCGATTTACAAGCTGAGCTATAAGAATTACTAGCTTTTAAAAAAATCTGTCATGGAGTATTTCTTACTAGATACATATAAATAAAGATATACATTTAATTCATATATTTCTAAATAGCTTCTCGTGTTGACTGGTTGTAGGATTCTGTTGCTGTTCAGGTAGGTATCACCGCAGCTCCTATTTATTCCAGTATTTTGCAAACGTTACTGTGTTCCAGTTTTAACCGAGACTTAACATCGTATGTCTCAAGACGACGATCTCAGTGTGATGCTGTGTCATCCTAACTAGCTCCACGTTGTTATAAATAAGAGTATCATTTACTATCAGGTGAAGGTCCCGCACATCTCGTTGCTTCATGAAATAAAAAAATATTAAAAATTTGAAGTCATACCTTTCTAATGTTTAAACTTACCAATATTGTATGGGTCCCAGGGCCTCAACTGGAAAGTATGTTCTCGTATATAGATAGTATAAATATTAGATGAGGGGAACAAGTCATGACGCATAAAAGCCTAAATATTCTTTAACTTTTTTTTCCCTTAAGATGTCAATCTAAATGACATAAGCTGACATGAAAAATGTCGCATGAAGTAGGTGACATAAATATTACATTTTAACGGAAATTGAATACAAGCAAACTTATTTTACATATATGTAATATGTCTATTGTTTTTTTTATCATCATCGTCATCTGTCTTTATTAGTTCACTGCTAGATATTGACCATAACCAATATCTTTCACCAAATATAGTAGACTGTTCGTATCCACCCACATCAGGTCGCTGTTATGGGACCATCGGTTCATCTAGGGGAAGAATGCTTTAAACACATATATGGTCTCCGTTTTGAAAGTTTTATTACCCATCAGCCGTTTATGGACCAGGAGAAATGATTTTTTCTCGTCTTTAAGAAAGACACAGTTTTTAATCTGTTATTCTGACATCTTTGGTACAGAGATCTTGATGTTCTAATAACTAACCTTGTAATAAAGTAAAAGATCAAAATGCGCTGATTTTTTTTTCTTCGACAGATCTACGACAAGCGAGATGTTTACTTGATAGTAAATAATACGCGCTTAACACTATCGCTCTATTTGAATTTATCTGTACAACACATTGATGACTTCGCTTTTAGACATAACGTATTTAGACATATCAAGTCTCTTTAGCACAGTTTCACTAGTCCCTTCCAACCGGAAGACAGAAAGTTTGCACATTTGACATCAGCAATAAGACCTGCATTGTTATACAAACGGTCTCTCCAGCTACAGAGACTTTCCTCCAGCTCATACTTCATCTCATTGACTTACTATCGATAATATATTTAGTTACGAAAGTTAATAACTAAATATTGTATTATAGAAATGTTTCAATGCGTTACCTGCTATTATTTCCATAAGTATAACAAATGAAATTTGGTATACAACATGACAGATATGACACTGAATCATATTTCAAAACTGTTACAAAATTTTAGGATTCAATTTAAACTAGCCTTTTTATATTAGTCTGCATAAATTTGATTGACACGCTATATTTATATGCTATTTCAATATATTTTATGTTGTTTTTATTATGTAAAACAAACCAATATACCTGTGGCAGTTGTTATTCGCCCGCTGGTGCTGGTCTGTACTGTACCAGTGACAGTGTTGCCAATATTAATATTGCTGTAGCTATTGAAATTATTAGATTAACGAGATTACCATCTCAGTTATTTCAACGTCTTGTGCTTTACGGTATGAACATACAGATTTTAATATAAATAACTGATGGTACGTATCTATTGATGGAGAGCGTGTAGGTCCACCGCAGCTCTAACTGTTGCCACCAAACAAACATTGCTGCGTTTCCGTTTAAAGGCTGTTAAATTACTAGAATAACGAGACTTAACATCCTATGTCTCGAGGAGACAAGTACAGTTGGGTTCTGTGTATATTATCCTAACTAGCGGCACCTTGATAAGGGTAAACAACAAACAAACACTTACTATATTATTACGTAAAGGTAAAGATAAATGGCTTCTCTAAATATTTCCATGGAAGTAAAGTACGTCCCGCCTTATACATTAGAAAATGCTTAACGAACAAATGGCTACAACAAAAATGAGCTATCCACGTTGACCGCACCCTTAAATCTTGACCGTGTGGACATTAAAAATTTCACGATCCCCTTAAAAGTGTTGTTTTACTGTTCATGGCTGTTATGGCACCGCACTGAGCGATATCGCATGGTGTAAGTTATGAATAGAATTGAAACAATTTTCTATCTAAACCATTACTTATTATATACAGTGCAAAGTATTTCACGTTAATCAAATCTGTCTGATTGAATTTACACGTGTTGTGACTGAAGTTATATGATGATGAAGACCATCATTCTTTAATTTATTTCTGATTACTGTTATGAGATTTGAAAGAAAATATAGTAATACTATTACACCATCTGCTACAGGAGAAACAAACGAAAAAACTATGAAACTATAACGATAATAAGTATGGAGAAAATTGAGAAAGGTTGAAAATATTGTTCGAGTAGTGGACGTGTATCGACTAATGATGATGATGATGATTGACATGTTTAACTTTAAAGTTTTTTGCGGATATTTGTTATCGCCGCCTCCTGTACTCGACACCGTTAACTTAGAACCTCGTAAATGCGCTTTAAGATTTACACCTACACAAAAAAACTGTTAGCGCTCCCGGCTCAATCTTCATCCGGTGGCTGAGTTGTAAATCGAACCTTTAGGCAATGATTTATATATTAAACAGCGCAAATAGGCAATGATGCTACAATATACACATATAGTAAAACTTAAAAGTAACTGTTAGATACAACGATACGATAAAAGTCGTTGCTAATCTATTTTCGGAATCATTCATCCTATCTTGTCGTCCTTTTTTTTGTTTTACGTGGGAGGAAATGCCTTCGCGTGCCTTCGGTGCAAGTCCGATAACCTGTGTATGCTCCCACACAGGTTATCGGACTTGCACCGACTCAAACGTTCAAGATTTTCCATCGTCGATTCTTTACGGCGGGGCCATAGGACACCTCCAAGACCAAGCCAGTGCTGCACCACGCAGCTCCATTTCGGTTGGAGAGACCCCCCATTTCCTCCTCGGTACATGCGCTCCAGAATATACTTTGTCCTCCTACTCTTTTCATCAATATAGAAACGAAAGAGTTAAAAATAAAATAAAATTAAAAGGTATTTCTTAATACATCAAACGACGAAGCGAAGATAGACTTATAACAACGTGACGATCGAATAATATTCACAGCACCACACTGTGCTCGTCGTCTCAAAACAAGATGTTAAGTCTATTACCCTAGTAATTTCATTAGCGACAACGCCCATCAAACGAGAACACTGTTATTTTTCCAGACAAATGTTTGGCGGTATAAATGGGGGCAGCGGTGGTATCCCTGGCAACTGAAGCCAAAAGTATTTAGTAGTAGTAACGAAAGCTATACGTGTGAGTAATGTATATAATGGCTAAGCTTCAGTGTGAATGACTTCATTGTTTAAAATTTATAACCTATTTTAATATTAACTTCCGGTAATAAAGCATTTAGCCACTTTTGTGTATAGCAATAGATAAATGCGCGGGGCACCTTAATAGCTATTACACTTCAAATTTCTAGTAATTCGTCTGCAAAGTTTTCTTTATATACAATGGTATTTAACTTTTTTTTTGAGCGACAAACTTTCGCTTACAAAATATCAATTTCACACAATTTATATGAAAATTAATAAACATATTTTAACTTTATGAAAGGGTAAAATATATTTAACAAATGATAATAATTACAATCCCTTAACATTGATACGCAATGCACACAAGTTGAGGTGTAAGGGATCTCGCATAACAGTTGACGGGACCCTTTTTTTGGTTTCGGGTGGGAAATCTTCGAAAATTACTCTGCCTTCTGGGGGGAAGTCAGAGTTATGTGGACATAACAGAACCGCGGCCTCGCTAACGCTTTGCTGGGATAGCCCGTCCCGAGGTTTGCTTATACTGACCCTAACAGCCCCGTGAGTATTACTTCAATGACCGGAGACCACGTCCAGCCATTGTCCTCCTCAAGGTCGTTTAGAAGGCGACGAGAACCCCCATTATGGTAGCGAAGCACCAGTCACTGGTGCGACGTGTTGACGCACAGTAGCGCCACGACGGTTTCTTCTCCGAGCGGTATCTGTCCTCTCTCTATCCCGCTTGGCAGCCTCTTTTGTACCATTAGACTTTCACAAAAGGAGGCTACGGCCCTCCATACAACACAGCATCGCCGACACGATTGCTGACAAGGAGAGGTTCCGTCCGATCCGGTTCCCACGCCGGGTAAACCGCGAGCGTGTGCGATGCGGAATCCAACTTTCTTCCTCCGCAGTGAAAGTAATTCGCCGTCGCTTCTCGTCTAATCTTACACAGATAATCACCGAAATACCCGTGCCCGGTAAGTATCTATGTAATTCTGTAGGTGAGACATCTTCCGCGTCGTTGCATCCAGGAATCGAAGACCGGCAAGATCGCCCCCACAACGTGTTTGCGCGCATACCTCTCTTCCGAGAGCTTATCGCGCCACAAGCTACGAGCCAAGAGCCCTACGCCCCGTTCCTGCCGTCGAGCTGACGGGACCCGAGCCAACCTCATCTGCTCGTGATGCGCCTTGATAATCAACAAACGAAGCTCTGGCCTTCACCAAACCGCATTGCGCCAGCGTAGTGGGAATTGGTCCAAATCCCTCCATTTGAACCTCTTCAAAAGAAGTCCCTGAAAACTGCTGAATGCAAGCAGCGCAGGACCGATCGATATGGCGAACTGTGGAGAGGTCTATGTCCAGCAGTAGACGTCTGCCATCTAATGATGATAATGACGATGCACACAATATGTAGTTATAAATCCTTGATGTGAATTATGTAGTTTAATGACAAAACGTATATTAGATAGTTATTATTAACAAAAAAATAACATTAACAAAACTTAACAAAGATGCGTATTCCGTCATTTAACATTTTTAGGTTACTTGTACAGTAAATTATACGCAGAATAAAGTTGCCTAAAGAATGGCCGCAACATTGTATTTTTATCGTCGAGATTTACAAGGTGCTAAACCGCAGGAACATGAGCTGGTCACGAAACACCACCGGTTTTCAATGAACAGCTGTAAAAGTGTTTCATGAGAACTCTAAAAGTGTAATAATAAATATAGCAACGTCTCAACAACTTTGACATAAGTATTGACGTTTATTGTTAAGGGAAAGCATGAAATAGAACAGGTGCCTTTCCGATATCTACATACAAATGTATACAATTTTTTTTATCCTACAAGGCAACGTGATGAGCAAAACTTCACCTGATAGTAAGTAATGCGCCTGACCATAACACCATGGCTCTAGTTGGGGTTGGGGTGTTATACACAGGAAAACATTGCGCTCGTCGTCTTGGGACATAAGATTTTGATTCTAGATATCCCAGTAATTACACTGGCTAGAGCGCCCTTCAAACCAGAAAAGAGTGATACTAGTACACTACTGTTTGTCGGTTGCAATAAGCACTGCAGTGGACATACTTAGACTACGATAACTACGACCTACCGCCAGATCCTACTTTGCTCATTCTAACGAGCGCCACATAGGCGCGCTTACTATCAACGTCCTGCTTCACCATTAGAATAAAAGAAAATAATATTTATTTACTAGTGGCAGGTCTCTGTTTCCGGAAACCGCCTATGTGCATTCGCAATCCCTATTTCTGCCGCCAAACAGTAGTCATCATCATCATCAGCCGATAGACGTTCACTGCTGGACATAAGCCTCCCTCAAAGATCGCCACAGATTTCATTAAGAGTATCGCCAAACTGTAGTGTGTAAACGCTATTGCATTTCGGTTTGAAGGACGTTGTAGCTAGTGTACTTACTGAGGTAACGAAACTCAACTTCTTATGTCTCAGTCGACGAAAGCAATATGATGCAGTGTAAAACATCCTAACTAGCGCCACGTTAATAACAACCCACAAGGGTGACAGTATCACTTACCATCAGATGAACGTCCCCGTCGTCTCGTCGATTCATCATCATCAGCCGATAGACGTCCCCTGTTGTACATAGGCCTCCCTCATAGATCGCCATAGAGACCATTAAGAGGAATTGGGCTTTATCCCACCACGATGGCCCTGTGCAGGTTGGAATATCGTCTGTTATCCAGCAGGGTGCACCGCGTGCAGGTGACTTGGGCTCCGTAAGAAGTTGGGAGAAACCCGTTCCACCCCTCGCTCTCGTCACTTAATTGTATAAAATAAATTGTTTAATGCTTAGTTTCTTTTTCAACGGTTCAAAATGCAATGCGCTGTAACGTTATAACAAAGCGGCCATTGTTACATGCAAATTTTAATCGTAATATTACAGTAGATTACATCCGATTCTCATTAAAAAAAATTAATACTGTTAACAGTTTTACACCCCTTTTCAAGGATTTATAATTACATTTTTTTATTTACACTTAAACTTATTATTATTTTATTTGTTTACCCTTTTCATATCTATATCTATTAAAGATGATGTTTATTTAATTGAATGAAATATTCCTTTGTTTGAAATACTATCTACAATATTTGATTTTATAAATATTCGTACTTTATTCATGTGTATATGATATATGATCAATCATCAGCCGATAGACGTCCACTGCTGGGACATAGGCCTCCACCAAAGAGCTCCACCTCATATGAGGGATTTGGATTAGCAGGATGCGCCGGTGGTGTAACATTAGCTAATGAGTTTGGCTTGGATCCTGTGAGTTGTAATTCCGGATCCTTTACACCCTGTATAGACGCAGCTATCAAACTTGGATAAAGGAATGTAGAAGCCGCTTCTTACTCTTATGATCGACGTATATCGTTGCTCTTAGAGTATTTATTACTCGCAGAAGGATTGTGAGTTTTAAAATAAAAAGCAAAACTGAAATCCATAAAGGGGTGTTCAATGAAGTGACGTAAAGCGTTCCGCGCTTCCGGTTTTATAGCCCGGCTGACGGCCATCCAATCTGCTAATACGGTGCAATGGAACTATATCCCGAGTAGACAAGAGATAGCCCTCTGGCACTTGGCACGATCTGACTGTTTTATATTTAATCATTATTATTGTTTAATGTACACGTATTTTTAGAAAAGAAAATATTTCTTTATATGACAGACACATTTGAAAGATACTTATAAACTCTGTTACTCTTTCAATCAGCATTACTAAACAAATAACGTTTTCACATCATCTTGGATAAATTGTTGGTGTGACTTGGGATTTAACTGAAAACCATAATGTACATATAATATATATTATATATAGAAGATATTCAGAGATTCGTGACTTATCACGAGATCTCTAAAACTATTAGACTTAAAGACTCAGAATTTGGTAGAGATATAACTTCTGCTCCTGAGAGGTCAGCTTAGAATTGATTTTAAAAAATTATTATCTCAAAGGGAGTTGCGAGGGTGTTACAGCCAGAAAATCGGACGAGGAACAACAAGTGTATGTAATAAACGTATGTGCAGCTCATAAAACAAATACATTAGTCTTTTAATGAGTTTCCTATTCAATAGCCTAAGAGTTACCGGGTTATTATTGCGCTATTTCTTTTGACACGAGCAATAACTTTTATGTACACATTTAATTATTAATCTTATTAACAATGTCATATGTTTAATTAAAATCGTTTTAACTTTTAACAATACATACTCCATAGTGAAGTACGAACACAATAAGAAATTAATAAAGTACTACTCCTAAGTATTCTTGTTTGCATTTCATTGTACAATGTATTTATAAAATACTAAAAACTTACTTCCAAGTTTATTATTAGTAATTAGGCACTTCAATTTACCTATAATCGTTTTTAAGTCTAACGGTACAACCAATGTCCGGTCAGATCATTTAAATATATACTTTAACATGGTGAACCCTCGCTGCGTGTGGTAACAGTGGGGGCAAGCCCTTCGTTAAAGTGTCCATAGATTGCGAAGGTGATCGGAACAATTCCATTTTAGCTGTCAATTACATTAGAAAACTCAGTTGCTCGAGTGCCATTTACATACGAACGTGGTGTGTGCACTCGGACTGATTGCTTCGATATATGGAATGATGAGGTGAAATTGTGGAGATGCTGATGCGCCCCCAGCGACCGGCCGCTGCCTCGCAACGAGCTCGCTCACTTTACGTAAAACGTGAAACTTAAATTTATGCCAAAGAATTACAAGTTACTCCATTTTGTTAATAAAAATATTTTATTGTAATTTAGTATGAACATATAACACTATATGCATGTCATATAATCTAATACTCATTAAGTACATAGTGTAATATCATTACAATGTGGCTCATTTTTATAACAGAGTCAAGTACATGTCTATACTCATATTTAACACCTAATTTAAAATTATAAACTTCTTGACGTTTAATAAAGTACACTAAATAATATGAAAAAAATATAATGTATGTGTATGTATGTGTAATAACATTCGCAGATATCCTTTCGAGGCCCAGGTTGAATATTTCAAACAATTGACTATTGTTGCTACCATGTTGACTCAACCATTAATGTTATATATTAACCTTCAGGTAATAATAATTCAGGTAGTGGTAAGATTTCGCCATGGTGAGTAACGCGCTGATGGTTCTGGTGTCAACAACAAATATCTACAAGCAACGGTACCCGCTTACATCAACCGAGCTTTTGCGTCTAATGTAAGAATAAAGACACCATACTATTATTGGGTATATCTCAGAACAACTTTGAACACTTATCAGCAAAATAAACATATCACTGATTATTACTTAAAGATACATTTTAAATTGTACAGCTAAATGTATTTCTATAACCTGTTTTACATTTTGTACAACGAAACCCCGGGCTCTCATCATTTGCATCGTTCTGCTCATCGCCTATGACATCAACGAAAGTTTTGAACGTGTCGAGCGGAATCTGTTGCGCGATTTCCGCCCCAGTGCCCGTGGACCGAAGAAGGATTTCTGGTGGATTATTAAGCGGCAGTTAATCCCTTTCGCATGCGCAGTAAAATAATAGCCATGTCAAAAGCACAGCCCGACTGACGCGAATACTTTCCGACTGCTTGCCTTTATTTTATGGCGCATGTTTTAATATTAATTGTAAGTTTTCTGCCTCGTCGGGCAGCCGACGACATAATGCAAATGTGTACGCTTGTCAGAACGTTTAAGGCGACCGGCGAAATTCATGGCAGTTCATTGCACAAGCGATTAAGTTTCCGTTAGAAATAGCAACGAATCTGTATAAAGTCAACGCGATCGCGCAACCGAGGGATCTATTGTTTCGCACAAACTTAACGAAAGAAACCGTTCAAATCTAACTTGGTGTATTTCGTATTAATTTTTTTGTTTAATGTTGTGGAGTTTACCTCGAATCTGTATCAAGTCACGGGTACAATCCACGTGACGAGCCCGTTGACGTCGGTGGATTTCAGTTGTTGCGACATTGTGTAGACCCAACTCTGAAGTTGTTTTAGGGAAACAAATTTTTAAATTACCTTTACGTTGTTTGTTGCTACCCCGACAAACCGGTTTCGAAAGGGGTTATTTTTTACCGCAGTTACTCATAAGAACATAGACAATAATACTTTAGCAAAATAATTGAGGTCTCTACAATAGCAATGAAATATATATATATAATATATTATAATATAATCAATGTATAGAATCGTAACTTGTTCCTCATTATTAACTGACCAAAATGAAAAAAGATCTGAAATATGAAATCACTATTTAGTCTATTCTTATTTTCGTGTATACAGACTCCCATCGCTTTTAAATAAATATAAATCATGTTTTTTATAAATAAGAAGAAATACGAATAATTTATCAAGAAATAAGTATGTTCCTTACGTCTTATTGAGAAAAAGAAAATTTTATTAAGCAAACACACACTGGAAATTTTTCTACTTTCAACTATCTCCGTGGCACAATGGCCGGGCGCTTGTCTTGTAACAAGAACATATTGCTTCGATTTTGGCGGCAAGAGTTGTAAAATAATCAGTTACAAGGTTTTTTCGGATCCGCCTAGTTAACTACCAAACTTATATTGTAAATTTGCTATCATAATACTATTACTCTTTTCCTATTGTCAATATATGAGAGCAAGAGTATTCTGGCGAGCACGCTTCAGAGACCTACCATCAGAAAAACTTAGTGACATCTGAAATACCGGCCACGTGTGAGACGATTGTATTATACATAAAAAGTTTATAATTTTCTCGCTTTATTGAACATTTAGTTTTCTTCTAGTTATTATGTTGATCACAACAAACGTATAAACTTAAAAATAAAATAAAGACACAGATTTGATGTACTTAGAATATTAATAAGTTTAATACATTGATTAATTCTTAGAATGTTTAACTTAAAACTTTACTCACACGTGAATACCAGTGAAATTACGACAAATAATGATTTCGTTTATAGATAAAAACTTGTGATAATTCGTGTCTATGTCAGTTCGTCCGAGTGGTGTGACAGGTCGTTAAAACAACGCCCGGCTCGGGGCAAAGAACAGCGACACATGTTCGCAGCAATTGTTATTTTGACAACTGTATCAAACAAAAATCTTTTCGACAGTAATCTTATCGCTATAAAAATCTTTTAACCACTCTTTGACGATTTTTTTATTTGTTTTATATTGAAAAAGAATACAAAGTTTTAAAATTCTTGGGTGTCTCAAATCTTATTAAGCACATATAAAACCTACACATTCTCTTTTCACCGCACACAAAAAGGTTAATTTCATAAAAGGTGTTAAAAATTAAAAGACACTATATCTTTTAACCTTTTTATCTAACAGACACATTAGTAGAAATTTAAATCCACTTTAAAGAGATCGATGGTATCCGCGAGCCTGTATCCGATGAAGCTGCAATAGTTGCCAAAAAAAACTTGCGGAAACATCATGGTAAAAAAAAAACGAAAGAGTAGTAATAAAGAATGTACATGATTAATAAAAATAATTTATTTTAAAATATTTGCACTAACAATTACTTATTTTCTGATAACTTATAAACATGCTTTTGTTTATTTCACCAACCTATTAGACGTTGTAGATTTTCTTCTGTTAGTATGTGATACATCCAATAATTACAGTAACGCCTAGTTTTGATGATATACACTATAGTATATTACGCTTTTTACTTTAAATCAGTGGATGTTATTACCCATTACGTTAGTAAATTCACCAGCAAAAGAGTGCTTCAAACCAGTAGTTTATATTTATACACTACTGTTTGCCGGCAGAAAATAGAACTGCGGTAATACCAAAAATAATTAAGCTTGTTTGCCCATAGGTATTTCAAAATTAACGAAGATGGTAAAGTAATGAAAATATAACATATAAACAAATTTATAAGGTGACTTTAATCCTGTAGCTCCATCTGTGGTTTTCTTTTTTATTACGCTTCTCTTAAAAGTGACATCTGTTATTTCTAAAACACATCTTTCTTTTCACACTTTTACGATTAACAAGTAATATTAATTCGCACTAACAGGTGGCAGTAAAGACAACTAACGTTTAAGTTTTAACAATATACAAGTAATATTAAGTTTTAACAATTAACAAGTAATATTAATTCGCACTAACAGGTGGCAGTAAAGACAACTAACATTTAAGTTTTAACCAAATCTGTTATTTATGCTTCACAAGTTAAACTAAACTAAAAGTCTTGGTAAAATGACCTGGTAATAAGATTCTTAGATAAAATTAAAACAAAATAAAATTTATTAGGACAATAGTAGGTTTTGCATAGATTGTCATAAATTTTGCATTAGTTAATGTTACAACAGATATTTTTTTCTCACATAAAAGTAACAGATTAAAAATTATATTTCAAAGTAAATAGAATTATTATTGTTAAATATATCAATAATTTGTGTTTCTTGTTGTAAGTAGTATATAGTAGCAGCAAATTCTATATGCTACATTGACTTGTTTTTTTAATATCTCTTTTTTGATCACCAAAATTTTTATAAACATGAAATAACCCACAAATTTTCAAAAATTGAAATATTCATTTACAAAATATTCTGGTCTGGATAGTTTAAATAAATTTTCGATTTGGGCGTAACCTGTTTCTTAAGTCTGTGCCTCTTGTCTACAAAAAAAAATTGTCAAACTTAAATCTGTTCCTATCTCCCGGAGCCGATTGGTTTGTCGAGGGAAACTTGGGGCGATGGCGATATGATGAAGAAAGTTTTGTGTGTGTGTACATTTATGTGTTAGTTTTTTTTAAACATTTTTATTTTATATGTATTAAAGGAAACCCGGTAAGTGATTTTTTGAACTTTAATTTATCAATAAAGTTGCGAAATGCTACATTATAAACTTTGTAGCGAGTATACTTATTACAACAGTAAACAGATGTAACTGTCGTCTTTATATCTCATCTCTTGTCAGTATCACGAAAATACATACACGTTATTTTGTGAATTACACCAGGTCTAATTTTAATTTTTAAAGCATACTTTTTGCAAATATGTATTTATTTTTAAACTAATGGGTATCCTTTGTACTACTTAGTACTTCAACAATTATCATACCTTCAATACTAATAACTTTTAGAAGTTTTATTATAAGCTACTCCTAATGCTTATTATAGTAATAAAATTATGTCTGAAGCAGTAATTATTTTAATAACAGAGAGAAAAACTTGTTTCTAATTTATAACAGTAAATCCCATAATTACAATATATGCAATTCTAGTATGATAGAAATTTGTTTTTATTAATGAAATGGAAAGCAATATCAGTTTCAAGTTATATATTTCATTTACACTGTAAGTCATAAATTACCTTAAATAATTTTAAAACCAAAAAGTATTGAAATACAATTGCATATTATCTAAATTATATCTTTTTTATCAAAGTAAGAATACTTCATCTTACTTAGCCATTTTCACATGTTTATACTTTACTTTTAAACATAATCCCTATCCACATGGCTATCTACAATTTTTATATATCATATTAATTTAGTGCGATGACAAATTACAATTAGTAAAAAATATTTAAATGTTCACATAAATTTAAAATAGATACTGAAATTATAAGATATCTAAATTATGAATTGTAGGTATCTCTTAAGTCAATATTATTTGTTACTTCCATGTACATTCATGAATTGAAGAATATTTATTCATAACTAATTGTTAATTATTTTTAACTGCATATGTAACCAACAACTTTGTTTGTGGTGGCAAGCAGAGGCATGCACAAAAATTTCAAGTAGTGCCGGCATGCACCACACCACACCTGAAATTGTTGTCTGTATCTAAAAAAAAATTTTTTTTTTAACTTTCTTTTCAGCATAACTCTTTACAGTTTGAGTGACCTCAGATATTGTTATTTAAAGAGGATTAGGAAGTCACAAAATATACATCTCTACTGGATGTAGATACACATCTGGAGTTGTTCCACAAGTTTCTATGGATAAAACAATTTATTTTATTTTTAGGTGTCATGAGTGTCTTTATTTCCTCATCTTTTGCTTTTATATAATATGAAGTCTGAAGTTGATGTCTTAGGATCATATTTTATCCAATTGTTATAAGGTATTTCTTTCTATTAAGTACAAATGTCGATACTTTACACTTTTTTAACTTAATTGATAACATTTATGCTGATAAATAATATTAGAAAGGATCAGATAGACTAAAAAGTTCTATAGAGGATATCATAAAAATTAAGCCAATATCTTAAGGCAGATTAAATGAAGAAAAAAAATTAATGTTGTTGCATATACATATATCCATATTCATTATTTTTTAAAATTTGAAAAAAAAAAATTTATGAATGTATTTGATAAATATTTGTTTGTAACTCTTGTCAATAGAGTAAGATTTGACCTAATTTCCACTCATTTGCATAACGACGGTTTGACTTTTAATAGCGTGTTTTAATGGATCCAAAAAAAACGCGGTCACGCAACCGCTAAGTGTAGTTAATTGCAAGAATACTCCCTTTTTTAAAAAAAACCGACCGCTTTAAATGATCGCTTTTGCATTAAAATTGTTTTTCATCAGACCTTACCATGTAATGCAATGTCAAGAATGAACAATAAATATTAAAGAAGGTGATGTCAAACTTATTATCGCGATTAAATCGTGTAAATCAATCTATACAAGTACTATAGGATTAGATATTAGTCTCTCATGGTGTCGGTGGCCGGACAGGGTCTCCAGTCATCATGTTAGTGTCTGTAGAGACACTGAAGCCAGTTTCAAACTGGTGTTGGAACGGTCTATGATAGCAGAATTTGTGAGGGCGTGGTTGTACTCGTGATCCTGCTTAGTAGGCAATGAGACCCGCGAAGCCGAAAACACTTTTAGTCGCCTTCTACGACAGACGACTTACTCTTGTTCTATTCTTACTAACTCTAGTATACAGGGACGAGTCTATATCTAAAAGTTGATTAGAATGAAACGCTGCGAGTTTTATTAGTATTCTGAAGTATACTTATTTTACGTACTATTACATTTACTGGTGATAGGTCTCTGTTGCCGGAGACGTCTAGGTACCACCGTAGCGAATATTTCTCCCGACAAACAGTTACATGCAAACATTACTGTATTCCGGTTTGAAGGGCGCTGTAGCTAGTGTAGTTATAGGAGTAACGAGAATCAATATCTTATGTGTCAAGGGACGAGCGTAATGTGGTGCAGTATATATCATCTTAACTAGCGCCACGTTGTTATGGGCAGGCGTAACACCATCAGGTGATTGTATTACTCGTCTGGTCGTGTAATTTGATTAAAAAAAATTACTTCGTTGCTTCAAAAGCATTCTCTTCTACATTATCTAGATTGTTATAGAGCCAATAAGCCGCAGCCCTTATCCTGGCGTCATTAAGGACAGCGGTCAATCAAATGCACAACACTGTCCACTTGTGTTCGCAATACATCCAACTACTAAGTAACAATTCATTATTACCTGCAGATGCTATTAATGTAATTTCTTGGAACCTGATAAGTGTAATGGAGAAGAAATAATTATCAGTTGATTTCAATAATCAAAGTGCTGCCACAAATTTGATGACAAAGAAAGCACTACAATCTAAATTCTGGCTCTAAAGACCAGCACAAGGTACTATAGTGTATAATCTTATTAAAGCCAAGTTATTACGAGCAGGTGTATCACTTACCATCAGGTGAACATCGCTCGACTCATCGGTTCGTTGAATAAAAAAAAAAATATTAAACTGTAATAAACGTTCAATTAGTGCATTTAGCTGATGTTATGTTAGTATTTTTTTTTACCATATCTCAACTCTGAAGTCTCATTTCTTAAAATTGGATGATAAGAAATCTATTTTATTTGTTACACTAACGTAGTTTCCGGTTCGGTGCCATTTATGAGTCACTCCGTTTAAGTGACTCCTGCGAGTTTAAGTGACCATCGGCGAATGTAGACGCGACATATAAATGCTTGAAATGTTTTTATGTTGTTTGAAATTTGTTTTTTTTTTTGTTTTTATGTAATCACGCCTTTTTCCCAGTAGGGGTAAGGAGAGGTGAATAAACACCAACTTTTCGCCAGATGTGGTCAGATTAGGTCCCATGTAACAGGGGGCGAGCCTGTTGCCACTTTATTGGGGCCCACCACACACACAAAGATGACTTCAGTGTGCGCGGGTTTCCTCACGATGTTTTCCTTCGCCGTTTGTATCTCACTGTTGTAACTAAAGTTCACAAATGTACATAACTTAAATATTAAGTCATCGGTACATGACGAGATTCGAACCCGCGATCTTCGGAATGAAGGTCGCGCGGTCTAACCATTAGGCCAGCGAGCTACTCTCTCTCAGATTCTCTCTTGAGATTTTTGTGATATATATTAAATGATTTTACTTGGTCTTCACGAAATGGTATTCCTCATGGCTGAGATTCAAGACCAAGCGCCGTCCATCACTTTAATATAGTTGTGATTTTTTTAATGAACTACAATGACGATGTTGCAGCGATCAGAGAGCCGACGTTACCGCTGTGTCGAGCCGGCTGTGACGTCACCAATAAAGGAAATAGACCGTGGCCACAATAACTTTATGCTAACATCCTCTACGCTTTGTGCTTGCGGAAGCAATTATGGTAATTTCTATGGTGACAGATATTCATATGTTCATAGTTTATTCACCTGTTGAAGTAATTATAGTCATTTCATTCACGTCATATTAGGTGTATATACATAAACACATTTTAAACTACAATACAGGGACAGTATAGGCACTATATATATATATATATATATATATATATATATATATTTAATTAATATTCACCGTTTTAGGTACAGATTGTAATATATATAAACTTTGCTAGCTTTTAGGAAGGTTAGATATAAGAAATTTCCACCCATGTAGAGACTTATCGTGATGAGTCGCTATACAGACGCCAGCCACAGTCTCGTGGTCCCAGATATGACGATATCTCTTGGACCGCAAAGTCTAGAAACTTGAAATTTGTTAGGAATATTTCTTTTACCAAGTATAGATTTTACAAAATTCTTTCTCAAAAGGGAATTGCAGTGGTGTTACATCTCGCAAAGCGGGTGAGAAACAGCTTGTTTCCTATATAATAAAAAAAATAAATCTAAATGATTTTTTTATTAAAGCTTAGGGTATACAATTAAAGTATAAATTAAACCCATCATCGATGTAGTCGTTAACGGCCTTAAGAGAGCAATATACAAATGAAGATAGAACTCGGGGTCAACACACGCTCCACTTTAGATACAATGAAATTGCTGCGGCCAATCCTTTGGCCATTCCACGCGCTCCCATTGCCAGGCGAGTTCATTGTGGCAAATAAAGTGATTAATTCAGGCCGTAGTAGCGCTCGCCGATCCATTTCGAATTAGGGTCACAATTTCCAACATCGGTGCGGTGCGGCGTCACCGGGTAACTGTTCTACGTGAGAAATTATGGACTTATTTTAAAGTGTCCGGCTCTCTGAAAAGCGTACTAATCTAAAACATAATACATACCTCTAAAAGAGGAATTGATATGAATAATTAACCGTTGACTTCTGTTCACTTATTATTTTTAACCACAATTCGTGCTAAAGATGAAACGAGAGTTATAGCCCATATATGTACTGCGATAATTTTAATTATGTGAGAGAAAGAAAGAAATACCTCTTGCTTGCCGTCATTCTTAAGCTATTTTAACCAAGAGACACCTTTTTCAAAATGAACTGATACCTCATACCCTCATAGACAAAATTCTATAAAAATTCCTTCCAGTTTTTTTTTTCATTCATACAATTGAAAACTGCGGTTAGTTAACTGTGTGAATTTCACATAATTTTCTCATCAATTCAGTAAATATTAAAAGTACTTAAAAATTATTAATACAGATTACGTATAAATACTTAAGCAAGTAATTTTTTGATAAACCTATTAAAAAGGTAAGGTGAAGAAAAAAGATATGAAATATTAGAGATTTCAAATAACAACTTGCTCAATTATAAGGTTCAAGTTTTAGATGTCGTCGATCCCCACATTCATATTTCGTATAACTGGAGCGATGGCAAACTGATAAGTTAATCCTTAAGTATAGGAAGAGCATGCCGTACAGCAGATCTTATGATACTTAAAACGTTTATTTCCAAGGATAAGCTACGCCTTTACACTAAGTTTTCATTGTTTATAATAGATTTCATAGTCTTTATTTGCGAAACTTTTAATCTTAATTCCAATGAGTTACATTCCTACACTTAAGTAGTCCCGGAATCGAATTAGACCTCTTGTGTTACAAGACAGCCGAGTTCCTGCTTCGGAAGCAGTTAATAACTTATAAAAATCTTAACTATATACTACACGCATAATTTCATTGTATTTCGAACAATGAACAATTTTTCTGATCTTTTATATTTACTTAAAAGTTATAATTTATATAAAATACTTCATTTTCATAAATCATTTCATGCAGAAAACTTGAAAAAATCGTTACATTATGTGTAACCTGTTATCATCATCATGTTCACTTGCTACATAACATAACTACACGAAATAGATTAAAAAATGTCCATTTGTAGAACTAAATATGCAGATGAGCTCAATAAGAAACTACATTATCATTAATGGCAATTCAAAGTTTAAGTTATTTTTTAAAGTAAACAAACATATATTCTTAAATCTCTTCTCACACGCTTTATCTGTTGAGTAAAGTTCAATGAACTCTGATTTTCGGATAAGTTGAAAGCGTGCGGTGTGTATCGTTAAGATGACTGTTAAGTTTTCTCAAATAAAAATATTTCTAATGTTAATCATATTTTCTTTACTTTTACTTCTGGCAAAGTAATTGCTTTTTTATTAGAGTTTCATCTTATCAGTGATCAGTATAGCCTTCCGTTTAAGTTAATCTATACGATGTGTTTAAGTTTACAATTAACGTAGACTTCAAATATTTTTTTAAGTATAATGAATGCAGTAGTAACATATTTTTACTGCTATAAAAAGAAAATTTATGTAAGAACAGGATTTTTAAAAATACCGTACTATTTTACATGAAATTTAAGTAAATATTACCAGGTAATCAAACTGGTCAAGAGTACCATTGCGCCCACGGTTCGCCTACACCAACCACATAACTACTGAACTGGTTCCATCATTCAGTATTACGTATGTGGTTATATTATAACAGTATTTGTTCAGACACAGGTAAGTATTAACTTTAATATTTCTTATTAACCTGCACATGAACTACTTCAATAATTTCTTATTAAATATACTATAATATACTATATGTGTATACATATTTAATACGTGTTTGTTACAAAGGAAACCACGTGTATATCTAATGTTGAAGCACTTGTAAGTTAAATTAATATGGTAGTAATATTAAGTGGGTAACCACCACTGCCAAACAGTAGTGTTCAAATATTACTGTGTTTGGGTTTAAACGGCGCTGTAGTTAGAGTAATTACTGGGGTAACGGGACTAAACCTTTTATGTATCATGCAACGAGTGTAATGTGGTGGAGTGTATATCATCCTGACCAGCGCCACGTTGTTATAGGCAGGCGTAACACTTCCCCCCAAAAAAAAATCGTTTATAATTTTTAAGAGTTAATTAGTTTATTTATTATGTTAGGATTTCGACTATATATTAATGTAAGTCCTTTAAAAATAGGACGACATGGTGGATAAACAACCTTGTCTTTCCTTGTGAGCAGGCGAGGAATCATTGAATGGGCTTTCATTTGTTTTCCTTAACATTTGAAAGCTGTAGGTACTATAGTTGTAATGCTACTACACTTAATTTATAGTTAAATACACATTACGCTTTTTGCGGTATTTCTTTTGAACAATACGCGGATGCGGTTGTGACGCAAATAGCGCTGCTGAAATTCTATATTCCTGTATATAACGATATTTGAAGCAACTTTGATTTCTGTACTAAAACCATTTTTTATTTGACATGCTATTAGAAAGGAAAATGGTCGAAATAAAGCATCGTCTATAATTTTCTTTCAAGCTACATAATTTATATCCCTTTGGTTTGAATGGCTACTTAATCAAACTAACTTCGAGTGGTAATGCTTCACTGGGTTCACATACCTGGCATCTTAACACCTCGCATGCATACCTAGCTAGCGTTTAGAAAAGATACTATATCTAAGTGAAAACCATTTTTATGTTTACCTTGTTTTAATTCTTTTATAACTTAAGATTTAGCTAATTTTAAAGAGTTTTTTTTAATTTCTTTAAAACGATATAAATGTCATAGTTCTATATTATGTTATACACTGTCAGCCACTGATGACTGATATATATACGTCTATACTTATGACGATATTTATTAGACAAACCGAAATTTAAATTTCAATACCTTTTATAAAACCTATGGAGTAGTGTATCCATTGTTTGACTTTTGTTATGCTAGTAACGTTAGAATGGTTAAAATAACGTTTTATTTAGGTTAGTTGCAATGAAACGTAGAGATTAGTATTACAATGAAGTCAGTGAGCGCTGATCGCGTGTCTGTACGTCGCTACACGCTGACCCACTTCATAGTAGATAGTGGTTGATAGCTATCTCATAAGCCTGGACTTAGTTCGACAGAGCAACCAAAAGGCCTTTGTTGCCGGTTCCCATTACAGCACGTTACGTCCTGTCCGTGATAACGAGCTGTGTATATTTTAACCTTTTCATCCTATAGATTTCTAGATTACAACTAGAGTTGATACGGATTCCTCTTTCTCGTATACTTAATGCGTAACTTCCTCATTTTATCACGAATCCTATTCCTTATACTGGAATTTTAAGAAAGTTTTGTCTTATCATCACAGCCAATTTACGTCCCCATTGCTGCGACACATGCTTACCCTCAATATAAGGGCGATAGGGCCTTGGTCATCACGCGGGCCCAGATCGGATTGGTTATTTCACACACATCTTAGAATAAATTCCAAGTCATGTGATTACACATCCGGTAAAGGAAAACATCGTGATAATTACCTCGCGATGTTTTCCTTCACCGTTTGTATTTCGCTGTTGTGACTCAAGTATTTGCATTACATTGTTATTTATTTCTCCTCCTCTCCCCTTTCTTGGGAACACATCCTCATCCGTAACCATAATTCTTATATCGAAAAAAAATCCTTTTTCGCTTACTCTCTCATCAATCGTAATTTAAAACTTAAACCTGATCAAAGTAGTTTATCTTATACCTACTTGTAAACGTATTTTTTATGATGTCCGAAATTGAATACCCTTATCCATACTAAACCTGTAATAATAGGAATATTTGAAAGGTACATAGTTAATTTGTACAACACTTTTATAAGGAACAATAATAATCAGAGCAGGTTTTTTTTTAAGGAAAATTAAAATGTACTACCGACTGTTTTTTAGAGTTGCATGAGAATGAGTGAAAATTAAAAATTTAATCAGATGGTAAGTGCTTGTCAATAACAAGGAAGTGGCAGATAGTGTGCCTACTTTGCCGTTTTTTGGTTTCCTCCCATCCTACAGTCATTACCCTTTTTGTTGTAATTTGAAGGATGTCTTTCTGAAAGCTCTCGTTCTTGGTTTATGTCGAATTCCTTAATTTTTTTCCTTTACTCAATGTTTTTCTTCCACCGGAAGCGAAAGCTCGATGTGGATCGAAAACGATGCTTTTACTACATTTAGTACGACCTCGTCTTACAAATTGTGCCATTGCGGCCTTTATTTTTCTTATGACGGAAAGCTTTAAAGTTCCAGAAATGGGAACATTAAAATAGCTATTTATTTAAATTGTGATAAATAAAACAATAGAAATTATAGAAAATAAACATTTTGGTTTTTATTAATAGTTCCGATACTATATATGGTAATGAATACTCTACAGCACAGTGTAGGGCTACATTATTATGGGTAGGCATATCACTTACCATAAAATGAAGATCCTGCAAGTCTAGTTACTTTATTAAATAAAGAAGACTGGACGATCAGGGTTAAATTTATCATTAAGCGTGTGTACGTATGTGAACAGACGTAAAACAGCAATTTTTTACGTTTATGTATGGTGTACAGACAATACGCATGTATTCTCAGACAATTCGTCTGCTCTCCCATTTCCTTTCCACGACTAAGTAGAAAACTCTGCTGCTTTTATACCATCGACCCCTGCGTCATTTATAATCATAACTGCTCCAGTGAACACTTTAACTTTGCATCTCGGCGGAGTACTCGTCGCGATGTGAAAAAAACTGGAAGAAACCATTTCCAAGAGAACCTATTGTGCGTCCGCCATCTTTGTATTTCAGCTTTCATGAGTTCTATACTGATTATGAGCCTTTTTTTACAGCGACTTATTTTGTTTGCAATAACAAGAAGATTTCATTTACGCAATAGTATGAAATGTGAGAAAAATCGACTTCTCGGATAGATCATAAACTTACATTTTATCATTAATATAACTAAAATAAACTCTAAATAAAGATGAATTTGATGTTATGAGAAGATGATAATGATACAGTGATAAGGTAACCAGCAACCAGTGGGTTACTTCCAGCAGTGGATGTCTATCGGCTGATGATGATCATAAGATAACAAAAAATGTCTATATTAAATGGGCTTCATATCGTGACTGTATTTCAAATTTTAATTTAGTACCAACAGAAACACCATTGATTACACCAAAACACGATGTAGATACACAATAGTTATTCTTTAACCTTAAACCATTTTAATCGGATTGTAATTACGCTTACTTCAGCTGCATTGTCTATAATCTGTAATAAATAAACCTTTTTTTTTGTTTCAGGTCAATTATTTCAATCTCAAGTCATTGCAAACTGATTTACAATTAAGGTTAGTGTTTCTGCATAGTACATTGTACGCTATAAATGTAGCTTTTAATTGGCTTCCCGTTAGCTGCTAATTTTGTTTCAGCCTATTGATGTCCACCGGTGAGCATAAGCCTTCCCAAATGGGGGTAATTGCCTTACCATGGTTAGGGTCGACGGGCGCGGTATGTTGGAAAAGATCAAAGGAGTGGCTGCCTTTTCCCTGGAGTTATCCCTTTAGTCGCCTTTTATACCATACAGAGGGTAATGTGCTGATGAAGATTTAATAACAAGTCTCCGTTTATAACAAGTATTTGAATTAACCTTGTAAAACGTTATTAATGTCACTACTGGTTGGTCCAATGGTCCTCCAATCTATGACCCTTTATTTAGCTATATTGTGCTGCGACTTACTACTGTGTTCAGATATGAAAAGTGTGTTTCCACCGTATATCCAGTAAGAGAGACCTGCCACTTGATAAAGAAGTATTCATAAATATTCCAGTACTGATTTTTTATTTTTCATTACTTTTATAGTTGTTTGTTATTACCTTTGGAATCATTTATTCATACCTTGTCCTCTCGTATAGCAAAAAGTTTTCTACTTAGAAAGATTTCTTTGTTCGTTCATAAAAAATGGCTTTCGCGTGTTTCGAGACTTATTTTTCTGAATAAATAAACCCTCATTTCTCTATTCATCCCCGTGTAATATGTGTATATATTTTTTTTTTATTGAAATTAGCCTTCACTGTATGCGGCGTCGGGTACGAAGTGTATAGTATTTCATATACAATATATTGTGCAGTGTATTTGTTGATAACATAAGGCATTTCTCAGGCTTACTTAAATGATACACTTAATTATATTATAAAAGTATACTATTAACTATAATTAGTTCTTGAAGTATTGTTTTCTTTATATTAAGTTTATTATTATAAAAGTAGAGCAAAATAAGCATTCATCGAAAAATTAGCTGACAGTAAGTTAGTAGTAACGTAAACAATTTTATTTTTATTTCTTTTTTTTTTCTATCTAAACCTCTAAGAAAATACTTTTCATAAAACTTTTGTTTTCAATTGAGAAATATACTTTTACGTGTACTCGTGACAGCGAAACGTTTATCCTCGGGAGAGATTTTGTCCCAAAAAATTAATCCAGCATCCAAGTAAAAGGTTTCAATTTAGTCCTTCTCATATTCTTTGTCGCAATACGGATAACCAAGTGTAAATATTCAGCGTTAATCTTTTCAACTAGACAAGTGGGCAATGCATACACCGGCACCGGATGTCAATACCAGCCGACGTTGACTTGCTCCAAAATACGATCTGCGAGTGTCAATCGATCAGTGTCGTGGAACTGCAACGGATATTGCGCCGTGTATAAATGTGCAATACATCGATGCTCTCTACAGGTCGTTCAGTTTACCCTAGATTTGTTAAGAATTTAATAAAATACCCTGAAATCTAGTAGCTTAAATCACCAATGTCCTACTGCGTTTTAATATTACATCAAGCACTAGTAAAGAAAGTATAACGTATATAATTTTTTGAATAACATTATGAACAAACATGTATATTATACTTGAATGAGGGATATAAATTGGTTATGCTTTAATAAGAATAAAACTACTTGAACATTGATAATGGAGTATATGTCAACAATAAGATAAAAAAAGGTCGCGACACTGCACGTAAGAAAACATATTGGAAAACAAGTAACCACCGAGAAAGATATATATTTCATATTAAATTCTAGGTATTTTTTTTTTTCGCAAATTTGTAAAGAATATACACTTAATTTCTAACGAACTGTTGTTATTTTATGTTTGTATCAAAGACCTCAGAAAAAAAATTAAGTTAGAAAATGGTTCTCTTTCTGGAGCCTTGTTAAAATGATCGTATGATATTAGATTCGTTTAAGGTCTCAGCCCGGTACCCAATATGGTATCAAGCAGAACCTGTTTCTCTTTTCCTGACCACTACGGATGGGCTGATAAAAAATATGACCTGAGATACCCTGCCTTTGTGGATCGCACAATAATTAGCTATATTATTTAACATTATATCACAGAGAAATTAACACTAGATTTACTAAACCTATTTGAAGTATTGAACAAAAAAAACTTTTTGCTTGATTTATATCTGTATAATGTAATTATAAATAAGTGGAAGTTAATTAAAACATATACACAAAAAAAAAGCTAAAGTGAATTTACATGCTGTAGAAGTAAAACTTCGTCCTGTGGTTAAATTGTATGAGAATGAAATGATTGAAAGGCACTATGATGATGGTACAGAGAGAGCGTCTGATCAATGTTCAAATATGAAATTTTTATTACTTGAAATAGGCAAACACCAAAGGATTAAGGATATAAAATAATATACTATAAATTCTAACGTCTTTCTCATCTTCTCTTTTTTATATTTCTGGTATATTGGCTCTTATAATGGTGGTAAGTCACTATTACCGGAGACAGTCTAGGTAAGTACCATCGCACCACCTATATCTGCCGCTATTTAGCGGCAAGTAATTACTATTTAGTAGTGTGTATGTTACTATGTAGGTAGTAAAATTACTGGAGTAACGAGATTGAAATCTTATGGCGACGGGCATAATGTGATGTTGTGTATACCATCCTAACTAGCGCCATGTTGCTATGGGCAGGTGTATCACTTACGTTCTTCTCTTAGTTTAATAAAAAAAACAGAGTAATATACAACATAGAGTTTGTGTGCGGGCTCTTAAAGGACGGTTGAGTAGCGGGGACACTACAAACTGTAGCACAAAGGATAGGTAAATTATGTAAAAACGAGTTTTACCTCACAGCTTAAAACCTAAGAATATATTTTGACTGTTTTTTTTCTGTCTCTTTTCATTTTATTTCAAAATAAGTTTCTCTCCAAAAAACTGACACTCCTTTCTTACTGAAGTAATGTAACTTAACAGAACTTATATGTATATAAATCCAGTCCAATACCGTTGTCCTCATTAAAATTTGAATTTCATCTGAACCGCGCTGAAGTTAACAGCGTGTATGTTCAGTTCTGAGTAACTCATTGTTACCTCATCATCAATATCTAATCCGAGCTTACAATGCATCTTCTCCGTTCACAAATAGAGCATATCGCGCTTCGCATTCAGCACAGCACCCGCGCCGGTTCCGCCGGCTGACTCAGCCTCTATTTTAAGCATAATGATGCGCTGGCGCAGTTACACATACACGGGAGTTCATGCATGTGTCGGTATGGAGAGTTCGTGTTGTCACACATGATTATCGTGACACCAAAAATTGAGGATTACAATAAGCGGACTTATTGCCTTTGGGCATTCCCTATCAGTAAACCTAGAAAGTGAGGATATACTAAGGTAGATGAGGAGAAACATTTAATTTATAATATTATTTTCCTTAAAATAATACTATATACATACATATGGTATATTTATTTTGTTTAATGGTCTAAGAGAATGATATGATTAGTCAAAAATGTGTTAAACAAGGATGGGAGCGAATAATCGACAAGTAGGAAAGAACCAAAAGAGAGGGAAAGATAAGTTGTAGGACTTAAAGTATCATTTTTGTCAAGATAAAAATTATGTTTATCCAATATAAAAATAGTTTCTTACGACAAATAACATTATATGTTCTATTAACATTATTCGGTAAATTTTCTTCTTCGTATATTTCGTGCCTAGTCCCCATGGTCTGGAGTACCCAACCAACTAGAGCACGAAAAGGAAACGTAGAATAAGGATATTGAGAAGTGTTTCGTCTCATACTCTAATATCTAAAACCAAATATGTTTATAGTTATCTCTTTTGCTTTACACTTTTCCGTTTCCTGAAATTCAAGTGAAATCGTACCAAAAGAAGTTTGACTAAATAAATTAACTTCATTTGTCGATTAATTATAGTTGATGGACCATGAACACTGAAGTTGTTCCGGTTCTGTATGGTTGATAATGGAGGTAGGGAAGTTGGTGGAAGACCCTCCATAAGGTGCACCGACTATCTGGTAAAGGTTGCAGGAAGCTGCAAGCAGTGTACAAACGATCCCTCTGTAGATTTTTTAGAAAGACGTAGGTCCACCGGTGGGCGCGTGGCAGCTAATGATGATTATGATCTTATTAAAACAATAAGAAAATTTAAACAGGCTGATAATTTCAAGCGATACAGATCTTAATGATTTATTAAGTAGAAAATACTGTATAGGGATTCCTTTCAAAGATAAACTAATCACAGATAGACGCGTTAATTTTACAACACCCATTTTTTGTGTCGGTAGGTAAACCATGTTATGTATTGCTCAACTTCCCCTTGTCAAAAGCTGCTGGTGTACAACAATTAAGCCTATTACCGACCGTCGACATTCAGCGCGCATGGACAGACGCAACATAATAACATTTAATCAATTTGATCGCGTACAACTGACAGAGAATTGAGGTCGTTGGCATCAGCATTCAGAGATATCAAGGAATTATTTACTACATAAAGTTTGACAATGATTCTCTCATTATGTACACGATCAGCATTTCAACCGATGGACGTCCACTGCTGGACATAGGTCTCTTGTACTTTGTTCCACAAACCACGGTTTTGCGCTGTTTGAATCCAGTGACTCCCATCGATTTTTGTATGTCCTCTGTAACACTTAGTGAGGGGTCTGCTAACGTTGCGCTTTCCGAAGATGTAACCTCCTTACATCTCAGACAGTCCCAGCCAATCTCAATTGACAAACTCACCTACCCGTGGTGTATCCTGCAGATTGACCAACGAGGCTCTGGCGACCGAATCGGACAGTAGCGATATCAGTACGATGAAGTCAGCACTGTGATCCCCAACCCGCCTGTTAAGCGTGGTGATTATTGGCAAAATCCTTAGATCCATTACATATCTTAAGCAGGAATTATATAAACAAAATAGTATTAAAACAAGTCCCGCTATTTATTTAAAAAAAAGCCGAATAAGACAGGCAGTTGAATAAAATGTAATAAATGTAGTTTAATGAATGAATACCACATTAATAGACAGTAAGTTTATCACATATAACATTACCTTACTGGTGGTGGGTTCTTATAGTCAGAGATCGGTAGGCACCGACGCAGCTCTTATTTCTGCCACCAAACAGTATTGTGCAAACATTACTATGTTCCGGTTTAAAACGCGTTGTAGCTAGTGGAATTACTGGTGTAACGAGACTCAACATCTTGTTTTAAGGCGACGAGCGCAATGCGGTGCAGTTTATACCATTATAACTAGCGCCACATTGTTATGGGCAAGCGTATCACTTACCATCAGATGGTCGTCTCGTATCGTCGCTTAATGAAATATTAATAAAAAAATTAACATATTGTTTCTCACGAGCACAATGTGGTGCAGTGTATGTGTGTATTACCAGCAAAACGCGTCTCCCTGGTCTCGTCACTTCGACAAATAAAAGAAATCTAATTATCCACATTAGGGGATATATAACATATGACTGGAAGAAGGAAATGTCTAGGTAGACGAAGGATCTCATTAGTATTTAATTAACGGGAAAGGACTAGCCCCTGCTTCTTTTTTTAATGCTACATGCTGTAAGGTTAATTTGTCAGGACAATTGGTGAATTTACAAGAGACACAGAAGGAATAAATATTCATTCATCTGTAGAATTACAGATGCTCCAATTTCGACTTGTCTAGTTTGATCAAAATTCATCTTGACATTCAATAAATATTGCTCGCCTATTTGCAGTTATAACCTATATTGTAAGATTTTTTCTCATAATGTTATAATTATGCCTATCTCTTTTGAAAATCAGTTGTGTACTTTGTCTGTGTAAAAAAATTTAGCAATTCGTAAAGTAAATTTTTTTTTTTAAACAGCCAATTTACGTCTCCACTGTAGGCACAGGCCTACCCTCAATGTGAAGGCAATGGAGCCATAGTCACCACGCGGGCCCAATGCGGGTTGGTGACTTCACACACAATTTAGAATAAATTCTAAGTCATGTGCAGGTTTCCTCACGATGTTTTCCTTCACCGTTTGTATTTCGCTGTCGTAGCTAAAGTGAACAAATGTACATAACTTAAATATTAAAATCAGCGGTACATACCGAGATTCGAACCCGCGACCTTCGGAATGAAGGCCGCACGCTTTAACCATTAGGCCAGCGAGCTACCAGCTCCTTGCGAGACTCTGGCTCGTACCAAACGCATTGTGCCAGCGTGGTGGGAAATGGCCCCAATCCCCATATGAATCACTTTCCAAATGATATGGGAAACTTTAGTGGAGGCCTATGTACAGCAGTGGACGTCTATTGGTTGATGATCATTATATGCTATTACAGCACATTACGTTATCTGCGGTCTTTTTCAATTTTTACAGATTTGTGTAATGTTAAATATTTAACACTTTGTAAGAAGCACATTGAGCACGAGAACTCGCAAGGTCACGAATCGTTAAAAACCGGTTGCTAAATTAGCAAACATAACTTTATTTTAGTTGTTTCTTCTACATAGTATTACATTAGTTAGCTGAGGTACTAAGAGAAGAGCATCTTGGGGTAAGTTTTGTTTTAAAACAGCATCACTATCCTAAATATTAATTAATATATGAAAATTTGTACTTTCAATACAAAAAGGACGAGCGAGCTCTTATATTAAACAGATCGTTTATAGTTAAAACTAAATAATATTCAGCAGACAATATATAAATCTCTTTATGTAAATGCATGTTATAAAATTCTTAATGAAACATGTATACACCAATATTTATGTACCTCGATCAATATAACAACACGACGCTAGTGAGGATGACGTACACTGCACCACATAATGCTTACCGACTTAAGATGTTATATGTAGTAACTTCAGTAATTCAACTACCTATAAATCCCTTCAAACTGGAACAATCTGCTGTTTTGGTGCAGATACAGTCGCTGCTGTGGTACTCACCTAGATGGCGTCTGACGACAGAGACCTAACACCCGATACGGTAAACTTGAATGAGTAAAGAACCTCACGATTTTATTTGTATGGATCACTGCAAGGAATTGTTCTTTACGGTCACGTATAGATTTCCTGGTTAACCGTGTCCTCATAAATTTATTTTACAATCCGTTGTTTACCTTATAAATAACCGGATTTCCGTTGTTGGAAATAGTCATTGAAACGCCATCTTTTCATATAAAGGTTTTAAAATAATTAATTTTTGCGCTCTTTACTTAAAGTATACGACAACGTTTTTAATATATACCTGTTATTGACTAAATGAATATAAATATAACATGTTTTATATATAATATATTCCCTTTGTCTCATGGCCAAATGTTGCTGCAATGTATCAACTTCCATATTATTCAAACAAACATAACGTTTATTGAAATGTATTAAACATCTATTTGTATACTATGTACGGTTGTGAAATTTAACGATTCCTTAACATTTAGTATTTAATACATGTACATACTATATCTTAGTTAAAAATTGCAAGACGTTGACAGTTAAGACAATGGACTAACAGTTGACCTCAATTTTACAAGCTGTTAAGTGATAATGAGACCGAAGAAGATGAAGCGTGTTCGTTAAGAATCCTTATCCTCAAGCCGATTTTGAAAGAACTATATCACCGTCCAAACATCACTAAATCGTCGTTAAGGAATTGAATCGGCGATTTCGGTGTTACACAGCCGTTAGGCGCTGCACCACGGAGGTATTTTGAATAATTTCATTTTTAAAAAATAGTATTTTGGCAAGCTGTTTTAAAACAAATAGGGTTCATAAAAAACAGCGTGCTGGCGAGCTATTCACACTACGACAATACTGTTTTGTTGTTTGCGGCACATGCCCGAATCTCGTATTTCATTGCTGTAACAGCTGGCCCTCAGTGAAGTAATGAAACAATAACATACCTTTTGTAATGAATAACTTTCAAGTTATATGTTAAGTATTTCTCTATAAAAATAATACTTAATCCTTGTCTACCCAAGAGTGTTTTCCTTCGACACATAAAGTAAATTTTAAATTAGAAAAAGTAATAAAATTATGATAATCTCTCTCTCTATAAATCGCTTCACTCTTGTCAGAGTGGTCGTGGTTATCATGTTCCCGTTGGTTGGACAGAATTTAGTGCCCGTCTCACGACGTCTCGCCATCTCCGTCTGCTGTCCGTTAATCGGGCACATTCGTGTACCGGAGCGCCCACCACAGCCTTTACTTGATCTGTCCATCTCATGGGAAATCTTCCCCGTGATCTTCTGCCCTCGACTTTGCCCTGAACGTTCTATGGAGTCGTTACCCCGCCGACTAACATGCCCGAAGAATTTCAGGATCCGACTGCGCACTAGAGTAGATAGACGCTCTTTGATGCCAAGCTCATCGAGGATGGAGGCATTTGTTCGAAACTCGATCCAGGAAACTCCGAGCATCTTCCTCCAACACCACATCTCCAGTGCGTCTATCTTGTAGGTTTCGATTTGCCGTAGGGTCTATGTTTCGGCGGCGTAAAGGAATATAGGAAACACCAACGATTTTACGAGCCTAACCTTTGTGGCTTTGCTTATGTTTCTATTCCTCCATATTTTCTTGAGCTTGTCCATGGCACTTCTGCTCATAGTCATACGTCTCTTGACTTCGTTTATGCAGCCTCCTTGACTTGAGATAAGAGCCCCAAGGTAGATGTATGATTGTACGACGTCGCAGTTGGCTATTTTTGCTAAAACTGGCAAGTTATTATTGGCCCTATCGACTAATGATAATCTAGAGCAACAAAAATGCACTTAAAAATCAAAATGTCCTTTCTATTTTGTGTAAAGCAATCCAATTGCAAAATTTTTATGTACTATTGTACGTACCTATATGTGTAAGGAGATATTGAACATGGAGTTCGAATATAGTGAGGTTTTCACAAGGGCCGTTAGCTAACTTGAAATAGCACAGCCGCTAGGATTCAATAAGTAATGAAAATTATACGATTTTTTTTTCTGCTAGGAAAAAGAAGTAATGTTTTGCTTATTATATTGTTCTTAACGTAGTTCTTGAAGTTTCCTTAAGAGTGAAGATGTACGGAGATATTGTACAAAGAGGTCGGATATATTGAGGTTGTCACAAGGATATCTAGCTAACTTGACAATATGTACTATCTTTTCTTTATCGCAGGGGAAATCTTAACAGATACCATGCTTCTGGAGGGAGGATAAGGTTATATGGGGCATTCTACCCTCTAAAATCCCTTTAGTGGCCTCCCTCAATGCATTATGAGGGACTCCGGAACTCTTACGAAACGCACCGGTGCTTCTCTGCTCTTTGGCTAAAACACCCCACAGAAGGGCAAAGATCTCCTTAGCATCCACGCTGGGCTACAGCAAATACAAGACCAACATGCATTTGCCGTCCTCCCAAGGCACGCTAATTGACCCTGAGGGCCCCCACACTTAAGACTCACGAACCTGAGAATCCTTTTAGTCGCCTTGTACAGCTCGAGACTACAGTGGTGATATATAATACTATCTAAAGTTTAGATTCTAAACCTTATTTAATTTTCAGTTCGTCACCGTTGTTAGTATTATTGGCATCATTGTTCATTTTATATAGTTTTTAAACCGTTGCATTATTCATTGATGTTATTTATCATTTTCTTTACGATGAGACGAGGGGTACTTTCACGCGATGGTAAGAGATACGCCTGCTCATAATAACATTTCACTCGTTAGAATGTTATATACTGCACCAATTTGTGCTCGTCTTGAGAATAACATGTCAAGTTTCTTTACCCCAGTAATTTCAATAGCTACAGCGCCCTTCAAACCGGAACACAGTAATGTTTGTCCAATACTCTTTGGCGACAAACACAGACGCTGCGGTGGGACCTACATATATGGTCTCCAGGAACAGATATTAATTGGTTTGTTCGTCATTAATCCTTCCTTCCTATCCTTCATAATATTAGTATGCAGTATATATGCATAATATCAGTATGCAGTATATATGCATAGTATCAACACTACAGTATTAAATATGCTGCAGCAGATGCTAAGTGCTAACTTGTTCAACTTGATGTCACACTTTAATAACTTATTTTAGTAATTGTTTGTGTTTAAATGTTGAATAAGTTTTCTTTCTTACTGAAACATAAAAGACCTTTAAATAGTATTGGTGACCTTTTATTCTTTTACTACGAATTAATCTATGTAAACAATAACAGGTAGTATTGGTATATGTAGTGTAGTCGTGATAGTTACTGTGATATTTTTTCAATATTCTACAACAATCAATTCACTTTCTCTAAACCATATTAGTAGTCGTAGATGGTGATCAGACAGTGATGAATAGACGGCGTGGTACAGACAAAACGTCGAGATAACGTATAATATATTACCCGTTATAACATTGAATTTCCCTTATGAAAACATTTCTGATTATCAGACTGTCGGAGGTGTTTACACTGCGCCTTTAGACAAGTTTAGTCATTCGTGTCATGGTCCATTCCCATACCTTTCGGATGTGTCACAATGCAACTTTTTAAGTTATTTAAGACGGTGACAGGGTCTGTTACCGGAGACCGCTTAGCTAGGTACCACCGCAGTTATTGTTTGTGCCGCCGAACAGTAGTGTGGAAACATTACCGTCTTCCGGTTAAAGTAGTGTTATATCTAGTGAAATTACTTATGGCATATCACTTATCATCAGGTAGTAAGTGTCATTGCTTCATAGATTTTTTTAACCTAATAAATAACATCTGCTCCAATTATTTTCATAAGAATTAATTATTGCAAATAACTAGAAGGTATGTTTTAATACCGGTAGACGTAGTGTTGGCAGCCCCCTCACCAGGTGGTCCGACGTTCTGGTGAAGGATGGATGCAGGCAGCGTAGGATTGATCGATGTGGAGATCTTTGAGGAAAACCTGTGTGCAGTAGTGGACGTCTATCGGCTGATAATGATGATGATGTTTTATAGGCCCTATGAAACTTAATATCCGATTTATACTTTTAAACAGAATTCGGTCCCGGATATAATCAACTTACATCGAAAATATATGTATTGAAAAAACTTATTTATATACGACATAGCGACGACATAACAAACATATATAAAAAGACATTACAAACACGGGTGTGAGAGTGTAAGAGATCCAACACAACAACTCACGGGACCCAAGTCAACCTCACCTGCATGTGGTGCACCCTGCTAATCAAAAAACGAGGCTCTCGCTCCCAACCACCCGCATTGGGCCAGGGTAGTGTTATATGTCCCGAATCCCCCATATGAAGCTCTACAAACGTGGACATCTTTGGGTCTGGTCTATGTCCAGCAGTGAACGTCTGTAGGCTGATGATGATAATGATTACAAATTGATAGCCTCTCTGTATATTTATAAAAAAAATTATTATTCTTGCTAGTTTTTGTAAATGTAATGGATTCGGTGTCTGTATGTAGTTTCTAATTTAAAACGTTAATTTAAACTTTAACAGGTCAAAACATACAGACCTATTACGTTTGGTTAATATACATAAATAATTTAGATTAGTTAGTTTATACGTACGTACATGTTCACTGATCTATCTGCTACATCTACATCTTAACACGTTCCCCTCCATCCATAAAGTTTAATTTGGTGCTACAATTTCAGAATTCGTGAAATTCTCAACGCGTCGCGTAATTTACACTAACGTTATTTCTCTTTGTGTATCCGTATTCTACGGCGCCTTTGAAATTTCCCTTTAAGCCTTATTAAAGTCTTTTGAAATATGTTTCGTGAAAGTTTTTTAGATCTACTCAGTAATAACTTTTTTAAATTACCTTAATTGAGGTTACGAAGAATGTAGTAAATGTATGCTTTTATGATTTATACTTGTTTTACTGTATCGTGTAAACAAAGATAGAAAAATAGAGAGAAAAGAAACCAAACAAGCGTAAGTTCATCTGACGGTAAGTGATGCGCTTGCACATAGCCATGTGGCCGCCGGTTAAGAAAGTATACATATTGGATCCGATTTGTAGAGCGTTGTAGCTAGTAAAATTACTGGGTTAAAGATACATAATATCTCATCAGATATTAAGTATCTTTACCCCAGTACTTTCTACTGTTTGGCGGCAGAAATAGGTGCTGGGGTAGGACACCTATTTAGACAATCTCCAGTAACAGAAGCCTATCTCTAGCTGGTTTTCTTTACTTTTTTGATCAAGTGCTTCCGCAACGAACCCTATAACGTCGTGATAGATATGTATGGGAGTAGACTGTAAGGCGAAAGAAATAAATTAATAATTGTTATCGAATACATAATTTTTTTTTTAATGGGTTTACCATCCAAATTGTCCCATGTCTAAGAGTGTTGACATGTTAACGATATGTCGAACAGGGGGCGCGTTAAGAAACACAAACAGCGCAGGAGGGCCGCGACCACTGCATTCTATTTTAGTCAGGAGACGTTGACCTACCCGTTGTAATATGCATTAACCAATAATTTGAAAATTTTATGTAGATAATAAATACCGTTTTTGGTCCATATATTACTGGTGGTAAAACTATTTCCAGTAGACCAGGGATCGGCAAATTGCGGCTCCAGAGCCGCATGTGGCTCTTCGGTTCTTTGAGTTTTGCTCTGACACAAATAGTCACAGAAGATTCAATAATATTTTCATTAAAAAAAAGAAAAATATTACTCTAACTTTCCAATGAGACGCAAGCACATTGTTCGCATTAATAAATATTTATTAACTATGAAATTTAGTTTTGTCTAGTGTCATAAAAGATTACTAAACAAGCAGATCTGGCTTCCATTTTTTTTAAATTGTGTAATGTTCATAAGAGCCTAATAAATTTGCGGACCACTGCCGTAGACCGTCTAGGTACCAATGCAGCTGCTATTTCCGCCGCTAAAAATTTTGTATAAACATTTCTGTTAGGTGGTTGGTTGTAAGGGCGTTGTAGCTAGTTAATAGGGGGACCGGAAAGTAATGTCGTTTCTGCGCATGCCAATACTTGATTGTCATTTGTCAGCTCATTGTTTTGTTCAGAGGCGTACCAAAGACATTGTGAGGTTATAGTGATTTCTTTACTTATAGACAATTGAATTACAATTTTTTTTTGTAATTTTGGGTAAAATGGCCAGCCAAATACCAGAAGAGGTACACATCCGGCATTGCATGCTCTTTGAGTTTCGCAAGGGAAATAACGCAACAGTTGCTACCAAAAACATTTGCGATGTTTATCCAAATGCACTGGACATTCGTAAATGCCAAAGGTGGTTTTCCAAGTTCAAATCGGGTAATTTTGATCTTTCCGACTCGTATCGATCAGGAAGACCATCAGCGTTAGACAACGACGTGTTAAGGGCGGAAGTGGAAGCAAATCCGTGTCAGACGATCGAGGAATTGTCAAACAGTCTCAACAAACCTTGGTCGACCATCCAAGAACATTTGAAGCAGATTGGAAAAGTAAGCAGAGCAGGTGTTTGGGTCCCGCATAATCTGTCCGAACAGAATAAGGCTAACCGATCAATCACATGCAACTTATTGCTTCAACGACACAACACAGAAGCGTTTTTTGATCGCTTGATCACAGGAGATGAGAAATGGGTCCTGTATGATAACCCAAAACGCAAAAGGCAGTGGCTCTCTCCAAATGAAATCCCTCGGAGTACTGCTAAGCCAGGTTTACACCCCAAAAAAGCGCTTTTGTGTGTTTGGTGGAGTATTCGCGGCATTGTTCATTTTGAATTACTGAAACCTGGAGAAACTGTTACTGCAGACCTCTACAGCGAACAATTGCAGCGAGTCAATCAATCTTTAATTGAAAAGTGGCCAGCGATTGTCAACCGAAAAGGCGTCATTCTCCAACATGACAATGCAAGACCGCACTGCGCAAGGCGAACTCTAGAAAAAATTAATGAATTGGGGTGGGAGGTGCTGCCTCATCCACCATATTCGCCCGATGTTGCACCATCGGATTTCCACTTATTCCGAGCGCTGCAACACTTTTTAAGTGGCAAAACATTTGCAAATTTGGATGATATCCAAAATGCCATCTCTAGATTTTTTGCCGAAAAACCAATTAATTTTTATCGATCAGGGATTGAAAATTTACTCACTAGATGGCAAAAGGTTATTGACAATGATGGGGAATACATCATTGATTAAAAATAAAGACTCGTTAAAAATGTATGTTTGTATTTAGCGTAAGAAAACGACATTACTTTCCGGTCCCCCTAATATAATACAGGGGTACGAACACGTTGTATCGCTGTGTATATCATCATAACTATCGTTATCATATTGTGATCAGGTACATCACTTACCAACACTGTAGTCTCGCTCATATCTAATCTTTATGGAATATAATATATATTGTTTTTTTTATATGATTCGTTTTAAAAGAGGTTTCTTCTCGCGATATTAACAGATCTGCCATTGATATTAACGAAACGATATTCAAGAATCGTTTAATACTGTAAACTGTTTCGGTGAACCTTTATTGTGTCTAGAAATACGTGTAAGTATAGTTCATAATAAAAAATATAGTAACAGAAACTACTTGCCATTGATAACTTGTAAACACTTGCACAATGACACACTATTTTGTATTAATAATAATAATGTGTCTGTTGTCACCATCTGGGATACAGAATACCCTGCGCCGACGTCGCCAAGAGTTCCCCTTTTCCCAACTGAAATCCGTTTGTTTACCGTTGCCACAATGGGTTCTGTGTACAATTGTTTGCGAGGACAATTTATACTCTGTATCCCGGTCAAGATTTTTTGTTCATTCGCGTTTAAAAAATCTTTTGTTAAAAAGTCGACGCAGTGAACTTATCCTAGGTGAGCGCATATGTATTGCTCTTTGTCTGCTACTATTATTATTTCACATAGTTTTGAGTTAGAGTTTGCCTGATGGTTTAACCATGCGACCCACTATTACTATGCGGTGTGACTCAATCAGAAATGATGTGAAGCATCTTGAAAAATATCGACAGCGACGGAATCGTCTAATGGTTTTTTTTCTTCAATTATATGGCCTAGCTCTTGACTACAATCCCACCTGATGATAAGCAGCAATGTCGTCATCAATAAGTATCCTTTTCTCTCTTCTCTTGAAGATTCCCATATCATACCTGGACGGAAATGACGACGCCGACAGATTGTATCAATCCTCCGCTGTTCGCATCAAGAAGATCGAAGCGAAATGCTTTGTCCTTATGCGCGGGACTTTGGCGACGAAGTGATGAATATCTGGGGTACCTACGTCCGGTGGTTAAAATGGGTAGTGGAATCGAATTAAGACATTCCTGTGTGCACACAGGATGTCTGAACTGAAAAAACCAACAGGTTCCGCTGCCTTACGTCGGTGACTAAGGTTATCAAGTTTGCTATTTTTCAGCTCACGGTTGCCGATTAACCTTATGGCATGCCTCTCACCTTTAAAGAATATTTGTTCATACGTTGTACGTTCTTCAGTTTAGTATTATGTTTCGGGTTCTTTTTCTCTTTATGAGAAAAAATTTAAATTTTCATGACTTGTTACTGATATATACTGTCCTTTGTAAAATAAACTCTGTACCACTAATCGTGTCTCATACTAATAGTACCAGTTACGATTAGTAAATGTTAAAACGTTAAACACCAATACTAAAAATATTTTGTTTTAAACAACTCTTGTCTGGAAATTTACGTATTTTTACGAAGATTTATACCAAAAGTGTTTTATACGGATCTAGTGTTAAGTTCCGTAATATTATATAATAGAAAAAGTTCTCACGTGGCGTTTAACTTAGTCCCCGTGTAAATTCTATTTTTTATATTTGTTTATTTCTTTTATTAAGATTTACGTTATTAAAGTTCTGAAATACAGAATTGTATACCATCTTATCGTTATTACAATAGTAAATGTTAAGAGTAGTATTCCCTTATCCATGTTTGTGCCTTCCGCTCGCGCCACTGAGCCGAAAGCTATTAGATTACACATTAGGAAAACAAAGCGATGTAATTTCAGCTGTGACCGCAACGTTTACGACCTGTTGCGCTCTTCTATCAAATCTGCAAACTCTACAAATTTCTTTATTGCTTACGTTATAAAGCACCGATCACATATTTCCAATATTAAGTCAGTAAGTTATCACCTACCACATCTCCCCTCACCGAAAATTGGCTTGTAGAGAATGCTAACAGGCATGAAGCCGGCTAAATTAAAGCGTTTGTATACCTCACTATAAGGTTCATCATCATCATCATCAGATAGACATTCACTGCTGGACATAGGCCTCCAAAGATCTCCACGTTTGTACGGGTTCATATGGGAGGATTGGGTCATTTCCCACCACGCTAGCCCAATGCGGGTTGATGGGTGTCATAGCCTCGTTTGTTGAATAGCAGGGTGCACCACGAGCAGGTAAGGTTGGCTTGGATCCCGTGAATTGTTATGCACCCCTATAAGGTTATACAAAAGAAAAAATAATATTTCTGTTTCATTACTACACACGAAATCAAGTCAATCTATGATTAGATAATGATGATACAAAGGCATGTACATGCTTAATAATGTCTAGAGCTGCTCTATCATTTGTTAAATAATCATGGTGTAGTAAGTTATGTATATTATAAAGATTTTGAAATGTAACTTTTTTAACTAACCCCGTATTAAGGGTTGTTTGTTATTTACAAGTTTTTTTATAAATGAATTATCCATCTCTCATCTTGGCTAATAATAGCCAACCCTATATGGTAGGTCAGCAGCACCCACATCATCCTCGATCAGTGAGCATTTTCGCATGTTTCTTGCTACTGCATTAAAAATATATTATTGAATTAAATATAGTATAATAATTCAAGTGAATCATACCTTAAGATATTTATAAGTTAAATATACAATTCACGTTTAGGCAAAAAAAAAACTAATTGTTAACTTTATATCTATTACCCTTAACATAAAGTTTCACGGGTAGGTCTCTATTGCCAGACTCTAGGTCGGTACCACCGCAGTACCTATTTCAAAACAGTACTGTGTCAACATAACTTTGTTCCGGTTTGAAGGGTGTTGTAGCTAGTGAAGTTATTGGGTTATCGTGACTTAAATAACTTATTAAGTCTCAAGGCGATGAGCACAATGTGGTGATGTATATGTCATCTTAACTAGCGCTAATGATATGGACAGACGTATCACTTACCATCAGGCGAACATCTTGCTCGTCTCGTCGTTTTGTCGAATAAATATAAAAAAAGTTAGTTTTATAAATATAGAACCTAAAGCTACTTAAATACTATTCATTCGTATAAATGTACACACCTCTGGGCTCTACTCCCGCTAGCAAAGTAACTTGTTCGTTTCTCGCCGCGTCTCTTTGCTGTGTGTGCTCTATATCCGACTTGATAATGAAAAGCTAAGCAAACAGGAAGGGTAATTTTATTCGAACTCTGCCCCAGGGGCAATTTGTTTTCTAATGTATAATTATCAAACATTAAATTCGTACATTACAACCCTTTATTATTTATCCAAGCGACAAGACATACAGGAGTTTCAACTAAGAGTAAACAATTGTTCTGTCCATATCAATGCGGCGCTAGTTACGATAATATAAAGTTTTGTTACTACACTAATTTAGTTTTTTTTTTATTCTACATCGCGATGAAACGAGCGGGATGTTCACCTGATGGTAAGTGATACGCCAGCCCATAATGTTACGTTAGTTAGACTGTTATACAGAACCACATAAAACATTGGGACATAAGCTGTTAAGTCTCTTTACCTCAGTATTTCAATTAGTTACAGCGCCCTTCAAATCGGAACACATTAATAAAAAAAACTTAACCTAACCCCACCCGGGTCAGGCAGCAATGTACAACCACTGTTTATAAGTATAGCTATAGTGCAACCTCATGGCCAATTCCTGAACTACTAAGTTAGGACTGTAAAAATCTAGACTTATAAATAAAGCACGGCTGCCTATCTCCCTCATATTGAGCGCGAAGTATGAAAGGAAATGGAACGTGGAGAGAAAGAGGCATAAGTATAGAAAGAAAGACGCTAATGAAGAAACAAGAAAGAAATATATACAACGATAACATTATAAGCCAAGGGCCAAAAATGCCCGGGGGGGTAAGGAGAAAAAAAAAACGCCCAAGTTACTACACCTGGCAAGCCTGGTGATGAATAATGCGATGCGTCTCCTCTATTCTCTGAATGTTGGCACAGTACTGTTTATTGGCAGAAATAGGTGGCGCTGAGGTGGTACTCACATAGACAGTCTCCGGCAACAATGATCTACGACCAGTAAACTTGACTATATATATGATTGGTACATTTTTTAAGATATTTTAATAGGATTTACAGTATATTAATAATACTAATATTGATACTAACAAATTATTATGTTAATATGCTTCCCGATATAGAGTAGGAACTGCAGTTAAAAAAATAATCGATTCATTGAAAGCTTCATTCACATTATTCTTAATAAAAAAAATTCTCTCTGTTTACATATTTAACTGTGTGTGTGATAGACATCAATAAATTTTTCATACATCACATTTTGTTAAATTTCTACATACAAAATTTAATTAGTAACAAAACGACGGGTAATTCATCAACATTAAAGATTGTTAGTCGGCTTATGAATGTGTATGGGGTGTACATTATGGTTCTACGGAAAGAGATCGCTTCATACATCAAAAGGAAATAAATTGGTGTATAATTGTCACCAACTTCCACCAATGCCGTGGTTGTGCTCGCGTGACAAGCTGCAGTGCTCACTTCCTTTTCGAGAATTCCTCAAAGCAGCCGATACGCCATAAATCAAACTCTACCTTGACGTGCTTTGTGACAATTGCGTTTTTAGTTTCTTTTTGGAGAGATAAAATTTCTGCGAAAGTATAAATAATGGATGCGTTGTGACGTTAACAATTTTAACTAATCCCATTAACTTTTTCATATTCTTAAATCATTTCGGGGACTAAATCATTATTTCTATATCGTATATTACACGAAGTGACGATGCGAGCGCGAAGTTCACCTGATAGTGATTAATACACATGCCTATAATAACGTGGCTCTAGTTAAAATGGTATTAAAAGCACCATATTGTGCTCGTCGTCTCGGGACATAAAATGTTAGGTTACGTTACCTAGTAATTTCACTAGATACAGCGCCCTCCAAACCGCAACTGCGTTTGGCGGCCGAAATGAGCGCGGCGGTGGTACCTACCTAGATGGTCTCCGTCAACAGAGACCTACAACTAGGAAAAGAGAGATACTCAATTGTTAGTGACAATTTTGCGATACTAGATAGAAATTTTCATCATCATCATCAGCCGTTAGTCGTCTACTGCTGGACATAAGCGGAATAAAGAGTTTATCATCGAATATAACTGCAGGACTGGTATAGTGGTTGCCACATCATTAGCGATGCACCGATCTATAATCGGATTCATAATCGGATCACAGATCGATGGATTAGAAATACATTATCATAACTGGATTACAACGTAGGTGATATAATGTTATTAAGATTCCATTTTACGGTAAAACCCTCTTTAAGTGACATAATGTCTACTATAAATTCCTCTCCGTAATAGTATTGTCTACTTAACTTATAATAGTTTGTTAATAACTTTAAAAATTTTGAACAATATGCTAATGTTGTAGTAGCTCGCTGGCCTAATGGTTAGAGCGTGTGGCCTTCATTCCGAAGGTCGCGGATTCGAATCTTAACATGTACCGATGACTTTAATATTTAAGATAAGAACATTTGTTAACTTTAGTAACAACAGCGAAATACAAACGGTGTTACGGAGTTAGAATTTATTCTAAGGTGTGTGTGAAGTCACATATCCGTATTGGGCCCGCGTGATAACTATGGGCTATCACCCTCATATTGAGGGTAGGCCTGTGCCCCAACAGTGAGGACGTAAATTGGCTGTTTAAAAAAAAAGTTAATATTGCAGAACTTTGCTGGAGGCTTATCTAACAGTAGACGTGCATAGGCTGATGATGATGTTAATGTCATAAGACTTCATAATTATACAAAATTATTTGATTTTTATATTGTTTCATGTAGTACAGCAAGGATTTTTGTATTTTACCTTTCAAATGCTATTTAAAATCTATCTCGCTCACATTTTGAAAATTGTTTATAACCAAAAAAAAAAAAACTATAACTATTCTCAACTCACCGATGTGTGGACAAAGTAACTGTTATCAAAACGCTATTACATTTACGTAAACGATACCTCTGTAATAATAATAATGGGTCCCAGCTGATCTCCCCGTGAATAGTGAGGGAGCGGTGAGGGGAGGGCGCTGTGAAGTGCAGTAGCGTGGCACGCGTCGACTGTGACGGACGTGCAGCTAGCGCGCTTCGGTGTTACCACAACCGCACGGTTTCTAACAAGTGACTATATGAATGACACCTATATAGGAATTGTGCGTAAAGTGATACAGTGTTGCACACGTTAACAGTGACACGCACCGACCTCGTCTCCTACTCTTCGTACAGTTCCAAGGTAAGAGATATTCGCCTCTGATAAGGACAGGCGGCAAGACGGTTACCTGATTTTTGCATTTAAATATATTATTGCAGCAGGATTATATTATATTTGTACGAAATGCTGAATCTTCTCACATATACAAACTGTTTACATAGTAATATATTTCCGCGCTACAACGTAATAATAATTCATAACAAATATTATGGTCGTATACTTTATTGTGTTTTGTTCAATTATTTGAATTTATTGCAAACATTAAAGTTATGAGGGTTATAATGTGTAAGGTCGGCTTATTGATTCGTAACCCTCATAAAATCCTTCTATTGTAAAGTGCCCTATTTCGTATATTTCGAGGGAGGCGTTGCCCAGGGGTTGAGCCGCGGCATGGACCTTCAATCTTGTAAATTTGATTTGAACTCATCTTTTGTAAATAAAAAGTAAAAATTTCTGAATATATCTTAACCCGTAACGTATATCATTAATTTTTTTTTTAATTTGTATCTGCTGAAACTATAGATGTTTATTTGCTTAAAGAAAGATGTCAACAATTTCATGCAAATAACAACATATTACTTAAATAAATTAAGGGGTATAAAAACATTTTTTTAATAACTAACTAACTATTTGATATTTTATGTACAATTTAATAGACTAAGATTGATATTTATTATACATTTACATTCACAATTTTACTGAACTACTTTAAGGAACTTTTGTTCTTAGCTTTCTTACTCATTTAGATAACGCACATCTAAGTAATAGTTCATTACCTTCATTAGTGCATACTTAGTAATGATGTAATAATGAAACTAATTTGCTATTATTTTCTCTTTGAATTGTCATTTATGTTGTATAATATAAATAATGAAGCTATTCTTAATACAATTAAGAAAATCGTTTCTAATGAATTAAAAGATCTATGAATGATATCAACGCCATTGAAAAAAAAGCACACGAGGATATATAATAGTAATTTAATGATTCGTGTTATTCCTAAAACATGGTGGCGACCAGTTGACTAGATTAGAAAATGATATCACCAATACCATCAGCAAACATGTGAAGTCAACATTTGAGAACCGTCTCAATATTCTATTGGTAGATATGGTAAACTTATAAAGTCCAGTTACATGAAGCGGGTGTTCGTTAACTTGAATCGACCGGAAATGCAAATTCATTTGAGGACCGACAACAAACGACGCATTGATATTTTTTATATCTTGATTGTCTCAAACAGCACATCGATGTCTTGAATTAAATAATGTAGTTGTATATATCACAGAGTATATAATTGTGTAGTTTACTGTTGGTTTTTGTTTAGCCGGTAGGTACCACAGCTGCTATTTCTTCTGGTTTGTAAGCTAGTGATAATAATGATGAGGACCTAATATCTTATGTCTCAAAGCGACGAAGATGATGTGTTGTTGTGTACATCATCGATTAGGTGAATGTTTCGGTAGAAAAAAGAATGCCGCCAATTCTTTATTGAGAGATCACTACAGTCTCTTTTAGCGCCCATATGACAATATTCTATCAAATCGGCGTTGGTTTTTTTAATGTTTAGAATTTTAACATCGTAAGTCATACATTTTTACTTTGTAAAATAAATTCATATAATTTATTCGTAAAGGCAAGTACATATAAAATAAACAGGTACAAACACTGAAATTTTGGGTATTATATGTAAACGACATCCGAAATATCTGTGCTTGCTTATCTATACTTAAAAGTAAACCTACGTATTTAGCAATGGTCAAAGCATAGTCGTGTGCCATTTGAGTATCTTGCGACATAATTATAATAAGGTAGGTTTAGGGAGCCAAGATATGCAGTGCGTATTTGCTTACATACAGCGCACGCTCTTGGATATAAGAACAATTTCTTATAAATTACTCGATGGTGGTAAGATTGTTTTATTCAATTCCTATGAACAGTAATCCTCTCTGTATTGGGCAGGCTTAGAAACCCCCGTTACCGTAACGAGAGGGAAGCGAGCCGCGCAGCGCCGTCACGCGCCGTCGCTTCCGTCGCATTGTACCAGGTTCATTCTCCGCGCGTACGTACGCACCGAGTGAACCTCCTCTAACTCACACACACTGCGATCAACCACAAGAAATCAATTACAATATTACAATGAAATAAACTAAAATTACAGTTTCTATTTACTGGTGTTAGATCTCTGTTGCCGGAGACCGTCTAGATAGGTACCACAGTATCTCCTATTGCAGCCGATAAAGAGCAGTGTGTTCCAGTTTGAAGAGCACTGTAGCAATTAAAATTTATTACAGTTATCGAATACGGAGACATCTTATATCTCAAGGCGACGAGCACATTTTGGTGCAGTGTATTTCATCATAACTAGTCCCACCGGCTTTAGGCGAGCGTATCGTTTACCATCAGGCGAAAATCCCGCTCGTCTCGTCCCTTCGTCGAATAGAAAAAGTTTATTTGCAACCTCTCTGTTGTCGGAGACCGTCTAGATACCAACATTACTGTGTTCCGATTTAAAGGATGTAACTAGTAAATTTACTAGGATTTTAACTTAACATGTTGAGTCGCAAAGCGACGACCATAATGTGGTGCTGTGTATATCATCCTAAGTATTGCTATAAGCAGACGTAGAACTTACTATTAGGTGAACATCTAAAAGCACTTTTATTGTTTAATTTTCATATACTATTAGATTTAGTTAGTTCTTCTATTTATATATTGTAATATTAGGTATGATTTAATAAATTAAAAACGGTTTTAGCAATCTGATCCATTCGGTCAGGGTTATTAATGAAAACAAAGAACTTTCAAGTACTTTCTAGGTTAATAAATTTTTATTTGCATATTATGCGATGTGATGTACTGGAACTAATCGTGCCACATGTGAGAGTGGAAGTTCAATCACTCAGTTTTACTGCATCAATATTTTATGACTCACGACCTATTTTTAGTCTAGAAAGTGGCTTCTCTCTCATCGATGACATGGGTTTTTATTTACGATCCAACGTGGTCTCTCTCGACCACCGTATCGTAGCGGGCTTTGTTTTAGACTCGACAGTCATTGAACGTTGTATACTTTGTATGTGTGTATAAGTATGAAATATATATGAGATTTCCACCTATCTAGAACTCATAACGATATCTCTGGAAACATACGACCTAAAGACTTGATTTTTGGTAGGAATATTCCATTAAACCAGTGAGGTCAGCAAAGAATGGATTTTACAAAGTTCCTTTCCCAAAGGGAGTTGCAGGAGTTGTTAATAACGGGAAGAGGCCCAAGGGACGGCGGGTTTTGAATTCAGGCGAGAATTTCAAATCTAAATTTCAATTACTTATTACTGCTACCAAAGCGGACAGAGAAGAACTAGTTATTTATAAGATATATCATTGTTATAATTTTACGACGCAAACATAAAACTTCACACGAACAAATTAATAAAAACATCTCGACTGTAAAGTTACATTAACAAGGTCACTACGGTAATATTTCTTATAAACTTTTTATCACTAAGTATACATTCTCCTTAATATACATACACATATTATTATCTACTGCTTATATATTTATATATATATATATATATATATATATATATATATATATATATATATATATATAGATAATTAATATTCATTACACCTTTAGTTAGTTTATATTTATCAATAGCACAGACATATATACGAGAATTACATATAAAGATATTAAAAAAAAAAACCTCTGTAACAAATTTTCCTGTGTATGTATAATAACTTAACCTTACCCTTATTTTCTATATATGTATCGCTATACTGGTGGTAGGTCTCCGTAGGTACCACCATAGCGCCTATTTCTGTCACCAAACGGTATTGTGCTAACATTACTGTGTTCCGGTTTGAAGGGCACTATAGCTAAGGTAATTACTGGGGTTACGAGAATTAATATCCTATGTTTCAAAGCGACGAGCGTAATGTGGTACTGTGAATACCATCTTAATTAGCGCCACGTTGTTATGGACAGGTTCATCGTTTTCATAACAGCCAATTTAAGTCCCCACTGCTGGGGCACAGGCTTACTCTCAATATGAGGGTGATTGGGCCATAGTCACCCAATGCGGGTTGGTGACTTCACACACACCTTAGAATAAATTCTAATGCATGTGCAGGTTTCCTCGCGATGTTTTCCTTCACCGTTTCTATGCTCTTATATCGCTATTGCAACTAAAGTTGACAAATGTAGATAACTTAAAGAGAGGTTCTAACCCGCGACCTTCGGATCGAAGGCGGCATGCTGTAACCATTAGGCTCATCGCTCACCATCAGCTAAACCTCTCACTCATCTCATCGCTTCGTTGTATAAGAAAAAAAGTATAGTCCTTGTACAATTCTTTCTGCAAATAAGATTTGTTCGCCGCATGGAAATATTTCATTACCAGTGCTATGAAACTAATTGATTGCCGGTAATAAACAGACTAATTGGCCGCCGAACAGCTTTATCGCTTTCGCTGTTTTCCTATTTTACTGTTATCGCCTTCAAAATACATGTTATGTCTTAACTTGAAGAGTCTATTAAAAGTTTTAGCTGTTGCAGTTGTGATAAACAATATAATAGCGGAAGCAATCCAATAATACCAAAGTTTTCGCCGTTATCAAAACCAATAACAGCTGCAACTATTGTGATTAGTAAAAATTAATTATAATTGCTCTTAGGTTTTGAATTAACAGTAAGAGCGATTGACTAAATTCAAAACTGCAACTATCAGATATTTAGCTATATATATTTATTGTACATATCTTATCAATGTTTGAATATTCTGAGAAGACGTTATAAGGAAACTCATGTTCATTAACTTTCTTATCATTTTATACATAGTTGATCTTATAAATTAATATGAAAATGTATATATTTATGTACCGGACTTTATTCACGCTGCAGTTAACATATCTAAGGTCATGTTTATAGATAGATAACCTTTTTAATAAATACCGATAGTACGTTTTTGTTACAGCCATATCTTACTCTTAATATTTAAACACGTCGATACCTCTGCGCTTAAGAGGCGTTAATACAAAATAGGGTTTCTTTTTTTTGCTTTATATAAAAAAAAAAATGTTAAATTACATAAAAAAGTAAACACTTCATTATTTATAAGCTAATTTCACAACTTTAATTATACCAAACAAAAGAGCTAAAAAAAATGAGAATGATTGCATTCAAGTTATTTTTGCCTTAATGGCGCTTACGTCCTTTGAGCCCAGAGGTATTAAAATAAAAAAAAAATTACAGGCAGCATTTTTTTTCTCTCTACCCCAAAACTGGGGAAGTTACGGTAAGCGTGGTACGAACTCAAGACTAACTTCGTAATTAGAAACTTACTAAGTAATATGAGACCGTTGTAGCTGGTAACGGCTTCCCCCGGAGCTGGAGGAGAGGCAATAACGAACATACGTGTCTTCTCGTGTGTAATATCGTCGGAATGTTTTATTAAACTGTCTTCATAAAAAAAAAACACCGACCTACATACGCAACGTGTAATAAATGTATTATTAAATATTTATTTGTAAAGGAGAACTCGCTGCTATTAAAGAAAACATTGGTAACTTAGAAAAGAGTCAAGAGCCATTGATTAGTTATCACCAGAAGATCGCGAATGGTGGTAGGTTTCTCCGTTGCCGGCGACTGTCTAGGTAACTACCATCGCAGCGTTTATTTCTGCCGCTAAGCAGTAATGTCAAAACATTACTGTTTCGGTTTGAAGGGCGCTGTAGCTTACGAAAATACTGAAGTAACGAGACTTAACAGCTTGTCTTAAAGCTATGAGCACAATGTAGTGCTGCGTGTACCATACAGTCTGGCTTATCAGTTACCGTTAGATATTGTCTCCTTTGTTTCGTTAAATAAAAAAAAAATAGTTATCACTAGTACAAAGGTGTAAGGGTTCCCGCAACACAACTCAAGGGATCCAAGCCACGTCATCTGTTCGTGGTGTATCCTGCAAATCAACCAACGAGGCTCTGGACTTCATCAACCCGCATTGAGCCAGCGTGGAAGGAAATTTCTCAAATCCCTGTTCGAATTTTTGGGAAAGCCTATGGTCACCACTTGACGTCGGCTGTTGATAATGATAAAAAAAATTTATCTCTGTAAAATCATAATAAAAATTGTAGTGGTTCTCTCGTTTAAAAATACCGGATATTTTCTCCGGATATATCCGATGAAAATGGTATGACAATATTCTCTTTGTCATCTGCACATGGAATAAAAATTTAAGTACTCACCATATAATATATTATAAAATACTTTAAAAAAAAAAGTTTCAGTACGGTTAACACTTTTCATTGAATTGTGTATAGGGTAAGGTTAATTCACCTATTCTAAATTATAATACACGGTTGTTAGGTATACACATGTATTTACCACGTGAACAGCTCATGTTTAACTTATACTTCGCAGTATCTATCAACATTCATGACTGAAGTCGGCCTGGAGCAAACATAAACATTCCTTTTTATACATATAAACAGGACGTTCACCCGATTCATATTTCACTGGCCGTTCCCGCAGTAACATGTCATTACTAGGAATTTTAAAACAATACATCATTTATCCAAAAAAGACAATCAAAAAAACTTAATTTGAATACTTATGCATGATTGATACTATCATTGGTTAGTTTTCTTTTGATCTCTATTAGCGGACTCTGTCTGAGCAGAAGGTATAAACAACCTTTTTTTTCATGTTGAAATCCTTCATTGGATACCATTCTGCTGGGGTGAAGGGCAAAAGAAAAGTTATGCCGGACTCTTACCCGTTAAAAAACCCTCGGTTTCTCACTTAATGCTTTAGGCCGGAACCACAGGAACGCTTTCGTACACAACGGTGGAGAAGATACTCAGCCTAGAGGCATCTTCGCCACTTATTACTAGTGTATGTATTGTTAGTTAGGCTATACTAACTTGTTTCTGAAGGCTACGTACATATTCGCAAAGCTTATCAGACTAAGACCCCCAGCTTGCGAGAATGTTCGAGCCTTAGGATTGTTCATTGGCTTATCATTCAGAGAGTCATACCCACTATACTTTATCCGACTCAAAGGCAAAAATACACTTATACTTTTCGTATTTCTCATTCGTTTGCTATTTAATCACATTTGGTGATCATATTATAAATAATGATAATGGTGTAGATGCCGCATCGAGAGCTAGGTAGTCAGCCGTTAAGTCCAACAACTATATCACCAATTCCTTGACAGAAAACGCCCTTCATTGCACATTCTGCGGCCGACACTAACGATACATGGCGTTTTTTACCTTTGGCTGGTGACTATCTGCAAATTAACTCCATTGTATTTTTACTAGTTCTTTGTGCAAAGTGGAAAAATGTAGTATCAAGGTACATACGTTAGCAAGTGACAGATGATGATGTCGAAGACAGAGCGACATCGGGTTGAGTAGGAAGAGAGTTCTTTTTCCAACGTATTAATATTTACAAGAGGCTCAAAACTTATTTCTAATTTTTCTATGTCTAAGTATAATAGATATTGGTAATTTTATTTCCCAATATCTACCTTATAATTTTATTTTAACTTGGTTTTACTGAGGGTATGTAAAAATTACTAATATGATTATGACTACAATGATACTGACTGATGTAACGTCAAGTAATACAGCCATGCATATAAACGATTGTTTTTTTGTACTCACCTAAAGCGATCTTTAAAAGTACGATACTGCGTTTATTGGTATATCGTTGTGTTGATAACGAATGAATATATTCATTACTTTTTTTTTGAATAATGTATACTAATTTGAAGAGGGGGATTCATTCGTGCGATACACGTTATCACGACAGGGATGTATTATTGAAGCGAAGCTACTCGCGTATTATAAGGTCATATGTATGTATGTGTATAAATACATATATATATATATATATATATATATATATGTATATATATATATATATGTATATATGTAATGGAGGAATATTGTGCATCGTATTGGGGTAGGCAGACATTTTACCTAATGGAATCGCATTTATTAATACAATAGCTGCTTGCATAGAAAAAAGGAAAGCGAAGCCATTTCATGTTTTCATCCGATATTAAAAGGTTTAAAGCAATAAACACCTGACTTTCTCTTCACACAGTAAATACGTTTCTTGGTAATGAGACACATCTAAAGATAAACATGCGAATGTGCGTTTAAAGAGATTAATTAAAAATTTTAAACTATAGTAAACTCGGTAACTTCGTTATAGTGATGATCACGACCACTCTGTCAGGAGTGTTACCGACAAAGAAGGAGATCTTCATTGTTGTGCAGTCTGTAGTAAATATTTTAATAATTGAACTCTGTACCAATGAGTACGGAGGTGGTAGGTCTCTGTTGCTGGAGACCGTCTAGTTGTTGTGCTTGCTTCGATATGAAGGGTACAGTAGCCAGTGAAAGTACAACGGTAACGAGACAACATCCCATATCTCCAGGCGACGAGCACTGTGTATATCACCATAACTTGAACCAGAGAGAAGAGATGCCTAGAATAGATGATGAAAAATAATATGTACTAAAGTAACAGTTAAAAGTGTAACACGTATAAATTATAATTATATAATAACTCTAGTTTTTTGTTTGGGGAACAGGTTAAAATATCATCACTTTACCCTCCGGTATGTCGTAAAAGGCGACTGAAGAGTTAATGTAATTAAAGTAGCATTCTCGTTTTTTTTTATATACATTTCTCATTATTCTCTACTTAACTTTATTGCTATGAGCTTTTTTTTCTCAGTATAAGAAAGTTTATTAATTTTTTTCTCTCTTTGTACTATAGCCTTTGTAATTAACTAAGTAAAATAGGCTAATTAACTGCTTTTAGCTTAAGACGCGTTAATACTTAAATATACCATTATACTCGTATTACTATTTGACCTTTACGTGTCTTAAAAGCGTTTTTTTTTCAACGGCTAATTTTCATCCCTACTGTTGGCACAGGCCTACACAATAAATCAGGGTGTTAGGCTATGGTCACCACGCGGGCCCAATGTAGATTGGTACTTGTGACCACCCATATACACTTGCTCTTTCACTAAGGTTAGTTGGTAGAAAATTCAATATGAGTTGAAATCCTCACTTATACTGGTGGGAGGTATCTCTAGCCGGGGACTGTCGAGGTAGGTACCACCGGAGCGCCTATTTTTGCCGCCAAACAATAGTATGCAAACCTTACTATGTTTCCGTTTAAAGAACGCTCTAGCTAGTAAAATTACTGGAGTAACGAGACTCGACTTCTTAAATCTTAAGGCGAGGAGCGCAAAATGATACTGCGTGCCTGACGCCACATTGTTATGGACAGGTGTGTCACTTATGAGGTGAATGTTCCGTTCAATTTGTCGCTTCCTTGAATAAAACAAATCTCGCCTGTACTATTCCATTGCTATGTGCGTATTCATTATCTGTCTTTACTTTATTTGTACGACAAAGTGGTGAAATAGAAATAAATAAATGAAATGGTTTTCGTTAAAAGCATTCCGCGGTAAGTCCTGTACGAGCTGATGTACTCAATGTTGCAAGTCGCTCTGCATACCGTCCAATCACGGAAGTAGTTCAGTTTAATCTGTATAGGTCCCGATTCTCAGCGTTCAGTTCTCAGTGGACTTGATAAGTAAAACATAGTGTCAAAGCTGGTATTGGATCGGTGTGTTGGCACGCTTCGAGGACGGAGAGCTACTCTACATTACTTGTAAATGTGACCTGGTTTTAGTATCGGGGAGGAATATATATTAGTCGTTAGACGTAATGGCCCATTTATACTGGTTATTATCGTTTGCGACGATTTACTAGACGCTAGTCTATCTAGCATCACTTAGATAACATTACCACATATATTTACTTAGTTCCTGTCTCTGTCGCCATTAAAAGAATAATAATGTGCAAACGTAATGAGTAATGGCATAGAGGGACGTTTTAATGACTTTTTTAATTTGACAAAGTGACGAGATAAGTAAGTAACAACGTGGCGCTGGTTAGGATGATACAAAATACTAGCCTTAAGTAATTTGATGTTAGATCTCGTTACCAGAGTAAGATCAATGGCTATAACCTTCAAAGGGAACACGCTTCAGTTTTGTGGCAAAAATAAGAGCTGCTGTGGTACATACCCAGATGGTCTCCGACAACGGACCTTTTTTTTTCGTGGGGAAATCCTGTATTGGATACCTTTCTACTGTGAGGGCAACAGAGAGGTTATGCCGCACTCTTACCAGTTAAAACCTCACGGTATACCTCTCAACGCTATTATCGTCGTATACATAATGATGACACTCAGTTCTCGGCTTTCTTCCGGCTATGCGGTTACAGGTGCTTACCAAAACAACCATGATCTGAAAGCACCAGCACTTGCCGGAAGGTCAGTGACCCGTACCGCCTGTCTATCCACTCATTCAAGAAGAGACGTACAGCTTAGACAATCCTGCTATCTGCTCTAAGATTGGTTAATAGCTTCTTTCACTTTATAAGCATCGACTGTCTGACAACAGGGTCCTACCATAAACATAAATAACCAAGATCGAATCTTTTGCCTGAAGGCTGCGGTAAAGTGTTTGTATAATTACGTTATTTTTTTTATATTATCACGCCTCTTTCCCAGTAGGAGTAGGCAGAGGTGATTAAACACCCACTTTTCGCCAGATGTGGTCAGATTAGGTCCCATGTAACAGGGGGCGAGCCTGTTACCACTTTATTGGGGCCACCACACGCAAAAAGATGATTTCAGTGTGGGCGGGTTTCCTTACGATGTTTTCCTTCACCGTTTGTATCTCGCTGTTGTAACTAAAGTTCACAAATGTACATAACTTAAACATTAAGTCATCGGTACATGCCGAGATTCGAACCCGCGACCTTCGGAATGAAAGCCGCACGCTCTAATTATTAGGCCAGCGTGCTACTAAGCGTTATGTAATTAGCGGGCCTATCACATATGCTAACATTACTATAATTAACTAATCAAAGTGTTTAATTACTAGTAAACTCGGAATATAAGAGAATAAGTATATAATTATCTGTACTATTAATGTATCATTAACCTTTAAAGGATTGCGCGCCGGCGTCACCCCGCTGACTAATTTATCGGCTACACGAACGGTATAGTCATGAAGCGATGAAGCTTACCCTCTAAGTGAAGATTATAACTTCACTTTAATATTAATCAAATAATTATAAATTGTGCAACATATAAGGGTTTTGGAAATAATCACCACTCTTCGCAGGCGGTATGGTGATCAAACAGCGTAAGATCGTGCTTTGTGGAACACGTTACAAGATACCTGTGTCCAGCAGTGGACATCCATCGGTTGAAGTGATGATGATAAATTCTTAAAACGAAAATCCGGCATGTATACATGACACGTCTCAAAACGAAACGATCGTTTCATCTGATTGTTGGGTGGCCAGGTTCGGCAGAGTAGAATTAGATTTAAAAGTATATATAGATAAATTATGTTATTTAGAAATAGGACTTTTTAAAGTTAGTTGATAGAAAATGTGAGTTAGTTAATTGTACTCCATTTCTGTGTAATCAGTATTGGCATTATTATTAATAAATTAAACAGAAATGTAATTGAACAATAATGTCTACATTACTATATAGTAATTTCTATGAAATACTAGCAGTTGCTGGCCCGCTTTGCTGGCCGTAATATAGAATGAGACTTGAAATTTGTATGAAACATTCCTTGGGAGCAACCCCAAATGACTTTCTATAGCAACTGTTACTATAGCAACCGCATAAAGAATTCAAAATGAACATGTTTATAAAATTTAATTAGAAATAAAATGATCTATGAAATTTAAAAACGCGATAGCCAGCTTATTATCCACTATCCTCCCGCTGCTGTCGATTTCCATTATAGGACATAAGTCTAAAATCCTACATCTTAAGCCTGTGTCCTGTAGTGGTTTATTAATATTTTCCTCGCCCATACATAGGTATAATAATAAATAATTTATTGTCTAATTAAAAACTTTACAAATTATTGAATCTCTAATCTTCTTTACTAATAAGACAAAAGTTCATTCTACCTGTCATATGCTCGTTAATTTGTCTCATAATAGTCCAAGTAATGTATTACATTTCAAAATACGTTTAAAACAGCATGTGCCCTTGAAATGTTAATATTCAATTACTTCTCATACATACATAGGTTGTAAAATAACGAAATTATTTCAGTACATGAATATATTGAATACGTTCGCAATCCACACGATTACATTATTTCGAGCGTTACGTACATTGGCGACAGCTGTCGCTGAGGCTGCCGTGTCACTGTGAACAGGTTTTAATTTCACCGTCCTTAATAGAATACCAGCTGGTACAGATTAACACCATTGCATGCTTAATTGTAAAAACCTCTTTTTTATGAAATTATTAACTTCCCACATTTTGCAATCAATGCACAGCATTAATACAAATATTTTAATCTCACGACTTTTCATACGTTTCCTTTTCGCCGGTTATAGGATTCAAAGTTAGTTATATTTTTTTTTATTCGAGGAAGCGACATGACGAGGACGTTCACCAGATGGTAAGTGATACGCTCGCCCACAACAATGCTACATTAGTTGGGATGATAAACATTGCGGCACAAATGCTCGTCGCTTAAAGACGTTTCAATACTGACGGCTCGAGAAGTGTCTTCTTATACGTTTTGTTAACACAACAAAAAAACTAAATTAAAAAAAAAATTATTCCTGATATAACTTTTTGTTATAAAAAAATATTAAGTGGTAGGTCTCTGTAACCGGAGACCATCCGTAGGTACCATAGCGCCTCTTTCTACCGACAAATCGTGATTTACAGGCGTCAGTGTTCCGGTTTGAAGGGCAGGGTAGTGTAGTTACTTGGGTCACGAGATCTAACAACTTGTCTCAGGCGACGAATGCAAAGTGGTTTAGTATAATATATGATCCTGGCTAGCGCCATGTTGTTATGGACAGGCGTGTGACTTACCATCTGGTGAACACCCCGCTCGTCTAGTCGTTTAATTGAGATAAAAAAAGTGTAGAATTTGTTAAAATTCTTTTAGACTCATGTTATTTTCTAAGAAGGTAACTGTTTATTGTTTTATATGATGCAAGAACTACAAAAAAAATCACGTTTATCTGAATACCAAAAACATGCGTTTTTGCCTGTTTTGTGTATTTCACAATATTAAATACACCAATCGATAATAGAGCTCGAAAAACTGAGTTCGGCCGAGGTAAAAGCTTTTATTAGTCATGTTTTATATTATATCTTACTGATTGTGGGTCATCAGGTCACACGGTAGCGTGCAAACATTAGTCTTTTGGTTTTTGACGTAGCTAGTAGTAACATTTAATGGAGTAACGAGATCTAACATCTCATGTCTAAGATTGCCATCATAATATGGTGCAGTGTATCCAATCCAATCAGCCGGAAGACGTCCACTGCTGGACAAAGGCCTCCCCCAAAGATTTCCACTTAGACCGGTCCTGGGCCACCCGCATCCAATGGTTGCCAGCGACCTTGACCAGGTCGTCGGTCCACCTTTTGGGGGGTCTGCCCACGCTACGTCTTCCGGTACGTGGCCGCCACTCGAGAACCTTTCTGCCCCAACGGCCGTCGGTTCTGCGAGCTATGTGCCCTGCCCATTGCCACTTTGCGACGGCGACCCTTCGAGCTATGTCGGTGACCTTGGTTCTCCTGCGGATCTCCTCATTTCTGATTCGATCTCGCAGGGAAACTCCGAGCATAGCTCGCTCCATGGCCCTCTCGGCAATCTTAAGCTTGCGGACAAGGCCCACAGTAAGCGGCCACGTCTCTGCTCCGTATGTCATCGCTGGCAACACACACTGGTCAAAGACTTTTGTCTTGAGACACTGCGGTATATTGGACGAGAAGATATGTCTTAGCTTCCCGAATGCTGCCCATCCGAGTTGGATTCGACGAGAGATCTCTTTCTTGAAGTTGGACCTACCTAGTTGGATTGTATGTCCGAGGTAGACATATCTGTCAACAACTTCAAGTGTAGAGCTTCCAACTGTTATTGGAGTGGGTACAATATGGACATTTGCCATGATTTTGGTCTTGTCCATATTCATTGTAAGACCCACTCGTTGTGAAACTCTACAAAGATCATCGAGCATTGTGTTGATGTCCTCCATGGTCTTAGCCAAAACCACGATATCGTCGGCAAATCTAAGGTGCGTGATGTACTCGCCGTTGATATTGATGCCATATCCTCTCCAATCCAGAAGCTTGAAGACATCTTCCAATGCAGCGGTGAACAGTTTCGGAGATATGATGTCTCCCTGTCTTACTCCACGCTGCAATCGTATCGGTTTCGAGCTCTGGTCTTCGAGGCGGACTGACATGGTGGCGTTCTCGTACAAGCACCTTAGAACATCGACGTACCGGTGGTCTATTTGGCACCGTTGGAGGGCCTGCAACACGGCCCATATCTCAATCGAATCGAAGGCTTTCTCATAGTCCACAAACGCTAAGCATAGGGGCTGGTTATACTCATGGGACTTCTGTATAACCTGCCGCAGCGTATGAATGTGGTCTATGGTGCTGTAGCCTTTACGGAATCCAGCTTGTTCGGGAGGCTGGAAGTCGTCGAGCCTGATTGTGAGACGATTCGTGATGACTCTGGAAAACAACTTGTAGACATGACTCAAAAGTGAGATGGGTCTATAATTCTTCAACTGGGTTTTATCTCCCTTCTTGAAGAAAAGCACCACCACACCTCCGTGCCATGCCCGAGGCGATCGGCCTTCTAGTATGACGGAATTAAACAACTTCTGCAGGACTTCGAGGATCGGCTTTCCACCAGCTCTCAGAAGTTCAGCTGTTATTTCGTCATCACCAGGTGCCCTGTTGCCTTTAAGCTGATTCAGAGCCAATCTCGTGTAGGCTGACAACCGGGATATCTTCAGAGTAGTGTCGGGCTAGACTAGCTCTTGGATCTGATGCTAGTCCACCAGGAGAACATGTAGTCGTGTACAGCTGTCCATAGAACCGCTCAATCTCCTCCAGAACCTCGGCCCTTGACGATACGATCCTACCGTCCTCTGTCTTCAGCCACGTCAACCGGCTTTGCCCGATAGACAGATCTCGTGCGAATACTTTAGAGCCTTTGTTCCGCTCTATTGCCTCTTTAACACTGTCAGTATTAAATCGGCGTATGTCGCGAGTCAGAGACTTAGAGACCTGCCTATTCAGCTGCCGATATTTGGTGGCATCTTCAGGAGACTTCAGGACCAGTTCTCGTCTTTCGGTCATGAGGTTTAATGTGTGGTCAGAGATCGGCTTCTTCTTTCTGGTACGGGGGACTTTAAAAATCTTAAGTCCTGCCGTACGGACAGCATCTACGAACCTGGTGTTGTAATCGTCCACATCAATGCACTCGCCTAAGGATGCAAAGCGATTTCGTAGTTCAAGCTGAAAGCTCTCGGGGTTTTGGAGTTGGATGGGCGCTGGCCGGAGCGTGGACTTCACCAGTCGAAATCGTTCGAGCTTTATGTTGATATTCAAAATGCCTCTCACGATTCGGTGATCGCTGCCCATTTTTAGAGCATTGATCACTGAGACATCCTTGAATATCTGCCTCTTCGTCGACATGATGAAGTCTATCTCATTTTTAGTAGCTCCATCAGGACTAATCCACGTCCACTTGCGGCTGGCCCGCTTCTTGAAGAAGGAGTTCATTATATAGAGGCCCTCCTTCTCCATGAAGTCGGCGAGCATTTGGCCTCGTGGATTTCTCTGTCCATATCCAAATTGCCCCACTTTCAGTTCTCCACTACTTCGCTGCCCTAGTTTTGCATTAAAGTCTCCCATGACAACGGTGTACTGAGTTTTGGAACTGTGTATGGCTTTAGAAATATCCTCATACACAGTTACCACCTCGTCATCAGAGTGTGCCGTAGTCGGTGCGTATACCTGTATGACCTTCAGCGAGTAACGCTTGGTAACTCTGAGTATCAGGTACGCTACCCTTGCTGACACACTAACGATGTCGACAACGTTATTCACAAGAGACTTGCGGACGATAAACCCGACGCCACCCTGGGACTGCTGGTCGCCCTCCCGGAAATAGAGCAGGTTGCCTGATTTAAGAGTTATCGTGTCCTCCCCCTCTCTTCGGACTTCGGATAACCCTACTATATCCCATCTTAACCTGCTCAATTCCTCCTCCAGCTCAATTATCTTCTCGTCGGTCCGCAGTGTACGCGTGTTGAGTGTTGCCAGGGCCAGATGTTGTTGGTTTTGGTAGCCTGGCCGCTTCCGGAGATTCTTCGCACCCCTTGCCCCGCCGTTACCGTGACCGCTACCGTAGCCAGGAATAGCGGGGCCGCCGGGGACTAGGGGCCGTTTTTTATTTCGGGGATCTCATCTTAGGGGGGGAATTGCCGTAATCGCCACGCTTGGCAGGCGGCTTGGCGATCGCAGTTACGTCAGTGTGCAGTGTATGTCAATCTTTTATCCCACGAATCAACGCGACGAGACGTCTTGCTACTTCGTCGAATAAAAATATGACGATATTGTGCTCCTCTTGAGACCATAACAGCCAATATACGTCCCCACTGGTTGGGGCACAGGCCTACCCTCAATATGAAGGCGATGGGGCCATAGTCACCACGCGGGCACAATGCGGATTGGTGACTTTTAACCCGCGACCTTCGCAATGAAGGCTACACGCTCAAACCATTAGGCAAGTGAGCTATCGCCTTGAGACATAACATATTAAGTCCCGTTACACCAGTATTTTCATAAGCTACAACGCTATACAAACCGGAACGCAGTATTGTTTGCTCAGTACTGCTTTGGCGGTAGAAGTAAACCCTTCGGTGATACCTACCTAGACGGTCTCCTATAACAGAGGCCTACCACCAGTAACCTAGCGCATCAAATCCTAACAAGTGAACGTTTCGTCGAATAAAACAAAATAGTTAAACTATTGTTTAATAACAATGTTTTCATTACATATTTACAGACCCTTTAGCACATTATACGGTTGTTGGTCGACAATTGGCAGACGGCCCAAATGACATCAGACGCCAGGGCACCACGCAATCGTATGCCAGCGGCTAATCGATGTCGAAACATGGTGCTAATGTGTACCCGGCGCAACCTCTTCACACTTTACGATCTGTTGAAGCTTATTAGGCGACTTCCCTTGATATTTTTCTCATAACAAAAAAAAACAAGAAGCAACATTTTATGAAGTATTTATATCACAATTAAATTTACTGCCCCCCGACTTCTCTCCAGCTTCAATATTAGAGTTCCTACCAGAATTCCCAGATGTGCGACTACTCCTCTGGCGCCGCCACAGTGGAGACCTGCGCTTGGTTGCAACTCTCCAGTCTTTAGGGTATGCATATCTATGAGTCATAAATATTTTGAAGTGATGCACTCTTGTAAACATGGCACATTTACTACCTGTTGTTCACTCTAACCTGTCTTATCTATATATATTGAGTATAATTGTGAAGGATGAGTCTACTTCTTAAACGATCATGTACTAAGACTTGTTAAAATTCTTTGTATATTTTAGTGAATGTAATAGGTGGTATGGACTGAAAGTAGACCTTATGAATAAATAAATTGAAGTTATTGTTAAAGTAAAATCACCAATAGTTTGATTCTAGTAGTATCGCCGTTTGCGTTGAATTATATGAAACCATAAAACTGGTTTAGCAACAACCAACCTATATAATGTTTTATTTATACATATATAGACTAGCGCTTGACTATGATCCAACCAGATGGTAAACGGCGACGTAATCTGTTGGCAAAGTGCAGTACTCTTGATGTAGCCTATTCGCTCCTCACTTGAAGAGATTCCCACATCATATCTAAACGGAAACACTGACGTCGGCAGACAGTACGAATCTTTCGTTGTTCGCACCGAAAACGTCGATGTAGCGATAATTAAAATGAACTTCTATGCATACATGACCTTCAGCGATGAAGAATGAGATTACGAAGAAAAGAAGAGAGTTGATATAAACTGCATCATATTGAGCTCGTCGCCTCGAGGGTCTTAAGTCTCATTTCCCTAGTAATTTCATCTGCTACAGCCTCTTTTAAAACATGGATAAGTTTCTGAAATAGGTTCTGAGGAGGTCTACTTAGACGTTCCTCGGCTACAGAGACCTGTCACCAGCGGTACACTAGTATACAATATTCGTTTACATTTAAATCTACAGATTATTTAATTAAAAAGCAAATTATAGGGGATATATGTTTTAGTTTAACGTGTACGAAATTATCGTTAAGAGACATCAACCGCGATATATAACATCCCCCCATTTTCAATTTGTTCCCAATTGGCTCCTTAATTAATATCGGTAGCAGCTGCGATCGATTTACGGCTCAATTAAAGCAATTTGGAAAAACGTGGCTATAGCTATTTATGGATCAACTGTAGTCCTGTAGTATCTACTGATATTTATCTGTTAAAGTTGGTAAAGCCCTCATTTAATTTTTAACTACTCCCGAAGAAGTACACGCGGTCGATCGGTTTAATAACAACAGCAATTAGGACTTCATTAATATTTAATTGAATCTGGCTCTGGTTATTATTAATTTCATCAAAACGTTTATAACAATTACAATTTAATAGCATTATCATTGTTTATAAATCTCACTGGTGGTGGTAGGTCATGGAACATGAATACAAGGGTTTTCGGGTCGGCGAGTTTTGAAGATGGAGGCCCTTATTGCCCATTAAGTGAGCCCTGGGTGTACTACAAGTACGAAGTGGTCTCTTGTAATAAAAGGTATTGTTATAGCCAAGATACGGTGATGGGGAGGATTACGACACTCTGGTCCGTGGTTAGAAGCTGTGCAGGGAGGCACCGGTGTGTTTCCTAAGACTTCTGGAGGTCTCCCGCACTGCACTAAACATGACCACCATGGGGGTTTTACAGGGAACCACAACCTCATAACCCTTTGTCTTCCGCCACAGAAGCAGGGTATTTAAATATCAAAGATTTTATCCTTGGCCAAAAAAAGGGCTCTACTGGAAACCGTCAAGATAGCTACCACCGCAAATCTGGTTTTTGGCACCACAACAGCGAATAATCACACATGAATGCTTCCTACTTCATGCTGAGCCTGACTGTTGCAACTTAAGAAGTTCCCGGTAGATAACCATTTAAACTATGTTTCATTTCATTTACAATATATATTTAACAAAAAAAAAATACATTGCAAAATTCTTAGCAATGATTTAATTTGCATAGACTTTTATTTAGGCAAATGTTAATTACTACTTACTTTAAGTATACTTACTTTACAGCCTATTTACTTTCTCCACTGTTGGGGCACAGGACTACCCCCAATATGAAGGCGAACTAGAGTATGCTTGAACATTACACTCTATAAAATAATGAGCACACAACTCGACATTAATTGTATATCGTGGTCACTGCAGAACACGTGATGCGCTTTAAATTGATGCAATGAACCAGAGTTCAAGAATTCAGTTCATTCAAATATGAACTAACCAATGTTTGTTCAAACTCATACAGTTGTACTTAATTTGCGCTATTTCTGACTAGGCTATAATTTTTTAAACACTAAAGAGGAACAAACATTAAAAAGGAGTTTTTAGATCATCTGCTAAATACGTATATTATAATAGTTATGATGTAATAGTATATAATATAATAGGTTGGGGAAAAAGAAATCCATTATTTTTATATGAACTTCAGGACTTTATTTAACATGCTTCAGATTGTCCGATTTGGGTCAAATATGCACCGTTTTGTTCTATGATTTGTTGCCATTTTAAAGGTAACTTCATAATGCCTCTCTCGTAGAAGTCCTGGTCTCTATTTGCAAAAAAACTCTAGTAGCCGATTTTCACAATCTTCCCTAGATGCCAATTTTTTTTCACCAAACAAATTTTGTAATGCAAGAAAAAGATGGTAATCGCTTGGTGCCAGGTCCGGACTGTATGGCGGATGCATTAAAACTTCCCAACCAAGCTCCCGAAGTTTCTGGCGAGTCACTGTAGACGTGTGTGGCCTAGCGTTGTCTTGGTGGAACACGACACCTCTCCTGTTGGCCAATTCTGGCCGTTTCTGGTCAATTGCTATCTTCAAACGGTCCAGTTGTTGACAGTAGAGATGAGAATTTAGTGCTTGGCCATATGGAAACAACTCATAATAAATAATCCCCTTCCAGTCCCACCAAATGCACAGCAGAACCTTCCTGGCCGTTAGTCCTGGTTTGGCCACCGTTTGAGGTGCTTCACCGCTCTTTGACCATGATCGTTTTCGCACAGGGTTATCGTATGTGAACCATTTCTCATCTCCAGTCACCATTCGTTTAAGAAATGGGTCTATCTCATTCCGTTTGGCCAAGGCTTCGCAGATGGAAATTCGATTATCATGTTTTTTTCTGTTAATTGGTGTGGCACCCAAACATCGAGCTTCTTTTTGAATCCAGCTTTGTGTAAATGGTTTAAAACTGTTTTGTGGTCCATTTTTAGCTCCTGGGCGATGTTACGACTGCTACCATGCCGGTCAACTTCGATCATTTCTCCGATTTTATCGACATTTTCGGCGACCGGCCTACCTGTGCGAGGTGCATCTTTAACATCAAAAATTCCTGAACGGAATCTACGAAACCAAAATTGCACATAATTGGCTGTTACAGTATCGGGTCCATAAACACCATTCACAATTTTAGCCGCCTGGCTTGCATTTTCGCCTTTGTCAAAGAAAAACTGTAAAATGTACCGTATTTTCTCTTTTTTCACTTCCATTTTTAACACCCTGTAACTCACAATTGAATGCACCAAACAAAAAACAGCAAAAGAATTCTTTTACTGCGAAATGTCACCTTTCCAACGAGCATAAATCTGAAACTGTTTGATCGATACTTTACGAGAAAATTATCACTACAGCCATCTACCGAAAAATAATGGATTTCTTCTTCCCCAACCTATTATATACATATATGGCCTTGCGACATCTCCAGCGGGACGTTTACCTCATGGTCGTTATGCTTGTCGCCTCAAGCATAGGAGGTTAAATCTTGTTACAACAATAATTTCAGTAGCTATAACGCCCTTCAAATCGGAACAGTAATGATCTCCGCGCTTCTGTTTCTTACCTTATTACCTACCTAAGAGACCAGTACTATTAAATATTTTTAATGTACACACTATCTGATGATAAATTGAGATGTAGTTATCGTAAACTCTATTCGTTGTGAAAAATATTTATTTAAATAATATACTAAATGTAGTGGAGGAAGCGAGAGAGGTGTGCCAGGATCGTAGCAAGTGGGGAGAGGTGGTGTCTGCCTACCCCACTGGGAACGAGACGGGATATACATGTATGAATGTATGTATATACTAACTAAATTAATATGTGTCCAAATAGAAAGCCGAAGTGTAACCATCTTATACATTTCTTGGGTATAATGAGTAATTAATAGATTTATACCAATAATTAATAGGAAAAAAGTAGAACTAGTTCAAAGTGTCATTTTTGTTCCTTTCCCGCTTTGTTGGCTGTGACCGTAACTCACTTTGGAGAAGGAATTTTGTAAAATCCATTCCTAATTGACCTCTAAAATGCAAAAGCATTCATCATCAGCCAATACACACCAACTGCTCACATAGGCCTGCCCTAAAGATCTCCACATCAATTGGTCCTATAGCGCACGCATGCAGCAACTTCTCGCGACCATCACCATATAGCATGTCTTTCGATACCGCCGAGGACTAAAGGCCGTCGTTTGTTCATGTACGGGAATATAGGCCATTTCCTGGGGTTCCTGCGGGTCAGTAGGAGCCAAAATCTCGTTTGTTGATCAGCAGGTTGGACCACGAGCAGGTGTGGTTGGTTGGCCCGAGTCCGTAAGTTTTTGTGCGGAAACTGCAGTAGGATTATCCCTATCAAATTCTGAGTGCTTACGTCTTATAATTTCGGAAATCTTGTGATGAGTCAATAAACATCTTTATTTCTTCTATATATATATATATATATAGATTATAAATTATAGATTAATGGAAGTATGGCAGCTTGTCAAATGCACGAAACAAAGATAATGAATGAAAGTTTATTAAATGTAACACTGACCATAACAGCGTTTCGCTGAAATGATAATATTATCCCGGTGTCATATAACGCGCACTACTTAACTTGTTGTCTTGTTACCTCAGTAATTATGCTAACCTCAACCCCTTTCAGAATGGAACACAATGGGTCTTTGTATACAACAGGCTGACTCTGTAGTAAAAAAGTAAATATTTGTTTAACAGTATGGTTTACAATCCGTAGGTTTATGTCCCGTTACGAGATGTCTATACTTCCTTTAATAGAAATCTTTTTTATATATTTTTTTTATTAATCATCAGAGCCGGAGGTTCACTTGATGGCCATGTGACACCATATTGAGCTCGTCGTCTTGGGACATAAAATTTTAAGTCTTATCACCACAGTAAAGTCACTAGCTACACAATCCTTCAAACCGGAATCCGATTTTTCCACGTTACTCTTTTGCGGTGAAATTGGGAACTTTGGTGATAAATCCTTAAACGGTCTCCGGCATAAAAGACCTTCTTCAAATTAAAAATCATCTAATCATTAATGTAATAATTAATTAAGAAACCTTTATATTTATACAATATCTTAAAAGCCATTCATAGGACTAAATGCGAAATGTCGATATTTAGCAATAGGCTAAGAAGGAATCCGTAAAAGTAAATTTAATCAAAATATTTTTTTATAAAGAGTAAAGTTCTGTTTCATGGAGTTTTATTTAAAAAACGGTTAATTTATTACACCTAAAAGTGTAAAAACCTTTTCAACGTGAATTCAGCTTGAATTTAAACAGTCGGTGATTGCGAAAGTTTTGCAATGAATGAGCTGGAAGCTTTTGAAGGTTCCCGCGAGGTTGCGGTCCGCGGCCGATGGAACGACGTTAACTGTACGCGGTACGGATTACACGTAAATATACGTGTATGAGGTAGGGTTGTTCTTATTTCTAAATACATTAAATGTATGCTTTTGTTACAGTATTTGAACGTTGTAATTTTTACTGATAGGTATATGCCTGTTGCTAGAAACCGTCTAGAGGTACACCATCGCAGCTTTTATTATTTCCACCTAACACTAGTGTACTAAAATTCCTTTGTTTCAGTTTGGAGGTGGTAGCTATTGTAATTAGTGAGGTAACAAGATCTAACATTATATATCTCAAGGCGACGAGCATAATGTGATGTAGCGTATATCATCCTAACCCGCGCCACGTTGTTATGGGCAGACGTATCACTTACCATCAGGCGAACGTTCGTCTCGTTGCTTCGCATAATAAAAAAAAACACGGCTTCCCTGGTGGTGAGCAGTTACCGTAGCCTATGAATGCCTGTAATATGAGAGGCATAACAGGCGAGTTGCCGACCCCAGAGACAAATTATCAGCGTTTGCGAAGAACCGTCTAACTTATATCAATTTTCAAAAATAATCCTAAAGTTAAAAAGTAGATAGTTAAATAACAGACTCGCATTTCTTTTGAGAGGGTTTATTAGTATGGACATTCGACAATAATATACAATTCACAATAATACGAACCTATTACTATTATATTGTATTCTGTTACAGTTTTTTACTACTTTTTAACCTCAATAACAATATTTTCATAAGTGTTCTCTATGATCTTAAAACGTAAATGAAACTAAACTTTCATATGAATTTCATTGTATTTAATAGTTTTTTGAGATTACTTTACCAGTAAGTATGCAATAAAAATTACTTACAAAGTAGCTTTTTAGTAATCGAATATTCATCTTCAAGTTTTTGATTACTTGCGTTCCGGTTTTCCGAGTGCACTTGGCAAGTGGGTCACGGATTTAGGATGAGAATGGGAACGGAGTGTATCACTTGCATGTGGCCACAATGTTACGTATGAACTAGTTAAATCAAGGTAATTATCCATCCAGACATAGAAATATTGAGAAGAGTGTTTACTCTTCTCAAGATGTCTTAGTAAGTAGATTAGTCTAGAAGCAGTCTTTGTATTCATTATCACTAAAGACATCGCCGCTTAATATAAGGTGAGTATCCAAAGAGTATACAGACTAGTGTATTTAAATATAATAAAAAGATTAAATTAGTAAAAAAAGGATGCTGTTGCTACCACTGAAACAATGTAGGTATGTCATGAATAAAAAGAACAAAGTAGATTGACTGCTACTGTTGTAAAAAAAAAAAAAAACAGAAAAAATATATAAATACCGCATTGTACAAGCGTGTGGTGGGAAATTTCCCAAATCCTACCATATGAATTACTACAAAACATGGCCCTTAGTACCCCACGGTATCGGAATCCATGCTGACTGTATGAGATCTTTTGGATAGGCCTATCGGCTGAGGATGATGATGAATTTTACCTAATAACTATAAACGTATTATATTATATTTAATGTATATGTTATATGCTAAGTTATGGCCTTTTGTACCTTTCTGTACACATAAACCCATGGCCGCACTGTCACGGAACTATTGTAATTATATATAAACTAACTCTTACCCGATCACTTAACTAGCCGTAACACCCCTACAAGTTCCTTTGAGGAAGACATTTCGTAAAATTCGTCTTTAGCTAATATTTACTCGGTAAAAAGATTATTTCTACTAGATTTCAATTCTCTAGGCCTTATGGTTCCAGAGATATCGTGATCAGTCTCTACGTATTTTGAAATCTCTTATATACATAGGTTTATTTGTTTATCGTATCATTTGTTTGTGCTTTCTATTCTGTTCCAATGAACGCAGTATCTAGCTATCGTTACGAATCTTTTTTTTTTAATGTAAAACCTTACAGCGAGGTATACAAAATACCGGCTTAATGCCTGTTGGCATTCTCTACAAGTCAATCAGTGAGGTGAGATGTGGTAGGTGATAACTACTGACTTAAACTATATTGGCAATACTAACAATATATATATATAACATATAAATAGTGCATATATATATAATGTTCTCAATGTGTAAAATTTTTTTTTTATTTCTTTCAGATCATCATAGTTCCTCTGAGACCGTCCGTTGCGGCTTCACTTAGACAAGTAAGTGTAAAAGTACTGACTATCAATATTATATAAAATATTAAAAACCGATACAATAAAGATTACGTAATACAAAGGAAAACTATGAAAGGTGCTCACTTGTTAAAAATGTATATGTATGTCTATCTATAATGTATATGTATAACTATCCGCGTTTCTAAAAACTAATAATTTTTCATATTTATACGAATACTACTGATTTATTAAAACTAAATTTTACGATTTTTTTTTCACCTAGTCAAGACACAGCACCGCATTGTCCTGTCGCTTTAAGACAAGTTTTTTTTTTTAAATGTTCCTCCTGCGTGTCGTGGGTCAGGGCCTTTATTGTTCCATTTCAATTACCACCTTATTTATTCATTACGTTTTTACTATATTTCTATTACGTTACTATTCCATTTTTTATACTTATCCATATTCTTAATTATCTTCTATTATTCTTTTCATTTCTTTCATTCCGCATATTTTTTTGTTCTATTATTCCTCTCTACTTGTGACGACCTCGTACTCGTCTTGGGGCAGTTTGAAGGGAAAGGGGAGAGCCTGCAAAAGAATCATCCCTGGCAGCACGTTCTCTTCATCTCTACTTTGTTTTCTTATTTTTTTATTCTATTTATTTGTTTTTCTTTTTTATTTATTTCTGATTATTTATTATACTTTGTTTTTCTCTATCACCCTCATAACTATTTTCTTGCTGTACCCCAAAAATACTTTCCGACTATCGTCGTCACTCATCAGAAAGGCAATAGCCACCGTATCCAATCTTTTTCCTACTATCATTTCAAGGTCTGCTCTTTATGCCCCCGAACAAGGGACAGGAAGTCGGGATTAAGACATAAGTTGCTGAGTTTCATTATCGCAGTAATTTTACTAGTGCCCTTCAAACCAGAAGTCAATAATGTTTCCACTATACTGTTTGGCGGCAGAAATAAGAGCTACTATTAGCAGCTACCGCTAGTGAAAAAACTACGCAACATACCACCTGGAATCGAACCAAGACTATTTCATTACAAAACAAACAGTTAGCTGCACTTTCAAGGAATGAAAATAAACTATACTATTTTTCAACCGTTTATAAATAAATCGCGTTTGGTATTGCATGTAGTAACATCTGGCTAGCTCGAAGCTGGTAATTTTACTTATATGTTATTTACACGTAATTACATTACTTATATGTAATGGTAACACCAAAATATTTTGTCTTATAAGGGGTAAAGTTTACTGCCCCGTTTAGACGGCAGGGACTCTTGCCCGTAAATGACATCCTACTCATCTTTTGTCGCATTATTTCGAGCTTTATATTTAGCTCAAAAAGCTCGCTGGACTAATGGTTAGAGCGTGCGGCCTTCATTCCCAAGGTCGCGGGTTCGAATCTCGGCATGTACCGAGGACTTTAATATTTAAGCTAAAGCACATTTGTGAACTTTAGTTACAACGGCGAAATTACAAACAGTGAAGGAAAACATCGCGAGGAAACCTGTAAATGAATTAGAATTTATTGTAAGGTGTGTGTGAAGTCACCAATCGGCATTGGGCCCGCGTGATGACTACGGCCCATCGCCCTCATATTGAGGGTAGGCCTGTACCCCAACAGTGGGGACGTAAATTGGTATATTTACACTACACACCTAAATATGCATGCGTGTTTGCAAGTGCTTCAAACAACCAAATTACAATTGCTTTAAACAACCATGTATTTACCAGTTAATTAGAATTATAAACTAGCAGATATGGTAATTAGTTGAGTTTAATCGTGTTACTTTTAAAACAATTAACTTCTATCACTATTATCTAAGCAGTGTTTTTTTTTTATATTTCTTAAGTTTATTATTAAAACAGTATGACGTCATAAACAATTTTTTTATATTTTCGCCCTTGCAGTATTTGCATGCAAACGAATCACCGTTTTGTTGTAACGGAAATAAATAGCTAGTTCTATTTGTAACTAACTGGCACACCGTTTGTATTGTGGATACCAGCTCGGTGCCAACCAGTACACTACGCACATGGCTCACGTCTAGTTTAAAGCTCACATTGAGCAATGTATAAAGGTATACTGTAGACAAAGTTTTACATATAGCAATTACATTACCGCCGCAACAACGTAAAGGTGTGTGCTTTGTTGTTAATTTTCATTCAGCGCTTTCAAAAGCTCCTCACAACACATATATTACAATTAATTTTAAAATGTGCTGCTGTATTAGTTTCGATGGATATAGTACATGATCCTCAGACATGAGGAAAGGACCCCAGAGAGAGAGTACATATAAGTTTTTATTTGTTGTATACTTTTTTTTATTTAACTGACAAGACGAGGGAGACATTCACATGATGGTAAATGATAACTTCTGTCCATAACAACGTATCGCTAGTTAGGATGATATATACTGCATCACATTGGGCTCGTCGCTATGAAACAAGATGTCTCGTTACCCTAGGATTTTCACTAACACCAGCGACCTTTTAACCGGAACACGGTAAAGATTACTCACTACTGTTTGGCGGTAGAAATAGGCGCTGAGGTGGTACCTATCTAGATGGTCTCTGACAACAAAAACTACCACCAGTATATGTATATTACGATAATACTATATATTAATTATAATCTAACCAGTCATCTGTCGTCATTAACATCTTCCGTGTGAAAATTCATTAAATAATTGTTTCATACGAACCGCGTGATAATTTTATATACGAAAAAAAACCCAGTTGCAACAAATGAAGCGGCCGTAGCTGTTTCAAAGCAAAACGAAATAAACACGGAACCAGACAAATAAATTCAGACTCTCCAATGTCTCCCCCACGGGCAGCCGTCTGCGTTTGCCCGGGCGGCGGCGGCCGTCTGCAGCCGCCGGTAAATCACCTACACACTGATAACCACACATTGGAATGGCTTTCGTTAAACCCACAAGAATTACTTAAATTTAACTTATACATAACGATTATTATATATACATCATCATTATTATCTCGACTGATGGACTTTCACTGTTGAATATGGGTTCATCTGTCGACGTGGTACTTGTTACATATATATATAACAATTCCGAACACAGTAGTGTGACAGTGTCATATATCCTAGAAAGACTTCTTTAGTTTTTGAGGGGTTAGCAATAAAAATGCTTTATAGACAAAATTTTCGTACGTCTCTCTTTGAAGTTAGTTATTTCCCGAGAAATGTCAATGTCGGGTGCTTCTATAATATCTAGAAAACTTTACTAGTTGCAGGTCTACATAGTATATTAAAGTACATTAAAAGTTTTATCAGGGCACACAAAACTTACATATACTTTAACTTTACTTACGTATACTTATAAAATTATCCTATTAATTTGTGTTAAATTTTACCAATTCTTCGGTTGACTAGCAAACAATGCCGATAGGCATTAAGTCGCCTATTGTAACCCAATTTTAGGGGTCACAATAAAGATTAAAAAAATATATATAAAAAAACGATAGCCTTCTAAATTATTTTAAACACAATAATGAATATTCTACATAATCTTCCTTTGTACCACGATTCAATAGCTTTAAAAATGTTATCACTAATCCCTTACTGTTAGATCTATTATTGTATGAAAACACTTTACCCCATAGAAACGTTTATTTTCCAAAAAAAATTCTGTAGCTGTTTACTAAACTCGACTCAGCCGTAATTAACTCTAGAGACCGCACACTCAAACAACCCTTTGGGACCTGAAACGAACACTGAACAAAGAAAGTATAGGTGCTTGAAGAACAGACTTACAGCCACGCAACTCACTTTAAAGCGATAGAAATAATCTACGCTGTAAGTTGAATGAACTAAGTGTGAAAGAAATAAAATAAAACAGGAAACCGACTTTTGGGAAGGTCCACATCAAACTTTGTAGTTTATTAAAATAATGAAAATCATTTTATTAACATTGACATATATAATAAGTGACAGTTTAGGTGGGTTGGTAGGTAATGCCATCCAAGCATTGAGTCCGCTCATGTATGGAAAAGTTAATCGTTATGAGCCGATAGACGTCCACTGCAAGACATAAGCCTCCCCAAAGATCTCCACGTGTGTGGTGGTTCTTATGGGAGATCCACTTCTCACCACGCTCACCGAATGCGGGAATGGTGGGAGGAAAAAGTTAATGGTTTCATGTAGTAAGTATATCGTAAATGCGAGAAAAATCAATACAACTGAAACGGCGACTGAGCGTGATAACGATAAAAAATATGATTTCACCGCTGAAGCATAAAATATCTTCGTACCACAATTCTCTCTTTTTTTCGCAGCCAGAGAGTGGAACCGCTATATGTCGTAATGTGGCGCACTCTAGCGACGTTTGTATGTCATACGAGACGGTAAACATCCGATGTCTTAGATGTCTCATTAAAAACAATATATGGGTTTTTTTTTGTTTGACAAATGTCTCTGTGCCTTGTTTAGTCATTCTGCTAAAATTTATAATGTCTTATATTAAATATATTTGATTAAAAACACATTTGACTGATGGCATCTCTCCTTAGCCCGATTCTGTCTAGGTAGGTACCACCGCAGCTCCTATTTCTGCCTATATATATACATTTACTCTTCGAAGCCACGAGACCAGCGATAAGTTCACCTGATGATAAAAAATATGTCTGCCTGTAAAGACTCTTTTTCCCAGTAATTTCACTAATTACTACTGTTTGGCGACACAAGTATAAGCTGCGTTTGTACCTACCTGGACGATTTTCGGCTATGGAGACCCACTACCAGTAGGCATAAGAATAATAATCATCGTTTCATCCTAACTAGGACTATGTTGTATTGAGCAGGCATATCACTTACCTTCAGGTGAATGTCTCATTCGTCTCGTCGCTTCGTCATATTAGAAAGAATAACATGAAATAATATGATACACGATATGTAAAGTAGTAACATCCATTCGAGGTATCACCATTGGCGAATCTAGGTTTTATAATAACTTGAATTATTTCATTATCAATAGTTTATTATTGTAATATAAACATTTGAATTCTCCAATTTCTGATTATTCATATAAGAAATTACTAGCCCTTAATTTATTTTAATATACTAGTACTAGCAAATTTTCATTGTTAAGTTACTGATAAGCAATAGAATGTTAACTATGGCAACGAACAGAAATTTCGCAGTAACACTAAAAGCCATTCAAAAACTTTTAAAGTATGAACATTTGTATTTGTTAGTTAGGTTTCTCTCATGATCACTTTCCACTGAAATTCATATAAATAAGTCTCGTCTGTAATATCTAACTTTCTACACTAGTAACATGTAACGTGTTCTGAAGCATTATATATAATAGATATGCCTTTGGAATTCAAAGTTTCATGTGATAGCGTGATATGTAATGTTTAATATCTCCAACACATTTAGTTTCTAGTTTATTTATTCCAAAGCAAATTCGTATATCACGATATAAAATATATAAGCCGCGAAACATTTTGCGCGTGAGGTTAATCTACTTGAAATATTTTTCAGTGCCATAACAGACATAAAGGAAAATGTTAGAACTTCTAACACTTTCCTAATACATAGAAATTTCCAAATACATATAACTTAAGCGTCAATCTTTGAATGCTGCTTGGATTTTTAAGACCTCGTTATACAAAAACTAAAAATAATCACTAATACCGGAGGTACAATCATTGCTGCTCATATTTCTGCCGCTTACCAATGGCAAACATTACTCAGATCCGCTTTGACAGGCTTTGTAGCTAGTGAAATGACTGAGGGGTACCTCAGTAGGTACCTCAGTACCTCAACATCTTTTTTTATTAATTAACCGAAACATCGAGGCGAACAGGAGGTTCACCTTATGGTAAATGATACGCCTTCCAATAACACCGTCCTGTTAGTTGGGATGGTATACATTGTTCTCGTCCCTTAAGATATAAAAAGCTAAGTCCCGTTAAACCAGTAATTTTACTAATTACAACGCCCTTTAAACTGGAATACAGTAACGTTTGCACAGTGCTGCTTGTTGGCAGTGATAGCCCTTAAAGTGTGCCCCAGTGTGCCCTTAAAGGCGATGAGCACAGTGTAGTGGCGTGTATTACATCCTAACTAGCAACACGTTATGGATGGGGCGTATCACTTACCATCAGATGAGACGTCTCGTGGCTCTCGTCGCTTCGTCGGACAAAAGAAAAAATGGTGAAGACTTGTAGTTGTAAAGTACTAACATAAAATGGGTACAAGTAACATCAAAGAGGTTATGGAGCGCGAAAAATATATATTGATTTATTTAGATCATTATGTTCAAGATCATACTTCAATCAGCAATAAGTATTGGATCTGATTTTATTTATTATTAATTACAGTGTTAATAAGGTTATGAGATTGCTGTATCCGAATCATCTATAAATATTTGTATGCTGGCAATATATTTAGCATGTGTAGCCATAATCGAAAGGTGAATGGCTGCGTCGATAAATAACGAGTGCCTACACTAAAACTGAAAATAGATGCGTCGCTCAGCCGCACTGTGAGTGTTGCTAGTGTCGGGGAGTGTCGGGAGTGTGGTGCGTGTCGAGGGCGGAGGGTGCGATGGTAATTTAACTGTCTGCAATGCCGTAAAAATTGTAACTTTGTCTATCTCATGGGTATTTCGCTAAGGCAATTTGTTTTATAGCGGGACTTACATAGACTTCATTTGACTGAAAGAGTATTCGCTAAATTTTAGATATATTTACATCGACACCACCGCTAAGTTAATTCTCTAACTTTACATATTAGGGGACCGGAAAGTAATGTCGTTTTCTTACGCTAAATACAAACACATACATTTTTAACGAGTCTTTATTTTTAATCAATGATGTATTCCCCATCATTGTCAATAACCTTTTGCCATCTAGTGAGTAAATTTTCAATCCCTGATCGATAAAAATTAATTGGTTTTTCGGCAAAATATCTAGAGATGGCATTTTGGATATCATCCAAATTTGCAAATGTTTTGCCACTTAAAAAGTGTTGCAGCGCTCGGAATAAGTGGAAATCCGATGGTGCAACATCGGGCGAATATGGTGGATGAGGCAGCACCTCCCACCCCAATTCATTAATTTTTTCTAGAGTTCGCCTTGCGCAGTGCGGTCTTGCATTGGCATGTTGGAGAATGACGCCTTTTCGGTTGACAATCGCTGGCCACTTTTCAATTAAAGATTGATTGACTCGCTGCAATTGTTCGCTGTAGAGGTCTGCAGTAACAGTTTCTCCAGGTTTCAGTAATTCAAAATGAACAATGCCGCGAATACTCCACCAAACACACAAAAGCGCTTTTTTGGGGTGTAAACCTGGCTTAGCAGTACTCCGAGGGATTTCATTTGGAGAGAGCCACTGCCTTTTGCGTTTTGGGTTATCATACAGGACCCATTTCTCATCTCCTGTGATCAAGCGATCAAAAAACGCTTCTGTGTTGTGTCGTTGAAGCAATAAGTTGCATGTGATTGATCGGTTAGCCTTATTCTGTTCGGACAGATTATGCGGGACCCAAACACCTGCTCTGCTTACTTTTCCAATCTGCTTCAAATGTTCTTGGATGGTCGACCAAGGTTTGTTGAGACTGTTTGACAATTCCTCGATCGTCTGACACGGATTTGCTTCCACTTCCGCCCTTAACACGTCGTTGTCTAACGCTGATGGTCTTCCTGATCGATGCGAGTCGGAAAGATCAAAATTACCCGATTTGAACTTGGAAAACCACCTTCGGCATTTACGAATGTCCAGTGCATTTGGATAAACATCGCAAATGTTTTTGGTAGCAACTGTTGCGTTATTTCCCTTGCGAAACTCAAAGAGCATGCAATGCCGGATGTGTACCTCTTCTGGTATTTGGCTGGCCATTTTACCCAAAATTACAAAAAAAAATTGTAATTCAATTGTCTATAAGTAAAGAAATCACTATAACCTCACAATGTCTTTGGTACGCCTCTGAACAAAACAATGAGCTGACAAATGACAATCAAGTATTGGCATGCGCAGAAACGACATTACTTTCCGGTCCCCCTATTAGATAACGTCTATATATACGTGAAACATGCCATTTCATTGTGAGTTGCTATTGATTAAGTTAACGAATTTGTCACTACGAAAATCCGAATAACAAAATTCAGTTTTAAATTCATAGTAACATTGAAATCATCATCAATTTAAAAGTCATGAAGTTCAATTCAGTATATTAATGTTTTAATATTTATATAGTGACACGCATTCAGTGGCATGCATGCAAGCAGAATTAAGCAAGGACACAGTGACATTTTTGTCCTTTGACATTAAGCACAATAGACAACTGAGTGGACGGCCTATTGATAGCTCACTGTAAATGGCCTAAGGCTCACCTATTTGAATTATAAGATCAATGGCTATTTAAAGATGTTCGTGTCAATATAATCACCGATGTGTATGCAAAAAGTGTTATCCGCATCGACGAAGCGAAGCCAGACGAATTAAACGGGGGTTTGTTTTGATAATATATTTTTCTAGTCAAATTATTTTAGAATATACTGTAATTACTACGTTTAAACTATTTACCATATATCACGAACAATATAAATTTTACATGTCCAAGAATGTGAAGATTACCAAGGCAGATGATAGATGCGGTTGATAAAAACATAGCATCAATATGGGTATATGTAGATAAATGATACGGTATAGTAGTTTTGTGCTAATGGGGTCGACATAGGTTAAGGGGATAAAAGCTCAATAATAAATTGGATGCAAATATAGAAATAGCAATGCTTGTAAATTAGACAATAAATAAAATAAATAACTTTAGCTCTAAGAAATTGGGGCAGTTTTATTTTGTCGTTGATAATAGTCTCTCTCCAAGTTTCCTTCGTACTGAAACCGAATAATTTCATTAGCAATTCCGACAGACATTCACAATACGGTCTGAACTGTGGCCCCTGAACTATATACCCCCCCTTCCTTTTACGTTTCAATGTAGCGGTGCCTCTTCGATTTATATTTACAAAGTTTCAGATACATTATCATCGTGTTAATTTTTATATCTTCTAGTAATAAGATCAGCTATAGTTGTCTACTAACCTTATACTTGTCTAAATATATGTTGATCTATATATTATTTAGTACAATATAAACTTTTAATAACACTTCATGAAGAGGTACAAAAAACTGAACCATTACCCTTTATTACCTTTTATAAGTTAACGATGAATTAAAGATTGTTTTTGTCGACTGAAAGAGACTAAACTCTACCATTTTTTTGTCCTTTTTGTAAAACAATGTTTATGTAAATCTATGAATCATCTTTGCCGAGATCCTTAATGGTTGTTTAAGGAAAACAAAGGCTGTCTCATTGAATAAACTCATTCTGAATCACTACATTACAACGATGACGGTATCGCCGAAGATACTCTGTAGTTTCATCGTTCATTTTGTTCACATGGTTAAACAACAGGCGATTTTTTAATATTTTTGAAATCCAATCTATACTGATAAAGTCGCTTTAATCTTCAGAATAATAATTGGGAAGGGCAGATGCCGATAATATTTTTGTGAGTCTGACATCTCTGATTCCGACCTGGTGACCTAGATGTCAGAGTCGCAAAATGCCTTGTTGTCCTCGCATCTTCAGCGCCTGGTCGCGACGTAGTATCACTTGGCATTTCCTTTCTCATTAAAGTTACGATTACTGACATCCTCACATTATTAAAGTAGGATGTACAGTCATTTTTGATTACAACAGTATCGTGGTATATCGCCATTTCTGTCGTACACGACAACTTTAAACGTTACTAAATAAGTTTCTTTTAAATATTCACATTATGTAACTTAAGTACAAAATATTTTATTTAAATTTACAGTAAAAACCAGCAATAGATAGTGTTACAACACTATGTATATATATTTTTACTATAAAAATGCCATACATGTAAATATATGGCACATTGATTAACTATAAAAATGTAAATAGTAAAATATCTTTTGAACGGCAGCAAGTATCGAGGGGCACAGATTATGATGAGCAGAGAGCAGCGTGGAATTTTTAAGTTGAGATCATAAGAATATTATGCAAATTACAAACAAAAAGAATCAGACCGAAAAAAAAAGTGAATCGAAAGTTCGTACATAGTTACCGGATGAGAAGTTTCTAGCTTCCGTATTTTTTCCTAATCACTTTGCAAGAATATTGTTCATTTATTTATATCCGGACGCTTCAACTTCTGTCTAAAGCTGTAACACTTAATTTGATATGAACATAAAATCAAATATTCTTGTCATTCTTATCATTTGTAAGCGAGCCAAAACATAGCTCCAAAAAGAAAACATCGTCCCCTCATCAAAGGAAACCCCAGCGAATTTCTGCCACTCCAGTTCTATTTCCCGACGGACCTTTCTTAGTATTTTTGATTATCTGTCTCAGGAATGAACTCCAACAAATTTAGATTATTTTTAACTATGCTTTTCTTCTGATTATCATCTTTCAAAATAAAATTTATGACAAGTACTATAACAGAAACATTTATTTTATGTAAGACGAAATTCTAGTTTCTAAGTACTTATTGCTGTTGTCTATGTAGGTACCACCGCAGCGCCTACATCTGCCGCCAAACTGTAGTGTGCAAACATTACTGTGTCCCGGTTTGAAGGATGTTGTGGCTAGTTAAATTACTGGGGTTTCGCGACTTAATATCTTATGTCTGAAGGCGAGGAGCACAATGCAGTGTATATCATTCCAACACCACGTTGTTGCAGAGAGAGATCTCACTTACGATCAGGTGAACATAATATTCCCGCATTATACTCCTCGCTTCGTCAAATAAGAGCATTACTATACATTTACAATTTAATTACATTTGAAGCTACTTCGATTTGTAATGTAGTTAAGGAGCCATCTTAACTGTTTGATGTACTGATACAATATATTACTTTGTATAAGTAAAGTAACAACTTAATGCCTGTCTAATTACTAATTATTTGTGTTTGTGTTTAACACGGTAACATATATTACTGTGAAAGAAACTATAATTCTTTGTTAATACTGAAAGTAGACAGACTTACGCTAATGGATCCGTTAATATGTAAATCGTTTTAATTCGAACAGCTGCTTACTTTTTGTAGTAAAGAAATCCACTAAAACACCTGTCCGACGATTGAAGTTAATGATATAATATCCATGTTAAGTAGCTTATTTAAAATTGTATAGAAACCTATTGGATATTTTAACTCTGTCTTTTTTTGTTTATATTTTATAAAATAATTAAGTAAATAAACAATTGTATAACAGTCGTCCAATATTATATTGGCAAAATTTTTTTTTAAAACATTTCTGTGAGTAAGACATGACAAACAAACAACAAATGTATTTATACATGTAACTTGGGGCGATTTTCTATCACAAGTATTGTATATAATATATACATACATTTATGAAAGATTTAGACGGGGGACGAGATCTATTGTACTAACCCTCTTAGCCACCCCTTGCCAAGGGAGACTATCGAACTTGCTGCTTCTGGCGTGTATTAACTTGAACATACATCTAAAGTAAACCAGTGAAACTCAAACGAAAATATTGGTTCAAACATATACAATGTATTATTCGTTTGCAGGCAACATACTAGTCGTGGAATTAAAATACATGGAAAGATGTTTTATTGAGGCTTATCATTTTAAATCAATATTACTATTTAATTATAATTGCACACAAAAAAAAAATATAAAGTAAGTTAAGTATGCATCCTTAACTTAAACGATACGTTTCCTACAGCTAGCACTAACAAGCTTATAGTTAGGTAGGGTGTAAGGTGAAAATGAATCCTTTTATTTATTTCTTAGTATCATCGTCATCATCAGCCGATACACGTCCACTGTTGGACATAGGTCTCACCTAAAGATCTCCACATCGCGGTCCTGCGCTGCCCGAATCCAGCGATTTCACGCGACCGAAAGTCAGCGTGACCTCCGGTGCCCCTGGGCACTAAGGGCTGTCTTTTGTCAAGGTTCTTATGGGGGGATTTGGGCCATTCCCTACTACGCTGGCCCAATGCGGATTGGTGGGAACCAAAGCCTCGTTTGTTGATTAGCGGGGTGCACCACTAGCAGATGATGTTGGCTTTTGGTTCCCCCGTATACTTGAATAATCAGAAGCACCATTTGTCTGAAAAACTTAAATATACATAAACATTTGTAATAAAAAAACGTTAAATATCGCACTTACATACAGTTAAAAAAATGTTTACAGTTTTTGTCTTCTGTTGGAGCAACATTGACCCAATTGAGAATCAGAAAACTGTGTTGAGGTTAATACGCTTTTCATTGGCGCTCTACAAATGAAAAATGTTTTTTTTAACAAGGTATTCTGCGGTTTTTTTTTAATTTAAACTGTTAAAATAATTTGCTATGATTTTACTATACTATACGTAACGCTAACTACTTGCAATGTTGTGGCATTGACAAGATATCCTTATTGATAATACTAAGTCGTAAGTAGCTGATGATGATAATGTTCAATCATTACGTATTAAAGCTAGCTTAATAGACGAATAAAGTATTGTACTATTATTATTATTCTACATTAGAAGCAATGGTAGTACATGGTATCCATGTGAATACATAGATATAGTACAGCAAATAACGAAAAGTATTTGATTATTTTCTCAATGTTTACTTGTTTCCATCACACATATATCTAACTGTTAATAACAATCATGATCGAAAGGTTATAAAATAAGAAAAAGTATTTTAACAAGATATAGTAGCGGACATTTCTAGTAGTTGTAAATACGACGCCTGTTACTCCGCTCGTATACTGCACACCGTGCACTTACGTTAAAAGGTAACCCGAGATGGGAAAATAACATGGAGGGTTGCACTCCGGCAAAACTTTTAAGGAACTAAGCAGGTACGGTGCAACATGTTTACTTTGATATTTGAAGTCAAATAATTTATCACATATAATAGAACCGACGATAGAGAGAAAATAGAAAACCTATAATTCCTACAAAAAATTTGAGAGTCGTTAAAACCAAGACAATTTCAGAGAAGAATACAACCTAAATTTTATATCTTTCTTATCTACATTATACTTTCGGCCACTTCAGAGTACGTTTTAAAAAGAAAATATCACGAGCTCCTTAAGGAGATCCTTGTGGCGTCGGGTAAAATGACTTTTTTTTATTCGACGAAGCGAAGAGATGAGCGAGATATTCATCTGATGGTCATGATACGACTACCTATAACAACGATAGTTAGGATGATATACGCAGTATAACATGCTCGCATGCTCGATGCCTTGAGACAGGATGTTAAATCTCACCCTGAGGAGTACAATGGCTGGACGTGGTCTCCGGTCATTGAAGTAGTACTCACGGGGCTGGTAGGTTCTTCATAAAGCAGACGCTGGCCCTGTTTGTGTTACGAACGGAGAACCCGCGACCTCTCTAAACGACGAAGGTGACCACCGCGGAGGTTTTAGTGGGCTATCTCCACATAACTCTGCCCTCAGAAGGCCTCTCCCCCTAGAAGTCAGAGTATCTTTTCGAAGATTTCCATCCCATAACAAAAAAAGGAACGCCATTCAATACAATAATTATTGCACACTATTGAATGACTGAAGAAATAGGATCTGCGGCGGTACCTACCTAGACGGTCACTGGTCAAAGAGACCTACCACCGACTGTTACAGTGAATACTAATTATTAAAATTTAATTTAAAAAGCATTTACTAAATTATAGCAGCTTATATTTATATGCTTTTCTATTACCATCGATATACTCATGTAAATCTAATTGGTGAGCTCGTGGAATAATTTTATATATAAGTATATGTTCATTTCTCATGTTCTCTCCAAAAATTAACATAACTGATTGCATTTCATATTTTTTCTTACATAATTTTAAGGCAATTGTAAAAATTTTGCTAATGTACTAGTGGTGGTAGATCATCGGAAACCATCTAGGTACGTATTGAAACAGCTTCTGTTTCTTCCGGCTTCCGCCTTAGTGTGCAAATATTAGTGTTCTGGTTTAAAGAGTGTTATAGCTAGTGAAGTCGATTTATCTAAACAACATCCTATTTCTTTAGACGGACGACCACAATGTGATGCAGTATATATCATCTTAACAAAGGTTAACGCTGTCCGTCTCGTTGTTTTATTGAATTAAAAGTACCAAGACACAGCTATAACGAAAACGAACCAAAGCAAAATATTTACTATAAAAAAAGTAATATTACAACAGCCAATACAATTTCTATCCTACAATGAACGCGTACCCGACAAGGGGTTTTTACTCGAGCGCTTTTATCCTTAAATGTATTTATGTCCGTCCGTAGGCTGCCAACTTCTCGACAATAATTGGAGTGGCAGACTTATAGAAAATTTAAATTACAAATGCTTTATTATTGTGCCAACATAAAGAAAGCGAAAGCGAATTTGTTTTAACGGTACCTACTTAGGTTTGAATATAAGTTTAGTATAGCAAATTGAAATGAGATTTCGTTTTATACGAACAACAGACAAAACATTAACGGTACGACTAAACAACAAAGCGTCGCTAGTTAGATTGTTTACTCAGCACTGATAAACATTCGATGTTTTGAGACAAGGTATCAAGTATCGTTACTGTAGTCATTACACAAGTAGCATTCGACGCTACATACAATAATACTCGCTAACTACTGTGCGATGACAGATAAAAAAGCATTGCTATAATACCTATCTAGACTGCAAGCATTTTCTCCAACATGAGTCATTGTTCTTTGCTAATGACAGTTTTTAGATTTTATTTATGTATGCTTAAAATCTGTAATGATAACAAATTTGTTTTCACACTTCATTAGTACTTACAATCTGCATCATCTTTGTCTGTGTAAGAAAGCTCACTTGCTACGTTGGAGAAAATTTCATAATGAAAGGTTATTGTCTATATTAATACAGTAGAGTAGTCTTTGTCAATTATTTTTTTTCCTTTAAACAGGCAATAAAGATCGAATAATATATCAATGGGAACATATTAGTTTAAATTTATCTAAAAGCCAAAGACTTATATTGCATTTTCAATTAATGCGAAGAAAACAATTATCGCTTATTAAAAACTTGCAAGACTTTGTATCTCTGCTCTTTTCGTAGATGTAGACATCAAATTGTACTAAGACTAAACAGAAGCTAGCTAAAAATATTAAGAAACGTTTAACACACAAAAGGTCGCATACAATTATTGCTTAACGTTAAGGTTTTCGCTGCAGGTACAGGGCTTAGCCTAAAAACAATCTATTTTGAACTTTATTACAGTATGTTGTTATCAATGAAATAATTTCATAGATGTGCAACAGTTTGGCTTACTATACAGCGTGCACGCAGAGGATAGCCGTGGCGCGTTCGAAGCTCGTTCTATTTGCGTCCGATCATTATGCGGCCACACGCGCCTTTAGCCGTGTAACAGTATCTGAGCCGTTTCCGCTCGCGCAGACTGCTCGCTGCTCTTTGAATGAGCTTCTTTGTTTCATATGCGTCTTCGCATTTTTATGACATATTTTCAAGACATACATAACTCACAGGACGTTAAAAACGTATAGCCTTGTGCATTTGTTTCTTTTTTTTTTTTTACGACTCTGACTGAACGTGCGATTGCTTTATAATCTCGGAGTTGCTCAGAGAACGACAGCAGGAGCTCGATATTTCTATGGTGGACAGGATTCAAAATTAAGTAATCCACCAGAGAATCAAGGTTACCGAAGTAAGCTACCGCATGTGTAAGCTGTAATTGCAATGGCCTGGCCATGTCTGTCACAGTTCTCCCGTAGGAGTAAACGTGTCCTTGATTGGAGACCGCGTTTAGGCAAACGTATCACGACTGACTCGATGGAGTAACTATCTTCAGAAGACTGCTGCTGGATGCAAAGATTTACTTACTGATGAGTCAAACATCAGTCTAAATGGCATGCCTTGGAAGAGGCTTATGTCCAGCAGTAGGAACTGCTGCGTGCTGTTGACGATGATGATTCGTTTGATAACACACAAAATGAATAGTTTGATGAACGATATCGGCCGATGGGTGCTAACCGTTGGACCTATGTCCATATCTTATGGCTTGCACCAAAGGTCACGCTTATCGGTTCTATGCTGTCCGCATCCAGCGGTTTCCGCGACTTGTGAAGGGCCCTTCCAGCACTAAATTTACCGGTCAGCAATAATCGCTCAGGTGACTTTGTTGTCCACCTGCAGTCAGTACCACGTTCATTCCACTTAAGTCGAGCAATCCCTTTGGGCTTTATCGGTAACTGTTTATTATCTACGCTTTTGCTTATTTTAAATCCAATCGAGCAGAGAATAAGAATAATTCTCCGGAAGTATTAACATTATACGATGATATTCAATTATTGTATATATAGATGAATGTAGAATGATTAGATATTTTTTATAAAAATAAAAAAAATTTAATCACGACTAGTTACAAGAACATTGCTAAGATGCGAGTGAAACATTGCTAATACAAACATCACAACATTTTCTGTTTCACAAATGCAAATTGTTTACATCTAATACACGGTACTCTTTGTACATTTCTCATATTGTTTACAAACAGAACAGCTTTTTCGCATTGTTGTTTTATAATAATCATCACAAACTGTCAACAGATGATTGGCACGAGTTTATGAGGTCAGCGCGGGCGGCGGCTAGAGTCAGTGCCGGCGAGACGCGGAGATGACGCGCGCGCGCTACCTGGCGTACGCGCTGCTGGCGCTGTGCCCGCTCGCCATCGGGCGCAACGACGACGACTTCGACTTCGACAACAATGAGGAGTTTCAGGTGAGCAACAGCAAACCAGTGTAGTGTTCAACAGACCGTTCAACCAGAGTACCAACTCTCTTTACTGGCGATAGATCTCTGTTACTGGAGATCGTCTAGGTAGGTACCACCGCAGTGCCTATTTCTACCGCCAAACAATACTGTGTTCCGGTTTGAAGGGTGCCGTAGCTAGTGATATAAATGAGGTAATGAGACAACATATTACATCTCAAGACTACGAGCACCATGTTCTGCTGTGTATATCATTCTAAATTGCGCTATATTGTCATAGGCAGACGTATAACTTACCATCAAGTGAAGCTCGTTTTGTCGTTTCGTAAAAACAAAAAAACACTTGTAAAGTAAAATCATTTAAATTAAACCTGAAAATAGTAAGCTATCCATTTTGTTATATTCTTATTAGTGAATGATGTTATAATAGGGGGACCGGAAAGTAATGTCGTTTCTGCGCATGCCAATACTTGATTGTCATTTGTCAGCTCATTGTTTTGTTCAGAGGCGTACCAAAGACATTGTGAGGTTATAGTGATTTCTTTACTTATAGACAATTGAATTACAATTTTTTTTTGTAATTTTGGGTAAAATGGCCAGCCAAATACCAGAAGAGGTACACATCCGGCATTGCATGCTCTTTGAGTTTCGCAAGGGAAATAACGCAACAGTTGCTACCAAAAACATTTGCGATGTTTATCCAAATGCACTGGACATTCGTAAATGCCAAAGGTGGTTTTCCAAGTTCAAATCGGGTAATTTTGATCTTTCCGACTCGTATCGATCAGGAAGACCATCAGCGTTAGACAACGACGTGTTAAGGGCGGAAGTGGAAGCAAATCCGTGTCAGACGATCGAGGAATTGTCAAACAGTCTCAACAAACCTTGGTCGACCATCCAAGAACATTTGAAGCAGATTGGAAAAGTAAGCAGAGCAGGTGTTTGGGTCCCGCATAATCTGTCCGAACAGAATAAGGCTAACCGATCAATCACATGCAACTTATTGCTTCAACGACACAACACAGAAGCGTTTTTTGATCGCTTGATCACAGGAGATGAGAAATGGGTCCTGTATGATAACCCAAAACGCAAAAGGCAGTGGCTCTCTCCAAATGAAATCCCTCGGAGTACTGCTAAGCCAGGTTTACACCCCAAAAAAGCGCTTTTGTGTGTTTGGTGGAGTATTCGCGGCATTGTTCATTTTGAATTACTGAAACCTGGAGAAACTGTTACTGCAGACCTCTACAGCGAACAATTGCAGCGAGTCAATCAATCTTTAATTGAAAAGTGGCCAGCGATTGTCAACCGAAAAGGCGTCATTCTCCAACATGACAATGCAAGACCGCACTGCGCAAGGCGAACTCTAGAAAAAATTAATGAATTGGGGTGGGAGGTGCTGCCTCATCCACCATATTCGCCCGATGTTGCACCATCGGATTTCCACTTATTCCGAGCGCTGCAACACTTTTTAAGTGGCAAAACATTTGCAAATTTGGATGATATCCAAAATGCCATCTCTAGATATTTTGCCGAAAAACCAATTAATTTTTATCGATCAGGGATTGAAAATTTACTCACTAGATGGCAAAAGGTTATTGACAATGATGGGGAATACATCATTGATTAAAAATAAAGACTCGTTAAAAATGTATGTGTTTGTATTTAGCGTAAGAAAACGACATTACTTTCCGGTCCCCCTAATAAATACCACTTTTAACAAAACAAATGTAATAACAGTGGCGAATGATATACCGAAGATAAAAGCCAAATTTCATAATCATATTACAATGCTTAATAATATCCTTAAAATCTATAATAAAACAAACTAGAAGCATAGTGATAATTTGTTTATTACATAATAACAACTGTACAGACCAAGAGGCAGTATTATAGTATATATACTCATAGATAGACAGGTATATTTTATAATACAAAAAAAATATAATTACGATTTATTTAAACTAAAAATCTAAAATGTCTTCAGCGATCCTGTCATCAACTCCATCAATTTAGTCCTTATCGTATCGATTTTTACCGGAAATTACAGAGTCAACATAACGGCACTGTCACTTAGAAGACTTAAATTCCATGTTACAAATCGAGGTAAATACAGAAAAACGTAATAAAATATTTATACATAATTTTACGGTAGATGGCAACACCATCGAGCGCCCGTGTATACGTACTACTTGTGTGTTCACGTTTCGACTTGAACTGACGTTGATGTAAGTGCAGTCGAATGCACCGTGCACATTTATATGTACCTAAGTACTGTATATTTAAAAAAATAACACGACATTGTATTGAATTACGTATTTAAGAGCAAAGAGTTATTTCATAGCATATTTACATAATTAAATAAATTCTAGGTCTAGAGGGTTATAACACTAACGACTAAATTATTACAATGTATAACCTAATTCCTATTTAAGTACAAGATTCCATAATGTTATGTGTAGGCCGTCCAGGTAATTACCACCCCAGCTCCTATTTCCGTCGCCCGACAGTAGTGCGTAAACATTATAGTGCTCCGGTTTGAAGGGCCGTTGTAGTTAATAAAATTACTAGGGTCATCATCAGCGGCTAGACGTCCACTGCAGGACATAGGGCTCCCCCAAAGATATTCACATCTACTGATCCTGTGCCAGGCACTACGAGTCAGTTTTTGTAGAGGTTTATATTGGGGAGGTTTGGGTTTTTTCTCACCACGCTTACCGAATTCGGGTTGGTGGAAGCTCGAGCCTCGTTTACTGGGGTAATGAAGGTTAATATGTCTCAAAGTGACGAGCACGATGTGGTGCTGTGAATATCATCCTAACTAGCGTCACGTTGTTACGGATAGGCGGTATAACTTACTATCAGATAAACGTCTCCCACGTATGTAAGATATATTTGTTCCAATGTATCCAACCTAAATGTTTAAGGCACTAAGTTAAAATTTGATAAAAAAAATGTCTGACGACAATAATTACATAAAGATCTCGTCATTATATTACAAACAGTCAAATTCATGAAACTCTCTTGTGAACATTAATAAAGATCTTAAAGGTAGCAATCCCCTGCCAAGTTACGTATGAACGCCTGTCAGTAGTAACCAACTGGGTAAAGCCTAACAAAATGTAGACGCTAATAACATTATCGTATCCCAGTTATATGGATCCGTAAACAGTCGACTTTGCAGCTCTCACGATTTACCGACATTTTTCTTCTATAAAGATTTTTTTCTTCGAAATCTTATATCACACATACATGTTCATCTTATGGTCAGTGATACGCTTGCCTATAAGTGGCTAGTTAGGATGATACACAGCACCACATTATTACTCATCGCATTAACACAAGATATTAAGTCTCGTTACTCCAGTAATTTTACTAGCTACAAGCAAATGAAATAGTAATTTTTGCACGCTTCCGTTTGGTGGTAGAAACAGGCGCTGCGCCGGTAGTTACCTAGATGGTCTTCGGCAACAGAGACCTACCACCAGTGTGCGTATGTTTCAACGTGATATTGTTATATAACATTTATAATAAATAACGCATAATATATAATTTTTTATATACAATTTCACACGGTGTTAATTGATAATGAGACCATCGATGGCGATGTGTACTCGCCTAGAACACTCTAGTGACAGATTGGCAATCGGAACACAGGAAAGCTGTAATAGCGACATATTTATAATATGTCAGAGATGTTTAAAAAAACCTTACAACTATCCAAACTCTGTGTATTCCCTCGGATTGGAGTAAAGAACATCCGGTTTTCCAACAAGCTGTTAACCACTACGCCAGTAGGGCGTTTTCATTATAAATCAACTATGTAATCACTGCAGCCTCATATTTGTTAATATGATATACTCTATTTTTAATTGTAACAATGTATATGTATAATATATGATAATATGCTAGATATGCTCTCAATAATTTTGAATATTTGTAGATGATGAGATAAGTATCAACTATTGAATTTATCATTATAAAATGCTATCATATAAGACCTGCCTACGCGGTACACTAACATATATACTTAAGATATTCATATTATATACAAAAAAAATAATTATAAACTTGAAGTCAAAGTACCTTGTGCTTTAACAGGAGTAATTCTTTTAAAAATATGAATACTAACTGTCCTTTTACATTTTTAGGTCGAACTCACGGCAAACCATTCTGAAATAGAAAAAAATGGCCTAAGGAGGTTATGGGGTGTTCCTGATACATCGGCCTACGTGGGACATCTCTTTCGTATGGAAATACCAAAAGAAGCTTTCTCTGGTGATGTGGTAGCGTATAAGGTAATATTATTGTAAACGATGTCCTTAACCTAAGGACCTGTTTTATTCTAAATAATCTAAAACATACACGTTAAGATAGATATTTAGTTCCTTTTATATAACATTTACTACCCAAAGTGGTCATCTTTGCTCAACAAAACGGCTCTTAGTAGTGTTAAGTGGATTTATTTTAATGAGTACAGAATTTCTACTTTACAAAAATTCTATTACACCCATTTTTCATGCTCTATTCAACTACTTTAAGAGTTTTAACTTTTAATACCTATATATATTTATGTATATCAACTCGTATATTACTAGTAGGTCTCTGTTGCCGGAGACCGTCAAGTTAGTGTAGTGTGTGTTTCTGTCGCCAAACAGTTTGAAGGGCGCCGTAGCTAGTGAAATTACTGTGGTAACGTAGTCAAGTTTCCAAAGTAATTTCACTAAACGCGCCTTAAGGCTTAAGTTGTTAAGTATAACATCTTTGAACTTAAGGCGTTGAGCACTCTCAGCTCTTATGAGCTGCAGTGGTATCTACCTAAATGATCTTCTGCAACAGAGACATACCACTAGAAATAATATGTATTATATTACGTAAGTACTCGTCCTATACTTCTTTGAACCTTTTTTACGAATTAAATATGTTTAACAGGTTTACAGCAAATCAGCGCGGCACACACCCGGCTGGCTGGCCGTGGACTCAAGGCACGGCTTGATCAGCGGGCTGCCACAACGTGAACACCTCGGCGCGCACAGCTTCGCGGTCGTCGCGCACGGCCACACCAGGGGACTGACGGCCACCGACTACTTTACCATAGAGGTGACTGGATTTTGTTAAGCAAACTGTTACTAAACAAAATTAATGATTCAGTTCACTGACCTTTACTTGCCATGTCTTAAAAGTGACTTAAAATAAACTTGAAGAGTCTGTTATATCAATTGTATCTGCTTAAAAAGACTAGTCAATTTAAATACATAATAATTAAAGAGAAGTTATTTAGTTCCCTTAGAAATACGTATCACAGTATATACCAATTGAAATAACAATACGATATAAAATTTTCAGGTGAAGAGTGCAGGAGAAAAGCCTCAGTCTAAATACGGCTCGTGCCGGCACGACGAGAGCAGATTGGTGTTAGTGATACTTATAGACGGAGCGTTCCAGCACATCGCGCCTCGGCAGCGGATACGCTCGCTGATGGACCTGGCCACCTTCATGGCACTTGACGGAGTAAGTCCAAAAATATGTATTTCTTATTAAAGCAATGAACTGAAACAGATTCATACAATGATAAAGTACCCGTAATTTAAAAAAATCACAGGAAGCATAATGGAGCTAGCTTTGAAGTTTTATTATATTATATATAGTTATCTTAAATATTTACTATAAATAAGTGAACAGGTCATTAACTAAGCAGATAATTGAATATTAAGTTATTTATCCAACAACAACAGAGAAACTTTTAAGTGGGTCGGCGAAGCAGAGCGTGCGGTGTGAATGGATTATACGAAATCGACGTCTGAATGCCTCGCTGCAATACGACTTACATAAATCAATGTTTACTGTCACGCTTCTCTCATATAATTACTGGTAACGGGATATTTAATATTTACATGTATATAACATTATATACATATTTACTAGTGATCGGTCTTTGATACCTAAGACATTCTCGGTAGGTACTACAGCAGGTCCTATTTCTGCCGCCAAACAGTATTTTGTCCCGATTTGCAAAACGTTGTAGTTAATGGAATTACTTAAGTAAGGTAAGAGGATAAACACTTGTGTATATCATCCTTACTTTTTCCTAACGTCCTTCCCGTCCCTAGGTGAAATAAAAAAAAGGAAACTATTGTAGGTAAATGAAAATGTAACGTAATATAGATGCAAGCACGCTTTGCCATCTCAAATGTTATGTGATTAAGGTTAAAGTCTTCATTCATTGGAAATAATAAATGTCAGCACATTAACATCTTACCTTTACAGTTTTCTTTTCACATCATAATATATTTTTTTATATTCTTTAATATTTCAGGGGCTTTCTGCCTGTCAAGGCTATGCCAACCTCAATATAACCTAGACACCTATTCTATAATGATTACTATGAACTAACATAATACTGAATACAAAATTACCTGCTGCTTTAACTAAATTAAATGACTATTAATTAAATGAACAGAATGTGCTTATAGATAGTTATTGCGGTTGCTGATGTCGGTGCAAATAAAATGAACTGAGTTGTACTGAAGTTTCTGATATCAATTTCCAAATTCTCCAACAACATTTTCATCAGCAGTCTGATCTGGACACTTCGTCAATATATGACGTACATCTTCTATCCTTTGGCACAAACAACAGTTGTGCGAATCTGTAATTTCCATTAAATATTTGAAGTTGTTGAGCGACATGTGTCCGGAACGTAACCTGGAAGCAACTACATGTAACTCTGTACTTATACTGCCACCATAGTAAATAATGTTTAAAATCAAATATCGTCAATGTGTACTGCATCCGTTATCGACTGCGTTTCGAAATATAGTTGCGTTAGTAGCACCGACAAATAATATAGAACGAACGGGTCGATTACCTTTACTATTTTTAGAAAGAAATAATAGTTAACATTTCTTAACCGTGCATACTCGCTATAGCTTTCATTTAACGTTTCGTTACGTATACGATTAGATCAAGTTTAACATCATCATTCATTGCGTTTCCAGTTACAGTTTCATATGTTAATTGTCAACGTGAAAACTCGACGAAAGTACTTACATAAGTCAAAAAATTTATATAAAAAGAATCACAACCAAGTAGGATATAGTTGCAAATTATCATACATTCTTATTCAGAGAGTATATTATATATAAATTATATGCATAGATTTCCTTCATTACATTCTAAGTACAGAAACTAATAATAACTGTTTTCGTTAGCGCGAATTTATCACACAAATTTATACTTCTACTCTTAATAAATATCTAAAAGATACCTTCCCTATTGGGCAATATATAAAAACTCAACTTAATCCCAAGTTATTGAAAAATGTACGCATAACAGGCCGGCATCGATGAACGTAGAAAATTTACGCGCTCATTCCTTTTTATTGAAAGCTTTCACTGAAAGCTTTTACAGATACGATCTCAACGACCCAATAATACGTTCCCTCCAACTTATTAGCGAACAACGCTTTTTTTCGTGTAAGTTATTCAGATACGTGCCCGTTTCATTGGAATACTTGGTAATCGTTTAAACGTTTCCAGTAACTAACATTTATTACAGCGGGTTTTATGATTTAATCGGTCTATTAACTGCGGCTAATACAGTAAACATTTCTATAGAAATTTATATTAGACATTCAGGTTACTTAATATTACTCAACAGCCAATTTTATGTTCCCAGTGTTGGGACACAGGCCATTGTCATCACGCGGGCCCAATGCGGGTTGGTGACTTCACACACACCTTAGAATAAATTCTATATCATGTACAGGTTTCCTAACGATGTTTTCCTTAACCGTTTGTACTTCGCTGTTATTACTAAAGTTCACAAATGTACGTAACTTAAATATTAAAGTCATCATACAAGCCGAGATTCGAACCCGCGACCTTCGGATTAGTCCAGCGAACTAACTAATATTACAATTCAGAAATTTTTAGTAATTGTCAGTGAATGAGAATTATCAAATTATATTTTATTTTCTAAACAAAGACGTTCAAATTTTTAGAAATCTTTCAAAATAAAGTTAAGTCTAAATAAACATTAGTACTTAACTGTTAAATAGTGTAATAAATCCCATCGCAGACGATGCTTTACCTGGATTATGACCCTAAAAATATCTAATTTCACGCTCCACACGGATTAAAGCGTATTCGAGTCAAACGCTAGGGTATTTTAAGGTCTCCCTATAATTAGTCTGTGCTTACATGCCTAACTTGCTTTAACAGATGCTAAAACAACAAATATCCCCACTTTATTGATATAGTATTTTTCGACCCGCTATCTAGAAATATCTTTCGACCACTAAATCATTTCATTATACTGAACAACATACGGCGCAGATCAGAATAACTAAATAATAAATAAAAATACGTCCATTCATCCCTCATTATCATCAGACTTCTTAAAGATAACACTAACCTGAACCTTTTTTTATTTCTTATTTACTGTATCTGTGGATTTTTTTTTATTATATGATAATTTAGCTCGCGGATACCATATCCGCGAACCCTCAGTCCCATGATGCTACTATGGTTGTTTAACTAGCGGCGCAAACTTCATCATAAAAAAGTATATTACATGTATGTAATATAAAAAAAAAAATTTCTTCGCAAGTCGTTTGATCTTTATTATAGTAAAATTCTAAGTAATTTTTTCCGGTTATGATAGCTGCGAACGTCAACCATCAATTTAATGTTATTGATATTACCACCTTCAAAGTTATCTGCGTTTAGTCTCATTGCTTTTACTTAAATTTTTGTAACTGTTGTGGTTACAATTTAATATTGTCACATCTTAGACGTTTTATAACATAGGAAGGAAAAGTTTTTAGTTTTTTTCTATTCATTGCCTTCATTTTAAAGTACGCTATATACACCGAAATGTGTTTCTACCTTTATTTGAAGCTTGTTTATTCAAATCACCTTATTAATATGATATCGAGAGTACTTTGCACAACGAATAATCTGACTTTAGTTTGATTTATTAAATACTAAAAAAATTAAATAAAAATTTAGATTAAAAATAAAATAAATTTAGTTGATCATCTTATGAATTGTTACAGGATGAATTTTGGATGGAGCCATACAAAGCGGAGTCGATGCGCTCCCACACAGTACTGATGAGCGGCGCGGGCACTACGCAGCGCAGACGCAACGATGCCACCACTGCCATTTATTTAAATGTCAGTTAAGAATCAAAACTTATCATCACATAATAAAAATATTCTTAAATTATATGAAAGAAAATTATTATTAATATTTACAAAAAAAGAGTCAAGTGATATTTTATAAATTATAAAATTTCTATCAAAAAATTAAACTAGCCTCTTAAGTTAAATCATTAACTGCCTCCGTGGCATAAGTGCTTGGCTTGGTACATTAAGTACCCGAAAGATCCCTGCACAACAGATGACAGAATTTTTTTAATCGCATGGTTAAGTACCATCCTCATACTGTAAATATTCTGTCATAATAGTATTGCTCTGCCACTGCTGTCAACATATAAGTTCCAGACTTTTGGATGAGTATGCTTCACAATTCATGGCTCCATTGTTACTTTAAACAATGCAAAATTGTAACGAAGTTTCAAATTTACAAAAATATAATATATTATGTAGCTTAGGTATTTTTTTTTTGCTACTTAGATCTGAGAAGTCGTATTTTATTGTTAATTAATGATAGGTTTATCAAAGCATTTTTATTTATTCTAATCGAATCCAAATAAATAATTATCACGCTCCTCTAAATTACAGGTTGGATGTCGAGACAAATTATGGTCTAGACACAAAGTTCTCGTGGCCGGTCTCCGGGAACAGTCCCGAGACGGAACCCTTGCACATTTGTTACGGCTGCCGGTGCTAGGTTGGCGACTTGTAGCTGTTAGACCTAATCGGCCCCCTGCGCGCCCGAAGAGACAAGTGAGTTGCTTTTTATAACTGTACCAAAATGTAAAATTTAAATTATCACTAACAATTTGTGTGTGGCGTTAGGATGCTCTCGCCAGTTTGTTTAGATAAGCACCACACGAACACCTGTATCTACATCGAAACAGTAGTATGCAAACAATTTCTTCTTCAGGATCAAGGTAACTAGTGCAATTATTGGAGTAACAAGAAAACGCTTTAAGATCTTGTATATCAAAGCGATGAGCACAATTTAGTATAGTGCAATATCATCGTAACTAGCGCCACATTGTTATGTGGGTAGTCGTATAACTTACTATCCTGCCCGTTTGCCTTTTTTTATTCTGCCTTTGGCTATATAAATTGTTCTAAACAGTTTTTTTTTTTAAATAGTTTATTACTTCACGACTATCCTACCGGATGTTAAGTGGTAATGTGATCTGTGGTGGTAAGTCGAACTAACCTAGTAACAATGTCTTTTTAGACAGGAACATTGACACTAACAAATTGTTCTACTCCTTTTGTTTTATGAGACGGCAATCGCATATAATTGTTTATAAATTTATACAAAATATATAAATTAAACTTGTCTATGAATCAGTCATCGCTGGACTCCGGATCGGGTGCTTACGACACCTACGACGGCGAGGACGACGTGGCCGACTACAGCGGCGACTACGATGACGACGACAACGACGATAACGACGACGACTTTAATATCGACTCTATACGGGAACCAGTGAGTAAATACATATACATTTGTTATCTGTGGTGTAAAACCCACAAACGTTACATTTCATTAATCTTAAAATTTCAATGTAACGCAATTTTATTCATTTAATAAACAAGATTTGGTGTAAAATATATACTTTGAAAAGATATTTATATAACTTTGATAAAGCCATAATTTAAAATTTTTACATTTGCTAGACAGGACCTCATTTACTATATGGCTGTTACTGGTATTTTTTTCATATATGTGTTTATTTAAATTCCTCATGGTCGTTAACAACCTTTTGTTATTTCAATAATATGTTGTATGTAGAACAATTAACTATTTACAAAATCTAGTACAATTAATTTAAACACGAAGAAATAACATTTTAGAAACTATTTCACTACTTTCACATAATAATAAGTACATTCTGTTTATAATTTTTTACTCATCTCCATTGTTCATAACTCATCCCATATTGTGAATGTTACCTGTTCTATTTATTCCTTTCATTTATTCATTGGAACCACATACAGAAAAAAAAAAACGATATATTGAAAAATAATATTTCTAGTATTAGGGGGACCGGAAAGTAATGTCGTTTCTGCGCATGCCAATACTTGATTGTCATTTGTCAGCTCATTGTTTTGTTCAGAGACGTACCAAAGACATTGTGAGGTTATAGTGATTTCTTTACTTATAGACAATTGAATTACAATTTTTTTTTTGTAATTTTGGGTAAAATGGCCAGCCAAATACCAGAAGAGGTACACATCCGGCATTGCATGCTCTTTGAGTTTCGCAAGGGAAATAACGCAACAGTTGCTACCAAAAACATTTGCGATGTTTATCCAAATGCACTGGACATTCGTAAATGCCAAAGGTGGTTTTCCAAGTTCAAATCGGGTAATTTTGATCTTTCCGACTCGTATCGATCAGGAAGACCATCAGCGTTAGACAACGACGTGTTAAGGGCGGAAGTGGAAGCAAATCCGTGTCAGACGATCGAGGAATTGTCAAACAGTCTCAACAAACCTTGGTCGACCATCCAAGAACATTTGAAGCAGATTGGAAAAGTAAGCAGAGCAGGTGTTTGGGTCCCGCATAATCTGTCCGAACAGAATAAGGCTAACCGATCAATCACATGCAACTTATTGCTTCAACGACACAACACAGAAGCGTTTTTTGATCGCTTGATCACAGGAGATGAGAAATGGGTCCTGTATGATAACCCAAAACGCAAAAGGCAGTGGCTCTCTCCAAATGAAATCCCTCGGAGTACTGCTAAGCCAGGTTTACACCCCAAAAAAGCGCTTTTGTGTGTTTGGTGGAGTATTCGCGGCATTGTTCATTTTGAATTACTGAAACCTGGAGAAACTGTTACTGCAGACCTCTACAGCGAACAATTGCAGCGAGTCAATCAATCTTTAATTGAAAAGTGGCCAGCGATTGTCAACCGAAAAGGCGTCATTCTCCAACATGACAATGCAAGACCGCACTGCGCAAGGCGAACTCTAGAAAAAATTAATGAATTGGGGTGGGAGGTGCTGCCTCATCCACCATATTCGCCCGATGTTGCACCATCGGATTTCCACTTATTCCGAGCGCTGCAACACTTTTTAAGTGGCAAAACATTTGCAAATTTGGATGATATCCAAAATGCCATCTCTAGATATTTTGCCGAAAAACCAATTAATTTTTATCGATCAGGGATTGAAAATTTACTCACTAGATGGCAAAAGGTTATTGACAATGATGGGGAATACATCATTGATTAAAAATAAAGCCTCGTTAAAAATGTATGTTTGTATTTAGCGTAAGAAAACGACATTACTTTCCGGTCCACCTATTATTTTTTTAATCAATATATTATATAATTGTCTTTTACACTGAGGTACCTGGTTGGATTGGTCATATGATTTATTCGGACCCGCCTGCCTAGTAAACCGTCGTATTGTAGATCTGCCACCATTACAACATTGTATTGTGTCGGCATATAAGAGCCAATGTATTTACGGCGAAAAGGCTATACCATACGCTGCCACATATTCTACACCAGGAGGATTTCATATCAAACGTTAACACTGTAACCAACCTAAATTTCTAGATGTATCCCCAACCTTAATAATAATAATCATTATTATTTGGTAGTAGCATAAAATACTTGACGATACTTAAAATCTATTCACGAGGAGAAGAGAACAATACAGTTCTGTGTATATCATTTGAACATGTTACTCGTCTCATTACTTCCTAGAATAAAAATAAAATTAAAACAAGTTGATTCTTGCGGTTAAATAATTTGAATCCATCAATCACATATCTTTTTGTAATTATTTTGTGTATAATATAATATTCATGACAATGCGTGTAATTATACTAAAATTATCAGTATTTTTCTTTATTATTTCCCTCTTCTGGCATTATATCCTCCTTTCTGATTTTCTATAATTTTGTATCTTGTATATTTACTTTGCAAAAATTTTTTTAAAGAATAAACGAATAGAATAATTGTTTCCAATGAATAATGATGTTAGAAGTAAATGTACTGGAATGGTATTCCTTGCACCGACCTGTAAGTTCATGTAGACATGTATTCGTTACCAGGACCACAGCATGTTGGATGATAAATATTCAATCACCACCCTGTTTATTTTGTGTGAGGATTTCTCTGTGGTTACAAAGTATGGTGGGCAGTTTTGATGTAGTTAATGATTACCCCTTCTTAACACATTTCGTCCGATATTTTGATCATCTAACAGTCATTACATCAACTTCTATACTTAAAACATATACAATTAGTTTGTAATAAAAGCTTTGTGTGTGGTTATTTAACAAGAATCGCTTTGATGGGTCTTGCTCGCACCATTGTAACTCATTAACCGAAGCACTATTGGTGTGCGTATTTAATCGTATGATATATTATACCGCGTGGATATAAATTGGGTATGCCTTTGAAACTGAAACATTCTATATTCTATATATCAATTTGGCCGAACAATATTTTGTAAAAATTTATGTAGAAATTTCAAGTGTTTGTTATTTTTTTTTTATGTACAATGGGCTAGCACTTTGCTACGATTTCACATGGTGGTAAGTGACAATGAGACCATAGACAGCGAAGCATGCTCACCCAGAATACTCTAACTCTATGTTGATAGCTATAAAACGCGTTAAATTTGCAAGATGACAGTGATAACGAGCCAAATTGATTAGTAAAACCTTATCATTAACCATACTTCACAACATGGACCCCCGTAATCGTACAAAAGACCTCCGTATTACTAGTCCAACAATTAGTCATTACGCCACGACTAAACTGTCAAAGTAAGTTCAAAGATTGAAAAGTAAGTGGATCGCGGTCCGTAATTCTGAAAACAATCATTTTACATCATCAAAGGCACGCCTACAATTAGCCCCACGCGGCAATAACCACAGACATAGCCCGAGATACATACAAAGCGGGTGGCTGTACTAACTGTTGTGTGTCGCGGCGCGCGCACCGCAGGCGCCACCCACACCCCCGCGACCCCACCGCCACCACCACGGCGACCAATGGCGCGCGCCACACACCACCACCGACAACTTTCAGACCGAGCCTGTCACCGAACACACGCCGGAAAAACTACCCCCTATACATGTGCCCCCCATCTCCGAATCCACCTCCGTATCCACTCTAACCGAGCCTCCCACTACCGAAGCCACCGCAACAGGAGAGACCACACCCGAGCCCGTCTCTACCAATTCGTACACGACGGAGGTTTGTCGCAACCCGCTCACGTGCTTTGTGTTGTTTGTTGCATGGTTGTTTTGTCAGTTTGTTGTTTGCTCTAACGTATTTCCGTTGTCTCTTCCAATACCTTCGTATTTATGATGTTTAATTATTATATTCTACGTCGTTGTGCTGTTTTGACCTTTTTAAAGATTATGTATTTTTGTATCATTCCCATGTGTCTAGTAGTTGTACTGTAGTATATCCTCTTCAAATCGTTGCTGTTTTATTATAAGTTACTTATTTCATTATCTTTGGTATTTTAACATTTGTGTATAAAACGTCTTTTTTTAAAAGTAACACATTTTGTTTTGTGTCATTGTTAAATCTTGTCTTTTCATTAGTGTAGTTACAATATAAAAGCATGAATGTTTGTCACCATTTTCTTCTCTTTCATCAGAATTCTTGTATACAATATATTGACGATATTAACATCTCTTAACAATCAATAACAAAGTTTATTATTCGTATTTAGGTACTTGTTAAAACAAATATTTTTTTATTAAGCATGCGATTTTGGCTCTTTTTGTTTACTTTCACGTTATTTTCCTTATCAATTCGTTAACGTTTATTTTTAATAGCTATTAAACAAAGTGAAGATAACGCCGTATACAGAAACTGCCTCGGAAGCTGGCGATGTGAATAAAGTCATCGAGTCGAGCGTGGGCGATTCGCGCAAACTAAATCATTCGCCTGTCATAATATCACCAGAGGACATCGCCACGACCACAGAGCCCGAATTGGTGCGTATCGTTCTTCACGTATTCACTATCACCCTATAACTCACGTTTGTACATGTTTGAACAACACTAATACATGTCTTGTGTGGAAGTGGACTTACGGGGTAGCATAGTAAACTACCTAATGTCACGCATTGTAATATGTAAATACATTTTCTAACTACTGATGTTCATAAAGGCAACTGTTTCTAATTTTCCACTCTCATAACATCATACGAATCAAATAAAAATAACATAAGGTCTAAATATTTACATCAAAAGATTATGATATAAATATTAAGGTCTTATATTATTATTATATTTATTTAATCGTTCAGGAACGTGTACATTTTTAAAGAGATAGCCACCGGTTGTCTTTCTGTAGCATTATTCACATCACGTTGTGTGAGCGTCCGCATGGCACTTTCAGCAAACTGTAATAATACGAGCATCCAACGAACTGCCGTCGATGTCGTCTGAACCTCCCACAACATCGTCGACGTCGCCATCGCCGTCATCGTACGACACGATCCCAACGGAGATCACTACGCAGACGAGTACGTCTACTACGGAGTCCACGACAACGTCCACTACAACTACAACGACCACTACTACGACCACTCCGGTGCCCACGACAATGGCAACGTCGCCCACTCTACCGCCGACTACTACGCCCGTGATCACGTCCACAGCCCCGCCTACGACAACCCCTGTGCCCGAAACTACTCTACAGGAAGTTACGAAAAAGGTTAAAAAATTTTAGTGAAAAATATATTATAAAATAAAATATACATAAAAAAATTTAAAACGCATCAAAAAATAGTAAGTACAATATTTTCTAATACTAAAACACGCTGTTTCATAGTCATTTAGTTAGAATGGGTTTGTTAAGGTGTTGTTACATTTTAGTGATAATTTCTAACAATTCTAATAATTAGTCATTAACGAGTCCACCGTCACCCAGAAAACAAGTGTAATAATATTTGCTAGTGTAGAATACCCAATCATATCTGTCTACCCCCATCGAATAACAAAATGGCTTATTGTGTTATTAGAGCCCTTCACAAGAACTTTTGTCGTCTATTTTGTATTTGTTATTCGGAGATCCGATGTTCAGTTGCGAGGCAACGCGTTGTTGTTGAATTTAGTTAGTGGCAGGTTTCCTTCTAAACTTGACTTACTAGCTATCTCCTATTCATTTGAATCTGCCACCATAACAGCATTGGTGTTTTCCGGCAGTCCATATAAGAGCCAAACTATTCAGAGCGAGCACACTTCGCGATCGGTGACCTGTTTATCACAGCATTATGTGAAGTTGACGTAAAATTTTAGAGTATATGAATATAGAAAAAAATAACCGAATTCCCACTCACCCTTATCTCTTGGGCGATTATACGGAATTTATTGGGCATGATTTGTTAGGAGTTTACTTATCACGATTTGTCTTTATTTTCTCATAATAATGCTAATTCAAATAATTTTCCTTACGTCCGTAGTGTTGTTATCACCGGATGGTATAGTGATAGGTTATTGATATTAATAATTTTTTTATAACCTGGAATTTTCTCAAGTAACGATTTTGCAAGCGTTGTAATGAATGCCTATATTTTTTCATAATTTTTCTGTATAATAGTTCAATGTAAATTACAAATACCAATCTTAGTATCTTCATTCTGTATGCATACTTATTCTATTTTCTAAATGTTGTCTTATGCTACATAAAGTACGATATAATATGCTAAACAAGCTATGTATATTGGCTATATCCTGATGAATTACCTTCACATAATTTATTCATTAACTAGGTTTTTTTAACGTAACATGTGTACACGCACGTCCTTTTGCCTCGTACAGTCAAATGGCGATGCGAATGTAATATTTAAGGAACTTTTTATTTAACTGTAATTATTATTCACGACATATTTAACAGTTCACTTGGTAACTGATGCAGATAATGCTTAATATAAAATCAATAGAAACTACTCATGAACCGTGTAACGTTTCTAAATTTATTTAAAAATCTATCGAAAGTTTCTATAACATCTGCTCTCGTAATACAGCAGGAGATACCACTGTCATCGGAGAGGAGCAGCACAATAATCGGTCGCACCACGGAAACGGTGACCTTGCCCATGCCCATCAATCAGCCGCCCACGCTCAAGTACCACATGAAAAAGTTAGCCATCACCGCCGGGAAAGCTTTCAGGTCTGATTACTTCAATATTAGATTTTTTGATTAAAAAAAAATCTGCGTTGAAATTGTAATGGAACTAAAATTAATTATTATTTATTTTTTAATGAGTTCGCAAAGCCATTCACCTGATGGTAAGCGATACACCTGCTCTTAAAAGTGGCGCTTCTTAGGTTTATAAACACTGCGTCACACAGTGTTCATCCCTTTATGACAAAAGATATAAATCATATAACCTCTTCATCATATCCACTATGTGGAGGACCGTATAGTATTGCATCTACCGGTCGCCAGTCGAAGACCTTGCAATTAACTTAGTACGGGTATTTGTATGAAAATTAAATTGCAGGTATATCATCCCCGCCGACTTGTTCACGGATCCAGAGGAAGGCACCAACCTCACATTCACCATATACGACGCTGAAAACGTACCGCTGAGCAAAAATTCCTGGATACAATTCATTCCTGCCAAACGTGAAGTCTATGGATTGTAAGTTTATTTCAGCTTTTGTCTTTGCTTCTATTAGTTCTATGATCTACTGGTGGTAGGTCTGTGCTGCTGGCTACCTAACCGTCTAGGTAGGTACCATCACAACGCCTATATCTGCCGTCAAATAGTAATGTGCAAACATTACTGTGTTCTGGATTGACGATGCTGTTGCTAGTGTAATTACTAGGGTAACGAGACAACGTGTTATCTCTCAGGCTAAGCAATCTGGTAAAATATATAATATCATCTTAACTAGCGCCACGTTCTTATGGACAGACATATCATTTCCCATCAGGTGAATGTCTAGGTCCTCTCGCCGTTTAAGTGAAAAAAAAAAATTTTAAAACTGATGATTCCATTCTAGTACATAACGCGATAATATGCACTATAAGACTCGACGAGACGGGCTTTCGGTCACCGCTCAGCTTGTTCTTTCGGTGAAAGAAAACCACTTCCGATATGTTGTTGATCGATGTATAATGTTATAAGAAGAACAACTTTCGTGTACATCTACATCCACCGACTCGTTTAAAGACAGCGTGTTCTAGTAAGGGAAGAAAGGCCCCGAGACCCAACAGTAGAAAATTTAGCAGAGTAATTTATAGAAATATTATTTTTTCTATTACAATGCAAACGTACGATATGGCAGGGACGTGTATGTTCATGGAAGTGTGTGAGATATATAAGTGTGTGTGTGTGTGTGAATGTGTTTAGGTATTCCTTAAATCTTCTAGACGGCGGCGCGCTTCAACATCGGCCCCATGAAAAGGAATGCTTAGTAATTCCGATATTATTGTAATACTTAAATAACATAAATAAACCTCAGAAAAAAAATATAACTACCTTTTTTATAAAGCTTTAATAGAAACTTATCTTATGTATATTTTCATTATCCAGACCTCTAGAGTCGCATGTTTCCCGCTGGAATTTCATAGTGGAAGCTCAAGACAGCGACGGATTAGTCGCGAGGGGCCCATTGGACATCACTGTGCAGCAACACAAGAGCGGCAGAACTATCAACCACCAATTCGTCATGCAGTTCAAACTGGCTAAAGAGTACAGCAATTCCATCGACTGGCAGATAAGGGCGCTAGAGGGCATCGTAAACCTCTTCAGGGACACTGACATGGACCATCTTACGGTATTGAACGCGACCGTGAGCGACGACATTTGTGAATACGTCTGGACCAACGACACCCTGCCGAAAGACCCGTCGTGTCCTATGGATGACATCAATAGACTTATGAAGGTAATACACAAAATGAATAAATTAAAAATGTTGATATTAAGTTTGAAAAACGTTAATCTTCAAGACTTGTGTGCATATTTTTTTATTGTACGGAGGGATGAGGCGAGCAGCACGTTCGCCTGATTGATACGCAAGATGTAGTCTCGTTACCCAATAATTTTACTAGCTACTACTAGTTACAACGCTTTTCAAACCAGAACACAGTACTCTTTGCACACTACTGTTTTGCGACAGAAATAGGAGCTACCATGGTAGCTATATAGGCAGCCGACACGTCACGCTGTTGTGCGTGTAAAAGGTGAAAAGAGAACTCCTTCAAAGTGATGTCATCGTTTCAGATAATGGAATCTGATAGTGAACCAAGCAGTCCGTCAGCTGCTCTTTCGCGCGCCATGTCTCCTGAGCTGAAGGTGAGCGCGGTGCGATGGCGGGGTGCCGGACGCTGTGCAGCGCCACCTCGCACGCGTCCACGCCCACCAGATACCTACCCGCCCGTCACGCGCAACCAAGTGGACCACCTCACCGCCACTGTCGGACACCTGCTGCTATATAAAGTACCCGAGGTCAGAAATTTGTTTAACACTGATAACTAATAACTTTGCATATGCAGTTTGATAATGTATGAACTCAAATTCTCATGGTGTTCAATGACTATGGGGCCCATTGATGGTAAAACGTGCTCGCTAAGTTTACTCTGGATCTCATTCGATACATGATCTTGTAGTCCAAAACACAGCAATGGTGTTATAGCGACGGTTTCCATTATAAGTAAGATAATTGACTTTTTAGTTTTCTGAAGATTAATAGAGGATAGGAAACTTTCTATCAACCAACCTCTACAACATACGGTTTCGGATTCAAATCAGGAACCTCCATGATTCTAGCTAAGCGTTGATACGCTGCTGGGCGTTTAAAGTATTTACTAAGTGTAAATATTGCATTATACTTGTATTATTTCTAGTACTTTTTTAAATATTTTATCAAAAAAGGATAGTTATAAAGATTACTATTCAAATATTTCTATAATCAGCTTTGTTATCTTGATCAAGCAACATTAACGTAAGGTACCGCTACATTCCACAGGACACATTTTTCGATCCGGAGGATGGCGGCACGCGTAACCTGGTGCTGTCCCTGCGACGCAGTGATCGCTCTGAACTACCCGCCACACACTGGTTGCAGTTCGATGCCCGTAACCAGGAATTCTATGGGCTGCCATCGCCCGCCGACGAAGGAACAATGCACTATCAGCTAGTGAGTCACGATTAGCTACTGACCCTAATTTTTTATGTAATTGTCCCATTCTTCATAGTCATGAATTTGTATTTCGTTCGATTGTTATATATTAATATGCGGTTATAATAATTGAAAAACAAACAAATTAAACATCCACTTATCATTAATAAAAAGATGATGCATCCAGCTTGATTATATATTATGTTGATAATATTTAAAATAAAATTAGTGTTCGGTCTCACTCAGTCTAATGTCTAAAAGCATTAAAACAACAGGGAATATGTAATACATTAAACTCGGAAAAGCGTGCACAAGTGTGCGTATAAGGTATTAAAATATTTCAAGGCTTTTTTACTGTTTTTGTGGTGAACTATTGGTTTATTAACAATAACAAAAAAGAATCCAATAATAATTGTAGTTATTGATGTGTGGCTAATATAGATCTTCAGTTATAAGCTCCGACCAGTGAGGAGTCTTAATTACCAATTTTTTTTTTTCATTTTTAGATCGCTGAGGATTCAAGCAAGAAGAGTGCATACGACAGCCTAATTGTTGAAGTGGTAAAAGCTCCAACAATACGGCCAACGGTGGAGTTCCACATGACACTGGAGTACCCGTACGCGAGCCTTGCGGGCAGCGCGAACAATAAACGCAAAGTTGTAGAGAAGCTAGCTGCGCTGTTTGAGCAGCGGGGGACCGACAACATCAGGATACAGAGCATCACCGACGCGCCCACAACCATAATTTGGTTAGTGATCAGTAGTGTCTATATATTCAATTGTTAATGTCTGCCGTTTGGATGAATATAACAGCATAATATAGGTCACAGGAAAGGATGCTACTTTTTCCGTGAGGTATAACTCCCTAGTCGCCTTTTACGATAGGTCGTAAGTAGAATAACAGTTGAATTATTTTCCTACTTGTTATTTTTAGAACTATTAAAAAAGTAATGAAAATAAAAAAAAATCATTACTTATTTTTCAGGTATAATACGAGCTTGCCGATGGACAGATGTCCGAAGAAAGAAATAGAGGAATTGCGAAAGATGATAATAGTAGACGAGAGAGGCTCGGTGGGAGGGAATCTGAGGGAACGCGTCGATCACATCTTCGATAAAGACTTCAAAGTTATGTCCATTGGATTAATATCTCAAGGCCTCTGCGCGGAACAAAACACTAAGACTGGCAAAGGCCTGGTGCCCGTCAACGCTGCCACCAATCTACAGAACAGCAAAGCTACCAACGCCGATCCGGAGTACTCAGACTACTTAGTGACGTTCATTATACCGGCCGTCGTCATCGTTTGCATGATTCTGGTTGCTGGAGTCATTGCTTGCGTGCTTTATAAGAGACGTCGCACAGGTATAGATTTTTTTCTTCTTAAAGGCTACGTATAAATGGTTGTTTGTTACCAAAAACAGTCTACACCGTTAACACTATACCGACTATTTCTACCACCATACAGTAGTTTACAACCATAACTAAACTCCGTTCTGAAAGGCATCGTAGTAAAGATAATTTAACTAGTAAAATTTTTGGGTTAAAGTATATATTTGATAAGGCTTGATCGACTGTTTCAGGTAAAATGAGCGTAGGCGATGAAGAGGAGAGGCAAGCTTTCCGATCGAAGGGCATCCCCGTCATCTTCCAAGATGAGTTGGAAGAGAGAGCGGACGCGGAGCCAGTACATAAAAGTCCTGTTATCATGCGCGAGGAGAAACCGCCATTGCTCCCCCCGGCGCCAGATTATAGAGCAGGAGAAGATGCACCCTATCGGCCGCCGCCGCCCTTCGCGGCGTCCCGCACGCCACCGAGACCCAAAGCCACTCCCACATACAGAAAACCACCTCCATATGTTCCGCCCTAAGGACCTTTTACTACGAGCACCCCTTAATAGTAACGACCTCTTCAATGTCGATTTGTCAAAACACTAATGTGAAACGGGTCAACGGATATTTCACCACTATTTGCTTTCATAACCAAGGGAACAGTTCAACTAGTCGATACAGTTCAGCAGTCTGGATCATCATCATCATTTCAACCTATTGTAGTTTACTGTTGAACATAAGCCTTCCCAATCGTTAGTCAATGGGGGCGATGGGATTTTAGTTGCGTTTCAGCGAATGCATTTATAAAAATAATAAACTAAGCTTAACTTAACCTCATATCTTAAAAAAAGGAATTGTGCACAATTATGTGACTACGAATTTCTTATACATTGTAAGTGTTTGTCACTAAGTAGTTGCGAGGTGTTTAGTGTAAAGTGGTTAAGTATGTTTAACGCTGCGGGTTACAGTAGGTTATATACGAACAGGGGCTACACAATGAAATAGTTAACGTTAACTGATTGTTGTTGCAGTAGGTATGTTAAACTAGCCGGTAGAGCAGTCTGCGTGGGTGCAGTACCCTGGACAGTTATACATAGCGTGTATCGTTAGAGAGGTCGCTGTTGTTTTCCGAACGGAGATCTTGTGACCTTTCCTAACGCTAAGGACAATCACCGAGGGGGTTTTAGTGCTCTGACTTTTTGTCGAACGCAGGTCATCGTTCAATATTACCCCCTCCTATACCAAAAAAAGCCGGTAGAGCAGGTAAATGTAAAGCGCACGCAAAGTTTAAATGGAACACGTAAGTGGCAGCTAACTGGCAGGATGGCAGCCGCTATTGGCTGAGTGTGTGCCATTGTTGTGTTACGGTGTAACTTAAATAAAACATATCGAAATTGTAACATTGTTAGCCTTTAGCATAGTTCTTCCAAACATACTGTCTATGGTACGTAGTGTGTAGGTGTAAGTTTGCGTGATTTTCTTTATTCAACGAAGCGACGAGACTAGCGGAACGTTAATCTGATGGTAAATGATACGCCCGCCCATAATAATGTGGTGCTGATTAGGATGACATACACTGCACCACATTCAGCTTGTCGCTTCGAGACGTAGGGTGTTAAGTTTTGTTACCCTATGTAACCGCGCCCTCCAAATCGAAACACAGTAATTTTTTCATAGTACTGTTTGGTGGTAGTAATAGGCGCTGCGGTGGTATCTACCTGGACGGTCCCAGCCAACAGAGACCTTCCACCAGTTGACCCAGCGTCTGCGCGTGAGTGCATGTGAGATGGCAGCTTGCGCTCAATATAAATATACAATGCATGCATTTTGCGGCGCGTTGCTATGGTTACATTTACAACGGGCGTTGTAATCGTTTACACAACTAACATTAGTTCTTAGTCTACGAAACTACGAATAGATATTTTTTAATAACAAAGCTATCATTTTGTACTCGTCTAACTATTACCATAGGACGTAAGTTTAACAAATTGGGTTTAATTATATAGGGAACTATGAACGAAATGAGCTATATGAAATATATCTTTATTTGGATGTATTTTTTTTCTATCGTATACTTATTTAGAATTTTTGCATTTATAGATCTTTTTAGCGTTATGCGTACTATACAGTTTTATAGGACAGCTATTTTTTTTTTATTATTTAATCATTTTGTTTTTATTTCGTAGTAGATGTACTTAACGATGTCCACAAGAACCGAACCATTTTTTTTTATTATTTTATAGACTCACCAATGGCAGTTATTTCGTTAAACACTATTCATTATAACGCACATAATTTATGTAATTAATGAGTTTTCTAATTTAATAAAATGATCTAGTGAGATGATAGTTTTATTTTGTAATATATAATAGTTTTGTGTGTTTTTTGGGGGTAAGGGGTGTAAGGGACCCCTTAATAACAACACAAGCACAACAACTCATGAGACCCAAAGCAACCTCATCTGTTCGTGGTGGTCGTGTAATCAACAAACGAGGCTCTGGCTCCCACCAACTCGTATTGCGCCAGCGTGGTAGAAAATGGCTCAAATCTTCTCGTATGAACCGCTGAAAAAGAAGGTAGCGGGAAATCGTTGGCTGCATACAGTGCAGGACCGATCGATAAAGAGATCTTTGGGGGAGGTCTTTGTGCAGCAGTGGACGTCTATAGGCTGATGATGATGATGTGTGTTTTTTTAAAATCGGTGACATGTAAATTATACGACAAGATAACTTCAAGCTCATGGTGTCCAAGGGTAATAGCATAATTTTTTCATAATTCTACTGCGGCTTACCAGGGGTTTAATTTGATTGAAAACAAAACAGCATGTGAAATATTTACGAAGAAACAAGGAAAATATATTATAAATCATCATTAATGTTCACAGAGTTTAACTACAACGATTCAGTAGTAGTTTACTATTAACAATTGATAGCTACACTCTAGATATTGTACGTATAAATTTGACTACATCTCAAGATATTACGCTCGACGAACTACCGATCAGCAATAGCAACTTACTGAAATTCTAATCACATCTACAATATGTCATAATGCAGATTAATAGACAAACTGTATTAAAAAATCCTTATTAAATTATAAATGTCACAAAACTTATTTTCGCAGTAAATAACTGAAAAAAACTTATGAAATTTTAGCGTCATATCGTGCCATGTATTTTCGTATAAATTTGTTAATTTAAAAGTATTTCTTAAAGAAAAAACACCGGTCGGTTAACTACACCAGTTAATCTGAGAAACGGTACTGACACATTTAACTTACACATTTTAGTAAAATATCGAATTATACAAACAATTATACTGATTGAACTCAACTACATATTATTTCGTATTGAAATAGTAGCGGAAATATTGTACATTTTTTTTTTCAATAGACTTCAACAGTTAGGGCAGGTATTATAATAATGACATTTAAATTGTTCCATTACTACAAAAAAAAAAACGTTTTGTTTAATTTTCTTTTTTCATAATGAAAAACGTCTCTAAAAAACTTAGCACATAAGAGTTGAATTTAAAATGATTATTAAAGAATTTTTTAAGATCTACTTGAGAAAAATTGTGTAAATTAAGTAATTATTTCGTCCACGAAGAATTAATAAGTAAATTTATAACAAAATATATTTTTTTAAACTTTGTATAGTACCAAAAAGTACATGAGTTAATTACCAACATATCGAACACACGATCAAGACAACGATCATCGCAAAATTTTGAAAAATAACGATAAATAAAAGACAATTGAATATTAGTCTTTGGATTAAAATTATAAATTGTAGTTTGTTTACAGTTTACAATGTAAGTGAACGAAAAGTAAATAATACTAACCGCCAGAGTGTAAAACAATTGAAACATTATTCAATAACGAACTACAACTTATACAGGCCTTAGGATATAAGTGGACTCAAAGAAATCTAGAAATCAATTTTAAACTATTTAAAGCTAAGCAGGACGTCTAGAAACACATCAAATACGAAAAGACCACACTCGCTTTACCCATACACGTACACTAAAACAGCACAAACAACATCCGTACAAATAAATTCTTGGAAATATTTTGGAAATAATTTAAAAGTAACAATAAATTACTTTTTTTATCTACAGTCTATAAAAAATCACCTAATTTCCAATTGAGAAACTTTTTTCGAAAATAAAGTAATATTCTATAATCTTACATAGACATAATACTGAAATAAATTTTAACATTCCACTCCACATGTCCGAATAACACTATTCATAATATTTGTGTTCCGAAATAAAAGAAAAATAAACAAAACAAAACACGTAAACATAAATTTCACACAATTTTCAATATAACATTATTGCACTAAAACTTTATTACTCCATAACTTAATAATAAATATTGCATAAGCGTTAAAACCACATATCGTGATGTATTTACCTGAAGACTTAAACAACTACGAGTTAATTAATTTAACAAACAAAAAAAAATAGATCAGTCCGATGAAAGTGTTATTTCATTTCATCCTACTAGTCCCTAGATTCATGGATGTGACGTCAATAGGCCGAACAACAGATTTGGTGACGGCAGTACGTATAAGTACATAGAGTTACCAAACATTGTGCTAACTACAGTCCTATGAACATTTTGACTAAACATTAAGTACAATTTGGTGCTCAAAAATTTTTTATAATGAAAGTGTTATTGTTAGTTACTACTGAATTACTATTTAACTACGAAATTCGAAGAACGCGAATTGGATTCTAGATTCTACAATTCTACAATATTATAGAACAAAACTGTTGTTAGTTATTTCGTTGCGAGCACAACCGAGCTGCTTCCGGCGACTTTTGATTGCCGTCTTATGTCGTGAAAATCATATAATTATTATTTTCCACGGTTAACACATTAAGAACCACTTGCATGTTTTGTTGCATTTCACATCGTAATGGAGCATTAAAGAACTTGTTTTCTACCAGCTATCTTCAGATGGCTCTTATTGCTAAGAACTATTAATATTCGATGTATTATAAAATTCGCTTGTCCTAATCCTTGGTCTGACGAGATTCTTAGAGGGACTACAGATGGTTCTCTTTCTCACTACTGGAAAAGATCCCATTGATAGAAACCTAAAAGATCTAGCTATGATAAAGTACAACTTTGCCCAGAAACGTATGGTCCCAGACGCATGTGTTACTGATTTATTTGTGGTCCTTAATATGTTAATATATTTTCTGATGCACGCTTTTATTGAAGAACACGGAATTTATTTTTTTAACTGTATATCCGTCATATGTATTATTCACGGTGTTTCAGTTGTATGTGTAAGCTTCAAGCTATATTACTGGCTTTATTTTTTGATCAGACTCAGTCTTTATGTGGCATTCCACCGCTGAGTATTGTTAGCTCCGATGGAACTTGATGTCCGGGTCCGCCTCTTCGTACCGTGGAGGTCCAGAGCTTCGCAACACCTAAACGCTAAATTAAAGAAGGTCACGCCTGCGAGACTCACGCGGCGTTCACTTCTTCCCCATTTCTCTCGTCCATAACACTATTGCCCGTTATGTTTCTGCTGCCTGAAAAATGCATTAAAATGGAGTAATTTTAAGACTATTAAACATTACTATATGCAGACATATACACATATATGGTTAACACTTTTATGTAGCTCATATATAGTACATGTAAAGCATTTTTACTTTCTGGATGTAATTAAGTATTTGTAGCAATTTTACTATTGTTTTAAATTTAATATCATAATATTAATATAACAAATAAAAATAATAATAATAAACAGCCCATTTACGTCCCCACTGCTGGGGCACAGGCCTACCCTCAATATAAGGGCGATTGGGCCATAGTCACCACGCTGGCCCAATGCGGGTTGGTGACTTCACACATACCTTAGAATAAATTCTAAGTCATGTTCGGGTTTCTTCACGATGTTTTCCTTCACCGTTTGTATCTCGCTGTTGTAACTAAAGTCCACAAATGTACATAACTTAAATATTAAAGTCATTGGTACATGCCGAGGTTCGAACCCGCGACCTTCGGAATGAAAGCCGCATGCTCTAACCATTAGGCCAGCGAGCTACTATTAATATAACATCGACTGAAATATATTTAATACATAATATATTAGAATATAAAAATAGAGTATTCTTTGCATAATATGCAACTCTACACCATAGTCTCAATGATCAACATATAAACAACAGGTAAAATGTACAATTACGTTGTCAAGATATTAAGATCTGCTCTTTGTAGAAATAAATTTGAAATTGTCATAATTAAATATTTTTCGTTTAGAAAACGCATAGTAAATAATTGTTGGTATAAAAGACTTACTTTTACAAGGGCCGCGGTGCAATGTGTCCACGACCCTGCCGGCGTGGCAGGCGGCGCGCTGCAGCCGGCACCACGACGGGTAGGTGCGCGAGTCGGTCCCGCAGAGGGTGCGCCGCGCGCCGCCGCCGCACGCGCCGCACGACACGCAGCGCACGCCGCTCGCGCCGCCGGACGCGCAGCGCTGCCCGGCGGCGCACCCGACCGACGCGCACGTAGCGTTCACTTTACCGAAACACATTCACTTACTACTAAACAAAACCTATTTCGGTTTACATTTAATTTGTATACTTAAAAAAGTCCCCAACAAATAGTTGTGAACTTGCGATTCAGGGTCCCGAGATACAAGCTTAGCTTCGTTCAAGACCCGCGGTTTTTCAGTGTATTAATATGTGTAAATACTGGTAATAAATTATTATTATTACACTTGCACGCTCAACAGATAATTGATTCATTAAGTAAAAGCACTAAACGTTTCATGTAATCCATTCAGCTACCGATCTATTAATAGTGGTAGGGTTTTATTGCGGACTAGACAGTAGGTAGTTACCACCGAAACGCCTATTTCAGTCTGCAAACAGTAGTTTGTACATTACAGTACTCCAATTTGAATGACGTTGTAGTTTATTAAATTTGTAGACTAACGAGTTTTACATTTTATCCCAAGGTGTTGAACGTAAATTAATGTATATCACACAACTCGGGTTACAATGTTTGTGCGGGCGTTATTTGCGGTGACGTGAACGTGGGGCCCGTGTCATCGGTTTATCGAATACAGCAACGCACCAATACAAGTTCCTTTGTAGGCGAGCGGCAGCGCCCTGCCCCGCTCGCAGGCGGCGCGGCGCAGCGCGCACGCGCCCGCGTACGTGCGCCCGTCCGCCGCGCACACCGGCGCGCCCGCCGCGCTGCACCCGCCGCACTTCACGCAGTGCGCGCCCAGCTCCGCGTCCAGCACGCACCGCTTGTCGCCGCCGCAACGAACCCCTTCGCAGCTACCCACTGTTACATACATACAACAATAACAATACCAATGCATACACCATAATCCGAACACAACACAAACATACTTATATATATGTTAATGCTTAAAAGTTATTATTAAACAATTTTTTTCTTTATTTATTGCGCAGCTTTCAAACAATTGATCCTATTTTGACTCATTTCTTTAAATTTACTAGAAATGAGGAGATCCGTAGGAGAACTAAGGTCACCGACATTGTCCAAAAGATTGCTAGCTTCAAGTGGCAATGGGCAGGACACGTCGCTCGGAGGACTGACAGCCCATGGAGCACCAAGATCCTCGAATGGCGACCGCGTACCGGAAGACGTAGTGTTGGCAGGCTCCACACCAGATGGTCCGACGATATGGTGAAGCACACACTAGATTGATGTGGAGATCTTTGGGGGAGGCCTATATCCAGCAGTGGACGTCTATCGACTGATAATGAACTAAACCAGTCAAAATCCATAATTATTGGAGTCCCTTGTAACATAACTTCACTTTACGCTTTACTTGTTGCTTCTATAATGTAATATTTTTGAAACTATGTATCTTAAACATCACGGGATTTAGTTTAAACACTTTCTTAATTCTTATTTTCTTACTATGGTTGCTATTCTCTCTGAACATGAACTAGTTGAGCGTCGATATTCTTCTAAGTGTTAAAGTAACAACCGAATGGTTTTAGAAAAGTTTACAATAGTAACAAATCTTATATCACGTAGATGTTTTAGGGACACATATTTACCTGATATTTGCTAGTTATTTATATATTAATTTACTCAATAATATATCAGCATAAAAAAGGATGAACACTAATGTATCAGAAAATGCGATATTTGTCTCATTAATTTACATGTACGTATGTAGGAATACAAATGAATAGACTTTATAACGTTGCTTTGAAAGTTTTTAACAATTCATACAATCACGTACATAAAATTCTATTGTAATTTATAACTCACATTATTTATTGATCGGACATAACTATCTCATATAGTGGACTTACAAAATTGTAAAGACGATGGAAATGTTCAATATTACAACAGCCGGAATATTTCAATGGGTTCGCCAATTTGCAACACCGAGCGGTAAGCGAACAGGTATAGCGCTGGATCTGCGCCAGAAGCTGAACAATTAGGGCCAGTATTCCCTAATAAATATATATATCAATAGTTACGTCGACGATTTGGCAGTATTGGTTGAATAAACGAAACCGAAACAGCTCCCACAAATACGTATAAAGGCGGTGCAACGCTTTTGCAGTTGGCAAGCGTTTGCGAAAAGAGTCATTATGTTACTAATTATAGAGGAAAGGACGTAACGATTCTAATGATATTGTTTCAGATTGAACCGACACAGATTTTAAATTAAACCAATCTCCTAAACAAATAAATATAAATACTCTTTTTTATGTTCAAGCTATTGTTGATAAATAGATTTGTATTCTTCATCATCATCAGCCGGTAGACGTCCACCGCTGAACATAAGCCATTGATTTGTATTAAATATATATAAGAGAAAATAAACTCTAACTTCATTACCATTACATATGCAAGAGCTGCAATTTTTAAATCACATGATAGACACTCATGTATATCGTTAACCACTTTTCAGTTACATTCAATACATTTAAAGCAACTTGATTAGCTACATTTAAATATAAGTAGCACAACTTATTACCACTACATTTACTTATAAATTTTGTGTAAAAAACAAAAAGTATTTATAAATTCCATAAGGATAAATCTGATAAAGCAATGAATATTATAATGTGGTAAAATACACGTTAGGAACAGAGACACGAAAGCCGATACCTTTGCCACAATTAACTACAATGTTTCCCTGCTGCGGCGGTATCGAGTTACTGACACCCTGAAGCTGCAGAGCTTACAATTATCACCCATTCCAATGACTTTACTTACATAATTATAAACAGCATAACTATACCTATATAGAATACAGATACGCAATTGGCAGGCAGTAATGTCTGCAATTATTTAGCCTTAGTAAACGTTAATTGCTCTTGATTCTGTGTAAAGTAATATTAAAAGTGTAAATTGCCGTATCGTTACCGACCTCCGGCGGGCAACGGAGCTGGAGTATACCATTTTTACTGTTTCCCACAACTTGACTCTCGAGCAATTTAACGACGTTGTTATAATCAATTAGTAGTTTAATTTTTTATCTCATCTATAATTTCTCACCATGCAATTAATTTGTTAAGCTGTAGCATAAAACGTTTGTTCACTTTACATGCTTCTGGTATATCTAATATACAATAGAAATCATCTCAATAGATGGTGGGACGAGCTTGCGTAGACAAAGTCCGACAAGAGAAATAGTGGAAGAATGAAATTAATTAGAAGATTCTAGATCTGTTTCACCCGCCATCATAACTTTCAGAGATTTGTCTCGATAACATTGTAATCACGACTAAAATTTTAATTAACTGAGAATACTCTTATATTATACAGTATATTTAAATGAAATGATTTGTGATATTCCAACCTGTACTACAACAAAATACTTGTTTCGTCACTAACCTATAGATGAAATAGTTTTTTGGATTACCCAACAATGTTAATTGAAGTATAAACAAATGTAAAAATATAAACATAACCCTAATCGTAGAAGATTGACAGATTTATACAATTTAATGTATTTGTATAGCAACAAGGTATAATTTCGCAATAATATTTCTTTAAGGCAGATCCGTGCCAGTGAAACCGCGCCATGACTTTACGTTACTTCGAAATTAACTCTGCTATCAAAACGGCAATCCATGACATTTTAATTTTGCATTAGCAGTCGATGATAATAAAGAAGGCGTGTTCCACCAGAGGACACAGACCACTTCGCATAATAATGGGGTTTGGAGCTGGTGTGGCCGTCACGCTGTCCCGGCGAAGACCGGCGGGCATTGCTCTTGCCGCTCTTAAGAAAATTATAATACGCTTATTATGTCTTAATGGACATTTGTGAGGGGAGTTTTTCACTTAAAAAAACTACAAGTAACACACAACGTGACCTAATACTGTGGTGATAAAATTGTAATGTACAGGGTGAAAGGTAATAAGTGTAAAAGATCTGAAAGGGCTAAAGTATAGCTCGTATCCTATCTATCTATGTATGGAATACCTTATCCAAAAACAATGATTCTGGAGTTAAGTGAAGACAGTAAACAAATAAGGCGTCGTACATACATTTTTATTTAATGATAAAAAAAAAATTATTTATAAAAAATACATAAATAAGTGCCTCTCTTCAATACTATTCAACATTTGTAATAAAACCCAGTACTATGAAATATCAAATTCTAGAGACTCATAAAAGTAGACGTCGCGCCGGCCCTTAATTTGACCCTTTTGTTGTTGTTGTAACACGTGCGAGCTTGTTGTTGTCGTTTTAGATATTGAGTTCAGAGTAAAAGTTTAAAGCAACAATTATTTAAAATTCTGCTCAAACTGACGACCACTGTTCCTGATACAAGCACCAAGCCTATTACTTAAGTCAGATCGAGTGACTCGCCCCGTAAGTTGTTCTCTTATTCTGTCAGCAGCGACGATGATGCGTGACTTTAAATCTTCTAACGAGTTAATTGTTGTTGTGTACACTAAAGATGTCACGTGACCCCATAAGTAATAATCGCATGGTGTTAAATCAGGACACCTCGCGAGCTACGGTGTTGGTCTGTCTCGGCCAATCCATCGCTGAGAGAAAGTAGTGTCTAACCACTGTCTTACGCCGAGACGAAAATGGGCGAGACAAACGTCATGCTGGAACACCATTTCTCTTCTGGTTTCCAATGGTATATCCGCCAGAAAATTTGTTACGCCGTCTCTGCCAAACTTCGATTCATCAGTCCACAATATTTTGGTGCGAAACTTATTATTTTCTAAGTCTGCATGCAGAAATCTATCTAATGTCTAATCAAACGGCAGAAGTCTAACTTCTTTGCAGGGTGTCCTTCCTCCAGGGCCTGGACCGGTGTATAACGGTAGTGGTAGAGCCTTGTCATGTGCACAGTAAACCACACTTTCCATTGTGTTTCAGCAATCTCGCCACAACCCTGGTTGTCTTAGTCGAGTCTATAATAAAACGGTCTATGATTCCTTCGTTCACTTCAGTATTATAGATACGTGTCCTACCTGCGTCATGTCGCCTCTGTTGAACGCTGCTAGTTTCCCCGACGCTTGGATACGCCGCACTAAAGACTCTATGACGTACTAGGCGCGGTGTGGAAAACCATAGCTAATATGCTTCGTGCTTGTAAAGAATCTCCTTCACTAAGTCCATAACAATAGAAAACGTCAGCATATTCTTCATTACCGTAATCCGCCATTGAAATTAAATTTATTTGGTATGGAAAAGAAAAACTATTCAGAATTAAGAAGAGAACGATAATGTACATCCGGCCACGAAAGTAGTTAAATTTTAACTGTCGTGCGACTCATTACCTAAAAATGACATAGCACATGTTTTACAGCGATGGAGTGGCCGAGACGGACCAACACCGTGCCCCGCGAGGTGTCCTGATTTAACACGTTGCGATTATTACTTATGGGGTCACGTGACATCTTTATTGGACACAACACCAATTAACTCGTTAGAAGATTTAAAGTCACGCATCATCGTCGCTGCTGACAGAACGAAAGAACAGCTCACAGGGCGCAAAAGTCTACTGTGAGGAAAAGTTTACTGCTCAGGGAAAAGTTTACTGCGTGGGGAAAAGTTTACTGCTAAGAAAAGTCTACTGCGCGGAAATGTTTACTGCGAGGAAAAGTTTACTGCGAGGAAAATTTTACTACGAAAGGTAAGTCTACTGTGAGGAAAAGTCTACTGTGCGGAAAAGTTTACTGCGAGGAAAAGTTTACTGCTAAGAAAAGTTTACTGCGAAGAAAAGTTTACTGCTAAGAAAACTTACTGCGAGGAAATATTTACTGCGAGGAAAAGTTTACTGCTAAGAAAAGTCTACTGCGCGGAAAAATTTACTGCGCGGAAAAGTTTACTGCGGGAAAAATCTATTGCAAAGAAGTCTACTGCGGGGAAAGTCTACTGCGAGGAAAAGTTTTTTCCTCAGCGATGGATTGGATAAGGCGTTTTCCAGATCCTATCACGTTGTTTTTATTTCCGTATCCATCCGCCACTTCAGCATCTCGTTCTTTATAAGAACAGCAAAGGAAGAACATTTCGGCGTCAGTGTTCCCGTCCAAATACGATGTGGGTGTCGTCAAGAGAAGTAATGTGCTTTACCACCACAAATCACATCACCACCTAACATCACGTGGTACTCTCTTGGACGGTGATCAAAGATATATAATTGCGGTGCCTTTTAATAAAGCTGAATGTCTTCGTTACAGGATTTTGTAACAAATACACATAAAATTGTTTGCGGTAAATTGGATGCGTTATTCGGAATTAATGGACCTTCGTCGAAGTTCCTGCATAATGCGTACAGGCGCAATAAAAATACGCGACGGGTCCGTGCGCGCGGCGACCCCGTAACGCCATTACGCGCTACCGGCCGCCATTCATACGGCGCGGTATTTATAAACGAAGATAACACGTGGCGCAAGAATAATATCCGATAAGATCCATCGCTAGAGGTTAAAAATTAAACAAAATTCACACTCTAACAGCTGTTAGCAACAAAAAACGCTTTTTATAACAAATTTTAGGACGCTTCTCGTTTAAGTTAGTTCTTTCTTGAAAGAAGTCAATGTCGGGTGCTTCTATTCAGAAACTTTACTAGTCGCAAGTCCCTATTGCCGGAGACCGTCTAGGTAAGTACCACTGCATCCCTAATGCAGCTTACAGACAGTAGTGTGCGAACATTACCGATTTTAAAAGCCTTATGTCTAATAAAGTCTCATTACATTTAAAATCTTGTCTCAAATTGAGGAGTACAACGTTGTGCTGTGTTTATCATGCTAAATGGCACCACGTTGTTATGGGCAGACGTATTACTTAATATTTGTCATTTACCTTGACATGGTCCCGGGTAGTCGAGGGCCAAATGCTTGGCGGGACGTCTGCAAGCGCGGCGTCGGAGACGGCAAAGGGACCGGTAAGTGCGGCCGTCGGTCCCACAAACGGGCCCGGCGCGCCGGCAGGCCGCTGCGCATACGCAGCGTGCCCGCCCGCCGCGCACCACGCACCGCCGCCCGCCGCCGCACGATACTCCGGCGCAGGATTCTAAAACGCACATCAATTTTAAAATATAATTAAATACTTGTTAAATTAAACGCTCATCCTCCAATTCTTTCAGATTATCAAGAAACTCTGATTAAGCATAACTAATAACTAAGTAACACATGACGCATAGAAAATTTACACGGTGTTCAAATAAATAACGAGGGACACACATTGAACCCATTTATTAATTTCTGTAAATACATTTATGAGAATTTCGTAATCTAGAAATAAACTTAAGTAAGCTTTCATATTATTAAATAATAAATTATACCTTACTGTGCAAAATTTGTATTAATGTCAGATGATACATAATCATAGATAGCTATTTAATTCTAATGCTGACCTTTATATTAAATAGATTTTCAATAACCGTTAAAAACAATATAACACTGATAATCACAAACAGTGAAAAGTTTTTGTATTGTAAACCATTTTCGGTTTTACATTGAAATTGATGATATAACAAAGGCCCACAATAACCTCGCGATAAGTTACACCGCTGTGGATCTGTAATTCTCATATCGAAATAAATCCTTACAAAATGTACAAATGTAGATTATTGATTCTCATTTCATTGAAAAGCAAAAAGATTAAGTACTTTCCGCTTGAACCGATCGCGCTTGAATAACCGGATATGGAGATTATAACTACAAAAACTTCAGAGACACCACTGGTAAAGACGACAAAAAATAATAGCGAACCTTTTTATGTATAAGCATACGTAAAACACAGCCTTCACTCGTGTTCATGTGTGGTTTTTTATTCACACACCACGCACTTCAAACTGTCCTCATGACTATTGAATAAAATGTATGATAGATATATTATTTCTAATTCAAGTTGTATCTTAAGAGATGTTTAAGCTGTTGACTTAATGGAAACCTAGTGCTGTAGCAATTATATTTTACAAAAAACATTAAGAGTATAAAGCTTTTACTTTAATCAACTATATATATATAATATTAGATCAGACGGGAATAACGCAGTATGATATAAACAGTTCATTGTAAACCCTTCAAAAATCAGACGATGTATTTGATTGTTATGCGCAAAATTGAAACATAATATGAATATCCAAAATACATACAGTACTAAAGTTTTAAAACCGGTACGGGCGCCGCATGTGCTCGTTAACATGTCTGATTGGGTGTCTGTCTGTACTCGGAGAGATGTACGCACGAGTAATACCCAGAAAGCCGGCCGGCGGCGCCGTCGATTTGACTCTATTGTGAACATAATCCTTCGTAACGAAAGCTGCCATTTACAATTTTGCTGCTTTGAGAGGAACGGGTTCCGAATCAATACGATAATACTATCACAAATTTTCGTTTCCCGTTACGGGAAATAAACAAAAGTCACAGATTGTGTACGTTCTTACTTATTATTTATCTCAAATGTACAAAAGCATGTCTATTCCCAATGTTTTTATAAAACTAATTATTTAAAGTATACATATTGACTCTTTAATGATGTGTTTGTTCCTTACTTGTACTTTATTTTATATTTTTTTTGTTTATTTAACTGCACAAGGGACTTACAAGCAAATTTAACTTCATCCTCAGAGTGTGCCTTATCCATCTTCTATTTAAAGTAACACGTAAATATTAAATAAATAAATAAAACAGTGATTTGTACTCGTAAATCCTTAAATATATTAGATTATTTACCGTACAAGCATCTAAGAGTGCGTTTGTTTCAGTTATTTAGTTTTCATGGAGTAGTTAAAATGGCACTTTGGTATACTACTCTATAAAGGAGCGGTTATTATAACGACTAGAAGCCAAGTCTTTTATGAATAACGACATCTTGAATGAATATATGAATGATGATGTATGAATGAATAGATGAGACACTTCATTACTGAGTCAACTTATGCATGCCTATCGGGCAATGCGCCCTCGTTCCAATTCGTTTGTACATGTAATGTACAAACGAATTGGAACGGGTTGCGCGTACTCTTCCTTAAGTACTAAAATAAAATAGCAGATGTAGGAATATCAAAGTCAAAGGGTTGGACGATAAGGAATGTAAATAATATTTAAATAATGGTCGTGTGGTCCAAAAATCTTAAGTGACACTCACACTCACACACAACACTCCCAAATCGATTGGTCCTGAGCCTTATCGATATGTAATTTCTAATGAACATAGAACATACTGCTGTTTAATATAAATATCAATAAAGTTTTAAGATCATTATAGAAATGCGCTTTGTGATGTCAAGTAAAATGAATATCGGTTAAATCTTACTGGTTACTACTACTAAAATATTACTAGTTTGAAACAGAGCACTTTGTTGTATTTATCTCAAATTAAGTATTATAAAAAAATATCAAATTCATACCACGGTATACCGCCGAAATATCGATACTCAATTCAAGCAGTATGAAAAATAATAAGAATAAAAAATGCTCTTGGGAAGACTACGTACTAAATAAATAACGATTGTGTAATTTCATGTCTTACCATCGCACGCTGTGCAAGGCACACCACCGGAGAGCGCCTTGTAAAAGAATATTTCGCCACTGTCAAGGTCGCGGGGGCTCCACGCGGCGGGCGAGCGGTCTGCGCCGGCGCAGCACTCCGCCCTCCCCACGCGCAGCGCCGCCACGGAGCTGCAGCGACCTCCGCGCTCCATCCCCGACCAGCAGATCCCGGCTGCGGACAAAGCGTATAGGTCACATTGCAATTCAAGCTATATCGTTTAATTTCAAGTCAAGAACAAAACACGTAAACAAGGTCGTCACCGCTTATACTAGCTAAAAATAGAATTGTATTGCACAAATATTGACTCCGAATGAGACGCGAGCGCCGACGCGGCCGGCCGGGGCGGGACGCTTCGCTGCACCCCGCCGCACCCCTCTCTCGGCAGCGACCATTTCGCAACTGCAATCATCATGCCTTTGATCTATTAACAACTGCAAGTACAATATCTCTCTAGTACCTCATGAACCGGTTGTACACACAAAAACGAACCGAACCGAACGAACGAACTATTAAAAACCAGGACGTATAGTGGAATTACCTCCACAAATTGTTTTCAAGCTGTGTTACTCACCGTCCCGGATGCGATCAAATTCAGAATAAAAAATAAAGAAATGTGCCACCGGCATTACGCCACATATGACGTTATCCGATTTATTAAAAAAAAAGCTACAACCAACTAATCAATATTCAAATATATTATAAAGAAACGACTTTATCAAACGAGTCCTTTTTTTCCTTACTATTATCGAAACACGGAATGTTGATGAAAAAAAATTGAGGAGAGAAATGTGTAAGATGGTACTATTTTTTGTTAGTGCTCTGATTATATTTTTTAAGAATGGAATAATTAAGCAGTCGTTATGAATATCAATTATATTACTTGACGACACTAATATAAATAAAGATATATATAATATATATGTGTGTGTGTATTTATCAAAGGCATTTCGAGTTTTGGATAATGGTGCTTGATAAAATAAGAGGATATTGTAAGGGCGAGCAACTTCGGCGTTACGCGATAATAAAAACGGCTCAGCGTCGATATTTCAGACGGGAGATATTAAAAGCAGATGGTTTGGAGGCGGCCGAGAGCCGTATTCGGTCGGATTCCGATGTGAGGTGAGTCACGAGACGCGCTAGACGCTCCGCAGACACTGCTGCGGCGAGCGGCGACCGGCCGCCGACCGCCGACCGGCCCGACCACAGCCCTACAAGGATATCCGATCGTTAGCTATAACCACGCGCGCTCATTTTATTTTCACCATGTGCTTTCGACATATTGACTTACAAATCAACCTTCGTAACCCGACCTGATAAATTTCTCACTTCCGTAGCGCGACAAACTTGCAACTTCGTTATCTTTATAGCCTAAGACCTCAACATCTTCTCAATAATAAAGAAAATCGACAACGCAAAATACAACAGCGAAGATTGGACGGGCTTTGAGGCTACTGCGCCTTACGACCTAAAATTAAAGAAAACAAAGCTGTGATCGCATCAAGTATCCATAATTAAAGAAAAAAACTGTGACAATTTCTTCACTTTAGTAGAAACTCCATAAATATTACGTTGATACATAATTATGTATAGATAATTTGATAAACAACGATAGTTTTAGATACGAGTGGGAAGAGTCAGGGACGGACGTACGGAGCGACAGTAGACAAAGCCGCCTGAACATTCTCAGGAATTAGTAACAGGCGCGAACGGTCGCGACGGTTTTTTTTATCAACCTAGCGACAAGACGAGCAGTACGTTCAAATAGTAAGTGCATAACAATGTGCTAGTAACCTCGAAATAACATATAAATCTCGTTACTACTGTAATTTAACAGACAACACCCTTCAAGACGTATTACGGTAACGTTTGCACACTAATGTTTGTCATTAGAATTAGGTTATGCGATGTTGCTTAGACGGTCAGCGGCAACGGAGACTTACAGCCAGTAAAGCGTTGAAAAGCGGTGTTGTTTTTTTTTTTTTTAAATCATTAAAATACTTGTGTGTATTGGTAATCGGCGGTAAAAATGCAAATGAAACTGAATAATGATTTCTGCGGCGCGGCGACGGGCGGCCGTTGACTCACGGACGGACGCGCCGCGTATCTTATCTTTATAAATAATTATCACCGCGGCCGCCGAATCCGTCAGTGTTTAGGCGCCACTTTTTGGAACCGAATGCGAATCCGGCTCCAAAGGCGCACAGCTTTGCCAACTGCCGCGAGTTATTTACGGCGCCTACCACTAGAGTTTCTACTAAAAAAAAAAACGAACTGATTGTGTTTAAAATAAAGTATACACTCGTTACGCAGCGTTCCGTTATTATTATGTTTGTCATAAATTCAAAGCGAACGGAGGCGTCAAGCGCTTGGCGCCGAACGGCAATTTCTCATTTGATATCAGTTGAACTGTTTCAAGTCCTATTGACCTACGCTAAATTGGTTTTAGTTATCTTAATCATAAACAATATCAACAATAATAAACACTTTTTTTTTTCAGTTACTAGGAAAGATTGAATGCTTCATCACGTTGAACAAGTGTGGATTGGCCTATGTCACGTGTCTACAAACTGTTGATCTTGGAAGATGTCGATTATTCCACGGTGTGTTTTTTAACCGAAAGCTCAAGCTCAGTTATCCAACCTGCGCCTCTTCAAAAAGGAGACGACGGTCTTCACTAACTATGCTATCATAGCTTATAATTTAATTACTGCAGTATTAGTTCGTGAGAGGTTTGTTAGAAAATCGTTAAACTTTTAACGCTTACAAATTGTATTTTTATGCGAGACCTTTACAAAAGTTAAAAACAAAAATGTGAAACGGAAAAAAAGACAGTACCTAAGAATCGTGTTTCAAAGGCAATTATTTTTTTTTTTTTTTTTAGTCACAAAAGAATGCAATTACAAAGGCACGACCTTGTCTGTGCACTTTGATGTTGTAAAATCCGTTTTTAATACTATTCTTGCATTGATTCGAGATATTATCCGGTTACACTAAAATGTTATATTCTTTGAATGCATTTATTAATGTTATACATAACTCACAATCAATGAAAACATATTAATAATGTATCTTTGGATTTGAAAAATATTTATTAACAACACAGAGTATTATATTATCATGTATATATCAATATTCATGTATTCATGTATACAATCATCACTCTCAAAGACCTCTCAGAAACAACAAATTGTAAATATATTTCGGGTCTTCTCTCAAAGTTATTAATTAAAAATCTTACTTTATATGATAATTAATGACGGGCCGATGATTTGAATTGCCTCTTTTTATATATATAAGGAAGAAACGAGATAAAGCAATACCTGTCCAACACCTGTGGCGGGATATATAATTTATCTAGTTTGGGTGTTCATATCACACATTAAAATCATATTAAATTCATTATCATGTAGGATAACATGTTTAGTTTCACCAGCTACAGTGTCATTCATATCAAAGCACATTAAGATGTGCACAATATACTATACATAACTTAACTATACTATTACTGTAAGTTAATAAAATTTATAAGATTTTAAACGTTTATCCATTTCATACATGTTTTGTGAACAACTTGCTATGTCAAACATTAAAAACAATACAGAAGTAATTTTGTATGTTGTCTTAATTTTTTACCAAACTAACTGTGACGGTTATATTTTTAAGTTAGGTTCAAACATTAATTTACAAATAAATCGAAATTTTAAAGTTAATGAAGCTTCATGAAATTGTATGTTTTTTACACATTCTGCCTCAAATAAAACATACTTAGGACTTATTAAAATCAAACAGTTAAAATTTACTGTTCGTTAGCAACGACATCTTAGACGAAGCTTTAATACTTAACATTCACTTAACAATTGTCTTTTTGACACTGAACACTAAGTAAAGAGTGTGATAACGGTTATCACCATTCGGTGTTAATTTCAATAGTTTTGACGTATATCTGTTGAGTCGAAAATAATCTACATTGTATGGAGTTACTAGTGATTTACAATGCGATGTATTTATTAAAACAAAGTTCCGTAAATATCGTTAAATGTTACTGAAGTAATCTTTAATTACTGTTAGGTAATCAAAATAACACAGTAAGGACCAAAAAAATATTTAAATACGAAAGAGAATATTTCTTGGGACGGTACTAGATCAAATGCTTGTATAGAAGATGGTGCCTGTAAACACTAAATGTAAAATATTACGTGATCATAAATAATAAACATATTCGTTTTATTACTTTATGCTCTTTTAGTTTTATTATTATACTTTGATTTTATAGTACCAATACAGTAATGGACCAGAACTATAATAATAGACGCAAAGTACATGTACTGTGCTGATCGTACTGATTATACAGTAATAGATACAACAGAGAGAAGTATTTGAATGACAAAAGGCTGAAGTTTACTACTAGTGGTAGGTTTAGATAGATACCACAGCAGCTCCTATTTCTGCCGTCACACAGTAGTGTACAAACATTACTATGTTCCGGATTGAAGGGAGTCGTAGCTAGTGTAATTACTGCAGTGATGGGACTTAACATCCTATGTCTCAAGGCGACGAGCGTTATGCAATGTTTACCGTTCTCACCAGCGTTGTTATGGGCAAGTGTATCACTTACCATCAGGTGAACGTCTCACTTGTTTCGTCGCCTCCTTATGTGATATAAAAAAAGTTAAACATTACTACGATTACAAGTCATTATACAATTTTTAACTTATGTATCTATAAACATTACCATATAGAGCTACAACGCTAGTAGATGGTATTGTTAAGATTAGCTTTCCGTTTATTTATACACATGTAATTTATGAAACAGATCGGTAATGTCTGAAAAGTTTAATTTGAAAAATAAACGTATCGCTGTGTTGTAGCTGTGCAAAGTAGATTAGCGTATATATACGAAGTGATCGAGAAACAAACAAGTCGTCACGGTACGGCCGGGGACGTAAATAGACCGGTGGCACTTAATTCGGTGCTTCCACTCGCGATATATCCAACTACATGAATGGAACAAGAATAGATACAGTTAAAACTGTAACGTCCATTGTATTCGTTCGCTGTGATCAAGCAGTTAATTGAGCAACACTTATATTTAGTTGGTGGTGAGATTGTTTTGAAACCGCCTCTTTTGGATAAAATATGCTTTGTTTTTATTTGACGGAGGGATAACACGCGTGAGACTTTCACCTCATGGTAAGAGACACGCTTGTCCATAACATGATGATAGTTAGGATAATATACACACCACATTGTGCTCGTATCTTCAGACATAACATGTCTTTACCCCAGTAATTTGACCAGCTACAACCTTCCGAATCGGAACACAGTAATGTTTCTACACTACTATTTGACGAATGAAGTAGTAGCTGCTGCGTTACCTACCTTATTTAAGTATACGATTAACTACTAAAAAATACCTGTAAGTATTGAAAAATACTTTGACTTATTAAAAAATTTGAACTACATCCGTTTAGCAGTGGTTAAGGAACGATTCCGAAGCCCATATATTGTAAAATAGTATGATAGCAGGATATTTCTAAATCTGACTACCTGTCACCGTCATATTGCGAATCTGCTGTAAAAACAGCATTTCTGTGTCAATATAAGATAGTCGTAATAACCTGTGTGCCCTCACCAACTACTTTATATATATATTATTTATTAAAACTCTTGTCTTAAAGTAAACAGCGATGAGTTCTTATTTCGTAAAGAACTATTGTATACAGAATCAACAGCTGCGTAACATATGAATAATGGTTTCCTACGAGAAACTAAGCGACTTAAAAAAAAAGTAAACAAATAAACGAAAACCGTATGATCCGGTTCAGCCGGTTGTCAATAACGTTAGCACCATTACTTATAAGATAATAGTATATACGTAAATCAAACCACCGCTACAGACTATTCATTATTCTAAAATATGACGACATGATAACCAGAGCAGAGGAATCTATTTACTGGTTGTTTCTGTTGCTTTTGATCGTTTAAGTAGATACCACCGCAGCGCCTATTTCTGCCGCCAAACAGTAGGGCGCAAACATTACTGTATTCCGCTTTGAAGGATGCTGTAGCTAGTGAAATTATTGGGATCTATACTTTAACTTATATCTCAAAGCGAAAAGTACAGTATCGTGCTGTGTACATCATTCTTCGGGTAAACGCCGTCTCGTCGCTTAGTCGACATGTAACACTTAAATAAAAAAAAAATCAGTGAAATGTTATTATAATATAACAACGCTTTAACATATGTTTTCAACAAAACATATAGTATTCATTTAAAGAGATTTTGTTTGTTTAAACCCAAACTCCATTGATGTGATCTCGGAGCTAGAATGAAAGATCTGTGTTTAAGTTGTTTGATAACCCCTTTGTTATACCAATCGCACCTAGACTTTCCGGTAGATAATATAGGCGACTTTTATAATACTTGAGCATTTTGTTTGTACAATAGCAATATCACATCATTACCAACTTTTCCAGACGTTCGCAAGTAGCCGACGTTAGTGCCGCCGAGGGGTGTTGTAATGGTATGCATTATCTGCCTCGCGACGAAAGGTAGGGCCCCTAATTTAAAATTGTGATTGTCTGGGAGCCTTCGGCTGACCTAGATTTCGGTTCTGGGGCACCGAAGGACAGATTTAAGCAGGTGTCTGGAGCAGAAGTATATTTTGCATAATGCGATAACCCTCCGTCTAGTCTTATGATTATTGAAATGAGTTGTCTGCGGTTACTGAATAATTTCGCAACTTTGTTACTGAAGTGTGCTCTTTGTTCGTTGAAAACTTTGATACTATAGGTTTACCGTCATCGGGCGTATTTTTTTATGTTGTGATTGTTATGACAAAATATTTATTGATCAACCAATGAAAATACAATCTATTTTCTTTCCTACTCGCTAGAAAGTTCACCTAAATGTATTTTTGTAGCGGGAATGGTGACTTATTGAAATACCAAGACGACAAACGCTGTCAGTCCACCGATATGGTATGTTACTTCGAAAATGACACATAACCGTGAGAATTCCTGATTGTTTGCCAAAAGATACTTCGGCACAAAACGTTAAATTTAATGATACATGTGGATGTGCAGCCAATGTATCATGTGATGAGCTCAATGCTGAACGGAAACGTGGAAAAATTATCTCTTCATCAATCATATCTCTAAAAGTAATTTTTTAGAAGTTCACATCGATGTTTTGATCTTTTTTCCGTTGTTTTTATGAAAGTAACGCTTACACAATATATTTATTTGCGGAAAAAGTTTTAATTTATGTTAAGATACTTGTGCTATTTTTCTAACTTTATTTCAGTTGTTTGTGGCATGGTCATAATCTAATTATAATAAGTATTAATCTAGTATAAAAATCTCGCACCGAAATTTCACTTAGAACCTTCGGATGTATAGATAACACGTAACGTTAACTAATATACAAAAATATTTGCAGTATGTCTGTATGAGATATGTATTTGTGTGTCGCCTGAAAAGATAACGAGTGCAAAATTCGTAAGATCTATGAGTCAAGATTTAAAATTGTACAGATATTTAACATTACATAAAGCTGCGCCCAGTTTTCGCCTACGTAATGTCGGACACACCATAATTCATTGTTCAATTTGTCATGGTACAATGCGGCATTTGAATTTAACATCCACGGGCCCGAACCAGTCCCAATCAGTCAGCCGAGCGCGCCCCCGAGCGACTGCGGCCTACATTCACTAACCGTTTTGTTCACATTTTCTCTCCTGGCGGGTTCTTATCAACTGCAACCGACTACGAGTATATTTAAGCTCATAGCTGATTCATGAATCAGCATTCTGCGGAAAAAATATACTGAAAGTAATTTCATTTTTCACAAGCAATCGAATGAAACGCGAACAAAACCTCAAGTAATGCAAAGGTCAAAAATAAATTATGTAATATATAAGCTTGAATTTTTTTCTAAAGCGCACAGCTGGTACGAGATTTTGCAATATAAACGGGTATCATCATATTATCACAAAACTACCACTAACGAAGGTAATTTTTTTTGTTTTTCCAACTGACAGAGTTTACAGTTTCCAATATTAAAGGAACTGTTTCTAAAAAAATCATCCGAATCAAAAAGAAATAACTTAGCTAACACACTAGTGGTTGAATAAACAAGTTAAGGTCCTGATTGAAATCTCGTCGACAAAACGTATGCAAAGTACGGCGAGATAATGATAGATCATCATTAGCTTATTTCTTGTCTGTTATAAATATAATGATATAAAACAATTTCGCTAAAAAAGTAAATAAGTATTTTCGTCATCAACAGCCGCCATTAGTATACGATTTTAATGCACTTATAATGACAACATTGTTCATAGATATCACATCTAGACTTACGAGTGATATTTTAGTATGTTTTCTTTATATACGTCTTGTTTAGAACTTAAACGTAAAATAAAAAAAAACATAGCTTTAAATAGGCTGTTTTAGTAAGTGAATATTTGATGTAATAATTTTTTCTCTAATATATCGTTCAGGGTATCTTAGTTCCTAAAGGTCTAACAATTGTTCCATGGTGTTCAATTTCAATCAATCAATACAGTCAATAGATCTATTCAATTTCATGAAGTTGTTGCTTTAAATTATGTTTTATCATAATATTTGTAGGAGATTTTGCTTTTACGCCCTCGACATTCCTTAATGCAATTTCATCAGTTTTTACAATTGTGGTAATAATTTAAAAAGTTTATAACAGGATATTTAACGGTAAATATAATCTGTATTGTTTATGTGTGTATATATTATATTACATATCAGCATAAATTCGACTTAAGATTAAGGAACGAAAAACTTTTCAATTCACGCAATAGCGTTGTCGATGAACCGACGGCCGCAAGCCGGCAATTCATCGTACCAGTGATGCGAAGAGCTAAGCACAAAACGTCGATAGCCTAACTTAATGAATAACTACGAAACTATTACGGCGTAAGCTCTAGTAATAACGACGTCGTCGATTCGATGAAACGTTACAGGATAAAAAATTTAAACTCCGGTGTTTATTTTCACGGAATTATTTGTATGTGTTAAGCGCACATAAATCTCGCGAGCCGATCGAATGCAGACGCGTAAGCGTGCCCGCGCGCATAATTCAAAGGGGCGATCACCAGGAATCGGTGCTTAACATGCAGACGGTCGCGTTCATTCCAAAGTAATAAACCCGTTAGCGGCGACGTAATAAGCATATCGGAGAACACTGAACAACACATGGAGACATGCATTAACACGTTACAGTACGTACACATGCCAGCGCAACGCTTCGTTATACAATCAAAACGTTCAAAGCTTCGCGGCTCAACAGTTCACATAATCGCCACATATAACTTGACAGCCGCAACTCCATAAACATGCACACTCTTTCAATAGTTGAGCTATATAAGCAAAAGCTTTTTTTATCAGGGCTACAGTCATTATCCATTATGCTGTGAAGCTGATATAACTGGAGTTTATGTGTTATTAGTTAGTTGTCGATATCGACGTACACAGTCACGGTCCTCACCAGCCCGCAGCTGCAGCGAGGTTATTCTGATACTTGGTTTCTTACAAATCATCACCGGCGCGCTGGATCGCCTTCGCGGCCAGACATCGCCGCTTTTTAATATTTATTTACACATGCAAATGCGCACCGCCCGGTCAAAACAACTGTACGACCACTGCCACTCGCAATATCCACATTCAAGCCGTTCTGAATCGAAAATTAGCTTCTTATATGTACTGTATGCCGCATGCCGCAAACCAACCGATGGCAATATTATTATCTTTCCTTTACAACTTACTCTGATCGCATCCAACGGTAAAATATTCATACTGTTAAACATCTCATACAAAATGTACGAGGCAAATATAAGCTGTATTACAAATGATATATCTCTCATAAAAACATATTTAAATTCCTTATATAAATAACGATTATTTGAGTCAAAGTTTTACAGAACTTCAAGGAGATATTGACGTATTTAAAAATTAATCATATCATATAACACGAACTGTCTTACTAAAGCAGGGTGCTGCTTTTTATCAGAGTAGTCAGAGACATAATCCACATTGGCCAAGAGTCGGTTCGCTGATGACGTACGTTCTCGAAAGCTTTTCTTGGAACACACAGTTTCCTTTTTGTGGTATACATAACAATTCAAATACATTAACGACTACTTTATATTTAAAAATATATCATTAATATGGCAATTTCTAAACTTATCGATAAGAACGTTTAAGTAAATGCATCTTCATATTCTGCTATATAATGTATACGTATATTGCAAAAGTAATACGAAGTTTATTACGTTATATACGAAACGTCATAGTTTATTATTGTATTTTTAAGTATAACGATTCCACCGTCATCAAATGGTATAATGATTATATGAATATTACGAAATCGTAATCATCAAATAATTAAAAAAACCTAATTATTAATAGTTTTTGCGTACAATGTGCTAAAAGTTGACATTTTACTTGGAGTTAGATGACGATAGGGTTCTGCAAATATGTTATATCGGACGTAATAAATCATAAAAAACAATACTGAGGTATAGAAAAATAGATTAACGATGAAATAGTGTATAAGAAGTATATGTAGAATTTAGAAAATAATATAAAAATAACTAGATGAAAATGTTTTAAGAATTCATGTATTTCAGGTGTTTTTACCGGTTAAGAAAAAGGGGAAAAAATTACCTTCACTCAAGCGAGTATTCTATATCTTATACGAAAGGAATATTTGCAGTATATAAAAAATTAGAACGTAGTAAGAACGACAAAATACCCACCTAAACGATAGAACTATACAAAAAAAAAATTATAATGGTAAGTAAAAGATGAAGCTTGGTCATCCAGAATACTCTAGCTCTTATATGAACACACCAATACTGTTATGACAGATTTACTTTACACAGTAATAAGGTTTGAAAAAACTGAAATCGAACCTTGGACGTACGTTATAAAGTAATCGGTTTACACCTGCGCCATTAAGAAATATAAAACTCTTTAGTTTTTTATTCCCAATGATATACAACGCAAAATTCGATGACATATATCAGAATCGAATACAGCTGTGTATAAGATTAAGTGTAGCGCATCATGTAGCTTAACTTACCTATAGACGCTTTGTGTGTCTGTATATATATACATATACATATATATGTAATTGATACGGTTGATAGGGACACTCTAGTCCCGCAGCGGATGTTTTCCAGACAGACTGATATGTTATTCAGTTACGTGGATATTAAACGCGCAATTCTAGGTGCTAACGCGCTACTAATTTCACTCGCACGTTAACCGTAACTAACTTATTCTACATTGATAAATAGTACAAAGTAAAGCACTAATTAGTTTCTAGATACTGGTAAGTCGGCGTTTGAGGAATTGATGTCTAGTTAACGAATCTCGGTCAAGTGTCGATACGAGTTTTGCAAAGCGCACTTTATTAAAAGCCCGTTCGCGCAAAGTACAGCCGCTCGTTGCTTTAACACTTAAACTTCGCTTGCCAATTAAACACAATTTTCATACTGGAAATATATTAACTACATTTTTTTATATTTATTTACTGTAGCCTTCATAATTTTCTTCTTGTCTATTTACACCATAAACAAATGAAATCGAGTTATTTTAATACAGACCAATAAGTATCAACTAAGAATTCACAAATCAGATTTATGATAGTGTATCACAAAGTGACGATACGAGCATTCAAGGATGGATATATCTGCTAACAAGGTGGCTCTAGTTAGGATGATACACACTACACCACTTTGTGATTGCCGCTGTGACACCTTAGTAATTTCCTAGCTATAACAGGTTCAAACCGGAATACAGTAATGTTTACACAGTACTGTTTTGCGACAGTAGCAGGAGCTGCAGTGGTACCTACCTAGACACGATCTAGCAACAAAGACCTACAACTAAACTTCATAAACTGATATTCTATTTCTTTATCTCTAAATATTTAGTATCATTCCCATAAAAAGATTATTTTCAATATTACCACAGGCTACAAATATGTAAAACAACGTTTTCCCTTGCTATTAACTAGTAATAATAAACTATTACGTAAACCTAAATTTTCATCGATACGCGATTTGGTTATTTCACGATTCAATCAAGAATTGTATTAACATAGTTTACGCAAATTATCTAAGCGATAATAATAATAATCCTATTTCATATATCAGCAGGTTTACAAATCATACATACATTTAAAAGTTTCTTATGAAATGGTAATAGTTAACAGGGTGCTCTACATTCATCTGGATTCCCTTTATCTTTAGATCTAGTCCCCTCTAGTGTAATTCTGATACAAATGACTAATCTAGGGAACTTACTGCAATTAAAAATATTTCTATTAAAAAAAATAAGAGGGATACAAGAGTGCAAATGTATATACTCCTTAAAATATTAATCAGAATAATATTTTGATGCTATTATATTTCAAAAATTCCATATTAAGAAATATTTTCGACAATTCTTTGTTCAACTTAATCTAAGTACGACGTGTGAAGTAAGTATGACTATTAATATAATTGGTATGTAAACAATTTTTATGATAATAAGTAATTATCAAATATCTCCCTAATTAATGTTTTAATTAAGATTTCGTATCGGTTAAAAATCTCGTAAGTTATTTCAATAATTACTTAAATTGTCTATGATAAGTAACATTTTTATAACGTTTTAAATTCCATCGACTCGTGAGTGAATGCTTACAATAAGATTTTTGATGCTTAAGTGGTAATTAAGTGATTTTTTTTTTATACATAACGAAAAGTATATTTATTTAATTTGATAATTTTTATAGTGAAAATGTAACGGAGTACAAGAAGTATAGTGATCTTTGTAACCTTTAAGATATATACTTAAAACCTCTATAGGATGTGTAGACCTTTGTATGAAAGATGAATGGCATGATCTAATAGAATATATGTATTGAAACATATGAATATACTTTTTAATATGTATATTATCATTTGACTGATTTGTGTATATTACAGGACACAGTATAATAAGTTATTAATTATTTCTATATACCTTTTACTTTAATCGTTTTAATTTAATATCCTTTAAGATATATTATATATGTCCATAAAAAAATTGGATAAGAAAAGCAGTAAATCATAGTACATGTTATAATTAAATTAATTGTTAAAAAATATCCGTACATATAACAGTAGTAAAGTTTGTAACAATTAAAAGTTAACACAGTATTTATCACATTTTAAGTTAACATAACTTTGATTGTAAAACTGAACTAGAAATTTCTAAAACTTTATGTAAAGTCTTAATGTTTTTTTTTTAATCTGAATTATACTTAATTCGTCATTAAACTTTGATTTTTTTTATTTTACTTTTAATGACGAATTAAGCATATTTACGAAATTTACTCAATGCAAACATACTTGGATTTGAACAATTATAAAAATTCTATATCGAAAACTAACATTGAAAAAATAATTAAATATTATTAAAAATAACGTAATAATCGTTAATAAATAACTGCATTAAATAACATATAACCCGATTAAAAGTATGTGTAATTAATTAGAAAATAATATCACAATGTATATATTTTTATTATATTATACTTATTTTTTAAGTTTTTCTAGACAATCTGTGCGTTTTTATTAATTTATGTTGAAATTATTACAAATGAAATATTTATAATACATTATGTCGAAGGAATTCAATAAGTATATAACAATTACAACACCATTATTGCTTAATACCAAGTATTGCATTTATGTGCGATCGTTAAATATGAAATCGAGTCACTAATTATTGTTAAAGGTTGTTGTTTTACAATAAAACAATTTGATGTAAGGCAAAAGTGTTTAGAATATTTGTTTGTTCAATGATACCGAGTACATTAATCGGCGAGTTATCTCGAGTGCGGTGAATTATTGAAGTTGTAACACATTTATTGCTTGTTACGACTCGTGTACGAGATAACGTCAAGTGTTAAACTTCTAAATTATATTTAACCATGCCGTTGCAAAACTATACAATAATGTTATTCACTTACAGCAATATATAAGTTTTATATTTATCAAGAGATGGAAGTATTGTTTTATTGAATTTAATGTTTTATTAACAATGTGCATTTTTAAATAACGACCGTTTTAATTTAATGAAAAAAAATTTTTTTTTTTTAAATAATATCTGAAATTGTTATTAATGAGTGGTGGTTATTAGTTGTGTGAGGTGTGCGTGTGGTAGGACTGACCTGCGGCCGGGCGGAGGACGAGGGGCAGCACGAGGAGCGGCAGTAGGGGCAGCCGCATGCTCGTGCTAGCGTCGCATGCCGGCGCGGGCGCTGTGCGCTCGCCGCCCGCCGCCGCGCCACTGTGACGGCCGCTAGCAGCGCGCCGCCGCGGCACGTGCGCGCACCGCCTGCAACAGGTGACTGCACACACGACTGACCGAGTCGCCCGCGCGGCACCGCCCCTCACCATCGGTCCTGCCCCACCGGAGTGCTGGCGCGGACTGAGCCCAGCGCGCCCACGCTGCAAGTGTCGGTGCAGCGCGCGTGGTGCCGAGCCGTGTCGACGACCGCGACACGCGCCTCCCGCGGCCTTCCGCCTCCGCGGAATGCAACGCGCCCTACTCATCACTCGCCTCCTCCACTACCATACACCACTACACTAAACCACCCAACCCATCACCTAACAAAACCACCACACAAATCACATATTTTAATCACATTTGTAGTATTAATTATAAGACTGTAAATTATCATTATTTTACGAACTACAAATCATGCTGCTGGGATCAATAAACTTAACGTCAGTTAAGCGTTGAAGTCTTTTCAAGGGCGCTTCTTATACGATACAAAATGATACGATAATCGTTTCGGTGATAATAAGCTATCATTGATAAGTCATCCCAATGAAATTTCATTTACCCAAAATCTATATAAATGTTGTACAATTAATCGTTCAATGTAAGAATAAAGTTATATCCGTATCGTCAATTTTTTAATAGATAAAATTTCACAGTAGCGAGTTGTTCCGAAAGTAACTGACGGTTGTATAATAGTAATCGGGACAGCGGATCCTTATTATAATACACATAATATCAACGCTTTGTACATTGGAAAATTAAAACATTACAACAAATATTCAATTCGGAAGTATCTTCAAATAACTAATAACTTATTATCCAGTATTTAATATAAATTCAGTTTTAAAACAACTCCTTATTTTAATGATTATAATTGTTGGGATAAACTCACCATAACAGTTAATGTGCCTATATTATTACAAAATATCCAAAAAAAATATTATTTTGATAATGTTACTAATACTTTAGTAACTAAAAATAGTTATGAACATTTGCTTTAAGAGTCTTTCAAATCAAAAAGAATATTTCCTTTTGTTATTTTACATTGGATAAATCCATTTACTGTTTATGTTATGTGATAAACATGACCACAATGTGATACGTGTAAAGCACAATTTACAATTACATTTTGTGTCTTTGGCGTCTCTCCAACATTCAGCTACAATTTGTCGGCGATCGAGTAGCTATTACAATTTTTTTGGCGTTTTGCACTACCAACAAATATAAAAAAGCACGATATGAAATAAAGCCATTTTAATAAAAACTAACATAAATACTATCACTTAAAAATTTCCAGTGTAGTGGTGCATAACTTATTTTTTATTTTCTGTTCTATAAAGCGATAAGAGGCGCGAGACGTTCACCTGATGTTAAGTGATACGCCTGTCCATAAGAACACGGCGCGAGTTAGGTAGAAATAAGAGCTGCCTCGGCACCTACCTAGTACCTAGTTGGTCCCCGGCAACAAAGACCAACCACCAGTAAACTTTAGCTATTCTTGATATATTTTAATAAAGTTTCACAATGTTTTCTTTTTGATTTTAATATTAGCTGTTATTCGATGTGATGTGTGTCTAAGATTTATAGCGGCTGTAAATTTACTGTAACATATACCGCGGAGTCGTCAACACAGTTTTTTATATCAAACTCTAAATTATATTACGATTTATATGTAATCAAATGAACTGATTGTGCAAATCCAATTTGGCGATCCGATACCATCGTAGTAATAAAAACATACCAGTTTAGCTGTAACAATGTTGGTATTAAATAATCTCACTTCTGCTAACAAACGTTATTTCTGTCCATGTTCTGGTTCGTTGTAAAATTGACACTACGTGTATTAAAAACTTTACAATAGACTAGAATCGCTATTTATCGTCTATACTATGTTTAACTATATATCGACAAAGTAAAATTATATAAATGTAATTAGTAATATTTAATTTAATTAATAATTACTCAAAAACATAAGCGAATCCTTCTTAGCTTGGGTACAAGTAAATAATTAATATAATCTATACATTATTCACGTATACTCCTTTGTGAGATGGGATAGAGTATCTTCTATTACTCTTTTATCTGCAGCTGTTTAAGAGGGAACTGGCACTTCAAGAAAAGGGTAGCAACTATCGCTATAATATTTACCCATATAATTATTTCAACGACTCCTTTGTCAAGCGTAGCAATAACAGCAAATTCTCCAAAAACTTAGGAAGCATTCAGCAGTGTAGATCGACAGGCTGAAATTAAAGGGAAAACCAGTTTATTTTATTATACAGTAAATTTGGTGTTGATAAATACCCCATCCGCGATGTTACAATAAAAAGCGAGCTACAAAATAAGAATCATTAATTATTGTCAAATAAGATCGTCGTAAAAACTCTATCGTGATCTTTATGTCCCCGTTTGTTTAAATGTCATTTTTTATCAATGTAACAGAAACAGGAAAACACATGGGAACTGTTAACATTTTGGACTGCATAGACATAAAATAAAACAATACTTGAATTAACTACTAGCCTTTGGCCCAAAAAACAATTAAAGATAAGATTTTATTTAAATATATATATAATCACGCTTTTTTCCCAGTAGGGGTAGGCAGAGGTGAATAAATGTCACTTTTTTAAAAGCGTTGCATCAGTTTGAAACATAAGAAACAGTATCATACTCTTCCATAAATAAATAGACATAATTATACTCAAACTTTAAATAATGTACCAATCATAATAATAACTTTAAAGTAAGAAGATTTTATTTATAATTAAGAGATTTGATTATCATTATAATACGTAATCGATAGTAGCTTTTGAAATGTATGTTTGTGCCTTGGTTTCATATTACTTTCATATAAAATGACAATGACAATCACAAGCATTCTCTAAATTAACAGTTATATTGTATTTATAAAAAAAGGTACAAATATCTTCTACAATTCCAAAACAACAACTAAACAGCTCACCTAATAATATTCTTAACAAAGTAGAAAACAAACATTGAAGTTATTCCGTTTTATTCTAATTAATACAAATCCATAACGTGAATATCATTACGCTAATTACTATTTAGCCAGACGATTTCGAAATGCCGGTTAGACAGTTTGAAAAATCTATTAAAATGCTAGTCGTATGTTTGTATTTTTATATTCTACTATTCGGCTGTTTTTAAATTGTAATATGTGTTTATGTAAATATATGCAAGACCTATATACATATATAGATAACACTATACAAACAACAGAAACGAACAAACGTCATACTTAGAAATGATGTGCGTTCGTCCAGAATGTTGTTATTTGAAAGGAATAGTCCTGAAGAATATTTTGAGGTACTTGCTTCGGCAGTATATACACTAAAATAGGAACGAATTAGACCTTAGCATAGCTGCTGAATATTGAAGAATTATGAGCCACAAAATCGTTGAACATTCCACGTTTTTTATTGTGTCGACATTAAAAACCTTCATCATTCACAAGTTGCCCCCGGAATGAACAATATATACGAAGTGGTCTGGTGTTCAGCGATTCTCGCTAGAACAGCCAAGGTGACAGAGAAGGTTATGTAATTCTTCTTAGGAACTACATAGACATTTTGTGACGGTGCTGATGGACCCAGTAGAATCCCAAGGTCTCTAGCAATACAGTGTTCTGATTTGATAAGGTCTATATCTATCACAATTACTGCAGTATGGAAAACTCTCAACACCAGCTCTGTTACCAAGTTGTTATCGTTATATTACAATTTACTGGTGAGAGGTCTCTGTCGAGCGGGTGGACAGATGGACAGTTGCCGCAGACCATTCAAGTAGGTCCGCTACTACTGCACCTCCTATTTATACTGCCAAACACTAGTGTGCAAACATTACTATGTTCCGGCTTGAAAGACATTGTATCTACTAAAATTACTGGAGTAACAAGACAACATCTTGTGTATCAATGCGACGACTACAATGTGATGCTGTATATATCATCCTAACTAGCGCTACGTTGTTGAGGATCAGGTGAACGTCTCGCTCATCTCATCGGTTTGTAGATTAAAAAAATGAAAATATACTTATCACCAGGTGAATGACCTGCTCGATTCCCTGTAAACTGATAAAAAAAATAACAAGGTAACAAATTGTCATGCGCTATTGTCAAACCACGCCGAATTATTTGATTGTAATTGAACCCTCTTTGTCCCTAACCGACATATCAATTACGTTAAGTAAGACAAGTAAATTTAAAAATTAAACATATTCCATGTAAAGTAAAAAAAACTTTAGCATTGGCACGATTAAAGTACAAGCATTTTTTTGCTATATATATACAAAGCGGGTCTCTGGACTGTCGATAATTGTCTTCTGAATGCCGTTTACCGTTTGCCATGACAGTAAATGACACACGCAAGCACATTCTTAAATCTGAGAGCTTGACACACGGGTACTTGTTTTATATGTACACATAAAATTTTATGGGTCCCTCACCGATCGTATGTGTTTATCATATTATTTGCATTATCAAATGTAAACTAAAATAAAACATTTTGGTCATATATTCGAGATAAGTTATATGTCGCTGTGCCTATTACAACTCATCTCTTCCCCGTGCCCAATGTTATATGTATATACCCTTTACCCACGTCCGGCGATATCCTCAGTTCATTTAAAAATTTCATTGTTTATCTAATCCGATAGACTGGACGCTTGTTCCCTCAAATGTTCGCAAATTAGTTGGTGTCAGCGACAGTCCCGGAGAGCGGGGGTCCGTCCGACCCTTTCACCATTAGCAGACCGCGGTGTACCAGCCGTTAATAAATTCCGATACTCGAACCGTACAAATATGCGGGCGGGTGCGCGATGCCAAGAATTTGGTCGAATCGACTACTTTGCTGCACTTGCTCACCTCGCCAGCTAAGGCTATTTCTGAATTACACTGTATTCGCGACGAATGCCATAACAACCGAGTTGATACCGCTATATTGTATATTTACACACTAAACAGACCGTGCGCCGTATCTGCGAGATAATGCGCACGTACTGCGACGCATTGACGGCTTGACGGCTTGACGGCTTGACGGCTTCAACGAGTGAATTTGTCACATATTTATACGCGAACACTTGTCGTTAAAACAAAGTTTGGATTGAAATAAACCTCAACAGATTGTCGATAAACCAAAACGTTTCAATCAATTTTCATTGTAGTTAAACCATAAAAATAGAAACAAAACGAATTATACAAACACGAAGACGATATTTAAGTGACTCCAAAAACTAGACCATGCAATTATTTTTAAATCTTTACACACATATAAGAGATATCCAGATTCATTGATTTTGAATCAAAATTTGATAGAAATATTGCTTCTGCCATTTAGAGGTCAACTAAGAATGGATTTTACAAAATTCCTTCCCAAAAATGAGTTACGGCGATGTTACTTACCAATACAGTGGGTAGAGAACGACAAGTTTATAATAAAAACACTAAAGAATCCATATATTATAATTATATATATTTAAAAACTATTGTATATGTTTAACTTTCAACGTCAGAATAAAAGATAAATTGCTATTATCACCTTTATTCGGTGAGATTTGATTGTAATGTATACAATGAATTAAAATTGCAGGAAGTTAATTACTATGATGAGCAATACTCCAATATATTCTCCAACGAGACGATGTTTACATACGTCTAACACATTTGCCGAGCGGTCTGTACGGACGCATAACAGAATTAATAAGTAGATTGATATCAACAACTGATTTAGTGTCCGGCGCTCGATCACCGGTACGCTGTAAATCAGTCCGACAGTGATTTCCGCCGCTGTTCTACAAATCCCTACAAATTACTGCCGTCTGCGTCTCTCGCAACCAATAATTTACCGAATACACGAACAAATCATATGATATTTGAGTATCCTAATCTGAAACATTTTGAGACGGCATTCAGACAACATTGAATAATTTTAAAGCTAATAAAGACTGCTGTATGTTTTATTACCCCGTCCTTTTGAAGTGATGGTCATGGGAAGACTGTGCCGTCATTGCTATCACGGAATACCTACAGCTTTTTATTGTTTACAACCTAATCTACACGGAATGAGCTCACTGTGCCTTGAAATCTTCTAAAGCTATCATCATCATCAGCGAATAGACGGCCACTGCTAGACATAAACCTCCTCCAATGATCTCCACATCGATCGGTCCTGCGCTTCATGCGACCTTCGTTTGTAGGAATTCATATGGATGGATTTGTCCCATTCCCCACCACGCTGGCCCAGTACAGATTGGTGGGAGCCAGAACCTCGTTTGTTGATTAGTAGGCTGCACCACTAGAAGGTGAGGTTGGCTTGGGCCCCGTGAGTTGTACGAGACCCCTTACACTCATCTAAAAGTATGTTATATATAATTAAACGTAATAGTTATGAAAATCGCTATAGGTTTACATTTTTGATTATTCTATGATTAAAACTTTCGTGTTTATAAAAATATTATTGTCTTACTTCGTTGACACTAAGAATGACACTTTTGGATAAAAGTTTATATACCTTTGCGATAAATCCCAAACTTGTTACGTCTACTATAATAATTGTAACTTCTAAGTCGGTATTATCACGAAAATAACTTGTAATACGTGGATGGATCGCCGAAAATAACTGAATGCATTAAGAGTTGCTTCAGTTGCATGCATTCACACAGACGCGACCGCCCCTTTGCATTACAATGTATTGGATGTGAACTCAAATCGGAGCAAAAGGTATGATGCAGACGTAACCCGAATGCGATTAGATTTTGCCTTCACTTATCTTATATACTTACTTACTATTTACTTATCTATACAAAACTTACTATACAAAAAGACAAGTGTATTCACATTAACATTATTTCATTCATTAATCGAATTAAAGAGGTTAAAATAGTTTTTTTCATTAAAATGTAACATTTCATAGTTTTTACATAAGCTTTCTGTAAGCACACGAATTGTTTAATTCGTTCGCTTATTGTATACTCCTTTGCGTTTTTACTATACAACACTTGCAAAAAAAATTATTACATATAGTTAATTATTATGACTTAATGGTTTACGTATTGCTCAATTCATTACGAGCACTCACTCATTTATACGTTTCCGTATCAAATTTAACGCTTAACGATAAGATCTGAAAAGAACTACAATAATTGGCTCTAAATCACGCCGGAGCTTATAGCGTACTATATCACACGAACAATATAAACTCTAAATAAACAGCATTAAGCATAAAAATTAAGATATATATGTCGTTGTGTTTTAGTTATAATAAGTTTCTATATTCATTATTTATTTTGTACAGATTTGTATTATTCTATAGGAATAATTATAAAGAAAAACGCTAAAGGACCTACGTAGGTCGGAAAACAACTGAATGTGGGCAGCACAGTACCAATCGGTGTGAAATCCTTGGCAGAAACCTTCCCGACAATATGCATCAGCTTTTAATGATAAAGTTAATGGTGATGAAGATGAAAACTAAACGGAACAGTACTCTTTTCTTATTCGACGATGCCACGAAACGGTTAAGACGTTCACCTGATGATAAGTAACGCGCTAGTTAGGATATGTTGATGACACAGCACTACATTATCCACGTCGCCTTGAAACATAAGATGCTAAGTCTCGTTAATGTAGTAATTTTACTAATTACAACACCCTTCACAAAGTAAGAAACAATGAATGTGTGCTCTTAGCTATTTGGTGGCGGAAATAGGAACTGCGGTGATACCTACCCAGACGGTCTCCAGCGACAAATACCTTCGGCTAATACAACAACGAATCATAATTCCATACTTTTTTAAATATGAAAGTAATATTTAAACAATTCACAACAAGGTATAAACTTAAACAGGAAACGTTATGTTTAAGTTGATTAATTTATGAATATTACCTTTCTCTATACCTTTTCCTAATAAATTTAAAGCACGCTTATTCTTACACTCGTCTGTGCTTGATATTATCTTTGACAGATTAAAATCATACTCCGTACACAAAATACAATACCGAAGAAAAAATACATCGCACTGTAAATGAGCTACGTGTTTTTTGCTTTAAGTTTTAACGACATCTGTACTCTGTATAAAAAGAAAAAAAAAATCGTATTGTTTTGTATGACACGCAATATGTATACAGACTAAGCTGCAGACAATAATTACGCCATCGTGTCTAGACTGTAAGGACTTGACAAACATCAGCCGGTGTTCGACGAACTACTTGGGTGAAACAAACCGACGCGGGCGACCCATCATTTTCTAGATAATTTGACAAATTGTCATCAGTTTCACGGTCACCGTTTCGTATATATTTTTTTGTTGCACCGGATATGATAAATGTGTTAATGGTGTCCTAATGGCAAAGAATGTTAGTCGTTAGTCGTTTTGCAATCGGCTGAAAAAACGAATACCAAAAGTTTTATTGCAATGTTTTTTAGTCTCTTTCTACCTTCAAGACTTTATTGACTGCCTCACTGGCGCCGCGACTAACCGCTTCCCTTGAAACACGGAATCTTGAATAGCAAATAGATTTTTCACACCTGCCTGGCAACTATATAATAATAGAATTGTTAACTCATTATCAATCATTATCATCATCTGCCAATATGCGTCTACTGCTGGACATAAGCCTCCCCCAACGAACTCTACCTTCTTACACCCGTGCACTAGTGGCCGTCGTTTGTATGGTTTGATATAGGGGGTTTAAGGAATTTTCCACCACGCTGGCCCAATGCGGGTTGGTGGGAGCCAGAACCTCGTTTGATGATTAGCAGGGTGCACCCCGAGCAGCAAAGTTAGATTGGCTTCCATGAGTTGTAGTGCGGGATCCCTTACACCCTTTCTTCTTATGAGCCGGATAATGCCCACTGCTGGGCATAGACCTCAAGAACTCTCATTGAGGACACCTTATCAATAATAAAAATAATTCAACACTACCCCATGGCCGGTTTTGGTTTCTTACGACAAAGCTAGGGAACAAGCAATTCGTTCGTCCCAAATGTATCTGATATTAAGTTACAACAATTTGATGACAAGAATGTTTATATAAGATCTTTGAAACAAGATTTTAAGCTTTGTTACCGCGGTAACTTTACTGGCTATAATCCCATTTAAACAGGAATATATAGTATTTGAAATTAACTATAAAAACACACTGGTATTTATAAGAGGTATTGTTATTTAGTCGTGTATAGAACACGATCATACAATCTTTTTCGCTTTGTTTTACAAACCGAAGCCATTTCAGAGCGTTCACAAATGAAGAAATAATTCGAATAGAGCTGAGTTCGCGTTTCATAATACAAGACTTTCCTCTAACTGAGCGCGGCGCAATTCAAAGAAGTTTTCAATTGAACCACGTGTAGGCAAATGAATCGATAAAGACGGTCACACGATGTATTGTCCTAGTTTCCTCGAACCGCGAGGCCGTGGTAAGAGTTCCTTTGTGAGGCACACGTTATATTCATTTTTTTTTCTTTGCTTGGCTATGTTATTGATCGCAACTCAGACGTAGCATTAAATGGAACAAATCACGCCGCCTTAATGAGAACGTGTAGCGTCTCACATGTGACACTATTCCCCTTAACATTCCTAACGACCACCGTAATCTTTCGGTTCAAGAAAAAAACAAGACGTCTGCTCTTAGTGCAAAAAAAAAGCGAGCGAACTATTTCTTTCGACCTTCAGCTCGTATCCGTCATTATTTTCAGAACGTTATGCAAGCATAGTTTAAGATGTGATGTCATTTTTATTTAGTTTAGTCATGCAGTTTTGCGACCTACCTTAATTGTGGGCGATCATTTTTTCGTCCTAGCCGACCTTGTCTGCGAGACGGCCGGACGCGATGGATGAGTGATGCTGAAGCCAACATGGCAATTACTAACGACTTGTCGCCATTCAATTGTCACTCCTTTATTTATGCGCCCATTAAATTATATAAGATGTCAACAGCTTCACGGTGTACTTAAGACAGTGCAGATGTTATGGTAAGTAGGGTATTTGATGTCTTTTTTAACATCTGAATGTCTTATTTGTGTTGAGTTTAAATAAGAAACGAGTTGAAAATCGAAAGATTATATTATATTATAATAAAAATGTTTGAATTGTTCATTATATTTACTAAATATAACACTACGATAACGAACTATACTGATGCAAACAAATTGCATCCTAAAATTACATGTTGCCACTGTGAAGAATGTATCACAGTACGATTAAACAAACTAATAATAATTTCTTTATTAAGGTATACACACATTACACGAAGAGAAGAGAACAAATCTTAATAAATTAATGTTTGTACTTGCAACTAAAACAAGAACATCTAGGCTACGAATAAAAATATAACTAAATCCACAGCCAAAAAGTATAAGCCAAGCAACATATGAATCATACAAATGTATAATACATACATCATATTTTTATAACACTGTGTATGTTAGTTTCATTGGTTTGCATCTCCCACGCGTTATATCAATTACTGCGTCGGGAAGGGAATATTATCTAGATCGAGATAATTATAATTAACTACGTCTGCCGGAGTCGAGTATGGTTAGACGAACTTTCTTTCTTGTGAATACTTTCAATCCAGTACGCGGGAATTTCCATTTCCCGGCTGTGAATAATTAAAAATAACATGAACAGTTTCAAATGGACAGTGAAGGGAAAAGGTAATATTTTAATTTGTTCAATTAATCATTGGTTTAAAGTTATATATACATATCTTCTTCTTAAAGTGCCTCTCCAACTAGTGAAGGTCGGCGGTCAGCGTGATACAGTCCTTCCTGTCTCTGGTTCGGCAGAACAATTCAGATGTTTCAGATATGCCAGTCCATTCCCTGATATTCCTCAACCATGACTTTTTCCTTCTCCCCACCTTTCGTTTGCAACTTTACCCATAACAATTAATTGCAGAAGATCATATCGCCGCTGACGGAGTACATGACCGAGGTAGGAGATTTTTACTTCTTTAACCGTAACCATAAGGTTACGCTTTTATATATAATCAAATTAATCAGGCATTGAATATCTGGAACCGCCATTGCTAGTAAAATAATAATTATTGTCTAATATCGTAAGCTGAGTGCAATTGCTAACGGATGGCTTCTTTCATACCATCATATGCATATGCCGATCTTCTATCTCTGCATTAAATAGAAAAAAAAAATGTTTGGTTTATTTACATCATAATTTTTTAAATTTAATGGAAGAGTACGTATCTTACACTATTTATTTCAATTATATGAATGTTGATATTCATTGTGATGAGTATACTATGAATAATGTGACTGATGCCGCGCAATCGAGTTAGACATGTTCACCGTGCATTACGCTGGACGGCTTCCCCTAGCCGACATGCAGTCAGTGGATGCAATTAGTTTGTTTTTTTTTCTGCTTTAGGCGCACATCCGTGTCCGCGCCGTCTTTTTATATCCTGAGGTGTTTTTCTGCGCGATCTCGATTGATGACCGTCTGGGCCGCCGTCTCTGTTCACGAGCCGCACACAACGTCCGGCGAGCGGCGTGCGCGCCGACGCACTCCACAAAGGCACTCGCTGTCGTGCACTAGACGACTGCCGTCGTATAGGTGCCCGCGTAGTTAATTTAATTTGCGCATACCGAATAGCGTCTGCTGTGTAGTGATAATTGGCGGCTTTGTATGGGCCAGCAGGCTACGAGCAGGCCAGACAGGCGGCCTCCGGTGTCTAGACACTAGACGGGCCATTGCGATTTGCGAGATCACGTTTCGGCCGGCCGAACATGCTAAGTGCACGTCTGGCCGCATACATGAGCCCGTGGAGCGCAGAAACTAATACAGGATGTGCCACTCCCACGCACTTTGTTACTTTCTTTTAACATCACAACCCACCGATACAAAATCCACATTTTTTACTTCCTTTCATTCTTTTAACAGTTCTATTGTTTGAATTGAAACGAGTTTAAAACTAACTAACTAAAACTTTATTAATATCTCTACAATCTACTCAAACACATACCAATAAATGTTTATGAGAAAGTAAAATCTAGAAAAAAGACATTGATTTTACAGATAACCGTAAACGTTTTAATATTAATTCCTAAAACTGATGAATGTGGAATTCTTTACATGTGTTACCAGGACATAAACAAATATATCCGATTTGATACGTAATAAGGAATGTTAAGAAGGATCTCATTGATATGATTAACGTATAATAATAATTAGTTGTATGTAATTAGATATTATTATAGTATTAGCAAAAGTAAACGTACACTTTTTATAATAGATTAAGTACGACACCAAACTCCTGGATACTAAAGTAATGAAGTCATTATGTAAACAAGAACTTTACAAGTTTGCACCAACTTCTAAACCGGTCTGGGGTCACTAATCATTTACATTTCCATGAGATTATCTTAAATACATATTTATAAGAGGCATTAAATAGTATTTAAGTTATTCCCTATTAGTTAGACGACAGCAAATATATTCTAGAAACAGGCCACGAGTTACAAAGTAACTTTGTAAGGATATCTCTTCACACTTTCGCTACGCCATCCATTTGTTTGTTTTCCATTGAAGTCGTTGAACAAACCATTGTACACCTCTTCCACGATGTACGACAAAGGTACCAAGCAAATTAGCATTTTCTTATGCATTGTTTATATGAAAACTTAATAAATACAACGTCTAAGATATTAGACGTTAAGATAACTTAGACAAATAATAATAAGAAAGATATCAAGTTATATCGCATCCAGCGCTTACCGTGTGAAATATTCTAACATCCACAATAAGTACGGAATCTCGAATGTCTGTGTACATACATATCAAAACACAAAGGCCTAGAGCAGACTGCATAAAGAGGTTCGGTTGCTCAGTGCTCCGATGTCTAGGATAATCGCCTACGAGAGAGTTGACAAATTACACTAATAAATTACATTCAACAGAATACGTACAAAAGGAAAAATTACTATGTGAAATTACTTACAGGGATTTCTATAATAAAATGCGCTGAATTCCAATGAATGTAAGATTTAGTAAGACGGCACTCTGAACTAGATTCCGGAGACCCAACGTTTTTTCAAGGGTTTGAATATTTAGTTATTTTTTAGTATTCTCATACTCAATTACCATGGATTCTGCTCTATCATATGCTTTTTAGAGAAACGATGCAAAGAATGAATCTATTTTAAAACGCGATAACTATTATATATTGTCTCTAAGACACACTTGCCAAGTAACATGATTATATTCCAGAGTACGGAAGATTTGGGCGATGGTAGAATTTTTTTAACTACCAACTTTATGTTGGGGTTTTTAACGTATGAGAGTCAGAGTATTATGTATTAACGTGCTTCACCATCTACTAAGTTATTACTTATGTAAGAACAAGCAAACATACAAACAGTAAAGGAACAATGTTAAATAAACCAATGCGACAAACCTACATTTACTATATAGTGAGACATTTACTTGATGGCAAGTGATGCGTCTGCCAGAAACACGCTGATGCTAGTTATGATGTACACAGCATCACACTGTGCTCGTCGCGTATATAGTGTTGTCTCGTTACCTAGGTAATTTCATTAGCTACAAAGCCCTTCAAATTAAACGTAGTTATATTTACACAGTACTGTTTGACTGTAGCGAGAGCTGCTGCTGGTACCTCCTCAGATGGTCTCCAACAACTGAGAGTTACCACCTACCGACCTCCACGTGACTAAAACTATATAACAGCGAGGTTTCACCACTTTTTTGTACGTAAAATTAATTTAGTGTACACCCTTTTGACTATAAAGGGTTGTTATAATTATAAAGATAAGAACCTGTTCGCCATAAAATTATATTCTTTTTTTACTGCCTACAACTTCCGCCGCCAACAGTAATGTGCGAACAGTCAATGTCTTCCGGTTTGAAGTGCGTTATAGCTAGTGTAATTATTAAGGTAACAATACTTAACATTTTATATAGGAAACGAACACAAAATGGTGCTGTGTATACCAATACTAACTATCGCCAAGTTGTTATGTATAGGACTATCACTTAAAATCGAGGGTATGCCTTACTTGTTCAGTCTCTGCGTTGATAAAAAAAAAGTCATTGAAAACGATCGTATATGTATTCTATGTCTAATATTCTAACTAGCATATCTATTTTACGTCATATTAGTAAAATTGTAGTACCAGTTGGCAGTAGCCAAGTCACGGTTTGTTGTTGAATATTGTTTACGCACCCTTACTCGTACTTTTTTTTATTTAGTTAAGCGACGAGACAAGTGGGACGTTCACCTGATGGTAAATAATACGCATGGCTATAACAATGGGGTGCTAGTTAGGATAATATATACTCCACCATAATGTGCTCGTCGTCTGAGACACAAATGGCGTCTGAGAAATAATTATTACACTAGCTTCAGCGCCCTTCAAGCTGGAACACTGTACACTAATGTTTGGCGGCAGAAATAGGAGCTGCAGTGGGTACCGGAGACTGTCTAGGTACATACTTAGACGGTCTAAACCGTCAACAGAAACCTACCACCAATAAACATAGTATACACAGTGTTTGTGTTTAAAAACGACAACCAAAATTAAAGGCAAAAAATTTATTTTGATCACCAAAGAGGTCCTGACGATCAGTTCTTTCATCTAGCAAAAAATAAAACCAGATACATCTTTGAAAGATGGGTACCAAGGAACATAAAGATTGGTATACACGGTCATCATCCAAACGTTACTACTTAAAAAGGACTATTTGTGGGTTAGGTCATTTCCGCTTTCACCTGCTGTCTCGTGCTAATAAGAATAGGACTAAAGTAAGTCCCGCCTGTCGTAAAACGCGACTAAAAGTGTTAACGGGTTCGTGGGCTTTGAAGGTGGGGGCCACCATTATCCACTAAGGGAACTCGGGATAAACAACAAGTACGAGGTGATCTAGTACTTGTCGCACCAAAGCGGGGGTATCGAGGAGAGCTACATCCCTCCCTGAGACATAATTTAAGCTTAGTGCCGGAAGGCACCGTTGCTTTGCGTAGGAACATCCGGGGCGTACTGCAAAGCATTGAAGAGGACCATGGAAGGGATCTCAGTGGGTATAAATCCCACATAACCTTGTCTTCCCCCAGCAGCAAGGTACCTTTTTAGATTTATTCCTCGATAACAAAAAAAAGTTTTTCTGCTAAACTACATACAATTGAAAGCATATATTGCCTATCGCTTTGATTAATTAATCTTTATATGCGAAGAAACATATAAATGTATTTTTATAAACAGACCCTGATACATAAATTCAGTATATCAAAGTAGTTAACATTATTATGTAAGATAATTTCCGTGTATATGTATATATATGGATATAATAAACGGTTTATAAAATATTTTAAATGTGGACGAGATGCCAATGTTAAGATGGATGTGTGGTGTTGCGAGGATGGATAAAATTAAGAATGAGTCCTATTGTATTGAGCTGAGTGTTGGGCCACCAAGGGTTGGGATGAAAGAAGATTACATGTGGCTGAGATGCGAATGTTAAGATGGATAAAATTAAGAATGAGTATATTAGAAGAAGTCTGAAAGTTGTTCCAGTGACAGAGAAATTGAGGAGCAAGAGGTTAGCGTGGTACGGGCACGTTATGCGGAGGGATGAAGTAAATATAACAGAGAAAGTAATGAGAATGAACGTGGATGGATAAAAGGGTAGAGGAAGACCGAATAAAGTGTGGATGGTTTGTGTGAAAGATGACATGTGTAAGAAGAGTGTGAATTTGGATATGACGGCTGATGGATATAGAAGTGAAGTACATACTGTGCTGACCCCACATAGCTATAAAAGGGCAGGAGGAAGAAGAAGGAGAAGAAATGGTTTATTAAATTCATATACCTATTTGAGGTAGAAATCTGTTTCCGAAAGCTGTCCTGGTAGCTACCACCGCAGCGCGTATTTCTGCTGCTAAACAGCAGTGTGCAAACGTTAATATCGTCCGGTGTGAAAGGCGCTAGCTAAGGGCAGTAGCTAGTGTAGAAGAGCGTGACTTGGTGCGGTGTATGACATCGTATGCAGAAAAACGTTGTAGGAAGGGGTATCACTTAACATTAGGTGAACATCCCGCTTGTTTCGTTGCTTAGTTTAATTAAAATAAAGATAATTGTAAACAGCCTGAGTAAGGTCTCTTTATATAATATTTTGACGAATACGATGCATTTAGTGTATATATACGATGTAGTTAGTGCTGTTCGTGCGGTCGTACGAGTTGAATGCCTGTAACGTATATAAGGGTATGTATCGAAACAATATAGTAAATAATAACAGGATATTTTTTTATTTATCTATTCAGTTGAACTGCTCCGAACTGCTGCTGCTTTCTTCGTACAGCCTATTTTTCTTTATCAATGATCTTAGTCCATTGATTCATTTGGCGCGAATTGATGACATGATATATAGATCTCTGGCAGATGTCAGATGAATTTTTGCTGGTGGTAGATCCCTGTTATCGGAAAACGTCTAAATACCAACCATCGCAGCTCCTATTTCCGCCGCCAAACAGTAGTATGCAAACATTAATGTGATCTGGTATGAAAGGCGCATTTGTTAGTATAATTACTGGGGTAACGATACTTAACATCTTACGAAATAGGCGAAGAGCCCAGGGTGGTGCGGTGTATAACATCCTAAGTAGCACATTGTCATTTTCACGTCCCGTTTTGTTAAATAATATAATAAGTTTTGTCGCCTAATGAAATCTTTAAGCCAGTGGTTGGCAAACTTATCAGCTAAAGAGCCAAATATGAACATTACATGATTTAAAAAAATGAGAGCCAAATCTGCTTGCTTAGTAAACTTTTATAACACTAAACAAAACTAAATTTCATAGTTAATAAATATTTATTCATGAGAACAATGTGCTTGCATCTCCTTGGAAAGTTAGAGTAAGTTTTTTTAATGAAAATATTATTGCATCTTCTGAGGATACTTGTGTAAGAATCAAAATCCAAGAGCCACATGCGACTCTGGAGTCGGACTTAGCCGAGCCCTGCTTTAAGCGAATATCTGAAAAATAAATAGATATGTGATAAGACTGTCTGAGGAAAAATCATCAAGCGGGATTAATGAAGAGTATGCAAGGCTGTGGTGGCGAGACGAGGCAGTGGCGGCGGTGGTGTGCGTTGAAAAGTGCAGGGCGTCAAATCGTAAGGTCGGACGGTCGGCGCGGGCGGCGCGGCGCGGCCCGCGGGGCTCGTTACGCCGTCTGCACAGCGAGCGACCTTGACACGCACCTGTTGTTGCCTGCCCGCTCTCCGTCTGCCCCTCGCGGCCACACAACTTTGCTCTATCCGTTCTGAGTCCACACCACACCTCGCCATTACACACACGGCACACACGCTCCGTCAGCGTCCCGACTCGAGCGTCTTACATATTTCAAATGTACATAATAAATTGAAAAATGCAAAGACCAATATATAAAAGAAACTAAACTAAACATATTAATGTTCAACTTGAACCGATAAGATAGCTATGGAAGGCTTCATCGAGAATTCTTTTTTTAATTTTAATTTCCACTATCATCATAGACCAGGGAGACTCTTCTACCACTTTACTTTTTATTCCATGTACGATAAAAGGGAAACAAGCTACCCCATAACAATGTGTACTTAGGATAACATACACTTCATACATAAATTGTGCTCGTCGCCTTGAGACATATGTTGTCTCGTTATGCCGGTAATTACACTAGCTGCAGCGTCTTTCAAATTGGAACATATTAATGTTTGCACAATACTGTTAAGCGGTAGTAATAGTAGCGGCGGTGGTACCTACCTATGACAGTCTCCGACAACTACCATCTATCCAACAGTGCGACAGAGACCCAACATAATAAAAATTTGGTAACAGATAAACATAAAATTTTACCTGTATTCTACATATATTTTTTTTACGATATGTAATAGATCATCTTTAAAAAATATTCAGAACACTACGGCTCTCATATTAACAGCCGAAACATAGCAATGATGTAATGGCAGCAGATTTACGTCGTGAGAGACCTAATCAGATGGCTTCGACAAAACCCTGCCATTTACCAAACTCCTCAATATATGACTCCGTCATCGAATCGGAGACCTCTGTGTTAGTACGCAAACGATTAGGTCTTATTTAATGGAGCCTAATAAATGTATCTTTTTACACACAAGTACAATTTATACTTATTTATTGTTTTATATTTATCAAAAATCTCAAATAATATATACATCAATCAAATATCACATCATCGATGCCACGCGGGTGTTATTATATATATATATATTCAAATGTATAATAGATATATGTATATACGTAAATAGGTTCTATATATATGATATAAGCTGATATATTTAGTTAGGATAAATGTAAAATAAATTGTTTACTTCTAATTATTAAAAAATTAATAAATAATAAGCATTTACATGTTAAAACTTAGCAGGCACATACATACGTGAATGTACTATGTATGAAATTCTGATAAAAAAAAAAAAAAAAATAAAAATTTGCTCTTAAACAAACATACGTGGCATACAATAAAAGCACCGAACGTTAAAGGATTCGAGTTCTTAAAGTCCAGTATCGTTTGGTGTTGCCTGATGTAAACATAATAATTGATGAGGCAACAAATCCAAAGGTCGCACAGCAGACGCTGTCCCGAGGGATGCGTTTCGACCCGTCCTTCACTGACACCTGTTGCAGACACGTCACAGAGCAGACACATACGGACAGTAGACGCATCTAGGTACACTTCAATACTCACCTTCACATTTTTCTTTACCGCTTACTTATCAACAGTTATAATTACTCAAGCGAGAATATGTAAGGAACAATTTTTTGTGAAGTGTAATCGGGTATTGGAGTCACAATTACCAGTAATTACTCATGAAATACAAAAGGTTTAAGTTCATAGCATATAATACGATGTCCTTTCGTTCGTTAAATAGTGGGAGAGAGGAATCTACAACTACCCTGCTTCTGGGAGAAGTCTAAGTAATGTGGCATTTCTTCCGATTAAAGCTTCCGAGATGGTCTCTGCCTACCCCGCTGGGAACGAGGCGTGATATATATGTATGTATGTATGTTCTTCCGATTAAAGCTTCTATCAATGCTCATCCAAGTGCTGTGAGGAGGCCCGAGATCTCCCACAGAGAGCACCGCTGCCTCTCTACACGACACCTAGTCTCGTCCTAGTGAAGTCTGTAACCCTCCCCAGCAGTCTCGACGAATAAAAGGATTTTTGGTACAGGCCAACAAGGCTAAGAGAACTTATCTTGGTTATATTCTTAATAGCTCGAGACCACAGACCAGAAAATAGAAGGTTCTAGAAAGAAGATAATTAAATCGATCTTGTAAGCAAAACTTTGCTTATTTCTAATGCTGACTAAATGTTTATTAACTATGAAAACTGGTATAAAGCGTCGTTACGAAAAATAAATTGTTCAGATAAGCTACCACTGGTTAGCTCAAGGTTTCGTTTGCAGCGACCGGTTGCCATTCGTTGAATTATCAGTGACATGGTCAATTAACTCGTTGAACTGTGTCTAAACGTTTACTTTTAACGAACTGAAGCGCTACCTCCATTCTGCGCGGGCGCATTAAAGCATTAGCCGCGCCCATTGCACGGATAACAAAACCCACTAATTGAATACATAACCGCAGTATGAACAATATAAAAAAAAACAACAACATCACCGTTTTAGTGACGGAAAATCCTCAATTAAAATTTATCGTCTCACTAATTGTGAATTATAACCCATCCGTTTCACGGGTCAAAGCTGTTCCGTCTGCATAGATGAATCCATTTAACCATTCTGTTACAGATCAACAATCATTAACAGTCAGACAGTCTAAATTGTTTTCTATATATATCCATAGAAGTGAAAAAAGTAAATAAGACGATAGTCAAACAAGACGGAGGCCAAATCCCGGAGCGCCGGTAATGTTATTATTTCTACTATAATTAGACGTTGTTTAGTGGGCGGAAGATATTTCGGCATCAAGAAACTACGCACGATGCAGTAAAGTGCTTAGTGGTGTGTTACAGAATATCGGATGAATGAAAGGAACATGAAGTAGATACTTTTTAATACGTAAAACAAACCGGTTTTTTATAAGCAACATAGAGATACCCGTAAACTTGTTTTAAAGTGCATTTGTATGTACAATCAATACCAACTTAATACAAATTTCTATTGGAATCATCGTCGTAATTTTCTGAGCGTAAGCAGTCATTTTTCTTGGCATATAAAAAAATCGCTAGACTCCAACGACTCACTGGTCAAAGCATTAACTCAATGGGATGAAAAGATAACTCTTTCATCCTCGACAGTAATAGTTCAATATGTTTCTATTAATCAAGTAGACGATTGAGTTTCTATGAAACATTTTCCTCGCAACACACGACATGATCTCTTATTCATTCCAGACGATTCTCTATTAGTTTCGACTAAATTTAAATCAGTCGTTTCATTGTTTTTGCAGTAAAGGATAACAAGCATGTTTTGGTTAAAGCGTTCGTTAATTATTAGCGTGTGCGGAGGGTAGTTTCGGATGCGGGGCAGGGGGCTGCGGGGCGCACAGGAAGCGGCGTAGACGGCGCACCCGCCGGCGCATACGTAATTCGCGAGCCAGGCGCCACCTGCCCTAAGTCCGAGGTCACCCTGACCTTTCACTTACGCCCTGAACTATCTCACCTGTGATCTGTACTTACATAGCTTACGATAAAAGAAATTACTTATTTAAGCTTTCTTACAACAAGCCAAGAAAAAGCACAATAGAAAAAGATTAATGAAAAGTCTAACATATTGCTATAAGGCTTTCTTTCCCTGAAAATCTCTCCAGTAGGGGAAAAAATACTAAAAAAAGACGAGTTCAGAAAAAAACTAAACTAAATACATGATCTGCACTGAATAAATTATAATTAGTTTACGTTATATTACACAAACAACCTCTATAATTAAATTTTTTAAACCTTTAAAAGCTATTTTTAATGAAATAAGCTAATTTAGTTTTTATTTACGAATATACTAACTACTAACACTGCGCCTAAATATCATAAGGTGTCTGCGTGACAATATTGAATTGAATGATGAATCAAGCTCGCTCAGATTATTCTAGCTCTCATTTGTACATACCCTGAAGTCAATGTACTTAATAGCAGATTTACATTATGAGAGTGGTTATTAGATGGGGTCAAAAAAAAACCTTATTCAGTTCCACAAAATGGCACCCTACTCTAATCGTGGACATCCGTGGCCAAGCGGTAGTAGTTAAGTATAGGAGCATAACCGTCTTAAGTTTGCCTTTCTCATATGTCGCTCTTGTGTATGATACATAGTTATCCAAATACTAATAACAGAAGAAGATTATCTATAGTACAGGTTTTGTATATCAAGGGTTGTTTATATATAAAAGAGATAGAGATTTATTGACTCATCACAAGATCTCTGAAAATATTAGATGTTAAGGTTCAACATTTGGTAGAGATGTTGTTTCTGCCATTTAGAGGTCAGCTAAGAATGGATTTTAGAATTCCTTCCCATAGGAAGTTACAGGGGTGTTACATTCAGGAATACGGGCCGGAACATCCAATACTTACGTCCATTGAAATCGTACACTTGTTTGATATTAATATAAATAGAAAAACAATAAAAGTTCCATAGACCAGAATCCATAGACGACCTTTTATTTATATGTTTTAAATTACCACTTTTGTAAAGTTTGTTATTTTTAAAAACAAGAAAAAATAAAAGGAGTTAAGGTTATATATACATCCTTTAACTTATTTTTATTCTTTGGTTATTACTTTTTTTAGTTCACTTTTAAAACGTACTTATAGAACTTGATTACAATAACATATATACACCATATTAGAGTAATAAGGCTAAACACTGTTTTGAATAAAAGAATCATTCTTCATCAGATGAATTCAAGGTCAGAATCCGATGAGCTTTATAAAACAGTTAAACTACTAGCAGCATTAATCATCATCTCTAAGTCTTAGTCATCAGTCTCTAACTCTTCGCATAGTTCTCTACCAAACAAAGAAAATTAAAGCCACATCAGTTGTTTGTTTATTTTTAACTATTTAATTAAGAGTAAAATGTTATAAAATTATATAATATTAACTGTATAAACTAGCAGACAATGCTGAAAGACTGTCAGGCTGACTGACTGTAATCGACAATCAGGTGGACGTCGCAGGAAACCGCTGGATCGGTCGGTGTGTACATCTTTAGGAGAGGCTAGCATGACTATCGGCTGATGATGATGATGATGAATGAATAAGGATAACTGTTTAATTCAAAATACACTTACAACGAGTGAATAATCGCTGGTGTTATAAAAAGCTGCAGCCGGCGACGTTGATTAAATGTTCTAAGAACGCATCGGCGTCCGCTCCCGCTGCGACTTCTCCATTTAAGTCAGAGGAACAATTAAATGTATTGCAGCAGACGTTCCGTGATCCGCACATAAAGCTGCGTGTTTACGACCGCCGTTAAGTGTTGCCGACGTTTAGAAATTATTGGACACAATGATCCGTATTGCCGCTAACTCGACCGCAGTTAGCTCCGTGCAATTGCCGGGACAGTAAAGTCTCTTTACAAATGGCTGTAGACTGGAAAAGTTCGGTCACCGAACTGCTTAATTCCTATTAAAAAAAAAAACTATAATCTTACAGCAGACAGGAAAGATATCCTTTTTTTTATTCCATCTCAAGATAGAATGATATACACCACACCATATTGTGTTGATCGTTGTGAGACACAGAATGTTACATCTCATTAGCGAGTTAATTTCACTAGATACAACGCCATTCAAACCGGATGCTTATGCACAGTTGTCTTACCGTAGCAATAGGAGTTACAGTCATAGCTACAAAGGTCTCCAGCAACATAGATATGCTACTAGTAACTTATATGTATTATATATACTAACTTTTTCACGCTCGCTCTGCTAGCCGTAACACCCCCGTAACTATCTTTGGGGAAGAAATTATTTAAAATTTATTCTGAGCTGACGTCTAAATGGCATAAGCAATAAATACCTCAACCAAATTTTGAGTCTACGTCTGATACTTCCGGAGATCTCGTAAGGTACTAGCTCTATATCCTATTTATATTATATATACTAATGCAAAATTAGACTTGAAATTTGCGTATATTCCTTGAGGCCAACCGCAACCGGAAATGACTTTCTATTGCAACCGTTACTATAGCAACCGCATAAATAATACGAAATGAAAATGTTTATAAAAGTCGATTGGAAATAAAATGATGAAGGATCTGTGAAGTTCAAAAAATAAATAGCCTGTAAACATCTTGTCAATACATTCACTAGTTTTCACGTGATTGGCGAACAAAGGAAACGCATTTTCATTATATATATATACAATATATAATGTATTATTTAATATATTCAATTATTAAGAAAATTATTCTCTAAATGTCCGATGTTTGCTAAACTGATAAATATTGATACGTTCCTTCTCTAACAACATATAAACGTCTATTGCCGTTAAGGGCGATACTTATCGACTTATAAAAGGGCCATTACTGCTGAAAGGTGCTTGTTAGGTGATGCTTTTTTCTAAAACCTTACATAAATTTAACTCTTTACTTAACAGCTGAACAGTTTCAATTGTTAATCAGTAGTTTTATTACCATCGAACCTTTACTATCGCTAGTTAAAACTACGAGTTATATCTATTGAGCTAACAGTTATCTATCTAAGTTTCAAATTATATAACTTCCTTTTTCATTAATAATGTTAGTTAAGAATAAATTTATTATCTTCATATTGCTATTGTTTTGTATGTGTTATACGTTTTATCTATATTTGAATGGGAAGTAATTACCATTAACAGCAACGAGAATAGATTTAATGATGCACAAGCTTATATGCTTATTAACAATGGTAAGTAGTAATTAATTGAAAAATATAGAACTTATAGTTTAAAGGGGTTAACATTGACAGTTCTCATATCATCCCCTTTTGTATAAATATATACTAGGTACAAACTCACGATGTTCACTGCTGATAGGTCTTTGTTGCCGGAAACCGTCCAGGTAAGTACGATTTCTGCCGCCACATAATACTCTGCAAATATAACTGTTCCAGTTTGAAGGGCGCTGTAACTAATGAACTTACTGGGATACCGTGACTTACGGGTTACGTATCTTAGTCTTCATGCCGATGAGCACAATGTAGTGTTGTGTATATCATCATATCTAGCGCCACATAAGCGTATCATTTACCATCTGATGAACTTCTTGCTCGTCTCGTCGCTTCGTATATTAAAATAAAGGATTTTCATTTGTCTATACTAATACATAAGTAGAAGTAATGTAATGTATAGTATGGAAATGATGCAGTTTTGCATGAAGCCGAGGTGCATGTGAACATGCAACCACGGTAATGCAAGTTCAGTTCCATCGCCGTAATCAACGCTGGGAAAGCTCAGCCCCGTTGCTCATACAAAATGGACTTAAGGCGACAGCGTCACGCGAGCCCGCCATCAAAACAGTAGCTACTTTTTATACATCGTGTACTTTCTATGCAGATTTTATAAATTATAAGTAAAATGTACTAACAACATTGAAATAACAACAGTTAAAACTCCATCTAAATATTATTCATCATTATAAAAATGTTTTTTTTTTACATCATTACAAGAGAGTGATATCAGACGAACTTAAGAAGGTACAATGTTTACACGTGACTGAAATTTTCGTTATATATTTATATTTGTAGGTACAAACGTCTGAATAATTATTTATTATATTGTATTTAGTGTATACCTTAATAAATTTTTTTATTTATTTATTAAATCAGCCGAATGCGTACAGCGGAAGATCGGGCTATGTCGTATTCTTTGAATGAGGTCTATATATCCAGCAGTGTACAATCTCTTTGACAATATCTTCCGATAAATGCACACCACAGCTTTACACATCCACGCACTACCGATTAACTATACACAAATTCCATATTCCTCACAAATCCTACCCAAACTACAATTGCCAACCTGCATGTACTGTGGTGACTTAGGAACAATACTCTCCAATGAGCGCTGATGATGATAATGAACTCTCTCTTGTAGATGAATGTTTACGAAGGACATCTGCAGCGCATATTTCCGTTTGCAGAAGTAAAGTCCAAATATTACTAATTAAAAAGCACTGTAGCCAGTGGAATTCCCTGGTTAACGAGATATGCTTCACGTCCGTGGTCAATGAGCGCAATGTAGTGCTAATAAGACATCCTAATTAGCACCACATTGTTATGAACAGGTGTATAACTAACCACTGGGTGAATGATCTGCCCGTCTGGCTACTTTATCAGTATAATTAAAAAAGTTTAAAAAATTACTAGTAAATTCATATTTAAGAGGATCCGTCGTCAAAAAAAAATATTGTTACATTGATCAAAGTTTAACTAGATCGGATCTAGAACAAAATGCATTAGTAAATTAGCTACCATAAGAAAAATAAACATTTAATGAACTTCTGCTATTATATATCCTTGCCCTAGACCGCAGATATTTAATGATATCCATAATTATTAAAGTATATATTATAAATAACAATAAACTCCCACTTAAAGTTCCCACAACTGGCACTTGAGGTCTCATCTCTACAGGAGAGAATTAACGCCATTTATCCCTCACGCTGGCCAAGTGCCAGTTGATAGACATCACATGCCTAAGAAAGCTGCCGTTATTAGAACATTACGGTTTACTCGCAATGTTTTCCTTCAAGCTTAGTGGGGATCGAACCCGAGCCTCTCCGAGATATATAGCATATATAACCGCCTAATAAAACTACTGTGGTACCCAGCTTCTAATAAATTTAATAAACTATATGCAGTTCTGTTTTATTATTATTCCATAGAACGACGAGACGAGTAGAACGTTAATTAGACATGTGATGTCCGCCCATAGTAACGCAGCGCTAGTTACGATGATAAACACTACACTATATTGCTCCTTTAGTTTTAGATACATCGCCTTTCAAACTGGAATACAGTAATATTTACATACTAATGTATGGCAATAACAATAGACATTGCTATTGCCAAAAACTAGTGTATAATTGTCTTCATAAACGGGCCTTGGCAATGAAGACATACCACCATTGCTACAATATGAATGATAGTAGTATAAAGTTTACTGCTGCTTTCATTCTTTTTTACCACCGCAGCGCCTATTATGCCGCCAAAGAATAGTGAGCGAACATTACTGTGTTCCAGTTTGAAAAGTGTGAGCTAGTGTAATTACTAGAGTAACGAGACTCAACAACTATGTCTCAGGCGACGAGTGCAATGTGGTGCTGTCTATAACATCGTAAATAGCGCCACGTTGTTATGGGCGGACGTATCTCTTACCATCAGATCAATGTTCCGCCCGTCTCGTCATTAATAAAAAAAAAAAAACAAGTAACAAAAAAGCATTTTCTTTTTTATTGAAGCTTTCATCTTAACATTATTAACTTATAGCAATCGGTAAAACATAAAATTAAAACCAGTTTCTCGACTAGGTTTCTTGAAAGCATGTGCAAATAAGTTGATCAATGGCTGCTGCGGATGCGGGCGTATCTAGTTTTAATTGTTCCAAAATGAAATGGATATCCAACGCCACAGCAGTCGTTGTAGTATAGATATCTTAAGAATCTACTGTTCTTAAGATTTGGACTATAGGTAAATATTATACAATGACCAAAGGTGGTATATTTTCATTCTCGCCATACTTCACATGTAGATCGCGGCCCCAGTGGGTCGGTTAATATCACAAGAAAAACCATTTCTCTAGAGTCCGTTTCCCTTAGTCGACTTTTACGCCATGATAGGCAGATATAATGATTAATTTTCTATGAATGTGATACATATCTTGGATTATACCGATCTATTAGTTATTTTTTTTTTCTTACATTCCATGAAGCGACAGGACAGGTAAGACATACCTGTTAGTGACACGCCTGCTCTTAACAACGTGGCTTTAGTTACAATATACACAGTACCACACTACGCTCGTCGCCTGAGGCATAAGATGTAGAGTCTCGTTATCCCAGTAATTACACTAGCTACAGCGCCTGGCAAACCTAGCACAATAATTTTTGCACTCTACTGTTTGGCGATAGAAATAGACGTTGCTGTAATGTCTTCTTAGACGGGCTCTGGCAACGGAGTCTTACCACCAGTGCTACATTATAAATAATAGTAGTATAGTTTACTGCTGCTTGTTTTTACTGCTGATAGGTCTCTGTTACCAGACCGTCTAGATAGGTTACACTTCTGTTTGGCGGTAGAAATAGGAGCTGCAGTGGCTCCTACCTAGATGATCTGCGGCAAAAGAGATCTACCACCGCTTTTTTACATTAGGGGTAGTGTTTTAAATAAATAAAACTACCATAATAGTTATTATTAAGTTTAATGAAAAACATTTATTTATATTTGTTATTAGAATTCATATTAAGAGGCTACATGTTTTTGCCGATTATCATTAGATAATAGAGAAACGATCGGAATATGTTTCTGATGAAATGTCTTCAAGGTTAACCTTAGTTCTTACAAGAAACATATTAATTCAGAAACTGTTAGCGAAAGCACATTCATTTTATTATTATCGCCTTGTTTATACATATTAAACTAATAATTAGACTTAGAAGGTTGATGTTTATAACCTGCACCTGGTAGAAAGGGGAAGAAATGGTTTCACGAAATAGAGTGGACCGGATCGAATTGGTTTCCTCGGTCTGATCGCCAAATATCAGTTTGAAGAGGGTATCTAAAGAATGCCGATAGACAGCCAATTTTACGTTCCGACTGCTGGGGCACAGGCCTACCCTCAATATGAAGGCGTTTGGGCCATAGTCACCACGCTGGCCCAATGCGGGTTGGTGCCTTCACACACGTTGACGCTCACGATGACCTAAAGAATGAATGAATACAAATCCTATTTATGTTCAATAGCAGACATAAGTTGAAATGATGATAATAAATAAAGTCAATGAGCGGAATTAAGTATTTTAAGTTACAGTAATAGTGCACTAACATTTCTCAACTAAAGAAAATTATTCTAGTTAATAGAGGAAAGAGAGTATTAAGTGTAATAACAGCTTTTGTAAAAGGTAAGTTGAGAGTAGTGCATTTTAATGACGTCAATTACTTCGCTGCTTTATACCACGCGTGATTATAGCCAAGCATCAGATAAAAAAAAAAACGACAGAGTCCAATAATTAGACCCCCCCTCCTGATCCTGTTCCTGGGAACACTGTAAAATAAGTAATAACAACACTCAATTTATCCATACAAACAAGATTAAAGCGTCTTTAATATCAAAATGACAGTTTAGTTGTATAATGAATGTAATATCATTATTGCTGCCGACAAACGGTAGTGGGCAATCATTACTGTATTCCGGTTTGAAGGGCGCTGTAGTTAATGTAATTACTGAGGTAACGAAGCTTAACATCTTACGTCTCGAAGTGACGAACGCAATATGTAAATACCATTCTTCACTCACCATCAGGTGAAGGATCTGCTGATCATGTCACAGTATTAAAAAAAAAAAACGTATGATGGTATGTTATCTCGTTAGACGAAGTTAAAGTTATATCAATTGCTTTAATTACGTCTTTTTGTATGAGAAAATAGTTCTAAATAAATACTTACAGGATCAGGTTTGTGGTGGTCTCTAATTAAAATGGTACCTTTTGTTAATAATCTGAGCATCCTTATTAGTGTATCGTAATTATATTAAGTTTGTTAAATATTATTGGGGGGGACTGTAATGTCTACCAGGTGCAGGTGGATTTGAATTGTATCCTAGAAACTGCCAGTCGGAAAGCAGTTTCCTTTCCTCAAATTATTCTCCCTTTTTTTTAATTGGGGGATATCTTCTTAAAAGATATGTTGCTTCTGGGGGGAAGATAAGGTTATGTGTAGCTTCTACCCACTAAAACCTCCTCGGTGGTCTCCGCCGGTGCATTAGAAGAGGCTCCGGGATCTCTTATGCTTAAAAATCCCATAGAAGGGCAAAGCTCTCTTTAAAACTATTCTCTCCTTAGTCGCCTTTTACGACACGCTGAGATTAGTGTCGATAAGGATATTTTAATCCTGCCACAAAGCTCCACGATGAGAGACGCTAAGTAACATCAAAGTTAAATAATAATATTTTAGAATGAAAATGTAATTTAATCGGAATTATAATTTAATGGATCTAGAAAAGCTTTGGCAGGAGGTTGTAGCATCTTGGTGCGAGACGCCAATCGCAAGGTAGCCGGTCCCAGTTTGGAAGTTGGCACATGGTACGATGGCGCAGAGCCCGAAGTGCCTAGACCGGCTTTACCATCGTTGCCAACGAGCGGTATCTAGAAAGAAAATATTATTACTATAATAATGTAAACGTTCAGAGAAAAAAAACAATAGGAAAAGCAATTCAAAAAGTTAAAACATCACCATTGTAAATTTTATCATGACTTTTTAAAAAAAAATTGTGAGGAAATCCCATCATTATCAGCTGACAGATGTCCACTGCTAGATATAGGCGTCCCACAAAGATCTCCAAGTTTTAAGGGGTTCATACGGGGCGATTTGGGCCACTTCCCATCACGCTGGCCCGATGCGAGTTGGTGGGAGTCAGGGCCTTGTTTATTGATTAACAGGGCGCACCACAAGCTGGTGAGATTGGCTTGGGTCTCAATAGTTCCCCCAATAGGTTCCCGCCTTGTCGTGGCGGAGGGGCTCAGTAACCGTGGCTTGGTCATCCACGGTGAACCCAAGAGGCCCGAGGCGTAGTGATGTAGGTAGGTAAAAAAAAAAGTCTGCCTATAATAACGTAGCGCTAGTAAGGATGATATAAACTGGACCAAGTTGCGCTTGTTGTGTCATTAAGATGAGACGTTTAGTTTTAATACCCTGATGATATAATTTCACTAGCTACGGTGCCCTTTAAACCGGAACACAGTAAAGTTTGCATACTACTGTCTGGCAGTAGAAATAGGCCCTGCGGTGTCCTACCGGTGTACCTATCTAGACGCACTCCAGCAAGAGACCTACCACCATTTAATACAGATCATAAAAACACCACGTTGTAGACGTTTTATCTTAAAATTTACTACCAGTAAAGATAACAAGTATTGATTAAAAAAAAAATTTGTACGTGTTAAATGTTTGAAGAAAAGTGTAAATTATCTTTTTTATTAGTCTGCTCCTAAAAATCGATATGTATAATTATCGATTTTCCCGATGCAACGGAAACCAACATATACAATCAATACTGCCTCAGAAAATCTTATATAAGTATAAATACCTTGTACTTAGTATATATACTAAGTAATTTTATAATTAAATAGTGATTATGAAATATCAATATCGCATCTCACATGTTTAATTACTTTAGATCACAAGTTTTAAGTATAGCCTAAGTAGAATAAGCTTAGATATTACACATAATGCACCTCACGGAAACCATGACATCAGTATAAGTTTTACACGTTTTTTTACTATTTTGCCGCTGGATTCTGATAACGTGGAACCGATCGATATGGATCTTTGGGACAAGCCTATGTCCATCAGTGGACATCTATCGACCGATGATGATGATGATGAAAAGGGTTTTATTCCAACGTCTTATTCTTTCCTTGGTATATTTTAAAGAACTGCCTCTATAAGAAAAATATTTTTCTCTTTCTTCAATGCGCAACGAAAAACCGTTTGCTTCGTAAGGACCTCTGGATCCGTTTAAGGTCCAGTTGGAGTTTGATTGATAGGACTTTGAACGATCGTAGTTAGTTGCCACATTCGTATTGTAAAACACTACGTATAAAATTCTGCTTCTATTTAACAGATTCTTCTCATGTAAGACATCAAAAGATAAATATGTAAAAGATCTAAAGTCTTCTAATTATGAGAACATTATTAATGATCCAGCCTGACTACCAGAAGGAATTAGATAAAGTAAGCAATTTTGACTAAGCTTTAACTTAATAATTTTATAGAGGCATAAATTTGAGTTTAAGCAGTAATTCAACATGGACGGAGGAAGTGAAAAAAATTACCGAAGCACTTGATTATAAAATCTAGACGACTACACGTCACAAAGTACAGAGGCAATTATTAGCAGGTTCATTGTCTAACATTCTAGACGAACGGAAGTCCAGATTTCCTGTGCCATACGCCGCAGACGTGTGCTAATCAATGAGGCCAATAACACTAATCAAAACATCTCCTTGTACGGCATCCTCAATGCCAGTTAAGCCAGACAGGTTCATTGATTTTCTAGTAGCAATTGGTTAAGTTTATTTATTCCAATCATACAATTGCAAATAAAGACAACATCACCCACATTGTCAAACTTTACTAAAACACAAGAATTTTAAATTATAAATAAAACAAACGCATCGTCTCTTTGTCTAGATAGAAGCTAAAAGGAATGAAAACTCTCGTACCTAAAGAATATATCATGATAAATAAGGCTCCGGTTTAAAGTCGTTTAGGACTGAGCATTTGTTAGTTTATGTAATGTCGCAACTTTAACGGATCGTAAAGACCATATATGTGAAAATGAAGTACTTCATTTAGACTTTAAATTATGAGGAGAGCCGCGGTCGCGGTCGTCACAATGAAGTCATTTTATGATGCGCTCTTGAAGCGGTCACAATGTGTGTGCATCGATGGTTGACTCTCATCTGTGCGTAATGGACTAGTCGGCTATGAGCCTTTGTGCACGTGGTTGACTCTCATCATACCAATCCGAACGGAAATATTCGAGTAGTTTGCAATTATTTAAAGAAACCACACAGATGAAAGGGTGCAGTCGTGTATTTCATCTCGATTGCGATTCAAGTGAACGAAACCCTTACTAACAATGACTCATAGACTCATAACACCATAGATTTAATTCCCTTTCAATAATAGTACAAATTCCGACTGCATTGTACTCTGCATCTGTGACGCAGTAGCTAAACGCTTGCATTACAATATAAGGATCTCGGGTTGGTGGAGTTTGGTATGTATTAAAATGTTTTGAACCCGCCTGCCTATCCATCACCAAATCCACCGCCAAAACAGTTTATTCGCGTTTCCGCAGACAACACTTTTTTTTATATAGAAGTTATGTGTGGTTTTTATTCTCGATGGTTTCCTTCAATACACCGGCGACTTATACAATTTGGCTATACACGTCTCAAAGGTAAAAGCCCTTAGCATCCTCACATGACAAGCGTAGGGCTTTCCATCCTAAACCTATAGGAGAGACGTATCAGAGTTTTCAATAATCTTGAATAGTTAATGTTATAAACAATGTGGAGGCACCTTTAATACAATCGGTTAGATGCAACGCACATGGATGGGACGCGATGCAGTTTAGATAGCCAATGCGTTCGCCAGCTCAAGGATCCTTGCCGACGATACACTCGTAAGATACCACTGAGACGTGCCCGGACAATTTAAATTAAATGCCAAGGGAACAATAATTTCATAATCGCAATACTTTAATACAATAAACGTACTACAAAAACGTCCTATTTTCTTGTTTCATATATGACAGTTTAGATGATCATTAACTGTAAAATCAATTCGCAGGCTTGCAAACGAGGAGCCTTCATCGTCTGCTAAAAGAGAGTGAGAATTTGTCACACAATAGCATGGGTGTTAGGGAGATCTATGGTCTTCCTTGGGAAAAGCTTAATTGCAGTATAGGAAGACACCTTTGCGTTTAGCAAGCGATCCCGGTTCCCATGTTGATTAACTAAGACAGTCTTTAAGTGGACTAATATCTTCTATAACTGACATCCCGCTGAAAGCAGAGTCATTTGAAGATCCTCGAAAACGGAAACAATGCCAAACACAAAACAAATCTAAAATCATTTTTCTAATGAATCTCTTAAAAAAAATTACCTCCTACTAAATGGATGATAACTATCGATACTATAACTGAAGTACTAATTGATATTACAGTAATAAGACGAACGCTGTTAAAGTAATCAGATAATGAAGTGGATAAAGCAAAATGTTTTTCATACTCGTATTTACTATAACAAAAGTCTTCAAGGGAACCGGATGAACAGTTCAAAAGTTAAATATTGCAACAAATCAAAAAATATAAAAAGATTGAAACTAGAAACGTAACAAAGACACTTTTCATTAACGTACTACACTTTTAATTATGTATAAGTGGTACTATTAAATTTGTTATAACATGAAAGTTTCTAAGCATCCGTTGATGATTTAATCGTGCACGATACACCCAAGACATAAAATTTGGAAAGACCAACTGTGTTGAGCAGCGGTTCCTTTTGTAGAGTTTAATAAGAGGTCATCGCCGATTTCCCAGAGCTGCAGAACGTTGTTGCCACAGAGGGACTCCTTATAAGGCTTAAAACATAAGTAAAGGAAGAGCGCCTCGGTACCGCTGATCTGTATACAGATAGCATTTTATATGCAAATATTTTTCATATAATCGTGTTTTTAAGTTACGTACCGGAAACGAATAGTACGTAACAAGTCACAGGTGACTTAAAAAACCTGCAAATTGTTTAGGTAATACTTGCACTAATGAGGCAATGCAATCGTTTAAGTTGGAATACGTAATCTTAAATTATACTCGCTCTCCATATCTTATATAAAACCCTCTCACCATGTGAATAACCCTTGCTGGAACACGTCTTTATATTGCCATCATTGTACACCCACAGGTAAAATTTGCCAAGAATTATTGAAATTTTGTCCATGTAAATAGAATGATGAATTCCTCAGCTACAAAAGACTTTATCGAGTATGAGAAAAAACAAATATAATTGTGCAGTGATAATAAGAATGACTAAATAGTAAATATATTGATTTAGATCAGTAAAAAGAAGAATTACAGATATAGCAACAATAATATGAAATATCAAGTAATGTTAGAAAAACGGGGGGATCGCGAAATCAAAAATTACCAAAGTTACCGAGTTATTGATCCTAAAAATAAAAATAGTAACTATTTCCATTTTTAAGATTAATATCGTGTTAAATGTATAATTATATGAAAGATTTAAGATCATCAGAATGGTACTTCATGCATGTATTATTAGACATAACTCCCACCGACCCGTATTGGGCCAGCGTGGTAGGAAATGGTCCAAATCCCCCATATGAATCCGATCGATGTGAGGCCTATGTCAGCAGTAGACGTCCATCTCCTGATTGATTTTTTTTTAATAAATAACCGACAGTTATCTCTCTTTAACTGAACACTGAAACGGACAACGTAAATGAGCCTGAAATCACCTATATGGTGAACTTCTTGTGGTTCGAAACAGTAATGTTATGGCGGGAAATTTAAAATATGTAGATTAGCTGCACAGGTTTGGTAAAACGTACCTCAATTCAAACTTCACCCTACTTTGCCTCGGAATAGAACAAGGGTGCAATTTTAGATGCCGACATACAATTTACTACTTACCGTCTGCCAATCTAAATTATATGTTAACTGTTGTACTTATATTGACCTGTTAAGTATAGATATAAACAAGTTAAAGTTACAAAGCATAGTTTGAGTTGAGAGATTATTTCAATAGGTTCAGGGAGCTAAAGCATACATTGCTTATTTGCATATATGAAGCGTAAGCCCCTGCATTTAACAACATATACAATTCGACAAATCGAGGAAAGTTACTTTATTATACTTATGCTAATTATTAATAAAGGTAATCAAGTGTACATTAAAATCGACTCGGAAACATTCTCCGAATCGGTTGCTGCGTCTCGTTGCTCCCACCATCCCATACGGGCTGTACGAATTAAATCAGATGCATACATCAACAGGCTTATATCTGACGAGCGTGGCTGACGCTTTGGGGACTAAATGGATATTAAGATAACTTTAACGACAAAGATCGTCAAGATGTGAGCTAATGAAAAGGCCATCCGGGCCCCGTGCAGTCACTTCGAGTTGACTGTATAATTTATAAACTACACGAGTATCCAACTTCGCTTAACAGTATCTTTTATTATTACACTAAAGATTGTTATTAAAAATATCTACATGTAGGTATACAACATACCGCATTCTGGGTCTGGGTTTCTTCTCTCACAACTCTCCAACCAAAATACAAATTGAGGATTCAGCCCAAATATAGATTAACACAAGTCGCATGAGCTTTGGAAGTTGTTTTTGAAACCTGTGCTTTCCTCACAGTGTTATCTTCTACTGAAGGCCTAAGTCTGTGGGGATCGAACCTACGTACTTTCTTTCTAAAAGTGAGCAGCTATGGTCCCTTCATTTGACTGCAATAAATTTTGTTTTCATAAGAATTTTACGTTCTTCGTGTTCACTACCTTCTACCCTCAATAAAATTTACTCCAGCAGGCTATCTTTAGACGATGCTTAAACACTTAAGAATTGTATATAAATATACTAGTAGCTATTACATGTAGTTATGTTAATAGCATTTGTCCAATAGTAAAACCGTGTGCAATCCTAAATATCTGAATGATAAGTCTAGAGCGATTACTACCAATTAACTGGAATGCTTCGGAATCCAACTGATAATTAACAAGATGATTCCTAGGATGTGGTATTTTTGCAAATACCCAGAAAAGAATAATTGGCCACCAATTGCGACACCCCGGTTTGCGCGAACTTTAGCGTTACCATAAACGTAACGAAACAGGGACAGTGTTGCAATAACATTAACGAGTGTAATTAACCGATATTATGTTGAAATTATTATTGAACTATACACCTATATGTAACGACCTATATTAAAGGCTGAATTTTTATAGAGTGTGTATATATAGTGGTTTTATCGTGGTGTGTATATAAGGTTGTCAAATATCTCCCTTCCGCTTTTTTGCTCTTTATTCAATGCTTTATAAAAAGTGTTACAGTGATCGGATTTAGTTCAAATATGCGCCGTTTTGTTCGATAATCTGTTTCCATCTAGACGGCAACTTCATAATACCTCCCTCGTAGAAGCCCCCCTCCTTATTTGCGAAGAACTCGGACAGCCACTTTTCACAAGCCTCTTTTGAGTTCAACTTTACACCACCAAGGGCGTTCACCATGGACAGGAACAGGTGGTAATCACTTGGCGCTATGTCCGGGCTATATGGTGGATGCGATAAAATATTATTAAGGGGTGTAAAGAGCCCCGCACAACAATTCACGGATCTTTTTTTTTTGTTTCAAGGGAAATCTTCGAAAAGATACTCTGCCTTCTGGGGGGAAGTCAGAGTTATGTGAAGATTATTAACCACTAAAACCCCCTTGGTGGTCACCTTCGGCGTTTGGCGAGGTCACGGGATCTCCGTTCGGAACACAACCGCGGCCTCGCTAACGCTATGCTGGGATAGCTCGTCCCGGGGTCTGCTTATACAGACCCTACCAGCCTCGTGAGTATAACTTCATTGACCGGAGACCACGTCCAGCCATTGTCCTCCTCAGAGTCGTTTAGAAGTCAATAAGAACCCCTATCCTGATCGCCAACAACCCCAAAGGCCCATTATGGTAGGGGAGCACCATTCACCGGTAGCGCCACGACGGTTTCTTCTCCGAGCGGGATTTGTCCTCTCTCTATCCCGCTCGGCAGTATTGACGGATCTTAAGCCAACCTCACTTGCTCGTAGTGCACCATGTTAATCAACAAACAAGCATCTGGCTTTGACCAACCCGCATTGGACCGGTGTGGTAGTAAATAGCCCAAATCCCCCATATGAACCCCTATAAACGATAGCTGGCGGTACCAGAGGCTATGCTGTCTGTTCGCGGGTAACTGCTGGATGCGAGCAGCGCTTGATCGATGTGAAGGTCTTTGTGGGAGGCCTATGTCCAGCAGTGGATGTCTATCGGTTGCTGTTTAATATTATTTTTGAAAAATATATTACGTAGGTCACATATATTATGAATATATATAACACAAAAACAAAGGGTACTACACAAATCTACAAATCCACCGCTTTACTGACTGTAACTAGGTTTTGGGAAAGAATTTTCTAACATCCATTCTTAACTGACCTCTTGATTGGCAGAAGCAATATCTCTACCAGATTTTAAGTGTTACATCTAATTGTTTCGGAGATCTCTTACTGAGCCAATGTATCTCTAGATATCTTCAATATATATATATGTATAATAATTCCGAATTGAAAATTGCTGAAGGTAATTCTTTAACAATTATAGTATACTCTATACGAATGTGATATGATGCAGTACCACCAAATCGCTCAAAGTTTCAGAACTTGATTAATGGCAAGATAGCTTAGCGGTATCATAAACAAAACATCAAGATACTAAGACGAGATAGGTCCTACTGTCACATAAACAAGCAGTAAACACACCGATTGGAAGTTTATAGCTCGAACTTATTACGTAGCGGGGTACTGCCGTCTGGACATCAGCATACGAATGGCTCCAGACTGCAGTTTGACGAGCTTGTGTGCATGCACCCTTACCGTATACACGAATACACGGCACATTTACATTATTATTCCGTATATAAAAAAAAATACTTTGTTACTATTGTTCACCGGTCAGGACCAAAGTCATCGTACTTTTTATGCTGTTTTGCAGTGTAATTAATGTTAAAAAAAAAAATCCTGGAAACAATATTTTCAACGGATCTAAACTCGATAAGAAAAAAACCTATCTTTAGAAGAATCAAAATTTAAAGTATTAACTATTATTATTTTGTTAACATTTCATTAATTATAATAAATTTAAGGGTGTGTAAGGATTCAACAACTCACGGTATCCAAGCCAATCTCACCTGCTCGTAGCGCATCCTGCTAATTAACAAACGTGACCCTAACTACCATCAATTCGCACTGTGCCAGCGTGGTGGGAAATGGCCCAAACCCCTCATATGCACCCCTACAAACGTGGAGATCTTTGGGTGGGCCCTATGTTTAACAGTGGACATCTATCGGATGATGATGATGATAACATTTCATGTTTGTCGTGTTCCCGTAGGGAGCGGATCTTTTAAATTTTGATAGGTGCATGCAAATACAATATTCCTACTTCCTTATAATAATATAATACTTAATTATACGTAATAATTATTCCTACAATTCCTACAATTTTACTTATGAATACGTAATCTCGTGATTTTGATTGTAATGAAAATTATTTGATAATATTTTGATAATGAGCATTACCGCCTTTGGCCGTTACGGGCATTGTGGAGGCGTTACAGCCAGCAAAGCGAGCGAGGAACAGCTAATTATATATTATATTAAATAGTCACCAATACGATGGTATACTTTAAAAAAAGTTTACTGGTTTTACCCGACTTTACTCGTGGTAGGTCGTTGTCGGAAACCGTCTAAGTAGGTACCACCGCAACGCCTGTTTTCGCCGCCAAATAACAGTGTACAAACATTACTATGTTCCAATTTGGAGGGCGTAGTGTCTAAAGAAATTATCTGACCTATCGGGACATAATAACAATTTAATATAATCAGTGTTATTTTATTTACACAAGGTAATTTCGAAAACATGTCTAAAAGTAACTCCTTCGCTATCGTTTTCGACATACTACTCTACGTTTCTTGGTAATAGTAATAAGAATTTCTTATCCACTAGTTACATTCATTTATGCGCTTATATAAAATTAATGTATTCTCAATGGTAAAACTACATTCGAGAGTTTCTGTACGATATGGTATTATAATAAGCACCGACTACACTACCGAGTTTTGATGCGACTGCTTTCAGTAGTAAAGAACGTGTTTTAATGATATGTGCCGTATGAAATAATCAATGTCTATAAAAAGCCCCATATGCAGTAAAGAGCTAGACAAATCCACGAGACACGAGTCCATTACGCCTCGATCTGTTTTGTTTACACTACACACAACGTACATAAAGATAAAAATAAATATTCGATATAAATGTTGCCAGCCCGTTCGCGTATCGCCGTTAGCCGGTCCCGACGAGGGTCATTCCGGTGCCGGTGTGACAGTGGATTATAAAAATAAAAATGCAATAACGAAAATTGAAAATATCAGAAAAAAAAATAATTCATACGGGGCTTTTAATAGAAAGTGTGATCGAAGTTGTTATTGGCATCAGTATTATATTTATTTTATAACGCCGCGGCAAATTGGACCCGATCGCTTCGGACCTAATACTAAGGTCAGAGCGGATATTAAAAAGTTAAAACGGAAACCAAAAATTACCCGCACTAACAACTGCTGTAACTATATTCAATTTAAAGTACATATACTTTTATATTCATATGTTAACTTTTAATCCTTGCTAAATTTAAGGACTTATTTTTATTCATATATTTCAAATCGCGACTCGGAAATGTAATATATAATACAATAATACATCCTGTAAATGAAATTATATGATATAAAGGTGATGGTATAGCAAAAACTGAATTAACAAGATATCAAATTTTTTCTAATAATTATACTAATACTTATTTTATGACTGAACTAATATTAAATTAATTAAAATAGATTAAAGGAAAGAAAAATCACAAACTACTAGTCCTTTTAACCTAGATTTATTAAAATGTTCATTGAGCGAAGCGACACAATGATCAAGAGCTCCTCGAAAGATCAAGATCACCTGCTAATAAGTGATACGACTGCCGATAACCACTAACGCTAGTTAGGATGATATCATCATCAGTCGGTAGACGGCCACTGCTGGACATAGGCCTAACCCGAAGATGTCCACATCGATCGGTCCCGCGTTGCCCGCATCCAGTGACTCTGGTAGAACGTCGGTCCAACTCTTAGCCACTTGAGAACCTCACTACGAACTCATCGACAGTCAGTCCTTCGTGCAATATGCCCTGCCCACTGCCCACTTAAGTCTAGAAACCTTTTGGGCTATGTCGGTGATCTTAGTTGTGTCCCTTTGTGTGACTATAAGCCTTTATATAAAGCCTGTAGTAAGGGATAAGTAAGTTAGGATGATATACACAGCACCATATAGTGCTCGTCGCATTAAGACAAGATGTTAACTCTCGTTTCCTCAGTACTTACGCTAGCCACGACACCTTTCAAACCGGAACACAGTACTGTTTGTACAGTTTGGAGACAGAAATAGGGCCTGCGGTCATCATTATCATCAAGCTATAGACAATTTAGCAATATGTGTTGATAATACTTATTAATATATTATATTTATTAGAAGTAGTAGTGCAGTAGAATTAATGTCGCCGATATAGCCCACAAGATTGCTAGCCTCAAGTGGCAATGGGCAGGACACGTCGCTTGAAGGACTGACAGCCGATGGGGCACTAAGGTCCTCGAATGAAGACCGCGTACCGGAAGACGTAATGTTAGCACGCCCCCCACCCGGTGGTCCGACGATCTGGTCAAGGTTGCGGGAAGCAGCTGGATGCGGGCAGCGCACAATCGATCGATGTGGAGGTCTTTGGCATAGGCCTATGTCCATCAGTGGACGTCTGTCGGCTGATGATGATGATGACGATATTTATTAACATATCGCCGGTTTACAAGTGCATCGTTACATTTGATTTTGTATCGTTATCGAGTTAATAACAAAGAGAGAACTTTATTTCATAGCGAATAAAACTTACGTACATATTACTAATATACCGTAATTATTAATCAAATGTGTCGTTATTTTCGAAGACTGACGATATATGATCTAAGTTAAATAGACGTTTTATATAATATAGTACACAAATACAAGTGTATATAGTTTTGAAAGTTCAACTAGTGAATACATTCAAAATCCAGTTTAACTTTGGGTGCCGGCCTCATTCGTGTGTCCGAGTGGATTGCTGTTAATGTTTACTCAAATTTTATCTTTTCATTTTTATACCATACCGACCGGTTAAAAGGCGGTCTCAGTAACTAAAAAGGGAAGGGAGAAGTTGTTTTAAGACTCCGTGATTTTGTGAAATCCAAAAATAAAGTTTATTGTCTGCCTGCGACGACGACTGGAGGCTTCGCGTTTACAACAATAAAAAATACAATTTAGATACAAAGTGAATTTGTTTTAATAAAATTTAAACTGATACATTAAATAATGTGTTATTCGTTATGATAATAAACTATATTAGTGTTAAAAGAGGTGGAGGGAGAAGTGTGTATAAAAGATCGCGGAGCATGCAAAATCTAGCGCGGAGTAACTTGATATCTAGTATATACAATTCATATGAAGCACTGAATGAAACAAAAAGCGTCTTTAAATACACCAGCAGCTATTTATTATTCTCTCGTGCACATTGTCAATACAGCGTATGTAAATTAAAGGAGCTTGGACCATTTTGAATGGGCGCATCACGCTGAGGGCACTTAAGCATGAGTATTTTCTGCGCCAACTTAACACAAAGTTTACTATCTACATATTATATAAATACAATAAACCGATAGATTTATTCATGATTCATATAAAACTAACCACTCACTTAAACTATACAAAATGATCAATTTACAGAAGATCAATCAATGAAATATCTTGTCGAAAGCTTAAAAATTTTTTGGCAATAAAAACGGATTTTTTGTATAGTGATGTAGTGTATATAAAACATTAAGAGATATGTTTATATCTAACAAAAGCCGATTTACGTCCCATTAAATTAATTTTAATTGCTTGCAGCGACGTTGCAATTATACTTGTGCAGTCTGGACAGCTTTTTGCCAGATTTATAACTCCCGTTGCAGAGGATATAGACGACAGGTAGTTTCGTGCGAATAACGTTTTACACTTGTAATTGTAATTTTTGTATCGCAAAACAAGTTTCATTATTTTACCTACAGACTCAAAACGAACCTTATAAAAGCGAGTTAAAACATAGTCGTGATGATCCATAGGATTTAAACACAATTGTTACAAAAATCATCATCATCGGCCGATAGACGTCCACTGCTGCACATAGACCTTCAGAGATTCCCACATCGAACATGTAGGAATTCACAGGTGGGGATTTAGACCATTTCCCACCACGCTGGCCCAATGCGAATTAGTAGAAACCAGAGCCTCGTTTGTTTATTAGCAGGATGCACCACGAACAGGTGAGGGTGAATCCTGTAAGTTGTTGTAGTGGAACCTTTACACCCTCATTAAAAAAATATATTTGAAATTATCTATCTATATGTATATGATGATAATAGGTTTCTTTGTTCGCCAATCACGTGAAAAGTAATCAACGTATTGACATTGGAATATGACCATTTTACGCGAAATGACTTGTAGGTGGTTATAGGCATTATTATTGTTTTATGTATTTCATACATCATTCATCATTATATTTCTAATCAACTTTTCTAAACGTTGACATTTCGTATTGTTAACGCAGTTGCTATAGGAAGTCATTTGCAGTTGCAGTTACTCTGAACGTATATTTCAGACAAAAAGCAGGCGGGGAACAGCTAGTATAAATAAATATGAAATTTAACAGAGTAATGTTAACAGGTAAACTATTTAAACATCACAACATTTGTGGAGGAAGCGAAGGTATTTTGAAGATGTTGACACAACACTCGGCGATGTTAGGTATGCACGAGCAAAGCGTCGCCCGATACGAGTGCGCGCACTATGCACTCGGAAAGTATCACTGAAGTCAAACACGACGAATTAAAAGCCATATCCGCTGTTTTATATTATATATATCGACGAATTTTCATATAACTTTAAAAATTTATGAATATATCTTAGATCGAAAGAGATCAAACACAAATAATCTAAAGTATTGTTTATAAGGTATATAAAGGGTATCGCGCAACAACTCAAGGGACCCAAGCCAATCTCACCTGCTCGTGGTACACCTTGGTAACCAACAAACGAGGCTCTGGCTCCCATCAACCCGCTTTGGGCCAGCGTGGTGGTATATGGCCTGTATCCCCCATATGAACCCCTACAAACGACATTCTCTAGTTCACTACTATGCAGGAAGCGGAGGACCGATTGATGTGAGGATTTTTGGGGGAGGTCTATGTCCATCTGTGGACGTCTATCGGCTGATGATTATAATAAATTATTTCTATTGAGAATTTTAACTTGGACTGTGTCCATGAATTTATAATTTAAGCTAGGATACTTTAAAAAGAAACCCTGGACTATTATGAAAGGAATTGTCAATAGATTCTATAATTATTGATTTTAGGCCATCGGCTCGCGAAACGCGATATTGGGAAGTACTCCGAAAAACTCTTAATATTAAATACTATATATAACTCTGATAACGAAACAGTATATAACAAACAAATTATATAACCAGTAAATATAACGAAACCATCAATAAAGCAATCGATAAAACAAACACGTTGTCAAATAAAACAATATACTTATGTTGAAAGGAACAGATTAAAACAATCGAAACTTTAAGATTATATCAAAAATCTATTTATATAAAAGCATAATATACGATAATATTTGTCCAACGGTAGAGATGGTGATGGTGATGATGATGATAATGATAATATACACAACCTTATTATGAAATAGTCACAGACCGTACCATGTACCATAGGACCTTCAAATCATTAGTTTTCGATAACTAGCAGTTATCAAAATATTAAAATGTTTCTCTCCATATATAATCAATAAATAAGATATAAATGCATATAATAAAACTTTGCACTGCAATGTAGTAAGCAAGGCGAACCTAAATTGACGCAACTTGATTATGTATCACCTAGGTCAATATAATCGTGGTTGACGCAAAGATCAAATTTTGCGGTTTAGTGGGGTCTAATGTTCATTAGCTTCGCAAATGAGGGTATACAGCCTTACTGGCTTGATTGATACTTCATTCGAGACAACTGTGCGGTGAAGCGACACTGTGTGGACCTCAACCTACCTTTATGGTTTAAAATACCACTGGCGTCACGCAATAATCCCAAAGGTTGTGTATGTAATATACATATACAACAAAATAAAACTAGACCCTCTTTTTTTTAATTTGATGAGACGGAAGAGACGTTCACCAGTTAATAAGTAATACCTGGCTATAACAAGTTGGCACTAGTTACGATAAAATACAAAGCACCTATGGTCGCCGCATTGAAACAATATGTAAAGTCGCGTTACTCGAGATATTTCTCTAACTACAAAGCATTTCAAACAGGAATACAGATTACAGTAATATTTGAACACTACTGTACTGCCATATATTTTCGGCGTAACACCACAGGAAGTCAGGTGAGGCTGAAGATCGGTAGAATTCACTTTCCCGGTCAGCATTAGCTGAGCAGCCTCCCGTTTCCTTTGCTATAGTTGAGCAGTAAGAATTTATACGTCATTTTACTGTGAATTGATAGAGTTTTTTTTTATACAAAGATTTACTTTTTACGACGGAAATAGGAGCTGCAGTAGTACTTACACTAACATTAATATCTATCGGAATAAATGTTAAGCCGGCAATGTAAATAATCGATATGACGACCTATTGTGAAAGTCTCGATGGAAGAAAATGATAATCGAGAAAATCACTGAGACCAACCGTGTGGAAACAAGCTCCATGCGCATACTTGGTGATAAAAACAACTGTACACGACGACAACCCTTCACATGATTGGACACGACGATTATAAACATTTCATAGTTCCGCTGCTATGTTTTAAAGTAGCCTTACCAAGTCATTGCGACTGTTGATAGCATCTTAAGCGTTTAAGGAATAGTCGACTCGCGAATACGTAGAGCTTCATTAAGTACGAACATCCTTATTTGAACGATTTATAGCAAGTGATGTACAGGTAAACGAATAATTTCACCTGCGCCCGTGCACTCATAGATAGATTTATTTTTCTACAAAGGACTAACAATTAACATTAACTTCGCATTATATTAAATGACAATGAGACAAGATAGGTAACCGTTATTGCAGCGACAGATTAACAATATGAAACTAGTAGCCACAACCTAAGATCTTCGGAAACGAGAATAATCGAGAACTTGCGATAATCATGTAAAACATGGTAAGTCTTACTTATGATAGGTCTCTATTATTTTTAATTATTACTACGAGTCCATTTGAAAGGGGTTGTAGATAGTTAAATTAGGAGTGAGAGGTGGAGTAAGGAGAAATCCGCCGATCACTACGTTAGGCCTGAAGAAGGCGCCGTGTGATAATTTCCACACAGAACCATGGAATCATAGGTTTTGCGTGAATACAATTTTATTTAGAGCCTCGTCAGTGGGCCAACGATGTCGAAATTGTAGCAGTGTGAAAAATACTTCTCACAGTTTCTGCAAAAGCGCAGCGAGGAAACCGATGGGTTTTAGTCGGCAAGAATGTATCAGAGCTTTCTCCTTCGTAACAAGAAACTATCCAATGCTGGATTTCCCTGCACTAAAAATCATAAGAGATGAAGACCATATTAAAGATAGCCAATATTTATTATTATGAGCAAGCAAATCGTTTACTATAACGTAAGTGTCCTGTTCGTCCCTCGGTTTGCTATATGATAAAAATATCAATTGTAAAAATAGCTGATAAGTCGATTTTTTTTTCAAGATTATTGAAATATGTGAAGTTTTCGATGCGTGAACAATTACTGCGAAACGATCATCGGTATACTGCGTACTGTGTGACATTACATGTTACATTGCCGCCGTTACACTCGCAAACACAACCAGTTTTTCAGCTAACTTTTACTACGTTTTAACCTTTAGAAAGCCGTTTGTTGCATTTTACAAAAAAAAAACGCAGTAAAATTTAAGCGACTTCTGCTATGTGGTGACGGAAAAGAGATATAAATGTGAATCGCTTCAATACTTTTACTGGCGGTAATTCTCTGGATGAAGACGATTTATGTACCACCTCAGCACCTATTTCTGTCATTAAACAGATGTATGTAAGCTAACATTACTGTGCGGTAACTAGAATCAACAATTTACGTCTCAAAACAAACACAATGTGGTGCTGTGTATATAACCTTAACTAGCGCAGTCTTGTTATTAACATCAGAAAAAGTCTCGCTCATTTCATCCCATGATCCCAAAAAACATCCCAAAAAACTTTATGTAATATGTGTATCCCATTTATTAAAAAAACTACCATAATCTTTAAAAGACAACCCCTGGATTTCTAAATTAGTGTGTAATATACCAAATTATACCGATGTAGATGCCCTAACACTTCGCCGCTTAAGCGCAAGTTAATGGCACACATAGATAATAAAACAAAAAAGTACAGAAATTGCTATAAATAGACAGGTAGCGCTCGTCTGAACCTGAGTCATTAGATGTTAACTCTACCCCCATCAAGCAATCAGTTACCGCTCTCCTGCAGTACCATAGAAGTCCCCGATTCAATTCTAGCCAATCAGTCTAGCTACTTAAATATAAGAACTTTATAGTCTATCAAAGATAATATATAGATTTTCTTTTCTATCCATATTTATAGCTTTCCAAACAAATTTCCATCTCCACCTTCGGAATGAAGGCCGTACTGTCTAACCATTAGGCCAGCGAGCTACTTTTCTTACATTTACATACTACTTTACAAATTAAGTTATTCAATATTTAATTAAATTTAATTACTATAATGTTATTTAATAGAAATTCGTCGATTCTAGAAAATAAACCTGAATGTAGTAGTATATCATATTTCTCAATTATATTCCTTGTCGACTCACACGAATACTATTCAACAATTATATATAATACGGAATTATTATATATAATTAGAAATGAGGACATCCGCAGGAGGGCTAAGGTCACCAAGATAGTACAAAACATTCCTAGCCTCAAGTGGCAATGGGCAGGACACATCGCTGGAAGGACTGATAGCCGATGGAGCACTAAGATCCTCGAATGGTGACCGCGTACCGGTAGACGTTGTGTTGGCAGGCCCCCCACCAGGTGGTCCGACGATCTGGTGAAGGTTGAGGGAAGGAGCTGGCTGCGGGCAGCGCAGGATCGATTTATATGGAGATCTTTGGGGGAGGCCTATGTCCAGCAGTGGACATGTATCGGCTGGTAATGATGATGATGATGACAGAATCATGAATTCTAACTTTAGTTTTTTTAGCTACTGTGGACTTTAACCACTTGACCACAATTTCACATCGTGTTAAATGATAATGAGGTCGTGGATAGTGTGAAGCATGTTTGCCCAGAATACTCTGGTTCTGATCGGTTATCAGCCGGGTTACAGCAATGCTGTTGTGGCGGTAGATTTACATAGTGTCAGAAACTAAAAGTGGAGACTTATATTACACTCACTAAAAACGAGATGTAATATGTATCAAACTTTAAAATGTACTTACAGGCTCCTTATCACCTTGGTTGTCCTTCCCGAGACCTTCTCCTTTCGACCAACCCATTTTCTCCAGTAATTTGAATCCTTTGTTATCCGGTGTTATAAACCTTTCCAAAAAAAAAAATCATTACATATAACATAGCTAAACAATTTTTTATGTTATAGAACAGAAATTCATTGTATATAATGTATAAGTAGCTCATTAATATCATTATCATCATCAGCTCTTAAATGTCTACTGCTGGACACCGGCCTCAGCTAAAGGTCACCAGAATGATCAGTCATGCACTACCCGCATCCAGCGATTTCGTGCAATCTTCAGCAAATAGTTGGTCCACTTTTGAGGGGAGGTCTACCAGCACTACACGTACCGGCACATGGCCGCTACTCGAGAACTTTACTGGTCGTAGCTCATGTATAGACGTAAACGTAAAAAGAAGGTAAAATTCGTTAAAAACTCAAGGTAAAAAAAGAACAGGAACTGATCCACGGAATGAAAAATATGTGTAGATATTTCGATTCAGCAGTACATCATCAACCCGCGGCAATCCACTGCTGTACGTAAACCTAATCCTAGGATTACCACTTAGTGCACTTTAGGCCAACAGTTGCGTAATATTAAAAGGCTTAACGTAGCTGAAGGTCTTACGTATCTAGATCGCTGATCTGTGTTTTCTCAGCGGGATGCGAAGAGCCCACAGTGTCTCGGCGCGCCTGGGCCCTGTCGTTGTACGCTTCCGCCGCTATAGCAAGCGGCGGCTTAGAGTATTTATTCTTCAGACGGGCCAACTCAAGCTGGTGCTGCTTCTGGATACTGCATGTGCGCGTGTAAGCGACTTTACGCTCTTTTTCGTCCGCTGTAAACCACGCTATTAGTTATTTTAATCGTTTTGTAATTACTTATATTACGATGGACAGACGAAACGTGCTGGATTCACCTGATCATAGACGATACGACCGCCATAACGACGTAGCGCTAGTTAGGACGACACACAAAAGATGTTAACTTTCGTTTTCCGGAAATTGACTAGGTAGGTACCATCGCAATAGTGGGCAATACATTACAGTGGTTCATGGGCATTGTAGCTAGTAGTGTAGCAAACTACTAGGGTACGATAAGGCAAGCCTAACGTATTTTATTCTAAATTGCTATGTGCGCGTATCATAGACATCACTAACCATTGGACTCTGGTATTAGTCTTATAAAAAGTTTTACATTATATTATACTTATTTTCAACATACCTTCTATTAGTATCCCTGGTTCACAATGTCCACATGTTTCATTCCCAGGGTGTATGTGGCACAATAACTTAGTTTCACCCATCTGAATTATACTACCATGCATTATCTGCAATATAAAATCATTAATTGTGAAGATCATTGGTAAGACGGGGAAGAATATATATTTGATACATAAAGATGAAACAGCTAACATTAAAAAAACGCTTTAGCTAAGAAATAAACATAGCAAAGAATTTCACAGTTAATTCATTTGGTCATCGCAACTTTTATGTTACCAATGAACTAACACTTAATCACAGTTTGATATGATTTTAAGTTACAATAAGGCCAAAGATTTTGAAGCATAGATGCTTAATCTACTCAAACTCTCATGTTGACAGACACAACACAGTTATGATAACAGATGTAGTATGCAAGGCTGATGGGGAGTCAGTTAGTATTTGATAAACCCTACCACCATCTAAATTTTAAGTTACCTCCTTATCACCTTTAAGTTACAAGGCAAACTGTTAACCAATGTACTAGTAAAAAATAAAAATTTAAAGACAAATGTTAAAAGATTTGATTTTGATATTTATAATTGCCCAAAAAAAAAAAGCAAAAAATTTTTTTTCATATTCAAACTATTATAGATTCCATAAAACTTTTGTTCATAAATATTTAATCCACTTGACCAGCATGGAAGATATGTGAGTTTCTTTCACTCCTTATGAGAAAAAAAAATATTCCATATACATAAACACTAATGCTGTTTATTGTTAAATTGAAATTCTATAGAGATTATTACATGTTATTAAGGTAGCACTCAAGTCAATTTTATTTGCATTAAAGTATTAAAATATTAAAAATGCAATTCAAAGACAAAGGAAATAAAATCCTCTCTACATTGGTCAATTGGATTTACCTCTTTTGAAGCACTAACATCCTGACTCTCTGACATTCGTATTCCATTGAGTATTGTTCCATTTTTAGAACCCAAGTCTGTTGCTTGGTAAATCTCTCTGTCCAAATTGTATCTGATGTCCAAATGGTTCTAATAACAAAAATCAATAACAAATTTATCACTTCTATGTTCTTTCCTCCTATTAAAAAAAAGAAAAACAGTGAACATAAAGTTAATTATTCTGGGCTAGTGCAATAGGGGTGCTCCAAAAAGAGGTGCCAAACATGACATAATACACACTTCATAACTGCATAGATGTAAATATTACTTAATGCTGGAGCCTACCCTTCCGGAAAAAAATTACATTACATGTAGAAAGATTTAATAATTTGTTTATAACAATAAAATTTGTTATATAAAAAACTTCTTAGTCATAATGTTTTTGTTAAGTAACAGAATCGGGTAACATTGTTACTTTATTAAGAAATAACTTCCCAACAAAAGAAAAAATATGAACTCACTCTGGATATGTTGTTATCCTTTATCACAAATGTGTGATGATCCCCCTCTCTACCAATAGAACCACCATCTTTGGTAATGATGAAAAGACTACCCACTTTTAATTTTTCCACATTCGTTTCACGAACAATCATACGCATACATGGAGGATAATTAGTTGCAACAGTTTCTGTAAACAAATTCAGTTTTCTTTATCTCATAAATTTTGCTGGTAAGTAATATGACCTCAATTTCACATGGTTTAATATAAAGTAAATTTGAAAACAAGTGTTGGCCCATTGGAAATGAAAAAAATATCTGAAACAACAATGTCTACTGCCATTCTTTCGCAGTTGAAAAATTCATATTCAGTAGCAGAGTGTCAATACAGTCATAAAAATTTGCACATTAGTTCTATTCATTTACCCTCATCTGTAACAGTGGATGCACTGGAGATAGATTTTAAGTCTTCATCTTCTTCACATTTTTCCTCATCACTATCAGTTTCACTGCATTCGCCATCTTCCAATTCATCATCTATCATCACTTGTTTATGATTCTTTTTAATAGAAAATTCATTGTCTAACTTGAAGGAAATAGTTTCCCTTTGCTCAGAGTCAAATTTTTGTTCTATATCACAAACTTCCATTTTGCTTGTATTAGCATGTCGGGCTTTTTTCTCCCTCATCAGACCCTTCTTACGTTTAGGTTTGTTGGATTCTTCAGTATTAGTTTCTTCTTTTCCCTGTAATATAACATTTGGAATGTTGGTATAGGGAGGAAACTTCTAATGAATTTATTTACCTAAGACAGCTAAGCCTTGGAGTGAAACCTGAGAGAAATTTTCTGTCAGGTTATCAATATCAGATTTCATTTCCTGAAATATAAAAAGAAATATTAAAGATATATTCTACATAAATTTTATTTTTAATTGGTTGAAATGTAAAAAGATTACATTACCTTTTTATGCTTTTTAGCTTTTCTCGTTACATGCTTGATTAAGGATGCATTAGCAATTTCAACACTTCTGTCAGGGTATGAGTGAAAAACAAAATTCTTCTTTTCATTTGAGTAATAATAGTAACATCCAGTGTCTGTATGATAGTATAAACCAAGTTCCTAAAAAGAAAAATTACATATAATACTAATAACATTTGAGCCATTAAGTTATATGCTTAATAACTTACAGAATTATAGTAGTAACCTGTCTTATAATCATAGTACATTCCAACCGACTCAACATAGACCATACCACTTTCATCTAAAGCTGATTGTGCTACTTCTTTCACTTGTTCTGCTATACTTTTCGCTTGGTCACCTTCTTCTTTAGGCATACTCCATACAGATGCCTCTGATTTATTAACATTTTCTAGCAAGATTTTTTCTTGTTCTACCACATTATCTCGGTTTTGAACCTGTTCAGTTTGAGTGCTGACTTCAGACACACTCTTTTTAAAACTATTTGACACACATTCTGAAAATAAAAGTCAGTAATAATATTAATTTAAACTACAAAAATCTTAATATATAAATAGTTTTGAGTAAATTCCCTCGCTTTGACTTTTTTACTGTACTTCTATTGTGGTTTTAAACTCAGTAAATCAGTAGATGCAAATATGTATTGTGACTAAATTTATGTTGACAGTTATGGTGACAAGAATGATGATGTGCAATTAGGTTAAAATTAAAAAATACCTGTTTTATCATTAACAATTTCAATGTTTGATATATCTGTTTGCACACAAGAGGTAATCACTTTATTATTCATCTGAAAAAGTAATTGTATGAGTAGTTTAAATATGTAACTTGATAATACCATTTACAAGTTATGACATATTTTTAAGTTTAAATAGTTTTATATACATCTAAATGATGACTTAAATGAATAAAAAGTTCTTAATGATTCAAGAAAATTTCTTCATCTTGCTTCTCTGTATAAAAATATCGTGTAATAAGGTAAAATAATAATAGTTATCTAAATTTCTTAGTATAAATAAAAATAAGTACCGAGGCTACTTTCATCCGCTTTTTTAATCTTGTTAGAATTGTATTCTTTCTTTTTATGCATTGACGCATTTTTACAATTAGCTTATATATCTCCGGCCTATATTTAAGGCATAATCGTAGACTTGGTATAAATTTAAATGAAATATTACTTTTCTTTGATACTTTGGGATCCCCAAAATTATTACGCACAGCACTCATTATGTACAAAGTATGAAAATTTGGATCAATTTTTGTAATAGTTCATAAAATAACTATGTATACTACATCGTTTGACACGTGAAATGTCAAAATTATAAAGAAAATAATACCAGCTAATATTTTAAAAGAAAAGCTTTGTTTTAACGTAATTTCACAAGTCCTGAGAATATTAAATTAAATCTACATATTTCAAGTGAACAATTCTATAGCCTAGGTTATTTATTCTTTGTACATTTTATTTATTTAAAACTTTATTTGCAAACAAAAACGTGCGTGAATAGGCGGCCTAATACCAAATGAGGTTCGGCTACCATAAGATTGGGCAGAGAACAAAAGTAAACTAAAAAACTTTATATTACATACATACATACATATATATCACGCCTCGTTCCCAGTGGGGAACTTGAAACTTTATATTATGTAAAATTAAATATTTTTTTCTTCTTTTAGTGCCTTCTCTAATATTAAATTTATAAATTTGCTGTTGTAGAGCATTTTTTTTGAACATCCCTCTAATCCTTCCCATAGGTGGGAATCGGATCTTCTCTCACAAATAAAATGTGGTAACACTGCTTATATTATTTACTATTCTCATTCATTAAATATTAAAACAACCTGCAACTATTTATTTCTTCTTAATTTATTTGATTTTCATGAGAGGTTTGCAATTTTAGATGCGTACCTAGTAATATATTAAACACGGCACATGCGCTATGAAAAACCTGTCAGTGGTATTATAAGCCTTGAGGTGATCTAGTCTTTAATTTTGTATCCCTAATGTTGTGTAAAATCAATACTTACACCTAACATACCTAATGGCGATGAAGTGAATATGTTTACGTGTGTATTTGTGTACCATCCGATTATTTTAAAATAACAATCAATATGTCAATCGGCAAACTGGACAAGTTCGATGTGCAGACGGATGATTGGGATTTGTATATTGAACGCCTTGAACAATATTTCATTATAAATGAAATCGAAGAAACACATAAAGTGCTAACATTAATCACATTGGTGGGACCAGAAAGTTACAAACTTTTAGTAACACTGTGCACCCCAGAAAAACCGGCCTCTAAATCGTTTCAACATTTAGTCACTATAATGAAAAATTATTTACAAGTAAAATGCAGTATTCTATTAAAAGGGTATAAATTCAGACAAAGGTACCAGTTACCTGTTGAATCCCTCGCAGAATTAAAAAAAATAGCAAGCGGTTGCCAATTCGACATAAATTTAGACAACATGAAGGATCAAATCGCATGTGAACCCCAAAACGAATTTATCCGACAATTGCTTTTAAGCTGCGAGAATACATCATCTTTTGCTAAAATGTACCAGTTGGCTACATCTATGGGCGCAACGGTGAAGAACACGAGGGCAGTGAATAGTGCAGGCAGTCGGGAGCAAGAAAAAACAAACGAATGGGTAAAACTAAAGCAGGTATCAATTGAATGTCAGGAAGAGAGGATAGCACTGGCAGCGGAAACATCGGCGCGGCGCTCATTTAACAGTGTCAGTAAGGGTAGTGTGAAAGGATATCAATTATCTTTCATTCAGTCACCACATAAGAAAGTACGAAGATGCGAAGCATGTGGAGGTTCACCCAACTCTTTATCGTGTAAGCTTAAAATGTGTACGTATCAGGTATGCAAAAAAGAAGGGGATCTTATAAATATGTTTCCAAGATTGCGGTCAGTCCATGCAGCATTGCCGACACTTAACTTTGCAGACGATGAAAGTAATGTGCGCCGAGTTGAAATGTTTGAAGTAAATTTTAATGCTATTCACATGAGTAAATATGCGCCTTATACTATAAGTGTAAATGTTAATGATAAATATTTAAAAATGGAAGTAGATACAGGTAGTGCATTGTCTTGTATTAGTTATGAATGTTATAAAGAATATTTTTCTGATCTACCTATATTAAAAAGTAATTTGTTTATGACATATTATACCGGTGATAAAATATATCCTATAGGAAAAATTTATCCCTTGGTAAAATACATGGAGAAATGTATTAAATTGAATTTATTTATAATTCAGAACGGCAATATTCCGCTGCTGGGTAGGGAGTGGTTACACGATTTGGGAATAAAATTACAAGATATACGATGTAATGATGATGAATTGGTATGCCCCGTAAAAATAATTTCCAGGTATAAAGAAGTGTTTGAGAAAGGCATCGGACGGTTTACTGGCGAGCCGGTTAGTCTTCGAGTTCGAGCTGATGCGAAGCCCGTGTTTATGCGCGCGCGCCCCGTGGCGTACGCAATGCGCGACAAGGTGAGCGGTGAGCTAGACCGGCTGGAGAGAGAAGGTATCATTACACCGGTGGAGTTGTCAGACTGGGCTACACCGATTGTGCCAGTGATACAAAAAGATGGTTCTATAAACATTTATGGCAATTATAAAATTACTTTAAACAAATGTTTAGAGATAGATCGTCCCCCGTTGCTGCGCTTAGAGAATTTACTCAAAGAATTACGAGGAGGACAGAAATTCAGTAAAATACACTTGTCACAAATCCACTCACAATTTGAATTAGATGAAAAATCGAAAAATTATACAGTGATATCTACCCACAAGGGGCTGTATAAGTACAATAGGCTTATATACGGTGTTTCATGTAGAGCAAGTATTGTTCAAAGAAAACTTGAACAAATATTTTCTGTTATACCTGGCGTGGGTGTTTTTTTGGAGGACGTAATAATAACTGGGAAAAATGATAATGAGCATTGTGAAGCTTTACAAAAAGTAATGGAACGATTACAATTTTACGGATTAAGAATCCAAAAAGAAAAATGTACGTTCTTTGTTGATTCGTTGATGTATTGGGGTTTACTCATATCTAAAAACAGGGTCTTCGGAACCAGTGAAAGAATCGAAACAATTAAAAATATGTTAATTCCTAAAAATATAAAGGAATTGCGTTTTTTTTTAGACATAGTCATTTGTTATGCAAAATTTATCAGAAATATTAATCAGATTTTATTACCACTCCATAAACTATTAAAAGAGGAGGCTACATTTATTTGGACGGAGGAATGTACGGATGCTTTTAATAGGGTAAAAGATATATTAACTTCCATTGTAGTGCGGGCAATGTTTAACCCAGAGTTACCTTTAATATTGACAATCGCTGCAAGCTCTAGTGGCGTCGGAGCTGTGATCTCACACAGGTTCTCCGACGGCAGCGAGCGTCCTGTTGCCTATGCCTCACGAGTACTTAATGCAGCAGAAATACATTATTCACAAACTGAGAGAGAAGCGCTGTCGTTGATATTTGGAGTAAAGAGATTCCACCAATATTTATACGGTCGCAAGTTTGTGCTCTGTACCAATCACAAACCGTTAGTATCAATGTTTGGAGATAAAAAAAGCATACCGACAATGGCAGCGAGTAGACTACAAAGATGGACGGTAATTCTATCAGGTTATGATTACGTCATAAAGTATATCCCCAGTGACAAAAATGGAGCAGATGCCTTATCAAGGCTACCGACGGGCACCCAAAGAATTGTAAAAAAGGAAATTACTTATTTAAACTATGTTCAAGATTTTTTGCCCATTTCATTTGAATATGTTATAGAGGAACAAAAATCCGATCCTGTACTAGGAAAAATTGTAAGATACTTACAGTTAGGATGGCCAGGATTTTGTACAGATTTGTCTTTACAGCCATATTTTATTAGACGTAACGAACTCTATTTGGAATCGGATTGTGTTATGTGGGGATACCGAATGGTAATGCCGCAGTCCCTTCATAAAAAAATTCTACATAAGTTACATGTTGGCCACATGGCCATGGTTAAAATGAAGAGCCTTGCCAGGAGTTACGTTTGGTGGCCTGACATAGATGTTGATATTGAGAAAATATGTCGAGATTGCGACATGTGCTCCGCAAAGGCGCTGTCTCCACCGCAGCCCTGGCAATACCATCCTGAACCTTGGACAAGATTACATATAGATTTCTTGGGTCCTCTTAAAGTAAATACCTTTATAATTATACTAGATTCCTATTCAAAATGGATAGAAGCCTTCTCAATGAAGCGCCTCAGTACTGAGGAGGTTATAAAGGTTCTAACAGAAGTATTTTCACGTTTTGGATTGCCGAAGCAAATCGTGTCAAATAAAGGACCGCCATTAAAAAGTGCTAAATTTTCTCATTTTATTAAAAGTAATGGAATAAACCACATTATGACATCAGACCATCCTTCTTCCAATGGTTCAGACGAAAATGATGTGAAGTTATGTAAAAGTGCAATAACAAAAGCTCTATCAAATAAAAGAGATACTGACTTTGCTCTTCAAAAATACCTTTTCACTTACCGTAATGCCATTAACTGCACAACAGGAAAGTCGCCCGCTGAATTGTTACTTCATAGGAAATTACGTTCTCAGCTCGATATACAGCGAGTGCCGAAAGTTGATGGCCCCACCAAAACTAAGGTGAAGGCAGCCAGTTAGAAACAGGTTGACAACGTTTGCGGTGTTTTACGTATTTTAGAAATTGGAGACAAGGTGTAGGCTAGATATTTCAGAATTGAGATGTGTTTTAGTAGTAAGTTCTAGATTTTACATTATATGTACAGAAAACGATTAAGAGATTAAACGCTATATCTACCAAATTCCATAATAGTACAAAGGAACTGCTTCAATGACCAGTCTGCAGCTCACTGTCCTATTTTTTATCCTTCGATTCCGATTGTTTTAGAGGCCGGAGTTACCGCCACAAACCCTCCCGCCAATCCACAAACCCCTTTCGCAGAAAAAAACTAAACTTACGGCACAGGGTTCCAAAAGCTTACTGGGGCATTAGATACTATTGTATATGTTTTTCATAACTTATCGGACTACGGTCTTTTTTTACTAAATGTTATATAAATTTCATGTGATATATGTTTTAAGCGCCTGCCGACCACTAGGGTAATATGGTAAACACGGCAGAGCGCAGGTATTAGTGGAAAACCTGTCGGTTGCATTATACGTATTAAAGTAAATGCGTCTTTTATTATTTATTTCCCGAATGGTGTGTAAAACCAATCATCATCATCATCAGCCGATAGACGACCACTGCTGGACATAGGCCTCCCCCAAAGATCTCCACATCGATAACCAATACTTACATCTAATATATATTAGGTTGGGGAAAGTCTTTTCGCATTATAGTATGTATGAACTTGTAATAAAATCTCTTTGGCTATACTATTGGTATCTGCTGCTGGTTTTGGTATCATTGAAAGTTTAAATTTGAAAGGACATAATTCCAAATTAAAATTTGGAAAATGTGTGATCTTCCTTTGTTTTTCGTACTGTGTCAAGATGAGTGAATCTAATGAAGAAATTCGATACATTTTAAAATTTTACTACAAAAAATGTAAAAATGCAACGCAAGCCGCGACAAAAATTTGCGATGGTTATGGACCAAGTGCAGTGTCTATGAGAGTAGCACAAATTTAGTTTAAGCGTTTTCAATCCGGAGATTTTGATGTCAAAGATGCACGTCGCCTTATTACGGATAAAATGGATGCCATTTTTGAAAAAGTGGTGCAAGATCGGCATATCAGTAGTTACGACGTAGCTGAAGAACTGGGCATTGACCACAAAACAGTTTTGGCGCATTTAAAAAAAACTGGGTACACAAAAAAGCTTTTGGGAGAATGCGGCCGGAATTAATCAACAGAATAGGTCTGGTTTTTCATCATGATAATGTTGGACCTCATTCATCTTTAACCACTCAGCAAAAATTAAGAGTCTGGGAGGTGTTAATGCATCAGCCGTATCTTCAGATTTCCACCTGTTTCGGTCTCTTCAGAATTCTTTTGGCAGTGTCAGGTTAACATCACTAGAGGACTGCCAAAACCACTTTCCGCCACCGTCGCAGTATTTTGATCAGGAGTCCAAAAATTTCTATAGCAATAGGATCATGTCCCTACCTACAAGATGGCAAAAAGTTACCAAACAAAATGGTACCTACATGCTTTAGTTAAATATAAACAAAAAAATAAATTAAAATATATTATGAATTTTCTTAAAAAATGCGAAAAACCTTTTTCCAACCTAATATATACTAGTTATTTTTTATAAATTTTTTTAAGTAATTAAAAAACTGAATATATCCAATGATAAATAAAACAATAAATTTTTTTCTTTATATCTTTTTAATGGCCTACAGTTTTGCCTTAACCTCCGACATTTACTATATAATATTGACGAACAAAAAAAAAAAGAAAATAATATAGGTTACATGAGCTGTAGGGCGTTTACTTATTTTAATTCAATTGTGCAAATAACAAGATTTTTATTTAGGTTATAATAAATCTTTAACATAACGCATTAAAAAGAAAAATTAAAAAAAATAATGTTTTTTTGCATTAACATGAAATTGCAAAATTTTACAATAATCTATAATGGTAGACCATACAAGTTTATCACCATTTTGGTAAAAAAAAATATTGACAAATACAGAGGAATTATATAGATCACTCTGTCCTACACGGCGAAGTAAAACCCACGTAAAAGGCAATATTTCTTTAACAATGGCTTTATACAAAATTGTCTACATACATTAAATAAACGGAAATATGATTATAGAACAATAGTTTACAGCTGTATTACGTTTTTTAAATGTATTATTAATATCTAAATTACTTAGCAATAGATAATCCTATAATATCCATTAGGGCTTTTATTTTGTAAAAATATCGCAAGACGAATAAAATTCACGAATGTAGCATACATTCACCAACCCGCACTTAACCAGCAATTTGGATGGGCCTTGTCTTTGTCCTTGTGAGAGAAGGGCTCCGTCTTAGCAGTGGGATCTATTAAAAGAGCTATACATATTTTTAAACATATAAGACCCTTACTTCGAGTTTCTCAAAAATTATATCATGAAATTTAAGAAAATAAGTTATACAAGTCATATGATAACAATGATTAACTTTAAAGTTACTACGTACATAATAATAAAATCACTCGCTTATGTATGGAGATTATTCATATTTTACATTTGATTCTCTCTCCTATAACAATGAGGCATTAGATAGGTTGATATAAACTGCATCAAAATGTGCTTGTCGATTTGAGATAAGTGGTGTTAGGTCTCGTTATCCCATTAAGTTCACTAAATACAGCGCCCTACAAACCAGAACACCGTAACATTGCTCAATACTGTTTGACGGCAGAAATTAGACCATTAAAAAGAATGTTAAAATTATATGTAATTACATTTAACTTACTCTCAACGATCACATAACTTCCACAAATATTTAAGGAAAATCCGGAAAAAAAAATTTAACACTATTGAACCTTTTGCATGGTTGTCTTTGTAAACAGTTCAGTAGTTAGAGCACTAAGGAACATTGGTATAGACTTGTTATGGTGCAGGTGTAACTCCACCAACTCTCCCAAGGACGCTGTGTAATCTGTGTGCACCATTTCTATTCCATCGTCGCAGAGATTAAATGTGAGATAATCGTCTTCAGAATCAGCATACATGTTCGATATTCTGAAATAATAAAATACAATGCCTTTTGCGTAACAATACAAACTTCTATAATGTTAACACATAAAGAAAGTTTACTTATAGAAATTCCTATACTAGATTTACCTATGTAAGCATAACAGTGGGTTCCCTGGTTTTGATTCGGGTGACATGTTTGTGGTAAAATTTTTTTGATTTTGCCTATCTGGTTACCACTGTCATACTGTAAACATTTCTTATTATATAGTGTAGTATTTAGCAAGAAGACTAATCTCAATGGTATGCAGAGTCCATGTAAGAACCCCATATAAAGCAGTAGAGAAGTAGGGGTCTATTACCTACCGAAGTATAAAGAGGAGATGAAAGATGGAGAAACAATATGAAAACGCATTTTATCTCATTCTTTCAGTTTAAACTCAATAAATACATTTAGAGTTGTCTTGTTCTGTCGTTTCATACATTTTTTTTAGCACTATTCCAAAAGAATACAAAAAAAGTTCCTTTAAAAGTGATATGATATTACCAAACCAACATAAACATGTTGGTTTGGGCATAACTATATACTCATGGTTTCTATTTACTTTCTTCATACCAATATTCCATTGTTAAATAAAAAAGACTTTACCTATAATTTTTAATTCCTGTCCTATCAACTTTATAACCCAAGAGCATGTACACTACTTCTCTATAATCCTGTGCCGACAAGGTGAACTCCTCTTTCATTCTGTAATATGAAATAATTACTCACAAAGCTTGTAAATACAGATATTAAAAAATAATAAAAAAGCTAAAATTAAACAAAGCGAGGGAACGTAAAGAAAACTAAACCTCTTTAATTTAATCCGACTATTTTCTAGCTGCTGCTTTAATTGCTGCATTTCATCTGAACATACAGTGCTAACGCCATCTCTTAAAGCCGCTTTGAGCCTCTTGATCTGAGAACATATTGCCCTTACAACTATAGGTAACATTGTATGCTATAATAAAAAAAACTAAGAACCGCAAATTAATAATTGTTTATAGTTAAAAACCATGTGCTAAGTAATGTAATCAACAATACCTCCTCCTGTGCTGACTCCATATCCACTTGCATCTGCTTATGGGCGGCTGCAGCGGGGTTGTCAGCCAGATGAAGTACCTATAAATATTATAGGACAACAACTTAAAATTATTAATTGCATCTGTGATTTAGTGGCTCCCTCCCTGGTTCAATTCTGGATACATGTTTTGAATTTGGTGGCTGTTTTTAGCTATATTGTATATCTGTTGTCATAACCTCATTGCAGTTTCCGCCGTCAACATGTGAGAGCCAAAGTATTCTGGATGAGGATCCTTCATCATCAAAGCTTAGTTGTCAAATATGTCAAATTCCATAAAAAAAATTCATAGCAAATTAGATAGAAAATATTGATAATCATGAAACTTAATTGGAGGGAAAAGAATTGAACTTGACTATTAGGAAACACAAATAAGGAATCAAGCTAGACAGCATTATACCATTCCAAAAAATAAGTAATCACAAATATTACAAACATTATTTTTAGAAAGTGTATGTTTCATTCTTCTTCTTCTTAAGGTGCCTCTCCGACTAGCGAAGGTTGGCGGTCAGTTCTCCAAATTTAACTCTGTCTCTTGCGAGGCGAAATAGTTGGGCGGCACTCGCAGTTCCCGTCCACTCTCGGATGTTGCGTAACCATGATTCCTTTCTACGACCAACACTCCTTTTACCGGCAACTTTTCCCATCAAGATGAGTTGGAGGAGATCATATCTGTCATGCCTGAGCACGTGGCCGAGATACGATACTTTTCTCATCTTGATGGTCTGCAAAAGTTCCCTTTTTTGGTGGACTCGTCGTAGAACCTCCTCGTTTGTCACTCTCCGAGTCCAGCTTATGGCCAACATGCGCCTATATGCCCACATCTCGAACGCTTCTATACGTTTTCTGAGGTCTTCTTTTATTGTCCAGGCCTCGCATCCGTATAGAAGGATGGGCCAGATATAGCATTTTAGTAGACGGAGGCGCAAAGGTATTTTGATGTTGCGACAGCATAAAATTTTGCGCATTTTTTCGAATGCATTGCGTGCTACTTCGATACGTGTTTTGATTTCTTGGTCGCTTTCCCAGGCTTCACTTAGCCACGTACCCAAGTATTTATATTTGCGCACCCTCTCCAACTTTTGACCGTTCACTATTATGCAGTCGTCCTTAACTTCTTTTCTAGATATAACCATGAGCTTAGTTTTTTTTAACATTCATTTTTAGACCCGCTTTCATGCTACACAGATTAACTCGATCGACAATCTTTTGGAGATCTTGTGATGAGGATGCTAACAGTACTGTGTCATCAGCTTAACGAAGGTTGTTGATATTTCGTCCATTTATTTTAACTCCGCAGTCTAGGTCATGTAATGCTTCTGACATTATAGCTTCTGAGTACAAATTGAACAGCATTGGTGACAGGACACAGCCCTGTCGCGGTCCTCTCTTAATCTCGACATCATCTGTAACGTCATTTTCCACTCGAACATTAGCTCGTTGGTTCCAATACAGGTTCTATATTATTCGGATGTCCCTGTTATCTAATCCGGTGTCATGTAAAAGTACTATTAGGCGGTCGTGTAGGACTCTGTCAAAGGCTTTTTCATAGTCGATGAAGCAGATGAAAACATCTTGTTGCATGTCTCTGCACTTCTGAACCAGAACCTGTATTGCAAAGAGAGCCTCTCTGGTACCCACTCCCGCTCGAAAGCCAAACTGGCTGTCACCAAGTTGATCGTCACACTTCGTCCTTATACGTTCATGAATGATGCTGAGGAATAGCTTCAACACTTGGCTCATGAGGCTAATCGTTCGGAAGTCCTCGCATCTTTTCGCATTCGCTTTTTTTGGAAGAGTGACGAACGTTGACTTCAACCAATCATGAGGCAATTCACCGGAGTCATATATGTTTCATTAATAATACACAATATGAACAACTATTTAGTCTATAGCCCTTACCTTGGTGGAGGGTGTGTGCGCTAGTCGCTCTATGTGCGTCTGGAGCTGATCACGCTGCAATCGCAATTTGTTAACTTCACGCCGCGCCGTTTCGGCTTCTTCCCGCCACTTGCTTACCTCCGAATTAATATTCTCCAAGGCTAATAAAAGAAATTATTATTTTGGATTTTTTTACCACATATTCGTGAATAGTAATATTGAATATAGACGTTTAATATGTTTAAAAACGTAGAGCAAGAGGAAGACCAATGCAGAGATATTATCACCATGACAGATAGTACTTGTAAATCAATGATCAAAAGTATTATATATTGAGAAATAAAGTTTCTAATAAATACCGATGAGGCTACAAATAACGTAATGAATTTATAGCCGAATAATATGGCATCTTAATCATAAAACCGTTAAAATTATAAAAATTCTACTATCAAGTTTTTTCTTGAACAAAACCGGTTGCCGAGCAGGACGTACACTTGATGGTTAGTAATATGTCCGGCTCATAAACAATACGGCGCTGGTTAGGATGACATATACTACAAATCATTGCTTGTTGCCTCAAAATACAAAGTTTTTTTGCCCACAATAATTACGATTTACCTTTAACATCACCCTCCTGATCATGTGCGGCTAAGAGATCACGATAGCCCTGCAAGGCTTTCTCCAGTTGTTCCACTCTAGCCGAGAGTAGCGCATTACTGCCTGTACCACTTTCACCACAAAGAGTAACTGTTAGTTCCTTCTCATAGCAGTCCAATTGTTGCCTAAAAAAAATTTTAATGCTGATGTTAATTATTTTTTGTAATTGACATCGATGAAGATGGAATGGTTTTAAACAAAACTTTATTAAAAACATTATTATGAGTTTATATATATGCAAATTAAAAGCATGTTTCATCTCAAAACACTTAACACATAAATAAATTAACTAACAGCCCTCTTAATTTTCATACTATTGCCAGCTCTGATCTTCTCCCACCAGTAGTTAAGGAACTTTGTCTTCTTCACTTACATACATACCACCTCGTGACAAACAGATAGCACAGCTTTTATAATAAATAAATAATGCCAACGTTAAAATTTACCTATAGCTATCCCGCTCCCTGGTTACAAGCAGCAACCGCTTCTGCAGCCTGTGTATGAGGCTCTGCTGGTTTTTGCGTACAGTCAAAACATCGTTCAGTTTCGCAGTCGCCTTATCACGTTCAAACTTTACTGTAGCCATTTCCTTCAAAAAAGTATAACTTTAATTTTCACTGTTAAATACACCAACCACTTTCATTCTGCGTCCCAATCGTGCATTATTTGAGTTAAAGGACAAGAGGGCTTCAGAAAGCCCAAAAGGAAGGACAAATACTAGACTATTGCCGTAATATAGCGTCCCCTCCGATGACCTCATAGGATTGCCGCCATCTGACGCGCACCGCGCGCGTCTTAAATTCATATGTATATTTATCTATGTATATATTTTAATACACCCCTCTCTCTTCCCTCATAGCACTGTCCTACTCTTCAACCCTTCCACATCCAATATCTTCTCATCTTTCTCCTTCCCCTCATACACACTACTTTATCTACATATGTGTGTATATATCAATTTATTTAGTTTAGCTCGCGGGTATCGGATCCGCGAGCCCTGAGTCCGATGAAGCCGCTATAGTTGTCAATAAAACTGCGGCGAAAACATCACCATAAAAAAAATAATAATAATATAGCGATGGTTCTTAGAACGATTTTGCATTTTCTTGAGACATGGTAAGTTAAAGTGTGGAAAAGCACCAGCAAATTCTTCAGATATTATGACTCCTTCTATAGCACTGAAGACCATTAAGGATTTTGCGGGTGAAAGTTACATAATCCTGACTTCTTTCCAAAACTGTTGTTTCTTTAGGGTATACTCATATTCAACTCTCAGTCATAAATATAGTTTTTACATATATTGTTCAGTCTTAATTTTTGGTATTGTTCAGCTATTTGCGTTTTGCAGCTGCATTTCATAGCGAAACCAGATTCCTTCAACTAATAATAGAGGTAGATAGGAAAGATAATTTTTTTGTTAAGAAAACTTTTATTGTCACTTTTGTTGTGTTTGTGGTCTTTTAACTGATATTGACTATCTACTAGTGATAACACAAAAAAAGCTTTTAACTTTGCTCTAAGTTGTACCAATGGTTTTCATAATAGCCATGAGTTCACTTTAATTTAAATAAATAAATCAATAATTATCAAATGGAAAACACATATTCACCTCGTAAAGTTGTGCTGTTTCGGACTTCGCTTCAGAACAACCCACCGCAGCCATTAACTGACCACTTAGAGCTGACTCTAGAGCAGATCTAAGAGCCTTAGCACTCTCCACACCATGTGCCCTGGCTGCATTCTTCCATTCCTCTAAGGATGACTCAAGCGCAGCAAATTTTACCTAAACATTGCAGAGTCAATTAAACAGAAATTAAAATAAAGTAACTGGTGGTGGTGTTCAGTAGGTGGTGGACGTCTATCGGTTGAAATGAAGATGATGAACTGCTGATGTCTCTGTTGCTGTAGACTGTCTAGGTAGGTGGTGGTCAGTGACTATTTATGCACGCAAAATTATTTGAGTATAGAGACTTCAAATTTTATGACTCAAGGCATCGAGCATGATATTATGCAGTGTATAATATTCTAACTAGCGTCACGTTGTTTTGGGCGGGTGTATCACTTACCATAAGGTGAACCTCACCCTCGTCACGTCGTTTCATAGAATAAAAAAAAAACTAAAATTTGTTTTCCTTACTATTAATAATTTACCTTAGTCTCATGTAATTCTTGCTGTACTGGCTGCAATGCCTCAACTCGAGAGGTAAGCAAATGCACCTGCTCTTCTAGAAGTAATTTATTGCAAACTGCATCCCGAAGAGTTCTTTCTGCAGTTCTTAATCTTGTTACTTCTTTTTCTAATTCTGCCATATTACTTAAACGTTTTTGAGCAGTCTGCAAATAAATAAATTATATAATTGTAATATTAATAATATTTTTTATATTATGAGCTTATGCTTAACCCTAAATTCTCATCATATTAAGTGACAATGAAGATGGATATAATGAAGTGTGTTCCACCCAGAATACTTTGACTCTTATATGTTAATAGCTGGCTAGCATGATAGTGATCCAGACCAGTACGCAAAAAACCATGTCACTGATTAAATACATAACTTTATTTAATCCATAGCAAACCCTTTTACCTTTGCTTGTTGTTGCCAATCTTTAAATGAATCTTTTTCATATTCTATTTCCTTAAGTTTGTTTGTTACTTGTTGCAGCTCGAATGTCTGCTTTTCTAGCTGTGTTCTTAATGATGTACACTGCTCCGCTCTACTTGTCTGTCTTGCTATTTCTTTCTTTAACATCTCCACCTCAGATTGTGCTGCTTCTAAAGCCTAATTCACAAAAAAGCATTATAGATGGATATTCCCTATTATAATAAAAAACATATCATCACCATCTCAACTGGTGAACATCAACTGCTTAACACAGGTAAAATGTAATGAATAACACATGATCTATAAAAGTTACAATATAAAGTTTTATATTGGTTGTGCCTGTTGCTGGAGACCATTTAGTTGACTACCACCGCAGTGGCTATTTTTGCCGCCATGGTGTAGTTAGTGTATAACAATTAGCTCCACACAGTTATGGGCTGACGTATTACTATCCATCAGGTGAATATCCAGCTCATCTAAATGCTTAATTGTAAAAAAAATAATTTTAGAAACAAGATTATATAATAATGTTCTAAGGTACAAATCAAAGTATTCATATTTTTTAACTAGGAAAGGTAAAATAAATTCTAGAAAAATCTCTGCTGATTTTCTTAATATTTAGATTTGTACATTTTGACATCACATATTAATAACATACACCAATTTTTAATTTTATTTACACAACCTGTAATAATTCATCCATATCTTTCTTCATTTCTGAAAGCTGATCTTTGCTGCTCACATTAGCTTCGAGTAGTCTATCTTTGAGATCTGATATCTGCTTTTGCAAATCTGCTTTTTCTTTATCCCATTTATCTTTGCTACTCTTAAATTCTTTTAGAGTCTGAAACAAAACTTACATTAATAAAAAAAGATGTGACTTTTTTTTTTTCTTATACAAATAATTGACAAGATGAGCGGAACCTTCACCTGATGATAGGTGATGTGCCTGATCATAATAATGTGGCGGTAGTTAGGATAGTATACACCGCACCACATTGTTGCCTGAGACATGACATGTTGAATCTCATTAGCTCAGTAATTACATTACCTACAATGCCTTTCATATAAACGCAGGAAAAATAGGTGCTGCAGTGTTACCCATCTAGACTGTCTCTGGCAACAGAAACAAATGACTAGGATAAGTTTTAGTTCACCATTTTTATATTTATTGTAACATTTTAGAACTACATTAACTTTGTTAAGCAACAATTGCTGCAACATTATGGTGTCCTAGTTTAAAAAAATTGCAGGTGACATGATGACATCATCATCATCATCTGTCGATAGACATCTACTGCTGGACATAGGCCTCCCCCAAAGATCTTCAAGTTATTCAGTCTCATGTTGCTCCATCCAGTGGATTGCAGCGAGTCTTACATTATTATTAGATGTCATTCATTGTCTTAATTATTGGGAGTTTACAATGTAGCAAAATATTTTTAAAAGTATATGTCCCTTTCACTATTTATAAGATAACACCTAACACTGATAGAACACACAAATTAACAATATTTTTCATGCTCTCAAAAATTGTTTTGTCCCAACTAAGTCACTTTTTTTTATATTTTACAGTATTGTTTTACATTTTTGATTATTATCAAATGTAAATAATAAGTAATTTATATTTATGAGTATGTGTAAAGTACATAATTTTTAAACATGATTGGTAAATGTATTTTAGTTTATTTATTTACACATGTCACAAATACTTTTAAACCATTTGATTTACTGAAAAAATTGTTGTAAAATGTTCTTAACATCACATAGTGAGAATTCTAATTTGGAGATTTTAATAAGTGTTTATTTAACCTCATTATGTTCTTCTTTCAAATCCTGTTCCCTTCTTCGTATCAGTTGTAGCCTCTCTTCCATGTTTGCAAGAGCTTTCTCATCTCTTTTGTGTTGATCTATAAGTGAGGCCTTTTCCTCTTCAAACAATATTTGCATTTCTTTACGAATTGTGTGTTGATGGTTTACTCGTGCTTCTAATTTGGTTATCTATAATTATAATTATTAATTAAAAAAAATTTATTTAAAAAACTTAAAAAATTTGGTTTTTTAATTACGTATTTCAGCAGTTATTTAATAGTGTTAATTAAAAATCGTGACCATTATTAACGATTATCTTGATGGTACAAGGATATTTAACTGGTATAAGATAAACTTTTAATATAATGGTACAGATACCTTATTAACGTTATACATTTAAGCAAATAAATAACCTGAGCTTTCGCTGCAATTAAATCAATTTTCAATCGCTTTGTTTCCCATGGTGATGGGGGGACCGTTGTATTTGTTGATTCTGTTCGTGAACGTTTCTCTGGTGTTAATATTTCAGAAGATCCGAGGGTTGACTTTCGTTTAGTAGGTAAAGTATTACACAAACCTAAAATAATACATATTATTACACTGTTTAATACATTATACATATTAAAATACATAAAAAATAAATAAATTAACCTTCTTTTAACGATTGATTGCTATGCGAAAAATTCAATTTTGTAGACGCCGATAACTTGTCTTTAGGCGAATCAGTATTTATCACCTTCCTAAAAGGCTCTAAAACTTCATTGAATAATGAAATATCGCTTTCTTTAGCCATTATTCTAGTTTAATACAGTTGTACAGGTTTAACATTAACTTATGTTCAGAAACAATATAGTGTAGTCGGAGCTGAGTCCGCATCACAAATTACACACATCAATACTAGAGTAATAGCAAAGTGCATTACTTGAAGTGTTTTTTTTTTATTTATTGACATGGCTCAGACACAAGTCTTTTAACCGACTTCAACTATCTGACATTATTGTTTCAAGCGGTTATTAAGCTATATTAATGCATTAAGAGATAACGTGGGAGCATGAGCGAGATATTTTTCACCTGTTATAAATATATCACTAAGAAAGTATTAAGTAAAATTAAATAATTATAAACAAGTAATTATAAGTCTACCAGGATTTTAGCTCGCGGATACCGGATCCGCGAGCCCTGAGTCCGATGAAGCCGCTTTAGTGGTCAATAAAACAGCGGCGAGAACATCACCATCAAAAAAAAAATCTACCAGGATCTGATGGCAAAAAGGAAAAAAAGAAATTGACGCTAACAATACTGAGGAAATTGGAGTAAAATGTTTTGATACTTTTTTTTCCTTATAGCGGCTGATTCTGTACGTGATACATGCAAATATAGAAACTTATTCAAAGATCAAGGATAATTTTTGAAATTCTTACTCTGGCGAGTGGGATTCGAAATTTAAATGAAAACTCCAATTACTTTGTTCATGAGTTTATTAATTAATTATAGGCTATCAGAACTTGAAAATGGGTCCAAATACTGCACAGCCATAAAAAAGTCTTCATCGGAAGAGGAAGACTCAGTAAACCTTTCCTCCTGCATCTCAATTAATCGATTTTGTTCTATGAACTGATTTTCAATTTGTATTACATGTTCACAAGATTTTCGCCATTCATCGATCCCTATTTAAGCGAAAGCTTCTTCTGTTAAAGATTTTATGTCACTTGCAGGTCTATTGACGTTTTTAATCAACCAAACGTTTTTTTAACGTTAATAAACCAAAGTATCAAGACTTGTCGTTCCTACTAACCAGTCAACGCTTGCACATGGATCAATATCGATGATTGTGTTTGTTCTGCACCTTGTTCATCAAGTATTCTTTGATAAACATTGAAAACAATATCTCTTGCTTGCGATCGAAGAGGTTTATTCGACATTTTCACCACTTTTTGAAGGAAATTTGAAGCAAAACCAAAAACATTTTTTTTTGGTTTTGCCGTATGAAAAGCGCTATTTTTTTAACTTTTTTTTGCTCTCAGATCCTGGTAGACCCATATGAACAGTGAAAAGGTTTTCCATTTCCTACATCAATATGAAACGATAATGTTCAATACCATCGAAAAGAGAGATTCTCTAGTAGAAAAAAAAAAATGCTGCTTATATAAGAAACCGCTAAAATTTACTATAGTTACAATATATTTCTCTTTATTCAACATAAATAAAAAATCAGGAAATCTATTAGGTATATAATGTATAAATATGAAAAAAAAAACTATATTATTTTAATTAAACTTTTTTATCATCTATGACAAATGTTTTTCTTGAAGTTATCACCTGTTGATTAAAAGGTTATGTTGTTTTTTTTAAATAGGGTTCATAGCGATTTGATATTAAATAACAGAAATGTGTTTTACCTGTAATAAGTAAAGATATAAAATGGAATTAAGTGAAGAATACTTTACAAGTTATGAAGATTTAGAGGTATATTTAAAGAAAAATAAATATTTTCTTAGACCAACTTAAAGGACAATATATATATATATATATATATATATATATATAAATTTTTAGATTCACAGGCTCATGCTCGAAGATGCACCACGAGTAGAAAGTTATAAAAATGCTATACTAAATAATAAAGAGTACTTTAATAACAAAATAGTTATGGACGTTGGATGCGGCACTGGAATATTATCTATTTATTGCGCTCAGGCTGGCGCCAAAAAGGTTTATGCTGTTGAAGCCAGTAACATTGCTATGATTGCTAAAGAAATAGTTAAAGAAAATAATTTAGAAGAAGTGATACAGGTACAAATTCTAGTATTGTGAACACATTGAAATATAAATAAATAAACATGATTAATTTTCGTTCGTGGTTTGTTAGATTTGTAAAAAAATAAATTGTCAATCACAGGTCTCTGATAATTGTAATGAAAACATGTTACTCTTATCTTCTTATTGTTTTCTATTTTTAACATAATCTTATTTTTATGTTTTTGATCATTTAAATCATTTCTTTATAGGTAATACAGAATAAAGTTGAAGATTTAGTTTTAGAAGATAATAATACAGTTGATGTAATTGTGTCAGAATGGATGGGATTCTATCTTCTTCATGAAGGCATGTTAGACTCAGTATTATTAGCTAGAGACAAATTCCTCAAAGAAGATGGACAAATGTTTCCAGAGAGTGCTGCCATTTACGTTGCACCATGTAGGCAAGTTTTTTGGTCACTTTGTGGTAATAATTCTAAAAGATGATAAACACTATAAAAATCAAAATTACTTGGAGATATAACAAACCTGCTTTTTTGTAATTATGAAAATAGGTTAAACTATATTACCATATATTAATAAAATTTAAATAAGTGGTAATTATATTTATTTGTATTAATTTACAGGATTATATTTATTATTTTAAATTAAAGGTGACATGTTACAATATTGTTTAAAAACAGTGTATATAAAAAAAATATTCTTTAATTTGGAGTGTCTCTCCAACTAGTGAAGGTTGACAATTAGTGTGGTACTGCCCATTGTCTTGTTTGGTGGAATAATTTAACAAATTTTTTTTTTTCAGTGTTCCAAATTTATATCAAAAATGGAATAACTTTAAAGGAGTTTCAATGTCCACATTTGCAAATCTTTTGAGAAAAGGGAAAAGTGACGCACCTGAAATTATGCAAATACAACCAGAAGACTTGTTAGGTAATGAAGTTGCACTGAACTGGATAAATTTAAAGGAAGACAAGATATCAGATTTAGAATTATTTAGTATACAACATGTTGAGGGTGAGTACATCAAAATCTTAAACTGGTTAAGATTAAATAAAAAAGTTAGGATATGTGAAATAAGCACAAGTGTTTCAAAAAAACTATCAAAACACATTCTCAGTTAAAGAAAGCTTTCAACTTTTACATATTTAAAGAAACCCAACTTTTTAATCTTTTGAATTCTCATTAATTTTCTTTAAGTTTCTTGTTTGTGGTCATTAGTTACTGTCTATAATACCATATAACCATAAAATATTAACAGGTGTCAATAAAAAAGGAAAGTATCAAGGATTGTGTTTGTGGTTTGATTGCAACTTTCCTGATCTATCTAAAGAAAAGCAACCAGTTGTTTTAAGCACAAGCCCTCAAAGTCGCGTTACTCACTGGAAACAAACTGTTATATTATTACCAGAAGAGCAAGAGGTAGAGCGTGGAGAGCCCATAGCATTTAAATTAGATATGTGCAGGGACAAAATAAACAGACGAAGGTAATTTTAAGTACTTTTTTACTGAAAATATGTTCCAAAGGTATTTATATTACAAACAAACAGTTTTTTTTATTATAATATTTATTAAATTCAATTAAAAAATTGTAAGTAAATTATATATATCATGGTCCTCAAAATCCCCTTTTTTTATATTTTATAGGTGATCGTTATTCCACTTTGTATTAAGTCGTAATATTGTCTACAGTGATAAAATACACTAACCTAGTAACATCCTGTTCACTCTGTTCTTGAAGACATTTTTTAATAAATAGTTTTTTTTTTCCCCAGGTACAATCTTCAAGTCACACTAATAGATCCTAATACTATAGATCATCCAGTTCCTTGTTCATGTGACATGACAAAGTGTATTTTAGTTAAAGCGGTTATGCTTGAACATGCAGAACAAACTGTTGACCAAATAAAAAAAGAGGAAGATACAAACATTATTTTAGAAGATTTAGATGTTGATAATAATTAAACAACTCTATACCGGTGGTGTCTTTTAGTTATTTGCAACATATTTGATACAAACTTAATATTAAAATATTATTAGCGATAAGACAGTGTGACATTCACCTTGTTGTCCAAATTAATGTGAGATATAAATATTGGAAACCTTTTGTGTATTATTTTTTTTTAAAGCATTCAAACACTTGAAGTCAGTCCACTTCAGACATTTATTAGTTTTCAAATAAAAGCATATTGACATTTGCACACTGTTTTGACCACTGAAATAGTGAGTTGCAATAGTATGGGCCCAAATGGTTTCTGGTTAGTGTTAGTGAAGTATGTTTATGACTCAAAAAATGTTACATTAGCCACACCACCAGAATAATAGGATTTTATGGGAAAAAGTAAAGTAGCAGTATGTCTCCTTTATTCCTCTAGCCAAACAGTAGTGTGCAAAATTTATTGTCTTCCTTATAGTAAAGTTGATGAAGTATTAAAACTAGTATTAAAATCTCAAAATTATATGTAGAATTCAGTATATAAATAAATAAATAGTGTTTATTACTAGTTATGATTGCTTAAACTTGTTGGGGGTGATAAGTGTCTGCTGTTTATCATCGCAGCATGTTTGTAAATGAGCAAGTGAGCTCTACCTCGGCACTCAGCCACCTGTTGTAGTCAAGACGCATGAGAAGACGCGCAAGAAAGGCACCACATGCGCGCCCACGCAGGGAGACCAACAACTGCGTTAATTGTTTTAACAGCTTGTTGAACCTGGACAAAATCAAATTGTTTACCTTACCTTGTTTTTACCATTTTAAAACAATCATAAAATAGATTAAAATTTTGACATACCCATGCTAGAAAACTACTGGCTTACCATAGGCCTGTTCCTAATAGCCTTGGACATGGGAAAATGTACTGCTGGTCTAACAGCAAATCGGTTTTGATTTCATTATTGTTAAAGGACCAAGTGATTTATAAAATGATAAAAATCAACTTATGAAATCATACCTGTCTGAGTAGCCTCTGACATAATAATCCTCTGCATCTATATCAGAAGCAAACTCACTAATGCTACAGAACGAGTCACACAGCTTCAAAAACTCCATGATATTAATAAACACTGGATTGTTGATTGATAAATCTGATGCATCACCAGCCGATTCGTTTTCAGGGAACTGCAGATAATGTCAGATAATTATTAATAAAACACTTCACTTCTAAACTAGTGCCCTTTGCCATCAAACACTACTACGCCGTTTACGATAAGATGGGATCACACGCAAGTTAGTCTACATATTAAAAAAAGAACTTACAGAGGTAACGGTTAAAAACGATTGACTAAGTATATCAGCGAGGAATGTTGCATGAGCTTTTTTCACTTTTTCAAAGTCACTCGTGTTGTTTACGGCGTCCATCAGGCGAGAGAAATTAGTCTCCAAGACATCAGCTTGCAAGTAGTGTTGCAAGTTATCCATTAGGAACATTAGCTTGTTATGTAGTTGGCAAATCGCGAACCTGGCGAATATTGTTAATCCAATCAGTAAGCTAGCTTCCGTGGACATGTAGCATCTACCAACCTGCATCTTACCAGTGTGGTGGATAAACGGTCTCGATTGTCTCATTGTTAGAGACGGCGCAGAGTCCAGCAGTGGGAACATTAAGAAGATTATATTAATCAGTAAATACTGTCAAAATATCTTTGGTTAGTTATTAACAGAGAACTTTTTTATTGTAATTACTAACGCACTGAAATAATACGTATTTTTTTATTATATTCCGTTAGACCATAAAAATAGTAGAAAAGACTACTATTCCAATATAGATACACTTACCGCCTTGATTGCTTGTATGTTTTCCATAACGCATGTAAGTCGTGCTGAGTTTTTTTTATTCTTAAAAGTAATCTAAACATATCATTGTAACGAGCTAATACTTCAGGCGCGAATAAAATGTGCAAGGGCCATTTGAAATCGTATTTTAGAATAATTGACGACCAGCCATCGGCAACTGCAATATATACATATTTTATTGAAACTTTCTCATACATGAAGTTGTGATAGCTCAGTTTGTATGGCAACTCAATCCTCTTTCACACAACCAGTCATTGTCTTGGTAGTATCATTATCATTGTTCTAGTAACATCTCATATTTACGTTACTGTTGCTACATTCAAGATTGCCTTTAATACGTTTAATGTTAAGGCAAAATAATCATAGTCACAATTAAATAGTAATTATATTGATTTGCGAAATAACATTTTCATGTACTATTGTACTACTTCACAATAGAATTTATTAAGTAATTTTATCTATTTTTTAAGCGTAATTAAAATTTTGAAAATAATCTAAATCCATATTCTTTACAAAATGAATATCACAATATAAACATGTAGTTGTTTTTATTATTTCAAAGATGGTGGCGACGGCTACCATTTTGTTTTTAAATTCGAACATGCAGGTCTCGGTTCATTCGAGCGTGTGCAGTAGGTGTTAACCTAAAAAATATACCTATGTCGATGGATTAGTCATTCTGAATACAAGAACATATATATATATATGCATATAAAAAAAATTAAATTTGTATAATTATCATTGGCTAAACTTTTAAATATTCGGTTTTAACATGTCTTGTGTGTTAATCTTACCAATATTACTGTCATCATCGAGTGCGGATACTGGCACGATCGGTTTGACGTACGGTAGTTCAAAACTAAATTTTTCGATATCGACATTGTTGCTTAGAAATACTGCACTAGCGGCTAACTGGAAAGCGTGATTCATATCTAGAAGTTAAAATTAAATTATTCATGTAACCATTCATGTTGTCGCTGAAATATTCTTCTACATAAATAACATTACATACATACTACAAGGCTGTAGATACGAAAATTTACACATGATGTTGGTAATAAAAAACATACGTAGGCTGCAAAATAAAGCTTTTAAAAAATTTACGCATCTTTAAATTTAAGAAACGGAGCACAGCTAATATTTTATTACAATTTGAGATCTAATTACTAAAAACCTAATGACAATTTTTCTTGATCTAAAACATAGTTATGAAATGTGGTATTAAATTATTTGTGCCTTCTGTCCCCCAAATATTTTGGAAATAACAGAATGATTACGAATGTGGACTATAGCGATAGTTTTTTTTTTAATTCTCGTGATGCTAAGACGCTTGACTATAAGAACATTGCTTTACTTTGGTGTACACTTCATCACATTGCGCTTCCCCGTGTTAAGTCTCGTTATCCCGATAATTTCACTAGCTACAACGCCCCTCAAAGCGGTAATTATTTTTTCTGTCTATTCACATTTCCTAATTTGCAAGATGAAACAAGCAAAATAATTATCATAATCGTAAAATCAGTGAACTTAGAATTTACCTCTCGTTGACGTTCTTGTTGTTGGTTTGTCCAATATGTGAGCCGTGAGACGTAACAACTCAAGGAAAAGCTCCCCTCGACCCAATAGATAGAAATCTTTCAGGAGACGTAATTCGTGCAGCAGTTGAGCTTCCTCTACTGCCACCATCCATAAGTGCTAATAAATAAAAAAATATTTTAAAACATTTTGTTGCCCACGCACAAATAAAAATCGGTATAAGAAATAGCAGCAGCGCTGCCCTCAGTGATAGAAGGAACGAAAGATTTTTTTTTAATTGATTGCTATATCAATTTAATTAAACGAATATATCTAGTAACCAGTGTTTACCTTAGTGACACATTCCTTTATCTCTCTTATGACACATCTTATATTATCCACTTCAAAAGTCTCAGGATCTTTAAGCTTCTGAAGCTTTTCATGAAATTCAGCTTCTTTTTCTCCCCAAATAGTAAACCTATGATTTGTTAAAACAAATCAATTAATAATTATATATGTTCACAATATTTTTTTAAAAACCAGAACTTCATCTCCTCTAACAGAAGTACCTTATTCAACTACAGAGCAATATATGATGAAATTGGAATAGTGATAGATTTTGTTCACAGCCCTTGGCTATTTACCACCATTTAACAACACACATCTGCTCTATACCACCTCATCATCTTTGGCGAAATATCACATAATTTCAGTGGAATTGAGATAAGTTCACTGGTAATTCTAAAAAGGTACTGTGTTGCAGCACCTGTTTCTACCTTTAAACAATATCATGCAAACATTTATAAAAATTGAATTGACTGAGGTAATGAGACAAATTTGTTCTCAACATGATAAATACAATTTTGAGCAGTGCATATGATTCTTACAAACCACGGTCTTGGGCTGTTGCACATTACAAGAAACCTATGATCAGTCCATCGGTTGAAATGATGATGATATCATTCCAACTATAGTCTACGCATTTTTAACTGAATCGTCGGGCATTATCTGCCTGTCTCGCTCGCACTTACAGGTCTTATGGAAAGTTGCAATGATGTGCGTAAAAATTGTAGATGTGCATATCCATAACGGGATAAGTACGATCGACATGCCAAATTCTGTTAAATATTAAAAGGAATAATTTTTCGCTATCTGAAAATAAGTTTTTAATTTGTAAGATAAAATGTTTATTTCGACGTAATCATAGATAGACTTTTCTTGGTGTCAGTTTTCAATTCTTTTAAAAACAGGAACACGTCAATTGTGCCCGTGCTTGATCATTGATGTCACCATTTAATTTCTTTAAAACGGCATTAGTAAATAAATTCTCCATTTGGCGTATTGGGTAACGAAGCGTAGGTAATGTAATGAATGTCATAACAAAAAAATCTTATATTCATAGAAAAATAACAACCCTTACTTGTAACGATCAATCAGGAGTCAGAGTGGTAATGAAGGTCACGATGACGCATCGACCCCGCATGCGCAGGTAGTTAAGTATCGATAACGGGTTGCATTGCGTGCACATCCCTACTGTCAATGACATTTATTGCCCGACGACTTAGTTTAAAATGCGTCAACTACATAGTGTTGTGAGTATGTGTAACACTATCAAAGGAATATCCTGGTTTTTTAATTATCAATAGCCACTAAAAATTCTATATTTTACGAAAACAATACGTAAAGATACATACCTTCTAGTATCAGTATCTAAATTGTGTAAAGGCATTGAAGGTCTATTCAATGTAAAACTATTCTTCTTTACTTTCCTAGGATCTAAACCGAAGAGTATAACTGTTTTCCCAATGAACAATATTTCTTGTGCAAGTGATAATGGAAAAAAATACGGTATCATATTTGGGTTTAAATTGTATCCACAATCAAGTGATGTATGTTGCAGCTAAAAATTATAATTTAATTAGTGTATAGTAATGAGTCCACTAAAGGAGTTTCAGTGGCTACAAATTACCACAATATAAAAACGACAAGATTTCTTCTCGAAGACATCCTCAATAAAATTATTACCATATCAAAAATAGAATTCAGACAATGGTTATAATTTAATAACGTGTGTAATATTATATAGGTATTTAATCTGGCTAGTCGAATTATTATACTTAAGCGATTCATGGTTTTACAATTGTATCGGAAAATGGGAACAACAGCATTATATTGATTATAAATAAACCCTGTGAAGATACAAGAGAGATTTTTTGATTTCTTGTCCGTATGCCATGTTTGATGTTTGTTAACATCAATCTTCTTCTTTCCCCTGCCCTTTTCCCAGCTATGTGGGGTCGGCACAGTATGTACTTCTCTTCCATATCCCTCTATCAGCCGTCATATCAGAATTCACACTCTTCTTGCACATGTCGTCTTTCACACAATCCATCCACACTTTCTTAGGTCTTCATCAACCCTTATAACCATCAACTTTCATTCTCATTACTTTCTTTGTTACGTCCTTCATCCCTCCGCATAACTTGCCCGTAACACGCTAACCTCTTGCTCCTCAATTTCTCTGTCACTGGAGCAACTTTCAGACTTCCTCTAATATACTCATTCTTAATTTTATCCATCTTAACATTCGCATCTCAGCCACATGTAATCTTCTTTCATCCGAACCCTTGGTGGCCCCTCAGCTCCAGACAATAGGACAGGTCTCACGACCAACTTGTAGATCTGTCCCTTAAGTTTAAGGGTCATTCGTGGATCACAAGTCGTCCCAGTGACCTGTCGCCATTTCATCCATCCTGCATTTATTTGGCTTCTCACATCTCGGTCAATATCGCCGTCGCATTGTATGAGTGAACCTAGGTACTTGAAATCGGAGTAGGTTGGTAGGGATACACCATTGAAGGCGATTGGAAAAAAGCTGGTGGGATCGCCGAAGTCACAGAACAAATGTTCAGTTTTGGTCCTGCTGATTTTGAGCCCAGTTTTCTATAATTTATTTCGAAATTTTTCCAAACTACTTTGCACCTCGCGTTCATCTTCCTCGACAAGTACGATGTCGTCGGCGAACAGCATAAATAAGGGTGCTTCCTCCTGTATATCTGATGTCAGAACAACCATTACTAGGAGGAAGAGATACGGACTTAATACTGACCCCTGGGGTAGGCCCACCAAGACACCGCCGAAATTGTCGCTTTCGCCAGCAGTGGACCGGATATTTGTACTGGCACGACAGTACATAGCACGAATAAGCTGCAGGTATTTCCCAGGCACTCCTTTCACCTTATCGTATGCCTTTTCGAGGTCCACGAACACCATGTGCAGGTTTTTGTGAGCACGTCTGTATTTTTCGTACACAGTTGGCGAAGAGCAAAAATGGCGTCCGTAGTTCCCCGTCCAGGCATAAAACGAAATTGGTTCCAGGCTACCTCACTCTCTTCTCTCAGTCTTCCCGCTAAGATTCTTTCCCACACTTTCATACTATGCGACATGAGCTTTATTCCTCTATAGTTGTTACAGAGCTGTACATCACCCTTGTTTTTGAATAGGGGTACCAGTGAATTGCTACACCACTCATCCGGGATTGACTCTTCTTGTAACAACTTGTTGAAGAATAAAATCAGCCACATCCATCCATCCGACTTTAACACCTTCCATACCTCCACTGGTATTCCATCCGGCCCAACACCCTTTCCATTCTTCATATCTTGCACTAATGTTCTTACTTCATCCATAGTGATCTTCCCCACCATACCCATGTTGGCCGGCATGCTTTCCAATACTTCGCTCTAGACATTCTCTTCGTTCATCAGTCTTCCAAAATATTCCTTCCATCTTCTTTTTATATTGTCATCATTAGTCAATACTTTTCCTTCATCGTCTTTTATATGTTTGATATGATTTATATCCCTTGCACTCTTTTGTCTCTCTTTTGCTATCCAGAGCAGTTGTTTTTGTACTTGCGGGCTGTCCAGAGAATGGTTCAGCTTTTCAACTTCAATATGTATGTTAAATTGTGAAGTGCTGAATAAATGTTTTTCTGTCTCCTACTTGAATACTTATACTAATAGGGGACCGGAAAGTAATGTCGTTTCTGCGCATGCCAATACTTGATTGTCATTTGTCAGCTCATTGTTTTGTTCAGAGGCGTACCAAAGACATTGTGAGGTTATAGTGATTTCTTTACTTATAGACAATTGAATTACAATTTTTTTTTGTAATTTTGGGTAAAATGGCCAGCCAAATACCAGAAGAGGTACACATCCGGCATTGCATGCTCTTTGAGTTTCGCAAGGGAAATAACGCAACAGTTGCTACCAAAAACATTTGCGATGTTTATCCAAATGCACTGGACATTCGTAAATGCCAAAGGTGGTTTTCCAAGTTCAAATCGGGTAATTTTGATCTTTCCGACTCGTATCGATCAGGAAGACCATCAGCGTTAGACAACGACGTGTTAAGGGCGGAAGTGGAAGCAAATCCGTGTCAGACGATCGAGGAATTGTCAAACAGTCTCAACAAACCTTGGTCGACCATCCAAGAACATTTGAAGCAGATTGGAAAAGTAAGCAGAGCAGGTGTTTGGGTCCCGCATAATCTGTCCAAACAGAATAAGGCTAACCGATCAATCACATGCAACTTATTGCTTCAACGACACAACACAGAAGCGTTTTTTGATCGCTTGATCACAGGAGATGAGAAATGGGTCCTGTATGATAACCCAAAACGCAAAAGGCAGTGGCTCTCTCCAAATGAAATCCCTCGGAGTACTGCTAAGCCAGGTTTACACCCCAAAAAAGCGCTTTTGTGTGTTTGGTGGAGTATTCGCGGCATTGTTCATTTTGAATTACTGAAACCTGGAGAAACTGTTACTGCAGACCTCTACAGCGAACAATTGCAGCGAGTCAATCAATCTTTAATTGAAAAGTGGCCAGCGATTGTCAACCGAAAAGGCGTCATTCTCCAACATGACAATGCAAGACCGCACTGCGCAAGGCGAACTCTAGAAAAAATTAATGAATTGGGGTGGGAGGTGCTGCCTCATCCACCATATTCGCCCGATGTTGCACCATCGGATTTCCACTTATTCCGAGCGCTGCAACACTTTTTAAGTGGCAAAACATTTGCAAATTTGGATGATATCCAAAATGCCATCTCTAGATATTTTGCCGAAAAACCAATTAATTTTTATCGATCAGGGATTGAAAATTTACTCACTAGATGGCAAAAGGTTATTGACAATGATGGGGAATACATCATTGATTAAAAATAAAGACTCGTTAAAAATGTATGTTTGTATTTAGCGTAAGAAAACGACATTACTTTCCGGTCTCCCTAATATATACAACATCCTGCAAACAGTTTTGGAGAAAATATGGGTACATTTATGGTGGCTGTCTAAATAGTCACCAGATTAATCTCCATAGTCCCTTTAAATTCTTAAAATCAACAATGATTGTACTTACTGTAGCTACAAGTGATTTATCACTGGTTGTCGTTGTTGATGGTGATGAGACCACTGTGTCTAATAAATTATCTTTTTTTGTTTGTTGAATGAAAAACTCTCCATATGGGTCACCCAATTCGCCATAAAGTAACCAAGTGCATAGTTGATTTACAAAAACATTATTAATACTTGATAATATTCTGCAGAATTTGAAGACTGACATGTAATATAAATTAATTAAATATGATACACGTGAATGTGGCACCATGAGTCACATTTATACAAATATGATTAATAATATGATGATGAATATAAACAATCCCAAATCTGTACTATGAGAAGGCCTTTGATTATTTAGAGACTCAATGAGTTAAGATGCCTATATGAAACTATTACCATTAAGACAAAGTATCAGCAGCCATAATGTACTTTCTGGCATCAGTGTAAGATTTATCTAAAATTAATTAAAAAGCTCAATGAAAGTGGGTGAAGTTCATGCACACAGTTATGAGTTTTTATAAAGCTTAGATTGTAGCAAAAGCCTGTAGCAATGGGCTTACTTGAGCTTATGATAATGTAATAAACAAGAAACTTACCCAACAATTGCATTATGTACCATTTCATTTCCATTTAACATATTCTGACGAATTAAGCTTAAAATTTGACAACCAGTTAGTGACCTTTCTTTTGTAGTTACTATAATTCTGTTTATTGTATTAAAAATTCCTTGAAATTTTTCAACATAACTGTATATAAATGACATTGTATAATCTTTATTTTCAATAACTAATTCTTCCATATTTACTAAGGTTTCCTTGTAAGATTGTAGGATTTCAGTAATACCTTCACTCAAGGCCTGGCCATACAATCCAAATGATCTCACATTAGATGCTGGAAAGTTGTTTAGTCAAGTCTTTAAATAAATTATAAGTAAAAATCTCACATAGGTTGTTTTAGTATGCAAGTGTTATAAAATTTGGACTATGTATATCTATACAATAAACTTAGAACTGTAAGTAAAACAACTAGTGATTTCTCCCTAAATTATTATGGATAGAGTATCATAAATATATTTATTAAACTTTTAATCATGAATATCTCATAGAACACAAGACAAATCCAAGATTTTTATCGTACGTGTAAAAATAATACAGAAATAATATATGTGGTTTATTGTGATCAATACCTGTTTGCGACCTTCTTGAACTAAAACAAGTATCTGCTACAAAATTTTGAATTTTGTTGTGACTTCTTGCAATAGAACAGATTCTTTTATAAATTTCTGCATCTCCTTGATTCGTATACAACACTGGTTCTGACTGATGATACAAATAATGTTATTATCATCATTAAATATTTTACTCCGAAAAAGTCAATCTAACAATACTTACTGCCGATGATTCGGAATTTCGTGAACAACCCCACAAAACCAGTAAAGCATCGTACATCATATTGACTAATTTATAGATGTTAAGGTGATTTTATCAGATATTATCCACAAATATTTTAATTTGACATATTTTTAATTCATAAAAACGGTTTGACAATGTTTCTTGACACCACTAGGGTGGAAACTACAATACAATTTATTTGATACAATTGTGACTTAAAATAACGCAAACACTATTTACACGATTAAAAGGTCAAGTATTATACGGTAATATCAATTTCTATTGATTATTTCTGTTAGAAGAAAACTTGTACTCAGACAAAAAAGTAGTCTTTTAAATTACGATATAGGTGAAAAATTGTGATATTTTTTTAAAGTTCTTAGTTTCTCTTAGATCGAGCATAAGTTATTTAAAATAAGTATATATTTAATTTTTTTTTCATGTCTATAATTTAAGGAATTACAATAAAAATTGTTTAACACTGTAGTATTATAATTAAATAGATGGCTAAAGCGTGAAAAGGAATTATATACAGATAGGATATAATGTATAATAAATATCAAATAAATTGCGTCTGCGCTGCCGTTGGCTTTAACTTGAATGTAATAATATGTTATATTGATATTGATAGGATACATGGTACAACACATACAAAATGTTTATATAGCTGCCCTGAAAGAGTACATAGCAATGGCAGCTTCAACAGGTGATTTGTTTCAATAATGTGCACTATTTGATAGAATGGCCGAGGCTTGCAGGCTCGGAAGTCAAATAGACAAAAAGACTGCAACTAATGACGATGAATATTTTTGTGTATTCAACGTATTAAGTGTATTTATATCGCTTGTAACAATACTCGCTGATTTAACTACAGGTGCGTTAATCTTTGTTTACTAATATGATCCATGTCTTTGTAAGTAATTTTTGTCAAAGAATTGTTTGGACGGAATTTTAAAAGAAACTTTATACAATAATATTACAGAAACCATAATTTACTTTTAATTTGGGTAATAGATTAGGTATGGTGTGTTTATAGTATAAATTATGTTCTAAAATTATACTTTATCTTTTAACTAATATCTTTTATTTATATTAATTAATAATTTATAGAAAGATTCAAATTTTTTTTGTTATTGGTTTCAGATATTCTTGTTTTTGCTGAATACTGCAAGGATGGTTATTTGTATTGGGCTTTAACTACCTTTATTTTCATGTTATCACCTAATGTTATTATAAATATCTTTTCAATAAGGTGGTTTGTTATAGACAATAAATCGACAATTAAACATTGGATAACACATGGATGTCTGGTAGGCTTATTAGAAAGGTGTGTAGTGTGTACTTCCATAACGGTAGTATAATTTTTGTTCATAATTTAGAAATAACTTTTTAAAAAAGTCTGTTATAACTGTACAGTTAATTTCAGATACATAATATTTCTGCGAAAAGTATTCACATGCAAAAATTTGGAATCCATAAAAACACAAAAGTTAATATGTCAAAGAAATGACTTGAGTCTATTGCATTACTTATATATTTTTACTGGGACAATACCACAGATTCTTCTGCAAACATATGCAATATTGATGTTAAATGAAAACCATCACACTAAAGGTTAGTTAAGTTAAAAATGCAGTAGTCCTTTGTTTTAATGAAAAGTAAATACCATTATTTAATTAAACCATAGTTAAAAAAAAAAAATTTATAGCTATTTCTCAACTGAGTGTTAATGAGCAAAAACAAGTTATTAGGCCAATGTTAAAAGAAAATTGCACATTAGATATAAAACAAATTGTCTTACTTCTTTTTTTTTTTTAACTTTATTGCAGATGTTAAATTAGTAAAACTGTAACTTAATTATTTCTTAAATAACAACTAACACTGATGGCAATAGAAAAGATATGTATGCAAAAATTAAGTTTAAGTACTTTCCCCTATTTAATTTAAACTACATACTATATAATGTATATATCTGAAATGAGTTACTTTATTTAGATATTAAATCTCTTCCTATAGATTTTGTAACAATAATGAAAATACCAATTATAGATGTTATCTTATTCATAATTACATATATAAACAATAAAGTGTATTATTTTGTATTTACATAAAATCTAATGTTACTTTTCAGTGTTTGCATTAACAGCATCAATAGCATCAGTTATTTGGGGCAGTGTGACTTACATTTACAGCATTATAACATTATCAGATGAAACCTTTCAGTGGAATTCTTTACTATTAAAGTTAATATGGCATTTTGGTATGCTTACTGGTAGAATTGCAGGCATTCTACTATTTTCCATTGTTTTTGGCATATGGACTTTATTACCATTAGGTAAGATTGTGTAATACTGTTTTATTTTTTTTTAAAAAAATCTTTCATTATGACAATTTTGAGTTGCAGCTGCAAGCTTGCAAACAGGCATTTTATTCTTCACTCATTCATTCATAACATTTAACAGGTTTTACCTGAACACCTATCATCTTACCACTGCTTTTTATATCCTATGTTGTCTGGTAGAGAATGCTCTTAAAACCCAATTTTGTAAATTCATAAATGTACATAACTTAAATATGAAAGTCATTGGTATATGCCTAAATTCGAACCCGCGACCTTCGGAATGAAGGCCGCACGCTCTAACCATTAGGCCAGTAAGCTACGACACCGACAATATACATACTGCACTGCAAATAGTGCTCTTCACCTAGACTGTCTCATTACTCAAAAATTAATTTGCTCAAACACACTTCAAAACAGTTGTGTTAGTACTCTACTAATTTACTGTAATAAGTAATAGGATTATATCAACTGCGTTCCGGTTTGGAGGGTGCAGTAGCTAGCGAATTTCTGGAGTAATGAGACTCAACATCTTATGTTTCAAGCAACGAGCGCACTGTGATGCTGTGTATAACATCTTAACTATCGCCATTTTGTTATGAGCAGGCGTATCATTAACCATCATCACCACTCGTCTCATTACTTAATTTAATAAAAAAAAAAAATACTATAATACATTATGAATTTTAGTACTACATTGGATTGCTATGACATTTTGGATTGTGATACAAAGGACAACATTTTGTCCTAATAAACTTGAAGAAACACTTTACAATATTGTTATGGGATTTGTTTACTGTTTCTCATTCATAAACTTACGAGAAGGCCCGACGCGGTACCGTTTAATGATGTTTTACACACTGATGGTTACGCAGAACTTTGGCAGTTTATTTCTTTATGTGTTAATAACAGATACCGATAAACAAAAAAAACCATGGTCCATAGCTGCTACAATCTGTATTATCACAGGAACAATTATTGGTAAGTTATATATATATATATATAAATGCGCGTGAATTTTTCTTTTCTATCGTTTCTGTACTGTAATATTTATGAAGTTGTTTCAAGTAATATAATAATTTTACAATAATGTTAGGGATTTTTTTAACTTAGCATAAAGGTTTCCGATTTAAATCTGTATCAACTTTTTTAAGTTTGGTTAGCGGTAAAGTGTTCAAGAACACTTGGCTAGCTACCTCATAGGGTCAATCTGCTACCATAACGGCATTGTCGTTTTCCGGGTGTTAATAAAAAGGACCTGAGCATTCCCGGCGAGCTCACTTCACCTTATTGTCGCTTAATATCATCTCTAATTCGGGACAAGTGTTAGCCCATTGTAGAGAAAAATATAATCTAACCAATAAAATGCAATTCATTCATAACAAAGATATTACATAATAACCAATTATAAATTTCTTATTTCTGAAGCATGATTATTAAAATATAGATCATGATTAATAGGCTGTTTATAAATAATTTTAACACATCTTTTCAGGTATGCTTGCAATGGTGTTATATTACAGATATTTTCATTCTAAGGGACCAATACCTTGGAAATATGCAGAGGCTGATATTGAACTAAATAATAAAGTTGTATCTCAGGTTCCAAATAACTCGAATGTACATAGTTCTTTATGTCATGTAAGATCTTTTAAAAGCTCAAATACAGACAAACCACCTGATGCACTTAGGTAACTTGTTAGTCGTATACCTAAAAATTTGTTATACTATTTCCTTTGTAATTTTTTAGCTGTTAATTATTTTTCGTTTTTGTAGAAAAGATCAGCCTGCTTCGGAAAAAGTGTCGCAGATTGAAAATGAACACGCCGACAAAAAATTTTTATTGGATCATTGGATTGCTCGATCTGGATCTCCAACATTTACTTCAGCTCCAGTTGGAAATATCAGCACAGATGGTTCTAGTATAGAAATATATTCAATTGAGAACACCCCACAAACTGCTGTACCAAAACGGGACAACTCCAACATCGAGTTGACAAATTCGAAAATCACTAAAAAGAAATTATTCAATCCTCCTACAGATCTAACTTTGCAAGTACCCAATACTGAAAATATAGAAAATTCCATTGACGAAATTACGTCCATTTTTTTTACTCTTAACTTGCAGAAACGTCGTGGTATTTGTTCTTCGGACGAACTACGGAATGAATTAACTAACTTAAATTTTGGAGCTTGCAATATTCCAAATGAAGAATTTGCGAAAACCATAAAAACTGATCGAAGCTCAGAGATAAGTCATGACACTGACGGCTCCAATAAGAAAACATCATCAGATTCATTTGACATGGACTTAGATTTAAGTATAAGTGATATAAATAGTTCTGATATTAATACTTTTAATGAAAATATTGTACAGAAATTGTGTTTGAGTGCACTGAAAAATATAAAAGTTGGTAATCAAGATGCTGATATTGAAAACATCCAAAGAATCGCACTTGATATACTTAAGGAAATGTATGCTAAAAAAGACAAGAAAAAAAATTGCGGTTCCGATTTGTTAAATACTAAACAACGTGATTTAGATACTCCAACAGAAATTCTTTCTGTTCACGATTACGAAAATATTTGTGCTGTTAACATTGCTAGAGAAGCTTGGGGCTTGCGATCATGGAATGGTTACTGTGATATCGAAAATTGGCTTCATGATGGCAGTGTTGTAAGAGATAGAAGTCGAGATACGTTAACATCCGGAAGTTCTGAAATCAGTAGTTGTATTTCCCAAGATTTGAAACATGCAATACTTTCGGCACCACCTTTTCCTAAAAAGGCACATACATATTCAAATGTGTTTGTAAAGTTTGAAAGAAGTTCCCAGGAAGATTATGCAAATTCTGTTGTATGCCATCCCAATGATGAAACATTCCTTGCTAAACCATGTGTGATAGAAAATTCCAAGGATCCAAATCATTTGGAACCTATTTTAGAAGAATTAGACGATTTAGGTGATATTGATCCTGCTTGTAAGAAGCGACTTAATTCGGAAAGTTCCCTAGTAGCAACAATAGATGAAATCCGAAAAGCAACTGTTACCAATTCTCCAAGAAATCTTTATCACAGACGCGAACATCTTTTAGATTCACCAAAATTTTACACATCTTCGAAAGTTGAATCTTCTCTTAAAAAAACTTTATGGAAAGAACCTTCAAAATTTGACTCGAGTAATATTATGGAGTCATTACCTGAAAAAGATAACATTTTAAATGATTTACAAGTATCTAAATTCGATTTGAATAATAAAGAACTTAATTGTTCTACTTCATCCTCCTCGCTAAGTTCACTAGCATCACACAAGGCAACACGTAGAACGAAGTCTAATATTTCAAAGTCTAAAGTAAATACTAAAAATAATAACAATAAATCGGAGCAGCTAGATCTATCTACGAAAAATATAGACTTTTTATGGCAAATGGTATCAGAAAACTCATTACCGCTTAGTTCAAATGAGGATTTAAGTTTAAGTCGTAAAACGCCGTCACTACAATCACTACTGCATAAAGATGCTTCCTCTTCATTTAACACTACTGCTAAAATTTCAAACATAAAAAAAACTGTAAGAAATAAACCAAGAAGAAAGTTTTCATTGTTGAGAGAGAGATTCGAACCTAGAATAAGTCTACATTCCGATGAAGAGATTTTGTATAATTCAGAGAACACCTTACATAAATACGATAAAAGTATATTCAGAAACCAATTAGACATTGCTGCTGAAAATTTTGATGTTCCACTTCAAAATAATCGAAGTTTTTCATTAGATGAATCAAAATCCGTATCAAGCACAAAAGTTTTTGATTTACCCTCAAAACATATGAAAGAAAAGAGAACTCTATTCATGAAACAGGTGTTGAGTCCACCAAAGTTTAACACAAAGTTAAGACATAAAGTGTAGCAAAAAAAATGCCATTAACATCCATCCAGATTCATGAAAATGTACGATAATTAGATTTAAGTTAATTTTAAATGCCAAAATTTTGCCAAACTGCCTGAATATTGAAGCGGAAATCGATTAGATATGTGTTTTTTTACGTAAAATTATATCAAAAGAAATTTATTCAAATTAAAAAGAAAATTCAGAGAAGTGATCAACAATAATTTTACTATTATTCAATATCAACTTTATCTAGTTTTTTTTTTATCTGCGACCACAGCTGTAACATTAGAGAAAATTTACGTATTATTTTTGTTCCTATTGTGTATATGCTACTAATTAGCTAGTATTTTTTATATCGGGAAATATGAAGTCATTTTAACCTAGATCTCAATGAGGGTGTAGTCAATTTTACACTGCTACCAGTTTAAATAAAAAAAAAAAACATTACTGTGAATAAGTTGATCAATCGGTAATTTGTTAGTTGTTACTCACTCTTTTTAAAGTTAACTCCGTACATTTTACTATGTATTTTTGTAATTTACATTTTTTTTGGTATGGAGAGGAATCTCGGAAAGATACTCTTGCCTCGATAGTCGTCCTCAGCGTTCGTATTGTGCACGCGATTTTATGGAATTCCATAGCGGCTTACGTGACGTTGTACCAGGACGGGTATTACCACGATGACTGGACACCACAGCCATTTTCCTCTACCAATTCCTGTTTCCGTCATCGGACACACACAATCGTCCTCCACCCCTTCTAGCCATCTCTATTCACGGCGCGCAGCCATCGTCGTCCGCCACGTCCAGCTATCATTCTCCACCGCGTCCAGCCATCTTCCTTTTATAATTTTACCTTAGTTAACCGGGTGATATGACTAGTCGAGAACGTTTTGATAATAAATAAGCAGTAAACAAAATGAGCTGAACACTACATTTCTCTCAAGAACTATCCAATTGATTATCGTATTACTGTGATGTTTGTGCCTTTCTATATGTTATACTCCAGCCAGTATTGTAATTTTTAGCTTTGCTACTTTGTATATAAAATGTATAAAATAAAATCTTATAATCGTGAGTTATTCTTTATCTATACATATAATAAGAAAATTGAAAAACTAATTACTGGCATAGCCGTACGAGTTCTGAGACTGATATGACAATCGGCAGGACACCGTCCATAGAACCGATGGACATTATCCTTGAAGTTGAAGGGTAGAATGCAAACCAGCATCGCACACTGCAGCGTTGCTAGACCACAAGCTGGACAGACGACATTTGGGGGCCACAGAATTCAAACAGCGCAAGACCGTATTTTACATACAAGTTGCCTATGTTCTTCGGTAGAGATGATAGCGAGTAAAATGAATACTTATAAAGTCGAACTTGGTTTTTGGTTGAACATCCCGTGTTGTGATAACCGTGCTTTATATAACTAGTCTGGCCATAAATACTGGTACATAAAAACTTCTTTTTTCAACTTTTTAATAATTTTGGATTAGGGACGCGAATATTATTTTTTAAACTTCTTTCGATTTTGCGCCATTTCTCATTTTTTCGTGTTCATTATCAAATTACTATATGGAATGAGGTGTTAAAGGAAATAGGACTGCAGTGAACGCCTTGGACAAAGTGGTATGAAGTCGTCGGTTATATTCCAGACACTTCAAGCTTGGTATCAGTCGTATGTTCGTACATCGTACTATCAACAGATATAACCCTCTGTGGAAGACCAGAAAAATTCGGGGCGGTCGCGTGCTGTTAGAACTACAAAGGCAGTTAAAGACAGAATTCGAAACCCCATTACGAAGCAAAAAATCTTATCGCGAGAAATGAAGATTCTTGCTAGGACTGTCGCATATTGTAACCAGACCTGAAGGTCGATGCTCGGTCCTTATCCTCGATGTACAAGACATGCCCTAAATCAATTTTTACAATTAAATAGAGTATATTGATCAAAACGAACAAACCTTCTATCGCGATATGCAGATGAAAGACAGAAATATCCTCTTTACCGATGAAAAAAATTCTTACGTTTGCATTTTTTTCTTTTCTTTCTTACACTAAAATAAGCAAAATGATAAAGAGTACGCTCACAGTTCTAAAGAAGCTGCTCAAGTGGTCGGTAGAGTCCAACGTGGTCTTTATCCTGCATCAGTGATGGTTTGATGGGGTATGTATCTTATCGAGGAGTCACAAAACTATATTTTTGTGAAAAAGGAGTGAAAACTTCAGCCAAAGTGTATCACGATACAATCTTGGATCATGTGAAATCTCTCAGCAATACACTTTTTAAAAATATACCGGGAATTATCCAGCAGGACTCTGCACCTGGTTACAAGGCACGAACTACCCAAGCCTGGCTTGAAACCAACTTTCTGGAGTTTATAAGAGTTGAGGACTCTATCTAGTCCAGACCTTAACACTTTAGTACGTAAATCCATATTTTCGTGGCCAAACAGATTAAAATTCTGTGTAAAAGCCAAAGGTGGGCATTTCAAATAGTTTTTTTTTGGCGAAACTAATAAATATAAGGTATAAATTGTAATAATATTACGTAACTTCTTTAAAAAAAATACATATTCATTTGTAACAGCACTTATAGCCGGACTAGGTAGTATTTTTTTTTAAAAACGTTCCCGCGTTTTAATGTGCTAGGGCCTATTTACTCAAATCTTTTACCATCTTGTGACACTACAAGAACCAGACACACACAATACAGAATCATCCGCCAGACAGCTACATCCCGCGTAGCGCATTTTAGTTTTTAGAAACTTCAGGCCGTGGATCCGGGTCCACGAGCCCAGTGTCAGATGAGCTGTAAGAGCCGCTGTGGCTTCCAGCCCGATCTACATCAATAATATAGTCTACCATCTTGTTTATTTCTCTCATTTTCTTCTCTTCTTTTCTTTCACTCTTCCTTTTCTTTTGTTCACTTTCGTGTTATCATTCTCATTCATTATTTTTTATTTACTTCACAATTATTTTTGTTTATAATTTTAGTGACTCCTTTTAAGTATTACATAATTTTACACTTCTATTTCCTTATTCCGATTAGTTCACGTTACTTTTATGCATATATTACATATATTTTGCTCGATGATTCCATTATTCACTTTCCTACAAAATTCCAAGAGTGTGCGACTAGGTAGAATTAGAAATCGGTAAAGGTCATAGAAACAACTGCAGCTCCTTTCGTTGCGTTGTATACTCTTAACTATTTATGGTTTGTCGAGCTTATAGTGGCGGTGATGAGATTTGAACTCGTTTGCTACAGAGGTTAATAAGGTATTATTACCAAATTAATACCCACTACCTTTTCAGAGACAAAGGTATTTTAATTGTACACTAATAGCCGCCTAATTATTAAGCTCTCGCCTGCCTTTTACGTTTTAATATAACATTATTTTGTCAAACAATAACTTATGTATAGAATATATATAAATACATAAAGTAATCGATGAGTACATAAAATAAAATGTTGATACAAATTTGGCTCACTTACAAATGTAGTGACTAACTTTGACCCATCAAGCCTAGGAAAGAACTCCTTACCGACGTTTTCCTAGTTACAGAATGGGATCCTTCAGAAAAGGGAGTGGTAAGGTTCCTTGTGATGCTTCTGGCGCTACAGGTATCTAGAGTCTACGGTAACTGTTTATCATCAGGCAGGCCTTATGTCGCCTTAATGGTATAAAAAAAATCCAAAAATATTAACCAGTGATAGATATCTTTTGCTAGACTATTCTGTCTTCAGTGGTGTCTGTAGTGGTTAAAGTGCGTTATAGCTATTGAGCTAGACTTCATCATGTAATAGACACCTACTGAAGATATAGGATTCCCTTAAAATTACTTTAATCAGTCGAGATTGTTGAATGTAAAAACAGATTTGGATAAGAAATCTAACCAAGGTATTATAAAATAAAAATTTAAATGTGATAAATATTTATTGATTAATAATTTAAAACAGCCATTATTTAATATTGCATATAAATAGTAGATAAAGCAAGATAATAAAATCTATAGCATTTATAATGCTTTAAAAAATGTTACAAAAAAAAAAAATTGATGTAAATATATCACTTTTATTATGCGGATAATTTGGAAGTTGAATGTTTAAAAACATTCATTATTTCCTCTCAGTCTTTTTCAGGAACACAATGATCTTTATGTTACCCTATAGGTTATACCTAATTAAAATAGAACAGAGGTTTTACTCTATATGGCTCATATTTGTTAGTATACAATGTAAATGTATTAAAAAATAATACCACACTAAAGATGTGGCAGGAGTACATGTAAATAATGAATTTATAAAAATATGTATCCTTAAATTTAATAACCATGCATAAAGGATAAAAATCTTATATATTTATAAAAGCTCAAATTATGCTTAGCTACAAGAAATATTTGAAAGAACACTTGTTGTGTTCCCATTTGCCATAAAATTATTATTATAAATAAATCTAAAGGTCTGTGGTCATAACTTTCGTGAGGTGGCGAATGCGATGAGCATTACACGTTTTACATAGAATATGCCCATCAAGAGGGTAGCAGCCATGGCCTTTGGCTTCAGATGATAACATCAGGCCACAATCTTCGCAACGATAGCAGCGGATGTGGAAACTACGATCTAATGCAACAACACGCACTGTTTCTTCTTCTCCTTCCTCTGGCATAATTGGTAATTCACAAACACAACAACGTGGAGCAAATTTGAGTTGGAAATCTTCAATGCAATGAATTTGATTTGTGGCATCAACTGTAAATGGTATGCCATCAAGACTCTTACCACATACCACACATGTAAAACATGTTGGATGGTAAGGCTTTCCTGTAGCTCTTAGTATCCTATCCAGAATTGGTTTGTTACATACAGAACATTTTTCTAATGTCTCATAGTAATCCTTTTCACAATAAGGTTTGTCTTCTACAGCATAAAATGGCTTCCCTTGTAAATTAGTATTGCATTGGTGGCAGCTAAAGCATTTCACATGATACATGTTACCCATTGCTGTGCATCCAGAACTTTCACCTACTACTTTTTCATTACAATTGACACATATCCCAAAAATATCCAAATCTTGACTATCGGAAATAGATTGTACGAGAAGATTAGTCAGTGCATCAACTTCTTCCTCTTTTGGCAATGGAGATTTAGATTTTAATAGTGATGAATTGTTATTTTTGCCATGAGAGTGAACATTTATTGGTTCATACAATGATTCATATGTGGAAGCCTGTGAGACTCCATATTCAGGATAGTCATTTGTATAAATAGGAGGATATGATGGCCTCTCTTGGTTAAAGCTTAAATTAGCAGTTGCTCGTACTAATTCACTATAGTTTGAACTAACTGGCGATGGAGGGGGTAAATATTCCTCAGTGTTATTCTCAAAAGATGGAGTGGTATACAACACAGGTTGTGTTAAATTATGTGGTGGCAGTGGTGGTGGAGGAGGTGGTAGTATTTTGTTTGGAGAATTTTGATATCCAGGTACATTGCTGTATGTCGAAGGATTGCTTTTCATGTGTGTGCTTGGTTTATATTGGGATTGAAGCGTGGTATTGTGATTCACATTCCCATAGTCCTTGTTCAGGCTTTTCACGTTAGTGGGAAACACATTGCTATATGTAGGATGATTATTATTTAAGGATGGTATTTTCGTGGAGTAAGACGGCTCACGTAATGTGCTTACCACAGCGCTGTGGGGAACTTGTGGTTGTGCTTTTTTTTTTGGTGGAACCGCTGGTGGAACCTTTTTAATTTTCCCAGATAAATTACCTTCCTTATTCACTTGTAAATCAGCAAGTTGCCTATCTAAAGCCTCCATATTGTTGAATTTCGACATGGTGAAATAACATATAATCTAATGAAATATTTATCTTTTTTACGATAAGAATTTGTAGAAGTAGAAACACTGACACTAAAGAACAAAGAAATTTAAACTACATTATAACTTATGACAATAAGATAAGCATGTACGTACTACGTTTTACCAGTGTTATATTAACACATGTTAATTTACAAGTAAACCTGGGACGTATCTAAAGTAACAGAGTAAATAGTGTGTTACAACTAATATGTATAAACCATAGAATCATTTAATTCGTATACGTTAATGTAATAACATAACAAATTTGTAATAATTGGTAAAACTGTTTCAGTTTTTGTTGGCCACTCTTTAATTTGCTAAAACTATATGATAAAACAGGTAGTAAAGAAACTGTGAATATAGCAAAGTATTATGTACTTACAAGTATTTAGGTCCAACAACGAGTTTACCTTGGTTTTAATATGTGGCCTAGTCATCATAGTGGAACATTTAATAAAAATTTTTCATTAACTTATCGGTTTTTCTGCTGTTTCGTTAAAAATATGAAAAATCGTACTCAAATAAAATCGATTAATTTTTATTCTTATTGTACTCTGTAGTAAGCAAGAATTAATCAATACTAGGTATATTCAATTTAATAAAATATGTGGAAAATAGACATGAAAAAAAATATAAAAGTGTTTCTCTTTTAAAGAACCCGCTAAGCATAAATAGCCTGTGCAGTTTTGATTTCTTTGCTTTTGCTTTAGAAAATAAAAATCAAAGTGACAGTTGACGTATATTTTTCCATATAGAGGAGTATCAAGCCGCTAAGATAATAAATAAATAGCAAAATTCTAATGTTAGATTCTTAAACACAGAGAATATCTATGAAAGTCCGTTTGAAACTCTAAATTCTATTACTAATTGTAATTTTGGATATTTGGTTATTCTGAAATCACATTAATTCAATGGCAATGCAGTGTCAACTTTGGATGGGTAGTGTAAGTGATATAATAATCATGTGTAATTATAAATGGTATTAATGGTATACTTTTATGTTCTATAAGAACCAAACACTTCCAAGAACTGCTGGTTTTTTTCTTTTGTATAAGAATGTTTTTATTACAAATCAATGAGAAGATTTTTTTAACATTAATTTACCATTAACCCTTAGAGGGTAAATATCTTTTTAAAATCTATGTTTCATTTGATTTATTACTCATCAGTTATACATACATTGAGTGCTGTTTTCCAATGGTTGTATAAATAAGATATTTTTTGATTTAGTTGGAGCCTAATATGACAGAAAGTTTTATAATGGCTGCCTTTCACCGTATGGGGCAAAGACCACTTGCAGTAAAAGTTATGAGGAATAAGTTTACAGGTGAACCAGCTGGTTATGCATTTGTGCATTTTCAGGTATATCTTTCTTTATATATTCCACTATAATTAAAAATATGCTAATTAGATGTTTTTCTATCCTTGTCAAGAATTATTTGGGTTAAAATACCATCACTTCACTTAACAATTTTTTTTATTTGCATTAAATGTCTAGACAGATGAGGAAGCAATAGATGCCATGCACAAGCTTAATGGAAAACCAATTCCTGGTACTTTTCCAGTTGTGCGATTTCGATTAAACACAGCTTCTAGAGAGGCACGCTCAAATATGCAACAAGAGAGAGAATTCTCTGTTTGGGTAGGAGATTTAAGTCCAGAAGTTGATGATTACTCATTATACAGAGTATTTGCATCTAAATATTCATCAATCAAAACGGCTAAAGGTAATACTACTTTCACTAATTTTAGAACTTTGAATTGGTTGATCACAGTTTTCATTGTAGGATATTAATGTAGTAGTGGTTTTTCTATTATTTGCCTTATCTTTTAAATTACAGCTGTTATTAATAAATGATGGAGCAATAGCTGTCATCAATGATCTGATGAATTATAAATATCTTTAGCTAAAGCGTTAAAAACTGATTAGGTAGGTGCACCTATAGGTTTGCACTGGACAGTGTGCAAACATTACATGCAGTATTCTAATGAAATTGGATTAATTTAGATGTAATTTTTGTTGTCAAAAAGTAAGGCACAACATAGTGAAGAGTTTGTCATTTAATTAGAGCTATAGTGTTTTGTTGGAAATGTTCGCATAAGACAAAAAGTATGTTCAAATTTTGGGTTTTTTGTGTCAATTTGTTCTTTCTCTTCACAGTAATTTTAGATGGTACTGGTTATACAAAAGGTTATGGTTTTGTTAGATTTGGTAATGAAGAGGAGCAACGCAATGCTTTGTACGCAATGAATGGTTATACAGGACTTGGAACTAAACCCCTTAAAATATGCACAGCAGTGCCGAAACCTAAAGGTGCTGTTACAACACAGAGCACAACAACAACGACAACAACAACAAATTCTACATATAGTAACAGCACAGTAAGATTTTGTATTTCTTATATTTTGTTATTTTTACTAAGATTATTATTGAATAGAATTAGGTATCGCTGAAGGCTTCATAGTAATGATATTGATAAAATCTATTTCTTGTAATTTTTGTGAAATGTTAACTTAATTAAATAAAAATTAATTATATCTCATAACAAACATTTAGTCTATTAATATAATATTTGGGAACCTTCTATTTAGGTAAGGTTTTTTGCATTGGAAAGCTTCAAATGTTCCTTAATAAGTGATACCTTCACTTATACCAATGTGGCACTATTTAGAATCAAAGACTCGGTTGGGCTCAACATCAAGAGGTTTTAGTTGTTAAGCCTCTTTAGTTCAGTAAATTTACTAGCTACAACAAATTTAATACCAGAACACAGCAATGTTTGCACTCTATTGTTTGGGGAATTCTTTCTCCAAGCTGCTGACTGATTAGACAAGGCAACTTTTACCACTCAATTTGATTTGTTGCTACTCGTACTAAATTTGCTTTTGTATTAAATTAATATAATATATAGCGATAGGTATTGCACAATCGTGAATGATGTAATTCGTGAGAAAATTTATTGGGAAATTATATTGGGTCGATCATAACTCTGAGATTATATATTTTGTTTATTTCTAGGAATATAATCAATATTATGATCCATCAGCATATTGGCAAAACTATTCTGCGTGGTCTGGTTACTATGGTCAAGGAGAGCAAAGTGCTGCAGTGGTTTCCACTGCAACTGTCACTGAAACTGCTCAAGTTGCAGCTGTAAAAGCTCAAACTGATGATTTAGCACTTGTTGGTAAGTTAATAAATTAAAAAATTCTTATAAAAAAGGAGATATAAATTTTTTTGCTGGTTTATATCATTTCACAAAATCTTGAATCTCTTCAGAGAAGGTTTAGAGTCAACAAGAATTCTTCATAGTAAGATAAATTTTTTTGGCATTTGTTTTTATATAATGTGAGTGCTATATTGTTTCAGCGTAATAGTTTTCTATTACTAAATAATAATACGATTTTTTTTTCAGAACATAAGAAGAATGTGGATATAGATCAAATGAATCAAGAATTTTTAGATCCAGAGTTATCATTATGGGACGGTCTGGAAGCGTCACAATGGTTCCCAAATGAAGTGATAGAAGCTCATTAGATTCGCACATTTTGCCAAAGTGAAATATATATAATGATTTTGCAAATTAATGGAGAATTTGATTTTTTATATTCATATTATAATATATGGGCAAACATATATACATGTATGATTGTCCAATCCAATCCAATCCAATCAGCCGGAAGACGTCCACTGCTGGACAAAGGCCTCCCCCAAAGATTTCCACTCAGACCGGTCCTGGGCCACCCGCATCCAATGGTTGCCAGCGACCTTGACCAGGTCGTCGGTCCACCTTGTGAGGGGTCTGCCCACGCTACGTCTTCCGGTACGTGGCCGCCACTCGAGAACCTTTCTGCCCCAACGGCCATTTATCATAAAATACTATGTATAAGTATTATAATGTATAATAGTGGAATTTCAAATTGGATACATATGTTAAAATAGGAGCGTAAGTCTGTCCATAGAAATTTTTTAATTTGTAGATTAGTAAGACAAAATGGGTGTAGACAAGAGTTGAAGCCGCTTCTCAAATTTGACCAGTCCTAATGGACTTCTTACTGAGTTTATTTAATTACATAATTTCTCTTAAGCGAATACATTTCTCAATAACAGGACACACATGAACACAGACATTGCTCTTGGTAAATGAAAAATTTCGAACCGAGATATAAGGTACACGACATAATAAAATTGAGTACATTGTTTAAAAAAAATTTATTCAATAATTCTGAATTCATGATTATATACAATTTCATCATATTTTTTTTTAATAACATTCAAATAGGTGGGGAACTAAAAGTTGTTTAGGCTGCACAATGAAAGCTTACCTGAGACATTTCTATTTATCTGTTTAATGAAATAAATTATATAACATTTAATTCTTACATGGAAAAAATTGTTGAAATTTGCTATTTTTGTTTAGATGGAAAAAGAACACACTTCATGCAGCTTTTATTGTGCGGACTACACTTAACACCTACTAAACACAAACATAACATAAAACAACATTAACATCACCACGAATAACCATTGGCGTATATTAATTAATGCCTCAACAATAAATATGAAAGTTGTAAAATGTAAGCGTGCAAAACTATTTCATAACTTCAAAATGAAATCACTTTTTTTTTTTTATTATATTAATTTTAAGTAGTTTTGTTAAAAACATAGATATATTGACATCTATATATTTTCAACATGTGAAATATTTGTTTAAATACTCTATATTATTCTTGAGGAAAAAGAAAAGTGACTAAAATTCGAATTGAATCATCTTTTCATATCGACTGTTATTTATAGATCATAAAGTATAAAATTCTGTTTTATATTTATATACAGTTATAACCAATGCACGCTGTCGTGGGTACTTTATTTTATTTTTATGTGACACACAGGCACACGCATGGACGCAAGACTCGGTGACACACACTCTGGAAGCGCTATGTAACGTTTAAATACATACATTTTTTTTTTTAATTTTCTTTAATAAACTATGTAGCCTAGCGACACTAGCAGGCAAGCCGTGACTATTCTCCAATCTACCATTAAGCGGTGGTTCTAAAATGCTATATTGCTCAAAGATGCATGATTGCGGCAGACATACTATTCTATTCTAGACCAAGACTAATACATTTATTTATATTATTGCTTTTCTAAAGAGACCTACATTAAGTTTCCTTCTAAGTCAAACACTAAACTATTCATACCGAATCAAAGTTTGTTTATAACATTGTTTAAATGTCTTTTAACTCGGAAGCCTTTTTTTTTAATAAATAGTAGCCTAGGCGCAACAGCTTCATATCTTCAGCCAATGAGAGTCCCCGTCGAAATCGACCGAGCCGTACCGTTGTCCGGAAGAGACGAATTCGTTAAGATGTTTACTTTAAGTAACATTTCATATGAATTAAGTTAAAGCTTATTTAACGAACGGACACTTCGATTTTATTTAATTGTATATAAATAAAAACGATAAGAATGAATTAAATTTTATGCTTTAAAATCGAACTGCCGCCATTTTGATTTAATTGATTTGTGATTATTCTTTTTAAATAAATATTAAGATTGTTATATGTGGTGACCGACCTATGGAAACGTTAAATTAATATCTAACGTTTTTTCATTATCATCATCATCTTTTCAACGATGGATGTCCACTGCTGGACAAAGGTCTCTTGTAATGTGTCCAACAAACCACAGTCTTGCGCTGTTTGAATCCAGTGGTTCCCAGCGATTTTTTTATGTCTGTCCATTTAGTGGGGGGTCTGCCAACGCCGCGCTTTCCGATGCGGGATCGCCATTCTAGCAATAAAACCTCAACGTCCATCGGTTCTCTACGAGTTGCGTTCCCCGCTCATAGCCATTTTAGCCTCGCGACTCGTAGGGCTATGTCGGTGACTAGTTCTACTGCGAATCTCATCATTTTTGAATTGATCACGCAGAGATACTCCAAGCATCGCTTTCTCCATCGCCCGATGTGTGACTCCGACTCTTATTCATTATCGAACGTTTGTATTTAATCAATTCCATAATTTTTAATGTACTTAATACAAGACCTACGCGCTAGATGACATAATAAGATGTTGATACGTTCTCCCCCGATGGCACGATATGTTTTAAGAACGATAGCTATTATTGACATGATGACCATTACTCTCACTTGATCAGCGTAGTAACTATTCACCTTGATTCTCTTCTGGTGAAAGAAAGAGAAATGACAGAGTTCCTGCCGTAAAAAAAAATATATCTGTTTTGTTTTTAACACATAGCAAAGAATAAACTATGAGTATACTTCTGAATGTTTACATATATATCTTCATCATTATCAGTCGACAGACATTCATGGCTGGACACAGGCCTCCCCCACAGGTCTCTACATCGATCGATCCTGCGCTGCCCGTTGCTTCCTTTTGCAACCTTCACCAAATCGTCGGACCACCTGGTTGAGGTCCTGCCAACACTACGTCTCCCAGTACGCGGTCGCCCTGTATTCGAGAAACTTACTGCCCCATTTGGATGTCAGTCCTTCAAGTGATGTGTGTGTATATATATTAAATTAGCATTATTCATAACAAATTGCAAAGGAATATTAATCTTTTACACTTACGAGAAATATCTAGAATGTTTCATGTTATTGATAGACTCTCATACTGAGGACATGTCATCCTCATTGTTTTCCATTAGCGTGTTAAAAAAAACTGTATTTCGATGAACTAGAATATTTTGTGTATATGCTGTAGTCACAGCGAAGTACCAATGCCTCCGGTTATATCTTTCGTGATCAAATGCTGCTGTTGTATATAGAATGCTAAATCTGTGTTATTGTGAAGGAGCTGTGTCGTTGCCTCTTCACAGGGCTCGGGTTCACTTGAATAACACTATGCGAGCCGCAATTATTCCTACTCTCCTGGCTGGTCACACTGCTGGGCGATGTGAAGTGCGGCGACGACCCAGCAGACACTCCTCCTTTAGGAGTACTTTTCTTCATATACCCAACAACGGAGTTGAGTAATGTAGTGGGTAGAGAGACGGGCGTTAACCGACCACCGCCCTGTGCAATGTAAGTCTGAAGCATTTTCTTTGAGGGAGACTTAGGATCGTTGACAGTTAACACAACCAGAGAACCAGTTTCAATGTTCGATGGAGACGGTGCTGCTGTCGTATTAGTGCTTGACGTTCCTGGAACATTTGAATTGGTAACATTTGGTGTTGTACTCTGCACTACATTAGTTGATGCCTTGGGTGTAGTTCTGTTTCTATTTATCAGTTTCATCGCTGTAAACTGCGGTGACGGGGCTGCTGCATGGCCGTGTAGTGTTAGTGGTTCAGATGCGTTATTAATGGACGCGTCTAAAGCGAGCTTCATGATGTCGTCAGCAGTGTTCACCATGTCATGTCTGATATTCGCAACCCCCGGCATCATTGTTGACTCCACGGCTTTACTTGCACGACCTATAATAATTAAATAGGAAATTACACAAATTATTATAATTACAAGAGAGGTACCCCTTAGATGTTTCCGAGGGTATTGTATGTTGCAGGTGGAACGCGGTAAGACTGTTATGCGTTAATAAAATTCTTTAACATGTGATCCAGGAAATAAGGATTCCATTAGTGATCTGAGTTAGTAGCAAGGATCAGACGATCTAGTGAGTATCGCGGGAAACCACTGGATGCGAGCAACGCGGGACCGATCGATGTGAAGATCTTTGAGGGAGGCCTATGTTCAGCAGTGGACGTCTATTGGCTGATGATGATGAGTTGGTAGCAAAGTGAATGTTTAAATTTTCATACTTAAAATATTGTAGTAGCTCGGTAGCCTAATGGTTAGAGCGTGCGGCTTTCATTCCGAAGGTCGCAGGTTCGAACCTCGGCATGTACCGATGACTTAATATTTAAGTTATGTACATTTGTGAACTTTAGTTACAACAGCGAGATGCAAACGGTGAAGGAAAACATCGTGAGAAAACCCACACACTGACATCATCTTTGTGTGCGTGTGGTGGCCCCAATAAACTGGCAACAGGCTCGCCCCCCTGTTACATGGGACCTAATCTGACCACATATGACGAAAAGTGGGTGTTTTTTCACCTCTGCCTACCCCTACTGGGAAAAAGGCGTGATAATATAAAAAAAAAAAAAACTTATAATATTTGTACATTGAAAAATGGGTGGGAAATGTGTTGCTCCAACCAACTTCATTTATTGTGCAAAAGTTTCGCTACCCTATCTACTTCACTAGTTTCAGCACCCTTTAAGCAAGTGTACGGAAATTTTTGCACAATAATGTCCTGGGGCAAAGAAAAGATGGTGCGGTGCTCCCTAGGTAGATGGTCGCCCACAACAGAGTTCTACTACTAGTAACAAATGTGCGTAGGAGTGTGCATGATTTGTGATGCAACAAGCGCGGGTACTATCAGTTAATATAGGTTAGTAGCTCTACATTGAGCTTGTTATATATGAGCAAACTGTACTGTACTGGTGTTAGGTCTCCTTTACCGGGGATTGTTATAACCGCAGCTCCATTTGCTGCCGCCAAACAGCCGTGTGCATCATTACTGTGTTCCAGTATGAACGGCGTTGTAGCTAGAGAAATTACTGGGGTAACGAGAATTACATCTTTTGTCTTAAGACGATGACGGTAATATGGTGCTACGTAAACCATCTTTACTAGTGCCACATTAGTGTATCACTTATCGGATGTAAGTCCCGGTAGTCTCGTCGTTTCGTTCAATAAAAAAAACTTACTGCAACGCGCGCGCCTTTCGCGCGCTTTGAGGATGCGCTTTTGCTCAGCGCGTTTCTGGTCAGCGATGCTCTCGAGATCCTGCTGTGCCTTGCGCTTCGCCTCCGCGCGCTCCGTGTCAAACTCGCTCTGCAGTTGCAGCGCGTCCCACGTGGTCGCGTACCGGAGAGCTTTGTCCACTTGACCGCCATTCTGTTTCTCCTCTTTTTTAAACTAAAAAAACAAGCGATCAAGTGAAATAATTTACAAATTTTATTAATTATATTAAAACGTTCGAAACGGCATTGGTTTCTCTACTCCTTCCATTCCTGCAGTACAAAGTGTACAAAATACCTGATCGTAAACTATTCTGGCGGTACAGATCTTATTAAACCCTGTAACGTTTATTGTCCTTCGCGTGACAAAGAAGTCTATGCTTTTCTTATCGCGCTGTAACGGAGAGAGGGTCAAGATGTTTTAGACCTGGATTCCCATTCAACTTGTTAAACATCTGCCTCTGTAATAACTATAAAAACTAACAAGAGTCTACTATACAGCTACATAGAAAAAAGTAATTTGTTTTGTATGTCACATTTATATCTCTTACCTTTAGCTTCAGGTCCTTACGGCTCCGATCGGGGAACAGCTGTGCCATGAGCGTGAAGTCTGTCCCTATGGCGGCTAGTGCTCGGTAGAAACGCACAGTTTCGGCAGCGCTCCATTCAGCTGTGCGTTGGGCCCGTACGTATTTTCCTCCACCACCACCCCACGCGCCCTCTCGCACCACCGACGACACTTTACGTCCATCGTCAGTTTGCTTTATCACCTTTAAAAGCACGTAGAGAAAAATGTATGTCTCTAGTTAGCTGTCTAGTGGCGTCCACTGCTGAACACGAGATATTGAGTCTAGTAGCTCGAATAAAACGAAAGCGAGACCTCATGTTGAAGTATATATATATCATTTAACATCATGTATAATATATTGAAATTTAGTATTTTTTTTATGTAACTGTGCATGATGATGTAGATGTAATGTTTTATTAGTCTTACCAAACTCTGCTCATCTAGAATAATCTCTCCGTTTGGACCTAGTTTTATTTGCGGTACTGGAACAGCATCTGCTTTATGATTATCTACATCTTTTGTAGACTCATCATTGGACACTTCATCCTTATAAAGCTTAGACTGGTTAGCTTTCTCCGATTCTTTTGCGTTCTCTTCTTTTGCTTTTAATTCGTCTTTATCCAGACTGAAACGTTTGTAAGTATTGTTAGGACTGTAATTTTGTATACTACTATTAAACACATGTTAGGTCTTAAAAATAAATGTTTAGGTCTTGGTTGCCGGCCTCTGTAGCTACCACGCCCGTGATCGCCTTCTCCGCCTTCAAATATTAATGGTCAAACATTACTGTTTTCCGGTTTGAAGGGTGTTTTAGTTAGTGAACTTACTGGAGTACTGACACTTAAAAGCCTTCGCGTTAAAGCAACGAGCATAATTTGGCGTATATCATCGTAACTAACCAGTCATGATCTGCTGTATCATCTACCATTATATGTACATCCATCTCGTTCCTTGGATTCTGAGTGGCAATATATTTCTGCTAAGAAATGTTTTGTTTTGTTTTGGAGAGAATCGCGGGGACCCACTGCATGCGAGCAAACGCGGGACCGATCGATGTGAAGATCTTTAGGGGAGGCCTATGTCCAGCGGTGGATGTCTATTAACTGATAATGATGATGAAGAAACGTTTATGTATTAAATAAAATTACTTACGTTATAGGATTAGATGTGGGATTGTAAAATATTAGATCGTACATTGTCAACCCGTCGCGCTTGACATTTTCGCGTTTAAGGCGCATGGCGGCCGTGCGACGACTTGATGCTTCCTGACGTCGTGATCTGAATAACATAATAGTTCATATTAAAAACATGTTTAATTATATATTTGTTTGTTTATTCATCTAGTTTAAAGTTAAATTCCACAAAGCTGTAACTGTTATTTATATATACAGTTCAGGTAATGTTACCACAATTGGTATTCAAAGGCTGCTTTCTCGGATATTAAAGTTCGGGCTGGTGGATGTCACATGTAAACGAAAGCCGTTGTTTTTGGAAAATGTTCATTATATTTTCTTTTACCAGAAGATTTAGTTCAGAAGAGATCGAACCTGCGCTTTATCGAGATCTGTACTGCGTTTGACCCACTAATAAACTGAGTCACCGTAGTTATTGAGGCCGTGAGCTCCAAAAAGTTAACTACTGTTAAATATACTGTTTTTTTTTATTTGACATAAGGTAGTAAATATAATTCGTTTTGATGACTTTGATACATATATTTCATTAAGTAAGGGTGGTAAGGGGTGTAAGGGTTTCCGCACAACTCACGGGATCCAAGTCAACCTCACCTGCTTGTAGTGCACCCTGCTAGTCAACAAAAGAGGCATCTAATGGCATTGGGTCAGCGTGTTGGGAAATGGCCCAAATCCTCCCCATATTAATATATGCTGATCGATATGGGAACTTTTGGGGTAGGCCTATATCTAGCAGTGGACGTCTATCGGCTGATAATCTTTTTAAGTAAATAAGTGTCATACATGGGAAGTGATGGAGACTTTATGGTGTATGAACATAATACACGTAATATATGAATACATAATCTGAAAAAAAAATAACAAATGATAAAACATTAAATTTGAAAGCAGTTATTATATACACACCTTTGTTTTTCTTTTGATGGTGAAGTAGTTGAGACTGGTGGGACAGTAGATAGGGAAGAGCTAACAGAATCATTCCTAATGCGGCTTACGTCCCTGCAAGTAATAAACTTACGTATTATATAATACAACAATTATTGGTGGTAGGTCACTGTTGTCAGAGACCGTCTAAATAGATACCACTGCATCGCCTACTTCTACCAAACACCGGTATGCAACTACAGTGGTCCGGTTCAAAGGGCGTTGTTGCTATTGAAATTGTTGGAGTCAGGAGTCTTGACATCTCATCTTTCAAGGCGATGAGCACAACGTAATAAAGTGTATATCATTCTAACCAGCGCCAAATAGTTATAGATTATATATTTTTGTAATGCATACATTGATTGTTTATTAAAATTTCTTTGTTAATATATTTCTAAGTTTTAGTTTATACAAACCTATTAATCAATGATGGATGTGTACTGGTAGATGTTTGTGAATCATGGCGCTGTCTTCCCATGGACGGTGTGGCTGCGCCAATGGATATCTGAGCACGGCGACTTTCATCTTCAGATTCACTAGCACTCCCCTGTGTACAGTAAACCATATAAAATTATGAAACACTAATGCTTAAAACGTGTTACGAATTTAGAAGCATCAATTATGTATGTTCTTATGCTACGAAATAGTGCTGTATATATTTTTTATTTAAACATCTCTGTTATGATACAAAACTAAATAAGACAATTAACGAGCGTACAAAAATAAACTAAATTTAATTAGAACATCACTAAACTGTTATTTAAGATTATGATGATGATAATGAAGAGACTGATGTAGCTTCTTTAAACGTGGCGGTTTAAATAACGGTGAAAAGTCATACACAAATTTTTTTTTTTTCATTTTTCTTTAGTCTATTACATCCGCGAAAATACCTCATTATATTTCTATAAACTATGGCCTATTCCAATTTTTGTTTAATTGCCAAACGACTTAATAGTTCCAGCTACGAACCCTACCCCTTATAAATAGAGTCCAATCCAAAATAAACGTTACACTCGACGACCCTTGATAACGTTTCATAGACAGTCAATTTTTTTTTATTTCACGTGATTCTTTATTGGAATCTAGCAAAACATGCTTCTTATTAATGTTTTAAGCATAAATTCATACCCCATACAAAAAGATAGACTTTCTAATAAAAAAAAATGGAGTTAACCACGAAACGAGCTATATCTCAAATGTTGCGCGTGCGCATTATTTTCTTTAATACAATTTTTGTTCTATTTTTTTTTCTAATTCTTAATCTTTAGCACCACTCTCGAGGAAATGAGATTACTACTGAGATATTTGTACTATTGCATTATCTGCAAAGATAAGATAAGAGCCGTGCACTAATAACTTATATAACAAAGGTATGTACTACCAAATGTAAAATTCTATATACCTCTTTGTGATCATTAAATTACATATAATTTTATAGACATCATGTTTTAACATATTCAAATAAAATGTTATCTTCAGCTTATTGTACGACATGACCATGGAGAACCTTTGAGTGCGGCGCAGAACTGATTCTGAAACTGTGTACACTCTCATCACAGGTGATTCTCAGTTTACAGTTCGCGTTAGAAGCGAGGGTGGTCAGAGATCAGGTTCGTTCTCCAACGAACGAAACACCCACAACTTCCAGCTACCCGTTGCAATCAGAAACCTTCATAGGTTCGTTAGAGGATTTTTGGTAACCGTTAGTGAACCGTTATTCGTAAATTTTTTCAGCTCGCGGGTTCCGTATCCGTGATCTACTTCGTTCGTAAAAGGGTTTTACACGAATATAGAAAAAATATATAAAAGTAGGGTAGGGTAAACCTTACTACAATATGTATGTTAAATTTAAATACATTATTATGTTTAGAACTGTTTATATATATATATATTTTACTTTTAATGGTTTTACTATATTAATGCGAATATTACGCAGTGATCTCATGTAGATAGAAATGTGAATAAAAGCTGTTAACAGTCCGTGGTAACTGGACGTCAGGACATTTATCACCTCAGATCTTTCGTGACAATGGGTGTTGCAAAGCACTCGAGAAATTGGATTAATAAATTATTAAACAAACAATATGAAATCTATAACATTTAATTTTTGCATATTATAGCGTGCAAGCTTCTTTGTTTTCAGATCTGAGGGTCTGCTGCTTGTTAACGCTTCTTTAATACTTCAATTATTAAAATATCAATATTGATAATTTTTATTTTCTATACACTAAATATTGAAGATATCAAACTTTTGGAAGTTATTACACAAATTATTTTTTAATTATTAGGATATATTGAAATTTGTACATGTACTATAATGATAAATTTTTGATAACAAGTAGTTTTGAACATCAGATTTTTGTACGTAAGATATCCAACATAACCAAAAGTTACTACACTTCATTACACTGTTTTTACTAAAAGTTATTAGTGACATTTCTTCATTTTCTATCCGATTTTAATGATTCTTTACATACCATTACTTAGATAGACTAAAAAAAATTAGAGTGTAAATATTTCAACCCATATATGGTTAAATGAATATGGTCTACTTTTTATGGAGCAGTGAATAAGTCTTAAAATGATAATTTTATATTTTTATATATTTGTTGCATTAGTTAAGTATATGGTCCACTAGATTAAATAAATTCCTAAAAACTTGATACAATTTAACAATATGTGTGAAACATATGTTACCATATAGGCATAGAGATTGATCATTTACGACAAAACTTTTCTTTAGAATATGAATGTTAGTTTTTCTTTTAATTTTTAGTAACAGAAGACTTTTTGTTGCACTTTTGCCAAAGGACTATAAACTAAAGAAAATATCTAAAATATTATACTTACATGTAAATGACAAACAATATATTAAATGTTACCTGAATACTGCTTCTTCTATGTGGCCCCAATTTAGGTGCTGGGCGAAGTTTCGCCCTTACTTTACTTGGAGAAGGTAATGGCACAATAGGATCAAAAAGAACTTCAACATTTTCTGATATAATTTCATTTTTTAGGAGATCAATAGGCTTAGGGACATTATTAGCATGTTTCAGTGGAACAATACCATCCATAACAGTATTTTCTATGATGTTCTCTTGAATATGTATTTCTGCAAAATAATATTAATAAAGATGGTAAAATTTTAATTGAACAGGATGCAACCAGTTCATTTGGAGATCATTGAGGGAGGCCTATGTCTAGCAGTGAACATCTATTAGCCGACAATCATGAGCTAGTAAAACTTTGCAAAAATTCTTTTTATGTTATTTATATACATCCTGGAAAATTATTTTATTAAACCTATTACTGTAGCAACTATTAGTGATTGATCACAAATTGAGTATTATTTATTATATTCTCAATGCTGTAACCTGATTATAGACCTACCTGATGAAGGGTAATTGCCATGTTGGCTACACATGCTATTGGTAGTAGTAATATATAATTCATTGAAAAAGATGTAGCTGTGTTTGCAGCATTATTCCTTTTTAATTTCTATGTATGACATACTATGAGTAATGTGGAAGATGATGTATTAGTAATCCCTATATCCCATATGAAGTTAATATCAATATATAAGAAAATATAACAAAGGGTTAAGATGTTAAGAATGTATTAAACTACATTTCTTACTATTAGATAATTCATTCAAATTTTAATACTCAAAATAATAAAAATTAACATGGAAAAAGCTTTATATAAAGATTTACCTTCACTTCTTTTGTTTATAACAGGGCTAACTACATTATGTGTTATTTTATTTACATTTGCATCTGTTATTTGCAATTCATTGTTCTCATTTATTGTTTCTACATTTGATATTTGTTTCCCTAAAGAAATATTTTCTGTTTCGTTTGTGTCTGGTCCATTGGATGGGGTAGTGATTGGCGATGGAGCCAGAGGAGAGGTAAAAGTTTTTCGAAATGGACTATCCTTTCGTAACTGTGGCGATAGAAAAACATTTACATTTGGTTTAATAACCGAAGTGGGTATAGGAGCCTTATCAGTTTGTTTCGGTGTTGTTTTATTTTTTTCTTTTGTGTTCGATGAGCCCACGCCAGTTATTGTTTTATCGTTTTTATTAGGTGTTTTTATGACACTAACATGTGGTTTTTCATTTTGACCGTCGGCTGGTAAATAAGTTAATGGAATAACTTGTAAATCGTTATCTTCTTTAACGAAATTTTTTTCAGCTAAAGGGCGAGGCGTTCGAGGACTTTTAAGATTCTGTTCTGGTGGGTCTTTTTGTTGAGAACTTTTGTTTTTAGAATCCGTACTTTCTGCATTTTTTCTTCTAGGTGGTAATGATGTTACAGCTTTTATTCTGGCCCTCCTCGTCGACATGATACAGATTCAATTGTTTAATTGTTTTAATAGATTTGTGCTTACTTCTTACAACGAATCATTCTATTATATGAGACAGTACATTTTAAAATTATTAAATAATTTATTAGTGATTATTAAATAATCATTACATTAATTCACGTACACAATACACATAAATTACACATGATTACAAATATAACATAGTTGACTTTTGACAACGCAGAGCGCGTCTGCAGTAGTGATGTCCATGACAATCAAGCTACTATAGTATTCTACCATTTAGAGTAAATATTAAAAAGAAATACTTTTCCTATTTATTGAAAATATATTTTTTTTAAAAACTATAAATATTAATACCCATTTATTAATATCCAAAATTAACGAAGGTAATAAAGTAAAGAAATTTATACCGCTTTTAAAAATATTTTTTTTGCCAATTATTAAAAACAATACTTTTGTTGAAAATAAATGAAAGGATAGTGATAATAAACTCTTGCTGATATAAGCCCAACGAATAACATCCATTAATATATATAAATTATAAATTGATATTATTTTAACATATTTTTAGGAATGCACGTTCTTATACTATATATTAAAAGGTTTCGTCAATACGGTTATTAAAACATTGAAACAACATTTAAATTGCATATTTATTTATTTTTTATTTCGGTGTATTTACATTATATTATTATTATTTATTTACTTTTAATTTTTTATTTATATTTTATATTTGGAGTTCTAACAAATACTGGCTATAAAAGTGCTAATTTTCTTTGAAGATATTGTGTTGCTACACAGGGAAATGTCCAACTATTACTATATTTATCCATATAAATTCCTGGTGGAGTTAATCAGTATCAATATTTTTTTAATTCATGCTTAGGCGAAATATGTTCACAGATGCCCGTATTTACAAAACGAGCACGAAGAACTAAACATAATCGCAAGTATTTAGGTATTAAATCTTAAAAAGGTTTTACGAACGTAACTTGTTTATATTTGAGTACTTTAGAAGATTTGTAAAGTTCGTTGTTATTTTCGTCCTGGACGTAGATTAAATATCAGATAAAAGATTGTGCAAATATAAAAAAAAAGTTTAAATTATATTTACAGTTTAATTTTTGTACATTAAAAGTTTCTTATTATAGTCTTCGTTAGACAGACAGAACCAAATTTATATAGCATACTAGTCGTAGAAGGTTATCTTTTTATATAATGTGTGTAATAAAAAAATAGTAGTCATATGACAAGTGAGGGACATTAGGTTTGCGGTAAATATTTAGAAATGAATAAAAGCCTTATAAAATAAATAAGTTTTATTAAAAATGTGGCTAAGGTTATTTAAAAATGGGAAAAATATAAACAACCAAACGATTTTCATCATTCTTTAATGCATTTTCTCTAATTTCTTGACAGCGATGAGCACTTTTGGTGAAAATAGATACCAGAAAACAGAATAATTTAGTTAATGTTATTATAATTCAATAATAAATAAAACTCTTTGATTCTATATATGATTATACTTTTCAGCATTTCAACTTCACAATAAAAATAGATCTCTTCTATAAAATTTATATAATTTATAAAAGCGATAATGTTAGATAAAATAACTATAAATAAATGCTTCTGGGGATAAAACGCAATTAATATTATTCGTTCTCTGTAGATAAATTGACAGATAGTCACTCTGCTACGATCAATCGTATAAATATCTTAAGTTATAAAGTATCTATTGGTGTTAATCGACAAATTGAGAACTAGGCTGTTTTACCTACGATTAAGCTACCGCGTATTGGTTCGTCGTCTCATTTAACTATATTTTGGCTAAAAAGTCAACATTTGCAAAACGATCTTTACAAAATGTAACTATAAGAATTAGTCAACGATGAATGTCGCCGAAGCAGCCGCCGTCGGCTCGGCGCCGTTTTCGCTCTCACTACGATATGTGTCCGCGTTCACTAGTACATGCTAAGTCATCAGTTAATTAGGCGAATGCAAAGCGTCATTAATTATTTCATGATTCGTGTGCCATCGAACGAAAGCTTACTAGGTCGAAAAGAAATATTTAAAAATTAATATTTTAAAGTGAAGAGAAAGCTTAAAACGTATCCAAACTGGAACTACTTGTACCTATTGTTAAAGTGGCGGACGCCACCGAGCCGGCGGCGAGCGAGTGGATTGCGGCGTGCGTGCAGACCTTACTGCCTATCACATAACTTAATTCGTTTGAATTTGTTACCGCTTCGGCCTACTTATTCCTACAAAATGATCACTATCGATAATAAATTATTATTCCGTCTACAGTTAAAATAAGGTACGAAGTGTAGTGGTGCATAGAGAACAGGAACCTTCGTCCAACGTCGCGAGCACACGTGTTAATTGACAGGAGCGTTCAACGAACGCCCGCTAATCACTTCTATAATAAAACAAACACTATAGGCGAATTCTCAAAATTACAATATTTACATAAATAAACCGATCCGAAACGCTACTGATTCACTTCTACTTAGGAAACCGTAAGAAATCGCATGAACTTTGTCGGTCGGTATGACTACTTTATATTAAAATTAAGAAAGCAACTGTGCTCTTTGTTTTGAGTGGCTCGAACGAGTTATGTTGTGCAACCCTCGCGGAGCTACCACCTATGTCCTACATCCCAGCGTATGTGTACATAATAAACAACTTCAAATATATAACATCTCCGACGAATATACTAACATGATGAATACGTCGCACATTCCGCACTTAACCTTCTGCGATCGGATCTCACGATCGATTTTCCGTTCTTTACAATAGCGACAACTTCATACGCCAACAAAGCATAAAATAGTGATATTTTTACATCTCAGTCTAGTCTATATAATTATTTTGTTTTTAATGGCAAGGTATCTCTATAAAGATTCAATAGTTATAATTCAATATTTAACAGGTATAATCTATACAATCAAAATACGTCCCGTATTCGATTCTCACAGCGTCAATGATATAAAATTTAACCTAAATTATAACACAGGAGAATTAAGTATAAGATCACAAAATGAGATTCAACGGGCGGCGCGGTGTGAGCGCGCCCGGCGAAGTCGCGGCTATGTGTCTACGCTACAACTAGCGAGGCGGCGAGCTCGCACTAAGCCTAGTATTGCTATCGAGTGGCACGGCGCGGCACTAGCAAACGGTGCGGCGTCAGGGCGCTATGCCGGCGTCCGACTTGTGGAAGGCGGCGGCGGCGGCGAGCGGCCCGGGCTGGCTCTGCGCCGAACTGAAGTCGTGCTCCGACTTCGGCCGCGGCAGGGCGGCCGCCACGCCCAGCCCGGGCAGCGCGACTCCGGCCATGCGGCACGATGCGGCCTGCAGCGGCTGCAGCGCCAGCCCCAGCGACCGTTCTGATAGCCGTGCGACGCTGTCGTCCGACAGGCTCACGTGTTCCGCTTCCGCCGCTAGCGCGTTCACTACTGCGTTTATCGTGTTCCCTTCTGATGTTGTATCGTCCTCGCGATGCGCCACGAGGTTCGGGTTCTTGCCGATCTTGTTCAGTCGTTCGGCGGCCACGCTCTCCATTGTGCGGCGCATTAACGGGTATTGATCGAGCACAGCGTTGAAATGGTCCACAGAAAGTGAGAAAAGGTTGCAGTACGTTTCGGCACGGACGGACGCGACTCGGCGGGCGTTAGTCAGAAGGCAAATTTCGCCGAAGTAGGATCCATCGGATAGACTCGTTGCGACTTCACCGTTAGCCATTACGATGTCCACAATACCTTCTTGAATGAAGTACATTTTGTTACCAATGGTTCCTTCTTTTATTATTATGTCGCCTGTGTACAAATATTTTAAATGTTAATTATTTATAATCGTCAACTAATACAATATTTGTAATGGGTGAAAAATTTTCATAACACGATATATTACCAGGTTGGAAGACTTCGTAACGTAGTTTAGTGACGACATCGGAAACAAAGTTTGAATCGGCGTTTGCGAAGAATGGCACGGAGGCGACCAGTGAGCGACAGTTATAGTTGATAACGTCCTCTCGCAGTTTTTCACTTAGTTCACCCAGAATTAGCTCTTCGTCGAAGAATTTGCCTTGATAGCGATGTTCAAAGTATTCGGTAATACGCTGCCGCATTTCTCGGGGCAACTTCCGGTAGGCCATATATTCTTCCACTTGTTTCACCTGAAAATAATCGAAGAAATAATAAGGTAGAGTTTCATGCGTCCCTAATCATATAACAGTTAAGCTAAGAACTGTGGCGTTAGAATAGCGCTACACACGCACAAAATTGCTTCATGACGAAACAGTGCTATGGATACACCTAGTTAGATTTTAGCTATTTTACTTTAATACTGTAGTTTAATAAGTTTTTAATGTACACACGTAAATGATATACACAGTAGAAGATGATAAAGAGAAGTATTCAGAAGCAAACTGTTATGAACACCCGTTATTTCTATAATGTTACATGAAGATGAATATTAATCGCCATTGAAAAGTTAATGTGCTTAATAGAGTTTTATCAAGTGATGAATAATGATTTTGTGATTCCATATAACGAACACCATTTAACAATCATTCAATCTGTACTCACGTCTAATCTCTGAAACAGGCAATGACTAGTAATTAGTTGTTATTCGAAAAGGACTTAAATGTACATGCGAAAAATGTATTAGATAAATTACTACCTCGAAGTGACAAAATTGATACTTTTTACAGTGATTCTGTGAATATTTCTATCAAAAGATGATTGTAACATGTTCATAACAGCTTACAGTCTGATGTTGAATCGAAACGCTCGTAAGAGAAGCCGCAAGAGAATCTGCGATGTTGAAGCGAGCAGATTATCAAAATGATTTTACCTTTTCTCGATATTGTCTTCGGGAGGAGTCAAGACTTTGGATCAGGTTGGTGGCGTGTCCGAGGAAAAGAGCATAACACGTAGCGCCGGAGATCATTGAAAGCATTGTCAGCCACATGTCAGTGAGGGACTGCGGTGGGAAACGTCCATAACCGATGCAAAGCATATGCGACATGGCCTTAAACAGTGCCCACGAATATTGTTCTAGCCAGAAAGCCTCCTGTAATAAATCAAGTATTTTTTTTATCACTAATATCAGTATTGAATTTTTTTTATATTATCACGCCTTTTTCCCGTTAGGGGTAAGCAGAGGTGAATAAACACCCACTTTTTGCCAGATGTGGTCAGATTAGGTCCCATGTAACAGGGGGCGAGCCTTGAGCCCTTTGAGCCAGGGTTGCCACTTTATTGGGGCCACCACACGCACACACAATAACGATTTCAGTGTGCGGGTTTTCTCACGATGTTTTCCTTCACCGTTTGTACTTCGCTGTTGTAACTAAAGTTCAGTATTCATACTTTTTTTTTATAATTTTTCACCTACCCATATACATGGATACTATGATGTAACCTAAGATAAACAGAATGGTATTAATACCCATTTAAATACTTTTTGGTTATACTTAAATAATCCAGAATTATTAACAAATACTATTAATGGTTTATGTCCAGCAGTGAACGTTTATCGGCTGATGATGATGATGATAATGACGACTGTTAATACAATAGTACGGGTATTTAATCGTAATTGAAACAAAAATTCCGTTCTCAAGATATCCTTTATTGCGTTTTATATTGTATCTAAAGAATTAATAAAAAGTATTTTGATGCTCGTTACCTGAAGTTCGTTAATGGCGACCCAAGAGTTCGGCGGGAAGCCCTGCAGCATCGGCACCAGAAATTGAAGACATCCTGACCAGTGGCCGATTAGCAGCATCATGCAGATTAAATTGAATATTCGCATGAACACTGACGCCATGTTGAGGAACTGTGAACATAAGGCATTTGTAAATGGAGCACATATTGAAAAGGTATCGCGCCTCTAAGGGAAGCCGTGCGGACTGCGCGCGACAAGGACGCTCGTGGTGAAGCCTCGCGATGATCTCTACCGATGGATTCGTAAAGTGTAATACAAAAGGTTATGAACGCGTGAACGTCATTGAGCGGGCATGCGATGAGGGCGTGGCGTGGAGAGGCACGCTGCCGCGACCCTCTCGCCCGCGCGCCCGCCGGCCGGACTAGGGTCGGAAAGAAACGCCAACGAAAGATAGAAAGCGAAGCGAACGCAGCGGTGTCGAGAACGCCGGGCGGCGCCGGCAGCATGCTAAGCGGGCGAACGAGCATGCGCGCCGGCTCGCGCCGACCCTGGTTACCTTGAAGATCAGATTGCTTTTCGTGTCACCCTTCTTTTTGGCGACGTCGGAGCTGAGCCTTCCTCGTCGTTCGGTGCGCTTTTTTTGGAGGTTCTGCAAGATCTAGAAAAGAAGCGAGAAACACGAGATAGTAGGAAGAGACTGTCGCGCGACGGGAGCGCGGGCGGGGTCCGACGTGGGTGTACGCGGGTTGCTGTGCGGGGCTGGGCGGGGCGGGGCAGGGCGTGCGGCACACAGGATGCACTAACACCGAGCCGAGCGGGCGGGCTAGGCCCCTACGTAGCTATCGCGGCATGCGGCACCTGCGCGGTGAGGTCGCGGGAGCCGGCGCCCTCCGTGTCGCCGGGCTGATCGCGCGGCTGCGGGCCGGGGCTCATCTGCACACAACACCGTCACTGCGATGTTGCCACCACCACCCTCCCCGTACTCCACTTCTCTATCACTCTCAGCTTCGTTTAGTCTCTCATTTAACCGTCTACTTCTATGGTCGAATGCACCATGACTTCCATAGCCCGATGGTTTTTTTATTTTTACGCGACGCGTTTTAGGGATTTACGCTATTAACAAATGTTAACACATTTGTTAACTCGTGAAAGAAGTGTCGTGCAATAATTACGTTCAAAAAAAATATTCGGTGTTTGGCACAGCGCATCGGTACTAGAGGCTCCGAAAAGCAGCAACATAATGTGGACAACTCAGCAAATCATATTCGTATTTGGCGAATGTGGGTCGGTTCGGGTCGGCGGTTAGCAGTACATCGGCACGGGTCTCGGCGAGGTAGACGCGGTCGCGGCACGCGGGTAGAAGACACGGGACAGACCTCACGAATGAAAACGTGCGTAGGCAGAAAGAAGCTTGCAGAGAAGCAGTAGAGAAGTGCAGAGCGGGACTTGGGCTCACATTCATACAGTGAGGGGTGGGGACAGTGGTATAATACAGGATTACATCAAATTCCATTTACACATCATTCGGTTTACTACTATCTATAACAATTCCAAAACATTTATTAAACAAAATTTTAAGTTTTTTTTTTTTTATTTTCAAACATTATACACATTTAACAGCCAATTCAAGTATAATTTAACATTCTATTTAGGTATAATATTTAATCCAATATTATAAGGATATTAGTAGGGTGTTTAATCATGTCGTGTTAGTAAATGTGAGCGTTATGTAGTTAGAGCAGTGTTAGTGGTTAAGTTATTAATGGTCCAAAAGTTGCAGCAAGAAGAGGTAAGGGCTTACATATACTTCCTCCCATTGCGATACATATCTGACGAGCCTTGAGAGTCGCAACAACCGCACCAGTGACAATAACTTGGCTAACCGAAGTATTCTTAGCGCACGGCCCGCGTGAAGTATTTGAAAGCTTTCACTAAAGTCCTGTGAACATAATCAAGATAACGTTAAACTAAACTATAAAAACCTGTTGATGCTCTAAAAATCTTGTGGATCATCATTAGAACATCGTAAATTTTCAAGGATTTTGTTCCGTTGACGTAAAATAGACATGCAAAATTGCTGCCAGTAATAGACTCAGCCAAAGAAAAGTGCTAAAGCATTTAGTTAAAGATAATTTACACTAATATCAGGTAAATAACCACAGTCATCTTAATTCATTATAATCTATCAATGTCTATTTAATGGGTTGTTAATTTTCTTACTCAGAAGTTTGGATAAAAGTAATATTAGTAATAAAAATTTATATTAAAGAAAATACAATTTGGTCGTGTTTCTTATAAACATGTACGTAAATGAACAATTATATATACAAGTGCTAGAAATGATTGTGTACAAAACCAAAGTAAAATTATATTTATTTGAAGCCAAGTAACAATAAAATATATAAAAATAGAAAGCTATGTAAAAATCATGCATTGCCTTACGATTCGAGAGAAGTTATTCAATTCAGAATATAGGAAATTTATATCAAAAGAAGACGTGCATAGAATTTGTCAAATAGCTAGACTTCGAGATTATGGAAAAGAACAAAAAAGTGCGTAATTACCGTTTACATTGGAAAGTGGCCAGTGCACGAAGTAGATATGTGCTTAAAAGGACCAAAAGATAAAAAGGAAATAGCACCCCATACGATCAATGCGAAAAAAGACAATAAGGCCATCGAGGGCAAGGAAATCTTGATTCATATGGGTTACTTAAATTAACCGTGCGGATAGTAAATAGATCGTGTAAAGTCTCAAGAGAAGGTTATTTATGCATTTAGAAACTTTAAAATAAGGAAACTAGAGTGCCAATCAAACCTTAATTTTGACAATAGACCCTTAAAATATGCGACAATAACACGATGGCGCGTTGTACGTTCTCGTGGCAGACGAATAGAAATCACAATGAGAAATAAAAACAAAAGGTACAAATGAAACCCAAAAATATACAATGTTTGCTATAAAACAAATGAAGACCCAAGCTGAAACAGAACATCAAAACATAAAAGACAGTTAAATCTATAATAAAAGAAACACGGCCAAATTGCAACGTACGTTTACCTGATTGAAGATCAAGAATATATAATCTAGTGGTATACTAGAGATGAGGTCTAGGAAGAACCACGTCCTCAAATAGTGTTTTGCTATTAACTTGGGATCTAATATCACTTGTTCCGCGTTATCTTGTTGCATTATTCCTGAAAATTTATATTAATTACATACATAAGAAAAAATTTGATAATATTTATAAGTAATTGTCGACATGTATAAAATATTCACGTACCTGTTCTAAAATTAACAACAATATCTATAAGAAATATGGTGTCCGATAGACAGTTGAAGGCTATCCAACGGGTGCTGAGGTCGTCGTTGAAGAAGGAGATGGCAACAGGCAGAATGATTAGGTTGGCGACCAGTAGCAATAACATACACAGATCCCAGTAGAATCTGAAATTGATAAAAATAAAATCCATTTAGTTTTATAATAGAAGTGCAGTATTAAATATATGTACTCTTGAAGTGGTAATGATGATGATGATGATACAATGAAATGTGGCATGGAACCAAAGAAATGATGGAAATAAATTCAACGACCGGCACTTTCTTTGATTGCCGTGAAAAGGAGTAAGTAGGTAATGTTCTGCCATAAAGATGAAAAACTACGCAATAAATGTTAGCTCGTTGCGGCGATACGTTCTGATGTGTAATCCTATTATGACGCTCGTTCAGGTTTTAGTTGGCTTAAGTAAAAAAGGTTTAAGAACTTAACTTTAAAAAAATCTACGGGAATAATAATAAGAAAATATAGATAAATGTTTCGTGGATAAGTAACATAAGGAACAAGTTATCACTAAAGAGTTATTATCCTTAGTATCACGATAACGACTGTGAGACTAAGAGTTTTGAAGATATTCAGAATATTTTATTATGGTAATTATTGCCGATAGTAATAATGGGGACAGTGTTTTGGGTTTCCGTATATCAAAACATAGAATCCAAGGCAACTTAATGGCGTACAATGCTAAACAACAAACGAGGCTTTGGCTCTTACTAGCAATCATTGTCGACGTAGTGTTAGGAGGCCTCCCACAAGGTGGACCGACGATCTGATGAGAATCGCGGGAATCCACTGGTTGCGAGCAACGTGGGACCGATCGATGTGGGGATTTTTGGGGGAGGCCTATGTCCAGCAGTGGACGTCTATCGGCTGATGATGATGATGATGATTATCAACCGTCATTGATTCAGCGTGAAAGAAAATGGCTCAAATTCCGCCCGAATCCTTAGATAATCGATGTTGGAATCCTTTGGTGAGGTCTATATCCAGCAGGGGCCGTTTATCGGTAGGTGATGACGATGATGAGTTATAACGGTATGTGCGAGTTACAGATTATCTCTTATATTTGTAAATACTGATTACAAACACAATAGGTATAAAAGGTACAAATAATTTCCGAGAAATCAATGAAAAATTTACGGCTCATAAAATCATTGGGTAAAGTACATATTTTTCGTTGAAACAATTACAGTTATCCGGCTTAACGTTTACATTGCCTGCAAATTTAATCTAGCAATGAATTGAAAATACGAACGAATGCTGATTGTGAACAACACATTTTTATTGCATTTCACATGTTATGACCGTTTGTTTATTTACTTTTATAACAAACGTAAAGCGAATTTCGCAATTTGCGACAGTAAAGTGACAAATAGTCGTTGAAATGTTATTTATTTGTTAAATTTGTATAGATGTTTTTTTATTCTACTATGCGGTGAGACAATCGGGGGGTTCGCCTGATGGTGTGATACGCCCGCCGTTTGTGGCGCTAGTTAGGAATGGTATACACTACACTACATTGCGCTCGTCGCTTTAATACGTCAGATATTAAGTCTCGTTATGTCAGTATAATTAATACTAGCGCCCTTCATTTCACAACACAATAATATTTGCACAGTACTGTTTGGCGGCAGAAAAAGACACTGCGGTGGTACTTCTACATAGACTTTCCGGCAACAGCGAGTTTAGTATTTGTGTCCGCAATATAATTTTTTCTAATATTCATATAAATTACAAAATTGTTCGTTTCGGTGACTTGTATATAATTATAATTTTTAAATAATTTTATAACAGGTGCTAGGTAATACTCGTCAGGTCACCTTGTTCAGTTCATGTTGTATAGTATAGGTGAATATATAAACGACGGCAAAATATATTCACAACAATATAAAGTAAAAGAAACGTTTTTCTTTTATTATTGCTACAATGTTTATTTTGTTAAGCGTAAATCTGTTTATGAGTCGTCATGTTTTCGTGAAATTACGTACAACTTTTATATCGAGGTGGTTAAAGCGTGTGGTAGTACGACCTTTATATGAATATAACAATTGTTTTTTCTTATAAAAAACACAAAATAGAAGGGGAAAAGTAATAAATAATATAAAGTAAGAAGTTTATTATTGTAATGTTTTGCTGATTACGACGCCTAAGTCTTTTTTCGAGGGTCCTGGAAAGCCGGCGTATGGGCGCAAAGCAGGACCGATCTATATTGAGGCTTATGTCCAGCAGTTGACGTCTATTGGTTGATGATGATGATGACCAATCGTATTTGCACACGGCACTACTCAATCCGTAAAGACGTCATAAATATTCATTTCAAATTTTATACAATTAGATGCTTAACATAGATTTTTTTTAAAAACTAACGAAAATTATTATGTAATGTTTAAAAGAAAACTGTTATTAGACAAATGATAAAGTTTGATAATTGTACAATAATGCGAAATATGCGTTGATACATAACTGCAGGGGACCATAAATCCTCATTCGTTTAATTAACCCTAATTCGATGCACTTGGCCATTGTGATGTGTAATACGTAAATGCGCAATCATTTGCGCAGCTAATGGCTACGTTTCAATCTTCCATTTGCTTCTTATCGCCATACAGTGGGCAGTCCATTTAGAACATGTAGGTTAAAAAAAAACTTACAAATCAAATTTATTTTCGACTAGCAATGAGCTTTTTAATACAGGTCAAACACAAAGCGAAGAAACCATCTAATTCTTATCAATACATGTAGATAAATATGACTTTTCTTTATTCAATGAAGCAATAAGACTAGTAATACGTTCACCCGATTGTTAGTGATACACCTGTCCATAGCAATGTGGCGCTTGTTAGGCTTAAGGCTTAAGGCTAAGTTTCGTTAACCTAGTAATTACTAGCAGCTACAACGCTCTTCAAATGGAAATCTGAAAAAGTCTTAATGTAATTAGTACAGACTAATTACGGCGTAGTACATCTCTTGCTGCATCTTACAGCAATCCTATGATGCTGCAGTGGATGTCTTCGGTTGTTGATGATGATGCTAATGAAAAGAGTAATCGTAATTAGGAAAGTTGAGGTACAGCGACATGTGTGGCCAGAGCTTTAATAGAGTTTATTTCCAGAAATTTCTAGTATAAATGGATTTTATACGGGATGTGATGTGGGTATATGCTATTACGTAATAAGCACAGCATATTATGCGATTTGAATATGCCATAATACAGATATTAAATCCCCTATTACTGTCATTAATTTTTATGACTATCTGTTATGGGATTCTTTTCGCGGACAGTAAAGTAAAGATGTACGCAAGCCGTTAAATGATATGATCCACATAACTGTTACGGATACCTGATTCGTCACCGTAATGCTACACTATTTTATGCGAAGCTAGTAGCTTATATGATGGTAAGCGATTACCTACGTGTAAGCATAGAAAAAATATATAAACATTTCCGGTACGTTAATTACAAGATGTGCTTATAACTTCAGTAGCCATATTGTTTATATAAGATAAAACTTTATAACGCTTTGCTTTGATTTACTTATAAATAGTGAAACTATGTAATATACAATCTATAAATATCTTTATATATTATCTATATATTTTTATATTATCACGCCTTTTTTCCCAGTAGGAGTAGGCAGAGGCGAATAAACACCCACTTTTCGCCAGATGTGGTCAGATTAGGTTCCATGTAGCAGGGGGCGAGCCTGTTGCCACTTTACTGGGGCCACCACGCACACACACAAAGATGATTTCAGTGTGCGCAGGTTTCCTCACGATGTTTTCCTTCACCGTTTGTAGTTCGCTGTTGTAATTAAAGTTCACAAATGTACATAACTTAAATATTGTCATCGGTACATGCCGAGATACGAACCCGCGACTTTCGGAATGAAAGCCGCACGCTCTAACCATTAGGCCAGCGAGCTACGCTACTATATATATATAAAAGATGCTGGAGTAACTTAAATAAATTTGTTAGTAATATAATATTACCGCCTATGTTCAGCAGACAACAATACATTAAAATGATAAATGATGATTATTACCGCCATCAATAGATTTTCTCGGAAAATTTTGTTAGAATCGTTTCATCATTATTGAGGATAAAGTATATTTCTTGTACTACACATGTATAAACAAAATACAGAATATTCAAATGATCACATATCGGTGGTATTTCAAGTGCTTCAAAACCTAACTAGATTCTAGACAATCGATCTGGCACCGTGCTAAAGGCCACCGGGACGTTTCGTAGAAGATCGTACTAGTCGACCGCTAGTTAAAGGTTGTTGTATGTCTGAAAACTATGATACAATAATGTTTTCCAATACAACTGTTCTATTATTGTATTAAGATATAATTAAAGTATATAAATCATACAATCCTGAAACTTAAATTTTAGAAATATATCTCAAAACAAACATTCCAGCAAGACGATATTATTATGTACGCAAACATGATGATAAATCAAATGCATACTTGTTTGCTTCACTTGCGTTCATAAAAGTAATTAATCGCAATTCATTGGCTAAATAAAAGTTTTTTTTTCTTAATAGAGAACAACATGTACAAAGCATTCGGCTTTGATTTTTCAAGTAACAAAAGTTATAGTATAGATTTTACTACGGTTTTTCTATACACATATCCCGATAATGACGATCCAGTAAAATTTATGTCAAAACTAGGCTCCGTTGTGAAGAGTACAATGGTAACATCTAAAGTTTAACTGTCCCCTGTGTGAAGTGGCTCAAAAGCTTTCCTTGTAATACCAATGTGCCTGGATCGATACCGGAGCTACGTAATTTTTGTCCGATATAACAAATTAACAATTTTTAAAATTAAAACTACTAACAATGTAATCTATCCCGCTGCACACAAAATTCCTCACAGTTTAATATAGCGTACATAAAAAGTGTTAATTATATTACAACAACCTACAGATAAAATAAATCTTTATAAACTTTTGATTGGGGTGTTTAGGTAGTGGTAAAGTAATTTAGAACCCACCTGGCTAAGTCTTATTGTAAATATGGCTATAACACCGTTTCTGTGTTCTAGTTGTTGACATATGAAAGCCAGAATATTCTACGTGCAAGCTCACTATTCACGGTCTGACTGTCACTTAACACCGTTTCAAATGGATCCAGTGCTGTCATAGAAGATAACACTAAAATCTGAATAAACTATATTGTTCAATTAGGAGTATACTGCTGAGTAATTTTTCAATTGTATTTGGAATTAACAGTCGTTCAGTCTACTATTTGGTACCTTGAGAGAGACGGAGAGCGAGAGAGAGAATGTAAAGATTATCGATTTGTTTCTTGTTGGTAAGATATGTTAATAATGTATCCACATTCAGGTGTAGTTGGTGGAACTGGAGAGATGAGACTGTGCAGTGACATATGAGACATTGGCACGTTACTAATGAACCAATCTACGCGATCAAATGTTCAGTGTGTTGATAAACAAATGGCTAATATATGCATGTGTTGTTTTATCGTATTATACATATTTCATTACAAATTAATTAGAGTATATGCTATAAAATATTGAGATAATAATAATGATGGGATTGATTGTATATTAGTTTTAAATGTCAACAGTATGTATTTATAGCGAATTTTTTTTTTGTGTCATGTTAATTGGATTTATGAAACGAAAAAGTGTAACGAAAAAGAGGTTACTGTAAATGTTGAGGGTTTAAGGTTGCGTGAAAATGAGATAAAACGCATTTATATATAGTTTCCCTATCCTAACTATCCTCTTTGTGATGTGGTTGATAGCGTCTCCATTACTCTACCGCCGTTTAAAGACCCGAACACGTACGAAAAATTTATGAGGAATAAAGAGAAACGTTGAAATACATAGTACGTTATTTTACTCCTTTTCTTTCTCTATTTACCATCTCCACAGCGTATTCATCTCATTACTCTTCTCAATCAAATTAACCAGAATACAAGGTTTCATTTCTGCCGCGTGTAACATCAGACTCGTTAAGTTATTACTGCATTCAATGTTATTATTTTACTTTGATGCATTTCATAAATATCATAATTTTATTGTGAAATCAATACTTAATCATAATATATCATATAATAGAATAAAAGAGTTATGATTAATTATGGAGTTGTTTGTTCATTAGGTAAAGGATTAATTATGCCACGTGTTTCATGACCTTGCGGAAGTTCTATGTATACATATAGATATTACACGTGTCTTAAGCACTTGTTTGGAATAATAATGAAGATAAATAAGTAAATTATAATTTTTTTAAATTTCAGTCTAAGCATGGATTTCCTACAATTGGTGAAGGTTGCGGGAGGCAGCTGGATGAGGGCAGCGCAGGGTCGATCGATGTGGAGATCTTTGGGGGAGGCCTATATCCAACAGTGGACGTCTATCGGCTGATAATGATGATGATGGATTTCTTAAAATTGCAATCTGTTAGTATGTTCTAGATCATCCCAACTATAATGGTATCACATTTGATGGAACATATATCTATGCAAAAGAACATCGATCCTTACCAAGAAAGTTTCCGGCACTATAGGAATTAAAAAAAATGTAGTTTCTATTGAGATGGTTTGGTAATACCACAGACTTGGGATCCCATTATTAATAATATCAAATCAAATACAAAGCAAATTATTAGGAGACTTCAAGACACAGTGAACCCGTTGTGCGTAGATCATACTTTAAACTATAATTAAATAACTGTAGGTATCGTAAGTACAAGAGACCTATGTCCAGCGGTGGACGTCCATCGTTTGAGATGATAATGATAAAGTTACGCCATAGTTAAATAAACGGAATTAAATCAGAAAAGGATAGTTTTATTAAATACGTGAAGCGAATTGAAATAAAACTTGCGGAACTGGAAAACGTATGTTAGAAGAACACTTTACAGTAATGGCTGCATGTAAAACTTTATAAAACGGTCCAATATCCGGTTCGAAGAACCACATTATGTTGCGACGTTTGCGGGACTTCTCAAGATTTCTGTAAATAATGAAACATCGAAGACTTGAGGTATTTAATTATTTTTTTTTAGCCAATCCTTTCAGAAACAGATATAGTCGCTTGATAAAGATTGGTGCAAAAAATTATAAACGATGTTGCCAGCATAATAAATTTAGCGAAACGTTCCGTTTTACCATAATTATTAATGTGATTTTTTTTTACAAGATGGGTGAGATGTTCATCTGATGGTAAGCTAGTTAGTTTCCTAACTAGCTGTTATATATTTCCTAACTGTTATACACACCACATTGCCCTCATCGCTCTGAGCCATAAGATGTTAAGTCTTGTTACGCCAGTAATTTTACTAACTATAACTTCGTTCATATCAGAACACAGTAATGTTTGCGTATTATTGTTTGGTGGCAGAAATAGGAGCTGCGGTGGTACCTATCTAGACGGTCTCCGGGAATACAGACCTACCACCAGTAAAATTCAAGATATATTTATTTTTTAAGATTATAAACTTTCGTTAGATACTAAAAATGTTTATTACTATAGACATAAGAAATTATTAATAATAAAGATAATGCATTGTTTAAATAAAAGACTTTGATCTATGTTATTTTAATTACCGCTTTAACTAAAACAAACTGTTGACACATCTAAAATAACATCAAAATTAAAGTACTGGTAGGTCTCTGTTCTCTCTGACCACCGCAACCCCTATTACGGCCACCAAAACTACTGTGCAAACATTACTGTGTTTCGGTTTGAAATTACTGGAGTAAGGAGGCTTAACATCTTATGTTTTAAGGCGACGAGCGCAATGTGGTGCATTATATACCATTTCAATTAGCGCCACGTTGTTATGGGAGCACTTACCATCAAGTAAATGGTCCGCTCTTCTCGTCGCTTCGTCTAGTAATAAAACGTAGTGAATACCATGTAATATGTTACATAACATTAGATAATAATAATTGGTTGCATTTTCCTGTGTGATTATGATTATCGAGATGTATATCATTCCTCCACCACAATATGGTGGACATTAAGTGTTGTAATCATCAACCTACCGACGTGTCAGTAATTGCTGATTACTTTTATAATATATTTACATACACAACTATGAGCAATTCATAAACACCTGAGACGAATGCATGAAGCATTCGTTTTGTAGCCTTTGTTTGATATGCCCTTGTGCACTATTATTAATATTAAAACCGTTTAAAAGTGTGGTGATAAATTTTAAATTACAGTAAATAGTCTGAACTATATGAATCCAACTAAGTTCGATTCGAACAGACCAACTAATTCATTGTGATGCTTGTTAGGACGATATACACGACATATTACTATGCTCGTCACCTTGGTACATGAGACAGTAATCTCGTTAGATCAGTTATTTTAATTATTATAACGCCCTTCAAATCTGAACACAGTAATGTTTAGGTGCTTCGGTGATACCTACCTACACGGTGTCCGGTTACAGAGATATGATTTTGTTGCAGTTATGAAAGGCTGGACTATAAAATAGTCACGAGGACTAAAAAAACGTTGATATATTTAGTAATTTCTCTAGATTTCGAAAACGAATGTGATTTATAGTATTGTATGGAATATGATGTACTTTTTATGTACAAATACAGCACCGGAAAACGATATGTCACGTAACTGGGTAGGCTGCAGTATCAGTACGATTGTATCATTCTACAGATAGTAATTTGGACTTACGCAACAATCTATTAGTATTTTCATTAAAAAGACTATCATTGTATTGTATAATGTATTGTAAAATCCCCGTAGATAGTAATATCGTTGCTGTTACCATGAAATAGCTTATTAGGTGAATAGATTTTAATTGAATTGATTAGAAAGGCTGCTTGGGAGAAATAGAATAAGAAAGATCGTTTCTTTTTGACACAAATACAGTCGTTATTCATTATAGATTTTAAATTGAAACTAACTTTACTTACAACTCCCTAAACATGCTCTGAATAAAAAGTAGCGCTCTTAAAAATACTTAAACACTTAATAATAATGGGTTAGATAAAAAAAAATCTATTATTTGAAGTAATAATATACGTTTTTGATTCATCATACATGAACGACAATCGTGATAATGAAGCAGAAAAGAAGGAAACGGGATGTTCGTATCCTGACGTACCAACTTGTCTCCGGGAGTGGTCGAAATTTGCACCGCATGGGTTTTATTGTCATAATGAACGGAACAATGCGTTGTTCGTGTCATAAAGTGACTCCTGGACTAATGACGGTTAAACTCCTATTCGGTTTAGCTGTATGATAATTTAGTGCCGTGTAATGTCGCTTTAGATCCGTTTACATAATGGAACAAAGCCCGGTTCCGCAGCGGATAATACAACGGTTAGCAACAATATTATGACTGCGGAAATGTAAGCAAACCATACGAGGCTGTGCGCGGCGCTAAACGTTCATATTATAATTCATTCGGAGGTATTATTCATGATTACACAGGGTTACGCAAAATGCTATATTTTTTAAGGTCTCTATTGCTGGAGACTGTCTCTTTAGGTATCATAAATGTGATCATTTCAGCCGTCAAACAGCAGTATGCAAATATTACTGTGTTCTAGTTTGAAGATGTAGCAAAGAAACTGGTAAAATAACAGGAGAAGCGTACCTTGTTGCTCAAAGCGACAACCACAACATCATCATCATTATCAGCGTTTGTTTATCCACTGCTGCATATAGGCCTTCCCCGATGTCTTTCCCCAAATGTGATCCTCAGCTTCTCGCATCCACCCACTTCCGACCGCTCTGATGATGTCGTTGGTCCATCTGGAGGGACGGCGTCCTACGCTTCTGCGACTCTTACACGGCCTCCACTCCAAGACTTTCCCCCCCCCCCCCCCATCGACCCTCAGTGACACGTCAGATATAGCCAGCCCACTGCCACTTCAGCTTGCAGATTTTGAGAACTACGTCAACAACTTTAGTTCTCCGTCGAATTTCTTCGTTCCGGATTTTGTCCCTTAAAGAAATGCCAAGCATAGTCCTCTCTATCGCTTGCTGTGCTACTTTGAATCGGTGGACCAGTGCAATAGTAAGGTGGCATGTCTCTCTGTCTATGTCTTGAGACATTGCGGTATTTGCGAGGTGAGGATGTGGCGGAGTTTCCCAAATGCTACCCAGCCAAGACTAATGCGATCATCGATCTCTTTGTTAAAGTTACATAGTAGGCATATTCTTTTACTTTATCAAACACCGCGTTCTCGACTGGTTCTGGGCTAGGGATCATTAAATGGTGAGCGGGACCACAACATAATATAGTCCAAACTAGCGCCACATAGGCTATGTAAAAAAAATACGGTATGGGGAAAGATAATGTAACTAGTATTCGGACAGTAACACGGTTATGGGCACAGATGTGCAATAACAAAGGTAGTAAGGCAGGTGAACCACGGAATCAAATTATGGTCCCCGTGTTATAAAGCGAGCGGATTGCGGATGTTCTATAGAACTATAATACATAATATAACACATCTCTATTCGATGATGATGTTTAGGCCTTGGTAGTCATTTTGACTTTTACTGCTCATCTGATACTTAGCCAGTGGACCCGGGTCTACGGCTGATTGAAATAATACGTGCTGCAACAATGTTGAAATAAACATGCTGCAATAAGCAGTACCTAAGCTTTATAAAAATAATTCTTTCCTCATACATTTGTATTGGATGAGTCATTTATCCTATTACTGCATTCTTATATAATAATAATTATTATTATTATTGAAATAGTACATTCCATTTTCCAAAATTTAGTTTGAAAGAGCTGAATTAAAGGATATAAAAGTAGATTCATATATACGACTATAAAGATGGTTTAGCTAGTTTTAAGATTATATAAACATAGGAAAATGAAAAAGATATATATATATATATATATATATATATATATATATATATATATATATATATATATATATATATATATAATATATATAAATTATATGTGATAAACATAATCAGCAAAAGTTTAAATTAAACTATTTATTAAAAAAAACATTTGTTAAAACGTATAACAAGCCGCCGTTATACACCTCTCTCTTTCTCTGTCTCTCTCTCTGTCACCTCTCGCTAACGACCAATCAGGGAAAGTCACAATAAAAAAAATTAAACGAATTGAATTTAGATACCTTCCTTTTAGCCTTGCATTAATATTGCGTGTTTTGAATTAACATAGTATGGTTTAATTTTTTATATCTTTCCATTATATATATTTTCAATTGTAATTAAACTATAAAACTTATCTTATAACATAGATATGTTTTCAGAGGACCGTTTTTTGTTCATTTATATTTGTTGTACTCACTCTGCATTGTATGATTATATAAATATATTTAAATTCATGTTATGCAAAGAGTAATTAAATATTCTCATTGAATTTGTCTTTTAAAAGAAAAACTCCAACGTAACCGTTCATACTAAAATACTTGCGTTTAGTTATTTGATGACATTTACGTTGTTAGTTTTTTTTATTTGCAGGTATTTAAAATAATAATATAGGTAATAGTTTATAAGTAAGTTAAATGAAGTAAAATATTTACGAAGGGTTTCTTTGGAGTAATAACAAAAATGGTAACAAACTGGTATGAGAGTGACAAAAAGGCAATCAATTTCGTGTTACAAGATCATATCACGAGGATAGCGATCATTTGGAAAACACATCAATCTCTATTAGGGGAAGCTCTTGCTGTATCATCTCCTGTAAGATAATTATTACGCATAAGGAAGTTTCTGTTTTTATTTTTCTTGGGGAAAAATTACTTTAAATCCTGAGATATGACGCGAGTATGTCTCACCATTTTTAATGATTGCTTGTGGTTATTTACAATTATTACCTATAACATAGAGTCACAGCAATTATTAAGTCTATAGTCTGTTCACAATATCTGGAGTTTTTATATTCTATTATAACAGCGGTAAACTATTGGTATTATGAAGGGAGGAGTCAACAATTGTTTAAAATTTGTACGGTATTATAATAATTAATGTAGTAATTAATAAATATTTGTAATATTATTGAATGGAGTATTGAAGTGGAAAATTCAGATGGCAGCGTTGGCAAAGGTTGAAGGGGACTTGAAAAACAATCGAAGAGGCCGAGGTACCCTCTTCAGGAGGGACGAAACCACCTCAGCGTGTCCCGCCCGCTTTACACTTAACCTCAGTGTGCCATTGTTTCAATGTTCAAGGCTACCAAGCTGTTTACACGGCAGAAATAAAACTGTACATACAAAAGGCACAATGAATAATCTTGGCTCATATTGCAGACTAATGTTGTAGGACAAAACGTGGGCAAATGTAAGTTAAGTACATAATAGTTATAATGGCTAGCACACGATGACTTTGTAACTAAATCAAATAACTTATGTTCTATATTTTTAAATGAATGAAAAATACATTCATACAATTTGTCAATGCTTTTTATGTTGACTAATGTATAAAATTATTATTATACTACTGTAATATTATAGTACAAAACAAACAGTTGCCAGTTAGAAGTGTACTTTGGTATATCATGAATTTTATATTTTGAAATATTTGCGTGTAACGATAATGTTTGAAAAAATATATGGTAAGTCTTTGTAGTTAAAATTAACTACAATAAGCACCTTAACATAAAAATCGTGACTTCAAACTTAGTACAGGATAAATTTGTTAAACTGCTAACATAAAAAATACGACTTATACTTTGTATTTTAGCTTAGTTAAAAATAAAATAAGTAGCACATATATGTATACCATAATGGTACCAAAACACGTCCCCTAGAAACTTTATACGAATTACAGAGACGGATTAGATTTTTATACGTTTAACAGTTTAGTTTATAGGGTACTTAACTATAATGTAATTAAATATAATTTAAGTTCATTAAGTTATTATCTGTTCCCTGCTCGCTTTGTTGGCCGTAATATAGAATTAGACTTTGAGAAATTTGTTTCAATCCTTCTAGAGACCAACCGCAACAGTGACTTGTAGCAACCGTCACTATCGCAACTGTATAAAATGAAAATTTTTATAAAAGTTAATTAGAATTATAATGATAAAGGGTCTATGAAATTAAAAAAATAAATAGCATATAATCATTTTTAAATCATTTCGCTTCAAATGTTCATATTCCTACGTTTACTAGTTTTCTCGTGATTGGCGAACAAACAAAACCTATTTTCATTATATATATATTTACAGATTTAGTGTTAATGAAGCCTTTTTTGTGCCGTCAATGCTGTAGGATAGAAATGAAGCAAACAATGTTATTTTACGGCTTAATATCTGTTGGAGGTGCTTAACAAGACCGTGCTTTATAGAATATATTACAGGAGACCTATGTCCAGCAGTCGATATCAATCGGTTAAAATAAAGATGATGGTCATCATCATAATATTTACTTTATACGCTTAGATGTAAAATAAACCATGAATAATGTAGAATTTTAATTCAATGTAAAATTCCAATAGCACAACTAGAAATCTATAATTTAATACACCATGGTGGCGAAAAATTAAATCATCCATAAAGTATCGCATACGAGGAATTCCTTTGAATGTAACGCTTTAGAAGCATTCGTTTCGTATTAAAGTTTTATAATTATAATTATTTGTTACATAAAGAAAGATTACTAAAAAATTGACCGATTTCAAAGGTAGAAGATTTAATTTAGTAAGTTTGTAGTTATTTAATGTTCTGTGAAATTAAAACGAAAAGAAACTAAGAGTGGTTTTAAAAGAGTTTTTGTGTACTCACATTCATTTCTGTTTAACAGAAATGAATGTCTTATAATGTTGTGTGTTATTTCTACAAAAAGCTTTTAAACAAATAATTCTTTTTCATACAAATAAATCTACTTGATCGAAAAGGATAGATACTTCTGGGATTGCGTAGTAATCGTAATCGTAAAAGTTTACTGCATTCATTTTATGAGATGATCCACAGACTTACGAAATCGAATATATATTTTTGAATTATATTTCACTGAGAGATGATCCTCAGTTATATCTTAATTTAGTGCTTCTTCAAAGAAGTATACAGTGGTGATTACTACCAATAAACGACCGCTGTCAGACATTCTGTTTGTTAGTAATATAAATAAATAAACGTTGATATCTATATAAAACTAGTTGTTCTTTCTACAAATCGTTCCGAGTCGAATAGTCATGTTCCCATGCCGATACGTTTATTAGTTTTCACGTGATTAGCAAACAAAGGAAACCCATTTGCATTACATAAATAACACAATCCATTTTAATAATATTACATTTTCTGTCTGAATTCACGTATAACTTTCATATTAATATAATAACTGTCGCTTACAGTTTCAGACTTTGCAGATCAGGTGACACGAGTAGATGTCATAGCGTGGAGTAATCACTTCTTGTTTTAACGTTCGCGTGTGTTTTATACATAAGGAAGATCTTGTATTACCGGAAGTGCTACTTTGTTGCGCATTTTACATTGTCCTTGATTATTTTCACTTCATCTGTAACTTTATATAATTCACCTTTACAATTTGTGATGCAAAACGCGAACCGCAGTTTAGTCATTGTCAAATCACTGAAGTTTGTGTTTAAGAATATATCAAACGACGAAGTCAAGTAAGGAAGGAAATAAGTGAATTTTTTGCCGACTTTGATTCCTGGTATTTTCCAATAAAGCTGTATTGACATTCGTGTCGTGGTTTATTTTTTAAAACAAGTTATACAGCCATCGTTATGATGTTTATAGTTTTTACGTGATAGCATTTCATTGAATTGATATTCACCTAACGTACATTTTAAAATTGCATCACCCTTTATATTTAAACCATAGCTTAAATTTAGTCATAGTATTTTATATCTAGCCGTTTTTATCTGTTTTTTATATTGGAATCTTTTATAAAGTTTTTATTACACAATGACGAATGAGATTATACATTAGTTTTCCTCCAGTTATATATGATTCAGTCATAATTTTTGAATAGTCAAAATTAGAAAGGAAACATACAGTTTATATAGTTCTTTTAACCTTTGCTATTTGTATTAACGTTAATCATTCGATATTATCTTTGGTTTATTCAAGAATTATTTTAAAATATTTTTCTTTCTGCAAAGAATGTTAAAAATTATTCGATATGAAGATAGCTTGCTCTCTATTTGTTATATGTAGATGTTTTAGTTAACGATGAAATAGTTATATAAGTATACTTTATGGTAATAAAATTATGAAGAATAGTAGAAGTTGACAAACTGTAACTGTGCGATTTTATTTACGTATATAGTTAATGGTCAGGTTACGGAAAAAACTGATATTTGATTTCATTTATACGTAATTTCTTAACGTTACAGGCTATGGGAAAGAAGTCCTGCAGTTGTTATAATAAATTATGGTTAATTCATATTTATCATTATGTTATGTTCTGATTTACCAATTTTATGTTTGCCTTAGTTCATATTGTATAAGTTTATTTCAAATTACTGTAAATACAAAGTCTGTATAATGTTAATTTATGCCGTCGTATAAATTGTTAAACGAATTAAAGAACACGGCACAATGTAAACTGCAAAATGTTACACCATGGTCTTTATTATACATCGTAAATAATATGCTAGAGGTTCTTAAATATATAAATAAGCAGAGGAGAAAGATAAAATACAGTAAAACAGAACAGTTGTAGATATGGTAAGTAATATATGACGACGGGAGTTGATATTAAGACTAATAAGTGGAGAACTACTGTGTAGTTCTACTATTACCTTTATTCCTTTTATCAATTTTTGAAAACCTTATCGTTTTTATGTTAATAAATGGTAAAAGAAGCGAATGCTATATTGCTAATATTGAATAGCCTTTTCCTCGTTTTGTCCGTAGTGATCATGGTATGCCTTTCATAACAGCAAAATACACATTAGCTACGGCTTTGAGAGCGTAAGTATTCCCTAACCAATCTCTAATAATACTGTACAGCAGTTTTCCTATTTTTTTTTCCGATGGGATGAAAGAAAATAGAGACGTAAGCTAATATACAAGTTATTAAGTTAGTTTCAATGTCCACTTTTTGTGGTGGTATCTCTGTAGCCGAACACTTTCTAGCTAGGTATCTATATAGTACTTCTTACTATTAACTAATCGTAGTGTGCAAACGTCATTGTATGAAGGATGTTGTTGGTAGTGAAATTACTAAGAAAATACTACATATTATGCTGTGTATTAAGGTGATGAGAACAATGTGGTGCAGTGTATACAACTAGCGGCACTTTGTTGTAGGCAGGTGTATCATTTACTATTAGATGAAGTTCCTCCTTGTCCTCGTTTCTTCGTAAAATAAAAATTTATCTAAATTCATATATCTATTTGGAATCCTCTTCCTGTTTGCCAACATTCCTTATCAATCCATATGTACGGATAAAGGTATAAAACGCGCCTTTTACTTATTTTTGATATATAATTAGTTCCTTCTCGTGTGTAGTTTAAGCGTCTTCATCATCATCATTCAACACCATCTCAACTGATGGAAGTCGACTGATGGACGTAAGTCTCTTGTAATTATATTCCATATAACACAGTCTTGCGTTCTTTGAGTCCAGTAGCTTAAAGCTATTTATTATGGCTACGCATAATTTTAAGGAAAGATCTGATTTTTAAACAGCATCTGAATTGGACCCAAAGTACATACTTTAGTGACGAAGTTAGGGCTCGACTACGATACCAACTAGTGTTAAGTGATCTATGGTGGTAAAGCGCTTGATGCTTTTATTTGATCTCTCGTAAACTGTACCGTATGACCTTAACTGAAGCACTTCTCCTCTAATTAGGGTATGACCCTGCCTTAATATTCAATGGAACCTACAGACGGAAATTGCTGTATCAATATTTAAACGCTTCTCTCCACGTAATAGACTTTTGCTGCCGGCATCTCAGAAAATATCTGACTCCTGTTTCACTTTCTGACTTTTTTATAAAGATAAAGTAGATATATATAAATATATTTGAACGTAGTATTTGGTTTTTATATTTTAAAATAGTATAAAACCCGGATAATGAAAATAGCACCGCCATTTTCGCTTTATTAATGGAAAAAAATCGTTATGAAATACAACATTAACGCTTTCAGAATTCTTTACATTGATATTCATAGGTGTTTCTTTTGTACTCATAACTTCTACCACCATAGACACATTAAAAGTTTTAATTGTGTATATTTTAATTGCATGAAGACCCTTATGAAAGTGGAGGAAGCGAGAGAGGTGTGCCAGGATCGTAGCAGGTGGAGAGAGGTGGTCTCTGCCTACCCCGCTGGGAACGAGGCGTGATATATATGTATGTATGTATGTATGTATGTATATTTTAATTGAACATCAAGGGTCCGAATTAAGTAATAAAACAAAGTATTATATTAAAAATATCTACACGTCGTTTCTTTCATTGTAGCATTGTGAATGGATATTCACCAATGGCTAAACAAGGTAAAGGTAAAGATTACTAGTGGTAGGTCTCTGTTGCCGGAGACCGTTTACGTAGGTATCATTGCAGCGAATATTTTAATAAACTGCTGTTTAGTACGTACTCTGTGCAAACATTACTGTGGTTCCGGTTTGAAGGGCGCTGCAGTTAGTGCAGTTCAGTAATTGCATATCCCAGTGGATAACGAGATTTAACATCTTAAGTATCAACGCGACGGGCGCAATGTTGTGCAATATATAACATCCAAAATAGCGCCACATTGTTATGGGAACTCTGTCGCTTACCATCAGATGAACTTCTTGCTCGTCTCATTGTAGAATAAAAAAAAAGGTTCTGATTCCTATCGTAAACAGTTGTATCCCCATATTCGAAGTTTTAATGGTACATTAGATATTACACATCATGTATTATAGCGAGATAATAAATCTAATCAAAGAAACGAGCAAAAGCGTATTCATTCTCATGCGACGTTTAATAGCAAGTAGCAAACTATACGGTACATTAAGCATACTAGGTACTGTTGACGAGAAAATACCTGTAGCAGTACAATGGACGTCCTTAATTAAAACTTTCGCTACAACAACCCATTAAGTGTCGGAAAAGAGTTCGAGTGTAACAACTCCTTGTAGTTAGTAGCGTATCTTTATTTGTAGACATTCAAGGATGTAACAAAGTAAATTGGATTCTTGTAAACCTAATTTCGTTCGTCGTATAACAGAGTATTTTTAACTACCATCCCAAAAAAGATCATGTGTCTGAGCAGGAATGTATGTAGCTTTATATCTGTTTATGTATTTCCTGTGCCATTTAAACTTTGCTCAAACAGTGTATTTGTTATACATTTCTAAAAAGTCACTACCCTCATCACTGTGAAACCGACTTGGAGAGAGGGAGATACATTTTGTATTTAGACAAATCAATTATCAAAGAAACATACTTTTGAAGATATGGAAAGTAACAAAGGCTGTTTTTATTCTGGAAAGCATTAGGGTTCTGTATATTAAAGATTTTTAGATTTAACTTTATCTATTATATTAGCAAGTATATAATTTTATGGGAGATATTTAAGGTTTCCTTTGGGAACAATAACACTTGTAAATAATATAATCATAGCCAGGCAGTCGACATCTACCGGATTTAACTAGTAATGCATACCGTAGCATAGTAGTTACAGCAGCTTAATATTTGTTGATGTATCTAGATTCTGATTAAGTTAAGATCAATTGGGTCAAAATTATGACAATTATAAAGGCCTTTTTTTATGCAGTATTTACCTATGGATTTTTTTTCTACAATGTTCAGTAAGGTTGTAGATCGTGAAGCGTGCTCATCCAAATATACTCAACACGACAATATTGGTATAGTGGCATTGACACTATGAAACTGGTGTGACGGATTACAAATCGTATTGTAAGTAGCATCATATTTATAATACGTTAGTATCGAACTATATTAGTCTACCATTTGGCTACACAGCACAATCTGATATTAAGATATTCATAGGCAGCCTTGCATGATAGCTAAAACAAAAGTAACATTCTAAAGCCTATGCAATAACAATGTAACTTGAAACGACCAACATAGTACGGGCGGAACAAGAAAGTCGATACAAAGGAGTTCGTATATTATTGAATATTGAAGTTGGTACTAGGTAATTGTTATTCATGGTATGAATATTTTTATTACTAGCAATATTGTCTATAATAAACACTATACCATATTATGTTTATCTCCTTCAGAATAAAGATTTTATTACAGCAGTAACTTTTACTAATCTGTAAACACTAAGGACACCATTGTCAAAACGCTCTGCCGATCATTTTATAATGAAAATAACCTCTGATGCTGATATTTATATATAATAATCACTATAGTACTAATAAAAGAAATCAATAATAATAAATAAAACATCAAATTATTATAATCTTTGTTATAACAAAAGTGATTTTATTAAGTAAATTGAAAAATCAAATTTACTCTGAAATTTTAATTTTGACATTCTGACTAAGAACCTAACTTGGAGTACATTTTCTTTTATTGTATATTTTGAAAGTAAAATAAAGATGTATAAGACGAAAAATATTTGTAATTATGGTTATAAGAATAATTAATATTGTTACAGAGAAAATTATAGTTATTTGCTATAGTATTTATATATGTACTGTGGCTCGCTATGTGTGTCATCAATCAGACAATGATGCTCCTTTGAGAGCGCAAACACGAGAATCATCGTAATCTTGATGACTCAATTGACTATCGTCTTACTGCTGGACTATCAGTTTCATTTTTATTCCGGATGTTACGATTAATTACTACTCACCACCATGTCGTTAAAAAGACTGCGCATTTTATGGCAACACTAATGGCTAATAATAATATTAGTGGCGCCAATGAAATTTTATGATAATTTTAATGATACTATGATGGGTATTTATTATAGTAACCAAATGACTGTGTGTACATTTATGGTTTTATCATAGATTAAATATATTACTATAAAGCTTTTTTTATTTGTAGAAACGAAAGAAATCTTTAAAGTTGTTGAAGAGTTCACAAAAACAACAAAAGTACAATTATGTTTTTAACTCTACTTATGTATGGACATAGAGTAGATGTTTTACGAGATATAGTTTGGAGAGTGTTGAGATACGGATCCAAAACGTGGTTCTTTACTATAGGCCATATGAAAAGGCTGAAAGACACCCAAGGAGCAATGGAGAGAGCTATGCTCGGAGTTTCTCTGCGTGATCAAATCAGAAATGTGGAGATCCGCCGAAGAACTAAGTTCGCCGACATAATTCAAAAGATTGCTAGACTTAAGTGGCAGGGCACATAGCTCGAAGGACCGATGGCCGATGGGGCAGTAAGGCCGGTAGTCGTAGTGTTGGGAGGCCTCCCACAAGGTGGACCGACGATCTGGTGAGAATCGCGGGAATCCATTGGATGCGAGAAACGTGGGACCGATCGACGTGGAGATCTTTGGGGGAGATCTATGTCCAGCAGTGGACGTTTATCGTTTGATGATGATGATGATTCGGAGAGAATATACAATACATATTTCGCCATCGGACGATGACCATCCTTTTGTTATAAGCTCCTCCAGTTTATGAACAAAGAGATTTACCTTCTAGTTTTTCATAAGAACATCTGAAGAGTAGATACTTAAGATCAACAACGAAAAAGGTGCTTTTTGTTTTAATTTTTATTTTACTGGTTGTAGCATCGCAGGGTCTATTTCTACCGTCAAATAGTTCTATGCAAACATTGATGTATTCCGGTTTGAAAGGCACTGTAGTTGGTGAAATTACATAAGTAATGAGACTCAACGTCTTATGTAAGGCGATGAAAACAATGTGGTGCTTTGTATAACGTTCGTTTCTAGCTTTGAGTCATAAGATGTTAAGTTTCATTACCTTAGTAATTACACTATTTAAAAATCGAATTAGGATCTGCGATGGTACCTATCTAGACAGCCTCCGGCAACACAGACCTCTCACCAATAATAAATCGTGCTTCAAAACTCTTCTAAGCGTACTTATTAGTGTATCATATAGCAATATGACTTCATGATGTTTTAAAAAAATCGATCGTTCATATCGAGATGCGATCAAATCTCTGCATGTAAATATGACGTGACCGCAAATGTGGTACAAGGTCTCCACAGTTATATTACTGGCGGGGGACTAATGGAGGGACCGTGTAAGTAATTGAGCTTTCACGTGTACTGTCACGTGTTTTGTTTTTTTTTTCCTGGTTGTAAAACACAAATCCTCCAACAACGATATGCTAATAATTTTAATAGCTACAACCCTTCAAATTCTGAAACAGTAATTTCTGCACATTATTGTTCGGCGGAAGTTATAAGAAACGAACCACCAGTTGATCGCTTTGACGTCAGCTCTTTTCTTATGGTTTTAGGTATCTGTTACCGGAAACCGTAAACAGCAGCTTCCTGCTGTCAAACAGAAGTGGACAAACATTACTGTGTTCCAGTTTGAAGGGTGCTCTAGTTAGTGAAATATATATATACATATATTTATTAAGATATAAGTATGTGTGTATATAGGTTAATGATGTTATTTTGAACGTTAATTTTATTTTCGCTTTCGAATCAGTTACTTTGTATTATAAGTAATAATTCGTATTAGAGATGTAAATATCTGTTGATGGTCCTAAATAAATTAATATAAATATATATATGTTTATATATACATTTTTTGAGAAAATAAATGCATTAGTCCAGTTCAAACATTGTTTAAATAGCATCGCACGCGGCGCTGGCGGCGAGTATAGGAAGCGATATCAGCAAACTGTTTCTGTATTGCCCTTGTTTTGTAATTAAGATCAAAACTCAATGCCTTTTCGATATTAAAGATATTTTCCAATAAATTTTGATGAAAATGACTGGAATTTTTTTTTACATTCATTCCTTATCAGATTTGGATCGTTTTTACAGATGGTTCGTAGAGGTTAAGTGGTCTTTCGTTATTGCTAACGGCGTCGAGTGGCACTCGTGAGATTTTTGTACGGTACAAGTATTCATTCAGTTCACTTATATATTTAATCGGTATTTCGTAAATATCGTTGCCTTTGAATCATTACATAAATTGATTTTAGTATAACAAAAAAAGAGATTGTATTAGTACGGAAAATTGGTAAATATCTCATCGTTTATTTTATAATATATCTAAAAACACCGTGATATATTTTTCATCCTCTCTTCCGGACAGACGTGAATTTCAGATTTCTCTTATAACGGGCGTGTTTTATATATCGTTAAACAATACGGATCATAATGTTTCCACAACTGAAACGATCGAGGCATAAATCAAGGTCAAAGTTTACAATGTCGATCTATTGGGGGTTGATAAATTGTTTGTCCTCAAAAAATTGTTGTTTAGTAACAGTGTAAAAGAAATAAATCTTATACAGTCTCTCTTATTATTTAAACCCTCACCTTTATACCTTGAAGAGTGAGTTAAAGTATGAAGGACGATACAAAAAAGACAAAGCTAGGAAGAACAGAGGTCAAAAAAGGGTACAAGTTACGCCGACTGATCATCATATTCATAATATTACTTTACGTACATAAATTAATTTGTTGTATTGAGATAATAATTCCTATTGTCTTCAAAATAAGCAATTATGTATCGGCATATAAAACAAAAACAATATTGTCTTATATCGGTATATACATTTCAATTACTGAACAAATTGTTGGTGGTACTACGTATATATAGAATAACGTCCTAGTAAGATTTTGCAAGTGTTTAGATATATAAATCGTTATATCCCGTAGAGGGTAACCCAGTTGCTGGATCAGTTATCGGCGGTCAGAACCAGGCAGGTAACATCAATTGACAAGTACCGCACCGTACCCTAATGGTCCGGTAGTTGCAATGTTCTGCAGGACCTTGGCATTGGATGCGATTTGCTCTCCGGCACGTTTAACCAGTTATAACTTAACCATCAGACGGATTTCCTGAATTGAGGTTAACTATATCTGTTATTTAATATATCTATAAAAAAATGTTTATTTAATCGTTCACACATTCATCATCATCATCCATAAACGAACAAATGTTAATCTACTAAACATACATGGGGTGGGGGGGTCGTTTATACTATAATTAATATGTAACTAATTTTTAATACTATATAATATCGTCTGTTTCCACTCCTCCGTCCATTTCGCAACCCTCTGTCTCTAACATCAATTTCGTTGAGAAACACTAATTTATCTTAATTTCTTGTTGTTATCTTTAATAAATCGTTATTTAATATATATCATTATAGGCTGTAGAGGTAGGATATGTTTTCAATATTAGCAACATAGGCCTCTAAAGGAACAAACAACACAGGCTAAGGCCCGATCTTCGTCTATGTACATCCAGTTGCTGTCAACCGCCTGTGGTTTTTTATGATATTCAAAAAACTATATTATCTATGTTTTGACGTATACAAAAGTAAATTAATATAGTCTTAGTGTTACTAACAAGTCCAATAGTGCTTTATATTCAAAAACTATACGTCAATTTGTCTGCCTTCAGGGAGAACAGTTTTTATGGTGCAACTGTATTCACGTTGCAAGCAAGAGCGACGTGTGTATTGTATTGTAGTTAGGCTGTGCGTCGTCAGCCATTGTTCGTCAAATAGCCACAATGGCTTTTGATGAACATGTTACGATGTTGATTTTATTAATGGACTGCTGGCATGCTATTTCTGTTTTTTTTTTTCTATTTAGTACTAGACAGATGGAAATAAAAAAGAACTACGATTAACGATTTGTATGTCAACATATTGAGAATCATGAAATATGTTAATCATTTATGCAGTAATTTTAGGAATTCTTGTTATCATTACTCCTTCAATCTAAATGAATGTCAACTAATAAAAACACCGAATAATTGATTGATCATATGGAAAAAAGGAGAGATTTTTTAGTACGATTTGCAGAAGACAGTCCGTTATTAGAGATCCCTCGTCTCCGACAAGTCAAGACTCACTTTGGGTCACTCTGTACGACAATTCTGAATAACATCAATTAAATAAAACAAAATTGTACAGATTTTATCGCGTTTGTTTAATTATTTATCACCTTTATATTTTTTGAACTTTGCAACACCATGATCGTAGGAACTGATGACTTAGTTATCGCAGAGTATTTACAGCTTTATTAATGATTGTTTAGTAGTACTAATTATTAAATTTGTCACAGTCAATGAATATAATTTTAGAGAATAAAAAATTGTTGATGTTTTTTCAAGATTTACTTTGTTTTACTGTAAAAACATCAATTGTTGTAATTGTAAGACGAATCGAGTCGTCAGCGCGGATCGGTCAGCGTCTGTGTCTAATCGCAACGGCGGGCAATCCGAGCGGAAGCTGTCGCCTCGCCGACATCGCCGATAAACGATAGCAACTAGGAAATTATGCTAATGACCACCAACGGCTCTGTCAGCACTAACTACGTAATCAATTAACGAAAAATGAACCTTATTCCCATAACAGTTATGTTTAATTTACATACAACAAACTACATTACGAATTTTGGACAACACAAATAGATGTATACGTAATCTAAAACATTTAATCTTTCTGTATTTTTTATCTGCAATGGATACTTGACCTAATTTTACATGATGTTATATATGATACAGCCTATACTTAACGTTATATCACATATGTTAAGCATGTCTCTACTAGAATACTTTAGATTTCATATATTAATTGCAATACTGATAAGAGTGCAGATTCATATTACATTGCTAGCAATTTGGGTTCGAATAAAATCCTACCTCCAATTAAAGTTCACAATATGCTGCTCTGGACTTGCATCAATAACTACTGTGTTACAAAGTAAATGTTTAGCCCCTGCATCATAGACCCTCTTAGTTGGTATTTTAGTAAATCTAGTGATATCATTTTAGGTGTAACAATTAACAATATCTCGAAATCACCTACAAAACATGAGATTGATCCAAAAGAAATTATTTGTTTTCAATCTTATTTAGATGATACGTTATTTTTAAAGTATATGTGTTTGGAGATTTGTTGCTTTTTTTCATAGTGGATTGAACTCCTTTTCTACTCTTTCAAAAGATATAAAAAATGATTCGAAGTAAGTATTAAATATGTACATCGTTAAGGATCCCGCGACAAATGTGGAGGACGCATGCGTTAGCGCAATATTCTAAAACGTAGATGCCGAGTTGTTTAACGGAAATTGTTAAGGTTTAGATGGTTAAAAAAAACTGTCACGGTCTATAAATTAAAATTTGTTTACTAAAGAACCATCATGAGATCCTGACTTTTTTGTACTACATTGAAGAAAATTCTTAGTCTAATCTATGTTTAGTAATGTTGACAAGATTTACCAAGATGTAAAAACTGACAAATCTAACTTTGGATCTATATTTTTAAAGTAAAGGTTTAAAGTTAATATTTGTATGTAATTGAGGGGTAATAAAGTTACAGTAAACTTAGCATCGAATGTAAAGTTTACTAATTAACGTAACCTGCAAATTTTTTTTCTTAAGACGTTGCAAATGCAAATACGAAAAATTTAACACCTACTTTAGACTACGTACACAGAGTTTTGCTTTCTATTTTGTATAATTTTTTAACTACAATTACGTTTAAATCTAGAAATAACTTGTTAACAGATTATTTAGATAACAGAAGGTTAGAATTTTGAATTAACCACTTTTTTATTAACAGAACAACTTGAAAAATTTATAAACCAGCAACGAAAGCAACTAGGAAATCTAAATGTGCTTTCTAGAAGTGTTATGAGAGAAACTCAAACTTTTCTGCATCCACTTACTATTAATATATATATGAGTATTATACTTGCAACGAAGTAATTAACCTTAAATTTAACTTAGGACTTACAATGTACGCAATGGTATATCATAGAACTTATGAATGAATTTATATAATTCATTTCAAGAACATGGTTTTGCGCTAATAAGATCTGAATGAATAATTCACTCTCCGTCGTTGGTCGTCGGTTTTAATGGGGTAGTTTCAGTGAATATTTAATGTGCTTCCGAGGCTTATACGAATTTTTAATGTACAGCTAATTACCATTTGCGGCCTAAATTGAGCTCGTAAGTCCGCCTTTGTGAATCTATTCACTTATCTTCAAAGTCCGAGCGGTTTTCACGAGCATTGGATTTATTTGTAAAAGTACTAACTTTTTGTATAATTTTTTTTATTATATAACAGAGTCATACGAATAATTTTATGTTCTAATTAAAATCTCAGTCTTTTGGAAATATATCTGTTCCGTCTCTTAGAATGTTTAACTTATAAGCATGAGAATAGTTAAAATACACGTATGACGTAAGAGAAAAAAGATCGTATAAAACACATCTTCATTATCTCTCTACACTCTTTCTGTTTCTTTTGGGGTTGAAACAATTTCTTCTTCTTTAATTTGTATTATATAATATTGTATATTTGTATGTATTGTATAATATTGGAAATACACAGTAATAATATTGTGTATTTCCTTTCACGCCATCCATTTATCTCGTTCTTTGTCTTATTCAACTCTTCCACTTGTTCATACGAATATTTATCATTCTTCCGGTTTTAAAGTTCACATAAAAACAGCGAAGGAAAATTTTTGACTAATTATAATAAATGATAATAATTTTAAATGATATTACATGGAAGTTTTTAGTTAGCAGCCAGCTGCAATACCAATTAAAGATATTTAAAGCAGACGAATTCCAGACGATGTCGTAACTGAGTGCGATATAAGCAACACTGTTGCAAAAACTGTTTTATTGCCAACGTGATAGCTATGAATTTCATTTTAACGGCACCTCGTAAGAGTTGCCACATCCAATGTATTGCAGAATAAATATTTTATGTTTGCAACTATACGAGGAAACTGTATTCATATAATACATTGTATCGAAGTGTTCGATTGATGAATCTGTCTTTGTTATTAAGATATAAGTTCGAAGCGATTGTTTTGCGAATTTATGTACCCGCAAATATATCTATATACTGTGTAAACGGTTAACAAATTACATTTATGTATTGTTACAATCATAAATGCGAAATGATATTGCAAACATTGTAATTTAATATTACGAACCCCTAATCTTATTTAACACCAAGAATATAACCTAACAGATCAGTTTATGTCTGTAGCTCTAGACGTCCAAATATAACGACGGGATTTTTTTTTTAATTAAAAGGTAGAGGCGATGAGACAAAGAAAACCTTCACCTGATGGTATATGATACATTTGATCATAACAATGTGTGCGCTAGTTAGGATACATTGCACCACATAGCACTCGTCGTCTAGAGAGGTATGATCTTAAGTCTTGTTACTCCAGTAATTTGACTAGTTACAGCGTCTTTCATACTGCAACATAGTAATGTTTGCATACTACTGCTTGGCGGCGGAAATAGGCACTGCGGTGGTACAGTGGTAGCCGATCTCCGGCAACAGAGACCTACCACCGGTTATTACTACTTTCTGTTAAGCGGTGATGTTGGCTGTGGTGGTCAAGCACACTAACTTAGTAACAGCTGATTTACTCTTTTCTTGAAGACACGTCGTATTTAGACGATAACATTGATCAACGAGTTATTCTACTCCTTTACAGTTGTAGTGAAGAGGAGCTATATCTCTTTATTTACAAACTAGGGATGTTTATAATATAAGGATACTGTCTCGCCATGCATCTTGCCGTCCAGTGGTGAAAAAGGGATGGGGAATTATATAATGTAATGTATATAATGATAATGTGAACGTAAAAAAATTTTGCCATGGTAATCTTCGAGGATCACAATTAGAAGCTTACTGGTGGTAGGTCTCTGTTGGTCCGTCTGGATACCGTATGTACTGCAGCTCCTATTTCTACCGTCAAATAGTAATGTGAAACGTTACTGTGGTCTGGTTGGAAGAGAGTTGTAGGTAGTGAAATTAGTCGGGTTGTATATAGAGACTTCACATCTTATGTGATGAAAGCTATGTGGTGCAGTGTATATCATGCTAACCAGCACCACGTTATAATATGCAGGAGTATCACTTATCATCACGTGAACGTCCGCTCCGTTCATGGCTTTCTTGGACAAGGAAAGGTTTAATATTGAGAAGTACGTACCTAAAACTGCTGCATGGATGGATGACCCAGTGTCCCGCCGCTTTCTGCCTGATGCGCTCTTTCATTAGAGCCTTTTTTGAGCCGAAGAGTTTCATTGCAAGTTTGTTGTCGGTTGGTTGGAAGAGTGCTTGAAGTTGGTTGCGCAGGAATCCCTGCTTGGCGTCGGGGACAGGGGGTGCGGGCTCCACCGGCGTCCCGTACAGTGACACATCGTCCAGACCACCGAAGTGGACTTTGCCAGTGCCGCTGCCCTGCTTCAGCGACATATCGGCGTCGCCTGGAAACAAACAGGTCGATCAATCCATCATAAACTAGGATATACACAGTTCAATAAATGTATCTTTAATAGTCTTCAAGAGTCAAAGTTTTACATTATTCATCTGTATTGTAATCGAAGGGGTTATATTTTTACTTGAGTAAACGGTCGGGACGTTCACCTTTATGTAAGTGATACGCCTAACCACTACAATTTAGAGTTATCAATGATGATATACGTTGCTTTGAGGCGGAAGATATTCATCTTCGTTACCTCAATAATTTCACTAGCTACAACTCCAAATAAACAGGAACAAAGTAATGTTTGCCAACTGGTAGATTTTCATGACGTTCCTCGCCGATAGAGAACTACAAATTCTTACTATTTTTTTTATTTAATGTTACCGCCTCTTGTGTTTTAGTTCGAGACGCTTGTAAGGTCTAATATAAGAAAGATTGACCTTTGAGTTTACATAGCTGCACGGGCAAACACAAGCGAGACCTGACTGTATGAAAATGTATGACTTATTATTCATCGTGTGAGGCTAAGGTTATTTTAAATGTTGTTATTAATAAATATTCCAACATGCTATACCCTTACATGTTTATGTTTAGTATAATAAAGAGTGCATTACAACTTATTTAAATGATTATTCTCTAATACAATATAAGAAACTAAGCCATTGTTAAGCAGTTAAGTATATAATACTTTTAATACGTAATAAACTTGTATATGTAAACAAAAACTAGTAACATTTATTAATTTTTTGTGTTACTTCAAACTGTAAACATTATAATTATCAAAATTATTCAACAATCGTGTTTTTTGAAACAATATCTAAAGTATCATATTAAAGTCATACAAATTAAACGATTTTCAGTTTTAAACTAATGTCATATAATGTGAATATGTCAAGAAACTTTAATCACACGACGTCAGTTTTAAGAGGGTAGTTGTGACATTGTAATTCTTGATTAAAAACAGTATGTAAGAATTTCGCAATTTTTATTACTGATTAATGTCGCTCGTTGCTCATGTGTAAGAATATACAGGAAAAAAGAAACCCATTACATATTGCGATAGTGCAAGAAGCCAATTGCTTAAGCGATAATGTTATAGGTATTAAAGAAATGATGTAATAAACATAATAATACATCCGCTCTCTGATAGATACTGTTTTTTGTTTGTATTGAAAAACTACTTTTCCAAAAAAGTAATAATGATTGATTATCTACAATTACCACGATAAAGATGAGATTTTCAAACAGTCGCTTATATTTTTTATCAATGTATAAATTCATGAATGGTAGGCAGTAGCTAAAGAATTCTAAGGAAACCCTATTTCCATTCAAATTTCACCACAAATGTTCAAGGACCGTACTAAGGACTTCCTTGTTCTTAATAAATGACTAGCCGCAGGGCCAACGAGGCTGTTATCGTCAGCCTATAACTCTTGTATAGATAGATAAAAATTAAAAATCTTAGGTTTGCAAAGCAGTAATGAACTGTTTCTTAAAACTGTTACTTTCTATACATGAGATTGATTTTTTTTTTAAAGAAAATAAACCTTGAAAATAGTGTCAAAATATTTGTCAAACAACTTGTACTCGTAAGGAAGAGATGAAGAAAGATTAGTTTTTCACTTCTTAATTAATTTCTTTGGATATTCAAGTTTAAATTAATATTTTACAACTTCCGATGAAACTTGTAAAGTGTCAGTAGTAAACAATTATTAAATAAATTACTTCAGGAAGTAATTGAATAAATAAAAAGTGCAAGGTTACTACTCGGTACCGCCGTTGCCAACAGACACAATGTCGCCGGATACAAGAAAACACGAATAACTACTATGAAAGCGAACGTGAATTCTATATACATATATTATATGTTAAATAAGCAGTAGTTTTAAAATAAAAATCATCCGTCCAGACGTTACGGGTAATTCCTGAAATGGCTTTAACCGATGTTGCAGGAACTTTCAATGGCAGGAAACTAAAATGAAAATAAACTGATCAGAAGATAATGAAGATGGCTTGCAAAAGACTTATTAAACCATGTAGTAAATTTCAAAAGTAATCTTGGATATTAGTTAATGTTCAGTTTTTCGAGTTCCTTGTATAAAAACACTAGGTAATATAACACACTAGATTTTATTTGAAACTAATGTAATAATAATAGCCTACTTGTTATTCTTAGTGCTGGGATATGGAACTTTATTTCTCGAAGAGAAAGTTAAGGCTATTTATTTACAACGTGAACTAAGTGCGAAATGGCGTACGTCATATTTCCACAAAGGCTATCGTTTCTTAAACAACTTGGTTTCTTCAGCGAAAAAAAAATTGAGCTTTCGCGATTTCACTACATTATTAATAATTACATTATTAATAATCGCATTTAAATATCAATCTATCAAATAAAATTTTACAAGTCATCGTTTGAAAAAATCATGAAGCATGGGAATATTTGTTCAATACAAACAAGTATAATGCTGTGAAGTTTAAAGTGACAGTTGGCATGTTTGCGTCTTTGCAACGGACATACTATTTGAATTAGTCGTTTGTACAGTACTTCTAGAGAAGGCTGCCATTACAGCTGATAAAACAGACGATTAAGCAATGAGCCAATGGCACTTCATTGATTCAAGTGGCGATATATAGTGTAACTCGAGACCGCAAATCAGTCCGTTTAATGTGCAGTAACTTGAAAAGACCTAATATATGAATTAGACTTTTAAAATGAAGAAATAAGGTAAAGTCAAAAATTACTGATATAATAGTAGGACTATAACTCAGATGCGGCGTTGATACAAAGCTATTGAAGTTTTAAAATTGATGAAATCTAAGAGATTAAGGTTATGATGATTCACAATCTTATTTGTCGAATTTCTCGAACTTTATATAATAGTTATTCATAAAGAAAAACACTATAAATAAAAAAAAAAATAATAATAATAGGCGTTTTAATTTATACATGATTGATGTACTTTTTCTCTATAGTGTGTATATAGTGTAGTGTAGTATAGTGTGGATATACTATATCTATATTGTGTTAGTGTAATGAGACTGAAAACAGCTTGCGTCTAATTTACAACCTACTTTCAGCTATTTCATGTTGAAGTAATATAACAATATCTATAATAATATATATATAATAATGTGTTAAATACATCATCGTTCTTGCAATCTGTCTAAATTGATTATTTAACTCTAACAAACATTAAAATATGACAAGTTATGAATAAGTATGCTTTTTATTTCATAGTAAAATTAATTATTAGTAAAATCGTTGTCCGACATAGAGGCAAATTTAGTCATTTCGAGTGATTTGGCACCGGAACATCTCAATTGTCCGAAAACTAACGTACATCGGTGTGGAGACGACAAAGTAATTTTGTGAAATAATTTACTGAGCTGCGTTAGGCTGCATTATTTTTTAACCTTGAAATCGGCATATGATGATGTCATTGAAATAATTACATATACCATAGAAATATACAGATCATTCGCATTATTGAATTAGTATCAAGAAAGTACAGGATTTTTATCCATATACATTGCAATATGATGTTGTATGAGAAGGAATGAAATAGGCATTATTGTTATCGGTGACCAACCATTACAAATTGCCGATAGGTTAAAATTTCACGGCCTCGAACTGTTTCTTAGTTCTATAACTGCCTAGAATTTTAAATTATACATGTTGGAATGTATTTGTTTTTATAATTAATTGCATTTTTCACAGTATGAGTATGTACTTTAGTTACTATTGTTCTAACGAAATAGTAGTTCGTTTACAGGTAAAATCTTATTCTATTTAATTAACGTATGTGTTACTATAATATAACGTGCCGCCAAACAGCAGTTTGCAAACATTACTGTCTTTCAGTTTGAACTAGTGGCTAGTTAAATTACTAGGGTACTGAGACTTGACACCTCGTTTCTAAAAGCTACGAGGATAATGTGGTATTAAGTACAATCACGTGAAAGTTATCTTTTATTTAATTCGATTGAGTCGATCATAAAATATTAAAGACACAATACATCAAATAGTTAGCATTGTTTCTTGTTAGTTAGGTGTACAAATAGAGCGTTAGTATGATTAAAAACCGTCACATAAACTGTAGCTAAATTACAGTAAATATTTTGTTTGTTTGTAAAAAGTAGCGGGCGATAATGAAAGAGGATAAAAACTTGTCATGCGATCTTAAAGGTTAGGATGATTCAGAAGTCGCTTTTCGTAAGAATCGGTCGTTTACAACTTACCTTTTGGCATTTTGAGGAGAACGTCTAAAGATATCCACCTAAAGCCGTTACAAGCCGTCAGTTACGGACAAACACAGTTAAAAGCCACCGAGGACTCCATGCAGTTCTGATTCTCACACATCACATACAACATACAATTAATAACGACACAACGAGTACACCGATATATTAATAAACCATATACCGATATTTAATGTCTTGTTTTATCTTCATTGTTATTTTCGTTTAATTAATCGACGTAGCTGTGAAATTTTTATATTTTATAAAAGAAAAAAATCGCGTGGAAAGCAACACTCGACCTGTGAGAGACTGTCACTAGTCCCAAAAGTGGGTACATTTAGGAGGCTGTTTATACTATTGTTATTACATATACTCTATAAATTTCAAGAGGTTATTATTAATAAGCAAATTTTAGTCAATATTTATTTAGTTTATTTATAGTGTTAAAGTTTTTATTAATTTTGTTTTTAAACGCAGACTGAACTGGATTGCGCTGCTTGTTAACTAGATTTCTAATTGGTCTGTCACTGAAGATTCGTAATCCATACAAAAAATAAAATTGTAATGTCCTTTTGTGTCAAAAAATAAATGTTTTTTAACTATTATGGCTGCTTGTGTGTTATTCATTTCAAGAAATAATAAATAACTGTATCTTTGTTTGTTTCTAGTAATTTTAGGCGCGATCGACTTTTTCTTTACTTTCACTGACAGGTAGCAGAAGTTATAAACATGGACTAGTTTTAAGTAAAAAATTGAGTTCCGCACAAAAAAAAAAACTAATGAACAAGCTTCGATTATGATTGATATATTTTAACGCATTTTATGCATTTTTATTTATACACTCTATTAGCAGTTCCCTACCCCTGCCTTCTTTGTTGGCCGTAACACCCTCGCAACTCCCTTGGAGAAAAGGATTTTGTAAAATCTGTTCTTAGCTGACCTCTAAACAGCAGAAACAATAAATATCTCTACCAAATTTTGAGTCTACGTTGTATAGACATACATATATATGTACACATATATAAGATATATATATATATATGTATATATATATATTTATGTTCGAGATATCCAGAGATTCTTAGATTAATCACATGATCTCAGAGACTATCATCATCATCATCCCTCGTTTCCCGCGACCTTCATTTATAGGGGTTCAAATGGATGAATTTGGGCCATTTCTCACCACGCTGGCCCAATTCGGGTTGGTGGGAGCCAGAGCCTTGTTTGTTGATTACCAAGGTACACCACGAGCAGGTAAGGTTATTTTCAGTGAGTTGTACGGGATCCCTTATGCTTGCTTTATTTACTTATTTGGTTTATTGTTACTACTGTAATAATAGAGAGAAATATATTTATAATGTTAATAATCATTTTTAAGATAAAGTATATACATATATATATATTTAATTTAATTGGAAGATAGTTTTTAAAGTATTAAAAAGTTCAAGGCAATGTTATAGAACCCTATAACATTCGCAAGTATTAAAAAAATGCTACCATCGCAGCTATTATCACTTCCGCCAAACAGTAGTGTGCAAACATTACTGTGATCCGGTTTGAACCTGTTGTAGCTAGTGAAATTACTAGGTTAACGACACTTAAAATCTCAATACTTAAAGCGACGGCCACGGGTGCGGTTAATACCATCTTAGATGTATCACATACAGGAATATAAGGTTAGTTGAAGTTTGTATGTAGTCAGGTAGGTATCACAGATAATAAAGTTTACCCCTCGTAGCTCAGTTAAGGTGTAATTTGGCAAGTGCCGCAAGTGCAAATTGTATCTGAGAATAGAACTGAAGATGTCCCCGGCAATTACCGGTCAATTGAGACAAAAGGATAATGTTTGGCCGCCGTGTCAAGGTCGCCACGTTTTATTTGTTCAATTGAAAATAAAATTATTAAGCTTTAGATTTACTTATAGTAACTTCCTCGATTACCCGAGTAACTGCACAATGGGATACAGTAAAAAAAGCTCTTTCAGTTCATAAGTTACAACTTAATTTGTATATAAATAATTATTTTAAAATCGGTCTAAATTATTTATTCGACGAAGCAACTAGGACTAGATAGACGTCGACGTCGGTTACACGCCTGTCCATAATAACGTTGCTTTAGTTAGGATATACACTGCACCAAATTCTACTCATCGCCTTGAGACAAGATATTAAATCTAGTTACTCCAGTAATTTCACTAATTACCACGCCCTACAAACCGGAATGCAGTAATGATTGTAGTACTCTGGCGGTAGAAACTGGCCCTGCGGTGGTACCTACCTAGACGGTCTCCTCCAACAGAGACCTACCAGTAGTAATGTAATTTCTTTATACCTTTGAAGGTTTCCTTTTAAGTTAAATTCTGTAATAAAGTATTTTTTCTCTTAATTACGTAAGAATGTACTTAATATTGTTATTAATAAAAGTATTAGTGTTTAGCTGAAACATGAAATTTCTAGTTATTAACATATAAATAACATTAAATATCCTATGTTACATATTTAATGTAACTACGTGTGTTATTAGATTTTATATGAGTTTTTTATTGATACAGTGCATTAAATTTTGTTGAGGAAGCCGGTAAAAGAATCGAGATGAATGACTTCCGACTTAAGATTTAAGAAAGGTCATCGAGTTGTAAATGAATTTCGCAAGAATTTATTACGAATAGCGCGACTCGCAATGTAATATACGACATATACAAATGTATTAACAAATAAACATAACTGTAGAAATGTCATTCATCTTTACATATATGTTTTTACTTACATACAGGACATATCTCTTTACATATATATAATGCTTGATTATGATCCATTTGATTGTAAGCGTTAACGTAGTCTGTGGAAGTAAAGGGTACTGGTCTAAAAGTAATCTTACCACTCTTCTCTTAGAGGTTCCTATATTATATGTAATTGGACGGAAACACTGACACGGATGGACTGTTCTAATCATTCGCTCTTCACGTTATGGAAGAGGAAAGGTCGCTTTGTCCTAATGACGGACTAAAAAGGACTAAATCGGTATTAATGCCTGCGTTATGTTTATATGTCGAATAGTACAAGGATAATGATGGAATAAATACAGACACTGATGAGAAGTAAATACTTGATGACAATTTTTATAATTTTTTTTTTATTTCTCAACCATCATCTAGCTATAAGGATTATAAGGATAATTATAAGGATTTTTTTTTAAAAATTCTAGACAACAAAATTTTTTTTTTAAAAATCTATTGTTTGTCGTATAAAAATACTTAAGTTACGTCAACATCAATATGAAAGCGAATAATATTACTAAGTTTTCATTATTTATGTATAATTAATTGATTATGTTAATTATAGAATTATTGTATCTTAAAACAAATGGTTCAAAAACGCTCACTTTTCGAGAACTATAGGAAATGTGAGGGGAGGGCGAAGGAAATGGTGAAATATACCATTTATATACACTATAGGAATTTATATATTACAATGGAAGACTGAGAAGAATAATTTTTAATCACTTTTTTATTTCTATAACATATATGATAAGGTCTCTAGATCAAAACAAAGTATATAAACAAATACATTTTGTGTGGAAAATGGGTAATAGTGCTATTATTGTATATATTGTGAAAGAATATAGCTAGAGCAACTTACAGGTATTTTAAAATTTTACTGTACGACTGAATGGTTTTTGATATATATATATAATATATATACAATAAATAAACGAACAAACTGAAATAACTATTGTTAAAGTTTTATTAATTAATCAGTATGCTAATGAATTTCCTTTTTATTTAGTATATTTAATAAAGCAAATGTTTGAAATAGTATCATTGTCGTGGTTCCGAAAATATGTTATTCATAATAACTTACAAAGAATTTTTAGTATTTCCAGTAGTTTGTTTAATTTTCATCAATTATCATCTCTTAGAATGAATATAAAATTGACTAAAAAAAACTGAATACTCATTTTTAAGAAATTATGATAATAGCTGTATTGTATGAGTAATGATTATTTCTGTAGTAAAGTCGAGATCTATTAAATATCTCGTATTGTGATTGTCGTGAATCGGGACATGTTTTCAAATGTATAATAAAGTGTATTAACATCGCGTAAAATAATTCCGTACTTGCTGTTATTATAAACAATATTTATCCTTGAGATGATGAGTGTACTAAAATAAGCTTAATGTTTATAAAACATTGGCTATTAAAAGAAAAGATGGCGACTGTTATATAAGTATGTGTTGTAAAGAAGATAACATGACAATTTGTTATAATATTTAAAACAAAAGGTTTTATAAAGGTACGGCATAGTAGATAATAGTTATTAGAGTAATATATGTTAAATAATTTTATAAAACTACACAAAAGGTACTAGTTTCATTTAATTTTGTTTTCAAACAATTACTGTAATTGTAAAAAAAGGTCTTAATTGCGTTGTAAAGTTAACATTATGAATTGATTACAAAAAACTATAATTCCTTTTGTCGACAGATCATTTCTATATAATTTCAAGTTAGTTACAAGTGTAATTACTTAGCGAAACTAATTTTATATTCAATAATATTTATACAATATTATGTACATATGTAGTTGTAAGCAAATGTTATGTTATTACTTAGAAACGTTTCTAGAAAGTTGCATTGAGGTCTGCGGTGATTGTATATTGATGAGAGTGGTTCGTACAGCTTGAGTAACATGAGCAAATAAACGAGTACCAAAACGTGTTTCAGTTAATGTATTAAAACACTATCATATTTAGAAAACGATATTAGTTAAATATTGGTTGTTTGATGAAGGAAAACTTGATATTTGAAATATAGTTGAAACAGCACAGCTGATTTTGACAAACGTGTGACTGAACTTGAAAAACCTCAAACACTTGAGGTTATTTTCCGTGAAACAATAATAATCGATCACAACGATCGTAATGAACAACCGGAAAATATATATGTGAGTTTGTTTATACCATAACCCATAAATAGTATCCCACGCAAGTCGTACTTACTTTCGCGTCCGGCAAGTCCGCATGTGTACTTCCTCAGTTTGTGGAATAGGTAATTCGTGAAGCCCGCACAGCACATCGTGGGGACTTGACTGCTTTATGTATGAACGTCAAGTGGAATGGTGGACGAGCGTCATTTTATTGTTTAGAATGTGCGCGGGCGGCGGACGGTCACCAGCCGTGCGCGTTCGGCCAGCGCGCATAGCACAACGCGACTGGGCTTATTCAACGACCAGACATACTACGGCGACCCCGAAAATAATGCACTGAGCTTATACAAAAGCGAACACCGAACGAACGGCTGACCCGCTCCGCACTCCACCATGCACTGATAGTTTTTTTCCCTCGCCGCTAGCAATTAATGTCAGCGACTGACGAAACTAAAGCAGATCGATTGTACGTATGTCGATCAATAATAATAGACCGCGTTGTTTAGAGTCACAGGAGCCACAATAGTGTTTTGAATCGTCGGTATGCTGTTGATACTTAACCGAATATATACACAAGTTTATTTGCGCATGTACTGCCTTCGAAATGCACCGTGCATCACATGCTGTCATTGAAAAATATATATTTTTATTCTGCGGAGCGACAACACGAACGAGACTTTCATCTGAAGATGAATAACCTGGCGCTAGTTAAGATCATATACATTAGATGTATCTAATTGTGCTCGTTGCCTTAAAACGAAATATATTAAATCTCGTTAAGATTGAAAACAGTAATATTACACGACAGATACAGGAGCTGCGATGGTACCCACCTAGACAGTTTCCGGCCAGCGAGACCTACTACCAGTAGTCATCATTTAGGCAGTTTATTACATAATTAAACTTATTCTGATAGCGGAATACGTTATTTACATTTAAAGTTCACGATACAAATGTTACTTTAATGGAAAGCGAAAGAAAAACAACTGTTATTAACTATGTAAAAATACTGATAACATAGTTTAACTTTCAAAAGAATATAACTGAATAATAGTGTACTGAATTAACGATGCTCATGAATTACAACAGTTAAACATTATACAAAGAATTCATCGTTACATTTCAATTGATAAATGAACAAACTGGAACAAGGATCTGCTCTATATTTTATCTTAGTCTTTAAAAGTAACAAGGCATTATAATTTTTTATCACGCAATTAGTATCTCGTATCTTTCAGAGATGAATCACCGTTTAATAACAAAATTAGACAACGTTCGCAAGGGAGGAGACAAAAAAACCGTTTTCAGTCCGATTCCAAAGTTCGCCTTTAATAAAAACGAGTCAGTGTTAAACCATAATTGTAAGTTTGTAGTACAAAAAAACCTTCCCTTTTAAAACGACAAATGTTCCAGATACAATTTTATTTCCTTTATGAGACTTCAGAGAAATGCTTAAGTCATACTTTAATCATAGGACTGTAAGAATTTTTACATAGTTAATATAGTAAATAAATAGTTTTATCTACGTAATTGACATTGTAATGAACAACAGAAAGATATAAAAACTAAGCTGTTAATTTAACTGTATACGTAAAAGGATGCTTTAGTATGAAATCACTCTAATAAATTCTTTTGAGCAAAATTACTGTATCGATAACAACGTTAGGACTTGAACTATTTTTGTGATATGAAGCGACAGAAAAAACAACAATATATACGTTTTCTAATATTAAGATGTGATGGTTGTGTCGTTGAGAGATCAGCGTTTCATGTGCGATTGTACTCAGTCCACACAATAAAGCTGCATGCGATGAATAAAGCGCACAGAGCTTTAAATACAACCCAAAAGCTTAAGGAAGCCAATATATATTCTATTTCTCGGATTGTCTAAGATTCTTTATATATTTTAAATCTTTTTGCAAGTAAACTATGTGCTGATGACAGGTCTTTGTTGCTGGAGATCATGTAGGCAGGTGTATTTCCGTAGCGCATATCTCTGCTAACAAACAGTAGTGTGCAAATATTATTGTTTTAGTTTGAAGGGCGCTATAGTAACAAAACGATATATTGCCTCAAGGCGACAAGCGCAATGTGGTGCAGTCTATATCATCCTAACTAGTACCAAGTTGTTATAGGCGGACGCATTATACCACCAGGTGAACGTCCGTTCTTCTCGTCACTTAATTGAATAAAAAACTTGTATAATTTTTGTTATTATAGAGTAATTTTGCACAGTGTCGTATATTAGATATTCGTTAAACTTGTAAAGCAAAAAAAGATTACAAATTTTTTTTCTTTGCACACAAACAGATAACACGGGAAAAATTAACCTTAACTAAAAAGTAATCCCTATATGGGTAGGTATAACTCCTCTTATCATTTCAACCGATGGACGTCCATTGCTAGATATAGATCTCTTGAATTATATTCATATATAACAAAAAAGAGAAATAAAAATTATCATAGATCGGAAATGTAAAGACGACTTTGAAAAGATACATAAATTAAATACGTTTGATGTCATCGCAACATAAATGATATGAATGTTTATAAATATTCGCAAGCTTTGTTTCCGTTGTAAGGAAACAATATAACTTTGTGTAGCGGTGAAATGCAATATAGTTGACTTTTTCAATTAACATTCATATAAACGGAATCCGCGTCACAAACAACCGGCGGAACAAATCCCGCCATTTAACCACTGTACGACCGGCAGCGATCGTATTTCGCGTTGTTGAGTGTGAAAATAATTCAATTGCGGTCGACAAATATCAAGCGGACACATTTAGGCTGCAACACGCTGGCACATAGGCAATTTGTTATTTTTCTAGCTTTTTATTATATCTTCAAGGTCAGTGCTTCACCACGATCCTACCTGATGTTAAGTGGCGATATGATCTGTGGTGGTAAAGCGCGCTAACATAGTAGCAGCCTATTCACTCTTTTCTCGAACACACCGACGTCATATTTGGACGGGAATAGTGACGCTGCAAGTTGTTCTCTGCTGTTCTCATGAAGAACGAGGAGTTGAACCTCTTTGTTCGCAGACTGGGGATGTCTGCAACATAATTATAGAGATTCGAAAATGAGAATGGAGAATTACATCGTGTAATTCCATCCCTTACTTACGGCACAGAGACTTGACACTTGACCATCGGACTGGTCAACCGATTCAAAGAAGCACAACGAGCGATGGAGAAAACTATGCTTGGCATTTCTCTAAAGGACAAAATCCGGAATAAAGAAATTTAAGAGAGAACTAAAGTTGTCGACTTAGCTCTCATAATCTGCAAGTTGAAGTGGCAGTGAGCCAACCATGTCTGTCGTGTCAGTGGCAGCCGCGTATAAGTCGCAGAAGTGTGGGACGTCCACCCTCCAGATGAACCGACGACATCATCAGAGCGGTCGGAAGTGGGTGTATGCGAAAAGGTGAGGATCGCATTTAGGGGAAGACATTGGGGAAGGCCTATATTCAGCAGTGGATAAACAAAGGCTGATGATGATGATGAATTCCTTCAAACACTTTTCAAAATGTATCCTATACAACTTTGCGACATTGGCCACACGGCGCCTGATTCCATTACTGTTAAGCCTAGTTGTGTCAAGTTCTTGATCATTAATTAGTAGAACTAAATCACTATTACAGAATAAGTACTAACATAGACCTAAGTTGTGCGTTGTAATAGGAACAGGTGAGGTTGATTTAGGCGTTGTAAGATGTTGGGAGGAATCCCTTACACTCTATACTAAAATTCAGTAATTGGCGTTGGTTAAGATGTACAATACTAAACCATATTGCTTTAAGACGAGAGATTACCAATTCAAGTCCCGTTATTCCAATTTCTCCATTCCACAAGATAGAGCACTCTACAAACCAGAACTCAAAATTTGCACAATACTGTTTCGCCTAAGAGATAGAAGCTGCGATGGTAGCTAGATGGTCTCTGACAACAGTATCTACTACCACAAATCAATTTTTTTTTGTACTTTCGAAGCTGTTTTCAACAGTTGCTTGCCCTGGATTTCAAAAAAAGTCAACACGATCAGATTTATTTTTAGTAAAGTGTTTGTTTCGTGAAATATTACACAGTTCGGAATGTTATTAAGATATTACGCAACGAGAGAAGAGATCTTTTCCTTTTTTTCGATTACAGTTTAAAATAACTCCATAAAAACATATTTCGTAAATTGTTGTTTTAACGGAACGCTGTGTTATGAAACAAAACAGTAGAATGCTAAACTTTGAATTTCGTTGTATTTGGGGATAAGTATAACAATCATTCACTATTCTCATTCTTACAAAATACATGAGGAAATCGTATAAGGTGCGTTATTCTAAGGTTAATTCAATTTATTTCTCCACGTAGATTTAATAAATCGCAAACGATTGCTTGAGTAAACAAAAAACATGTTCGTTAATCTTAAAATTTGTGAATGTATTGATATTTTTTTAGTCGACGAAGCGATGAATCGAGCAAGACGTTCACATAATGGTAAGTAATATGCTTACCCATAACAACCTGGCGCTAATTAGAACAGTGTATACTTCACCACATTGTCATCGTCACCACCAGTAATTACACTAACAACAGCATCCTACAATCCGGAACATAGTAGAGCTTACACACTACTGTTTGGCGGTAGAAATAAGCGTTGCATTGTTACTTACCTAGACGGTCTCCGGCAAACAGAGACCTATCAATGTTATTGCAGTTTTGCAAATAGATCATAAATAAAGCGATTGATGAAAATAAGACATGAGACAAAAGCAAAAATATAAGTAGAGTAGTAAAAGAAGTGTAAAGAACGAAGCAATGAAATGTACTAGAAGAAGTGAGTGAAAAATGTAGAAAATCCAAGCAAGAGAAATGTAATCGTTTAAGGAAAAATAAATGTTTCCCTTATTTAAGCGCAACGAAAGCAGAAGAAAATAGAATGGAGAGTATATGAGAAATAAAAAAGATAACAAAAGATAAGAACGGGAAGAAAGAAAACAAAGTACAAAACTTTAATAAAAAGGAAAATTTAAGCCCAGTCCCACAAATGCCCGCGGAACGGGTTATAAATAAATAAAACAGAGACCTACCACCAGTAAAAGATATTAAATTAAAGAAACAGTAACCCTTTAATGACACTGAAGGGTGAATTTTGTGGAGAATTTATATCTTGACCTGCGTTCATCTGAATTATTATGCAAGTGTAATACACTCGTAAATGAAAACAAAAATGTGCGCTAACACGTTATACTGCGTGACGTTAAATTTAAATAATTTTTCTTTTAGAAAATAAACATGTTACGTATTGTTCTCTAGTCTCATAGTACCTCTTCAATTAGCGTGGGTTGCAGGTCAGGCTCTCGCATATTTTGCCCTCGCTTGTTAGGCGAAATAGCTCGGGAGCAATTGCGATGCCGTCTAGTAAGTAAATATCACGCAGTTACGTAATCTGCACTACGTTCAAATAATTTTCTAACACATGAAAATTGAACTAAATATAAATGTTAAGGATTCCAGTGTATTACAATAGCTATGGGCCTGGAAGTACTGAGGCCATAGATGTCCCGATAGTTTATTTTCCAATCTAGGCACAATGAGCTCACTGTATCTTTAAGTCTTCTATTGGTATACTTGGTGTTCAATTCAATCTTGTTAATAACTAGATGTCCTACGCAGGCTTTATTGGCTGTCGTAACTCTCCCGCAACCCTCTTTGGCGAAGGAATTTTAGAAAATCTGTCTTAATTGACCTATACTCGGTAAAAGGATTATTTCGACCAAATTTCACTAGGCCTTACGATTTCAGAGATATCTTAATGAATCTGTACATTGGTGGAAATCTCTTATATATACTCTATATTTATTGGAGGTAGGTCTCTATTGCCAGAGACAATCTAGTAAGATATTTTCGGTATAGCTCGTAATTCTATCGCTAAACAGTAGCGTGCAAACATTGTTCTCGATTGAAGGAGTTGTAGTTGAAGTAATGAAATTACTGGGGTAACGAAACTTAATATCTCAAGTCTCAAGGCGACAAGCATAATATAGTGCTGTCTATACCATTATAACTAGCGCCACGTTGTTATGGGCAGGCGTATCACTTACCGTTAAGTGAACGTCCCGATTGTCTCGGCGTTTCATTGTATGAAAAAACTATGGATTAGATCTTTAGCAAGTTGTAATCATGTTTTGAGATTGGGTTGTTTTTTACTTTCATTGTCTTCGCAAATCATTCTTGTCTTTAATAGCTGATGCATTATTTTCAATGATCCAAACTATGTTCATAGATCGCAGACTGTTTAAACCTAAAGTTCTAAACCACCAAATATTAAATACTAATCTGCCCTTCACTATTAAACTGTTTTATAAATTCTAATGTATGTACTGTGGTCTAAGTATTAACGTCAAATTCAAAATGGCGGTGTAAAGACTTGTTTTTACCGTTGTTTTTTATATATCTTTTTTTTATTTATATAAAGTTTTTAAATATAAAACAAATAAAGAATGTTATAACACAGAACAGTATAAAACTCGAAGATTAATTATTTTCAAGTTTATAGTAGCTATTAAAACTTTGCATTGTTTTAAAGCTTTTGCTGAAAAATAAAGCGACTGCCGTGTTAACGATCTCTTAACTACCCTTAATAAAAATTAAATGAAAATCCGGAAAGAGTTAAAGGTTATCAGATAATTTAAAATAATGATACAAGGTATATTAAACGAAAGGTAAACTTTTGGAGAATAAGTCACGCTTTAAGTATCTTATGATAAATCAAATGTTTTGACCTTTGTGGCAGTTATATTGTTATGTACTCATCACAAGGTATATGTGGAAATAAATACTGCACTGTAATATTTTTAAACCTTTCTATAGACTACAATTAAATAGTAAAGAAATAAAGTTCCATTTAATAAATTTTAACTTGTATCTTAATGATTAAGATTAACTGTTAGTAGATCTCTGATGCTGAAGACCGGTTAGGCAGGTCCCACTTAGCATCTATTTCTACAGACAAACGGTAGTGAGCAAATATTACTGTGTAGCGGATTAAAGGCAGTAGTAGTTAGTTAAATTACTGAGTTGTCTAGATATTCTACGTTTCAAGGCGACGAGCGCAATAGGGTACAGTGTATACTAATCTAACTAGCGCCACGTTATTATCACCAAGCGTATTACTTATCATTGTTGAATAAAAAAAACCTCGTAGATCAAATAACAGTTTGAATTTGGTTGAAATTTTTAATTCAATGAAGCTTAAGTAAAGAAATAGATTTATTACGATTCGTTAAACATTTCCTGGTCCCTTTTAAAACTGTTCTTTATGAATAAATAGAGGACTTTTAAGGTATTAGTTAATTCTAAACGAAGCTAAAACTAACCATAACAAAATAAATACTTGAAGCTTAATAAACCACATCTACCAAGGTTAAACAGAAAAGCTGCTAACTTTGCTTCTAAGTTGAAGATATGATAAAGTAAATTGACGGAATCAGGCCGCACCATTACGTTTTAATCTTGGTTTAATATTAAAATTCTGTTCTGAATAACTTTTTTTTTTTATCTACTGGAGAAAGAGAATTATTACATTGAAGAAAATCTCATAAATTATGATGAAAAACCGTTGTTAAATATTATTTAACTACTTTTAAATATCCAGATTTATTAATATCATTACAGTTGACTACTAACTGTAAATTTTTGTCGATAACTGTAGTTTACGTATTTAACTGGAGTTTTTAGATTATAGTCTCCATAATCTCATGTGGATTTTGAAGTTCTTAAATTATGGGAAGTTTTCAACAGTGATTTATTATAGATTACTGTCGTTATCTATATATATAGTTTAGGTTATTCGTATGATAGACTTAACCTTGAAAATTTGAAATCAGATGCCAAATTTAAAAATGTTTTACGAATTCACTTGTACCTGTTGGTGCTTTTAACCTTTAATACTACAGTTTAGTACATAATATTTATTATATATTAGTTATTTAATTGAAGGTTCATCCAGTAGTAAATAATAATGTAAAACTTTTGATCACAATACTATCGTAAGCAAACCTTGCTGATAGTTTAATATACTGAGAGCTGTTTACTGTACGCTGTAATGTGAAAGGTCTGGTACGTTTGAACTCGGATCTATCGCTTGTATCCAAGGTTACTTGATTAACTAAAAATCCGGATATGGTTCATGTGTGCCCCCGAGATAAACCATTATAGGAGGAAGTAGTGTGTTACATTTATTTATCACCGTTTGCCACATTTGTATATTACAAAATATAAGTTTATTTTGAATAGTGGTCGGTGGTTACGACTTCTCTTTCTAAGGATACTAAGGATATAAACCAAGGTTAATTATAATATACAAATCAATTGAATTACAGAATAGTTAGTTAATTTAAAATTTCTTCTACCAAAACTTTCTTTTAGGGCATATGTTTTTCATGATTATTAGTTTCAGTATTCCTATAATAATTCTGTTTAAGGATATGAGCTGTATGTATTAGTAAAGATAGGTTAGAAATTTGGAATATTGGTGGGAATATCAACTTTGTTAAATATTGCTACTAATTGTTAAATAAATAAAAAATATTTTGCTTATTAATATGTTCTACTAAATGATCTTTGGCCCTAAAACTTTATGGTTATTTATAGTTTGGTCTGACTGTATACTAAACGGACGATCAACGAAACCATCCAGAAGATTGTTTAGCAGACTGCAGAAAAAAGATAACAGTTGTCTTTATTTTTAGATAAACGTGGTATTTATAAATAAATATAGGTCATCAATTTGACTAATAAGTTTGTGATTCAATGTTATGTATTATGATATATAACCTGTTAAACTTTCAAAATAACTCCTTGCATCTAAAATGTGGTAAAAAACCTTTGCAAATCAATCCTTTGTGTGAAGACGTATGAATGATTTTGATTTCAAACTCTTCAATTTCTGTTTAAACTATGTTCAGCTTTTCACTTGTTTATTAAAGGTTTGTTTTATGAAAATCTTTATTAAATAACACAGTTTTACAAGTTATATTAAATGAGCTCGCATTAGTTTCTTGTAAATTGCTTTTCACGAGTTTCCGGTAGCAAACATTTGATAAACCACTAAACGGGCGCGTACTTAACAATTAAAGTTTTTACTTCGCGGCCCAGTTGAAGAGTTCTAATAAACGATTTTTAAATTTACTTTGACTTTTGTGCTAATTTTGCTTTAACGGAGTAATGAGCGTTCTGCTAAAATTATGTCAACTTTGCAGCATTAAAAATAAGTTGTTAGAGAATTTGTTTGAAGTAATTTTACATTTAACTAACCGATTACAATAGTACATATTAAAATAGTACACGAAACTAAATTGAGATTAGTTTTATTACCATCGTCACCATCTTATATTTGAAGACTCCGTAAAATAACTCACGAGATCCAAGCCAACTTCTAACTAACCCGCATTGAGCCAGCGTGGTAGGAAATGGCCTATTTCCCCCATATGGACCTGAGCGATGTGGTTATCTTTGGAAGAGGCCTATGTAGAGTAGTGGACGTTTATCAGCTGATGATGATGAAGTATGAAAATGAATTAAAAAAATTATAACGCATACCGTTATATATTTCTAACATTTATGTTCATATCTTAAATAAGTGTTACATGTCGACAAACAAGAACTGTTATATATTACATTTTTATTACTATTGGTATTAAAGTAACTGATTTAAAGTTCGTATTATCTGTAGATGGTTACAGATTACTTTATATTGCGAGGGTTCATTCCCACGACTTCGTACAGTCATTGAAAGGCCATGGTCTCGACGAGCGCAAGGTTGCGCTTCCTTTCCGCCGAGACGTCTAGACGTTGTAAGGTTTTCGATGACAATGCATTAAGGAACTGTTGCTGGATCAACTTTTCCTAAACAATATGCAACAAACAGAAACTCCACATCCTTAATATTTAGGAACAAATGTTGCATTATAAAGGTAAAGTTAAATGCTTACAAAGAGATATATAAACCACATAAATTTTTTTTTAATGAATTTTATAACAGCCGTAGAAGAGTTTTAGAAGGAGACATGGATAATTAAATGACAGTATGCGAATTCCATTAATGAAAGTATGGATTACTAGAACTCATAAATCTTTACTTTTGGAAAAGAATAGACAATCCTGTTTTTCTTTTAGCAGTGAAAAGGTATCGTGAAAGTAAAAAAATCATTGGTTTAACTATTATTTTGTTTGGAGCACATCGAATAATAAACAGAGAGATTAGTTCGAAATATTTTGTTCTACAACAAGAATTAACATAAATACTTTTTATTGATACATCTGTTGCCGGAGACTGTCTAGATGAATAATACAACAATGTCTATTTCCGCTGACACAGTAGTTTACAAACATTACTAGTTTTTGCTATGAAAGGCGTTGTTGCTAACATAATTACTGAGAGGGTAACTATATAGTTACCCTCTCAGTAATTATGTTAGCAGGGTAACTATATAGTTACCCTCTCTATGATGTGAATAATGTGATGCAGTAAATATCATCATATAAAGAGCCTCATTGCTGTAAGCAAGTCTGATGTTGGACGTCCCTTTCGCGTTGTTATTACATTGAAAAACAGTAGCATACATATTATTAATTACATAAACTCAAACATAGTAATAATGTAGAGTACATTTTAAATGGATATAAGTGATCAGAAAGATTCTGTCATATTCACTATCCTCAGCCGATGAACAAGAAAGAGAAAGATTGTAAAAGATTCTCTGATTCACGTTACTTATTATTTTGTTAGACAGAGTGGTTTTAGTCTTATAAAGTATATCATGAACTGTTATAATGTTCATATGCACGTTAGGTTTCTTCGGTACGTTGCAAGGTTGGAAACTGGAGACTCTATTAATGATGTCATTTCATCTCAGACCATTATCGTTACGATTTCTATTGCGAGTGTGAACTACGCCCACGGACATGCATCTTTATGGTTCACGTACGAACATTATTAATCTACTGGTAACGTGTCATAAAAATCCAACTGGTATAAAATTAGATATAACTGATAATGAAGGTGTGTACTATTTACTCTATGGTTCACTATTGGGCAACAGCATTGATATAGCTCCATATAATGTAAGAGAATTTGATCTCACTCTCACTTTAACATCATGTCAAATTGTAGTCATTTGTCCTGATTCTCTAAGTATAATGATTGTGTAGATGAACTTAAATGATAGGCTTTTGTCGAGGTTTTTGCTTGTAGGTTATTTTCGACCGTCGTCAATCAAATGGCAAGAGTCCCTCCGCTTTGACAAGTTGGTCATGTAGCTAGTAGTCTATTATAGACAAGAAAAAAAATATTATCGTGTCTATTATAGAGGAGGAAAAAATATTGTCTAATTAGTTAAAACCAATAAAAAATGTTTAGCTTCAATCAACAGGAAAGTACGTTTGAAAACTCTATAATTAAGAAAAGTCTGATAATTAAGGGTCTTTTAATTGCTGTGAAATATTTTGTGTTTTAAAGAGAGACCTTAGTTATTATTAGTTTGCGTCGAAAAATTTATAATTTATTTTTATTTACTTAGCATTGATGCTAAGTAGTAATAGTTAACATGATAACGCATATTTCCAAACTAATAGATATTACAAAAAAAAAAAATATCTATTTTTTTATGCTTTTTAGCTTAATGCTAAAAAAATTACCATTTCTACGTTACGAGCATAGCGTAGGATTTTTTTTTTAATTTTTATGGGATAAAGACCGAGAGATCCGTTCGGACAAAGAATATATCTACCAAAATTCTACTACTAGAGTAATTACTAGGTTCGAGTAAAAACTGTTCACCCTCTGAACAAATATTGATGTTGTCATAGACGTAACTTAAAATCTAACTTATTAGCTTTATTAAATAATTTAGATTTTTTCTAGGAAACCTTGAAATTAGAAGGTAAGTTCAGAAATACAATTTAACTTAAAATTTATTTCAGTGTAAGTCATATCCTGGCTTCCTCTTTACAATTGGGCTTAATTCTTATGGGCATTCACTGTCTGCCAATCTAGGAGATAGGGAGATACTTACTCTCACCACTTCTTACGTTCAGTGGCAGTTAAGTAAGGTACTTAAATCTATTAAAACCCACAACAAAATGTATGAGATCTTATAGACGTATAAGTTAATCTTGATACGTTAATAGGTAAATGGTTTTTCTGCCAAATTTGAAGCGAATACATCGAGAGAGTATATTTTTTAAATGTTATATTATCATTAAATAATTTAAAGTTGAATAAGTATTGTTAATACCGGAAGGTGTAAGTAAAACACTTAACACAACGCAAAGTTCAGGTTAACGGCTAGGAAACATCCGCAATGCTGAACACGGTTGCGTGTTTCAGCGATGAAGGTCAGAATCTAATTTAGGTCATATGATTTATTAGCAGCTATGTATAAAAGAAAGTACTAATTTTGGTTTTAACGTACCTTTTGTACCTTAAAAAGAGGGTATGTTTTATATTTTTTTATTCAACCTAGCGACGGAAGAGGGGAGACTATCTCACGGTAAGTCATACGTTTGCCTGTAACAAATCAAAGTTAGGATGATACACACTGCACCACATTATCCGTTGCCTTGATAATATACATACTACTATCATTACAGTATTTTCAATGAAGGCTAATTAGATTATTTTTATATATATACATTAACTTTACTTGTAATATGTCTGTTACCGGAGACCACCTAAATACCACTACACCTAATATTTCTTTCGTCAAACAGTAGTGTGCAAACATTACCGTATTCTGGCTTAAAGGGCGTTGTAGCTAGTGAAATCTGAGTGACGGGTCTCTATATTGTGTGGTATATATCAACCTAACTAGCTCTGCGTTGTTACGGGCAGATGTATGTATCATCCATACCAAAACCGATCGTTGACATAGTATATTTACATAAGGAAATTAATAAAGTTTTAAACGATCGGTTCCTTATCATTATAACTTAGATTATACTTGATTATTAATATAGAACGTAGTCATTTTATCTTTAGTCCTTATTTATATCCTTGATCCGGTACAAAAATATTATATCCTAAAAACATATAAGAGATGAAGGTAACTAGTATACTACGCTAATTTCACTGTACTCGTGAATGGGGTCGTAGGAACTATTTTAATATGAGATCTTTTTGATCGCAAACTATTTTTATTTCTATTTACTTTATACAACAGCAAGAACTACTTGAGAGGCTCACGCGAGCTAAAATAGTTCTTCATAATTCCGTGCAACCTTGAACTTGTGGACTTGTTCGCTGCTGTATATTACTCACAGTGGTGTCACTTCATTATGTATGTACGACACACGAACTGACACCACCGAGACTTCGAAAACTGTTTATCATAAAATAACTCACATTGATAACATGGCAACATTATATATATGTCATTATGTTACCAATGAACAATACTTTTTCATTATTCGCTTATAATTTTGTATCAGGCGATGGTGTAGTATTACATTATAACTGATAGTAGGTCTCTGTTATCTTAGCCCCGTCGTACAAGGCGACTAAAAGGTTCCTTGGGATTAGTGGGTGGAGGCCCTCAGAGCTCAATAAGCAAACCTTCGAAAGGACGGCAAATGTATGGTGATCTTGTACTTGCCGTAGCACAGTGTGGGTGCTAAGGAGAGCTTTGTCCTTCCTCGGGATGTTTTAGCCAGAGTGCAGGAGGACACCGGTGCGTACTTTAGGAGATCCCCGAGCTGCTCCTAATGCACTAAGGAAGACCACCGTGGGGGTTTTAGCGGGTAGATGTCCCATATATTAACTTTGTCTTCCCCCAGAAGCAAGGTATCTTTTATGATTTCCCTGCAATAAAAAAAAGGTCTCTCTTTTCTGGAGACTATCTAGGTAGGTATCACCGCAACTCCTATTTCTGCCGCCATATAGTAGATTGGAAGGAGTTGTAGCTAATGAAATTACTGAAATAACGAGACTCAACATTCTACCATCCTAACTAGTATCAAGCTGTAGTGGCAAACGTGTCACTTACCATCAGATGGACGTACAGCTCGTCTCGTCACTTTGTTGTTTAAAAAAACGTTATCACCAATTTTGTATGATGGCAGCTGGTGTATGCAGATATGTTTTAGTTTTGCGAGCGGACCTTTAAAAGATTCCTTGCCTTCCAGGAGCACGGCATCTCTAACGCAATTCTACCACTACAATGACTAGAGATTAGATTCTGACATTGTTCTCCTCAGAGATGTTGTGAGGGCGATAACGACCCTCATTCCTACTTCTCACAACTTCAAATGCTCCGTTAAGGTTGGAAGAGATGATCAGTATGAACTATAGTAACAATTCTCTTTATCTTCAATTTCACTTTTAAGCATTAAGTATTTTACTTTTAATGTTGAATTTTGTATACTATATTTTCTTTACATTTATTATTGGAGTCCTCTGTTATTAAGGACACTCGAGGACATGACGTTTCTTATCAAGGGTCTTTAATGTTTTACCTGTCCGCTCCCAAGTTTTTTTGCTAATGTAATGCCGAAATTCGTTGTAGAATGCTCGTGTATATTATAAATGTTCTAAATGACTAAGCGAAAGATTCTTCTGATAAGATTGTACACGTTTTTGTAATTATATGGCAGTGTTAATAGTAATACCTAATTTCTTGCTTGACTTAAAGAATATTTTCTTTAACTTCTTTTCTCTAGGTTCTCTGTAGCCGGAGACCATCTAAGTATGTACCACAGCTGCTTCTAATTTTTCCGCCAAACCGTAGTTTGCAAACATTAATTGTAGAAACAGACCGTGGATCCGGGTCCACGAGCTCTGTACCAGATGAGCTATAAGAGTTGCATTGGCTTCCAGCGCTAACAACATCATGATTCTAGATTACTTGTTGAGGTTCTATACTACTGAAAATATGACAGCGAGAACAATGTGGTACAGTATATGTCATCTTAACTAGCGACACATTATAATTGCAGGTATATATCTTTTACTATCAGAACAATATTAGTTGCTTGAAAAAACCCCTTATAAAAAGTAACAATGAGTTTAGTTAATGCTTCGTAACATTTTCTGCCATAAAGCATATGAGATAGTCAATATTTAAGATTTACAATGTAATATAAAAGAGGAATTAAAGACAAAATGCTATTATGTATTGTAAAAGCTTATTTTCATGTAATTAAGCGACGAGACGAGCGAGATGTTCACTTGATGGTAGGTGATATGTCCGCCCATAACAACATGGCGATAGTTGAGATTGTAAGCACTGCACCACATTGCGCTCGTCATTTCAGACCAACAAGATGTTAGGTTTCGTAACAGTAATTACACTAGCTACAGCACCCTTCAAACTGGAACACAGTAATGTTCGCACACTACTGTTAGGCGGAAGAAATAGGCACAGCGGTGGTACCTGCTTCGACGATCTCCAGCAAAAGAGACCTACTACCAGCGCACTTACAATAAAATCATATGTAATTAATGTGAAATAAATACTATAATATAATAAAATGCGTATAAAGGGGTTAAATAACACGTGAAAATATCACCTTTGTACTCTCTATCGTTGTATTGTGTTACAATGCTTGTTACTAGTAATAATGTTGATGACAATCACATTACACTTCGCGACATAAACTAAAAATCTTGGAATATGTATGGCGTGTAATTCGACAGAAGTAATAAGTAGATAAAGAGATATATAGATAACATTTGACACATATTGTCTGTATTAAGCATTATTAAGGATTTTGGGTTATCTTTTTAGCATTAAGACAATATAAAATAATTTTATATGCGTATACTCTTTCTTTAGATAAGAAAGCTTATGTACTTAATAATAGATAGTTATGATTGTTAAGCTAACTTTTAAAATTATAAGCAAATATCAATGGTTGTTTATAAAGAAATTCATTATGTAGTAAAATCCTTTAAAGAATATAACAGGCCTCGTGTCGAATATTATAAATATACGTTATATTCTTCTCCTGTTTACATATGATACTATACAATAACAAATCTCCAGTCCAACCAGCTAATTGATAGTCAACTACTCTCGAGTTCGCCTACAACAAGTTTTAAATGCCATAACAATAATGTAGCGAAGACTGACAAATAATAATATTAGAATTAACATTTATATCTAATAGTCATATAAATGTGTTTAATAATTTGTTGTTACTCAAACACTCACTATAGAAACTAAAGGTAATGTACCTATAAAGATATTTGTGAATTATAGCTGAAAGCAGAAACTAGACTAAATTCCGTTTAACTGTTCAACGGCGGCGATTAAACAATTTTTTCCAGGTCAAGGGTTAAAAGTTCGAATATCCCGGTTAGGATATTTTACGGATTGAACAAAAAAGTATGAGAACTCGGAATCTAAATATAAAATTAATTAAAAACCACGTAAAAAGTGGAAAGTGCTTGTCAGTAATTTCATATTTCAGTTGCAAACCAAATGTTTATATTAATAATCTCTCAACAGGTTTTCAAGTTTTCAATGTGACATCATTAGTGCAATGGGTTAAAAAACGTAACAGTACTCTTGTTAATGTTTCAGTATTTTATATTTAGCATTTCAGTGAAAATTATCATTTATTTTACCCTTTTTTACCGTCTTGTTGATATTTATATTTGTCTCCTAGCACTAGACCTCCATTAGAAAACAAGTATTATTAAAGTACATATTAAAATTATTCCATATTAATTAATAACGTTAGACTGTTATTAATACAATTACATACATTTGTTGATGTGATTTAGAAATTATTATTATTTAAAGGACTTGATTAATATAAATATTTATATACAAAGAGACAAGGACTGTGTCTATCAGTACAAAATATATTTGCCCATAACAATGAGATGCGTGTACTATTATACATATTTAAAGGACAACTTATGTGAGATCTAGGTAATATGTGAAAAATGGATATCATAAAATCTCAAAGATATTTTTTCTATGACGACCTTCGCCTGAACACAAAAAGATGTATAAAATACAGATTAGAGATAATTCCACGATTGTTTACATTGTACTGAATAAACAGTGTTGCTATCTAAAATACGTTAATAAATATTTATAGGTTTAAATATGCATTTTAGTTGTCTTATTTGACCGATAGAAATGGTAACAACCCTCGTATCTCGTTTCCGTCATCGAAGGGAATGTTTCTTATCAAAAGACAAAGTTGGTGGTAATAAATGTCATGTAAGCGTACCTTAAGGGGTGTTATAAGATTCTCATATTCAGTTTTTACACTGTTAATTGTACATTGGCTTTAATAGTATAGTAAATCCTTGAAAATTACCCTATCAAAGTATTAAGATTAGTAATTTTATTAATATTTCCTCGATTGTGACTTACATTTTAAAAACGTGACGTTTGTAGGAGTACAGTGCCTACCGGCTTTTTCAAGATCAAGGTACCAATGACAATGACTGAAAAGTGTTCGTTTAGTGTAACCGAGCGTACAGATACGTAAACAATGTCGTCGCATGGTAAACTGGCGTCAACACTGTCACATGGAACGAAAGCTATCAGTCAGAATTCTCCACGACTGTCAGCCGATTTGCAACATAATAACTCAACACTGAAAGTATGCCGAAAAACTGCGGCTTCAGGCGAAACAAATGAAACCGCCCTATGTGTGTGCGTGAACCAACGAGCACTGTTCATGTGTCCCGTATATTATGTATTGCGTAAAAAAGAAACTAAAGCACAGTCCGTATCTAGTACTATCGCTCCATTGGTCTAAAAACAGTTGTTTAAGAGAACAATTGTACAGCTCCAATATGAGCACCAAATGATTTTAGTTCGGCGCACACGTTGTACTCATTTTTGTGCGATTCACAGTTTTCGCTTTCGTAACGTGTACGACAAACGGAGCAAAAATATCTCAGTGATGAAAAAAATACATATTCTTCAGTTGAAATTTGGCCGCGTCATTATCTTTTGTGGTGTAAATTGTCTATACATTTTGCACGCACATCGTCTCACGTTCAAGATTCGTTTACGAAACTAAATTTAACTAACATTCGCACAGCTCGGAAGGGAGCGATCTGCTCCATGACGTGTATTCTCATTGAAGGCTGTCCATGAAATTATGCAAATTATGATTTATCAGTCTACTTCTTCTAACGTAGGCGTTTTTATGAGATACACAAAATTTCTTTAGTGCATTACACACGGATAAATGTATATACTTGAGTCAGTTTTACTTTTAGCGAAAACAATATTTTTATTAGATTCATATGCGTAGCTATACTCGGATGCTTGTAGCGCGTACATTGTAGTTTTATTTCAACTCCACCGACATTTCAGACGTATGTTATTAATTAGTTGTTTATTAAATATTTCAGTCAGTTGTCCTTCATCTCTTCTCAAAATTCTCTTAACTGATTGACGCTCGTTCATTTGTTTGGCGAAAGTTTTATCGAATCAAACGCTTAGGAGTAAACAATCATGTTTTCGCGTAAAACAATATAGCATTGAGAAATGTACAATATGAGATATTTTTACATCTCACCGTCAAGAGCACACAGAAACATTATAATTCTTACTTCTTTTTCTTCTCTTGATAAACTTATAAAAAAAGTAACATTTTTTTGTTTGGAAGTACATGGATAGGGATTGGAACATAATAACAACGCTGAACCACTTTGCACTTGATAGACGTAACCAGTTAAAACTGACTGGTTACCTGGACAATCGGGAGATAACTGATACGAAAGGGTATATTACAAGGATAACGATTGTTTTAAATCATATTTTTTCCTTCACTCGTCGCTCTTTTCTCTCTCGTCGTCATTTTTTTTAATTAATAAAACAGAAAGAAAACGGCATTTAGAAGAATTACTAAAGTCAAGCATCGTGTATAATCGATAATATACGTAAGTAAAATAGATAATACATTACTTCTAAATATAATTAGGACACTGAAGGTACGTTTGAAATATCTTCACTTACTTCTTTCTTTTACGGGCAGGAGTAACGCTTGTACGTGTACGTTCTGCTCGTGTTATTGTTTTGTCGAATTAAAAAAAAACTGTATCGAAAAGACGATATTTTATTGCTTTGTATATTCATAATGAGATTTTTATATTTAATAAAAAATAACGGCAAATGGGGGGCACAAACTAATTAGCGAATTAACTCCGAAACAATCTACTCACCTTTGGGCTTAAACGTAGTCAATATGTTCGCTTAATCGCAGATATTTTTATCACTATATTAAGATAAGTAGAAAAAAGGAGATAGAATGAATGTCCTGTATATATATTATATATATAAATAACGTATTTATATTATATTTCTGATTATATCACATTCTGATCTAAATCTTTACATTTTTTTGATACAGGTATACAAAAAAAAATTGAGTAAATCTCTTTTAAACCTTGATTTCCAGTCATCGATGAACTTAATTAAAAACGTTATATATATATACATATATATATATATATATATAAAGGAACAACGGTCAGTGGATAGTAGCTGAACTACTTTTTCTGCCAAAACCGATATGGTAGAGGAATTTGAACATGTTTTTGGGATTATGAACACATGCGGACTGAGGGAACTGGGACATTTAGTTTTTGCACTCAAAATCCCAATGTTTACAGCATAGAATTGAGAGTGAACAAAAAAGTAGGTAAAAACATGAAAATAATTAATAACAAACGTTTTGTTATATAACTTGACAATTAAAATCTAGCCTTGGCTTGGATGTACAGCTGTTATTAAAAACATTATGAATTCTTACTCATGGCGTATTTAGCTCGCGCTCTTAGATTTGTTTTCATGGTGTGCACTGTCCTCTGTATTCTGCCCTTGGCGGAGACACCATAACGTTTCAACTTCATCATAGTGGTCAGGTATTACTTATACTCGGAAGGCGACGCCGGAGATCGGATGGCGCGGGTACTCGGTAACTTACACACGCGCGGCGTGCTCGTTTTAAAACAAACATGTTACTGAGAATGTCGCCCAGTGGCTTACGGCTGTTAGTTTAAGGTAATCAATGACAACTACATCAAAACATTGTTTAATTGTAAACCTGTTTCAACAGCACGCGTTTCTTTCTAATTTATTATTTGTTGAAACCACGAGACCAGCTTGAAGTTCACCTTGCGGTCCACGTACATAAATCTGTGCTGGTTAGATTTAGTTTCCATCATCAAGTGCTTGAGTAATATCCTATATTCCTTAAGAAGTATAATTTCGTTAGTTTATTTAGAAGCTAAATTGAATAAATCCCTTTTTATAAATAATCACCTAGCCTGATATAAGTTGAAGTTATAACTTCGTTACTTATCACGCTTCTGGTTCAAGTTTAATTTTAACTCTTACGTTTTGTCTTCTTCAAACTTATATCAATCAAATCATCAGCCGATAGACATCCACTGCTGGATATAGACCTCCCCCAAAGACCTCTATGTTTGTGAGGGTTCGTATGAGGGGTTTGGCCATTTCCTACCACGCTGGTCCAAAGTTGGTGGGAGCAAGAGCCTCGTTTGTTGATTAGCAGGGTGCACCACAAGCAGGTGAGGTTGCCTTGGGTTCCATGAGTGATGAGACCCCTTACACCCCTTACATATACTATTACCCGAAACTTATATATTATTGTATAATATGAAGCTTTGTTACGGATATTTTGAACCATTGCAGTATAAGCAGCGGTATGAAAAGATAACAAACTTATATCAATGTAATTGTTGATTACTATATAAAAGATTATATTCGTTTGTTTGTATAGTAAAAAAAGCTAATACATAGATAGACAAAAGTCGTTTAATTATAATGTGTCGTCAGTTCGAGTGATGTGCTGCGTCACAATATGCTCCTTGCCTTGAGAAGTACGAAGTCGTTACTTAGTACTCTTCACTAAAAACTGTCTGGTGGTAGAAAAAGATTATATGCTAGTGCCTAGATGCATCAGTAAAAAATATCTAGTTCACTTCAGTCTTACAAACAGATTTATACAGAGCAGCGGCGTAGTGGCACAAATATAAAAGTTATCTGGAGTGAGGATCGTTATTTCTGATGCGAAGGGTTATTATTAAATTTGTTGAGAAATACATATATTAAAAAAAATGTGATACAGTTGTTCAGTGTTACACGAATGTGACCATGGATTTTGGTGTAAAGGAGATATGGAGAATGAATTCTACTGACAAACAGTTAAAGTTAACAAGATTACAAAAGTAAAGTAATTAGTAATAACAATAATTTTCTCATCTATATCAAAGGCCTTTTATTTGCCGTTAGTTTGACTACTAGGGTTTCCTACCAGTGAGCTGAATACAAAAGAAAAGAAAAGTAAAATAAACGACGAAACTATACAAAACGGCTTTTCAATATTGTTTATAATATTTTATATACTTTTCCGTATTTAATATATACGGTGTTTGTTTATAAGACAATTATTTTTGCTTACTGTGATTCTTTAATTAGAACTGTGTTCAATGAACTGGACCCCGTACCATAAGATAAAAGGGACACGGGGGTGTAATGAATCCCGCATAAGAGCTCATGGGACCCAAGACAAACTTACCTGTTCGTTATGCATCGTGCTAATCTATAAACTAGGCTCTGATTTAAACTAACCTGCATTAGGTCAGTGTGTTGGGAAATAGCTCAAATTACTCCAGTCCTCTACAAACGACGGCTTTTGCCTGGCTGTATCGGAGGCCATGCTGATTAAAAAGTCGGCAGAAGCTACTGGATGCGAGTAGTGTTGGACCTATCGATATAGAGATCTATGGGGGAGGCTTATATCCAGCAGTTGATCTCTGGATCAGTCTATCGACTTATGATGGCTTGATTTCAATAAACTTTGAGGTGAAAACTTGATAACTACAAAATAGAGGTTAACTTTCATTCGTATATATTATTGTAATGAAACATCAAATTAAAAGCTATATCAGTTCAATTAAATCTCTATGGATGATGGTTTAGGAGAGCAACAATGAAGTAGAATGGTTTTACATACAGCGACATATAAAGAATGTAAGGTATTGTAGTCCATTCGTTTTGTAACCCAATTTCGTAACAGAAGCAGTTTAGATAGATTGCCGGGACATAATTCGTTTGAAGCAGTATTTATTCAGCACAAATGCAACTGTTTGTATGAAATAGTTATAAATTTTAAAGATGTGTATTTGCAGTATAAATATACGAAACATGCTAAATTTAAATACTAATAGTTATGCGTAAAACAACTTTCAATGTCAGGCAATGCCAATTAGAAAATCGATTAATCTATTCATTAGTGTCGACTTTCATTGAGATACGCATTGAAATTGAAGGAAAAAGATAAAACAGTTAACTCTTAAATATTCTATGACATATTTAAACCATTTCAATACATCAACAGTTAAAATATAACTAAATTGATATCCTACTTTGATTATTTCTACTCTCAAATTAATCTTTACTGGTGGTGGGTACCACCGCAGCGCCTATTGCAGCCGACAAGGAGTAATGTGCTAATGTTAATGTGTTTCGGTTTGAAGGACGCTACAGCTAATGAAAATACTGAGGTAGCGAGACAATATATACTGTCTCAAGGCGACGAGCATAATGTGGTAGTGTCTGCATTATCTTAAGGCCACGTTACAGACAGACGTATCATTTCACCAGACGAAAATCTCGTTCGTCGCTTCGCTTTGTAAAATAAAAAGATATAACGGTCGTTTAAATAAAGGCGTGTGTAATTTTGTAACTTCACAGCGATGATGAAACATGGCAACATCTGGTGGGTGCGGAGGATGTTTGCCATTTTCCAATTAGTAAAACCACAAAACCACACATTATTGGATTCGGTAGCGGACATTGCCGCGCTTAAACGCGGGTGCGGGTGTCTTGAATTTTCAGTTTACGAAACAAATAATCCTTATTCCTACTGCCTAATAGTAAGCAAACATTACTGTGATCTGATTTATATAGAGCTATAGTTAATGAAATTACTCAAGCATAATGTGGTGCAGTGTACATCATTCTAACTAGTTCTCTGTTATTATGGGAGAACGTGTGAACCATCAGATGAAGACCCAACTCGTCACATAGCTTGTTGAATACATATTAATATTCTCAATTGTTTACATAGTTTACTGTTGGTAGGTCTCCATTGCTGGAGACCGTCTAGATAGTTACCACAGCAGCGCCTATTTCTGCCACCAAACAGTAGTGTACAAGCATTGCTTTGTTCCGGTTTTAAAGGTGTTTTTGGTAGTGTAATTACATGAACTAACGAGACAACATCTTCTAAAAGCGACGAGCACAATGTAGTGCCGTGTATATTCTAACTAGCGCCACATTGTTCTAGCCATGTGTATCACTTACCATCAGGTGAACGCTCTGCTTGTCTCGTCGCTTCGTAAAATAAAAAAAAAACAAAAGATTTTGGAAATTTTACTTCCTGTTTCTAAACAATCAAGTGTTAAATATTTTTTATCCTCCCTCACCTCGCTTTCACGTGATATTAAGTGATAATGAAGCTGTGAACGATGGTGGATGCTCGCTTAGAATATTTTGGCACTAATGTTGACAGAAGTAAGACAGCAACGCTGTTACATCAGATTAACTGTGTGGGTGGTTAATAATCACAAGGTTAACCTCCACCACCATCTTAACTACATTAAACCAAGACGAGTAGTTAACAGGTGTATCTCATAAAAAAAAAATTGCTTTTTAAATTTTATATATGACGCATAATGATTTCGTAAAACAATATAGCATATGTTTGACCTTTCCTAAACGTGTGATTAAATCTTTTAGGTTAGTTTCTTGAATTTAACAAAAGCAATCATTAATAACTATTATTTTCTTAATACACTAACTAATAATGAAATCTAGTTCTAATTATAACTCTAAACATCTTACAGATATATATCTAAAATTAAAAGTGAGTTTAATTTATATACACGTGTATGAATCAATGGCGGAAAGATTGGAAATGCAATAAACGGAAATTAACTTCGAGTCGTGTCGATTATCGTTTCCAATATGGAGGCTCACGTACTTAAGAATATACGATAATAATCATCTCGCAAAGTCAAATGTTAGGTAAACATATAATGTCAGATAAAAAGAAGGTTATGTTACTGATATATCATTGTTCATAAACAAATGATTAAACTGATGTACGGAGCATGTTGCTAATTATTAATTTATAGTTGCACTTTAACTATTTACGATTATCTGTCGCAAGAGTCGCGCTTGCAATCGATCGTGGAAGTGAAACAGCAGCAGTATATTAAACTGTAATAGTGATGAGTAAAAGCAAACATTTGTATGAATTACAATAATTATATCTTCTTCACAGTTAATTTTATATCCTTTATCTTACCTTTTAAGGTAACTACTACGGATTGGTTGTATATCTTATTAACGAACCTGTCCCTTAATAGCATATTTTAAGCTGAATGCTTTTTTCAATTATTCGAATATTTTGCATTATTAAGGTATAAATATTAAGTTTATACTTATAGGTGTCCTATCATGTAGTCAGCTAGTCCTTTGTCTCGTTGTACGTAACATAGTCGACTATATCAATATTAAAAATATCATATTGCTGAAGTGAAATCCCGCTTGCGCTGACTGAAGCAATACTATGGATATCGTTGAGTAAAAAGTACTCGGAATACAACAATCGTAAATACTTAAGAAACTTAATGTAATGTAATATTTATGTATAAGGTAACCATTAAAAAATACTAAGATTTGTGCAAAACGTCTATCTAGTGAATACTAGGACTATACTGGAAGGACTTTGTTGTCGGAGACGTCTATGTAGCTACCACCGCAGTTCCTACATTTGCCGACAAACAGTAGTCTGCAAAAATCACTATATCCGGATTGAAGACAGTTATAGATAGCTGGCTAGTGAAATTACTGGGGGTAAGGAGACATCTTATGTCTCAAGGGGATACGCACAATGAGGTTATGTGTATACAATCCTAACTAGCGCCTCGTTGCTATGGGTAGGATCTCTCACCATCAGGTGAACGTCCTGCTCGTGTCGTCGATTCGTTGAATAAAAAAGAGGTTCATCATAAGTACATTAAAGGTTAATATATGATAACTTCATTGATATAAGAATAAAGTTGTAAACACTTTACCAAACCGGTTCATTATGGCGATTCTAAAAGAATTACAAATTTGATAAGGAAACCGGTTTCTCTTTTTTAACAGTCGACTATATTTATCCGTAAAGACGAAGTTCCGAAGGGATTTATAGGCTCCGATATTTTAATGAAAAGATTTTTTATCCAAAAAGGCTTCTCTACCTGTTCACCGTGCTTAAATGGCTAGCGGGTATGGTCCTTATATCAGACAATAGCCTGGTGCTGGTCATAACGGTAAAACTTTAGAAATTTTTTGAGACTAGATAAAAGGTTAAATTATATAATAAACAGTTTTTTTTTTAATACTATTATATTCACTTGGTACGTAACTTTACGGTTGCATACTTAGTAAATCAAAGTTAATGTATTTTTAGTTATATATAAAGCAAATTGATAAGAGATAATGAAACTTTCGCCTTTTCCGAAGAAAAGCGGCGTTGATATTCCAACGTCTTCTATACTGATTATTTCTGTTAATAAACTTCGATATATCTAAGATGCAAATATATCTATCACAGCTAACACATACATGTATGTAAAATTAAGATATGTTTTATAACCTGGCGTCTATGATATAAACATAAATAATAAAAGTAGCGCAATAAAAATTTCGTCTAACGTTCAAACGCAATAACGTTTAAACGAAACAGTTCAGTATTGCTGCATGCACGAATATAAACAAAACAACGAATATAAACAACCTCAATTACATTTTTAATTCTATAACAGTGTCAAAGGAATATTTATGCGGTATTCGTTGAGGAAATGAATGTAAATCTCCCACAAACAAGTAGAGCAGGGCGGCTGAAACGACGGCACTTGCTGCACTGCCTCGCCGCTCGCGTACCCGCGCAATGAATTTATGCTGAAACCTAAGTCTTTCAGATTCAACGCAATATTAAGCTTTATATGGAACTTATTCGAAATTGTAATACGTTCCCGAACGGTACTTCCGGAACTGAGCGTCGGAAATGAAAAGATCGCGAACTGCAACATGCTCTAGTTAAAAACTCTTTACAAAATGAAATGTTCGACTGCCGCTTAATAATTAAAACAAGTTTGATGTTAAGTTTCTTTTGATTTTTATTTAAAGTTTTATGTTGTTGTTAAAATGCGAATTGAAATAATACGCGAGACGTTTGTTTTTCTCGTTTACATTACAAGCGAAGAAGAGAATAATACCGGCGTCAGTGTCCGCCTCCGAATATGACGTGGGCGTTTTATACGAGTGTAGTTATTAGAATATTATTCGACGCTTTACTACAGACGCCTACATTAAGTTTTCTAAGAAAATATAGTAACACACTAAAACTATAACTAATAGATTTCTTAAAAAAAAGTAATTCATCGTTAACAGCTAACGAAAATGTATAATTTCGAGAAGTTTATATTAACGTCATCTAATTAATCTAATCTTCTCAAGTAATATAGCTATGATTAATTATAAGTACTTTTTCGCTTTTCAAATTTCCGTTTCCCATAGTTGACAAATCAATTTCCGGGCTTTATATGGTCGTAAGGTCAATTAATAATGTACCAAGTTACTTATAATACCAATTTATCAGAAATTATGTAGATAAACTATTACATCTTAATGTGATTTGCATACATTACTATTACTAAAATCTCATATAGTATTCTTTTGAGTAAATAGAAATAACATACAAATATCCTGATATATATGAGTTGATTTTATGTTAATATATTAATTTAAATAGAGTTTTTTCACGATTACAGAGAAGCTTCCTCTAGATATCTATAGTACCCAGCGTTGTAACATCAGAGTTATGATTCTACCGCAAATTTTCAAAGTTATCATGTTAATACACCAAAGCTTTGAAAATTAAAAAGATTACTTTGGTATAACATCTTAATAGGTACAAAAGGTTCATTTATTAATTGAGGTGGTTAGAAAACGTGATTGCGGAAGACGAAGAGGAAGGGTCTGTTGTCGTGTATCAACCCTATGTATGTGCGAACTCTGATAACTTTTACATAATTTGCGAGTTAATGTGCATTTTCTGATAACGAAGAAGGAGTATTGTGTTATATAAAATTATAAATTACACCATTAATGACCATAAAATACGATCGTCTGTAATCAAGGGCAACGGATTTCGCGCAATCGATTGCCGTTGATTGTTCACCGCAAGATATCTTTGTGGTTTAAATCGGTTTTAAGGCCGCGTAGATTTTTTAATATTATTACATCTAAATACGTTATTCGCGTTTAATGTGCTATTTATGTTTTTGTATAGATACCACAATAACATCGCAATGTTATTTTTAGTCGAGATCAAAGATATCGTAATATGATAATGTTTAACCATTGAATCTGTCCATACGCTAACGTCGTTAATTTTTCTATAAGGTCTTTCTTAGTTGTAACTATCAATAGGTATATTAACAATTATAAAATCTAGAATATAGCTGGATTAGTAGTTTGTTAATAAATTATACGTTGCGACAGAAATCTCAAACTTTGAAACTCTATTATACTTATATCAGAGTAATAATGATATACAAAAAAAGTTGAATAACTTGTCAAAGAAAGCTGTTGTTGGAACATGTCGATTTCCTTTGGATGTTTTCCTACACCGGAAGCTTAAGCTTTGTGGAGATCGGTTCTGCGCCTCAAAAGATGTATAGTGCTTAGGATCGCCTTACAAATTGAGCTATCAATGCTTTCTTAAAATTCTCTGAAATTCTTATACAGGATGTAACTAAGTGGCCTTGCTATTGTCTCAAAACGTGCACTATCATATCGAGGTTAGAATGTTGCTGCTAAAAGACGTTTCAAAGTCTTTGATCGCATAAAGAAAAGTAACAGTGGCATTATTTTTCAGTCTTTGATGTTGGCACCATTCAACCTGTCGTTCTTGACTTTCCTTTGTTGCCATTTAAGCACTCCTGAATCTTCTCACATTGAGTTTGTTTTAAATCTAAATAATTCATCGGAATTTCACTATTTGTATTATAACGATAACAAACAACAGTTACAGAATAATACTCTTGAAATGCTGTTTCTTTATTCTTATAAAATGTGTATGATTACTTTGGCAGTTAGGAATAAACTCTCACAAGTTCAAGATCAATGGTTTTGGGTTTGTCGCTGTTAAGAATTGTAAGAGAAGAAACAAATATCAAAAACGCGATAGTAACAATTTCAGTAGGCTTTCGTTATTTGTATTTATTATTGGCGTTCTTTCTATAATAAATCACAGCAGAATAATTAGTTATATTAGTTTCAGAGTATCATATCGCTTCTATTAGTATCAAGAGCGTTCCTGTTTCTTGCATGAGGTGTGAGTTTCTTCTTGAAAGCCATCACAGTCGTCTCATTCAATTAGTTGTCACGGAGGTAACCAATACCGTCGGTCGTATCGTTAATTTGTTTAATAAACATGAATTAATCGCCTCGTACATTGGTCCCGGCGTCACGTGACACACAAGTAAATAATATTGTTGCATTGTCAAGTCCCTCAAGTGGATGTAACCAATACGCATGCAGTTATTCGTGTGGATTACTTATGTCAATTGAACTAGCTCTGTAGCTGAACGCGGGCTCCGGTTGTATTGTAATAGTTACATATCGCATTTATTTTGAATATTTGAGAGACCAGCGGCTGTACGGGCCTGGTGCCTTCTCTTAAACTGAATTGGCTCAGCAGTGACGTAGGATCGTAAATCTTTATTCTTTAACGCACGCACGCGGGTATATAACAATGTATCCGACATTAAAAAATAATGACAGATAATATTAAACAATTGTTGTTATTCTTAAGTAAGGTAGGTAAGTAATATGCTAAATTAACTATGTTCCAGTCAGGGTCCGTACTACATGAATGCTTTGTATAGGGAACTTAGAATGTTCTATATAATCATGCCTTTATTAATATTGTATCTTAGACAAAATCACAAATTCAGTATGAAATTGAATTTATGAAATAAATTGACTGAATACTCTCTTTCTTGATCTCTACATTGATGTAGGGGAAAAATTACTATCAGAAATTTTAGAAATTTTGGAACTATTAGCATCTATAATTTCAGACCATAATTTATACTCTCGTCCCTATAACCTATAATTGTATCATTTACAAATAACTAACGAAAGGTGAAAAATTAACTTGCATAAAACTCGTATGTTAATTGGCAATATATGTATATATGTATTACAAAGATTAATTGGAAACAAAACAAAAAAATTGTTGTCCTTATGTGTTGTATTAATGATTAATTTTTTAACTCACAACGTAAATTTGTATCGGAATCAAAATTAACTCAGTGATTTTTAGTTCTGATAAAAAAAGTTAAAATCTTTGAATGTCCTTGTAAATTTAAAACTCATGTATCAATTCACACTAATAAATAAGGATAATCATCGACCTAAGTCATCAGTTACGTATAACATTTAGTGTTTATTTCACGTTTGTTACTCTAATTATCTTTGATTTCGTTGCTCTTAGACTTACGTTATTCTCTCTATTAAATCAGTCTGTTTAATTATTTATGAAAACTAGAAGTTACGATAATTGCGATGAAGACACGGCACATTTTTAATTTTTAATGAACCTTACAGTCATATTTATTTTGGCAACAGTGACAGTTTCAACGATCCAGTTCATTTAATTCGAGTTAACATTAACACGAATCTCAATAATTCAGTCTACGTTTAAACTGTTTTTATCGCGTCAAATATTCAATTATTTCATTTAGAAGTATTTCAAATGTTTTGTTAATGATATCTTTTATTATAAAACTATTTAAAATTAAATATGTTTGGTTTAGTTAGACCCATTGAACATAAAAAACACACACACACGGCCATACAAACAAACAATGCGGGGAAACATTTAGAAGCGGGACACCCTTGTATTATTCAACTACGAACGTATGTATAGAATCCCGCTCGCGACATTTTTGCTTCGGTTATCTTCTATAGAACTATATATCACTGCACACGCGAATGGCACCGAGGGGGGTTCAGGAGTTGGTGCACGAGCTTACTGGCTCGGTGTATGTCAGCGCGCTAGGCTGGGCGGGTTGAGACTGCTCCGTGGGAACGCCGCTCGCCCGTCGGAAGCAGGCCATGCGCGTCTCGCCTCCGTACCAACGCGCCCCGCGACCATGTTCAATGTTAACTCAATTCAGGTAACTATTAACAACATCTAGCATTTATCCTTATATTACACATACTATTAAATTAAATTATCTGCTTAAATACACCATAAACTATTGGTAAACCGTGACCACTATGACGTAATGACATCTCGTCGCCCGAGTACTAAATTGTCCGAACGTTTTTGGTTCTATTCAAATCCCGTTTTCAAACTGAAATATATAAAAAAACTACATTACAGTCCGAATAAATAATTATTTTATTCTATAAATCTTGAAATATCTGATTAATAGATCATCGTTATCATCGCAAGTAGTATAACATAAAAATGTTCCTCGTGGAAAATTTGTTGGGTGGTCGGTTAAACATTCTAGTACTTCTATCTTCTCAGTCCTCCCGTGACCGTGATCGCTGCAAAGCATTTGAAACGTCTAGATAATAAATAATTATATTAACGTATAAAAATCCTAGTAAACATAAGTTTTATTAAATAATTCGTATTTTGAAACAAATTAAAATATTACTAAATACTACCCGGAAATCAGTACCGTTTAACTGGGTACTGCAGTCGTGATTTTAGCAAAACCTGATTAGATAATAGTAATGGTGCTTTAACTGTTAATTAAGTAATGTCATGATAATAACAGTAATATTTACTTTGAAAATTATAAAGGTTCAATCCTTTATAATTTTCAAAGTAAATATTACAACATTTGAAACATACAATTCATTCAATTTACTACTGTTTTTGTAGAGTTAGCAAACTTGAGTTTGCTTTCGGGGTTCCTTATTCCGGTGTTATATCCTATAGAATAATATTACTTCTAGTTATAATAGTTAATAGAAGTAGGTAGTATCCCCGTTAATAGTTCGTAACTACTTTACGTCCGTGGTGTTTTAAATAGCGGTAAAATAGGATTTTATTATTTTTGTTATTGTCTTCTAGCCATTAAAAAGTTAACTATGTGGTAAAAAGGTTGAACGTACAGTTTCTTTACTGTGAAAAATAATTTTGATTCGGTGAAAACAAAGTATGTATATGATCTTTATTTGAAAGGCATCGAAATGATTGTTGTTTAATTTAGTATAATTAAAGTGAATATACTAAATTCAGAACAGTTTTAGGAACTTTTGTTTGTCCCTAGTGTGTACTACAACGGATATTAATGGACCTGAAATTTATAAATCCACGTTGGGTGAGTAGAAAAACAGTTCTGCATATTAACAATATATATACATTTAACGTTAAATATTATTTCTATAACAATAATACAGTTAAATATCATTTATACGTAATAGTTAATTATATTTGGTGTTAATACAGTTACAAATATGTATCTTACGTTAAACGGCAAGTGAAAAAAGGCTCATAGTATTATCTATGGAAATAATAGATACAAAATTAATATATTTTTATTTACACATAGGTTTACTTTTTTTTTATTTATGAAGAATATACTTTTCTAAACGAAATAGCCATCAAAACAGGACCGCAGCAAGTTTCAAATGGTCATGTACATTAAAATACTTTATGTATATTATAAAGCATTATACTATAGATATGGGTTAATACAATTTATTTTGAATATATATGGTTATAGGCACTAAAAATTATTTTACCTTCGAGTATCTCAATTTGTTGAAGGATAAGACTTCAAACTCCTCTTTGTAATGCGGAGTTTGTATTTTTTCCATTACATACACTGAACTATAATAAATGGATGGTGTATTGGTTATTTATACAGCAATAGGACATCCATTTTTATGACGGAAAAAGTTAATGTCAATAAACTAAAAATTATTACTATTTAAAAACAATTCAACGTGAAAACAACTTGTTTAAACTTCGGCAGTGTCTTTAGTAAAATTGGTGAAGATATTTTCAAAATACACTTCATGGTAGAAAATTAGGGTTACTCGCGATTTCCTAGACCCAGGCTAAATAACAGTGATCTTATGATCTAAAGCGTATTTATGCGTACTATAACAGTTGTTATACTTAGATACTTAGATGTAGAAGAAATACTTCTTGAGAAGATAAATCTATTGAGTCACAAGTATCGATCAGCCAGATTATCTGATACTCACGAATTATTATAAATATTACACACAGTATAAATATGACAGACATTTCCGGTTTAAGATTTCGTATGTATACAACATGTATTCTCAGTGGAAAATCCTCATTGTCTATGGTACATTTATGATGATGTGTGCCATTTATTTTGGTTTTCATTTCAATCAACGAAGCGATGAGACGAGCGGGACCATCACTGAAAGTGACACGCCTGTCCATAACAACGTGGTGGTAGTTAGGACGGTACACCACATTGTGCTTATTGCTTTGAGACAGGATGTTACGTCTCTTTATCCCAGTAATTACAATAGCTACAGCGCCCTTCAAACCGAAACAGAAATATTTGTATACTACTGTTTGGCGTCAGAAATAAGTGCTGTGGACGAACGTACCTTTACCGTCTCCAGCAACAGAAGCCTATCACTAGTAAGCTCGCTCTGAATTTTTTTAATTTAGAGGCTAACTCGACCCCAAATTTACATGGTGTTGAGTGATACTGATTTACCATAGATGGTGATTTGTACTAAAGAAGAATACTACGTCTGTTATATGTTGACAGAACACAGCGACGCTATTATTGGGGCCGATTTACAATATGATGGTGATAGCTAGCCTGGTTAATCATCAGGAAAGATCATTTGCAAAAGCATAAGGTCCACAATACCAATCTGACCCTGTTCAGAAATTTTTATTTATTTATTTAAATATAAAACTGGAATAAACAACAAATTATCTCTCCACGTTTCACCTTAGCTAACTAGCCTGAATAGAGATCCCTATTTGATGTAAATAATATATTTTATTACTATACGAAATGCGGTTTTAAAATTTTATTTCCAAGTGAAAATATCGGATTCAAAGGTAGTTTAGACGTGTTAGTAGCAGTATATATAAATAAATAAGTATTAGGGACAAAGCAACGGAAAAACAACGGAAGAGAGTTTTTCTATTGTCCCGACCCTCATTTACTTCTAGATAGTTGACAGAATTCCTTCAGTGGACGTATGTACGAAGAATTCCTTTTTTATCACAAGATAGGATTAGACGGAGAAAAAAATGTATTATAATATAGTTAAGTATTTGTCGTATATTTTCTTTTTATTATATTATTTACTACATCGTCTATAAACTTATTGTTAAGAAGAAAAGACAGTGGTTATGGGGTTTAAGTCTACGTCCGTAGGAATGAAATATTTTTTTTAACTTTAAGAGGGACTTTTTCTAACTAAAGTAATTATGAACTTCCTTATATAACATATACTGCTGCTGTCGTATATCATACAAGCTTATAGGAACATGTTTGATACAAACACATATATATTTGAAACGGACAATGATCTAAATATGATTTACGCTGTTGCCTGTGCTGTGCCTTTTATTTATATAGTCGCACTTCAGTACTTATACAATTTTAGTTCTGAACTATATTGCTAGGAATTATAAATGGGCGAATAATTGTTACACCCTAATAACACCGATTTCTGTTATTGTATTAAAAGTTTATGATCAAAGTTAATTTATGAAACTGACATAAATATTGAAGCGGGTACTTCGAAACAGACTACTCAAATTATTGTGAAGCTCCCAATAAGAGATAACAGGAGAAAAGTGTAAATAAGAGAATACGTCGCACATTTATCGTCTATTGAATTATCATGGGAATTAAAGGAGATATTGCTTATCATTTTGAACTTCTAAGTCGTCAGTCATTGCCGACTGAATTGCAATCAGGAGTGAAGGTGTCTGCCGACAGTTTGACTTTGATGTACTCCCGCAAATGACATTGCAATCCCGCAGTCTGCCACTAGGCGGTTACTGCGTCAATCAGACTAACATATATCACTTGTTTCTTGAATATTAATGACGTGATATTATCTAAGTATTTATTAACCTAATTAATTTTAAATCTTTATACAGTTAACGTCTTACTTTCTACCAGCTTACATCTAACTGCCTCGGTGGCGAAGCTACTTGAGGTTAGCTTTGTAACACGAAAGTATAGATTCTCCGTTACAAAGTCAGTGTACAGGGGGTTCAATTTCAGAGCACCATTTTGTAGAGTATTTCTGGTGATAGATTTTTTCCAAACCCGTCTCGTTAGTTACCATTTTCATTATCGAATATCTGTCGCCATAATATTGCTAAGTCGCTGCTGTCGACATATAAGAGCCAGTGTAATCTGAACGTGATCATTTCACCGTCCCCGGCATCATTGTCATTTAACATCATTGAAGTCAGGTGTTAGCTCATTGTTGATACAAAAAATATATGCTTTCAAGTTATGAATGAAGCTAAAAATAAATACTACAGATTGATTCGAATGATCGATGAAAATGTTATCTAATATGGTATATTTCTACAAGTACATACTAGTATCTATATCTATGTAATAATATATTATACGTATATAAAGAATTTAATACACATAAGAATTAAACAGCGTGTTAAAAGAGATAAAACGATACTGAATAGAGCAGAACAACGTTGCCAATTTGTTTAGTTTTTATGTTTTCACTGGGCTTTATTGATGTTGCTAAGCGTTTACGACATACTCTTTAAACGCTTCATAAAACAGTTAAGAAACAAAGCCAACGTTCAGATAATCTTTAAAGAAATGAGTATATTATCTTTCATTACATTTACAGTAAAAAAACGTTTGATTACACTCTCCTCACTTAAAATGTGTCGGCCTCCATGATTACAGTGAACTGTGTCTAAAATGATGTGAGAATAAAAAACCTTAGATATTTATTCAGCAGTGGACAGGTTAAAATGATGATGATGATGTCTGAGATAAAATATATTTTTCGTTGTCATACTCTACGAGAGAGTGTAATTGTTATATTGCAAACATCCTTTCTAGTAGATTTTTTGCTCGCCATGTTTTGAATGTCATTTCATCATGACGACATTTAATAGTCATTAACACAAGGAAAAGAGATAAAATATTTTTTTATCGTATGAACTAATGCCATTTCTCTTCGCTCTTGTAAATGCTAATTCTATGCAAATTTTATTTGGATTTCCGTATTTATTCTACAGGTTGTATTAAATTGAAATGAGATAAATATGTTTGTACTTTTAATGTACTTTATCTATTTATATTTGCCAAGGAAGGCCCTCCTCAAGGTGAACTAATGATCTATTATAGTAGTAGCGAGGAACTGATATATCCGAAGGTGTTTAAGGCAAGCTTATGTTCAGCAATAGACGTCTATCGACCGATGATAGAGATATAGAAAAGTAGAGTTTTTTTATATCTTTTCTATCTTCTAAAAGTTGTATGCAAATCCAAACAGATCGTCGATAAAATTAATTGAATATGTATATTGTATGATAATTATTCCATATAAGTAGTCGGTCCTTTTTAGGATATCTAGGACGGTAACCAATATCACGCCTATCTGAGCTGAAAAGTGTCAGTTTGTAGGCATCATTCGTATATAGGCAAAGAGTGCAGTGTGATATCATAGAGAAATCGTTAGTCATCTCCATTGTTCTAAGCGGAGAGTGTTAATACAGAATATTAAATGTAGTCAAACGTATATGTATTAAAAAGGTGGTTATATCTATTACGAAGGACGAGGTTATAACATATAGTTTACCGTATGTCTTCAGACGTGTTCGTGTCTATGTAATGTAACTTAAAAGTTTATGATAGAATTCAGTAATTATCATCTGTAATAATGAGAACATTATCAACAGTTTCTTTTTTAACCACATATATTATTCTTTCATTCCGATGATACCGATAAATTCCCGAACCGCGATTTCCGGTGCTCACAGAGACTCTTGACGAATCTAATCTAGAATATTCTGGATACTATAAATATCTTCTGTACTGAATTCATGCTAACACTTCAATTATTCAACATACAACATAAACAGAGTTCTTACTATTCCCACTGCTGGGTCTCCGTGTATTCTTTAAGAGTAAAGAGCATTTCATACACCACGCCGGCCTAGTGTGGGCTGATAAAAATTTCGATCACGTATAAAAAATAAAAGCTTTGCCGAAACCTAGACTGCGCTAGCTTTCTCTTTTGAAAAAAAAGGCCTTTGTTTATTTGTGTTCTGACGATTGAATCGGCGCGTGTTTCGTTTTCCAACTACACAATTTTGCAGGTGACATTCAACTTAAACAAATTACGAAAGTGTTAACTTATATAACATAATATTATAAATTATACTTCAAGTTAACAGAATTAAAGTGTAGCATATTTTTCAAAGCTCATTACCAGTCCAAATAAAGAGGCAATCTATCTAGCATTGGTGGTATTCCGGGGAAATAAAACTAGGTAATAGATAGAAATTTTAATTGTAAGAATAACTCAGCTAAAACCTTAAGGGCACTCTTTTAATAGTAACTAGTATCTTATAATATGTACAGTATTATAGATAGTTAATGATTTATATAGTAACAACAGATAATAAAGACTGGGGTTAGTTAAACAATTCAATAGTCACTTCTCGAGATGACTTCCCGTCGACAGTCAGCGAATGAATGACTGGCAGCTAAATTTTTACATGACAACACTGTGGTAAAACAGTGCTGCCATCTATTTAAAGCATATCAACGATGTTTTTGCTTTTTTAATACAATTAGGCGAAACTACTACTACTGGAAGACAGATATGCTCAAAGAAGAACCCCAAACAAACCAATGGAAGCGGTTAAAAGGCGTACACTGTGAGGTCTACTCTGCATATGACCGCTCTCAATGGGGACTGTTTGTACGTGGTCACGATCCTCAGCAATGAGATAGCGATGAAGAAGAAGAAGAAGAAGCGATGTGATAAGACGGACGTTCACCTAATCATAAGTGATAAGCCTGCTCACAACGTGGCGCTAGTTAGGATGTATATGTACTGTGTTCGTTGCCACATTGCGTTCGTCGCCTGGGACATAAAATGTTGAGTCTCATCACCTCAGTAATTACTACTAGCTACAGCACTCTTCAAACCTGAACACTTATGTTTGCACACTACTGTTTGGATGCAAAAATAGGAGCTGCAGTGCTCCACCTAGACGGTCTTCAGCAACAGAGACCTAACACCGGTAAAGACCAGTTTCACTTATAAATACACACAACTATTATTAGTATGTGAAAGATTATTTGTAATGGTATTTATTAACGGATATATTATCTTCTTATAAATTCTATGTACATACAAATAATCTCTTAATCATCATTATCAGCCGATAGACGTCCACTGCTGGACATAGGCCTAATAATAATAATAATCTCTTGCCGGTCGTTTAATTAACTTGTCTGCTGTTTTATAGTAATACTCTTGTAACAAGTTTATTATTAAAGAAATAATTCTATAGTTAACGGCGACTCCTATTCATTTTTTTCCTGTTTGAGCACAGTAGCAGAGGAGGTGAAGAAGATCGGGACGACATGGGAGGAGATTAAGGGTGAAGCCCAAGACCGAAGGCGATGGAGAATCACTGTGGACGTCTTTTGTCCCTTCTTGAGGCTAAGGGATGTTAATAAAACATACCTTTTAAGTAGATTCTACATACCGCTTTGTCTATTTTTGACGTTAAATTGTATTGTGCAAGAATAACGTTGTTTCAGTTCAAAGGACACTTCGACTAGTATTGGGTTTACAAGATTTAATTCTTTATGTATCAGTGGAATGAGAATGATATGTTGCAGTAGATTGGTATTGATGTTAACGCTGCAAGCCAATCCGACTATTACAGCTCATCTGATACTGGGTACGTAGATCCAGATCCACGGCCTGTTAATATGGTGCACTGTAAAGATCTTACAACTATCGACTAATGCTCATTATTATTGCCACGGCCTTACAATTAACCAATCGTTTTCATTCTCATGTACTTTAATAAAATGAAAAGAAAACAAATTTTCTAACACAAGTATAGATAGAAGATTTTTATACTACATTAAACTAACTAGCTAACTTGAACTTTCGATCACAATACGTTGGTACATTACATTAAAGAATAATGGAGTGATTATGAAGAAACACGGTGACATCAAACAATAAGTATTAATAAATAATCTAGATTAATAGGTTTTGTTTGACATTTAGTATGATATTGTCTGTGCTCTTCAGTAATAAATTTAGTATAGTAAATATGGAAATCGCATCATGTCGATAGTTATCATATAATCGATACTTTATGGATGTATTTTTCTCTACCTTATTAATTTTAGGATTTTATTAAACATTATAACCATTGGTTAAGGACATGTGAAATAACTCAGTATATTAATTAGCGAACAGTAGTAGGAAACTTTGTTTATGAAAATTCTCATTTCGTATCTTTTTAATTTGTTATATGTATAAATCCTTTGGTTTCTGTACACGTAATAATACTAAGAAAATTGTGAAATCTACAATTAACAGTACAAACTTTACTGAAATTTGAGTTCTCTAGCAGGAATCCTGAAAGGTTTCCATCCACGTACACTTCCATCATCATATCAGATCTTCTCTCGTTTTATTGATATGTAATGAAAATATAGGTAGACGATACATGTACTATTGTTACATGGTATTTGTGATCACTGCATATCGATCATAAATCGATGTTTTGTTGTATTTAGGCGATTATTGGTATTTTCAGAATCCTGGTTTCTATGAGTCTAATATTAATAGTGCTTCGTATAACATTAATACCGCTCAGTGTTTGTAACTAAGCACAGCCTATGGACTTGTAGAGAAGATCAGGAAAGTGTAACGTTCCTTGACATTGTGACAAGGTTTTTTTAGTTTAATTAGAAATCTTTTATTATCAATGTTTTTTATGTTACCTCAAGTGTATTGGTCTAGAAATTATATATTACATGTCCTTTTTTGATGCCAATAAGAGCTAATACTTATGCACCACAGTAGATTTTTAAATGATAATGATATTGTTATAGTATTTAGTATCTCAAACCTATTGGTATTAATATGTTGAGAAAACATGCTATGTTATAAATGTATATCGTTTTTCGTTGCCGACATTGTGTATCGTTTACCAGCAGAAGAAGGTTCTCGCACAACACGCGTATTTCTATTACATACCTGACACTGTACAAGCCTCAGACGATAAAAACACACTTTTTATTATAACACTACTACTCATCACGCGGTCCGGGGAGTTCCCATCGCCTAGAGACTCCAATACAAGTGGGGTAGTCACAAAATGGGCTAGAGCCAGTCTTCGATGATCAAGTAGACTTGCCTTTACAAAAGAAACTCAGATACACAATTGTGAAAATCAGCCGCTGGATAGCTAAGAAACTAGCCAAAATTTAGAATTGATTAGACTACGGAGTTGATATTCGTTAGCCCAATACCCGAAGTGCTGTCTCAGTCGGTCACACGACTAACAGCAATATGATCTACAGTAAGGAAGATACTAACCAATCTAAACATTAAGTGAACGCTAAAATAGTATTTTCATAAAATTTTATACTCTCAACTTTTTTTGTACATATTCTATTATTTTTACCTAGTTCTTGTTTCTAACGGGCAATTATATTGATAATAGATATTATTTGTGCTTTGCATCAGCTAAAGACCTCGATGACTGATTCTGATCGTTGTAGCCAATGATATATATAAATAAAACCAAACAAATATAAGAATGTTTTGCACGTTGTAGTTTGTCGATTTAAATGTGTCGTACCTAGTAGGAGGGTTTCATCGTCGAGCGCGGTGACTAGGGAGTCGGTGCAGCAGGTGTTCGTGTTGTCGATGGAGATGCGCACGGAGGCGCAGTCGGCTGGCGAGTGCGGCAGCTGCTCCGCCGACTGCGCCGCGACGCGCCCGTTCGCGAGCCGCAGCGATGCCGCGCGCCCGCCCGTGCCTGTCGCTGCGCCGCCTCCACCATCCTCGCATCTGAATCAATTAAATCAAATGTTACACCATCTAAATCATAATCATCTAAATCATATCTCTTTTCCTACGAAAAGACATGACGATACGATCACCTGGTGATAAGTTACACGTCCGCCAATAAAAACGTAACGATAGTTGGGATGACACCCCACATTGTTCTATTCGCCTTGACAAAGTAAATATCGTCATCACAGTAATTTCACTGACCATAATACCATTCAAACCGGAACATAACAAAGTTTGCACACTACCTATACTATGTCTGACAACAGAGACTTGCCACCAATATCCAACATTTCATTTTCATACGGTTAAATTGATATCTTACAATTACCACAAACGACCATATTGCCATTGAGATGATAAAAAAAGGAGTGGTTACTGAAACAAGGTTGGGATATCATTTTTAATACATTTAAATTAAATACAAAGTATAATACTAGAAGACTTAAAGAAATAGTAAGCTGATTGTGAGTAGATTAGAATGTGAACAATGATTAAAAAGCTGTATATGCTCCTTGATGACCATGACGTCTTGACATCTGTTACCTCGGTCCTCACGTGACTGCGGCCGACCTCGGCGAATTACTTTCCTAAATCAGTAAATTCAAATCAGCCATTTAAATCATACCAGATTTTCCTAGTTCTTGTGCAAATGTAAAATTTTATTTATGATTGTTTATATATGTAGGGAAAGTTATATTATTATTAATATTATATCAATTATGCAATAGGAACATGTCCGTATTTAAAAATTGGACTAAGGTGCTACCAAGACTACCCTAGTACCGTATTGCGAGCTGATGTAAGATACGATATCCAAATAATTGTAGGTTATTTTTGGACAATGGAAAATTCTTGCATTCCAATTGATATCATCATAATAAATTTAAGAAATATAGGCAACGTATACTAAGTAAGAGTGTTACCGATCTAAAACTAAATTTGAAGTATAAAGATAATATTAAAAGACATTTTCTATACAAAACAAAGCTTCACAAATTGATTGCATTGTAATACACATTAAAGATAAAAAACTCAGGACATTGATCAAAGGTCCGAAGGGAATTGGGAAAAGTTCGTCCTTTCGAAATAAGGTCTATGATCTGGATTACAATGTTTTATGGACCTAATATTTGTATACAAACATACTCGTGGAATACCACTTTAATTGCGAGTTACTCTTATGTTTAAGGATCTCAGAAACACAAAGATTCATTTCATAAAAATATTTGCAAACGTAAATTTATAAAGATTTTTTTAAATATACAACTGGTAGATAATATATATAGATTTAAATATATGTAGCGGTATAGTTTAAAGATATTTTAGTAATAGCACAGACGTTAAGGAGCAATTGATAAAGACACGCTCAGAGGAGTTCTAGCACAATAACCGGTTGTTCACCTTTAATTTCTTGACACGCGAACAGCTGTAATTTGCTACTTTACGACTAGAGTAATTTTAATTTTGATTAAGATGAAATTGTACTGAATATATCACGTGACGGGATAAATGAAACAAAATTCACGAAACAATTAATGGCCCGCAACACTAACAGCGTGAAATTCGCGAAAGGAACAACAAACAGGTTTTACTCCCATAATGGTTACTTTCTTTTTAGTTACGCACACTTTTTTTTGTTTTCTTCTCGAATGATGTTTGTCGTGTTAGTTTTCTTAACGACTTCTATAGCTCTATTGGATTTAGAGTTCAACCTTCTAGATCCACAATCATCATTATGGAGTACCCTCAATTCAAATTGAGTTAGGTGGTCAGTTAGAGAAACTTAATCCAGAATCTGCGAGCTAAATTAAAATATAAGATATAATGTATTTATTTTTTTATGATCTAACTTAAAATCTCATGGACCGTATAAGAAAACAATAAACAAACAATTGTCGCGTTTGAGATATTATACTGGAGAGGGATGCAGAAAATATCCCCCACCGTTAAGCGAGTAGTAGTGCTGAAAAATGTGGACGATATTAGGGCACGAGATGGTGCACTCATGAAGAAGATCGACCTGATCAGAACGGCAGTGGATGCTTCTGCATGAATTTGGGAAGAAAGAAGTGTGGACACCCGGTGAAAGGGATCAATTTACCGAGACACAAAGATTTTGTAGATTTCTCTCTTCAAGATTTGATTGATAAATGAGATATTTACAAGAGCTCTTTGGAAACAAAAGATTCATCGTTTTAAGACAGACATTATGACTGAATTTTTTTATAATCTAGTTTTCGTTATCATTTATAATGTAAAAGGTTTATAAGGTCATATAAATAAAGTAAGAAAAGACAAAAGGGATCAATATGTAGTTTCAAGGTTTATTTTTTGTTGGAGGTCAGCTTGAAGAATGTATCATCATCATCAGCCGATAGCCGTCCACTGCTGGACGTAGGCCTTCCCCAAAGATCTCCACATCGATCGGTCTGTGCTGCCCGCATTGTTAGCAGGGCCTCCGGTACCTCCAGGCATGAAGTTCCGTAGTTTCTAAGTCCATATCCCACCACGGTGGCCCCATGTGAGTAGGCGGGAACCAGAGCCTCGTTTGTTGATTAGCAGGGATTTTAAAATTAAAGTACTTTTTAAATTTTCCTAGCATCTGTAATAAATGTTTTTATTGTACTGCATACAAGCGGACGGTCGTTAACGAGAGCTTTAAAAATAGCTGGCCCCCATTTTAAGATTCTCATTTAGGAGTGTTAAAAAAACACTTTTACTCTGTATTGTTGTACTGTATATCAAGCATAGTTTAAAAAGTTTAGTGTTTTATAAATATTAACAATTGTAGTTGTGAAGGTGATGGTTGGGAAATAAATATTTGAAATAGAATATACTTGGAATATATCCTTTTAACTGAAAGTATATAATAATATTGAAAATCTCATGTATTAGTATTATTCATCATAATAGTGTATCTATTTGATTTGTGTACGTTATGATACAGTGCTGTTTTGGTTGTGAAATGTGCTCCTCTAGTGGTGCTCAAGTAATTCTTATTAAGACGCCCACATCACACTTGGACGGAAACACTGACGTTAGCAATCTATTTCCGTCTTTTTTACCTTCGACCTTCGTTAAGCGATATTGAACAGTGTTTATATATACCAGTAGGACAAATTGAGCACTTAATCTTAACTGAAAAGCTATTATCCTCGGCTTATATCTCCCTTTGTATCCACGATAAGAAATACCGTACAGGATAGGTTGAAGTCTAACTTTAGCATTAGTGGGAGAAACATTATTAAACACGTTTTAAATTTAAATAAACTTATCCAAAATTTTATGATGGGATTAATAGAATAAGTGTTTGATAAGTATAACGTTAACATATCACTTGACAATAACATAAACTTTGATTTAGATTAACATGAAGATTAACTTAAACTTAAAGCAGCACTATATACTTTTCATATAGTTAGACACAGCTATGTTGCGTGTTAATAATTCCTTTTTTCATGTAATGAAACCTATGCTGATGGTAAAGAACATTTGCCTAAAATACTCTAATGTCTAAATATTATAATAGTGGTGTAGTAATGAAAGTAGCTACCTAAGAGAGTTGGAAAAACCAGACCATCATTAAAACTGCACCAATATTGTAGTCCTTTAATCAAACTACAAACCTTCTAGTTTTTAGAAAAGTGATTCAGTGGTGTGTCAGAGAGATCGAGATCGGATTGTATTAATTTTATTTCCTATTTTTATATATAACTGTTTAAAAAGGGACTATCTTAAAGACCCTAAAAATCATAGAACATTCAGGCTTGGGCTTCGTTCATACAAGATTACTGTGATTTATGCACCGATATTATTTTTTAACTGACAGTATTTAAGCCTGATCCACTCCGTTATATCCTCAAACCATATATTTCGTTGTCTACCTGGTACACGTTTTCCAGGAATTTTTCCTTCCAGGATGAACCTCATCAGTTAAAAAGAATAGCTGAGGATCCAATTGGTTTTCTCAATCTGATCACTAAACTTCAGTTTTTTAATAAGATGAGATAGCATTTATTTAGAAAAAAAAAAGAATGAGTTGTGTTAAATCGTCTTTTACTTCTGGAATAAAACAAAGAGAAGCGGAGGCTGTATATTGATTTTCCCGGATATCGCACCACCCACACGCAGCCTCCGTATTCCCAGTACAACTGTCTTTTACTAGTTCCTTCTGATTTATAAATGTTCTACTGTAACTAATGTAGCTTATTTTTTATATATTCTTCACTAGATGTCGATAGGCTATATTGTAAATATATACAGTAAATTTCGTAGTTAATAGTGGTCCCAAAGAAATATATTTTCTAAAGAAATACACTTTATAACATAATAAGAATTGTGCTTATTAACTACATTAGTAATATTAGTTGAATAATTAAGTTGGGAAACGTAATATCCAAAGCTCTGTATATTTATGGTTGTCGTCAATAAGACAATACATAGAACAATAATGAATGGTTTACTATTGTAATGATATTATTATGTTAAGTAATAGATTGAGGCTTCGTTTAACAACAAAAGTATAGTACTTTTCCCCAACATTCGCATGTATAATAAAAGTTTATCACGACAGTGAATGCAATATTGCGGCTTCGCTGACCTGTTCGCATTTTGTTCGTATTTTCGTACATTTTCAATTGGGATATATGAGCGAGTGGTTTAATTATTTTGTAACAGAATTTTGGGGTAGTTAAATTATAAGCTTATGAAACAAGGGAAAAGGTCACAATCAACCTTTGTTCGTCGACAGCTGGATATAAACCTTCTCCAATATCAGTTGATGCATGATTGTAATGTTAACTTTTTCCATATCCATCCTATAACATAGACATTAACTTTTTTTTTAATATATACTATTAATATTTTCATATATTATAACAGACGATTCTAAGCAATAAAGGACTGAAAATTTTTAACACGCTCTCTTGGATTCTAATGTCTCAACTAGTGATGTAGATAGTTTGAAATGGACTATATCCTGTTAAACAAGAGTTATTAAATTTTCGTATTTCTAACACTCAATTGATAGTGTAGTTTGTACATATCAGACGTTTATTTCAATATGTTGCGATATTTATAAACGACTACAGTATTTTTCTATGAATATTCACAGAGATAACAAAACCTTTGTCGTGTTTATGCAAATGGAGCGGCGAATCTGTTTCCCTGGGGTGTGCTGCTGTTTGCATTCTTGTATATCATGCCACTTTCTATCGACTTACAAATCGTTTCTTTATCCGCCCAAATACGAAACAGCTTCAATGTTTTTACTGCACAATATGAAAGAGTAGAAAGTGTATTGATTTTATACATTGCAACATTCCAAACGAACAAGCCACACATAAATTAATAAGCTTAAATGTTACAGGATATTCGCCATAATTCATAGTACTAACTCTTCCATAACGTTTATTCCGTTTTGACAGAATGACAAAGAGAATAATCAGTTATGGATTGGAACGATGATTAATGAATTTAATTAATCCAAACGAATATTATGCTCAATCCAGCTCATTAGCTTTATACTACATTTTAGAGCTGCTGTAGAAGGATCTAGTTATGTTTTATAGCATGAAAATAATTGACCATTATATGACCATTTCCAAAATTCTGTTTATATTGTGAACTATCATTGACATTTTTTTATAAATGGGACTTTATATGCTGAGCTTCATTACCTCAGTAATTTCACTAGCTACAGCGTCGTTCAAACTGGAATACAGTAACGTTTGCATAGTACTCTTTTTCGGCGGAAATAGGCACTGCTGTGGTACCTACATTGGCAGTCTCCGGCAACAGAGACCTACCACCAGTATATGACCACAATGTGACACGTACGTGAATCTAGGACCAATCGATGCTCCTGATCTCCAGGCAAAGCTTACGTCCAGCATTAAACGGATATCAGCTAATGATGATGATGTAAATCCATGGAATAAATTTGATATATATAATCAAATATTTCTACCAAACGTTTACAGGTACTATGCTTTAATATCCTTTAAAGCAATGGCTACAACCATTTCCCATTGTGGATATTTATACAAAACTATATTGAAGGATCGAGCATATCAAAGGAATGGTCTATCGTGACTATTGAAACTGTTTTCATAACTTTTAAAATAATACAAAAATGTATTATTTCAACTAGATATATATTACAACTGTGGTACATATCCTTTCATGCACCAGTAAAGGATTCATTAAAACAAACTCTCAATTTGCTTTTAATAAATATCGTCGTCAACATCAACGCCTTCCGGTAGATGTTGAAGGATACCAGCTGGCGTTATTGACTTACATGTAGCACTAATGAACTGATTTTGGTATATTTTGACATATAAATAATATTAGTATAGTATATACATATGCTTTTCGTACTATACTATTTGAGGTTTATTATTTTGAACTCTGGAAGTATGTCATAATTAGTACTATGAATATATAGTACGTTATACTTAATACAGGAAATACCGTAACTATGTATAAATATATGTACATTGTCTCTGATTTCGTATAGTTTACAGATACGATGAAACAAGGAAAAAGATTACGCATCGCTTCCTCGTAGCAAACGTTTCATAAGACTCGGTTCATTCCCCGATATGAATTCGTCGTTAGTCACGGTTTATTCCCGGGTATGGACTTGCGAAACAGTAAAACACACGAATTACCAGTACAACGGCACAGTCAGGTGTATTTTGGGAAGTTATTTATCAGCGCTTGACTATTTTTTGTTATAAAAGTAACAACAATGAAACGTTATACGTAAACTGAATATGACGTGTTTTGGTTTTACCAGATGCAGCTTTTGCTCAATTAACATAGCTTTCAATGTACACCCTGTTATCACGGAATTAGAGAGAAGATCCTAATTACATTTACTACTTGATCCTTTAAAGGTAATGATCACAAATATTATAACAGACTAAACCATTCTATGATATATATAGATTTAATCTACAGTTAGACAGGATTATGGTTACTCATAATTTATCGTGTCCTAATTCTAATAAACTTGGACATATTTATAGATAACGTATATGTATATTAAAGTTTACTAGTTTTACTGTAGACGTAGTATTGCCAGTATATATTTAATATTATTACTCAGTACTAATAGCGCCAGTGCGCTAACTAACCCTTTGGCACTTCCATATAGAAAAAGTTAATAATTTTTGTAGTTTTACTATTATCTGTGAATTAATTAAATTAATTAATAAATTATTTTTTACATATTCCAAAGGACCTCAATAAAGTTATCAAACTAAGTAAGAACTTGTTCATATTTTTAAGATTTGATTTCTTTGCATGTATGTCTAAAGTTTATAATTTTACTTAGAGTCATAGGAAAGGAGCAAGGAACAAAATTCATATAAAATACAAATCCTTTCAGGAAAACGTACCGAACTAGTTTTCCTTAAGCAGCTATGATAATTTTTTTTAAAAGATAAAAATCTGATCGTACGAAAAGTACAGTTTTATATCATATTGATGTATGTACTGGTTCTTTTAACGCATTACTACTTAAAAATATTCATACAACATATATAATTTCCATCCATTCCATAAATAAATGAAAGTTCGGAAAAAGTTCCACTTGGAAAATGTACTATCTATTTGAAACTTTCATCTGTTTAAGAGACCGAATGAAACACGCGTTAAATATGAAATGGGTGAAAAAAAATACTTCAAGTATAAATAAAAGGCATGATATTTTTGTACTTACTAGTATCAAATTATAGTAGTTAAACTCAGAGAATTAGAACCTAAAATTTCTTTATCGGTTAACTTATTGATATAACCGACAAGAAGCACAATAGTGTAGGTCCTTTTTTATGGTACTTATATTGTATTATCAAGTATATAATTAAGTATTTTTTAAGCATAATCAGCACTTAAATGTAGCCTCTCCAATCAAGCTTTTTCTCTTACGTATCAGATTAAATTCAGGTTACAAAATGTTCACAGTTCGAGTGTAAGAACACATCTTATCTGTTCAATCTTCGGCGCCCGTGTTAATTTTATAGTACTAATCGTGTTTATGTATCTGGCGAAATCTTCAAACGCGATAGGGCGGCAGCCATTGTTAATTTAACCCTGGACTTTCAGGTAGGTTGGGGCGCACGCGACCCGCCGTGAGGAGGTCAGGGTCGATGCTTCGTTCCGTCGCTCTGTATGTATGTATGTACGTATGTAGCCAACATCGATGGCTCTCGGGAACGAGCGACGCGTACTACGTCATTATTATGACACTTCGCGATATTTCCACCACCAGCGACTAGCGCCATATTTCACATTCAAAAGAAACGGCTCATTAAATACGAAGAAGGTTACATATGTCATACACAAAGTTTTCCTTTGTTTCGCAATGCTTTATTAGAGCGGAAATATGTTTAATAATAGCACAGTTTGCGTCAATAATAATATATAATATCTAAATATCTAAATGTTTATTTGTAACAACGTTTCAAATTCGTTTAGAATGTAGGTATTTTAGTTGTTAATAGGAGCTATGTAAAATTATATTCCTTATCGAGCATTCGTGTGATCAAATCCTAATCGTAATATGTGACTTAAATTAACAAATACAATTTCTAAAGCTCGATAAAACCTATTATTTTAAAGTGAAAGTGTGAAATTTGTATAGCATATTACTTTAAGCAAATTAAAATAAAAATATATTTTAATGTATCTCTCGCGTGGTGCTATAAAAAGTACAAGTACGTAACGATGTCTTCGTCTGAAATTTACTGACCACATTGGGTTCTCCCCATGGTCAACAAAGAGACCATATTATAACCTTGTTATACAATTTTTTTCTTAAATACAAAAATCACGTAGTTTTCATAAATTGTTTTATAGTTGGAGAACTAAACTTATTTATGAGAACATGGAGGTGGCTTCCCCGTTTATCTATTACGATTGTTCATCAAAACCTTTATGAATGAGAAAACAAAAGAACAGACAGCGTCGAGTGTTATTTAACTTATAAAAAACAGTTTTAGAAATAATAACAAATAAATATTTTTATTTGGTCTAAACAGTATTTATTTTAAAAAACAATATATGTTCTCGAAATTATTTAAAGCATCATTATATTACAAATATTTATAATTTAGTTAGTAATTTTAGAAAAGCGCCATCTAGCGACCAATAGCAAATCTATTGTGAGTATTAGCGACATCTCATAATTTTTTGTGATACTATATCAGTTCTCTGAGTGATATTCTTTTTAACTTGAACTACCATTATTTTTTCATTATCAAGAAAAAATAAAAAAGTAATTTGAAAAAAAAAATCTTGAAAGACAATAACGTGTTTAGTACGAAATTCCGCTAGTTGAGTTTTAAATTTCTTAAAAAAAAAATGCTTTTGTGTTATAAAACGTCATGAGCAAAAGGTTTTAATCAATTAGTAAGAAAATGTTGTATGATAAACAATTATCTGTACAATGTGGAAGATCAGAAAATAATTTGGTTTTACAAGTATTTAATGTTTTATAAAATTTAAATTTATTTTCTTTTTTGTATTGATTTTAAGATACACATAAATATAAAAGCAAATAATAATTTCACGATCCTTCTAGAACTTACAAAGAAAACGACCTTGAGTGTGCGATGCGAGGTGTTTCACAAGGTCGACTTAGCAATTAATGCTTCGCACACCTAAGAGCACAACAAGTTCTTAGAATTTAATAATGTTCATATATACCTAAGTTTATCACGAACTAAGTTCGTCGTCTACCTTCGTTTAACGTTGTTATAAGACAAAGGTATATTATATTTGGTCTAATATTGCATCAGTACGTTATAGAAAAAATTCTTTCGGCGTACGTAAAACACTATAAAGTTGCAAGTACTATCTGGAGTAAAGTAGCAGCTGCCGTCATATCTCGGGAGATGAATTTTCCATTAGAACTAAAGGGAAGTAACTTGCTCGACGGCAGTGTTCATGATTCAATCTGTTCTGTAATATTACAAAATACGTGCCTTGCGTTTTATATAGAAGTTCTAGATTATATTATTACTTTCTACTTTACAGTTTTATAATGGTTTTTAGACAATTTTTTATTATCTGTTTTGAACGTGATTAAAAACGTTGTCAACAAAAGCATTTTCTGTACTGATCAGTCTTTACGGATTAGTATTTATCTATTACAGAAGTAAAGCATTTCTACTTCATCTGACCTATAAACACTTGTTCATCGTTGTCCTACGCTTCCTTGAAATATTCTTGTGTAATGAATATTATTTAATAACTATTTAATCATAGTTATATACAGCTAAATCTTCTTGGACATAAATAATTTTGACAATGTAAAAAATAAATAACAAGTGTTATATGTGTAGCAAGAGAATTTCAATTTAAAGCTCTCGTGTTACCATTCCATGCTGTTTAATAAAACTAAGAGGAAATGGTTTAAATAAAATGAATTATATAACTTCGCTTGAAGTTATCAATTGTTCGGAATGTAGTCCGAGTTCTCACGGTCGGGGTCCAAAATGGCAGCAGCGTAGGCTAAATATAGACGGGTCAATACGTGGGCGTGAGCCGGCGACGCGGCGTCTGCAGGAGTCGAGCTGGGCCTTCAACTTAGCAAAATGTACAATGAATATCGAATCTACGAGAACGTTAAGGCATGAATGAACTAAAAATATTCAGTTATAATTAATTAACTTTACCTTTTTATCAACCTTTTAGGTATAAAGTTATGAAACGAATAATCTGTGCTTACAGCTACTGTTTACATCTCTTGATGAGGATGGTGATGATATGAATATCATGTAATTTTATTAAGAAATAAGTTTGTACGAGTATTTTTTATTCGAGCGAGACGTTCACCTGATAGCATGTGGCCCTAGTTAGGATGACATACACAGCACCAAGTTATACCCATCGCTTTGATACGTGACATGTTGTCTTGTTGCTCTGTCAATGTCACTAGCAACAACGCTTTTAAACCTGAACACAGTAAAGTTTCCAAACTACTGTTGGGCAGCCGAAATAGTAGCTGCTGTGGTTAATCTCCAGCAACAGAGATCTATCAATATTATTTATGAGAGTCGTATAAATTACAATCAAACCGTAACCATTCATTCGATCAATCTGAGTTTCCAAAGCCTGAAGTAGACATCTCCTGATGATGATGGCAATTATTTGAATATTATAAAACTTCAATCAATGATAACCGCTGTATAATTTTCTTGATACTACAGAATGATCTAATAAAATGTGTGCTAAATAAATATGATTAGTATGCTACTTTAAGATTTAGTTGAACCTTGGAATAGGTTGAAAAGATAACTTAATTTAGCACACTTAACACAAACTAAAAGATATTATCGTACGTACAAGTAAAATTTTGATTCTTTCGTCTACCCGGAAGCATTAATTTACCTGGTAACGGTGACTACAAGTGATGGTATGAATACTATTAAAGCTACAATAGATTCTACTAATCGTATTGCCGGAAGACCATTGAGAGAGAGAGGTTTAATATCGTATTTGAACCAGTGACTAGGGTAGATCCTTAGTTATTTTATTCGCATACAACCATCATCCCCTATTACTACCACCAAACAACAGTAAAGAAAAATTACTGTGTACCGATATGAAAAGCTTTGTAGCTAGTGAATTTATTGCAGTAGTGAGACTCATCGTCATATTTTTCAGGCGACGAGCGCATGTGGTAATGTATCCTAACTAGAGCCTAGTTGTTATGAGCAGGCATATCACTTACCACCAGGCGAACGTCCTGCTCGTCTCCTCGCTCGTCCTCCCTATTTTTTATTATAAAAAAGCATTCACATTAAAATAGAGCGATCAATACGTAATACACAAATGCTATAACTACGAAGGCAAATCAATAAAACCTTCGTACGGATATGGGTCGGTTTGCTTTATGTGATTTGCGAATTGACGACTGTCTAACTTAAACAAATCGTTGTTAGTAAACTTCGTATGTCCAAAACTGTACTATTACTGGATGCTGATAATGATAATCATGTTTCAAATAATATTACTTAACGTAGCAACTAGAAATAATTCTTTATTCACGATACAAAGGTGTAAAACTTGTATACTTCTTTAATATAAACATGTTTGTTTTCCTTGTTCAATTGTTTATTGTATATTAGTTAACTTTAATCCACTATATGATGTATAACCAAATATTTCTTTTATTTAATCGTATCGCGATTACACTTGAATTAAGTTATTAAATAGTTAACTTAGTAAGTTTACAAAGAAAAAGAGCATACTGCTTAAAAAAGTTTAGTTACAATACTTCTATACGATTATTTGAATATGAATACTAAGTTTATGTACACTAAGCTGCACTTTAAGTTTATCGTTTGAAGATTACATGTTTTGCTTGAACGCTACGACTCAAGTTCTCGTAGAATACGTTTAGTAAAGATCTACACGCTACGCCGTCGTAGCAAATATTTCCTAACAGCTTAATCAGTACTATATACTATTATATTAATAGTATTTATAGTTTATATACAGTGTAATAAAATATTAAGATGTGGAGATATGATTGGATGATATAAAATATATTTGAAGACCAGAATAATTATCTAAATATCATCGCTAGAACACAGTTAGTAGAAAGCACCTTATGATAACGATTAAGTTACTTTCTTACAAAGTATCTCAGTTAAATGATTTAACAAATTTAGAGTCGATTATCATATTTTAAAATACAATATGTATATATAACTGTACAGGTATACACTTTACTGTATAATGCTTTATTAATATTTAAAACGCTTGCCGCTTTATTAATATGGCATTCTTGATATACCTTTCTATTGTAACGTAGTGTAGTTAACGAAATTGTTAACTTAATTCAGTTTATCAACAATGATATTGATAAAAAGTTCAAGTTTAACTCGTAAAGTTACACTAGCGATAGGTTTTAAATGATTCTTACATTCTTCTACCTTTTAAATAGCAAGTATTATCGATATTATAGTGAAGTTTTCTTTGTTTTAGTTCTGCTTGTAGTATCTACTGATGAAATAGACTTTATCAGTGAAGTAATAAACGATCTCTGATGATACATGTTTTAATTCAACTGTGACACGCGAAACGGTTAAAATTGATGACCTGGTTTATTTATAAGTCCTTGACATGTACCTAGTATTCTGTTCGAGTTCCGTTTCAACCTTTACCGTCGTTGTAAACTGGCACAGGCGCAAAAAACTGACGAGTGCGGTCAATACAGTCATTTCGTACGTTTGGAAACGTTCATGAAAAATTTCATATAGCTTAGCTTGTGGGTAATGGCTTGAGAATATTAGATTTCGTCTCTCGTTCAATTCAAGCTATTTCGACTCTAGTGAATCATTCAAGCCGTCTGTTATCAATACTGTACTCGTAATAATAAACGGAAAGGAAGTTATAAGATATATACAGTACATACACGTTTCACGACTAAAAGTAACAAGTTTAAAGTATATATATAAAATTGTATTAGTTTATACAATTACTTTTAATCGTAATATATGTAAGTTCTCAAAGCACTGTACTGAGAAGAAGTTATAAGAAAACGTCTCTGTCGTCAGAGACGGTCAAGGTAGATACCACAGCAGCTCCTATTTCTGCAGTCAATGATGTTCCGGATTGCAAGGGGTTAATTACGGGGGTAGATAGTCTCTACATTCTACGTCTTAAGGCATCGATCGCAATGTGGTACGTTGTATAACATCCTAATTACCGCCTAGTTGTTACAGGCAAGCATATCACTTACTATTATATAAGGGAACTTCCCACATGTCTCATCCCTTCGTTGAATCTTAAAATATAAGATTACTATTATCTTTATGCTTTAATATAATGAAATACTAACATATAATTTTTCAAACATATATATATTAAAGTCTCGTATCTAGTGTTTATTAAAAATCCAATGAGTTTTCTTTTTTTTTACGTCTACCTGATAGTAAGTTATTCGTCTATATATAATATATACGTAGGTAGTCAGTATTATGATACTGCTGCTGATCCATATTATAATAGTCGCTTTGAGACTTAAGGTGTCTCGTTACCTCCAGTAATTTCTCTCGTTACAACCCCCTTTAAACCAGAATACAGTAACATTCGCACGCTACTCTGTTTGGTGGTTCAATTAGAAGCTGCAGTGAGTCTCCGGCAACAGAGACTTATTAGTTTTCTTATAATTCCTTCTCAGTAGTGTTTTAAGAACTTATAACACTGATTGTATGAACTAATACTATTTTATAAATAAACTTTAAACTTCTTACAGTCGTAAAACATGTATATACTGTATATTTCATATATTTTACAAGTTTCTTTCTATTTAATATTATGAGTACAGTATTGATAACATACGACTCGAATAACGAAAGACTCAAAGAAGATCAAGCCATTAATAAATATTTTAAGGGTTTTAAAAGTTAATTTAATACATAAAATACTACCTAATATATTTAATACTACATATATATTTAAAAAATATAATTTTTGAAATATATTTTCATGTAGTTTTCTTTTAATTAACGCATATACGTCATAATCGAGCGTCCCAGTTTTAATGAGGAAAAAAGCTTTATGAAAGGCTGCGAGCTTTACTTTTATTTAGTTCATAACAGGTCTCATTGGAGAAAAAGTGAAGGGTTAGGTATTCATGCAACTATACCTGATATCATTTTGTCGATTTCAACGCGTTTAGATATCCTTTCATGTAGCTTAGTCATTGTAGTAATTCACTGTGAACGTCTAAACTATTTCGGATTGTCAATATGTTGTATATGTTATATAAATATTTAGATTATGACAAAAAAAAATTATATCATATAGTTGTAAGTCGATTTTCGGTTTCTCTGTTTTGACAGACAGAACTGTATTTAAAATGCTATAATTATATATTACTGCGGTAACCGGAACTCTCATATCTCGAAGCACGTTTTGATAAAGTTTTATTATTAGATACATTTGTTATGGGAAGTATATAACTGGTGATTCTCTGTTGGAGACCTTCTAGATAGACCTCACCGCAGCTTCTATTTCTACCGACAAACAGTAGTGTTCAAACTTTACTGTATTCCGGTTTTGAAGGTCGTTGTAGCTATTGAAATTACTTAGGGAAACAAGACTTAACATCTTATGTCCCAAAGCGACGAGCATAATATGAATTTACTTTACACTATGTTTTCTGTCAAACAGTAACATAATTTATTATTAACTTCCTTAATTACTATTAGAAAAGCTTTTTTTAAAAGCTTAATATTGTAGTAATTCTTGAGGAATTGTCACAAACATTGCTGCGACGAAAAACTTTAGCAGAACGAAGAGATAAATTCTGGATAGTTTTATTAAAAGGTCTTGTGTGTAACCAACTTATTACCTATAGTCTATATCATGATCGATCTGTGAAGAAAGCGCATGCGCTGTTATCCTAAACTAGTATGATGTTATGCCTATAATAAACATATTGAATTTTCTTATTAACTAGAAACACTGAAATAGGCTTGTATCAAATTTACACAACGACGAACAAAGCAATAGAAACTGCGATCAGTACATTAGTGAAGAGTTTATATATCTATAAATACATTCAAAAGCAAAATTTGTAAAATATATAACGTGATTATCTCGATAGTTTACGCATATGTAAAACTTAATATGTGAAAATTTTATATATTTTATACAACGTTGCAACTCCCTTAGTGAAGTGACAGACGCAACGAATGACCACAGACTATCAAAAACCGTTTCGGAAATAAAGTAAATCGATGATACGAAAAACCTTAGGAAAATTCTTTACTTTGATGTTTAAGGCAACAAATAAATAATCCACTTAAAAAGTAGGCATTTTATCATAAAAAAATTATAACTTTGAAGATACAGTAAAATTATTCAACTATCGATAACAAATTCTATCAGAACCGATAATCGATTACTTTCATTATCGATTATAGATTACTTTCATCGTTATAGTGACTTGCTTAAATTATCAAGTTATATTTTACAGGGTTAACATTTTATATATTAGCGCAACCTTTCTTAGAAATATTATATACAATACTTTTCTATATATATTATGTGCTATAGATTCAATCGTCCTCCATTGTATCTATATATATATTTTATAATTCTTGACAGTTCAATCGATAATCGTTGTAGTTCATAATGAAATACTTTATACCTTAATATGTTTACTTAATACGAATAATAACGTTCATAATTAAGTAATAGTTCTTTACTATATTTGTTAAGAAACATTACAAATATCCAATTTCGTGTAGAAATAAGTTTATAGAAGAGTACGTTTAATTGTGGTTGCTGTTACTAAAAGAGGAACAAGTTTTCCCAAACATAAAAATAAAATATAGTATTTTTATGATATATCTAAACATTATGCTTTGTTTTTAATCGGAAATATTGTAGCACTTGTTCTCAGGTGACAAATTTTCTCCATGAGACAGCAACTTGAATTTTATGTTCACTCAATGCTTAGGACGACTTCATCCTAAAGGTATCAAATATAAATTAAATAGAACATAAACGTATATTGCAATGATTTTTTTGGGTTCTGTCTTATTAATCACAGTTTTTTCTATACTATGAACTATTATAATTATTAAAAATTTCTTGTACTTATATAAATAACCGTTTTATAATTATGAAGTTTTATTATATAGCTGTAAGGATTTTAACAATATCGTGGTTTTCAATTACAGTAGTATGTGGCCTTCCCTTCACTTAAGGTAAGGGATATTGAAAGAGCTTTATGAATATTTCATGAAGGATCCGATGCTGAAGATTATTTGAATTAATTGAACGAACTCCGGCTAATAAGATCACGACATATTATACTTTCAATATGTACTATATCCTGCTTCAGATTGAATAACCGTAATGTTAACGACCTTCTGGAATATTTTAGTTCTTCTGTTGAACCTACCGGTTCAATGTTTAAGTATCTCCAACCTAAACAATGTACAACAACTATATGTCACAGCATAACGATGGGTGGTTATGGATTCGGCGTACATCGATCGGTGGACGCTGGTGTACCGTGCTCTAACTTAAACTTAACTACACATCGAACTACGACATCAAGCTATCACTGAATGTTGAGGTGGTCGACATTAAAGCGGCAAATAAAACAACATTTGCGGGATAACATTTATTAATGCATTTATTATATTCTCAATGACGCAAACAGTCGGGCAGCTCCACGGCGGGAAGGGATGATAACAGGAAGTAAAGTAAAAGCGGAGGCAAACAGATCAGATAGTAAACAGATAACTTTACAACCAAAGTATGAATGTACAGAACTTTAATGTTACTGAAAAACAATCTAATTTGTTGTTTGATATGTAGTAAAATAAATAAAATACTAAACGAACATTTCATTGGCACGGTGGGTGAATGATACAAGTAAATGAAAGTGGAAATAGAGAACGAAAATTATCAGAAAGCTTGAGGCTGACGGTGAGAAGAGATAGAAGAAGAGACGTACAGATGGTTGGTTTGTTCGTGGTCATTGTTGTCTTGTGTCGGCTGTGAGCCGGAGCGCCGGAGCCGCCAGATGGCGTGGCGGGCCGCCACCAGCCGCGCGAAGCCGTGACGAGCCACACTCGGGAGCAGCAGACCCTCGACCCTCGATCAACAGGTAGCCCGACTGCCGCGCGCTCCCCAGCCGCACTACCACCATACAAGGGACCACGGGACGGGAACGGATCAACAAGTGACTCAACGGAACCAGCTCACTATTACTTAAGACTTAAAAGGTGCTTTAAATAGAACTTAACTAGTAACTATAAGCAAAAAGCTTGCCTTATATCACAACCGTATATCACAATAAGCGGTGGCGAGCGAAGCTTCGTGGACGGCTTACGTAACGACAACTTAACTAATACTAATATATAACGTGCTAAAATATATCGATCACAGAAAGAAGCCTTAACACTAGGAGCTGTGGTGGGTCCCTTTTGTGGATGTTATGTAACGGAGTCACGGGCGGTGAGGGAGCTGGTGTGAAGGGCGCAGGGACATGCGCGTGGAGAAGGAGCGATTCGAGTACTGCTTGAAGCGGTGCCGAGTACTGCCGGAGCGCGGGCCGGCCTGCCCCGCACCGCGCGCCGCCCGCCGCCCGCCGCCCGCCGCCAGCCGCCAATCTGCCTACTCGCTCCACTTATTACCAAATTATATTCAATTACACTATTACTTTAAAAATATCCCTCGCTTTTATATGTATAAATATCTGCTTTTAATAATACTACCAATAACAACCCTCCCTAATTTTACTCGACGATATATTGATGCTTTCATTATATCAAAAATAACTCTCGTTTCACACTTTTTTATACACGGTATGCATATACCAATATTGTGCAATCATAAATGAATACGTAAGATATAAATCTAATACGTATATATACCGCAACAACGAAAAAAAATTTACGAAGCCCCAAATTATACTTATCTACATTACTTCGCTTAAAAATGGCACTCAGTTTTTTCAGATATATCATAATTTATTAAAATATAAATAATTTAAATTAATTAAGTATAATAGTTAACGTTCTAGTGGAAAAAAAATCATTTGGAAATGTTATTAATAGGTAATGTGCATTTATCATGTAGCCATATTCAAACTATTAAAAACCTAGTATTAAATTAAAAACTATAAATGAATGAAATAAGTACACAGGCCACTGAATTATCGAAATTTTGGGACTTATGGCCTTCGCCCATGAGGAAAAAGAGATAGGAATAAAAAAAATAATCTTATAACATGGGTCAATTAAAAAAGAAGCGTGGTATGCTCACATTTTCTACATTTTTTGAAAATCTAGTTACAGCGCCATCTATTTACAATATATGAAAACTCGAGCAAAATCTAGATCTTGTCTAGTTTCCAATATTGCCGCCAATATAAATGGCGTGCATATCGACATTAAACAGGTGAAAGGTAAAAGTTAGAGTAGAGGTTTAATCTGCAATATTGAAGGCTATACAAATACTTAGCCTTCAATGGAAGGGCGTCGCGTCCTTGAACATCGCCCTTTTTATGACAAATAAATGAAAAAGCCTTTTGTGTATATTGACCTAACTAGAAATCGCTTAACATTATAAATAAGTTTTTATTTACTTACGAAATTTGTAATTTTACATTATGTATAAAATTTTACGAAAAATCCATTGTCTATATATACGTTTTTATAATTTTTTTATATATAAAACTTCTAATTACAGATTTATCAACTTATTTCATCTTTAAATGAATTATATAACTTTTCATTTATTATATTTATATGAACTCATTGTATTTTTATGTGAAGTGATATTTATGCGAAACAAATTAACGTGCATACTAATATCAATGTTTAAGCTATTAGCCGCTAGATGGCAAGGAAAACAATTTTATGTCTATAATACAAACATTTTAAATTGTGAAAAAAGAACAAAAAATTTTTTACTTCATTATGTTATTTATAATTAGAGCATCTTATAGATAAATTTAAAGTTTTGGGCTCATACAGTCTTTGGTAAACAATTTCTTTGCATGGACTCTGGAAGTAAAAATACTTATACAATGAAATATAAGAAAGTACAATACTTTTTTTTGTTCAATTAGATATTCACCTAACTAGATATTTATCGAAGTAAGCTTTCCATTTTATTATTAGTGTTCTATGAGACCGGCGAGACGTTTCCCAGATGGTAATGATACAAAATTGACGACATTGTACTCCGGGTGTCTCCCTGAGACGTTAGATAATAAGTAGCGTTACTCTAGTAATTTCACTAGCTACAACGCTTTTCATACCGGAAAGCAATAATGTTTGTACATTACTGTATTTACTTGAAGAATATTTAATACTTTTATAATGATTAACTTACAAAAGTAATAAGTTTTTTTATCCTATATTCTAATTCTATCATTGGTCTCTACTGTTGACTAATTTTTGTTATTTGTATTTGAAATAGGATTAAAACCATTAGTTTATATATATGGAAAATACAAACATTCGGACGATTTACAAATATATCGAACAACACAAGCATTTAAATTGAGGCGTCGAGATCATTCATTGTTTTAACTTTTCCAATAATTCAAATGGGTCGGCGGAGTGTCGCAAGCTACGTAGGCAGCGTTGGTACTAAATAATTTCCTTTCTAAATTTAACTACCCCCAGAGTTTGCGGGAACAAAGCGCTGCGACCGACCGAATACACGATATCGAATTGTATTTACTCAATAATTATTTGTAATACATTAATTATACAGGAATTTCAATTAACAACATTTAATGTAAATAACTATTACTTACTCCGTAACAGAGTTATCAAGTCTCATTACCTTAGGGATAAGTTTTAAATAGATTGAGTGATCAATTGTGTATACTAAAAGTTCTGTTAAACAGAAGCTTTTAAACATTATTATATTCCGACTAACACTAACAATTCACACGAAGTTCATTGACAATATAGAAAACCATGCATTATAGTTTTTCCCTTCTTCCTTCTACTACCTACTTCCTTTACTTACGCAATACCTACTTCCTTTAACTTTTACTAAATCGCATTACCAAATCCTTTAACAAGAAAGCTTCGAATTAGATTCAGTTCTCGGTATTGGTTTTTGGATTAGTTAATTCGCTCATATTGTCAGTCTGCTGCAACAGGACCTATGTTCTATTGATCACTACATCAGCTTAGGTTTCATTGTCACATGAAGTTACGACCTAGTATTATCCTCCGTATAACAATACGGAGATGCTACCACCATATTTATTAGCGTAGTAACCAGCGCCACTATTTTCTAAGATTTATTTGTTCAAAAAAGATGAGGATCTATACGTTAAAGTTGAGCTGTGGGTCTACGCAAACAGTTTCCAGCGCGTATATCAACAGGGAAGCCCTCCAGGAGGTTAATCTTCTTATAACGATACCCTTCTCCCTTTACCTGCCTCCCCACCTCGTTATTCATCCGAACCTGCGGCCCGGCTGAGGCTTTTGCGGCTATTGTTTCCAACACCCAACACAATTGCCCACATTCATCCTGACCAAAGAAAGGGATGTTTTTATTACCTCCCAGTTGCTAATTAAACTGTATTTACTTGAACCAGGTTTCTATTAAAATAACGATCAAGAATGTTTTACACGATAATCAGATAGATTATATAAATATTTCAAGTTTTACTTAATTACTTGATCAAACGAAGTTTTTTTTTTAAGTTGTTAATAACATAAATAAGTTTATTTAATTTCATATCAATCTAATAACAAAATTAGATTGAGATCTTTTACTAAACTAGAATATGATTGTATCAGAAAATCTCGCTCTCTCTTTCATCAAAAAAGATATTAAAAAAAAAAAAAAACAAATAATATAAAAAACAAGAGCTATTTAAGTGCTTGATCAAATTTATGGTAAGAGAAAGTAAGTTATTGATAACTTTTTTTTTAAGACAATTTAAAAAGAGACCTGCAATGTTTCTAACATATTAAAGAGAGTATACAGTATTTGAAGTATGTAAATATTTAAGTAGATATATAAGTATGTAAATTTTATTGTTTTAAGTTATGACTTAAATGCAAAAAGAACTCCATTCTACTGTATTGCTATTAAACTTAAAATAATTGTTTATTCTGTAAACAACCCTCACTTTTCTATGGTTGTTTTGCACCGGAATAAGTAATGAGAACCTTTATAAAATTGATCTGCAACCACCTCCTTACCCCCTCTTGAATTAATAACATGTCTACACATTAAACGGTGAATTAATACATGATTAGTTCTAATAAAGTTTCCTCCGCCTAGCTTAGCTTTACTTCCGATACGAAATAACACAGCAATAAATAGAAATAGTTTAATTTATTAATGAATATATAAAAGTAGATAATAACAGGAAAAGAAAAATTAGGTCATAGACAATAACATCAGCAGGAAATCGAATAAGAAATGGTAGATACTAGATATACCTAATATTCTCTTTATATTCAATATTATCCTATGACGATGATGTATGATCACAAAAAGCTGACAGTAAGGAGAAACACATTTTTAAATATTATTAACTGATATATTCTCAAACTATAATCACACTATATTCCCTTTAATACGTGTTTACATTTTTTTTAACTTCAAGAGAACCATTTTGAGGTATTTTAAACGAAGAAGTATCAAAAATACCTGTTCTATTAAAAGCTATATATAGACTAGCTTTAACACCCCCGCAACTACTTTTAGGTAAGGAATTTTGTCAAATACGTATTTATCTGACCTCTAAATGGGAGAAGCAATGTCTTTACCGAATTTTGAGTGTTAACGACTGATAGTTTGGAAGATATCGTGATGAGTCAATGGATCACTGGATATCATCTATAGATTTAATAATAGAATTGAGAGCTTGTTCTTTATGAATGGTTTTGTTATTAAAGACGACGAAGTATATATTATAATGCAATAGATGGTGGAATAATAATCAAGTATTAACTTATTGGAAAAAGCAAAGTTAAACTAATTTAATATAAAGGCTTATGTGATTTTTATAACGATTGATGATCAATAAAGGTTTATTTCGCTTGAAAGCGGATCGCAAGCAGCAGTTGAGGTCAACGGGAATTTTGTACCGGATTAATTGAATACACAGATATATATGCTATTTCGCCTGTAATAATATCTCTGCAATTGTTAATTATTAATTGCGTTGTTGTTCAACGTTGACTTTTATGAAATTACTAAACTGCATCGGGCATAGGTCACGACGGTTGTTAACTAACACACGTGTCAGAGGACCATCACAGATGAAAGGCCAACAATAACAACAGAATGACTGCGAAAGATGATCATTTTTCGGTATGTACATAGAGTAAGAAGCGCCGCAGCTTCACAGTTGTGTCGCAACCCGGTGATAGAAGGAATACCCGTACATTCATATATAAGACAGACGTATGGGTGCATAACCATCTCACAAAATAAACGCTCTTGGAAGAGTACGGTCGCTTAAATAAAGGATTAGCAAAATGAAATTGGTTAGTATAGAAAGTAAAGTAATGAAATTAATGTTTTTTTTAATAAACTGTGCTGTAACCGTGCTCAAATTCGTTTCAGTTAGTCGTACTGACCGTCGTTGCTGCAGCAGTAGCTGCGCCCCAAAACCCTCAAGACGTCGAGATACTACGTTATGAGAGCAATAACGCCGGTCTTGATGCGTACAGTTTTGCGTAAGGTTTCATTTCATAAACAAGTATATCTTGTAAACGCTTTATTTAACATGTATATACTGCTATCAGTATTGTAAATACTATTTTTTTTTCTATTATTCCTTATTTCTCCTCAAAACCTAATGAATATATAGAACTGAAGGAGTATTCAATTATTTAACAAGGATAACTTCAAGCAGTAGATTTTAATGTTAATCTTTTGAAATTTAAAAGTAATAATAATATTAGAGGGTGTAAAGGATTCTGCCCAACATCTTACGGAGCCCAAATCATCTCACCTGAACCCTCAAACAACCCTTAAAACAAATGAGGCTCTGACCATTCACCACACTGAGCCAGCGTGGTAGACTAAGGCCCAATTCCACTCGAACTCTATGGAGATCTTCGTGAGGAGCCCTGTCTAGCAATGGACGTATATCGGCAGATGATGATAATGATGAATATTAGTTTATCTTATACGCCAAAGAGAATATTATATTAAATAATACATTAATTGGAAAATGAATATATGTAATGGGCTGTCTTATTGATTTAAGAGTAATCTCTTTCATACAACCCAATGGGAAAGATGTTAACTGTATGGAAAGAGAAGATCGCGTTTTACTAGATATTTAGAATATTTGATAATAAGCAATATAGCCTTTAATATTTATGTACATTTGTGTACTTTCAAATGCGAACGGTGAAGGAAAACTTGAGGAAACCTGCACATGAATTAGAATTAATTCTAAGGTGTGTGTGAAGTCACCAATCCGCATTGGGCCCGCGTGGTGACTATGGCCCAAACGCCCTCATATTGAGGGTAGGCTTGTGCCCCAACAATGGGGACGTAAACTGGCTGTTATAGTTAATATAATTTGTATAAAACATAACAAATAGCAAAGCAATTATAGGAATATACTGTTAAACTACATAATACCTGTACCATAGGTTTCAGACCTTTATGAACTATTGCCCTGTTTATAAGAAAAAATTATTCCATCGCCCCTTTATGACACAATTATATTAATTCTATATTTTTGTTTATTATCTGTTAATGATTATAAATTAAAAAAATATTCTCTTTCTCTCTCTTACTCTAATTGTGCTATAATAAAGCTGTGGAGCCTTCTACGGAGCAGCTTTCCTTCGAATCTAGTTGAATCATATAATATAGTTCTCAGTTGCGACTTTTTTTGTTTATATTACTTTTTTTTTAATTGTATGTAATGTTTTATTATATTTTAATTCTTTGTAATCTTCTTCTCTGTCATAATGTTACCAGTTATTCGTTTTCATTATGCCTTGTACAGTTTGTTTAGTATTTATTGTTAGTAATCTTATTAAAACTCGAAGAAAGCTCTTGTAAAAACAAGATATCAATATGTATCATATTCAATTATGAAGCTAATGTTAGATATAATAGCAGTGGATTGTTTTTTAAAGGTTGTATATAGAATAATAACTTCGTGAGCCTATAACAAGTAATGCTCGTGATAAATGAAAAGTTCATAAATTAAAGTTTAATCACATTGTTTAGGAGAAAGGCGTAGTGGCCGTGGCAAAGCGCAGCGCCTCACTCATCTCATAAGGGCACTCGTCTTGAGGAGTAGCTTTTAATTGGAGCAGCCGAGCTTACACAGTTTCTAATAAGCGTTTCTAATTTCTCCCCACACGAGCACACATAATCCGGCTGTTATATACAACTGCGTCTATAATCTCTCTGTGTTAACAAATCTTGAATTAACATATATATGACGTTAGTTAAAATCTTTAATAAAGTAACACTTCACTGTAATAAAAAAGACGTTAAGTGGCGAAGAGGTCGTGGAGAGCTTTCATATGTAGATCGGAACAGCAATGCTGTTACAGTACCAGGTTCCAGGTTCCACAGAATCGAACTAGGAATACTTAGACATTGCCCACAGGGAACCTATTAATAGGAAGTTATATATGTTATTTGTTTATATAACAACTTTATTGTAACACTTAAAATTGTTACAATAAGCGAACTTAATACCTATGAGCAATCTCTACCATACAACTTAGAAAGTGGGGAGATACAGTGATAGGTGAAATAGAATAGTTTTTATACACATACATAAATAATACATATATACTGCATTATACATAAATAATATAACTAGTCTAGAGTAGCTATAACTATTCTAAAGTATCCAATACCACACATATTCTCACAATTTCTTTGAAAACTTTATCCTTTGAATCTTTTATATACTGTATATACTTTCAAGGCGCTTTAAACATTTAGTAATGTTTCCGTTTGTTAGATTTTTTTTTATTTATTCAACGAAGCGACGAGACGAGGAAGTCTTTAACTGATACGCCTTTACATAACAACGTGGCGCTACTTAAGATGGTATACACAACACCACATTGCCTTTGTCGCCTTGAGACAAAAGATGTGGAGTCTCTATACTACTATACTTACACTAGCTACAACGTCCTTCAATCGGGAACACAGTAATGTTTGCGCTTTACTGTTTGACAGTAGGAATAGGCGCTGCGGTGGTACTTAGGCGATCTCTGGCAACAGAGATCTAGCACCAGTGAATACTTTAAACGCTTACGCTTACTATAAGTATTGCAATGATATATCAAATAGAAATCTATAGCATATATGAGCCGTGAGAAAGTGCGCACTCGGAGAGACGTAACAAAGTTTAATAAGGGGCCTGGTCCCGGGATACTGTAAGCCGAAAATCTCTTAGGGACGGCTAAGTAGATAATCTTTAAGGCGGATCTCCGGTCCCTTTACTAAGAATCACGTGTCCCTGATTGACTTTATATTATGTATGAACTACACACAAGTTTAATTTTGTTTTCACAATTTCGTATAAGCTTCAATAAACCTGCTATACGTTTACTGCGTAAGTATGTTTAAACTGTTAAAATAAACCTACTCTTTCTCAATTCATAGTAAATCTAATGAAACTGTATAAATCGTTTATGAATATTAAATGTTTCGCAAGAAACTCTAAATATTTTTTTAAAGTATTTAGTAGTCTATGTACTGCTTAAACCTTTAGTTACTTGTTAATGAAAATGCCGTTAAAATCGATCCTTTCGGAGGTTATACGGATCAGATTAACGACATTAGTTTGTTATATTTATCTTGTAAATATTTACAAGAACAAAGTATAATCTTTTGCTATAATAATACAAAAAACACACCAATGTTGTTTAAGTTTAGTATAGCCATAAAGATTTATTTAAAAGCTTGCCAGAAATAAAGATGTGAGACAGATTCTATTAATCGACGTAGAATGTAGTGAGCGGCAGGTCTTCTATTTTAGCTACTGCTGCTGTAGTAGCTGTGCCTGTGAATAAATATGTTTACATGGAAATGAAGCTAACAATCCATTTAATTAACGTATACTTTCAAAATATAACAAATTTCGTGGTAATTATGTATAATTATACCAGTTGTTACACCTAATATCTACATATACATGTTTTCAGATTAATATTGTTGCCTACAATAAAGTTTCGAATTGATTACATTACATTTACGCGAGCTGGAGCTACTTGCGACACCAAGCTGCCTATCAAGCTTAAGGGACTGGTTTCTAGAACTGTCATAAGACCAGTTCTCATTTGTGGGAGCGACACATTGGCAATTACAAAAAGGCATGTTCATTACATTGACGTGGTCGAGATTAAAATGTTGTGGTGGATGCGCGAAGTAACGAGACTCGATGCTCATTGAGTACGTGTGTGGTAGCCTTAGAGTACGTAAAACCGGCTGCTATAGTATGGTCCTGTTTAAAGGAGACTACCTGAACACAGCATCAACATACCTGGTAAAGGTGGAGGGGCAGATTGTAGTTGCAAATGGCTGAGAGTAGTGAAAAAAGATATGATAGACTGTGATCTCAAATAAATGTCGAACATATAGCGAAGTGGAGTGAAATAAGTAAGAGAGTAGATCCTGTTATAAAACGGGATAAATGTAAAGAAGAAGATGCTAAGAAGAAGAAGAAGACAGTTACGTCAAGCTCTTACAATTTACAGTGTTTGAGATCTTAGAGGGAGGCCTACGTTCAGCAGTTGAGGTCGAATGAGTCCGACGTTTGGATTAACAATACTAGACTGTGCAAGAGAAACATAATAATGACAGTAATCGTCCACACAGACAAACACACACGTTATACAAACACGCCTTGTATTTTAATGACAAATATAATGCTATAGTGTTGCGATGCAAATGTAAAGCGCTTTCCGCTCCTCGCTACGAAATCCTTACCCTTTTGTTATACATTCTGCATGATATATGCATGAGTCGCGTGTCGAGCTCCATGTAGAGTTCTCGCTCGCCGCTGCGATATTATTTAAGTTACGGTTCATTTTTTAAAGGCCTCTTGCCGTTTACGACGAATTATGGTCGTAACCGTCACAAGGGGGAAAACACGGGACAGAATCAACAGAATTGTTTGCTCCCTGCATTACTTACAGCCACGTGAAAATGTTTTCAGCTTCATGTTACTACTGTTTCACCGGCGTGTTTTTTGTAAAATAATATTAAAGTTATAACTTAATAAGACCACTCAAAAAATATACCAATCCAGTTGTTTTATATACCAAAACTGATAATAATAATGTTTGTGTTCTCACTCATAACTTTCACAAAGTGAGAGTTAATACCATGTGTCCATTTTGAGGTCCAAGGAAGTTTCATGAACATGTGGATCCACTTAAGGTGTTTTCCGTTATCGGAAGTTCAAGCTTGGTGAAGATCGATTCTTCGAGACGTACATAGCGAAAGCTTTGTAATAACAAAAGTTATGTATTGTTCGTATGTGTGCTAATAAAGAGTGTCTGGCAGCAGATTTATATTTTAAAAAACGAATATCTCAATAAGTTATAAACAGTGCGAGGGGAAGGTGTCATTAGAATCACCGATCGTGCGGATTTCTTAGTCAAGATGTCGCAGTGGTCGGGTGAGCATCGTGCGTTCGCTATTGAAGCATTTTTCAAGAGTAACGATTCTTACGTACTCGCTCGCCGACAGTTTTGTTCACATTTCAATATTCAACGGATAGGCGATGGGCCGAGTGTGAATTTAATTCCTTCGTGGGTGGAGAGGTTCCGCGCAACTGCTTCGGCTATGAACACACCACGGCCAGGACCTAGTCGATCGTCAAGGACCCCCGAAAACATTGAACTGGTTGAACGCAGTTTACGTGAAAGTGCACGACTTTCGATACGGAAAAGGGCAGCTTCACTGGGACTTCCAAGAGCAATTGTGCATGAAATTTTGAAAAAAGATATGAAGTTTCATCCTTTTACAATTCAAATAATTCAAGAATTGAAAAAAAATGACTTTGCATCACGCAAATTTTTTTGTGAAACCATGTTGGAGCGTTTTCGCACTGTGAATTCCATTTTTTGGAGCGACGAGGCTCATTTTCATTTAAACGGACACGTAAACAAGCAAAATTGCCGTTACTGGGCTCTAAGAACTCGCAATCCTCGACTGAAGCACCAAAAACCATTACATTGCCCAAGGGTAACTGTTTGGTGCGCTTTATCCACGAATGGGATAATCAGACCATTTTTTTTGAAAATGATAATGAGCTCATTCATCATTCTCATCACACACGTGGTTTCAATGGATGGTGCGACCGCACACACGGCCAGAGCTTCGATGGATTTGTTGCGAGAAAATCTCCCTCAAAAACTGATTAGTCGCTTTGGGGACATCTCGTGGCCACCAAGGTCACCCGACCTAACTCCAATGGAATTTTTTTTGTAGGGCTACCTCAAAGAGAGAGTTTACGCCAACAATCCGCGAACTGTTGTGGACTTAAAAGAAAATATTCGGCGAGAAATCAGCGCAATTGAACCAAGTTTACTGCAGCGTGTGGCACGGAATACGAGGCTCCGTTTCGGACAATGAGTGTGTGTGTGCAACAGGATGGAAGACATTTGGATGACATTATCTTTAAAAAATGAAATCCGCATTTGTACTCTATCTTTTAATACTTTTAGTAAAATTATATGTCAAACATATTATTTTTTATTTAAATTTGAAAACATAAATCTGCCACCAGACACCCTGTATAAATAACCAAAATTCTGTCACATAAACAGAATACTAGTGTTTGAATTTGTTTTCATTGTAAATCTTAAACTAAAATGAATTGCCAAAGCAATAAAAATAAAAAGAAAACATTAGATCTTCTCTTTCTTGGTTTGTATAGAAACTTTGTATTGTTTTTATATGGTTTTTTACACAATGTTTATTATTAGAATTTCTGTACGAAATTCCATGAAAATGAGTTCTTTGTAGTACAGCTTCATCTCTTATGATATCATCATGCTATGCAAATGTCATATTAAATCTAACTTTTCTTTGTAGTTGACGAATATTTTTAAAATATTGTCAATGTTTTCATTACAATTGTTTAGTACAGATAATTTTTTTTAATTAAAGCACATCCATTGTTAAAACATTGAAAACTATAAACGTATGAATGACTACAAATATTTTATATTATTAAGATTTCTTTAAAGATCTTGTAAATATGGTTTGAAATTTACTTAAAGGCTATATAGGCTTCACTACGTATATAAGGGTTTTTTTGCGATAATTAGACGACATGGGATACGTTTACCTGATTGAAGTGATATGCCTGCCCATAACAATGTAACTCTAGTTAGCACGATACACACACCATATTGTACCCTTCGCTATAAGACGAAAGGTGTCTCGTCACCTCAGTAATATCACCAGCTAAAACTCCCTTCAAACCGTAACACAGTAATCTATGCTCAGTAATGTCAGGCGGTAGAAATAGGAGAAAGGTGATGTCATATGAACGGACTCTGGCAACAGAGACTCAAGAGCGTATACAGATTTCCGGTAGGGTATGCAAAACAACACCCGAAACCTCCGTGCTTATTTATACTTAAAAATAAACTTACTAATTTAGCAATTAAGTAAATTTCGCACTAATTTAGCAATAGTTGCGAAAGTTTAGAGTAACTTGAGAGATTATTATTTAGATAGGTTTGGGGAGCGAGGGGTTGCAATGCCTATTTACCTATATGGAGCTCACGCCTCTCGGCACTTAGTACTAGTTATTTTTAATCAGATAGTTTAATTATCGTCGGTCGATAGACGTTTGTTGTCCACTGTTGGACGTAGGCCTAACCCAAAGATCTTCATCGATCAGTCCCGCGCTGCCTGCATCTAGTCGGTTCCCGCGAGCTACTGTTAGCACGGTCTCCGCTAAAACCGGGCACTGTGGCTGTCGTTTATAAGGGTCCATATACGGTGATTTGAGCAATTTCTCACCACGTTAGTCCAGTGCGGGTTTGTGGAAGACAGAGCCTCGTTTATTAATTGGGTGCACCACGAGCAGGTGAGGTTGGTTGTTGCGCCCTTAGACAGTTTAATAATCGATTTGATGTTAATAAAAATATCTAACACGCTGTTTTAAGCATAGATTTCTTGTATAATATGAACGTTACGATGTAATCATATCGAAATGTTACCCAGGGCTGTGCACAATTTCGCATTGGCATTGGCACAGAAGTGGTACAGTGTGCGGTGCAGTGTGGGCGAGTGCGTTGTTAAGCCCATTGTTGTGAAAGAGGCGACGCTCATTATTTGCTAACAACGCGCTTTGTCTTCCATAGCTCGAACAAAAACTCGAAAACTGTTGATAATTCTGTGATATAATAATGATCATTTTAATTATAATCACTCGCGCAAAAAAAAAGCGATAAATATTTCCACAATCAGAATAGTTTACTTCTTGTATCACGGATTGAGTAGTACATCCCAAACCACACGAGATCGACTTCTATTGTCGGCTACCGTCTACTTAGTTACCACTGCAGCGTCTATTTCTGCTGTAATATAGTATTGTGAAAACAATACAGTGTTTAGGTTTAAAGGGTGTTGTAGTTAATGTAATTAATGGGGTCATAGACTCAACATCTCATGTCTTACGCGACGAGCGTAATGTAGTGCTGTATGTATCATCCTAACTAGCTTCAAATTATTATGGGAAGGTGTATCACTTACCGTAAGGCGAACTCTCCGCTCGTTTAATCGATTAATTAATAAAAAAAAAAATAAGTTCTAAAGGTTAACATTACAAATCAATGTCCAGCGGTGGACGTCCATCGGTTGAAATGGTGATGAAGTTAACACATACCCGTAGACGTCACATTAAAATTTTGAGCCAATTTGAAGTTGAAATCGTAATGATTGTTATCATTATGTATGGAATAGCAATTAAATATAAAAGGTTATGAAAATACAAAGCGGATTTTTGATTATTTTTTTTTAACCCGCTCGTCAAAATTAATTGAGGGTACGTTGTGAAATTGGGCAGGAAAAGCCTCGGGCGTCACCTCTGCGGCGCGAACGAAGCTTTCAGTGGTTCATTATTTACAACGGGAGGGTCGTTATTTGCAAATAATTATTTATTGTTTAAAGGTTTCTTTGTAATAATAATAATTTATAACAGCTTATGAACAAATAATAATTTCATTGAACATTTATATAATAATTTATTAATATGCTAACGGTAATAATTTCATCATCATCATCATCAGGCGATAGACGTCTACTGCTGGACAAAGGCCTCTGCCACATCGATGGATCCTGTGCTGCCGGCATCCAGCTGCTTCCCGCAATCTTCACCAGATAATAATAATTTGATTTCAATTAAAATATTTGTATACGAAAATATTGTATTTATACAAATGGAAAGCTTGACTTCAGTTCAGAATATTTAGGAAGTTTTTAGGAGTAATACTGATTTAACTAAAGTATACTGTTAAAGTGTGTTTAGGAGAAGGGCTCTTATATATAAAGATTATAATTTTTTTTTAAAGTAACTCGAGAGTGAAAGTATGATGAAGTGAAATCGCGTGCTGCGACCTTGTTTACATTATGTTTTATGTTTGTAGAAGAGGCTTTGCGTGTGTCGCGTTACGGCCGTGTGGGGAGTCAACAGCGTTTACTGTTGCATTCATTATGAAACCCTAGAGAGCGAGGTCCCTTTTATTTTTCATACGAAACATACTCGAAACATACGTACACTCTTTGTAGAGAATATTTTCCTTTTACATCAGGTTTCAGAGAAGCAATACTATCATCGATAACAAGTATATCAGATGTAGAAATTATAGATTGCGTAAGGTTTTATCGAAGCAATTTGTTCCAAATGCTCAAGATCTTTCTAGAACCAACTGCAAAGGTGATATCCGCTATGTAAAGAAACGCTGCATTTTCCGAGTATTTGCAGAAAAGGTTTCTCTACAAGTTCCCAAAGTTGCTTTAGACAGCGGAAGTAATAGTTGAACGATATAAAGTAGTGAACCGGACTTAAACGCTATCATTCTAAAAGAATAGTCTGTAAACCTGAATTGACTTGTAAAACAAACCGCGAAACTCTAATTTAAAAAAGCACATCTTAATGATGATGATGATTGTAGAAGATAAGATTTTGTTTCATTTTATTTAGGAATTTAATTAATGGAGAAGTCTACTGCACCAAAATAAAAGATTCGCAAAGTGCAACAAATTTAAACTCTGAATGGAAATACATGAATAGGGTTGTGGAGATAAATTGGGGAGAGAGCGCTGGGCCGTTGTCTCGAGCTCTTCCTCTGGAAACTTGAAAAAAAACATAGTAAGATATTTTAAGTAAAGTGTTATTTTTGTCTGGTATTCAGCTATTTTAATTTACTTATGTTTATCATTGAATTACAGCTGCATTATCATTAAACGCACGTCATTAGTTATATTTTAACAGTACTGTTTGAGATGGCGCATCATCACATAGTGCTTTTGATTTTAAACTATCCATTATTTAAGATATATTATTTTATATAGTTTTTTTTTTTAATTTGACTGTTGATATAGTACAAAAGATATGGTAGATGTCCAATTTATTTCATCGCATCGCTGAGCTAGATAAGTCATAAGATAATCACATAGAAAATTCACATTGTAATGTAGTTGTCATATAATATAACAATATTTGCATTTAATACAAAATATTTCGGTTGATGACAGTCGCATATTCACTTATCGGAATATATTCCGATAGGCAAGAAGCCAAGTCGGCATAATGCTTCAACTACTCATATATAGAACGAAGCGAAGTTTAAGTAGAGTATCTTTACGTTCACTTGCTTCCATAAATATAGTGTATCGTCGGCTTCATGACCTCCTCTAGACGTCCTCTGATCCTCATAAGTTATACTGTAGATGTCACATCTAATACTGCTACTCCATCCGCATCCAACTGTTTCCTCTGAACTGTACTATTATAGATCTTTTCGCTAGCTTTATCTACGAAGACAGCGGAAGTAAAATCGTTAATAAACAAAATAAACCTGTTCTTTATTAAACTGGCTTCCGGTATTCAGGCTGTGTAGCATCGCGTCGCTAACCAAATTACGTAAACGTACCGGACACTTCACACATCAATCAACAGAACGACAATTTGTTTTCGGTTCACACGTACGAATTGCAACACGGTCGTACTAAACAAATTGATATATAACAGTTTAAATATATAGAAATGTAATAATTATACTACTACTGGGACAATACTACTCAGACAAAATACAGGTTAGTAATATTATAAGTCTAACTGAGCTATTACTATTGCATAATAAATTCATATCACTAGATAAATGAGAATATTGTTATGGAGGTATCTACTTGTCTGATGCCGTTATTAGGCAAAATATCATTATCGATCTTTAATATAACAGCTATTTTAAAATTCCCTTACTGTTGTATAGTAATATAATGTTCTTCTGTTTCTTTATTAAATAATAGCAATTTGAAACCCTTACAAAAGTAATATTAACATTGTTTACAATTTCCATTAACCATTTTAAAGCAAAGTGCTGTTAAATGCTCTCATGATGTTCGCAGCATTAAAACCTCCCTTCAACGAATTTACTTTGAGTGGCTGCTTTCGTTTTTTATTTAATTCTTTATAAACATCACATGTGGAAGTTAAGTAAATTTACGAACCTTCGGATGAAAAAATTATGTAATAATATGATATTGCTTTAACATACAAATACGTGTAATGTAGGTCGGCACCAAATATACAAATCTAGGAAATTTGTGGAGAATTGAATATATAATAAAGTAATTTTACAGTACTTATTTAGACGTTAAACAGACCTTAGAAGTCTAAAGGAGAGAAGAGCTATTTCATGTATGTTATTAGTATCCAAATCATGAAAATTCACAATAACATAGTTGACTGGCTCTTATTATATCCGTCACTTAAGCGCCATGGAGTCCGCGAAAGACAGCATGTATTAGTAATGACCTAGAAACCTAAATAGCAACCGTGCCCGATAAGGAGAACCCGGTCAAAATAATCGATGTTAATCGTGTTACTTTCTTAACCTTTTATGTAATGTGTACAAAAAACTTTAACTCCGGTACAGTACACAAGGCTATACCAAACGCTCTTTGAGAACTAAGTTTCCTAGTTGTTGCTAGATTTTTTTTTATTAAAGAAACGAGACGGAACTTTTCACCTGATGACGAAACACTTGTAATAGTACGATATTACAATGACATACACTGCTCCACATAATATTTATCGATTTGTAGTATATGTAGCATAGTTAAATAGCTTCACTTGTCGAACCTACGACCTGGAAGTCTCCCTGCTTCACTTATTACAGTCTTGTGAGACTTACTAGTAACAAGCACTTTCAACCAGCAAGTTAATGAAGCAGGTATATACAGACATGAAAAGATATCTTTATTCATTAAAAGTATATATGATGTAAATAATAGTAAGTAATGCAATATTTTTCCACTCTTTCTAAATCTTTTATAGATAGGATACAATGTGTTTTTCTAAAGCAATTTCAAAGCTTAGTAAAGAACTAATAAAGGGTGTCTGGCGGCAGATTTATATTTTAAAAAACGAACATCTCAATAAGTTATAAACAGTGCGGGGGGAAGGTGGTGTCATTAGAATCACCGATCGTGCGGATTTCTTAGTCACGATGTCGCAGTGGTCGGGTGAGCATCGCGCGTTCGCTATTAAAGCATTTTTAAGAGTATCGATTCTTACTTACTCTACTTTTTTTGTGGGGCTACCTCAAAGAGAGAGTTTACGCCAACAATCCGCGAACTGTTGTGGACTTAAAAGAAAATATTCGGCGAGAAATCAGCGCAATAGAACCAAGTTTACTGCAGCGTGTGGCACGGAATACGAGGCTCCGTTTCGAACAGTGTGTGCAACAGGATGGAAGACATTTGGATGACATTATTTTTAAAAAATAAAATCCGCATTTGTACTCTATCTTTTAATACTTTTAGTAAATTTATATGTCAAACATATTATTTTTTATTTAAATTTGAAAACATAAATCTACCACCAGACACCCTGTATTAACTACTACATATGGTTTTTAAACCAAACATTGTCTTGATGTAAATTTCTGCAACTTTATTTTATTATTTTCTATTCCTTCAGCATTAATATCCTTATTCAGCCTGCTAAAATCATAAGGAGTGAGGTAGCATCTAACCAACCAACATTTTCTCATGGACGCGGTTTAGTTTGATTCATACTTTATCCTAAAAATCGATCAATTTTTTCGTTTTGATTTGATTATTACAAAATAAATTACAAGTCAAAAGATTGTTACTAATAATCGATCTATGTCTTGAAGGTTATATACATATATGTTACGTATTCTTTAGTGACGTAACTTAAGTTAGAAGTACGAAAAACCCTAAGCCTAACTTCGCTAAGTCGGTCAAGGGTTAGGTGCGGCTTGCATTGAGTCTATCGAAACTATTTGTAACGCCCACGGATATGTCCCGGCAAGTTGACCCTAATGTTTATCTAGATCTAATATAGTTCTAAAATTTTATAAAGATATATGTCGAGAAATAGCAGTGACAAGAAAATAAAAATTAAATTATATTGGCAATGGACCAAAACAAACAATTAGATGCTAGTGCTTCATCGGATCACATTACAATAAGTCCTTTCACATCGATGACCTAGTACTACTAGTTTTTCTATCAACAAGATCGTTCTCAAGTATTCTCCGTGACTGTTATTTCATGTTTATTTATTGTAGTAAGTGATATGAATATATCCAATTTCAATATATAAATAATTCCAATATTAAGATCAACTCGAGGTGTAAAAGCATAATGTTATGATCATATATTGTGTTGTATTCAAACAAAAAAAAAAAAACTATTTAATTTAATATAAAACCGATATTTTTTCACATGATTCATACAGTTTTTAGTTCTTTAAATTTAATTGTATATGCTATAACAGTTAAATACTTACATACAGTTGTAGACGTAAATATTTGTTTACTAGCGATAGACGGCAACTTACCTGAAAAGACAAGAGTATATCAAATAAATATATCTTAATAATTAAAAAAAAAATCTTAACAAAATGCCCTGATTTTTTAAGCAGAAGAATAAAACATTAGTTAATATTTGCTTTTCATATACTAAATATCTTAATATAGGCTAGAATATTCTTAATTAATATAAAATAAAATCCACTTAATATTCTTCAACTTATATCTTTAGTTAAAGCTAAAAAGCTGAAAAGAAAATAAACACAAAACAAAAGGGTTAAGGATTTATATTATAAATTAAAAAAGAACATTCGCCTCGTCCTCAGTTTAGGTCAATGAACCCAAAGACTACAACAGCTGAAACTATGATCCTTATATATGTATATACTTGTATTTCCTATTCTTTACTATTGGTATATATATTTCAATCTGTAAATTTTAATTTGTTAAAAGAAGACGATTGGATAACAAAAGGACTTAACTATCCTTTTATTGTGGAGGAAATCTTTGAGAGGATTCGTCTGTGAGAAAATTAGGGTTATGTGGTGAGCTCAAGTATCTTGTTGTTGTTACATTAAACCGCATTATATTACATTTTTATGTATTATATAGTATCGCAGTTTTTTAATTTTTTTTACGTTTTGCTTGTCTTATACGTTGCTCTTTTTAAAAAGGTATATCATCAGCTCAACCAATAAATTTCCGCTCCTGGACCATTCACCAAAAAACCGTCTTGTGCTTTTTAAATCTAATGACTGTTGGCGATTTTTTTTGGTCTTCTGTCTGCAACTACTTTTTTTAATGGAAGAGATATTTAACGAGTACCATGCTTCTGGGAAAAGACAAGCTTGTTTAGTATTTGCACTAAGTTAAACAGCCTCTAGAGGCCTCGAGATCTCTCAAAGAATAGACCAATGCTAGAGAGAGCCTTAACTTCCTCAACATCATCGCACGCTCGCTATTTTGCGACAAACACGAGTCTGTCTCGATTTGTCGTGCTCCCTGGGTTCATTTAATCGACAATGCACGACCTTTAAAACACAATCTAAAACTATTTTAGTCGACTTATGCAATAGAAATAGGTTATCTTAGTCTTAGTCTTAATAGCCCGTGATTCAATAGTTCTATAGACTGTTCTGTCAACACAGCGTCTTCCGATGCGGCGGTCGGAAAGTATGAATATTATTTTTGAATGTTAACCTCTTGTTATATTATATTGATGATGATGATGGAATGTATATAATATAAAATTAAAATGTTCACCAATACAGTTCATGTAAATGAAGCCGCCGATAATTTGGTCGCGCGGTCGCGAAGCTCAATTCAGGTCGCCGCGCTTTGACGAGGCGCGTTTCACTTTCCGCAGCGGCTAACCTTTATCCAAGCCTTGATGCTGAAGTAAACTCAAACGATTTTATATTCATATAATGATCTACTTATTTTATCGTACTGACTCCACGCGATATCAAAAAATAAACTTCACACTTTCCACGTTGATTTCATGATAATACACCTACTACTGTGATTGTAGACGGAGACTGTGATCAGAGCGGTCTGATTATAAAGCTCAGCAGAAGAAAGCTATATATTATATAGATTTTGGATAGCATATTGTATTTATTAACTTGTAATATACTAAATTATTTTATATATATATATTAATTCGAAGTTTCTCTGCGCGATCGAATCAGAAATGTGAAGATCCGCAGAATAACTAAAGTCGTCGACATAGCCCAAAAGATTGCTAGACTTAAGTGGCAGTGAGTAGAGCACATTGCTCGAAGGATCCGCGGCCGATGAGGCAGTATGATCCTCGAGTAGCACCAGCATACTGGTAGATGTAGTATTGGGAGACCTCCCTCTAGGTAGACTGACGATCACGTGAAAATCGCGGGAACCCACTAGAAGCGAGCAAAGCGGGACCGATAGATGTCAAGATCTTTGATGAGGCCTATATCTAGCAATGGACGTCTATCGGCTGATGATGATGAAGAATGTACTAAATGCTCAGCAATGTAAAACTGATATAATTCAATTAAGCAGTTTTTCTGTTAGATCCCTAATTACACTTTAAACTAACAGTACTGCGGAAGTATTTAAAGACCCATTTAATAAAAAAAAAAAAAATTTGTTACTTCTTTACTTGCTAATTATACTTAGCGGCTCTTAATTTTACTTTCGTCTTTACCAGGACTTTAAATTTTTTGTTAGCTAATGAAGCTAACTCAATTACGTATTTTTTTTTCTTTTATATCTATATTTAACAGAGAACTTTAGGAAACGACTTGTTTTATTCATTAAATAGTACTTTCATTAGAAAAAAACCTAAACAAAAATTCAGCATCTCTCATGAATCTCCCTTTCATCTCGTTTTTTAACATTGCTGGAGCAATTGAACAGTTTAAGTTTAATGCATGTATTTAATACTTTGTAAAGTACACTATTAGAGTTTTGAGCGAAGCTAAGCTTCATATAAATATAAGTAGTGATAAATGAGAACAAAGATCACAATGGGGTGAACGTGGCCAACATACGAGAACAATTACTCCCGGTTAATACAGTGCAATGGGGCTGCAGCTCATTGTTTTGTTTCACTGAACTTAGTACATCGCTCGTTCACTTTACACCCTGTTTAATTTTTAATGCTTCAGAAAATCATACTTTTTTCGCAAATATTTAAAAAATCGCAGTTTCAACAGAAAAAATCCATACTGTTGGTTGGTCTCTATTGTCTTTATTGACGCTGTAGCGTGTGAAATTACAATGGTAACGAGACTAACGTCTTAAGTGTGAAAGTGTGTTACTATTGTAACTTAAACTATTTTCTCATGAGCAAGCGTCTCACTTATCATCAAGTGAACGTCTTGGTCATGTAATCGCTTTGTCGAATAAATAAAAAGTTATATTAAAGGTAACAAAATAGGAACAATGGCGGAGTATTGTGTAATACTGTTCAATAGTTCGATAGGTTCGCGTATTACCTACTCCAGTACCCCCGTTTGAGTATTAAGGATTTTACGACCTCATTAAAAAGCTCGGCCGAAAGCCGGTGAAAAATCATAAAATTTTAAAACTCCTATTGGACGCCTTCTTGTTAAGATACTCAAATTAAAAGAGATTTAGCTATTATATAACATAAAAATATATGTATAAGAGATTTCCACCTATACAGAGACTCATAACAATATTTCAGGAACCATTAGATCTAGACTAATTTTGGTAGGTATAATTCTATTATCGAATATAAGGCAACGAATTGGATTTTACGAAGTTATTAATACTAACAGAACCATATATAATTACTTATGAGATAGCCATAGATCCATTGACTCATCACGAGACTTTCAAAACTATTGTGTTAGACGTAGTAATTCAAAATTTGATAGAGATTTTGTTTCTGTCATTTAGAGATCAGTTAAGAATTAATTTTAAAAAAAATGTCATCCCCAAAGGGAGTTGTTACGATGAGGAAAAGCAGGTGAGGAACAGCTAGTATAACATAAACATTTTAAGTACTTGTACTTCATACTGTTTTCATCGAATACCTCGATATGGTACTAACCCACTGTCGTATTTCATCTATTAGTGAATATTACAAACTAAACCAATCTATGCTCAGTATTACCGGTGAAGAACTACATCTTTATCTGTCTATGGTGATGATAGAAACATCTAATGTATAATAAAATCAGCCCTGAGAAAAATTGAACTCCGGTCATTGCAGTACACACAGTAGACAAAATGAAATAATATATAATCATTACGCCAACTGTTGTTTACTGTTTCAAAATTAATATTTGTTTGTTTGTATACACAATTAATGATCAAATAAACTAAATTGACATCTGTTTACCTTTCATATATACAAATAAATTGATCACCTACATAGAAACAACATAACCTAATACAAATGTTAAAGGAATCTATTCTTAATGAGTTTCATAATCATTCGTTCTATATTAATACATTTAAAATCGAATATGTTTTAAATAATACAATGTTTTACTTAATATAATAATATAGGTTGATTTCTATACTTTTATATGTAAAGTCGTTCAAAGCAACAAAGTAATAGTAAAGCTTTGTTCTACTTTGTAAGGTATGAGCGCTTTTGAACTCTGATTCTATAACATTGTACGTAGTTTTAACAATATAATCGCTTTCTTAACTGAACTCACATTTAAACCATTTAGTCTGTATTATTTAGTATTATAAATAAAGTAAAAAGTTAATTTAATAACAAAGCTTTTTTTAAATTTAGTTTTGAAACGATCAATAAGTGTCAAGTCATACAAAAGTTACATCTTATTGAAATACGATGTATGTGTGTTTATTTTGTTTACTCTAACTTAATGATTATTATATTTATTGAAAGATACTTATTCCGTCAAGTTATATGTAAATATTAAAATTTGTTTGTTAAGCTATATGATTAATGATACATTTGTCTATTAGCTGCTACAGTATTAAATCTGTGTTATAAATAAGATGTTAACAATATACAAGTATATGAAAAATCACTTGAAAGAGACAGACAAAATATTTTTGGAAATTAAAAAAGTATTTCCTGTTTAATAGATTATGTTATTTACATTCTTACTAATAATTGTTTTTGTTTTGTATAAATAATGTCTTGATGGGTTAGTGAGGTGACAAGGTCGGACGTACTGTACGTTTTTAAGAGGCACGGGATCGATCCTACTTCCGGTGAGGAAAAACATTGTGACGATATCGACATATTCCAAAAAACATTCATCTTTCGCGAACATACAATATCCACTAGGCCAGCATAGTGGATAAATGATTACGACTTTCTACTATTTGGAAAAAACTCATAGTTCTAGTAGTGGGAATCAGTTTGTTTTTTATTAATAATAGATTACTCCAAGTACGTACGGATTGAAAGGGATGAAGCAGCCGGTTGAGGGTACTGATGAATATTTACATGGAGGAAAGAAGTGAAATTAATTAACACGGGCGTCGTGATAAATGAATAGCATTCACGACCGCGTTCAGGTGCTTCAAACTTTGTAGAGTAATAAATTATTTATGTATCGCTACAATTTTAATTGATTTTATAATTATTTCAAACATTAGTAATAATACTCGTTATCAAAGATATCACATACACTGGCGAAAATCTTGAGTTATATTAAAGTATATTTTACTTAATTTCTAAGTTGTTTACTAAGTTACTAAAGTTATTAATTTTGTAGGAATTAATATATTAGTAATTCAGCTAAGTCAAACTTTCAGAAAGACGTCAATCGACGAATCCATCTCGTCTGGGCAGCATCTTCTCGTCTCTGATACGAGTGTCTGAAGACAAAAGTCTTCAACTCGTGTTTGTTGCCAATGTTGATTTGTGGGACCCAAACGTGGCCTTTCACTAAGGCCTTATAAAAAGGCTCAAAGTCAATCAAATGGCAATGGAGAGGGCTATATGCTCGGAGTTCCTCTGCGCGATAGAATCAGAAATGAGGAGAACCGCAAGATCACAATGGTTACCGGTTAGCTCTAAAGATTGCTTGACTCTAGTGGCAGCGAGCATTGATAGAGGTTAGGTTTCCCTATATACCCAACGCTGGTACGCAACCCACAAGGTTGACTGACAATCTGGTGAAGGTCGTGCGAAGCCACTGGATGCGGGCATAGCAGGACTGGTAGAAGTGGAGATTTTCGAGGAAGTCCTATATCCAGCAGTGGACGTCTATCGGCTGATGATGAATATATGAGTATAATTATTAATTGATTGGTATATATACAGTAGTGTGGCGGATATTTTGCGCTCGTCTCCTTGAGACAAGGTGATGAGACTCGTTTACCCCAGTAATTTCGTTAGCTATAACGCCGTTAAAATCGAAACCATCGTAATGTTTGCACACTACTGTTAGTCGGCAGAAATAGGAGCTGCGGTGTTATCTACCTAGGCGATATCCGGCAACAGAAATCTACTACCAGTAACTAAAGAAAGAACAGTAAATTCAGGTTATCAATGATTGAAAATGTCAATAAAAGAAAATATTGTTAAATCTTGTCTCATCATCTAGCAGTAGACGTCTACTGATCGAGATAGGCCTCCCCCAAAGATCTCCACATCGATTGCTGTCTGCATTCAGTTGCTTTACGCGACCTTCACCAGATCATCAAACTATCTGATCGGGGGGCCTGCCAATACTGGTTTTTCCGGTACACGGTTGCCATTCGAGGACCTTGCTGCTCATCGACCGTCAGTCCCTCGAGCGGTGTCTCTGCCAATTGCCACTTGACATCTTTTGGACTATATTGGTGACTTAAATTCTCCTGCGGAACTCTTCGTTTCTGATTGGATCACACAGAGAAATCCCGAGCAACTAGCAATCGCGAATCTTGTGTATTTCTATAGTAAGTTAATGCTTTTATTAAATTAGTCTGTAAATCAACATGAGTTTTGTATAACAACCCCAAATAAATATGATATATAACAACGTCGTTTCAGATAATTTCGATTAGAGATTAGTATGATTTTCTATATTAAGCGCTTAACATCGACCTAAACTCAAGTTCTAATCGAATAAGAAAGCAGTACCTGAAACGGGATACATTTCGTGAGATCATAACTAACTTGATCTAAGATAAACTTTGTCCGGACGGTTCATAATAAAGTTACACGAGTTTGCCGAAACTCGTCATATGAGACTGTTTGTTGTGTCTCGTTGTTTGTTTATGATTCCTGGTCGTCGATCATATTTCCTAACAATCTTCCGCCAATAAAATTTTAACGGAAGCGTTGTGAAGTAGAAAATTAAACAATTTTAAAATAGCATAAGAAAACCTTCAAATGCTGTATTTAACTTAAAAGGATCTACAAAAGGTTTTGTTATTAATCTAGAGAAAATTACACGTTCAAACAATAAAGGAAAGCTTATAGGCATAGACAAGACTATTTACACTTGTTTAAAATTATTGTTTATACATTAGACTTGAAATTTGTCTGAAATACTCCTTAGGAGCAACCGCAAATGACTTTCTATAGCAAACGTTACTATAGCAACCGCATAATAAACGCGATGAATTAGAAATATAATGATGAACGATCTATGAAATTATCTACAAATAATTCTGCGACGAAAAGTCGTCTCCTCGTGTCGATACGTTCACTAGTTTTCACGTGATTATCGTATAGAGAAAACCCTTATTTATTACTAAATATATTTAGATATATATAATTTGTTGAATTGTATTTTTCAATGAAATACCTGTCATCTGAAGTGGTTACTACACAAGCGAGGCCTTCAACTAATACTTCATCATTGTCACAAAAAATCCTATAGTAAATGTAGTAAACTCTGAAGTAATGCGTTATTATAACTAAAGTGTTTTAATCTAAAATATTAATCTATTTTTATTTTTACTGTTATATGTAACGCCTCAGACGATTACTAAACAATGCATATACCCTCATCCATCACCATACAAATAAAAAGTGAGATAAATATGATACATCTAGTGAATTTATACAAAACAGGTCAAGAAGAGCTGATTGCTTTTCCTGCAATATTACAAGCAATTTATCTCAAGAAGGATTGAGAATTATAACAAACTCTTCAAGTTACTTCTTAGATAATGAGGTAAATAACCCGAACGTTACAACAAAATTATATTGTTTATTATATGGCTACAATTTATATACAAATTCCTGTAAGAAATATTTCCATAAAAATAAAAAATTACATCATACGATGTCTTATCCTACTTTATTCTCGATCATGTAGCTTCTATAGATAATAATTCGTTTGTATCGTATTAACTAATTCCTTCCTCATTTAATTAAAGCCAAAATCTAATAAAAACATTTTTTCATACATAATTTCCATTAGATTCTATATGGAATCGAAATCATAATAATTAAACTGGTGGTAGAACTGTTGCCGGAGACAGCTTTGATAGCTACCAACAATTCCTCTCCGCAACCGCAAATATTTAACTCTCTTGCATTAAACTAAAGATAAAACTCAACATCATAGTTTATGGAAACTACAAACTTGACATTGTTTGAAATTACTGAGGTAACATAGTGTTAACTTCCCACCAAAGCTTTCCTGCTGTGCTGAGTCAGCTACGTCACTACCGAATCATTATTACGAACTTTACGATCGGCTGTATTTGAATTTTAAGTATACATTAAAAAAATTAAGTATACATACCAACGTAAAGTAATTGTTATAGAAAAAAAAAAAAAAAAAAAAATCATAACAAGCCATTAGCGAAATATCATACCCTCAATTGTACTCTTTAGGTAATAACATTAATTACTAAGAGAAGGGTTATTAGTTGAGAAAGTATGCTTAAGTTTATTTTTTTTTTTTTTTTTTATTATTGTTTTATACAACAAAGTAATCAAACAAGTGAGGCGATCACCTGATGGTAAGTAATACGCTTTCTCATTACAAAGTGGCGCTAGTTAGGATGATATACACAGCACCACATTGTAATCTTCGCCTTGAACCGTACTATGTTAAAAACATAAAGCGCCTGAGATAAGTATGACTGTGTTAAAATTCCTAGTAATTAAGTATATCTAATGTAGTGTTTAATCTTTAAGTATACCTAAAACAGCGTATGTAAAAATTTGTTATAACGTAATTATTCACACAACATAAAGGAATTGTGTTGTAACAAGCAATTTAAAATTAAACCGCTTTGCCCGCAGTCAGAAACCGATTCACACGCAAATTGATCGCCTGGATATCCGGATGCAATTGGTCCGACCGAATTCAGTTTATTTTAAACGAATATTTAATTTCTGCGTACATTGTTAAAACTGATTTAAGTCATCACAACATTATAGGAAAGTAGACAGGGTGAACTTCCTGTAGTTTGTTTTTTTATATATGTTACTACTGTTCTATAGTAAACGTTAACAATTATGGAATAATATATTATTATTTTGATCTTTATTATTTTTCAGTTTAAAGTTGGTAATAACTTTATATTTTTTTTAATATGAAATAGATAATTAAAGTATCATCATCATCATCATTATCAGCCGATAGTCATCCACTGATGAACATAACCCTCCCCCAAAGACCTCCACATTCATCAAACCTGGGCTGCCCGCAGCCTTCACCAGATCCAGGCCTGCCAACACTACGTCTACCGGTACGCGATCGCCATTCGAGGACCTTAGTGCTCCATAGGCTGTCAGTCCTTCGAGCGATGGGCCCTGCCCATTGCATTTGAGGCTAGCAATCTTTTGGACTATGTCGATGACTGTATTTCTCCTGCGGATCTCCTCATTTAATTAATATTAAACCAATGTAATATGAAGGAATTTGGGCCATTTCCCACCACGCTGGCCCAATGCGGGTTGGTGGGAGCCAGAGCGTTGCTTGTTGATCACTAGATTGAAACACGAGCGGGTGAGGTTGATTGGGCCCCTTAAACCCCGGTTATCAGTTACAAGTTTATTATATACTATTTTCTATACTGTATATTTTTGGAATATATCAACTTCCATTTTGCATTTATCCATTTATCTGAAGCGACCGAAGAGAAAAACATGTAAACTTATAAATATACCTTACAATAGATTTTAATTGCTGAAGTTAGTCTTAGTTTTTTTTTATTTTTATCTATTAAGCGAGTAGACGAACGGGAAGTTCACCTAATGGTAAGTGATACGTCTGCCCATAACAAAGGCGCTAGTTAGAAAGGTATACACTGTACCACATTGCGCTCATCGCCTTAAATCATAAGAAAATAGGCTATACGGTGGTATCTATCACCTACCACCAGTAAAGTAGTACAGAATAGTATTTCCAGATACAAAATAGATATCTATTATTTATACAGAGAAATTCTATTGGGGTCACATAGATTGTCTGCTTTGAACATTATTTCCTTGAAAAGTTAACTATAATCAATTTTCGTAACAGTGAAATAGTTGAAAGTTTAAAAAAAAAAATAGCTTTTTTGAAGATAAATTGGTGTTGTCTCTGTTGCCGGAGACTGTCTAAATTGGTATCACAACACTAGCACCACTTTGTTATGAGCAGGCGTATCACTCACCATTTGGTGAGATACCTGAGTTTCCGCTCGTCTCGTCGCTTCGTAATATAAAAAAAATACTTTATGATGTATTCTTATTGATTTCAAGTGTAACATTAAATCTCAATTATGGTTCTGAAGAAAACTGGTGAAGATCCTAACAATTGTTAATCTTTAAAATCGACGTAAGATGTAAACAAAATGTCCGCCGTGAACATTTTAAAATGTTATCACCGTATATAAAGAAATTAAATAACCGTAGGGAGAGGTCAGTGTTAAAATATTTCCCCTCATCGACAATTGCACAAAAGCCTCATTGTAGACATTTATTAATCCACTAGTCGACTGGGTTTTATAGCCTCATCAAATAACGTGGTCGCGGGGAATCGTAAACTCAATTTCCGTGAACAATTTACCATGGTTACCTGATAGGTATTCATTAATTATTCCTTTATATTAATCTCAGATTTATACACAATCAACATATATTATATTAAAAAGAATACACTCTCTATGGATAATTTTATCATCATCATCATGAACTGACATATTATCAATTGACCATTGGCGGACGTATTGAAGGAATCAATATAATACTAATGTACTATAAGTAGACCGTCTAAGGAGTCCCGCAGTACAACTTATGGGACCTAAGTCAACCTCATCTGCTCTTGGTGCATCCTGCTAAACAATAAACCAGGTTCTGGCTGTCACCATCCAACATTGGGCTAGCGTGGTGAGAAATGGTCCAAATTGCTACATATGAACGCCTACAACCGATGGCTCCTTGTGGCGATCGGTACTAGGCGTCATGCTGACTATAATGGACGTTGGGAAGCACCGGAATCAGGGCAGCAAAGGACGACAGTCCAACAGTGGACATCTGTCGCCTAGTGATGATGGTGATTAGTAGTTTAGGTTGGTACCACCACAGCACCTATTTCTGCCGCCAAATAGTACTTTGAAAACATTGCCGTGTTTCGGTTGGAAGGGCGCTGTACCTAGTATAATTACTAGGATCACAACACTCAATAGCTTATATCTCAGGCGACGAGCGCAATATGGGGCAGTGTATACCATCCTAACTAGCACCTCGTTCTTATGGGCAGGCGTATACCATCGGCAGAACGTCCCGCTCGTCTCGTCGCTTAAGTGAATAAAAAAAAATTGTAACTCGACATGAAACGTATAGCGTATTCATAGTCGGAATGATAGAGATACATTCAGGACGCAGTTTTGCAACTGAATTAAAAAAAAAACACTCATGTAACTGCGTCGTTGAAAAAAAAACTACTTTCCGTACGCGTTCCCCAGTCAAGAGAAATTGTGGGCGAATTTATTGAGCACACGAAGAATTACGTACATTCCGCCATCATGTATTTGAATTTACGATTTATGTTTTTAATAATTACACGATATTAATTTACGTAGTAGTAGTATTTCTTTATAATATATATATATATATAAGATTTCCACTTTAAAACCAACCATAAAGCCTCGGGACTTGAAATCTAGTAAGAATATTCATCTTATCGAGTATAATTCCCACTATCATCATCATCATCAGCCGATAGACGTCCACTGCTGGACATAGGCCTCCCTCAAAGATCCCCATATCTAAGCTAATCAACAGACGAGGCTGCGGCGCCCACCAACCCGCATTGGGACATCGTGATGGAGAATAGCCCAAATCCCACCAAATGAACCCCCTACAAAAGTTCTTACTATGATCAATACAAATGTATATATACAGCCTATGTCCAGCAGTGGACGTCTATCGGCTGATGATGATGATGATGATATATATATATATATACATATTAAGATGAATATGTCTTTACCAAATCATACTCAAGGTCTTGAGATACAAGCTTAGCTTCGTTCAAGACCCGCGGTTTCTCAGTATACATGTAAATGTAGATACTGCTAATAAATTATTATTATTAGTATTGTTAAATATATATATATGCTGTTCCTCGCCCGCTTTGCTGCATCATCCCCGGAACACCGTTTCGGGAACGAATTTTATAAAACCTGTCCTGTTCCCCGTCCTTTACTGGCCATAATATAAAATTAGGGCTGAAATTATTTTGTGTGTTCAATAATATTGTTCATAAAAAACACTTGAAATTTGTCTGAAATACTATAGCAAATGACTTTCTATAGCTACCGTTACTATAGCAACCGCATAAATAAAACGTAATGAAAATGATGAGGGATCCATGAGTTATAAAAAATAAATAGTCTATAACAAACTACAAATCATTCCGCATCGAATAACGTTCCCATGTCGATATGTTCACTTGTTTTCACGTGATTGGCGAACAAATAAAACCCATTTTCATTGTATACATAGATATATATAGGATAGATTATATACTATATTTTAAGTTATTTAATATTATTTAGAGTGACAAACGAGGAGATTCTACGACGAGTCCACCAAAAAAGGGAACTTTTGCAGACCATCAAGATGAGAAAAGTATCGTATCTCGGCCACGTGCTCAGGCATGACAGATATGATCTCCTCCAACTCATCTTGATGGGAAAAGTTGCCGGTAAAAGGAGTGTTGGTCGTAGAAAGAAATCATGGTTACGCAACATCCGAGAGTGGACGGGAACTGCGAGTGCCGTCCAACTATTTCGCCTCGCAAGAGACAGAGTTAAATTTGGAGAACTGACCGCCAACCTTCGCTAGTCGGAGAGGCACCTTAAGAAGAAGAAGAATATAATTTCGCATTATTACAAATAAAGCTTTAATTAGAATTTTGAAAGCACTATTAGAACGGTTTTCTATTAAAATACAAAAGTCTCAAAGGTCTTCCTCCTTTAGAAATTAATTACGGAATGAGGTTAAGATGTACTTAAATGTTTACTTAACTAGATTAGTACCGTGCAGTATTTTCTATATACTTTTTAAAAGTATTTACAAATCAAAAAATAGTAATTTTATTTATTAAACAATATTAACAGGTACTTAATAAAACCTTGTAAGTTCCAAGGACAGTTTTTGAAATCTGGAACTTTTTTTATATATACTACAAATGTTTTAATACTATTATTTGACGTCAGAAATAGGCGCTGCGGTGGTACCTACCCAGAGGGTTTCCGGCAGACGATAACCAGCAACAGAGACCTAACACCAGTAAACAACATTCCCGTCACAAAAGCATTTAAAAAGCTTTCGTGTTGCTGAAATGAACGAAAGATATGTTAAATGTTTGGCGATTGTCCAAGAAAACTGCAAAAATGTTAAAATGTAAGAAAAGCTGCACTGAACACTAGAAATTTCACAACGCTGAAGTAACAGTTGCAAGTTGCATTTTGCACTGAACTCTAGAAGCTTCACAAGACTGAAGTAACAGTTGCAAGTTGCATTTTGCACTGAACTCTAGAAGCTTCACAAGACTGAAGTAACAGTTGCAAGTTGCATTTTGCACTGAACTCTAGAAGCTTCACAAGACTGAAGTAACAGTTGCAAGTTGCATTTTGCACTGAAGTCTAGAAGCTTCACAACGCTGAATTAACAATTGCAAGTTGCATTTTGCACTGAACTCTAGAAGCTTCACAACGCTGAAGTAACAATTGCAAGTTGCGTTTTGCACTGAACTCTAGAAGCTTCACAAGGCTAAAGTGTCAATTGCAAGTTGCATTTTGCACTGAACTCTGGAAGCTTCACAACGCTGAAGTAACAGTTGCAAGTTGCATTTTGCACTGAACTCTAGAAGCTTCACAAGACTGAAGTAACAGTTGCAAGTTGCATTTTGCACTGAAGTCTAGAAGCTTCACAACGCTGAATTAACAATTGCAAGTTGCATTTTGCACTGAACTCTAGAAGCTTCACAACGCTGAATTAACAATTGCAAGTTGCATTTTGCACTGAACTCTAGAAGCTTCACAACGCTGAAGTAACAATTGCAAGTTGCGTTTTGCACTGAACTCTAGAAGCTTCACAAGGCTAAAGTGTCAATTGCAAGTTGCATTTTGCACTGAACTCTGGAAGCTTCACAACGCTGAAGTAACAGTTGCAAGTTGCATTTTGCACTGAACTCTAGAAGCTTCGCAACGCTGAAGTAACGATTACAAGTTGCATTTTGCACTGAACTCTAGAAGCTTCACAAGACTGAAGTAACAGTTGCAAGTTGCATTTTGCACTGAAGTCTAGAAGCTTCACAACGCTGAATTAACAATTGCAAGTTGCATTTTGCACTGAACTCTAGAAGCTTCACAACGCTGAAGTAACAATTGCAAGTTGTGTTTTGCACTGAACTCTAGAAGCTTCACAAGGCTAAAGTGTCAATTGCAAGTTGCATTTTGCACTGAACTCTGGAAGCTTCACAACGCTGAAGTAACAATTGCAAGTTGCGTTTTGCACTGAACTCTAGAAGCTTCACAAGGCTGAAGTATCAATTGCAAGTTGCATTTTGCACTGAACTCTGGAAGCTTCACAACGCTGAAGTAACAATTGCAAGTTGCGTTTTGCACTGAACTCTAGAAACTTCACAACGCTGAAGTAACAATTGCAAGTTGCGTTTTGCACTGAACTTTAAAAGCTCCACAACATTGAAGTAACAATTGCAGCGGCTACGGTATAAGAATATTAAATTGAAAATGTCATTTGAGTCGCAGTTTTCACGCGATTGAGAGAATTGTATCAGCTGATTTATACGACGGAAGCGGAAATTTATTGTTGTACACACTCAGCTCTCTTCCGGTTTTTTTTTAAGAGTGTAATAACCAGCAAGACGTTCAGCTATAATAATAATGTGTTGTAAGTTACGATGATATACTTTCATTTTTGTTGATAATAGCTGAAAATTATTATTTAATAATTTGTAATGATAGTAAGTGATATTCTACGCCCGCCCATGATAAAGAGGCGTTAGTTACGACAGTTTATGCTGCACCACATTGCGCTCGTCGACCGATACATACGGTGTTAAGTCTCGTCACCCCATAATTAAACTAGTTACAAACGCCCTTTAAACCGTAATACAGTTATGTTTACACGTTTGGCGGCAAACAATGACAGCCTGAACCCTTTGCAGTACTGCACTACACACGGAATGGAAATAATTAGTGATTAAGTTAGATGTCTGTAATTCTTTGTTTTTTTTTCGTATCTATATATAAATTATTATTATTTATATATATATATATATATATCTATTACTATTGTAAATATACAAATTTCAATCTTTTCAAACTAGAACTCGTTAATATTTACATATAAGGTTGGAAAATATCTCCCTTCCGCTTTTTTGCTCTTTATTCAATGCTTTATAAAAAGTGTTACAGTAATCGGATTTAGTTCAAATATGCGCCGTTTTGTTCGATAATCTGTATCCATCTAGAAGGCAACTTCATAATACCTCCCTCGTAGAAGCCCCCCTCCTTATTTGCGAAAAACTCGGACAGCCACTTTTCATAAGCCTCTTTTGAGTTCAACTTTACACCACCAAGGGCGTTCACCATAGACAGGAACAGGTGGTAATCACTTGGCGCTATGTCCGGGCTATATGGTGGATGCGATAAAACTTCCCATTCAAGCTCCCGTAGCTTCTGACGAGTCATCAACGAAGTGTGTGGTCTGGCGTTGTCCTGGTGGAATACTACACCCTTCCTGTTGGCCAATTCTGGACGCTTCTGGTCGATCGCCTGCTTCAAGCGGTCCAGTTGTTCGCAGTAGATGGTAGAATTAAGCGTCTGGCCATATGGGAGCAGCTCATAGTGGATGATTCCCTTCCAATCCCACCAAACACACAGCAAAACCTTCCTGGCCGTCAATCCCGGCTTGGCCACTGTTTGGGACGATTCACCGGCCTTCGACCACGACCGTTTTCGCTTGATATTGTCGTATGTGATCCATTTTTGGTCGCCAGTCACCATCCGCTTCAAGAATGGGTCGAGTTCGTTCCGTTTCAGCAGCATATCGCAGGCGTTGATTCGGTCCAGAAGGTTTTTTTGCGTCAAATCATGCGGCACCCAAACATCAAGCTTTTTTTTGTATCCAGCCTTCTGCAGATGGTTTAAAATGGTTTGGTGACTAACTCCCATCTTCTGGGCGATGTCACGAGATGCCACATGCCGGTCTAACTCGATGTAGTCCATGATTTGATCGGTATTTGTCGTCACAGGTCTTCCGCCGGCTGGCTTATCCATGGTGTCGTTTTCACCGGCTCTGAATTGTCGAAACCATTCCTCCGCGGTTCGAAGTGATAGAGTACCATCCCCCAAAACACCATTAATCTCACGGAACGTTTCTCTAGCGGATTTGCCTTTAACGAAGGAAAACTTTAAAATAGCGCAAATTCGGCGTTAGTGAACTCGCATGTTTACACGTCTATAACTGTTGAACGCAATATCCAAACTAATTATGCATAGCGTCGTTTTGTAGGTTATGTCAAGACCTTTCAAATTATGTATAGTATTGCCAGATACGAGCTCTGTAGCGCTTTGTACATAGCCGCGAAATTCAAAAGACAAAAAGGCGGAAGGGAGATATTTTTCAACCTATTATAACAATAGGAGCTAATTTACATAAATAGCGAAAAAAATTGCTCAAGTAAAGTTAAAATATAAGTTATAATAGTATTATAGAAATGTTTAAAACATATTTATATTTAAATAATTATTTGTAAACATAAGAACAAATGTTTTTTGCACTCTTATACACACTATCAAACAATATTCGACAATTTTTTTAAACAAAATATATTAGAATTATTTCTAGTGATGTACTAAGTACAGTATTTAAAATGTTTATTACTATTCACTTTTTACTTTCTTCGGTCTTTCTTCCTTTAGAAAAAGAGTACAAGATTCTTTACTTTTTCTTCTATTTTCTTTCCTCTTCCTTTTTTTATCTTCACTCTTCCTCCTTTCTTTTTATATCCACTTCCTTCTTTCTCCTTACTTTCTTTATAATTAATTGTAATAAAAATGACGCGCTAGCAAGTACAACACTTCACGTCTTAGCGTTTATTGCTCCCAAAGAGTTAGACGAATAATATAATTATTTATTGAGGCCTATGTCCAGCAGTGGACGACTGATAATGATAATTTTTTTGTTACCGCAGTGTAATTAGTCGGTAACTTCCGCTAACTAATGCACCACGTACACGACGACAGAACTAAGAAAGTTTTCATCAGATCCATCCATCAGTCGGATCCACAGATATCTATCGTAGTAAAATTAGTTATTTTCGAGTTCATTTAACTACGATATTTAGTTATTATATGTATTTTACAAATCTTTTCTTCTTGATTAATAGGGAAAGTAATTGTTAAAGGAAACATGATATGTTAGCTTTAATGGAGTGTATTAATATAGAAATATAATGATTTATATGTGAACATTATTTTAACAAACGAATCTTTTCTCTCTTTTACTCTTTGTCACCCCAAAGTGCTCCACAAAGCTTTAAAAAGGCCTAAAATAAATCATCATTTATTATGTAGATGATTAAGTCGTTTTGCATTTTTCGTTCATGAAGAGAAATTTGATTTATTTAACTGTTTTTTTTTTATAATTAACAATGAAAATCCTCATTACGTACGATCTGGTGGTTAGGTTAGGTTAGGTTATTGGTCTATCAGCAGAGACCATTTATGTACCTCCTCTGAAATCCGGCGTCAAACATTAGTAATGTCACTGTGTTCCGGTCTCAAAGGCGTTGTAGCTAGTGAAATAACAGTTTTTTGTATTCCACGAGATGAGCGGTACCTTCATGCGATGGTAAGTGGTACGCCTGCTCATTACAACGTTTTGTTAGATAGGATGATATACATAGCCACACCATAGCCTTGAGACATAAGTTATTAATTCTCATTACCTCAGTAATTTCACTAGTTACATCGCACTTTAAACCGGAACGTAGTAATGTTTGTCGATAGAACTAGGCTTTACGGTGACACCTATCTAGTCGACTAACAACGCGGCTTAACATTTTATATCTCAAGCCGACAAACACAATGTGCTGTTGTGTATGTCAACCTAACTAGCGCCACTTCGTTATGGTCGATTCACTTATTATCGGGTGAATGTCTCACTCTCTTTATGGCATCGTTGAATAAGAAAAAAAAGTCATTGACAGGAAACCGGAAAGACCAACAACTTTCGTAGTTATGTGACCTCCACACGCTCCCTTATAACACAAAGCCAACAGTGCGAACATTAAGTGAACTGTTTACTTTTATACTGACTGAGTCAGTGCTTACTTTAAATGTTAATACCTACAAAGATTTTATATCCATTTTGAAGCTAAAAAGAAAGAAGAAGACTAAGTGAGAATGTTACGCAGAAATAAAGAACTTTAAAAACTTTATGCATATGACAGTATTAAGTATATCATTATTTTTGCTCATGATCAGGAGTCGCTGGAAGTTATCTCAAGAGAATTTCGAAGTGCGATCCATACGGAGCAAGTTTCGTCCAAAACACAAATTTAAACATTAAACTTCAAGAGTTGCACATGAATTACATAGCAGGAACATTTCCTAGTGAAACAAAGTTTCCAAATTTTATCGACGAAACTAGGGGATGAAATCTATTAGGGGGACCGGAAAGTAATGTCGTTTTCTTACGCTAAATACAAACACATACATTTTTAACGAGTCTTTATTTTTAATCAATGATGTATTCCCCATCATTGTCAATAACCTTTTGCCATCTAGTGAGTAAATTTTCAATCCCTGATCGATAAAAATTAATTGGTTTTTCGGCAAAATATCTAGAGATGGCATTTTGGATATCATCCAAATTTGCAAATGTTTTGCCACTTAAAAAGTGTTGCAGCGCTCGGAATAAGTGGAAATCCGATGGTGCAACATCGGGCGAATATGGTGGATGAGGCAGCACCTCCCACCCCAATTCATTAATTTTTTCTAGAGTTCGCCTTGCGCAGTGCGGTCTTGCATTGTCATGTTGGAGAATGACGCCTTTTCGGTTGACAATCGCTGGCCACTTTTCAATTAAAGATTGATTGACTCGCTGCAATTGTTCGCTGTAGAGGTCTGCAGTAACAGTTTCTCCAGGTTTCAGTAATTCAAAATGAACAATGCCGCGAATACTCCACCAAACACACAAAAGCGCTTTTTTGGGGTGTAAACCTGGCTTAGCAGTACTCCGAGGGATTTCATTTGGAGAGAGCCACTGCCTTTTGCGTTTTGGGTTATCATACAGGACCCATTTCTCATCTCCTGTGATCAAGCGATCAAAAAACGCTTCTGTGTTGTGTCGTTGAAGCAATAAGTTGCATGTGATTGATCGGTTAGCCTTATTCTGTTCGGACAGATTATGCGGGACCCAAACACCTGCTCTGCTTACTTTTCCAATCTGCTTCAAATGTTCTTGGATGGTCGACCAAGGTTTGTTGAGACTGTTTGACAATTCCTCGATCGTCTGACACGGATTTGCTTCCACTTCCGCCCTTAACACGTCGTTGTCTAACGCTGATGGTCTTCCTGATCGATACGAGTCGGAAAGATCAAAATTACCCGATTTGAACTTGGAAAACCACCTTTGGCATTTACGAATGTCCAGTGCATTTGGATAAACATCGCAAATGTTTTTGGTAGCAACTGTTGCGTTATTTCCCTTGCGAAACTCAAAGAGCATGCAATGCCGGATGTGTACCTCTTCTGGTATTTGGCTGGCCATTTTACCCAAAATTACAAAAAAAAATTGTAATTCAATTGTCTATAAGTAAAGAAATCACTATAACCTCACAATGTCTTTGGTACGCCTCTGAACAAAACAATGAGCTGACAAATGACAATCAAGTATTGGCATGCGCAGAAACGACATTACTTTCCGGTCCCCCTATTATTTGAAAAGAAAACGAAATTGTTAGGTACAGGGATATAATCTGGTCCTTTACATCACATGAACTCTATCACAACTAGGTACGGAAGTAACGATCTCTTCGTTATAACACGAATGGTCACTTGACGATGATGTTGATGCGAAAACGACATATATGATTGCTCCGCTGATGAATCTTTTTAAATCAGCGTATAAGATCTTAACATTGAAAAGCCGATACCCTGGCCGCGGTCCAGATTTGAAAACGAATTGACGAACGTCAGATACGGTATTACACAAAAGTCGAGGTCAAAAGTACTGCACTCAAGGCTTAGGAAAACCTTGTAAACAACAAAAGAGCCTAACACGGTTGCGGGAAACAACCTTTGTCAGAAGTTCCACCTACAATAACGCTTGAAGATTTAAAAATAGCATTACGATTTCATTTTTGAATAAATTATAACGATACCAACACTACGGGGTAAAGGGTTAAACAAACTCACTTGTTTTTTTGTTTGTTTAGACAATGGGCTAACATTTGCCCTCTATTTCATATGATATTAAGTAATGAATGGCACTGAAGATGGTAAAGCTTAATCCCTCAGTATACTCTGGTTCTCAGGCGTTGTCAGCCAAATCATAGTAAAGCTATTATGAAGCTATTTAAAATTTTAGGATGGTAGCTATTATACAGATCCGGAGAACTCTACAATCATTCAAGCTAATAGGTATGTCACTAGAAAAAAATGTTATCTACTGCACATCGGAAGCTACTAAAGCTTTTTCTTGTATACTTAATATTAATATTACCCCACTGGGAACGAAGCTTGATAAATATGTATGTATGTACTTAATATTTTAATAAACAAAAAATCTAGATACTATTTAATCCTTTTTCTAAAAGTAGACTTAAATTAAGTAACTAAAATGCGTTATGAACAACTGTAGCGGATCTTTTAAATCAAATGAAACTCGTAGGTCATTCACAGCTTCAGCGTTTCCCGCCGAGCCGACGTTCACTCAAACAAATGGATCTTTTTGCTTATTCTTCGCTGCTGATGAACCATAAACTATTTCTCTACTAAAAACACTAAACGAAAATACATTTGAGTCAGCCAAATCAAATTATTTTGACGGCGTCAGCTATACTTAATTATACTGTGTATACATAATTTAACCGTAGCCGTTTGCTAAAGTGTATCAATTTATATACTTACGTCAGGCTTTAATAATCAGCTTCGACTGCTGAAATAGTCTTTTTCGATCTGTGAACGAGATCTCAATAATACATAAGGTCCACTATTCTGGCTGCCATCCAGGAGTGAAAACGAATTGGCGAACGCCAACGTTAATGTCAAGGTCAAAACCGGAACACGCAACTTGTATACAGATTATAAAGATGCAATAAAACATTACAAATAAACATTTATAAGCAGATTTTAACTAAAACACTTTAACGACGATGATTATAACGATTTTAATGATGTATTTCTTACATTACATCATTACTTTCTGTTGTTTTTAATTATATCCAAACAGAAACATCTATTTAGCTTGAAAAGTTATCTTTTAACATTATTAACTCCCGTGTCCTGAGTTTGTTGAAGCTGTTAAAGTCCGAAAAATAAACAGCACTGAACATCAATCGTATTTGTCAATAAAAGCCTCTCGCTTTGTATTCTTATTAAGCAAAACAAAGTTAAAACATTCAAAATATTACTAGATAATATCCAGCAGCGACTTTTGCTTTGTAGATCAATCTAATTATAGCGTTGAATAAATAGTCCTTTACAGTCGTAACATTTATTGCAGTATCAGATTAGTTAAGGAGGGGAATTGCAAAACATAATTCCAGTGTAAAGGTGAATGAACGTACGATAATCCAAAAGTAACGACACTTGTTATAATCCGATTAAGTTATTTTCTAAGGATTCCTTTCGTGTTTACGGTTGCCTCGCGTGCAATGAAACAAGCAACCATGACCTTACTTGTACATTCACGAAACTTGTTATTGCTGTAAGAAAACAGGTTTTTGCCAACAACAAACTCATTGTGCCGGCTTAATTAAGAGATAAAATTATACGTCTCTTCTTTATACCCAATTACTTTATAATTACAACTTGTGTATGATATTATATGGACAAATATAGCAGTGGTGACGAAGTCCAACATAAGCAGGCATCGTCACTGGAGAAGACGAACGCCAAGGAAAATAGATCAGAGATGATGATGTTCTATACTTTTAATTATGTATAATGTAAAAATAATTGTAGCTGTAGTAATCAACATGTTCCATTGAAGGAAAACTAGTATGCTCATAGAATAACAAATTTCGTCGGATATATGACATGCACCAAATGACCAAATGTGTGGAAGTAAAATAGCCTTGACTCTCTCTTCTAAGATTTAAGCTTTGTGAGAAAAACAGCAGTGGGATGATAAAGAGGGATGTTTGTGGAATTGCAATAAAAATCAACATTTTAATTAGTATTAATTTTATCGATTAACAAATGATTATTACTCCGAGGTTAAGATAAACTTATTTGTAAATTTAATACTATGGTGATCCTCTAGATTACATGCGGTAAACCGCAGGTACTTGCACGAGTTTCATAACAAGCGATCTGCTATTTACTCATACATATAAACATATACACACTACTTTATTGAATGGAACATTAGCAATATAACTGCAGCAGATTTGCAATATGTTGTTGATACCTGACCAGACGAGTTCAGGAGATCCTATCACCAACAATAATTTAAACGATTTCATCGTTTAAATATTAATACATAATGAATGTATATCTCTTCTCAGTAAACTACTCCTACATCTTTGCCTTGAGTCATGCTGCTAATGAGATATTTATTATATTGAACTGTTTTATACTACGGTGGGATAATACTTGTCCGCATTTCACATGGTATTACTTTGAAGCCGTAGTATCTAGGTAATGATGAGTACTCACCCAGAATACTCTAGCTTTTGTTATATATGTTTACAGTAGGTATACAACAATGATGTTACGGTGGAAGATTAAAAACTTGAGAGGGTAGCTAGTGTAGGACAAACTGCAACCATATCCAAAGACAAAATTGCACCCTCTCCTTTATGAGTGTTTTATTATATTTTTATTGATATATTTTAACATGAATATAATAAATTACTAGCACACCAATAACTAAAGGGTCTCTACTTTTTTTGGATTCCAACAGTAAATGAACTTGCTATATTTTTTTTATACAAAATCACCTTTCAACCACTTTCACTCCGATCGTTGTTTCTTCGACTGTACTGCTTTCAAAAGTTGCTAATTAAGTTAATAATTATAACACGATAATAACTATCAGTGTTATTTTATAAAATGTTTGTAACAATTTGTTAATAATTCATAAACATCTGTATCAAATTTGTCTTTTTATTTGATGTTACACTATCTAGGCATCTTCCAATCCAAATTTAACAACACGTGGCCCTGGAATTGTATCAAGGACTCTTGTTGTATAGAGGCAGTTAAAAACATTACGTTATTGTATTCATTCCACTTCTACTTGAACCGAACAACAGTGAATCAGGAGTGGTGTTCATTAACGTCACTGTTTTGTCTCCACACGACAAATGTAGCATTTCAGAGCACACAGAGCACCGGAGACTATTACCACTAACGATGACAGGCATCAAATCTAATTAACACCTCTAATTAACTACATTGTGTTATGATGCTCTATTAAATAATTAAACAGAGTTATATTATGAATAATACTGTTATGGTATTAAACAATAATGATATAGTAACAAAAAGTTATTAAGAAATGCATGGATAAACTTTTTCCTTATAAACTCGTGTTAATCAAAGTTTCTTCTGAGTAATTGTATAAGTAAAACCTCAGGATATTTCGTGATGTATATAAAACAAAATAAAGGATGAAGTTTCGTGTAAATACTAAATTTTTTCTGCTCTTTCAACTACTGCCTTGACTTCTCAAATCGATTCCAAGGCTTTAGTTTGAGTCATGTAAGATATTTCAAAACCTACATGGTTAGCCACTTCTCAACAACAATGAAAGACAGAATATTCTGAATGAGCTTATGACTATATTCTTACTTAACAATATGTGAAATTAAGCTTAAACGTTAACCCCTAAAATAAAATAAAAAGCTTAGGTTTATTCTTTATTAAATTTGGGCTTCAGTTGCAGAAAACCCGACATTCTCTAAGAGCAACTTTCGAGGATATATGAGATCTGACCCCATGATGAAGTGCGGTATGGGCGACGGCGATTAGCAGCATTCACTCTCTCCTTGGTATAGAAGGCCACGAGTACCAGCAGGAGGAATGAAGTGAACTATTTATTATGATAAGAAATTAAAAAAAAAAATTTACAACATTTATTTTTGTTTAGAATATTTAAAAGGAAATATATTTTGAGATCACGGGGCCTCCTGCAACGCAAAGATGACGACCATCGAGAGGGTTTTAGAGGGTAAAAAAAACCGTACAAGCTTGTTTTCCCCCCAGAAGCAGTCTTATTGAAGGTTCTATTTTCCCTAAACAAAAAAAAGGTTGCTACTTTCTTTCATCCAATTTTATAACTTAACAAAAACCATTTATATTGTACGGGACTATAACTTGATTGGATACAGTGGTATTACGTGCTAACCGATTAATGTAGTTATTTATTATCTTTAATAAAGTAAAGAAAATAAAAAAGTAATGAAGAGGTTTGATAAGAAGTACTAGGTTACAAACCATTCCTTTTTGTAGACCCATCCGGAAAGTTTAATACATATAAGCTATAGAACTAATTAGTCTAATGATAATAACTGTAAATACGTTCATTAAGTATTAGAATTACAATCGGATATTAATATGATGTTTCGATTAAATTGATAATGCTCATTAAATATTCAAAATAAGGATATAACAATTGAACAATTAAGTATATTAATGTTTACTTCCGCTATTCTGTATACGTAAACGATGATTGATGATGTCTGTCAAGGGTTCCGGCGTTGTTTTATTGAAACGTATGAGCTCTGTAGTGAAATCAATGGAACATGGGGTTGATGTTTCGATTTAACTAAAAGTTATATACAGCTGCACCCCAACGCCTATTTCTGACGGCAAACAGTAGTGAGCAAACATTACTGTGTTCCGGTTTGAGGGGTTGGTAACTAGTGTAATTACGGCGGCAACGAGACATTATATCACATGGCGATGAGCACAGTGGTTTGTAGTGTATATTATTAACCAAACTAGCTCCATGGTTAAGGACAGGTGTATCATTTACCATCAGGTGAATATCTCTCAAAATTAGTCACGATGAGTAAAAAAATTATTCACGCACTGGTTCATGACAAGTCTGACATTTGATGAGCTGTATTGATCTAATGAATGTCTTGAACATCATCAGACCATAGACTGATTATTAGTAATTTTAGGCGACGCCTGTCTCTGTTATTCGTAGAATTACTTTATAATATTTCTAAATATAATACTAATGTATGCCATAAATAATTTTTTTTTTTCGTGGAAACCAAATAGCTGAATTTATATTCAAGACGTTTACGTATTCGTGCCGTGAAAAAGCTTTTTGAATGGAAAATTCGATTTCGCGTGAACTCACCCGTCCGCTCCGCGGGGCGCTGAGCCCAATAAAGTAAGATAATATTATTGGGAAATCGTCTACAACAATTTTTAACAAAGTAAAATTAGGTAAACAGTCACAATTCTCTATAATAAATAAACAAATCTTTCGCTTTAAACGTCTGTAGATTTTTTTTTTTTTATTCAAGCGACGAGACTAACAAGACTTTCAACTGATGCTATGAGGCGTTAGATAGGAAAGTATAGCAACACATTGTGCTCGCAGCCTTGAGATAAAGATGTTTTATTTCGTTACCCTAGTAACTTTACTAGCTATAGCGCCATTCAAACTGGAACACAGTAATATTTGATACCGTTAAATATTTTTAATGTGATAGACGAAATGTTCAAACTAGTTTATACTGTGCTGTATGTCGGCTACAATAGGCACTGCTGTTACCTAGACGGTCTCCGGCAACAGAGATCAATCACCAGTAAAATTTATTTACTATACATGTATAAATACATATAATGATAGCAATTTAAATTTGCTCTAAAACTCATACTTATGTTTTGCCGATTTTCTAGTTTGCGTGTTTCTTTTCATTGTTAAGCAACCATGACCTCTACGAAACAACGGTTGCGTGTGCCTTTAAAAAATCGATAACAAAGAAAATACATTGTAATGAAATTGTGATTTTCCCATCAAATGTATTAACTAACAAACGATTTTAATTTATCCAATTTTAAATGTGAATGATAAGTAGTTTTAGTTTAAGGATCTATTATCAAAATTGCAATACATGACAGGGTGAATTCCAAAGTAGTTACAAATTATAACAGAGTATAGTCAAATCGAATACCTTTGAATGAAAGTGACATTACTTATAATCACTTACATTTATAATTTTGTTAAATATAAAAAAAAATCCTGTATTTTTTTAAGGTGACTCAAAAATTAAATTTTCTATGCATACCACACCATAATAATCTACCTTATGATGAAACAGTATAACGTTCAACTAAATTTAAGTCATTATCCAATAGAGATAATATACACTGCACTGAATTTCACACATTTTTAAATATAAAATATTAACTTCCATTACCCCGGTACAACAAGCTACAACGCCTTTCAAACCGGAACACATTTGCACACCTCTATTTGGCGGAAGAACTAACAGCCGTTGGTTCTACTAGTACAGTTTAATAGTCAATGGATTATTTAAAAAATCTATATAAATATTTTAGAAAAATATTAATATTTCCGAGGATTTGTAAAGACATATCTTAATAATAAGCGTTTTTATACAGACTAATCTTTATAACAGATATATTTAAAAAAAAAGCTTTCATCCCTATAACCCTTTGAAGTGTGATTCATAGCGAAGAATGCAACTCAGTGTAGTATTTATCATCATATTATATATTATGGTAATGTAACATTTATCATCGAACGATCGTATTTTTGTTGTTTCGAGATAAAAAAAAGGTGTGACTTAACAAAAAATTAAATATACATACTCGTTAAAGATAAGGGTCAGTTATATCTGACGGGCGGGCGGTAATGAAATGAAATAATTGATTAATGGCCGCCCCGAACGCTGCACGAAGCGACTAATTAAGACTTTTTAACTGTAGCCCGTCGTTACTTAACGCGAAGCAACGATTTAACTAAATTATCCATTCAATGAAAACGATTAGGCGGTATAAATCCACAGTTAAAATGCAATGTTGTGTAAATGCACAAACTGTAACAGTCTGCCGTAGTGTTTCCGTTCAGATATAACGTAGGAATCTTGAGAAGTAAATAGCCTACTTCTAGACTATTGCGCAATATCATTAAAGACTAACATCGCCGTTTAACATCAAGTGGGCACGTGGTGAAGTGCTGATCATAAAAAAATACTCTTGTTATCCTTTTAAATATATAACTCAATGTTTTTTTTTAACTGAATTTAATATGCAAAGGAATGAATGGAAACAGTTCATGGAGAACATTTTTGATGCATCAGAGTCAAATTTAGATATTAATAACAATAATGTTAGAGAGGAAGTATTTTAAAGAAAAAAAAAAAATATTGAAAAAAAGAAAAAACAATGTATCTAGAAGGAATTAATTATTAGTATAATTTTAAGTTTATAATAAACTAATGGTGGGGAGAAGGAAAAAGCCATGGTTGAGGAATATCAGGGAATGGACTGGCATATCTGAGGCGTCCAAAGTGTTCCGCGAACCAGAGACAGAAAGGACTGTATCTCGCTGATCGCCAACCTTCACTAGTTGGAGAGGCACTTTAAGAAGAAGAAGAATCTAGAAGGAGATATGTTATTACGAAAATCTATTAAAACTTAACCATGATTATAATTCATGACGCAACTACAAGTAAACTGAAAAGATAGGTGTTTATACTAGCTGAAGGTTTTCTTTCCTATCGATGTCGAGACCTTTGGGGGAGGCCTATGTCCAGCAGTGGACGTCTATGGGCTGATGATTGAAGGTGTTTTAACATAGATTTTATTTAACCACATATTTCTACCTCCTGATGATGTTTGTGCTTTTTGACTTCGCCCACGATTCCAGAATCTGCGTACTAAATTTAATTATAAGAATTGTTGTATATCTATTATGAAAATTTTTGTAAGGGAAGAGAGGAGAAAAATTAAAAAGTATCAAATGGGGAAAGGGATGAATAAATCGATAGTAATTATATTACTAGTGCTAGTAGAAGAGAAATATAAATTAATAAATACATAAATGTACGTTTATTAATGCCAAGAACTATACTATAGTTAGAGATGGATTCCTTTCTTTAATAAAAATGGCAAAGAAACAAACTTATTTATTTTCTTTCTTTTTTTGAAATTCTACTACAGTTTGGTCTTTTATTGAAATCCCTATATCACACTTTGGTTTATAAAAAAAGGTTATTAAATGACCGAAACAATGATTTTTTATTTCAATCAACAAGGCTAGCTTTAGACCACGACCCAACCTGAGGTTAAATGGTGATGATCTGTGAGGGTAAGGTGTACTAACCTAGTTACAGCCTAATCAATCTTTTCTTAAAGACCTATGCTATTAAGACGAGAACACTTACGTCGGCAAGTTGTTTCAATCCTTTGTTGTTATTATGTAAAAGGAGGAGCTGAACCACTTTGTTCTTTCGAGTACTAAAATATTAAATAATTTGTGTCCGTTCATCAAGAACTTCATTGAAAATGTTTGAAAAATTTTGCTATGAATCGGTTAATGTTAGTTTCAAATTCATATAAACTAACTAAACCATAAATGAAGTAGTAATTTAATAACTTACAACAACAAACGAGTGTAACAACAGAGTTAGTGTTAGAGCAAACAAGATTAACAACAGCACTGCTTTGTGGTTCGACAAGCTATAGAACAGCATTTTTCTAGCTATTTAATGGAAATAAAACTTTAACTTAACTATCAACATATATACTATTACAACAAATAGCAAATGTTGCGAGATTCTCGAAATTCTTTGCGGATACCTTCGCTCATTCATTTTATGGTTATAGACGAAGTAAACTTTATATGAAGTAAACAAATAACTCAAAATGTAAATTCTTATAAAATTAAAAAAAAAAAACAAGTTATTTTTACCAATCATACAGACACTTGCATACAATAACTCTTCCACTTAGGAGAGGAAGGCAAGATTTTAATGACACAGGACAAACTAGTTTACACGCTCCTGTCTATCACATCATAATATTAACAGTAGTGTGCAAACATTGCTGCGTTCTAGTTTGAAGGGCGCTGTAAGTAGTAAAATTAGAAGCTTAACGAGATTTGAAATCATGTCTCAAAGCAACGAGCGCAATGTGGTGCAGTGTATACCATTCTAACAACGGCCACATCGAGCCAAACGAATCACTTACCACCAGGTGAATGTGTTGCTTTATCTCGTCGCTTCATGGAATGAAAACAAAATTTTATAATTTTTTTAATTCAATTAAGCCAAGGGACGGTCATGATTACACCCGATAGTAAGTGATATGCCTATCCATAACAACTTAGCGCTAGTTAAGATGTTTACACAGCACCACATTGCGCTCGATGCCGTGAATCATAAGACGTTGAGTATCGTTACCCGATTAATTTCACTAGCTTCAACGTCTTTCACGACAGAAATAGGAGGTACGGTGGTACCAACCTAGGTCTCTCAGTGAGACCTAACACCTATAACTTGTTTATTATTACAGTAGAAAACCAAGGAGAAATATTTTTATTATCAATACTTAAGCGAATTTAGTTTTATGTATATTAAAAGATCAAATGCTCATAGTGTTTAGGGCCTAAGTCTTATCAGAGACCATGATTCTAAATTTATTATCAAAAACATTTCTAAAAAATATTTATTATGGAACCCTTTTGTTCAGAAAAACAATGGAGGCGTAGAACCTTGGCATGGAACCTTCATAGTAGTAAATATATTGAGGGAAATAATATAGATTATCTCATTGTACGAAAACAAAAACATTGTACGAAAGGATAAGAGAAAGGCGGAGAGTGACAGACTATTTAGTATTGCATTCATAAATATAATTTTTTTGTATCAGCACACTAAAAGTAGAATAGTTTATTACATATTACATATATCACGCCTCGTTCCCAGTGGGGTAGGCAGAGACCACTTCTCTCCACTTGCTACGATCCTGGCACACCTCTCTCGCTTCCTCCACTTTCTTTAGGACATCTTCGATTTGATCTAAATATGTCCGCCTAGGTCGACCTGCACCGATTAGTCCAATCATTCTCACTTTATATACCTCTTTCGTCAATCTTCTTTCATCCATTCTTGCAACATGGCCGAACCATCTAAGCATCCCTTTCTTTATCTTTGTCACTACATCTTCAACCACGCCGCACCGCTTCCTTATCAGACTGTTCCTCACTTTGTCCATCAGCTTCACGCCAGTTATACTTCTCAGGCTTCACAGCATTAATCCTACTTTCATCTTTCTTCTGCCATACCCAACATTCACTACCATACATCAGTGTGTGGATCAACTCGCCTCTATGAGTACAAATACTAAGTGCTAATGAAATATTCTTATAGACAAGCGATCTCGCTCATTTTGAATCTTTTTTCATTAGAACTAATATTTCTTGTTAGTAACCGTACTAATATGAATATTTCTAACATATTACATTATTTTTTTCATTACTCCTAGTCTTCAAGTGGTAATAAACCGATAAGACTGAAAATGCTCATAATATCAATAATTCCACAAGCCTTGCATGTGAGATAAAAAAAATCGATAAAATTAGCATGATACAACTTAACGATCTCATATCTGACACAATAAAATTAGATTCATATTAATATGAACATACAGACTTAAATTATTTATTTTATATACAAAGATTATATTTTCTTATTTATTTATCTATATACTTTGAAAAAAAAACATTAGAAAATTAGATGTCGTTTCGTTAGTAGCGTGAGGTTTCGACTAAAATATTTCTGTGAAAATAAGGGCTGCGCTTTTCAGTTATTTAAAATAAACTACAATTAACTTCATTGTTCACTATATCTAGGAATCATTTAGATATCATCTGATCAGATCAGAACATCTAGGATATTAAGACATTCATGTTCGGAAACTTCTTTAAAAGTAAATTAAGAACTTTACTCTGTAACAGATGATAAATTTAGAAAGTATTTTGACTATAATTTTAATTCCTGTAAAAAATTTACTTCTTTCAGAATACTTATGATTTTTTTTTTTTTATTTCATTTCAGTAAAAAAATATGGCAGGGCTATAGTTACATCAGGAATTTAATTTTATTATTACTAACTGTTCTGCCAAAAAAATACTATATTTGTATACGCAAGTAACAATACCTATTATTTTACGTATTCCCTATACTCCACAAGCACTTTCATTAGTAACACATTAAAATATTAAAATCAATATAAGGTTCCTACGAAAGTATTATCGTTTCCGCCATTATGCAAATTGAAAATATAAAATAAACCCTTAATTTATATTTTTCCTACAGATAAGTTGGGATACTAGGTTTCTATCTCTTTCATTAACGTATTAATTAGAGTTTTATCTCTTCTTAATTATTTGTATTAAATTATTTCTCCTACAACACCTGCTTCCAGAAGTTTCTTTATCAGATTACTGGTACAATTTGAGGGCAATGTAGATTTGATCAGTGCGGAAATCGATGAAGTACATCTCAACTGTAGTCATTTTCAGACTGATGACGAATATGTTTTTGTTTCTTTTTTAATAGAGAACGCAAACCTATAGATCAATAAATGTCATCATATAAGTAAATTACACTACAGTTACTTAGAAAATTATAACTGAATTTTATTACGTTTTTAGCTTTTTCTGAACGTGTTTTTCTTTGAGTATTTCTATGGTTTAATTCACTACATAAACCATTAAACAAACTTTTTTTTTGTTGTTGAGGCAAAAAAAGAAGGCCGCGTCACGAACTGTTTCAATACTTTCGAGAGGCGATTCTAGTCGGATAAAAAAGCCACGAGTGCACAAGCACCACTGAACTATAAAGTTTTTTTTTTTTTCATACACACCACGCAGCATTAAGCGGTGTCACTTGAAAGTCTGAATGTTAATTAAGTGCTGTAGAGAACTTTTTTAGAGTATTTCATGAAAGCGTTAGCCATACAACGCCAATGGTTCATTTTTAAAAACGATTTTAATATAAATTTTAAACAATACAAAGTGAGGAATTTTTAACTTCGCTTTAAGTAATACATATTAAACTGCTTAGTATAAATTACTTATTAATAGCCACCGAATCCTATATATATATAATGCCGCCCAACTATTTCGCCTCGCAAGAGACAGAGTTAAATTTGGAGAACTGACCGCCAACCTTCGCTAGTCGGAGAGGCACCATAAGAAGAAGAAGAAGAATCCTATACACTATGGTATTATTAACTTCGCATTTGTTGTGAGGAAGAATACAGATTTCTGCAATAAAACTGGATCCTTCAATAAAATTACTATCAACACGTAAATTTGTAAATTAAAAATAATAATTACAATAACCTCTTATTGATTAATAATAAATAATATTTGCTTATAAAGGAACTAATATAACTGTAGTTCCCATAATGAATAACTAAAGCTTTGTATAATTGAGAAAGAAGTAGAAAGAACCAATACAATGAATGTAAATATAAACATATGTTAGTGAAAATTAAAAAAACTTATTAAGCAGTACCTTGAAATTGGATGCTGATCACAGTCTCGGTTCAAAATGAAAGTTTGAAGGCCAGGTTCCTAATTTTATACGTGTACTTATGCATTATAGTATTTATATACGAAAGTCGTAGCCATCTTCCTGCCGCTCGCGACAGGTCATTTATATGCATTAGTAACAAAACTAACGCCTCCAAAGTACGAGAGATATTTACAAAACAATATTCTATTCATATCACGTAGTTTTGCGTTGAAATTGTAGGCATTCGTTACCTTAATCAATTTATATAGAATTATGAATTTAATGTCAACATAACAAGGTAAAATCTAAATTTTACCAAGTATTAACCATACGTTTCTGTTCAATGATTTTTATACTTATGCGAATTTTACTGCATACATCTCTCTGTATTATAGTAATATATGTAATATATTACGTATGAAATTGGCGTTTTGTACGGGTTTAATATAAAGTATTTTTTTTGTAACATATATTTAATTAACCAAAGTATGCACCGTTGTTATCTACACATTTTTACCATCTCATAGGTAGTTCATTGATCTCTTCACTAATAAAAACCTGTGGAGTTGAGTAGAATCAATAAACTCATTAAAGGTTTGGACTGCCGTATCAGAGTTGAATTTTTTCCATATAAGAAGCTGTCCAAATCCCGGAAAAAATGGTAATCTGTTGGAGCAAGGGGAGTACGGTGGATGTCGCAGACATTCCAATTGTAGCTCGTCTAACTTAGTGGTTGTTGTGCAGTTTGTGGTCTTGCGTTGTCGTGAAGCAGCAGTGGCCTAGAGCGATTGACCAATCTCGGTTGTTTAGCAGCTACTTACTTCTTCCTTCATGGTTTGCAGTTGCTGACAATAGATATATGCCGTAATCGTTTGGCCAGATTTTAGAAATCTGTAGTGAACGACACCGGCGCTAGTCCACCAAACACTCACAAGTAACTTTTAACGAGTAAATTTTTGTTTAGGGCAGGATTTGGTTAAGTCTACAAGGTTCAGCCATTGCGACGAACGCTTCCGATCGTACAGTATCCACTTTTTATCACAAGTATTGATTCGATATGAATCCTCTTCATTATTGTGTCGGCTGAGCAAAGTTACACAGCAGTCGACGCGTGTTTGCAAGTTCGATTCGCTCAATTCATGACGTACACATCGTTCAAGTGTTTTTTATTTTCCCGAGTTGCTCCAAGTGGATTAAAAGTTTTGTCAATTACCCCGAAGCCTGCAGCTATCCCTGAAGTGCTTTGTATTGGATCCGCTTCCACAATAGCCTTTAATTCTTCATTTTCCAATTTGGTCTCCGGCCGTCCACAGGGTTGGTTCTGAAGATCGAAATTTCCAAAACGAAAACGTTGAAATCAAAAACATGCCGTGCTTTTTTTTGCGATACCAGCGCCGTACACTTCATTAATCCTTAGGGCTGTTTCTGCAGCACTGGTGCCACGGTAGTACTCGTACTTATAATTGTACCGATATATATCATGTTTCCTATTGTGCGGTAATAAGCGACGGGAAAGAAAAACTAATGAATGACTGTTTTCAAAACTCAAATGTACCAGGTAAATGAATTTATATATTTGAATTTGGAATTCTTAACCAAAGAGGAAATATTTCAGATCAAAGTGGTCAGTACGACAAAACGCTAATCTCATATGTAAGGACTCAATAATTAAATATACACGATAAAATCCACAAAATTATTGTTTCAAGATTTTTATAATAATTTGCTTTTTCAATAGATGTAGTATGAACTGCTCTTTTTATTCACATTTGAATCTCAGGTTATTTTTATACGTAAGACTAATTCAATCTATTTGTAATATACAATAGAGGCAAGAGGATGTAAGGGGTCCCGCTCAACAAATCACGGGACCCAAGCCAACCTTACCTGCTTGTTATCGCTTATTAACAAACGAGGCTCTGGCTCCCATCAATCAACATTGGGCTATCGAAGTGCGAATTGGGCAAAAATCCCTCCATATAAATTGTCACTCGTTGTGAGAATCTGTTGGAGACCTATATCCAACGGTAGACATCTGTGTCTGATGATGATTGCAACTTACAGCATAACGAGACTTGGGCTCGCACGTTGATACATGTTTTAAAATAGCAATTTAGTTAAAAGAATATTTTAAGTGTTCTTAAAAGAACATCAAGTTTAACAAAAGAGGTTTTTACTTCAATGACTTTATTTTTTTAAGTCATTGTTCCAAAACTTAAATGGAAATTTTCTTTGCGTAGAATCACAAAAATAGCTTCTATGAGATATTTTATTTTCGAGAGAAATATAATAGATATTTTTAAGCATTATCTGGCAACCTCACTATCTTCTTATGCTACCTTGGTAACCTGAATGAGGTGATTGAACTGTGTGAAATAACCAAATGATCTAACCTCTGTCAAATAATTCAATTACTAACTTCAAGAGACATAGAATCAATATTTTAAGATAAGTTTTATATACATTTAAATACTAATCATCATCTGTATGATAAAAAGATAAATATGTGTAGATAAGAAACTGCATAGACATTGTATCTTACCAATTGCGTGAGAAAGACAATTTTAGCATTATTCTTCTTATCCTCATCAATTACTAGAAAGGTTATACTGATTACTCAATAGTTGAGAATAATGCAATGAAAAGAAATAACAAAGGCTGTAATTATAAAAATGTAAACATTACTAAATGATCATAATAAAATTTTCATCTCAGCTGGCTTAAATACCAAAATCATTAATACACAATTATCCATCTGAATGTTGTAAGAAACGCCTGATGAACGATTTGGTTGATACCCAATTTTAAGAGAAGACCAAATAATTATGAACTCCATAAGTCCTTATAAAGTTTGGTTAGGATCCGATGATATCTTGACGAGGTCAGCAAATGATAAGATATTAAATGTGGAGATATTTAAAACATGAGTTAACAGTTCGCGAAGGAGGTAAATCGTCATCTTCCCAATGACATTGCGCCGGAAATCGTTATGCAAAATTTCTTTTACGACCTCTTAAAAGATGTCGATGAAATATATCAATAACTTTTACGATCTGATTTTATTTATATTTATAAATAGAAAAATCATACAGGGCATGTTATGCGGAGGGATGAAGGACATATAACAAAGAAAGTAATGAGAATGAAAGTAATATAGATGGTTATACGGGTAGAGGAAGACCGAAGAAAGTGGATGGGTTGTGTGAAAGATGACATGTGTAAGAAGAGTGTGAATTAAGATACGACGGCTAATAGAAGGATAAAGAAGAGAAGTACATGCTGTACATAGCTGGGTAAAGTACAGAAGGAAGATAAAGAAATAGTAGAATTCATTTGTATATATATTAAATTATCTATAGTTTGTATAGATGTGTACACCGTACTGTAAATTTTCGGAAAGATAAAATGCCCCTCCACCACAGCATATCCCCACTTCTTAGATCTACTGGTAGAGAATGCCACTGGACATTAATTCTTCCTTTTGTAACCTATCTTTAGGAAAGAAAAGAAATACTGTGATATTGTGATAAATAATAATAAGACTGAAAAATAGGAACTTGGAACAGAACAGAATGTAAACCAAAAGAAGAAAATGTTAAAAATAAGATAAATAATCATATAAGAAAGAAAAACTGTACTAGAATAAGGAATTGTAACTACTGATTTATGAGAGATGGATGACAGATGCAAATAGGATGGAGAGTGAGAAGGGAAGTGTGGAAGAGGAAAGGGAAGAAAGAAGGGAGTGAAGGATAGGGTAAGGAATGAGACTATTAAAAAAATAAGAGACAAAAACGAAGAAAGACAGAGCTCCAGCTTAATCTAACGGGGGGAACGCGTTTAAAAAAAACCTATCTTTAAGATTCAATAAGGTTTTTATTCTTAGGATATATAATTAAGTATATATAAGTAGTACTATGTAGCATATGTAAGTAAGTAATTCGATGTAGAAGGTATAATGTAGAAGGATTTAAGTAAATGTTTCTTAATTTGAAATATACAATATCTTTTGACAAATTTTCATTTATATAATTGTTTACAATACAGGTATTAAGGATGAATAGTTGATAATAGAAACGTCGCTTTAGTTATGTAGTTAAGAGTATGAACCAGCTATTTAACTGGCCGACGGAGACGCTTCCGACTCGCAGTAAAGTTTGTTAGTTGTTTGTGCAGTCGTTTCGAGTAGATTTCGCTTGAAATTTTAATGAACGCGGAATGGCGTCAAAGTCAAGAGCGGTTGATAATTAAAAAAGTGGAAATTGGAAACAACCCTGTCATTCACGCCATGGCCGGTAGATGATTTGGATTAACGCCAAATACAAGCATCTGGGTCATTGATAGGTCACTCATTTTCTTTGGGTTAGGGTTTTCCCCAAAATATGTCATGTTTTGATCAAAACATGTCATGTAATTGTTATTTGTATTTTATGCCTAATAGCATATATACTAGAATATTATACACTGTGTAACGCTTACAAAGTTTATACGTAATTTAAAAAAAAAAGATGGAGGATGGATGGATTTGGAGATCTTTGGGGGAAGCGTATATTCAGCAGTGGCTGTCGTCTATTGGCTGATGATGTAATTGAAGCCTTCTTCTCTTCCAGATTGCAGATTCCAGATAAAACAAAATCATTCAATGGAATCGCAATGTTACTACTCCAGTGGAAGATAGGTTTCAATATCCCTAATGCGTAGCTACCCTCTACCGACCCTCGGTGTGTCGTAACAGATGCAAAAAGCGAGAATATTTCTAAGGAAAACACAACAGCACTGTGATACCATGTAACGTCATTTATATATATATATTTTGTAGTTTTTGTAGTTTTTTAACAGCACAATAAAATTCTTTGTCAAGCAATTAGATAATGCACAAACCACCCCATCCCTAAAGCTTTCAAAACAATGTAATTATGTTAAATAGTCCAGATTTTAATATTAATTTAAACACAGCGGTCGAGTTCTGCCTTTTCACATTTATCTTCTCAAAGCCAACTTTGTTACGTACTCTTTTTAATTTGCAAACAATATACAAAGAATCTAATTGTCACTAAAATTCCTCTTTCATTATACGAAGTAATTAGCGAAATGTTTACCTGATGGTAAGTGAAATATACTCTGCATTGCTGTTACTCGTCGCCTTAAAGATAAGGTGTTATACTGTATACGGGTACGCTTTAAATTGAGCGCTAAAACTATACAAAATATGTATTTTCAAGTCAACCTATTTGTACAGAAATACTTAAAAATTAGTAATACAAATCATTATACAGCTTCTGTAAATTATGTGATGATCAAAGATTTTCATATGATAGATATGTTATAAACGTTTCGCTACCCGTTTATAATGTGAACAGGAAGTACGGGAACAGTCTGCTGGAGTAAGAGTTTCTGCTCAGATAGAGTCAACAGACTTCTTCTAGACTATCGTACTTTACCATAGAATATTAGGTACCCCATTAGTATCAGATGGGATAGAAGCCAAGCTCAACACTCTCCTTCCTGGACATTATTCTATATAGGATTGGAGCTTTCTTTATCTTTCCCCTCCAAATTGCTCTGTCCTCAACATCATGATAAATATAATCATAGAGATATAATACTTCAAGCATTATTGCTGTATTCTATAATATACGTACAAACATTTATTGATATATATATTTTTAATATATAATACCACATGCCGTATAGCACGGTCCCCAATTACATGCTTTGAGACCCCAGTGCCAAAATGTATCGATTCCCAAACACTGGCGCGCTTCCAAGTAAATCCTGGAGCATGGTAATGAACGCTAAATTGTTTTTTTTTTCCTTTTAATTGATTACTAATTGATAAACAAATAAGATAGGTTAAGACTTTAAATTTATTATTTATTACTACTATGAAAAAGTTACATATTTTATATGTAACGTTATCATAGTAAATAGCCTGATATATGCAGCACCATCTTGTGCTCGTCCTCACGAGAATTAATATATTAAGTCGCGTTACGCCATTAATATTACTTGCTTTAAGCCCTTAAAACCGGAACAAAGTAATATTTTTATATTAGTATTATCACCGAGATTTATCATCGAGTTATCTTACGGTGATTATTTTACTGCAGTCTGATAAATAAATACATTAGTAGACATAATAGTCATCCGCCAGTAATTTTTTTTATTCGTCGAAACGACTAGGCGAGCAAGACATACACCTGATGGTAAGTGATACTTATGCCCATAACAACGTGGCGTTATTGAGGATGATAAACACAGACCCACATAGCGCTCGTCGCCTTGAGAGAAGATGGTAAATCTCGTTAACCCAGTAATTTCACTAGCTACAACGTCCTTCAAACTGGAACACAACAATGCTTGCATAAAACAATTTGGCGGCAAAGATAAGTGCTGCGGATAGACCCCTCCAGATGGTCTTCGGCAACAGAGACCTACCATCAGTAAAATATGATGGATAGGATCCAAAACATTCTACTGACCAAAAGTCGTTTTTTTTTTCTTAGTGACAATAAATACATTAATTAAATGTTGTAATTAGTAAAAATATAAAGACTACTATAAAAATCATATTGTATCATACAATGAGGATGTGGAAATGTTTAGTGGAGACTTATGTCCAGCTGTGGACATCAATTGGTTGATGAAGGTGATGATACAATAAGAGATGAATTGTACTTTTTGAAATTAAATAAAATTTTCTTTATTAATATCAGGAACAAAGATGTTGCTATTAGTGATAGCAAAAAAAACAATTGTATAGTACGTTTCATCATCATCATCTGCCAATAGACGTCAACTGAAGCACAGCGTCCCCTGAAGATCTCCGCGTATGGGTGTTTATATGAAAGGATATGGACCATCTCCCACCACGCTGGCCCAATAAGGGATGGTTCCAAATTTAGTATATGTATTGCCGAAACAAGTACAATATGGGGTGGTTGGGAACCAGAGCCTGGTTTGTTGATTATAAGGGTGCACGTGCAGGTGAGGTTGGCTGGGGTTCCGTGAGTTGTAGTGCAGTAACCTTAACGTTTAAAAAAAAATTACTACTTAAACTTTATAAATAGTTTGCTAAGTTAAACTTATTTAATATAATGTTATCGTTAAAATGTTTTAATTAGTTTATAACTATTCCTAAGCTAAACCAGTTTTTCAAAGTCTACAGCTTTTTATGTCACCTTTCACGACTAAGTTTGAAAGATGAAAATGAAAGAAAAAAAGCTAATTTCAATGCTTTTTTTTAACATATATACTTCTTCATCAATCGATGTATTTATATATATATATATATCTGTTGTTTAAGCTTATTGTTTGTACTTTTATATTATTCTGTGTAAATACATTTACAGAATCACAAAGGTAAACAAAAATCCAGTCTTTGTAATATAGTATTTAACATATTTACTTTGACGGTGTGTTCAAATATGCTTGATCTAGATCAGTACCTAGGTTTCTAGCTTACATGTTAAGTAAATTATGTATACAATAAACAGAATTATAGCGAATTGCGAACATTCTTTCTATTAAACGAGTTTTAAAGTACAGATCAATCAGATCAAAGGTTACCTTGTAATGTTCAGTCAGAATTATGAACAGGCTATTTCCATGTTACTAACCAACAGTAACAAAAAAATTATAAAGTTCATATTTCTTTTCACACACATTCCATTAAAAAAGCGTTTACGTATTTTTATCATCTTTTTAAATGTATGTTTTTGTACTTCATATGTTACGTTAATGTGATACTTGGTACTAGATATATTGTGTTATGACTAAATAAAACGTGATTAAATCGATTGATTTAATGTGGAGATCTTTGGAGAAGGCTTATTATGTCCAACAGAACGTTTATCGAATAATGATGATGATGAAATTGATTTGCAATCACCCTTTTTCTATCATAAACTCTGTGTATCTTTATTACTTGGGACAAAATAAAGGTAAGCCTCTTTTTGATATTAAACCTTCCGAAAGGTACTTAACTATGTCTGAAAATTGAAACTATTCTCGATTAGAAGTGGTTTTTAAAAGGCACTTAATAAAAAATAACTGAGCTTGAATTTGTGATGCCCTAGATATTAAACAATTCACACAAAAGTACTTTGATTATGATGAACCAAAAATTCAATGTTTTGAATATACACAGATTAATACAAAGTGAATTATTAGTTTTAACTTGATAGTATTTGTTTCATCAAAGTCGTAATATATCATTCTTCTTATTAGAGAAGGCAAGGAAAGATGAAATATATTCTTACTACATTACTCTCTAGGTGCTCTATAATACTACTCATCTTTGAATGGTGTATTTATTTGAAGATCATGATCATTATGGCAATAAATAAAGGTCACTTTTTCCAAACCACTGACGTTAATTCTTTAGCCAAGGTATTCTTCGGCCCACACTTCCTTTTTCTTAAATTCCTTACAAGAATAGCTACAGCTTTATTACTATAGTTTAAATAGAATATTTTAGTGTTCCTATAAATGTGAAATATTCTCATTATATATAATATAACCCTGAATATTAAATAAAGGCTGAAAATCTCATTAAGTTAGCTTGTAGATTTTTCGAAATAAATTTTGAATTCCTGTTCATTAGAAGAATCTACCAAGTCTTATATATAAGTACATACACTAGTTATTCCCGTCTTGCTATAATATAAAGTTAGACTTGAAATTTGTTTGAAATATTCCTTGAGAGAAACCGCAACCGGAAATGACTTTCTATAGCAACTGTTGCTATAGCAACCGCATAAATAATTTGAAATGAGTGTTTATAAAAATTGAATAGAAATAATTGAAGGATTTATGTAATTCAAAACGTAAGCGTAGTAGGGAATGGACTGGCGTGTCTGGGGCGTACGAATTATTCCGCCTTACCAGAGACAGAGATGACTACCACGCTGATTGCCAACCTTCACTATTTAAAGAGGTACTTTAAGAAGAAGAAAGCCTATAACCTAACCTATAAATCGTTCTTATTTGTAGTCTTTGTATTATATTGTATTTGAAGTCTCATTCGTCGAATGCTCATGCTCTCATGTGGATACGTTCAGTAGTTGTCAAGTGATTGGCGAAAAAGAAAACCCATTATAATTATGTATATATTTATAGATTAGATTATGTTGATTATTATATGTTTTTTGTAACTTTAACATGTTTACCACAACTGTAGTTAGTGTAAATATTCTTTTTAATTAAGCCGTGGTAGCTCCGTCAAACGCACGCACTTGCCGTGTCAAGTGGCGCTTTGTCTGTATCGCCCGACGTATTGTGATGCGCCCCTTTGTGTGCCTTTTGGTATTTTTTTTTTACAACGACCGTCAAGATTTCCTGCCTTTTTTAGCTGTTGTAAAGCTTTCAAGATCTTACAGCTTCTTATATCGTTCGAACATGATTATTTTGTTTCGTTTATTCAGCAAATTTTGTTTATTTTTACTATCGTAGGACACGAGAAAGTAACTTGTAGGTTATATGAATGAATTGCTTACTTGATTATCCAATAACTGAGTATTATATAAATCGTTACTATATTTCAGTTATTAAAAGAATTGAAGCTGGTTCAATTTATGTGGTCTCCATTAATTGAAACGTTTTCCAGTAACTTTTTCTGTATATAATAGGTTGTCAAATATCTCCCTTCCGCCTTTTTGTCTTTTGAATTTCGCGGCTATGTACAAAGCGCTACAGAGCTCGTATCTGGCAATACTATACATAATTTGAAAGGTCTTGACATAACCTACAAAACGGCGCTATGCATAATTAGGATATTGCGTTCAACAGTTATAGACGTGTAAACATGGAGTTCACTAACGCCGAAATTCGCGCTATTTTAAAGTTTTCCTTCGTTAAAGGCAAATCCGCTAGAGAAACGTGCCGTGAGATTAATGGTGTTTTGGGGGATGGTACTCTATCACTTCGAACCGCGGAGGAATGGTTTCGACGATTCAGAGCCGGTGAAAACGACACCATGGATAAGCCAGCCGGCGGAAGACCTGTGACGACAAATACCGATCAAATCATGAACTACATCGAGTTAGACCGGCATGTGGCATCTCGTGACATCGCCCAGGAGATGGGAGTTAGTCACCAAACCATTTTAAACCATCTGCAGAAGGCTGGATACAAAAAAAAGCTTGATGTTTGGGTGCCGCATGATTTGACGCAAAAAAACCTTCTGGACCGAATCAACGCCTGCGATATGCTGCTGAAACGGAACGAACTCGACCCATTCTTGAAGCGGATGGTGACTGGCGACGAAAAATGGATCACATACGACAATATCAAGCGAAAACGGTCGTGGTCGAAGGCCGGTGAATCGTCCCAAACAGTGGCCAAGCCGGGATCGACGGCCAGGAAGGTTTTGCTGTGTGTTTGGTGGGATTGGAAGGGAATCATCCACTATGAGCTGCTCCCATATGGCCAGACGCTTAATTCTACCATCTACTGCGAACAACTGGACCGCTTGAAGCAGGCGATCGACCAGAAGCGTCCAGAATTGGCCAACAGGAAGGGTGTAGTGTTCCACCAGGACAACGCCAGACCACACACTTCGTTGATGACTCGTCAGAAGCTACGGGAGCTCAGATGGGAGGTTTTATCGCATCCACCATATAGCCCGGACATAGCGCCAAGTGATTACCACCTGTTCCTGTCCATGGTGAATGCCCTTGGTGGTGTAAAGTTGAACTCAAAAGAGGCTTGTGAAAAGTGGCTGTCCGAGTTCTTCGCAAATAAGGAGGAGGGGGGCTCCTACGAGGGAGGTATTATGAAGTTGCCGTCTAGATGGAAACAGATTATTGAACAAAACGGTGCATATTTGAACTAAATCCGATCACTGTAACACTTTTTATAAAGCATTGAATAAAGAGCAAAAAAGCGGAAGGGAGATATTTGACGACCTTATATGTTATAAAGATAATGAAGTAATTCATTAAAGATGAAATCCTCTTAAAATAGTCAACGCTATGTAATGATATCCTTATAAAATTACAAAATTTCTTTAAATAATGGAATAAGAACAAGTATTTTATTCGGTAAGGAAGTTAAAAAGAAGTTTTTCCTTTGTATTTCCTTTTTCATCTTGTTTTCTTAAGCTGTTTTTCTTTAAACACAAGTACGTCTTCATGCAAGCAGTATAACATGATAATAAAACTAAATGTCCCCAAATTTCCTTCTTTAAAAGTGGTATTAGTCAGAGTATTGATCTTCGGTCTTAAATTTTATTCGCGTAGACATCCGCTTTAAACACTTACGTATTTCCGTCTAGACAACCGATATCCCCTTTGCTGTTTAATTCCTCTCAGGAGATCATTCCAATGTTCCGAATAGGTCCATGTTCGTCGCACGCAATAAGCTTTTAAGTACGTCTAGATATAAAAGTATTGATTTCAGCCAATAAAAATCTTAATCTTTAAAATATATGACCTTATGCTATTAAAAAAATTTCAATATATAGATGTACTACTGAAATAAATAAGAAGAAAATCTGTTTACTCACAATATGCAGACAAAAACTTTTAAATCTAAAGCAAAAGGAAACCAAATATCTTCATAAGTTCCTAGATTTCTTCAATACGTTTGTTGTTTCTGGTTTTATATATAAAAACACTTATAATATATTAACAATATCTGTATAATAACAATTTCATATGTTTATACGAATATTACATATAAGGTTGTATATATATGTAATAGTTTTTTAAAGTTTTAATACGGTTATTTTGATATTATTTATTTATTATATAACAAAGCTTATGGCATAATATATATAACATAAATAGGCACTTAATTTAAGTACTTAAAAGGTAAAAATAGAGTCAAAAAGTCGATTGAAAATTGACTGAAACAAACGCCGTAAATTCCTATTATTCTTTATGTTGAATATTTCTATTAGATAGTATAAGACTCTAAGGCGGTAAAGGTCTAGTTTTCTTCTGCAACGTTGAAATGACAACTGACTGTACAATTTTATAAATTTATCGTTTCCATTTGCCGGACCCATGAATATTCAGGCGATGTACGAGGTCAGCAATCCTCATTTATTTCGGTTCATGAAAATATGGACCTAATGGACGGTTTACCCGAATGAATGTTTATATGATGGTCGAATCAAAAATGTAATCTCAATTCCCTTTTTATCGTAGCATCAAATTTTATTACTAGTGACGTATGTACCTGTGTAAATTGTCAACGTCCTAAATTTACAAAATACTATACTTCCTTTTAATAGGCTTGTTTCAATTTATTTCAATTCTTTAATACTTGCTTTAGATACTTTAAAGTTACGTTAATTTACTGGTACTGTGAATTTATCGTGTTCAAAGTAATGCAACATTTTGTTTGAACGAACATTCGTCCGAGTAACTCATTGCACTTGTTAATTTCCTTTGTGCTTTATTGAGCCTTTTGTTTTTCGTTGGAAAAAGCAGATATCAAAATTAGTATCGTGAAACTAAAAGAAATAACTAAATGGGATGAAAATTACCAAATATTGATTCTGCACGTTTATTATCACCATAGTTTATCATATGGTCTTTTGGAAGCGTAAAGTAATAACATAAACTAACTAACTATGAAGTAATAACATAAATAAGACATTAATAATAGATGTAGATATTATAAACAATACTTTGCATGTAATTGAATGAACATAATTTATTTATCGATTCATCACACGTTATAAACAAATTATTACTTTACACAAGAGAGATACATGCTTTACTTGCTGTGACTTGTATAGATAGTAATGTTTTATATATGATCATATATCTTACGTTCCTCCAATAAGTTCGTTTATTTCTTTCCCCGTTTCCTTGCTAGCCCTTTATACATTTCTTTTACCATAAATACGAACTTTTTATCACATGCTATACGTATATACGAGAGATCGCCAATGTACTGTTAAAAGCAACATTCAAAACATGTAAAATGGTTTTAATGTTTTTGTTTGCTAAGTAAATAATTTAAATGAAAATTCCTATTAACGCTAATTAAGAAATAATAAATACTTTATTATAGATATACGATTTAAACTATGACCGATATCACGGTGACTGAATACCACCATATATAGATTTGTTAAAAACTCATCATAAGGAGATTCATACCATACTAAAAATCGCTATGGTTATCTATAGTTACAAATAACTTCATCAATTTCAATTCAGCATATCCGGTTACCTTTTGACTTAAGAAACAATCACTTAGAAAGGTTTACAGAGCTAAGCATATGCAATGTTTATTTGCTTATATGAAGCGCGTGCCGCTGCTCATCATAGTTCAAAGACATTTAAAGTCCCGTCAATAATTTTACACCTATAAACAGAATCCTTAATGAATTCCCAAGGTTGATCTTGAATAGCAAAATTTTTGAGGAACGTGCTCCTGATTAACAGCAGAAATGATTTTAAAGTACCAATTTTAAAGTAGTAGACAGAGCTTTAAACCAATCGTTTGAAAGAATAACCGAAGACATTTATGCACTAGTTTCCCCAATCTGATAGCTAAAGTTGAGACTAAAGAAGGCACCTAACGATGATGAATGATGAAGCTAAGAAATATCTTCTCGTCCAATATACCACAGTGTCTCAAGACAAAAGTCTTTGACCAGTGTGCAGCAGAGACGTGGCCGCTTACTGTGGGCCTTGTCCGCAAGCTTAAGATTGCTGAGAGGGCGATGGAGCGAGCTATGCTCGGAGTTTCCCTGCGAGATCGAATCAGAAATGAGGAGATCCGCAGGAGAACCAAGGTCACCGACATAGCTCGAAGGGTCGCCGTCGCAAAGTGGCAATGGGCAGGGCACATAGCACGCAGAACCGACGGCCGTTGGGGCAGAAAGATTCTCGAGTGGCGGCCACGTACCGGAAGACGTAGCGTGGGCAGGCCCCCCACAAGGTGGACCGACGACCTGGTCAAGGTCGCTGGCAACCATTGGATGCGGGTGGCCCAAGACCGGTCTGAATGGAAATCTTTGGGGGAGGCCTTTGTCCAGCAGTGGACGTCTACCGGCTGATTGGATTGGATTGATTGGAGTAAATAATTTCTATATCAGTGAAATATCGCAAAACTTCTCTGGAGAAAGGTGTTTCAGAAGTATCGCAGTAGGTAATTATACTCCAAATGGTAATCTGCAAATATTACATTGTTCCGTATGATTGCCAGATATCACTGACGTCGACAAAAATCAACATGTATCTATAGCAAGGATTATAATATGATGCTGTGTATTCATTTTAACTAAACTTTAGAACCTAAAGCTTTGTTCTTCATCTCGATATATAAAAAAGAACTTATAACACAGCAATGACAAAAGCTTTAGATTACTTTGAACGAAACGCTGTGTTGCATTCGAATCGAACAATTGACATGGTCATAAACCATCTCGATATTAACATTTACAACCTATAAATTTTTTAAATATATCCATAATAATGAATTTACGAGAACAATCGCAATAATGTATAGTTATCTACAGTGAAACGGAATCAGGAAAAAGAAACAGGATTCGGAGAGCTAGTGTTGCACTATAAAATCTATTTGTTTTTACTATTGAGATATGTATTAAAATATTGCAGGTGCAATAAATTATTAAAGTTTTATTAACACAAACAAACGTTTAATATAATTCGGTACGATAATGTGGTATGAAACGATTGTTGCGGTACGAAGCGTTATATCGTCGTAGTTATAAAATGAATTTTCCACCACATCTCACAAATTGCGATACCTTCAAGTTTAGTGTCAATTTATCCGGGATTATACGGCTATTATTGTTAGGTTTCGTGGACCTAAAACGAGTCTAGTGCACTCGAATAGTGGCACACAATAGCCTCTATTACGTCGCACGAGCAACTGGAGCCAAAACAGAGCACTATTTTACTATACATATGAAAAGAAATTAAATTCTAAAATCTGTTGAGCAGTTTTTAAGATTCTTTACTTGTAATATCTGTAATTTTTATATGAATATAGTTTTTATTATTAAATAAAATATAACTATTTTATAGTCTGTTGTATTATTAAGTTAGTTTCTCATTGCTATGCTCAATAACAACACTTGCGATTGGTACAGAGATGATAAATCTAAAAATACTTGTGGAAAACAAGTTGGTTTATAAGGCTGGAATCCATTACAAACAAGTTCAGAAAACCTTTAGTTTTTAGGTTCAGAATTTTTTTTTTTTTAAGTTCAGAAAAACTTTAGTTAGTTCAGAATTTAAAATCTATTACTATTCTTCAAATAATCACATGTAAGTTAAACTAATATGACTTTGTAATGAATTCTCCTTAAAAACGATAACTGTTCTGATAAAATATATCTCATATACAGCCAAACTAATACTATGAAGTTGTAAAATTACTTCCTCGTCTTCACACCTTTAAAGTTTATCTAAATCTAGTATAAAACTGACTAAGATATCGATTATTGTGATATCGATAACCGCAGTATTATCTATGTATACTTGCCATCGTTTGGTTTCTACGTCGGATTCTATTTCAAACAATATATACTTAACTACTACTATATAGATTTAAAACAATAATTCACATACAAATTTTAGGCTGATTTGAACTAATATTGATGACGATCATGAACATTTTAAATTTCTAACAAAAAGTAGACTTTAACTTTTTATTCACACGATCGAGGTATATTTTCATATTACCTGTCGTTATGATATCAGAAGAAATGTAATTTTTTCTCAGCAGTAAAATTACTATTACGCAAAGAATAGAAGAATTATTTCAACGGTTTACTTTATAGTAAATAATCATACAACCGATACAGCCGTATCATACAAACTGTTATATAATTTAAAACAAAACAAACGAATCACAGTCATCATCGAAGGTAATGAAAAAAGTATATTGTTTATGTGCCGTACAAAGGGAGGCTGCAGCACAGCGCTCACCTTAGATTAAGTGTTTATGTATGTGGTTACCTACCGCTCACTGTCAACCCACCGCTTTTAGGATGTCATGTTCTATAGTCTAGCTAAAAGTGTAGGTCTAGTCAAGTTAGAAAGCTAGCGCGTGAACGATGTCCCGTTCCTGTTACACCCCGTAGCTCACTTCCCGTTACGATCACAATCCGATTGCGAAACGCGGCACTTACCTACCCTGACGACCCCGTCCGCTATAGTTCCAAAAACGAAACAAACGATTGCTGTCTGTACTCTAACACCAACCCTTCCTGTACAACCATCCGTATCGCCTGAGCATTTTAAGATACCCACCGGTTCGAAGCGCAAATAAAATTATGTCTACCCTACCCTATACCAAACGATTTATATTCATAAAAAATATTCCCATTGAAGTCCCTGAAACAAGTGTATTATTACGAAAAAAAATTTATAAACCAATAAAGACATATGAGAGGCGAGAATCAAGTTACAACGTAATATAAGTCTACGTCCTGTAGCCTTTGGTTTATTACAATTAATAATTCTCTGTTATGGCAACACAATTGCTTACTAACAAGTGAACGTTTAGCTCAAAAAATATATCATTTTAAAAATCATTACAGATATCATTCCAATTGTTAGTAGTACAGGCGCTTTCAAAGGCAATTTTATTGTAAAGTTAATTCTATTGAATATAGTAATATTTCTGTTTTTTGTATGGATCAAATACTACATATGCTACGTTATTAAGTGGGTCACATAAACCGGGGAAGGGTTACCTATGTGGGAAAGCACATGTAACAACAGTTTAGATGCGCTGTACTGTTCCATATGCATAGAGAATAATTGATGTTGTTCACGGGAGGCACACTACTTGACGTCTCGTTAACTTCTGTTCGCAACCGTTTAACGTACACAATGAATAATGAAAATAACCTGAGTACATGCGGAATATTTTCGTAAAAAACTTCAAAATTCTTGCTAAATTTTCGCTGGTGGTAGACCTCAGTTTAGGTACCACTGTAACGCCGTTTTCTATCGAACAGTATAGTGCAAAAATATCCGTGTTCCGCTTGGAAAGGCTCCAGGCTACTGAAGAGACGAAATATATATTACTAACCGTCAGAATTTTAATCATAGTTCAGAGTACTTTATTTGTAGAACAATAATTATTAAAATTTAACATAAGAACAGATAATGAACGACTCTAATGTTCATATAGATCTGAAGATTTCATACTTAAATCAAAGTATTTCATTACATAGAATAGCTCTTGACTACGATTCCGTCTAACGGTAAGCGGGAATTCAGGTTTTCAAATAGTAAAGCGTACTAGCCTGTAAGTAACTTTATTAACTGGTTTCTTAAAGATTCCCACATCATAGCTGGACGGAAATACTGACGGAGGTAAGTTCTTCCAATCCTTTGATGGTCTTATTACGGATGTCGAAGCGATACGCGTAGTATCTGCGGTGTGTCTACATGTAAAAGTACCGGGAGTTAGATAAACGTCCTGTTCTAGTCGTCGCTACGTAGATTAATAATAAAAAAAAATTCGGCAACGTGGCTGCGACTAGTCTGATGTTGCGTCTGTCCATGGACGTCAGTGATCACTTCCCACCAGGTAAACTGTCCTCCCTATAGGTTCCCGCCTTGTCGTGGGGCTCAGTAGTCGCGGCTGGTCTCACCACGGTGAAGCGAAGAGGAACCTATCCGGTCAGCCCGGTATCGTATTATACTGCTCTTTGCAGCCGAGGTGGCCGAGGTGGCCGAGGACTAATCGGTGCTGCACCGCTGATGCGGCGGCGGTGGAGCCGCGGGAGAAAAGGACTGTCGGTATTGCGTTTCGGCGCTCTCCCTATCCTCCACGGCCGTATAACGGGTAGCGACGGAACACAAACTCGGATCAGAGCCAGGAGAGCTTTCTCTCTTAACTCCTATGGGTGTCTTCTCTAGATGACGGATTCGGGGAAAACCGTTGCCGAAGTGATTAAGAGGCCGAGAGAAGGGAGCGCTGTGTGGTTCGGAGTGCCCTCACAGAAGTAGAGAGGGGGGATTTTCCCTCCCTCCCGAGGTGGGACTACTTTGTGCGGCTAGCGCTGACGGGGTCGCGGATATGTGCGAGGACGTTATACGATGACGAGGACGAGGCGGAATATTGTGGCGATTTTAGTCGACAAATAAGCTGTTCGCTGGTTTTTGTTACAAAAAGTAAGAAAAGTGTCACTTACGTGTTGTTAGCGGTGGAGAGCCTGCGGTGCAGGCTGCGCAGCGACATGGCGTACCCCTAGCAAGGCGGGCTGCCGCTGCCCTTGCCGCGCGGCCGGCGCAGCGCGCGCGCGCCGAAGAACGCGCCTTCCTCGTTGCAGGACTGCGAGCGTTGTGACGCGAGCATGCCGGCCGCGCGGCCCAGCGCGTGCAGCGGCCGCACGCGCGCGCGCCTACCCCACCCGCACCCGGCCACCACCTCAATCTTGTCGACTCCTAATAACGGCGCTACCGTCCGACGCGTGCGACGCCGACACGCATCTACCGGAAACCACCCCACCGGATCGCACTGGACGCGACGCGCTACACGAACACACCCACAGTCTTGGCACTTTATATATATATATATATATATAAATTATATAATCCTAAATGTAATACTATCTAATATAATTGATTGTAGATTCAAGGCGCTTGCTCGTTTGCTTTTTGGTATTTAAAACTACTTTATTAAAATTATATAAATTGCGTTTTTTTCTAAAGTTTCCCTTGTGCCTCTGGTCCGATAAATCTGAAACAAACAAAAAAACTATTTTATAAATCATTTTAAGAAACGTTTTATTTTATTTAATCTACGAATCAAGAGACGAGCGAAACGTTCGCCTGATAATAAGTTATACGCTTGCATATAACAACGTGGCACTAGTTAAAATAATTTGCCCTATAGTCTCGAGCTATTAAATATAGAACTAATGGAACCCCCGCCTGGCATAGAAGGCAACTAAAAAGGTTTTCGGATTCATGGGTTTGGACGTTGGAGCCCTCATTGTCCAGTAAGTGAGCACGGGATAAATGACAAATGGTGGTTTGGTGCTTGTCATACCAAAACAAGGATACCTAGGAAGGCTACAACCGTCCCTGGAACTTGCTTTAGGTGTAGTGCCGGGTGGCACCCGGCACCGGTGCGTTCTGTAAGAGATTCCGAGGCCTCCAGCTACGCACTAAGGGTTGCTAGGGGTCGCATCGAGAGGGTTTCTAGTTGGTAAATATCCCACATATTCCTGACTTTCTACCAGAAGCAGGTTATTTCTTAAATGATTCCCACGATAGAAACAAAGCTTAGGATGATATACAATACAGCACGTTAAACTCGTCGCCTTAGGATATATGTATATCAATAACAATTAAATGAAAGTAAACCACGTTTAAATATAGATAATGAAGAAATTAAATAATTCATTTTGTATTTATAATATGGGAAAATTTTAATTATCCATAATAGTCTTATAAATCTTATATTATGTAAAAGTTATTCAAATGTACACTGGTAACAAAACGCGAACACGACTTCCCTTTTAATTGTAATTAGAGTCGGCGCAGACGGCTCCGCAACTTTTAATGAAACAGTTCCCAGGACCACCGTAGGTAATCCTTTATAAGCTCCTAATCCACGAGCCTATCCCAATAAACATAATAATCGTACACAGTATTCATAATTTTAAAAAATAACAGAAAAAACTTTCAAAAGAAGTCCCAAGAAAAGATGTAAAAAAGTTATTTGACAAAATATAAACATTTTTCGAAGCTACATTTTATCCTATACTTATTCTTGTAATAAATAATAAAAAAGGTATAGTATAGTATAGTATATAAGAGGAATCAATGATTCTAGATTAAGCTGGAAGTATTTTTATGTAAGTTTTTGATACGCTACCTTCGATATCTAAGAAGATTAAACTATCCTGATTTAATAACAGAATTTCCATTACTTTCTCGTAAACAAATGTGTTTTTTATTTAATTCTCTATAAATAGTCTCTACAATGTAGTTTCAATTGCTGATGTTGTAACGGACCCGTATTCAAAAAGTAAAAAAAGCTCAAGCTCGAGCTCAATCAATCATCAGCTGATAGACGTCAACTACTGAACATAGGCCTTTCTCAAAGATCTACACATCGGTCGGCCAGTAGCTGCGTACATCCAGCGGCCTCCCAAAACCTTACACTCAGCATGAAATCTGGTACCGCCGGACACGTAGTATATAGGGTATCATATGGGTGGATTTGAGTCATTTCCCACCACGCTAGAGCAATGCAGATTGGTGGAAACCAGAGCCCGATTTGTTGATTAGCTGGGTACACTGCGAGCAGGTGAGGATGGCTTGGATACGTGAGTTGTTATGCGGAACAACTTACATCCCGATTATAGCTCAGTTAATACAAAATGTAAATGAAGAAAATTGTGTTTCATGTGTTTTCAGGGACAAGTTTCCCGTACCGTGCTTCTGAAATGTGGTCAAACAAATCTAATAGAAGATAGTAAACTCAATTATCAACTAAATAAATCAATTTAGCTTCTGCATAACAAACATTTTTGCCAAACAGAGATTCTCCTACATGTATTGGCTAGGCTCCAACCGCGATTCCATATCTCATTTATGAACGAAAATATATGTAAATGTATCGAATCGAAGAAATGTGTGGTCCTGTAACGGATTCCTCACAGAAATTTATGAATAATGACAGACTACTAAAGTTCACTATGATAAACTGCATTCAATATTTTATAAGAAATTTTAAGAATTGTTAACAATTTTGAAATACCTCAAAGAGAATAGATCAGTTGCAATTTTTTATTAATAAACTAAGCTGTATTGATACTATCCAGGGCTCGAAGACTACAATAATTTAAGGTTACTGCTGCTAGATCTCCGTTGCAAAAAATGTTCTAGGTAGGTAACACTCCAGCGCCTATTTCTGCCAATAAACGATGACTACTATATTTCGTTTTGAACACTGTAGCCCGTGAAATTACTAGGGTTTTAAGATTTATTATCTTCGCAGATCACAATGTGGTGCAGAACATTTTACTCTAACAAACGTCACATAATTATGGACAGTCGAATCACTTACCAACAGGTAAACGTCTTGCGTGATCTAGTGCTTCTAGTAGACCACATATAGTAAAGTTTAAATAGGGAGAGTGATTTTTCGATCCTGCCTGGTTACAACTCTATGTTGTAAATCTGTAGCCATGACAGCATTATTACCATTATTAATATTTCCTATTCTCAACATATAATATCTAGTTTTTCTAAATGAGGACGATATACCATTTTCTATTTAATTGTTACTGAACGCCGTGTAGTTTCAGTAAAATTGTATACATGAGCGCATTTAATCAATAACGGTATACAAATCCAGTTTCTGTATTCAGCAATACAATTGCCATTTCAACGATGTCGGTCAATTTGCTTATTAAATAATTATTATACAGCTTTGTCATGAAAATAAATTTCTTTCCTTAAAAGTATAATGGTTTTATCTAAACAAATTCGCCTCACAATACTTTTTTAGATTTTTTTGCAATAAGTACGCAAATCGCGCTGCAACAATACGCGTCGAAGTAAAAACGGAACTTGCCCTCTGCGGTCTTTATTTGCTGTGTCACAGTGAGGGGAATTCAGGTCATGCTTTATGTAACATATCGCTGCATTATTTTTCTAAAACTTCGTATTAAAATATTACCATTTAAATTAAATCTTTCGACTATTCATCATCGTCATTATTGTCGTCTATTACAGATAGGTCACAGTCACCCAGTCTATCCCAAAAAATTTCTAGCGCGGTAGGTAAGATACTACCTCCAATGATTCACTATGACCTTCACTAGGAACTCCGTCTACTTGCCAAGATGCCCTATGTCGAGTTGGCCATTACATGGCTGCCACCTTAGGAATTTTCTACCCAATCAGCGGTCACATCAGATTATTAATTCGCTTAGCGATATCAAGGACCTTTGTTCTTCAACGGATCTGCTCATACCTGATTATTCGCTAGTCTGCAGTTCTCTGAGGAACTTCTTTACGAGATCAATCATTAAACTTTACTTTTAATTACGAGATATTAGAAAACTAGACATCCAACACCAAGTTTTCAGTATCTCATTAAAAATTTTATACGCCAAAGCTAAAAACAGCGTGTCTAATAGTTATTTTTAATCTATTTTTATACGACGAAGCGGATACGGGTGTCCATAACAATGATACGCTATTGTTCTCAAAGCACCACAATGCACTCTCGTCTTGAGTCTCGTTATTCCAGTAATTTTACCTTCAAACAGGAACAAATTAATGGAAGTTTGAAACGTTCTAGTGGTCTAGCTCCTTTTTATTGATGAGGAAATCTTCTAAAAATGCCCTGCTACTAGGGAGAAGACAAGGTTATGTGGGATTTCTACGGACTATTATCCCCTCAGTGGTAAACTTCAGTGCGCACATCCCAGAGAGAGCTGTCCTCGACACCCTCGCTTTAATACGACAAGCGTTAGATCACTTTGTACTTGTTGTTCATTCCGAGCTTTCTTAGTGAACAATAAGGACTCTTTTAAAACCCAAAAGCCATTCCTAACAGCTGGAGACTACAGGGCAACCATTGGTCTGCCCTAAAAATTTTCCATAACTAAATCCTACCACACAAACAATAATAAACTTTCAATTATTAATTATTCTTCCTCTGTTCTTAACATGCATAGAGGCGTGTTAATCCCCACACTGATGTATGGTAGTGAATGTTGGGTATGGCAGAAGAAACATGAAAGTAGGATTTATGCTGTGAAGCCTGAGAAGTATAACTGGCGTGAAGCTGATGGACAAAGTGAGGAACAGTGTGATAAGGAAGCGGTACGGCGTGGTTGAAGATGTAGTGACAAAGATAGAGAAAGGGATGCTTAGATGGTTCGGTCATGTTAAAAGAATGGATGTACTAGATGTAAGAAGATTAACGAAAGAGGTATACAAGGTAAGAATGATTGGAAAAATCGGTGCAGGTCGACCTAGGCGGACATATTTCGATCAAATCGAAGATGTCCTAAAGAAAGGCCGGGTTAAGAGTACTCGCATCCGACGAGAATGAATGACGATGTTCGTGAAAGTGGAGGAAGTGAGAGAGTTGTGCCAGGATCGTAGCAAGTGGAGAGTGGTGGTCTCTGCCTACCCCACTGGGAACGAGGCGTGATATATATGTATGCATGTATGTATTCCTAACACTCCTAATGCTATTTTTATAGTTTAAATATTTAATTCCGTATTATTTCTGTCGTAACACAATGCCGCAGTAAAATTATTTCACCGCAGCAGCCTCGCATTTCGGTATTCGACCACGGCATTTCATTTCATAATGGGAATGGTGACTGTTATTTTAACGAGATCAATTAGTTATTTCTCCATCGTTTGATAATAACTGCATATTATCTATTTATATTTATATATATATTACAATAAAAACATATAACACAAAGAAGTTAATAATGAAAAACAAAGACAGCACTCCTTACTAAATTGAACGTTTTTGTTGATAAAACTGTTACATATATTATTGGTAATCAAAGCATGTTCTTGCTATTATTTTTAACTATATATTACTACTGTTAAGTATATCTAAATTAATCATCACTGGAAACATTTTACAATGTATATTAAACAATATATCGGGCAACGCGAAAAACGTATGTGAAGCACCCACTAACCCTAATTTTATACAATCATATTTTCAGGGGGTAACTCTGTATGTTTAGTACAAAACTTTCCAGTTTACGGGTTGAGAGGTTAAACATGAGGCTGATATTTCCTTTTAAAAAGGTTACCGAGCACCTCGTGCCGTCGTATTACGTGATATTAAAATAGCTCTTTTGTATTCTCGAGGTACACAAAATGTCACCAAGTTTACCACGCCAACATAATCTTTGTACGTAAACATTGTTAATAATATATTAATTGTTTGAATAAAAACAATATGTATAACGGCACATAAGACGGAAGTAACAAGCGTTTGATATTTGTTTATGAAAATATAATTGCCAAATCGAATGATATTTGTATAGTTACTAGTAATGTATTAATATAACCTCGACCGTATAAATATTTAGTACGTGAACGAAACGAATACGCTGTTTTATTTAAATAGGTTTTCCAGATATATATAACTAGAGTTTTATTTACATATTTCAATAACTTATTTAACTTCGATAACGTGTGATGAGGAAGCGGTGCGGCGTGGTTGAAGATGTAGTGACAAGGATAGAGAAAGGGATGCTTAGATGGTTCGGCCATGTCGAAAGAATGGATGAAAGAAGATTAACGAAAGAAATATACAAGGTAAGAATGATTGGAAAAATCGCTGCAGGTCGACCTAGGCGGACATACTCCGATCAAATCGGAGATGTCCTAAAGAAAGGCCGGATCAAAAGCACACGCAACAGACGAGCGTGCATGAAGACGCTTATGAAAGTGGAGGAAGCGAGAGAGGTGTGCCAGGATCGTAGCAGGTGGAGAGAGGTGGTCTCTGTCTACCCCACTGGGAACGAGGCGTGATATATATGTATGTATGTATTATTTAACTTCTTATCTACGTATTTTTTACCAGAGTAGTAATTGTTACGATTAATCGGATCACTAGCATTGCGTACGCCTTAGAAAGAATGTGACCTGACCCTATGTTCATGAGGTCAGCACAAAACGTACACACTAACTCTTGACATAATAACCTTATTACTTAAGAAATCAATGAATTGTAGATATAAGGAATTAATATAATTAAAAACAAACTGTGAACCAACTTATTTAAGTATGTGATCATAAAGGATTTAAAATTGATTTTCAAGACAGGATAGAAAATCCTTTTTCCCTTCTTTTCATTATCAGTTATATATTATGAAAGACTGGGACTTAAATAGCCTATAATTATGACACCAACGAGTTCTTCTCTTGGTAAATAGACAAGTGCCCTGTCCATGTCACAATTTATTTATACAAGCTCCAAGCATCCCTTGTTGAGTTACAGTAAAGTTTTTAAAACAGTCCTCGACAAAAGGTATTTAAGATCAGAATACCGCCACTGTCTGATAGAAATAATTAGCAACCATAGCATTCATATATAATTTTACAAAAATATCTTTTTGTTGTTGTTGTACATTATATTATTATTATTAACCATTTCAAATTATCTTGCTACTTACTTTATTAATATTATAAGATAGTAGCTTTAACGAAAAACTAATTAACCAGAGCAAATGAAAGGCTGAACATTTTTTCTCTTGAATATTCGACCTTGGTATATATTTTCTTTAGTTTCGATACAAAAAATGATAATATTGAGTCGCGTGAAGGGTTCTTTTACAAGGGCTTTGAGCCCTTAGCCTGATGAACCTATTTAAAATAAAGAAGTTAAAAACTAAAATTAACGTATAACTAAAAATTAATTAGTAACAAGGTTTCCGTTTAATAATGTCATTGGTTTGTATAACAGCTTAACGAGATGGACCTTCAAGACCATCAAACAAAATCCACATAAATTATTAGAAACGGTTGTAACAGTCGACTGTTTTAATCGCTCAATGAATGATTTATTGAGAAAATTTCCTCAGATGTTTAACATTAATTAAAACTTCTGTGTTATATAGTAAAGCTTTTCCAATTAAGATACGAAAATCAGCTACTAGAGCGAAATTTACTGACCTTGAAAGCGAAGGCGTTTTATAACGAAGTACGTTCTAAAGTACCCAAGGTCACACAAAAGTGTCTACACGGCGATCTTTTTTGATTAAAAATAAGAAATTGACTGAAAGTAACATTACTAAATATATATTTTTTTAGGGGTAATATAATCATCATCATCATTATTAGGTTATAGACGTCCATGGCCATTCCTTCGAGCAAAGTGCCCTTTCTATTACTACTGAATCACGGCGACATTTTGGGCTATATCGGTGACCTGAGTTCTTCAACGCATGTCCTCATTATTACATATATTCATTGCTAGATACCTGTTTTTTTATTGGTTCGGGGAGAAAACAGAGTTATCTGATGTTTTTAATCACTAAAACCCTCTAGATGGACTACGTCAGTGCATACGCAGGCTCCAGGATCTATTACAGAACGCACCGGTGCTTTATAGTGGCACGTCTCAAAAGAACCGCCAAACCCTAGGTAGATTACTGGATATCTTATATCCCACTCTAGGGTTGCCTTTGATGCATTTTAAGGATAAAAATATATTATGATACGGTTGCGTACCTATGTTCTTTTGTAATAACGAATGTGTCATTTATTCGATGAGCGAAAATAGCGGTGAGACATTCATCCGATGGTAAATAATACACCGGTCCATTCCGAATTGTGGTTAGGTATGATAGTAAACACTACACCAAATTGTGCTCATCACCATGATCCATAAAATGGTAAGTCCTTTAACCGCAGTAATTTCCGTAGCTAAAACCTATTTCACACCGGATCACAATAATGTGCGATGGTACTTAGACAGCCTCCGGCAACGGAGACTTACTAACAGTATTGTAAGCTTTAATATATGAATATATACTTCTGTGTTCGTTTGTGCTATTTAGCCGTTTATTGTGCTTTTAATTAAACGATACCTGTTATTAATGAGACGAGCAATTACGATTCACTGTAATTGAATTTAAATAGTCAATTGGTAACTGTATTGCTAACACATCCTGTCCATTCTCTTTATCAAATCATTCTAGCCTATTTAAAAGGTTAGATATTGTACAAATTTATATGGTTCATATTACAATATTAAGCTTCTATAATATTGTTGGTAGTATTAAACTAACCTACTTAATAACTATAATAAATAATGCATAGTATAAGCGATATAAAAAGATTTAACATCGACGTTAAACTTCTTTCATTGTTTAACTAAATGTAATAAGAAACTTAAGTATCTTTAGAAATTGATGGAAGTAAAAATATTTTCAGTGTTATAAATAGCTTTTTAGTTTTCTTGTGAATGGTTCGAGTAATTTCGCTAGCAACAAGTTGCGGAAGAAATCGTTAATCTTCAACACTTAATCACACCTCACACCTCGGGATAAGACATAGTAGCGATGACTTTTTAATGGTGATATCCCCATTCAATACTCCAATGGTGTTCATTTACAAAAGGCTGACATTTAATCTTGATCTCTCATGGTATTAAGTGGTAATGAAGCTGATGAACGACTCCGTAATCTAATCCTGGAGCTCCTTTATACTGGACAAGCGGTTAGTCTGTGATAACTAGCTAACTCCATAATGTGAAACTTTTTCAACTGTGCAATTTTCTTACTTAAAAGTTTGGACAACAATATGTATGATTATTAGCTGTTATCTGCGCTATTTCCGGATCCATGGGACTTAAGTTTTTCTAGGCAGAGGCCTACTATGTTTTCAGTTGGCCGACGAGAGCTGCGACTAAGTAGCATCTAGCCAACGCCGACATTGTTTACTGATGTACGGCACTCCTTTTCCTTATAAAGATTACCATTATTGCATACTGTTACTGGTACGCAACTATAAACACTTATAAGTCTAAAGCTCTCAAAAGTCAATACGAATAGTATTTGTAAAAGTTTTGGCTATGATATTAGTATAAGTAATCAAAAGTTCAATAATATTTAACATTAAAAACCGTTTAAATGGTATTTTAAATAAAGCTTGTTACGGTTTGTGAATAGCCTAGGAGTAATTGTAGCATAGATTTTCAGGTCCGTCATCGATTGTCGAGCAACCGTGTGGCTGGAAGCGAAATACTTCAATTATTTTAATCGATACAGCTCGTTCAACGCGTTGGAAACTCCAATTGTATTCGGATAGTATAAAACATTGTTCAGTATTATATTTCAACAGGAATAAACCTCTTATGTACGACAAAATGAAACGTATAGGGACTTATCTAGTAGTAAATACTACTGCCAAGCACAATAGGGCACCTATGAAGAAGTTCAATAATTTTAAAGAATTCACAGTAGTTTCTACATTACCGTATATCACCAGAAATATCTACCCAGTATAACATATTCTTTAAGAACTGGAAATTATATCTATATCATTATTGCCTTCAAGAATTTGTCTACAAAGAAGTGTAAATTAATTAGCACGGTGGTAGGTTTCTCTTGCCGGAGACTGTCTAGGTCCACAACAACTCTTACTTCTGCCGCCAAACAGTTGTGCAAATACTTGTGTTCCGGTTTAGGCACTAGAGCTAGTGAAATTACTGGGGTAATAAGACTTAATAACTTAAACCCTAAGGCTTCGAAGACCATGTAGTCCATTGTACATTGTTTCGTTAATTCGTCAAAAAGAAATAGACGAGACGGGTCTTTCTTGCTAATAATGGAAACCCTATAAACGGTATACACTTTTGTATTGTAATAGAACCATTGCGGTTATAGTAATTTGAGAGACCTGCAAGAAAGACATTACAAGAAAGTACTATATAAATCAAGTGCACCTTTCCACCTGTTTAATCATCAATCGTTCGATACTAAAGTTTGTTCGCAACGCGCTCTACTCGGAGAAGAAAAAACAAGAAGCTCAGAGAGTTTCTCTTCTTTGTTTTGCGATTGTACTGAGTCTTCATTTTACAAAAGAGCATCTCCTTACAAACTATATCAACCTCAATATAATCTTCAAAACAATAATATTCTTCTTTGCATTATATCTATGCTTCGATACATTACTATTTATTAATAGATATATTAATAACATCCTTTTTTTATTATACAATTAAGCGACGAGACGAGCGATACGTTCACACGATGGAAAGTCATACGTCCGTTCATAACAATGTTGCGCTAGTTAGGATATATACTGCATGCACCACGTTGTGCTCGTCGCCTAAGACATAAAATTTTAAGTCACATTACCTCAGTAATTTCATTAGCTACAATTCCCTTCAATACGGAGCACAAAAATCTTTGCTCATTACTCTTTGGGGGTAGAAATAAGCGGTGCGGTGATACATACCTAGACGGTGTCGGCAACAGAGACCTACCACCAGTAAAGATACTTTAACTATTGAGAATTATGACAGATTCTTTCGTAAATATCAATATAAGAAACCATTAAAATATAGTATTTTTTTTTCTAATAACACTTTACTAGAATAATACATGTAATAAACAATTTTTGCTTCTAAATCACAATTGTGAGAATATAGAATGATCATTACAAACAACACAAAAGAAACGATTACAATCCACTCAGTCTGTTATTTTTAAACTAACATTTGCTTTGTTAAAAGCGTTAAAGCGGTAAAAAAAAAAGTAAACACTACACAAGTTGGACTCGTAGACAGTACTGTGGAATTTGCAGGCTTTATTTCATACAACCACGTTATCTTCCGCCGCAGGTGCGAGTCATTAAATAAATGTGCTCAACATGTGTGTTCTTAAGTTTAGCAAGTGAATTCACAATGCAAACCTGCTTCGGTTAAAACACAATAGCTTTAACTATGTTAAGCTAACACTTAACCTCAATTTCACATGGTGTTATATAACAATGAAGAAAATAAAGTCTTTCATATGATTATGGAGTCGCGAAAAATACTGTTATATTGGCTAATAGACAAGATATATGTGATAACCAGATATAAGGGTCCGAAACTGGACTACCACCATCTATCGCTTATTGACGTAGAATAAATCAAGGATCTCCATAAAAAAAGCAATCGATTAGATATAGCGTGTGTGCTGATCATTATCTATGGATGCTATTTTCAACCTTAAATTAAACAATCAGAGAAGATCTATTGGATCTTGTGTCATTCTTTTAGGTACTTGATTAGTGTACTAATCTAGAAACGCAAAAGAATGTTATAACAATAGGATTGTTTTTTCAACAGCAAATTAACATTCCCACTGTTGGGGCGCAGGCCTACCCTTAATATGAGGCGATGGGCCATAGTCACCACGCGGGCCCAATGCGGATTGATGACTTCACACACACCCGCGACCTACGGAATGAAAGCCGCACCAGACCAGCGAGCTACTTATAATAGCTAATTATTATATATATAAACAGTAGCATATCAAAATGTAATCACAGTTTTAATAATATTTCAGTAGTAATAATACTAGTAGTAATATTTGGGTGTATTTAATATCGGAAGATTTCACTGGTGGTAGCAATCTGGTTTTGCAGACCGTTCTAACTGCTCTAACATTGAACTAAACCTTTATTTGTTTCGATTTTGAAAGGCACTATTACCAATCAAATTACCTGTAATTCCTTCTCTTGAATAACGAGAATAGTACGTAGTTTCAAAGTAATTTTTTTGTTCAATTGAGCGACTAGACGAGATAGACGTTCACTTGATGGTAAGCGATACGCCCACTCACAACAACGTGGCGCTTGTTAGTATATTATATACAGCACGACATTGCGCTCGTTGACCCGAGACTTAAGATATTAAGCCTCATTACCCTAATAATTTACTAGCTACAACACCTTTCAAACCGAAACACAGCAATGTTAGCACTCTACTGTTTGGCGGCAGAAATAGGCGCTGCGGTAGTACCAACCTAGACAGTCTTAGGATGAGACTTACCAGTACAAAAGTACCACTAATCTTTATCAGAGAAGAGACTCCGTTGATCTGATCTGTGATCAGTGTTGCTAGTCATTTGATTAACTATATTTCAATATATAATATCATGCTAATTAAGAAGACGAAGAGGTTATAGTTTTGTCCGATGAACCTCTTTGTCGTCTCAGCTTTTTTTGTATAAAAAATAGCGACAACTTAATACTCTTTTCTCTATGATATATGGCTCTGTTAGACTTGTATGGTTCAGCATATATATTCTATAACTATATAACCTGGTAGCTTTTTCCCGCCCGCTTTACTGGCCCTAACACCCTTGCAACTCCCTTCGAGGAAGAAATATAAAATCCGTTCGCAGCTGACTTATACTCGGCAAAAGGAATATTCCTACCAAATTTCAAGTATCTAGATCTAACTGTTACAGAGATGCTGTGATGAGTCTCTACATAGGTAGGAAATCTGCTATATATGTAGATATAGATATATTAGGTTATTTCTTTATAACGGACATAAGAACTTTCCAATTACATAGTAAGTACAAAAATAACTAGTTACGCTACAGTACGGAAAAATCTTTTATTTAATTATGTATATCAATTAGGCAAACTACTGAACAACAAATTACATTAATGTTTAATTATAATTTAATTACTGTTATAACCGTGTTTAATATTTTTACTTGACGATTATATATCTATCCGCTCAGCGTCGGAGGCCTGAGGGTAACTTAAAATAGCATTCCGTGACGCGAACTGATTGCTTGTACGAATTGACTCCCGTGGGGCTTATTCACAGCAATTGGTCCAATTTTCTAATTCCATTCGTTATAACGCCGTTGAATAAAGTTAATAATTTCCAAAGAGGATTAAGTACTTTACTTTACTTACAATATCTCGAAAATAGCTGAATTGAATCAAAAATAGTCAAGAGAGTAATGAATGAAGGCAATCATTTCGTTTAAGAAGTATTTTAATTATAAATTATCAAAAGGTGATCACAAACAAAACCATGTAATATAATGCATACTTTTTAAAACTTTTTACATATTTATATTCTATGAAACGATTTGCTTTCTTCTCGCTTTCTAAGGTCTTAAATTAATAGAGACAAAATCGGGGCACTACCCTTAATACCGTGTGAAAAAGTAAGTAACGGAGAATTATTTTTCACTATGATTAAGCTTGGAAATTCTTATGGAAGATTACTAATAATTTGTCATATAGACCAATTGATTGAAGACTATGAAAGGGCGTTTCCGTTAAAACATAGATATCATTCATAATCAGTAATTAAATTAGTCAACTGAGGATCTTCGCATCCCACTCGATGCGATCAACGTGGGACCGATCGACGTGGACATCTTTAGGGGAAACCTATGTCCAGTAGTAGACGTCTATCGACTGATTATGATGATGGGAAGCTTCTGATGGTAGGTTTTTATAACCGTATGCTATCTGGGTAAATACAACCGCAGCGCCTATTTTTGTCCATAATAACGTAGCGCTAGTTAGAATGATGTATCACATTGTACTCTTCGTGACATAAGATGTTAATTCTCATTAACCCATTAATTAATTTCACTAGCTACTGCGCTATTCAAACCGGAACACGGTAATGTTGGCATACTGTTGTTTAGCGACAGGAATAGATGCCTCGGTGGTAACTATCTAGACGGTCTCCAGCAACAGAGACCTACCACCAGTAAATAGGAGCGACGGTGGTACCTTTTGAGACGATCAGATAAACGTTTTGTTGTTCAACCCGCTTCATGGCATGTAAATACTTTGTCAGTTTTATTGATTGGTTTAAGAAATACCAAATGATTACTCAGTATTAAACGGACATACAATATAGACCTAAATGGACACTATATTTTATAGATTGTAACCTAAAAGGCACCGGTTTCGATCTTCAACATAACGATCTATGACATATTACAGATATTATTCTAGTTATAACACAATAGTATTACAAAACGTTAAAAAGAATATTTTTTAAGGTACTAGCTTATGTTTAGTTTAGTATTCATCACTCAAACACCAATTTCCGGTTGGAAAATATGAATAAACTGAATCTACTTCTCTACATTCAAAGACTGTCTAATTACAGAAATTATCAATTACCTAATATAACCTAAAACAAAAAGAATATCCTCTAACAATGTTATATATAAACAGTGGATTTATAAATTATTGTTGCGCAAACAAACTTTCTTCTAACTCAATGATAAAGTTATCGATTGCTAAGTAAGTTTACTCAGCAATTGATAACTTACCTCCTCCTCCATTCCACTCTTAACTCGTCTTTCTTCTATAACGCATTTTCATACCTTTCTTGAGAAACTTTCTATATATAAAAATTAAATCTTAGACAGATAAAATTTTGAACCGTTTATAACACAGTGGTGCCTAGTTAGAATCTAAGGACATATGTGGTAAAGTGACTAGTTCTAGCACTTTCAAACTTGCCTCATTAGCTTAAAGAATATTGCATTGCCGTTTTCTAATTGTCAATATAAGAGAACCGGGTTGAGAGGACTGATAGGAAACAAGCATTATGGCCACATTGGCATCTAATATGACATCTATGAAGATGTCTAGTCTGTCTGTTTCAATAATATGTATGAATCACGGGAATTTCATTAAACTTTAATTAAATTAGCTAAACAGTTAAGTAATAACATCATATAACCTATGGTACGTCCAGAAGCTTATCGTTTATCAATATCAGATATACCTAGTCGATCACTGTCTACAGTAATATACCGTCAAGTAAACACTTATCGAATAACAAGTTAGATCATGTTCCTGCAAGCGATGTCTTTAACTCAGATTAACGTCAATAATTTCGAGATCCGATACGGATTATTTGATTAACTCGAATCGCTTTAAACGAACGCCCTCGATATCGATTAAGTTTAGAAGTCACTCGATTCCAATAAAACATATACAACATAATAATATAGTTTATTGATAAGGGACAAAACACATTTAATTCTATTAACAATTCCAATATAACCTAGAATTCAATATCCCGTAATAGATTTATCACGAATCAAACTTTCCAAGTATTATACGACTTAAATAAACAACTTGCAAAACTTGTAGGAAACTTTAAGCGTTATTTAATCGTTATAAATGGACGAATATTATTTTATTAATATATAGAAATCTTGAAAATGTTTACGTTAATAGATTTATCCTAAGCAGTAATGATATAACGTCTGCCTACACATTTTCTGGAGATTCAATTCTGTGCTGATCACCAATACTGTAAAACAGTAGAGAAGTCAGGTAATAAGCCAATAAAATAAACTCATACAATCCGTAAAATTGTAGATTTCTTTATCTCAATTTCATTGAAAATGCCATCGTTTCACGTTATGGTATCGTAATGGCCTCAGCATCTATAACTTTGTAGTTGTGTGTGAAGACACGAAATGGCGATTAAGCAGAAAGTGATGTTGCCAAGAGGTAGATTTATGACATCAATCAGTATGCGACCTTCAAGGGAGTGAATCAGCGGGTTATAAACCGTCTTGGTCGGCCAGCTAAATTATTGGGAACAAAGTATACTGCCAAATAAGATTTGTACACATATGTTTAATATTTCTACAATGTGTACTACGGGGAACAACATAAATAAAGTAACGATACTAATAGGTATGTTATTTTCTTCGTTTCTTTTCTCTTCTTTTGTCTACAAAAAATGCTTTTCCGCCTCATTCATTACTTCAAAATCTACATATATTTACACTTGCGATTAATTCAACAGTTCATCATTATCATCTACAAGTCGTCATCGATAATATACATCTCCTCAATTCTTACATACAATTCTATCAAGTACTTAAAATATTCCTTTGGATTTTATGATTCTCTAAGTTAGAAACTAATTTGGCGATTATCGCAAAATTATTCTCCTTACCAGCAAACTCATATCATGTCAAGCGGTTCGTAAAAAAACGTCATAACTTTGATTTATTTGTATGACGCCATTAAATACAATAGTGTGGGATAAGATCCTACAATTTGATAGTTAAGTTCAGACTCAATAGAAACTATATTAATTATAACGTATCTGCTTCAATTATTGTGTCAAGTTTAACCTTGACTTGCACTGTGCGCCATGATGATAGCGAACAGATTTGCATCAAATACGTTGTATTTACATATCTGTTTTAAAATCACAAACAATTATCATTACAGCAAGATCAAAACCATTAAACTAACAACACGATTATATAACGACAAGAATGAATACAGGAAATTACAACCTGATTGCAAAGCATTTTATTCTCATTGTAATCATTGTTATTATAACCGACGATATGCAAACAAAAAACGGTACTTCTTGGTAATCTTCTTATTTTACTTCAGCTTTTAAAAAAGGTCTTATTAAACGTTTATATAACATCTAAGAGGCAAACAAGCAAGACGGGTCACCTGATGGTAAGTGATTCACCGCCGCCCACGATCACCAGCGATGCCAGTGCGTTGCCTACCCTTCAGGTAAGAATATGCTCTTTTCTTGAATAACTCAATGTCGCAGTTGTTGGGGAAGACCGCTGATGGCAACGAATTCCAGAGATTTACTGTGCGTGGCAGAAAACTGTTTTTAAAACGCATTGTAGTGGAATGCCAACCTTCCAGATGGTGCGGATGATAGTTCCGGCGAGACGATCGGTTGCGAAAATCAGCGACTTCTATTAAATTGAACAACTCCTCAGAACACTCCCTATTGTAAATTCTGTAAAGTATGCATAGGGAAGATAGATCCCTACGCAGTGCCAAAGGATCTAACCGATCGGCAAGTTCACGATCGTCGAAAATCCGAGCTGCCCTAAGTTGGATTCGGTCAAATGGAGATAGCTGATAACCCGGAGCCCCGGCCCAAAGGTGGCAACAATACTCCATGTGAAGCCGCACCTGCGCCTTATATAGTTTAAGGCGGCTTGAAGTACTTGTTTATATGCGAATAGAAACAATGTAAACTGATCATATATATAGTAATTAAATAGAATGAAATCAAAAAAACCTTTCGCGTATTAAACTTACATTTGATCACCAACTTTAATCAGCGGAAGCTCATTATTATATGAATCCTTGAGACGTTCATAACAATACTCATATTATACATTAATAAATAAAATAAAACTGTTAAAAAGTTTACTATTGAAAATAAAATGTTAATGCCCTTAAAGGACAGTGTTTTTTTTTTTTTTATTTTTATACACAGGTCTTGATACAAACCTACACAGCGGAATATATTTCTATAAACTAATACAAGATCGTATTCCAGTTTTGATACTAAAACCAGTTTAGGAAGCTTTTTTTAATCGAATAGATAATTTAACAAAAAAAAATGTGAGCTTCGTCCGGTTAAGGAACATTCTTTAAAGTCTTTTTTATCTACCGTCTTTCCGTGATGACTAATCTTAATAATTCTTAATCATAATGAAGCAGATTATGAGAGTATCAGGTCTTTTTAAAGACAGACATTTCCTACAAAACTCAGACGACCTATGGGGGGTCCAGAACAACCCAAAGAAGAGCATTCCTTCCTGATGCTTTCATTCTTATCGATAACTCAAAGCCTTTCTAAACCAGATTTCTTACATCACTTGATGTTCTTATTATTCCAAGATTACAAACTCAATGGAAAACTAATTCTGTTCAAGCATCTATTGTATTTCTTATTGTATTATAGGCAATATTATAACAATCCCGTTTTTTAGGTATATTAGTCAGATATTGATATAAAAAACAAGTTTATTGTGTGAGCTGTTAGAAAAATTCTAAGATATACATTATTGAGGTATATTTAAAGGTGAATCATAATTTTTGTCAGAATACAAGTCAATGGCTTCGGTCACATTGTTATACGTTTCAAGGATAACTATCTGTCCGTTGCTCCTTTAATGCGTTACATTCTAGTGATTTCGAACAATAAGGTTTCTTTCAAACGTTGACTAACGTATCACACGAACAACAACTGATAAAACTTAACAAGAAAACAAGAAATTCGCAAATGTTTTCATAAGTTTAATTACAAAGAAAATAAATATTATGTTCATACACTTATAAGAATCAAGATTAAAAGGCAATGCGCCGCGACTTAGAACTAAGCTCGGTCTAATCCAAAATAAAACTAAAAGTACTACATATAAAAAAAAAACAGAGTATTATCTGATTATCCTCACAATGACTACGTTTACCTCCAATCTATTGTATGCTACCACGAAGGATGCTGTAGTTATTAAAATTATTAACGTAATAACAACAAACATCTTGAAGTATAATGCAGCGTTATATAAACACTTATTGCAAGAGAGAGTTGAACGTCTTGCTAGTTTTCTAACTGTTTATTATATAATAAATAGGAGAGATAATGATTTTCAACCTAACAATCCCATATTACAATAGTACAGTATATACCTACATAATAAATATTATAATAACACAAAATTCTATGTTATACTAGCTGTTCCCGGTCCGCTCTGCTGCCCGTAATATAAAATTAGACTTGATATTTGTCTGAAATATTCCTTGAGAGCAACCGCAACCGCAACTGCAAATGACTTTCTATAGCAACCGTTACTATAGCAACCGCATAAATAATATGAAATGCAATTGTATATAAAAGTTGGTTAGAAATATAATAACAAAGGATCTATGAAATTCAAAATAAATAGCCTACAACGAAATACAAATCATTTCGCGTCGAATGATCATGTTACCGCATCGTTCACTAGTTTTCACGTGATTTGCGAACAAACCTAATCCATTTTCATTGTATATATATCTATATATAGATATAGATTTGGATCGTGTCATTCTTGAAGTTTGAAGACGGAATGTACAGAACCCTGAAGTAATATTATATACCAATTGTATTGTTATCTTTAATTCAATTCAAGTTGTACGCAAAAAAATCTATAGATTAACAAGTATTTCTCGTACGTGTACAGTTACTAGTTAATAGAAGAGATGATGATGATGATAATTGTGCTGTTAATTATGTGGAATATATGGTGGAGGAATGGTTTGTCATCAAGTTGCCAGCTGAGTGGCAAGTTATTGAACGTTCAATACATCGGTAATGCAATAAATCATTTCGCGTCTGAACGTGTCGCCGCTGACAGCCGATGTATACAGGGCGTCGTTCGCCACAAAAGCCCGCTACAAAAGCTTTTCTTGTCGATTGTATAAATGGCATTTATCGAGTTCATGGCAACGAAAACTGTTGTCTATAACGAACTAAGTGGTTGGAAGTTCAGCATTTATAACACGCTATACTAATATCTCTGAAGTGTTTGATTTTCCATTGGTGGAAAAATCGTTATGAAACCGACATGTTCTAAGAGTTTACGGTAACATATAATACATCAACCTATATCTGTTGTCGTGTTAGATAACTCATCTTCACACTCTTTGGAAGAGACAGCTCTAAATGTTACTAGTAACTTTACATCATTTTACCGGTGGTAAGTCTCTGTTGTCGAAGAACATCTAGATAGGTACGAACGCAACTCCTGCTTACGCCAAACAGTACTGTGTTCCAGTTTGCAAGGTATCATAGCTAGTAAAATTACTGGAGTAACGAAACATCTGATGTCTAAAAGCAAAGGATACAATAGTGCTGTGTATATCATCCTAACTAGCACCACGTTGTTCTACGCGGGCATATCAAGTAAACGTCGATCGTGTGTTTAATATAATTTTACAATACACTAAAAAGATATATATTAATAGACAATATATACAAACTGTTATTGTTTTATAAATAAATTTTTCTTTAATATTGAATATATGGAACATATTCATCATATGTTTATTTTAACCAATCAAATAAATAAAAATGTCTACATACATCAATCAACGCTGATTTTTATGAAGCTTTGGAAACAAAAGCTTTGTAGATCGTAGGCATGATAAATGATGATTATAAAATTCAAATTACTCATATTTATCTAGTTGACTAGGTCTGCCATTGTTTTGTTAAGGTAGCCTTTATTTTTAAGGTTATAACGATGATCCCACGACTACGTAATATTGGAAATTCGTAAGCAGGGCTCACGTAGAAAGATCCCCGGAGACAGGGCCAGTTTAATGTTTACCGAAAAGACAAAATAAGATGTATTCACAGAAAGTAATTTGAAGCTGAATTCGTGTTTTCATCATAACTGAATTTAGAGACATATTCATATCGTGAATTATTTATAAGTTAGATATAAAATGATATTCAATGGATAACACTTCATCTCAGCAAGATCTACAGCGCAGACGAACTAAAGCTATATGTTATTCTTTAATTAGCTTCTATAGTTTCTCCAGAATGTTATTCTATTAAAATTATACGTCTTTAACAAAAAAAAATTAATGAAATGCCTGCAGCGTTTAACCGAAGATGGAAAAAAAAACTAATAAATCGGTCTACCTAAAATTTGAATGGGTCTTCGTTAATAACTTCAGTCACTAATCTTCGTTTCGACGAAATGGTCCTCCATATACATATTGGTCTCTAACTTCTGGTCGTTTTTTAACCATAAATGCTAATTGTTTTTATTAAAATCTATAGTTATGTATAAGCCGTATTGGAAAGTAACAGATATAGTTGAATATTTTGGATTCCTATGTTTTTCCACTCACAAATATTGGATCTTATTGATTAGCTGTGATTCCTTAAAGACTAAACGTCTCAGATATTACTTCTTTATCATAATTAACATTAGCTTTTAAAACATATTAGATTATTTACATATGTATTAAAAATTGGACTATATTGTAATACGATAAATATACAAACATATGTGTTATATTCACGAAGCTAAAAATTGGTATAACTCATAAAATCATATTATAGTCAGATAAGAATTTGGCTGAATTTTATCCTTTATAAAGCTTAGATATTATACTATGAAAGGAATTACATAAAAATAGTTTAAAATATTTTCATAGAGAGTTGTATATATTCCAATGGATAGAATAATTGAAAAATGTATAGGAAACCATTTCTTCATGTATTTACATATGTTTTATTAAAGCATAAAGACCTGGTACTTATAAAATTATCGTTTTTAAACGAGAGGACGATTGCAGTGGCTTTTGTGCAGAAAGCTTTCCCGTTCAAATTATATAATCAATTATTATTAAACGTACTTTTATTCGTACGTGTAGTTGTTTACGTTTTACAATATTTCCTTCATCGTAATACACTCGAACTAGTATCTAGATCTGTAGCTTATTAGATGGAAGAACGGTTTGTAAGTTTACGTTCGAGTGGCTCGTTGTATTATAGTGTACTTTTGCGGTATTGTCACGGCTCCGTGTACTTGTGGTGGGTCGCCGGCGGCCCTCGTGCCCGTGGCGGCGTCGCGAGGGCCGCCGGAGGTCCCGTTACATAACGCACTTGGCATACCACGGATTCGCACTCACCGGTCACCGGTACTTACTGCATCGATTATGTCACGTCTCAGCTGACGGTTATTTCACAACGCGGCCCGACGACGGTTCCGCCGAGAGTTATCAGTCGATATGCGATTGGGGGTGGTGAAGGGGTGGTTGTGTAGAGGGTAGCGGGGGTAGATAAGCGCGCGTGGGTCGGCCGCGGGGTCGATCGGGGAGGGGTGGATGTGGCGCGGAGGCTGCGGACTCACCGTGCGGATGGTTACATAAGTCGCAAGTCGGGAGCGAGGACACGTGCAGCCCCTCCGGGGCTTGAGGCGCGACTGGCGGGACCGCCGGTCGCCGCCGCCCCGCGCCCATTCAGCCCAGCGGCACTGCCTTCGCCCAGACTCGATTAGAGCCTCCGCGTGTGTGGCGGACGATTTAAAAACGATAATAAAAACCTTTACTACGAACCGATTCACAGATTACCTACACTGCCTCCATTTATTATCTCATAGTTTCGAAGCATTCATTGCTTTATTAAAAAAACAGTACCGCAATATGATACAAACTATTAGTTTCACACCACGTTACCATACTATTTTTTTTTTTAATAATTGCGCGACGAGGACTCGAGCGTCTACTGCCTAATAACCTACTACTACTCTATCTAATACCCTACCTAATAAGAGAATCTAATTTATTTATTCTCCTTCTTCGGTTCACTCTTGACAGCGTGGTCGTGGTCATCATAGATGTTGATGACAAGCTCCACAACACGCCGCTTCTCGTCTCTGATTGCCACATTCCTGGTGCATTCATTATTATGAGCTATTTACTCCCTCTTTTATCTGGTCAGTCCACCTCAGGTTATACACCATTGCTGTATTTTAGAAAAAAAATTATACTAGTACATTGAAACAGGTATTTTTATATTTCGTTTCTAGTAATCCTAATTAGTAATCTAATATTCTTCATTGAAATAGAGACTATTTCTAAATTTTATTCAGTCTATTATTTTGTTGGACTTTCCCTACTTTTTGATGTAGAAAAATAATGACGTAGAACTCCAACCTTCTTTAATACGTGTGGGTTTTAACTTCTTTAATTAAGAAGGTTCCTCTCAAGATATATGTATATATACATATGTCATTATTTAGTTATAGACCTAGCATATTCTTATTTCACATTGAAATTGTTGGGATCGTAAACAATATCTTAGTTCCACCTTTTCAAACAATGGAGTGGATACATTTTGAACGATGTTGCTAAATTTTATATGAAGATCCTTACACTAGATTGTGCTCTTTTCCCTAAAAGGAAGATTAATTTATTTAAGTATATATTGGTACTAGTTACAGTTTTTTGCTATAGGAAATGTTATAAATAAAATGTCCCTTTGCCATTTTATTATTTTCTGTTGAAGAAATCGATAAAACAACCAAAAAATATTCGCTATAGTAGACGTATGCTCGCAATAACTTGATGCTAGTTAGAACGTTTTCACAGTAATTTATTACGTTCATGTTCTCCTTCTTCATCAGCCGGTAGACACGCACTGCTGAATATAGGCCTCCCCGAAAGTCTCCCACATGGATCAAGTAGTGATTCATACGGCGATTTGGGCCATTTCCCACCACGTTAGCCTAATGCAGGTTGGTGGAAACCAGAGACGCCTTTGTTAGCAGAATGCACCACAAGCAGGTGAGGTTGGCTAGAGTCCCATGAGATGTTGAGTGAGAATCCTTGCACCCCTTATTTTCGTTAGTTCGTTCATGTTCTTAATACCTACAATTTTAGATCTCGTTGCTTCATAATTAGCTGTCTCTCCCTTCAAAACAGAACAGTGTAGTATTTGCTAACTATTGGCAGGCGACAGTAAACGGCGCTACAGTGTTACCTAACAAGTAACTGAATTGATAATTCTATCGAAAGCTTTAGTAGGCAGTATAAAATTACTCTCATTATTGAAGAACCTACTCAGTAATGGAGTAGCGATTCGTAATTGAAAATTTATTCAACTAATATTCTTTCCTTTCATATAAATCATATAACTAAAGTTTACTCCTAACTTAATATATTTTATAAACAAAAGGACATTACAAGCATTTAACTTATAACATGGATTTGAACACAAAAATCCTGAACTGCATTGGGTACATCCTCATGAGTAAATTTTGTATATTAACTTATTTTAAGAATTTAAGTGGGGCGCTAAGTTCAACGCCTTATAACTGTTCACAAACGATAAAAAAAAATTACGTGTAACGGAATCTCAGTATGGTTTCAAAGGCGACAATTTCAAAATAAATATGGAGACTTAATAAAAATGCAACAGACGTTCACTTGAGCCGAGGTTCCGTACCATGGTCGCTTTATCTTCTGGAATCTGATTTTTTTTTTCTTTACTTTGAAAACTTTACTGCTTCTTAAATTTTTAATGAACAGGAATAGTACACGTACTGATTATTTCTATCTGACTGTAATGTAAGAGTGCGACAGAAAGCTACCTACCATTACAGAAAACGACCAATGCCTCGTTACCGATTGACTTATTTTATTACTGACTGACTATTTTAATTTTTAAAATAAAGTATAATACATAAAATTAAAATATAAAGAAAATGTCTTCGCCCCCTAACGTCTCTCTACCGCTCATTTAGATGCTTTTTATTCACAGCGAAAAAAATGCTGACTTCAGTATTTGTATTATTTTAAGGTATGGAAAAGAACTAGATATCGGTGTAGAATAAGTTATTTAGGAGCTTAAATCCTACAGACACACTACAGATATTAGATTTGTAATTATTATGCGTTACATTGTGAAGAAATTTATGTACAGCAGAGTTAATTATATATAGGACCTCTAATTGGGTCAAAATTAATGTTAATTTATAAGCGATTGATAAAGCTGTTGTTTTTACCTTTATTAAAAAGAACACTTCTGTTTTCAGATCTAATATTAAAACATAAGGAGATACGCTACAGTAAGTCTTTTAAAGTTTGTGTTTTAATTAAACAAGTCTTTTTCAACTATTTATAAAAAGTAATTTCAAACTCAAGTATGTATACAAAATAGAATCCACTTATTAACTAAACAAACAAAAGTAATTTCAAATTTGGCAAATGTACAATAAAAAAAAAACCATGATTTTAATTACCAAATTAGATTATTAAAATGACTAATTTATAAGTATATAAAAGTAAATAAATAATTGTAAGTACTTTTGAGTTTAGTAAAGATAATATTGATGTTAGCGCCATCTGTTATCGAGTAGCAATAATAAAATATATAACAATTTTATTGAGAAATAAGTTTCAATAAATCATTTTTGTTTCGAACAACCTTTGATTTGAGCAACTACAAACAAAATAATCAATATCTCAATCTTACTCTTTTATAATAGGCAATAATTATATAACAAATGAAAATAAATGTATTTTTCTTTTGAAGAATACTTTTTAAATAAAATGTATCACAATTTTTAAATAAAAGCTTTGATACACAATCGAACAAAAAAGTAGTACGTAAATAAATAATATATAATATATTACAGCAAATCCTTTTTTTTTGCTCTTTTAATATAGAACCACAGTTAACACTATAGTTTCTTGTAAACCCTTTTCATTACAAAGTGCATAGTTAACTTTTGATAACTATAAGTGCATAGTTAACTTTGATAACTTAGCTGACACGTTGGAAGCACATTCGCGACGAGTTAACAAAGAGGATACCACACAAATATTATAAACAAACACATCAAAATAATTACACATATATTTTTTCACATTTAATAAAAACAGACACATCAAGAAAGACGATTTATCTTTTTTGTTTAATATATATATTTAATATTATATATTTATTTAATATATAGTGAGACATATCTTACATACAGATTATTTTAGGTTAGGTTGAATGTTATAAACATCATTAACTGATTATCCGCACAATGTGTATTAAAAGAAACTAACAATTAACATTTAATGAAACTAACTATACTTTTACGGATTTTATCGCGTTTATTAAAATATTTATAGCCCATTTTTTCAAACACTAAAATTTAGTTTTATTAAATGTATAATTACCGTAGTTATAAGAAGTTCGTAACAAAAACGTTATTTATATAGCAATGTTAAGATGCCTGTGGCACATAATATTATATAAATAAAACATTTTTGACGTATATTAATACTTAAAATATAATAATATTAAACAAATTTAACTTAGGTCTTAATATGACTTAATTAAATGTATAAGTAAAATGCAATGATTGAAGAAATTTGGCCAAGTCAGTCTTATCAGAGTAATAAAAACAACATGAAAATAAGTTTTGAATATTTTAAATTAGCCCAAGTGATGTAAATATATAATATAATATACATATATATATATATATATATATGAAAGATTGATTGACATATGTTAGGGTTTCTATAGACAAGACACCTAATTGACCATAATTACGTAGGTTATATTATTTTACTAAATAACAATGAAAATTATATATTTTTCGACGACATTCATAAATTTTCAAGAATTACATAAACTGTGTTAAGATTAACAATATGTTATATCTTAAGAAGACTCTCAGCTTCCCATTTTTTATTTTTGATAAATATTAAAACTGTGAATACTTAACGTGGAAATCAATGTGCAACATAAAGCTCTCTTCAATCTAAACTATTATGTTCATGTAAATTAGCTGTTACTTTACTTTTCTGATAAAAGATGAAGAAAGACTTCATAATATTACATATAAATTATTATTCGCTTAAAACTAAATAAAAGATCAACTAATGTTATCTTTTGAAACAAACAATTACTCATCTTCAATAAATAACAAACGCACTAGGAAAATTTACGTTTGCGTCTGATTGATATTAATGAATGTTAACATTTGTTTTTAACACGACTTATTTATCATCGCACACGTAAAATTTAGTGTTGATTCATGGGTCAATAGAAATAGATGTTTTCAACATTTATAATTACTTAAAAACAATACATATTAATGAGAGAATTGATGAGCGTTCTGACGCGAACTCGAATACTCGCCTTGTATAGGATGAACTGTGTAAATGGATGAAATGACCATCATTAAACAATATAATGAGGATAGATGATTACATCATTGTACTTTATAGGTGATATTAATTTTGAAAACAACAAATAAAGGTACAGAAAAGCTTGGCGAAATTCAGGGCGTCCTTTAGTGGCGATGAACTGGTTACCCGTTTATGTCGCGACGATTGTATCGGTATAACTAATTCTAATACCGACGCGTCGTCCTCTTCGTCTGATGCTGTAAGCTCCACTTCGTAAAGTGGCGGTGACGATCGATCAGCATTGTACCGTTGCTCCGATGGAGTATCGCAGCATTTGGAATTGTCATGACATGGCAACAATGGCACTCCGGCCTCGACGGAGTCCGACCAAGCGTCTTCCATGTCGGTCTGTAAAGTTATAACATTACTATAGCTGTGTTGTTTTTTATTTGATAAACATGAAAGTATGCGGATACCCCTGCTTCGTAATATTCAATCAAATACTGTGTAAAGATTTAAATATCATTGTTAATAGTGTTGTAAATTTATATCATTATTCGTTTCCTTACATAATCATGATTCTAATTGTAGTCGTATCACTTACCATCAGAATAACGATTTATATGAAAAAGGTAACTAAAGCTATAAGTAATATAATCATATGATTATTACTTAAAATGTTACTTGATAATTTATATGAAAAATAATGTATTAATATGGAAGAAAACGAAAACAAGGTAAAACAACGTTTTTTGTATTTAATAACAAAGCCTTACGGAATTATTTCTAGCACACGGCGGCACCACTATCAAGTCTTCTTCACTGCTACTCGTTTCTGCTATCTGGAAAAGATAAGACTATAAGTTTTTCATATACCAACTGTTGTTTTTTTTAAATGTATATCAATAAGGTTAAACTATTTTTACTAATATTGCCATTAACTGTTCCCCTCCAATTTTGCTGACCGTAATATATAATTAGGATTGAAATTTACTCCTGAAATATGTCAGAAATATTCCCGCCTAGCGGCAAGCGGCCTCCTGTACATTTTCTTGTTATTAATACCCTGGTAACTCCTTTTACCTCTAATGGCAGAAGCAATATCCCCACTAAATTTTAAATGTTTACATCTAATAGTTTCTGAGTCACAGAATCTCAGAATATATCTTATATATACTTATACATAACGCTCTAAAGCTATGGTTTCTATATTTAATTTTTCAAGGGAAGTAAAAAATAAGTAATCGGCTAGTCTTACATGGTCACCGCCGCGGAGCTGGTACTGTCTCCGACCACGTTCTTCGTCGCCACTGTCTATCCCGCTGTCTTCGTGTTCAGAAAGCAATGGGACAAGCAGCCCGACATGGATATCTTCCACCCCCGCCAGTTTGCCTGTCTTATTCGAAGAAATCTAACCTGAAAATTATTTGTTATATTATAGCTCCGATTTTCAAGTATTCATCATATCAAAGGAACATAGGACTGTGTCATATATATAGTCTTACATAAAACAATATTAGAATTACGATGTCATTATTCTAGAATGAACAAAAAACAAACACTACACGTAGTCGATATTATTTATAATGAATTACTGATAATAATGAATGTTGATGAAAGTTAACACAGAAAAATCAATACTTCACATTAAAAGTAATACCAATAGCGGGAGATAAAAATGAAACAAATCCCAACGATAAATCTGGTTGACATTTAAGTTTGCCCAACATCACCTTTGTAACATATGCACTTGACTACAAAATGTACTATTCCAATATCCAATAGAACTTGATCGGGGACGATTGCGACAAACAGAAAAACATACACACACTTAATATGTTTAATTATCATTAAGAATTACTTACAGAAAATGTTTTGTTACACTGAAATATGTTTTTATGATGCCGGCAATATGGCAAAGGTACGCCGACGTAGACCTCCGCTCGGCCGGGATGAACAGAGATGTCCCCGGGGTGCCCTCCTCCCCCGCCCGTTACCATGGCGACCCGACAATGCGCGCGCACCACCAACCCGCCGATTGCGATATTTTGTCAAATACATTGTCAATTTCGTTAAATATTGCTTATTGAACATTTTGAAGAAACGATAATTTTATAACAAAACTGTGAATTTTCTCGATGAATATAGAGGTTTAGTATGGCTCCAAAGAAGGTATGGATTTTGTTTAATTTACTTTATTAATTACTATGAATCTAATTAATATACGAATTGTTTAATGTATGTTATGAAATGGAGATACAAATTCGAATTTCATATTTTATCACAATTAGATCATTTGTAAATAGTTACATAAACAACCTACTTACTATACTAACGTAATTCTATCTAAAGGCATACATATTGACTAAGGGAATTGGACACAGGATAAAAAAAAAACTAGTAATGATTATGTTTGTTAGTGTCTCAAAGCAGATGTAATGTTTAAGCATTTTAATAAGAAATGATCTAAATAATAAGTAGATCTGAATGTTTTATAGTTTCCTTCAAATTTTTCAATCAACAATTTAGTTGCGGTAAATCTATAATATCATATATATATTTATATATGAATAAATTTTGCAATTACTTATTTTATACAGATTTTACATTAATTAGTACGTTATAAAATTTTACATACATACCCAACACTGCATAAAACATCTTCACCGCACATACATTGACATAATAAAAATTTCTAGTAAACTACCAATTAGCTTTACTCTCACTAACTACATAATTTATCACGCTGTAGATAATATATACACAAAACAATTTTAAACTATATTAATTCATGATAAAATAAGTAGTAAATAAGCTACGGTATTTTTACTTCTACTACACACTCATTGGTATACGCAAATCATGTGTTCACTTCACATACAATTACATTAAAGACGATAGTTAGATAAGTAATATAATTAAAAGTTTATATACAGTTTAACATAAGATTCTAGTGCTAATTTTAAATGAATACTAGTCCTTTTTAGTATTAATTACAAAATCAGTTTGGCTAAAAGATTGATTCGAAACTACTCTTATGATACTTGCAAGCTTCTTTATAGTACTAAATTAACGATTGAGATTTTCTACAAATGGACATATAAATGTTATGGAAAGTGATAACAAAAGGGTAATATGTCGGTTTTAATAATTGATTTAGATTCCAATTCTTAGTCCGCAAGGGACGAGTAAACCAGTTAGATTGCCAGATCTTTGGCGAAGCAAGTCCACGGAGAAATCTATAGGGTTGATCCTGAAACGTTTCAAAGTGAGTAAAAGTATTATAGACGCGCGATATGGTCATTTTGCTGTACATACGGACATTCTGTGTTTGTGTACGTCGACATTTTGATTTTGGCGTTGGCATGAACATATCAATTCGAAGTGTTATTAAATAATTATATCACAGACACCGTTTGATATGATAAAGCCAAAACGCCTCGTGACCCTGTCTTTTTCCTCTGTACTGTATATGTTTGTTAATAGAATGCTATAGATCATCTCTTCTAACGCTGTTTCACGATTTCATCATAATGTAGCGCAACTGTATATAAACAACGAATTGTAGGGCATTTCTATGCCTCAACCCTAAACATATTCAAGTAAATAGCACGTTAAATTATATAACAAAGGCATAGAAACTGCTTGTCATCAATACACACAATTTTCGCAGATCGAAAAGTTTTTATTGTTCTTTCATAGGTTTTTAGACTTTATGTTTTGTGTACAGTCACTTTTTCAAATATTTTCCTCGTCTACTCCATTCTTGTATCATAAAATACTTTTCAATAATTGAAGTTCTATTCAGGAGAAGTTTAAAAATGTATGAAAACAAATTTAGTATTAATATTTAAGTTTAACTTCACCAATCATTCAAACAAACAGTTATTTTTGTAGTATTTATATATTTGGTTCCCTTGGAAAGACTTGTTAGAAAGTACCCTTTACCATATCAATCTTTGTGTACCATAAGAGCAATTAAGCAAGTGCAATGCCTGGGACATGATAGCAACGTTTCGTGTGAACTGTACTGACAACTTCGCATGCCAAACACGATGATCACGGCACTTCTATCGTAATGAAAAGGCATATTCAGCAGTGAAAATCAAAACCTGAAATGATGATAATAACTTCTATGCGGCAGGGAAATTATGTATTACCTATTTTTCCGGATTCTCAGTTGGAAGACAGATTGACAACCTCCCTCCCAAATGATCTCCACTTAAATCTAAATGAATTATTAAGAAGATTGATTTCTTTTTTCATTCTTATTGGATCTGATAAATCTATATAGGTAATACTTACATAAAAAATGTCAAAGCTATCATCATCAGCCAATGAACATTCCTTTGCTGGATATAGATCTCTGCGATCTCCACACCAATCGCGCCTGTTTAAGGAAGTACTTAACATCATTGCTACATTATAAACACCAGTTATATAATTACATAGTTAATGTTAAATATGATTATCGTTGGCAAGCCTCATTAATTAGCAATGATCTGTTTGTCACCGGTTTTATTTAGAACCCTCATCGTAACCATGGAGGAACACAATTGCCTGATCGATCGGTCTATTGCATTTTCGCTTACGTCACGCGACTTAAACATGTTTATGACGGAAGGTTGATCATAAACTTGTTTACTGCTTACCCGTGCTTTACACTGCCACTTATTTTGAATGTAAATAAATAATACATTTTCGGGAAAGGGATACTATAACGATTTTATATTCTTCCGTTTATTGATACAAACTGTTTTACAGTTGTTATTTTCACTGATGGTAGATCTCTACTGCTAGAGACTGTCTATTTAGATAGGATAATTGACTAATATTATTGTGTAATCAGCATTGAGAATTAACATCCCATGTCTCAGGCCATGAGGTCAATTTGGCACAGTGTATGTTATCCTAACTAGTGCCTCATTGTAATAGGCGAGCTTATCACTTATCATTCGATAAACGTATCTCTAACTTCGTCACTTTGATGAATATATAAAAAAATATTTAAAAAAATGTTATACCAAGCAAGATTAATATTTAAAGAAAGCCTTTTTTTATATAATAACTCACACAATCTGCATGGGGTGCATTGGAAAAACAAAGAAAAGACAAAGCTCAGTAAACATGTGGACATGCATCAAAAAAATTGTCTATGTAAAAAGTCAGAGAAAGTCAAATGTTAAAAAGCCTTTATCGCAAATAAAATATCATTATTAAAAATTGTCTTAGACATATTATCTATCTAAACTTACCATATTACTGCTGTTAGTAAATAATTTCTCGAACACCATTTAACTTGTCTACAACAATAGGAGGACCAGTACCAGATATTATTTGAATATAAGTCACGAACAGCACCGTACGAAATGGCAAATGTTCCCAGATAAGTCGACTTAACTTTAATGTACTATTACGTCACATCGCGGCACTATGGTGTCGCCTTTGTACTAGCTACCGCCAGACACGGATACTAATTACGGATTGGTGACACGCCCGTCGCGGGAAGTAAGCTTGTACAGTCAGCATGTCAGACTATTGATTACGTATAAATATTATTAACTATTCTTCGCCCTCTTTGCTGGCCGTAATATATAATTAGATTTGAAGTTTAAACTTGAAATATCCCGGAGGCAAATAGCCGCCTCTGGGCTCCTTTCTTTAACAACCCCCACAACTCCTTTTGGGAAAGGAATTTTGCAAAATCCATTTTTAACTGAACTCTAAGTTGCAAAAGCAATATCTATTTGAAATTTTGAGTATTTACGTCTAATCGCTTTGGAGATCCCTGGATATCTGCTATACCTATATAATAGTTTGGCAAATATCTCCCTTCCGCCTTTTTGTCTTTTGAATTTCGCGGCTATGTACAAAGCGCTACAGAGCTCGTATCTGGCAATACTATACATAATTTGAAAGGTCTTGACATAACTTACAAAACGACGCTATGCATAATTAGTTTGGATATTGCGTTCAACAGTTATAGACGTGTAAACATATAGTTCACTAACGCCGAAATTCGCGCTATTTTAAAGTTTTCCTTCGTTAAAGGCAAATCCGCTAGAGAAACGTTCCGTGAGATTAATGGTGTTTTGGGGGATGGTACTCTATCACTTCGAACCACGGAGGAATGGTTTCGACGATTCAGAGCCGGTGAAAACGACACCATGTATAAGCCAGCCGGCGGAAGACCTGTGACGACAAATACCGATCAAATCATGGACTACATCGAGTTAGACCGGCATGTGGCATCTCGTGACATCGCCCAGGAGATGGGAGTTAGTCACCAAACCATTTTAAACCATCCGCAGAAGGCTGGATACAAAAAAAAGCTTGATGTTTGGGTGCCGCATGATTTGACGCAAAAAAACCTTCTGGAACGAATCAACGCCTGCGATATGCTGCTGAAACGGAACGAACTCGACCCATTCTTGAAGCGGATGGTGACTGGCGACGAAAAATGGATCACATACGACAATATCAAGCGAAAACGGTCGTGGTCGAAGGCCGGTGAATCGTCCCAAACAGTGGCCAAGCCGGGATTAACGGCCAGGAAGGTTTTGCTGTGTGTTTGGTGGGATTGGAAGGGAATCATCCACTATGAGCTGCTCCCATATGGCCAGACCCTTAATTCTACCATCTACTGCGAACAACTGGACCGCTTGAAGCAGGCGATCGACCAGAAGCGTCCAGAATTGGCCAACAGGAAGGGTGTAGTGTTCCACCAGGACAACGCCAGACCATACACTTCGTTGATGACTCGTCAGAAGCTACGGGAGCTCGGATGGGAGGTTTTATCGCATCCACCATATAGCCCGGACATAGCGCCAAGTGAATACCACCTGTTCCTGTCCATGGTGAACGCCCTTGGTGGTGTAAAGTTGAACTCAAAAGAGGCTTGTGAAAAGTGGCTGTCCGAGTTCTTCGCAAATAAGGAGGAGGGCTTCTACGAGAGAGGTATTATGAAGTTGCCGTCTAGATGGAAACAGATTATCGAACAAAACGGCGCATATTTGAACTAAATCCGATCACTGTAACACTTTTTATAAAGCATTGAATAAAGAGCAAAAAAGCGGAAGGGAGATATTTGCCAAACTAATATATATGTGTGTGTGTAAAAAAAAACAACATATAACATCAATATATATTTATCGGTACTACGAAAATTAACTTTTTCTTTCTTTGATATACGGTTTTTTTTGTAAAAGTATAAATATGATATAAAAAATTTCAAATCTCTTCAACTTTGAGGATGAGAAAATAGGTAAGACTAAGTTTGAACCTGTTGATTTGTTTTAAAACGTTATAGGATTTGAATAATACATATTTTTAGTAAAATGTACTTGGGAGTAGGTCCTATGCAAATTTTCATCTCCAATAATGAGATCTGTTGTCGGTAAAAAATTATTACAGGCTATTAAAAGTCGGCCTATAAAAATTGAAAAACCAAATACTGTGTAATAGAATTTAGGAGAGATTGATCTTGCAGCTTTTAAGTTCTGTTCCTTCTTTGTCTTTTTACTTTTTGTTTGTCGATGGTTCGATTAAATTTTGCAATAGAACAAAATAACTTTAAACCCAAACTGAAGCATCTCATGTTGACGCTCTATCTGTACTGCATTAGCACTGCTAAAACTTTTTAATCAATTTACTGCAGTTGGTAAAACGACTTCACTCGTGACTAAAGAAAGTAATGTTCATTTTAGTCCTAATTTTAGATCGTTATAAAGTGGAAATACGAAAGTGATACACATTTAAATTAAATATCTTCACGTAAAACTATGTCAGTTGATGTTTCTACATCCAGTACTCCCGACTCGTCATCGACTTTGGTTGAGTTTACAACACATTCAAAATTTAATAAACTCTGAATATCTGCATAAAGCACGCAACCAGTCCTCAATCATTTGTTTACGCTCGCTTCGCTTAGCTAAAACGCTTCGTATTATTTATAGTCATGTTACATGATCATCGCCAATAAAGACCTGTCATCAAATATTATGCAAATGTCCAGAATATCTACTCGTGAATCACTGATGTACTTAAACGATAGAAAACTTAGCAATACCTGATTCGCTGCGGGCCCGTGCTTTCGTGCTTTTATAATTCCGCTTTTGTTATCAAGTCAAAATGTTAAAGGCTATGGTGAAACGCGCACTAAACGTAGACAGTGAGAAAGTTTTGCTCGCGAAAACCTTACAGCGTTTAGATGTAGGCATATTCTTTAGACATTCGTGTGCTGATATTATGTTATTCAAACTTATAGTATAAATAAATTTAAACGCATGCAGTTCTGATTGTCATTCTCTTAGCAGAAAGACGCGTCGAAATCTCGCGCCAATCTCGTCGACGACGAAGCTTTGGAGTGGCTTAAACCTCGCGTGCTTATTAAACCCGATGATCAAGAATTTATTCCAGAAGCCGTAAGAACTTTTTAAAAACTTTAGACTTTTTTTAAAATCGCTATTATTACTTATATATTAACATCCTTTAATGTTATTCAATAAAAGTCATTTCTTATTGACTAAAATATCGTTATGTAAATTTTGAAGGATCTTGAAGAAGAAGTTGGACGTGTCTTAACAACTATTAACCCCCAGTGGGTTCCTACTGAAGTAGCATACCATTATGGCCAGGGAAGATTTACAACGAAACCGAAACCTACGTACGGCAAAGCGTATCCTCTTTATGTCTATCAAGGGACAGCAATCCGCAAAGATTCGGATGAAGCTAAAGCACAAATTGCTGCCGGTTACGGTGAGATACTAAATATTACTATTTCATATTTACGCATATTAATTTTCCATTCCAACTGGTAATAAAAAAACGATCATTCTACTTATTCTTACATTCTGTTTTCTTATACTTAAGACCTTATAGTAAAATGAATTGATACACGTCATATGTAATAACCTTTCGTTCAATATTAATTTTACTAAAATAAAAAAAAATTAGGTATGGTTGGATTTGACGACGCTGGGCCCAAACGAGCTAAGGTCAAAAAGTCTGCCGCTGAAGAGGAAGAAGAAGAAGAACCCGAACCGGAACCACCGCCGGCTGAAGGTGCGGCGGGTGAAGGTAAAATAATTTTTATTTAGATACAGTTAATTTTATATTCACGAAAAAAAGTTGTTGTAAATGTATATCTAGACTAAAAATATGAACTTTCTTTTGTTAAAATCGATGTAGAGTTAATAAATATTAAATATTTAAAGAAATGCAAAGGGATGATTTGGGGTGGAATATTCCCATTCCCGAATATTTTTACAAATAAGATAACATAGTATTAACAAATTTCTGTTCGCTGATGGAAAGTAAATGAATATTCTAAATCTTCATTCGTTATTAACTTCGACGTTTAATTTGCAAAAAAAAAGTGGTTGCTCTTCTTTGTTTTATAAAATTAATTCAATGTCCATAAATACTTGGTCGTCTTTTTACAGATGAGAGAGAAGAGGGTGATGAACAGCCTGCAGCAGAAGTTGCAGAAGCACAACAAGAACCAACAGATGTACAGGGTGAACATGAAGCTGGCGGTGACGAAGTTGATGAACAAGAAACGGAAGACAGTAAGGCTGAACGTCTATCACAGCTCTTGAAAGTATCACAAACTAAAAAAGAATGGGTTCCTTTGTTACGTATATAATAAAATTCAATATTCTTTGAGCTTTGAATGTTGTCATTCAACATAAACTTTTTAAATTTCGTCTTTATTTCTATTTACTTCGTCATTATAATTCTAGGTTGATATATTTTACGTTGGATACTCTTGTTTTAACTGATTATTTATCTTTGCAATTATTTTATCATTAAAAAAAATAATAAGTACAGCATAAATTAACCGATTACCTGAATGGCTTTCAGTCCTTAAAATTTGTATCCATAGGTGCATTTATCAAAGAACAGTGTAAATATTATTAACATCAAAATACAATTTATTTGAAAACTGAATAAGTTATGTATAAATCAAAATTTTACTTATAAGTTATCAAGCATTTAATGTATTTTATTAATTATAGAAGAAGAACCCGCACAACAGGTTGAAGAAGAAGTAATCACTGTGAAGCCAAGAGTCAAAAAATTAGCGAACCAATTTAATTTCTGCGAACGTGCTGCGCTCACTTATATATATCCTCGCCGTGTAAGAAAACTACTTTAATTTTTTTCTTACTTTTATAAAATTATATTACCAACTAAATCCAGGAGACTTTTCTGGTAATATATAGATATTTTATTAAAAATCGTGGTGATCTTTTAAATGGTCTTGATGTTTATTTTGTGTAGGAAGAATATTTCTTCGTGAAAATACACATTATCAGCCGATAAACGTCTACTGCTGGACATAGGGCTCGCCCAAAGATCTCCACATCGCCCCAAAGACGATAAAAATATACATAATGTTTAATTGGTTCCTATTTAATTTTAAAGAATGTTGGATCGATTCTTGTTTGTAACGGTATAAATGTTTGAGGAGTGGTTTAAACAGACAAATTTTTGTATCATACAGGACTCTTCAAAACTTATTTTTATTATTAGTCTGTAGATACTCAAACCATCCCACCGCCAAGAGGCAACTATGGCTCAACCGCTCTTCAATGCATCATATTCGATTTCTATGAAGAGGACTACGAAAGAAAGTTGCGTGAGAAGGAAGAAGAGAAACCAAAGAGGGTATATTCAATTGAACATTATCACTTAATATGAAATCATAAAGTACAAATTAGAATGATAATACTTTTTATTAGAAAAATGTCCATTAAACTATTCTTCTGTTAATAACAATGAAAAAACTTAACAGTTTGCCTATTCCATAAGACAATCTGATTATACAACCCCATACCATTTGCAAACCGAGTAATACATATAATTCCTATATATAAGAAATGTAAATTTTTGTAGCTTCGAAAAAAAACAGAAAAGCATGCTAAATCAGCACAGCAAATACACGATGAGCAATTGGCGAAGCGCATCCGCGAGGCCTGGGCGATACTCGAACGGCTGGTCAATCAGAACATTTACGATGATATAGGTACGACAGAATTGTACTATTTGCTATGTGATTGTATTAAAAAATCTTTTTATGTTAAAAACTTAATTCAACTTTGAAGTAAATTAACTAATTCTTATGATTGGTCGCAATACTAACAAAAGAACAGTTTTTAAGGTATTTGTGTCTTAACGTTCTGCGTATCTTGTAAAACTACAAAATTTCTACTACTTAAGTACCAAATCGAATCACTTTCATTTTTCATTTGTATCGTTAACCAACGGCTAATGCTAAAGTACTCGATGTCCGTCACAATAATTTGGCCCAGTTGAAGTTTTGAGAAATCAAATCGAAACTAGCATGACATCGAAATTTGGAAACTATGGCAGTTTGGTTTGGGAACGCAGATGAAATATGACATTATTAAAGATTAATTCAAGCATATTTATCGATATGGTATAGCTCAAGATTACCGGTACTGGGATGATCCATCTGACGAGTTTCGCGAAGGCATCGGTTCACTTTTACCTCTTTGGCGGTTCCAATTTGACCCCGTGAGGAACCATTCCGTATGCGATGTGCAATGGAATCCCCACTATCAGGACCTGTTTGCTGTTGCGTACGGCTCTCGTAAGTAACACTTTCAAACATAGCGATGAAGTAATTACATATTTGTGTTTTGGCAATGCTTCTTCAGAAACTAAACCATTGTAAATCAAATAACCAATCCCTTAGAATTAATCTTAAATAATAATCACAGATGATAAGTCTGTAACGTTTACGTTTTTTTTAATATCTTTACATTAGAGCAACCCGCTTTATATTTCCCTTACTATAAATAGTTTTTCTTTTAATTAGCTAGCCAAAATTAAAGGGTCGAAAGTAATAACTATATTTACATTTATTTAAATAAATCTTAATTTCTCAACAGTTGATTTCACCAAACAGCCGAAAGAGGGTTGCCTGTGCTTATACAGCATCAAAAATCCCGCGTATCCAGAGTACGCAGTCATCACGGAGTCTCCGATAATGTGCCTTGACGTCTATAAAGAGACTCCTTACCTTATATGTGTCGGTGCGTTAAGATGTACTAGTTTCATTTACATTACAAAGATACCATAAAATATCGCCTCATATTGAGGGTAGGCCTGTGCCCCAACAGCAGGGACGTAAATTGGCTGTTATTGACAAAAAATAAGAAGAACTAACCACCACATACGTACACAAAGTAAACTTTGTCAGTTTTAAACGATCTGCTTCTACTATTACACAATAAGAATTCTGCCAAAGTATTCTCAACGAATATCCTTCAGGATCTATTGTCACTAATGATCGTGTGAAATTAAAGTGTTCATCCCATTGTCGATAAAAAATAAAACTGTTTAATTTGTCTTCACAGGCCGCTACGATGGAAACGTGTGTGTATACAACTCCCAATTGACACTAGAGTCTTCCTACCAGTACAAATCGGATTCTGTTCGAGACAAACACAACTGTATAGTTTGGGAAGTAAGTATTTCTTATTATTTCTATCCAACACCAAACAGCTATAAACACCATGGATATATTTCAAGAGACACAATCAACAGCGTACCTAAAAGGCTAAACCTACTTACCCCTTAGATATATACAAGTATCGTATTTACGTATTAATCTAAATAGTAATACTGGAGTAAAAAATTAAACATTTTAAGGTAACTTCGTAATTAAATAGAGTTCATGTATCGAGTTAAAGTAAATTAGTATCACCAGAGGACTTATTTTGGATGCAATATAGTACCAAAATTCAAGAAATGCCGCTATTTTCCAAAAAATGACTGTACTTAGGTACTTTACAATAATACTAATGTATAGTGACCACCGTATTCGTTTGGAAAAAGAAAAATCCTCAAGCTTTACAATTGCAACTATTCAAATTCAAAGAGGAGCAGCCACTCTTTGGAACTTTTAACAAATTAAAAGGGTAATGTGGTCGTGACCACACAAACCACATCCTTCTCTGCTTTATTCCAATTTACTTCTTTTTCTAAGTTCGTATTTAACGTTATGGCGGTTACCGCAATTGACATTTTCGCAATTCGATAGTTTTGTTCCCATGATAGTATTAAATTTCTCCGTTCCGTTCAGTATTTGTCCATTGTTTTACTAATTTATTAACCTTTATTAACAAATTTAATGGATCTGTATTTCGAGAGTAGTGATGACCAAAGCAAGAACAGGACCAAGACTTGGCCAATCATTGTATTGGTCTTGGTCTTATGTATGCAGTCGTATAATATATTAAATATTTAGTTTTACAAAAGAAAATCATATGTACAAGTTATGATAAATATTTTAACTCATAATTTCAACGGAAATTTTATTTTTTCGTTTAGCCTCGCACATTTAGTCTTGATCTTGCATAATAGATCTGTGTTGGCCTTTGTCTTGCTTTTTCGCAAGACTAAGACTATATTACTCATCACTATTCGGGAGCCATCAGCAAACCTTTTATTAGAAGTAATACTGTATTCAGATTTATTACGGATTTTGTTATTTTAATACTTATTATTAAGCTCTACCATGATATAACGTTATGGATCTTTATATACATATTTAACATGACAAACTGAAGATGTAATAATCTTCATTAAAACAAGAATACATTAATATAAAGATATTCAAATACCACCCAATACTATTGTCGCTTTGTCTCATTACTCCTATAATTAATGGAGTTCTTGAAACCGCAACATAATGTTTGTACTTTATTAGCGACATTAGTAGAAGGCAGCTATATATATTTTATTATCGAGGTAGAAATCTTCAAAAAGCACCCTAAGGGAAAGACAAGGTTATATGGGATTTGTACCTACTAAAACCACCTCGTTGGTCATCCTCAGTGCGTTGTGGGGGTGGGCTCAGGATCACCTACGGAATGCACCGGTGCCTCCTTACCCTTCGCTTAAGCACGTGCCGGGGAGGACCGTAACCCTTACTAGCACCCTCGTTTTGCTATGACGAATACGAAACCACGACGTATTTGTCGTTTAACTTTAGTAGGCAACGAGAGCCCTCAATTCAAAACCCACGAAACTAGAGACCTTATAGTCACCTTCTACAGCAGACAGGGCCTATTTTAGTCCATTTTTGAAATGTTCGATACTACAGAGCAGTTTCTTTTAGTCACTAATCATCGAAACAAGCGAGACGTTGACCTATTGGTAAGTGATACGCCAGCTCATATCAATGTAGCTCTAGTTAGGATGATTTACCAGCGCTACAATGTGCATGTCGCCTTAAGACAAAATTTTAAGTCTCGCTACCCATTTAGTTTCAGTAGGTACAAAGCCCTTTAAAACGAAACATTAGTATATATATGTGTGTTTGTACAGTGTTGTTTGGCGGAAGAAATAGAAACTACGATGGTACTTATACAGACGCTCACCGGCAACAGATATTTCCCACCATTAATAAATTAAACTAGTTTCGAAAAGACCTTCCACTAAAATGCTAGATTTTAAGTTGTTATCACTGATTTGTACAGATTCGCTGGGGGGCACGTCTGATAGATGGTGAGGCGTCGTTCTTCTCTGTGTCGGGTGACGGTCGCGTGGTGCAATGGGGGGTGATGCCGGGGGAGCTGCGCGCCACTACGATCATAGAACTGCGCTCGCCTGCAGCACCGGTTCCGGGCCCCGACGGCACACTTATCACCGTCAATAGTAACCAGCTTACATTATTCCATAACCCTAAAATAAGCGTGAATGATCCGTTATTCTAGACGGACCCTCCCCAGCCTATTTGCTACCCATTTCGCACACTGTCGCTGCAACTACCTGAAGATCACGATCAGTCTGTTAAGATTGCTACAATTGAGAAGAAGAAGAATGTTAGGTGAGATGTTTACACAGTAACACATTAAACTTATCGCCTTGACACACGTTTGTAGCCTTGATTCCTTCCATAGTTTGCTAACTACAGCACTTGTTACCCTTGTAGCTTGATTACCTAACAACGTCTCTTCAAACCAGAGCACAGTACTGTTTGCATACTACTGTTTGGTAGCAGAAATGGGAGCTGAAGTGGTACCTATCTAGACCGTCGCCGGAAACAGAGACCTATACTATAATGATAAAGAGCTCCTTGTAATTTCTTTCCATGATCAGGCTGCGGCAGTGCGATCTGCTTCCACCCCGAGAAACACGATATCTTCCTCGTGGGCACGGAAGACGGTTCCATACACACTTGCACCCTTAAGTACAACAGGAGCTACGTGCGCTCATGCAAAGCGCACCACATGCCGGTCTACCGCATAAGCTACAACTACTTCAACAATACTATTTATGCCTCATGCTCTGGCGACTGGAGGGTCAAGATATGGGAGGACGGCCGCGAGTAAGTACCCAATTACTAGTAGTAGGTTTCTATTGCCGTAGATCGTCTAGGTAGGAAACAACGCAGCGGCTATTTCTGCCCCCAAACGGTAGTGTGCAAACTTACCGTGCTCCAGTCTGAAGGGCTAGTAAAATTACTGGAGTAACGAGCCTTAACATCTTGTCTTAGGCTATAAGCTCAATGTGATGTAAACTACATCCTAACTTTTCCGTTTTTCTTTCTTTCGGGAGGAAATCTTCGAAAGATACCTTGCTTCTGGGGGAAGTCAGAGTTATGTGAGATTCTTACTCACTAAAACCCTCTCGGTGGTCTGCATCAATGCATTCGGAGAGCCTCCGGGATCTCTTGTAGAACGCACCGCTGCCTCTCCACACTTTGTTTGAAATCGTCTCTGAGGAGAGGCTGAACCCTCCTAGGCTGCCCAGAACAGGTTCGATTGTTGAGCGATAAGAGCCCCCACCCTCATGCCCGCGAAACTCCTAGACCCTATTAGTCGCCTTCTACGAGAGGCAGGGCTTACCTTAGTCCTATTTATAATAGCCCGAGACTACAGAGCTAGGATATATCCTAACTAGCGCCGCGTTGTTATGGGCAAGTGTATCACTTATGGTGAAGGAAAACATCGTGAGGAAACACGCACACTGATATCATCTTTGTGTGTGTGTGTGTGGTGGTCCCAATAAAGTGGCAACTGGCTCGCCCCCTGTTACATGGGACCTAATCTGACCACATCTGGCGAAATGTGGGTGGTTTATTCACCTCTGCCTACCCCTACTGGGAAAAAGGCGTGACAATATAAAAAAAAAAAAAGTATCACTTACCATCAGATAAATGTCTCGCTGGTATGGCCGCTTAATTCATTAAAAAAATCTAATTAATTTCAATGTTATTAGTCGTTTCTATAACAAGTATTCATACCAAGATGTTATTAATTTATTCATTAATAAATTTAAATATATCGTGAAATACATATTAGGTAAATAATCATAAAAAGGGGGTTAGAATAATAAAACAATAATTTCATTATATTATTTATACGTTAGCACAATACTGTTTGGCGGCAGAAATATTATATTAGCTGCGGTGATACCTACCTAGATAGTCTCCAGACAACAGAGACCTACTACCAGTTTAAACAAAACTATAAGCGAATAATAAAATATATATAATATAATAATAAAATCCGGTAACAAAGACTTACCACCAGTAAACATTTAGTAAGCATTTAGATGACAGTAAATGTATAAATAATAAAGAAAACTGTGCTTTAAGAATTTTTAATGTATCCATTAAGGCCTGGCGAGCACCCAACTGAGCTAAAGCGTCGCTGATCTGTGTTCAGTGCTTACAAAAAATTATTCATGCACAGTATATCTAGTTTAATCATATTGCATTAAAATAATTCGTATTAAATACCATAGGTGTGTATAACCGTTACAATGGTATAACTTTGGTTATGGAACTAATTCATCTTCATCATCGGCCGATAGACGTCCACTGGTGGACGTAGGCCTCCCCCAAAGATCTCCATATTGATCGGTCTCGCGTTGCTCGCGTCCAGTGGGTTCCTGCGATTGTCACCACATCATCGGTCCACCTTGTAGGAGGCCTCCTGACACTACGTCTTCCGGTATGTAGGCGCCATTCGAGGACCTTACTGTCCCACCGGCCATCGGTCCTTCGAGCGATGTGGCCTACCCATCGCCCCTTAAATCTAGCAATATTTAGGGTTAGGTCGATGATCTTAGTTTTTCTGTAGATAATTCGGGCACAGAAACTCCTAGCATAGGTCTCTCCATTGTCCTTTGCTTTCTTTGAGCCTTTTATAAGGCCCATAGTAAGGTACCACGTCTCGGTTCCGTATGTCAACACTGGCAACACGCACGGGTTTAAGACTTTTGTTATCTTCTTTATCCTATTAGTTCTGATGTTTCAAACATTACTATGTTCCAGATTGAAGAACGCTGTAGCTATTACATTAGCTACACTACAGGGGTAACGAGACTCAACATCTTATGTCTCAGGTGTCGAGCGCAATGTCCTAACTAGCGCCATCTTGTTATGGGCAGGCGTATCACTTACCATTAGGTGAACGTCCAGCTCGTCTCATAGCTTATTTGTATATAAAAAACTTAATAACATATTAATCTGTTTTAAACTTTGCCCGCAACAGCGAACCGATTTTTATGTTCGAACTCGGATCCCCCGTAGGCGACGTGAAATGGGCGCCATACTCCAGCACCGTGTTTGCTGCTTGCACTGCCGACGGCAAGGTACTCGGTACACTATTATATAGTTAATTATTATATTTACTATCGGCGTCCACATTTTAAAAGCGAATAACATTAAAAAGCGAAAAACACAAGTTCTAATTTAGATTATTTCATGTAAAAGATAAGCACAAACTTAACCTTAAGGTTTCTATTTTTAGTGTTAAACAGGTGTTGGAAGAAAAAATCTACTCCTATTGGTTTATGAAAACTTTATTAAGGTTAGGCAAGGGAAAATTAAAGTAGTAAATATACGCTATGAATATATACTTAGCAAATATTTCTTTCTAGGTTTTTTAGAAATTCTAGAGCCACAATATCTATTTAAAAAAAAAACTAATAAAACGCAATATTTATTCATAAAAACTTCATTTCGGTATAAACTTTTCATACCTATTTTTACCGCCAAGCAGTAGTGTGCAAACATTACTGTATTCCGAATTGAAGGGCGCTATAGCTAGTGTAATTACTGGAATAAGGAGACAACATCTTATATTTGACGACGAGCGCAACGTGGTGAAGTGTATAATATCCTAATTAGCGCCACGTTGTTATAAGCAGGCGTATCACTTTCCATCAGGTGAACGTCCGCAAGTCTCGTCGGTTAATTAAAAAAAAAATATTCCCATACAGTAACAATGTCTTTTTTTCTCAAGTTAAAACTTCTTTGCAATTACAGTATAGATGATACTACATCAGAAAGGTCAGCGAAAAATCATTGACCGACCATGACTTATCCCACTCTGCACCATGTTCACTAACCAGTCATAATAAAAAAAAATAATGACTGTCCGTTTGTACAGGTTCATGTGTACGACCTCAACGTTAATAAATACCGACCGATTTGCGTACAAGCCGTCGTATCCAAGAAAAGTAAGAAGTTGACAAGAATCGATTTTAATAAAAGGTTGCCCATAATTGTCTGCGGTGATACAAAGTATGTACTTTTGTTTATAATTTTTGCCTCAGTTTGTTCTCTAGTAATATTTCAGCTAGTTATTTGTATAGGGTGATGAATATCAGACAACCACTACTTTAATAATATTATAATTGGGATAAATCGTGGACCGTAGTCTCAAAAATTCATATTACAAATGACCGCTTTCGCACTACACGCTTCCATATACATTCCGCGTCTTTAACCAAGTCATTTAATATCAACACAGTTATTGAGTATTATAATCAGCCGATAAATGTCCACTGCTGGACATAGGCCTCCCCCAAAGATCTCCACATCGATCGGTCCTGCGTTCCTCCATCCCGTGGCTTCCCGCGATACTCATCAGACTATCGGTCCAGGTAGTGGGGCGTCTCCCAATACTATTTTTGTTGGTACGTGGCTATTATAATCATTATTATTATTTTTGTATATAATTGCTGTTATTATATTTGTTCTGGAGAAATAAATTCAATCGCTTATTATATTTAATACATAAAAGAAAAGCTTTTATAATTTAAGGCCCTAATCGCAGCCTTCATCATTAAGAAGAAATTTATATTTTAAAATTTATTTGAAACAATAAACAATGTGAAGTTATCGCCTTTGCTTATAACACTATATTTCAAACCGTATTAACAAGCCTCCATAGCTCAGGGGTTAGAGCACTGGTCTTGTAAACCAGGGGTCGAGAGTTCAAATCTCTCTGGGGGCAATGGTTCTGAGTGTTACTTTTTTGTTAATTTACTTTATTTATTTCTTCTAGAGGCACTTGTCACGTGGTAAAGTTATCGCCAAACCTGCGCGTTATGTGCAAACCGCCGAAGAAGGCGGCACAGGGAATTACACAAAGAGCTTTACAGGTGATTATTGTTTTTGACTAAATGTTTAAATAATGTAAACGCAGTTTTTTGATATTACTATTAATATAAAGTTTTTGAAGTTCATCATCATCACTGCTAAGCGTAGATTTATAAAAGTTTAAAATTACAAATAACCTGCAGCTCATACTTTTTTATGAATCAACTGGGAATTTGTAGTTTCTATAGGATATAGTTCTTCTGTTTTATTGGATTATATGGAGACAAAATAGTTTGCAAAACAGGTGAACTGTTTTTAATTGTGACTTTGTTACTACTAATTCATACAAATAACTGTACATTGATATTGTAACAGAGGGCGTTACACCAATGATTCTAGTGTTTCTTATCAATAAGAGATGGCGTTGATGACAAATTAGTTTAAAATTTTACTGTTTAATCATTTATGTTAGATCCTAATTGGTCGCTAACTATAGCTCTCATGAGAAAGCGCATAGTTACACAGCAAGCCATATTTGGAGTATCTCTGCGTGATCATATCAGAAATGGGGAGATTCGTTGAAGAACCACAGTCCACCACCAGCGCTAAAAGTCGCGGTCGCGGGGCGCATAGCTCGTAGAATCGATGGACTTTGTTGACTTAAAGTGCTGGATACGGCGAATCAGCACCGGTAAACCGCCCAGTAGATTAAAGGATAATACCAAAGGAATTGCTGAGAGCCACTGAATTAAACCAGCGCAAAAACATGCTTTGTGAAACGTAATACAAGAGACTTGTGACCAGCATTGGATGTCTATCGGTTGAAATGATGATGATTAGATCCCAATAATAAAAATTTAAAAATTAGACCCTCTAGTTCTTTTGTCAGTGTATATTTATTTTAAGTTTACATATATACATTTAAAAGGTTAACGTATATATATATATTTATCGCCAATAAAATTAAATGGTTGCAGCGGCATCAGATAAGGAGTCGTAACACAATAGCACGAACACATTTAACTATTTGCTATTGTAATGATTCGTTCAACAGTATAGGTGATGAAGTGCTGCAACCCTATCTAGGGGCAAGTTATAATGGAGTTAATATTTAAAAGCATACCTTAAAAAAATTCTATGCATATTTTTTTTATTAGATGTAAACTTTACTCTTCGCGAGCATTTTACGCCGTTGTTTTTATGTAAAAGATGGCGGCAAAATAACATCATGATTATTAATACATTTGTCTTATAGATCCTGAAACTAGACAAACTGCTGACTCTGGTCCGGGATCCGCCATTTACACCTGGAGTAATTGTGGAGGTGTTTGATGATTAATTATTTTTTTTTATTTTATTATTAATATACATCTTTTGACATTTACTAATGTAATGATTATAATTCCTACATAAGGTTATTTCCTAAAGATGTAATAAGGTTTGGAAATAATAAACAGTCTGGTAATTTAACATGTATTTTATTCTTTGGTATTGGTAAGTTAATAACACAAAGTTACTAGTCAAACATACATATATGATTTTGACAATATTATAAATAATACAGTGAGATCATGTTACGACTAAGTTATACAGTACAAAAATATTTAATTATAATTAACTAAGCAAATAAATTTTAAGCCAACATGCTCTTATAATAATTTAAATAGGAGATACAGTTAACTTATAGTGTTTGCTGTTAAATATATCTTTTATAAACCAACAAACTTTATAAACAAAACAACACCATTCTCAATGGTTTTATTGCTTAAACATCAGATGTAGACAACACTTAACTAGTCAAATAGACATAAAGAAGTAAATTTTACTTAATTAGGAATAAATTTTTAAAGATATAAATAAGCAGAGATCTGTAAAGCGCAAATTTTGAGATCATTAATTACTACAACATTAATTCACACATAAACATAAATGAGTCAATGATTCCACTCATCGGGAGAAGGAAAGCTACTACACAACTCCCAAAGTATCATATAAAAAAAATCTGAACTAAAAGTTCACTACACTATTTGATATTTAATTAAATAAGAAGTAATAGTTTATTTATAATTTTTTTTTATATGCAATAAATTAACATTAAGACCCCAATTTCTCATGAGGTTAAATTAGGATAAGGCTGTGATCGTAGAGTATGCTTATGCAGAATACTCTCAATGTTAGTAATTGACAGCCGGAACACGACTATTAATATTACATTATAAGAAGCCATACATCATGTGGCCACGAGATCGATCCAGTGATCGACATGCTAAAAAGCAAGTGCGACTGCACCACAGTCAGTTTTTCATTTACAAGCAATGTCTTTGTGGAACAATATTTAAAGGAATATAAAAAGTTGCAAATCTAAGCCTCCACAAGATATTATATATTAACTATATTATTTAGGAAATATGAAAAATATTTTACACTTACAACAATGTCAATTATAACAATTATATAATTTTTTATTTCGCGCAAATAAACTGTTGCAACAGTCGTATATAGTAAAGCTAGATAAATGCCCTCGATTTCACAAATTACAATTAAAATTAATTAACTTACATCTCCTACAATAGAATATTAAAATTTAAATAGCAACAAAGAAACAAAATTTAAAACCTTAAAAATGCAAACGATTGAAATTTGTAATTTCCTTGTAATTTAAAATTGTATGATAAATACTTTACGGATATAATAATTTCGAACCGATCCTGTTGCACCTCTCGACGGCCGAATTGCCCAGTTTCAAATCCAAAAATGCTCGTGCGTCGTTGGGTGCTGGTGCTTGTCTCCCAGCAAACTGTATCTACGGGTAAATAGAAGAGTACCTTTGTATAATCGTTATAATTTAGTTATTTTTTCAATATAATACATACATATAAATCAAGTGAATCATTGAGCTCAGCTATGAATGTCTTATGGCAACTGATGATGGTATAATTATATAATAACCATGAAATTTATGACTCAGTAATGTATATTATAGTCATAGAAAAAAACTCAATTTTTGTAACAGTAAAACTAATGACTATTAAAAATTTAAAGCAGAAAATACTTGTTAAGAATTTATTAAAAAAATAGTACGAGAACCTGAACTCAAAACTTTGTTATATAAGGAAGAGATAGGTAGGACTTGATCGTTATAAGATAGGATTTTATTGGTGGTAGGTCTCTGTTGCTGGAGCTCGTCTAGGCAGGTATCAGTGAAACTCCTATTTCTGCCAACAAACAGTACTGTGTACCAGATTGAACGGAATTGTAGCTAGTGAAATTACCTGGGTTATAAGACTTAATATCTGTCTCAGGCGACGAACGCAATGTGATGCAGTATATATCAACCTAACAGTGCCATGTTATTTTAGGCAGGAGTATCACTTACCATAAGGTCAACTTCCGCTTGTCTCATCGCTGCATTGAATAAAACAAAACTATGACATGCATACTAAAACCTGCTCATAATAATAATTTAACAATTACCTGTGCTAAAGGATGCAAATGTCTTTCAGGAAATTGTTTTTGATGCGCCATTACCCAATCCGCTGGCCACATTGTTCCATTTCTAGCTGTAAAAGGCAGAACCAAGACATATATTCGGTTAGAAGCAGAGAAGGCTACTCGGTAGTAGTGACCCTTAGTTGCTCGCTCCCATATGTAACCATCTGAGTCAGCACCACCCCTTTGCAACCATGATACCAGCGGCACATCTGAAGCTTGAATGCCTATTTCAGCATATTCAGCCCATGGTAGTAGGTCCCCTCTGAAATTGAAGAAACTTTTAAATTATTAAGATTGTTGAAGTTTATATTACATCCTATAAATCACAAATTGTTAACATTTATGAATAAACTGGATTTCATTAATTAAAAACTCACGCAGAGTTTGCTATTTTTAATTTTTTAATAGACTTTCCACAAATTCACATCATGTTATGTAATCGTGAAACTAGAAATTGCTTAGAATATATCTCCCAAAGGTGGATCGAAGACCTGGTCAAGGTCGCTGGCAACCATTGGATGCGGTTGGCCCAGGACCGGTCTGAGTGGAAATCTTTGGGGGAGGCCTTTGTCCAGCAGTAGACGTCTTCCGGCTGATTGGAGAGAGAGAGAGAGAGATCTCCCAAATATTAACAACAAAATATAGAAACACTGTTACAACAGCAGATTTATAATATGAAGGTGACAGCTAGTCGATGATTTTGAACAAATAATACTACTGTCTAAAGTAAATAATATGGAAATCCAGTCAGTAAAACTTATTCCTTTGTATTATAAAAAAAAATGATAAGCAACAATTGATTTGTAAATAATAATAGTGTATTACCGAACGACTGCTCCTAATAAAGATGTTGTTTCTAGCCAACATCGTGCACCAGCTTTTAATAAAGTATGTAAAACATGTGCTACTGTGCGACGAATATTTCTGCGACAGCATGGAGGTGTGTGTCGACCAGACAGAATGTATGATGGAAGTCCTTGTACCGATGGGAAACATCTCTGAAACACAAATTAGTTTCTAAGACCTAACTTATAATCAAGATATAGAGTGTATTTAAGCTTTTAATTTATTTAGTGTCAATCAAAAATATAACAAAAATAGCAAAACAACCTAGCAAAAATAATGTAGTCCTATTAAAGTATTCAGATTTAAATGGTAATGTAGCTCGAATGTGCTGTTGTGTAAACATCCTAACTGATGGAAAGCTATAACATTTATGTACCTGTGTCTCACGTTTACAACCAAACCACTGCACCTTTCCATCTTCTCTAATCATAGTTTTCACACCAAGCTGCTTGTAAAGAGCTATTTTTGAATCTCTAAGGTGCCTTGATGCTTTCTGTCTTGCTGCTGGAGATTTAAGCACACTTCTTCCAGCACCAAATTTTCCATTCATAATTTGGATCTAAAAATTAACCTGATTCATTAAAAATTTAGAATATATAAAATATGGTCATTTGAAGCAATTGGAGCTGATGAAATTGATTGCCAACAGTAGTTGTAGTATTATCATCAAAATATAGGAAATAAATACCTTAATTTTTCTTACAGTAGTTTGAAGGTACAAGGACTCTGGAAAAGGCATAACAAATGGCTGAGGAAGTGTCCGCAACAGAGAGGTTTTAATATAAAGAGCATGTTGACCATGAACAGCATCACAAAGTTTTGCTGATGGGTCTTTAGTGTATTGTAATGTCCAATCGGCATAATTCCATTTTACTTGCTGGCATAACAAACGAGAATTAGATACTCCTATGGCTAGAGCTTGAGAAGGGAAAGCTCCAGCGGTTACCGCCAACTGCTGCAGTATTCGACGTGATACCCTAACCGAGTCGGGAACAATCAAAACATATTCAGAAAAAATATGCGAGAGTGGATTCAAATCACGATATGATGCTTCAAGACGAAACTCTAATGAAACAATTTTTACATTTCGCAAAGTTTCATTTGATAAAGAAAACTGAAATGGGGGATACTGTAAATTCTGACACAAAACTACTATTGGCATATTAGGAAAAGCACTAACAAATGATTGTACACTGTCTGCGATATCATTTTCAAACTCCTTAAATTGACGAAATACCACCGTCATTAACTTAGATAAATGTCGTGTAGTACGCGACTGTAAGGTATTAGGAGACAAAGTAACGGGCGCTATGGGATAAAAATTAAACTGTGGAAACAAATAAGCACAAACTGTAAGAATAAAAAGAATCGTTAACAAAACGTATATTTTTGTAATAAAACGACCGCGCGTTAAACGAAATAACATCTTGGATATTTTTGTTCATTCATCATCATAATAAAAATAATAATAGTTTCTTTAAAATAGTGTTGAGCGAAAACAATTCTTAAGTTTGGTTAGCTTAATTGTCAGTGTCATTTCATTTTTGACATATAAATATCGCAGATAAATACATGCGTATACATGTATCATATACTATAGGACGAAGGTACAGATTTACGGTCAATAATTGCCATTTTTAATTATAGCTACCATTTTCCTTATTTAACCCCATTAAACTTAGTACAAAACATAATATTATGTAATGACTTCGATTGACTTTATTAAGATAATAAACTCTTACCAAGAGACACAATCGGACGCCTGTTTGTTGAGAGCTCCGTGTTAGAGCCAGTAAAATTTAAAATAGAGTAATTTTAACGATTAATATGTGTAAATGATAAATTTGTAAATCTCCTCATACGAAACCCTATAAATGATGGCTCTTGGTGGTACCGGATGTTGACTGTAACGTCGCAGGAAGAATGCAGGCGACGCATGACAGAAGATTGTTGTGAAGTTTTTTGAGAAAGTCTATTTCCAGCAGAGGAGTTCTATCAACTGAAGAATGCTTGAATGATTCATAAATTATGGTATCTAATTAACGATAAAAAAATAATAAAAAAAGATTTAAGCCTTTTGCACATATATTGTACAAATAATTGTAAATAAAAATAAGTTAATGAAAAAAAACAAAAATTTTGGTACTTTCATATATGTATATACAATTAATATAATTATCCCATAAATCAAGGTGATTTTCATGAAGTCAGCGTATCGTCTACGTTTGTAGGAATAATATCAATGTCAAAGATCGATATAACCTACAATGTACGCTACAGCCCTATCTAATATCTATGCTTGGATGATTTTGATTTTGACGTGTATTGTAATCAGAAAAGGAAGTATAATTGGTAGTAATAAAATATTAAAGAATTGAAATTTATTAGTAAACATGGCAGATAGCAAAGATTTTGAGCCTCTTGAACCTTCATTGAGGAATGTAATAGAACAAAAATCGTTGCGATGGATATTTGTCGGTGGAAAAGGCGGTGTAGGTAAAACGACATGCAGGCAAGTAATTAATGAATATGATCATGATTTGTTAATTTACTATGTATCTTACATAAATAATTTTAATTACAGCTGCAGTTTAGCAGTTCAGTTGTCAAAAGTACGGGAATCGGTGTTAATTATTTCAACAGATCCTGCACACAACATTTCTGACGCTTTTGATCAGAAATTCTCTAAGGTACTCAATAAATTAATATTAATAAAAAAAAGGTTAAAGCGATGGCGAGTCGTAAATTAGTCTTGTTACCATACACACATAGTATGTACTCGAATCACTTGAGAGTTAAACCACAACTAACATGTAAATTGCGTCGTTTATTTACACAAGTTTATGCTTTTGGTCTTGCACAATTATTTTTTTTGTAAAAAGGTTATAGCTCCTCTCGAGCTTCATACTCTGTCATTGTATTACATGTTTTGTATATGTAATGCCTTATCCTATTGCCACATTGTTCTCAATTTAGGCTCATGTTTTTTTACAATAATAATACATACAAACCTGACCTTTTTCCACATATATACTTACTTTATTCTCTTAACCTATACTTGTCCAATTTTAGTATTTTATTCCAATATTTACTTGTAATTATAGATTTAACTTCATCAGGTACCAACTAAAGTCAAAGGATTTGATAACTTGTTTGCTATGGAAGTCGATCCAAATGTGGGCTTGACCGAATTGCCTGAAGAATATTTTGAAGGTGAAACTGAAGCTATGAGGCTTGGCAAAGGTGTTATGCAAGAGATAGTTGGAGCATTCCCTGGAATTGATGAAGCTATGAGTTATGCAGAGGTAAAATGAGTATTTATTTTATATTAATTTTTGCAAACTCATTTCTTACATGACATGTGCGTCACAGAATTAGTTAGTTATGTAACTAAATTTGAGATAAACATATACAAAATAAAATGTGACATAGTAAATATTGTTGGGACCTTTGGTAATTTCTATATTACCTAGTTACTATTTACTATTTTTCAGGTAATGAAATTAGTAAAGGGGATGAATTTTAGTGCTGTGGTTTTTGATACTGCTCCCACAGGCCACACATTACGTTTACTTTCGTTTCCACAAGTTGTTGAGAGAGGTCTGGGTAAACTAATGCGATTGAAGTCAAAGGTATTGTTAATACATAAATATTTTTTTTTAAATAAAACTATATTCATATGAAGTGGAACTGACATTTATACCTACTTTTTAGGTTGCTCCATTCATTAATCAGGCTTCTGCACTTTTTGGACTAACAGAGTTTAATTCAGACATGTTCAGCAATAAAATGGATGACATGTTGTCTGTTATAAGACAAGTAAATGCTCAATTCAAAGATCCCAATCAAACAACATTTGTGTGCGTCTGTATTGCTGAATTTTTGTCATTGTATGAGACAGAGCGTTTAGTTCAAGAGCTTACTCGTTGTGAGATTGACACCCACAACATAATTGTAAATCAGTTGTTGCTACGATCATCAGCACCCTGTGAACTTTGCGCAGCCAGGCACAAAGTCCAAGAGAAATATTTGGAGCAAATTGCCGATCTGTATGAAGACTTTCATGTCACAAAACTGCCATTGTTGGACAAAGAAGTGAGAGGAGCAGCTGCTGTTAATTCTTTTTCTGAGTATTTGCTGGAACCTTACGTCCCACCCAAAACAGAATGAGACATGCAGTTAAAAGTGTTTTCGACAGTCGGCGTATTATTATTGATTGATTTATATAAAAGAGTATTTTTAATTAAAGAGAAATATAGTGTTTGGGTGCTAGTAAAAATCTAGTTATATTTAATTACACTATATTTATTTTGTATTGCTAGTATGTTTTTCATCACCTTCAATAAAATAACCACTTATGTATTGATTTCAATAAACTGAACAAATTGTTTAGTTTTAATTTATTGGAAAACAAAAGAATGTAATGTTGTAAAAACATTTTATCAATTTTCAATTTTTTTTTGTATTACTTTTGAATGGATAATCTGAGGATACAATTGTATAACATACAAATGTAATATATTCTATAGATTAAATAAATTACAATATATTTTGTTAAATTCTTATTACAGTGAAGAATTCAGGTACCTCACATGAATGATTCTTTCAACTCCATTTTTGTTTTTGGTGCATATATATAGCAGCAATGGTCACGTTATGATGAGTGATACACTTAGCCCAGTTTGGGTGATATACACAGCACTGTATTGTGCTTGCTGCCGCAGGACACTAGATGTTTAGTAACTCCAGTACCGGCCTATATGTTCTTGTGTAAGAGAGATTTATATATAGCATTCATGAAATAACAAACAATGTTATTTAATATTTCAACAATTTATTAATTAATACTGTAAGTAAAGAATAAAACATGGCAGTGTTCATTATCTTATTTTTTTGAATACAAAAGTACTTTTCTTTATAGGTATTACATAGTATTACCTATGCTTCGTAATATATTAAAAAATTATAAATTGTTGACAGTTCTAAATTTTAAATAATGTAAAAAAATTATTGTAAAACTATCGTTTCTACTAAAATGGACTCTTTTAGGTTTATTATTCATTGTGTTAAATAAAATGCCATACAATACATTAGTTTACGATGAAGTAGATTTACAGTCATAAAGTTAGAACTATAAAACAAATATTTATCAATTAATGCAAACCGTTTATCTAATAATTTGTGCTCCCCACATAAAATCCAAACGGTATATAATTATTATGAGTTACCAGCATTAAATTTAATTGGTGCTAAACATATAGCAGTACCAACAAAAAAAAACAAAGAATTTAAATAACTTAATATTATCATATTTTTACATATAAAATTTCCATTCCAAAAACCGTAATCGGTTTTATCAGATTTGCTTATGTCAACTGTTACGCAGTTGTGATGGCATGTGCCAAGCTGTAAGAGTAGCACCTAATACAGTGCCAAGTAAAGCCGCCGCACACGCACCACTTTCAAATAATAACTTTGGGGTGAAAACTCCCCAAATCATAAGATGCCTGCAGTGAATTGTTGCAGAGAGGGCAGAAATGAACACCTGTATAAATGATAAACAAATAAGTAAACATTTAAACTAATATTATTATTTTTAATTTACCTAACAACGAATTGCATCAATACTTAATAAAATATATAAAAATAACTTCATTATAATTAGGATGATAAACACTGCACCGCATTGTGCTTAGAGTTTTGAAACGGAAAATGATAATTTATGTTACCCCAGTAATTCCTAACTACTTAAAACCCCATTCAAACCGGAACACAGGAATGTGTGGTGGCAATATAAAATAAGCTGCGGTGATACAAATAAATTCTACGACTTACTCTGATTGCAAAGCAAAGTGAAAATTTGAGACACAAGGAAAAAACAGCTGCCATTTGCGCCCGTGGTCCTAAAGCTGACACATTGTTCTTGCCCCATAGCACCAGCAAGGGTGTCGTTGCCCCAAAAAGTAATGGCATTCCTGAAAAAAAAATATAAACTATAAATAGTGTTATTCAGCTTCAGCGTTTTTTTCTCTTTATCAATAAGTAAGGAAGCGAGATTTGCATGAGTACTATCGTCAATGACCTGATGATTTATGTTAGGAACAGGTGTACTTTTTCGACTTTCATTTGGATTCATTGGCTCAAGTGCATTAAGTCAAACACTTTTTAAATATCCAAACAGAGAAGGTTAACTTGTAGAATTTATTCCATCACAAGTTTGATTTTGAAACCATTTTTAATAACTGCCAAACAGGAACAAAATATGTGATTTTTTTATTATATATTTAATACGATTAAATTATATCATAAAGTCTTTTCAAATCTGTATAATATAAAGAAAACAACATAATTCTTACCGAAGAGATGAATCGATGTAAGAGCGACCGTGATAATCGGCCCGCACCATAGATAGTTAGGGTCGCCCGCGTGGAATACTGGTGCCCATCGGATATGACCCAAAGTTGCATGATGGCCGGTTCCGTAAAAATTATAGGAGGCCATCAAAGCCCAGAGACACGCCACACTCGAGTTACAGCGAGCAGTCATTGCTGTAAACGGAAATACTATTAAAACTTTTACACTGCCACCATGGCGAGGAGCTCTCACTAGCAAAGCACCTTCAAATTGTAAATCTACAGCCATAACAGCATTGCTTTCCTATTGTCAATAGAAGAATACCAAAGTATTTTGAATCAACGCGCTTCATCCTCGGACTTATTTATTCTTTATACCACGTGAAATTGAGGTCACTAGTCCAGCGCAGATAAAGAGCTATTGACATAGGACGGTTATCATTAATAGAAAATTGTTCTATATTTATTAAATTATGTCAAGGTCTTTTTATCCTCAATGTTATTATTAAATTACGTCGCATTAACACAAAGAAAGCTTTGTTTAAAATATATTAAAATAGGGTTATTTTTTATGTTTAAAATATACTCACAAAATTTAGATGATCCATCAGTCTTTAGTAATGAAACGATATTCAACGTTAAAAAACCGGAAAGTAGAGCTAAAGCGGCAGCAGGAGCATAACTTGCTCCCAAAACCAGAACATTGGCGAGGTAGATAAGTAAACCTATTATCATCAGAGGCAATGTTGCACCGCGTCTATCTCTCTTCCATAGCAATATGAACATTACGACAAGAACGAGCCATGCCAACTTCGCCATTAACTTTGATTGAACTGGTGAACCCAGCGAGCCCCATCCAACAGCCCAGTGCGCGCAAACTAATATACCTCCAAAAGCAATACCGTAACCTTGCCACTCCACATGCCGACGGGCGATGGACACAGTAGCTGACACTGACCCTAAAGCTAGCACCAATGCTGCCCTAGAAGCTTGACCAGTCGGAGCACCCTCACCAGCGGTCCAGCAATCGCCTTGCTCTTCTCTACATCCCCGATATAATCGTGTTGTAGATAAAACAATCCCACAAAGTATCCACAAAACTAATGCTTTTATATTACAAACATTCCAGGCCATGAGGCCCATCACAGTAAATGATAAATAGAACAGTGTTGCTCCCTCTTCAATAATATAACTATTGGAAACTAAGACTACAGCTGATGCGACTAAAGCTGCCCTCGAGAACCTTTCGTAGAAATGTGACCTTCCTTCATACCATCGTTGTGTAATACCGTCCCAATGCATGATTATTAGCACGCAGATTAGGCCAGCTGAAACTAATCCAGTACTCAAGATAATAAAATGTTCGAGATCATCTAGGTAACTAAAGTAGAATAAACTGTAACAAACTGCGATACAGATCGCCATAGAAATCAAACCACTGGGAACAAAAGTACTAGCAAAAATATTATTTAAACGATCGAAAGGAACACCTTCAGTTAGGAGCCAGTTAAAGAATATAGCTAACAATAACAACAATAAGGCTCTGAGCATTGACAGGGAATCGAACTCAACCCACACTTCTCTAAAAGTAAAGCGGACATTCTCCATGAGCACCCTGTAACAATGAAATGGTTTATAAAAAAATATGCATTGAAAAAAAAAATATTTTTTTATCTTTAATTGCTACATACTTAACATCAGAATAATATTTTTGTAGATCTGTATCAGTCTTCACATTGGCACCTTTCTCTATCTGATCTCTGGTTGAGTTAATGAGATGAGTCAATTTATCCACAGAAATTTGTTGCGACTCCTCACCATATCGAACTAAATATTTAGTTACCTGAAACGAAAAGAATACGAAAAACAAATTCCCATCGGTCATGACGATCATCTTATGATTATGATTTAGAAATATCAAGAAACCAGCAAGAGACGTATTGACTACCACATATGGGACATTATTGTCATTAACTCTTACTACCTCATATAGACGTTTGTCTGAAATATAGATTTCTTGACTAATAGCTTGCCTTATAACACACAGGTCCCCATTTCGATTCCAGTGTCAAGTATTTACTTTGGTTGGTTGTAAGGTTTCCTTACACCAACCAGTCGAGCCATCATAATATCAATGCTAGCTACCAACACATTTGAGCTGGACATGTGCACACTTCATATCATTGCCTCATTGTTACATACCCCCATTCAAAGTTTAGTTTAATTTTTAGCCCATTGTATTATAGTTAAAGAAATAAAGTAGCATTTTATGATCATGCCTAATAATGCAAGAATTCCTTAAAGCTTATCTAGATATTGTCTAGTTTGGTACCACTCCAGCTCTTATTTCTATCGCCAAACAGAACACAAATATTGATGTGTTCCGATTTTTGAAAGCTGTTGTAGTTAGTGAAATGATTGGGGTAACGATACTTCATTTCTCATGACTCAATGCGAAGAGCGCAGTGTAGTGCTGTGTATATCATCAGGTGAACACCTAACTCTTCACGTCGCTTTGTAGAATAAAAATGTAATATAACTGCATTTATATCTAAAATATTTCACCTGTTTTAAATTATTGCTTAAATGCAGCAAAGACATGGACGTAGACATCTTGGGTAGCACTGTAAATAAAAGGGTTCCTAAAGACGGTGAGGGTGGAGGACGTCCTAACAGGGCACTCAATGTTGGTGCTAAATCTGTTTGCTGCACCTCTCTGCCTATAGATTTTTCAGTCCCGCCTAGACCTAAACCTCTGTACACGAACATGGCCGCGGTACGTTCCGCTTTACTTTCGCCTCCATGGTCACCTGTAAAATGTAGAGGTTTTTTTTAATGACATTGAAACCAAAGCAACATAAGATATAAGTATATAAGTAGATGTGTAATAAGTATCTCGCCATAAATACTATTATAAATTAAATGTTTTTTTATTCAACAATGCAACGCGACGAGGGAGACCATCATCTGATGGTAAGTGATATGCCTGTCCATTATAACGTAGCACCACACCACAATGTGTTCCTCGCCTTGTGATATAAGATGTTAAGTCTTGTTACCCCAGTTATGTCACTAGCTATAACACTCTTCTAACTGGAACACAGTGATGTTTGCACACTATAGTTTTGCGGATAAATCACAGTTGCGGTGGTCCCTAGCCGGTCACCAGCAACAAAGGCCTACCACTAGTGAAGAATTTATATATGTTTTGTAAAGATAAGATAGGATCCATAATACAAAAAGTTTTAAGATTTTTCTGAACTTAAACAGTTTTGACATAACAATATAATAGCTTAAGTCTTCATACTAATAATATTTAGCTTTTTTTAATAATAAGTAATTTTATTGTATTCTTTATTAAGATTTTTGTTAACAATCACCACCAACATCATCTACATGTTCCAGTCTTCTGCTGGATATAGGCTTCCCTCAAGGAACTAAATCTACTATTAACTTTAATGAGTATTGTTTTTAGCGGTAATTTTGACAGTGAGGCGATATAAACAACAAAGAGAATAACAAATAAAAAAATCTTTCTGTAGTGGTATACCTGTTTCTGTCATTCCATGGTCACCAATAACACAAAGTAGTACATCTTTGGGAATTATTTCTATGATTCTCTCTAATCTCTTATTAGTTTCATCAAGTTTTCTGGCCATCTCTGGATGGTTAGGTCCATACCTATGTCCCGCATGATCCACACCAAGGTAGTGAGCAACCAGCAGGTCCCAATCATCTTTTTGAACCTCATCAAAAATCTTTGAATCCACTTCTGAAATATAAAATTTCACTAATGTTTATTACAAATAACATGATGTAAGAAGTTTGTTTAGTTATAAGTTGTTTTTAATTCTTTTTCTATACAGTTTTAATGACATTAAAAATGGAGAAATAATTGTTACACTTAATTTTTTTTAGTTAAGTTTTGAAAACATATTAAGTAGTTTGAATGTCATTTGCAGTGTTGCAAACTAATTGATTCTTGTATATTTTCTCAACAATAATATAGTGACAATTCTAAAATGCAAAATAACTCTCAAGACTTCACTCATTTGAGAAAATGTATCTAACTCATTGATTTCATCTAATTCTAAATTGTCTGAGACAAGGAGATATCAAAACAATAAATCATTAACTTTAACAAAAACAATCCATCTAATTAGATTAATACTAGTACTTAGTGACAAAATGCCTTAAAGAAACTTTTAGTAAGTAATATGGTAGCAAAATGAGATTTTTTCTTGAGTTAAAGAAAATTCAACCCAAAGAAATTCAAGTACTTATTACTTGGTTTTGTTTTACTTCTACTTTTTTTTACTTCATTACATTTTATAAACCTCACCATCTTTAATGTTGTTGCAAAGTGTGTGTAGCATATTATATCTATTCTTTCCACATCTGTTAACTTGACATAACAACATATTATGACTAGAACTTAATTGAGCTCTTAAGAAAAAATCTAATGAGAGAATGTTAACATACTGTTTATTCATTAGACTGAAACCTTTGTCATAAGTCAGATTAGATAATATAAAAAGCCTCATAATAGAGATGAAGGGGATTAGTTTCTCAACTCCAATATATTAAATACAACTGTTAATTTATAAAAACATTTTTATAAATTTGCCCATAAGCCCAAATCATTGATGAATGAATAGAATATAGCATTATACAAAAAGCAAAAAAAAGAAACACATACTGTCCTTATGACTAAGTATTAATCTACATTTTAATAGGTGTGAAATTGTTGTTATGTTAGCAGTTAGTATTAACTATTTACCATTGTCTACTGTATCAAGGTCCCAGGTATGAAATGAGTATAAAGCATGTGATCGAAGCCATCTTCCAGGCATAAGCCGAGACCATGTATCATCACCTAGCAGTACTGCTTTACCCCCATTCTTTACAACCTATAAATAATAAGTTTTTGTACTAAATATGTTGAACATAATAACATTGTTTTTACTATATAAAATCAATACCTGATCAACAATATTGTCTTCCTGTAATTCCATAGCAGCAAAATTAGAACTTGCATCTACAAAAGTTGGTAATGAACCTGTAACTAACGCTTTAACTCTTTGAAAAGTAGTGGTTGGAGGATCTGCCATAAACCGGTAAAGGCGTGAATGGTCTGGCCATTGTTGAATAGTTTTATGAATTAAAGGAATTCTATTTTGATAATACAAAGGTTTTTCTATATTATGATTGTACTCTGTAAAATCATATCGAAGAGCGTCAACTAATATCAGAACAACTCTATTGCGATCAGGTGCGCAGGCCATAGCTGCGCCGAGATTAGACGAAATGTGTCTAATTTTTTCATCGTTGTTGCAGTAGCCTTTAGATGATATATTATAGCTTCCGTTGCAACTTATTTCATTAAGAGAAATACACTCTGTGATGTCGTTTAAAGTTTTCCGAGATAAAAGAAACCCGTGACCGAACATGAGTATTGCCGTTAAAATTAAATATGAAAACCATATTAAGTAAAAAATAAAATGCCATTTTTCTTTCATTGTGTAATTTTTTCTATTTAGAACGAGGAAATTGTAATTATTTAAGACGATATAACATCATGTCTGATAATCTCATAGGAAGAAACCCTTATCTGTCAAAGTAGATATTGACATTGACTATTATAGTATAATAATGTCTGCGTTATGTATTGCAATAGTTAAATACTTTTCGCCAGAAAGGAAAAATAAATTTTTCATTATATATTTACAAATAATAAAAATTAGTGTTATAAAGATAGAATTTATTGGTTTGCTATCTTCAAATTGCGTTAATGTTATAATTTTCTAAAAAAATTAAGTTTTTATGATCTTTGCTATATTAATACTTTGTTAATCGAAATTTGTATAAAATAAAGCACAACTCTAAGATAAAACATTATAACCCCATTTTTCTTTAATATAAATTCTTAATAATAACTAGCCATACTCTTTACTAAAAATCATAACAAAATATTTTACCTATAACAATAATGAAAAAAAATCATAGACAATGCAAGAACATATGGAAATGAGTATAAATTTACAAAATGATAACATATCTTTTCAATTAATTGTAATGTTGATGATCTACTTATAGATGCACTCTTAAAAACGAGTAAATTTAAAGAAATTAAGTTTGATAAAAGATTCGGTGAATGGAATTTTACGCAATTTGATAGATTAACTTTGTTTTTATTAATAAATCTATAACCACGTTTCGTATGCTAAATTTTGTGCATGTATGGGACAACTGAAAACATTTACGTTATTTCTGAACCTGGCTCCTAAAAGTGGTGGAAGTAATGTTATATATGTGTAAAACCGAAAAATGTCTTTACCATCTAAAGTTAATAAAGAAAATTTTCGACTCTTGGACCTTACTAGCGACGAAGAGTCTGAAGATTTGCAGTTAGAAATTATACCAAATAGAAAAAAGAAAATTTCAAGGTTTTTATATCCTTTTCCATCTATTCGACTTCGTATTTATTATGCTTATTAAACGTCAATAAAAACTGTAAATATCATCATTGTCGTATGATTATTTCAAATACAAATATAATTATGAAAAGTGCGCTTAATGTATTCTCACGAAACATAAATTCTATTTTCTTTTAAAATAGTCATATTCTTTTTATTTCATGTATATATACCACTCAAGTATAATGTAATAGAAACATGATATTGACATTAGTTATTTAGAATACAGAAATGACATTGTGAAACTAGCTATGGAAATTTATTAAATAAAATTAATTCTATTGATATGATTTCTTTATAGAAAAGAGCGGGGTCGTACTGTTACACCAAAAGAACCAAATATTAGAACAGAAGTTCAATGTGCACTACAATGGGCAGTGCGTGGGACACTGCTGTTATGGCTTCTATTGCTAACATGGATTTGTGCAGCACTTTATGATCAAGTATCTGTTATGCGTCTTGATATTGCTAAAGGTATGTAAAAATATATAAATTAGTCATAGTTTTCAGGCCTTGAAGTTGTTAAAAAACAAAAAACTCTGATATTAAATTATATAATGATATAAACGCAGGTTCAATTATAAAGTATTTAAATAAATAATATTAGAAATGTGTAATACGGTTAAAGAAAAAATTACTGGTTTTTAATTAACATCATTAAAAATACTTTGCGTTTTATTGTATTCAAAGAAAAATTATCTAGGGTTGAAGATACATTATATAATTTTCTATTCTGATGACTAAAAAATTTGTTAGTCTATAGAGCCAAATCAGATAATGTAAGAAAATAAATTCTTCTATTAGCTAAGGAATGTTGAGTCCATTTAGTGGTTTATAACCATATAGTGTTACTCCATAATTTTTAAATCTCACATTCATCATCATGTCATGGTAGAGCTACGACAACAGTTAATTAACCCTAAGCTTAGATAAAGTAAAAATCATAAAAGTGGCAAAAGCGACTACAATATACTATCAACATTACTGTTTTTGAGTGTTTTTTGAACACAACTGAAAATAGCGGTGTTCAAAATTTTATTTTGGGCTAGTTAAAGAAACTTATTAACTATTTAGAACAATAGCATGCTAGATGGTAGCTCTTAATCAGGTTTGTAGGTGTTTAATATTAAATATTTTGTTTACTATAACTTGACAGTTTTAAATCTTTACATTTAAAATTCATTGTGTCATATCTGATAAATAAATTAGAGATTGATTGGTTAAGCTGCAATACAATATTCATAATTATTTATCGGATATAATTAAATCTTAGAAAATATAATCGGTAATATTGCTGTGATAGTTCAGTTGGTGGTAAGCTCTGTAAAACTAGAGAACGAAAAGACTCCATCCCACATAAGGATAAACAACCAGTAAATAAAACCACCAACTGTACCAAGAACAAGTGATATTTAACATCTACAAACACTTATTTACCTAGTCTGGACATTGGCCTCGGCTACTTTTTTTCCCAAGAGAATGCTCGAGTTTCTAGCCGTAGGAATATTAAGTGGACTACTTATTGTTATTAATTATATATAAACCAATTTACCAGTACTTGTTTTATTTATTGTAATATAAATGTGTAAAGAATCAAGAGTTTTTCAGTGCAGATATTGTGTATAAGTTACTTGAATTTCATGAATTAAATTTTACATAGTATTTAAATTAATAGTAATAAGTAGCTCGCTGGCCTAATGGTTACAGCGTGTGACCTTCATTCCAAAGGTTGCGGGTTCGAATCTCGGCATGTACCGATGACTTTAATATTTAAGTTATGTACATATGTGAACTTAAGTTACAACAGCGAAATACAAACGGTAAAGAAAAACATCTTGAGGAAACCTGCACATGAATTAGAATTTATTCTAAGGTGTGTGTGAAGTCATCAACCCGCATTGGACCAGTGTGGTAACTATGGCCCAATCGCTCTCATATTGAGGGTAGGCCTGTACCCCAGCAGTGGGACGTAAAATGGACATGATAGTATTTGAATCACAAGAAAGAAAACCGTGGGGGGTTGGTCTGTGCGCGAAGTACGACGTTAATCACGTGACATCTTCACACAACAACACAGAATACAATGCAAACTACATTCTGTATATTTTATTTCTTTGTTTTGTGTTTCTCTTTATTTTTTCTAGTATATCCGTCCATTTTCTCGTCTTCCATTGGTAAAATTATGTGTATTATCATAGTTGCCGGTGATGATACAGATCTTTCAACTTGAACGCCATTTGAAGTACTTGGCACAGGAGGTGCCATTGAAGTTGCTAATATTGCTTTACGTTTCCTGTATTCTCGCTTCCTTATGGTTTCATACTTTTTCCGGGCTTTGATCTCTGCAGGAGTGCTTAAAGATGCCCGGCGACATCTGTACTCTCGTTGTCGTTCTGCGTTAGATTTTCGTTTGTTCATCGTTAACGGTGCTGACGACGCCATCATTTTCTGGTTGCGTATTTTATCTCTTTTTATTTTTCTGCTATTTCTTCTTTGCTCCGCAGCTAGCTTTTTTGCATTTTCAATCTGTTCAGGAGTCCTTGACTCCGCTAGGCGCCGTCTATGTTCACGTTGTCTCTCTGTTCTTTTTTTTCTTTTATCACTTATTGTGCTTTTACTCATGTTATTCCTTAAGAAGCTCGGATTACACTACCCTAATCAACTAGTATTACGCACTTAAATCATTAGTGTCAGGTCGCTAGCCCAAGTGCCGCCGCATTACATTTGAAGTTTTGACGTGATAATGTCTTCTTCTTAATCTTATAAATATTGTCCTATGTCCAACTGTGGATTTCTATCGGCTGATGATGATGAATGTCTTATAAATCGGTGGCGCTAGGAGCCATTCTAACAAAATGTCCCGTTACGCGAAAGTGTCCGTTACCTCGAGCCGACGGTAACCGACTATAGACGAACATGCGCGATTGTCTTGTATGTGGGCGTGGTTTAACTCATACGCTCGGCAAGATCGGATGTGTAAGTCGGCGTATCTGTTCGATCAGATATTAAAAAAATAAGATGCAAAACTTACATCTTATTTTTTACAAAAGCATGGGCGGCATTTGGGCTGGCGAACTGACACTAATTATTTAAGTGCGTAATAAAGCCGAAAGTGTAATTCGAGCTTGAATCAATGATTGCTAATGGAAAATCAAATGCAGAGAAACAACGGGAATATAGAGAACGCATAGCGGAATCACGAACTCCTGAACAGATTGAAAGTGCAAAAAAATATACAAAATGTAGTTTGCATTATATTGTGTTGTTGTGTGGAGATGTCACGTGATTAACGGCTGTGTCAGGCTAACCTGCCCAGTTTTTTTTTAATGTCTAATCGAACAGATACACCGACTGACACATCCGACCTTACCGAGCGTATGAGTTAAGCCACGCCCACAAGCAAGACAATCGCGCATGTTCGGCTATAGTCGGTTACCGTCGGCTCGAGGTAACGGACACTTTCGCGTAACGGGACACTTTGTTGGTATGGCTCCTAGCTTCATTGATTTATAAGACGTTATCACGTCAAAAACTTCTTTTTTTGTCTTGATCTGATGCAATCGATGCTTTCAAAAAAAGGATTAATTTCTTATTTCTTGTTATTCAAAAACTATTTTAAATCAAAATCGTGTAAATTCTCCAACAAAGTGGTGTGTAGTTTTATGCACCACTCTGCTGGAATCAAACCCAAGACTAAAAGTAGAGTACTGCGATGACTATAGGATTTAATTATCATATTTAATACCATTTATACTACATTCTCTTAGTTTCGGCTCTATGTTCGTCGTGAGGGCTTCTTTATTTTATATCCTACTGTGGAGACGGAATGGACGTCCACGTGATGGTAAGGATACGCCATTACATCACATTGCTTGTCGCCTTGATTCATAAGATGTCTCGTTATCTAAGTAATTTCACTAGCTACACCGCCTTTCAAACCGGAACAGTAACTTGCACACTACGTTGCGGCGGCAGGAATAGGCGATGTTGTGGAACCCACCAAGACTCTCCAGCATTAGTGACCTACCAGCAATAAATATGGTAATACTCGACTTGATGCTTCAACATATTAAAAAAAACTGTAATATTTTGCATTGGTATAGTTATTTAAATTTAATTATAATATATTATTAACAATAGTTGTATTTTGTATAAAAGTAAACTTTGTTTTAAAATTTCTTTATAATCAGATTCTGTATGCCGAAAAGTTAATTACACGGCGCCGTGTAAACGGCCCCATACATAAGGAGCGTGAGCTTTATATAGGCTAATAAACACTATATTCTCCTGTTCAGTATTCACCACCATGCGATCCACTGGTGCTGTATGGATAGTCTACACGAAATATCTGTTACTAAGTTCTAATTGGAGAGTCCCACATTTCTCTGATTTCCTCCTTAGAAGCAGAGTATCATCCGGAGACTTCCTTTCGATATAAAAAGGTTTTTTTTTACCAAGGACCATCTAGATACACCGTGTATTCAGTGGTTAAAAGTTCTAGATTTATTTCGCATTTTTCCGGTGATAAAAACATCGTCTTCCAAGACGCCGTCAATCCTTATTTGGAGACCTAGGTAAGGATAACTGACCTAGACTCCCCCAATAGTAAAAACTTTAAGTCGGTTCTTCAATTATTTTATTTACTTCATGGTGGGAAATGACTCAAATCCCCCCATATCGATACCTACCGCTATCTATCGGCTGATGATGATGATGATGATGACTGTCAAATCTCTGTTGGTACCACCGTAGCTCCTATTTCCGCGAACATCACTCTGTCCCTGTTTGAAGGGTGTTATATCTAGCGAAGTTATTAGGGTTATTTAACATCTCAATCTGGGACCATTTGGACAGGCGTTTCACGTCGTATTAGATGAACGTCTTTGTTTTGTTTCATCGTTGAATAAAAAAAAAAAAAAAACTATCTCATGCTATAAAAAATTCGTGTCTCCATGTTACGTAATGTTTCCATATCTGTGTTATCCGGTGTACGCATGCGTCGGGCCACTGTAGGACGGTCGGAGGACAGTGACGTCACGTTCAGTACTAGCTCTCACCTCCACGGTAGCCCTTAGCAGTGATGATAATAATATTCCTCACAAATAACTAAACAATAAAAAAAAACAAAATCAGCATTCATAAAGTATTTCGTTACGTTATCGAAGTATCTATACAAGTGTTCGTGTTCGTGTTTAAGTGGTAATACTTGCCGGTGTTAATCAGCTTTTACGGGGTTTTTTTTAATATAATTATAGTTTTTTTTTTATTAAATATCATTCAGTATTAACTGTTTGTGGTGTACGTATTAAGTTTTACTATATTTGTTTTTTTTTTTATGTGAATTTTATGGTTCGACTTCCATTGTTGGGTGTAGCAATAGTCGCGCATGCGTTGTCTTCGCTCAATGGGTACGCAACCCTTAAGTCGGTCGATATTTCCCCCTCGTCATTCATACGTATATTGTTCAAAGTATTATTATTTTAATAATAACATTATATAACGTGTATATATCTTTTTAGTCATACGTTATCTTATCTCTTATATCCTTATTTCAAACGATGTAAGCTAGTGTGAATATGGAACGATCATCATATTTTCATATCGTCGATATGTCTTTATCTGGAATGGTTCGTTTAAACCATTGATATGTACCGAATTATATATCCTCATGACCTCAGTCAAATCGCGCATACAAATTGTACAATTACCTCGACGTTTACAGTAGTTAATATCCTGTGTTTTCCTAACATAGTAATGTCTTTAATTTTTAAATTACTACTTGGTACAGTAACAATACGTATTCACTAGTAAATTGTATTATTTTTACACTGTTACTAATCACATTTCACACATTAACGTTGCTGTTTAACAAAGAGAGTAGGCCATTACTAATTACAGTACTACTTGCTTCTTAGCTGAATTTCCTTTGGCTTTTTTTTATTAGTCAGGGAGATACAAGGTTTAGTTAGACTGAATTTTCGTATGGAGAAATTATTGTAGTTTCTGCCTAGATATAACATTTATATAGACATTACATATTATGATATATCATAGACATTACATTAAGCTTGTGCATTCATCGTGGATTGCTTCCCTCACATTTCTGTGAGGTATAAGGCAATATATATGAAAATATATTTGTAGCTATATGTTCAGTTTGTTTCAGTTGAAGGAGGAATTCGAGATGTATATTTCTACTAGAATTAGTATTTTTCATATCTATTCTGGTGTAGTTATTTTATTATTTACATTACATTATACAGTTATTTAAAATCTTATACATCACAGCGATTTATACTAAGCAATATAATAACTAATATAATAAATATATTACTATCTGTATAAACATTTAAAATATGTCTTTATAGTATTTTTTTTTTTTTTTTTCATTCATTCATTTCAATTAATATTCACGTGGTGGTTGCGGTTTTCTGCATCGTGTTTGAAAGGATTCTGATTAATAATAGAATTAAAGTTGCTGTCGTCTATATAATTAGTTAATGTTTACCTAAAGTAAATCCGTTATAGAAATCTTTAAGTTTTGGTACTAATAATGATATAAATAAAAGTATACACAGGCATATCTTGTGCCTTTATAAAGTATGTTTATCATGTTCACGTGTCCTTAGATATAATATCACAAGACAAATGTGGTGTTTTTTTTATATATATATTACATTAAAATATATATTCATGTATATATATAAATAATCTCATCGCATTAAGCTTTATTTACTATGCTACTTATTATTTTGGTGGCTTACGTTCTCGTTACATATTTTCGTTATTCATATATCAATCTCTGTTATCGATATATCTTCAAACATTCAAATTATATTTATAACTTGTCGGTTTCAGTCTAAATACTAATTAATCTAATAACAGGTAATTTAAACTTGCGGGTAGTTTTATTTTCTGGTACACATTGCAAGAAATCGAGTCGATATCAAGTTTAGATATACCGACTGATAATATTATGATGTCTTTGTTATCATATCGTAGTATTATTAATTATTATGCTCTGTTATTGTTTAAATGATTATTTATAATCATTTTAGCATATTGATCTTCATTTCGTAAGCTCCTGCGCATATATTAGTATTCATCGTATTCGGTATCTCGTAGAGCGTAGATTGCTGATGACGAAGACAGCTCTCCTTTCTCCCTAATATTTCCCTTCCCAAGGACTTGTCGAAATTGAAAGGTAGTAAGGATACTCTAACCCGTTTCCCATACGGTTTCAGTGTATATTAATGTGAACTGAACATAAAACTGTTTTCTGTTTGTGATGCGTTCAAACAACGTTTCATTTCAAACCCTTTACATACATACATACATACGATATTAAGCTATTTTCCATGGCTTTTTTTGGTTGAGACTAATAGTTAACAAATTGTGATTACGATGCTATTCAGCGACTGCTACTTTCCGGAACATTATCTTGATACGGCGATACTGTTCGAGCCGCGGTCAGTTTTAACTCAACCATACCCAAAACTATATACATTATTAGCATATGTAAGTAATTGTTCTACAGACATATACCGGCGCTGTCGTTGACATTGCAATGTTCAAGTTCAATGTCACTGAATAGTCACCAGCAGGTATGAAATGTCAATGCCGAAGCGCAAGCGACCTCACTCAGCAGTGGGGATAATTTAACAACTATGTTTTAATTCAGCCCCACAGTTGTCACGTGAGTCGACTCTATTGAAGTTTACCTTTGTACGGCTGCACGGTCCTTTGTCTCGCCTTCAGTGCGCGTCCGATTTGTATGTGTGTACGATGTAAAATTAGTACATTATTAAAACTTGTAATTGATCGTTACTCTCAGCACCGCAATACGTTTGTTAATCTCTTCACAGTTGCTTAGAAGGCAATACTGCCGTCTGTCGTCTGTCGTCTGCCGTCTGCCGCCCACCTGCACCATTTGTCTGTGCGTGTGTACAGATCAGTCTCGACTCCACTCTGTAAACATTCGCCGCGCGGCACGCTCGCGTCGAAAGCTCCTTAAGAGACAGTGATAACGGACAGTGGTGTTAGTGTTGTGCGGATGCGTTCGCGGTAGCGATTTTGTGCGGTATGGAGAGTGCGGTGCACGCGGCGGTGCCGCTGCGTGTTGGGAAGAAGATGCGCAAGAGGCGGGAGCTGGACGCGCTGGTGGGCGGTGGTGGTTTGAGAGGCGGGAGGCTGCTGTCCGCCTCGAGCGACGAGGGCGAGCCGTGGGGCCGGCGCAGCGCGCGCCGCCGCCGCTCCCGGCCGCTGGTGCGGCTCGCAGCCGCGTTGGCGCTGTGCGTGTGCGTCGTGTCCGCCGCGACCGTCCTCTGGCTCTTCGTAGACGTAAGGCGGCAGATTGTCTCACTACGCATGGAGATGGACAGAGGTTCGTTCCTGTGTAAATTCGCATCAGAACAAAACGCGGGACGTTTGTAACGTGGGCGGTTTATCCGCTATTGTGATTATCTGAAGTAGATCCGCCGGAATTTACTGCGCAGGAAGCCCTATATTAATGTCGTTGTTCGCTTGCTATGGAATCATATAGTAAAAAAACAGAAACAGACATCAAAACAATGATGTTTTTAAATAAAAGAAGAGTTAAATTTTCAAAGTGTTTGCGTAACAACAATTTCTCTATTATAATTCATGAGCTAATTAGAAAAGGTAATACATAAGACAATAGCAACCGTTGTTTTATGTTCTGTATAAAACAGTACACCGGAGACGATATCTCTAATAATTTTAGTACACTGATTTCTTTTACATTCTTAACGAGAGATAAAGAGGGACATACAAGACGCATCTTTCCATTTGCTAGAGGTAGAGCTGTTTATTTTATGAAGTGTTGGTGAATTTGTGTGTGCTTTAAATACTTAATGGCTATCGTCAGCTTGTAAGTGTATAAAACCAATTTACTTGAGCCGACACCCAAAAACATGTTAAATTAATCTTGAATAATGGCGTAGTGTTTGGTGACCGTTCAATGTTTATACTCTTATGTCACTGTATAGTTAAACTTAAATATTTTTTTACGCACGACAAGAGTCACCTTGAAGATAAGCCCGTTGTAATATATGATATTTACGGATATAGTAATAGCTGAAGAGGGGCGACGGTAGCTCGAGGCATTTTTCTTTTATAAAAACCATGACAAGATGTGATAAATGTGATGGAATTGCACATTTGACGTATGTTAATAGTACTAGTGCATATACTAGAATAACGTGCAATTGCTGCGGTTAACCACGCCACAAGTTCAGCTCCGTGGCCATGTGTAATGGGTTTTAGATAGTGGCATGGTTTCTTTTAACCCGTTTCCATAACGGCATTGACATGTTCCGGCAGAACAATCTGTGTCACTTGCTTCACCATAATAAGCCTTATTATTGCTTACATCTGTTTTTAAACTTAGCTTATTGTATACCGAAAATAGCAATGTGATCCCAGGTCGTCACGTCGCTTTGTTGTATTGGAATAATTGGCAAAATATGATATAAATTTCTCTCTTTTGATACAGTTTCAACGAGCAGCGATAGCGTAAGCGATTCCCTGCAGGTATGCCACTCGGCAGCAAAAGAACTGCGCGCAAATGCAACCAACCTGCACGAGAGACTAACGAGGCTGGAGAACGAGCACATGGAACTTATCAAAAGAGTGAAACAGACGGCTGGCGACCTGGCTTCCGTCTCTGAGCAGCTCTCGGCCGCGCCGAAGCTGGCGGACACGCCGCGGCAGCTCGGCGAGTTGCAGAGAACCGTCGGCGGAATTGGTTCACAAGTAACTAGTTTTATTACTGTCTCGAAAAGAAAACAACACACTGTAAGATTGGCAACACTAGTGATACTTCTGGTGTTACTGGCGGTTATAAGCTACAAAGACCGCTCAACCACCTGGCGAGCCGCGAGCCTGTTTCCCACTTAAGTGAGAAAAATCAGGCAAGCAGTTTCAAAGAAAAGGAATTACTGAATAAACATTAAAAGGCTATTACGACGATATTGAGTTTACTTTTACTAATGGTAGATCTCTGTTAGTATCACCGTCTAGATAGATATCACCGCAGCTACTAAATTTAACACCAAACAGTAGTATAAATATTACTGTGTTCAAGATTGTAGGGTGTTGTACCAAGTGGAATTACAGGGGCAACGAGACCCTATCATAAGCCTCAGGGCGACGAGCACGATGCAGTGTATATAATCTTAAATAGCGCCACGTTATGGTACACCAGGTAAATAGCTTGCTCATCGCGTTGCTTTGCCAAATCACCATAAAACAGCAGGTTTCAATGCTGCGGCGCTGATGAAGCCCCGTGGAACCTTCCTAAGAAAAGAAAGAGTTAAATAAATGATAAGGAAAACTGCAAATAGCAATATCACTGGTTATAAGTTCCTTCATTTATGAGCATCGCTATCCTGATAACTCTGTATCTACACCTAAAACTGTGTCTCCTTTCTCTCACTCTCTCTATCTTTTTGATTATTCTCTAGCATTTTAAGTTACTAATAATGAAGTACATTTTAAACTTGATATTATTGACAATACAATATTAACTACTTCAACTATTACTATTATAACTAATATTTTATAATTTAGGACCCTGAATCTCCCTCGCGTCGGTTACCTATGGTTATGAGTAAGACAAGTTGAGAATCGCTGGCCTAGATGAATCTGTGTAATATAATAAAATAATGAGTGTCTGAAAGTTTATGAAAAATTTAGATTTTTTTATCACAATTTCACATTATGTAATATTTATATACGAAGACTGTCGTGTTATTGTTTAGACGTGAAAAAATCTCATTACCGTAACTAAATAAGATGCGACGACTATACAAAATCAACTTACCATTTAACTGACCTTGATCTTTAATATCCTCTGTTTGCTGCTGACAGAAATCCAATGATATATTTATAGACTAAAGTTTTCAAAGCAAACTCAAACTTGGTTGTTCTAGATAAACAGTTTCGATGGCGCATTGAACTCCGCGCGGAAACAAGCGCTCGCAGCCACCACGGGTGTGGAGGAGGTCAAGACCTTGCTCCACCAACTGGAACTGAGAAGCAACGAGACCATAGCGAATGTGAGCAGCAACGCCAAGAAAGGTGACGAGCTGAGGGACCAAATCGCCTTGATTAACGCGACGCTCGTAAATGAAGTCAGCTCGCTTCAGACGAGGATAGAAGAGATGAAGGTAAGAATAAAGTATTATTAAATTGGAAAACTGCTTGTGATCTTAATGATGATATAAAAAGATTCTACCGAAGATCAATCGTCAGGTTTTTTCATTAGTTACATATCTTCATTTGATATATGTCCAGTAACTAAAGATAGTAGCTCGCTGGCTTAATGGTTAGAGTATGCGGCTTTCATTCTGAAGGTCGCGGGTTCGAATCTCGGCATGTACCGATGACTTTAATATTGAAGTTATGTACATTTGTGAACTTCATTAACATCAGCTAGATACAAACGGTGAAGGAAAACATCGTGAGGAAACCTGCACATGAATTAGAATTTATTCTAAGGTGTGTGTGAAGTCACCAATCCGCATTGGGCCAGCGTGGTGACTATGGCCCAATCGCCTTCATATTAAGGGTGGACCTGTGCCCCAGCAGTGGGGACGGAAATTGGCTGTTGAAAAAAAAAGAGAAGATCCAAAATGATACTTTATACTTAGACAATGGGTTGTGCTTCCAGACGCCTGTAAATACGTTAGCATTAAACACGACGCCAGCTGCGAGCAGCACGTCAACGACCACCTCCACCACTACAAGCACCACGCAGACTCCAGGTGATACCACATTAATTCATATATCAACCATATAAGATTAACATTATTTTGTACAATACAAGAGACACATGTCCAGCTGTGGACGTCCATCGTTTTACTGGTGATCGGTCTCTCATACCGGAAACCGTCTGGGTAGTTTAGAGGAATAGGTTAGTACGCTTTACTACCAACGACTACCGCCGCCATCAGGTGGGATATGGGTCAAGAGCTAGTCACTATAAAAAAGGGTCACACAGCGTCCATCTCTGCCGCCAACACACAGTATACCAACATTACTGTATTCCGGTTTGAAGCGCTTTGTAACTAGTGAGAGTGAGACCATCTTCTCTCAAGGCGAGGAGCACAGTGTGTATTGTATATCATCTTAACTAGCTCCACGTTGTTAAAGTCAGGCGTATCACTATCATGTGAATGTCTCATTAGTCTATAAAAAAAATCATGATGACTTTTGTAGACTTGCCGCTTGCATTCAAACGGTTTCCGGTTGGCATCCTGACGTTTATGTAAATGCCCAGCTACCTTATCAACTAATATCCCTTGAAGTTATCAACTTAATATGGAGTAATAGTAATATGTAGATGAGAAATTAATATTAAAGTATTATTAATACATCAGAAAAGTTCTGAATTTATGTAACACTCAAAAATACATATATTCGTCTAAGACTGCGATTCCCAAACTGTGTTACACGAACCCCTGTGACTACGCAGGGTCCTATCTCGTCGTCCTATCTGGGGGTCGTTAATTATATTACTAATGGTGAAAATACATCGAAATAAAACAGTTAACATATTTAAATATTATTCTAATGTATTATATCTACAATATCTAGTTTATAACTTGTCAAAATGCTAGAGAATAATGACAGAGATAGAGAGTATATATGAAAGATAAAAATGGCAATATAGAGACGTTAACTATAACGAGACATTTTTATGAGTGAGCATGAAATTATCGAGATAGGGGGTATATAAAGGTGGGTCTAAATGATGGTATGAACAGGATGTTCACCATTACAATACGTCGCTGGTTAGGATGATATACACTACACCAAATATACTCGTCGCCTTGAGATATCAGAATTGATATATAACACGAATGTTTAGATTTATTAATAGTTAGAAAATTGTATAGGATTTAATAAAGAACGGACGGCCAGAAGGAAATAGGATGGAGTATGGTAGACAAGGAAAATGGAAGAAGAACTGGATTGGAACTGAAGGAAGAGTGAAAGAAGAGAATGAGGAAAAATGCGATATACAAATACAGATGGTAGATGACCGTGACAGTAGAGCTGAGCCCAACACAACGGAGGGATAAATAAAAAAAAATAATACTTTACCCCCTTACCCTTGCAATTTGACTAACAGCTGGTGATGGTACCTAGACGGTCTCCAACAAGAAAGATCTATCACTTATGTGTTATTAGAGAAAAAAAGTAGTTTCTTATCCATGTTTTTTTTTGTGCCTCTATTCACAATTCACTTAACATCCTAATTTTGCTTATCTCTATTTAATTATTAGTTTTCCTCATTCTCTTCTATCATCCTTCTTATCTTTCTCACCATACTTATCTTCCATATTCATTGTCTCCTTCTTTCATACCTCTCGTAAGTGAAGACTGCCGCCACCATCTGAAAAGATCATCCCTGAAACAATCATTTCATCTTCATTTTTCTACACAATCTTTTCTCTATTCCTTGTTACATCATTTTCTATTTTTTATCCTATTTTTACTTTTTATTTCTTTCTATGGTTTTATTTATTATTCTTCTGCTATATCCAAGGAATATGTGGCGACTTTCGTCCTCACTCATCAGAGACGCAACAGCTGCCATTTCCAATTTTTAGTCGATCTTCATTTCTATGTCTAACCTTTCTCGCCTAAATATGGGACAGGAAGTTACTTAGAATAGAATACTTAATTTCAATTAACCAAGAGAATTATAACTTCGACATTTGTGGACTCGATACGTTAAACGACGATGTGGAGGTCACGTTGCGAGCGGATAAAGTTTATTTTCCTTGCGCGTAGTTCGTCAGGGTTTAATAATAACCTCAATAAAGGTCAACGTGTTTCGCCGTGTGACCCTTGGCACCTAAACGTATACAACGGCAAGTAAATAAAGTATCATTTTAAATAGCATACAAAAAAAAATTATCAACATAAATTCAAAGTATGAATAAAGTGAATGCTCCATGTAGAACAAATATAACAAAAAGAAAGAACGACTCTAGAACTTGTTTTTTTTTTTTTTTTTTTAATAGAATAGATAATATTTGTAAACGCATAATAATACTAAAGAACAACCTAATTTTTATATTACATACAAATCAAGATCAAAATGAAAAGGTTCCGTATTTCCAAATAAAACAGTTTTTCGTCTATACAAACTTTGTTGCTGCCGCGGCGCAGTGACTAAATGCTTTCGTCGTATGAGGTCGTTGATTCGATCCTAAACCCACATGAGAGTTTGATTTTTTTTTATCTAATTTAACAGGTTTTAAGTATGAAATTATTATTATTAAGCGACGAGAGGAGCAGGACGTTCATGATAGTAAGTGACACCCCCGCCAATGATAACGTGGCCCTAGTTATAGATGATATACACTGCACCACATTGTATTCCTCGTCTAAGACATAAGATATTGAGTCGCGTTACCCCAGTAAATCAAAGAAGGTAGATTTTTTCTCCTACCACCCAGTTAGCTCATACCCTCATTATTAACTATATTATCGGCAGAATATTCTTAGCGTGCGAGATCGTTCCATGGTCTTATTATTTAACTCTACGTAAATGTATGGTCATGTGGTGAGACCAGTATATGGTCATGGATAATTCTAAAGTGATCCCTCATTTGTTCCAGGTCCTCCGGTGAAGCCGTCAATTTTAAGACACTGAATGAGTGTGGCGTCGTACGGTACAAAATTAATATAGGTTTGCTCACACGGAAACACTTGTCTCAATATACCGGATACGTCCTCGCGATAGTTATACTTAAACAACGTTTCGTTGGTCGACGGATACCCTCCAAATGTTTAGGCGTAATGTATAAGATTGAAACGAGGTTTTTTTTTTTCTATACAATGAAAATTAATAGTAAATGTACGAAATGATGGCATTTATTATTTAGACTTAATCACATCGAAGTTACTCTCGTTTGTTTGTAATGAAAAAAAAAAAAAAAACATTTGTTTCACTAACCGTGAGAAGCAAGGGGTGTTCACCTGATAGTGAGTGATATGCCTGCCCATAACAAAATGGCGCTAGTTACGATGGCTGACAAAATACAATATTCTACTCCTTACACCAGTGTTGATTATCTACAGCGGAAGCGGAATCATCAAACCGGAATACAGTAATGTTCGCACAGTACTGAATGCCGGCAGTGTTAGAAGCTGCGGTGGTACACACCTACCATTTTCTATCTCACATAATGGACGGTAAATGGCAACATTGTAAATATTTATAAGTTTAATTTTTACTCACATTCGTATAGAGATATTTATTACGTGATCGCACCGGGTGTTATATGATCGCGTCTATGGACTTGTGAGTTATAATAAATGATTGTTAACATTTGTTGTTTTATGGTGTTATGCCTCAGATAATGAATTTCATTCAATACTGTCTTATATTCCACTTAAACTTGAACTCGAAACTGTTAATATAATGGATAATAAAAGTTTTTTATATAACTAAGTGACACGACTGGTGCTAACCGAAATTGAGCAATTATTGTAATTGTCGACTTCTATTGATAGAAAGACTTATTAAAGTGATATTTCATCATCACCACCATCATCATAGTCCGCCGGCTGACATCCATTATTAAACATAGACCCTTGCGAAGTACCTTAAGGCACAATTATTCCCTAAATAATTTTTGATTAAATAAATATTAATACATTACAATTGTCGTGCAATTTATTGACAATAGTTCACAAGTAGTTATTAACCGAAGTAAAAGGAAGGAGGCGTGAGTGTTTGACGTTCATACTAGTAACTTATAAAAACAACCAGTTTATGAACACGGTATAATAAAACTAATGTTTAATTTTAAAAATTATACTTTATTGAAGATAAAATATCAATGAAAATCTGTAAATGAATTAAAATTCATTTAAATCATATGAAATAAACATCAAAACAAATTATACATTTCTTATGGGTCGTGTTTTATTTTACTCATATCTTTGTAAGAAAAACTCGCAATATAGTCTATAGTTTTACTATGCCTATACTCCGGGCGACCTCTGAAAATGCTTTTACAGCTTGGTTCACGTCCTCCAGCGCGTGTGCAGCGCTAAGCTGCACCCTCACCCGAGCACCACCTTTCGGCACTACGGGATAGCTGAATGCCACCACGTATATACCACGCTCTGAAAATATGTAATTAAGACAAACATTAAAAGTATTTATTATAAATAAAGAGCGTCACTTCTCTATCGTATCATCCAAATTTTTACAACTATACCTATAGGGAAGAGTTAGCTCAATCTTTTATCTAAAATGAGGTAGCACTATACTTTAATTTCACATGATGTTAAGTGATAATAGGGTCGTTGGTAAAGCGTGCTGAATCAGAATAATCCTGCTTCAATAAAGCAGAGCTGCGGCAGATTCACAATATGGGGGAAATAGTTAATCAGGTTAATATATTATAAATCCTTGCCGAAGGATGCTCTATTTTTGCCCCAACACGGTCCCCACTCTTTCAACTTAATATCTAGCAAATTATTTCATGTGTACCTAGCATTGCAGTAGCGAGTTCCACAGCCAACGGCGCATCGCCCACCATGACGGGGCAGATCGGATGGTCATCTCCAGCCACCGTCAAGCCGGCAGACTTCAAACCGGAGCGGAATGCGCGCGTATTCTCGCGTAGACGTTCACGTAGTTTACTACTTTGCTCCACAAGATCTAAAGACTGAGAAATTAAAAATTTTTAAACCACAATAATCAAGTTTATTTTTTATTCGATTATTACAAATATTTCCGAAGTTTTTTTTATATCGTTTAATATAATATATGTAATAATAGTATACATCATAAATCTCATCGAAGTTTAATGTATGTTGCCGAACACAGTCTAGCGCTTTTTTGCCGTCAAAAAGTAAAAACGCAACATTCACATATTCTGTTTTGCAGGGTTCAGTACCCAGTGAAATTATCAGAGAAAGGAGATTGAATATTATAATCAAGACGTGATTTGCTATGTGGTTTTGCATCATCATCGTAGCAAACACCTTAGCAAATAGTTTAATTATTAACCCTAATAGATCAGTTTGTAAACCTATCAAAGAGGCGCTAATTAGATCCTCACTGACCTTCGGATTCCGGTGAAAAAAAACATTGTGAGAAATTCGACATGTTCCAAGAACAGCTTTCATGGCATACGGTACATGCAATGCCTTATATATATAGGATATATTCAAAGATTCGTTGACTCATCACCAGATTCCCAAAACTATTAGACGTAAACACTCAAAATTTAGTACTGACATTGTGCCTGCCATTTAGAGACCAGTTAAGAATGGATTTTACAAAAATCCTTCTGCAAAGAAGAGGCGGGAGGATTACTGCCAGTAAAAGAGGCGAAGAACAACTACACTACATTTCTATACATAGATTGATACATAGGTGATATTGTTTTAATTTAATAAAAATCTGTGATACACCTTCAAGGAAGCCGCCACAACGGGTGGTGGTGGTGCGTTAGAGAATAGATATGGTCTGGATACGTTTCTCAACAAGGTGATGAGCTCTTTAGGGCCGGTGGTGTATCCTCCCGCTGCTCCGCTGACTGCTTTACCCAGAGTTGAGCAAATTATGTCCGCCGCGCCCATGACACCGCAGTATTCCTCTGTTCCACTAATAAATTATACAGAATGTTACGTAATTTTTTTTTTTTAATTAATTCGTATTTAACCCGATGGTAATGGTGTTAATAATCATGCAGCATCGTAAATTATTATTTAAATTAAAAGTTAGGTTCTTAGCATAAGTAAATAGATGCTTCTTTTGCTTGTACAAACTATTGCAATGCAAGTTATCAAGTTGAAGTACATACCGTCCTGTTTCACCAAAGAAGCCGGTTGCATGACTATCATCGATGGCAAGCAGTGCTCGATATTTGTCTGCTAAATTTCGCAATCCTTTAATAGGAGCCACAGTACCATCCATAGAGAACACTCCGTCAGTTACAACGAGCTTCACTCTCGCCTCGGTATGTGCTAGCAAATGCTCTAGTTCTGAAAAGTTAAGATGAAGGAAACTATATTTCTCTTTAACATGAAAAGTATTTTTATGTACACAAAATCTAAATAGCAACTGGTTCGCGATACATGAGGCATTAAAAATGCTAGTTTTTTTAAACGCTGCGCTTGGGAACCCATGTGTTAAGCGAATACAAGTCTTTTATTCCCCAGTAAATCTCTATAAGCATAATTATAGAAATATTGCACATTTATTCATACCATTTAAGTCTCTATGTGGATACCGAAACTTCTGCGCTTTACACAGACGAATACCATCTATTATAGAAGCGTGATTAAGAGCGTCCGAAAACACGGCGTCTTCCGGTGTCAACATTGACTCAAACAGTCCCGCGTTCGCATCGAAACATGACCCATAAAGTATTGTGTCCTCGCGGCCATGAAATCGCGAAAGTCGTTCTTCTAACTCCTAAGAAATATTTTGAAAATTAAAATATTCATCGTAGATCACTTTATTTCACAAGGTCATACTAAATTTTTATTTAAATTCAATAATTAGCTAATACAAATATGTAACTGTATGAAACGTACCTTATGTATACTTTGGGTTCCGCAAATAAATCGTACCGAACTCAATCCAGCACCATATTTTTTCAAACCCTCACGAGCCGCTTCGACCACTTCTGGATGATTCTGAAAGTCATTATACATTATTAGTTGTCATTTGTATATTAAAATTTAGGATAAATAATAGATAAAGGTACTAACCGACAATCCTAAGTAGTTGTTAGCACAAAAGTTTAGGAAGTTTCCATCTGCTCCTTTTACTTTGACCTACAACAAAAAAGAGTTTTAAATATTTGCTTGTCTATTTTATTGAATGATTATTACAATACTATCTATTTGATATAAGAGTAACATTTATTAAACATTTAGATAATTTTTATTATTGTACACCATCAGTTACATTAATAAACTATCAATGAATATTAAAGAGAAAGTAATAGTTTATAGCTTTTATGACTGTCATCTTCTTTTAATATATATATTTAGGTATAACTATAGCAATCTTTAAATATTTAACCGCTTAACAAAATTTGTTATTAGTAGACATATATATTTTAGCAGAGGTGTAAGAGATCCAGAACTCATTGGATCCAAACCAAAATCATCTGTCCAGCTACCCTGTTAATCAACAAACGATGTTCTGAACCAGCGTAGTGGGAAATGGCCCAAATCCCCACAAATGACGGCACCTAGTGCTCAGGGGTACCGGAAGCCATGCTAACAGTGGATTGATCGATGTGGACATCTTTGGGGGAGGCCTATGTCCAGCAGTGGACTTCTATCGGCTGATGATTGATTGATATATTTAGCATGTCATATATAAGTTGTATGATAATCAGAAATTCGTCTTTTATATAGTTAAAATAAACACAGGTTTATTTCGCAATAGTATGTAAAGCGCTTAATAAACATTAACATTGACAGAAGTCGTATCTTTCAGCAGGAAAATAAATACAAAACAAAAACGAGGTTAAACTTGTTATAGAAGGTTAAATTTCGCAAACTGATGACTAAATGTTACTAGTTGTAAAAATGGTATCAGTTGCATATGAAAATTAACAAACAAGAAAATACCAATTTTTATTTGAATATTATTTCAAATCAAGTTATTAATTTTATATAATTACTTATAGACTTGAAATTTGTCTGAAATCATTCTTGAAAATAAACGCAACTGCAAATGCTTTTCTGTAGCAACCGTTACTATGGCAAACCCATAAATAATACGAAAAAAAAAATGTTTATAAAAGTTAATTGATAATAATAGTAATAGTTTAAAAGTAGTTGATGAAAACGAGCATATGTATATTATATAGTTAAGTAACACAATATTTTCGTATGTATTTTGTCGCACAATAGAACTAATTAATTAAGTAACCGGTGATATTATATTACAATAAATGTACCCTTGTGTCCTGAGGTGAGATCAACACTCGTTCATGTTTCCAAGTCTTCGCTTTTTTTATCTCTTGCAATCTGTCTTCCAACACTTCACGAAGTTTTGTCACACCAGCTCTTTCATTCTTTCTCAATTCGTGTAATTTACGTATTCGCTGACCATTGTACACTGAAACAACGATATCACAACATAATTATTACGATTCAAGTGAAGCGAAGATTTTTTTAAACTGCTTTATGTATTTGTAGAACTTTTCTATATTTTTTATAGCCGGGTCCGTAAAAAATATAGTAAACTTCTACACAATCTAGATCTTAAGAATAAAGATAATGGTAGTATACAAATATTTCCACTATTTCATAATTGTACATTTTGCGTTATTCTGATATCGTGTCCTTCGATTTCTCTCAACCTGCATATTGAAAACCGGTACAATCTTTATGATATTCTCTTAAAAACAATCACGACATTTAAAGTTATTTTTTTAAACAATTTAGTGTTAAATCTATTGTTAAGATATTGTGATTTTGGCACGAATGATGAAAAACAATAAAATTTTATTTCGTACACTTTATAAATAGGATAATCGTTATTGTGGTAATATTTTATAATAGAACAGTTGAAAGTGTCGTGTCAATATGACGTAAGTAAATAGATTCTATTAACAATACATTACTTTGATTTGCTAGATTTCCGTAACGTTATTACAATTTGTTTTTATTATATATATAAACATTACTTATTTTGTTTATATAATACTAGGTTATTATATAAACAAAATAAGGCAAACAAATTCTGACTCAATGCACTTTACAATGTCTTATTATTGCAAGAATAATGTAAATTAGTCCCGTTAAATTATATACTGTTATAAACAACTAAATAATGTTAAACATAATGCAATAAAATAAATGTTTTGGTGCAGATAGTTTCATTTGAGATAAATTATTACCATTATATAATTTCATTAAAGCCATTTCACAGCGAGACGGACATATAATCATAAAAACTCAGTTGTACATTTAGAAAACATACTTAGGATTATGTAACTGATTGGTATTTGTTTATGTCACATTTATTACTTTTATTGATTGCTAGAAAGGAAAAACGTTGTTTATAATTACAAGTAAAAACAGAAAATGTACCTGAGCGCAGGAGTTGTGAAGGTGCCGCCATAGCGTGGAATGGAGGCCGGTCGTTGGTCGGCGCTGTAAACAGCGAATGCTTACTTACACTTAGTAAACTAGTCACACAGGTTTTTTATTACGTATCATCTGTCACTAGAACTATACGAAGTAGAAACTAAAAGGCTACCATTTTTTAAAAAAACCAAAACCAAAAATTATTCATGTACGTTACTGCACATATTTATGTATATGAAATGTTTTATGATTTGTTACTCTCATTTAAGTTTTATTATAATATTTATAAATTAACAAATCTATAACATTATTTATAAACAGTAACACATATAAATATTTTTTTCTCTTGGTTTCATCGGAATTAGGTCGCGGGAATCCACTAGATGCGAGCAACGTGGGACCGATCGATGTGAAGCTCTTTGGGGGAGGCTTATGTCCAGCAGCAGATGTCTATTGGCTGATGATGATGATGATGAGACCTCGTATATCCAAAACCTGTGAGCTAAAAATAAGAGATACGCAATCATATACTAGGTGAAAGGTAATAGGTGCAAAAGATCTGGAGGAGTTAAAGTATAGCTCCTATCCTATCTATCTATGTATGGAATACCCCATCCAAAAGCAATGGTTCTGGAGTTACAAATTTTTTATATATCTTTCCAAAAATTCCCTTTCTTACTTATTTCTACACAAATTTTAATGTAATAATTATTGTTTAGTCATTATTATATTAAATTAAATTAATAACCATCACTTAGAGGCTAAAACTTTTAAATTAAATTCTTTGAAGTCGTGATAGTAAAAAATAAGGCGTCATACTTTACATTTTATTTAGTCTTAAAACAGTATTTTATTTTTAAAAAACTTTTCCGACAAGGTATAAACAATTACATAAAGTTTCTAAAATTTAGAACAAAAAAACACTTGTAATATAACCAACTATCATGAAATATCAAACTGTAGAGCCTTATAAAACTAGACGCCGCGCCGGCCCTTAATTTGACCCTTTTGTTTTTGTTGTAGCACGTGCGAGCTTATTGTTGTCGTTTTAGATATTGAATTTATTGTAAAACATGTGCACACACGTACGACAGTTAAAATTTAACTACTTTTGTGGGGGGACGTACATTATTGTTGTCTTCTGAATTCTGAATAGTTTTTCTTTTCCATACCAAATAAATTTAATTTCAATGGCGGATTACGGTAATGATGAATACGCTGACAATTTCTGTTGTTATGGACTAAGTTATGGAGATTCTTTACAAGCACGAAGAGAATATCAGCTATGTTTTCTAAATCATCACTTATCATGTCATAGTCTTTGCTGCGGCGTATCAACGCATGAGGGAAACTGGCAGCGTTCAAGAGAGGCGACATGACGTAGGTAGGATACGCATCTACGATATTGAAAAGGAAAAAGGAATCATAGACCATTTTGTTATAGACCCGACTACGTCAACCAGCGTCGTGGTAAGATTGCTGGATTCAACACAAAGGAAACAGTGGTTTACTGTGGATACGGCAAGGCTCTAACCCTACCATTATACACCAATCCAGGCCGTGGAGGAAGGAGACCCTGCAAAGAGGTTAGGCTTCTGCAAGTCATGCTGCATGCAGACTTAGAAAATAATAATTTTCTCATCAAAATATAATATTATAGTCTGATGAATTGAAGTTTGACAGAAACAGCATAACAAATTTTCATGTCATTTTTTTTAATCGCCTTCCTCTCTAGTCTGTTTTACCTAGGGCCCTGTTTTTCTTTGTCTTTGGTGTATTTTTACTTGTGTTTTCTCATTCCTTTCCCTATCCTTCTTTCCTTTTCTTCTTTCACCCTTTATTCCATCTTTTACTCTACATTCTATTTCCTACCGTCCATCTCTCAAAAATGAGGACAACTCATACCATTTATTTGTTTAGAAATTTTCTTACAGTTCTCTTAATTTTTTATCATCATAGTTTTCCTATTATCTAATGTCACATTTCCTTTGGTTACTATTGTAGTTTTATCTTTACAATTTTTCTTATATCTATATTTATTTATTTATATTATATATCAAATCTAATTAACTATTATTATTACAATTTTCAATATCACTATCTACTTCACCACTTCTATCACGATCTCTATTCCTTGTTTCTTTTTATAATGTTACCTATTGCCTTCCTGCAAAACTCCAGTAATGTGTCAGACTGTTGTCCTCACTCATCAAATAGTCATTATTGGGCTCTGCGAGGTGAAAATCCCTTAGTGATTAAAGAAGGAGCTCATCAGCGAAGATTCTCCGTTAACGTATGGATGGTCATAATTCATAATTCCTTGATAGGCCCAGTCTTCTTGCCCAACAATTTAAATGGGGAGACGTATGAAGAATTTCTTCGAAATTATTTTTTTAATTATTTGGAGGATATATCATTGTAAACCAGAAGAGAAATGGTGTTCCAGCATGACGGTTGTCCCGCCCATTTTCGTCTCGGCGTAAGTCAGTGATTAGACACTAAAATCCCTCAGCACTCAGCAATGGATTGGCCGAGGTGGACCAACACCGTAGCCCGCAAGGTGTCCTGATTTAACACCTATCGATTATTACTTACGGGGTCACATGAAAGCTTTATTGTACACAACACCAATTAACTCGTTAGAAGATTTAAAGTCACGCATCTCAGTCACTGCTGACAAAATAAAAAAATAGCTCACAGGGCGAGTCGTTCGATCTTACTTAAGAAAAATCTTCGTGCTTGTATCAGGAACCGTGGCCGTGAGTTTGAGCAAAATTTAAATTAATTGTTACTTCAATCTTTTACTCTGAACTCAATATCTAAAATAACAACAATAAGCTCGCATGGGTTACAACAAAAACAAAAGGGTCAAATTAAGGGCCGGCGCGGCGTCTACTTTTATGAGTCTCAACAGTTTGATATTTCATAGTACTTGGTTTTATTACAAGTGTTTTTTTTGTTCTAAATTTTAGAAACTTTATGTAATTGTTTATACCTTGTCGGAATTTTTTTTATATATAAAATATTATTTTAAGACTAAATAAAATGTAAAGTATGACGCATTATTTTTTACTACCACGACTTCAATGAATTTAATTTAAAACTTTTAGCCTCTAAGTGATGATTATTAATTTAATTTAATACAATAATGACTAAACAATAATTATTACATTAAAATTTATGTAGAAATAAGTAAGAAAGGGAATTTTTGGAAAGATGTATAAAAAAATTTTAACTCCAGAACCATTGCTTTTGGATGGAGTATTCCATACATAGATAAGAGACGAGCTATATTTTAGCCCCTCCAGATCTTTTACACCTTTTACTTTTCACACTGTATATATAATTATACAATATAGTTGCCAATATTGGATGAAAATAAGATATTATACAGGAAGTGAGTTGAATACCTATTTATTTCCTTATCCTATATAAAACAATGCAAACATTTACGTGATAAGCACACATTATAAACAAACGTTAGTGTATAGTTTTATTATTCATTAACAAAAATATTAACGTAAAACTCTTATTTATATTTATACAAAGCGCATTTCTTTCACGATTGAGCTTAGTTAAGTTAGATATATTAAATATTTCCTTGAACTTTAAAATTATTATCCATATAAGTATGAAACATCACTGTTTTCTTCTAAGGTCACAGAATATATTGTTGTTTGTAAATGTTATGAATCCATTGAAAATAATCTTGTAATTTGTGCTTGTAAATCATGCCCTTTCATTTAATTTATAAACGTATTGGGTCTTCGTAAATGGTGCCGCAATCTGGAATAAAGTTTTCGTGCTAAAGCGATGACCTAAACAAAATTTAACAATACGGAATGAATCTATTTACAATTAGCGTTATAAATAATATTAGCTAGTTGAAGAAGATTACCTTAAAGTACAGTAAAAAAGAATTTCAGCTAAGCTTAAAAAAGAAAAGCCTATGAAAAGTCCTAAGATTCCGCCGCAAACGGCTAGAAATTGGTCAGTGCTATATAGATGTGAACGTAAGATAGATGTAAACGTTTCGTCATCGATGTAAAGAACTAGTCCTGAAGGTAGTTTCCTGCAAGTAAATATAATTGTTTTGGTTACATAAAAAGGTAATATTGCCCAGTTTTAAAAGGTATAACGTTTTAAATGAAATTTTATAATAATTTTCGGAACACGGAGTAATAATAAACAAAATTTGATTAATCATCATGTTAGTAGGTATCGTGGACAACAATATTTACTGCTGAACATAGGATTTTTTACTTACTACACTTAGAAAAGTTAAAAATAATTCCGTTAAAAAAATATTATTAACCCGTATCAATAACTGGAGAGCACAAATTGTTACTAATGAGAGATACTATGGCGATGCACAGGATTATTTTTGTAGAACTTAATATTCACATAAAATTGGGGAGTTATGAGTATATTTGCTAGTGTTAAGAGATTATTATTGAAAATATTTACCATCCTTGAGCAATATCTGGATCGGAGCTCCGTCCAAAGATATCAAGGTCATAAATAGCTTGAGATACTTCAGTGATGTATCTTATCTCCGTACAGGCTTGGAGGCAATTGCAATGCGAACTATTTATTTTTTGATCCGAATGAATCTTTGATTGTTTAAGATGTACTCGCTCTACAAGCAACATATTTCTAATTTAGTTTAATGGTAATGCGACCAGCAGTTTGTCAACACAATAACAAGTTAATAATATAAGTTAAGTTAATACGACTAAGTTACATCGCTTAAAATAAAATGATGCCAAATAAACCAAACTATGAAAAACGGTTTTGGTATGAAATATTTTTTGCCTAATACATTTTTTCATAATAATAATTCTTACCGAATGACTCCTGCACACATTTTTCTTTTCCACCACCACAAATTTTTGTTTTCGGACCACCTAAAACACAAAAACATATCACACATTTTGTTTTTTATTAGTATTATTATCCTACTAGAAATTGTATGCGCAACATAAATTTTCTTTGATTCATCTCTATCATCCGTTATCTTCTACACAATCGATACTTTCTTCGGTGGTCCTTTCCCATTAATATCCACTGAAAATTCTTCATTCCTTCTGATATAAATTACTAGAATATATACATTTGGAGGATTTTATTTCTGTTAGTGCACCTTTATGTCGGACGATTTGCTGTAAACCCGAAAACTGTGAGGCAGAGGCCTCACAAAAGTTAACACCACCTAACATTATTAGAGAATAATGTTAGGTGGTGTTAACTTTTCAGCGGGACAAATCAATTTCTAATACTCGTAATAGCGCATAGTACTATTTCTCATTCGCTAAGAGCATTATATGAGGATCTTGCGCCGTTATTTAAAAACTGATCTCTACCTGATTAAAAGTTATTTAGAATTTATTAATAAAGTAATGTCTCCGGAAACGGAATAGTGGACTAATTAGTTTAATTTCTCAGATCTAGTCTGCCATTGGACTATTGACAATCTTACATACGTTAACAGATATATTCTTATTAACTATTACTGATTGTAAAAAGAAGTATTTCAATTTTCCTGTGACTACTTTTTCCTATGAGCCCTATATATAAAAATGTATCAAGCATTATTTTATTATAAATAAAATACGCTAGAAAATATTACGTGGCATATAATAAGGAACACATCCGCATTGCTTAGCTGTGTAGTTGGCAATGCACTCTATATCGCAATTGCTCTCTGTGTACGTTCGGAAAAAACTGAGGTAACGTTCATCCGAGCAGTAACACTGGCGTCTGAAAGATTAAAATGAAATGAATAAAAAAATATCATGTGCTTTGCAATAAAAACTAACATTTAATTACATAAAACTTAACATATCTAGGACAAATGAGGAGTATACATTTGTACGCGCTTCCGATTAAGGCATATGTTCAAAGGTATGGCATTAGATAAGATTGGTTTTATACCTGTTAAACATTTTTATTTTGTGTGCTTACTTCCTATTCCACGGTGCAATTTTATATTTTTTTATAACTTATTAAATAAAGCATATTGAAATTATAGGCGTCTTTTAAATGTCGCTTAAATATTACTTATTAATGAACATTGAATAAAACTCTTCGAAGAATTCAAAAACCTCAATAATTTCGTTTATCCTTTTACTTACTTATTTGGATCATAATGATGCAAACTCTGCATTGTGTCTGTTACTTCAATTCTGATAGCCGCAGCTAATTGGTGTGTTAGCGGTAACCGGAAATAAGGTTGTCCTGAATTAGGTAGTTCCATAGGATTGTGCAGCCAGACCTAGAAGTTTAAGGTGATGTTCCAATGAAAATAGATTTCAATATATCATTTTAAGATCACCAGTAAATGGACAGGTCACGATGAGATTCTAAATATCTTTAGTTTTTAGTCGAAAATTACTATATTGTATTGAAAGTAGTATAATAATCACAATCTATCGGTAGTTTACAATCTCGCGAGTTATATTATAAGTTAGTTTATATAATTATACAGTTACGTATATATCAATTGGCTTAATATCAGAAATTTGATCAAATTTACTCAAGCAGTATATAGTATATTGACAAATAAATACGCACCAACATATTACAGTTCTATGTGCATACCTAAGTTATACATACATACTTAACAAAATAAAAAAACAACATACGTTTTTCGATTCTACAATAATGTGCAAATTAATTATAACCTTAAAACCTTGTAAAGGCCCACGACATAGTAAATCCTTATCTCGTACATCTGTTAGTAGGATAACTTCAAACTCATCGCCGGAATAACCCTGAAAGAAAATGTTCGTATTGTTTTATTTTTAACTTAAAGATTGAGGCCTAGTAATGACTAATGTGTTGGAAAATCATAATTAAAATTTTTGTAGCTCTGTAAATGAATGATGTATGAATATACTTTTTTGAGCATTTGGTACGTACTCACCAAACTTCGCAAAGGATAGGTGTTTACGGGTGCATTAGAGTCATAACCCGACTGCAATGTCCAAAAGCTCTTATTTTTTCCTGCCGTATAAAAATAATCTTTGTGCAAACTAAAACAAATGAATAGTATTACATCTAAAATACAATAATACGATCCAATACATGGGGTCTTCAAGAAAAGACCGTATTATTCACATAAAACTTGACAATATAGATGTTACTCCTGTGGTGTTGAGACTGTCCGTAGGCGTTGGTGATCACTTTCCACCTGGTGAGCTGACCGCTCGTTTGCGCATCCTTCCTATAAAAAAATCTAAAAGTAAAATAAGATTCGAAAAATCATTCCAACTGAAAAACTCCACAATGTGCTTTCAGAATCAAAATTCTAGGGATCATGGTGTTATGTAGTACACAATTAGTAATTATTCCCAATACACATTTCACCTTTAGGATGATAATTAAATGTAAGTCTTACTTATGAGTTTTAAACATTTCTTCACGCGACAACGAATTGGATGTAAAACAATAACCTTCTTTGGTCAAAGTCGTGTAAAACATTTGTTTACATGATAGATTCCCCCATAAGCAGGCCATAAATGTTTCTTCGTGCGTTGGGGCCAACTAGAATAATAAAATACGCATCTTTTGAATCCAGTCTAATCAACAATTTTGAAAGACGTCATTCAACAGAATTCTTTCCATATCACTTAACCACAATCGCTGCAAAATAGGAAACATTAAGGAAAACTCTCATGTTGCCTATATTTTGATGTAAAACAGCTCGTTCAGAAGGCCATGAATGAATTTCTCCTTTGGAAGCTTCAAATATCGAATGACATTCAAGGACAGTGATTATTTAGAGTGGTAATATATAATATATATATATATATATAATAGGTTGGAAAATATCTCCCTTCCGCCTTTTTGTCTTTTGAATTTCGCGGCTATGTACAAAGCGCTACAGAGCTTGTATCTGGCAATACTATACATAATTTGAAAGGTCTTGACATAACCTACAAAACGACGCTATGCATAATTAGTTTGGATATTGCGTTCAACAGTTATAGACGTGTAAACATGCGAGTTCACTAACGCCGAATTTGCGCTATTTTAAAGTTTTCCTTCGTTAAAGGCAAATCCGCTAGAGAAACGTTCCGTGAGATTAATGGTGTTTTGGGGGATGGTACTCTATCACTTCGAACCGCGGAGGAATGGTTTCGACGATTCAGAACCGGTGAAAACGACACCATGGATAAGCCAGCCGGCGGAAGACCTGTGACGACAAATACCGATCAAATCATGGACTACATTGAGTTAGACCAGCATGTGGCATCTCGTGACATCGCCCAGGAGATGGGAGTTAGTCACCAAACCATTTTAAACCATCTGCAGAAGGCTGGATACAAAAAAAAGCTTGATGTTTGGGTGCCGCATGATTTGACGCAAAAAAACCTTCTGGACCGAATCAACGCCTGCGATATGCTGCTGAAACGGAACGAACTCGACCCATTCTTGAAGCGGATGGTGACCGGCGACCAAAAATGGATCACATACGACAATATCAAGCGAAAACGATCGTGGTCGAAGGCCGGTGAATCGTCCCAAACAGTGGCCAAGCCGGGATTGACGGCCAGGAAGGTTTTGCTGTGTGTTTGGTGGGATTGGAAGGGAATCATCCACTATGAGCTGCTCCCATATGGCCAGACGCTTAATTCTACCATCTACTGCGAACAACTGGACCGCTTGAAGCAGGCGATCGACCAGAAGCGTCCAGAATTGGCCAACAGGAAGGGTGTAGTGTTCCACCAGGACAACGCCAGACCACACACTTCGTTGATGACTCGTCAGAAGCTACGGGAGCTTGGATGGGAAGTTTTATCGCATCCACCATATAGCCCGGACATAGCGCCAAGTGATTACCACCTGTTTCTGTCCATGGTGAACGCCCTTGGTGGTGTAAAGTTGAACTCAAAAGAGGCTTATGAAAAGTGGCTGTCCGAGTTCTTCGCAAATAAGGAGGGGGGCTTCTACGAGGGAGGTATTATGAAGTTGCCGTCTAGATGGATACAGATTATCGAACAAAACGGCGCATATTTGAACTAAATCCGATTACTGTAACACTTTTTATAAAGCATTGAATAAAGAGCAAAAAAGCGGAAGGGAGATATTTTCCAACCTTATATATAGATAGATAGATAAATTAGTTTATTTGTCCACGCAGTACAGAACACTTCAATAGGGACAGAAACATTACATAGACGAACACCGTTAAAAATAAATATATTCACATAGTAAAATTTTGGATAATCATTGCTGCCGTATGTACTGCAATGGTACAAAATGGCCGTAGCTCAGTATAACTGTTGCCACGTAGTGAACAACACACTGATTTTCAGCTACTACCTTATTAAGGAACGTCTATATTTTGGAGATGCCTGTGTGCGCGCATTATGTAGACGGATGAAGAAAAAGATCTAAAGTTAAGTTATTGATATTAAATTCAGGAAAAAATGTTAATTCAGGAATAAATATATACATAAATCTGCTTGAGTGCTAGAATTATAAAGTGTTAAGCTGGGAATCAATTTGTTTTTCTAAAAGATATGTTTTCAATTTTGTTTTGAAATGACAAATTGTGAGTTTCTTAAGGGGGGTGGTACATTATTCCAGCACTTTGTCGCTTGATGACGAAAACTACCCGCAAAAGCTACAGATTTATGTTTATAGAACACAAGGCAACAGCGAGTGCTTCTAACGCTGCATCTATCCCGAGCTGATGGAAAATTCAGCTTAGCGTATAGATATTCCGGTGTTCTAGATTTTAGTAACCCAAACAAAAGACAGACAAGATGCATTTGACTGCGTGACTCATATTCAACATTGATGATTTGTTTAAGTAGGGAGAAATGTGAGACCGCGCAGGAATGTTGAAACAGAACCGGTAGCAGGCATTTTCAACTCGCTGTATTAGGCGCTTTGTTCTACAAAGCAGCCGCGGACCATAGTTAATATCACCATAGTTAAGTTTAGACAAAATAAGAGTTTCACACAGACCAATACGAGTTTTCGACGAAAGAAAGGTTCGAATTTTATATAAAATTCTCAGGCGATAAAAACAATTTTTAACTATTTGAATATGCTTCTCGTAACGTAACTTTGTGTCCAAAATAATGCTTAGGTTTTTTACTTCAGATAACTGCTCTAAATTTTCATTATTTTTTGTACCTGTTGGATTTTGGTCTCGTATATGTTTAACTTGTGATTCTGTGCCGAAAGCTATGAATTTAGATTTAAGGGGATTGATTTTTAGATTGTTTCTTACACTCCACCCGGTAATACTACTTAGGTCGTCGTTTAATTTAGAAATAGCGTTTAAAATGTTATTAGGTTTATCTGATATATAAAGTTGTACATCATCGGCATAGCAGTGATATTATAATGTTTGATAGTTTTCACTAGATCTGCCGAATAAATATTGAAGAGTAAAGGACCGAGTATTGACCCCTGTGGTACACCATGACCAACAAATTGCGATTCAGAAAAAATACAGGTACCGTCAGTCGTTTTTAGTTTTACAGTTTGAGATCGGCCGATTAAGTAGCTATGAAACCAAATCATACTATTTTGATCACAACCATAATAGTTTAATTTTGAGAGTAAGAGTGGAATATTTAGGCTATCGAAAGCACGTGAAAAATCTAATAAAGCCAATATGGTACCTCGCCCTACATTTTGCTCCGCAAGAATATTGGCTGTGACATCCAATAACGCTGTAACCGTACCACGACCGCCTCGAAAACCAAAAACAAACCAACGGCAACATGTTATTGTTTTCATAATATTTATTAACTTGATTAAAAACAGCTCTTTCTAACAATTTTGACAAAAAAGGCAAAATGCTTTTGGTTCAAGAGGATCGTTAGTTTTCGGAATAGGAGTCACCTAAGCTGTTTTCCATAGGGCAGGAACAGTTCCAGTAGTAATTGAGTGATTTATTAACTCAGTTATAACACTTAGAGTACGTGGTAAGGTTAAAATTATCATGTCCCTGCTGATGCCGTCACAGCCAAGGGCATTTATTTTAATAGATTTAATATAAGCAGCTATATCACTTTCCGAAACGGTATGCATGTGGAAAGTTTTGTCAGAATATCGATGAGACTCGAAGTAGGTTATTTCGGTAGTGGAAATAGGATTTGTTGGATGAATGTTTAAGAAATGGTTATTCATAATATTTGGATCATTAAAATACTCAGGTAAGTTATCGTCTTTACTAGGATCAATAAGAATTTTTTCTTTAACATTTTTCCAAAATTTTTTGCTGTTCTTTATTTCCGAATTTATATGAAAATTAAAGTAAGCTTGTTTTTCGTTGATAATCCTCATCTTGGCCAGTTTTTTAAGGTCTAGATAATATTGTTTATTTGTATCCGACGTAGTTTTACGATAGGTTTGATAGGCACTGTTACGCAAATTTATGATCAGTCTACATGTATCAGTAATCCACGGTAAGCGATGATTCTTTGATACTTTTATTGTTTTATAAGGAGCGTGAGTATTGAATATCGAAAGCATAAATAAGTTGAATCTCTCAACCATTAGGTCAATATTTCCTAATTTGGTTACAGATTCCCAATCCAATGAATTTAAGTCACTGTTAAACTTTTCTAAGTTTATTTTTGAAATGGATCTATTTATGAGATAACGAGGTGGAGACTTAGTTTTTTTTATCATAAGCTCCAGATTGATCATTGCATGCCCCAGTGTGCCCATGACATTATACAACGAGATGTCTCGAACATTACCATTAGTGCATACAAGGTCAATGAGAGTCTCAGTTCCGACTGAGAGATGGGTGGGTTCTGGTCCTAACTGTTCAAGATCCATGTAATGAAGAAATTGGTTAATCTTACTGGTACTGTTGTTTGTTTAATCGAGCATATTTACGTTAAAATCACCCATTACCACTAAATACTCATAGTTAGAAAAAGAAGCAATCGATTCAGTAAGCGCATCAATGAAAATGTCAATGTTATTCCACTGAGGCCTATACGCAGTACCTATTGTATAAATATAAATAACTTAAGAAATTAACCTTATAACTATACAACTAGGTAACATACCTTCCGAATTGTTTCTAGAGAGTCTTTGTCAGCAAAATCGGGTCCATCATTTGCGCTATTATTGCATATTAACAACAAATCATAAAATATCTTTAAGCTGAAACAAAAAAAGTATCTTAACAACAATAAATATGTCGACATTTTATATATAAAATAAATAAATGGTTCACGAAAAACATCAAAATGTCCGTTGAAAATAAATTACTCTTTTTCATTTATGGTTGATGGTAAGGTCCAACGTTCCTTAAAAGCTTTCGTGTAATTGAAGATTCTCTGTCGTGATTTGGTTTCACTGCATATGGTTACTGCCGGAAATGGAACCTGAAAACAAAGCGACGAATAAATTAAAAATTATATTTGTTTTATTCAACAAAGCGACGAGATGAGCGAGATATTCACCTGATGGTAAATGATACGCTTGCCCATATAAACATGGCGCTAGTAAGAATGATATACACTGCACTACATTGTGCTAGTCATCTGGAGACATATGATCATCTGGAGATTGTCTTATTAACCTAGTAATATCACTAGCTCAAACGCCCTTCAATCCGGGATAGAGTAATGTTTGCAAACTACTGTTTGGTGGTAGAAATAGATGTTGTGGTGGTACCTACTAAACCGGTCCATCAACAGGGACCTACCACCAATAAATAACAAAACAAATATTTTATTATGCTATGAATGATTAATCATTATCATCACTTCAACCGATGGACGTCTACTGCTGGAGATGAATGTCTTGTAACTATGAACGATTACATGGATATATACCAGTACACTTTAAAAACAATGTCAGTAACTTGTTTAAACAAAAAGCTCTGACCAATAGCTTCGCTTAAATAATTCAATTTCTAGTCTCTCTAAAAATATTGATAGAGCCCATAATTCTGTAGTAATATCTCTAATTAAATAAATATATTTTTGTCATATATACATTATCCTAAAAAAGGATAACTACAATTTCTGCGGTGTAAATATTTTTAGATAATAAAAAAACGTACATGCCAGTCAGATACAAAAGTTTGTGCAAAATTTAATGTCACTGGTTTTTCGTTCCATTCCATCGTTATTTTGATTATTAAGAAGCTGCACAATAGAATGCTGCATATCACCATCACCAGCCACAAAAACCTAAATAGATAATTCAATTTTAATATTGCAACAACTGAAAAAAGTTTCATCTCTTCATCTAAAATAAAATAATCGCGAAACACTAATAATATCGGCCTACAATTTTATATTTTATTAAATTAAATTATTTTCATATTAACTAAAAAAAATTTGTTTGTTTGTAGAATTTTTTTTGCACTTTTTGAACGTATTTAATTCAATACAAAAAGGATAAACTCCACGGTGTTGCCATCAAAAAAAAATTGAGATATCGTTAATAAGTAAAAAAGTAATCGTTTGATATTTTTAAACAGCAGCAAGTTTATTACACTTTTAAAAGTTTCAAAGCTATGTGAAACGTTTAATGTACATATTTACTTACTCTTATGTATTAAAAAATTAAGTTTCTCCTTATTACCTTTCAATGTTTGTATATTTCTTATTAAAGAAATATCGAAAACCATGTAGTGATGTATTATTGGTGAATTCTCGTAAGTTATTAAATAACAGATCAGATGTTTTTTCAGGTTTTGGGACAATCGGTTTTTTAATTAGTGTATTATATTTCGGGATGTTTCTAGCATGAGTTGTCCAAACATGGCTAAAAAACGAAACATTAATTTAAATTTTGTAACCGACATTTTTTCGGTAAGATTTCTATTAAGAAAGTCTTAATATAAAAAAATCTCTCTTTTACCCATATTGTTCCATCTCAATGGTTTTTTATTGTTTTCACTTTTAGTTTAATATTTAAACTATGTAAAACGTAAGGATCTCTCACCTTCTCGTATTGTTTTATAAATAGGAAGAGAGCCAAGTGTTCAAAGTATTTAAAAAGCAAAAAATCAATAAAAAAGTAAATACACTGGATAATAAAGAATGTGTACGTGAATCCGTGATGTAATCTTTTTAATAATATGTCAGACATTTCTGTTTTTTTTTTTTATGATAACCATTGCTTTTGCTCGAAAGTGTTAGTAGAATATTTTAATAGGTTTCACCGACCTCGTATTAAAAATATAATGAAGAGTTACATGTAACTATTAGAGCTTTTTAATATATAGTACCGATGCTGTAATTGCTGTTGATAAAATCTCTAAACTTTTTTTACCGCAATTCATAACGTATGGATTTTTTTTATATGCCGACAATACTAATAGCCGCTGAGTTCAATTTTAATACGAATTTTATTTGTTATAAAGAACATTTCTCAAAAATTAACTTCGTTTTGGAAAAAGACAGATGGTTTTTATATATTTCTAAATGCATTATTAGTTATTTTCGTAAAATGTTATTTTATTTAAAATTCCTGTACTATATATTAGAATTATTTATATATAGTAAAAATGTAAGTGTGGTATTACAGATAGCTTTGGATTAAAATAAATAATAAATATCTATCACTGATGATATATATTTCATATAAGCAATAATAGAAGAGAAAAAAATTAATCGTCTATATATTTCATGCTTTTTCATATATCTTTTTCGTGTATTAGAGAACGCTTATCTTTAAGTTATTACTTGTTGTCATATAAGTCAGTGGACTCATGTAGTTTTCTAGATGGAATAGAAAATAATAGTCTCTTTTTTTAACTCGCTGCTGGATTATGCTTCAGCAGATACACTTCTATACCATTTAACCAAGCTTTCATTACGATGATCGTTATAGAAAAAACCTAAGCAAAATCTACGTGGTTCGACTAAATATTTAACCGTGTAATTTGAGGAATCACGCTTTACTATCTTTCTTCTTATTGTCACTTATGTTAAAGTATATCTGCATTTTTTTTTTTACCTTACGTTAGGGTATGGTGAATTAATAAACGTATTGTTTGTCACACACCTTTATTGAAATTGCAAAAATATTTTTTTTAATACTCTAACAATATTTTCATGACCACGCGGTGCTAAACTCCAGGAAATATTTTGTTAAAATGCTACTACATAAACGTTTTAAAATATTAATACATATTATGCAATACATTATTTTTAATAGTCTATTTAGAAGCTAAATCAAACCATTTTACTGTTTGTAAAGATAATAACTTCACGTACGAGAATATTGTGTGATGTGCATAATGCTGTCATTAAATGGCAATGCAACAACAAAGTAGAAAATGTGTTTCGTTACAGGTGTTACACGTGTCCTTTAAATATATTAGCATTGTTTATATAAATTTAGTTTATACAATTTCTATATAATGTCAAAATGCCGGAACTAAAATAATAAGAGATTACTCAGGATATACACCTGATGATAAGTGCGAAGCCTGCCCTTAACGATGTCGCGATAGTTAGGATGGTTAACACATCACCACACAGTACTGGTCACCTTTAGATACAACATGTTAAGTCTCTTTACATCACCAATTTGACTATCCATAGAGCTCTTCAAACCAGAACACAGTAACATTTTCAAACTACTTATACTGCAGAAATAGGTTCTGCGATAGCAACTACTTAGGCGATCTACGGCAAACGGACACCACTAATTCCAATAATGTAGATGTTAATTCCTCAATCAGTCGATATTTTAGTATTTCTTCAAAATTCAACGTCTTCGCATGTGACACCATAATCTGAAAGTTAAAAACTACTTATAAATCGACATTTTATATGAATAAATGAAGCAAGCATTGACGAAGTAAAGAATGAAGGTATAGCACAGTTGAGTAGAATGTCGAGCATAAATCTGTATTTAGCTCGATGTTAATATGCATTTATGGGAGAAATCAAATCCAAAATAAACACTTAAGTTTTATCAGAAATTAATTATTCAATAATCATTTGAACTTATTGATATCCACTGCTGAACATATTACTCATACTTTTAATAAACGTATAGATTTACTTGTGTATAACTTTTAACACATATAAATATTGTTATAATAAAAAATAATGTGATGTATTAAATAAAGAAAAAGAAAAATTTTTAATACCTTAACGTAAAAAAATAAAAGATTTCGACCAAGCTCAGCACGGAGAAGCCTATAAAGAAGCTCAGGATACCGCCGCAGTTGGCGAGAAAATCTATAGTTCCGTACAACTCCGTTCGCATAATCGAAGTAAATTTTGTATTTGCGAAATACATGGACAGTCCCGAAGGTAAAATACTGTAAAATTTATAAAAAAAAAGTGAACACATTTCCATATTAATTAGCTACGAAACCACGTGAATAATTTATTAATTTACTAGGGTTATTTAAATACTTATATAACAATCATAATTATATATATAATATTAATGGGTAAATACTCAATTTGGTATTTCCTTTTGTACTACAGGACCGCAATTTTTTTTTTGTAATCTAATTATAAGTATATAAGTGAGTTATTAAGTTTTTTGTTTGTAAGGTGACTTAAAAATGTTTATGAGTCAAAAGATTCGTCACAGCCCTTAAAAATTCGTTATTATTATATGTATATATGTTTATATCCCCTGAACTTAAGACTGCCATGGAAGTTGCTGTAATCAAAAAACTTGGTAAGCGGGTTAGCTAGCACAAGCTGGTGACAGGCACGAGGAAAGACCTTATTTTCAACCTTCCTAATCTTTTTAATTTTTTAAACGTTTTTACTTGTCGAAGGTCATGTCATGGCTTCATAAAGATCCTTCTCCCAAATAGAAACACTAAAAATTATTATTTCTAGAAAAGTAGTTTCTTTTGTTGATTTATTTATTGATATATCTTTATAATAATATATTATTGTTATACTTTGAAATTGACTTTTAACTTTGTAATCAAATTAATTTTTTTTTATGAAACTGTTGTTATAACTAACTGTAGTGTATAAGAAACTAATAAAAAAATAATTCCATTACTGTTCACTAGTAATAGCCGAATCGAATTCATCCAGGTGTAATGTTACGTCGTAAACCGTCTGTGAGACTTCAGCTTTATACACCAGGCTAGTGCAAGCTTGAAGACAGTTACATTCCATAGCAAAATTGTTTTTATCACCAAACACCAATCCAGATTTCATGTAGGACAATTCCTCTACAAAAAAAAAACTAGTAAATTAGTGATAACGATATGATAAAGATTTGCAAGAATTTATTTATTATACGTACATACTAAAAATCTATCACTAATGATTTGTAAATTTCGTAATTGCATACTATATGCTAATTAATAATACAGAGTGAAAGGTAATAGATGATCACTATTACATTAATTAAACAATTCGTACCTTGTGCTTTAGAAATGCATTTCGCTTTTCCGCCCCCACAAATCTTCACATCCGAACCACCTACAATACAAAGTGTATCATAAATGCATTATTTGATGTAGTACACACAAATGATGATGATCATAGTATAACTTTTTTAATTGTAAAATACTTAAATCTTTGCAAAAGGCAGAATATTATATTAGTACTATCTTAAACCTAATATTGTATATTTTATGCATCCAAGTGGATGTGTAGTATGATATCAATTTTCCTAATAAAAATTGATTATATTACATGGAGCATACAATTCAGTGCCACATTTTGGCGAGTCACAATAAATAATGGTATAAAACACAACAAATAAATATATATTTTTTTCTGATGTGCTAATTTCTATGGATTTGTAGTTTTATTCTAAATAATTTTCTTGGTATAAAATAAAAATGTATCGTTTTGATTTACCAAATGGACTTATCAAATTTATTTATTTGTCTACATATAGATCGTTATAAGGAAGAATTTCTACTATTTATCTATATTACAATAAATATGTTTTTCTAGAAAAAAACTATTGCTTAATCACAAAATCAATAATGCTTGACCTCGCTGCTAAAACGTCGCCGATAACCAAGTGAATATTGATAGTAAACTTTGGAGTTTTCCACAATGAAGGACAAGGAGAGTGAATGCAGATGAGATGAGAAAAGATTATTATTATTATAAAAGGTTTATTACGCGGCATATACAGGGGAACACAGCCACATCTCACGGCCGTGTAATTAGCGGCGCATTCCACATCGCAGTTGAGCTCTGTGTAAGTGCGGAAAAATTTGAGATAGCGTTCATCTTCGAAGAAACATCGCCGTCTGCAAAGTATAAATCAAATAAAAGAAAATATTGCAAATATACTGATGCCTTATTACATGTTAGGCTTGAGTTACAGACGGACAGGAGATTATATCGTACTGCGATAGTTGAATTTTATATAAATTGGTCATAAAGAGTTTTTAATTCACTCCGTATATATTGGAAAGAATTCAAACAGTAATATTTCTTATTAAAAGAAGATAAAAGCCAATGTCTTTTTATGAATACGTATATTATCTATGGATACGAAAAATAAAATGGAAAGAAATTTAATAGATCAATACGTGCTCTACTTCGTTAAGACAAATGTTGTAATGTTTTAGAGAATAATGTCCGAAGTGGAAATATAAAAGCAAGAAAGTAAACGCCGTCACCAGATAGGAGTAATATTAAAGAAGGAGGAAAATATGTGCTCTTTCCTTTGAAACATTACGCACTTACTTCATTGGAGAATAGCTTCGTAAAGTTTTCGCTGTTTCCGATAACACAGGAGAGATGGCCACAGTTACATGATATTTAATCGGTAGTCTAAAGAAGTGTTGCTTCATATGTGGTAGTTCGGCAGGATTGTGAAGCCAGACCTGTTCATATTGAGCTTGTTACTAAAAATAAACGTAGATTTAAACCATAAAAATACTTCTCGTCTGTAAATACGTACTTTAAAACCTTGTATGTATCCTCGACATATCGGATCTAAATCACGTAAATCAGTCAATAAAACAAACTGAAATTCGCCGTCTCTGTAGCTCTAGAAATAAAAAGGTTATCTACATTTTGTAATTAACTATAAGTAAATAATACATTTAGAAGAGAAGAACAATATTAAATCTTACTGTTTTGGAAGTACAATTGTAAACGTGTAGAAATTACAGTTTTATTGATATTGAAACTGAAATTAGAATTGAGGTATCGATCCGTACCATCTTTATGTGATGAGATATTACTTACCAGACCTCGTAACGGGTAGGTGTGTACTGGAACATCATCAGGGTAACCATTCTCCAATCTCCAAGAACTTTTATTATGACCGCCCACATGTAAGTAATCTTTGTGTAGACTTGGAGAGAGAAAATTTATTATAATAACTTACAACATATGTATGTAAGAGTATATTCTTTGGAAGTAGTCCAAAGAAACTTTTGCGTAACATAAATGTTATAGTGAAAAGTGAATGAAAGATATTCTTTGGGTAAAAAAAAATTGTGTTGTGGATAGGCAGGCAAAACCATTTTAGTCTTAATCATTAAAAGTAAAATTTTAAAACATTTCTTAATAATTTCTAATTAATTAACTAGCAATTCAGAAACATGAAAATAGGATTAATGCTGTGGAGATGAGAAGCCTGAGAAGTATCACTGGAGTGAAACTGATGGACAAAGTGAGGAACAGTGCGACAAGGAAGCGGTGCGGTGTGATTGAAGATGTAGTGATAAAGATGCAGAAAGGGATGCTTAGATGGTTTGGCCATGTTGAAATAATGGATGAAAGAAGAATAACGAAAGAGGTATACAAGGTAAGAATGATTGGAAAAATCGGTGCAGGTCGACCTAGGCGGACATATTCCAATCAAATCGTAGATGTCTTAAAGAAAGGCCCGGTCAAGAGTGCTCGCAACCGACGAGCATGCATGAAGACGCTCATAAAAGTGGAGGAAACGAGAGAGGTGTGCCAGGATCGTAGCAAGTGGAGAGAGGTGGTCTCTGCCTACCCCACTGGGAACGAGACGTCATATATATGTATGTATGTGCAATTCAAAAGTAGTATGGTTAATTTTTTTGCTCACTCCACTATAATTTTTAATACTTTGTTATTGTTATTTCTGCTCTCTTACAATCTATATTTTTATTTAATTCTACATCAAACCTATACGTGATCTGTATAAACATTGAAGGGTTTAGTAACTTTGACCATATGATACTAAATAGACACTTACTTTTCGAGTCTAAACATTTCTTCATTAGAAAACATGTTGAAAGTAAAACAATAACCATCTTTTGTAAAAGTATGGTAAAACATTTGATCGCATGAAAAATTTTGCCACAGACATTTATAGAACAGTGCTTGTTGAAGCGGCGCTAGCTGAAAACAAGGAGAATAACAATAAACCCTGTTTTTCTATTTTCAACGACAAGAAACACAATAAAATATTTTGTTTTTGTATAAATACTATAATTAGTGTTATTCCTCTTTGCTTAATGCCGTTCTTTGACTGTCATAACATGTCGCAAAGTAGTGTTATGGGTAGTAATGAGTATTAAGCATGTTCTATTAAAAAACGAATTTTGACACTTACCGTCCGTATTGTCTCAATAGAACTTACATCAGCGAAGTCTGGTCCCAAACTTTCTTGGTTGTTGCATACCAGCAGCATATCATGATACAGTTTTAAACTAAAATGAAAATTACATAACAATGTGATTTTTAAAACATGGTTAACGGTTGGCTTTTGCTTTTTGTTAATTATACAAAAAGATGTATGTTACAACTGAATGCAAAAAAAACATTAAAAAATTAACTCTCTGTGTCCTCTCTGCAATCTTTAATGTGGTGTCTTCGATTCACTTATCTAAAAAACGTTGTTATTCTACTACTTAATATAACTAGAAACACTTACTCTTCTTCGCTTATGGTTGGTGGTTCGGTCCGAAATTCGTAATAGGCTTTAGTATAATTAAAAACCCTTTGTCGAGGTTTGATCTCACTGCATATTGTCACAGCCGGAAATGGAACCTACGATTGTTATATAGTTCTGTTTATTTGGTTGTACCACTCAATGCTCAAATTGTATGACCATATTATTCATTATTTCAGGTATGTATATATAATATTTTAATACTGTGTAAGAAGGAAAAAAATTGGGAATCCTCATACCAACATTTTAATTTGTACCTCCAATTTAGTATACCTTATCTTTACCATGTTGGTATGCTGCGTATGCTATATAAAATGCAATACTACGATTAATATAAAGTTTTTCTATAAATATTAATTTCTTGTAGACTTACGTCCCAGACTGATGTTGAAACGTCCGCAAATTTTAAGACAACCGGTGTATGGTTCCATTTATTCCAGATAGCTGTTATCAGAAAGGAGCATGAAACAACGCTGCATATTATCATTAGTAGCCACCAAACCCTGGAAATCGTTTTCAAACAAGAAAACCATAAAAAATAAGGAACGATAGGCTGAAAAGGTAATTAAAGAAAAAAACTATATGTACACATCTCTGCAGTTTCGCGACAAGTTGATAAAAAATACAATTGTTAAGGTGTTTTTTCTTTCAACTGTTAACTTCACATGGCAACATTAACAAAAGAAATAAAATTTATATATATATACGATATATCGCAGTTTTTAGATGTTATTATGCAGTGCACGATAGGTTTTTATCGCGAATAGTCCATATCATCTTATCATATTTAGCGATAAATTCCAAACAATTCCTATCTCGGATGATAATTACTAGCATTAAATGTTTGTATATAAACGTATTATAAAAACAATATTTAAACTTTTTATTAAAAAAAAAAACTCTGTTTACCTCTCTATTATAGAATAATCCTTATTTAATAAATAATGAAAGCAATGTAACGTTGTCGACGATGTGAACTCTTTCAGATTATCACAGAACAGGTGTGGTTTTTCGTTTGCTTCAGTTAAAATATTACTTTTGGAGTATGGGAAAATTTTAGTAGACATTAGCTTACGTGATATTAGCCGCCTGTTTCTGAAACTATACAAAGTTATTACGCTTATATATGTTCGAAGTAAATTATTTAAAATAAAGAAACTATTACAACAATTCCATACGCCATTTAAACCTGAAGACAGTAATTTTTGCAAATATTGTTTAGCAGTAATAGGCGAGTCATTGGAAATAGAGACCAATTATAAATAAAAAAGCCTAAAAGATTATAATCAAGGGCTTTGCTCACCCACGCCGTTCTCTAATAGATCTCTGGACATTTTCTTTTACTTTGATATAAATCGTAGACGGTCTTAATTTATGAGAATCCATAGTAAAAATTAATATCTGTTTCTTCTAAAATTTAATATTTATTCCACTTTCACATAACATCAATGTTGTTGGGTGTTTCTATACAAATAGAGAAAATAAAACATTTTGCAACTCTGCGATCTTTATCGTTATGAAATATGGACCTATGTCATAATTACCTTGGAATACCTAACAAAAGTACAATATGAGTTTCGAGTATAATTATTATGCTTACCGTGCGATTATGTTTTATCTAATATTCTAATCAAAACAAAAAGTACATGTTAGTAACGGAAAATATGTATACAGCATTGTGTGTCAACTGATAAACCTATAAATAATTACACGTTATCACAAAGAGTTACAGACTTTGCTGCGGGAATTGTAATCTGCTTTTTTTATTTACAATAATCACTATTTAGGTTTACGGTAGCAGACACAATTAGGTACCCCCAAGTTTGGATCAGAACCACGCAAATGTCGAATCCGATCACGTAGAAACTAGTGAACGTTTCGACATGGAAACATGATCATTCGATGTGAAATGATTTATATATGTTTACAGGCTTTTTTTTTCAATCAATTTTATAGATCCTTTAACTTTATTTCTAATTATCTTTTTTGAACATTTTCATTTCGTATTATTTAAGCGGTTGCTATAGAAAGTCATTTACCGTTACAACGTACTAATATATTTATACACGTCGAGATAAAAGGACAATCCTAAATAAACAAAACATAACCACGTTTAAATTTACACAAGTAAATAATAAAACAACATTTAGTGTCATGAAACTTTATTGAATCGATTTCCGTAAAAAAAGGTCTTAAAACCTGGTCCGTCTGATTGGTTTTTCCAAATTCCCTCAAGTCGTTCACAACTGGCTCTGAAAACAACGTTCGCAAAATGACCTTATGTATCAAGAACGATGCGGAAGGAGGCGATGGAGCGAGCTATGCTCGGAGTTTCCCTGCGAGATCGAATCAGAAATGAGGAGATCCGCAGGAGAACCAAGGTCACCGACATAGCTCGAAGGGTCGCCGTCGCAAAGTGGCAATGGGCAGGGCACATAGCTCGCAGAACCGACGGCCGTTGGGGCAGAAATGTTCTGGAGTGGCGGCCACGTACCGGAAGACGTAGCGTGGGCAGACCCCCCACAAGGTGGACCGACGACCTGGTCAAGGTCGCTGGCAACCATTGGATGCGGGTGGCCCGGGACCGGTCTGAGTGGAAATCTTTGGGGGAGGCCTTTGTCTAGCAGTGGACGTCTTCCGGCTGATTGGAATGGAATCAAGAACACAGAAGTATCCTAATAGTGAGAATATATAATAATATTTTTTTTCATTTGACGATAGTGAAATGGTCAAGTGATACTCCTACTCATTACAACTTTGCGCTAATTATGACGATATATATTGCACCACATTGTGCTCTTCGCTTTAAGACATGGAATGTTATGCTTGTTACCTTAGTAATTTTACTAACTACACCCTTCAAGACAGAACACAACAATGTTTGCAGATTTCACTTTAGAAATACGCTATACTGTATTCAGTAACAGTTCTTTCACAAATATGACGATAGGAACCTGCCATATATACAAATATTTATTAATGTGTAAGTACAACAAAAGGGAGATAAATTTCTATAATCATTATGAATAAGAGGGATATTGATAAAGAATTGGAACAATTGCTTCAAACAATCCTCACCTCAGGCCCAACATGTATTGCCAACATCATGTCATAATCGTTGCTGCCGATGAAGATCTGCGCGAAGCCATTGCTGCCAACCGTCACGGTTTTGCCGCCGCACGAGTTGTTCACTTTATCACCGGATATCACGTCGCAGTACCTACCCGCTGGCAGACAAGTCTAGAACATAATTACATTGTAGTCCACGCAGTTGTCAGTGAACTTATAACCATTAGGATCATCATTATCAGCCGCTTAACCTGGGCTCGGTACAATAATTAATTCCACATTGTTCTACCTTTTTAACAATTATTGATGTCACTTTACAAATATTTGGTTCGCTAACAAAACTATATCTCCAATAAGAATCTTGCTAAAGATAAAGTTTTTTTAGCATATTGATAGCTCCTCAAAATTCTGAATTGTGTTCAAGGTATAAAACTGTTCTGTATGTTTGTGTACTCTTGTTTACCATAAATTAAATTGTCTTGAGATATTGCTGTTTATATATTTTGTTATCATTTCATTTATGATAATAATTTTTTAATTCCTCTAAGCGACTTAATGGGGGAGACAAACCGAAACATAGTAATGATTGAACACTATTGCTTGGCGAAAAAAATTGAAATTGCGATAGCATTTCTAAGCAAAAATTTGGCATCAATCAATCTGGCAACAGAAATTTACTACTAGTGTATTGTAAGAAATTTTTTATTTAAGGTAAATAATAGGGGGACAGTAATGTCGTTTCTGCGCATGCCAATACTTGATTGTCATTTGTCAGCTCATTGTTTTGTTCAGAGGCGTACCAAAGACATTGTGAGGTTATAGTGATTTCTTTACTTATAGACAATTGAATTACAATTTTTTTTTGTAATTTTGGGTAAAATGGCCAGCCAAATACCAGAAGAGGTACACATCCGGCATTGCATGCTCTTTGAGTTTCGCAAGGGAAATAACGCAACAGTTGCTACCAAAAACATTTGCGATGTTTATCCAAATGCACTGGACATTCGTAAATGCCAAAGGTGGTTTTCCAAGTTCAAATCGGGTAATTTTGATCTTTCCGACTCGTATCGATCAGGAAGACCATCAGCGTTAGACAACGACGTGTTAAGGGCGGAAGTGGAAGCAAATCCGTGTCAGACGATCGAGGAATTGTCAAACAGTCTCAACAAACCTTGGTCGACCATCCAAGAACATTTGAAGCAGATTGGAAAAGTAAGCAGAGCAGGTGTTTGGGTCCCGCATAATCTGTCCGAACAGAATAAGGCTAACCGATCAATCACATGCAACTTATTGCTTCAACGACACAACACAGAAGCGTTTTTTGATCGCTTGATCACAGGAGATGAGAAATGGGTCCTGTATGATAACCCAAAACGCAAAAGGCAGTGGCTCTCTCCAAATGAAATCCCTCGGAGTACTGCTAAGCCAGGTTTACACCCCAAAAAAGCGCTTTTGTGTGTTTGGTGGAGTATTCGCGGCATTGTTCATTTTGAATTACTGAAACCTGGAGAAACTGTTACTGCAGACCTCTACAGCGAACAATTGCAGCGAGTCAATCAATCTTTAATTGAAAAGTGGCCAGCGATTGTCAACCGAAAAGGCGTCATTCTCCAACATGACAATGCAAGACCGCACTGCGCAAGGCGAACTCTAGAAAAAATTAATGAATTGGGGTGGGAGGTGCTGCCTCATCCACCATATTCGCCCGATGTTGCACCATCGGATTTCCACTTATTCCGAGCGCTGCAACACTTTTTAAGTGGCAAAACATTTGCAAATTTGGATGATATCCAAAATGCCATCTCTAGATATTTTGCCGAAAAACCAATTAATTTTTATCGATAAGGGATTGAAAATTTACTCACTAGATGGCAAAAGGTTATTGACAATGATGGGGAATACATCATTGATTAAAAATAAAGACTCGTTAAAAATGTATGTGTTTGTATTTAGCGTAAGAAAACGACATTACTTTCCGGTCCACCTAATAGTTATGTCTGTACGCTCTCCTGCGTACCAATCCCGTTTTGATACCCGGATGACCTGGACATTGATATTTTATTAAAGTTACCTGAATATTTTGGTTAAGGTCCCAATTGTCATTGTTGAAAGCAATGAACGCGTTACTGCCACGACAAAACGCGATCTGACTACTTCCGTTATCCCACCAGTTACGCAGAGCGGTAGAGCCGGCCGCTTTCCTAAAACCAACCATCGCGTAGATCTGCCTCCAGCGGTGCTGACATACCCAACCGTTACCGCACGTACCGTCCTGCACAGAACCAATCATTGCACTGAACATTTATATAAATTCATCATAAATAATTGGAGTACAACGTTATTACACTACTAGCTGTTCCCCGCACGCTTTTCTTTCCTTAATATAGAATTAGACTTAAACTTTGTCAGAAATATTCCCGCACAGAAGCAACCCGCCGCGCCTCAGACCCCTTCTCGTTATTTACACCCCCCACACCGCCCTTTGGAGAAAGAATTTTATAAATAATTAACTGACCTTTAAATGGCAGAAGCAATAAGTTTACCAAATTTTGAGTCTTTATGTCTAATACTTTCTGATAACTCGTAAGGAGTCAATGAATTTCTGGATATCTCCTATATAAATGTTATATACAGATTACAGAGAAAACTGAGAAAACAGATCGGTAAGGTTACTCATCCCCGGTCGCATCATTTCATTCGTATTATAATTATAATCAAATGATTCATAATATAAAATAAAATATATAGTGCAATGATTAATTATTTGTGTTTGTTATCGTTATGTACTCACAGAGTTAATTGCGGGTGATATAATATTTCCATCTGTATCCATTGGTGGGCCGACTTCGGAGTCCGTGAAATGAAAGCTACTCATGATTTGGGGTTCACCGTAAGGATGGGCTAGTAAAAAGGCTATTGCACCTTTGTAAGGTCGTGGTTCTTTATAGGTCAAAATTCCGCCGCCGCCGCCGTGACCTCTTTCGTTATCGTGATTATCAATGAAGGTCAGCGCATCGGTATGAGATAAAAGACCCCACTGAGGACCCCACGATGAAAGCCACCTAAGTTGATTATTTCCTCGAAATGCTTGACTGATTTCTCTCCCAGCTAGGAACTCTGTCACTGCTCCTATCGGCGTATACTCATCTCTGCTTATCGCCTCGCCTCCGTAATCAATTACTTCTTGATAGATGTAAGGACGAGCATTTGCCGGGAAGCCGTGTGCTGTGTTAAGATTTTTCAGACGGTCGTAAATAACACGTAAATCCTCAGGCCACATGTGTTTAGCTGCATCAATTCTGATGAATTTTAGATATACAGAATTTTTACATATACCATTCATACTACGTATTACACATATTGTGGTATTCACTCATACAGGTTATTTATTGAAAATGTATTATGTTTAATTACATAAACATAAAACAATTTCTTACCGGAAACCAGCTACTCCAAAGTCAATTAATCTATTCATGAATTCAACAATTTTATTTCTCACATGTTCATGTCCTTGATTAAGATCTTTTAATCCAACCAATTCACAGTTGCGCACCTAAAATCAAAGTTATACAACAGTAGTCAATATATTATTAACACTTCGTGTTTCTAGCTATGAAACTGAAACTTAAGTAGCTAACACTGTAACCTAACTGTAACTCACAGGCCGTGGATTCGGATCCACGAGCCCAGTGTCAGATAAGCTGTAAGAGTCGCTATGGCTTGCAGCCCGATCAACATCATGAATCTAGATTAACTGTAACTACTTTGTATATAACTCAAAATGTATTTATTACTTAGGATTGATAATTGCAATAACTTTTAATACGCAAAAAGGTGTACAGTTATTGCACAAGACACCTACGAATACATACTAAATACAATAGAAATATTTTTATTTTCTGATGGTACTTCAATGTTAAACAATTAACATTTAAATCAAACTATTAAACCATTCACTTCTAACCGTATACATTACCTATAGTACATAACTTCTTGCTAAAGGTAAATCATGTCCTCATATGTATATTACTTACACGCCATGCGTTGTTAACATAATCCATGCCATCGATAACACAGTGTGGCCAGTTAAAATGTTCAGCTCTGAAGGGTACTGCTGGATAATACCAGTCTCTGTACGATGCTGTGTTGCCAGCTGTACCGTAGTTTTCCGGGGGTTCGCCGGTCATATGATTAATAACAGCGTCTACGTAAATCCTATAACATTACGGTTATTTTTAAATGATACACACTCAGGATATATACCAGAGTTTTAATTTTCAACAGTATTATAATTATTATATACTATATATTTATTTTTGATAATAAATATATGTCTGTGTTATGTTAATATTCAGGACACAGAAACAATTGCGGAAGACAATCGTCTTGCAGAGGAAAGTTGCGTTTATCGCCCATCTACAGAGAGGACCCCTTTACTTTCATAATTTATTCTCGAAGCCGAAACCCCGAAAACAAGCACCCCGCATACAAGGAAAATGATTGGATGATGTAGTGGACCTTGTAAAATTAGTACTTTAGACGATGAGAGAATGACAGATGATTGTAAAACTTGTCGAACTGACTGCCTAAGTTGAATAAGAAAATGGCGATGATGGAGATAGAATATGGTTGAAATTTCTGAAAGGTTCTGACTTCTTAGATAGAACAGGTTTAAATCATAGCAGGTATTATATAACCAAATTTCAATTAATATTTAATCTATTAATATATTACGTTATTTGATGATCTTTCATGGTTTACCTCACTCCGGCGGCGTTGCAACGCCGAACCATATCTGCGAATTGTCGCTCATCGCCAGATCTAGTCACCAACGCGTAGGATATAGGCTGATAACGCTCCCACCATGGTCGATTATAGGACCACAGGACTACGTTTTCGTTGGGAGGAGATATCTGCATGTAATATGAAAAACAATTGTTGAATATTCTGTATTATTTTTTTTATACGAAGAAGCGATGAGACGGGCAAGAAGTTCACCTTATAGTAAGTGATACGCTTGCCCATAACGATGTGGCGCTAGTTAGGATGATATACATTGTGGTCGACGCCTTGATACAATGTATTAGATCTCGTAACTTCAGCACTAGTTACAACGCCCTTCAAACCGGAACACTAATGTTTGCAAATTACTCTTTGAACAGAGACCTACTACAAGTAAAACCTAGTAGGTAAACATAAAGCATGTGTATAGACTCAAGTCGAATCTAATGAAGGGAACAGCTTAAGCATATACGACCTCGTCTCTTTGGGTTTCGTGTGTCTCTAGCATCAAATTATAATATCATCATCTGTGTAGCTTTGATTGTCCTTTTGCGGTAACAGTACTCAATCCAACAATTGTAACATATTACAGAATATTAACGTATAAAATCATCATAACTTCTTTTCTTAATGTTATTGTTTAATTACTGAATAATAGTTGCCTTATCGATCAAAACGATCAGCGTGCAATCATTACAGGCATATGATAATATTGATTTATGCATGCTAATCTGTTAATTTGTTATTGCTATATACGCGAAAATGATTTGCATCTATTATCAACATATGCATTTAGATATATAGTTGAAAACACGTAATGAAACCAATAATGTGATTAGGCGATTATAAATAATCTAAAACTCATTAACCGGACATGGTGCATTCGTTGCGCTTTATCTTTTCTTATAATATCCGCACAATGATGTTAAAACTATTTATCTTGAACACTAGAGATCACTAAGTATTTATCCATATAATATTTATTGGTGATATCCGGAGACTCATATACACACAAGACTACTATTACTGGAGCATTTAATAGCTAATGTGAAAGAGCTTTGTACCTATATGTGTACGGGTGTATGTTTAAACATCCTAATTAGCACAACATGGTACACTTAGCATTAAGTACACCTGTTTTTTATTTTTCATGGCAGAAATGCCTTCGCAAATCTGCCTTCGCGAGGACTAAGACAGATTAAGTTGCACCTTCGTCGCTTTTTGACGGGGCGACGGAAATGCTTTCATACATTTCCACGACCCCGCCAGTGCCAGCTGTACCCTGCAGCCCTATCTCGAGGAGAGAATTCCTCTTTCCACATTTCTAAGAACACGTCGAAACATACATGCCCTTTCTTCTCAGCCTCTTATCGTCACCTAGGCAACGATTCCCCAGAATCCACCACATAAAAGCCATTGGCATCAAGAGAGAAAACTCCCGGCTCTCTGCAGTGCACCAACCATACGGTCCATACCATACGACGTAAGATATGGAGAGTAGCGAAACGCAATGGCCAACCTTACACTTCGGGCTGATCGGATGGGTAGGTTCCTCTTAGGTTCATCGTGGGTGACCAAGCTACGGCTACTGAGCCACTCAGCCACAACAAGGCAGGAACCTGTTCGGAGCAAGCATTAGGTACACCCAAACATCTATTCATATTATTACTATACAGTGTTAAAATACTTGAAATACTCACCTGTATACCACCGTATCCCTTTGGTCCCAAGAACTTTTCGCATTCATTAGCTATGTCGTTCCATTTCCACTCGAAGAGATGTACATTTACAGATCTCCCGGATGCATAGTATGGGTTTTTATAAGCCTCTATCAGTGTTATCAACGTTAAACCCAAAAATGAATATTTCCACTAAAAACATAAAAAATGATTTAGGCGTTTTTGTCAAAACGTTGCACAATGTGGTTTTTATCCTGATTATTTTTTACTTATTCTTCATCACAATCGTTATTAGTCGAAGCTAATAAAAATCGCTTTATAACTTTTCTGTTATCATATATTTTTTTTTTTCAGGGAAAGCTTTTTTAAAAAGCTGAAAGTAAGCATACCTATATTGCATTACAGCTTTCCAACATAAGATGGCTCTTATAATATATAATCCATAACAAACGCGTTGTTATTAGCTGGCGTATCCCTTACCATCTGATGAACGTTGCGCTCATTTTGTCGCTTAATTGAATAAAAAAAAAAGTAAAATGATCTCGGGGTCTAACGAGGTATGTAAAATCATACTTAAATTAACGAGCCATTCCATCCATTTAAATTTTTTTTTCGAACATTACATCATATTTAAGCTGTATACATATTTAGTATACATTATATCACTATAAAATGGAGAAGGACAACAAATAAGACATTTGTATTTTACCTAATTATTGTTGCACAGTCGTCTAGAATAAATTAAAGGAAAGGAATAAAGCATTCGAGGTATGTTAAACAAATTTAGAAATTTTGGGTTATTGAATATTCATCGGTCTCAATTATAGGTTGAAAGAAATGGGGACACGTCACTAGAGTTGTGATACCTTAATCTTAAACTTAAGGGACAGATCTACAAGTCGGTCGTTAGACCTGTAGTTTTATATAGAGCTGAGTGTTGGGTCACTAAGGGTCCGGATGAAAGAAGATGACATGTGGCCGAGATGCTAATGTTAAAATGGATGTGTAGTATTGCGGGGATGGATAAAATTAAGAATGAGTATATTAGAGAAAGTCTGAAAGTTGCTCCAGTGACAGAGTAATTGAGGCTGTAGGTTAGGGTGGTACGGGCAAGTTATGCGGAGGACTGAAGGACATATAACAAAGAAAGTAATGACAATGAACGTGGATGGCTATAAAGGTAGAGGAAGACCGAATAAAGTGCGGATGGATAGTGTGAAATATGACATTTGTAAAAAGAGAGTGAATTCAGATGTGACGGCTGATAGAGGGATATGGAAGAGAAGTACATATTGTGTCTACCCCACATAACTGGAAAAAGGGCATGAGGAAGAAGAAGGTCCTAATTATAATTTGTTAGCAATGTTAATGTTGATAAATCTTGGTACTTACCATCGTAATGAAATAACAACAACAAATCAAATACCAGTTCTGCAAGAAAATTGCTAATAAATACCTCAGACCGATTGCATAGACCACCAATTCATAATAATCTCCTGATGATAATGTTATCTCCCGATTATTTTAATGCCGATTTCTTTTAACCTACAAAGTGTACAAAAACTAATTATTGATTATCTATTTAAATAAATCAAATACAGTAATAAATTATTTCAATGTGCCCGGCGGTATAAAACCGCCCTTGCAGCCGGCCGCAGGGGGCAGCACAAACCCGTCCCCGGGCCCCCGGCCGCTCCGGTGAGCGCCAGTTATCCCAACCGGTATATGGTCCGGACCACTGTCGGTAGCGAGAGGTCACTTCCTATCGCCGCTACGAGCGCGGCCCTATCAATAATAAGCGCGGCCCTATCATGCTTTACAGAGGTCATCGAGCATTTTACCAAGGTCTTCCAGGGTCTCAGCCATAACTACGATATTATCGACTAAATGAAGGTGAGTCGTTTTTTTTTATAATATATTATCATGCCTTTTCCCGGTAGGAGTAGGCAGAGGCGAATAACCACCCCTTTTCGCCAGATATGGTCAGCTTAGGTTCCATGTAACAGGGGGCGAGCTTGTTGCCACTTTATTGGGGCCACCACACGCACACAAAGATGATTTCAGTGTGCGGGTTTCCTCACGATGTTTTCCTTCATCGTTTGTAATTTGCTGTTGTAACTAAAGTTTACAAATGTAAATAACTTAAATATTAAGTCATCGGTACATGCCGAGATTCGAACCATTAGACTAGCGAGCTACTGAGTCATGTACTCACCGTTTATATTGATGCCAAGTCCTTCCAAGTCCAAAAGCTTGAACACGTCTTCCAGCGCAGCTGTGAACACTTTCGGCAATATGACGTCGTCTTGCCTGACACCTCGCTGCAGCTGGATGGGTTTAGAGAAATGGTCCTGGAGACGGACTGTCATGATGGCGTTTTCGTACAGCGACTGCAACACTAGGATGTATCTATAGTCTAAATATTTGGTACCTCTGGACTGACAGAAGCACTGCCCAAACTCGACAGAGTCAAAGGCTTTTTCATAGTCCACAAACGCTAAGGATAGAGGCAAGTTGTACTCCTCTGTCTTCTGTATGACTTGCCGCAACGTATGTATGTGGTCTATGGAACTGAAGCCTTTTCTGAATCCGGCCTGTTCAGGAGGCTGGAAATCGTCAAAGCTGCGTTCGAGACGATTCGTTATGACTCTAGAAAACAGCTTATATATGTGGCTCAAAAGTGTCATGGGTCGATAGTTCTTCAACTCGATCCTTAACCCTTTTTGAAGAAGAGTTTCACCACACCCCTGTGCCACGCTTTTGTCGTTTTGCCCTCGAGTATGATAGAGTTAAATAGCTTCTGAAGGACCATCAGCACTGGTCGTCCGCCTGCTTTCAGAAGCTCAGCGGTAACTCCATCATCACCCGGCGCCTTATTGTTCTTCAGCTGTTTTAGAGCCATACTAATCTCGTGCAGGCTGACGTCCGGGATATCTTCGGTATAGTGTCGGGTTAATTTGGCTCTTGGATCGGTGACCTGATTGTTGACATGTGCTTGTGATGTCGTGTAAAGTTGTCCGTAGAAATCTTCTATATCAGCAAGAAACTCAACGTGGGAGATAATGATTCTGCTATCCCCAGTCTTCAGCTTAGTCACCATGCTCTGTCCAAGAGCAGAAACTCTAGCGAAGACTTTGGAGCCTTGGATACGCTCAATTGCCTCTTTAATACAATTTGTATTAAATCTGCGTAGGTCGCGAGTCAGTGACTTAGAGATTTGCTTGTTGAGCCGCCGACAGCGAGAAGCGTCTTCCGAAGACTGCAGAACCATCCCTCGTCTTTCCTCCATAAGCTTGAGAGTCGGCTCAGAGAGTTTTTTTACTTCTTTTGGTTCGGCTAGGTTTAAAGAAGCTCGACCCCACAAAACGGACAGTTTCCACGAACCTGTCATTATAAGTGTCCACATCAGTGCAGCTCTCTAGGCATACGAAACGATTTTGTAATTCGAGTTGAAAGTGCTCAGGGTTTTGGATCTCGGCGGTACCTGGGCGGAGCGTGGACTTTATCAATCGATATCTCTCGTACACTTTTAGATTTAATGTGCCTCTTACCATTCGTTGATCACTTCCTGTGTTGAATGAGTTGATCACTGAAACATCATTAAATATTCTAGTTTTTGTCGACATGACGAAGTCGATCTCATTTTTTATGGTACCGTCCGGACTCTTCCAGGTCCACTTCCGATACTGCGGTTTCCTGAAGAAGGAGTTCATCATGTACAGACCTTCCTTCTCTAAGAAGTCGGCCAGCATGTAACCGCGGTAGTTCCGGATTCCTTCACCAAAGTGCCCCACTTTCAACTCCTCACCGCAACGTTTGCCTAGCTTTGCATTGAAATCTCCCATGACAATGGTGTAATGAATGAGTACTAGAAAAATTCATTGCCCGAGAGATGTCCTCATACATTACTTCGGTTTCCTCGTCAGGGTGCGTCGAGGTTGACGTCTATAACTGTATGACCTTCAGCGAATACCGTTTAGTGATTCTGAGTATAAGGTACGCTACTCTATTCGATACACTCGCGATCTGTACACGAAAGACCTGTGGACGATGAACCCGACACCGCCCTGGGACAGTTGTTCGCCCTCTCGGAAATATTCTGTTTTCAATAAAATTTTAAATTAATGCTATGAACTAAACTCACAACCAAAAAAATAATTGTAAACTTATTTAATGACATTTTTCTAAAAACTTTCGAGGAATAAAAGATTTCCATGTGAAATATGATAAAAACCTAACGACCTAGCATGGATTCTTATTTGTAATGTTTCCCTGTTACAGAACCGAAAAATGAAAGGCTGAATGGTTTCTTACCTTTGGCTATCTCGATTGAGACGATTTGAAGCACAGAGAACTGTAATTTAATACTAGACGTGGGTTATAACAGGTGAAACATAATATCTGTTATTACTGTTATTGTTATGCAATTATAATAGGTACCAAATATAATAGGTATAATAAGTAATTTAATAACAGAAAAGGTATTAAATTACAAGTCTTATTATTTTCAACTACGGCCTATTAGTCTGGTTATAATACTAGGTGCATCTCTTTTTAGCACCAATATTTACAAAGATTGGTGGTTGGTGTTAGCGAGATATATTAATCAACGAAATAACAGGTAACTCGAACAAATTAAGAAGTGACGTTTCGCGGATAATTATCTCCTTATAAGACTATAATTACTATGATTCGGGTTATAATACTAAGTGCTTCTCGTTTTAGCAACAGTATATACAATAGGTGTGAGCGAGATAAATTAATCAACGAAATAACAGTTAACACGAACTAATTAACGAGTGACGTGTCTACAATCATATCTTCTAATTATATAACATTTTCTATTTTACGGATTAAAATACTAGGTGCGTTTTGTTTTAACAACAGTCTATCAAATGGGTGTGAGCGAGATAGATTAATCAACCATGTAAGTACTGTGTCAACTTTTCTGTTATTTCTTTCTATGTTAGTGACAGGCTGTTATCAAAACTGAAAATGTTGATTGTTGACAGTAGTTGAATAAGTTGTAAAAGTATAATAAATTATAAATAGTATTTTTTAATCAATATTAATGACATCGCAAGGACAACTGTTATCTTCGAATACTTATAATTTATATATATTATTGTAAATATACCTCACTCCTATTTAATACTGTGCTGATTTAAACAATAAGCAAACAATAGTTTTAAAAATGCAATATAGTAAACATTGATAATTCTTGGCAATTGTAATTTCACTAAAATCTTTGCCATGAATCGACAATTGAGTGACTGTACCACAGTTGGTGTTAAAAGAAAAAGTTTTTGTAAATTGGCGACAATTAAAACGAATACAAATATAAGAGATAATGTAATAGACCTGTGCAGTGATAAAGAAGATTCAGAATCGGAAAATGAATCAGATGTTTCTTCTAAATCCTGTTCTGAAATTTTATATTCCGCTAAACAAAATAAAAATAGAAATGATTCTGAAACAACGATAATTTATTTACCTAGGACTCCGAAAAAAACTCCGCAAAGTCCGTCGTGTGGACAACTACACAGCCCCACTTCCATAAAAAAATTTTTTTCTCCTTCTAAAAATCGCAAAATTATATCACCACAAAAGAAAAAAAAAAATTTGAATAATGTTTTTTCAAACATACATTCTTCTCTTGTTGATCAGCCCATCCCAGAGGATTCGAAAAGTTATGATGACAAGAGTGAGTTATTTTTTTATTTTCTCAATTAAAAAACAACTAGTAATAATATTTAAAATTAATTAATTTTATAATTTTCTGTGCAGCTCAGTTTCTTTTGATAACCATATGTAAATATCTTAAGAATGACAGTCTTCGATCTCTATTACCTGAAGATGTAGACAAACTACTCTCTAAATGCACAACAATTGTAAAACCAGGTATGAGACTTGTCTGTAGATTGTATTGGCGAAAAAGAGGCTGGTACAGAAAGGATAGTATAAGAAAAATTGCAATTGATAATGATGATTCACAATTCGAATTAATGGTTAATTCTCTAGTGGAACATAACATTGTTGAAACGTCTAAGCATAATGGTAAGTGATTTTATTTTAAGTATACATAATACTAGTCCATTATTAATTTTTGACCATCATGAATGCAATAATTGTTACAATACCATTAGCTATTTTACCACACAATATATTATGTAAAATACAAATTACTATATCTATATTTACTTTAATATGTTTTAAGTATGTGGCATATTATTTATTCACTATAGATCTGTCACACATTTACTTGTACAAACCTTAAGTACAGAATCTTGCAAAACAGTTTTATTGCTATATAGCTAAGATCATAATAATACATACATATATACATTTTATGTCTCATTCCCAATGGAGTAGACAGACACCAACTCTCTCCACTTGCAACGATATAATAATACAAGTGCAACGTTAACTTCAGAAGTTTTATTCAAAAAAAATTTCATGTTGAATATTCAATATTTATGCAGTTTTAATATTAAAAGATGTGTTATTGCATGTTTGTGATAATTTGCAGACAATTTGTTAAATTTTGATGATCTGGTTCAAATTTTAAAAGCTGATGAATTAAAGAATATTTGCAAAGAATTTAAATTAAAAGTACAGAACAAAGAAAGTGCAATTAGATCTCTGAAAAATTTTGCTTTACGCAAGACTGATATAACTACCTACATTATTGGTGCAAAGAGTGACAATCAAAACAGAGTATTGAGAATGTAAGTCACATTTATGACATTTGTATTGTCAAACAGATATTTAAGTTTTTTAAATGAATTTTTTTTTTTAAAAAAATAATGTATTTTCCAAATCTAGCAGACTAATATTATTATATTATTTTTTTTTTCATTAAAGTGACAAGACAGGCAAGTTGTGAAGATATGACTTGATAGTAAGTGATACACATGCTCATTACAATGTGACACTAGTTAGTATGGTAAATGCTGCATCACATTGTACTTGTCACTTTGAGATTGAAGAAGTCTCATCATCCCAGTAATAACATACATACATATATACCTCGCCCCATTCCCAGTGGGGTGAGCAGAGACCACCTCGCTCCACTTGCTACAATCCTGGCACACCTCTCTCTCCCAATAATAACACTAGCTAGCCTTTTAAACTGCAACACAGTAATATGAGGCACTCTACTGTTTAACGGTGTAAATAGAAGCTGTGGTCGTACTAATGTTATCCTTCTTTCATGATTGAAACCTTCCACTAATAAAAATTGTAATATTGTCACTATATTATCTATGAAGGCTGAAACATAAAGCAGGGATATGCTACAAATTAAGTGAAATTGCCCACATTGCTGTTACAAAGTTGCTATATCTCATGAACTTGGGAATAGACTACAGTGTTATAAGAGAAAAGAAGTTGGAGCTTATGTTTATAAATAGCAAAGTGAATAACGAAACTTACCCAATTGATGAGACCCTGGGCTTAGACAATGCAAGTGTTGTTTTCAATGATAGATATGAATTCGAAAGGTACTGTTATTATTTAAAATTTTTGCTGGTTTTTATCTAATTTTAATTTATAAATAATCTACGATAGTACAAAAAAATGTGATCGACCAAGTTTGATTAGACTGTTTACGTGCACAGATTTATGATACATAAATTAATAACTAATAGATAGAAACTCATGTAAATGCTATATGTGGTACAGAAGGTAGACTTAATGCCTAGATTGTATTCTCGTCAAACCTGGAAGATGTTTTTAATGTCAAGTGTAATAAATACATACAATAACATAAATTTTACTCTAATAACATAATAAGGTCTTTCAGCTATTACAATGCATGTCTTATATTTGAGAAATGGGAAGCAGCCAATTCTTCTAATGAGAAACTTGCGATTATCTCAAAAGTTTTTGATATGTACAAGAATATTACAGAAGAAGATATGAAAACGTAAGTTTACTAGTTACAAATATTAACAGAAAACCTACCGTCTAGTTAAGTAACATCACAACACAATGTAGTGGAGTATAGCTACTATATAGTTAATATCCCAATTACCTCATCAGTCAAACAAATAAAAAATATCAGAAATTTTAATATGTAAATAATAATTATCAATTTTCAGTTACAAATCGTTACCACTATGGCTACGAAGATTCACACCGGCTTATGAATATGTTAAGATACTTGATAGTGGTGTGCAAGAGCTAAAGAAAGCGAAGAATGAACAATGTTACTCATCAGCACTGGATATACTCAGTACATTGATATCACAATCTACATTCAGGGAGCACAATAAAGCCGAGTGGTATGCAGAGAAGGCTCTCATTTTAGACAAACACATGAACTGTAATGATCAGGTACAACTTTCTACCATTTTTTAGCACTGCACAGCATTTACAAGCACAGTGCCTTCTCTACCGTCAAGTGGCAAATTGAGAACACTATTTGGATACATCTTATTTAAACTGGTCTACAGAATTGAAAATTCTAAATATCCTCACATTGTTTTCCTAACAATATTTGTTTTGATGGTGCGAATAAATTGCCTGTAAATCATTTAGTTGTAAGGAAAAAGTTAACAAATGAAAGCCAGAGCATTCCGAGGGACCAAGCATTACCTACAATGACCACATTGTCAATAAATACCATTTGCAATTAGGATTTTTAACTCATAGCAGATACAAAATAAAGGAGTACAAATTACTTGTTATGGAACTAATTATAATTAGGCTGTTTTAAATTTTTTTTATTGTAGGCTGCTGAAGTTTTACTCCGAGGACTCGCTTCAGATTTGCCTGAAGAAACGAAACACGTCATGCATCTGCGAGCTAAGAAAATAGCGACTGTCAAATGTAAAGAGCTTAGCGATAAGTTAAGGGAGGAACTGTTGAATCACGCCGCCAACAATCTTATCAAAGAAACCGACTTCGAAGCAATACACGTAAACCATAAACCAATGGAGTGAGTCTGTTTGTATAATATTGTTGAATTTTTAACCTCCATGGCCATTCGGTTAAGATGCTTTCCTCTTTAGACTAAACGTAAGGTCCTATAAAAATAAAAACTGTAGGTCGCTGTTACCTGAACCCTCTAGACAGGTAAAAAAACTCGTCCGTAACCCTACGCTGCGGGCGTAGGGTTACGGACGAGTTTTTTTATTTGTTGTAGTTCCTCTGCATATTGTGGGCCAGGGCCTTTTAATTTCATCTTTTCGTTTACCATCTTTAAATTTTTCCATCATTGTTACACTTTATCATCGTGGACGAGAAGTTATGGCTGACCATAAAACGTCTAAAATCTCGGAACAGAAACCAGGTCCTGACGGCATTCATATTCGGTTTTGGATAATAGCTCTAGCTGCCGGCTTAAGAGTTAGATCGAGATAGCTATTCACCTGCTGCTACTGCACAGGCGTGTTCTGTACCGGATGGAAGGATACTAGAATGGTGCTCGTAAAGAAGAACGGTAGGCACGCGAACTCTGCATCATCGTTGCTGGATGGAGCTGGTATCGATTTGAGAGTATAATTGCTGAACGCCTCAAAGTGCGCCTGCGTCAAGTATGTCCCGAACTGTCAGATGGCCAGTACGGTTTCCGGCGAGCGAGATCGACTGTGGACACGATTCTTCGCGTCCGAGAGCGGTCGCAGCGGGTGGTGACAATCCAGGAGTTGGGACTTCGGATAGCACCTAATAAGACTGAAGCACTATGATTCCATAAGCTCCCTACAACAAGGGAACCACCCAGCTTCTTGGTTCCCGTAGATGACGTGCTTGTCCGGGTGGGATCGGTGATGAAATATCTTGGTCTCACTTTAGACAGGCGATAGAGGTTAGAGGAGCACTTCAACCGCTTGATCGTTAGGATTGAGAAGTATTGGGTGTTCTGCATAGACTGCTGGCTAATCTCGAGGGCTCCAGGGAAATAGTTCGCTGCCTCTTTGCGGGCATCATACGATCAAACACAGGCAAGAGCGCCGAGGCGCTTCGGAGGGTTGGAGAGAGAGGCTTGCAACCAAGAAGCTCCAGCCCGTCCACCTTGTGGTCTTGAGCTATTATATTAAAAATAGAACTAAGGTATTCCCCGCTTGTTGTACAAGGCGACTAAAAGAATCCTCGAGTTCGTAAGTTTTGAGGATAGGAGCCCTCGACACAACACGAAAGAGGCGGACCTTCGGAGAACTTAAGGGCTTTGCCTTTCCGTGGGATGTTTTGCGTTCCTTAGGAGATCCTAGAGCCCTCCTAATGCACTGACGTAGACCACCGAAGGAATTTTAGTAGGTAGAAATCCGACAAATTTATCTTCCCTCCTAAAAGTCTTATCTTTTAAAATTTTCCCCGCTATAACAAAAAAAAGGCAGGGACCACCGCAGCACTTGTTTCCATGGAAAAATAGTTGTATGGCAAACATTATTGAGTTCCGGTTTGAAGGGCTATGTAGCAAGTGAAATTACTGAGACCGATGCCGACACAACATATTATGTCTGCAGGCCACTAACTCAATTTCATGCAGTGTATGTCATCTTAACAGAAGAGCATACATCTCAATTACCAGGAGAACGTCTTTATGAAATAAAAAAAAAATTATCAATGTATTTTTTGGTAAACGTCATAATCATCATACATACACATATATATCACCCCTCGTTCCCAATGGGGTAGGCAGTGACCATCTCTTCCCACTTGCTACGATCCTGGCACACCTCTCTCGCTTCCTCCACTATCATGAGCGTCTTCATGCATACTCGTCGGTTGCGAGTACTCTTGGTAATCATCATCATCATTAACAGCCGATAGTCGTCCACTGCTGGACATAGGCCTCCGCCAAAGATCTCCACAACGATCGACCTTACGCTGCCCGCATCCAGCTGCTTCACGCAACGCCGTAATAAAACAAAATGTAACAGAAATAATTCATATTACAGAAACTTCTACAAAGGAGGCAAAATTAAATTCCAAACGTTCACCGCGGATGGCGAGCGCGTGGTGAAGGAGGCCGAGGAGTTCTGTATCGATCACTATCTCACCAGCTATCCCTATACTGACGGTACTTCAAACATCCCGTTCATCACACGGCTTCAAGACATTCGACCGAGTCGAGGAGGCAACGATTCCACTCAGAAATTTCTCAATGGCCGATTACTTTGAAATGTTCCGGTTCGAAAGGCTCTAATGAAATTACTGGGATAACGAGACTTAACGTCTTATATGTTAGGGCGACGAGTGCACCATGGTTTCGTGTGCCAGCCCACTTTGAGGGCCACTGACTGATCAGTTGTCCTGTTCGTTACAGGGCTTCGTCGATTCTTTTTTTTTTTTTTTAAATAAAATGTATCTGTAATAGTTGTTAATATTCCAGGAAAGCATTGGGAGGGGAAAATTATAACGACAATATTCTTCCTTCTATTCTGGGACATAATTTATATGAAGATGCCCTGCATCAGAGGCATATTCCTCTCGCAGTTCCAAACTTACCCGATGGACTTGTTCACTGAAAGTTTCTACGTAAACCGGAAGACTCTAGTGGACGAGAGATTGGACATGATACAGAATTCTCCTATGGAGGAGATCTTGGCACAGATGCAGGAGACGTGGACCAAGAGGCCAGAGTGTAAGTTACATTACTTTTAAAGCTGACACCAAGTTAATATTTACAGTTATCACTTCCCATGCTGTCCATAATTATTGTTTGGACATGTCGTTATTAAGTCATTAGATAGATTACTTAGGTAATTAGATATTGTTAATGACTTAGATACAAATAATTTACTTGCTAACAGGCATTTTGTGTTGGAAAGATATCTTCAAAAGATTTTTTTTTTTATTCAACTAAGCAACGAGATAAGCGGACGATTACCTGTTTTTTTTCTAATACAGCATTCCCTCAGTTTTGTTGGGCTTGGTGCCTATATTTTCTTAACTTTTTTTTAATTATTTTTTTCTCAATTTACTCTCTTTTCTACTCTCATACCAGTTCTCACTTTTGTATTCACTCTCACATTCTCCATTCTATTTCCTCATTGCATTTCGTTCTCTTAAATAAGTAAGGGCAGCCGTTGATTACTATCATGTACAACGTTCACCTGATAGTAAGTGATATGCCTGCTCATAACAATATGGCGCCAGTTAGTATGGTATACACTGCACTACATTACGTTCGTCGCCTTAACGCTTAAGATGTTGTGTCTCATTAGCGCAGTAATTTCATTAGCAACAGTGCCTTTTAAACCAGAACGCAGTAGTAGAAGAGAAAAAGAAGAGCGAGGTGATATATGCCACGGTCTCCGGCAACAGAGGCCTACCACGTGTAGGTGGATACCTTAGATCTATGGGAGTGTCAGGTTATGTGGGACATCGACCCGACTTCCACAGTGGTCACGTCCAGTGCTTTAGGAGGGACTCTCGCAGAACGCACCAGCGCCTTCGTACAGTTTGCCTAAGCAGACAGCAAGTATGGGAGACGACTTCCTTAGCACCTTCACAATCAGTGACGAGACCTTCGTGATCGCTAGTAGGGGGGGTATTCTTTCAATTAGAAAACGTTCACCTTCCAGGCGAGCTGTCGGGTATAACTCGTAACATCGGTTGGGATAACATCGCCTCAGTGTGCACATGCCTCGGAGCTGTCGCCGTCGCCGCCATTTGCCGGCGGCTGGTGTTGAACTACCGTTACGCGCACAGTGGATTCCCCGACCTTACGCTGTGGAACAGTCATACTGGACAGGTACCTTTTTAAAAGACCTCATAAAACTAGCCCTGTAGGCATGAACATGGACTTATGGATGACATGGTGGTATAAGAGATACTGGATACTGTTGGGTATCCAGTGCTTATTTGCCAGTTGCTTAGGGCCATAAGAGAAAAATCAGTACAAAAAAAATCAGGACTTTTACTAGTTAATAGTAATGTGCTCATTGTTTACTTGAAGACAGTGTCGTCATACTTTTTATACTGGTAGTCTAATATAATGTAATGTAAAAAATCATCTGGCCTCCATTAGTGCGGTGGGTAAGATCTAACTACAGCCCTGTCACACGGAAGTCCCCCGGTTCGATACTGAGGCCACAAGTTACGGAGTTAGCTTGGTGTTAAGGTTTTTCCAAACCCACCTGGCTAGTACCATCTCCAGACAGGTGGAACAGCGATTCTGTTAGCAGGCCGGAATCTCAATGTGAAAGTATTAGGTAGTCGAGTCAGGTGGGGTTGAGGATATACCATCAGCATATTTCACTATTCGATATGCTTGTTTGCTCTTACAAATTTAATGGTTGTGATGACTTCAGATCAAGTTCGTGGAAGTGAAGACGGATTCGGACAAGCCTTCAATCAAGCAGCTGCAGTGGATGCAGTACCTGCGCGGCTGCGGCGTACCCGTCGAGTTCTGCTACGTGGGTATTAACACTACGCGGTGCAAGGCGCGCACCCATCCGTGATCCACGCGAACACATATATCCTGTCTTGTAAAATCCATCATGTTAACTCGTTTCTTTATTATATAGATTTTTTTTTACTACAGCCATATTTTATTATGAACGGCGATATTATATTATATATATATATTCTAAGAGTCAAAAGGCGCGAGGAATTTTTCGACTGGTTTCACCAGCACTAGGCGCCGGCCTCCGCACGAGAGTAATGACGCCTGTACCGGACGAGGGTTTCGTACGGTGCGAACGACTTCGTACAACACGCAAAAATAAGTGTTTGCAGGAGCAGTTGTATTGCAGAATTTGTGAAAGTCTAACATCATTTGTAATTTACCTAATTAATTAAATCACTTGTGTTCGGATTGAACATTTGATTAAATAATTCATTTGTGCGAACATTTTGTAAAATTTGTATAATAAAAGTTATTGTTTCCGGCCTGACTTCATTTCTTTTTATAATAAATATATATATATATATATGTCTATTACTGGACACAGGCCTCCCCTAAAAAGTCTTTACACAGATCGGTCACCAGCCGACTTGTCGTCTGTAGGGGTTCATATGGGGGGGACGTGGGCCATTTCCCACCACGCTGACCTAATGCGAGTTGATGGGAGCCAGAGCCTCGTTTGTTCATTACCTGGGTACACTACGAACAGGCAATGTTGTCTTGGGTATACATTTCCTTTCATTTATATATATATGAAGGAAATCCGTTTTTCATTATATATACTTATATAATGAAAATGGGTTTTGAAAACTATTGAAGGGTGAGGAAAACTAGTGAACGAATCAACATACGACATGAGCATTCGATACGAAATGATTTGTAGATATTATAAATAAACTATATATTTTACATACATACATACTTCAATGTTATTACATATATTGAAAATAATAGATCCTTCATCATTATAAAAGAAAAATATAAGTATCCATTTCGAATTGTTTATGCGGTTGCTAAATATTTGATTGTCAACTCTTGTGATAAGTCTGAACGAAATAAATTACAAAACTAATTTCTCGAAATCATTGGCAAAAACCAAAATAACTCAAGATGTCGATGACGCCCGCTTACATTATATAATATGTTGTTAGAACTGTAGCGTTCTTTTCCGAAAATAAACAAAAAAGGGATATGTGCATTTTTCTTCAATTTCCTTCACCTCATTGGTTTACATAAAATGGCTGTTTTGATTTTATTGGAAAATACTTTTTCACTTACTTGTCTATCTTCCGACCATTACTAGTGCGACCGCACAAATAATAGTAAATATGGACATGTCACGGGATCTCCGGAACTATTAGACGTAAATATTCAGAATTCAGTTGAGATAATGCATCTGCCATTTAGACGTCTGCTAAGAATGGATTATACCAAAAATTCTCCAAAAGGAGTTGCTAAGCGATCGATTTATCATACAATATGAAGTATATAATATAACGATATTATAGTTTGATACGTACGTGAGGATTAACTGTGAAAGTAGCAAATTTTATATCACTAAACATAACATGAGGTTAGCTTTCATTTTCAATGAAATAAAACAAGAAGGTTATCGAAAAAAAACTGATTCGCCACGAAATTATGAAAAAAATCATGTGACGTTCGTTTGATGTAATTATTTTGAAGTTTTACAACACCCGCTAACACAAGAAATAAATCGATTCTCAGTAAATATAATTAAGAACGTGTACAACCGGAAACGTATATCAACAGCTGGGGCGAATATGTTCACGGTTTTCGTTCCATTGATCGCAATGTCCGCCGTGTCGGCAATTTCGGTTCTGTTCTTGTACTGCAAAAGCAAGACCGACAGAAGAAAAGGTTACATGGACGTCAAGGAGAAACCCTGAAGCCAGTTATATCGTGAAGAGTTAATGTTCTAGTTTTTTATCGTAACGTATTTATAACTATTTTTATTTTCTGTACGAAATGAAACGCTTTTTGTAATGAGTTTGATTTATTTCTAAAATCTATATACGGTGTACATATATATAAAAAAAAAATAACATTTATATACATCTCAACAGTAAAATTGATAAGACAAGAAGGCACTTTATATTAAGTCTTATCGTTTACATAGTTCCTATACCTACATCCTTTACGGATTCAAAACAACTTTCACCCCCTACATTATATATCTATATCAACACCAACAACACTTTGTGAAATAAAATTGAGCATTTTACTATAAATATATTAATTGGCAAAGATTTCTCTACGTTCGCTCGCAGCATCCCTGTTGGCACTGGTCTTGCGCTGGGTAAGTGAGCACCGAACGGCGCCATCACTACCATGAGCATGATGCATACATAGGTTTAAACAGCAGTGTTAATAGTTCTCGTTTCAAAAGTTATTATAAAAATACTAATAACATCTTAACCATCACCTACATTTAAACTTTAATGGTAACATAGAACAAATATAAAACACATTAAAAATTATTGCTCTTCTCATAGCTCACGCAACAATAAAAAATTTGAAGAAATTTATTTGGGATGGAACTCGCGCGTCGCATCAACACTGACGCAGCACGTGTAGTGTGCACTACCTGTGAGATCTTCGTGTCATTTATAAATGAAATGAACAACCCTCTTTAAATTTCCCACTGCTGAGACTCGAGAGCCGTAGCCCGCTCGTCCAAGTGCAGTTCAGTTGATATTTATAAATTCTTGTAATCTAGAAATAAATATATATTTTTTTTGTAAATGTGACATGATTTGAAGTTTTATTAAAAACTACTTACTTCATTCTAATCAATTCCTTCCACATTAAACAATTCCAAACAACAGTTTTAATAAAGCTTAAATATTAGTATATTGTAGAGCGATTTGTTTCTTATAAATATATGAAATTAATGATTTCGGCGAAAAAAAGAAAATAAATAATTATACAAACTAATTCACTACCAGCGATTAAATATAGTTTACGAGAGTAATAAAAAATAATGCTTACATTTTATATACGCAGTGTATAAACTCTAAAACTGGCAAAAATATATATTTATAATAAAAACCACATCCAACGGAATACGTTGAGGATGTTTCGTATTAAATATAAAAACTTTTTCTTGTACCAAAGAAAAAAATAGAAATTATTCGATGAAACGACGAGACCAACATGTCGTTCACCTGATGGCAAATGATACGAGGTTTCGAGCTGGTAAGAATGATGTAGACAGCACCACAATGTGCTCGTCGTCTCCAGACATGACATGTAACGTTTTCCTATTTCTTTTACTACTAAGAGCGCACTTTAAACCGGAACGCGTTAATATTTACATTACTGTGTGGCGGAAGAATCGCGCTGCGATGGTTCCAACTTAGACGGTCTCCAGCAAGAGACACCTTACCACCAATATTCATATGACAGATATATCTTTTAATAACAATATTCTAAGGCACTCGTTCTCTCTTCAGTGTTGCACTTTTACGTAAAGCCTCTTCGGACGGCGCCGGATGCCCGTGTCAGTTTATAACAGGGTGATGTCCGGCGACTTCATCAGTCGAGACGTTGGTTCCGGACTCCTGTGAAAAATATCATTATCTATAATGAGCTAACAATCATAATATACCATACAAAGTTAACTACTTTCTCTCTCAACTATAATGTGTCTCCCATTGCTCATAATCGATGCCATGTGAAGAATCGTTTTAATTTCTGGTAGGGTTTTTCCCACCCGCTTGGTTAGCTACCACCCTCATACTAAAAATCTGGACCCACCACACCAATGTTGGTCACTCTGAAACATATGGAAGGCAGAATACTTTGCGGGCGCGTTTACCAATCAATCAATGTATCTTTGCCATATCCTTATTAATACTCCTGCCAAAGACCCCGCATAGATGGAAAAAGTTCCAGCTATATGGGGTCGGCACAGTACGTACTTCTCTTCCATATTTCTCTCAGCCTTCATATCTGAATTCACACTCTTCCTTCACATGACATCTTTCACACGATCCATCCACACTTTCTTCGATCTTCCTCTACCCTTGTAACCATCCACGTTCATTTTCATTACTTTACATCCCCCCGCATAACATGCCCGTACCATGCTAACCTCTTGCCTTAATTTCTCTGTAACTGGAACTTTCAGACTTCCTCTAATAAACTCATTCTTAATTTTATCCATCCTCGCAACACCACACATCCATCTTAACATTCCGCGCTTTACCATACGTAAACAATAACTAAAAAATATTTTATTAGCGAAAATATTTAGTTACATGTCGGGCTCCTGCTTGAAAACAGAGATCTCGTACTGCTGCGGCTCTTGCAGCGGCAGCTGGGGCACCAGCGGCGGCGGGGAGACGCCAGCCGCGCCGCCGCCCACCGCGCCTCCACCGGCGCTGGCAACGCTCTCCTCCACAACATTCGGCTCTGAGGATGCTCCTGTACAAAAACACGTGATTTTCTAACAAAAATCTAAACACAGAATTGTTTCAAGAAAACTTTAAATTTAGTTTCTAATAATGTCGGACGAAATGTGCCAGACGTTCATCTGATGGTAAGTGATACTCCTTATCATTATATTAATATGGCGGTCGTTAGGATGATATATACTGCACCATCTTGTACTTGTCCTCTTGACACAGGATGCTAAGGCTCGTTAGCGCAGTAATTTCACTAACTACAACGCCCTTAAATCCGGAACACAGTAACAATTGCATCCTGTAGTTCGGCGGCAGAAATAGCAGGTACGAGGGAATCTACCTAGACGGTCTCTGGCAACAGACCTCTACCACCATCATCCCTATACATGGATATGGATTTTATGATACATTAATGTTTACTCAATTTGTAACTTCAATTTTCAATTACATCTATAATTGACTGTATCTGACGGAGGAGCCTTCAATCAGCGACGTATCTCACCTCCGAGCAGCATCTCCTGCAGCAGGCTGTCTACATGCGCGACGCCGAAGAGTTTCGCAAACTGTATCTGCTCGATCATCTGCCACGTAATGCTCTGCAGCGGCGGCAGGCATAGGAGCAGCTCGCCGAACCGCCCGCGCCCGTCGTACTGACGATCGCTGATGTAGTCCTCCAGGTTGATCTGCACCTGGTACCGGAGCTGCTTGATCTTATGCGGTTGCGAGAGCCCCTTCGCGTCTGAAGACAACACCGAACGAGAATCAGAATTGGAGTAAAACTATCTTATATACTAACAAGATATTACGCTCTTGTTCTCTTCTCAACCCTTAAATGGGAGAGCATACCGTGTGGCGTAAAGTCCGCCTTTGTATGGTTATTTTTATATACAAACGAAGTTTTTAAATAAACAAATATACGTACTAGGATCGAAAAAAACTATAGCCTTCAGACAGGCAAACTCCGTGTCGTCGATATCGATCTCGCGCAGTGGCTTCACGATCTCGTCCATCACTCGTATCCCAATCATACTGATGTCTATGTCCATCCGTTCGTCTGGAAAAAAAAAATAACAATACAAATATAATAGGTTGTCAAATATCTCCCTTCCGCCTTTTTGTCTTTTTTAATTTCGCGGCTATGTACAAAGCGCTACAGAGCTCGTATCTGGCAATACTATACATAATTTGAAAGGTCTTGACATAACCTACAAAACGACGCTATGCATAATTAGTTTGGATATTGCGTTCAACAGTTATAGACGTGTAAACATGGAGTTCATTAACGCCGAAATTCGCGCTATTTTAAAGTTTTCCTTCGTTAAAGGCAAATCCGCTAGAGAAACGTTCCGTGAGATTAATGGTGTTTTGGGGGATGGTACTCTTTCACTTCGAACCGCGGAGGAATGGTTTCGACGATTCAGAGCCGGTGAAAACGACACCATGGATAAGCCAGCCGGCGGAAGACCTGTGACGACAAATACCGATCAAATCATGGACTACATCGAGTTAGACCGGCATGTGGCATCTCGTGACTTCGCCCAGGAGATGGGAGTTAGTCACCAAACCATTTTAAACCATCCGCAGAAGGCTGGATACAAAAAAAACCTTGATGTTTGGGTGCCGCATGATTTGACGCAAAAAAACCTTCTGGACCGAATCAACGCCTGCGATATGCTGCTGAAACGGAACGAACTCGACCCATTCTTGAAGCGGATGGTGACTGGCGACGAAAAATGGATCACATACGACAATATCAAGCGAAAACGGTCGTGGTCGAAGGCCGGTGAATCGTCCCAAACAGTGGCCAAGCCGGGATTGACGGCCAGGAAGGTTTTGCTGTGTGTTTGGTGGGATTGGAAGGGAATCATCCACTATGAGCTGCTCCCATATGGCCAGACGCTTAATTCTACCATCTACTGCGAACAACTGGACCGCTTGAAGCAGGCGATCGACCAGAAGCGTCCAGAATTGGCCAACAGGAAGGGTGTAGTGTTCCACCAGGACAACGCCAGACCACACACTTCGTTGATGACTCGTCAGAAGCTACGGGGGCTCGGATGGGAGGTTTTATCGCATCCACCATATAGCCCGGACATAGCGCCAAGTGATTACCACCTGTTCCTGTCCATGGTGAACGCCCTTGGTGGTGTAAAGTTGAACTCAAAAGAGGCTTGTGAAAAGTGGCTGTCCGAGTTCTTCGCAAATAAGGAGGGGTGCTTCTAAGATGGAGGTATTATGAAGTTGCCGTCTAGATGGAAACAGATTAACGAACAAAACGGCGCATATTTGAACTAAATCCGATCACTGTAACACTTTTTATAAAGCATTGAATAAAGAGCAAAAAAGCGGAAGGGAGATATTTGACAACCTTATATCTTTAATCATCAGTCGACAAACACCTCACAATTAAATACCTTGTTTAAAAATCTTTAAATCGATACTTCATGAGATCGATAATCCATTGTGGGGGTAGCAGAATAAACAAATTTTTCAGATGTATATTAAAACGATGCTTTTCGAGATTTTTTTTTAGTTTATTACTGCGAATCAAATCAATGGGAACTGACACTGGTTATCGCGGATACAAAGCGATCCCAAGTTATAGAGGATAAGTAGAAAAAAACAATTAATTTAGTTTATCTTCAAAAGCAGTATGACATAAAACATAATAGGCACTAAAATGTTTTTAGTATATTATAACAGAAATAAATATAACTTTTGCCCGTACTAAAGATATGTATTGGTTAGTAATAGTACTGTTCATTTGCACATTATAGCCGCCTAACTAACAATGTATCAGGATCATAAACAAATCCGCACTTACGGAGAGTGCTGATAACCTAAATCGAACGTCGCCATCGCCCCCCACCTGTCGTGTGGACATTGACAGTTGAAGAGTTTCGACGCCAAGTCTATAAGAGGAACAAAGTACGAGCACACTGCAAACAGGAATAGCGGCACGGAACTTATCACCCGCTGGCACACGCCACGAATATAAAGTAATATATATATATATATATATATATATATATATATATATCAGATAAATATTATAAATATATATTCCTCATAACACATCGGACATGCGGAGAACGACCCATAATATAAACATTTATATATAATCTACTCTAGCTGTTCCCCACCCGCTTTGCCGGCCGTAATATCAAATTAGATCGCAAGCGGCTCTCTATAGCAACCGTTACCATAGCAACCGCATAAATAACACGAAAATGTTCATAAAGGTCAGTTAGAAATAAAATGATGAAGGATCTATGAAATTTAAAAATTAAATAGCCTATGACCATCTATAGATCATTCCGCGTCGTATGCTCGTGCTCCCATGACGACACGTTCACTAGTTTTCACGTGATTGACGATCACACAAAACCCATTTTCGTCGTCAAATTTTTTGTCCTCGCAGACCAGTAAGTATTTAATATAAATCTCGCGGTACACTGATAGGATTTATCAAGTGTAATCGTTAAATGATATTGTGATCGAGAACATATAAAATGTATCTAATTAAACTATTTATTGCAAGTAAATTATGAAAACTTTATTATTATATAAATCAAACAATGTCTCAATGCATCTTAATAAATAGTAATAAATTTGATTCCGCCCTCGCCATTTTACCACCGGACGTTTCGTTTCCACCTTATTGATGAGCGCATTGGAAGATTGGAACAGTCTGCCGCCGTCAGTGTTTCCGTCCAGGTGTGACGTGGAAACCTTCAAGAGTGTATAGGCTACTTGTAGCCTAGTGCGCTTTAACACAAAAGACTACATCACCGCTTACCATCAGGTGGATTCGTAGTCGAGAGTATATATCTTCAATATACATGTTTCTGTGGACCAGCGAAATTTTTAAAGGTACCCACCTGTGGACCTCGGAGAAGTACTTTAGCGACCGCGAAACATTTGAAATGCAATGTGTATTGCGATACTTACCGATGTGATGCTTCGCGATGATGCAGTTGTTGCCCAGCAGCAGCACGTCCTTCAGGTGCAGTGAGCGCCGCGCGCAGCCCAGCAGCAGGTGCTCGCCGGCGTGCGCGCGCAGCAGCGCCACCTGACACATCACCACTGAACATATAGCAGAACTAAACAAATTCTCCATTCACACTGGTAAGCAGATCCTAATTACCTTCCATACTTAAGTATAGTAAATAGAGCCTTCGATGGGATCTGTAGATCTCTAAGAAACCAAGTGGCTTTTAGGCCTGACTTGCAGACTAGTTTTATAGTGATTATTTTCAAGAACCTCCTGGTGTATCACTTACCTTACTTATCACATCGCGACAATTTCACAGCAGTAAGTTCGATAATGATACACAACTATAACAAAGACATTGCATAGCATCCATGTCTATGGCACAAATCAGGGATAAAAGGATATTGCAGCGCTTCCGCATGTTCTTTGATGTAAGAGAGGATATACTGGACGCCGTACAGACGCATGGAGTCATTCATTGCCAGCCTTGGCTGGTGTGGTAACTTGATAGTTAAACAATTGTCGAGGAGATTCCACTACTGGCATACTTATAAGCGATGGGTATACGTCTCTGCCTGGCCGGGGTTACATTTTTTTTTATTATACACTAGTGAATACAAATTTATTGATAATAAAACGCAAAATTTGTATTGAACCCTAGAGCTATTGATTAGTATATTTCTATTTGTTCCTTTAGTATGGAGTTAGGGTGTGAGATGGTTTTATAATACTTAGAACAAACTAAAGTCATAGTGAATTATATAAGTTTTTCACATTTATAAGTTTAATAATATCCTATATGACTATATGTTTGTATAAGATAGTTGATTAGTTCAACTGTTTGCTCGATGCGGCGGCTAATTAGTTGCCTAGTAACAGAGTACCCTGGTTCGTTCAAGGCCACGAGTGGTGGAATTATGATAGAGTTTTTGGAACTAGGTTTTTCAACTATTCTAATTATAAATCTGACACCATGTATATACACTATACATATACTGGCACTGTAGTATTCCATTCCAGCTGTCAGTATACAAGAGCCTATCTATATTGAGGGAGTACGCTTTGCCAAAGTAGACTTCATTGTCAGATAGCATCATGAAGGTTAAGATATCATTTATATATCAATTATACTCGTCTCTAAAGAAATACTAGTTACATAGATATATGCGACGGGTACAAAAAAAGCGTAATTATCTTTGTATAAATAAATATCACACTTAAAGCAATATTTTTTTTGTACACAATTGACGTCATATAATATTAGGGGGACCGGAAAGTAATGTCGTTTCTGCGCATGCCAATACTTGATTGTCATTTGTCAGCTCATTGTTTTGTTCAGAGGCGTACCAAAGACATTGTGAGGTTATAGTGATTTCTTTACTTATAGACAATTGAATTACAATTTTTTTTTGTAATTTTGGGTAAAATGGCCAGCCAAATACCAGAAGAGGTACACATCCGGCATTGCATGCTCTTTGAGTTTCGCAAGGGAAATAACGCAACAGTTGCTACCAAAAACATTTGCGATGTTTATCCAAATGCACTGGACATTCGTAAATGCCAAAGGTGGTTTTCCAAGTTCAAATCGGGTAATTTTGATCTTTCCGACTCGTATCGATCAGGAAGACCATCAGCGTTAGACAACGACGTGTTAAGGGCGGAAGTGGAAGCAAATCCGTGTCAGACGATCGAGGAATTGTCAAACAGTCTCAACAAACCTTGGTCGACCATCCAAGAACATTTGAAGCAGATTGGAAAAGTAAGCAGAGCAGGTGTTTGGGTCCCGCATAATCTGTCCGAACAGAATAAGGCTAACCGATCAATCACATGCAACTTATTGCTTCAACGACACAACACAGAAGCGTTTTTTGATCGCTTGATCACAGGAGATGAGAAATGGGTCCTGTATGATAACCCAAAACGCAAAAGGCAGTGGCTCTCTCCAAATGAAATCCCTCGGAGTACTGCTAAGCCAGGTTTACACCCCAAAAAAGCGCTTTTGTGTGTTTGGTGGAGTATTCGCGGCATTGTTCATTTTGAATTACTGAAACCTGGAGAAACTGTTACTGCAGACCTCTACAGCGAACAATTGCAGCGAGTCAATCAATCTTTAATTGAAAAGTGGCCAGCGATTGTCAACCGAAAAGGCGTCATTCTCCAACATGACAATGCAAGACCGCACTGCGCAAGGCGAACTCTAGAAAAAATTAATGAATTGGGGTGGGAGGTGCTGCCTCATCCACCATATTCGCCCGATGTTGCACCATCGGATTTCCACTTATTCCGAGCGCTGCAACACTTTTTAAGTGGCAAAACATTTGCAAATTTGGATGATATCCAAAATGCCATCTCTAGATATTTTGCCGAAAAACCAATTAATTTTTATCGATCAGGGATTGAAAATTTACTCACTAGATGGCAAAAGGTTATTGACAATGATGGGGAATACATCATTGATTAAAAATAAAGACTCGTTAAAAATGTATGTGTTTGTATTTAGCGTAAGAAAACGACATTACTTTCCGGTCCACCTAATAATAATGAATTTTCTGCCGACAAGTAGCAGTTCGCACATAACTACTTGTTGGTAGAAGTAGACGCTGCGATGGTAACTATCTACCTAGACGGTCTCCGGCAACAGAGACCTTACCACCAGTAAGTTAAATTAAAACTGGAAAATAGATACGTACGTATATAATTCCAACTTAAACAGGAGATGAGAAGGTAATGCATGGGGTAGGGATAAAGAAATGAATAGTATTATAAGAGGTGAAGATAAATGGAATTAATATGTAAATGAACTCATTAAAAAAAAAACAGTCTTTCTGAACTAAAAAGGGTTGAAAGAGAGAAAGGAACGGAAGTGACTGGTAGGATGCGTTAAGACGAAGACGTTTTTTAGTAAAGGGATATTAAAAAGATGATTTTTATTATAATTGTTTGATTAATATTATCATATGAGTAAATATGATTTTTAGCGCTTTCGTTTGTTATATTATGGTAATGGAAGTAAAGGGGTGCGAGATTATATAAATATTGGAGTAGCAACAGTCGCACCGCACCCTTATCGCACATAGATAACGTATTGAGTGATAAAACGTGTTGCCTAAGTGATCGTTGATTAATCGCTTTGTTTGTCCGAATATGCACTTTATTCAACGACCAGTGAAGAAAGTACTTATGCCTTCGTTTTATAGTATTGTTTTATTTTTTTATTTAACAAAGACGATGCGACAAGCTGGACGTTTACCTGATGGTAATTGATACGTGTAGCCATAACAACGTGCCTCTAGTTAGGATGGTATACTGCAGGGGGCACCGGTATGTTCCGTAGATCCTGAAGCCTCTCATGATGCAGTGAAAGAGACCACAAAGGGGGTTTTAGTGGATAGAAATCCCTCATAATACCATAATCCCTAATCCTTTGTTTTGCTCCTCGATTCAGGGTATCTATTAAGAAGACTTCAACCGCGGAAAAAAAGGATAGTATACACTGCACCACATTGTGCTCGTCTCGACATAGGTACAACTAGCTACCAGTCCTTTCAATCTGGAACACAGTAATGTTTTTACTCTACCGTTTGGGGATAGATAAAGGCGGTGTAGTGATAAACAAGCCAACAGATACTTGCAATCGTTACTATCTTCCAGTTTGAAGTACGTTGTAGCTAGTGAAATTGCCGAGGTAATGCGATTTACCATGCTTAATTTTCAAAGCGACGAACGCAATGTGGTGCAGCGTATATCCTAACCAACTCCACGTTATGGAACGGCGCATCATTTACCTTCAATGACCATCTCGCTAGTCTCGTCAAAAAAAATGCCGGGAAGTGGATCCTCTTAGTCGCAGTTACAACATATACGATTAGAGATGTCTCCTAGTATGTTCGTCGGGTCGACGTACCTGGTCGTCGAGATGCAGGTCCGTGAAGGCGGGGATGTACTTTGCCCACTCCACCAGAATGAGGAGCTGCTGTTTGATCGAATCGCACACGTCGTTGATCTTGGCCAGGTTGCGGTTGTTTATCTCCGCGTCTGTTATGTTGTTTGTCTGTCAACGTAATAACTATGCAATAAATATGTACACATGAGCAGCAGCTTGCACACAGCTTGCGTGTAGCCATATGAGCATATATTCTAAACTAGCTTATACAAATGAAAGTGTTCCAGCTTCGTCCTAAGATCTGAGCCGGAAAAGGCCGATGCTTTCGGGAATACGAAACGATATAGTTCCCGTAATCCCGGTCAAGAATTCTATGAGGATCACTGATGGATTTTGTCTTGTATTAGTCCGGTACATCGCTTTCGCTACACACACAAGGAAGAAATACCCTTTACAAGATTTCCGAATTACTTAAGGTATCTATGAATCCTGGTTCTCAACAACAATACTTCAGATGCAGCAAAACGAGTACGTTCAGTTATTGGTTATCACCAGCCATGCCAAGTTGCTGCTTAGGATGATAACAAACGATATATATTATATATGTAGTTATAACCTTTATGCTAATAAACCAATTAAACTTTAAAATTGAATTGAACATGACCTAACCTCATCGATGACCTTCCTGCTGAGCAGTTCCGCGTTGAGCAACGACACGACGGACAGTCCGTTCGCTTGTGTGGGCTCCTCGTACGAGGGTCGTCTGCAGTTTATTCTGTCTCTTTCATTTTGCACGGCTGCGAAACGGAATCAAATCAAACTATAAATACAACTGCAATATTTATTACCTTTATAAACGTAGAAGACTGTACACGTCCATACATAACCATCAATATATATTACTTTTTCAATGATTATATATATTAGACTAGCGCTTGACTGTTCTCATCTTAATATAAATGGAGATGCAATCTCTAATAGTAACTTATTTGCTCAAATAAGATTCTATGCTCATTCTTGATATCCTCGAAATATCACAACTCTGTCTCCTCCTCTCATAAGAACGGTTTTAGGTGCAAATTCCTGTTTACCTTGACTCTGCAGTGTCTTAAATAGATAGTGAGTTCGTGGACTTGTATCTTATCATTATAGGTAAATTTTACACAGCAACTTAAAAGCTTTTTTCCGAAAAATAGTTATATCTGTTTATTTATTGTAAATCACTATTTTTTTAGTTTCATTTATTAAATATGAGATAGTTAATTTATTCAAAGGCGTTGCCTCTGTAATCATAGTATCATTTATACTAGTAAAAGCCCGGCCAGTCAACAGTTGACTACTGTTGTAGTTACATTAAAATCTTCTAATTATTATCCATTTTAAATGTTATGGAAATTGACTTTAACAATGATAATTGCATGCATGATATCAGTTTATATCATCATCAGCCGATAGACTTCCAACTTCCACTGCTAGACGTAGGCCTCCTCCAAAGATTTCCACATCGATTGGTCCCACACGGCTCGCATCCAGTGGATTCCCGCGATTCTCACCAGATCCTCGATCCACCTTGTGGGAGGCCTCCCAACGCTACGTCTACCGATTCGCGGAAGCCACTCGAGGACCTTACAGCGTCCATCCTGCGTCCTTCAAGCAAAGTGCGCAGCTCACGCCATTAAGTCTAACAATCTTTTAGGGTATCTTAGTTTATATGGATCTATTTGAATTCCGCGACAACTTCACTCCATTGACTGGCAATGTTATGGAACAAACCGGTAAGCTATCGGCGACAAACTGACACACTTAAGCTGTATATGAATAAGAGAAGAGAAGAGAAGCTATATTGGTGATATATTGTTTGTTGAAGTTATTTCGTTCAATTTTGTGCACGTGGAACTAGCTTGCAGAGGATTGCTACGCTCATGTAATTGAATACTGCTTGTTTATATTATAGACTTGTATAACTAACTGTATACAATTATTGGGTAGTCTTTATTATAAAATAGCAAAGCATGTTAGACTCGAAGAAGTATACTTTTACTGTTATTGTTTCCGACATCCATATCTAGACGGAAATTATGGCGTTGTCGAACTGTTCCAACGCTTCCCTGTTCTCATTAAGTACGAAGCGAAACATTTTGTCTTTGAATAACTATTATATACATATACTATTTATTCTCTGCGCTCTTTAATATAATAATATATAACTTGATACGCCGCAACAGCATTTGGGGAAGGAAATATGTATAACCCAATTTTAGCTGACTTCTAAATGGCAGAAGGAATATCTCTATCAAATTTTGAATCTTTCCATCTAATAATTTCTTAGATATCGTGACGAGTTAAGAGAATATAAAAGAAATATTATGTTAGAATATTCCCGGTGCAATAATAAGAATCTTTACATACCATTATCCTAAATATTAATGAGACACCCATCGACCATGTAAAACCTTTTCCCTCATAGCTCCATGAAGATTTTCAAAAGGTTTTTAATAAATTTTGATATCCACAAATTTATATAAATTTTATAATATATTAGTCTTTGCATTATACTTAAACAAATAAATCAAAAACGGCTTTCTTTGAACGTATACTCTTTTGCTATACTATATGTTAATTATTAATGTCATAGTAGTTTAATAATGTAAATGAAAAATGAAGCTTCATACTACGTTTTACTTTTAAATATTTTTTGGTTCAAGTTGTTCATTTAGACATGATAATGCTTATCATTCAAATAAAAATAACCGGCTTAACATTAATAAGAACAGGTTATTGATAAGGAGTCACGACCGCATTGAGGAAAAGATTTAAAGAGAGAGAGTGAATGCTTGTCGTGCAATATCTAAATTAGAAAAAAAAAAAAAAAAGATATTCATTGTGCATTGTCGATTGTAATAAGAACGTGGAATATTCCAGACATCGCGTTTCGCTTCCTTTACTGCTCCCTCCGGTCTAATGAACTTGACCTAGAGGCCAATAAACGCCTCATGTAAGGCAGGTCGTACATACCAAGCTTCCAAACCATACATTCTCATACAGTATATATATTTATAATGTAAACGCGAATCAATGTAAGAATAATGTTAAATAAGACGATGATGGTGATAACTGGAGTAAACTATATGAAAACATTTTAATTTACTTGGTATGGTAAGATAAAATGATTTTTTTTCATTCTACGAAGGGAATAAACGAGCAGGACGTTATTCCGATAGTATGTGATACCCCTGCCCATAAAAATGTGGCGCTAGTTAGGATGATACACAGCACCATGTTGTGCTCGTCGTCTAGACATATAGTCTCGTTACCCAGTAATTTCACTAACTACAGCGCACTTCAAACAAGAACACCCTCGGAACTCACATTGGGGATGAGTTTTGTAAAATCCATTTTTAGCTGCCCTCTAAATGGGAGAAGCAATATCTCTATAACAGAAACGATGAATGATTATGATTTTGATTGTAATCTTTCAGCTCTCATATAAAAGGGGATATAAAGCAATTTTTATATGTTTTATGGACAGTAAATTTATATTTTCTTATAATAAATACGATGCCCGGGGTTTCCCCGCGTGATCGAATCAGAAATGAGATCTGTGAGAGAACTCAGGTCTCCGACATAGTCTAAAAAATTGTTAGTCTGTAGTGGCAATGAGGACACATCTCCTGAAGGACTGATAGCCTTGATGGAGCACCGAAGTCTTCGAATGGCGACCGCGTATCGGAAAGAAGACGTAGTGTTGGCAGGCTCTTTACCAGGTGGTCTGAAGGTTGCGGAAGGCAGCTGGATGCGGGTAGAGCAGGATCGATTGATTTAGAGATTTTTGGGGGAGGCCTATGTCCAGCAGTGGACGTCGGTCGGCTGATAATGATGATGATGAATAGACACGAAACCAATAAACATAAGCCATCAAACAATTCAGCGCAACTTCCTTATTATTCATTATTTCTCAGAAGACTATGTTAATAACGTTGTAACAAAAGCCCAACTTAAACAGTGACAACACCTTCATGGAATGGTGTTAATAAAAAAAATAAAAAAACGATACATTTTGATTCGTTCTATGTTTAAATTATTAGTATTGAAATTAGTTATATTAATTTACCAATATCTAAATATAAGGATATGGATGTGAATCAACATAATAGCTATTCTGATTCACAGCTTCGTTACCGGACTTTATAAAATATGTATTTTTATGTGTTTGTAAAATTATTTACCTGGATATATGTATTTACAAAATAGTTAAGTAGATACGACTAAAATTAGTTAATTTGTATATAACTTATGTAATTGTACAATAGATCTGCTAAGAGATAATTTCCTTCTTCACTTTCTAAGGGCTAACAAAGATTATGACAGATTTTTATCTAATCAAACTTGCCCAAGTTGAACCTAACGTTTTCCTAAAAAAACCTTTATATAAATCTCGTAAGTACGTCTTAAAGAGAATCATAACCCTCGCTTGGCACTACCACTGCTGGAAAACACAAAACTACTACGTGTTTGTTTGCCTTCACTCATTTGCAGTGTGCGAGGAATGCTATATCTCGAAATCGTTTTTAATAATATTTAGCTTCTCCATATTCTTATTCTACATTATCAGCTGATAGACGTTCACTGCTGGATATACGCCTCCCACAAAGATCCCAACATTAATCGATTCTGCGCTGCCCGTATCCCGCGGCCACCCGCCACCTTCGTATGTAAAGGTTCATGTGGGAAAACCCAGACCATTTCCCATCACGCTGGCCCAACGTGGTGGGAGCTAGAGCCCCGTTTGTTGATTAGCAGGGTGCACCACGCAGATGAAGTTGGCTTGGGTCCCGCGAGTTGTTGCGCGAGACCCCTTACTACTATACTATTCGTATTCTAAGTACCAGTTATTAACATAATTTTTAATAAGTACAAAAATTATAATGTGGATGAAGTGAATTAAGAATGTTCCAAGCCAAGCAACGAAATGATTAAAATTTTCAATAAATATTAAGTAAACATTAAGCGGAGTCTATAAAGCACCAGGTGTTTATAAGATATTAGATGATACGACATAGCTCAATAATATCACTAGCTATTACCATTTTTTTCCGACTGCAACACAGTAATTTTTTTATTGTTAATAATTCTCTTTATGGTATACACTATTCATATGTATTCAACAAAACGTACATATTAATAAAGAAAAAACATATTACTATACATAATGTGCAAACTAAGTTTTACGTACAATTAGGTATTTTTCCGATGCCTTCAATTATCTTTGTAGTCACTAATAATACGTCATTTGAATAATAACTAATCAATCAAACTATGATAATATAGGAGGAAATATTGAAAATGACATTATTTTGTATATAATAATGAAATAGGTAACTGAAGTGATAGAAGTAATAGCTTGAAAAAAACTACGTATGTCCTATGACATTTTCTTTACTTTTTTACTTTATTACAGATATGTATCTATATACATATATGTAAATTAATATGTTTATATATTTCCCCATTTAATGAAGATATCTAAATTTAACGTATCTCGTAAGGAAGCGATAAACGCAGTAATGATTGTTTCACTGTATGTGATACGCCATGAGGTGTTTACACCACTATCTATAAAAATAAAATTATCTTTAAAAATTAACATTATCAAGGTGTTTTAAAAGGCAAGTAAGATTTCTCAAGGACTTCTGATTTAGGGCTTGATAAATATATTATTAATGACTCAATGAATATACGTACCTTCTTTTTTCATGCCAGCCTTGAAACATTTTCTTAGTCTACAATATCTGCATTGATTTCTTTTATCCTTATTCACCACACAACTTCGGTTAAATCTAAAACAAAATATGAAAATAAAGAAGAAAATTCACTTTAAAACTGATTAAATTTGCAATTAGTTAATAAACTCGACTGTAGCTTAATTTCTATTGTATCTGATAAAGTTTTTATTCGCCTAATAAATATTCAACGGCAGATAAATGTTAGTATTTATATTGGGCTAATTTTAGGCTTCATATGTCTCCTTAGATCTAGGCACTGCCTGTCCTAATTTACGATTGATTGATGATGCACCGATTTATGTTGTGGACTAGATAGAAACTAATTGAAATAATACGAATAGAAACTTCTCGAGAACTAAGAATCTATACAAAACAAACAAATTTATTTATACCTAAATCATTATCGACACGAATATTTGAAATTTCAGCGTATGCATTATTAAAAATCAATACATACGTAATGAGTAATTAGTGTAATAAATAATGTCAAGTCATTTAGAAACTGACAGTACCGTCAAAAGCATTAAAGGCTTACAGCCTCTTAAAAAATAATCAAATAAATATATTCATTTAAAATAAATGTTGTTAAAAAAAATATGTACGATTTTTTGTAACACATTATCACAATTCAAACATTATCAGTAAATGTTTACTGCGAAGAATTCAAACACGTGTCCCATCGACAGGACACTATTTGTCCCGGGTAAAATGATAAGGCATTTAAAACTAAAACGAACAATACATTTATGATAAAAGAGAAATTGCCGCCATTTTCATTCACATATAATCAATCATAGTGATTTCGAAAAATATTAGCGAACGGTTTTTTTTTTCCATGTTCTATAATCAATTGCTGGTAGATAATAAATATTAATGTTTTGTCGTACCGCCTTGGTAATTTTGATTTACATATTTACTTAGTTCATTATTTCATCATTTAACTATAATTTCAAATGCTACTGGAAATTTACGAAGGTTACGGATGTCGTACCTAGCGGCATTTCCTCTCCTCTAGTAACATGTCGAAAATTTGAATTTTGGTAGAAGATAAAAGTTTTAGTAATATTTGCATTCTACTATTTGGCAGCTGCAATAATTGATAGCCTATTTAGAAATTCTCCAGGAAAAAATCTATCATCAGAACTGTATTTTTGTTTCGGCGTGATTAGCGATGTGTTCACCTGATGGTAAATGATCTATCTGTCTTTTGGGTTAATGGCGTTTCCTTATAGATTTCGCCAATGTCAAGTGTAAATAATACTAAGGTCACAGATTGTAACTAAGAACTAAGTGAGTAGCTAGGAATGTTTGGTGCTGGATCGCCGCCGATGCACATCAACCTCATGGTAAATGATCCGCTTGCTTATAACAACGTGGCACTAGTTAGTATGATATACAGTACACCACATTATGTTCATTGCATTAAGACACTACAGTTTGGCGACAAAAATGGAGCTGCGACGGTACCCACCTAGACGATCTCCGGCAACAGAGACCTACCACCAGTAAAGGATAAGGTGTGGAAACTTGAACTAATCTTGGATGTGGTTTTAAAATAAAATTACATACCTGCAAGTGTACAAATGGTTTTTCCTGACGCTTCTCCTGAAGAAACCCTTGCAGCCGTCGCATGAGGATGCGCCATAGTGTTTCCCGGTAGCCCTATCTCCGCAAATGGCGCAGTGCTGTGACAGTGACGTGGAGCTGGCGGCGCTGGCTTCACTGCTACTGGTCTCTAGCTGCATGTCGCTATCTGCATCAATACAATATAACATGACTGGATATCACAGAATAAGCGCATAGAAATACCGATGTAGGCATTGTAACATGAAGGTCATTGGTTCGAGTCCAGGGAGCAAATATTAAGCAGTTTGGTTGGTCGTAGAGTAAGAGACTTCACCATAGATAAATCGTTTTAATTTTTTGACCCAATGCAAATACATACATATAAATAAAAAAAATTAATATAATTATGGTTTTCTTCCTAGTTTATGTCTTACACTTGTAGAAATTGGGCATAGTTTAATTTAACTGTATAACTCAATTTCCATATCACAATAATATCTGAAATTTAAATCGCTTTTAGTATAGATAAAAAAAAATTAAACTTTCGTTTCTTGTTAATATGCTAAGCTTAATAGATTATATATATATATATATATATATATATTGATTACATAAACTAATAATGTATAAATTAGCATAGAAATATTACCATTGCCAACGGCTAAGTGCTTTACCAATAAACATGGAAATTTATTATAAAATACAATGCACTAAAGACAACATTTATGGTCATAATTTTTTTTTTAAACAAATTTAATAATGAATATTTTAACCGTCTCTATGCAGTATTGACATGCTTGCCTTTTGACACAGTCTCTGGTTCGATTCCGGAACCAGATTTTAGTGGTTTTTGGAGGGTGATGGGGTTCTATTAAGCCTTAGGATACCTACCGATCTCTTACTGTCAATCTGAAGCTATTAGCATTACTATTAGCTGTGAATGGAGCCAGGGTATTCAGTGTAACAGCTTAACTCAACGAAACATATTACTAAAATTATATGAGTTAATTATTTAAAGTTAATAATATGCTTTTATACCTTTATTATATATGGTTATTTCCACTCATGGTCTTTGTATAGGATCACATGTTGGTGATACTTTTTGTGGTGGAGATGATCAAATGATCCCTTAAAAATGGGTGAGTAAAAAAAGAAAAGGTTGCTATTCACTACGATTTCATTCAGATACGGCTATCATTTTCTAGTTTTATTCATCTATGTAAAACGTAGTTTTTTTCTTATTGATATATATACACTAGTTATTCTTGATTCTGTGTTTTGGTAGGGACACCCCCGTTACTAATTTTGGAGAAGATAATTTGTAAGATCCCCTCTTAGCTGACTTTTAAACGGCAGAAGCAATATCTATACCAAATTTTGAGTCTTTACGTGTAAGAGTTTCAGAAATCTGGATATCTCCTATATATATGTATTACAGCAAAATTAACTTTATTGCGTACGATTATATACAGCTTAACGATATGTTTGTTGAAGATGATAAGGATTAATTGGTGGTGTAATATACTGTTATGTGGATTCCTGATTTTCTAGCTAGAAGGTTAAATATTATGTCTTTATATTAGTATGTTAAATTGTAGGTAAACAAACCTTCTTTACTGCGGTACACGTTGCCAAGCGATGTTAACGAATGGGAATTCTCTATGACACTTCTATTAGAGTACATTGTATACGAAGTGGTATGTTCGGACACCTTGTCCCAAACATGACACGGAGCCGGTAAGATATACTCGGTTGTATACTCCATACCGCACAGTTCATGCGAAGAAGACATCTCGCATGGGTACACAGGCATGTTTACCCGATCGCGAGCCACTTAATGTATTCACACTGCGACCTTATCCAACGACTGAACGAAAGAGCGACATCAATCGGGACGTGTTGCCCGATGGCGATTCTCGATAATACTAACCGAATGATTAATAACAATACATATACGTTTCATTGATAAATTTACACGAGGTACTTTATAACAGAATTAAAAGGTTCCATGTTGAAATCATTACAAGCGTCACTATCCGCGATTACACTAACATTGTATATGATTACGATACGTAGACTGAGTAAGCGCTGAGTTGTTATTTGTTATATTACGACATCGGTGCCGCTTGTGTATCGCGTCGACGGCGCGGCAGCCGCAGGAGGAATCTCTGATGCGACTGACCGGGAGCCCGACTACACACACTACACAACAGTATCCGCCCCGATGACTGAACAAATTTACTGACAACGAGTAAGACATGAATGACCCGTACGACTGCAACGCTCAGCGCCAAACCTCCACCGCTGCGTCGGCACTGACTCACGCGTTATCGGAAACGCAGCGGATGTGCAGACAAATTCGATGCGAACGAGGAGTCATACACAAACAGCTGATGACCAGAAGCGTCAACCATAAACAGAATGTCGCGTCCAACCGACCGGATGACTAATTGTTACCGTCGCTTTGTTTCTTTGTCGCCGGTCGCGATGCTGTGCTACGGTTATCTATACGAACGTAGATAACTTTTGTTACTGCAAGTTTATCAGAAGTTAAGCCGCAGATACGGCGAAGGCCTGTCCTCATATGAAATCGATATCGTTTAATTATCTTATTATTTTTTTTGGTACACCAACAAAATTATCAGTTTTATTAGTATAACAAACAAATATTAATAATCATTGAATATTATACAAGATGGTTATGATACAATATTTATAAACAATTTACAGAGAGAATACAATTACATCATTGTTTATTTGTGATATTTCCTATAGTTTTTTTTTTTTTTTGTAACATTTTTATAATCAAGTAACAACTATGTATAGTAATACGCAGATTATATGTTTTAATAAAGAAATCTCACAAACATTCTAGCACCAATTCCCTTATTAAAGTAATATGATAAAATGGGCATTATTGTTTTATACAAAAACGGTGAAGGAAAACATCGTGAGGAAACCCGCACACTGATATCATCTTTGTGTGTGTGTGTGTGGTGGTCCCAATAAAGTGGCAACAGGCTCGCCCCCTGTTACATGGGACCTAATCTGACCACATCTGGCGAAACGTGGGTGGTTTATTCACCTCTGCCTACCCCTACTGGGAAAAAGGCGTGACAATATAAAAAAAAAAATTTTTTATCAACCTTGGCCTTATATTTCACTTAATCTTTACATAGTGTTAAGTGGCAAGGAAGCCGTTAATGATGAAGTACTCTACCTCTTATATAGTCTAAGTTTGATACGTGAGTGGTTCAAAGGACACCGTACCATCAAACTCTTCCACGTGTGGTTCCGGAATCGAACCAGCCCTCCGTGTTACAAGGCGAGTTAGCTATCGCTATACCACGGAGACTGGTAAGCCCTTTTTGCAATGTTATATTTATAGTGCCTCATACTCTCCCACTATTAAAAAAAAAACTAGACTAAGACTCACTAAATAGACGGATATATTTCTAAAAAAAAATTCTGCGGAATTTCTGTAGATCTTTGAGAGGTGGAATAATTTTAACATCCCACTTTTAACGGGGCGGTAAGAAAGGGGTGGTATGCTACGTTTAAGTTAATACAGTTCGACGTAGTCAGTGATTTGGAGCGGAGGCGGTAAACACGGTGCAATCTCGAGGGTCGGGGCGCACGGGGGCAGGTCGGGGGTCGATCACTATCTCGTCTGCGGGCCGGCCGCCGCGCACAACGCGGCCCTCTCATCTCGCCGTCGAGCCGGGCTCACAATTGTCAACAATTCCATAAATTAAACACGACTTCTGTTATACATTATCTACGTCTCTAACCACATATCAATGGATACACAAACATTCGACGTGGGAGAATTTATTTAGTATTCTTTATAAGACGTATATAATTCTATAATCAATCCGAAATTTGTTAGCTAATAACCTTCTACTAACTTCACACCCGACAAACCTCCACTGTTAGACATAGGCCTTCCTTAAAGGTATCATACAAGAGAGCTAACTTTATTATTAACTTTGTATTAATTTAAAAAAAAAACTAAATTAACCTTAACATAATTGTAAATAAAAGTCATAGAAGCTGAAGCGTGATCACTAGGACTACTTCAGCTCATATATTGACAGCCTAAACACAGATGTACTATAATAGCTGTAAATTTACAATATAGATGTTGCCAGCTCAAGTCCGAAAAAAGTCTATATAATATGGCCTCGGAATCGAACCAAGCAATGAATTGTTACTGTACCATTGAGACTTGTAGGCGATTATTGTATTCATGATCATCATCAGCAGATTGACATCCACTGCTAATAGTGTGTTAGTTGTGCTAGTAGTGTTTTTAGTACATTTCCCACCACGCTGGCCCAATGCTTGATGGAAGATGTATTACTTCACTAAAGTGTAGACTTAAAGGGTTTTAAAAAACGTAATAAACAAGCAATCCTCGCTTTATGCGAAGATATATATAAATAAGTAGATAAAAGAGTTGAAGTGTTTTCGTAACAAAACTAACAGCTTTTCGCGATATTGAATGTTTACACGATACTTATAACAAAAATACCAAATTTTTTTTTTTTCCGTTGTTAGTTATCGCCGAAACGGTTAGATGGATTTTGACGAGTCTTGAGAGTTTTACGTATAAACATAAAGTTAATGGAATATTTTTATATGCCACTTCTAAATCGTACAAGGATTTTCGAAGCGATACATTTTCATTTGCAGACATAAAACGAGATCACTACATAAACAGCACTCATAATTATCGATCGTTATATCGGATCCAACAGTCCAAAAGCGGTATTATACACTTACTGAAATTATATAAACTCACATATCATATGGAACCTACCCTACCCTACCCCACTGGGAACGAGACGTGATATATATGTATGTATCATATGGAAAAAGTATACTGGTTTGCTAAATCGACGACCGCTGAACCTAAGGAGGAGACGAGACAAGTTTTAGTATATACCGAAAAAACTATTAAATTGAAGAAATTACTCAAAGTGCTGGATGGAACTGAAGAGATCTTCTCTCACGAAAATTAAGTTGCGGCGATTCAACCCTTACTGTGGTCGAGTACGGGCTGCTGGAAAGAAGTAAGCTGTTGTTTGTGAAATATATTGGATTCCTCACGACGCTGAACAGCTAGCTAACAACTACCCTTGATAAATTCAATAAGGATGGATTATATATTAAATTAGTGTAACTGACCCTCGATCTCGTCTCTTCATCGGATAATCGATGTAAAGTGATATAAACTTGTGTTAAGATTATATCTTTGAGTTATTCGTTCTTCATTGATAGCATCTGGAGACTACTGTTTATGAAGACTGATTCTGGTAAGATTGCTGTATATCTTTATATATTACTAAGCACACTGTATGTGATGATCGATTAAATATCCGTAAGCAATTACAATAGACGTCGACATGATTCATGCAACTTAGGTACAAAGAAAATTCTAGCGGTAGACCAATACGGGTCTTAAAGACTGCTTTTTTGTTTACGAGAAATAAAAGTAGGCAAATATCTTTAACTAAATATACATATTATATACATTTTGGTAACTGATATTAAGTTAACTGTAATATATCTGCTTGCAAACATTGGTAGAAAAATTTCTCAAGTATACAACCCCACTGAAGCATTATACTGAAAAAGTAATTACATATAAAATCTTCACTACTGTTTACACTATAACCTATTCGAATATTCACGAATTTTTATACTATGTTAACTATATGTATTTCAAGTGAATTACATTACGGTTGACGTAAGTGGATTTAATTTCAAATTGTTGTCAGCAGGTGCGTAAAGCTGTTGGAATTAAAATGGACGTTAATTGCAAAGTACTAACAACGCAAGCCATATAATTTTTTACAATGAATTGCAAAATTATATTTGCTAGTCTCGTTGCAGATTGCGACAACGTGGACTTTACACTGTCAACGTATCAAAACAACGTACGGTACAAAGTCCAATTATATAGAGCAGTGATACTCAAACTTTTGAACATGAAGTAATAATCATATTTCAATCGATCGCTTTGCAGCAGCCATGATTATGAGGAAAACTATTTACTTACAGTACACTGTAATAATTAATGACACTAATTTTAACTTAAAAATAATATGTATTACCACGAGCTCAATGACGTTTTAATGCATTAGGATCTTAAATCATCATCAGCCGATAGATGGTTACTGCTGGACATTGGCCTCCCCCAAAGATTCCCACAGATTTGGGCCGATTCCTACTCTGGTCCAATGCAGGTTGGTGGGATAGTCATTCAAATTAACAGAATTCGTATGGTAAGGTTTCCTAATAAACCTAAAGCCTGACGCTTATTAGTGGGTTTAAATGAGCCATATCAGTTTTTAATTCTAACAGAGCATACGTTACAAAACAAGCAATGAATTCTTATTTTGTTGTGCGAACCAAAGTCTGGGGCAGCTCAAGATTGGTTTGATATTTTGTTACCACAGTATTAGCACCCTTAGTTTTTTTTTTTTTTGTGTTGCGTCTTTTTTTTTGAGCCAATGGGTTTGACATGTCCCTAAGAGACAAATGCCCTCACCCCAAAAAAAAAAAAGAAAATAATGTATATTATGTATTTAGATACTTATTGCAATGAAAATTACTTGTACAATTTTAAATTATTTATTTGTATGTATTTAAGAAAACTTAGAGCTCATTCTCAAATAGTTAAAAAGAGAGGTTAATAAAGCTGTAAAAACCTAAATATTTTCACCTTTAGTTTTAAAAAAGGTAATTTAAAATTAAATGGCGGCTTTCTACAATAAACACTAAACTGAAATGAGTTTTTTTTTAAAAAAAAATGGATACTAATTTACAAACAGAAGCAGAGTAAACAGGTTAATCTCTTGGCAGTCATTGTTTTTATTGTTGGAGGTACCATCGCAGAACCTATTGCAAGCGCTAAGTAGTAACGTGCGAACATTACTAAGTTCCGACTTGAAGAGCGCTGTAGCTAGTGTAATGACTGGGGTAACGAGACGCGTGGTGGTGCAGTATATTCATCCTAACTAGCGCCACGTTATGGACGGGCGTATCATCACAATGGCGGTTAAAAGAATATGGATTTACGCGGGTTAAGAATGCTTGACGTTAGCGGTAGCCATTTTGCTTTCGCAGTATTAAAGGATCTTTTTTCTATCTTATAATAATTAACGCCGAATAGGCTAGTAGTAAATAAATAAATAGATTGTTAATGTATTCAAATTTGAATTTAAGCTAAGATTATTGGGATCTACATAATTAAAGTGTGACATATATTTCAGTTGTCGACATCAGTCATATAACATTTTAATGATTTAACTTTGTTTTATCATTAACGCTTAGAAAACTTAAAAGCAATGTTAAGAATATTTATTTATCATCTAATCCGTTGGTTCTCAAACTTTTTTCGCCACGGCATCTTTATCGGTGAAAAATATTTAACGGCACAGATAACCTAAAAACGGTTAATAGAAAATAAGAAAAAACAGTGCAAATTTAAATGAAACTATTTGGAGTAATATTTCATTATTTCCCAATTGATGTTATTTTCTTCAAAAAACAGTATAATACCGGGTTTTAACAATTTCACTTTAGTCGACTTTTCCTGATTATCATCGCGATAACCCTGGGGTACGCCCGCGGAAACTAGTTAGGTAATCTAAGCGACTGGAGATACTACTTGACCTTCACTTCACATGGTGTTAAGTGACTATGAGACCATGGATTGTGAAGCGCTCGCCCATAATATACTGTCCGTTATAATAGTTTGGCAAATATCTCCCTTCCGCCTTTTTGTCTTTTGAATTTCGCGGCTATGTACAAAGTGCTACAGAGCTCGTATCTGGCAATACTATACATAATTTGAAAGGTCTTGACATAACCTACAAAACGACGCTATGCATAATTAGTTTGGATATTGCGTTCAACAGTTATAGACGTGTAAACATGGAGTTCACTAACGCCGAAATTCGCGCTATTTTAAAGTTTTCCTTCGTTAAAGGCAAATCCGCTAGAGAAATGTTCCGTGAGATTAATGGTGTTTTGGGGGATGGTACTCTATCACACGAACCGCGGAGGAATGGTTTCGACGATTCAGAGCCGGTGAAAACGACACCATGGATAAGCCAGCCGGCGGAAGACCTGTGACGACAAATACCGATCAAATCATGGACTACATCGAGTTAGACCGGCATGTGGCATCTCGTGACATCGCCCAGGAGATGGGAGTTAGTCACCAAACCATTTTAAACCATCCGCAGAAGGCTGGATACAAAAAAAAGCTTGATGTTTGGGTGCCGCATGATTTGACGCAAAAAAACCTTCTGGACCGAATCAACGCCTGCGATATGCTGCTGAAACGGAACGAACTCGACCCATTCTTGAAGCGGATGGTGACTGGCGACGAAAAATGGATCACATACGACAATATCAAGCGAAAACGGTCGTGGTCGAAGGCCGGTGAATCGTCCCAAACAGTGGCCAAGCCGGGATTGACGGCCAGGAAGATTTTGCTGTGTGTTTGGTGGGATTGGAAGGGAATCATCCACTATGAGCTGCTCCCATATGGCCAGACGCTTAATTCTACCATCTACTGCGAACAACTGGACCGCTTGAAGCAGGCGATCGACCAGAAGCGTCCAGAATTGGCCAACAGGAAGGGTGTAGTGTTCCACCAGGACAACGCCAGACCACACACTTCGTTGATGACTCGTCAGAAGCTACGGGAGCTCGGATGGGAGGTTTTATCGCATCCACCATATAGCCCGGACATAGCGCCAAGTGATTACCACCTGTTCCTGTCCATGGTGAACGCCCTTGGTGGTGTAAAGTTGAACTCAAAAGAGGCTTGTGAAAAGTGGCTGTCCGAGTTCTTCGCAAATAAGGAGGAGGGCTTCTACGAGGGAGGTATTATGAAGTTGCCGTCTAGATGGAAACAGATTATCGAACAAAACGGCGCATATTTGAACTAAATCCGATCACTGTAACACTTTTTATAAAGCATTGAATAAAGAGCAAAAAAGCGGAAGGGAGATATTTGCCAAAATTTATATATTAAACAGTGATGTTGTCATAGCGACAGATTTATAATATGAGTGTGGTAGCAAGGTCAGTTCAAAAGTCCCACCAACTGAACAGCACAACACATGGCGAATTGAACCGGGGACTTTCCTGTTATTAGGAAAATGCTTAGTCCCTGCACCACAAAGGTAATTTTATAAAAGGCTCAAGTGTCATTGGAATTGATTCCTCACTTATTTTACAAAGCAAGGAAACATCCTCATTGAAGAAGTTTGCTCCGTACTGAGTATAAATTAATAAATATCTAATACTTATCTTATCTTGGTATTATAGTACTGATACTGATACTTAAGTTAACACTTTTAACCTTCTTTAATAAAACATATAATATTAATTAGTTGTATATATTCATTACTAAAGCTAAACATCTGCACTTAGAGGAGTACGCATATCCTAATTTTTCTCGCAGACAAAGTATTTAGCATTTAGTATGCACAAAACAATAGTCATTATATAATATTATCAGCTTTTGGTAAATATTGATTACTTAATGTTAAGTAATTTCGATTAATTAAATAAACAGTATGCACAGCAAGTGTTGCATTCATGAACAGATAACGAAATATTTGTAAACATAAAACATTGGAAATTTTATAAAATTACCGTTTGCTTTTGGATTATGTTCGTTCAAACACATTTAAACTTATAACAAAAAATTCATTTCGTGAGAAAAGTATAAGTAGACATATAAAAAGGCATAATAAAGATGTACGCAATGATCAATTCACAGACCATGAAATATAAACTAGAAAAGGTATTGTTAAGCTTCAAATATATTCTTATGTAAATAATCTCAAATGTACATTAAAGCAAAATGATGTATATTAATCTTTTATCTTTATATACAAAGTTAAAGACATATTTTTTGAGAACAGTGACCTCTAAAAACATTAGACCATAAAAAAACGAGTTTTGTTATTTATTACCACCGGATGATGCGGTTTTTCTTTTATTCAATTCATCTATGAGACGAGAGAAACATTCACTTGATGGTATGTCATACTCCGGCATATAACAACCTGGCGCTAGAAGGATGCTATATACTACACCATATTGCAGTTGTCACCCGAAACTTAAGATGTTAAGTCCCATTACCTCAGTAGTTAGACTAGCTATAACACCCTTCAAACCGGAGCACAGTAATGTTTGCACACTGCTGTTTGGCGGCAGAAATAGGTATTGTGATGGTATCTACCTAAACATATTCTGGCAACACTTGTAACATTATTAACAAATTTTAGCAATGAATCAATTCAAACTCAATGAATCATTATAAACCATTTTTAAATATTAGTAGTAGTAGTAATAACAGCACATTTACCTCTCCACTGCTGGGGCACAGGCCTACCCTCAATATGAGGGTGATTGGGCCATAGTCACCATGCTGGCCCAATGCGGGTTGGTAACTTCACACATACCTTAGAATAAATTCTAAGTCATGTGCAGGTTTCCTCACGGTGTTTTCCTTCACCGTTTGTCCACAAATGTACATAACTTAAAATATTAAAGTCATTGGTACATGCCGAGATTCGAACCCGCGACCTTCGGAATGAAAGCAGCACGCTCTAACCATTAGGCCAGCGAGCTACTTTTTAAATATAATTTTTGTTATATATTTTACTTTTGATTCATGTTACTAATTGGTAGGTATATCCATCATTATTATTGATACACAGTTACAAGACAACAAAAGCGGAGTACATCTAGTGCAATTAACAACTACATTAATTGTGTACTCCAAATGCAAAACAAAAGCTCATTTTATATTAAAAACAATTGCAAGAAATTCCATAAAATATTAGTAATAATAGATATAAGAAACTCTTGAAAAAATCACTATTCACACAGAATAGAACAAAAATACTGGTAGTATGTCTCTGTTGCCAGATCCTGTCAAGGTAGGTATTACCGGAAACCATTTATGGTGGTACCACCGCAGCTCCTATTTTTTCCGACAAACAGTACCATGAGAATATTACTGTGCTCTGGATTTAATGGGTTTGTAGCTAGTAAATTATTGGTTTACTGATTCTTAGTATTTAGTGTGTCAGGGAGCAATGAACACAATATGGTGCAGTTCTAGCTACGGTATACTAGATTCACATTCTTATAGATAGGCATATCACTTACCATCAGTTGAATATCCCCTTCCTCTCATAACTTCATTGAATAAAAAAAAAACAATCATAGATATTAACAAATGTTGACACAGATTCAAATTTTAATATAAGGTTAAAAATCACTAAAATTGTTTAATAATAATTAAAAAAAAAAATTAAAAATTACTTAGAACAAAACTTTTGACTTGTTCTTTTTTATACAATCATTATTTTTAATAATTATTTCATTATTATAAAACCGAAGCTACATTATCTGGTGGCAAATGTAATAGCAAATATTCAAACCAATAGTGTGCACGACAAAAGATCTGTTGTAGCAGTTAACGTGAGGTTGATCAATTGCAGTCAAGGGACAGTCCAATTGGGACTAATTGTGCTCTTATACTTGTTCATGTAAGCAACAGTGCTTGCAATTATCATGGAATATGGTAACATATACTTTATTTTTTAGACACTAATAGGATAATAATATTATACTAATAGTATAAAAATATTTAATTATAGAATTTTTGTAACCTTTTCCAATACTTGTGATATTTTCTTCTATAGTTATTCTCATTCATTGAACCTCGTATTGATTGTATTCATAATAACAAATACTGAAAACTGTCATTGTATTTGTTTTGAGTGGTATATTGCATGTGTTTAGTTATTTTTTGGACTGTATTTCATATCATATGTAATAACCGGTTAGCATAACAGATTTGTAGTATGTTACATTATCATCAAATAATTAATAACATAACTAGCTAAAGGCCAAACCAGTTCTAAACAGTTCCGCAATCGACAATTTTTATTAACGTTTTACTCATGCAGTACTATCAAAAACTTAATACATCATACAAGCAAAACATTACGTAGCCGAAATGTATAGATTATCGTTATACAAATTGGATTGGAACTACTCGATCACGTCTGTAATTAACACAAAAATTCACATATTCAATTGATCTACATAATTGACTTGTTTACAATAGACAAAACGTTGTTATGCTTTGGGAAATTGGAAATCTTACCTTCGTCACATAGCCCCATATTATAGTAAGCTCATAAATTACAATTTTGTTGCTTTTTAAAAAAAATAAAAGCTTTTTGACTTTAATCACTTAAATTCAATAAAAAACATTTTATTTGACAGTGACAGATGATAACAGCAACTATTTGACAGACGGAAGTAACAATGAATGATAAAATACGTGTTCTATTTTAAAATAATGCATACAGCGACATCTAGTTATCGTTAACAAATTTTTGTTGTGCAGAAATATATCGATAGATGGCGCTTTAAACAATAAAGTTTTCATAACTAATTTATACTCATTCCAAAAAGAATCGCTTTAAAATATAAAAGTGTCATTTTAAATGTTTTGATAAACCTTTATACGATTTACATTTTTTTAATTTATTGTAATGTAGATGTTTTTTAATTTAATCTGCCATTTCGGATTTTATTTGTAGTTAGTGAATAAACGTAAAAACTCATAAATGACTTGTTTTCGTTGTCAATTATGAATAAAAACAATAGTACCATCATTAAAAACTAAGATATATAGAAAACGTTTCTATAACAACCAAAAGTACATAAAATTAAAAAGTAAAAGAAGTTATTATTACATAATTATAAACATAAAGTTCAAACAGAATTTATGTAACGCTACAGTATTCGTTTATTTACTTAATCCTTCTATTATATACGAATTTATAAATCTATGAAATATATAACAGACATATAAATTGGATAAATGTGTCCACAGCAAACCCCCTTGTTCAAAATATTAAAAAACTTTAAATATGTTCATATGTCACCAACCTTATTTGTTTTTTCTTTAAGAATAATCACCCAGTAATTATCTCAATTAAAATAACTATTTATATGATCTAATTGCTACACAAACAAATAAAAGATAAAAATAAACATTTATTGATATGAAAATTTGTGTCAAGAACGCAGTTTACAGGCGTTCACGTGCTATGTTTACTGGACTAGAGGTAAAAATAAACAAATTTTACAATTTTGTAATGAAACTACTATATATTAATTATTAGGAATCTTGCGATATATACTTTTAGATAAGTATTTACAATAAAATCATGTACTTGTTTAGTCATAAATAATACTTAACTTTTCTACATGAAAACTTTTAATATTAATGTTATATTTAAATCATTTGATTCCATATATTCTTCATATCTTTTCACTATGTACTATACATTTGAATACATTCGCAATGTTTAATATAAACAACAACTATAGAAATGTTGTATTTTTAATTTATTTTTTTATACAATAAAGCGGCGAGACGACCGGGATATTCATCAGATGGTAAGATATACGCCTGCCCATAATAACGTGGCGCTAGTTAAAATATACACTGCACCACATTGCGCTCGTCGCTTGAGACAAGTTGTTGAGTCTCATTACCCCAATTACATTAGTTACAACGCCCTTCAATCCGAAACAGTAATGTTTGCACAATACTATCTGACGGCATAAATAGGCGCCGCGGTGGTGCCCAACTAGGCGGTCTCCGGCAACAGAGACCTACCACCAGATTTTAAATATATAAATAGAAGTGTATTATTTGACAATGAGCTTTATTTGTTGGGTGTTACTATTACATAACATACATAAAGTTATAATATTTATATTTGTTAAAAGCATTTTTATCCTACGTATATTTTATATCATTGCGCTGGCAGTAAGTAACATTTACTATATTGCATTCATTTGCATATCATTATTGAAGCACGTGCTTATTTATTTTGCCACGAACTGCAGCGGTTACATCTATTTTAAACATTGGCGTTGGCTGTCCAAGAATACCCTCATCTGAAAGAACCATTGACGTTACACATACATTCATCTTAGTATCAATTTCCTAATTATCATAAAACAATTTCGGAAAAAAACGCAGCTACGGTTCTTAAATACAATCTGAAATAAACTCATTGAAAGTCTCCAAAACTACTAAGTGATATACGATCAAACAGCTGTTTTTACTTTAGTTATTATTATATAAGTGTGGATCAACTTCTGCGCTTTTCAGATCTTTCACACAATAAAAAAAAACTATAAAATTTTAAACAGAAAAGTATCCTTATTTTCTAACGAGCAAGTTTTTTCAATTATATAATATATTATGATCATCATCAACATTTAAGCACTAACTTATCGCCTTCCCAAAAAAGTAGATAATTATAAAACACTGAGTGGTTATGACGGTTGATTTAAACAATTATATATCTATATAATATCAGGTATATTTATCAGGTATATCATTAAACGAAAAAAATTAATGGTTAAAAACGGATATAAATTTACATACATATAATAAAAATAGGGTTTCCTTTATTCATCAATCACGTGAAAACTAGTGTACTTATTATAGATAACCTTTCTGTTTAATTTTTTCAAGAGTTAGAAAAAATGTTCTCATAAACGGCTATATAGGAAATAATCTTTCGTTATAAAGTAAACCTTCTTGATGGCATCATTCTGAAACTACACCAGCAACAAGAGTCTCTCTTACGAAACGTTTCTTTTATTTGATTTGCACTTTTAGATACCATTGCTAATTAAACAGTTTACCATTCCTGTAATGGGCCTAAAATAATCCAATGCCTTAGCTTTAGTAATAACTGAGAATCAAGTTAGCTTCGGATGTTCAGATTTGCGCCGGACCTGCAGTTACTCCCAAAAAGTAGTACGCCTACTGTAGTATTCCAATCTTATAAGCTACAAAGCTTAAAGTAGTAGCTAATGTACTAATAATCTAATGAACTTTTCTCATTTAGTTGGTTCTTGCTGTAGAAAAGAAAAATGAATGAAATAATAACATTATCGTATACCTACTTGTGGTGTTTTATCTCGTTTTTTTGTTACCAGATTCTGCCTCACTATCGCATGCTAACCAGTATAACAATTAATGATTGTACTAAAAATTTGAATAAGATATAAATGTGTATACATGTAATGAACGAAGTAGTAGGTAATAAGACAAAATCTATAATGTTACGCAATTGCTTACATTATAATATGAAACGCCGTCATTCTACAATGAAAATAAACAACATCCATTATAAACAACAGCAACAACAACCTTGTGAACTTACAGTTTTTGTATAGGTTTCGTCATTATTAGGCGCTAGCTACAAGTGATATCGCCTCTCATCACATACTATATTTATTAAGGAGTGTATATACTTATATATAAATGACAGCATGTAATACTAAAGTCCTTAATTTGTTTAAGGGGCTACACGTGGAGAAAAGATTGTTTGCATGGTTTTAAGATTACCTCCACGACCTTCATATTGTAAAACTTCCGCCATAACAGCGATGATCTATTCCGGTTCTCGACATTATTATGCTAAAATTTTGTATACTTTACTATTTCAATTATTATAAAGTAAAATGATCATTAAATCGGATTGTCTCTACGAAATTACGAGACTAGCAAGACGTTCACCTCATGGTGGTATATACGCCAACCCATAATAACGTTACGATCATAAACACTGCACCACATTGTGCTTCTCGACTTGAGACATTGGAAGTAGTCTCGTTACCGCAGTAATTTCACTAATTACAGCGTTCTTCAAACCGAAACTGGAAGTAATATTACCACCCTACTATTTTACGGCAGAAATAGGCGCTGCTGTGGTTTCTACCTAGACGGTTACTGGGAACAGAAACCAATTAAGGTTTACAGTTTTTATATATTTAATGAGGTACTTAATTATTTGTCTAAATTAAAAGTAATCTATTTTAATTTCTTCATAATCAACTAGCAATCAATGATAATTGTATATTACTCTGTCTAGACGTTTCAGAGATACATCTGAGTAAATTTACAGACAAACTTAAATGTATTTTATAGTACATTTGTATAAATTATACGATAAAGAAGTTATTTTGAGATTGGAAACAAATATAACATTTTATTTATTCGTATAACCATAACCGTTTAACAGAATAGTTAAATAAAAAACAACCCCCTATGTTTTTAAATACTCAATACAGAATAAGTTAATACATTCATAATCACATAGAATAAAGTGTTACTTCGTTATACAAAGTAAAAAGGTTGTATATGATATAACGTAAGCAAAATATGACACATACTTGTCTTGCTAATCAGATAAAGATAAGATGAAGAATGGAGAAAAGGATACATACTCGTGAATCCTGATATTAACCTTAAGCTGACTCCTAACGAATGTCCTGGACACCATCCTGTATCTTTACATGAGTAAGTAACGAACAGTCTAAAACTGTTTATTGCTACTTGCGGTAGACTATTTTATGAAAGGCCGTGGACCCGGATCCACGAGCGCAATATCAGAAGAGTCAACATGACTACCGCTCAACATCATCAGAGAATAGAGACTTGAATTAACTCGATTAGGACCTTTTTATAGTAAAGGCACAACCATCTGGTAGTAAGAGACGAACGCTTCGGAACGAGGGTTTACCTAGTGTACATAAGAGTGGCCTGATGATGCTTTCAGGTATATCTGAGGCGAGTACCGTACCAACAGCTTTAAGTAGGTATAGTGGTATTAGTATATCACGTTGTCTGCGCTTGCTGGTCTTGAGGCCTTAACATTGATCCATCGTACAGGAACTGGTTTTTTTTTTTTTATTTACTTAATTCTATAATTAGTCTTGTATTTGTTTCAATAACATTGGCCAATGTCGGAAACTTAATATTCCTTGTAGTACTGTTACATACATTGTATTCCGGTATGAATGGATCGCGTCAATCGCCGTCACTAAAGACGTTTCAGGTCGTACTGATACGTGTCATTGAACGAATGAATTTATATGCAGCCTGCCAACTGGTGGGTGTATGTATACTGCACCCTGCCAAACGTGACGTCACACTTAAAATCACTTTACATCATACCTGATGGTAAGTGATACGCCCGCCCATAATGTTGCGATAGTTACGATCAAACACTCAACACCACTTTGTGCTCGTTTGAACTACAAAACGTTAAGTCTCGTCAAGTTCCCTACAAAGTGAAACACAGTAATGTTTGCACACCACTGTTTAATGGCAGAAATAGCCACTGCGGTGGTACTTACCCAGTGTTTGACAACAGCTACCACCACCAGTATAAATTTAAAGTTACTGGTTTCCATGTTCAATTATTTGATCTTTCTCATTTCTATATTATATATCTAAAAAAAAGTTAGATTGGGCCTTTGCCAATGAAAAGACAATAATAAGGAAGAAGAAGAACACTATATTATAATAAGCTTAAATCAATATACAGCTTTATTATGAAAAAGCCTTTAAATATTCTATTTTTGTATGTATACAATAACTTATATACATGTACACCAGAATTCGACTTCACTAAAAATAATTTGTTCAAGGCAGTATGATTTTAGATCAATGCAGTAAACAGTTGATTATTATCTTACTGTTAGTTATCTAGTAGTAATAAAAGAGACGCAATGTTGACGTTCTATCTAAACAACAATAGATTAGGCGATAAGATATTTCATCATAGTTTAGGTAGCTTTTAGTTAAGAACATATATAGCTTCATGACCAAGGTAAATTCGTGTATATATCTCTTGTAACACAAGTAGTTTTTTTATTAACTATAGTAGAATAGTGAAAACGGATCAGTATCTTTGCATCATTCTACATGCTGCCTACTTAATCAGTTGGCTATTATCCGTAAATGATTGCCTTCCTTAACATAATTTTTTAACAAATTACCGATAAGGTAATGTTCATGAGTCGTGCTAATAAAAAAGTAAATACTTATAATACAAACAAGGAAAATAACCTTTATTGGAAAAATAAACACAACACTTGGTCGCAGCGTGGTATTTCTTTTTTTTTTATTCAATTAAGCGACGAGACGAGCGAGATATTCACCTAATGATAAGTAATACACCTATAACAACGTGGCGCTTGATGAGTGACGACGATAGTCGGAAAGTATTTTTGGGGTACAGCAAGAAAATAGTTATGAGGGTGATAGAGAAAAACAAAATATAAATAAATTATAATAAATAAAATTAGAAATAAATAAATAAGAAAAACAAATAATTAGAATAAAAAATTTTAAAAACTAAAAACAGAGAAATAGAAAACAAAATTAACATAAAGTAGAGATGAAGAGAACGTGCTGCAAGGGATGATTCTTTTACAGGCTCTCTCCTTTCCCTTCAAACTGCCTCAAGACGAGTACGAGGTCGTCACAAGTAGAGAGCAATGACAGAAGAAAAAATAAAAGAAATGAAAAGAATGATATATGATAATTAAGAATATGGATAAGTATAAAAAATGGAATAGTAATGTAATAGAAATATAGTAAAGACGTAATGAATAAATAAGGCGGTAATTGAAATGGAACAATAAAGGCCTTGACCCACAACACGCAGGGACATATATCATAAAAAAAAAACGTGGCGCTAGTTAGGATGGTAAATACCGATATAAGATATCGAGGCTCGTTATCCTAATAATTACACTAGTTGCAGCGCCCTTCAAACCGGAGCACGGTAATGTATGCACACTACAGTTTGTCGGCTGCGGTGGTATCTACCTAGACGGTCTCCGTCAACAGAGACCTACTACTAGTAGGATGGAGGATGTTATATTGTTAACATATTATATTAATATGTTTACTATATAGTTGTAGTATAAATATTTAACAGACATGAAGTAACTTATAATTACTTTATAATGTTAGCCATGAGAGTGACATTATCGTACTTTTCACGTGATATTTTTGTATATAAAAAAAAATCACGTAATCCTCTTAAACAGAAACTGCACTGATGAATAAAGGAAACAAGCAAAACCAAATTACATCAGTGTATTCAATCTTTCATATTTTCATATGGTAACATTTCAAAGTACGAGTTTTTTTAAACATATTAATAAACAAAATACGATCTCGGTAAAAACTTATTTGTAGTCAGACTTTAAAAAAAATAATGAAGGCAATCTGCTAAGTTACTTATCGCTTATAAAATTATTCTCCGTACCTGAGAATTCTCACAAACTGTAAAGGTCAAGTGTGTGCAACAATTAAAATGATATCTTTTATGTTTATTTCATTATATAATACCAAAGAGATATAAAAAGGAGTGGCTCATTTAAATCTGTCCAGTTTAAAAATAAACATCCAGGGTATAATAAATAAATTAACTGCAACAGTTGGCAATAAGGTAAATTGGGAGTCAATACTGATGACGTTGTTTGTTAAAGTCGTTAATAAGATCAACAGAGCCATTTCATTCGTAAAATAATTAATTAGCCTAAAATATAATAGATCTTGCCCCGTTTACATTATGAATCAAATAAAGGCTCTTTACTTAAAATCTCATCATCAGCTAATAGACGTCCATTGCTAGCCTTCCTCAAAGATCTCTACGTCAATAGGGGTTCATTTGTGGGAATTTGGGCCATTTCCTATCACTCCGGCCTAATGCGTGTTGCAGGGAGCCAAAGCCTCGTTTAGCATAGTGCACTACGAGCTGATGATTATCTTGGGTCTCGTAAGTTACAGTACCTCGAAGGTATGTATAAGCAGTGAGAGATAAGACATCAAGCAACAAGCTCTCTTACCTCACTTAAGAGATAAACGTAATCCATATATATATATATAATGGGTTTTCTTTCTTTGCCAATCACCTGAAAACTAGTGAACGTATCGATATGACTACATGATTGTTCAATGCGCAATGATTTATAGATGGCTATCATCATCATCATCATTAGGTGCCCTCTTCAAACTGGAGTTTGGCGATCAGATTGAGAAAACCAATTCGATCCTCAGCTATTCTTTTTAACTATATAGACCATTTATATTCTGAATTTCCTAGATCCTTTATCATTTCATTTCTAATAAAATTTTATGAACAATTTCATTTCGTGTTATTTATGCGGTTGCTATAGTAACGGTTGCAATAGAAAATCACCTGAGGTTGCGGTTGCTCTCAAGGATTATTTCAGCCTAATTTCAAGTCTAATTTTCTATTATGGCTAGCAAAGGGGACACCTAGTTATAACTATTGTATTGTATATGTATTATAATACACATATAAGTACTAGAAACATTGTGATTTTATATCCAAATGAACAAATAAGTAAGAAACATCAATTAGACTGTAGTACCCTACAAATGGCTGAACTCATTTCTCTGTTCTTCTCTATATTTTCTGACGTTTCCAATGCTTTACTAGTACCACAGTTATGATAACAAAAGGATTGAGATGACTGAGATCCTGATGTTATAGTTAACACGGAGTACTGGTTTTACTGGAGTTTACTTGTGGTAGGTCACTGTTGCCGGAGATCGTCTACGTAAGTACCATCGCAGCTTCTATTTCAGCCGCGAAACTGTACTGTGCAAACATTACCGTATTCCGGATTGAAGAGATTTGTACCTAGAGTAATTACTGGGGTAACGAGACAACATCTTTGTCTCAAGACCCTTATGTCCCAAAGCGACGAGGGCAATGTTACCACCCTAACTAGCTTCACGTTATCATTGGCAAGCGTGACTTACCAACAAGTGAACGTACCAATCCTCTCGTTGCTTAAATGAATAAAAAAAATCCTAGTTTTGCTTATAATTTCATACTTTAAATAGTTAAAATTAAACTTTATACATAAATTTCTTAAATTTAGTTTAAATAAACCTTTCTAAATTTTCTCTTAAGAGATATTGAACTTTACTCTCTTCTATAAATATATTTGTTATTAAGCTCTAATATTTCTTTTTATTCATCATCATCAACCGAAGACTTACACTCTGTGCTTCTTTTAATATTCTTTCTAATGAAATCAATATTGAACGTTGTGTACAAGGTGCTTATATCCAACCACAACATAATGTAATACATTATGTCATATAATAACGTAATACAGTTGTTAAACCATTTCAGTGAACCAACAAACAAATAAATTCATATGTAATTCAATTATACAAACTCCAGAACCTCATTTAAATAGTTAATATTATATAGATGATATATAATTAATATAAGTTTTTCTAATTATACCTTCACTTTTGTTCAATAAAAAGTATGCATAAAATACTAAGTAAGTGAAGCAGTATAAATGTGTGCTGCGGTGACTAATATTGTATTATAACTCTTTTTCCACTGACCTTCATGGGTTAATATATTCAAATGTGTTCGATCGTGTAGTATTTTTGATGATTGTTTGAAACAATACGTATTTAGTCTACCAGCAATGCTTTTGTAACTTTCACAGTACGTTATCCAAAAGATAGTTACGACCCTCCAATAAAAGCGATCTCCGAAGGTGTAATAGTTCGACGAAGCGACAAAACGAGCAGGGCGTTTACCTGAATTTAAATTATACAACCGTCCCTTAACAATGTGGCGCTAATTAATATGATAATCATTGCACCGTATGGTACACACAAAGTATTATCATTGCAGTAATTTCACTAGGTACAACGCACTTTAAACTGGAACAAGGTAATGTTTGTACATTACTGTGTGGCGGCAGAATAGGACGCTGTGATAGTAACTACCTCGACAATCTTCGGAAACAAATATCTACCAAATATGATAAAAAAGAAACAATGGAGCCCAGTATGTATACTTGTAAGGTCGCAGAAAAAACTGGTTACAAATTTTCAGGGAAAGATACCTCCTAGCCGTAATTTACCAGCTCAAGGAAGAGAAATGGTTGCTCTAGCAAAAATTCTATATATAAAGCAAATGTATAAATTTAATAACAGTTATAAATACCGACGAAGTGGCAAAATATAAAGCATAGCCAAAAGTGTCTCTCGCTAAGATGCCATTGATCAAAGCTTATTAATAACATGGTAGGCATGCGAAGCTAGTGCCAGAGGCTGCCTAACCTATGCCAACTAGATCCAGTGGTCCAAGCTAGGTACCCGTTTATGTATAAGAATCTTCACAACATTGTAAGTTGTAATTTGTAGTGTATTAGTTATTGAATTAAGCGATATGGTTACGACCGGTGACATCGGTCGTTCTAAAAAACTATGCCCCAATATCTTTGAGGGTACTACCAATTTTTTTAAATGTATGTACCTTTGTCGTAATGTGCGTATAGTACATATTTTAATTTAGATTCAAATGTACTACTACTACATACTTTACTCAGTGTGCAGTTAAATTTTAAGATCGTTTAAGGTAAATTGCGAACAAAAGTTTGAGAATTTTCTCTTGGTGGACAATAAGAACTTCTACTCTCAAAAGAGGTTAAACCGAAGAATGTTTTAGTCGCCTTTAACAGTTGTTCTGGTCTGGTCAGTTACCAGTACACCTCGTACTTCCTACCTAGGAGATATGACTTCAAACATCCTCTAGACTTATAAGTATACTAAAACAAAAGTTTTTTTTTTGTTATTATTATGAAGCGTTATTTTTGGGATAAGACCTTTAAAGTTGTTTATGTGATGACAGAAAAACTTTCTTGAGCATTATTTAAATTCACTCTTTGATGAATAACAATTGTGAGTACGCGATAAGAAGTGAGTTCAAACATATTACTTGCGATTAAGTGAATATAAAGTCATGAACCTTTTGAAGTGAAAACTATTGCTCGTGACAGGTAGTCATTTACGAGTCTTTCACAAAGATGACAAATGTTCGTGAACCCGGTTCAAGGTGAAGAGATTTCAACAATTTATACATTAAAAGGTTAACAATTTGAAGTTTAAATTCGTATAATTTTCCATTTATTTACTGTAACCCATATACCTTTCTATAAATTTATGGACAACACTTAAATCACAAAATTATGGATAACATTAAGTAACAAGGAGACCGTAGATGATCAGAATAATCTAGTTTTCATGTGCTGACAGCAAACTTTCCAACGTCGATAGCTTTAGACAGAACAGCGACTTACTACTTCCTTTTTTCATATAAATTAATTGTCACTATTTAATACGAAAAATATGTAGAGACATTTGAAGACGTGAAGTAACGTTCGAGTTTAACAGAGTAATAACATCTATTTATCTATTTATTTATGCACATGATATCTATGTTATTTACGACTTGACTTGTTTATACATGAGATAAAGCAATACATGTGTATACAACGACCCGGATTTATGAAGTTGGCAGATAGTGAATTAACAGTAAAAGCATATTTTCTTAGGTGTTCAAATCTTCACTTTATCTCCATTAACGACTCAAGGAACTAGATAAGCAGTACGTTCACTTATTAGTTCATAATAATGTTTAGTTAATTAGGATGATCGGTGTTGGACAACTGTTCCATATGACTGAAGACATGTACAAATTTACAAATATGACGGACAACCTCCAGTAATGAAGAGGCACTTTAAGAAGAATCAGTAGAATGTTTGTCAATGGACCGCCTGGAGACAAGATATTATGTCCTCAGTGTAATGCTGTAACACAGTGACGTTTACAAACTAGTGTTGATAAAGAGAGTGTTGAGAGATTGTGATAAACCTACATAGTATATGTTTCAATTTTGCTAAATTTATAATTTTTTAAGATAGTCTTCTATAGTTCAAATCTGATACACGTTGGTATTTAAAAGCAGTCAATACATTAAAGTCAAACGAAAAAGATTTATGCAATGTTGTGTATTGTTATCTTGATTAGAATTTAAAAAAGACCTAATATAAACAAAATCAGGATATTGATGCTGAAAGTAAGTTGATAACAATTGAGATATTAAAAATATTTATATAAATGATCTCTAAGAACACTCTAGATTGAGTCACCGTTAAAAAAAACTAGACTGAAACCTTCTAGAACATTTATTCACATTATTTTCTTTCATTACAGACGACGCAAAAACAGAGTCTAAGTCATTTTACGCAAGTATAAAGCCATTTTGGGTTGGGTTAGTATACTCCATTATCTACTGCTTCATTATCACATAATATTATGTGATAATGACACAGTGTAGATAAAAGAAAAACTAATATGCTACAAAAAAATCATTCATTACTATTCACCGTAAATAATTATCTAACAAAATTATGCAAGCTTGGATACGCACATGCAAATGAATAACCATAAAATTCATTTCACAAATGCTAATAAAATACTTCATATAGTAACAAGTTATATGTAAACAAGCTTTTTCCGATAATTTCTCTGAAATATTCCCTCCTTGCAGCAACCCACCACCTGCAGGGCCCGTTGCTTACACCCCCGCAACCACATTAGGGGAAGGAATTTTGTAAAATCCATTCATTGCTGACGTATAAACAGCGGAAGCCACTTTTTTGTACATATAAATGTATAATATATATATATATGTGTATGTGTGTGAGATATAGATAAATAATGATGCAAGAATGTTAATAAAATTTCTGAGGGGTCCGTTTATCTTCATATTTTCGTATCCTTCGATAACACGCTGCTAAATTATAATTCTAATCTTCGATGATAAGTTAGGTATGATAAAATAATATATGTAAAGCTAAAGTAAAACATCACACAGTATAATAAATACACTACTTTATATCATTATCAGCCGGTAGAGATCCAATGTTGTCCACTGTCTCCATGAACAGGAACTGCGATCCGGTGAATGTAGCAGGAAGCTGCTGGGTGCAGACGGTAGCCGATCAGTGCGGAGCTCTTCACAGGGTCTTCCTTTGTATAGAAAAGGCTAAAAAATTGTTCAATTGCTTGTTATAAAGAGGCCGTATATAGCAAAGTGATGACTGACGAAACGTAGTAATGTTATGATAGCAGATTTACAATAAAAGCTTATATTATATTAATACGTTGCGAAAGAATCCTGCCAAACAAGCATTTGAGAAACATCGAGAACTAACCCGGAACCTTGAAGTGAAAAGCTTCTGCGCCACTGAGGTGTTTATTTCATACCGTACTTTGTAAAATGATTGTAAAGGAAGTATATTCCGACTACTTCTTGATGTTACGTTAAGTACCATCTATTACTGTAGATTAGTACAAGAGTTATCTTTACGGTCACCATTTTCGAGAACGTTTTCTTCCTTGTTTCTAATTGAAATAGTAAACTAGAAAACATTTTTATTATAATTTACTTTATTTTCATCCATCGACGTCCATAAACACCACTACAGCGACCATCGCGCGTTACGTTAAAACCAATAGACGTACGACAAGTGTCCTTGCGAATTATTTGCTTCCACATAGTAGTTACCTATTTACAACGTTATCTCAATGTATTTAAATAGGATTATCTATAGTTATCTAATATATTGTTACCAACAAGATTGTAGATTAAACACATCAAAAACATATCAATTTAACTTTTTATTAAAATTAATAGTAATGTTGATTTCTAATTGTTTTTGTTGTCTTGACGTTTGTGCTGTTAGTCATTCAGGAATCCCCGAGCTAACTTAAATATATCTATATACTGATAATGGTTTTTCTTTGTTCTCCCATCACTTGAAAACTAGTGAACGTATCCACATGGAAACGGGAATTATTTGTAGGTGGTTATAGGATACTTATTTTTTGAATTTCATAGATCCTTCATCATTTTATATCTAATTAACTTTTACAAACATTTCGATTTCGTATTACTTTGCGGTCGCTATAGTAACAATTGCTAAAAGAAGTCATTTACTATTGCGGTTGCTCTCAGGAATTATTTTAGATAAATTTTATATAAGGGCCAGCAAAGCGGTCAAAGAACAACTAGTATATGCATATGTTTCAAAGAAGAAATATGGGAGAGTATTGTATACGTGTAGGGATGAAGAGCTTGGCAGTATTATACTCAAGTCGAGATGACGAGAGAAGTAAACAGATAAATGTACTAATAAATAGATAAACTTAATTCTTATAGTATTAATTAAAATCTTAAATATATGGCAATGGGAATCTGGATCGAGGACCGAGAAATGTTTCATTCTTGTTTTACGTAAACTTTTCAATAGAGTATTGCGTCTTCGTCTATTCACACAGTGGGTAATTGAAGGTTTTTTTTAGTTATATGAATTGTTTGCGTTATTTTTATCGTATTCATAGCAGGTACATTTTTCGCAAATGTTTTCATTAAGGTATAAAAATAACGTAATAAAAAAAAAAAAAATTAACATACATATAACGCGTCGAGCAATGTGATACAACTTACTTAATTAGCGGTAATCCTGAGTACATGAACCAAACATAATAATTATGATTTTTTTTAACATTACCATAGATCACCATACTTATTTTATGTTAAATGATTCGTACTTTTCACAATAATGCATTTTTTTTCCTGTTCTATCTTTAGATATACGTACGAACGAAAATATTATCTAGTTTGTAAGAATATGCCAATATTTGCAGCCTTTGCTACGAGTTTATATTTAATATTTTTTGTTTAAATACAATATACAAATATTACAAGTCTTCATACAAAGACAGACAAGACAAATAGTTTTGTTTTAAAAAAGATTTAAAAATAATCGTATAAACATACAGAAGTGTATGATCATGAGAAGAAGAATTTTCACCTAGAAGCTAGTTCCTTTTCAGCTCTGTAGTTTCGGGCTACTAAGAATAGGACTAAAGTGAGCCCTGCCTTTCGTGGAAGGTTACTAAACAAAGGTTACTAAAAAAGGTTTCACGGGCCTTTTAAGTGGGGGTCCTAATCGTTAAATATGCGAACCCGCTTGGCCCACCAACACGGCGTAGTTACTCCATACTTACCGCAACTCAGTGTTGGTGCCAAGATGCATTTTGCACTTCCTTGAATCGGCTAAGTTACTAAGTCAGTTTAATGGGACATCGATATGTTCCCAATGAGATCCCGTATCCTCTCCGAATGCACTGAAGATCACCGAGAGGTTTTTTAATGGGTAAAAATTACCCAAATTTCTCCCCCAGAAGCAGGATACCTTTCGAAGATTCCTTCCCCCGTACCACAAAAAAAATCAATGTACCGTTAGTATTATTACCTAGTATACAGTGAATAGTAAAAAGTATGTGTGTACTAAATTTTGCAAATAAATTATAAGATAATTAACTATTACACGTACACGTAGAATTGCTCCATAAGGAAAAAAGTGAATATTGTTATCACAAACACACCTTCACTTCAAACGTGATAAGTATCGTGAATCGACCGAAATTAGCAACTACATCGTGATTAGTTAGGATATTTGCGATGATAGGACGTCTTTTACTTGGTATTCTAATTATTATACACTATAGAAAGGACTATAAATTGTTTTATTTATAGGTCCCTATATCTGCCTCAGTCTTTTAACAGATTTATGAAACCTTTTTATCTTTCAATTAAGCGACGGGAAGAGTGGAATGTTCACATGATTGTAAGTGATACGGATGCTCATAAAAACGTGGCTCTAGAAAGAAGGATTCTTCATTTCCCTCGCCGTCTGAGACAAGATGAGTCTCGTTACCCAAGTAATCACACTACCTACAGTGCCCTCTAAACCAGAACACTGTAACGTTTGCCCATTACTGTTTGTCGGCTGCAATAGGCGATGCGGTGGTGCCCACCTAAACGGTCTCCGGCAACGGAGATCTACCACCAGCAACCCAAGTAACCAACCAAAACAATTACTTTTGTTGTTTTTTTCTTATGAGTATTACTGTATACAAAATACATTATTACTGAATTAATATATAACGTCTAAAACTTTACGAAGATAAATAAAAACTAAGTTAAATATTTACGAGGCTTCATTGTAATAAACTTTACAAAAAAAAAGACATTAGCGTAATTATTAAATTAATATGTATTATAACATATATGAGTTTTGGATTATTAATAAGCTATTTTTTTATTGTACAACCCTGTAGTCTCGGGCTAGTAAGAATATAACTACGGTAAGCCCTAGCTGTCGTAGGAGGCGATTAAAATGGTCTAAGGTTCGCTCAACAAGCGAACCTGAGTGGGACAGGCTAGGAAGGTTAAGCCTCTCCTCATAGAAGTATTCAAACAAAGTGTGGAGAGGCACCGGTGGATTCTATAAGAGATCCCAGAGCCTCTCCGAATGCACTGATGCAGACCATGAGTAGATTTTAGAGAGTATGAATCTCACATAACTTTGACCAACCCAAAAGCCGGGGTATCTTTCGAAAATATCTCTTCCGAAACCAGAAAAAGTACTTAATTCTAATGTTATTTTGGACTAAAAGATTAAAAAATTGTTTGGCTGATTACTATACTTAAAAAAGTGTAAAATCAGATCTAAATCATGGCAACATTATTATAGCAACCTCGATAAAGTTATAGACGTTTGTAAATAATAGCTAATATACGAGTACACATCACTACATGGTGCTCGTCACATGGTGGTAGGTCTCTGTTGCCGGAGACCTTTACAGCATTCATTTCTGCCGCCAAAAAGTACTGTACAAACATTACCGTGTTCTGGTTTAAAGGGCGCTCTACCTAGTGAAATTACTGGTATAGGGACACTTAACATCTTACATCTTAAGGCGACGAGCGCAATGTCGTGTTGTGTATAATATCCTAATTAACACCTCGTTGTTATATGCAGGCGTATCAATTACCATCAGATGAACGTCCCACTCGTCTCATCACTAGTTAAGTCTCGTTAAACCAATAATTTAGCGCCTTTGAAACCGGAATACAGTAATATTTTGCGCACTACTGTTTGGCGTCAGAAATGATTGCTGTGATGGTATCCGGCAACAGAGACCTTCTACCAATATTTAACTTAATATTGTGAAATACTAATAATTATGCCCACGGAAATCACGTTCAAGAAAAACTATTATTTGAATACTTTTTTTTAAAATAATATCGTTATTTTAATAACACATAGTTAATTGCCTTGTATATATCATATTTCAAGTAAAGATAAAAAAATCTATTTCGTTATTTATTATCAGTTAGCAGTAAAACTACAAGATAAGATCTGGCCTCCTACTTTTTTTACAAATAGCTATTTAATCTTTACATGGACATCGCTAGCGTAATAAAGATGATTAGCTCTCGGAAGATTTATTATTACTTTTTTTTAATTAATCGACAAGCCGAGCGGAACGTTCACTTTATGATACTCTTGCCCATAACATCGTGGCGGTAGTCAGGATAATATACAACTGCACCACATTGCGCTCGTCGCCTGTGGAATAAGATGTTATATCTCGTTACCCCAATAATTACAATAGCTACAGCGCCCATCAAACCGGAACAAAATAATGTTTGAACAGTACTGTTTGGCGGCAGAAATAGGCGCTGCAGTGGTAGGTACCTAGACGGTCTCCGACAACAGAGACCTACCAGTAAAATATATGTATTATTTTTCAATCATATGGTTTTTATTATAATTTTTGTTTATCTTTTAGATATAATCGGAAGTAATATGGTTTTTTTTTCTTCTTGTCAACCGTATAACACCTACTGCTGGTTATAGGTCTGCCTCAAGGATCCTCATTAAGTGAGAAAATATTGTGTATACATATATAAGTAATTTTATATATATTTAGGATGTGTCACTCTTATATTATAGATTAAAAAAATATTTACTTTTTTAAAACTCATTTACATTAGCTTACATACATTTATTTATTTTCTTAATACAGCATACTTTACAGCATGGTAATGGGGTACTTACCTAATATTTGCAGAAAACTGTCCTCCAGCCGCATGGTGGAGGAGAGGAGGTAATCCGTCCCCTCCAACTCACTCGGCGCCATCAAATCGCTCCTCATTTTAACCCCTATACTTATAAACTACGGGTCCATTTTAAAACGCGACGCCGTATAAAAACAATTTGAGATTTATATTCCTTAAGCACCATTTGAAAACTGTTACCACTGTACGATTTTTTTTTTAACGTACAAGCACTCTCAACGTTTTTTTTTTTTGCTTGGTCGTTCCGCAAATTAAAGATGTTTATATCGTAGTTTGTTTGTCGCTTAATAAATTGTTTTTAACGAATATCAATTCGGAGAGCCGTAACGTTATTGTGGAAACGGCGTAAACAAGTGCTCGAGGCCGTTCACTGGTTCCCGCGTGGCGCGTAATAACAGCGCGGCAGCGTCGTGGCGCGCGACTGCGGGCGGTACGGTGCGACGCGGTGCGGCGCGGTGCAGCGCGGTCTCCGCTCCGCCGGCGCCGGTGTCTACGCGCGCGGTGAACCGCTTCTGCCGAAGACAGCGGCGCCGCACAGCTGATTCGTCCACTATAAATAATACCAAATCATTTAAATGCAGTTCAACTCACAGTGAGTCGCTTAATTTTACATTAACACAAAACACCGTATAAATATGAAAACTCGGTATACCAGCAAGACTTTATGTTAAAAAATTATGTTTTTCCTTATAGTGCTCAAAGTTTTTTTTTCTTTAAATACTAATACGCATTTGTACAATTGAGTAACGTAGCAATAACTTACTGTTCTCCGCCTGCCTAGCTGGACATATTAGGGAATTAGATTTACAATTCATTATAAATATTCCCGCTCGGCAGCAACAAGCCAGTCACAGGCTCATTCCCGTTAATAACACCCCCGTAGCCCTCTTTGGGAAAGGAATTTTATAAAATCCATACTTAACTGACCTCCAAATGGCAGAAGCTATATCTCTGCCAAATTTTGAGTCTCTACGATTAATAGTTTCGGATATCTCAAGGTGAGTCAATGAATCTCTGAATATTTCCTATTAATTTTCTGATGTACATGAACATTGAACAATTTTACTGGCAATCTAAATATAAATAAGATATATAACAAATCATAACATGACCTAAAAGTTTCTAAAATTCTATCCTTCAAAAATGTTTGAATTATTATAACAGAATAAAAGGAATTGTCCTTTAAAATGAGATCTAACGCATGGGAGCCAACACTACTTAATACTATTTTCTTGCTTTAACTTTTTTCTGAACTAATAAAAACGGTTTATATTTATGTCTAATTTTACCAACAGACACAATTCCTCAGTATATATATGTTACTGAAGGAATAAGCATTACATCCAAGAATACAAATTACCAAGACACAAATGAGTTTACATAATTGCACGAAGCTGTAATTTATATAAGAGAATTTAACTGTAACGTGATTTTGCCTGAGATAGTACATTTCAAAGGTTTAGAATCGTTTATAGAAATATTAATCGTTTATAGGAATATTAATTATTTTTTAATTATAAAGGTTACTAAGTTAAGTCTTTATAGTTTCATACACTATTCTGCCATAATTAAAAATCTGTCCTTGTACTACTCATTCGGAAATTATGAATTTTACCTCATTTTACTTTTAAAAGATTTATGTTTAAGTCGTGAGTTTAATTAATTTTAATTATAATATTATCACAGAAATAAAACTTTACACACCGATTACAACTAAGATTCTATAACAAAAATACATCGAAAAGCTATTTGATATATAAGAATAATATCAAATTAGGAATAATCACTCACCGCAGGAACTAAAAAGTATAGTTTTTTAAAAATCTTATGTAACAACATCTTTATTGCAGATCTATATTTCTATATCGGTTGTAAATTACTTATAGAAGAAAGAGTCTTTGTTGCCGGTCTAGGGAGGTACCACGGCACCCTCTTGGATGAGTGGATGGACAGGCGGTACAGGTCACTGACCTTCTGTTTGGCTCCAGGTACTTTCAGGTCATGGGTGTTTTGGTAACTACCTTTGCCGCATAGCAGGAAAAGAGCCGACAACTGAGTGTCAACATTGTGTATGCGACGAAGATACTGTGCAACACACCCTGCCACCCTGCTCAGCATGAGATGCTCAGCGCCAAGACATCTGAATCTCCCCAGAAAAAAAAAAGGGAATTACCACCGCAGCACTTGTTTCGGCCGCTAAACATTACTATGTTCCGGTTTAAAGAGCGTTCTAATTAGTAAAATTACTAAGGTAATGAGACTTAACATCTTGTCTCAAAGTGAGGAGCGCGATGTGATGCAGTATGTACTTATCTTTTTTTTTTAATCGCGGGTTAAATCTTCTTAAAAAATACCCTGCTTCTGGAGGGAAGACAAGGATTCTACTCACTAAAACCCCTTCGGTGGTCTCCCTCAATGCATTAGGAAGGCCGCCTGAATCTCCCACGGAACGCACCAGTGCCTCCCTGCACTCTGACTAAAACATCCCACAGCAGGGCAAAGCCCTACTTAGCACCCACGCTGTACTACGTCAAATAGAAGACCACCATGCATTTGCTGTCGTCCTAAAGCTCCCTTATTGAGCTCGAGGGCCCCTACCTTCAAAGCCCGCGAACCCAAAGACTCTTTTAGTCGCCTTGTACGACAAACAGGGAATACCTTAGTCTTATTCTTAATAGCCACGTTGTTATCGACAGGCGTATCACTTACCATCAGGAGAGTACATCTTGCCCATGTCATCGCTTCGTTGAATAAAAAAAACACAACAAAAAGAGCGTAAACGGATAAAAAGATAATAGATCATTAATACATTAGACATATATACACATATACAAAGCATACAATAAGCCAGGGTGTTAATCATTTATAACATAATATGTAATAACTAAACTGAATCACCTTTAATATAATAATGTATAACTATTCACTAGTATTTATCTCTTTACCAAATAAAAGGGATAATTACATGGAGTATTATGTTAAGGGAATAAAATGAATTATGCTACAAAAAACGGCAATCATATGTCAAATGAAAACAACTTATTAAACAGAGTATTTCATTACATACCTAACTAAACTTAATAATAACCTTCACGGTTATTATTAAGAAAGTAATATAACATTGACAATAAACATTATTAATTGAAGAAATAATGAAACCTTTTATGTTATATGAAAATGCCTATGATGATGTTATGTTAGATTTTAAATTGTACTATTAGCATATTAACTAAATTATTATCTAAAAGTAATATTAATATTTTCATAAAAGCATTTTTCTTATTTTACTATCTAAGCATGACTGGTCGTTATTAACTCACATTTGTCAATTTTATATTTAGCTTATACACGTTTGATAAAGCGACAGTAGATTTTTTTATTCGAGCCACTATATTGTAGGCATTTAATATTACTCATTATATATACATACATATGTATATATATAAATAATGTGATTAAATGACACGACTGATGGTAGATCTTCGTTGCCGGAGACCGTTTACGTAGGTACTACCACGGTGCACAATAGTCAATTTACGCCCCCACTGCTGGGGCACAGGCCTGCCCTCAATACGAGGGCGATCGGCCATAGTCACCACGCGGGCCCAATGCGGGTTGGTGACTTTACACACACCTTAGAATTAATTCTAATTCATGTGCAGGTTTCCTCGCGATGTTTTCCTTTACCGTTCGTATTTCGCTGTCGTTAATAAAGTATGCAAATGTACATAACTTAAATATTAAACGTCAACGGTACATGTCGAGATTCGAACCCGCGACTTTCAGAATGAAGGCCGCACGCTCTAAACATTACACCAGTGAGCTACTAAGCGCCTATCGCAGTTAACAAACAGTACTGTGCAAACATTACTGTATTCCGGTGTGAAGAGCTCAGTAACTAGTGTAATTACTGGGGTAACGAGACTTAACATTATATCTCAAGGCGACGAGGTCAATGTGATGCTGTGTATAACCTAACCTAACTAGCGCAATGTTGTCAGAGGCGGATGGATCACTTCTCCCCATCAGTTTCCCGCCTTGTCGTAGCACAGGGGCTTAGTAGCCGTGGCGGGTCGCCCTCGGTAAAGCGAAGAGGAACCTACCCGGCCGCTCCAGGTTAGAGCTCCGGGTCGCCGTGAGCTCACCTTGGATGCGTGCCGGTGTCCTGCAGGGGCGGCTCTGTGCTGCCCTTTGCAGCCAAGGTGGTATTATAATATAACTATAATATTACTGTCTTCGGATATATCAAGGGCGCTACGGCGTTCTTTGCGAGATGCCTATCCAGCAGTGCACTGACGCGGGCTGTGTATGAGGATGATAATAGCTAATGAAATTACGGAGTTAAAAAGATTTAACATTCCCCATATCTCAGAACACGAAACATAATACACAGTGTAATTTAAACAAACTATCGCCACAATGCGGTAGGTTGACGTATCACTTATCAGGTGAACGTCCTATTGGCCTCATCACTTAGTTAAATAAATAATAAGACTAAAGTTTACCGTTATTATCGTCGTAATAGACAGCACTCCAACAGGTGCTACTAAATGTGCAACCACACATTAAGTCAACATTTAATCAGCCGCTTAATCGCTACTTAAAACGGAAGTGCCAATTTCTGGAGTCCTAACGATTGGGACGTTAACCTGGCGGTGACACTGCGCCCGTCGCCTGATACTCGCGATGTTAAATCTCGTTACCCCAGTAATTTCATCAGCTACACCTTCAGTCCGTAACACAGTAATGTTTGCACAGTACGGTTCGGTAGAAATAAGAGCTGCGGTGGTACCTACCTAGACGGTCTCGGGCGAGATACGGTAGGTGCCTACAGCAGGGACCTTCCAGCAGTAAAAATAGATATACGAAACCCAAAAGTACTTTGTTTTTAAATTATATTACATGATTTATAGAGAAATTTATTATGGTTGTAGTTGATATTTTTTTATAAAATGATTATACGGTACAGCCTGTTAACGTTTCTTCATTAAATAAAATACCTTAGTTGCTTTACCTTGAAGTGATTAATATAAGTAATCATTTTTTATTTTAACATCACAAATAATGTTATCTAATATCTTCGTTCTTGACATGAACAGCAAAGGAGTGAAACGACTTGCTAGGTTCAATGTTCCAGTTTACGTGTCTTTATGAGAACCATGAACAAGCTGTTACTAGGCATGGAGTACTAGCAACTTTGTCGCTGAAGTAAATTATTCAGTAAATATTTAGTATGTGCGTGTGGTGCGGCCGTTTAAAATACCCGTCGTTATTAAAATTAATGCAAATAAATCGTGTAATTACAAAGGGAACTCTTTGAACCGCCTCGGTGCCGGTCAAAGACATTTAATTCAAATGAGCTTTTCCAGGAGTCAAATGTGGAGAATTCATTTACATATCATTGTAATTGTGTAGCGAGTTGGGTTTTCGTTCTTCATATTATATATTACAAGTAATTCGCCTTTAAATCTATTTACACTTCATTAAACTGTATTATACAATTGTCCTTTCATAAATACAAAGCGCAAAAACTCAACAGCAATAGATTATTACCATCATTTTAATACATGCATATAAGAAAAACATTTTTGAAATCGTCCACGGTCTCATTTTGAGTTGTACATAAAAAAAAAAATTATTATGGTTTTTTCAAAACGTATGATTATAATTAAAATATTACTAAATAATACAACTGGAAGATATAATTTGACTGTATATATATTTACTTAAAAAATAATTATACAAAATAATTTTATAAAACACTTCCAAAAGGCACAATGTTATTTAGTTTTAAGGCACTAACAATATGGCCGATTATTTAATAAAATAACTGACAAATCATATTTTTTTACAATAACATTAATTAATTGCTATTTATGACGCAAACAGTTTTTGTGTAATATTTAAAAAAAAAAATTATCAATAACATATTGCTTTTTACACAGATAACACAGACATAAAATCTGTCCAACCGTCAAATAATATTTCACACAAACGTTATTTTTAGATAGGGTTGGGTTGGAATGATGATGAATGAAGGATGTGATCTCCGGCTATGGTGGTACTCGCGATGGTGCTGGGGGACAACTTTAAGCAGTCCTTTGCATGGGACATCATACGCGGAACGCGCATAGAACCCGCATGGAACGCGGTTGTGTTCTGGACATTCTGCCACCTCTCCAAACGCTGAATGACGACAACCAAAGAGGTTTACTGGACAAAAAACCTCTTAGAAACCCTAAATTCCTTCCCATTATCAAAGAAAGTAAATGATAAATTTAAGCACGAAGTTATTCATAACATAGTAAGTTATTAAATCTTTATCCATGAAAACATCTTACGACACATATATGGCATAATATTGTACACGCAAAACATTTGGCACTTGGAGAATTTCCTAAATTTATACATAATTATACAACGTGAGTGAAAAACAAAATATGTTAATCTATTGCATATAAAAAAAATAGATATTTTTAAACTAGAGTACTAGTCATGACCAAAACATTTTGATTTGACCTAACAAAATATTTTAGACATTAAGTAAAGATATATTTCACTGAGATTTATACATAAGCATTAATTTAAAAATTGTATAAAACATACTGTCTATTAATATAATATTTAACGAAAATTTTTTTTTAATTATATACTAACGTTACAATGACTAATAAAATTTTACAAAAGATATTTTAATAATTTGAAACTAAAATGGACGGAAGAGCTAAGCATTAATACTATAGAGAAAGAAACTGATATTTAAACATTTTTAAAGAGAATTCAAATTATTTTAGTATTATTTTTGGTGCTTACAAAGATTTTATTGTTAAAAATTAGTAACAAAGTGGATAGAGCATGTATTGAACTACATTATTTATAGATAAGAAACTTTAGCAGTAAAAAAACCAGTATTTCTTTATGTGAATATGTAAAATGCTATATAACTTAAATCTAAAGCACAGTCGACACTATGCTATATCTTTCCAACTAACTTGTTCAACTTAATATTAAATTGGCTCCCTTATAAATATGTCGTAATTTATAATACTTATATTTATCAGATTTTTATTTTTACATACACTAAAATTATTATTCTTAAATCTTAAAGAAAAAAATATATCAGATCGGTTAAAAAAATCAGGGCCTTCGCCTGATGGCGCGTATATAACAATGTGATGCTTTATTAGGATGATATACGCTGAACCACATTATACTCGTCTCTATAGACACAAGACGGTTAAGTCTCGTTACTCGTCAAACCGGAACACAGTAAAGTTTATACAGTACCTTCCTATATTGATCTGACAAAGTCTGTTGATAATGAACGAGCCGACAATCGTTTATTCCTTTTTGGTAACGAATTTAGAAGATATGACAGCTAATAGAGGAATATGGAAGAGCAGTACATGTTGTGCCGATTCCCCATAACTGAGAAAATGGCAGGAGAAAGAAGAACATAGAATTGGTGGATTGGAGACTTCGAACTCGCCGAGCAAACTATCCCTCTAATATTATACATCAGTCGCCGTAACAGCATTGACGTCTTTCAGCTGTCAACATATGAGAACGATAGTATGCTTGGCGAGGACTTCATCATCTGCGGCCTCATTGTCACCGAACACCATTTGAAATTAAGGTCAACTGTTAACCCATTGAACATAAAATACAATACAACAATATTTTTGCACTTAAACACTTTCTCCCTTTAAATTTTATGTCATATTTGTCGTTAAACAACACTCATCAAAGTCTAATATCACACAGTATTTGTTAATACTAATAATATTTTTTTTTTAAACAATTTCTGTGTTACAGATTAAATACTGTTACAAATGGATACAAATATTGAATTTAATATGTAATTGAATTTGTTTTTTATATCTATTTAAATATTTCGGTTTTAATTGCTAGTCATTATTATATAAAATATACTAGATATAATGAGTAATTCAATATATTATAATAAAAATGTTGATAGCTCAAATCAACGCTGACAGTTTAATCATTGCATGATGAGCTTGTTAGATAATCTCTAAACCTAAGCAGCTTCCGAACTATATGTTATAATAAAAAAGGCAATAGAAAAAGCTGCCAACGCACACTTGGCCAAAAACAGGTGTTTATTTTATTATAAGAGAAAGGAATACGATGAGAATATAAAATTAGTAAGTTATATTACATATGTATAAACTATTCATTCATTACAGACTTCCTACTATTGTAGGTAATATAATAACAATATTTTTTTATACTGATGATAATAATTATTAACTCCACTGTTCCTGGATATAGGGAAAGATAAGAATTTGTAATAGATTATCGTGAATCACTTCAATAAATGGTCCGTAGAAATTCTCATTTACAATGATGAAAAGCTTCGAATAAGGCCTACACATCCAACAGCGGATCGATACAGACTGATGAATGAATAAACGAATAATTATTAAAGCAAGACTACATTGTGTGGGCTGTTAATAGAGAATATGCAAGTTACTTCCAAATTGGCGAATTACTTTTTATGTAATCTTCAATGGTATAGAAATATATAAATAGTAATAGCGGAATTTGATCACACATTTTTACTTAAATGCAACACTATTGGAAGGAATGAAACGTGACGTCACCGTACGCTACCAGTCAACAAATTTTAGTTTTTACGTATTGTTTCGCGATTGTTATTTTAATATTAAGTGGAATCTGTAAATTATCAAGAAAATAATGATTAAAGGAATTCCAAGAATTATTTCAAGTGGCTGCAGTTCTAATCGCACTTGAGCACAGAGGAACAGCACAATTGCACGTGCTTTTCATTGTAGCAAGCAGATCTTATGAATTATTTTCCTAAACCAATAAAGATTTGAACATTTCTTTGTTGATATTGTGTATGATAACATCACGAAGCGCGCCAACTTGGTGCTGTTAAAATCATAGAGAACCGATTGTATTATTATTAATAGTAATATTATTTATATTTTGTTAATGCTGTGTTGTATTCTTAGTGAAACTTAATGGGTTTTGGGGTGCTTATAGCTACAATGTTACGTGTGAAATATTGTTATCGATAACAATAGCAATTATGTAATCATTGACTTTATTTAACAACTGATTTTATAGTTACGAGGCAAGTTTTACACTTGACGAGTCAGTGAAATCTCATTCATTATTACGCATCATAATATAAATTAACATAAAGATTCATCCCTTTATTTGTCGTAATTATCTTGAAAGCGTTTGCCTAGGTAGGCAGTCGAAGGGTTTTTATTATATTATCAGTCAGTTATGTTTATGCGATAACTATATAATTAACGTGAACATTGATGAAAGTGAATCCGACATGGAATCGTAAATAGATTTTAAAAATAGATATGTTTACGTATATTCATTATATAAAGCTCGCTGTTATTTTCTAACAAATAAAAAAAAACGTATTTTTGATACTACTTTCACTTTTAAGCTTACCTTCATCGATAACAATACTGCGCAGCACTGCGGCCCCCCGGGGCATTTTATAGTGTTATATTTTTTCCGTGATTTAAATAAATTAGAGAATAATTCAAAATACAAAAATACTTGCATATTCCCTATGGTATAATAACATCCTTATGGCACATAACCGAATTAAACGAAGTCAAAAAATAGTCAGAATAATGCTATTTATACAGATTGTGCGTCGACGTCTTCTCCGTAATCAAGATCATCATAATTGAGGTCGTCTTCTAGCGAGTTGACAGTGGTCTCCTTCCCACCGGGGCACGACAAACACCTGCAATTAACAACGCCATTTAAATAATTTTGTTACATAATATTAGGGTACCCTTTATAATTCTTATATGTCACTGAAGGTTGATATAAAATCAGTAAAGCCAGTTCAAAGCTTTTTGTTATAAATGACGCGTAAATATATCGTATGTTCATACGAATTAAATAAAATACTTTTTTTTTGGCGAAGCTACAAGACAAGCGAGACATTCATCGTCATCATTTCAACCGGTGAGCATCCAGTGCTGGATATGTCTCTTGTAATGTGTTCCACAAAACCACGGGCTTGCACTGCTTAAATCTAGTGGCTCCCAGCGATTTTTTTTTTTATTATTAGCTCGCGGACACCGGATCCGCGAGCCCTGAGTCAGATGAAGCCGCTATAGTTGTCAATAAAACTGCGGTGAGAACATCATCATAAAAAAAGATTTTTTTTATGTCCTCTGTCGACATAAAATCGACATAAATTTTGCACACTACTGTTTGACGGCAGAAATATGAGCTGCGGTGGTACGTACCTTACGGTTTCCGGCAAAAGAGACCTACTATGAGTATTACATTGTACATAATGGTATATAATAGTTAAACTTTCAATTCTGATGTTAAAAAATGGATATTAAATACGAGCATCAACATGATAAATAACTGCTATAAAATTACTATGTATAATTGATGGTCAACACCTGGCCGGTAACCTGATAGCGCACTGTGCTCATTTGCACACATTTATATGATAATACACTGCGACTACGATGGCCAGGTGCGGTTACAGGTTACACATCATTCACAGCGACTTCAAACATAATTACCATACATACAAATTAATATGTTCATGTGTAATATTATCTCATTCTAAATATGACTACCGATAGCCGAGATAACTTAGTTTAAAAGCCCTTGTTTGATTCCTACCGAACGCGATCTTCTGGTGAAGGTAAACATCGTGAGAAGCAGATGTTAAGTTAAATATCGTTACTCCAATAATTTTACTACCTACATCGCCCTTCAAGCGGGAACAGAGTAATGTTTGTACAATACTACTGCTTGGCGGTGGAGACAGAACCTGCTACGGCACTACTTTGACCTACCGACCTAGACGGACCACCACCAGCGAAAGTCTTTGTGTCCCGATAGGTGTATTCTTAAAAGAGCGGTTTATTGACGTTGTTTGTAACAATGAATTTATAGAAATATTAATAGGTACTTCCCTACTTCGATTCCAACCCACATATCGTTGTCTATACTTAGTGATAGTAAAGTAAGACAAATGTTTGCATATGTAAGGAAAGATCTAAAGTTTTTTTTTTTTTTATATAGTCACGCCTTTTTCCCAGTAGGGGTAGGCAGAGGTGAATAAACCACCCACATTTCGCCAGATGTGGTCAGATTAGATCCCATGTAACAGGGGGCGCGCCTGTTGCCACTTTATTGGGACCACCACACACACACACACACAAAGATGATATCAGTGTGCGTGTTTCCTCACGATGTTTTCCTTCACCGTTTTTGTATCTCGCTGTTGTAACTAAAGTTCACAAATGTACATAACTTAAATATTAAGTCATTGGTACATGCCGAGGTTTGAACCCGCGACCTTCGGAATGAAAGCCGCACGCTCTAACCATTAGGCCAGCGAGCTACTATCTACTAAAGTATACATATATAAAAGATAAAGTTAAGATAATAACGCAGCTCTAAGATGCATCACGCATATTTAAAATATTAGAATATGTTTGCAAATGATTATTTAAAACAATTCGCCGATTAGCAATGCGTACGCGCACCGCTTTAAAGAAATCTATTTAAATCGCAGTGTTTACTGCGTGTCAATGAGTCAGTGTGATGGTTAACATCAACACGTATATCAAGTGTTTACCTGCTCTCGTTGATACCGTAATACAGGCACTTCTCGCCGATGCACTCGCAGCATCCGTCGTGGAACCATCTGGAAATATCATTCACCATGTATACAACTACAACAAATTGAAACTACTCTGCCGATTTTCTTTGCACCGGGTATATAAGTATGAAAAATTATCATCCCATTTATAAGGAACAATAAATTTTTATTTATGTATATATATATTATAATATATTTTATTTATATATACAAGTAAAGAATTAAATGAAGAGAGATATTATAAATAGTACTTTCAATTATTTTAAATATTAACTATAAGTAGGGTTCCCAACTTTTTCAAAATAATGATTATCCTCCCGAGCTTCCAGGACAAATATTTCTGCGCCATTTCTTAAATTATACCTACCTGTCTTACATACCCCTCAAATATTAGATGCCGCTCGAAACCAATATAAATATAATTTAAAAAGAAAAATTAAGCAACGTCAAAATAGTTTATATATATATCACACATACATTTAAAATATGAAACCTATTCATTATTCCACCTCTCTTCGAAACCAGACTAGAAAAAATCCTCTCGGATTGGTTTATTGGTGACTTGACAACCCTAGCTACATCTATAATCTATATATCTAAAAATATTTAAAAGAATTCCGCCTATGTAGTGAATCCTCATGGTATCTCTGAAACCATAAGCCCTAGCGACTTGAAATTTAGTTTGACCTTTACCGATTACAGAACGGTCAAGAATGGATTTTACAAAATTACTTCCCCGAAGGGTGTTGGGAACCACTAGTAGTTTCAATAAAAAGGTTAATATTACACTTCAGCAATGTGACGGATTAGAAATCGTCACTTTAGCTCTTCCCTAGCTGTATCGTAATAAGAAACTAAGCAGGTAATAATTCCAACGAAGGCAACTCTTCCTGCTTTCAGTAAGAATATACTAGTTAACTGGCATGCCAAGAATGGCAAATGTGGCACACATCCACTTTTAGACGTTATTTTTAATCCACAAAGCAAAGACGTTGTTACCTGAAGCTGTTGGAGCCCATAGAGCGGCACGAGGCGCGACACTTATCGCACGACATGCACTGCGACATGTAGGCGACGGTGCAGTTGAAGGTGACCACGTCGCGACTAACCGGCTCCGACTCCTGCTCTACACTCTCTGCAAACACAACAGTGATGCATTTTAATCTCTCAATTATGTAATGCACCGATTTTGGAAAGTCGACTGGTGGTAGGTCTCGGATACCGGAATTAATATTTTATAAAACAAGTACCATATGGTGGTTTGTCATCATACCTACCGCCATGTTGTTGTCGGCAGCGCTTGTTCTTTTCGAGAAAACCGTCATCCAGGTCATAAAAACATTAAAATTCTAAGAACAGGGATTATTGTATGCATACAGTCGTATTATTGTTCCCGGCTTCTAATCAGAGGTGAATAACTAAAATACATTGAAGTAGTCTTATCGTCTTTACTACTAAAGGACAATTAAGAATAGGCTTTTAAAAATCACAATAAGTATAATCCTTCATAAGGTTATTTTATGTTTCAAACAAGTAAATAATGAATGCAAACAAATTTTTTGAATAGTGGCGATAATAAAGGATAGTTGTTTTAGTAAGGATCAGGAACAGGTAGATGAGGAGGGTTAACATTCCTACTCATGAATCATACCCAGCTATAGTTAGGTATAATTTTTTGTTCCTTATCTTGAATGAGAAAAAAAAACAATCGTTTGCATCCTTTCAAAAATAATAACATGCGGAGTTAATAATGGTAACCATTTACAAGTATGACAAATTTCAGTAATAATAATAATATAAATTCTTAGATGTCAAAGGCACACATTCACAACAATTGCTGATTTAGTATACATTCCCTAAATAAACTCATTTTAATGAAAAATGGCTTCATTCTCAATGACACAGAGATCGCCATGATGATAATTTTACAGATACGTGTCTTCATTCCATAAATTCATACACACAGATAACATTTACACAAATTGTTCACGATGTGAACTTTATTACAGTCAGAAACATACCCCTAAACTAGGGCTACGGATGGGCAACCAGTCCTCTAGAGCCTCTAGTATCGGGCTTTTAAGAATACGACTACGATAAGCCCTGCGTGTTGTAGAAGGCAACTTAAAGGCTTTCGTGTTCGTGAGCTATATTCTTGTTATGAGCGGGCTGGAAGCCACAGCGGCTCTTACAGCTCATCTGTCACTGGGCTCGTGGACCCGGATCCACGGCCTGAAAAGTTCGTGAGCTGTAAATGTTGGGGCACTCATTGCCTACTAAGCGAGACAGGACCACAAATAGAGACTAAAAATAGGAGTTTTGTAAAAATGACGAGTAGTACACGAGGACACGAACAGAAAGATTTATTGAAGAGCGAAGGGTACGATTATGGGAGTCAGAAATAAATTCAAATTGATCTTTTATGTAGGAAGGTGTTAAAAGACTTCACAATATGTTATAAAGTAAAATGTGAGTGTTTTTGTGAAGACGGATTGGCAGCCACTTGAGTTTTTTGCAGTTCAGAGATGTGATCACATTTATTTAGCCCAAATTTTGATTACGCATATAAGCTTATCAAGCTGAGCTGCAGTTAATGAGAATAGCAAATATCAGCATAGATGAGAATATGTAGAATAGAATTAGCAAATGAAACCTTAATGGTTGTGAAGTATTGCAGCGAGGCACTGGTGTGTTCCATAGGTGATCCTGTAGGAATGAGATTTAGTTGGTACAAACCTTACACAATCTCATCTTCCTTCCAGTCACAGATTATGTTTTGAAGATTTGCTCTCTGATTAAAAAATTATGGGGATACATTTTTCTCATCTTATCGATTTGTAATAAAAAGTAAAGGTAATTACAGTCACGATTCTAAACAGCAATATTAAGAGCAGTCATATCACTGATCATCTGACAAATGTCCTGTGTTTGTCATATTTTTGTATAAACAGATTTATGGCACACCAATAACGAACATAGGAAGAAATACATTTCACTACATGTATATAGAACAAGACACTTAATTGGGAGTATATATTGAAGATAGCTATGAGATTGAAAAACTGGTATTATTACATATACATAAAGAATTATGATTTATGGCATACATATATACATATGCAGCACATAGCACCATTGTTATTCTTCATCAATTTCAAATTCATTTAAAAAAATAATAAAATACACAGCTGTCTTACCGATCCTGCTACTGAGATAGGCATTCCTAAGCAGAGAGAGATTCATAGTCATTCAAAAAAATTCTTTAAATTACAATTATTTATGTTAATTTTTATTATGTGCTAAATGGAGGTCTTGGTGGCCAAAGCCCTAATTTGTGATTAAGATACTTCCATAATATCATTTTCCATGTGATATCATGTCTCAAGTTGATAACTGTGTGACACTGACAATCTTAACAACCCAATATTACTAGCAGGCCTTAAGCATACAATCATATGAATATACTGCATGTTATGATATTTTAGGTAATAATCTTTTTTAAAATATATGAAGTTTACAAATTATAGCTTACGTAAGTGATATACCAGCTGACGTTCTGGGTTTCCTGGTCTGTATGCAGAAAGGTCAATATCCACTGGGTAAGTGATCGAAAGCCATCGCTGCTGTGGATCAGGCTCACTGGTTAAAGCAGTAAACAATCCTGGTACTCCATCAGCAAGCTCCTCCACATGAGATGATTTAGATAGCTCAGTTTGAGTATCATTAGGCTTAGGACACATGTCTGCAGAAAAAAAATCTCTTTAAAATATATTCTCTCTAGACTGCATAAAATTCTATAATTTAAATATGAAAAATATTTTCACGGATATCACCTTTAAAATAAATAATAATTATTTGAAAGTTAATTTTTAAAATTTATACGTGAAAGAGATGAGAGGTTGTATAGTAATTACTACTTATTCGTAAATTAATACAATATTCGTTAAAAAACTAGCGACTTGAAACTTACCAACGCAACTACAACATTCACTGTAAAGGTAACTGAGGCAGTTAAAACAGTCTTTGCAGCATGAACAATCCTTTAGATCACACTTGCAGGATTGAGTTAACATACACTTGGATACTACACTTGCACAAATTGCTTCATTACATGCATAAATAATCGGTACAATACAAATTAGTGCAATAATAAAACAAAATTTATTCGCCATTATCAGGATACTTAAAAACACTATATTAAAGAGTGCTTGCACAAATAAACAAAACGCTTGTGGCTTATTAGCGGGACGGATTTCTTATAAACTAGATATGCTCTGTCTACGGCAATATAATACTAAGAATTAATTTCTTCGTATTTTTTACTATATTTAAAGAAAGTCCAAGTATGATTTGCGCCTATATATTGTTCACACGTTCAGATAATAAAACTTTTCTATTCTACACCACGACGTTACTCGAACGAATGCTACTTTTTTACCTAAAATCTAACTATTCAAAGCAAAATCAAAGCCATGAATGAGAACGATTGTACGGATGAACGAAGAAGATTAAACCACCGGAAATACATTTTTGTGTTACCAGCAAAAAAAATTTTTTTAGACTTTAAAGCAATTTTAAGTTAAAAATTATAAAAATAATAATAGCACTAAGAGTTAAGTTCTAAAACATTTCTTTCAATCAATGCCTTATTTAAAATCTGTAAAGAAATGTTATGAAAATATATAAATATTTTATGTCCTATATTAATTTAAAATTCCGCCAAAAATGTTATCTAACAGAAACCATTGAAAAATGCAGATGTATAATTAATTTAACCTTAGTTCATAGGTAAAATTAGATTATAATATTTGCTGACACATTAAAATAAAAAATAAAAGAAAATAATTATACAATGTAGAAATAACACTACTATATAATGTTATTAGTTATATTGGTGTTTAGTAAAGAAAAACAAATCCAGACTAATTATTCTAAGTTAAACTTATTTTAAAAATAAATTTGTTAATATATTAATTATTTAAAGCGGTTTAACGTTATATTTATAATATTGCTAAATGACATAAAACCCTTTTTTTCTTAAGTAGGAGTTGTTCGTTATTAGTAAATAATAGTTATGTGGCCGCTGCGTGTACACAGAAATACAGGATAAGCATAGTATAATTACTTTATTTGAAAACTAGTTGGTTACATACCATTGAAATTACGATAAAAATGTCAAAAGAATCAAAAACAATATCCTTAAAATTAGGCGATTTATTTTTGGGACATCACCTCAGCAAACCGAAACTGGTAAACTGTATTTCTCTTCTAATATAGGAATTAAGGTATTAGAATATTTTAAGTTGCTTTATTAAATGCCTAACACACTTAACAAACGTCCATAAAAGTAAAATATATTACAACAGTATATTATTATCAGTGCTACATTAAATGATATCGCGCTCAAGGAAAACAACCCTTTGATTTATTGAAGTAAACAAAACAGTTGATGAATCCTCGTAATAATTTTAGCATGACTTAATAATTAATTTGAAATGTAACTATTCTATCATTACCCATTTTAAAATATTATTAGGGTGTTATATTTATACTAGCGCCGTGTTACAATTTTTCTGTCTAATTAACATTACTATAAATTGTAAATTTTAATTTTTTTTTCTTTCATCAGATTTATTGAAAGTAATGTTATTAAAAAAAATTAATACTTATGTTTCGTGAAACACTAGCTAAGTGAAGACGAAACTTGATATTGATTAAACAACACAATGATGGAAAAAGTATCTTTTCCCAAACAGGTGCGAATTTATCAACCAACGTATCAGCTCAATCCTAGGAAACGTTTTGACGAAGAAAATATAAAAAAAATCATACAGCAACACGTTGACAACGAGTTACAGGAAGTTGAATATAATGAAAAAATTATACCGGATATGTGCTTAAGCCTGGCTGAAAACATTCGGACAGCAATTAAGGAGGAAAACTATGACAGGTGTTAACATTTATTCTGTCACTAAGAAAACTAAGGCACTCTATGAATTGTAAATTAATTGTGATTAATACACCAAAATTTTATTTTTATGATTAGTTCACAATGTTTCTTTTACCGTGGTTTCTTGGGTTATCAGTCGCCTCTTTTGTGTTCGTATTCTGTTATAAGAAAAAGAAAAAATGTTCATAATCACTGATAACAGAGTGAGCATTATGTTGGTGTAAATACGAAGTCGATTGAAGTATTTGCTTCAATAAATCCTTTAGCTGAGTAAATGAAACATGTACAGTGCGCACAATAGCACAAAAATTGTTTAAACCGACCAATACATATAGGTACATTAATCTTTGGGGGAGGCCTTTGTCCAGCAGTGGACGTCTTCCGGCTGATTGGATTGGATTGGAATGTAGTAATTATTTAGTTGCAAAATTCTCATCTTTCCAAAATTATACTTACTCAGATGAGAACTAGGTATTGCATGGTGTTACGTAAATATTGTTATTATATTTCTTTTTAGGAAAGAAGTTCATTGTTATAAACGTTTGGTTCGTTTTACAGATATAGGATAATAGTGTTGGTTACTATCGGACAAAAGAGGCAGCAGAGTCTCCATGTGTTCCACTCTTTTCTTTGGGATCATCAACGTGACGGTTTCGCAGCTCACAACTTTGAAAACTGTCATATTTATGCAAATGTTGTTGTTTATGGTGTATACTTAGATTAAAGTAAACGAGAAAATGAGTCTTTAATTTTGCAGTCTTGGAACGAATATTCATCCTTATGTTAAATTTGAAGTAAATCGCAGATATTCTGAATTAAAACGGCAATGTACAAAATCCTCAGTTCGATGCAATATATTTCAGGACTTTATTTAGTTCCTGTTCCAATAATAAAAACTTGTTATTTACTGTTACATCAACAATTTACTTAATGCTTAATTGTAATTTCCGAAGAGCATATCAAAGAAGTGCCTTATAAAATTTTTATTCAGATGTAAGCTTATTTTTTTTGATATCACGCTTTTTTCCCAGTAGGGGATACACCCACTTTTCGCCAGATATGGTCAGATTAGATCTCATATTACGGGGGGCGAACCTGTTGCCACTTTATTGGGGCCGCAACACATACACAAAGATAATTTCAGTGTGCGGGTTTCCTCACGATGTTTTCCTTCACAGTTTGTATCTCACTGTTGTAACTAAAGTTTACAAATTTACATGACTTAATTTTTAAATCATTGGTATATACCGAGATTTGAACCCGCGACCTTCGGAATGAAAGCCGCACGCTTTAATCATTAGACCAGCGAGCTACTCATCAGCGTGTTATTACTCTCAACTTTACCACAAATTATTCTACTATTTTTTTTTATATTATCACGCGTTTTTCTCAGTAGGGGTAGGCAGAGGTGAATAAACACCCACTTTTCGCCAGATGTGGTCAGATTAGGTCCCATGTAACAGGGGGCGAGCCTGTTGCCACTTTATTGGGGCCACCACACAAGCACCCAAAGATGATTTCTGTGTGCGGGTTTCCTCACGATGTTTTCCTTCACCGTTTGTATCTCGCTGTTGTAACTAAAGTTCACAATTTATTCTACTACTACGTTATAATACTAGTACACTAGACATTTTTGTAAAATAAAAAACGTGTTTTACAGATCATACATATTTATTAATCCATTTCGTAGTATAGATATCACACTGGCCCGCCCTTACAAAAATAAATGTGTAATACAATAATGACCCAGCCTATTAAAAAGGCCGATATGACAGCGCAAGTTTCCCAATCTCTAGAGCATTCCCCAAGGTAATAAATATTGGCATCGATTTCGACACTAAACCTACAACAAAATTTGGACACAACCGCAAACGGCGCTGTCACTACGGCCGGTTCAACTATTGAATGCAATCAGATATCCTTATAGAAGAGAAATTCAGATAATTCTAAACCATTATACAGGTCTGATATACACAAGAATCAATTAATAATATACGTTTACATTACGAGAAATTCGCACATATTTGACACATAAAGCGACGAACATTAACGAGAAGAAGATTAAAGTAGCTCAAAGATTTTGGTCCGAGACACTGAAGCGGTTTGTATCTGCGCACAATACGAAACTAGCACCAAGCCACCGTACGATAAACGAAGCAGCATCGAGCTGTAGGTACAATACAAAAGCTACCAAACCGTTCCACCCTCCATCCCATGGCTCACAACCAACGGCATCGACCCTCCAGTCCGCAGGGACCAACGCATCGCAAACGACGACTCGATCAGATACTAGCAAGTACACGCTAACGCAAATTATGCTCGTGCGAAAAAGTTCGAAAACGGGTAAAAGTCCATATAAAAATCCTAATAGTCTGTCAAAAGAATCTATGGTGTCGAACATACATTGCGTCAACGCTACGGCAGGTTCATGGTTATTTGAGCAGATCGCATATATGCGGAACCTTTTCAGCCTCGTCACACTTCGGCAGTTCCGGAATACTACTCAGCCTCTCAGTGATAATTTTATATCCGCTTGATATGTTATTACAGATAAATCCTTTATCAGTACTGGGTACACAACTACAACCATATTGTACATTATGGCAATAAAAATTTACTTACAATCTTATAAAATAAATCGGGATTATATAAATATATGCTAGTTATATCAAAGAAATGCAGTGAATATTGGTATCAAAATATTACCCTAATTTATGTTGTGTGAATGTAATAATGACAGATATGTGAAATTTGTGAATAAAGATACTTAAAAAAGCTTTTACAATTAGACATCTCATCGTAGTTGTTTTATAAAAATATGACTTATATCTTAGGTGCCATAAATAATTTTAGATTTAACACGAATTTTTAGATCGCCATTAAAAATGAAACTCCACACTTTCCACTTGATTCCAACAAGCTCGTCCCATGCAAATCGATGTCAAGCCAAGATGGATATTCCAATCCGTACCACACAATGACTGGTGCATGAAATAAATTCCAGTTGTAATTTCTTAACTAAAAAATTAATTTACAAAAACTCTAGGTATAAAAATATAAATATAAAAATCCATAATTGCATTACAAGCCCTAAAATATAAAGTAAGAATGTCATGTCAATAAAATCGCAAAATATTTAGCATACCTTCTACAAAATATCACACGTAAGGTTACAGAGTGAATAGGCTTCTAGACTAGTGCGCATCAAATTAAACCACCGAGGTGGAGAAGTAGAAGTAGATCGTAGTGAAGCGCTAGTCTGTACGATTAAAACAATTAAAATGTCTAGTGACAGGAATAAGGGTGCGTGAAATAGGGCGCGGGGCGAGTGGCGTAGGGCGCGGGGAGTGAGACCACAGAGCAAGCCCGGCCGGGTTCGGGTCGCAAGGGCCAAATTTTTATACATTTACTAATAAAATATTAAAGCTTAACATATATAAACATTAAGCATCTCTGCACCTTAGATACATAATAGCCATTTAAAATAACTGCAGATTAAAATATCTCATCTTAAAATAAGGTCTTAAACATTAAACTATAGCTGTGAATTTTAAAACAATTACTAACTTAGGCCCGATTAAAAAAAAACTGTTATAGAATTGAATACTAATTCGCTGTTTCATATCAAATCGTTTCTTGTGTTTAAAGAAAAAAGAAAACAATGTGATGACGGAAGTGTACAAACTAAACTAATTTAAAAAAAAATACCTTATTGACCGAGTCCGACCCTGTTTGGGTTACGAAGCCGGAAGAGGATCGAACAGGGTCGTATTCAGACTTATTAATTTTAGATTAAACGTAATAAAACAAGAGGCAACACATTAATAGGTCGGCCGCGGCGCCGGTGTACAAGCGGTGGCGGATAACATTAGCTTCAACTCTAAAATAATGAATCGGCGGTGGTTCGTTGGCTCCAGTCCTCCAGAGAAACAATTCAGCTAGATTCCTTCTCCTTCTCCTTCGACTCTGAAACGTAAACTTATAATGAAAACAGATCAAATTGATCAGACTGTAAATTACCTAAAACACTTAAAAACCTTGCCGAAAAAAATCTACGAAGTTCCGCAATCCACTTAACTTGTACAAATTATATATTTAAAACTTATCTATGGTTAGTGTTTACTATTATTACTCTTGTAAACTTGAAACACCTGACTACATTTTCAATGCTTAATACAAATATATATATATATTTTTTAACTAAATGATAAGTCCTATATAAATGAATATATTTTTTTTACATAAACAGGACATTAATAATCTTAGCAGAGAAAAAAAAGTAAAAATATAATATAACTTTTATTTAACCAAGGTTGACACTCACTTTAAGTAACTGCTCCAGAGAAGTAAGTAAGCATTTATTCACTGATTTCAAACAATACTAATTTCATGGATATTTTGAGAGAAGTTAAAATTATATAAAAGTTGTGTCTTTGAATTGATTAAAGCTTCGTCGATCAGGATTTAAACTCCAGAAAATTAAAGCGTAACCCAACGTTTTTAAGCGTATGTATAATCAACAGCGTTAATATATCGTTGAGGCATACTACAATATATTTCCAGACGATAACGTCTGAGCGATTTGCAGTGCAAAAAAGAACTCCTTATATGTTGAAACTTAGTTCATATTAAGCGTATATTTAGTTTTAATATTACAAGATCATCTGGGCCGACGACTAATTATGACCAAGCAGATTAAGCGCACATTTTTCAATGAAGCTTTTACAATTTGCGTAAAAATAAACTTTTTTAAATATAAAAATAGCGTCCATTATCATAATATCCAAGTTGTATGGCTTATGCAATTAAGTCGATGATTTTAACTCCGCTAGTAGCAAATTTGAAATAACCCAAGTTAAAACTCGTTCGCATGAAAAAAATTTAAAAAGTGATCATAGACTATAGTCGCATAATGATAAAAGCTTTCGATGTGCGCTTAATCAATTGTGTGTGCGTAGTAACCCGAAATAATAATAAGCTTAAATAAAAGTAATGTTTTATAAATAGATATATGATGTGAAGCGTCTACGCAGCTACGCATGCCTGGTCACAATAGCTCGAGACTGACCTTCGTCGCTGTTACCGTTAGTGAGAGGCTCCTCACCGTTCTTCTCCCCATTCTTCTGGCCGTTCTTCTCTCCGTCGTCAGCGGACTTCTTATCTTCTTCTTTAGTCTCCTTGTCCTTTTTCTCCTCGGAGCTTTCCTTGGCTGGTTTCTTCTCCTTGCCTGCCTTGCCCTTAGCGGGAGTAGCGGGCTTCGGCTTAGGCTCTAGAGACGGATCGAGAACCAGCTTCCCGATGTTCTTACGATCGTGCATCTTCTGCATAGCCTCGCCAACCTTAAACATTAAAAATAATATTAGATTTTTTATTAGAATATTTAAATTATTAATCGTACACAATTATTATGTGTTATAACAAATACACGCAACTATATGAAAATACTTAGAGAACGGTATATGATGAACCATGTGCCGGCAGAAAACTTATTTATTTTATTTATATACAGCTGCCTGTTTATTTGTCGACGTTTACAATTCATAAAATAAACAACTTACATCCTCGAGGGCCCAAGTAGAATCTACCAAGGGCTTGACCTTGCCCTGTCCCCAGAGAGCGAACACGTTATCGACGGCACGGCGCACGTAGTCCGCGCGGCCATGCTGGAACAGCAGGTGTCGCAGGTTCAAGCCCGCCAAGCTCTTGTTTTCATCGAACAGCTTGATAGGCGACACCTTGTCCACTTGCCACCACTACACAAAATAATAGAAGTCATTTATTACTTTTTTCATTGATAATAATAAACTAAGTATGTTATAACGTGGTTTCATGATAACCAACAGATTTCCTCGCTTTATTTTTGTATTTTATATAGCTCTTGTATGTTTACTTGTACCTATATAAATTGTACGTATGCTTTCAAAGATAGAGTAGAAATATAAATCCTGTGTCCTGTCTGTGAAATGTTTCGTTGAAAATCAGATAATGAAGTGCATTAGATACTCACAGCACGCGCGGCACTGAAGAAACTCTTAGTCTCGCCAGTCACGATGTTGGATGATCCTGCGATAAACGACACCGCTCAGTATTATTGTTTAATGTATTGCTATCGAAAGGGCTTATTTATTTAAATAGTGTTGACCGATGTTCATAAAACTCTTCACTCATTAACATAAAAAATACTAACCGTAGAGGATGTATCGTCCCATAGGCTTCAAGAGCTGGTAGCCGCGGTTACATTCCTCGCCGCAAAGGCAGTCCAGCACAATGTCCACACCGTCAGGAGATATCCTTAAAAAGTTATTAAAAATTAATCAATACCCTGCGGCTACTAAACATAAAACCAAATACGATAATATAAACGCTGAAACCAAAGTAAAATTTTATTAGAGAAGACCTTATTTCATGTAATTTCGAAGCAATGAACCTAAACACAAGTTACTGATGTAATAATAATTCACAACCCCATAATCATCATATAATTGTGTTTCTTGATTGCCATACGGTCGTTTCTGATTCGATCACGGGTGCTTAGATTAAAGGTAATATAATGAAAATTTAACTTTATGTTAGTGCGCATCGAAACATAGAAATATGGCAGTAAAGTGAATAAGTAACGCAGAACGCATTGCGTAAAATGCAATACTCTTTTCATTTATACTTCATAAAATATAGTAAAATCATTACAAATACTACATTAATAATGTTTGTTTGTTTTATTTTCGTACATTTATAATAGAGTTAATAAAACCGATTTTTCTTACCATCTGCCCTGCGAGCGTTACTTAAAAATGTCTGTTTGTTTATATTAAGATTGTGCGGTTCCGATTGTTTACACTGCAAAGAGCTAGACCGTTATAAAAATATCTTTGACTGTTAAATAGAATTAAACGCCATGCGGCTGCTACGATCCAGCTGCTTTGAGAAGCGAGTTATCAACCAAACAATTAATGTCCACTGCGTCCGATTTAAGCGGACCTTGAATTTATTACCCTCGTGAAATCAACATGCGACAGAACCTCAGTGGAAGATAAGTTCAGAGTCCAAACTACATTGGTCGGGTACGAATCATACAAGCTAGATGGGTGGGACTAAAATATGTTGCTGTAATAATCATCAATTAAAACATGGGATCTGGAACAATTGGGCTTATTCGCTCGGAAAGAATGCGGGATCTTTGAATGAATAAAATCCAATTAGGTTAACTAGCTCTCGTAATGTTAAGAGTTCATTAGTCACACGGGAAGGAAATGTTCACAGTGAAATGTGGAACATTAACAAATTACCTTTACCCTGTAAATGATTTACAATATCAATGACAGTGTCAATGTTTACAACAGTAATAAAAGAAACGTTGATGCATTTCTGTTATTATTGTTGTAGCTCAAAATAAATTTTCTTTTACAAGCCGCAATGTATACAAAATGCCATTAGTGAGGCGAAGGGCCGCTGAGTTGTTCATATTTTTAGCACTCTGATTTCACGATTTCAGTACTTCATTTTTACATTTTATTTTAAATGTGAATTAATCATGGCTTGACTCATTACAGTGTTTATATTAATACAAGGCAAGACAAATATACCTAAGTGACCTGTTACTTGTCAAATATGAAGAATGATTTTATGAGCGTTTCATTATAATAGCGATCTGTATTGTGTTAATATACTACATAAAGGGTAAAACACATGAAAATGTGTTGTTTATAACGGCATTAACCTCCCGCCTTCCACGAAATATAAAATATATCCGATCGATCCGAGAAAGGCAACTTGTCTTCACCGTTATTGACCACGTTTTCACCAATGAATTACTGATTCAGTAAATTATAATGAGAAATATTTATATGCTTGATTCTGAAAACGTGCGTGTCTTTGATAACTTTATACTTACTTCCTGACTTCGTTGGTGTAGTCGCTTCCTCTCTCGAGGAGATGATCGATGTTGTTATTATTTGCCTTCAGGGCCTCATGTTTAGACTTGGAGCACACCCCGAAAACGGTAACATTCTCGACTGTCTTCGCTAACTGAGCAACGGCCTGGCCCTAATTATATACAAATAATAAATATTATTTGGGATATCATCCTTATATCAGAATTTCAACAATATATAAATAACATTTAACGTAACCCTGCTAAGATTATTTTAAAAATTAGATAGATAGATTTTATAGATACTAAATTCTTGCATTAATAAACTATTAGAAGTAACATTAGTTCACTAACACATAACACTGAGTAATAGAGGATACTCAGGCCTCGATCGATATTTTAATCCAATTTATAGTGGAAGTTAAACAATTATTTACATCGTTAGGGTTACTCATTAAAATAATTATACACTTAACATTATCGAGAGAAATCGGTCTCTATTCTAAGATAATTACCAGGTTTAAATACCATCAGTTAAAAAGAATAGCTGAGGATCGAATTGGTTTTCTAAATTTGATCGCCAAACTTCAGTTTGAAGAGGGCACCTAATGATGATGATGATTCTAAGATAGTTTATGTTATGTTGTACTTTTTTAATTAAATATAAGTAATATATAAGGTATTTATTTGATTTTAAATGATCTCCTGAGTACCAAAATTAAACCTCTTATATCTCAAAGCGATGAACGCAACATAGTTCTATTTAAACATTCTAACTTCTTTATTGTTATAGACAAATAACCATCCTCGTCATATGGGTTTATGTGTAAAAAGCGGTACTTAAACGACTGTTGGGATTTTAGACATAAGTTTAATTTTAAATAAGTGACTCACCACCCCGCCACCAGCCGAGTGCACCAGCAGACTCTTGCCGGGGGTTAGATTAGCCATTTCGAACAGCAGCAGATAGGCGACCACGTAGTTGGTGGTCACGGCCACGGCATCCAATGCAGTCATGCCTTCAGGCAGAGCGTACACATACTGTGCTGGCACGGAGACTAGCTCAGCCCAAGCTCTGTACTCCGGCAAAGCTACGACTTGATCACCGACCTGATTAGAGATAATTAATGTGTCTAATTTAGCACAGTTACTTTGTTTTAACACTACATTAAATCAATAGTTAGGATTTTTTTTTATTTTATTTTATCTTTCATTGACTTCTCATAAAAGACATTTTACCACAATGTTATCATTGTTAGGACGTTTTTCCATACAAAGAGTAAAAGGTATATTAAGTTGATCATATCGTTATAATTAACGCGTAAAATGTTTTTAAAACAGAAGGATGGGTTCAAGGCCACGGTAATGCCGACAAGCCGAATGACGCATTCTGGAACTTTAAAAAAAAAACTCCCGCACCAGTACCCAACCATGCATCACATATGCCTTTACTTGCATATAATTAAGAAACAAAGTATACAGGACCATTAATATAATAAGTAAAATTATATTTGAACGATCCAACCTACAAAACCCTACATAATATATAAAAAAAAAATAACCATACTCTGTCTATTAGGACTATTTTAGTATAGATTTAATGATTTGATAATGACAAAAAACTACCAATTACATGCAATTTCATTAGTTTTATAATCAGGATATAATTACAACAGCAAGCGACTTCATTAGATCTTCGGTATGCAAACAAATATAATTAAAAAATATAAATCTCTTCATAAATACTTTTTTGGTTACATTTCATGTCATATTTTCAAATAACTACAAATGTAATAACAAATATAAACTTATTTAATCATCATATAATAGGTTAATACAATAAATAGTATAGTTAATGAATGATAAAAAAGTGAGAATTATGGCTTTATTCATACTTATTGAACAGTTTATTTTATTTGGTATGTATATCTTCTGTTTCTTTTAAAAAAAAAAAGAAACGGAATAGGAATAATTTTTTATCGACACATTTTTTCGCAATTCAGTTAATATGAATATTAGTTTCGAAATTATCGATAACGAAAGGTAAAACCTTTTTACTGACCTTGAAGTTAGTCACGCCTTCGCCGACTTGCTCAATTTCTCCAGCGCATTCAAAACCAAGAATGAAAGGTGTCTTCGGAGGAGAATCGATTGCTCCCTGACGCACGATCAAGTCTTGGAAGTTCAATCCACTGTAACAAAATATTAAACAATTGTTAATAATCCTATTAATTAAAGCACAGTAATATAAAATTAATGAATCTTTAAAAAATGATACCCAAAAAGTTTTTTCTTTTAACAAAGAGGATGTTTCATTAAATTTAAATTACAATATCCAGTGTAAAAAAAAAAAAATTCGGCGCACCTTTAACATTTTCCGCGGTATGTAAACTACACACAATAATAAACAAATGCATTGAGACTATCCATTGTTATCTATAAATAAGCTTAGTTAAAGAACACCAGACGATGTTGAGAATAAACTGTTTACTTTTACGTTGCATCGAACATGGGGCTCCATTGCTTCAGACACCAGACACCGTCATTATGTATAACCGTGGTAACGTTGCTAAAAAAAAAAAAGAAGAACGGAAGCTATGGCCGGAGGGAGTCGTGCCCAGCTTATGTACAGCGATAAAAATGCTGTTATTTTCATTAAAGCAATTTAATAATTTTATTCTGCCACTTAACAGTAATGTGCAATTATTACTGTGTTTAAATTTGAAAGGCTTTGTAGCTAGTAAGATTAGTGAGGTAACAAGCTAACGTCTTACGGCTCAACGTGCTGAGGGTGTATTTGTAGTGCTTACTATCCAAAGTAGCATTACATTGTTACAAGCTTTCGTATCACTTACCATAAGGTTAACCTAGTGCTGGTCTCGTGAAATTAAAAAGAATTCTTGGAATTTAATATCCGATAATTTTTATTAACACGCAATCAACCCATACGATTATTATTCAATGCAGCCCTTAGGGTTTATAATGGATCTGTGGAGTATTCCAATATGGCAACACATCGCCTAATTAATGGCGCGCGGCGGCGCAGGAATGCGGCAGCCGCTTGTTATAACGCGCCAGAATATGGCCGCGATTGGCATAAAGAGGACCCGCATTTAAATAATAATACGCACCGATGTATCAATCAAAGTCGATATGCATTGTTGTGACGTGCATTGATCATTGTTATATTACTACATCATCAATGCTGAAATTTATTTATTTATATTTTTTAACAACACATTTTATTGTTTATACAGCGTTCTCCATTTTTCATCACATCTGGAGTCGTAGCTGACGGGGCTAAGTAAGCCCATTTACGACATTAAGCTGCCTTTTATAGTTTACGAGTTTAAAATAACAAATTAAAACTTAATCAGTGTTATAGCCTAAAACTTGTTTGTTTGGTTAACTTTCACATTTCTATTATTATCATCTATTAAACTATTATCTATATATTTCAAATTATTAAACCTTATATCTCATGTCAACTTCTGTAAATGTAATAATTGAAATTAGTATTTGAAACAGAAAAAAATATCATCAAGGACTTTTTAATTTAATACCGATTCCCTTTTTTTTAATTTTTTGACAACAATAGCGGAGAACATCAATATCTTGAATTAACAAACAATCGATTAAGACTTAAATAAAAAAAAAATATATATATAGATAAAAACAATTGAAATACTTTAAGGCTGGTGACGGTAATCCAACAATACGGAAAACCGTCAAATGAAACATTTTATTAGAGTTCCACATAATCATCCGTATGGTGTAAAACATATGTACGGTTAAAGACAAAACCATTTCTTTTCATCACCGGAAAACCAAGTCAGACTGTCGGCGTGAATTGTAAACAAAACATCGGAAGAAGCGTTAGGATACTGCTTGGTTTTGACAATATTGGATTTGATGTTTAAACATTGCATCGAAAACTATATCCTGCTTGCGCATTGTAGTACACACAAATAAAGGTATCAGCACCGTCGCTCAGGTCATTGATCGAATTACACAACACTTAGGTCAAGCAATATTACGTATAAAGTCTATTACTAAACAGATCAGGTTCTATTAAAAAAATAGACATGTTCAGCACGTTAAAATTCTTAAATAATTCGTCATTGAATTAATTTATTAAGTCAAGATATTCCATGTGAATTGCGAATGAATCATTCGTTTGTTTTCATTGTTAACTTATTAAGATATATGTATATAAATTATAGCTGGAGTCGTCGCTGGGGGAGACGTTGGCTTGGTCGGACGGTCCCCTCGTTTAGACCCCACGTCTGCGTCGATATTTATGCAACACAAAGAGCGTTATTGACAAGCGAGCATTTCCGGTCAGACGACAGACGGCTCGAGATCTATTCAGGAACAATTATATTATAACTTAATCAATAAAACTAATTCTGTTGCTATGAATTTTTAGGTATCACCGCAATAAATAACTCAACTAAATTTCGAAAGGTGTTGTAGCTAGTGAAATTATTAGATTAATGATGTCTCGAAGCAAAATTTGATACCCTTTAAGCATCTTCTCCTGCGCTATAATACCATGGGCGGGTATAACCCTCAAACTAAACGAAGTTCACCAGAATTACGCTTTACCGTAACAAATAATATAAGATAGTATAAGATGAAAAGAACGAACTGTTGCGGCGCTGTGTTACGATGCAAGCGCACCCGCATACGTTTATTGGATAAATTGGACATGAGTGCCCTCCCGCTAACATTTCATCGGGGATAAAAAAAAAACGGTCCGAACCCGTATCGCTGGGACGGAATGTTAATCCGCGATAATCTCCCAACGGCCATTTCGATGCGGTTGTACTTGTATTGAATTTAACAGACGTCATGTTACCTGATCGTTTGTTCAACAATGACTCGAATGGCTTCCTACATCGACAGTTTGTCGCGGCGCGTCCGTTTCCTCAGGTAGGCGACAAGTTGTAACATTTCCATCAATTTTATAAAATTTAGGAGCGAAGTAAACGCCGTGATTACACACAATTTTAAGTCAAATCGCACAATTGCGTGTCAATTAGGCTTTCAGATTAAAAACGTGATATTAAAATATCGCGTTTCAAACACTGTCCTCGTTTTAATAATCTTGATATCCCCTTATAACATTTTAACACCCTACAATATTTAAAAACGACAATAGTTAAAGCCACATAATATTTTAAAACGGAATAAATATCTGCTTCAAATGATTTACATAAATCTGACGAATCAGCGTATATATATGCAGAAATAAGCAAAAATATCTAATCAAATTACATTAATGCCATCAGTTGCATTTCCAGCACTTTCGCAACCCTAGTAGAACGATAACACGATTAATTCAACGCGTAGGATTTCTGATCACGCATATCGAATAACTTAATACTATATTAAACAAACTTAAAATTATAGAATTATTCATCATTTCAACCTGTTGTCGTCCATTGATGACCATAGACTCCTTAATCAATTATCAGCGCATACGGACCCTTATTACCTACATGATTCGTTGCGATGTTCACCAAGTTCAATTATTTACGTTAATTTAAGTAAAATACCGTAGCATTATTCCTTTTAGCGAAGAAATTTAAGGCTGACTCGTACCCTAAGTTCTAAATAATTTAACGTAACTAAGTAGCAAGGGGCGGCGTCGCGTGTCGCGACGAGGCGGCGTCGGGACGCTATGCCTATAGCTTTCTTTCATGCGATTGCGCGTCATATTTTAGTTCACTGCCTACAGTTCATAGACTTTTTCAGCTTTATTAAAGGCTTTTATATTAATGCAATTATTGGCCTCGTACGTGCCATCAACTCATTCTAAAATAATAAACTTCGTAATCGTAACCACAATTGCAACGTTAGCAACTAGAATGAGCTCATGTTAAGACCACAAAGTGGCTTGTTACTTCCGGACGTGTAACACAGTTTGAAAGCGATTTTATTTATGAATAAATAAAACAATAAGTAAATTGATAATATACTACAAGCAAGCATAAAATGTTTTTTATTGAGAAACTTAATCAACTATAAATCTTGTATTTATTTTGTTCCATACATTAAAAATTATGCGGTTGCGGATGCAGGCAAAGCGGGACCGTTCGGTTTGGAGATCTTTGCGGAAGCCTATGTCCAGCAGTGGAAGTCTATCGTGATGATGACGCAGTTGTGTTAATTATCGAAAGTATCGACATATAAATGATTTACTTATCAGCTCCAGTATTAGCTCAAAATTTATATTGACTTGAAACAGTGGACTTGCGTAAAACGGACGTCAGGCGACACGGCCTAGCGCGCTTCATTTCACAATAAACAACTATAACTTACAATAAGTTAGTCAATTTCAGACTTACAGCTACACTGTTGAACCGGTTGTGAAAATAGATTATAAAAAAATTTCAAAACGACGACAATCTATAATATTAATATGGGATTAATGTAATAGACAAAAAGCAATTAAGCTTTTATAGCATTTCTAAAGATGTACACTAAACATATAAATCACTCAAAAGAAATATAATTGTAATGACAAACACAAAGTTATATATGTAGGCATTATAATGTTTATTTTTGGGTGTTAAAACTGTTTATCTAATACGTTAGATAGTAACTGGTGAATTAAACATTTGGTACTATATTAAAACAGTAAACGAGTTTGAATTAAAAATTCTTTAGTAAAGTAACAATGCGCTAGTGCGTACGTACCGATTGGAATTTCCACGTTCGTGTGATTTCTGAATCATTTGTATTCTGTAGGCATCGACACGTTAGCAAACTAATCTATGTACCTACAGCATACAATAGATAGACACAGGAAGTCCACGATTCGTTTACTATCGTCTCGTATTCCGATTAATCACTTATTATATTTTTATATTTATTATATTACTTTTATTATATTATTTTACTTATTATATTACTTTTACGCTTATATTTTTTACGCGCAATCGATAATAAAATACCTTTCATCATCATCATAAAGTGCCTTTGTCAAATTGAAGTTTAGCGATCAATACAAACGATGATACTTAAGCTGCTTTATATAGTCAAACTATATCACTGCATTTTATCTTTATTTTACAATGCTTATTGCCAAGTTCCGTGCGACAGTAGACAACAAAAGGACAGAATAATGATTCCTTTATATAAGTTATTTACGTCATGATTCATATCCTTATAAAATTCATGCGCAGCGTGTTATGAACACTCGAGTTGAATGACAGCGGAATAACAACGCACGTCCCTGTACCTTCAGAACGAAATTATATGCAATGTACAGAATTTATCCACCAACCTGCATTTGGCCAGCGTGTTGGACAGTTGGCCTTGACTCTCTGCTTGTAAGAAAAGGTCCCGAGCCCCAATAATGGGAACAATAAGAGAACTGTTTATAAATGCGCAATTTATTCAAGGATTGTACACAAAAAAGGTATGCAAATGTAGTACGTGGTGATTATTTGATTAAATTATTGGAATTGTGTTAGTATGTCAGGATGGCGTGAATAAAATAGCTTTATGAGCATTCGGCATTATATTATTGGCTACATTCCATCGATACTCCTTCATAAAAATGTTTGAATACGAGTTGAACACGCAATGTTTGCGGAAAGCTTTTTTCTGAAATATAGTAGAATATTGTCCATCCTTAAATAAACTAATTAAAAGTAGTCTCTTTCATAATAACAGTTATAAGAGAAAACTGTGATTAATTTCTCCATGTACATTTATTAATTTATCCAAATAACATGTACAAAAAGGCAGTAAACAAAAAAAAAAAAATTTTACTACACAACACCTTCAAAGACTTCATTTGTTAATGATAGTAAAAATAAAAAAGTTATAATAAAAAATAGCAATTACCAAAAATTTCTAACTTATGGGTCAAAAACAAGATTACTTAACAGAGAAAATATATTTTTAAATCTAATTCTCAAACGAATTGAAGTATTATACATCAACAAACTAAGATATTTTAACGAATACTTTTAAAATTTAATATATTGGAGAGACATATGTAATTGTATAGAGAAAATTAAAAAAATCTGCTATATCAAAAACGATCCAAGAATAAAGTAGAAAAAGACGCCGGAAACGGCTTTCCTGTTAATCCTTTGAATCGTTAAAACCGACTTCCCTTAAGCAGCCAAAAGACCTCGGAAGCAGCAAAGCAGGTTTTTTAAAAGTATTGATTTCCGGCTAGCGGTTTTGGCGCCAGTTCGTATGTAATGAGTGACGCGCACCACGTTATCGACTTCCGATCTAGTGATGAGCAACGCTACATGCACGCTATGACAAAGGACCGCACTATGCATATTTAATAATGATACATTTCACGGCACCAATTATTAAATCGTACACGCAGTTTAAGTTCGTGGAAATAAGCTATTACTAGTTTAATTGTAAAATCTATCTATTTATATACATCTATGATATCCACCTACGTAGAATCATCAAATACACCTCTGGAAATATAACGCTTAGAAAGGCCTAAAAAATGTAGGAATATTCTTTTTACCGACTACAGGTCGGTTAAAAATGGATTTTATAGAGTTCCCAAAGGGAGTTGCGAGGGACAGCTAGTTCAATATACTACAGGACTATGTATTTTGTTAAGAAAAAATTACAATCGTAAATAGGGGTCTTAGTGATTAAGCTGTTCATTTATTGTATAGTTTCAATATTTCAATACTGGCGATTATATTCGAGGCATCGATAGATAGATATTGTTCGAAGAAAGCTTCTTGGGGTAGATGCCACTCCCGAATTGTAAATTTACTGCCATAATATTATCGCTGTGTTTCGGCTGTTGTTATGTGCCAGCCAAAGTAGTCTGGGCAAGTAGACAGATAGCCTTAATGTCACCTAACACTGTGTAAAATTAAAGTCGAATGTAAGCAGATTGTAGATTAAAAAAGGAATATATCAAATAGTGAATTCTGTATTTATTATAAAAAAATCTTTTGACTATAGCTAATGCTATAGAATAAAAAAAGGCAATCGATAAATAAGTATCTCCGCTGATGATTAATAAAATTTAACAGCCGTACAATATTTACAACTACCGTTTAGCGTTATGTAATAAAAATAACGTAATGGGCTGTTAAAAACGATTTAACCTCCTTACTCATCTTGCATGCTGATTTTATATTACTCATGGTTTTGGCGTTCGTCACACTCATCCGCATTAATTGACCGCTCAGGAAGTGGACTTTCATTCCACAGATGGGTGGGCATTACAATGGGGTGCCGGTGATTCCTACATAAATTCAAGAGTCAATGTACTTTGACCCTCAACTCTACCCCCCTTCACGGATCGTGCAATCTAATAGGGAATTCGTTTTATGACGTCTACATAAAACAGACTTGGGCATTTGATAACCAACCTATTTTTAATACCAGTAATATTGTAATGGACGAGTGTATGTATACTTAGATATTTTCACTTCCATTTTATCTTATTTTATACTTCAATAACGTTCTATGGGAATGGTAGTTTTTATAGTAACATAGAATTAAATTTTTGTTTAATTTTCCTACATTAAAAGTACTTTCTGAATTGGGAAATATCTGTTATATAGAATTAAAATTATTCTAAATGATGGCAATTTCTAGAAAAATTAATTATCTAGATGTTGAGTGATCGAGATGCAGATACATTATTTATTAATTAGTACAAGTTGAAGTCAGTATGAACTCTAGTTACATTCTTAGTTTGTCATTACATCTCAACATTTACCTGTTTTTAATTTTATGTCTAAGTTTGTAAAATAATTCGACCTAAGTTTGTGTTTCCGAAAAGTTTTGAAAACCGACATTTTCCATGAACAACAGTTTACATAAATATTACACATCTGCCAAAACGAACTTGGTCAATAAGAAGTGAATGAGTGGTGAGTTCCGGCAGTGGCAATATCAAGAAGTCATTTTATTTATATAAATTTATACAATGAAAAATACTTCGCATTGTAGTAAATAATTCACTCTCTGATTTATTTATTTTAGTAAAATCACTGAGGTTAGTTTTAATTTATCTCCTCAGAATCATAATATAACGGTTCAATAACACCTAATCACAGACATTAAAATTGGATGGTATATTATAGTGATACCAGACAAATTGTATAAAATATTTTAAAATTCAACATGAACTCAAACAAATCCATCGTCATATAAATCGAGACGATCTATGTTTACATAGCAATAAAAAAAAGCACAACTGATGTTTAGTAACTTTAAAAATTCAAAAGGGTAAAACTTAACTAAACAATAATATCTTAATGGTCAGTTCTTATCGAGTGTCACCTTTAGAATAAATAACCATTAAGATTAAGTGAACAAACAGAGATGTTAAAAATTGCAGAGATATTATACCCTACACCATTATCATTTGGATATTTATTCTTGTCAATGACATCAGTAAACAAATGTATTGATAATGCCAGTTGTTTTCGACGTTACGAATGCCTTATCATACTTTCTTCTCGGAATGGAACAATCTGGAACGATAGGTCAATGCATTTACTTCTATACATGCAGTATGCACAATATTTACAAGAGAAAATATTGTTTTTAGGGCTGCTTTTTAATACCTTCTAATAATTGATTTTAACTAATCACCATCATCAGGGTATAGACATACGTCCAATGGTGGACACAACCAATAAGTCAACAACTGTTCTTGTTAGTATGAATACAGCTATGAAAACCAATAACTTTATACAATAATATGCTTATAATTTTATTTTTTAGTTTTAGTATAATAATAATCTAGTACAGGGTAAGTTAAAAACAGTTTATCACACAATTAATAAAGCTTAATATAGAAAGCAGACAGCTATGGTGGAATAACTAACGACTACCAGAACGTACAAACGGGCCCACATCCGAACATATGCGGGTGAAAAAAAAAACAAGGCAGGAACATAAAGCCGTCGAGTCGTCGGAGGGTCATAAACATTATATCATAATAGTGACCGATCCCAACGACGGCAGTTTACTCCGGAGCTGCCATTTGTTTTACTATTTCGAAAATGTTCACTTATAACATCTAAATTTTAGCCACATTTACAGTCGTATTCAACAATCGTTACCTGGAAGCAATCAGTGACGACATTCAACTAATCTGTTATCCATTTAGTAATATACAACCTCAGTAATCAATAAAAATAAATTATGACTAATTTTCAATATAAACACAAAAACCTGTCAAAGCAACACTAATCTTTAAAACCCATATATCCCAAAAGGACATCTGCAAAAAAAACGTACTTCATAAAATATATCATCATCAATAGTCCGCGGCAGTATACAGCTGGACATAGGCCTCTCCCTTAGGTACGCCTTAAAAATATGGTAACATTAAACATGATCTATTAAAATGGCGTAATATCTGATGGATCCCAACCTTATCTACTTTACTAAATATAGATCTGCAATGACTCGGGGCTTCAGAATTTATTCTCAAAACACACGGCCCATGACTTATTGCTAACAGGAAAACCGAATTTACTTATCTAATAAAAGCATTTTACTGATATTGATAGTAAAATGTAAACTTTTTTTACTACAGACATAAAACTTTAAAACGTTAGACATTTTAGAGTTATCGTCTTTTAAATAAGATCTAACCTTTTTAGACTAGATATTTGTAATGTATGTATACATAAACTTCTAATAGTGCTAAATGTATACGAAACTATATCAAATTTACTTTTTTGTTTCATCATTTATATAACAAAGGAAGATTTAGATCGATCGTTTGATCGCTGAGTCGCTTGATTAATAGGTATCTACAATAATTACATTTCTGCTACAAATCTGTAGTGTACATACTGATTTCGGTTTTAAATTATCTCGGTTTAAGCTCCTGTAATTATTTTATCTGTAGCTACAGAAATTACAGCAGTAGCAAAAGGTATTTCTAAAACATCATTATTGATTCTACACATGTGTGATCATCCTATAAATCTATACCTTATTCTTTTTATTACCTTATTTAAAAACCTTGTAACAGAAATTTAAAATTCTTTGGTAGAATACTACACTTGACGGTCGTAGGATTTTTTTTTTATTATTATCTAATATTTACTAAGCTTATCGTTTTTCAAAACGTTACGATATATTTTTATCATTACATACTTTTCTGATACTAACGACACTGAGCGTCAGTTGAAACATCTTAAAATTATTTGTTTTTATTGCTTTAGTCTATACTTTGTATTAGAGGTATAAGAAAGCATAGTTATTCAGAAAATTAAGTAAAACATGTAATGAGTATTGTTTTTGATCCAATTGCAACGTCTTTCGACCATATAAATTATTGTACCTCGTAAGTAGCAGTTTTTGGTTTTATATACAATCTTATTGTTAGTATTGAACAAATTGAAATACCTAAAACTTGTCGCCAGGACAGAGAAATTAACGATCCTCTACAAGTGATCCTTTCAAGTGTCTGGGTTTGATCCGATGATAAATTGCTTTATAGCCGAGACAATCTTATTCTCGTTATTTGTGGCAATAAAACAAGCCACAATGTCGTCTCTTGTGCCACTTACGGGCGTACTTTTATCAACTATATAATCCGAAAAACGTTCTGTTAGAAGTGCATGTATAATATATATTTTATTAGTATGTTATTATTACTTTATTTTATGGAAACATATCTGTTTATGGATGATAAGTACTGCATAAACCGTTACATTAAAAATATTCTATTTATTGTTTTGTTATTTTTGAGAGTCTCAAGAAGAGTAAGACGAGGAATGGGAATGAAAGTAGCTGATGATCGTGCTTAATAGCGCTTCTTTAATTATATGAATTTGTTGAATGATCAGTGAATGCGGAAAATTATGTTTAATATGACTGATATAAACAGAATTCTTTCACGCTAATCGTTTAAATATTCAAAAGCAGTACATTTATTATAGGCATCAAAAATTTAATTAAACAAGTACGTGTCGGATACTTCCTTGAAGAATATAACATTCCCAAGGCAGAATCACTTAGTTCTCTCGGAAATAAATAAAATCGACCAAAGGCATAGATGGACAGGAAATGAAAGATTACACTGAAATATTAAATTCCAAATGGATCGCGTCGAAGTTAAAACAAAATACTAACACATGCTCTTATACATTTATCGACGAGCACGGTTAATGGGCGCTATAAAAAAAAACAAGCTTTGGCGTCGAAAGACGTAGGGCCTGCGGAGATTGGCCGGGCGAGGCTCGAGAAGGGGACGCGTTGTATTGATCCGTCGCTCGCTCGTCGCTTCTCCCTTCCCCTCACACCCCCGCGACAGGCATTATGGGAACACGACCCCTCACCCCGGCCACCCCACCGGGGCCCGTCACCCCAGCATAACGCAACCACACCCCTTTTTCCATGCAAACGAGTCATGGGATTTTCCAATTCAATTTACTCGGCATCGGAAAATTATTCCTAGCTTAATAAACCACCCCATAAAGTTTCTAGAAACACTAAACCCTACGTAGGCATGGCTCTAACAATATGTAGTATTTGAATGTGATAATAACCGTAATTTGTACTTGAAGAAGAAAGCAGTGGAGCTTTCGAGAAAACTGCTCGATCGCTGTTGTAATTTATTATATGTCAAGTGCATCATGTATGTAAAAAAAAGGAAATAAGAGATGCGATGACTTTACCGCCATATATAGAAGTTGATTCGATTATGGGCACAATAAGCAACGAAGCATTTTCGTAAGTTCACCGACCCTCGCGAACAATGTGGTCGCGAGCAGTTAGCTGCATCTGCTGTACGACCAAACATTTTATTTCATACAACACATGTCCTGACGCCGCTCTGTTTCCGTTTGATCTCGAAGATGAACCAAAAATAGTAAAATAACTATTACCGTACTTTATAACACTACTACTTAAAATAATCCAAGCAAAACATTGTGTACCCAAACCGGTCACTCTTAACTACTATTCTACACAAGCCACTACAACAAACAGTAGTAAGGTAATTATTCAACACCTATTTATTAATGTTTTTATATTAAATATACCATTCTTAAGTTTAGTTAATAAATTCGTTTCTACATTAGGTACTTTGCTAATTTTTCCTTACAAACTATTCAAAAAAAGTCTATATTTTACAAAATTAACCGATTGAAACGTTGAGTAAGGAACTAGGTCTAAAACGCTTTATTCTGCAGGAATAGAAATAAAAAAATCTGTAGCGCTTCGGTGTCAAGAGATATTGTCCTAATATCGAGACGTTACGAGAATATACCAATGACGCATCACATGAAAACAATAATTAATATTGTGTATATATTCTGCAACTGAAATCATATTGATAACGTTATTAAACAAAATCAGTTACAGATATGGAAACATATCTTGTCTCTTACATAAATGTAACAAGCGTCGCTCACGATGATTGATGGTTTGTCTATTTGCAATCGCCTCGAATATAAACTTGACTACTTCGCAACAAGTTAAGGATAACTACGTTTCTAATTTTAAATAACTGTATAACCCTTGACATAAAGAAGGGGTTTCATAAATTTTACACGTACATCTTTAAGACGTCATAGACAAAATGGACTACGTTATACAGCTGATTCACATACGAATAAATTTCTAAAAAATTGTTAAGTAATGTAAAAAGCATTATTTTGAATAATCCATTATACTTCTGCGACTCATGAGCAGAATATTACGATACGAACCTGAATATGATAGATAATTCATTATATAAACGAGCATTGCACAGTCGCATACTGCTGCAGTTGCAATGCTGCCACTCGATTCTAGTTCACCCACTCAGCACAATATTCACGTCTACCAGAGCAAGTTATTACAATCGAGTTAGCTTTAAGTACATAACTTTCTAGTGACTCATAGGAAGAGAGCTATCTCGCGCAGACGCTCTCAATAAGGAAGAGGGTAATAAACAAATTCATCTCTCCGATCTTATGTGGCTTCGTAGCCCGTTAAAGTGCACAATGCTGCACATTATACCATAGCAGCGGGCCCAGTTCTCGAGGGGCAAATGCTATTTTTAGGTTCTAAATTGAAACCGCAACAAAGGAAAGGATGTGAGCAATTAACACGCACTTTAGTTTCACCGTGAGCAATGTCTCTACTATAATCTAACGTCATATCGAATTAATATAACCTCACCTTAATGTACCTTAAGTGAACACCTAATTTAGTTAAGAATCTTGTTCCGACCGATGAAAAGGATGTAGAAGGAACATGAGCTGCTTACAATGTAGTAAAGTAATTAAAAAATATTATTAAGAATTAACCTATACGCAATAGAAAATCGTTAGAAACTTAATTTATCGGCGTTATATTGTGAAACAGCACAAGCGATGTGTTAATTTGCTGCAATAATGATAATGGAGAAGTGGGAATTATTTTAATAATAGCTTTGCTATCCAATTCGGTGTTTTAATGTTTAAATATCTCCATGGGTTTAAGAAGAAAGCGTCCACATAAGGGCGTGTGTAACTCAATTGTTCTCGAAAGACGAACACCAACTTGACCTAATTGAATATAATGGAGCTTTATTCATCGGGACGATCCCTTCAAGATCTGTTACAAAACATATTAACGGAGAGCTTCGGTCCTTCAATAAAGCTCACTCACCATGCTCACCCAACGCTCCGTAATAGGATGAATTTCATTTTATAACTGTTACATATCATTAATTTAACAGCTCTATAAAACAAGGAGCCCTTGTGAGTTTTACAAGCAATATAAGACAGGGTGATTGTGTAGATATTTTTTTTGTTTACGTTATTTCTATTTTAAGTTGTGTTACGAGTTACGACCGGTCGGTTGTTTACAAGCTTTGGTTGTAACTTCACGTTTCCTATCATATCGTATAACGATCTTACATCGTACAAGTCACGGACACACTGCAACTTAGCTAGTACGCTAGACGGGTATTTATTTCAAACGATTTACACTCGACTCTTGCATAATGGTGATTAAACTAGAGGTCAACACACTCCGTGTGAGATTTCATTTATTTTAATGAGTCAAGTTCAGATATATTTTTAAACTTTACGACGTAAGTAGTGATAGTAATTTCATCATGTCGAGCAGAGGAGATTTTATTCGATACAATATTATTGAACTAAAAACTTATTAATTTTATTGGGAAACGGAAGCAAACTTCGAGTAGGTATCGGTGGAGTTGCAAACAGCCATATTTGCAGCTGGTATCGAGCATGTCGCGGTCATTTACATAGTAAGTCGACGATAAGCGAGCTAAATTTAGCACGAGCGGGGATGCGCGCCCTGCGCCTGGCACCTCGCGCTTCGCACCTACCTACGCACCACTTCCACTCCTCCCCACAGGCACCCGTGCTTCCGAACCCGTCTTCGTCCCATCCCCCACCTCAGGCTAACAACCCGAATCGATACGGCACGCGACAAAAAAAATCACCTAAACTCTCTCTTAACGTATTATGCTTCGATCAGTTAATATTTTAGTAAGCTTTTAACGCTGGTTAAAGTTAGGAGAAATAAGTAGATAATTCATATGTCGTCGCATTTACTTTAAATGCAACCACGCCACCGATGTATCTGAAGCATTGGGAACGATAAAAAAGAACAAAGAACAATATCCAACGCCGATTGACTCTGTAATAACTTAGCCGTTACGGATTCAAGTAACGATGTAATATTAATTTCCCATACAATACTCACCAACTGTTTTTTGCTAATAATTATGCCTCATAAATTGTAACTTAAGATGAAAGTGAGAGTATATTTTAATAAGACATTCCCTTGTATCAAATTAATACTATGTATATACAAATGCGACGAATCTGAAGGCTCGCGAGGCACAGCGAACGGGACTCGTGCGAGAGCCGTGCCACTAGGTGAGTAGGTAGGGACCAGTGTCCGATAAATAATGACAGGTCTTCAACTCCGTGTGCCTTTGTAGTAAGTGTAAAGGGCCTTTTAAAGTTTTACTAACCCTTAAAAATCTTTGACTGCCACCAAAGAAATCAATGCACCCAAACCAACATGTAAGTGCTTCCGAGTTACTTTTACTTAATAATTATATTTAGCCTTTGAGTGTAAGTACCTGGGCGTGTACCTACTTTCATTTTCGAAACATAATTAATACAGAAAATTTATAAAAAAAATTACTTACCATGCTTTAACACGGATCAAGACCTCGCCTTCGCCGACAGACGGTTCGGGTTTTTTAAGTATCTTGACAGTTTTAAGTCCGCCAAAGCCAGTAAGAACTACCGCACGCATCTCCTTAGGCGGCGGAGTTTCCTTTTCTTTCTCCTCAGTTGCCTTTTCCGGTGTCTCTTCTGGAGGCGTTTCAGTAGTTCCATTTTCGGTAGGAGTCTTTTCAGGCGCGGGGGCCGCAGAGGTCTCTGTGCTTTCCGTCATTTCTGCTAAGTGTGGATTGATGTGAGCGATGCGGCTAACGGACGCGTTGAGAATGAGCCCGGGTGAGTAAGTGGCGGAAGCCGGCCGACGAGACGACGCGTCGCGGAACGAATGAGTGGTGGGAAGGGAGCAGCGCGCGCAGCGAGGGTGCAGGCGGCGGGGCCGGGGGTGGGGAAGTGGAGGCAGCCGGCCGGCGGGGCGGGCGGGACGAGGAGGCGAGCGGCTAACGCGCCACCGCGCCACCGCGCCGCGAACAGGTGGCCGCCGGCCCGCCTGCCCGCCGCTTCGCCGCCCGGCCGGTTCTCTTCGCCCCCACCCCGCTCGATATTACTCCACGAGAATCTACGCAGAACCTGGATTAACTTCATTACACCGTGCCCGATATAAAAAGCCTATACAGTACCTACTCCTTTACACAGTACCCGCTGTCCTTAAGACTTTGGAAATCGCTAGTGCTTAAGTAAACAGAACGTGACTTGGCAACTATAGCGATGTAAATATATTGCCGAAATCGATATCGCGGTATAACAATTAATGTGTATAACGTGCCTGTTTGAACCTTCAAACCAAAAACTATGACTAGAAAGAAAATATACAACCAAATCGGTACAACGAAAACTATTCCTATTTAAAACTTTAACTCGTACGCATTAGCAATAACAGTATGTACTGAAAAAACATAGTTGTTTTTAAAATTTCATACACATAAACTTCCTTCGTTTATAGATAACGTTACTATGTGTAGGTTTATAATATAATGGCATGATATTCATAACAATGAAGCTATCACCATGGCCTTATTAAACGCGAGCATCTCAATAAAATTCTTTGTTCATATTTTCGTTATCGAATAAATTCGTTGAACATAAACTGATGAGCAGTAATATTAGCAGTTGTATGTGCATATAGCATGTGAAATATATTTCCAACATATTACCATTTATTAAACTTATTGACACGCAAGTACTTATTCATTTAAATAGAATAAGAGAAATTCATTGAAAATACTCTATTAATATTATATATGGTTGTCACTTAAAAAATAGAGTGACCCATCTTTAAGACAAGATCCACTCCAATCTGAAATTAATAATGATCCCAAATGAATGTACTCTTTTTAAAAAACAAGTACATTTATTACTCAATTTTTGGATATTTTTTTTAACTAATTATTTTAATTTAAACTCTATACTTCACTAGATGAAATCGATCAAATTTGCTAGTTGGCAGAGTCTGACCTTTGTATACCGGTGGACGACGATTGTATCATGATGATAGAGTTAATCTATTCCAAAATCAGCGGAATTAGATTACAATTGAAACAAGACTGTTTCTCTAAAAAACACGTAAATAATAAAAGAAACAACAATAAAAAAAGTTTCATTTTATTATGCATACAATAACGCATACAGGTTACTCTCATTTGTATATGAAGTAATATACAGATTCAATCAGTGATCTCTTAACATTAAATAAGGTTTATAGTTAATTCTACTTATATTACATTCATCAAAGTGCAAATGCATTTGCACACAGAAAATATACTACGCACGTATTATATACACAAAAACATTATTCCTGTCTATATCTACAACATTAATTTATTAATTTTTTCGATTATCAACATATTGCGTTTCATCATAGCTAAAGTCGTCGTCCTCGTAGTAATCTTCCTCAAATTCTTCGCTCTCTTCGTGTACCACCACATCATCAATTTCTTCCTCGATTATTTTCAAGGCATCCCGCTTATGCTTGCGTAATTTATTCTCAAGTATCTGAAATAAATTAACATGGTATTTAATGGTAATATATAGGCGCTGAAGACATACAATCGGTAAAATACCGGAGTACAATTATCAATCTTTTTTTTTTTTGTAGTTGCTGTAAATCTATAATTAGGGATTTATTAGAATATTATATAAAAAATCAGGGATGATTAAATATAATTTCTCTGCCCTTGAATTACCGTATAGAATGCCTGTGCGTCTTATAAGTAGTGTATATATCGTAGATTTCCACAGATAATCATATAAAAATGTAGATTATCTAAGTGTTACCCATTCTCTAAGAATCGTATTGCTGGAATCTATAGTTTGTAATTAGTGAAACTACCGCAAAAATAAATGTAAAAAAAAATTATATTTAAAACTAATCAAAGACAATAAGAAAGTATCAAATTTAAAAGTACATTAGATTTAAAATTCAAAAATTCAGCGTATATAAAAATACCACGTAAAAATAGTACAGCGACCATAGACAATACGAAAAAAAAAAAATTTTTTTTCTAATTCCAAGAATCAGCTAATCACCTAAACAGTAAATGAACGAATTTAAGAAACATACCTGATAACGCACAAAAAAGAAATTCTTTACAAGTTTTAAAGCGCTGTTTTAAAGGAACATTATGTTGTGATCCCTTCATTGTGTTAAATTATTACTACGGAGGGGAAACAAACAAAATTAGCAAGTTCGCGGAACAGTTATTACTCATACTTTCATTACAGACAATAGAACCCTCCCTTCGTAATCGCTGCGAGTTAGTCATTAAATAATAGATTATACACGAGACAATGCTATATTTCATGGCCTAGAAGTATTACAAAATAAATAACTTTTTTTCTTTCATAAATATAACGGAGAAAAAAAATTCACACAAACATTCTAGATTGATTCGTGTTGTAGTTGGTGAAATCGATAAGATGACGAGATTAATGTCTTTTGCTACCTGGTGACAAACACGTGTCGCAGTGTATATCATCCTAACTAGCATTATTTTGTTATGCGTGTGTGTGTAGCGTTTACCATCAGGTGAACGTCCCGCTCGTCTCGTGGCTTTGTTAAATAAAATATACAATTCAGACTGATCGCGTGTCTTATCATCGCAATATCGTTTTCAAGTAATCGTTTTCTATGAAATGTTTATTCGGTAACATAGAATAACTCATTGTTAATTATAGACCTTAAAAGTTAGAATATGATTATTTCAATATTTATTTATTACTATAGTTTTATACATATATGGTGAACTGATTCGAAATTAAAAAAAAAGTAAATAAGTATACCTTCAGCTGTAACATACAATGAAACTTTAAAATTATATATCATACCTGTCTCTTTAGTAAAAATTCAGCCAATTCTCGTTTTTGATTGCCGGTGTCAACTTCAGGTACTATAGTATCAGGAACTCTATAAGATATCACTGATGACACTTCGGTGAGGCTATTCCATGCTTCTTTACTTCTGGATCTTGCAGCGAGGAGCCTGTTCGAGATCAACGCATGATCTAATCCGTAAACGTTGTGCGACATTTCAGGTAATGGATCTTCTGAAATTGGGACGTCATCTTCGAGTTGTGCAATTTTATCCTGAAACATTCCAAGAAGTTTTTGTTTTCTCACCCTATTCGTATGGACTGAGTATTTGCTTTTTTATATGGAGGTCTCTGAATCGATTCCGTTGCGATATATTGTTGAGTTCAGCTCGTAGTGGCACTTTTGACGAGGGCCAGAATATTTTAAAGGAACACACTATAAAATATTATTATTTAACATCATGTGAAATTATGGTCAAATGTTAGCGGGTTCTTTAGCAGTCGATAGACGTCCACAGCTGGACTTAACCTTTCCCAAAAATTCCGACCTGGATCGAGTAGGGATTTATATGAGAAGATTTAGTGTTAGCGGGTTATGTATAAACTTAACATTAGGCATAATGTAAATGGTATTCAAGTTTAAACTTACACCCACTGAAATGGGTGTTTAGTTGTTTTCAAGCACCTTATTTGTTATATTAACTATTATATAGTTAAATGTTAAAATAATCAGATTACCAACTTAGTTTTTTTTTTTTTTTTTATTATTTGCGCCAGACACTGTCCGGCGGCCGTGTCCCAAGATACCAATTCAGGCCGTGGATCCGGGTCCACGAGCCCAGTGTCAGATGAGCTGTAAGAGCCGCTGTGGCTTCCAGCCCGCTCAAAAACAAGAATATAGGACACCAAGTTTTACCTCTGAAGTAGGTCAGAGTTCTTTTGAATCTTAAGTAAAAGTAACTATTTTTATAAAAATTACCTTAATAATAATAGTAAAGTTTTGTTTGACTAAAATAATGCGTATTATTGTATTATATTAAACTTATACAGTAAGTTATCGTGCATGTATTATACCTAACCATATATTTACAAGGGGAATAATATCTTTGAAGATTTATCTTTTTTTTTTTGCTTAATAAAAATATGATTATGATATACATTGATGTATTAGTACGTCAGTAGATGTTACTGGATGAGATGGCGAAACATGTGATGGAGGTACTCACGGCCCTCAGACATGAGGAACACGTTTTGAGGAAGAGTTGTTACTACGCATAATAATCCAAATAATTATTTTCCTTATTGTCTTTACTAATAAGAATGAAATATTAGAACAAATCTGCAGAATCAAAACATACTGATACCACAATTGTTAATTATTACGAAGTTAACTCCGCGTTTAATAACCTTACTGCATTCAGTTTGTAGTGCACCGTAGTTAATGAACTAATAGGGGTAAATAGTCAATCTTACTAGCATCACATCTTTACGGGCAGGCGTATCATTGACCATCAAAAGTGGTACCCAGTACGCATATGGGGAAACCTTGACGCGTACACCAGCACCAAGTATTACTACATAAAAACCTTGTTGCTAAGACTCAATATGCAGCTATTACAAAGAAAGCATATCATCGATTTCATATACTATGTGAATCCAATGCATCTTTACGGCAAAGAGGTAGAATCTTCTCAACATGGTACATCATAAACCAGGAGTAGATATCATTAGTAATATTACTTTGATGACGTTTACCGTTGTATAGAAATAAGTTGTAGGAACTAGGCATCAGAATAGAGGTACTGTTGCAAATTAATATTTTCCCCATGATCGTCCTGATCGTCTCCTAAACACATTGCTTATTAAAATTAAAGCCTAAATTCTAATAAAATTATCACGTTACTAAACTAGACGGCTAATAGTATTTGTACTTTCACAATAGTAATAAAATGAAACCCCTGCTCATTTAAACAGCCCTTATGTTAGAAATTTCGTTGTTAACGAAAGAAGGAAAGCGCGTACTATCTCTGCCAATAAAATAATGATGAAAATAAAATACTTGTTCTTTACTGCATTTACTTTTTGTTTACTAGTTATCTCCGTACTTGGATATGTTGACTCAATACTGACTCATGAGTGATGACGTTCACTACTGTTTTTTTATCATACATAATTACACATACGATTGATAAGGTACAGTCGTTTAATTAAACCGGTATAAGATTTCGGCTTGGTAGTTTGAGTATCAAAAAAATAATTACCTTCACGACGACGATACTTGCGACTTGCAATGAGGGTACTGAAATTCAATATACGATAACATGCCGTAGAGAAATATAATAATTTAAATTTGCCTCACACAAAATACGATCTTTTTAAACTAACGAAATAATATTCTATGAACATACACAGATATGTTAAACTTACATTAGTTTCTTTAATTTCATTATTCAACTTATTTTATACAAAACATATTGTAGGAAACAAGAACTAGTCTATTATATATATTAATATCATGTTCCTAGAATCAGAATTTTTTTATTTTTATATATACTGTAATATTTATGAAGCTATTCAATTTTGTACATATACAAGAACTCTCCTGAAACAGCCATGAGCTATGATTGTTTACGTAAAAGTCATTTATAATTTTAGTCGACTTAATCACATTACGAAGACTACAGAGGAGATATATATAAATAAAAATTATTTCCTTTAAACACAATGAAAACAAAGCGATGTGGGATAAGATTTTTTTTCCTACATTTCTTCTTACTCTAGTCAAATCTATTCTTCATATACAAACAATAACATTTAATTCTTTTGCCTTTTTTAAAAACCTTTATTAAAATTTCAAATATTTACTTACTTTTGCATTAAATTAAGACATTAATACACATTTATACTATAACCATTACCAAATTGATCAGTTTATTCCTTCTAATACATATAATTTGTTCATAAACTTCAATCTTTTATCTTTTATTATATGTTCGGCTATTTTCTTACTACAATCTAGGAGATCATTTTTCGTCTTTTCTATTGAAAATCCTCTGGTAGCGGACGTTAAAGCTTTTTATTCTACATCGGAGTATTTTTTCAATAAAGGCGTAGGTACAAAAGAGCTATCCGTTTATGTCGTATAATTCCCAGACAGTTCGATTTCTTCAACTGCGCATCTTTAACGAGCGCATTACACAGGAAGCGGATACACGGGGGGAACGCGTGAAGTGACTCTCACAAAGTCTACGTCGTAGATTGCAAATCCTTAGACAATTGTTCGCTAAGTTTTAAGCGTAATTTCTTCATACGTATACCATAATATAGACAATTATCAAAGGTACTTCTACCATATGATGATGTAGATATTAAAACAATCCACACAAAGTTATAACATACATCTTACACGGGTTTCATAGTTAATACTAAAAAAAAATATATCTCAACCAATAATTTCGTGTCTTAGAAAATCACTGCTCGTAATCTCTTTTGTAATTTCATTAACCACAACCCCGTTCAAACAGGAACTTAATAATATTTGAAATATCGTTTACAGGTAGAAACAGGTGATACTTATCTATACGGTTGTCAGCAACAAAGATCTGCCATAGTACTCTTTATGATATCAAATAGTTGTTTCTCTTCTTATCTTGTTCAATTATCATCTACCCGTGCTATATAAAAATAGATCGTAGATCATATGTATTTATAATAACATAAATATTTATAACATTATTAGATATATAAATAAATTATCAAAGAAGAGCAATTATTATTGTTCATAAATTAACTTGATAACAGCTGTCATAATTTGCCATGACCTTAAGATTTATTACTATATGTTTCTCGTATTCAATACAAAACGAGATTTAGCAGAAATACAAAATATTAGGACGAATTTTAACTAATTTGTTGTGTATACTTTAAAAAATTAACACTAATGTATTATATCTTAACAGTTTCCCAATGTTGGGAGTCCGTGGTATTTCTCACAAAAAATCAATGATCATTTATTCCCTACCACAGCCAAGTGCGTGTTGCTGATAGATGTGAACTGGTGATATGCTTCTGGCGCCAAAAACCGTTTAGGTATGTATCACCGCAGCTCTTATTTCCCCGCAAATAATAGTGTGTAAACATTACTGCGTTACGGTTTGAAGGGCGTTGTAGATATTGAAATTCGGAGGCAACGGGATCTGTCATCCTGTCTCAAAGCGACGAGTATGTCGAGTTTATATCAGGTGAACGTCTCGCACGTCTCCTCATTTAGTCGAATAAAAAATAAAAAATTGGGTAAACACTTAACTAATTTGGAAGTTAATTTATTACTTTATTATTTACATTAAATATTCATTTGCTTTCTATATTTTAAAGTTAATGCAAGCGGAAGGACAACGGTCATAACAGATAATGCCTGTTTTTAGACATGCCTACGAGAAATCGCCGTTATACCTTACTTTAGCCATTTTATATCCATTAAAGATGTTAGAATGAGTTCTTAGCGGGCTCGCGGCATGTTTCATATAATATTTATTATAATAAAGTATTCTGCCATAGCCAGATTAAAGTTGCACCAATCTCCGTGCCTTTGTGAAGCTTACTCGCACGGCAAATGGATGTTCCTTGTTCGAGACGGGCGAGGTTGCGTTATGGCGGCGCTGGCAACTGGGAGCTAGCTATGTATAGTATATACCTATACATGTCTATGTACTAACACAATATACGCAGTTATTCGGTGCGATCAATACACCGGCGCGGCGACGTAGACGGCGACCAAATGAATGCATATTTATACATCGTCCTACGTACTCGTTTACTTTATTTAATCAATCTGTTAATGAACTGTTCATATTATAATAAGCTTTTACTATAACCAACGTCGATCATAAATCATGCACACCGTAAAATTAATGTAAAATAAGTTTACAGTCATAGTAGTAAAAGTAAGTACTATAACATTTCTTGTTTTATCGAACCCGCTTGTATAGCTATCGATCCTCATATTATCAATCTGCCGACGTACCACCATTGCTAGTTATGTTCCGGCTGTATATACATACAAATGCGATTTTATAAAATATTTCAGCTTTAACATAACGCCCACTATATATAAACTTAAATGTAACCTACGTGAAATCCAGCATTTCGTCATGCGAGGGATTTTCCAGGATTGAAAAGGTAGGCGTGTATGAACAATCATTAACTGGAAGTAATAAATACTTTAAAATATTTTGATTTGAAATAACCTAAAATATTAACATATTAAGATGAATTACATTCTGCTTATTGTATACATGTCGTAATTTAAATAAACTTACGCATATAGATATATTCCATTACCTTAACCATAAAATATTTAGACAGTACCATATTTGAAACTTCCTATTTTAGTTTAACTTAGCTACGGGATGAGAGGATATTTCGCAAGTAGTTAAGTATCACGCTTTACCAAAGTAATGTAGTGCTAGTCAGTACTTTTTTTATCGATGAAGCGACGAGTCGAGCGGAACGTTCACCTGATGGTAAGTAAGGTAACCTATAACAAGAAGGCTCTTGTTAGGATGGTCTAGACAGCGCCGAGTTGTGCTCGTCGCCTCGAGACACAAGATAATAAGTTTCGTTACCCCAGTAATTCCACTAGCCACAGCACCCATCAAACCGAAACACAGCAATGTTTGCACACTACTGTTTGGCGACAGAAATAGGTGCTGCAGTAGTACTTACCTAGGTCTCTGGCAAGAAAAACCTACCACCAACAAGATATACATTGCTCGTTGTTTAGAGATATACGAGTCCCATTACCTTAATAATTATACTATCTTTTTTTTCGTGTGGAATTCGTGCGCTGAATACCCTCCTGCTATGAGGGCGACAGAAGGTTTATGCCGGACTCTTACCGGATGATACCCCACGGTCTACCTCAACACTTTAGATCTAAACCACGGGAAAGCTTACGCAAACATACGTGGTAATAATTATACTACCTAGTAATTAGCAGTCAATTTTATGTCTGTATAAATAGACACTGTGGCGGGAGCTACTTATTTCCAATAACCTAACACCACCATTTTAACTCTAGCAAAAATACACTTACATGGTTGAGGAATTTTATACGGTTCATCATTTTAAACGGCTTTCTGATTCGATGTTTTATAACATTTGAGTTTTGTTTGCAATACGATAACATTGAAACTCAATCTCCATGCGCAGTAATTCTCTTATTTTGTAACTGTAATTCTGTGTATTTTGTGTCCCTATAATTCTGTATATTTAAAAAAAAAGACTGCTTGCATTTTTTAGGTCATGAAGGTTGAACTGTTCTCATCGCTAAACCATTCAAACTCTTCGAATATTAATATTTCGTGAAGTAAAACATTCATGATCATATCTTTGCTATAACATAAATGCCATATTATGGAAGGTGTCTTTAACATCTATTGTAGGCAGGAATTTTTTGAACTTTTCCACTATTTCACATTGGGTTAAGTGACAATGAGTAAATGGATGATTGATGCATGCTTTCGTAAAAAAACTCAGAATAGACCAAGCAAAATGCCTGCATCCAGCAGTTTTTCACAAGCTCACCCATATAGGTTTTTTATAGGCCCGACATAAATATAAAGATTCATGACATGTATTGATCTAAATTTCTTAAGGATATTGTTAAATTTCATGACACCATAATGTGGAATGCTTTAAGCAATGGAATTAATAATTGTAATTAATATTAAAAATTAATACAATATTGCTCATTTATCATAAGTTTTCATAACTTGTGATTGAATTTAAAATATTTTAGTCACACTCATTGAATCTTACCTTCATTTCTTGTGATAGCTTCATGTCCAAAGTAAATTCAGTTTTTAACAAGTGCCCAACTTCAGTGGGGGTGTAGTCTTCCCCATAATCTGCTTTAGCTAATACGCGATCTAATTCTGCTATAACTGCCTCTTGTTTGTCTGGTGAAAACAGGATATTATTGTACATCAATGATTAATGACAATGTATATTTAATTAAGTACTATTACAAGCAAAGTATTTTAGTAGTTAAATTTGTTAATTAAAATGTTTTTAATTACTGTTTCATGCCAAAAATAAAGTATACTCCGTGCTTAGTGAAAATGAAGCAAGAGATGATAAAGCTAGCATGCAAACTTACATATAGATAGTCTTAGATGAAATACAGAAATGTTATTATGGCAAAAGATTTAAAAGTGTTATAGCTAGTGAAGATAGTTTAAAAATCTCTACTACTATTTCAAAATGTTAGCTCTGAAATTTAAATGTAACTAGACTTCCATGTTACATGGCCAGTGCTTAGTGATAACACTTCATAAGCCTCTTTTAATTAAGTGTGGTAAACTCACCTTTAACAAAAACAATATACGGAACTTCTCCCATTACTCTCAGAGTAGATAACTCATGCCGCAATGGCCCAGCAATTGAATTAAGCAAAGTTTCTGTGTCTTCATCTGTTGAATTACCTTTACTCACCCAAAAAACATTCACTGTTTGAAAATCAGGTGTCACTCCAACCTAAAATTAGAAATGAAGTGCTTGAGCATGCCATCTTGCACAAAAGAGCTGCTTCACTGATGCGCTGACTTTGGGACAGCACCAACAGTATTATGCAAGTATTTGTAATTGAACAAGACTCGTAAATACACAAGCATGTGAATGAATTGATGATTAGGCATTTATGAGTCTACTTGCGGGTGATGTAAATGCCCAAACAATAACTTGTATATGTCCTAACATTAGTTTTTAAGAGTTTGTATACTAAACTAACTATTGGATCTATGTTATCTGAATAAAGAATTATATAATTATTATTATTAAGCATTCCGACCCACAAAATATGCATAATAAATTAAAAGTCATGTAAAAGTGTGAAGCACAAACTGTCCTAAAGTTTGCACTTTTTACTAATTTTTCATTCATTTCCCCTTACCATATTTCATATGTGCCATAGTTACTTCAAGGTGAGTTTTTACTTTAATTAAATATTGTATCAGATTATTAATGTTATTAGAATCTATAACTTATTTCTATTAAGATATTAACAATTACCTTTGAAATTTCAATGCCTTTGCCAACGATTTTTACTGCAACTGTTCCAGTAGACATAATATCTGTTATGTACTTCATAAATGCCTTGTTCAAAACTGCCACTCTTTTTATCCCTCGCTTGCCAGGTTCATACTTTATTTTGGCTAAACTTTTAACACTGGGCATTGTCACTTGATCTTCGGGTGGATACCACTGTCTAAAATAAAAGAATGATATAAAATAGGACTAATATTAACATAAAAAGAACATTATATTGACTTAGGTTATTACTTTTTATTTTTAGGATTAATTAATTTTGTAAGTTTAATGCCTTGTTTTTTCATGCTGTTTAATGCTATAGAAACATGATAAAAACGGCAAAACATTATGATATGAGATTTTTTTTAAACTGCAAAATAATAAATAACATAATATATTCTTAATAAACAGACAAACAATCAACAAACAAGAACATGTCATAGCCATCTGTCAATGTATATTTTTTTTCTTCAGCTTAACAAAGCCTTTTGATAACACTTCTATGTATTATATGTTAACATGTAATAAATAACCACAATACAAAAACAAGTAATACAAGTGTATTTATTACATTATACTTGTATTACTTGAATTTGTAAGATAGTTGATTTAGGTTTTCATTTATTCGTTTTATTCTTAACATGTCTTGGATATGCAATTGCATTGTTTTTTTGTTGTGTTTGCTTTTCAATTGTAAAGCATACAATACAAAAAATCTAATACCCATAAATCATTGCTGATGTAAACATAAATTTCTAATATTTTTAATGCTTTTATTATTTTCCAGAATCGTATTAATTAATATTAAGTACAGGTATTTAAAGCAGTTTTATTGTGATGAACTGTTTGTAGCCATTATTATTATAGGTAAATGTTTTGTTTTTAAGTGCTTTATATATATTTATTAAGCATAAGTACGATTCATGCCTAAATTGAAATATTTTTTTTTCTTAAAAAACATTAAACATAAATAAAAATATCATAACTTTCAATAGATATTCCATAGAGCACAATGTTTGATTGTAATGTAAAACTATTATTATTTGCGACTTTGACAAGTTACTGCGCGCGTGTGGGAGGAGGGAGTGTATGTATTCTTCCCGCCAATGAGCTGTCAAAATAGGACAAATTTGGGATAAGTTTCGTATATTATTTAGATTTTTAAGTTTTCTTTTTTTATTTGTACCTTTAAAAGATAATTTATATCACAATGTCAAAAAAAGAGGATAGTGAAGAAAATTGGAAGTCAGCACTAGACAATCTGTGTTCTAAGTTAAATGTAGACCCAGTTGCAGCTAAAAAATCAAAAGAATCATTTTTAGAAATCAAGCGAAACTACACATTAGACGTGAGTATCATAAAACGTGCTATGGATATATTAAATGTTATTTTTTAAGTTTAATCTTCAATCTTATTAAAACTACGTACGTTGATTACGTGTTGTTCTTTATATTTTCGATATATATTTCTTTGTGTTAAAGACGTATTTATTTTATTTATTCCAGGGTGATATGCAACATTGGATGGCCTGTGCATTATATGTAGCATGTAGGACATCTATTACGCCAACTGTCCAATCAGGCAAAGTAGTGGAAGGCAATTGTGTTAGTCTCACTCGTCTTCTTAGGCTTTGCAATATAAGGTCTTTTGTTTTTTTAATTATCACTGTAATCTAGTTCCCATAAAATTACCATTATACTTATTACTTTTATAATTGACAGTCTAATACAATTTTTTAACAAAATCAAAAACTGGATGGAAATGGCATTGATGTCAACTGACTTTAAAGATAGAATTACACGATTGGAACATAAATTTGCAGTTTCAACAGTACTTTTTCGAAAATTCCTGCCGATTTTTCAAGAAATATTTTCTGGTTTGACTAATGAACCTATGAAGGGTAACACAAAAAGCAAAAAGCAGAAGTAAGTAAGAGTATATATTAAAGTAGAAATACTCCAAGACTTTGTTACTGCCTGATAAAATCTCATCATGAAATTTGGCTTTCAGATTACAACCCTGTACAACAAATGCTCTATTTGAATTTACATGGTGCTTGTATATTTGTGTTAAAGGAGAGTTTCATAACTCAGCAGATGACCTTGTCGACATGTACCATGTGCTGTTGTCATGCTTGGACTTTGTTTTTGCTAATGCTTTTATGTCTAGACGCATTGACTTAATCAATCCTGCTTTTAAAGGTAAGTATTTATAGTACATGGTACTGATTATATATATTAAAAAAGTCCCAATTTGACTATTAATAGAATACCAACTTAAATATTTGTTAGTCAGTTAAGAGAATATTATAGAAATGTAAATTATTATAACAAAAAAAAAATTTACTTTTTTCTTCCGCTACCTGATGTCTACATTATATTTGCTTGATACTTGAAAAACAGTGTTTGTGCTTTACACCAGGCCTGCCACAAGATTGGTTAAAAGATGAGTTTGAACTTCCAAAGAGAGCTCCATGCATTATTTCAGTATTGTGTGAAATAAAAGAGGGACTAGCTGTTGAAGCGGCTACCATGAAAGAATATAGCTGGAGACCTGTGATTAAATCATTTTTTGACAAAGCAGTAAGTAGTAATAAAAGTATTGTGATTCTAAGAAGTTGACTATAATTTCTTCATATAGTCATGGATTTGTGTAAATTTTTTTTAGTATTGTCAAAAATATTAATTACACCAATATTATTTATGGAAACAATTAATTTTTTTGCTGATGTTTTAATTTATTTTCTCAATTTTCTGTATTATACCTTTGAAATGTACAGACAATAAAATTTAAGCTTACTAAATATTTTTTCATTTTAGATTTTGAAAGGCAATTCTGACCAACTGACTGGGTTATTGGACATTGGAAATTTTGATGCAAATCTAAAATCAGTGAACAATTTATATGAGACATATGTTCTTAGTGTTGGTGAATTTGATGAAAGAATATTTTTAGGTATGTGATTATTATGGAGGTTTAATTACTTTATGTAAAAAAGTTTTATGTTCTTAATAAAAAAGGAGAAAATAAATTACTTGTCATTATTCAAATAGTGACTTCAATGTAAAATGTCTTCATTTATTTCCTTAAAACCTTTATTGTTGTATTTCCTTCAAAAAGAAGGTGATTTTAAAGAAACCTATAATTTTGTTTGTTATTATCGAACTTCATTAAAATATTTTTTTTACTACCAGGTGAACATGCGAATGAACAAATTGGTACTAAGAAGGTTTCTGGTGATGAGATTACTCAAGTAATTGCAAGTTTTGGACCTGTGAGTATTACTCTGACTATAATTCTATAGACTCAATAATTATATTTTTGTACACATTTATATTTAATGTAAGAAGTCACACTCAGTCCCAGTGAATCTCCCCAACTGCCAACCCCACTTACACATGGTGCATCCTGCGGATTAATCAAGAAGAATGGCGACCTACTTACGCCAATATAACCATTCATCATTGGCTGACTTAAATACTACAGATGTAATCAAGCAATCACCAACACATCTGCCAAGTATGAAGATTATAGCAAAATCCTTTAAGGGAGCACAAAACATAATCACAGGCAGTGGTTATGGAAATAGCGGGCAGCCGGTGTTAAGAATCTCCAGAGTAGATTCCGCTGGCAACGATTGTACATTTCCGTCATTCACGAACGCACGTTGCCCGAAACATGGCATTGAAATGTGATGGTTCCTTCAAAAAAGGTGATAACACTTTGCTGATGATTTACAGATGCATCTTGCTGGTGAGTCATGTTTACAAGTTGTTCTCGAGATTGATTACAAATGGTTTCGCTTGTAAGTTTGACGATTTCCAGCCCCCCAAACAAGCCGGGTTCGGTAAAAGTATTAGTACCATAGACCATATCCATATGCTGCGGCAGATCATATAAAAGCCGGTTAAATATATAACCTGCCACTGCCTAGCGTTTATGACCTATGCCAAAGCTTTTGACTCGATGGAAACCTGGGCAGTATTGTGGTCACTTCAGAGGTGCCAGATGGACTATCAGTATTGAAGTGCTTGTAAGAATCCACCATCATGGCAATCCATATACATGACCAAGCAAGGAAACCTATCCAATTGCAGTGAGTAATGTGTCAATGAGATGTAATCTCTCCTACGCTATTTACCGCTGCAATGGAAGACGACTTTAAAGTTTTCTATTGGAATGGGTTTGGCATCAACATCAATGGCGAGTACAGCACTCAACTATGGTTTGCGAATAATATAGTCATCATGGCCGAGACGTGGTATACCGCCGAATCCAATACGTATGGGCAGCGTACGGGAAATTTATCGAGATCTTTTCGTTCAAAATTCCGCAGTGCCTGAACACCAAACTCTTCGAATAGTGCGTGTTGCCCGTGATGACCCATGGCTCCGAAACTTGGTTGCTAACTATGAGTCTGAAAAGAATGCTCAGTCTCACAGCAAGCATTGGAGAGGGCGATGCTTGGAGTATACATGATCAAACCAAAAGTGAGGTCCTCCGCAGAAGAACCAGGGTTATCGACATAGCCCTACGAGCCACGAGGCTGAAGTGGCACTAGGCGGGGCATATAGCTCGTGAAACCGATGGACCTTGTGGACTTAAATGCTAGAATACCGACCCCACACCGTAAAGTGCAGTGTAGGCCGACCGGCTACTAGGTAGACAGAGGATATCAAGAGAAGCGCAAGACCGTGCTTTGTGGAACACATTACATGAAAACTATGTCCAGCAGTGGATATCTATCGGTTGAAATGATGATACATTTATATAAGAAGCCAAAGCATGTAGTAGAATATTTTGGGTGTCTTGATAGAAACACAAAAAATACTGTAGATGAAATTAAAATGTACTATATAGGAGTGAAACTTCCTTAGTTTATGTATATAGTAAACTTGAAAATGTATTGTAAATAAATAGAATGCAAGAGCTATATTTAAAAAAAAAACATTTATATTCAGAGTGGGAGAGCATGTCCAGACACTCCTCTAACGGGGCGGTGTTACCTCGCAGGACGAGAAGAGCTTACACCTGTTTCAGAAGCTAAAAACAGTCTGACACGTCTTGCTGCTTACTTGCTTAATGCGAAACCATACCCATCCACGCCACTCATGCGACTTTTTGCGTAAGTTTGAATGATTTTAATCGAATATAACTCCAGTCATATCTTTATTCATATTCATTTCACAAATTTTGTCATATACTTAAGTCTTATTTATTAAATTTGTCTTTATTTTGTTAAAAATAGGATATAGATGAATTAAGGCATTTTGTTTCAGTGAATGTGGTGTCACAGAAGAAACAATTAATACAAATGTAATAAAACCTTGCACTGGTTGGATGGAACTGTTTTCTAAAAGCCTACAGGAATGTAAATGCAGCAATGAAACCATTACTTTTCGCTGTAATATGGTTGCCTGTCTGTACTACAAAGTTTTCGAACACATTATAAGAGAGGAGCATAGGAAAAAACCTCAAGTATCTTTACAGGTACTTAAAATTACCTATAAATTTCTCTAACATAAACTGTACAGGTGCAGGTTCCTTATTTGATAATGGAACTGAGGTTTGATGAGTTTTCGACTGCAAGTAACAATGTCAAGAGAATGCTCATTATCTCTTTGTTATTTGTACAGTGTGAAATTGAAGCCGTGTTAAGGTTTTGGTTGAAAATATAAATACCTAGTTACAACAGCGAAGTACAAACGGTGAAGGAAAACATCGTGAGGAAACCCGCACACTAACATCATCTTCGTGTGTGTGCGTGTGGTAGTCCCAATAAAGTGGCAACAGGCTCGCCCCCTGTTACATGGGACTCAATCTGACCACATCTGGTGAAATGTGGGTGTTTGTTCACGTCTGCCTACCCCTACTAGGAAAAAGGGGTTATAATATAAAAAAATAAAATATCGTAATATATATTTTAATACTGTAATTTCAGATTCTCTTATCTCAAGAAACATATCAGCTAACTGTGTTTGCATGCTGCACAGAAGTGGTTCTGCATGCATATGGTGTACACTCGTTGCGGTTTCCTAGAGTGCTGCAGATATATAGACTGAGTGCATTCCACTTTTATAAAATAATTGAACTTGTTGTACAGGCTTTAGTTGATAAACTAAGCAGAGATGTTATAAAGCACCTCAATGCTGTAAGTTAAGTTTGAATTACCTTATATTCCTCTTACCTTATTTAATACTGAAGCAAAGCATAATAATATATTGAAGATTGTTTAAATATTACCATTTATTAAGATGAAACAACGAGACTATGATATGTACATTGTGCTTGTTACCTTGGAACATAAAAAGTGAAGGCTCTGTATATCAGTAATGAAAATTTCAAGGCCTTTGAAACCGTAATATTTATATACTACGATTTGACAAATGAAATGTGTTGTGTTAATACAAATGAATAAATAAATATGCAATATTTAGAATATTAATTTATGGTAAAATTTCGTAATTTTATTTACTATGTACTGGTTATTCTATTCTTCATGTAATCTATGATAATTTCTAATGAAGAAACTCTAAGAATTAAACCTTTTAAAATCGATATAATGTAGGTTGAAGAAGAGGTGTTAGAATCACTTGTGTGGACATCAGACAGCCCGCTGTGGGATCAGCTTAGCAAGATACCCGTGCCTGCTTCTACAGAAGTATATGTCCAGGAGTCACCACATTTTCGAAGAAATATAGGTACGTTAACGAACGCAAGGAACGCACATAAGACAATTCTTTTAACAAAATCAGTTTCGAAGAATGTTAAATAAAGTGAGCGTATCTGTTTTAGGTGTAATAGACCGCTACCTTGCTCCAATAGCTGATCAAGCCAAAAAGCAACTCTTCAAGGACAACATTAAACCTGGTCAATCGCTTCTAGGTAATAAAATTTTGTACTTGCTTCTATAATAATGTAATAAAATACAAATGTTAATTAGTGGTAGGTATCCTATGCTGGAGACTAGACAGTTTTCAGCTAAACCTAGACAGATCGATACTACCGCAATTGCTATTTCTGCCACCAAACAATTGGTTGGGAATGTTAGTGGGTTCCAGTATGAAAAGAGCATTACTGTTTAAGAAATAACTGGGGTGACGAAACTAAGATCTAATGTATAAAGGCGACACGTAGTCTGTACTGTGCTTGTATTACTCTGAGGAACTGTCTGTAACTAAAGCCACGTTCTAGACGGGTATATCATTTACCTTATACATATCTATTATCATAATATTTGAAATCTTCTGAATTGTGATCATAATTTAAATTTCATAGTACAAAATACATTATATGTGAAACAAGAGCAGTCATCCACACCCTCCCTGTTGAATACTTCGAATGGCGAGACGACACCTAACTCTACTCCCAAGAAAGGAAATAACTCGTTAATACTTTTCTTTCGTAAGGTAATAATTTTTGCCTAGTTTTTCAGTTTCTATTACCTATGAAGTATATTTTAACAAATACAATAACAATGTTTTTCTTCACCGTTTAAGCTTAGCCGGTATTGAACCTGCGGCTTCGAGATGTATAGATAGTATGACCGCCATATAAATTCCACTGTCACGACTGTTTCCTTTGAAACAAATTCAATCAATACCTAGAATGTTTTTTAACCAGATTCTAAATAAATTAACATTAATATATTGCTTTTTTTAGTTTTACAGTCTAGCAGTAGTGCGAATGATCGATTTATGTACGCGGCTTCAACTTACTGATGAGGAGTTGAAGCGCAAGATCTGGACATGTTTGGAGTACTCGGTCATGCATCAGACGCAACTCATGAAGGATCGTCACCTTGACCAGATACTCATGTGTGCTGTCTATGTTATTTGTAAAGTGAGTGACATTGCTGTTTCTGGAAGTAAACAATAAGTTCTAAGTATAGAGAAAATTGATGAATATAAAACGAGTAATGCACTGATGCAGAGCACAGAGGAGGTTTTAGTTAGTAGAAATCTGATATAACCCTGACTTGCCCCAGAAGCAGGGTATTTTTCGAAGATTTCCACCCGAAACAAAAAAAAGCTACTGCTACACAAAGCCAATTTACTGGAAACTACTGGAAAATTGCTGTGTGTTAACTATGTTGTTATCTTAATTTTTCGAATGCTTTACAGTAGTACCCATGTTCACGAAGGAGTGATTTGAGAGATGTCAAACATCTTAGTTAGCTTGGTGTATCTACAGAATCGGTTTATTACTTTGTTTTTCCATTTATTTCTTAATTATTAGAGCGTAAACCAAATCAAAACATGATGTTATACTCGATTTTGTACATAATTTTAAAAATATAACGGTAGTCTAAAGTGGAAAGATAATGCTTTAAACAAATTTTATTACAGGTATCAAATAGTACAAACAATCAAGTAGAAAGAACATTTGGTGATATTATGAAGTGTTACAGGCAGAGACCTTTAGCAGATAATCATGTGTATAGATCAGTTTTAATCAGGCAAAGTACAGGAGACAGTGAGTGTTTTTTATAATTGTTACATTCCTTCAAACAAAAATTGAACTACATTATTACTTTGTGAAAATAAAATTAGAATAAAAAAGCTTAATACATTGTACAAATAGGCAGTTTATTTTATCTATAGTTTTGAGTTTTTTTTAACTCTTTGTGACATCAAACCTGTGTGATTGATAATTTATAGCATTTATACTATAATCAGCGTGAGTCATTGAGTAAAAAATCCAGTTAAAGCTATTCAAAAACCAAAACCTGAACAGTCTGATCTGATTCTAGATATAGCTACTGCAGATGACTAACGTACAACTAAATAGAAACGATTTTTGTTGCCAGTTGATTATGAAGTGGTGCTAAATTTAGGGACCAATTAAAATGCAAGAATAAAAATTTAATTTTTATTACTTTTTGGTTTCACACGCCTATACAATTCCTTTGCAAGAAATAGGGCTTCCCATAGATCCTCCACATCAATCGGCTTTCATTACGTGCACAAAAATTAAACAATATAAACTATGGTATACACATAAAGACAATAGTTTGAGAATTGAAATAGTATAATTACAGCGGCAAAGAGCTGCATTATCAAAGTCCATACTTTTTCAGAACTCTTTAATGTGGAGATCTTTGAGAAAGGCCTATGTCCAGCAGTGGATATTAATTGACTAATGATGATGATGATATAGTTTGGGAATCGAAATAGGATAATTAGAGCGACAAAGGGCTGCTTTATCAAAGTCCATACTTTTTCAGTAACAATCGTTATGTTTTTTACAGATTCACCCGAAAGAGGAGATTTAATCAATTTCTATAATAAAGTATATGTACAGTGTATGCAGACCTTTGCACTAAGGTTTACTGGAAAACACAAAGATGTGAGTAAAGTTTAAGAATATTTGTATGTATGAATCAATTAGCCGTAAATTTGTAGGTATTTTATTTGTACGTGTATTTGAAAATTTAACAGGTACTTGAACAAATATTTGCATGTTTTCATTTTAAGAAATACCTACATAGCTTCTCATGTGTTTATAATCATATATTCAGTTCAAAACAAACAATATATAAATTTTTGCACTATAAACATTAATAAGGTGGTTTATTAAGAAACGAGATATTATATTTCTTTATATATTATACGTTATATTTCTTCCATTAGATAGAAGAGAGACACGTCAAAATGGAGAAATTCTTTTTTAGTATATAATCTTTTACACATAGTAGGTCTCTATACTCAAAGACCTCTTAGTATCTACCACCATAGTTCCAATTTCTGCCAACAAAAAGTAGTGTGCCAATATTACCGTAACCCGGTTTGAAAGACGCTGTACCTAATGAAATTACTGGATAAACGAGACATCTTATGTCTCAAAACGTCGAGCACCATGTGGTGCAGGCGTATCATTTATCACCAGGTAAACATTTTGATCGTCAAGTCTTCATGTCGAATAAATAAAAAGCCGAGAGGAAATAGGACATATTAATAGACATTAGTATGATTAATATAACTGTTTGGCGACAGATATAGATGCTGGCAGGCATCTCTGGCAACAGAAATCTGCCAACAGTAGATTCCCTCATGGCACAATAGGATAGTCTGTTATTCCACCCTTAAATTTTTATTGCAAAGTGTATTTTTTTCGGTTTCTAATTGTTATTTACGAACTTTAGGTTTTTTTTTATTCCATTGTGACGAGACGGGCGAGACGTTCACCTGATGGTATGTGATACGGCCGCCTATAACAACGCGGCGCTAGTTATAATGATATACAGTACCACATTGTGCTCTTCTTCAAGTCTTGATACTTCAGAAATTACATTACCTACAACTCCCTTCGTAATGTTTGCACACTTCTGTTTGGGCACTGCGGCTTGTACCCACCTACCTAGACGGTTTCTGGCAACGGAGACCTATACCAGTGAATACCTAGCAAATAAGTACTATTATTACTAAATTCTAAATTAGGAATGCAGCCTGTCCCCACTGCCGGCCGGGCGCGGTGATGCTGCATACTCGCCAGCCGGGCAGCGCGTCTCCGATCGACACCAGCTTTACGTGAAGCCCCTCACCACGCCACCGCCTACTAACCATCACCTCACTTACCGCTTCAGTCGCAGCCCCGCTAAGGTATATCACATCTTGACTTTATGATTCTTAATCTCTGGGCCGGCTCCATCCGGGTTTTTGTAGTTGGCCCATATGATATTACTTTATTTTAACTCATTATGAATTTCACTCTAATTATTAATTTTAAAATATACTTCAAGAATCCGTTCGTAACAATTGCGGAACCTTTTTTTTTAGGCAGTCAAAACACCATGACTAACACGTATTTGTGGCTCCAATGAATTTTCTTATTGGTCCTTATGCAGATTGACTGCAACCCGCTGGAATTTATAGTGTTAGCCCATCTAGTATTACTTTTTTAAGCCATTTTGAATTTCACACCTATTTGCTAATTGAGCTCATTTAAAATGTTACAGTTTAGAGTTAGATTTCTAGAACAAAGTTTGATACAATTGCGAAAACCTCAGAAAAAATCGTTTTGTATTTATTTATTTTTGCGGCTCGCGATTCCGTAAATGATACGTGTTCGTGGCCCCTGTAGAAAAGAAGGTTGAGTGCCACTAACAGAGTTTTATGTAAACTGCAGGATCTTCACGCGATCAACACTTTGGTGTCGAGCGAAGTGGGCGGGATCAAGCGAGGCGCGGAAGGCGGCGACGTGGTGAAGAGACCTCGCTGTGCGGCGCCAGGTGTCGCGCGCAAGCTGCAGGGGCTCGTCAGCGACCGCCAGGCCGTCTAACCGTACGTATTCAACTAAATTGTTTTAATATTGAACTAGAATAATGAATAAGAACATCCCTTACAATGATATTTAACAAAAGACGGCCGCAAGTGCCCGGGCGGGACCACGAGCCGTGCCGGTCATGATGAAAGACGGCGAAACGCCGGTACTAGAGGTGCGAACAATCCTCGATTTGATGCGAGCAGCGCCGAACCGATTGATGTGGAGAACTTTGGGGGAGGGCTATGTCCTATTGTGGACGTTTATTGGCTGATGACGATTATTGAACGAGACGTCCAAATATCTAAATGTGTATAATTCTAATTTTTATTAATATGAAATGGAGGGTACTACAATGAATAGCGAATGATGACTATTTCAATTCATTTGATTTTTTTTTATTTTGGACAAATAATGCAAAGGTTTTAATTAATTATATATAAAAAAAAATATTAGCTAATACCGTGTGATTATTGACGATATCAAAGACCAGCTGAGCGAAATGGAGGAAAAAAACGAAGAAAGCTGTTCCTTTGGACCATAACGGATAATACATAGGAAGACAGAGATATCGATTACCTCTGGGCTCAAAAAGTCGTTACTACAATAAAACAGTTTTTCAGTACATAAAAAAACGAAGACGTAATTTTATAGTTATAAAAAAATGATGTACGGCAGAATTCCTCAAATTATTTGGAGTCATACGCCATTTGTTAAAAAGCAATATGTTTTTTTATATAACCCAAAAACCGAAAAAAAATTATCTTAGGAGACACAAAAAAGTATTATTATTGTCCACTACTGGACATAACTCTCTTCCAAAGATCTCCACATTGATTGATTTGGCGCTGGGGTCCCGTTCGGGCACTTGGTCCGTCTTTTGCGTATTCACCATCTTTTGCGAATTTCACATATTTAAAACTATCAATCAAAATAGCTCGTAAACCTAAGACAGCAAATAAGGCCCTTATCACTACAATGACGCTTACGACCTTTGTGCCTGAAGGTGTCGAAATGTATCAAAACAAAAAATCCAGTATATTTTGTTGACTAACTTATCAGGTAAGAAAATACCTGTATCATGTAATAAAATTATTAATTAGGAAAAGCTTTATTAAGAAAAATAAGTGAAATGAATATTTTAAAATGGGTAAGAATAATTATTGTTTAAGTACTTTATACATATATAAATATTTTTTCAAGAAATCAGCTATAATGTAACTGTATCTCGTTGCAGGTAGTGTTTACATGAATACCAGTCGGATGGAATACTGAATGGATTTAACATATAGTCATATTTATTTCTTTATCACCAAATATTTGGTTACGCTCTCTAAATGTTATTCAGTTACGTTAGTATTTATATATTCTTAGACGAAACAAAAAAAAAAATCAATAGTCAAAATTTTTATTCACACGTGAGACGGTCTTATAGGACTGGTTGCAGTAACCATCGGGATTGGTGCTGATGTAATGGCGTTTCAAATGCTTCGCGGTCGCAGTCACAGCAATGAAGTGTATTGATCTCATTTCTTATTTATGTTGGGTGTTTGATATTATTGATATGCCATATAAAAGCTATTTGTTCATTGCTAATTAAGGTCTTCACGACGTTTTGTGCATATATTCGGAATTTGAAATGGCTGTGGATGTACCGGAATCCGATTTCAGTATGAGAGGACAGCTTTATGTATATGTAGATTTATTGCTACGTTTAAATTAGTTAATCGACTAATAAGATATTTTGTTTAAGGCATAATCATTTTATATATTTGTGTAAATTAGTGCCAGTTTGGCTTTCATCGCTTTTTGACAATCACCAAAATCATTAAATAAGTGTGAATAGGTAATCAGTTACCTAAAATAAGTTCCTCATGTTTTATTTGACTGAACGACACCTGTTCAGTTGAAAATATATTTTATTTGCTTCCATTAATTTTTAAATGTTATTAAATAAGATAGTAATCAAAGGTATAAAATCAACTTTTTTTTTTAACTTTTAATTAAAATTAAATAATTGTATATTTCGGACATAACCATGTTATCATATATTCTTCATATACTGTAACTTAGTAGTGTATTAAAAGATATTACCCTTGTAGCGTATTTAATTTTTAATACCAGTTCATAAAATATCAATCTCTCCTTTTCCTTACACGAAATTATTCCCTCAATTCCCTTTTTACCACCAGGCTAGTCATTATCCTTTCGTGGTAAACATCTCCAGTTTGCGGACAAAGAGGTCTAGCTCCTCTTTTCTTTGATAAGAACAGCAATGGAGTAGATCAATTTGCCAGCGTCTAGGTCAGTGAATAGGCCGCTACTAGGTTAGTGTGCATAACCATCATATACCACATCACCTTGATGTTGGGATCATGGTCTAGCGCTAACCTTTTCAATTATAAAATAGAGTCACGCAGTCATCTTAATGCTACCACTGGAGAAACTGGATTCACGATGAGGTGAAAAATGTCTTAGTATTACTAAAATGGTTACTATTTTCTAGTGCTTGCTGATCTTAATGTCTTTATGTTAATAGTTTCACATCTATTCCTTTGAAAATTTCAGAGCAGGATTAGATGAAAATAAAAGTCAACTCAGTCACAGAATAATACATTTAACAGATGTTTCGAGTTATCAGGTTACAGTTACTAAGAAACAATTGAATTAGCAAAACTTATGTACTATAGATTAAAAAAGCTATTAGTTTAAAGAATTAGATTTCATTCCACAGTTTCATTGTCTATTACAGATGATGGCCTATAAATAACCTTTGCATTGTTCTAGACTCTTATTTTCATTTTCTTCGTGTGGTGCTTTCAGTGTCTTTTATATATAATATATAGTGAACTCTAATTATATAAAGAGGAACCCTTTATAAGTTCCCAACTTTGATCCTGGAGGGCAAAATTCCTGGAATACGTGCACCTGGTAAACAGCTGAAGTAATGGTGTGATGACACAAAGGAGTGAACCAAGCTTAAGATAACAATTGTTAAAAAGAATAATGAAAAATCGAATTGGTTCTCTCAATCTTATCGCCAAACTTCAAGTTTGAAGAAGGCAGTGGATGATGATGATGATATAATGCACTCATAACCTGAGACAAGATATTGGGCCTCATTATTCCAGTTAATACAAAATAACACAGTAGTGTTTGAACACTACTGTTTCATGGCAGAAGTAGACACTACAGTAATACCTGCCTAGATGGTCTCCGGTAACAGAGACCACCAGCAAAATCATATGAAAATCCATAAAATACTGTGGAGCCCTCGTAAGTTTTTACTACTGAGACTAGGAGAGCCTTTTTTCACGCGGATTCCTCAAGAGTAAAGGTCAATTAACTACCACACTGACTAAATACAATTAATTCAAGTCTACGAAATCTCTTCTTAAAATATGTTTTCTTACGAAAGACCTTTCCTCTTCATTCCTTCACCGGAAGCTCGAGGTCAACGGGTATCGAACCCGCGCTTCTTAAATGCGTATAGCAGAAGCGACCGACAAACGGAGCCATTACACAGATAAAATTTAGATTATTAAACAATCACGATATTTCGAGACTGCCATAACGATCAAGAATATTTTATCTCCTTAACATTAAGTTTTAGTTAGCATATACTATTTATACAAAAAAGTATAATTTACATAGATTGAACGCCAACATGTTCCGTAATAGCAAATATAAGCTACGATTCGAGCGAGTTCGGGGAGTGCGTGTCGCGTCGCTGAGTAGATAGCGTAGCTGAGGGCGGGGCAGTGCGCGCTGGGGGCGGGGCGCGCAAGTTGGGTCAGGTGGCGCGCCCTTTTCCCTCCTTGATGGCGATCACGTAGCGCTGCGCCACACGCTCCGGCGGGGAGTACCCGTCCGCGTACGAAGAATCCTATAAACAAAAATGTAATCAATTGATAATTATTTTTATATATAATGGGCTAGCACTGGACTTCAATTTCAAATGGTGTGGCGTGCTCGCCCAGGATACTCCGATTATTATATTTGGTCGCCAGAACCAACCAATCAACTTGTGGCGCCGAAATCGAATTAAGGGCTTCCGTGTCGTTAACACGATCTTTGGTTTAAGATGCACGCTTCACCAGGAAGACAAATACGTAGTTTTCACAACTTTATCAAAAATTTCGTAAGAAATCTTTTCAGTCAGATACCGCCCATAGCTGGTCATAAGCCTCTCAAGGATTTTCATCGAGGGGAAATCGGGCCTTAGCCTCACCATGTTGGTCCAATGCGGGTTGATAAGTGGTCAAAGCCTCGTTTATAGTTTAGCAGGGTGCACCGCGTACAGATGAGGTTGATTTGGGTTCCGTGAGAAGAACCCTCAAATTTGTTGTAAGAAATAGTCTGTACAAAACGCCAACCACTATAATTGATCATTACAACTGAATATATTTCGGGTTTGGCTTCTTTTGTACGTCATGATTAATAAACTCGCCTCAAATAATACTTCATATGGATCAGCAGCAGAACCCGGCAGTCTGTTAACTACGGCTCTATAAAAGCATGTAGTTTGCGGATACAGCGCCATTACGACGGCTCCTTTCGGAAACAGGGCCTGCTCATCGGTACGAGGATCAGCTCTCATCAGCGGCAGCGGGACCACTCGCCTTTTACTCAGAACGTGTCGGTTTTTCTGTTCTTCGTCGATGTCGTCCACTTCATATTTGCCTTGAGCCGGTAGCCAACTTACTACCTAAAATATTGTCAGTGCATTTTTTTTTATTCTGCAAATCGACGAGACAAGCAAGATATTCATTTGATGGTAAGTCTATGAACAATATGGTATTAGTTAGGATGATATACACACTGCACTATATTGTACTCATTGCATTCACTTACTAACTTTCATTATTTCAGTAATTTCACTAACTATCACATTCTTTAAAAACCAACTCAGAAATGTTTGCACACTACTGTTTGACGGAAGACTTGACCGCCGTGGTTGTACCTACCCAGATCATCTCCAGCTACAGAGACCTATCAGTAATTCCTGAAGATTTCAAACACAAGTGTGTGCAGTTATTAGGTATTATACTAACATTAACAAGAGACCTTTAAAAACTGGCTCATAGATAAGTATTAAACGTCATTGGTCATATAATCTAAAATATACTGGTGGTGGGTGTTTGCAGATGGAGACTGTCTAAGTAGGTATAACTGCAGCTTCTATTTCCGTCGTCAAACAGTAGCTAAGACCTAACTATCGCTGTGTTGGTACCACCAGGTCACTGTCTCATTCATATGGTAGAATATTAATAATAAATTGAAAAGCTTACTTCAGCCAATATCCAGTTTTCTTCCTTGTCGGAGACTCGGACGAGAGCAGCCACTGCGTCACCGGGACGAGCGACGTGCCCCGCGTCCGCTGGCACCGCGCCGCACAGTGGCGGCGCCCGCTCCCCAGCCCGGCCCACGTGTAGCGGCAGCGTTTGCGCAGCACTGAGAAGCATCTTCATGAGCGCTCCACAACCAATAGTTTCCTTGTTGCCCGCATGACGTGCCTTATACATTTCATGTAAAAATATTTACTTTATTATTTCTTGTTTCTGTTATATAAACCATCATCCTTATCTTAATGAGTGAACATCCAGCTAAACATAAGTCTTTTTTAAACTATTCTGTAAAACATTGTCTGCGATATATCTTCAGTGGCTGCTATTGAATACACTTTGCGACTATAGTTATACTTTTTTTTTATAAATCTTGCGGTATGTTGGTATTGTAGGTATCATTCTCTGCCAGACATCAGATCCAATAAAATCAAAGAAAATTACTTATATTTATTATCTAAGAGAAAGGTATCATTATCACTAGCCAATATCCATAATTTACCAGTGGCAGGTCTCTGTCACTGGAGACTGTCTAGGTAGGTATCACCACAAGACCTATTTCTGGGGTCAAACAGTGGTTTGCAAATATTACTGTGTTCCAGTTTTAAATCTTCATCCCAATAGATGGACCACTGCTACTGGACATAGGTCTCTTTTTATCCTATATATATATGAAGGGTATAAGTATTATTGCAGAGGACTTATAAATGGATATAATATTTTACACATAAACCTTATTTGTTCAAAGATTTAGTTTAATTTTCATTTGTTTAAATTTATTTTTCTTACTTTAGCTTGCAGATACCAGACCACAAGCCCTGCAGCTGCAATAGGTGTCAATAAAACTTACAACCCAAATTTCATTATAATAAAATACATAAAACAGTAATTCTGAGGCTTAGTGACTGCTTTATATATATTGTTTTGTTTCTGGAGCATTCTAGGGGTATGTAAAGTACAGTTTGTAGTAGGTGGTTTTGATTCTGGCTGTTTATCTACTACTCTCATTGTAAATTTGTCTATAAAGCATTGCTGTGTTCAATGTTAAATGTTAGCACATTGTAGGTAACAATCCTAGATAGGGTTATATCAGTAATAATGTATCGAATTATAAATTGTGACATTAGTATAGTAATATTAACATAATGAGGCATGTATACAAAAATTGTGGCTATATTCTAAGATAGTAAATTGTAATTGTACTGTAACCAAAAAATATATATTACCTGAATCCGTCTTTCATTTTTAATTGCTCTGATTTCATAAATTCTTGATAAAGCCAAACGTAAAACACGTTCTTCCTGCTCAGCTGCTGTTAAACCAGCTTTGTATAAATTTTTTAACTGCTGCTGTTGATTAAAATAACAAAGTCTTTAGGCTAATCAAAATAAAATTGGATATATTATAATGCTTATATATATTTAAAAGTGTGTTTATAGTAATTCAGAAAAATATACTTTGAGATATTGTAGACAAAAGATATTATTCATTACTTGTTGTGAAGAACTAGAAGAATCTTCAGTAGACTGTGAAGACTCTGCTGCTTTTTCAGCTCTTAATATTTGCTCAATACATTGCTCATTTCTTCCTCTCTCTGCTTCTATGTCATATATATAGCGATGTAAAGCTCGCAAACGCTCCTTAAAACATCAAATTTCGGATTTGCAATAAAGAATTTGACTTATATTTTAACTTTTATTAATTAATACTTTGAAACTACTAACTTGCACCTGCTGTGCTGCAACATCAGCTGTGAGTGGCATGACTTTGTGATTCTTTTAAGATATTCCAGCTTAAATAAACAATGTGGTACCATGAATAACCCACAAAAACCTGAAAAATTTAAAATGTCTCATCATTTCATAACTTTCACTAACTAGAGTGCTTATCAAAAAGAAAATAGTAATGTTATTACAGCTATATTCACAGAAGCAAACATTGTGAAAGTATGCTGTGATAACAGACTTAGTGTATATCACATATTGGTAAAATAACAAATATTGGGTTAACACAAATGATACGCCTTGTTACTTAATTCCCTTAAATTTTACTAGCTTTAACATTACTTTAGTCAGTATATAGCTATACCATTTCATACACAATCCTCGACATGATTTAAGAATGTAAAAAGATGTCAAAATATTGGTACGTATGTTTACCGAAAATTACTATTGCTTTATTCAGCTATATTCTTAATTACACTCGAAATTCTTAGATACGATATCGAGGATTGTGTATGAAATGGCATAGCTTGGATATAGCACAAATTCTTGGTGTTATGTAGACGCTGTAGCAGGCAAGGAATATATAAAGTAAAAATATAAAGATATATAATAAATGTAAAAAATATAAGTATATAAAATATGTGTAAATAACATAAAGAATCAATTAATAATATAAATCCTTAATTAAGACTGCAAACGTAAACAAAAAAATGCATTTAGTTTTCATTATCTTTAAAATTTATTTAAGGATAAATGTACTAACAAATATTGTTACATTAAACCATGTTATTCGAGGAAACATTACCGTAATTAATAAAACAAACTATAGGTGAAATGATTATCTATTCCAGTTCAACTCAAAAACCTTATACAAATGTTGCCAAAGATTAAACAACACGTGAAACTGGTATGATTAGTTTGAACCCATAACAATAGTGTAAATATCTATGACCAGCTGCCATCGCACATTAAAAATTGCAAAAGAGTACAAATACGAAATTAAATATCAGTGATCGAGGTCGATAAATATTAATAACTCATATTATTTCCAAAATACTATGTCGTAGTTATCAAATTGGCATTCTCATTCAAGATATATAAATAAAATAATTAGATAAAGCCTAAACATATACAAAGACTAGATCACAAGAAAAATACTTTTTTACACATCGGTTTTTGTGCTATTATTGTGTTTTATTTACGTATTTACTTACTACTCAAGAAATTAAAAGTATTTACTATATGAAATAGTTTTGGTCCGATACCAGTAACACAATTTTAAAATATTATCGATCACGACGAATATTTACTCCTTGTTCATAAATGGAAAATTTCCGATCGACTATTGAGTAATGGTAGTCTAAATATTAATAAAAATATTTTTACTCTATTCAGTACAAAAAAATTATAGATTGCGGAACTAAATATTAGTTTATTATAATAATTTATAAACTTTAAATTGCACTTTTAGTAGTACAAAAATTACATATATTTTTTTTTGATATTTTATACTTATTTCATTCCTAAAAATAATTTTTATGCAGTTTAAAAATACTATTTTTTGTTTTGTTTTCCTATACATTTATCTTGCACTTTTAATACCTTTTTGAAAACATAAACAATTTTATAGCAGCACTTTTAATAATTGTCATTTATGAAATGTCAACTTGTTTGGTGTTTGAGATTTGAAATCTATATAAATAATTAAATCTATAAATATTTCGATAATAATAACACGTTCTGCAAATATTTTATTTGTTTTTGATTATCTAATATTTATAGTTGTTAATCGTAAAAATATTTTAAAAGTAGATCAATTGACTATAAGCGAATTGGTTACCGGTACGTCAAGTAGCTTCGTAATCATTGAACTACTTTGAATTTGGAGTATAGTGAATTTTTATAGTAATTGACTGAAAAAGTTATATGTGTAGTGTTTGTTTTGAATACGCTGGACAAAAGTTGATGATAAGTAAAAGTGGATATGGCAGAAAATGAAGATTATTTAGAGTCCATTGATAATAATCATTTGGACGGAACCAACGGTTCTATAAACATGACCGACCACAATCTCGTTGTGAGTGCATTACCTTCTTTTTAATTATTAATTAGGGAATATCTACTGTAGTCTGAATAACCGAATTCACAAATTGTTTATGTACCTATTTACTGTCTGCCCAAGCTCTATGTGTAGGATGTAAAATAATTCAATGAGTGATTTGAAACTGTTGTTTATTTATCTTTAACTTTTGGTATTTGATATTAAAAATAACTTTTAATATTGGTTTTTATGTGCACAACAAATATGTGATACAATTTTATGCTGACATTTGAATTATCAAATTTTTAGTTTGTTAATATTTACATTTTATTATTTTGGTTGACTTAAACTGAAATTTAGTAGAGAATTGCTATAAATTACTAACTATAATAGTTAATAAATTACCACATCATAGTAAAATCTTTACAAACTTAGGCATATAGTAACTTTTTAATGCATGGTGTTAATATGTAAAAATAACATCTATCTAGTTTTGTTTACTGTTCTTGTAATGTTATAAATAAATATCTTGTATGATAAAGTGAAATGGCTGATATTCCTTTTAAAATTAATTTAAACTAGAATTTCATTTTCAATCATGTTATGTACATGATATGTTTACCTCCCATGATTTATCTACATCAAAGGCCTTAAGGCAATATAAATTTATTTAAAGACCAGTTATACAATATTGGGAAAGGAAACAAACATGACAAACTAAACAGTGGTTCCTTGATTGTATGGATTGTAACATTTGCCCATTTGGTTTTATTGTTTTTATAAGTCTGGCAGAGTGAATGGCCAGGCACAGAAACATCATCACATGCTAAGAAATGTCCAACTGTTGTAATATAAATGTTTCTGGTTTTATTCCTTAACAACATATGGAGTTTATATAATGGTGGAGTATAATTAAATTTTTGTCACTTGGCTAAGTTACCTTCCACTCATATTTTAATGTGCAATGCAAATTAGTGTCCTGTGTTCACTGTGACCACACTTTTTTTGCAATTTTGTGACACATCACATTTTGTCTCTAATTACATTTATGTATAATGAAAGGATTTTGAAGATTCAAAATATTAATTTTATATATTGTTTAAAGTATTGTTAAACAAGAGTGGCAAGTTATAAATAGATTTGTGTATATTACTTGCTGCTTTCTAATGATTATAAGCTTGTTTATTTAAGGTTGGCGATGAAGCCTCAGGCATTGAGGTACCTGACTTAGCTGCTATTAAAGCAAGAGTACGAGAAATGGAAGAAGAAGCAGAAAAATTAAAACAAATGCAAACAGAAGTAGATAAGCAAATGAGCTTAGGAAGCCCACCTGGGCTCAGTAAGTATAACTTTTATATTGATATTTTACATAATTATTAAGAATAGAATTATTTGTTTAGTTTCATATTTATTGAACTTGTATATTTCACCTACCCAGGACTATACTTTCGCAGGATTTCTAAAACAACATATAGTATAATAGATCAGTCATTAATTTGGAAATGTTATTATGCTGTGTGGTAAAAAAATTACAACTCACAGTTTGATATTATTTAAATTTTGATTTTGTTTCTATTTGAATCATGTAATATCTTCAGTTATGATGAGTCTTCATTTGTTGACTTGCTGGCATGTTTATTACGGACTATTACTTTCTAAAATTAGATATCATAACTCCAAGCATGATGACCAACTTCAAAACCTTGTTAATACTAAATATGGATTTAGTTAAAAAAAAAACATTTAAAGATGAAATTACTCATAATTTTTTGCTATAATGCACTTGACATTTTCATTGATTATATTAAGTACAAACATTATCATAATGAATTAATATAGGCATTTATTTAAAATATTACAGCTAGTCCTCTAAACATGTCAATAGAAGAAAAAATAGAGGCAGATAATAGATCTGTTTATGTTGGAAATGTGGATTATGGGGCCACAGCTGAAGAGTTGGAGCAGCATTTCCATGGTTGTGGATCCATTAATAGGTATTTAAAAGTAAAGGCTTTAATTTTTAGTAGATGAAAATGTAATCTTATTAATTTTGCTATTTTTTAACAGGTGAACTAAAACTAACTCAACACATTTGCATTTTGTAGATTTTTGTTTGTAAAATCTGAAATATTTTACAAACAAAAATTTTCAAATTTTTATAACAAATAAATGATAAACAGTCAAGGTTTTGACAATAATTTCTATATTCGATAACATATGAAATGTCTATATATTAAGTTTAAATATACATAACTAATATGTTACAGAAGTATATTTTCACTTCATAAAGATGTACTAGTGATAAATAAAATGTATAAATTAATATTTAATTTGATTGCCTTTAAAGCTTTGAAAGCATGTAATGATTTTATAAGCAAAACTTTTTATTGCATGTTTATTTTTAATTTTCTTTAATTCTAAAGGATAATCAATATATTTAATCCATGATTATTAATTATTAATCATTAACAAATGTGATATGTGCCTGTGTTGTTACTAATTATATATTTTATCATTGCCATATGTTGACAAAACATTACATTTTTAATTTAAACTTGTTTGTAATATATGCTTGACTAACGTGACAGGCATTGTTAATGTATTGTTATGATATTGTGTGAAATGTTCACACAGTACAGTTATTATTAATATAATACATATAAAATTTTCAGGGTGACAATATTATGTAATAAATTTGATGGACATCCCAAAGGTTTTGCATATATAGAATTTGGAGACAAGGATAGTGTGCAAACAGCCATGGCTATGGATGAGTCGTTATTTAGAGGTCGCCAAATAAAGGTATATTTTTTATTATAGTTTCTAGTAAAATAGGTGTGTAAAAAATTCACATTTTTTATTTAAAATTTAGCTCACTGTAATAGCAGTTCACTGGCCCTAATGGTTAGAGTGTGTGGCGTTCATTCCGAGGGTAGCGGATTCGGATCTCCGCATGTACCAATGACTTTAATATTTAAGTTATGTATGTTTGTGGACTTTAGTCACAACAGCGAAATAGAAACGGTGAAGGAAAACATCGTGAGGAAACCTGCAGATGACTTAGAATTTATTCTAAGGTGTGTGTGTGATGTCACCAACCTGCATTGAGCCAGCGTGGTGACTAATCAAATCGCCCTCATATTGAGGGTAGGCCTGTGCCCCAGCAGTGGTGACGTAAATTGGCTGTTATGGATTTAAAATTTCTCTTGATTTTTGTTATTGTTTATAAAACTTTTCCATCAATATTAAATTTGTTATTTTTCATTGTGGGTGCAAATGATTACACAGTATTTGTATATGCAATATTTTGAAAAGTAACAAAACAAGCAAGATGTTCATGTGATGATTAGTAATAGGCCCATTTATAACAATGTGACCCTAGTTAGGATTATATACACTACACCACATTGAAAAATGAGATGTAGTCTCAGTAGCTTAGTAATTTCATAACCTACTGTTCGGTGGCAAAAATGGCGCTGCAGTGGTATCTGATTAGTATCTTGTTATCAGTCACATTATTCACTGCGTGCAATTCCTACAATTTGAAAAGTTCGAAATTGTGTTTTTTTTTTTTATATTATCACGCCTTTTTCCCAGTAGGGGTAGGCAGAGGTGAATAAACACTCACCTTTCGCCAGATGTGGTCAGATTAGGTCCCATGTAATAGGGGGCGACCCTGTTGCCACTTTATTGGGACCACCACACACTCGCACACAAAGATGATTTCAGTGTGCGGGTTTCCTCACGATGTTTTCCTTCACCGTTTGTGTCTAAAAATCTATAAATTGTGTTTTATGACTTTTAATATTTCAGGTTATGCCGAAGCGTACGAATAAGCCGGGTCTGTCGTCGACGCACAGGCCGCCGCGGACGATGCGCGGCCGCGGGCGCTCGTTCCGTGGCGGCTTCTCGCCATACTACTCTGGCTATCGGCCCATCCGTCGCGGCAGGTACCAACCTTATTAAAATGAATGTACCACAGCCTTATTCATGTTAATTCAGTTATTAACTGTCCAGCAATAATCGGAACAATTCTTTGCATACAACCCATATAAGTCATTCAGCTTATCGTTTTCAAAATTGCTTTTACATAGTTTTTGATATTTTTTGTGATGTGGATAAAATGTAACCTGAAAGTACAATTGTTCATGGATAAGGCTGACGACATGTTTTAAACTGCATTTTGTCAATGAGAAATATATTTATACAAAGTTTACAGTTTAATAAATAAAGTTTGCTTAAATGTTTATGTATTTTTAATTTATTTTATATATCCTACCTTCCCCTTCGCAACCAGGGGCCTCGCTATGGTCGATGTAAACGTTCAGTTTTTTGTTTAAGTAAAATATTTTATATAATGTTGTAATATCTGAATCTTTGCTGTGGCCATAGTCTTGCATGCAACTAGTATCGTGTAGTGTAGTCCATTTATAGTGCAGGTAATATTCGCGCCCGTTGTTCGCAGAGGGTTCAGGCGCGGCTCGTATTACTGTCCGTACTGAGTGTGGTAGAAGCGGGGACTCCGCCCCCGGCCGCGTCACGCGTGATACCCTTGTGCGAGTGTGCGGTGTAGCTAAGTGGTGGCGTTCCCACTGGTGTCTCACTTCAGTGTTGTCAACCGGATCGCGCACCGCGAAAGGATACTGTCTCCACCTCTAGTTTATAATAATATTATTAAGTTGGCTAAGTGGTTATATATACCGCTCGTGATTGAACAGTGTTAACTTAAATCAGTAATTAAAAATAATTTACTATAATTTTTGATTGATGAGTAGGAGTGTTGTTAAAAAGAGGCGTACAATGTAAGTTATGCTGTTTGTTCATTAGTTTGATGAGTAAATAGGAATTTTAAGCCAACAACTAATTTTTTGTTACTGTCGTCTTAGTTAACTGTCGTGAAATTTGTAAAATAATTTTGCGTTTGCTAATGCAACATTTTAGTTGTTTGGATGTTTGTATGAAAAATTATACTGACATTGTATATATAGGCATATAAACGTGTGGATTCTTATTGTAATGACGAATTTTACTACTAATATTGAACGACGACAGTAGAATAATATTTATGTTGAATGAATTTTGCAACTTTTTACTTTAAAACTGACTCACAAGTTTTTGCACAGAGGGCGTACCGGTTTGCATTACTGCGAGTATTACGTTGTGCTGTAAGTCAGTTACCAAAAATTCAGTACATTTTATAACAACCGCCCATTATTAATGCTTTCCGACATGCTCAGCGATTAGTTAGCACAAAAGCCTAGTTAAATTTCATTATGTTATTATAACTAGTTTATAGTTTTAAAAAGTACTGTCCAATGTGTGAGATTGAATTTATAACACTAACAGTTTTTAATGATTTTAATTCATCTGTTATTAATTTTAATACTTGTGACAAAAATATTAAGTTCGTAACAAAAAACATTGCGAAAATCTATTTGCTACATTTAATTGTTAAAGATTCTAAATTAGGTTGTGTACACTACAATACAATTATAATTTAAGATTTCGACAATACGAATTTTACTATAAATTACGTGTTAATAAAGGTAAAAAAAGGGTTCTAAACACATTATTATGTATTTTTGCAACATTAACTTACTTTTATAATTATACCCTTCATTACCGTTAAATTTATAACAAAAAGAAAAAATATTTCATTAAATCGACATGTCTCATTTTTTGCAATGTGTTTTGTTTAAAATCCTTTTTTTTAAAAACAGGACATAATAAGTTTTTGATATAGTTGCAATGTATTCTGACTTATACACACTTGTTTTAATACAACATATTTGCATACGTTTGTGTGTATACATACATATATAAAATAAAAAAAACAAATGAAATGAACATATGAGAAAACAATATTTTAAATTTTAAAGTGTGCTGGATAAGAAATAATATTAAGAAAATAATGTGTTTTATTTTGCCCTCTTAGTTAATAAAAATTACATTATAATTATAATCAAATAATTGAAACAATCATAAAATCATTTCGAAACAAACATTAATTTGTTTTATGTTTTAACAATTGCAAATCCAACCTTAATTTTATATTAATTAACCTTGTAACATTTAATATTAATTTGCTCAAAGACTAGATTACAAAACTCCATTTAAACATTTATCTGTACCATCCTTTTAAAGATCATTTAAAAAATTCAATGGTCTTGTAACATTATATATAGCATATATGGATTTGTATTATTATTTCATTCTAATCATTAATGCACCATTTACTGGTGGTAGGTGTCTGTTGCCAGAGACCCGCTAAGTAGATACAACCTCAGTGTCTATAGCAGTCCCTAAATAGTGATGTGGAAACATTACGGTGTTCCGGTTACATAGATTCAACATTAACTTAGGCGACGAGCGCAATGTGGTACAGTATATAACATCCTGACTAGCACCACGTCGTTGCGGACGGGTGGGTTAACATCTCGCTCTTCGTCGTTTCATTGAATTGAATAGAATATTAATCACATGGTATAGTATATTTGGAGTACATATATTATAGACGTACGAAGAAGAGCTGACCTTTATATCAAATCAACATATCAATATCAATCAGTGTCTAAAGACGAGGTCTTTAATTAGTGCGTGTTGCCTGTGATGCCTTATGGCACCGAGACGTGGCCGCTTATACTGGGCCAAGTTAAAAGGTCTCAAGTCGCATAGAGAGCAATGGAAAGGGCTATTATCGCTCGGGGTTTCCTTGCATAAACGAATCGGAAATGAGGAAGTCCACAGGAGAACTAAGGTCACCGACATAGTCCAAAAGATTGCTTGCCACAAATGGCAATGGACAAGACACATCGCTCGATGGACTAACAGCCGATGGGGCGCTAAGCTCTTCGAATGGCAACCGCGTACCGGTAGACGTAGTGTTGGCAGGCCCCGTACGAGGTGGTCCGACGATCTGATAAAGGCTGCGAGAAGCTGCTGGATGCGAGCAGCGCAGGATCGATCAATGTGGAGATCTTTGGAGAAGGTCTATGTCCAGCTGTGGACGTCTATCGGCTGATAATGAATGAATGATGAACATATCAGTAAAGAGAATCAAAAACTCATATATGCTTAATTCATTCATACTTATACCCTTCAACATTTTGCATTTATGGACTAATAACTTTATTATTCTTAAATAATTGTTAGCAATAAAAATTCCCACATTGCTTTTTACCAAATATCTTATGTTCGGACAGAGAATTGTTATAATACCAGTTAACACATCCTATCGAAGCAATTAGCCGAGCTTTAATTTGAAAGTAATAATTTTCAAGAATAAGCCTTTCCTGGATTATGATCAAGTCACGTGCGCAAGGGATGTTGGAGAATAAGGTACCTACAGCGGAAACAAATCGAATCAAACTTAGTCTTTCAAGCAGCATGTAATTTATTGTTACGAAAGTGATTAGAGATTTTAGATTGTTCTGTAAGTATAAACATTATACTGTAATGCTTTTTAGAAGTTATAAACTTGATAAGCCCACGTCATTTGAAAAATATTTTTTGGATATCATCATCGACTTACTAAATTTAAACCCGGGTTTCTATCTTTCTTTATAGCGGCTTATAATTTCTTTCCCTATCTGCCATAAGTATATCGTACCGTTACAAACCTGTGTTACAGAATATATAAAATTTAATAACATTCAAAAAGAATAACACAATTAAATAATCGCTCGTATAACATGAAAATAGTTGGCTGGTTAGGGGTATTATCATCACCCTCATAAATAATTCAAACTATTTAAATCGCGTAATTATTCACAGGGTTAATAATCACAGCCGCCAAAGCATAGCTGCAATTTCTTATAAATCGCAAAATATTTTAATTTTATGTCTTTTTATAATTAAATTCAGTTATCTTTCACTTTTATGCAAATTGTGTACAATATCAATAATAAATAATAGAACACTAAAGAACAGTGGTTTTTTATGTTTTGCAACTGACTATAATCTGTGTATTTACGATCTGTTAACAATATTAATCTGTTCAATGGAGCTTTTAAACGTACACCAATTTTATTATTAAATGTGACCAATACTATAATTGTGGAAGTTTTAACTTTGCAGTATGTCTTGCATTGAGCCGGAGTTCTTGAATTTTTTGCAAAAGTTAGAAGAAAATGGGGACAAGCTAACATCTGCTACACCTTTAGACGAACCACTTGAGTTTGAATACAATGTATGGACAATTGTAATGATACATTTTAGTGTATTAATACACTGTTTTATATAATTATTAATAATTTTCAGCATCCGAGTTGTTACGTGTGCAATGGTTACTATGGGCCTAATTTTGGTGAACCTGTATGTATAACTTGCCATACTTTTCTTTTCCCGGATTTTCCTTCATTTTTACCAAGCTCATACTTTGCAAATGAAAACACAGATGATGGTGACTCTGGAAATGATGAACCATCTGATTTGAACTTTAGCACGGATCGTAGACTGAATAAATATTTTATTTTCCCTTCTTGGTACTACAGGGTAAGTTAATTTTCCTTATTAAATTTTTTAATATATTTTCTGTCTAAGGCGGTAAAACAATATACCACCAATACATTCCAAGTAATATTGAAAAAATATTAGTTATTTATTAAGCACAAACTTTAAACACATATCTTTCGGAATATATAGCTATGCAAAAGAAAAAGAAGACTATTAGATAATGTATAGACCCCTGCTATGTTTTAACACTAGATTTACGAGATGAGCCAATTTGACTCATTAAAAATTTGATTACTATATATATAAAACTTTAATATAAATTATGTATTATAATATTTATTCATTACATCCTTTATTTCAAGTTATATAAATAAACTGAAATGGAGGAGGTAATGAATAAAATTTAATTTTGAAGTAGTACAAGATGATCTTTATAAACCTCATAGCAAATACAAAAACTGAGGTAATAAACCTGTCTGGTCTTGAAACTAAAAGTGATTTAATTTCCGTTGATACATCTGATAAAGAAATAATGGCTCAAAAAGCTGCTGATAGGACTTTATGAGAAAAATTTAATGAAGGTAGAAATGTTGTTAGGTTACTCGACTTATACTATATTTAGTTAAATGTCTCATATCGGTGTAAGGAGCACTTTCAATTTAATGATTGATGAACTCAAAATTTGTAAAGTTTTCATTAATAAGGCATAGAATGTTACTAAATCACTTTCTAGATTTAATAGCTATTAATACTTAGTTTCTGTATAAAAAGGCCACTCAAGATAGTACATCAAGAGCAGATTTTATTTTGCAATTGGCTGAAGAGCTAAGAATATAGAAAACAATTTGAGAACATTTTCATTCCAATGACTACTACCTACCCACTGAAAAATTGTCAAGTTTGTGAATCATACAGTAGAAAAAGTGTAATACCTTTGATTGCTAAATGTTATAGAAATGTGTGTATGAAATGAATTTTGTAAACAGAATTTATATGCAAAACAAAGTTATAATTGTTTTTATAAAAAAAAAAATGTTTTATTCTATAATTTTCTTATATCATTGAAATTGGCTCAAGTCAGTAAAAATAGGTATATAACCAACATCCGTAAATCTAGTATTAAAATCATCCTAATCCTAATGTTAGTGTTTGTATGTAATTATATGTGATTCATGTGAAGTTAGCAGAGTGTAACAGTCCGTCATCTTGAAACAATATTATATGAATACAGAAATTTTCTGTGTATGATCATATAGTGATTGATAGATGTGGTTTTCATGTCTGTCAGTTATTGATGGATTTACTACTTAGGTCTCTAAAAAATAGTTCCATTTTACCTGATTAAATTCATAAGATTTTTTGTTGTGTTATTACTGCAAATTTACTAGTTATGACAACACAACAACATTCAAAGAAGTAAGATATTAATTAATATTTAAACATTATAAAGTAGGACATAAAATGCAACAAATTTTATATCTGCAGCATATTATGAATATTAAAGTAAAAAAAAAAAAATTTTTTTTAATGAATATGCTCATTTCATTTTAGTAATTGTTGTTGTTTCCTATTATAGGGATATTCATTAGACTGTGGGACAAATTCACATGATGGACCCAGTCATACAAGCAAATCAGATCCAGGAGTCAGTGGAAATAATAGTGAGGGCAATGGATCAGGACCTTCCGCACCCTATGATGTAGCAGAAGATTTACCTGAACCTCCTCCTCAGCCGCCTAGCTTGGCTCGCTCATTGCGAGCTTTATCAACACCTAGGCCACCAGACAATTTAGCTCCAGGATTAGTGGAACATCTTCCATCTGAAGGTATTACAAACTAAAATGTATAGATACAAGATTGTTAAATCGGAGAATTGATGAAAACTATAAAATTTACAAATAACTTAATTTACTAATGTTTTTTTTCTTTTTCAATATGTTTATTAACAAAGACAAGTTATTAAAATTAATGAATTAAATTTTGTCTCGATACCTGTAATAGCTCTGTCACTATACATCTTTGCAGGGGTTATATTTTTAGTAGAGGCGGACCCCCTTACATTATACCACATGCATTAGAATGTTGTACTAAGCCATGAGGCAATTTATGATTACTTATATATATTTAATATTTTTTAGTATTATAGAGATGATAATAATTTTAATAAAATCTGAAATAGCGATCTTCTAGTTGTTGTAATTTAATCAATTTTTTTTATGCAGTACTACTGTGCATCTTTAGTTATTTGGATGATCTGTCATTGTGTGCGAGCGCGTGTGTGTGCGCGCGCTGGTGGAGGCTCGTGCGCGCGCGCTTCCCCCCGCAGCGATGGGCTGGTTTCACCGCACAACGTTGGCCAGTTTTTCGCCCACTGTTGCCACAGCTTGATTGGCATAAGGTATGTTCTATTATAAGAAACATATTGTTGAAAGATAAAATATTTGAAGCTGCGGTGGTGCAGTTTGTGAGGTGGCCGTATCAACAATATAATTCTAAAAGGCGCAGATTCTATATCCATTAAGTTTGAGCTTCTGATGAAGAAAAATATCTTGAGGAAACTAACATGTTCCATGAATAATACCTTTTATGGATATGAGATATCTGCCAACCTACACTTGGTCAGCATAATGAATATTTGCTCCTTGATTATACATGGGATAGCAAGCATCAATTTCTAATAGTGGGAACATTAAGAAAGCTGTTTAATTATTTATATAAAGAACAAAAACAGTTTTATCTAAATGTGTTCATGAAATTTGTATTTATTAATTATTTCAATCTCTGCTATAATATTTTACTGCTATCAATTATTGGATTAATCATCACTACCACTGTCAATCAATGGGTAAATCATTTGGTTAATTTGTTTATCATCATCATCAGCCGACCAATGTCCACTGCTGGACCATAGGCTCAAAGATTCCTACATCAATAGAGTAGGGGTTCAGGTGGGGTAGTTTAGGCTATTTCCCACTGCACTGGCCCAATGCAGATTATTGGAAGCCAGAGCCTCGTTTGTTCATTAGCAGAGTGCACCATGAGCAGGTGAGGTTAGCTTGGATCGTTGAGTTGTTGTGCGGTAATCCTTACACCCCTACAACTTGTTTATAAGATTCTTTTTATTTGACGGGGTAACAAGACGATAGCGACGTTCACGTGATGGTGAGCTACCCCCCATTACAAATCGACGCTAGTAAGATGGTCTACATTACACCACATTGTACTCGTCAGATTGGGACATTAAGATGTTAAGTCTCGTTATACAACTAATTCCCCTAGCCACAACGCCCTTCAAGCCAGAACATAATAATATTTGTACACTACCGTTTGTCAGCATAAATAAGATCTGCGATGGTAAATACCTAGACGGTCACCGACCAACGAGGTCTACCACAAGTAACAGTACCTTTGAATTTGCAGAAGTACCAAGCGCTGGTTGAGTCTTGCTTCTGTCGGAACTGCTTGGTGCAGTTGTGCGTGCAGTCTCAGCCAGTTGGTGAAGAGAACGCGTGGCGCAGGAACAGGCTGCGAAGTGAATTAAAGGTCCTCTATACTAAATATACTGATACTTTACATCTAGACCTTCTAACCACGAGGGTTTGTTTAAACCATTACGGAACAATCAATCATTTAGAAGAGTCTATTAATTAGTACACAAACAGATTTTTAACATATTTCTGATTTATTATTATTCTTAAGAATAATAATGATTATAAATAATCAAATACTTTATTTTACGTGGCGAAAAGACGAGCGATTCGTTCACCTGATGGTAAGTGATACGCCTACCCATAACAGCGTGGTGCTAGATAGGGTAATATACACTTCACCACGTGCTCGTCGCCTTTAACAAGATGTTAAATCTCGTTACTCAAACGATTTTTATAAATACAACGCCCTTTAACCCCGAACACATTGTACATGTCTACAGCAAAGGAGGACTACCACTATTTCAATTTTCTAAAATACTCCAGACATATTTCAGTGTAATCTATTCTTTGATATATTTTGTTAAAGTTTTAGTTCAGGCAGACATTAACGTATAGTTACTTCTGCATCAGATGTTGCGCAACGATCCGCTGGAGGGCATCGCCGCCCTTCCACTGGACCCCAAGTGTTGTCATTGGCAAGCCAGCATTACCGGCCCCGCGGGCTCTCCGTACGAGGGCGGAATCTTTTTCCTGTACTTACAAATACCTTACAGGTGAGAGTCAGCAGTTAGTTTTCAATTACAAATCAAAATGATAGAGAAACAATATTTTTCTAATTTTTTTTTTCCTTAATATTAGTACTCTAAATAGAAATTATGTATACATTACTGGTGAGCCTCTGTTGCCGGAGAGTCTAGTTAGAGGTATCACCGCAATATTTATTTATACCGTCAAACAGTAGCGTGCAAACATTACTTTGTTCCGGTGTTAAGGACGTTGTAGATACTGAAATTACTGCAATAACGACACTCAACACCCCGTCTCCGGCGACGAGAGTAATATGGTGCAGCATCTCCCTAAAGTGCCTCTCCAACTAGTGAAGGTTGACGATCAGCGTGGTACAGTCCTTTCTGTCTCTGGGTCTGCGGAACAATTAGGATGCCCCATTGATATACCAGTCCATTCCCTGATATTTCTCAACCATGACTTCCTCCTTCTCACCTTTCGTTTTCCAGAAAGCGCAGTATATACCATCCTAACCACATTGCTATGAACAAGCGTATTACTTATTAACTGATGAAAGTCTTACTCATCTTCATTCTATTGGTTCAAGACGAGCGGGATGTTAATCTGATGATAAGTGATACATACATATATATCACGCCCCGTTCCCAGTGAGGTAGGCAGAGACCACCTCTCTCCTGCTACGATCCTGGCACACCTCTCTCGCTTCCTCCACTTTCATGAGCGTCTTCATGTACGCTCGTCGGTTGCGAGTGCTTTTGACCCAGCCTTTTTTTAGGACATCTCCGATTTGATCGATAAGTGATACGCCTGTCCATAACAATGTGGCACTAGTAAAGATGGTATATACTGCACCATATTATGCTCAACACCTTAGATAGGATGTAGAGCAATTACACTGGCGACAGCGCCTCTCGAACCGGAATACAGTATTGCACAGTACTGTTAGGCGGCGGAAGTAGGCACTGCGGGTGGTATCTACCTAAACGGTCTCCGGCGTCGCAGACTTAACACCAGTGTGTTTTCTAGTTTAATGTGTTTAATTTGTTTTTAAATTAAGCTTTTATTTATTTATTACAATTGTTTTTAAAGATGCTTTTAAGCTATCTCTTAAATAATTTGTGTTTTTTGATATTTTTTTTAAGTCTGTCATTGTTCTCCCAACCAAAATAATTGTATATTGTAAGTTTTTTATTGTATGTATTTATATGATTTTTTATTGATTTCTTTTATGTTATATATACCGCAAAAAACAGCTTTTACTATATTTATTTGCTATTTACAAGAATTTATTGTGGGTTATATTATATTGTACAGTTATCCGATGCATCCGCCGGTGGTGCGGTTCCTCACGCGCATCCTGCACCCGAACGTCTCTCGGCACGGGGACGTCGGCATCGACTCTGTGCACTACAACTGGTCTCTAGCTCTGACGATCAGCAAAGTGCTCATCTCCGTACAGAGTTTGCTGACCGATCCTTACACGACAGTGAGTATACTCCCGTTACTGTAGGTAACAGGTCAGTTTGCAAGGAGGTCGTGAACGAAGAGTAAAGAGGTTCGATTCCCGCTCAGTTTACACACAAAGGAGAAAACCGTGAAGAATCCATGTACTAAGAAAATAAGCTTTTTTGACATGTATCAACCACTAGCCTGTCTGGACAGTGGGGTGTATTAATGGCGAGAGAAAGCCTCGGATAAAAGCAATAGAATTGTTCTGTTTTTATATTCATCCCTATGTTTCCATAGTAATGAGAATGAACGTGGATGGTTATAAGGGTAGAGGAAGACCAAAGAAAGTGTGGATGGATTGTGTGAAAGATGATATGTGTAAGAAGAGTGTGAATTCAGATATGACGGCTGATAGAGGGATATAGAATAGAAGTACATACTGTGCCGATCCAACATAGCTGGGAAAAGGGTAGGAGGAAGGAAGGAATTTCGAAATAAAATACAGTATAGACGATATTCTTTAGGACTATCTATAAAACATCATCTTTCGAATAGAACTAGATCAAGTTAGGCTCAGTCTAGGATGTATAGAATCGTACAGCCATTCTATACAACATTACGATGTTAAGTAGCGCGCTGGCCTAATGCTCAGAGCGTGCGGCCTTTATTACGAAGGATGGAAGATGGAAGGTCGCGGGTTCGAATCTCGTCATGTACCGATGACATTAAATTATGTACATTTGTGAACTTTACTACCAACAGCGAAATACGAAAGGTGAAGGTAAACATCGCGAGGAAACCTATACAAGAATTAGAATTTATTGTAAGGTGTGTGTGAAGTCACTAATCCGCATTGGGCCCCGTGGTGAATATGGCCCCATTGCCCTCATATTGAGGGTAGGCCTGTGCCCCAACAGCGGAGACCTAAATTGGCTGTTATGATACAATGGTTTATTATTCCATACAATGTTATACGATGCTGTACTTTTCCATACAAATCTATAATGCTAAAGAATTCTATATGAGCATTGTATACAATTGTATGTCAGGCAAGCCGGCAGACGGGCAAACAGATCTAACTCGCCATTTTTTAATTGGTACTTAAAAATTTTCCTAAACGCCGATAGATGACGTTGATATTAAACGTGAAAACTGGTGATCCTTTGGCTGCAGGTGTGCATGGAGCCCGAGCTCGGCGAGATGTACGTCAACGACCGCGAGCGCTTCGAGAGACTAGCCCGCCGATGGACCTGGCGCTACGCCATGCACGACATGTTGCCCTATTAAACACGTAATCGAGTTTATTTGCACCAATAAAAATCGATCTCATTTTGGGCATATCGATATTAATCATTGATCCGATGAAAGTCGCGGTAAATCGATGGATGCGGACACCGCCGGACCATGGTGATGATAAAGATATTGAAAACGTACTTTTCGTCTATATATATTTGCGGAAGTCTAACGGCTAAAGATTACTATAATCACTGAGTGGGGGTGTTTTGCTTTACCTTCAGGTGAAGGTGGCTGCTCCTTACGATGTATGAAACAAAACGTAGAATTTATTACCGCCTACTTTCAATATTGCCCATACATTGCATGTCAATATCCGGCGACATCCAAATTGAGTGTTGGAAAACGGAAGTGATCGTTTCAAGTAATTTTATAATGAATATATCAAATTATGGGCTGGGCTGCAGCAGTGGGCCGTCTTCCGGTGATGATGATAAATATGGTCAGGAAAATTGTATAACATATAATCTTTTAATATATCATTTGTACTATCCACTTTTATATAGCTTTGACATCGATATTATATAAACACATGATATAGAAAAAAAACAAAGTATACAAAACTTGCACGTTACGGCAAAGCCTAAAAAATTTTCTCAGATATTTTTATAAATAAAACATTCATTCCTACACTAAAAAAAGATTTTAAGTTTAATATTGATATTCTAAATTGTTTTGTGACACAATATTGATGTACATACAGTTCGATGTGTGACATTTGTATGTCCTTTGTATCAATAATGTAAGAGTTGTGTACATACAACAGTAATACATGTACAAGTTGCTGATCGTAAGCGTAGCAAAACTAATGCCAATATTCTACTTATTTAATTGAATAGCTTATTATTAAAAATAAAAATAATTAAATATTGAAATAAATGAGTGATATTTCATTTTAAATACCCTTAGCTGTAATTCTTTTAATTATTTATTACTGTTGCGGCAACTCCGTCGTTGGAAACCGTTAAGATCAGGTACTCGAGGCTCGCTTCTTTTGTGGTTGACTCTGCTGTTCTTTATTTAAAAAAAAAATGTATTTCGCGACCAATAAAGATGAATGTATATTGTTTTTTTTTTTTTTATATTGTCACGTCTTTTTCCCAGTAGGGGTTGGCAGAGGTTAATGAACACCCACATTTCGCCAGATGTGGTCAGATTAGGTCCCATGTAACAGATGGCGAGCCTGTTGCCACTTTATTGGGGCCACCACACACACACACACAAAGATGATTTCAGTGTACGGGTTTCCTCGCGATGTTTTCCTTCATGTATATTGTGTGTATTACATATACGCTGAATCCGTTTATAGTAGATTAAAAAAATTAACTATCACTGGTCTAAGTATTTACCGTCGTAGAACTTCTGTTTCTGCTGGCAAACGGTAGCGTGCAAAGTACTATGTTCCAGTTTAATTGGCATTTAAAGCCAGTGAAATTATTGGGGTAGGTGAGACAACATATGCTTCAAACGTTTATTAAGGCTATGGTAGGAAGAGAGAAGGCGTGGAGTGCTAGCGTCGCCTTTTGCGTACTAGTAATGTCGCAAAAGGAAGCTGTGGAGAGAGAGAGAAATAACTTCTCATCTTCATATTCGTAGCCAGAGACCTGGGCGGCGGAGGAGAACGCATGATAGCCTCCTACCCCCATAACAGAGGCTATGGTAGCGAATTCGGGGGTCGCTTGTTGCCGTATATCAAGACCTCGAGGTGGCGCGTACAGGGCTTCTGTGCGTTAGTGAATGTTGGGGAGTGGCAGCTCAACTCTGAGGCGAGCTCCTGTAATCCTGTAATCAATCCCGTTCGGACAGCGGAAATATGCGAAAGCGTTTCTGTAGTTCCGACCAAGGGTCTTGAGAAGTATACCGTGGGGTTTTAGCCTGTAAGAGTCCGGCATAACTCTTTTGCTGACCCGCAGCAGAAGAGTATCCGATGTAGGATTTCCCCACGAGAAAAAAGAAAATGTGAGACAACATATATCTGACCGCGACGAGCACAATATCATATAATGGTCATAGTTTTATCTAGAGTCACGATACAATGGGTTTCTAACTTTTACTAACGCCATATTTTCTGTCCTAAATTTACTATTTGTTTAAAAATTGTATTTAATTAGAATAAAATGCTTTTGATTAGCGAAACTTAAGTAAACCGTTAATAAATATTTGCATATGTGAAAATAGAACGCGAAGATTTCCGAGCAGTATATTAGTATGTAAGACATTTTGAAATTCAAAAAAGCATTGGGAACAAGGACAAAGGCATTGGAAACAAGAACAAAGGACTACCTTATGGTGGGTCTGCCAGCACTACGTCCACCGGTACGCAGGTGCCCCTCGAGGATATGGTTCTATGGTCTGTCCCCTGGTTCTATGGTCATTGGACATAATTTTCGTCTTCTCCGTATTAATTTTAAGACAGACATCCTAAGGTATCTCCAGGTCTATGATATTATCAACGAATCGAAGATTTAATCCATTATGGTTCTAAATAAAATAGTGTTCAAATGTATCATAATAATTTAAAACTGTTATTGTTATTAAAAAAAGATTTACTTATAGTCAATTTGCTGCCTAACAGCATTACCGTATTCCGACAGTACTACTGTCTGAATACGGCACCTAATGCGATGAAAAAGGCAATAGGCCTTTACTTATGTACTGTAACACCTCGTACATATAAAGGACAGCAAATATATTGTTGCTGCCAAATTATGATACCTTTACTGTTTAATACTTTACTACTAAAGAGAAAGAGCTAAATAAGCTATGAATGCAGTGGTACTGTTTAGAAAGTAACTTATTATCATTTCTTTATTTCATCATTATTTTCAGTCCATAGATTTCTTTACTTACTTATCTGTAATTTCGAGCATTGCCACAGTGCCTACCGGTCTTTAGAAAATTTTACTGGTCTTTTCGCCTAAACTGTAAAGTTTAATTACGAATATCAGCATAGGAGGTGCTGCAGTTTATTCCATCTAAATATTTATTATAATCATATTGTAATCAATGCCACACAAAATAAAATAAAGTAATACATATGTGTACCTTAGGGTGTATAGGTAATCAATTTGAAAAACTTTATTTCTTTATTGTCAAACAAATGTTTCGTAACTCATAAATTCATTTTATTTTACCCTCTAATTTAAGTTTTGATTTAGTTTCATTTATTTTATTCCATATTTCGAATAACTTTTTGCAGTTACATAACAATGGTAAGCAAACACTACTTCCTGGTGCCCTGCAATAGCCAGGAAATGGCGCTTCGCCTTTTTGTAACCATCTTCGTGTTTGTGTTAGGAATGAATGAAACGATACATCGAATAAATATGAAAGATCTTCTAGTTTCACATCATAAATTTCGCTTTGTATTTTTAAACTTCCGGGTACAAAGTAGTTAAAATAGATAATCGAAATGTATTTCTGGAAATAGATAAAATTTAATTTAAAGATTGTTTTAAAAAGATGTAAAATTAATAAAAATTTACCTCAAGATGTACATCTATTAGATTCATTTCCGCAGCAGTCACAAGAATATTTCCGTTGTTTGATTAAAAAATACTAATTTCATGGTTAAACACAATTGAAATAACACACGCAACGTATAAAAATACATTATGATTATGTCTACGGTTTGTTTAAAGTTTCTCGGAGCTATATTGATTAATGAATGGAGGCAAATCACAAAAAAACTTTTTTTTTAATTTAGTTAGAACTTTATAAACAAAAGTAAGGAATTAGAAAGGATAGCTAGCAGATTATATTATTTGTATGAAGTTTGAAATATTTGTTTGTTACAGTCGCGAAGGATTTTGTTGGGAGCCCTTTGTATCATTTTCACGGAAAAGCTACATGCCAGTTTTAGAAACTAATCTCAATTAGAATTCCCTTGTGATTTTAGGTTGTTTCGCGCGGAACCCTAATTTCTTTTCTTTTAATTAACCACTATTATCATCATCCAATAGACGTCCACTGCCGGACATAGGCTTCCCACAAAGAACTCTATGTTTGGCCATGGCCAGAATGGTCTCCGGTATCGCCGGGTCCTAAGGGCTGTTGTTTGTAGGGGTTCGTTCATATGGATTTGGATCATTTCTCAACATGTTGGCTCAATGTAGGCTGGTGGGAGCCAAAGCCTAGATGGTTGATTAGCAGTATGCACTATGAGAAGGTGGCTTGGCTCTCGTAAGCTGTGCTAAGCTCTGAGTTTACATAAAATAATATTGGTATATAGGATAAAAATGAAAAACTAAAAGCACTTGATTACTTCTAGTACATTATTATTAATTAAAACATGGTAAGTCAAATGTGGTAAAACATGTTGATTTTCTTTAAACGATGAAAATTCGATTGATTTCAATGTGATGGAATGGTGAGGTTATGGTGAGTTCGAAATGTCCATATTGTCAGGCGAGTTCTTCTCATCTGTAATATCATTGGTTTTTGATGTTTCCTTATCTTCAACGACAGCGGGAAGAGGAGTTTGGTCTCTCGATTTCCTGTCGTGAGGTGTTTTAGAATCTCTATGGGAGCGGCTCTTGGAGCGTCTACTGCGAGAACGCGATCGCTTTCTGTCTCTAGAGCGAGTCCTCTTGCGATCCCTTGACTTAGAACGTTTTCTGTCTCTAGATCGCGATTTTTTTCTATCTCTGGATTTGGATCTTTTTCTCTCACGCGATCTAGATTTCTTTCTATCCCTTGAACGTGAACGTTTCCTTTCCTTAGAACGTGACCTCCTTCTGGACTTTGATCGTTTTCTTCTAGACCGTGATCGAGACCTGCGTTTGGATCTCGATCGGTCTCGTTTTTTATCTCTAGACCTTGAACGTTCTTTCCTTTTGGATGGAGATTTTTCTTTATCTTTTTCCTTTTTATCTTCTCGGTCCTTCTTATCCTTTTCTTTATCTTTCTCTTTTTCTTCCTCTTTGTCATGTTTTTTATCCTTAATATCATTAACTGGAGTTGATGCTTTTGATTTAATTTCAGAACCACTTCCATTCGTATCCACAATGGTAGCATCCGATTTGGTTACCTCTTTATCATTTTCTTTATTAACATCTTTACTCGGAGACTTAGATTTTTCTTTCTTATCTTTATCCTTTTCTTTTTCACTAGAACTCTTTCTGTCCTTCCGGTCGCGGTCACGTGACTTATCACGTTTCGACCGAGAGCTGCGGTGACGTGATTTAGAACGAGAGCGACGTGAACTCCGATGCCGGGACCGAGACCTAGAACAATTTATTTGTAGTTTTGAAATGATTACTTTTTAAAACAATATTAATGATACATTTTAAATGAAAATTAGGGTAGTTCGACAATAAGTTTTTAGGTCGTTTTTACCTCGTGCGGTGCCGGTGGCGTGAGCGGGAGCGTCGAGAGCGGTGCCGCGACCTGGATCGCGATCGCTTGCTCCGGTGCCGCGACCGGGAGCGTCGCGACCGAGAGCGCGATCGACGCCGCGACCGCGACCGGGACCGGGACCTACAATGTCGTAGATTCACATAAACAAACTTGACACAAAAAACAAATTTGTGTATGTGTCAACAAAATACTGCTAAATAAATTTGGCTGTGTACCAGATAAACGCCTAATTGATGGTCTGGATAAGGAAGATATTAAACCTTCGTGATATGTATAGGTATAGCTTGTATATGACAGTTATGTACTTACAGAAAACTGTTTTTATGAACATTATTTTGATTCTTGTATATATATTATAAATATTTTATAAATTCTTAAACAATTTATATAGAAGATTAAATTTAAGGGCTTAGAAGTGGACTACGAACAGGTTAAAATTACCTTTTCTGACCTTATTTTATAACATTAGCTAACTTCATTAAATAAGGTTTTGTTGTTACATGACAAACATACAGTTGAACTATATTTGTATGGATTAAATTTGAGTTTTTAAAATTTTCTTTATTTGTTATTTGTAAATACAATTTACGAATTACCTTCTTTTATCTTTTGACAAAAGTCCAATCACTGGATCAATTGCAGCAGAAATGTAATTCTGAGCTTCTTTCACTCGGCACATAGCCTCCTCTATTTCCCTCTGTGCTGCTTCATTGCTTTTGGTCTGTGGTTTTGAAATAGCTTGAGTAGCGTGATGCACCTAAGAAAGATAAAAGCATAAAAATTTTTAAATATTTTTAGATTATCAAAGTAATGAAAAATAAACTATTCTTATTTGACATAATACTTTCACATATACCTTCATTTTAAAAAAATCTATGAAATTTTAGTGTTGAGATGACCATAGCAAAAAGCAGTACGTAACATTTTTAAATATAACTGCATATTTGTTTTTGCTATCTACCAAAAAGAAAATAAATAATACAAAGACTATTGAATACAATAAAAATTATTATCTAAACTGACCTTTATCATTTGCCCATTAATGATAGATCCATTTAATTGCAAAGCTTTAATCACACATTCTTGCTCTGTCATTTCAACAAGAGCATACTTGAGTTCATCAGCATCGCGATCACAAAACCTTAGGTAATTGACTTCACCAGCCTGACAGAAATGGTCAATCAATTGCTGTTGTGTTATTGATCCTACATCTACTACTAACAATGTTCTTCTAATTTCTTCTATTTTCCTGGAGTCATAAGCTGCTGGTAAAGGTGGATAAGCTGGAAGACCCGCTACCGCCATTTTGGGATCATAAGTTTGTATAACTTGATTAGGTGGAACACCTTCCAAAGTATTAACAACATGAGCAGGAAGCCGTGGCTCCACCGTGCTTAATCCAGGCACTAACGTCCCATTGCTCGACATTTCAAGTGCTTTATGCTCATCTGGTATCTCGCCTGACTGCATTGGAATTACAATTAAAGCACGGTCGATGAACACTGTGTTAGTCATGTGTTGGGCTACATTTACTGTTGCAGAGTCGTAATATTTCACGTAACATATCCGAGACTGTACAGGACATGACACATCTCTGATTGTAGGATATAATCTGATATCATCAATTTTACCTAAGTAGCCGAATAGAGTTTGCATCTGATCCTTCGTAGCTTGGGGCGCTATATTGGTTACTTGTATCACCCGCGTCGACCCGGAAACCATCTTTGAGGACTTACACATAGGGACGGTAATGTATTTCTATGAGTGAATAGTATTTAATGGTTGAAACCGTATTATCTTATTACAAACTACATTGCGATCTCATTAATGTTAAAATTTAAAACCATAAAACTTTTCTCAACAACCACGCTGTAACTTAAGCTTATCGACGCATTTTCCATAGATTAAAAAATTTTGAAATATAGGTGTAGCTGACAACACTTTACGTCATGTTAAATAATACCAGTACATTGTGTTTTTGCGTACGACAGCGATTTTGTCTTTGCTTTTATATCTGTATATTTTTTTATAATAATTAAACTTAGCGTTAAAAAAGTAAAATTTTCGGTCAGTACCTATTTTTACAAAACTATCATACGTAATTTGAAACTACGTCTGACCCTTTAAAATTTATTTTTAGTTATTTAATCGAGAAGGTACATTTAACCTACTTATTATATCTAATGATTTCTTATATTAGAGTGTATACTACAAATTTACTAAACAAAATTTTACAGATTTTATCGCTTTTACTCACTTATTTTATTAAGTCTCTACTGTTCCAGTTTAGTTTTATTAAATGTTCTATAGATTTACCAGGATCTGATGGCAAAATATCGATTTTCATATGGCAACAAAAAAAATGTCATGTCAACTGAAATTTCGAGGGTCTAATTATTACCAAGAACAAGACTTGGCTGTATGGAGTAAAGTCCTTTGTCTTTCCATTAGGTATAAATTAATATCATCATCATAAAATTTCGAGGAATTGTATTAGTTTGGCTTAAAATTTCCTTTAAAAAGTGGTGTAAATGTTGAAGAAAGCTCTTTGATTGCAAGCAAGATATATTGTTTTCAATGTTTATCAAAGTATACTTGATGAACAAGGTGCAGAACAAACACAATCATCGATATTGAGCCATGTGCAAGCATTGACTAGTTAGTAGGAATGACATTCTTGATACATTGTACGTTAAACCCCATAGCATTAATCTGGAGAATAAAGAAACAAAAATTTGCAGGTAAAAACGTCAAAAGACCTGCAAGTGATATAAAAACTTTAACAGAAGAAGCTTTCTCTCAAATAGGGATCGATGAATAGTGAAAATCTTGTGAACATGTAATAAAAATTGAAAATCAGTTTATAGAACAAGATCGATTAATTGAGATGCAGGAGGAAAGGTTTATCATAAATACTGCGTCTTTCTCGTCTTCCTCTTCCGATGATGACTTTTTTATGGATGTGCAGTATTTGAAACCATTTTCAAGTTCTGATACTCTATAAATAATTAATAAACTAATGAACAGAGTAATTGGAGTTTTCATCTAAATTTCGAATCCCACATTCGCCACAGTAAGATTTTCAAAAATTATCCGTAATCATTGGATACATTTTTATATTTGCATGTATCACACACAAAATCAGCTGCTATAAGAATAAAAAGTATCAAAACGTTGTACTCCAATTTCCCCAGTATTGCTAGCGTCAATTTCTTTTTTCCCTTTTTGCCATCAGATACTGGTAGATCTATATAACCTTTGGAATCCCTTTATTGTTAATCGAAAGCATTCCATTTGTAGTATAAATACATATATTATTTTTCTATGATGACTACAAAAGGGAACACAAATTTGTGATAAAAATAAAACATTTTTTTTTTATTATTATATGTATTATGACCCAGCAGAGCATAGACAATTAGTAGTCCAAAGCGTTAAAATTTGGAAACAAAAGCGTCTTGTGGTAAAAATATATAAATTAAAGCGTAAATTTTTTTTTGCTTTCTTACTAAATTAAAATAAGAAATGTCTTGTAATATAGTACACTCTTTAGAAATGCAATTAAAGTCAGGTTTGTGATTATTAATATACTTAGGGCATATAAATATTTTTTCTTATATATTATAACTTTCGAAACATTCTATCGAATGACATTTATGTATTTACTTTTTATAAAATTCTCAAATTAAAAGCCAATTGAATAATTTGATCAAAAGAGTTCATAACATTCGTCCCACGCCAATTCTTACTACATTTCTTCCACCAGCCGGCGAGGAGACCGGACTGTGCGTTGACTTCTTCGGCGCAAGTCCGGAATGTTTATGATTGAGTGTGGAGGGTTAGCCACTTTTTGTGTGGCCTCTGGTGGTGGTGCTTCGGGAGTAGTAGCTGGTGGTTCTTGGTGTGCTTGTTGCACACTAAGGAATTTCGCGTACTGTTCGGCTTCCATCCTCGTCGCCAATAAAGTTATTAATGTTTTGCCATACATATAAATATATTAAAATTTTTCGAAAGTAAATACTTTCGAAAAATTTTAATGAATGACGATTGGTATTTTCTAAAATTTCCTATTTAAAGACTAATGGTCAAGAGTTAATAACAATTACGTTACTTAATACGTTAAAAATATTACACAGAGTATTTTGGTCAACGAAAATCTTTGATGGCTGATGTTTATGCATGAAACAAAATATATACGTTATAAATTAATACAATTAGGGCAAGAACACACACGTATGTATTTAAATTTGTTAAGTTTTGATATATTCTTAACTGCAAACATTAGAAAACAAGATAGAATAGTTTTTATGATAAGTATAAATTGAAGAGTGATAATGTTTAGAGATGTAGTTTTGTTTATATGTTACATTTAACTTATAGCTTTTAATTGCAAATTTATAAACGAACAAAAGGAAAATCAGCTACGAATCACAGAAAATAATCTTACAAATGAAATATGTTCTATAACAAATGAAACAGATTTATTGACAAAACAATTGGAGGTTAGTGCTCATATTGTTAAATGTAACATAACCCTTGCATTATTTCAAATATTTATGATGTAAAGTAGATTAATAACCAGTTGTTCTCAATTTGGTGCGTAAATTTTTTCATGTATTAATTTTCCTGGTGGTAGGAATTCGTTGCCAGAGACTGTCTAGGTAGGTACCACCACAGACCCCATTTCTGCCGCAAAACACTAATGTGTAAATATTTCTTCGCTAGTGTAATTACTGGGGTAACGGGACTCAACATCTTATATCTCAGGGACAAGCGGAATGAAGTGCAGTGTAAACCACCCTGACTACCGCCAAGTTGTTATTGGTGGGCGTATCTCTTATCATCAAGAGAACGCTGAGAATCTCTGAATTTATAACAATTATATTATGTATGGTGCTAAAGTGTTGTTATGGAGGGAAGGCTTGAAAAAAATATATAAAACTTTTTAAAAATATTTTCTTTTACAAATTAAATTTATAGAATTTCTTATCATAATTAGTGAGAACTTTGAAATTTGTTAACATTAAATTCGTTATATTAACATTTAAAACATGTTATTACGACAAAAAATAGTTTTTGTTGAAATTTTTAATAGGTAAGAGGTTTTTCCTTTGTCCTGTTACATTTATTTCAGATAGTTACTAAAAATATGTCTGAAAAAAAAAATCAAATATCAATGATCGAAATTTGCAAAGTTTCCGACCAAGACAAAGCAGATCGCCAACGCGATAGACTTAGTAATCACGTGAAAGGTTTTGAATCTTTCTTTTCTAAAGGTATGAGTGCTAATAAATATTTATAATTTTTTTTCATTTACATCTAAACAGTATAGATATCGGAATCAATCTAGACACACTTTTAAAGTAACATTACGATGAAAATATATAAAAGTGATAACAAACATATGTATACGCATATGCGTATACACAATACAACTGACGGGACCAAGCCCACCTCATCTGCTCGTGGTGCACCCTGCAAATCATCAAACGGAGCTCTGGCTTCCACCAACCTACACTGAACCAGCGTGGTAGGAAATAGCTCAGAACCACCAATATGAACCCCTGCAAATGACAAGGTTGAGGGTAGCCGCTGGATGCAGGCAGCGTAGACCGATCGATGTAGGGATCATTGGAGGAGGCCATGTCCAGCTGTGGACATTTATTAGCTGATCATGATGATGATGTACCCTTAGGTAAGTGTAAGTATAAATCAACGATGCATCTATGCACTGTGCTTATACTAGTGTTCTCATAAAAAGACATACCATTATCTTATCCTCATATTTTAATGGCCATTAATAAGATAACTTATACACAGCTCAGAAGGATGCTTATCAATAAATACACACATTTCGCTTATAAGCTTTCCATTGTTATAAAACATTGTGTATAATTTTCTTTGTTGATATGATATATTGAACTCAGAGGAATTCAGAGCTAAAGAAGTGAAAAACGCGCAACTTAAAACCAAGGAACTGTTAATTAATGAGATAAATGAAAAAACTAATGCAATTAAAGACGAATGCGACTCGATAGAATTAGAATGCAACGTATTGAAGGTTTGTTTATACTTACGAGGGGTTGGAATATTTTTATTATTCTAAATTATACATATTTCGTTAATGCTAAAAGAGTGCTATAGTTTTCAACGAGTTGTTGCAATTATACAATAAATAACAATGAGTATATAATGATTGTAAGGATTTAGAAAAATATCATATTATCATTCTAAAGAGGTCCACTTCTGGACAAAAGCCTTCTTCCTTACACCAATAATATAAGTAACAATAGCATGCTATGTAACTTAACAAGGTTATTACCCATATTAGCGTAAAAAAATATACTCACAAGTTTTTTCTCTTTTAGAAACGTAATAAAGCAATAATGTTACAACTGAGGCGCAAGTTACTTGAGACGCATGAAAAAAGTCGAGGCTTCAATGAAAAGAAATAAATGTTATAATTAACATTTCTTTATTAATAGTAATATATAAAATTGTCGTACAAGTTGTGATTATTAATATTGATAAAAAGTATGTATATTTTTTGTTTTCTTGAAATATATTACAAATTTGATTAACAATTTATAAATGCGTATAATTCTGTAATGTAACATTTCAAAAGTTACAATAAATACGATTGTTATAATAAAAAATGAAGCATCGTTAATTTTTTTTCAAGCACAAGTAATGTTCATGTATCTTTATAGTAATAAAGCGATAGTTTATGTAACAGTAAAAAGTTTTCAAACGCTGTGTGATTGAAGCATTTAAGAAAATAAAAATATAGTTAACCGATACTTGCTTTCAAACGTCTGACATTATTGCGGGTTTGATTTGAAGTCGTCCGATCGATCTGTAAGAACGCCCGAACCCGTCCCTAATCCAGAGAAAGACACCTACAAGTAGGTTTTATTTACAGATGGAAATCCTACATCATGCCTCGATTGTATGTATAGTATAGGTTCCACCATTCTAGATTTTTATTTGATAAAACATAACATTTATTTATGTGCATTGTATATCAAACTTCATGTCAAAGTTTTAAGAAAAATTTCTAGTGCCACTAAAGGATTAAATAATTCTAATATATTATAATTAATATTTTCTATACTACTCGAATATTATGTTATTTACGCAATAACCATGTCTATATCCAATTATAATGGAAAATAAAATATAGAATAACATTGCACACTGTTAGGTGTAGTTTCTAAAAAGCTCATTAATTATCTAATTGCAAAATCAAGGCAACACTTCTTTTTATCCAGTGTGCGGATGGTTTATCAGATGGTAAGTAAAACGCTAACACAAAATTTGAAGAGTGTCCGGTAGTGGCTAAAACACCCTTTCTCTCCAATGTCTTGTATAAAGGACATTTATATCTTGAACCTTCTACAAATTCGTTCTTTAGTTCTGGGTACAACCACACCACTGGCATATTGTCGTTTAATATTTTAGGATGCTGTTCAGCTATAACATGATTTTCATAATCCCACCGACCTCCATCAAGGAAAAGTCCCTTTACGTAGACTCCCCATTCAGGAGCAACATTCTCATAATCGACTTTTCGTACTTCAAAATCAAATATTAATAAATCTATTGGAATTTTTTTAGCCCTTGCGTAGTTTTGAATGGAGCCAGTAAGAAAAGCTTGTGTAAAAAAAAATCCAGATAGCCAAAATGTTGGCGGCTTACCATTGTCATACCAAGTTTGTAACATAGACAAACGCTCAATTAAGTCAAGAACATAGCTTGATAAAGGTTTTAAGCTTGGATAAGAAAGTTTGGACCAATTTCCTGGTATCTTTCCTAGCAACATAGCATTAGACATCATATCTAATGCGGGTGACATAACAATGAGACCTTTTACAGCTTTTTGTAAATCCAAAAGAGATTTTGTTACTTCACTAAGTAATTTATTAAATCTTTCCATTTCTTGGATAAGTACTGTGTTCATTGATTCATTGTAATCTACAGGATATTTTTCTTGAGCGACTTCAGTATCGAAAATTGCAGGAAGTTTGGACAATATTTCTGATGCCATTTGAACTAGAATGACTTCAGTATTACCTCCTTCACCTCCACTGCCACCACCTTCAACAAGAACCAGTGTTGAGGTGAGCTCAAGCGAAATAGAATGATCTCTTGTTATTCCTGCATTCATATGTAATCCAAAAACTTCTGGAGGAGGAGATACTGGGACAGATTCAATATGTTTTAAATAATCTTGATATTCACATCTGCGCGGTAACCCGTACTGAGGGCCTAAATCGCAAAATAAGTAATTTGGATCACCGACTACTCCTGGATTAACATAATTATCCAAGATAGTTACAATTAACCTCCGATCCCAATCATCGGTTACTCTACCACCATAATTACATTCTCCAGTTAAATATTTAATTGCTACATATTGAATTTCTTCATACTGATTCAAAAACATTTGGAGTTGCATTACAGATATTTGAAAATCTGAATCATTAAATCCATATTGAATATTCCAACCCAAAGGCCCAAATTTTTTTCTTTCTTGTACTACAGCATGAAAGAAGCTAATACCATATAGAAGTTTGCTGAAAGGTTTATCTTTTTCTGGACACCCCTCAAAAAACTCTGGTTCTTTTAATGGTTCCGACATATAGGACCTGTACATATTATGCTGTAACCCTGTTGGTGCTTCATTAGTCATTTTTACAGCCACCTGTAGAACTGATTGAGGAAATTGATCAGAAGGATAGCTTGTAAGCCACAATCTAAAACTTAAATCAGTGTTGGTCAAATCAAAATTTTCAACAATTTTCTCTAGTACTGGAAGCCATGAAACAGCTAAATGGCAATTTTGTAAACAAACCCAGCCCCCGTCTAACTGCGCTCTTTCAATCATAGCTTTTGCAATAGGTCCCTGTCCTTGGCCTAAAGATATCGAATTAAATCTGTGTGCGAATCCCATTTTTTCGCAGTATTTTATTAAAGCTCCCATAGGATCTGATCCTGGAGATAATATAAAAATCAAAGGAGCTAAGCAATTCGAATCACCAAAAGATTTACCAATATCAAATGGTGGAGGAGTTATAAATTTTCGACCCAACTGCTTTTCAACAAATTCAGAGATAGCAACTGTAAGTTTGTCCGGTCTTAAAATTCGAACAATTAGTAATTTCTGGAAAGGTGTCAATTTTTCCTCCCATCCTAATGGAAGTGGTTGATTGTGCGGTTCTAATTCATCATAAACTTCTTTAAATTTCTGAATCCCACTCAAAAAACTTTTCTTGAATCCCTTAAAAACTGTCAAATCATTTATTCGACAAATTTCATCCCAACCCTTATCCGGTAACCAATCTGTAGGTTTCTTCTCAGGATTTTCTACTGAGATTCCACCTGTTATGAGAAATAAGTACTCATCGTGATTGATTTCAGAAGTCGATAACATCATTTTGGAACACATGATAAAGGAAAACATTAGTTTGTCTTTATCAAAAAGTGATCTACATACGTTACTGTATAAATTGTAAGTAAAAGTTTCTTTCAGAAACTTTAATCTTTTTTCTAAGTCTTTAGATTTATTAGCATTCTCAATTGATAATATGTATAAGTTTATAAACCAGGTCAATGAATATTGATACATGGGATCAACATTCGGTAATTCAGTAACGCAATAATATAAAACAGCCGAATGTGATGCTATAGGTCTGTAACCTAATCGAAACTTTTCAATGATTTCTTCAGTTTCTAAACTGGCTTCTTGTTTTTTCATTATATCAACAGCTAGTAACTTAGACGAGTCAAGAACTTCAATAGCTGTTTCATCTTCTAAGATATCACCTTTAGATTCTTGTAGAGTACGTAAAATGTCATCCTCGACTTGTTTAAGTGCTGCACGATTAGCGGCTCCTTGAACAATCAATTTTTCTCTCTTCTCTTGCAAATCAGGCCTCTCTTTTGCGACTACTATTCCTAGTAATTGATCTTCTAAACCTTCTTTCGTTAAAGCGAAATTGATTAGAGTGACTTTGTTAAATATTTCCGGTAAGTAATGGGGATTCCTAAGTTTAGTTGTCATGTATAGTCTAAATAGTGGGTGGTATTCAATAACGTTTTCTCCGAGTGCTATAAATTCTTTTCCACCTTGAGTATATGTGTTTTTCATTAAAATTGGATCTAACGGAGCTTCGACATCTTCTAAAACACAATCTATCAGCGCAGGTTTACCGTATTCTAAGCAGGTTTCGATTACTTTCATATAATTTCCGTCAGTAAATTTAATTATTTGTAAATCGTTAGGTTTCTCCATTGTCTTTATCCACTTATTTGCTTGACCTTGTGGATCAACTAACAATGACCATCTCATAGAATTATCTAATATTACAGCATTATCAATAGAAAAAGAATCTCTTGGCAAACCTGCAATACACCAATTTTGTATTTTAATATCAGTTCCTAACACATCTTTCAATACATAAGTTGGAGAGTGAGGCATATCTAGTTTGATTACAAGTTGTCTCCAGTTCTCAATTGCTTCTAATCTCACCGGTAAAGTAAATGGTGAAAGATAAGCTATGATACCACAAGATACTAAAATATCTCCCGCGAGATTGTCGAATAAGTTTTGTAGGTTTTCAGCAGCTGCTGTCCATCGTACTTTTTCACCTCCCAATCCACCTATTAGCTTTTCTGCTCGAAACAATTTATCAACACATAATTGTACCTCATCTTCTAAAACTTTTTTTTTAATATTTGCTTCTTCTAAAGCTGCGTTTAACTCCGCTAGTCTCGCTTCTAAACGTGCCACAGTTGCCTTTTTTTCTTCCAATATTGCCATAGTCTCTGAAAATTCTTTTTCAGCAGCATTTAGCTTGGCTTTTTTTGGAGCAACAACTTTTGCAACAGCATCATACATGTCCATCGCAATTATCCATTTACATAATCCTTCAGCAGCTGTTGATGCTTTAGCTATAATATGAGGCTTAAAATCTTTATTTGACAAATATTCTTTTCTGATTTTTTGCATCGTAGCAACAGGTATGTTATCTTTGTCGAAATTTTTTAATGAATCTAAGAAGCTCATATCACCTAATATTCTTTTACTGGGCCCCCAGTAATCTAACATTTTCTTCCCTGGATTATCCGGATCTGGTATTTTGTCGGGAGGAATGCCTTTCATTACGCACACTGCAGCCATTACTAACTTTACAGTTGCAGGTGGATTTTTCATCGACTTAACAATTGTTATATCACCTGGTTTCAAGGTATTTAATGCAGCGATAGCGTCTTCTAAAATAGGCAATGCTAATGCTAAGTCAGCTTCACAATCTTTTTTCAATTCTTCTGCAGCTGCTGCTTGGACATTTGCAACTTTTTGATCTTCACGTACTTGTGCAGCAGCCTTATCGGCTATAGCTGTTTCTACTTCTATCTCTTGCATCATTTTAGCAGATTTAGCCGCCATAACCATGAGCTGAGGTTTTAATGCATTTAAATCGTGTTGCATTATAGCAACTGCTTCTGCAGCTTGTCCTAATTTATCTAAACCATTTGTATATCTCAGTTTTGCTGCCCTTAATTCACGTTGTTTCCTGTTAGTCAGTGTTGTAAATGATTTTATCAAGTTAAGATATGAAGCAGATGTTACGTATGTTTTTCTTCCAAATTGATTAAAGAAATCAGCAGATATTTTACGTGCATCTACGTGAAATTGTTTACATACAATCACAGCAGTTGATTTTACCATATCTGGCACATTCACTTTAACCATGTAAAAGTTTGCCACCATTTCTAAAGCATCTTCAGGCCAGCTGTCATACCAATCAATTGTACAACAGTTTACTAATGATGGGTATAATCTTAATCTTATTTTAAAGGAACTGCCTATTGGACTGAAACATAAAACAATGTGTAACTTAACTTTACAACGTGCAATAAAAAAGGCTAATATTTGTAAAGGGCTTATATCAAGATTTCTGTTACCTCCTTGAGCTGCTAATCGAACTAATTCAAGAATTTCTTGTTTTTCGTCTAGACCATATAAATTTGGAACTTCACCAGAATTAAGTAAACTGTCCAAATTTTGTATGAAGACTTCTTCTTTGATTTGACTTTCGGTAAAAAGAAATGTGGTATCCTTATTTAAACCACCTGATTCTCGTAAAACTAATTTAACGTCATCTTGCCAGTCTTTAACACCGTATGATTTAGTAATCTCTGGTTGAAAAACTGACTGACCCAAAATTGTACCAGCTAAGCGAGTTAAAGACTGGCGACCAGAACCACCAACTCCCACTAATAATGCATTACCTGCCGGCATAGAGAGTAGTCTACAAAGCTTTGAAAGATGTTCCAAAGCATAATCAAATAAAACGATTGTCATTTTAGCTTTATGCATCGTATTATATTCTGCTAACATGGATGTCGCTACGTTAAGAATCGATTCTCTTGATGGTATTTCTTCGTATCTTCTTTCACCTTCTAAACTATCGGTATCTAAAAAACAACCGAACATCATGCTTTTTATACTTTCTTGTGTAACATCCCCATTCGCATTTTGATACGTATCTAAAGCCGATTCAAAAGTATCTTTCATCAAATCACGGGTTGAAATTTTAAGTAAATTATAAAACCATGTTCTATCAGTTTCATCTACCAGTCGGTCATAAAACACACGCATAATTTCATGTACCCAAACTCTTATAAAGGTCTTTTTGCTTTCAGCTGATTCTTTTCTAAGTAATGCACAACCTTGTATTACTCTAGAAAAATCTCTGAGATTAAAGATGTAGTGTGATTTTGCTGGTGTAGGTCTTAGGCCCTCGGCAGCTTGTTCGTATATATGCATTGTCGCTGCTATAATATTTACTATCGTTGGTTGAGTATCTTGACCGAACCCATTTCTTCTCCAACCTAATTGTAATAAAGTAGTAAATATCTTCGTCATAGTTTCTTTTGAAAATTCATTTATGGAGTAAATGTTATAATGTCTTAACATTCTTGGATAAATCAATTGACGGCTTCCACCAACAGGTCCAATAGCTCCGTAGAAAAAAGTATCGTGAATATATAAGTTGTCAGTAGTTTTTAAATCATACCAATGTTTTTGATCAAAATATAATCTTAATAATTCTATAGCTGGTTGTGCACCATACACTTCTTTGGCAGGCATATTCATATCGTCAATGAATATTATAGCTTTCTTACCTCTGGTCGGACCATAGTTATTCTTCCTTCTCTTCACTAACTTTGAAATAACTAGTTCTTGTGTTTGATTAGCGGAAGTTGTTGTTGTAAATGTAATAAACCCAGGTGTATACTTATCCATATCCAACTCATTCATTAAAAAATTTTGAACATAAAAACTTTTTCCAGTTCCAGTTGGACCTATTAGTAGTAAAGGATTAGCGTACTTTGTATGTAACCTTAAAAGAGAAATATATTTTTCTGTTTCTAAAGTTGGAATCACAGTTTGTAATAAATTAATTTGTTCTTTTACCTGAATAGTTTTTATTACATCAGGCCAATATTTCCAACAACCTTTACCCTTGTATTGATAGAAATGGTCGATCAACATACCTTCTGTCGGAATAGATACATCAATCTTATCTATTTCGGATGGTATACCCTTATCGCCTCTAAAATATTCTTTAACTAAATCATCAAATTTTTCTCGAGAATCAACATTTAAAATACCTCCAACGCCCCAAACTAAAGCGGACATCATAGAGGCTAAAAACCAAGTTCTTGTATATTTAGTGTCTTCTTCTCCTTCAATGGCATTTTCCATTAACATTTCTATAAGTCGAAGAGTACTAATAACTAAGTTCACCTCCCCTGCCTTGACAAGTTGATTACAAAATTTTCTAACAAAAAACACTAATGGATCGAACAACCATTTACACATATCGAATATGTATTCCTCATTATCTTCAATCCAAATAGGATTTAAGGTGTTTAACCATGATTTATAAAAAGGCATAAATCCAAACGTGGAAGATTCCATATATATCATACCACATCTTGATACTGTAGCAGGAGATGCTTGTGAGAGATCCATTACTTCAAAAATCATAGACATAACATTCGACATCGCCACAACTTCACCCGAGGTTAAACATAGCTTTTTGTTATCATCTAAAACTGTATTCATATTTTCTATCCAAACGGCATCCACAGGACCATCGAACACTATCCATTTCCTTACTGGTGTATCCTCTGATGCGAAATCTCGAAACATTGTGGCAACAATACCATCTGTCCATTCATATGATATTGGATCAAAGGCACCATATAATTGACCCATTGTAACAGATTTTGGATTTAGAACTTTATATGTACATTGACATCCACCAGGTTGATTTCTTTCTTCCATAAGTGACAGCGCTTGTGACAATATTTTTAATGTCATTGATTTTCCTGAAAAAGGGTCACCCACAAGCATAAACCCATGTCTAACTATCATCATTTCAAACGTTTGTATTACTTTTATTAGAAAACACTCCATTGGTTGTAAATTATTTTTTTCACAGCAATGGCTACAAGCATCCAAAAAGTTTTCGTAATCTGGTTTAGGTAAAGTGACTCCGGGGAACAAATCTGATATAATACCTTCGAATAAGGGAACATCAAAAGAGAGAAATTTCGGCAAATTAACGTCTATTATGGATCTCAGAAGCAAAACACGTTCGCTTTCGTTAGGAAAATTTCTTTTTAAGTTTCCTGCAGCAGAGAGAACAGTTTTTACTGCTCGCATTCCATAATCATAATGATTTTGAGAAGACAATTGTTCTGAGCAAAGACGATAAGTCGTAACAATTTTTATAGACAAACTACGAGCATCTATAAATCCAAAAGAATATAGAGATATTTCTCCGATCATAGCATAATCCGGTACCATCATTGCTACAGTACGAAATAACACTTTTAGATTATCTGGTAGTTCAGAGCGCCCAGCATAGCCTGGGTTCATAGTAATACAAACATAACATGCGGGATTTAACTTCAAAGTGGTACCTTCAAATTCAAATTCTTCTAAATGTTGTCTAACTGCTTGAACGATGCAAAGAATTTGTTGTGCTATGACAGACAATACTTCTACTTCGATGCGGTTAAATTCATCGAAACAAACCCAGGCACCACAAGATGCTAAACCTTTAAAAAATTTACCCATGGCTTTATAATCTAAGCCATCAGAACAATTAAAAACTACACACTGTACTGCTAAAGCTTTAGCTAAATCTTTAGTAGTTTCGGTTTTCCCTGTACCAGCTGGACCTTCTGGAGCTCCATTTAAATGTAGATAGTACGCTCCTATCAAAGTACGATAACATCGATCTGTCAAAGGAGTAATTACTAAGCGGTCGGAATTTCCTAAATATTCGTAAGCATATGGTACAACGGCGTTTATTATTTTTACTGCAACCTTTTCTTCTTCCCAATAATATCGTAATTGAGCAAGCCATTGAAAGTCTGTTACTTCAATCACTTTTTTTTCAATAAGGTCTTGTATAACATCTTTAGCGTGTACGTCAATAACAATAAGCGCCTTGACGGTAATGCTGTTTAATTTTGTCAAGTCTGTTCGTCGTATAACTCCAACAGTTTCGTTTAGTTGTTTTGTTAGACCCACATGAAAAGCCTGAAGCTCACTAAGTTTATGTGTACTTAAAGATTCATGAACATCTATGGCCCAATATATCTGTGATATAGCTAAAACTACCATGCCTTCCCAAGACAAAATCCATTCCACGCGACCCATATTAGGGTAATCATAATAGGAAATTTCTGTTTCCGACTTAACTGCTTTGAGCATTTGATCTTCTACCTGTACAAGCCATTTTTCAACAGATCCTCTTGCAGCTTCTACGCTTATAATTTCCAGAAGTTCGACTTGTTCTCCTTCCATTGATATCATAGCGCTTATATTAAATTGTTCATCAAAAACCAATCTATTTATACCTTCAAAACACTTTTTTAAATGAGGTTGAACTTTTAGAGGATTTTTTGTTTCTGATAAAATTTCTAACATTTCATCATTAGATAAAAAGAAAAATCTAGGAAAATATAAACGTTTCTTTTCTAAATAGTCATTAACTCCGTCATTAATTTTTTCTAAAAGAGATGATGCTATTTTAAATGACTCTAATACTCCAACACCCCCAGCAATTTCTAAAACATGGGGATCTTTATCAATTGTACCCATATAACGTCGATAAATATTATTAACCTCGACGAACATCACACCTTCTTCAGGCATTTGAGCTACAATATCTTTTGAAGAAAATATCGGTAATAAGTATAGCCATTGACTTTGTACTTTACCCCATTCATCAATAGTAGCATTGACTCTAACAATTTTTTCGTACCACGCTCTAACTTGACTTTCAAAAGGTTTAACAAAAGCAGAACCTCGCATTCCAATCGTCTTTACTATATGATCGTCTAAAACACTCTGAACATCATCCAAACCGGATAATATGAATATTCCAGTGTCCTTGTATGGACTTGTTTTAAAACATATATCAACCCATTCTGCCATCATTTTATTTAAATTAGTTATCAGAGCTAATTCTTTAGTAGCTGCTACGCTTATGATTTCATATTGATCAAGATCATCCCATAAGTTAAAATTAATAATTTTCCTTAATGTTGTTCCAGCATTTGGTGTTAAATCAAATCCTGCTATATGAGACATATCGTCCCAATGCCTCTGTTCCAATGCAGGATTACACATTATGTGTGCCATTTGTACGTTGGGTCGCCAGTCTTTTATTTCGACAATGGCTTGTGCGCATAGCTTCATAGGAGCTGGAAGATTATTCACATCGGGATCATCGACTAAACCTTGAAATCTTTTTTCCTGGCCTTCAGCAATTTGTTGTTTTATTTTATTTCTATAATTTTTTGATAGTTTTAAAAATTCCTTGTAATAAAAATCATGGTCTTGTTCAATTTGTACGTGATCCATAAATTCAAACGGCCCGTCCATCCACGTGTGATAACTACGTTTCCATCGGTGAACGAGATGAACTAAATTATAAAATGGTATAATAAAATCTTTTAGTTCTTCCAATTCGGGATAGTTAGTAGTAGGAAACTTGAAAGTAACCTCTTCTTTATTTATCCAAATCACTAATTTGTCACAATCCTGCAATCGATGTGCATACTTCCGTAAGTATTCTAAATATTCTAGTGTATGATTCACATCATCCATATTATCAAGGAGCTCCAAATAAGGAGTCATTTCAATAACTTCTTTATTTAAATATGCTATTTTTTTCTGTAAATTGTCTTCCATCTCTCCTTTAAAGGTTTCGTAAGCAGCAGCATTTTTTTCGAATATAGGCTTAATATCTCTTAGCCAATTAACAGTACGTGTGTTTGAAGCTACGTGTTCTTTTGTAAGAGAAGTCATTTCTAGAAGATTTGATATGATATTAATTTGATTCAGAATTCTCTCTTTCAAAGCTTCTACTAAAACAGTTTTAGCATGGAGCATATAAACACCTTGTTCTATTAATTCAGCTGCATTTTTCGGTTCAGTTAGAGCCTTTTCTGCTATCGTTTCAAACTCAAAGCATATACTGTCATTTTCTTCCATATGAGTTTTAACTAAACCATCTATAATGTCGTTTATAAATTCATGAGTTTTTTCTTTTAAACCGGTCACCATTTCTAATTGTCCTGCTACGGCACAATTAAAATATTCATTTTCAAGAATAGCAGTAATGTTGGAATCGATATCTTGAAAATATAAAATCTTATCGCGGGCTATTTCAAAGTCTTTAGTTTCTTCGACGAACTGTAATACAGCAGCTTTAGCAGGGTTACCATAAAGCATATGGTATTTATTTCTTAATGTATCTAAATATTCAAGAAGTGGTAAGAAAACAATGTCTAACTGTTTTTGCAGCCTTTCGTGGCCATCCTTACGCAACCACTCATTATACAAAACAGGTAAAGTATCATTGCTGTATGGTATCTTAAGGTATTCTTCTATTGGCATAAGCCGTTGTGATATGTTACAAATAGCGTCAGAAATATCATGATACATTTTAAAAACATTTTTTAAGGTCGGCTTATAATAAAACTCTCCATCGAATTGTAGTTCTAGACGTAAAATTGGAACACTTTCTGGGTCATCTAGACTATTTATTATAGCATTGATAGATCTGCGCATTAATTCTTGTATTTGCATGGATATCATTTTTGTAGCACATCTTACAAATTCAGGAACCCTTTTGGGATGCATACCTTTAATACACCTAGGGTTTTTAAGCCATTGCACTAATATTGCATACCACGTACTTGAAACTAGATGGTCAGCGCGTTTTATTTTATCCATTATTGCAACTACAAATTCTCCTATTTCCATTGCGTCCTTTATACGAAAGTTATTCAAACTTATAATACATGCTGGAAAAACTTTTTCAGCGGATTCAATAATAAGTCTTATGAAAGGATGTAAGATTAAAGAACCACTTTGCAATTTTTTTTTACATTTTACCATTCTTTCGTAATTTGGTGTAACGCCATTATATTTAAAATAGGGCTCTTGATAACGCTTTCGAGTAACACCCGGTACTTCTCTAATAACAGTTTTAACTGCTAACTTATGAAGGTTTCTGTCCCACTCCGCTTTACTTTCATTAATCAATTCCTCCATTATTGTTGGAAAAGCATTACGATGTTTAGATGGTATTAAACTGGTGATCTTTCTTTCCCATGACTTCAGCATTGGTGGTGGCTTTATGTTGTTTGCACAACCGCGCAATACAGCGACATGTCTGTCCTCAGATATTTCAAGGTAATCTCTTTCCCGACGTCGGAGAAGCGGGCGCGCAATTTCTACTTTTTCTTCGGTAGCTTTGATTTCTAAGAGTTCTCGAAATTTTTGTTGTTTATCCTGTAAAACAATATGGTACTTTATTATTGCTAAAATAAAATCTATGATTTCCTCAAACAATAAGATTTGCAGATTCCATATCAATTTAATTTATGTTACAATAAACAGGTACAATTATAAACAATAATTTTAAGCTTTCTTAAAAATTAAGGCGATTGATATCAGTATTGTGAATAAACATCCTTTTTTTGATGACGATTTTGAATAAAGCCCTGGTACTGTGGGATTTTTACCCACTAAAGCCTTTATGGTCTCCATTAGTGGCTTAGGAGAGGCACTGGAATCTCCTATAGAATGCATTGTTGCGCCTACACTATGGCTAAACTTGTCCCAAAACAGGATAAAGGCATATCTTACAATATGAAAGGCACAGACTGGATTACGGAGACTCATACTTAATGAAGTTGGAATGGTGATAGGGCTTTATCATGCCCAGTTAGCTACCGTCTCCGTTGTAAATCTGCATTGTTGTGTTCCGGGAGTCATAATCCAGGGAGACAGAATACACCCGCTATGCTTGTGTCATCATCATCAGCCAATGAACGCTCATGCGTGTAATTAAAATTAACTGATAGTTATTCATAAATAAATTCTTGGAGTATATATTTATCAGATGACTTGGACTATCTCGATGCGTATGATATTACTTTTAAGCTACTAATGAACGTATGATTATTTCTCCTATACAACTATTCCTCGACTAAAACTAATAAAAATGCAATTCTGAACCACATACTAATTTATGGTAGGTTATATTGTGATGCAAATATATGTTATATGTTATCCACTTCCGATTACCTTAATTCGGTTATATGGTGGTGAAGGGGTGAAAGGTAAATTATCCATCATGTGTATATCTGGTATAGTCGGCATTTTCGGTATACGACATCCATTTTTCGTTTGTAGAAGCCTTCTTAACTCGCTCTCTTCCATTTTTGTCAATTCAATTAATCACTACTATTAGGCACTAATAGTTATATTCATAATATTAATAACATCAGACTTTTACTTGTTAAGAAAACATAAAACAAGTCAAAACTTTGCCATGGTAACGCACGTCATAGCAACAATTGTTTTATCGGTAGAATAAGTAATTTATTACTTTTTACCCTTTTCACAATAGAATTGCTGGCATACATAAATTTACTAGAGAAATTTTTCCCTGTACCCGGCTGATTATATTTTCAGCCTAAGAGCTGTGTTGGTATATTCAGACCTATTTGTGAGCAAATGCATGTCAAGTATTTTGTAGTTTTGTGTAATTAAAGCTTAATGACAATAATTTATTCAGTTTGTTAAGTTTTTGAATAAATGTAGTTTACTGGTGGTATGTCTCTGTTATCGTAGTCTATCTAGGTAGGTACCACCGCAGCGTTTATTTCTGCCGCCAAACAGTACTGTGTATAGATTACTGTTCCGATTTGATCGGCTCTATAGCTAGTATAATTACTGGGGTAACGAGCTTAACAGCTTGTCTCAACACGACCAGCAGAATTTGGTGCAGTGTAGAACATTCTAATTAGCGCCGCGTTGTTATAGACATACCACTTACCCACCAGGTAAACGTCCCGCTTGTCTCGTCATTGAATAAAAAAAATGTACTGCAAATTCTTCAAAATTTAGTCTGTTATAATGTGTTTACATTATTTTTAATCAATGTATAAACTTTTCTTTTCACATATGATAAAAATTAGGTCCCTCGGTTTTAAAAATATTTTTTTGTGTATACCTAGTCTAAAGAGTACTAGTTCTAGTTTGAATAATTTACAGACACAATGATGTTTACAAAATCTGTACCATACAAAGACTGACTGGAAGAAATCAGGCACCACGTTCACATCTTTATTTAATCTTTCCTTCTATATTCAATTATATTGGTGAATATATGATGAATTCAACCTACCAAAATAATCCAGCATTGTGAAGCATTTTCTGAGCCTTAATACTAAATAATATCATAAATAACGTAGTAAAAAATAGGGACAATTGTGCAGCTCCTTTTACCTAAACTAGCTGTTCTTATTACCTATTCCGTTTTGAGATCTGACAACTTTAAGCAAAACAAAGCAATTTTACAATATTACGGATTTAAAGGAAATTAGAATTGACTTATTATAGTAAGAATGTGCATGTAAAGTGTGACGCCTAATATATTTTTTTACGTAATCGTTTCACTCTTGCTTGATTAATGGTGGTTATTGTCTTGCTCTGGCAGAAATTATCCGGTTATCAAATTCCAGATCATTTTTTAAAAAAATATTTCTTTAACTAAATAATGTTATAATAGAAAAATATTGACGGAAGCACTGACTTTCTTTTCTTTTCGTTAAATTTTGTATAACCCTGTCTGGGAATCTCCACCCATTAACCCTCGGTGGTGTCCTTGAGTGCGACAGATGTTCCGGGATCACTTACTGAACGCAACGGTGCCTCACTGCATTTTGGCTCTAAAGATTAATTGCTCCCTGTTCACTTAAATTCCACAAACCGGAAGACTCTTTTAGTCGCCTTCAACAGCAACAGGGCTTACCATAGTCCTATTCTTACTATCCTGAGACTATATAGCTATACGCTTATACATAGATTGAGTGGCATAAATAAAACTCAAATTTAACATGAGATGCGGTTTGTTTTCGCACAAACAATAAACAGTTGCACAAAAATGTTTTACACATACTTAAATAAAAACATTTCTTAATCGAATATTTACAACTTATTGTATATAAATAGATAATCACAAAGTACGCTGCAGTTTAATAACGGGTTCTAGTTAAATAATCAATCCTTTAAAGGTCTTTAATAACTTACATTTATGGCAGGAAATATTTTAATTTATGAATTATAAAACACAACAACAATTTGATTTAAAACATCAATTTTGTCGTAACAGTTGGAGAAACGTTAATATTTTCCAAATAAAAACTTTTCATCTTATGGAAGCCTTTTTACAAAAATATATAAGTAAATACACAAAATTTACTAAAAATTCGTTGTTGGTCTAAAGATTTTGACAAATTAGTTAATATTTGTAATAGTTTTATGTTTGAATCGAAACATAAAATTGGCGTATTATAAATAGATAGCTCTCGCACATTAGATATCAATGAAATGTTGAGAATAAAACAATTATAATAAAAACAAATTATTTTTTTCTTTGTTGGAGGAATGTAAAGAACGTTTTTTTGTTAAGAGTGAGGAGGCAAGCTTCTTCTAAACAATTATCACCTAGACAACAACGCCGCCGATCGTCAGACGGAGTCATGGTCAAGCACGAGTCTATATTGAAATAAAAACAAACATGTGTAGAATTTTAATGTCGGGGAAGTCTACATCATAAATATATCACAATAAAAATGCCCCATTTGATAAATTTATAAAGTCAGATGTCCCGGTTTCCACTCGCCTCGGTCAGTCTTTATTCGCTGTTAAACTTCGTCAGAACGGATGGCACTCTGAGGTTCACTTTTTGTACGTGTCTACTGCAGTACAATGCACAGTGTAAGCTACTTTAGGAACATTACCACAATATTCACAATAAAAATTAAACATATTACAAAAATATTTATATAATAATTGTATTGGAAGCAAAATAGCTCACTGGTATACAACACCATTGCATTATAATCGTAAACATTTTTATATTTATAAGTGAACTAAATCTTACGGATTCATTTATATCTTACTACGAGATTCCAAATGCTTTGTAGCAGCCTTGGTCATGGGGGGACTGAGGTGACAGTTGTACTGTCATTGTAATTATTGGCTCATCCCAAGTTCTAAAATATAATTTGATAGATCACAAAACTTTCTAAAGAACTCAGATTCCGTTCTAAGACTGAATTTAATAAAACTAATTAATTTCAATAGAGAAAAGGGTCAGGAATCCTGTTATTAATAAAATTAAATCAACCACCAAGCATACCTTGATAGTGACAGTGACTTCAAAACTCATTGTGAGTAGATCTGAATATAAACAATAATTAAAAATCTTTAGGTACATATGTGAGACCGACCATGATTGCTGTAAAGCATATGAAACACCATAATAAATAATTAAATGAACTAGTTAAAATCCGTAGAGTTTAGTTTTATTAAATGTGTAATATTCGCGTGAATGTAAGAAACAATTAGATTAGTCCAATCACAATAAAAGCTTTCCTATTTAAAAACGTTTTGATAATGACTTTGAAATATCAAACTCGCATTGCGTCTAAGTAATATACAATAATATTATATAAAAATAATCATCTCTATTCTACTTGCTTTAAGTAATAATTTTTTTTAAAGTTTTACCATAACTAAAGTAACATCTACATAACGTATTTCTCATTATTTTAGATATGATTCTGTTCAATTGATCTTATATGTTGGTTACATTGGTACACAATTTATGGTTATCAGATTCAGTATAACTGGAACTCAATTTCAATTGGTGTTAAGTGACAATGAAGTCATATGTTGACAGCCGGAACACAGCGTGGTGTGTATGATGACAGAATCGATATATACAATATGAGTGGTAATTAGCTAAGATAAGAAAAAAAACCCAAAATCAAACTAAATATCGTGTTGCCCCGGAATCAAACCAGTGTCCATCGTGTTACTATACACGTAGTTAATTATTATCCCACGGAAGCAGATAAACTATAACCATATTCGACAATAAGAGGCTAGAACAGAATAATTTTCTAGAATGTACATATTTTTAAACATGTATGGGTTATATAAATAACATCATCATTATCAGTGTCCGCAGCTGGACATAGGCCTACCCAAAAGATCTCCACACCAGTGGGTTCCGGCGATTCTCACCAGTGGGTTCCGGCGATTCTCACCAGATCGCCGGTCCACCTTGTGGGAGGCCTCCCAACACTACGTCTAACGGTATGCGGGCGCAATATAATGATGTAAATTAATTTTTTCCGTACATATTAATTAATCTATTTATCTATATATGAATAATGGTGATAATATACAAATATTCATACATTATCGTAATTAATGTAATATATTATTATACATAATATCTCTATTACAAAGTGCAGTGTACATTATAAGTTATTGGGCCACTAACTTGATACAGGATAGAATAAAAAAAATAAACATTGGAAAAAATGGCGTATTTCTTCATCTTTACACATAGCGGATAAAATGTATGGATGCGGTTGCAAGTATCATATTGTTATCGCCTATTGATAACACGGTTACTGTACACGATCACGAAAGTAATAAATATGGACGTTAAAGTCGATGAAAATATTGTGTTTATAACTTTAACTTTTAATTACATTGATATTAATTTATTGGTGGCAAGTCTCTGTTGTTGGATACTTTTTAGGTATGTACCACCGCCGCTCCTGTTGCAGCCGGCAAACAGTACTGTGCAAACGTTACTGTGTCCTTGAATGAAGGGGGTTGTGTGGCCACTGGAATTATTGAAGTAACGAGACTTAGTATCTCCTCAAGGCGACGAGCACGATACTTGTGCAGTGTATATTATACTATTGCCACGTTGTTATGAGCAGACGTATCACTTACAATCCGGTGAACGCTCTGCTCGTCTTTACATAACTTCGAATAAAAATGCTATGACGGCGGCAGATCTACATAATGAAAGTTGTTATGATATTTATATTACACTAACGATGCCGTGCATTTTAAATTTAAATTCGAGATATAACATCAGTTTTTTATTTGATATGCTTAGGAGGAAGTATTCTATAATTTAATAATTTGTTACACGCTCATTACATATATAAAATATATAATTTGGCGTACGTTAAACATTGTGAGGGAACAGACGAGTTCCAAGAATAACAGCTTCCGTGGTCATGTGAGATCCACCAACGAGCACTTTGCCAGTGTGATGGATTATCATAAACGATAGTAAAATTAATATGATATTTACTTTTAAAAGTATACGCAAATAGTTCACCTTGATATAACATGATTGTGACAAAAGTTTTTATTACTTAACAATGAGATTACCAAGTTTATTAAGCCCGAAACACAGTGGGCTTATCGTAAGGTCATACGTTAGCACCGAGCAGTCTCTCGTCCGCCGAGTGTTCCTCATCCTCCGATCCAGATTTTTCTTTTTTTATCGATTGATATCGTACCTGTTTTAATTAATATCAAATAAATGTTTGTATATCACCAAGCATCTTTATAATTTTTTATAATAGATATTAGAAAAAAATATAAGTAGGTATGGCGGTGTATTGTTTCTGACCTTCTTGTAATATAATAGATTTTCCCCACCCTCTTTACTGACAGAAACACCCCTAAAACTATCTTAATAGTAGAAACAATCATCATCATCATCAGGCAATAGACGTCCACTACTGGACCTAGGCATCCCTCAAAGATATCCACGCGGATGGGTCCCGCGTGGTTCGCATCCAGTGGGTACCCGTGATTCTCAACAGATTGTCGGTCTACCTTGTGGGAGGACTCCCGGACCCTACGTCTACCAGTACCTGGGCGCCACTGTAGGACGTTAAAATCCATCGGCCGTCGGTCCTTCGAACAATGTGCCCTGCCCACTGCCACTTAAATCTAGCAGTTTTTTGAGCTATGTCGGTGACCTTAATTATTATGCGGATCTCCTCGTTTCTGATTCGATCGCACTTAAGCAATATCTATAGCAAATTTTGAGTCTATATTTCTAATAGTTTCGGAGATTGAATGATGAGGAATTGAATCTTTGGATATCTCCTATATATATAGACGGATTACATATATTATTTATATACGTATATGTACCTATCATGCGTCTGGAATATATTAGATAAATGTTGTACAATGTTAGTTGAAATGTTAGAGGTCCGTAGGGTCAAGTATAAAGATTACATTCTATGTATAATGAAACATACCTTCGTTTTTATCTTTGAGCTTACTCCTCTTGGATGATACATAAGGAAGTTATCTGTTACCCAAAATATTAAAATCTGAAATAAACAAATTGTATTATTATAATGTTTATAATATTAATTTTAATATAAGGCTAACGAAATGTAACGGAGGGTATATTAAAATTTTATTTGTACGGTATGGCACTCAATTTCTTGGTATCTCTTTTATCATTTAAATATGGGATGAATTGCATCGGTAATTTTTGCCGCATAACAGTAGTATAAAAATGTTACTATCTGCTTTCAAGGGCTTCGTAGCTAGTGAAATTGCTGATGCAACTGAATCTAACGTCTTATGTTTTATATTGACGAACAGAACATACCCACCCTAAGTTGCGCCACGATGTTATGGAAGTTCGTATTACTAATCATCATGTAAACGATCTATCTATCTCGTCGCTTCTCCTAAAACTATGTGTTCATTTTGATCTTTTATATATATTTAAGTACCAGGAGATGAAGACATGTTGTAAGACGGTATTTTTCGAATGAAGAAAAGTAAAAGTCAAAAAGGACTTACATTTACGAAAAATGGAATGATGAGCATAACAACGGCCAGCTCCAGACGTGGATCAGAAACTGGTGAGAGGCGAAGTGTTGACAACACAGCTACTACAGGCGGTAGTCGAAGTACTAACGCTAGGACTGACTTGGCAAATGTCGCTAATGCCGCATACAGAACACATTGACATAACCAAGCCGCGCACATAGGTGGTTTCCCTATAAAGTAATGCAATGTACAGTCTTGAACCAATTAAACTAACCCTTTTACACGAGAAAAAGAAACCAAATTTATATAGAATTTGTGGAGAATTTATTGTTATAATTACAAGAAATTCAAATCTAAGGGAAATATTTGAAGGTAGTGATAATATATTTTTTTACAATATTACATTTAATAACATGATAAAACTTAATAGAGATCAATCTATTAAGTGGGGCAACATACTTATGGCCTTAATCTATGTATAATAAGAAAAACACATTAACTAAATTATACTATTACTAGATAATACTATATAAAAAAGGTAAACAAGTGCTTAAGTTGTAGAAAAATTCAAAGTATCATATATTTAAATAGGAATGAAATGGAAATATAGAACAGATATTTTTGAGCGTTTGTTTTACAAAATGATTCTCACCATATTCTCCAAAGTTAATAAGTGGTATATCATAATTCTTGGCACAGTGCTGAGCAAGCCTTATACCCGCCCATATTATAAGCAATCCCAATGTGGAGTCTAACATAAAGTTTACTATGTACCTGTAAACATAATTTATTGCATAAGCACATTATGCTAACCATACTACAAATTTTTAGTTTTTCTGACACATTATTTTTTTTAATCGTCTAAATTAAATATCTATGGAACATAACACCATAGGTCACAGTGTGTGGTTAAAACACATATAAACAGGTATGTCATAATCCATGCTATGGTGTCATACAAAGCAACCAGAATAGAGGGTGTTTGATGTTCATAGTTTAGAATATCTTTATAATTGTTTTCTTAATTCTTCCTCTTTAGGAATTGTTTGATTTTAAATTTGAATACAAAATTCAAATTGAAAAATTTGAATTTTGTTAAAAAACTTAACAATGGCTTTAATGTCCTAATACTGGTGTACTATTTATTATACATAAAAGCATAAATATACACATACAAATAAGCTTTTTACACACACCTATATATATATATATATATGTATATATTACATAAATTTTAAGAAATCCACATTATTTCATATTTACAAATGTTTTGTATATACTAACCAAGTACATGGATTTCCTGTTAAGTGTGGGGAAAGCCACACATTAGCGGCATGGATTATAAGGGCCCCCAAACCTTGTTTAGATGTATCATAGAACCAGATCAACCAAGGCCTCCTTGCATAGCGGGGCTCACAGAACCTTTTACCTAGCAATGACAAAATAATTTTTCCAATTTACTTAATTTTATAGGAAATTAAGAAAAGTTAAAAATAACAGAGTTAAATACAATAGTTAATATTAAAATATAGACAATGATAAACATCCATGACAATCTAACATTACAACTAATTTCACAAGAAAAAGAATAGCTGCTTCAACAACTATCACTATACCCTTACTGTGAGTTTTTGAGAATGGAGAAAACCACTAATGAGGCTAAAGAAGAAGGTGTGTCATTTTTTTCACCAAATGTTTTAGTTTAGTTACACAAAGAAAATGTCATTAATTATCTTAAAAATTTAAATGGAAAACTGGTAATTGTAGATAATTCATCCTATAACTATTCACCAATAACCATTCTACAGTTTAATAAGAAAGACACATTTTTATCATTATTCTTTTAAACCTCTAAGAAATAAATGAGATATAAATTATGTAAAATGTAAATATATCATGCATCATCATCAGCCGATAGACATCCTCTGCTATAAATGTATAATATCAAGTAAATAATTTTACATGCAAAAATTTACAAAAATATTGACATATAAATAAATTTTCAAATAACATATGTGCCACAACCTTACCAATTAAACATGTAAAGGCCAAAACAGCTAGCAAAAATTGCATAAACCATCCATATGTGTCAGTTAGCGCATCTTTTGAGCAATGAAGCTCAGACCAATAAATATAATCTGAACTATTATTCATTTTTCATATCTGTTTTGCAATTCTGGGATGTATTACTTAGGAATAAAACAGAAAATGTTCTATTTTCAATTTTAATAATATGATTAAAAACATCACTTTTTAGAATCACTAAAAGGTGTACTTTTCTATTTAAATATAAATAGTTTATTGGATTTACTAGAAATATAACTTCGTACTAAGTTCCAAAATTTAAGTGACATTGACAATTAAGTTAAAAATATAGAATATATTATATTTAAACAAGATCACGCAATTGGAAAACATTATTATAGAAAAGATTTTTTTTGAAAAATTAAATACTTGATTTATTTACGTAGATTAAATGTAATTTATTTCACAAAAAACTTTCCAATGTCAATATATCCCTTTATTATAAGACATTTATTTAAAGAAATATTATATAAATTTTATTAAAAGTTTAAGAACATGTAACATAGCAAACCTTTTATAACGGATCATTTATCAATATTTCCTTTAAGTTCATATTTATTTTAATTTACAATATTCTTTCTACTCATTCGAATTTATTTTAGTATAACGTACGTAGTTTATGTTAGGCTTATATTTAGCTTTATGATTTTGAATTTGATTTTAAAGCAAGAAAATAACTACAAAACGTATACGAAAATGATTTTATAAAAATTTTATTCTAATAAAACGTATAACAAAGTTCACACTATCTTAATACTTACTTTTATACTTTGCTATTATTATGTTATTAAAATTTCCTGTTCGTGGGCAACATTTAAATAAACAAAACTACCACATAAAAATTCCCGTATTGCTACCGTTGTCATTTACTATTGCCGCCATTTTTATTATTTTGTGATTCAGAGATTTATTTCCAGTGTTGAAATAAAGCATCTCCATTTAAAAAACTAATTATTTATCATTTTGTGCTGTTGTCTTATTTCTGGCGGTAAGTTGATTTATACTTAAATAGTGTGGATTACTTCGCATATTTCTTTCTTTTCCAATTCAGAATATCGATTATTTTCGACCGGCTTTTTACGTCTTTCTCTTTTAGATTTTTGTTTTTTTTTGTCTTTGTTTGTAATTAGTGTACATACATGATTATTACAATAGATGTAGTTTTGTTGGTTATGTTTATAAAATACTTTTAAACTGTGTTCACTTAAATTTTACGAAAAACGTGAATATCGTTGTTTTAATTTAGAATAGGATAAAAACGTTAATTGAAAAGTTTTAGGGCATTATATTGCTTCAACTATATAAAATTATTTCATAGATATGAGCAAAGACATTAAAGATTGTAAAATAAATTATCCAATGCTTGTTAAAATCTTGAAGTGGTGCAGTTAAAGACAAATGATTTCAATGTAAATATAAAACTACAAAAGTTTAAGTTTTTTGAAAAGATGTTGCTTTTGTATTTGTTTTTGTTTATTATACTAGTTTTATTGAATTAAAAACAGAATAAGGAAAGGTGTTCTGTTCTTAGGTTAGGTTTCACTGTCTATGATAATCCCTTTTTTCTGGGATATATATGAATTAAGGTATCAACATTTTAAAAGATAAAGCAACAAATGTTTATTCTATACAGTGTAAAATTATTTCCATATAAAAGATGTCAAATAAATCTACGCTGCTACTTGGAATGTAATTATTATGTACAAATAACTCCTAAAATCCAAAGCATTGACGCCTATATAGTATAATTGAGAAGTTACCTCATCCTATCAATTAAACTTATATTTAAATGTGTTGGTGTGTATTTATTATATTATAGCTAATTACTTTAATTTTATTATGCAACCGTGTATTTAAATTTTAAAATGGTCTTAGTTTAAAAACATTGTGAATTATTGCAAAAGTTAACAAATTTTTATGTTAAAATGTAGGTAAAATGCACAATCTTTAATATGTTTACTGTAATAAGTGAAATAATTTTGTGTACTACAATGTGCAGGTCGGTCGATGTATAAATGAAAATTAATTCTCTCCACTGATTTGTGATTTGGATGTTATATGTTCATGTTATAAATTTTAATTTTATTGTTTTAAATGTGAACTTTATTCAAAAAATGTTGTTGTGATCATCTTTTGTAAGAAATACTCCTAAAATTTGAACTTCTGAAGTAAGAATTTGCTATCAACAACAAAATTATAGACAACAATTATGTTTAAAAGGAATAGGGTTCTATATCTATTAAAATAATGTCCCATAGAACTGAATGTTTTAACGAATTTATTCAATAAGCCATCAAGGTACATTGTCTGCGGGGACAATAAATACCGTAGGGTTATTTATTGGTTCGCGTGCGTGTGCCGTACTTACCGCTTGTACTGTGTTGGCCATTTAATTTGTACTTACGTGCAATACACACCACATGGCCATTACATGCTAGCTGTTCGAGAAAAAGTGGAGCCTAATTGTCGCCTCATCCCTTTCCACGGTGGTGGGCGGTTGGGAGGTTCCAATAGCTCATGGGAATCGAAAGTAGAACGAAATAATTATAGGTGGGTAGTGGGTGGCCGGTAGCCGGTGGCCGGTGGGTCGCCTTTCCCGCGCTCCGACCGTCAACAAACCGTCGCACGGCAACTACTCATGACATATGCATGAGAGCGGCTCCGGCGACGTCGACGGCGACGGCAACGCTTAAATATATAAGCACATGGAAATTGCCAGCAAAGCGAATATATAACACAAGATGTCTTTTCAAGTATGCCTATCGTGCAAGCACGCCCACCTCCCCAATTACACTCACGAAATGTCCGTCTGACTTTTCAAGTTGGGACTATTTTTACCCGCTTACTAACCACCGTTGGTATCAATTTTAAATCATGGAGCGGCGGCCCCACGGGGTGGTGGTGGTGGTGCATCGTTGAAAATTCACTTTGACTTCATTGTCTATCACGCAAAAGCCTTGCAGTGCACCGACTGCTGATACCTGTACAAATGGTATCATTGTACTTTTACTACTTGTAAGTCTTTAAAATAAATAAAAATAACTTTATTACCTTATATTATAATCACATATAAATTGTTATTTATAAACAACTTTAGAGAATTATAACATTTATTTAAGATTATAAAAAAAAATCATAACCTTCGGTACGTTAAGAAAGAGCTTTACAACTTATTACTGCAAATAGTTGAAAATTATCTATGGTAAACTTAAAATCTTTTTTAATATGAAAAATTACAATATTTCAGAACATATATTTTTTTATAATATTATTTGTATCAAAGCAGATTTATTTTTGTTATTCAGTTTAAAAAATAAATCCTTGTTCAATGACTTGTGTAGCAATGAGCCGTTTATCCGAGAACTACATATAAAAATTGTATGATTCACATATTACATAAAATGACTAACAGGTTTTTTTAATATTTCAAAAGATAATTTCTTTGCATCGCACACACTATACACAAGTTATGTTTACTCCGTTCCAAGTATACCGCCTTGAAGAAGTTATGATCGATAAAGCATCAAATATTTACGCGGTGGTGGCCAGCGGGGAAACGGAATAGTTAACTTTTATTTGAAAGGCCACAAGGCGGCGAGGGGCTAATGTTACCCAATAATTACATAACTGTCTCCAAAAAATTGTTTTCGTTCAGTCAATTATATATGACTGTAACTTCAATATGACCATTTCAAAGTTATCTTTTTAATTGCAACGATATTCAGATCTCATACATCAATAAAATGTATAACGCATTATTTTGTCAATGAGGGATCATCACTTCACATCGCTAATGAAGGATATTTTAAGTTTTTTTTTATAAATATACACGAGAAGTTATTCTTTAATTTCATAGAGGCAGTTAAATTTTCATAATACGTTTGTACAATGCAATGGTTTACCATTTTGACTCGTATAGAGTATTTATCAATATTTTAAATTCATAGTGTCCGTTAGGTTTGCTGCGACAGTATATAATATTCATGAAGTAGAAAACTCTTCATATGACATAAATTTCTAAGTGCTAAGACATCTGTTGTTTCTTCCACGTTTACGCGGACAAGGGTGGCGTGCGGGGCGCTGGCTTTTCAGACACCCCCGGGCATGTAGAAATGAAATAGGTAACTCGATTGCAAATACATAATTTAATACTAATGAAAAGTATCGAATATCTCATCATCTTCAACAGCTCGCAGCTGTATTCTCCTGGCCATACGCGTCAGCTCGATTATATACATGAAATGATAATTGAGAGATAGCGAGAGGGTTCCCGTTGATGGTACGAGATATTCCGGCCCAAAACAATGTGGTACTGGTGAAGATGATATAGCAGTCACCCAGGTATTCCACTGACTGCAACGATGACCTTCAAACAGTAACAGTAATGTTTGCACATTACCGTTTGGCGGAAATTGTTGCTGCAGTGATACCTAGTCTTTGGCAGCCGGTTTTATGTACAATGTAAAATACTTAATATTCTCCATTTTGCAAAAAAAAAAAAAAAAATGATTTATATAAACAGTGAATTCTATTATACAATGCGACAATAACATCTGCAGCGTGGTTGTTGTGGTATATGGCAGATGGAACGAGCCGGTCGGTTCTCACACGCCGTTGAATATTTGAGTGGTGTGCCGGCAACAAATTACAGGCTAAGTCCTCAGTCCTCGTGTCTTTTATAATTATACTTTTAATATTCTTTCAAGAATGACTTGTATGTATAATTAGGTCAGAGCTCCGTGATTGGTTGACACAGCGGTTGGTCGACGCCGCGCCATTTGTTGGTCACCTGCGGGTTCTCACGCGGCACATATGTACCTTGCATATGATTTTCACTAGTGCTTCAGCCGACCTACTTTCCAAGATATTTTGTGATGCAACCCGACCGTATTGTTTTCATCGTCATACAACCTCTACTTTTTTTTTTTTTTATTTAAATTTATAACCCTACTTACTAATTTTTAAACAAAAGAAACATCTGGTGTATTATTATATATAGCATCCAATTTTTTTTTTTGATTTATATCAACTAATGGATTAGACGTTAATTGACTATCATTAATTTAAAAAAAAAAAATTCAGTAACGATAACACTGTAATTGAATGACTGGATTATTATTTTAGGTCATTACATTCTGGGAATGGTGGTTAATTGTGCCAGACTGTACAGTGCACAGACATTTCTATACCATAAACAATAATTGCTTTGTCTATGAACATTAACCACCAGAGATGGTGACAACAAAAATCGTCGCATGTCCTCACGTGTAGTGTTAGAAGGTTAGTTTAGTTTGCTGATGTTAGGTCTCTGTTGCCGGAGACCGTCTACATAGATACCACAGCACAGTCCATTTCTACTGGCAAACAGTAGTGTTCTAACATTACTGTTTGTCTGTTTTGAGGGGTCTGTAGCTAGTGTAGTTACTGCGAGATTCAACATCTTATATCCCAGGTGACGAGCGCAATATGGTGCAGTATATCCATTCTAACTAGCATCACGTCGTTATGAGCAGGTGTATCACTTACCATCAGGTGAACCTCCCGCTCGTCTTGTCTCTAATTGTATCATAAAATTGAAAATTATTTAAAGTACTATCAGGTTTCTATTTCAATTTGGCGTACTGAAATGAATGTCTTTGATTATAATGCAAAACGTATGTTAGATGTTTTATAAAATTTTATTCATCGATATCGACAAACGTTATGACAACTTTGTTAAATGCTATCTTATAACTTCTTTGTACGTATTTGTTGATGGTCTGTTACCTAGGTAACCATTGTCTTTGACGTCGACTCATCGGCGGGCTATATCGGCTATTGACAAAAATGTACCTACGTATATAACGTAACGGTCGATAGTAGTTTGCATACATAACAATATTCAGAAGGATTATAAGACAGCGATTTGATTTAACGTTTAACTGTTATGATATTTCTAACAAATAGAAGACACTCTATGTAATATATATACTCGTATATGTTTTATAGCATCTGGATATGTATAGCCAAAGATTGGGCTTGGAGAGGCTCATGTCCACTGGTGAACTGCCACGGGCTAATGATGATTATTCCATTGTAGCTCCGGATTAGGAAGAATATCGATGTATTTATTTTTGATCTGGTGAAGGTAGCGGGAAACCCGAAAAAGCTGCCAAAACTGATCGATGTGGGGATATTTAGTGAGGTCTGTCTCCAGCAGTGGCTGACGATGATGATGATCAAAGAATGAAAGATAGTTTGCGTGGTTTTGTTATACTCCATACGTTATGATATTAAAATATTGTTTAGTCCCAATATTAATATGATAAATGTAAACGTTGAGTAGGGATCAAATTGTTGTAACTTTGTGAGGGTATGACCTGTATAAAACGATGTCGTATGTCATCATAATCAATGGGTAGTTTGGGCATTGTGTTACGAGTCGCGACATTCGGTATCGAACCGGACACGAAAGTTGAAATAGAATATTTTCTTTGTGATAATATACGAGTATTATCCGCACATATTTTACTAAACAGACAAAATATTAAAGTATTACTAACTTTATATATGATTTTTACTATTCTGTTGAAAATATGATTAGGAGGAAGTTACAGTATTTATAAAGGTTAAAATGCATTGTATATTGTAAATGGTGGTAGGTTTCTGTTGCCGGAGACTGTCTAGGTAGGTATTACTGTTGCTTCTATTTCTGCCGCCATACAGTAGTATGCAAACATTACTGCTTACCAGTTTGAAGGAGTTTGTAGCTAGCGAAATTATTGAGGTAACGAAATTTAACATCTTTCGTCTTGAGACGAGCACAATGTCGTGCTGTTTATATCATAATAACTAGCATAAGGTTTAGGCTTATCACTTACAATCAAGTGAACTTTTCGCTCGTTCGTTATCGAATAACAAAGAAATTCGACAATCAGGTGAACTGCTCATCCGGTGCCTAAAAGTATATGTAGTTGGCTTTCGTTGCTCTTTGAAATCGAAAGCGACAAAGTTTACACGAGTAGCAGTATCCCTGAAGAGGTTTTAGGCATGAAACGGGGTGTCGTCTTGCGGTGCGAGTCGTTAAGTCGTCGTTTCCGGGGCACAATGAGAGGGTAGGGTAAGGGAGGGGGGTGGTATCGACGGGGCGGCGCGTAGTGCGCACGCGCGACGCTGGCGCCTAGAAGTCTCGCGGGCCCCTTACTAACGCCCGTGCGGCGCCCGATTGATGGCAGTCGAAGCGCGCACGCCTCGCGCGGCGGATGGGCTTCCCTTATTACTAAATACAAAATGGAACCTCGCGCCACATCAAACAACCCTCACTATTATGTATGTCTACTTGATAGTCACGTCAAACCAAAATCTACGAAATCCTCAGCGTCCTAATCGGTTTCTCTACTGTTCTAGGTCCGTCCCGCCCGATTGTGAGCGCGCAAGTTTGAATCATTGGTGAGTATTTCATTTGCCCGCCCTTTTCTTTAATTCTATATAAAGTGTTAAGAGCTAACTTACACGTGATTGCAAAATAAATTACGTAACCTTTTATACTTATATTATTAGTAAAGTCCGAAACAATTTTTACATGTAAAATTTTAGAGTCGAAAGCTGGCATATATTTGTCAGTTAACTTTTACTACCTTACAGCAACGGTCGCAGTTAAACGCAGATGGTAAATAACATTTGGTGTGTAGCGTTTTGCTTGTTTTTTTTTTTTTTTTTTTTCACTATATTAAACATGAACGCCTTTGTGAGTTGTGCACCTGTCCTTCATCGAGGTCTTTTTCTACACATATATTTATGCTAATTGTGTGTGTAAAAATAGAATATTACATATTATATACTAATTACTACAAACTATAGTCTATATGGGATGTAATAATTAGTAATATTTGTTTTTGTCATTTTCTTATTGAACGGGAGCGGTTTAAAAAGGGGTGTTTATTTGCAGGTATTTGTTGAGTTTAGATATAGAGGGTTCTTTGTGTGGCAAAGGTGCTCCCGTCACCGCGGGTTCTTTGGGCGTGCACCTGTGGGTGCCACTGACCCCTTCCACCTGCCACTCACCAGTTAGCACAGCTTCTTTGACGTGTTTACGTTCTAAACATACCTTACAATAAAATTATTAGTAGCAGCACATTTGTCTGATGTTTCTCCATAGGAATATTTTATTTGTAAATATTTTCAAGTCGCCGTACAAGTAGGTTTTCTGCCTTTTGTGATTCATAATGGCAATTTTTATTTTCTGGTAACTACTGTACTGGTGCTAGGTTTCTGTTGACTATTTATATAGCATCGCAGATCCCTTTTCTGCCGCCAAACATTTGTGTGCAAATATTGCTTTCTTCCGGTATATAAGCCGGTGTATTTAGTAAAATTACTGGGGTAACAATGTGGTGCAGTGTATACCATCCGAACTAACGCCACGTTGTTATAGCCAAGTCGTATCACTTGCCATCAGGTGAACAACTATTTTTGAATCAAAAATGTTTATCGCTTGACCACGATCCCGCCTGAAACGAGGTAGAGTGGTGGTCAATTACAAACACTTGATAAAATGGCTCGATGTGGTATGTGGTGGTAAAGCGCTTTTCTCTTGATGGACCGAGTCGTATTTAAACAGTAACAGCGACGCCGGCAAGTTGTTCCACTTTGCTGTTGTTCTGAATAATGTTGAGCTAAATCTTTGTTTGCCAATTGGTGATGTTTGCAACATAGGTGGTGACGGATCTCACACACCACCGTCACATCGCGATGTGCGTCTTGTCGACTTGTGGTAAAAAGAGGATGAGGAAATTATATACGCATACTCTCCAAAATGTATCGTCTAGAACACCGCGTGACTGGGCTAGACTACGTCTGAGTTCACGAATTTCCAGTCTAGTTTTAACAAGTTCTTGATCACCAATAAGCATCCTGGCTCGCTTCTCAACGATATCAAGTTCTGCTAGATGAGTTTTTGCGGCACACAATTATTAGACCTTCGTTCTATATAAAGTCAAAAGCTGGTCCGATGTGAATACCGTCTTTTTACATAGTCAGTCATAGTCCAATCGAAAATATAGTCTGATATATATACTTAGTATAATCTAAAACAGATTGTTTTCTGTAAAATGTATTTGTATAGTCCAATTAAAAATAACTACAGTGCATTAGGACAAAAATAGCAATATCATAGATTTTGGTCCAAATGCATCTTTGGTCATAAATGTTTTATATAGAAATATTTGTAACTGAAATTTAAATTGCTTAGAATATACGGTCTACAACTAATGTATAGCTTAAATGGAAAATTATTGTAAATATACTGTGATCTGTAATGTAATGAGCTTTTCGCGGTAGACGTATGTGATGGGAATTGACAGGTTCAGATGAATTGAAATGTACTATCGCTACTCCACTCCTCGGTGTGACAGGCTCGTGTATGTCATCTGTTTGATACATTAACCTAAAAATAAAAGTATTTATTTTGAATCTAATTCGTATATTTACATAATGGATATCTTTGTTCAATTATCATCACGATCCTAAATATGGATAGACCACTGTTCGACATAGGCTTTTCCCAAGAATTTCCACATCGATCAAGTTGGGATTTAAGGGGGAGATTTGGGCCATTTCCCACCACGCTGGCCCAATGCAGGTTAGTGGTAGTCAGAGTCTCGTTTGTTGATTAGCAAGGTACACTACGAGCTGGTGAGGTTGGATTGTATCCTGTAAGATGTTGTGCAGAAACCTCTGGACATTGGTCTCTTATAATCTGTTCGAAATTATCTTTATTAATTCTATATCGAAACTAAAGTTATCTCAGTATAAAAATACCCATTTTAATATCTTTCTTTCTTAAAAAAAATTGTGGGTTAAATGGGAAAGGATCCTTATATCACCTGAGTAATAAACTTATCTTGAAAGTAATGAACATTAGTTATATATTATCAGAGTTTCGTCTCTTTATTGTATAAAAGATAACGTTTTGTTACAATAATAAATTAACAGCAGTCTTACTATAAATAATAGATTTAAAGGAGTTTATAAATATCTATATACGGAATATGTGTGGGCTGACATAGATTTCTTATCCTTTTTTTTCTTGCGTAAGTTAAACACTTGTCATCTGACACATTAACGCTCTTTAAGATATTCTGTATACAAATATATTTTTAAAGTTCTTTAAAATACAAATATTACATATTACTGTATTAATGGGCATATTTATCTATACAGACATTGTAACGCTTAAAATCTAATACTTGTCTATATATAATATAACTAGTCTGTAGCTTCTTTAACAGAGCGCTGTGAACACAACTATATGGGCTATTTAAAAAAAAAGTTATGTCTTGAATTAATTTATTAAGCTATAATCATAGCGAATCACCTTGAAACAGAAAGTTAGTTGAATCGATGAGATATAACCACTATTAATAGGACTAGGTCTCCGTTGTTATACTGTGTTCAGGTATGGACGGCGCTAAAGCTAACGAAATTTCTGAGGCAACGAGAAGTGAAGAGTGCTGTGATGCAATTAATCATCTTTACTATATAGTAGTTAATATAACTTTTCGTTTGTTTAATCGGCTTCCTCAGTATTGCTTAAGCAAACCTGCGTATAATGAAAGAAGCTTTATAATTGTTTGTCGGTGTGTAAACAATTCCCTTGATCGATAGGCGGGCGGCGCCCTATCGTCTCCGCTTCGTACTGCTTGCCTCTTGTAACTTATTGAACCGAATTCTTCGAATATACCCACGCTTGAACCACGGAATGATACTAAATTTATACATATCTACATTCGTGATTAAATTTTAAAATGTATTAGAAATAATAACGTAAGGTATTAAGACCTGTTTGTTCGATCGCTCTTACCGGAATATCACATACCATCATTTCGACTGATGTACGTCCACTGCTGGCCATACATGTATATTATATACTATATATTATATACGCATTAACCATTTGATTGTTGTATGAACGTACTCGGGAACAGCATTCAAGGACATGGGACATTCGCAAACTGTTTATATCCGCGTTTGGCCAATGTTCACTCTCTCGATGTGAGAGAAGCGGCCTTAAGTCCCAATAACGGGAACCATAACTGGGCTCACACTCTAAGCACGTCTAAATAATTTTATTACATGATTTAATTACTAACATTAAGATTTAGACTATGTGTGATTGTTGTAGACGAGATAATGAAACGCGATGCTTACGGTGACGACGGCCCTGTCCACAAGCGGCAACGGCAAACCGACGATGAAGTAACTTTTCTTATCCCCAGTAAGGTAAGATATAGATAATGTTATCACAATCGTTGAAAATTCACTACGAAACTAAAAGTGAACAGCAATGTTTGTTAGGTTGAATGGTGGGAGGTTCAATACATCATCAATCGACAGTAGCAACTATCAGGGTGCTACTGGTGGTAGATCTCTGTTGCTAGAAAGCGGCGTGTACCTAGGTCACAACCGAAGCGTCTATTCATGCCGCCAAACAGTGTACTGTGGCAAACATTACTGTGTTCAGGTTTGAACGCCGCTGTAGCTTGTGAAATTTAACGTTCACTTTTGGCGCTTGGTATATTATTCTACCGTTACAATGTGTAAGCACCATGAGGTGGTGGTGGATCCGCCGATCTCGTTGCTTCGTCAAAAAAAATATATTGGAGGACTTAAACACAGTAACACGTAAATTAAACACAGGATGATAAGAAACACATTCCTGATTATGTACGATAATATATTAACTAAGCTTTCATAATTAGGTGGCGGGGTCTATAATTGGAAAAGGTGGCTCCAATATCTCCAAGCTGAGAAGCGAGGTCAGTATAACAATCTTTAGTAAAGCTATTCGCGTACGTTCGAAACTTTAAGAATCCTTGGTAATACATATCCTTACTGTTCGTGTAATAAGATTCTACGTAATTTCCGACGTGTATTTATGATTTGTGTGCTCTTTTAATATTTTGCTTTCCATTTATTTTACTCTAATTACATTATTTTTCTTTAATGCCTTTGAACCATTGAAGATAAGGTGTAACTAAACCATATTACTTTGTCTCAAGGCCTGAAGTAAGTAAACTCCTGTACAATTAACGTGCTCATGAACATTAACAATTTACCGCCACAGGTTTGTTCAATCGATTACCAAGTCCAATGACTAAACAGCACAGCCACGAGGGTGCAGCTTTCCGAGGGTTTTACATTGTTTACAATTTATGATTATAATCTTTGGTACTCTCAAGTAATTCTGGTCAAGCAAATAAATATTTTTATGATGAAAGTAATGATGCAGAGCGCGCACTGTGGCCACTGGCACGGTGGCACCAGTGTCATGCGCCAGCGGCCAGTCTGTAGGCTGTAGACAGAATAACCCCCCGGCAGCCAGTTACAGGTTTTTAACGCCCCCGAGAAGCCTCTGTGGCTATTTATGCGGCCCGCCCCGCGCCTCCGTCAACGCCTTTCGCTCCTGGCTACTTTGCGACTACTACGGAAACGGAAACTATCGAGAGATCAAAACACCGCCTCCTCAAATGTTTTATATCAGATTTTCTATCAACAAAATGTAATAATATCTCATAATATAATAGCATTTGGCAACTACAGTACAATTCATGATTTTAAATGAATTAAACAAAATTGAGGAAATTATAGATTTTGTAAATTATTCAAAAATGTATGGAAGTATTTGAAGTTGAAAAGTCTGTTGTGTGGAAGTGTGAAGGGAGCGTTAGTTGGTCGGTATATGTGTGCGTCTATGTGTGTGTGTGTGTGTGTGTGTGTGTAGTTGTAGTGTAGTGTAGTGTCGCAAGTGGCCAGGTGCGCGTAGCACGGGGTCCGCGGAGGCGCGCGGCGCGCCGCTACAGCAAGTCTTGGTTGCCGGTCCCGCCCCGCCGACGCCGCCGCCTACCCGCCGCCCCGCCACGCAGTACAAAGCCTCTATAACAGTCCCAGATTGCCCCGGCCCCGAACGGTAAACCGCCAAACTACTCTCAAACTATGTACCCGAACTTGACACCTTTATACAACCGTCAACAGTCAGGAGTTTGAGCAAACATCCGGCGTTAGGTGCTTCACACCCCCTATCCTCATCACGCCACAGGAAGATGCACGTAACTACGCCTCTAACGCTTCTTAGACCTGCGTCGTCTGACTTCACTAGCTGCTACCTACCTCCGTTGGGGTACTTGTAAACTCATTTACGAAAAGATTTTCCTCCTTACCCAGGAACACATCTCAATGTTTTAACTACCGAAGTTGTAATCTCATCACCATTATGCTTTGAACGTTGCCCGGAAACAGACCCCCTGACCGTTGATACGTTATTTCGATCATCATTATTGTGTTGAAATGAATATTCGGAACGTCAATAGAATGTATTAATATGAAAAATATTTTTCAGAGTTCTGTCTATCGCCGCGTCTGATACCGACACCATTTTGGAGATTGTGAAGGACATATTGCCGAGTTTAGCTGATGTGAGTTATTGCTGACTTAATAACGTGCAATTATATATATAAATATGAGAAAATCTTACTATACGTTTGTTAAATAGGGAGGTCCGAAAGGAAGTAAAGAGGATCTGGACGTCCGTCTACTCATACATCAGAGTCGAGCTGGTTGTATCATCGGCAAAGCAGGCGCGAAGATCAAGGAACTACGCGAGGTAAAGTATCTTTTATTTGCGAGATATATGACGTGTTTAGGTATTTTGATACACAGGACAAGTATAGAAGATTTTACGTTATTTCATGTAATATAAAAAAATCATTATATATAATTCAAACCGGAAAGGGAACAGTAACTTATTCTCAAACTTACGGATTACAAATTATTGCGCCATGGGTCAACCGTCGAACATTCATAAATGGCTACGGTCTTCATTTTTTGTTATGTTGACTTTTTTTATATACAATGAGAAATGTTTTTTTATAATTAAATAAATTATTACATATAACTAGTGCAGGCACTACAGCTGACCTTCAATAAGCCTACTCTAAATTCTATGCTAGATAAACTAAGTGACGATGGAATTTTAAATAATGACAAAGTAAAATAGTACAAAAAGTATGCAAATGGTAGCCTGAAATTGTTTCTTTATAGTATCTATATATACAATATTATGTAGTATAGTATCTGTAACAGCATGACGATGTATTCATATATTTGTAGGAGAAATAGAACTTCATAGTTACGAAGTAGGTACGGTAAAAGACTTATTTCTTGTAAAATAACTACAACTACGATTCTTATTCTTTGAAATGATTACAAGAATAGCCAGAGGAATTAATGAACAAAATATGTGGAAGTATCTACAATCCTGGCTTTGATATACGTTTGATTACTACCCCATGTTTGACAGTTTTTTTTTTTTATTATACATATCTCAGACTTTCACGTCAGAGTCGTTTGTTTATCCGTTCTTAAGTTTCTCTTGCACCTATTGCCAATACTAATGCCATTTACACTTTGTTTTCTGGTTCAATGCGATACATAGACACACACCTGTGTTTTACAGTTGAGATATATATGTCATAGTAAAATTGCAATTCGTATATTATAGTTTTTGTTTGTAGAGCAAGGTACATACCTTTGTTGGTCTATAACATGGAATTAGAGTTAAAATTTAGACTTGAAATTAGTCAGAAATTATCCCACCCGGGGGCTACCGGCTGTCTACCGACCCCTGCCCGTCATTAACACTCCGGGAAATCCTTTAAGGGAAGGAATCTTGTAAAATCCGTTCTTACCTGACCTCAAAATGACAGAAGCATTATCTCAAACAAATTTTGAGTCTTGGACGTGTAATAGTTACAAAGACCCCGCGGTGTTTCTATGAATCTCTGGATATCTCCTATATCAATACGTGGATTTAAAAAAAATCATATTGGTTGCGTGAAAAGTTTTGAAAAACAAAGGATATATTGAAGGGTGGGGGTGTATGTGTATCCGCGTTACGTATACGTTTGGGTTTGTGGGTACTGCGTGGTGCCGTGTGCATGGCGCAGGTAACGAAAGGTGGTAAGCAGATGGTGGCACGACGCGGGCCGACTAATCATCCGTCGAACGATGCTCTGTTACAACAGAATATATGTATTTTTTTTTTCCATACCGGTGCATGTGTCGGATGCACGGGATGAGGGGCAGATGTGAAAGCAGCTGCCTCCATTCACGTCTTATCTCTATCGGCGCTCGCTGCTTAGAATTAACGCTTTCTGAACGTATTTCGGGAAACACTTTGTTTACAACACGGTAACTCTTAAGCACTATGTTTAACTTAAACTATCCAACGGGTGGCCTATCCTGAAAGAAACGATGATATTACCGCTCACACTATAATAATAAAATGGATAGATATTATTTACTTGTTTGCACTCGAACGGAAATACTTGCTGAAACATCAACAAGGAATCATATAGGGTTTGAGGTGGAATAAATTACATTATTGCATGTCTTATAACATCATTAAGCCGTATACCAAACTACCCAAACGATGTTTGCCGCAGTCCAAAAGTATGTCATCGGACTCATACCTACGATTAGAAACAAAGTTGAATATGCTTTATGAATCAATAACGAATAAGCTCGACTTGGTGATGTAAAGCTCCTGTCTACTTCTTTGTTCATTCGAAAACATGTCGCCTGAAGCGTTACACACAATAACATCGTACCTGAGTCAACAAAGACTAAGGCTACTTCTCTTTCATATCATTATTTGAATTCTTTCTTAATAACATACTGTAAAAAAAGTTACGCTTTTCTCTTTCATTGCTCACCGACAACAGCTGATCGGCAAAAAAAAATTCTCAACCATCAGCTGTTCCAGTATTCTTGTTCAATAGTATCACTGAATCAATTCGAAGTAAAATATACCTGTCGGCTGTATATGTGCGTGTAAATCTATTGTGAGATTTAATAATAAAGTCTATATACAAAATTGAGGAAATTAGATATTTTCATTGTGCGAACACTGGTAACATTGTTCTCTATGTCAATAAGTATTGTTTTGATAAACGTTCATCGCCTTTGTTGGTGGCAAAGATAAATTTCGTGTTGCTATTTATATGTTATATGAACTTCGCTCGCTTGATAGACGTAAACAAGAGATAATTACACTACTTTGTTGTTAGTGTAAATTACTTGGTAACCTGAGCCGTAGACAGCTTAAAAAGTTTTGTGAACGTGATATGACTAGGCCAGACTTACCGTAGAAGGAGACTTAGAGTCTATGGGTTTGCGAGCTTTTAAAGATGGGGCTCATTGCCTACTTAGCTAGCCAGAGGTGGAGGATAAGTAGGTGTTGGTCTGTTATTCGTCTCGTGCGGAGGAGGGTTACGGCCTTCTGTCGGTCGTGCCAACCATAGGTAAATTACTGTAGATGACCACCAATTTTATATAACCTTATCTTCCCCCCTAGAAACAGTTTACCTTTTTAAGATTTCCCGTCTGATGAAATAAGGTAGGTATTGCCGCCACCAAATATAAGTCAACGAACATTTAATGTGTTCTTATTTGAAGGTATTTGTATCTAGTGAAATTGCTGGGGTCAGGAATCTTAACGTCTCACGGCGACGAGCGCAATGTGGTGCTGTGTATATTATCCTAACTAAGAGTCACGTCATAAAAGTCTATATTTCTCGGAAGTAGAGCAGTGTACGAATAATTCAATTTATTTATCTGAGCTTGTTCTATTACATAATTTGAGTAATAAGTCTCTTTACTGGTTCAACTAATTTCATCAGTCGTTAAAAGTAAGGCCCCGGGCGCGGCTGGGGCACGGTCGCGAGCTGGCCGGCGACGGCGGAGCGGCGCGTGCGCCAGCTGCGCCGGCGGCAGGTGCTCGCGCAGCCGCCGGAAGGACGCACAAAAACGCGCGCACCTGGGCCCTACCCACTTGCACAATGCCCGCCATAAGGGCTCCACTATATACACGCTAAATAGAAATTTTCAAACATATGCTCCGTCGACCCAGCGCCAGCAGGTAACCCGCTCCCGGCCTCTGTTGTTCTATCCGTACACTTTATTATAAAAAATTGTTATATTAGATATCTATCTTACATTAGATACATATATTATAAACATATTTTATTTCTATTATATACTTTGCATAGAATTAATGTACTGGTGGTAGGTATCCTATTTCTGCCGGCAAACAGTAGTACACTGACAATACTGTGTTTCCGCTTGACAGGCGATGTTGCTACTGATTGAAATAATGGGACTTAATATCTTATGTCTCAAGACTATGAGCAATGTGGTATGATGTATACACAGCGTATATCATCCTAACACCACGTTGTCATGGGCAGGATTTACCAATTACAATCAGGTGAAAGATTTCATTCGTCTCGTTGAATAACTGGAACGGGGAAAGAATGAAGCAGATATATAACGTCAGTCCTTATTCAGACTAAATCATCACATTAAATAAATAAATATTTCTGTAGTATATTGGTTGTAGCCATTGTTAGTTCATTTCGCAATAAATATTACGATGTATTGAAAATTGTTTGGTGATATTAACTAGTGCACGCGTTTGTAATGGGAAAGGTGGTGAGTAACACGTGTTGGTGGGGTTTCATCCGTCGGAAACGCCGCGCCGGGCTCGGGTTACCGAGCACGTGACGAGAGGGGACGTTTTTTTTAACCTCCTTCCACTTCCTTGATTTCGTAAAAAATTTCCTAACCAACATCACAAACGTTTATATTTTATATTAGTTAAGTATTTATTCAGACAGTAAAACTTCATTTAAATGTTTGAGTGAACTGTTAATAGTTTGACCGTTGCCTTTCGACAAAGGCATCTTCTAAACATTCCCGCTCATCTCTCCCGTCGGCTTACTGAATCCAATCTGGACCAGCTACTTCCTTCATATCGCCGAATCTGTCTCCTTTTGCTCCTCTAGATATTCTGAATATAACTTAAGTAAAACTTGCGATTACTTGAAGTATTTTTAAGGATCGTTTCGTTCTCTACTTTAGGCAGTTGTAGTAAATATGCAGAAAAAAATATAAGTTATACCAAAACATAAAATTTCACTCGTAATTGATCTGGATTTTTTTTTTTATAACTTATCCAAGTTCACCGTTTGAATCCAAGTTAACGCATGTCGCCCGTGGCGTAATTACCGAAGGGGCTAGAGCGGGCCCGTCGTTGTGACACCGGCAATTATGGCAGCACGCGAACCCGCTTCCGTTTCCGATCGAAGCGCGCTCGCAGCGATAGGGCTTCCTACTGTGACACGTTTGCAGCTCCTGCATGTGATTTCATTTAATACTTTTTTTTTCGTATTCTCAAAACGGTTAATATTCGGAAAAAGAAAATGAATCGCGGTTGGTTTTATTTTTTACATAGACTTTCAAGGAAGTACTCTCATCTCTTAGCGATTTCTATCTGTATTGGCCCCAGTGTGTCCGCCTTCGGATATAAGTTTCTGCTCCATTTCTACATGCCTATTGATCTCATGCCGCTTGCAAGTAACTAAGTATTATCTTTACTCGACCAAGCGGTGAGAGGAGCGAGCTGTTCCCCTGAAGATGAACATCTGCCCATAACAACGTGGCGCTAGTTAGGATGATATCTACAGCACCGCATTGTCCCCGTCGCCTTGTGAGACATACGTCTCGCATAAATCTATACAGCAGTCTAACAGTTTCATGTATCACTGCTTCCGTTCTGTTATGAAGATCCGCCAGTCTTCGCTAAGGGTTGCATGGATGTATTGGAATAGTTGAAAAAAAAAATTGGTATATAAAACGCTACGTTCGAGTGTCGGCCTTCGCTGCGTAGGCGAATCGGAGCCTTACAAGTGTCGGGGTGGTGGGGGTGTATCACAGGTGTTCTACGGCTCTTTCGTGGCCCCCTACACTTTACTCCGTCTCGAACCACCCCCGGGGTCGGATGTGTTTTTAATTCTCGTGTTTGTTTAGTTAAAGCATAACATGCGCCTTTAACCCGGCATTTTGAATTTGCAATGGTTTCAAACGAGTTCAGTTTAGTGTTGAGGGTTCACTTATATATGTGAGTTTTATATTTTAAATAAACTATAACTAATGTATATCTAACTTTATTTTTAACTCGTCTACTGATAGTGTTTTTAGGGTAGTGAATTTGTTGGACTTGTTTATATGTTTATTTGATGTGTTCAGTAAGTAATGTCAGTTTGTGTGTGTCTGTGTGGTCGTCCGCTGCGGCCACGTGCCTCGGTCGATGGATCGGCGCTTGCGCTCTCATTCTTGTACCTCACTACTTGCTACCTATCGAAATATTTAATACAATTACATTTTGTTATTGAAGCACTTGCAAGCGATTCCCACTGCTCGTTGCCATTACTCGAGGGGACGGTGTGGACTAATTCCATTGACGTACCCAATGTTATTAAGGGACTGACCGCAAATTTCGAACTAAACCTTGATGAATTCATGATCTATATATGGATATGAGTAATGGGTTTTCATGTTTCGTCACTCGCGGGAAAATTAGTGAATATATCGACTGTATGGTGAACATAACTATTCGACGCCGGAAGATTTGTTGATGGTTATAGGCTTTCTATTTTTTGAGTTTCATCCATACTTCATCGTTTTATTTAAAAAAAAAATTTATAAACATTTTCAGTACGTCGCATTTATACGGTTGCTATAGTAACGGTTATAATAGCAAGTCATTTGCCGTTGCGTTTGTTCTCATGGAATATTTGAGACAGATATCTAGTCTAATTATAATATTAATTATAAATACTATATACCTATGGGATTTCCACCTATGTAGAGATTCATCACGATATCACTAGGACCACAAGGCCTAGATTTTGGTATAGAAATTTATAAGAATATTCCTTTTGCCGAGTATAGCTCAGCTGAGAACCGATTTTACAAAATGTTACCCCCCAAAAGGGTTTGCAGAGATATTACTGCCAGTAAAGCGAGAGAAGAACAGGTAGTATCTTTTAAAACTACTAACTTCTTTGGAAGCGTAATTAGTCATTTTAATAGTATTTATTACTCACCTTGATTTAGTATTTGAATTATTCTATTCTTTATGTATTTGTATCTATGGAGAGGCCGATGTTCAGCAGTGGGCGGTTATCGGTTGATGACCATGTACATACTTGTTTGTATAAACTTATATTTTTAATTACTTAATTATCTTCTTAACTTGTCTTATGTTGCAAACAAAAAACATTTTTTTTTAGATTAAATTACTAGAAAATGTCTATCACATACACATTGTACCCATTACTACTGAATAATAATAATAAAATAATTTGTGATAGCAAATAAGTAATATCCCATTGTCATGAACATCAAAAATTTCTTGTGAATTACTTTTTTTTTTTTTCTTGTTCAACGAAGAGACGAGACTAGCCAAACGTTCACGTGTGTTAAGTGATACGCCTGCTCGTAATAACTTGGCGCTAGTTGGGATGTTATACACTGCACCACGATATACTAGTCGACTTGAGACACAAGATATTGAATCTCATTACTCCATTAATTACACTAGTTACAGCGCCCTCCAAATCGGAATATAGTAATCTTTACTCAAACTGTTTGGCGGCAGGAATAGCTTTGCGATGGTACCCACCGGCAACGGATACTCTTCATCAGCCGATAGGCGTCCACTGCTGGACATAGGCCTCTCCCAAAGATCACAGAACAGAGACCTGTCGCTAGTAAATGAAAAATGTTTCGACCACAATTCTATAAAGGGCGTACAGTACTAGATGTATCGTTGTATAAGGCTGGTACGGTCTTTTTGTTTAGAGCAGCGGTCGACAATGTGGCAGTTGACAGAGAATTGTGGAATATACTTATATATACACTTTACCCAAAAAAAAAAAAAACACACCAAGAGTCGCTTATGGATGACCCACACTAAGCAAGCCTGTCCTGTGAGTGGCTTAATACATGACTTGAGTAGACAAGTTATGTATTAATATGCATTGAAACAATTGTTTATTATATTGTAGTTTTTCAATCAAGCTTTCATAATTTTGTCCTTAGGTTATATTTTCTTATAAATATATTAAACATATAAAAATATCTTTTGATAATTCCTCGGATTTGTTATATATTAGCTGGTCGATGTAGTCAAAAAGTTTGCGGCCTCTGTTATAAGACCATGATTCGTAGTAATAATATATAAAGTGTGACAGAGGTGCAAAAACTATATGAAATTAGTTAATTGTGCCTGCTAATTTGATGTGGTATAATATAGATGTTATACTTTAATTAGTGGTTTCGTTTTAGTTGTTTTGTCCTGTAAATAATTTCCGCGGCTTTGAGATAATTTCTGTTTAAAATAACAATAATCATTTTCAAGTACATTAGCTTAGTTTAATGCTTTGGTTACGGTTGTATTAATGTTCAAACTTTTTCAATTGAGAATCATAACTGTGTTACAGAAAACTGGAGCCCGGCTGAAGATATTTTCGAGCACCGCCCCGCAGAGCACCGAACGCGTGGTGCAACTGGTGGGGAACAAGGAGTCCGTCGCGGCGGGAGTGCGCGAGGTGCTGGAGCTCATACGACAGGTTGTATTATCATAAAACTTTACTACGTCACAAAATACGCCACCATTGTTGTCGTATGTATACCGTATAGGACCTACTTCAATGAGTGACCAGCCGAACAGCGACTTCTACTGCCAAGTTGTAGTATACGAACACTCTATTCTTGTCCTGTTGGGCGTTGTAGCTAATGAAATTCTTTAGTTAATTAGACAAAACACGTCTCGAATCGAGGAGCAGTTTTTGTCATCCTAACGGCGCCGCTTGTCTCTTCGTACGATTAAAAAGGTTGAATAAGGTAAAACATGTAAGTAGATCCTTTAATATGGACAAAACTTGTTTAAGTAAAGTTAATCAATATATATTTAAGCAGTATAAGAAGAAAAAGAAGAAAATTGGTTGTTATTTTCAATGTTATATATAAATTAATTGTTTAATGTATTAATTCGTTGTTTCCGTTGGTTTGGTGTAGGTGCCCATAAAGGGAGCGGTTCAGAACTACGATCCGCACAACTACGACGACTACTACGCGGACGAGTACGGCGGCTTCGGCGGCGGCCACGGTGCAGGGGGTCGGGGCGGTCGCGGCGGCCCCCCGCGCGCGCCCCGCCCGCCGGCGCCGCGCGCTCCCCGCCCGCCGGCCCCCCGTGCCGCACCGCCCGGCCCCCGAGGTGCGTTCAACGATTACGCCGGCCCCCCGCGCGGATACAACGGCCCCCCGCGTGGAAACTTCGGCGGTGGCAATTTTGGCGGGAACTTTGGTGGCGGATTCGCAAGGAACACCGGCGAACAGGAGACGCAAGTTACAATACCGAAAGATGTGAGTGTTTTGTTGGTTAGGCCGGCGGCGTGCGGGAGTGCGGGGCGTGCGCGAGTGCGTGCGCGCCCTAACGCGGCGAGCGGCGGGCTGCGGTAACGTGCTCCACTTGTAGTTGAACGTTGACGTCACCATCACCACCCCCACACAAGGCTCCGCACTTACGTCAGACCGTAATTTGATCAGGATCATAGTGCTGCGCGCACACCCATCCAACTTTCAAACGCCTTTTGACGGCTAACTCAATCATATTACATATTTCTTAAAAATCTCTTTTAATATATTAACACTAAAATTGTCACACAGCATCATTATAGATTCCACAATTGTTACATAGATAATCATTAGAAGTTTCAGAACGGCGTCCCAATAATTAGTTAAACCTACACAAGTCTACCCCGTCTGTACAAACTATTCTAGCTTACCTAGCGCTCACGAGCACCGCTCTCCCCCACCTCATTACCGCATGCGCGTACTCATCGCTTTTATAAGCGAGGGTGGTGTTCATCGGTATTAGGTGAGTCAATAGGATCACCCACGTGCTAACATTGTTATTATTTAAAGTATATACCTTTTGTTTGCTTGGTCCGCAGCTGGCCGGCGCGATTATCGGGAAAGCCGGGTCCCGTATCCGAAAGATTCGCGCGGAGAGCGGCGCCGGCATTGAGATCGGCAAACAGCTGCCGGACTCCAACGACCGCATCATCACTATCACCGGCACACCACAACGAATACAAATGGCGCAGTATCTCCTGCAGCAGAGGTGAGCCAGAACACAGAAACATCAACACTCTAGCTTCAACAATACTTATGAATAACCAGAGCTTACAGTGACTCGTACAGCTACCAAATATCGACCATCACGTGGACGTCAATGGACTAAACCACATATCACATCAGCTATTCCCCAAATCCATTGCTTTAGCAGTTACGATTTGTTACAACTTTCTCTGCTCCAAATGCGCGCTGTAGTTTCCTTTTCCCTTGAATTAATTTATCAATCTGACATTGAGCGGTTGCTGTTCCTTCCCACACATAATGTGTATGTACTCTACAAATTACTTAACTAATTTATGAATAGGTAATAAAATCGATATACCCACTAACTTATTTAACATTGTGCGATAACAATTCCTTGCGTTTATTACTTTCTAACATCAGCATTATGGCATGTTCATGTTGTATTAGACTTTAAAAAAATTATGTTATCTTACCTGTAATGTGCTACAGTTATAAATTTTCAATGAGACTTAATTATATGTATATATATATATATAGAGAATATCGTCATTACTAATACGTTTATTTGGTGCTAGAATGTTTCAAGAGTTCCCCGACTTGGCTCCGAACCGCACTAAAATTAATAGAATTAATTGATGAGCAATAAGTGTGACGAGGATCAGATGCTCAGGTAAAACTTGCAATCCTGGGTAGAAGTGTATTAATAATGGGTAGACACAGTATCATTCGTATTTAAGATGTAGATAGTGGTCTTTGAAAATGGACAAATTAGAGCAAATTGTTTAAAGCGATAGATAATATATCGATATAATGTTATAAATGATTTGTTTGTGTTAAACGTGTGCTTTGTGTGTACTAACATTGTGGCAAATAAACGTTTTTAGGTGTGTGCAACTTTCCGCGTGACTAACGGGCACCCATCCACTGTTCGCGCGTTGTATGGAAGACTAGTGATTTTGTTGTTTGAATTGATATTAACAAGGAATCACTAATCTGCCTACAAAGCTGCGATACTCACTTCGGGCCGGAAGACTCTCCGTTCATGCTCTTCTTGTTGTAATCTGTTCTTTATTAACATTTACTTTGTATAACTCAATCATCGACCTCTCCAGGTAACAACGTCCAATAGTAGTGTACAAATATTACTGTGTACCTGTTTGAAGGGCGCTGTGACCTAGTGAATTTACTGGGGTGATGAGATTTAACATCTTACGTCTCTAAGCGTCGAGCACAATGTGGTGTAGTATATGTCATCCTAACTAGTGCCACATTGTTGCGGGTGGGGAGTACAATGGGAAAACAAATATAATGTCTAATTATATATTTTCTTTTTGTAGTGTTCACGAGAGCAACCCTAATCTCGGCCGCGGGAACTTCTGATCATCGTAGCATTTGATTATAAGAAATATACTGTTAATAAGTTTACACAATCACTACAATATACAATGCACGCGGATGTCTTTATATGCGGTCGTTAATTTTCTTCAAGCGAAGGCAGCATCGAGGCTCACTTTTTAGTTATTTGTTATTAAAGTATAATGCTAATAATCAATAGAATTTAATAAAGAAGCAATACAATTAAAACAAAATATTAATTTCATTATAATAATGGCAACTCTCCGTTACCGGAGACGGCCTCGTTAGGTACCATCGCAGCGCCGGTCCCTGCCGCCGAACGGTACTGCACAAACATTGCTGTGTTCCGATTCGAAGGGCGCTGTAGCTGGTGCATTTACTGGTGTAACCAAACTCGACATCTTGTGTCTCAAGGCGGCGAGCGCAATGAGGTGCGGTACAATGTATGACATCCTAATTAGCGCCACATTGTTATGGGCGGGCGTACCACTTGCCATCCGTTGGACTTCCCGCTCGTGTCGTCGGTTCGTGGTATGAAAGAAATAACAGCATTTATCCATGTTTATATGATGGAATTTGAGTATGAAATAATTTCTGTTACATCTTATATATTTTTAAGTAATAGAAAAATAGATATTAAATAAATAGTTTATTTTGTGGATATTCGTTTTATTGTTATGATTTCCTCGGGTACTCTGTCCAAATCCCATGATTTGTTCATCAAGAGTCCATTAGTAAACATAGACAGGGGAAGAAATGGTTTGACAATATAAAGAACTGGACATTTTTTGGAAAGAATAGCTGAAGACTGAAGTGGTTCCATGTTCTATTTGAATTTTGAACATCTTTTTGTATATGCAAATACTCTTTAAATAAATGAATAATAAAATAGTGTCATGTTTAAGTGAGTGGCTTTTTTGCAGCTGAAGTCGAGTTCACCAATTGTGTAGTTTCTAATTCTTGTAAATAAATAACGACGACGACAAAGTCGTTTCGTCGTAAAGCTAGTATGGCTAAAAGTGCTATGACTAACCTTAACAAGATCTGGAGAAATAGAGATATTCGACGCACCACTAAAGTGCGCTCGGTTCGAGCTCTTTTCTTTTCGGGTGTTCTTGTATGGGTCCGAGACGTGGACTATGAGAAAGCGCGATAGGGAAAGCCTTATCGCGCTTTGATTGATGTCTTCGAAATATGGTGCCTGCGTAGGCTTCTCCATAAACCATGGACAGCCAAAAGAACGAATGAATCCATCCTAAAAGAACTCAAAATAACCACTAGGATCTCCTCAGTATGTCAACAAAGAGCCCTCAACTATTTTGGGCACATCATGCGATTCCAATGGGCTGTTTCAAAAGGAGAGATGTTTTGGGGAGACTACACAACAGACGTGCTTAGGGAAGAGCCCCTACCACATCGATAGAAGCGGTCATAAATGCGATGGGTGGCCGTATACATCGTGCGGTCCACTCTGCATGTGACCGCACTTAATGGAGACTGTTTTAGCGAGGGTACGATCCTCAGCAGTTAGGAAGCGACGAAGAAGAAGAAATATATAACGAGTATTTCTAATAGTACCCATGTATTGCGTACAATTCACTTTACAACGGTAAAAGAAATTAAATATTACTATGTACAATTAACTTCGCTGTCATAATAATCTAAGTGATTTCTACTGCGTGACGCCTTTTACACTTAATCGATTGTTTGAAGGCGCCACACGACACCGCGCTCTTGTTTCCTTCAACGCATTGTATAAATAATTAATAACTCGACATTTATTACGAATATAACCGACAGATTCAATTGCTTAGTCTTCGAGTGCTAGGTGAGAGGACGATGACGGAATAACAAAGAACGTCTGTGCAGAGCGGCGTGATGACAGCGGTACTCTTGTGGTGATGGATACACGCCACAGATATACATTTACAAAATCATTATGGGTAGGCATAATTTTCTGGTGAGAGGTCTCTGCTGCCAGATATCGTCTGGGTACGCACCACCGCAGCGCCTGTTTCTGTTGTCAAACAACTGGGTTTCGGTTTAAAGGGTTCTGTAACTAGTGAAATTACGGGAGTAGCGAGACTCGAGATATTATGTCTCGAGGCGACGAGCGCAATGTACCGCCACTTTGTTATAAGCGGGTGAATCACTTAATATCAGGTGATCGTCTCTGTAGTATAAAAAACCGGATAAACGCTCATAAAATAAAAATAATTTAATACGACACATTTTTGATACATAATAATAATTGAAGTTTAAGCAACTTTCAAAAGGTGAATAATTTGAATGTGTCATATAAAGACATGGGTTCACATTATTGTGTCAAAAACGATTACAGGACTTTGGTAGAATAAGGATAAGGTTTCCATTCAGACTCCCAACTGCTTTTTAAATGAAAATATTTTAATTAGTGCCTTTAATATATTATTAATATCAAGCTTTACTTTTCAATTGACTTGTGTATGAAAAAAAACTAGCATCTGATATATTTAAACGTAGTTTCTTTATAAACATGACATGCATTGAGCCTGTTCATATAGTGTTCTTTTGTGCTAATGTTCTAAATCTTTATCTTGTGATAATCACTTTTTTCTGTCAACATCAATGAGAAATTATTACATAGGTAGTAGAGAAAATAGTCGACAGTGAATTTTTTCTGTGGATTGCTTCCATGATGCAATTCACGAATAAAAGCTAGAGCGTGCAGCCATTGTGATGGCATCGGTTTCGAATCTAGGCATGTACCGATGACTTTAATATTTATGAACATTTGTGAACTTTAGTAACAATAGTGAAATACAATCGGTGAAGCAATCTGAAAATAATTAGAATTTATTTTCAGTTGTGTGTGAAGTTACTAATCCGCATTGGGCCTGCATGGTAACTACAACCCAACAAAACAAAAGCAGTGGTTAAGTGCTCACCTTGGTTTAATTCCACATGGGATCTGTTAAATAAAACTTGCTTGACTTAAATACAGTTTATAACAAAGAATCACATTGTTGTCTTAAGGTATATACATTAGATATTACTGTTAAAAATCTTTATTAAAATATATCCACAATTTAAAGCTTTTTGATCAGATTGTGTTCAAAGTCCATCATGTTGGGTGTAAAGGTGGAACATCTGAATGTTCATGTTTGTCTAAATAAAACATGACATACACCAACGGAATTATAACACCTAGAATAAGCATACAGCCGACCAGGTGAAACCATTTCAAACCAAAATCAGCGCCATGTGATGTCAGTTCCTTAACTACCACAGCTTCTACAGACATTTTTTGTTTATTGGGTAATAATTGAGTATCTTCTGAAATAGCTTCATTTTGTTCAGAATCTGTATAAGGAATCACAGATGGAGTTAATGTACTATTCAACACAACTGTGTTACAGTCTATAGCGCAATCATTTTCCTTTGTTTCTGTGCTTTTAATACTATCATTTGTTACACTTTTTATGGTATTGTTTTGCAGTAAATTAGGTACGCTAAAATTTTGAATACTCTGCTTTGATGTTGATGGTACAGGCTGGGTGTCTTGAGGAGGTGGTGTTAGTTCAGTAAGTACCGAATAAGGTGTGACAGGTACTTTAATAGTTCGTCTTGCGAATATTTCATTGTCTTTGTGTATATGGTTGATTCTCTTTAGTTCCGAAATCTGAGAAAAAATGTTTAATAACACACATTTAATAAAATTATTATTTTTTGCTTTGTTTTATACATCCGTCTATCAAAACCACTAAATAAATAAATTGTTATTAATCTAAAATTTTTAGAATGAGTTATTGCTTTAAATCAAATGCTAACAATTTAGCATCAAATGTTTACAATTAAACAAAATTGTTTTATTATTATATGCAACGAACATATTTTAACTTACTGAACAGTAAAATCGTAGAGCAATGGCTTGTAACGTATCACCTTCTTGTACTTGGGCTTCAATAAAGTGGTCTTGCGGTTTCACCCTGTGTAGTTGTAACTCATTGTGTGAATCGTTAGACCTGTTCATATTTACGTTATTTCCAACCAATTCATTTCCATTTAGCATTAGGCGTGTTCTAAAATAGGGTTTAGTTTAAATTAATATGCTCGTTACCAACGTCTAAAGGTAGAGAATACGTTGCACTGTGCAGTTTGTTTCAGATGCTACACTCACCTTTGTTTCATGTTTACAAACTACAATGAAACTAATGTTTTCTAACATGACCTAATGTGAAAAACTTATTCTACCTTGTAATTTCTTTATAAATATTTTCATAAAACGAGACAAATCTTTACGAACAGCTGTTAATTACATTTGCAAAAATATTATTGACATAGAAAATTTTGACGTAGTTAATTCTGACAATTGCCACATTGACATGTTGTAGTAACACAGATGAGGTAAAATAAAACTAGAGTTTATGTCCATTCATTTTTTTTGTTATATTTAATAAATATTAATACTAAAAGTATTCAACTTATTTTAACTTTTTTGAAAAGCTTAAAACTCTAAAATCATATAACCTATCGAATATCTATAGATTATTAAAAAAACAATCGTTTATAAAATAGATTGGGTAGAAGGAGAAAAAATTAAATGATGGCCTTTTTTCATTAAAATGTTATTATCAAAACATAAACATGATATATAAATTAAATCCTTATTTCATCATTATCAACTTCCGACAGACTTCTACTGTGGGATAGGGTAATCTCCGTCACATTTTGTTTAATTACAATATAATACTTTTTTCACCATAGCGTTGACAATGCCTTAGGTCTTAGTAAATGGAATGAATCAATTCTTTTGCATGTACGTCGTCATTATTGCATTTTATTTTTACCACGTACTTCATACAACTACAGACAAAACTTATACTTCGTTAGCTGTAATTAGTTTAATAATGTAGACAGTGACTTTTGGTTTTGTAAAAATGTGCGCGTAGTTAGTAGTATAAATATACATCGTTTACTCCGAGTTTCATATAAATCAAAACTAAAAGCGTAAACTTATTTTTGCTCTTAATTTCCTCCTAAATAATTAACATATTTATTTGAAATCTATATAATCATCAGTCGATAGACGTCCATTGCTGAACATAGGCTGCCCTCAAAGATCTCCATATCGATTGTTCCCGAATATAATCCGGCGAAATGTATATAAAATAAATAAATTAATGAAATAACTGCGTTGTTACAATTTTATTAACTTCGAGTATTTTACATAACAGGTACGGAACATAAAATACCTTTGGTACTGCGCTGTAGAGACGGTGATTGCACACATGTATACTCTTCCCTAGTTACATTATGTACAAAAAATATCTGTTAATACAAAAACTGACTTTATTACAATCACTAAGTATAGGTAACGTTAATTATATGAATATTGTAAGTTAATATATAGCGTTTTTCAGCTGAAATATACATAACATGTTAATGATAAGTTATAAGGGTGAAAACAAATTGACAATGGTTTTGATTTTTCTGACTTAACTTTACCAAGAAGAAAATAATTTTAAACATCCCTTAGTAAACTATATAAATAAAACAATAAAGTACACAAATTAATCCTTAGAGCGCGAACCGCCGATCCTGTATTAATATAAATCGCCGTGTCGGGATATCGACTATTGCGCAAAGATTTTAGGTATCGATCTGCGGACCCGTCAAAGCGAGCGCATTTATAACATAAGTTAATAATATTCATAAATAAACATTTAAATTAATTTTTTTTTTGAATTTATCATTGAATTTTGTATTTTTTTAAGATAAAGTATTTTGTACTTCTTGCAAAATATCGAATTCGTCAAATAATGATGATGTTTGTGTGTGTTTGTGACCGTTTCCAGTTGATCCTCAAATTTTTTCACTTGGTAGATAACAAAAAATAGTACCTCCAGGCCATCCTAACTATGATCCGGTTGCCAGATTTTCCTTTCTCGTTGACCACGCCAATAAAGTCTTCCGACACTATTATCAACCTCACCGAGAATTGTCAATTATAGAGTTATTAGTTTGTAGCAAATGCAACTCGGTGATGAAGCAATATCTACAGTGTGAACACACAGGTGGGGAATTAACTTTTGGATGCTGTGCGATTCCATCACAAATTTTTGTTTAGGTTTTTTTTTTGTTATAAAGGCGTCAGGGTAGCTGGATACCAAAATGAAATAAATGAGCATGAGCTGGGATATAATGTGGGAGAAAAATTACTAAGTATCGGGGATAACCTAACCAAAGGGTATCATTTATTCACCGACAACTTCTATACGATTTTGAAGCTTGCTAAAGCTTTGCGAGAGAAATGTACCTATATCACAGGCACGATTAGAAGGAATAGAAAAAAAATACCCAAAGAAGCCAAAACAGCCGATGTTGGAGTACCCAAGTATTTCGAAAATAAAGATATTCTTTTATGTTCATTTAGGGACAAGAAATTCAAAAGTTCCTGGTCTTACTTGTTTCAACACACGGTAATATAAGTAACGTAACCACGAAAATGAAAAAGGGAACATTTAAAATAAAGAAAACAAAACCAAGCATCATAGAAAATTATTATAAGTTTATGGATGGAGAAGACGGATCAGACAAAATGCTGTATACTTGGATGAACGGAAGACATTAAAATTTTGGAAAAAAATTACATTTCACTTCTTCGGGAGAATGGTTCTAAATTCCTACATTTTGTATTCGCATAAAAAAATATCTCGATTACAATTTACTGGCTAAATAATCGAAAGTATTGAGAAAGAATGGCTTAAGATAAACAACATCCCAGAGACACCAACCAAATGTAAACAAAACATTGGTCTAGAAAAGTTACCAGGGACGAAGCTTTGCCGTTGTGTGGTGTATAGTAATAAAGGAGGAAAAGGAACGACTCGATTCTCGCTAGTTTGTGTACGCTGTAAGAACATGTGGGGGGAGTCCTCCATGGAGTTTGTGTGGGGAAACATTTTTGCCAATGATTTTTTTTTTATATTATAGTTTGTTTTCTCTTTTTTAATTAAATAAATACAGTTATAGTTAAAAATATATGTTACATTTGAGGAAAATATTTAAGATTCTGTGCACACATAACTAATAAAGTACTTTTTTTTCTAAAATCCTTTCGCAATTTATGCAAAATATGTGACTATTAGCTCAGCACTAAAAGGGCTGAAATAGCATAAACGAAAAATTATTTTCTTATATCAACTAGTATAAAAAAATAATTAAAATTAATGGCAAAAACAATAAATTAGTTATCACAGAAAATGATTCGTTATTACAAATGAATGAAATTCGAGGCATCTCTTACAAGGAATGTGCGAGTTTTAGAATTGTTATACGTAAAATAATATAAGTTTGATATTTTCAATTAATAAAGAAATTATTTTAGTACTTTCATAGCATATCTGATAACATAGTCAAAGATATGGCACTAACAAAGTCAAAATAAATCTTGAAAAACAATCAGGAATCAAGACGAATCATGAATATGTTCTATGCTCATAGTTTAACCATTAATGACACTTTACACCATAAACGTTACAAATATATCAATGAGAGCGAAATATATAAAACAACAAGCACTTAAACATCATTTTAAGTTAGATTTATGTACAATACTTTGAGAAAATTAAATATAGTTTCTCAATAAATGACAATAGTTCAGAGGCCATTGTAATTTCATGAAACACAGCACATGAGAATATTAAAGCAATATTTTGATTACAGCAGTTTATTTACAAATACAATAAAATAATAATTACCTGCTAAACTAATTATTTTCACCAGGAGTCTTTGTAGTAAAGGAGGTCAAGAGCATTTAGCATTAAAACAGTAGTTTTTGTTTCACTTGTCAATTAATTATAGAAAAAAAAACGGCACAATAGCCTTTCGAATGTTACTTAAATAAATGGTAGTTCAATTAAATAATTTCATAATGTTCACATTATATAAATAGAATAATATTTATATCTATCTGTCCATACATTAAATTAATGATTTTACAAATAAATAATTATAAAATAATACTATTTAAAAAACACGTAAATAAATAACACTAATTATATAAAAAAAGTAAACAGCGCCAAGAGTCACGGTTAAATAATTCGCACTAAAAGAATAAATAAAAAAAAATATATGATACTATAAATAAATCGTAGGGCGTTGTTTTAAAATATCACAGGTTGTGTGTTTAAAGACATATAAATATTATCAAATGCCCCCTTGTGGTCAATTACGTTAGGGTAGAATGTACAACAGCTCGGGCAAGTAAGAGTATGACTAAGGTTAGCCCTACTTGTTGATAAACGCGATTAAAGGAATCATCTGAGGGCTCTGATGGTGGAAGTTCCATAACGCTTAACAAAGGAACCCTAAGTAATAGCGAGAGTGCTATGGAGGTCTGTGGCTTCCATAGGACCTGTTAAGCCACTTTAAATGTGCAGAGGAGCGCTGGTGCATTCCATAGAATCTCTGGCTCCACCGACAATAATAAAGAAGGGGCGAATTTATTTGAGGTTGAGAAATATTATGAAACACTGATTTCACCCCAGAAAGAGAATATCTTTAAAAGATCCATTCTTAATAAAAGGCCAGAATGCACTTTCTGGCTAAGTAACAATTGATACTCTTTATAGATACACATTAAGGAATCTTATCGTTGTATACAATTCATAAAGCATTACAGTGAGCAAAGATAATTGCGGAAAATAAACTTTGAATACACAATTTTAAGTTTTTAAATTACTTAAAAATCATAACATAACGACAAAGTTAAGCAAAATAGTTCCAAATTTACTTTTATCAGGAAAACAATTACGCAGTTATGCAACTAATAAATAAAATAGATGACTTTATATTTACTTCTAGGGAATATTATGTAATATATAAAACATTTAAGTTATATAATACAGTGGCAATAATTATTTTTCCATACATTTAAATAGTATTGACTACCTTAACGATATCCAAATGTTAATTATCTAACAAAAAGACATTATTTTGTGACAATGGACCGAAATATTATGTGGTGAGTAGCATTTTTTTTTTTTGTTAATTTTATACAATAATCTTAATAAACGTCTTATAATAGGATTTGTATAGGACAAGCATCGTGGCAAAGTATCTACATGATGTCCGCAAATTAATCGATTCCGATGTTCGAATACTATAGATAACAGTCGATAATGATCTATAATGATCATTCAGTTAACGCGGTCACAGAGTAACGAAGCGAACGGATCGGACGGCTCATGCGTTATCGAATCCCTGAAAGTCCCCGGGCCAATTCTCCCGCCGTGCGACGCGATCCGACCCCGTGCACGCGAAGAATGCGTCCCCCTCGAATGGGTCCGACTCACGAGTGAATATGTTCACAGATTCCGATTTTTTTATATCTCTATGCGATTGCGCAGGAGGCTTGGAACGCAGCGGGGGAACGTCGCCTTCGTCCTCTTCGGCTATAGAAGCTGTCCTGCCTCTAGGCGCGGGCATCGTTGCGAAATCGTCTTCGAACATAGATCGCGGCGACATCGAATCGGAATCAAACCGGAACCGCGTCGCGGGTGAGTCGCCGTCCCGAGTCGCACGTGCACTGCTCGCCGATATTGGAGACGCTGTTGTCTCCTCGGGATCAAATGCGAATCTGAAATTTTACTTAACTCCTTTACATATTCAAACTTTATCTATACTTATTCGGAAATATATTTGAATATTATCACATAACTTCATATTAACACTAAATCTCAAACTTAATTTTTTTTCCTAGTGCTCTTCCACTGTAGATAAAAAAATATAAACGAATTACTTCCAGAGTTTTGTTACTACTAATAAATTTTGATACAATAATGAATGGCTTAAAAGCTGTGTTCTGAAAAGGATTTTCAATTTCTTCCTTTATTTGATTAAAATTTCTGTCAAACTCACCTAGCACCTTCTAAAGTTGAATACGGCGTTCGCTTCTTGGTGTTCGGTGTGGGCGTGTCTTGAAAGTCGTTTTCGAACGGTGAAGTGTGATCGCGCTCCCGGGGCGAGAAGTCGTTGGAAAAGCGATAGTCTCGACGGGGTCGGTCCTCGCGGCGGACGCGGCGCCGGGAATCGCGGCCCGATTCGCGCCCGGAGTCGCGTGAGTCACGAGAATCACGAGAGTCGCGGCCGGAATCGCGGTCGCGCGGGTCACGCGCGTCCCGGACCGCGTCGCGTGCATCGCGCTCGGCATCGCGGCGTGACCCACCCGTCGCAGGACGACGCCCCGGCCAACCCAGAGTTGATCCATATCTAGAATAATTAAATTACAATTTAAAAATCATTATTAAACAACGTATTGGGTTCGGTTTTAGGTTTAGAATTTTGTTACATTCGTTGGCACATACGAGTGGTTAACACACAGATCCTTTTCGCCTTCACCACGAGCCAGATAATGACAATGTTTGGACGTCTAGCCCGTATTTAGTCCCCAAGACGGGTAATAAAAGTATCACAATAAAGATCTCAGTTATATTCCAAATAGAGAACCCGCCCCTGACGGTAAAAACCTCGACATAACTCTAAATTCGCTAAGGTATTCCTTTCTTTTCGGATATATATCAAAAACACAGACTACGGAAGTTAAAATATATAATAATAATAGATTTACAGATCCATAAATACCTTACCTTCGCTCGTTAGTATCCTCGTTTTGCCTCATTTCCTGTCGTCGTCGGGTCTCACGCCATCCCAGAGATCCGTAGATTCTCTCTAAAACAGAATCAAAATTATGTGTTTTAACTTAAAATAAATCATTTTAACCTAAAATAATATTCATTAATGTATTTTGTTTGACCAGTGTCTTAGTTTTAGTTTTTGGACACTTTCTCATTGATATAATTGCTATACTAAAGCACTGAAAAATCCTCATTGTCGAAGCATATCCTGTATGCTATCGAGTGTTACTATATTACTAATATTTGTTAACTTATTTGAGATTAAGTTAGGAGGAAGTCTAAAGATTAAATAGTAAGATACCGTCTCTACGCCATCGCTGGTCCGGCCACCGGTCCCGTGGCGAAGAACGCCCCGAGCCGCAGCCGTCGCTGTAACTACGATACGTGATTATATTACTAACACGAAATATAAACTCAGATTTGTTGTAATATATAATATTTATGTTAACGCTGCAGAGGAATATATGATCATTGGTCTCTAACACAGCATATAGTAGTAAGCAAACATTATCATGCATCGGATTTAAGAATTTGCATTGTATATAAGCGCGAAAACGTCACATTGTAATGGGCAGCTGTGTCACATAGCGTGTCAAGTGAATGCCCATCTCCTCGCTCCTCAAGAAAAAAATAGAGATTTTTAGTCGACTAACTTTTGTTTTCAACGCATACATTTATTATGTATTACACATGTCTTGCTTAAAATCAAATTATTACTTACTCCTCATCTTCGTCGTAAGAATGACGAGCCTTCCTGTGTCTCTCTCTTTCCTTTTCCCTATAATCCTTTGACACGCGCTCTCGACTTCGCGAATCTCTGTAATCTCTTTCTCTGTTGTACGTCCTGTCTCTATCCCATGTGTCGTCCCTCTCTCTACTCCTTCGATCCCTTCTGTTATCTCTCTCTTTACTGACGTCACGCCGATCACGCCCGCTACCGGAGTCACGGCGTACTCTGAGCGAGTCCCTTCCATCTCTGCCCATATCTCTCTCTCTTATTCTTTCTCGCTTTTCGCGCGATTTCTCTTTCTCGCGTCCGCTCCCAGAGTCGAGACACTCACGTGAGCCAGAAGAATTTTGTCTAAACGAAAACAAAGAAACTTTCAACACAAATAAATTAAAATATTTAAAATCTTTCGTATTATTATGAATGCATCAGTATAATCTACAAAAAATCAATCTAATCTTTAAAACATTTTAATTGATACATTCTTTATCACATAAAAAAAATATAAAACTTTATTTTTATTTTATTTGAAGAAACGAAACAAGTGGGAACTTTAATTGAAAGAAATTACGTCAGCCCTCAAAAATGGCGCTCGTTAGGATGATATACGCTACACCATATTGTAGTCGTTGCTTTGAGACGTATGATTTTGTCCCGTTACCCTAGTTATTTCACTATCATCATCATCAGCCTTTAGACGTTCACTAACTATATCGCCCTTCAAACCAAAACATAGTAATGTTTGCATACTATTGTTGGCGGCAAAAATAGGAACTGCAGTGGTACCTTTCATGGTAGTGAGGAGCATTTGTTAATATAATTAAGTTTTTCTGTAAAGTTGAAACAAAAGAGGAAATATAAGAAATTTTTGGGACAGAATAATGACTGAGATATAGTAATGGATCACACGCGGAAGTCTAACCTGGAATCCCTGTCGCGATGTTTTGAGCCTGGTCGTTGCAAACGCGTGACAGGCGGGGGCTCCTCATCCCACGGTGACACGTCGCGAGATGACGAAGATGTTTGTACTAAAAATAAAAAATAAATAGTATATTACTTTTTCTATCCTCACTGCTAATACAATGTTTACACGTGATTCTGGTTGCTATTGAAATTACTGATATAAAGAGACTTATTATTAACAAGCACGACTGGCTGTGCATGGAGGCGTGTTGGTCCCCATACTGATGTATGGTAGTGAATATTGGGTATGGCAGAAGAAACATGAAAGTAGGATTTATGCTGTGGAGATGAGACGCCTGAGAAGTATAACTGGAGTGAAACGGATGGACAAAGTGAGGAACAGTGTGATAAGGAAGCGGTGCGGCGTGGTTGAAGATGTAGTGACAAGGTTAGAGAAAAGGATGCTTAGGAGAAAAGGATGCTTAGATGGTTCGGCCATGTTGAAAGAATGGATGAAAGAAGATTAGCGAAAGAAATATACAAGGTAAGAATGATTGGAAAAATCGGTGCAGGTCGACCTAGGCGGACATATTCTGATCAAATCGGAGATGTCCTAAAGAAAGGCCGGATCAAAAGCCCACGCAACCGACGAGCGTGCATGAAGACGCTTATGAAAGTGGAGGAAGCGAGAGAGGTGTGCCAGGATCGTAGCAGGTGGAGAGAGGTGGTCTACCAGTGCCAACCCCACTGGGAACGAGGCGTGATATATAATATATGTATGTATTAATTAGCCAAACTGCGTAATAGATCGGAGACAAAGACATCCTCGAATTCGAACTAGTGAATTCCTCCATCGAGGCAGTTAAATAATATATATGTCAATTAAGTATATCTTGAATTTCTAGACGACAAACACAAAGTGGTAAACTACTGGCATGTTCCACTTTTATGCTGGTGACGTTTCTATTGCCGCAAGCTGTTTAGATACGTACTAGGTACTACTATTAGGTATTTACAGCTCGTATTTATCGACTCAAACAGTATTTTACAAATAATACTTCGTTCTGCAATGAAAGGCGCTGTAGCTTGTGAAATTACTGGGGTAATAATACTTAACCAATAGTGTCTCAATGCAACGAGCATGACGTGGTGCAGTTTTTATCATTTTATTTTACCATCAATCGAATTATTTTCACCTGTCGTCCCTTCGTGGTTTAAAAACAAATTACATAGCCATGAGTTTGATTTACCATCACGAATATCCTGTTCGTCTCGCCATTTCATTGACTAAGAAAATAGAATAGCTCACCGATGTGTGTCCGTGTGTCGTGATGATGCCGGCGGCGAGTGCGCGTGTGCGGCTCCGAGTCCCGCGAGTCGGACGACCACGGCGACGCGCCCGCCCCTCCCAGCACCGCCCAGCGGCCCGTGCGCCCACCGCTGGGCGCCGCGACACCGCCGCTCATAGATACACCCCGGACGCTCGCACACTTTTCTGTAGAATATAGTTTGAAAAAATAATCTGATATTAAGTGATTTTATTTAATTTTCCCAAAAGGCACACCTTTCGTATCGGGCGAAGATCCGCTGCCGACGTCACTAATAGATCCAGTAGAAAGACGAGCCGAGGGTTGAATTTCTTCAGCGGGTACACTTTCTACAAGAGATTCCTTTTTTTCCTCGATTTTCTTCTCTACTTCCTTTTCTTTCACAATGGGACTTTTTCTGAAAGCATCTTCTACATGTGTGAAAGACAGAGAGCTGTTATCAATACAATCGAAGAAATCAGAATTGTCAAAGCCATCCGACTTCTCGTCGGATTTCTTTCTTTCTTTAGAGACTTCTGGTGGTATACATTCAAACTCATCGTGTGGAGGTTCAGTTATAGTTATTTCGCGTAATGCCGCGTATCTATCGTTGGTATCGTCTGGCTTAGTTTCAAGGCCTCCGTTTTCACGTGGCGATACACTGCGCCCTATTTTGTCACTTATTTGCAAATTCTTCATAACAGTTTTTATGTCTTCGATTTTTGCGTCAATCTGTGATGAAGGTTTTGGACTAACGGAACTTCTGAACATGTTAAATGAGTCAATAGTCAATTCATCGAGAGTTTTCAGAGGACTTCGAGCTGGTCGCTTTTTAATCTCGTCTAATTCCGGGTCTGTCTGCAACAGATCGTCTATGACATTCGTTTCTTCTTTAGCATCCGGTTCCGGTTTCGTTTCGCTATCGATTGGATCCAAAATAGATTTTGCTTTTAATTCTTGCGCCTGTATTTCTCTGAATGCTGCATATCTGTCGTAAGTCGGGTTCGCTTTTTTTTCAAAATCGTCAAAGTTAGCGACAAAAGTTTCGTTAGTATCTGGAGGTGCAAAGTTATCTTCGAACTGTGGTTGGAATTCTGCAGCTATCGATGTCAAAGACAGAACGGATTTATCAGTACTAGGTGCTGAGGCTGACGGCGGTGGAATGACCGACAACGATTTTTCTTTCTCCACTCGCATAGACGGGTCTACGTGAATATGCTGAAATGGCATTATAACATAATTGTGTTAAATATCTTATAACATTAGCGTAAAAAATGCTATAAAGCAATCACTTTGAATTTCACTGTTGTAAGTAAAGTTCACAAATGTACATAAATATTAAGTCATTGGTACATGCCGAGGTTCGAACCCGCGAGCTTTGAAATGAAAGCTGCACGCTTTAACCATTAGGCCAGAGAGCTACGTTCGCTACGTCACCAGATAAAACAATGCATTGTTCGAGATAATGTTAATGCAAGTCTCTAAACTTTTTGAGCACACCGGTTTTCTTTTATCGGTAGTGCAATCTTGCAAAGATTTCCTATCTCTGTGTAAAACAATAAAACCCCTTCAGTAGTCTCCGCAGATGCATTGTGAAAAGCTTCAGGGTATTAAGATACCCCGAGGTTATCCTCGAATATAACTCTCTAAAATAGTCATTAGTATTTGCTTAGGTTTTAGTTTAAAAGGTTATAGGACGTTCCAAGGAGGACTGTATCTCTCCTCGAGTATAGAACCCTAACTGGCCATAAGACACGCGTACCTATATATCGGTGATAACAAACTTAATTGTTCCTTGTGTAGTGTTAGGTGCAAAAAATGTATTCGGCATAATCACCGAGTTTGTACAAACTTACCGTTCTATCATTATCTGCAGCTAAATAGGAACGGAGGTATTCGGTCAGTTGTGGCAGAGTCATGGAGGACAACGTTGTAGCCGGAACACGTAATCTGTAATGTGAAGTATGATTTTTCAGCATAACAAACATGATACAAATAGTTAACTTATTTTTTCCCACTATTGACAGTCGGCTCCTCTCAAAACGAGATAGTTACGTCTCATCACGATATTTGTCTATCATTACAAACATGATGATGAGATGTGATGATTCACTGCATCACATGCATTCTGATCACATTACTGTTAGTACAAGGAGCAATATCAATAATTCAGATAAACTTTAGCAATCAACTTATTCCTCAAATTATTTTTTTTACTAACAATGGACAATATTTGATTTAGACTTCGTTTTTAAGTTATAACGAGGTTATAGATGGTGATTCGCTCAGAATACTCTGCCCGTCTTATGTTGACAGCCGCAACACAGCAGTGCTGTTATGGTGGTGGAATTAGAATATCAGGGTAGTAGATAGCCCGGCGGATTCGAAAATCTTGTCACCGACTAAAACGTGACTAAACGTAAACTGCACAACACGTGAACGTGAGATCGACCACGGGATCGCCATGTTACTAGTTAACAGCCTAGGCTATACGCTACGGGTTTTCGTGGTACAGGTAAATGTTATACCTTATAGCTAGTTCCTCCATGCTACAAGTGAGGAGTTGGCTAAGTGTGATGTCGAAGCGGCGAGCGGAAGGCAGCGGCGGTGGTGCCGGCGTTAAGTACTCGTCCTCACTGCTATTGGTCGCAGCTGACGATAGACGGGGCTTCGTGCTACGATCAGCCTGTAACAATTTGAGCATACACGTTTATTAATAATACATACACTCGATATTATATAGATTTTTTTTTTAATAATTAAATTAAAACATCTTTTATACTAGAAAAGTATTGTACAGCTTTTGATTGAATATTTGAGTTCCTTTTTAAAATATAATGAAAAAGGTATGTTATCAATGACGCCGGCCATAAACAGGTACAACAGGTATGCTGCCCTGTATTCATCACACGAGGGTAAAATTATTTAAATATATTTTGGTACTCACCAGCGGTTCTCTTTTTCTCGCTGGTCTGGGGAGCGGCGGGCCCGGTTCCGAAATATCTTCTATATCTGGATCGTAGTCGTGCGGCGGCCGGGGAGGAGGTCGTGACAAACAAATTTCTCCGATTTTCTTAGGTGGCAACGGGGGCGGTGGAGAGGCGCTTTCAGAATTCAGCCTCGAACTCGGCTGGGGCCGCTGCCGTACTGTGTTTATATCTGTTACCTGAAAAAAATATTAGTAACTTATCAACGGCCATAGACGAATCGAAATTTGTCAATATTTATTTAATTTTCAATAGGAATGTGTTAATAGAATATTAAATATATTTATAAATTATGATTTTGCGTTTTATCTCGGTTCCTATTTTGTTATCTGCTCATACTTCACACCTCGAGTCTCACCTGTCTCTGGAGCCGTGGGGACTTGGGTGCAGGCTCCGGCGGCAGCGTGACCTGCAGTGGCCCGTTAAACACGTTCCTCCCGCCGTCTAGATTGATATCGGCCTTATCTAAAGCGAGCTCTTTGTTCAATTTCGATTTCACCTCGTCCATACGCAACATACTCGTCTTCGAGAAGTCGTGCATACTAGTGAACGGATCGTCCTTGAATGTATCCGAAAAGGGATCTGTGTTATCAAAGGGGTCGGTCTCCGCAAATGGGTCCGATGCGAAAAAGCCCCCGGAATACATTGCCGGTTGATTGGGCTTCGCGATGGCGACCGAGCCACCAGAGTGTCGAGTGAGTGACGTCATCGTCGTCGTACCGTAACTCTCTGTCTTAGCTTCGACCGTCACCGGCACTATATCGGATATGAGCGAGTGCGACGGTACGAGATCTTTGAGCACTTTCTTTGGCGGATTTTTGAGCTCCTGAAAGAAGAGTTTTTTGTCAACGTAAGGTTTACTCCGGCCGGTGCCGAGAGGATCTAGTTCGGTGAATACGTCGCAAGTGATCGTCGTAGTCGACGTCGCGGGCTGGGTGACCTGTAACACAGGTATTCTCATGACAATACTCGACCGTCCCTGCGCTGAACACGGAAGGACGGAGCAGTGGGGAACGGCGGCTCTACTAACGACGCAGCAATACTGGTGCGGCATGCGTTACGGGGATACAGGCAAACGGCGAGGGCTTGTGTTGTTCGCGTGAGTAAAGTAAGACGGACATTCACACAGAATACAACAAGCGCGGATTTTAATAGGTGGCTGTAAAGAAAAGGAAATAACGTAAAGTGGGACGAAGTGACAAATAAATGTAAAGGATTGCCATAACAGTGCAATGAGATAAATAATACAGACAGACATATTGACAAATACTAACATATCATGCGACGAACAAATGACGTTTCTCTAAAGAATAAATAGATACACATTAACAATTGGCCTTGTTTGTTCCATTGCATATAATGTAGTATAACAAATACTAATTTAAAATAAAATAATAAAAAAAAAAAATAATTGCTACGCACATATTTATTACAAAAACGTCAACAACTTATGCTAAATGCACTATAAAACATTCAAAATTAAGTTACTTACTGATGGTTCAGGCAGATTGTCCACTAGAGACGCCGATTTGGTTTCGAAATCGCCGGTCACGGTACTAAGGTCGAAAGACAATGTGGAAGGTTTGTTGGGGCTGAAAGTTGTTCGCGCAGGAGTACTACGTCCGCGGCTCGTGGTTCCCGGTGGAGGGGGTAAGAGACCTTTCTAAAACATAAACAGAAACGTCTTATAAATACTACATCAATATTGTACAAAAAAACATAAACACAACACCCAGACCAATCAAAATTGCCATCGCTGGGATTCGAAGCCGTCTCTCACAAGGAAATGGTAAAGTCCCGTAATCCATCACTCAAGGAAAATACGGGTCCACCGATATTACAAAAAGTTGAATTACTCACATTAGAAAGGTACTGAATATTTTTCAAGAGATAGCTTTTTTTTAAACCTAATATTAAATAATCTCTATCAAGACACCCTTCAAACAAAAAAATATCCATTATTTGATAAAAGTATTGACTAATTTTTTTTTTAATTTCTTTCAAACATCTAGATTGGATCAAACTATATTTTTCAATCAATATATAATAAACAATTCACCTAAATCTACAAAAATTTAACTATACCTGCTTTATAATAGATGAATATCTATGAAGTGCACGATTTCCGACTTACCGGTGAAGGCCCCAAAAACGAGTCCCCGAAGGGGTCCGTGGAAGGCGTGAGCCCCTCTACTTGCGTGAGGCCTCTTCTCAACGAGCATAGCTCTTGTTCAAGATCAACCAGCTCCGCCACCCCGCCCTCTGCTCCACTATCAGAGCCTTTTGCTAGAGCGCTTGTTTCACCCGCCGATGACAAACTCTGTAATAATTATTTCAATACATTTTCTTTATTAAAACATCAAGAGAATTACTTTGAGATGGTGGTAAGTACGTTGCAGCAAGACCTTTAGAATTATTAACGCAGTATATTTGCCACAACCAACGCTTTTTTAACCGGAACTCGGTCATCGTCCTCATCATCGAATCGACCAATGGACGACTGCGTAGGTCTGGCTGGTTATATATTATATAGTTATGCGAACTTAAATATTAACCAATCACCTAAAAATATCATGATGAGTTTTATTTAAATCGAAGGGAAAAAGATAATCTTCAAGAGATCCTGCTTCTGTGAACTAAATGATGGTCACCCTCAATATGTTACCGGTGGCCCCTATACTGTGCCTAACCACGTCTATGGGAGAGCACAACTGTAAATCATTTATTTTTTTTTAGTTGCCAAAAACAGGTTATGTAAAGTATTTTTTTATTTATTTCATAAAACGAAGGAACGAGCGAGAAGTCACCATATGGTGAACATCCCTCTGCCCATAACAACATGGTGGTAAAATGATAAATAATTTACTACATTGTTATTGTCACCTTGAGATATAAAATGTTAAGCCTCGTCACCCAAGTAATATCACTACCTACAAAGCCATGTGAACCGGAATACAGTAAGCCAAGTAAGCCTTTATGAATCTTTAAAGCTGTCTAATTAATCCAATAAATAAATATCTCGCTTAAAATAAAAATCTTCCAATTGTGAGAATATAGGAGAAGGTTCACCAAACATTAAGAGTGTTTGTCGAGTTTAAAAAATACTGAAAAACCGATTGCTGTTTAATGACTACGTAGAACGCTTATCGATCATTATGTAAACGTACTTCAGCTGAGATGTTTTATAAAAAAATTCAATCTTGATAACATAAGATCTAGTAAAATAACTATTTCACATTATAAATATGATTGGATCGTCTTAATGATGTATCACAAGAAAATACACGCGAAAATAAAAATGGAAAGTACTTTATAGCCCTAAAGTTACTAAGGTAAACGTAATCTAAATGAAATAATGGATAAAGTTAAAAATAAAAAAAGGGAGGAAACTGTATATTTGACCAATGTGCTGACGGCGCTTATAACTTTTTTTTGAAAAACCTTTTTATGAGGCAGCATATGGAAACATATGGACTTCAACTTCTTCAGTCCGCTAATGCGATAATTTAAATTTGTATCAACTAAAGTCTTCTCTTACCTTATCTCTGCTAAAAAATGAAAACTTTGGCGACTGCAGCAACCGTTTCCTGGACATCATTAACACTAAAAAAATTTTTTTACACTATTCACGCAGATAGATCGCTACATCGAGCCACCGCGAGTACTTCGTCTACACGTCAACAGCTCGGGTGTTTAATGTTATATTGATAGTCATCACCGTTCCGTACAAACAAATTCCTGTAAATCGGTGTCATACTACAGACGGCACCGCGACCCGCCGCCGCGGCCGTACAGCCGAACAATACGCCAACGTCATCATACACCGCTCGGCGCTTGCGTATTGCCGTCGCCCAGCTCCTCTGCCAGCGGTCAATGTAACCATAAAACCATCCGAAGTCTCCGCAGACTTTGTGAAGCAAAATACGATATCATCGAAGTAACACGATACTAAAGAATTAATAGATCCTACGCTTTAATCGACCAGACTGCGTGTCTACCAGCGAGATGTATATATATATATATCACTCGAAAATATATGCTATTAATATATATATATAATATTTAAAAACAATTTACAGCTATCGTCTAAAAATAGTAGTAATTTAAAAACAAAAATAGAGGTACTTTAAAAATGGAAGAGTTAACAATGTATAGCTGTCAAAGTGAAAAAATGGCGTCCATAAGACAAACAGAATTTTGTGTATTACTATCAAATTTACGAGTATTAGCAGTGTTTTTCGTAGAATGTATTAAAAAAAATATAACAATGAACCGAAGACAGCGTTTTTGTATAGTTTTATATTAAATCTAATTATATTTTAACAAATTTTTTTTCCATCCTCCCATCCCATGTTCATGTAGAAAAATCATAGAGATTATGATCTACTAGTTTATATCAATCTATATATTTTCCTATAATCTAGTGTATTCCGTATCTGTTAACGAAGCTTTTACTCGTCAATTAGTCTAACAGCATTTAATTTATCTGTTTATATATTAGCAAAAAAGTAGCATTAGCCCTTTTAACTTTAGATATCTAATATATTGTAGATAAAAATAGACGGAACTGAATTGTTGATGAACACTAATTTCCGAAACTGTTACATTCATCTTTCATTAAAAGATATTCATAAAAAACTATTATATCATGCCATCCAATAATTAGATAGTTGTTATATTAACTTCTAACTATTAGATATCAATAATATAATTAAAAATAGATGTATATACTGATAGTTGGTTCTACCATCTGACCGTCTAGGTGGATAACAGCTCAGATCCTGTTTCTGCCGCTGGACAATCTAGACACATTACTGTGTTCCGGTTTGAACGGCATTATAGCTAGGGATATTACTGGAGTAACGAGACTTAACATCTTGTTTCTAGTAAAGACTACAATGTGACGTCATAAATATCATTCAAACTTGCGCCACGTCGATTTTGGCAGGTGTATCGCTTATCATAAGGTGAATGTCTCGCTTGTCCCATCTCTTCCTTGAATAAAAAAAAGTTGTATTTGATTATTATAATAACAAGTATAGGTATCGTACCTTAGTTTTAGTCTCAGTGACCGTACTGGTGTGTCGGACGAGACTGTTAGTGACGGATTTGCCCTCGAGCTGTTGCTTCGCCATTTCCACCTCCTTCTTCTTAAGCTCGAACACCACTTGGAATAGATCACGCATCGCTATAACTACCTGCAACAAGGTACTATCCTTACGAACGTGAACCTATACAAGCCTGTCTACCAGGAAGTCAAACGGTAGAGACATAAGTGCTGTGAGATAGGAGGAATAGATACGACAGTAATTTTTAAGATATAAATGTAAATTATTTATTACATAAGAAATTAATGAAACTAATATTTTTGTTTGTTATATAAAAAAAAGCATGAAGTCTTCAGGTTATTATACAAACGAGGCAGAACCTGCCCATAAAAGGATCAAGAGATGCAAAGAGGAAAAAGATCCAAGGACCACAATGTTCACACACTTCCACAAACAATGTAAAGGGTTAAAATTTTAATACATCAACATCTAGTATGGAGGTCAACATACTTGACTAGCTGCCTTGTCGGTTTTGATGCCGAAGAACCGGTGCCCGGTGTCAGGAGAGCCGAAGATGTAACCGAAGGCTCTGGAGTCAGTCATGTCTTGCGCGATGAACGATATCTTGTGTACCGGGTGGTGGTATAATGAATCCTGGTGACATTGTTACGTTGTACTCCGAAATCAATAGATACATCGGACATGCTCTATGGAGAATTCATTTACCACTTCCAAGTAATATTATAGTTGCCTAATTCAGTACCCATTCCATCGGATATTGTTCATAGCAACTGTTTGGTGATGGAGAAACTTTAAGGTTTTTTCATCAAACATCTTTATCAAAACAAAGAATATTCTCCAAGTTGAAGTGTATTAGCATTTGCTCTCTGCAGGTATATTATTATTGATACTACTATATTTAACTATCGTAATAAAATTGACTACTTACTACTAATGTAACATTGTAATCAAAGTCATGTCTATTGCCATATATAAGTCGGCAATTGTTAGTGCTATCGGGAATCTAACCTAGTGTTACCAATACATATACCAATTGAGAAAATGAAAAAAACTCATCTTTGATCTAAATGATAAATGCAGTATATACGTAGAATGATAAAGGAATATCTTTTGACGTCAGCGGAAACGATGATGCATGTTTATTTCTTATTCGCCTTGAGACGTGTTCCTGGGGTTGAACATCTCCATTTATCGAAAACAATGTATTTTGTTCAATGCGAATGAACTTGATATAATGAATTAACCTCAACTCACTGTACGGAGATGTTTGTATATATTCTTATTGGTTGCTGTAAATCATCTTGCTTTAATCATAAACACTAAAACGATCTACGAATACGTATTATAGATCCATTGAACACATCATTTCTAATTTATCTTAAATTTACGAGATATCGTTTGAACCGGAAATAAATAAATCGTTTATTCAGAATACAATGTAGTGTACTCTATAATGTTTAAAGTTCTGTAGTGTAAACAAAAGTATTTCTTTTTTTATTATAGATGGTACGTCTGTTCAAAACAATGTCTACATATTACTGCTTGGGTACAGAAACTAGAGATGCTGTGGTACCTACCTAGACCCACTCTGTCAAGAATATAAACAGGATGTAATTTTTGTTATTGAAATGTAACGTCTGCATATTATTTTGCTAGATAATTTTTTTTTGATGATATCGGCGCTAGCGTCAGAGTAACTTACCCCAGTTTTATCATCCCGCAAACGCAGCCCGTCTATAGCGACATGGACCTGTATTCTTTGCTTGTGCTCGCCGGCCGCTCGTATCGCCATCTTCAGGTCGGCGAGCGCCTCCTGGCACATCCTGTCACCGCGGGCTTCCGGCACTTCTAGCACGCCTATCAGCTTCGCCCGGAACGAGACGCCTTCGCCGAGGAACCGGCCCGGCTCGTTCTTGTCTGCGACAAAATCATTACATCATTACTACTTCCACCTCCCACTCACAAATCTTAAACACACTATGATATGAAAATTGATTGATTTAATATATAAATAATATATCTTGTAGGCACATGATAATATTGACTAATATTTAGATATATGTTACATCAAATTATATATAAATTCATTATGTTGTTCGTCCTTATTGTTGTTCCGAGAAAAATTTTAAATTATTCTAAGAAAGAGATATGAACGTACTGATAAATCATTCTGCCAGGAGGAATGATACTAATGTTTATTTTACATTGTCGCCGTTGAATGAATTAAACATTTAATTTGTGAAATTTATAAGTACTAAAAATACAGGGTTTTCAGGGTTGATATAGAAAGAAAACATGTGCGTAAACAAAACAAGCATTCTTAATATAGAAGCAATGATACAAGCCAAACGCGATTGTTTTGAAAATAAAAAGAGTAGTTATATTTACTGTACCTTTGGTCAGCAGCCATTTGGATTCTGCTTTTTTAGGTGTCATTATTATTTTGTGAACGATTTTTTTATTTTCACCGCAGAGGTTCAATGTAACGGTGGTTATGGAGTGCGAAACAAAAGTGAACACACACACGGTTTGTCCTATTTTGGTCCCTGTTTACGGCTCATCATTGCCCGTTTAATTGAATATCCTGTTTTTAAATTTAGTATCTGCCGAGTCCGGGAACGATCTAGTACCTGGTTATACCTGATAGTATTTCGATCGGTTTTGGACAGTGAGTACAATAAATTACTGATGAATGCTTATTTGTGTATAGACAAAACCTCGCCACGGTGGAAACCATGTGACCGTCATTTTAATGAACTGATTTTCACATAAATTTCTATCCATTAAATATAACACTTAAAAGATACAAGGCATATACATAAAAGTAATAGGTTAGTCAAAAATAAACTTCAGTTTTTAACTACAACATTAATTTTTCACTATGTATGTAAACTTTTCTACATTTGTTTTATTTAAACGATTAAAAACAATCAAATCAAGGTATACTAGTTATTAAGGATAGACATTACCATACAGTTACATTTTTGTAAAATTTATTTTAAAGTAGTTTTTGTTTGTGAGTTAATATTTGTGACAGCAGTTGATAACAGGACTGATAAGGATAAAGATGAAACAATTTTTTTTTGTTATTTTGTCCCAAGATCTATTTAAAATAATATCACGTTATTGTTACTATCAGATATTTTATTCAAAAACAATGGCATATCCTCATTTGGTGTGGATTGTAAAGTTCAATGACCCAAGTGATGAGCGAAGTGGGATCATGGAGATAAAGTCACATCACACAATAAAGTGAATAAACAACTCCTACGTTCATACACTGAGCTCTTTGTGTGCTCGTTATATTTAAACAATTTAAAAATATATATACGTATATATAAGAAGTTGTTTACTACGCTACGGTTTTCAAGGTGTTATGAAATGCATAGAGAAGCGTCAGAGGCACTATGTGAACGCGATGTACTCACCGAACTGCCGCAATAGATGCTGGAAATGACACACCTGCATTATTCGCTGTATAAACTGAATTATATACTTGTCTGGAAGCACCACCGCACGCCCGCCACGGGTCCACAACACACCCTCTGTCCAAAACACCAGGGTTCACTAATTATGATGAGACTAGCACGGGGGTCTAATTCGCACGGGTGACAGCTTGACACAGGGTTGTTCAATGTCACAGCCGAACCATGCAACGTATAACAGGAACAAATATATATACATATACATATATGTATGCGAAATGTACACGAAATTATAATTCACAAAGCAAGGATGCGTTAACGTGGTATCAATTTACATGTAGCGCTATCTAAGAACACCGCATGACCGCAGTAAAATATTGAAATCATAAATGGAAAAAGAAAATAGATCGGTTAAGTGAAAAAAAGAAGCGTGTCGGGCTTAGAAGGGTGTTAGACTCACATTTGCAAGGGCTGGTTTTCTTGCGAAGGGTTTGCATTGGAAAGTCGGTCGGTAACTTGTGATTGAACATCGGTAACGGGACGCCCTATCGATGCGTCGATATCACTGAAATGTAAAACGGGGGCATACTACACTGCACTTGACCACGGCGCTCCACATCACGGGCGCTGTCACCGGGATAGTCACAATGAAACATTCGATCACGGACTACGACGTTTATCGATTTTCGCTACACTGTTCTACCCGCCCTAGTGTAGCGCGTCCGCCACTAGATTATTTACCTTAATTCACCGTGATACATTCAACCACTGATTGTAAAGTGAACGTTGAAATGTTTAGTGATTTGTTACGCATTTCATTTATAATTTGGTTTGGTCGGTAGAGGAGGCTCCCGGCCGCGCGGCTGGCGGCACATGGGAAGAGCATTCACGCACACGAGCGCGCGCAACTCCCCGTCCGCGAGAGGGGTGCGCGCACACAGACGTAGCCTCCGAACCCTTAATCAATATTCGCCCTCGATATCCAGTTTATGCAATTTTTTATACAGTTCACAATCGAACTTTGGCTTTTAGGTTTAATTTTGTATATTACGTTTATACAAAATTCTTAATTGTATTTTAAAACGTGCCTGTATGACCGTGAATATATTACGCAACGAGCTTAACGTGGCGGTATACATTTATAACGTCTCCATGTTATTTTGAGTTATAAAAATATTTTATAGATTTCTATCATATATCAGTAAAACAAACAACTAAACTATTATACAAAATGTTTTATATATAACACAAATAGAGTAAGAAAGGACTTTTAATTACTCTATTTAAAATCTTTTCATACATTACTCTGACAGAATAGACATATTTTTTCTATTGTCTTAGAATAAGCATAAAAGAATATATATTATAGACTTTTAATGTTAGTATTTTTTTTTAAGTATTTGTATCTAGATCTTTCAGATATTTGTGATAAATTATTTACTGTTTTAAAATTTGCTAAGAAGACTATAGAAGACAATGAAACAACAAATATATAATTTAATAAAGAACAAGAAAATATCCCTGTCATTTATTTAGTGCTTTACACTGATAATTGTTTAACATAATTATTTATCTATACTGTATAACATATACTAAGTTTCTTTTCAATATTTAAAGGGTAACTATTAAAATCAAATGATTAAAATTTTAAAACAAACTAAATATTTGATTTGCTTACTAAAATAGGTTTTTTCATAATTTTCAATAGTTAAAAAAATTGGCAACAATATCAGTTTTCCAAATAAGTTGTAATTGAGGCATTTCTTATTTATTAATTAAGCTTTTAAGAAGATTTGAATGATGGATAATACAAATTATTTTTAAAGTAGTGTGCATAGTCAATTATTATACAAATACTTGTTAACTATGTTAAATGGAAGTTGAATTTTTATTATATATTTTGCATTAACTTTAATTATTTATATTCCTTTCCTGTAACAGTTCAACACCAGTAGTATAGATGATAGTATTAATCAATTCATTTCATGAAAAGCATTACTGCATTAAACATTAAAAAGTATTAGAAACATTAAAAAAAGTATTTTAATAATTTTCTAAGAACATTTTTAAATTCTGCAAAAGTAATCTTTTGCATGTTATTTCAACTTTATGATTAATCTAACATTGATAAGATAGTCATTGAGTGTTTTGGAATAGTAGAGTTAAAAAACTTTAATTATCTATTTAAATTTAGAAAAATAATGTAAAAAATTAAACCTTACCATATTTGGATAACTGAGTTAAAAAAAAAATTATACAATTTCACATAATAGTGTAAAATTAATTTGAAAATTATATAAAAACTCATTAAATATATAATAATAATTAAAAATTATATAATAACTATAAAAACTACATGAAGCAATTTCCAGTAAATCAACAGAAATGATTTTTACAATAAGCTCTTCCATTTATACTTGTACTGTAGCAATGAAAGATAAACTGGAATATAATAAACAAAAGGAAATGGCAATAACATTTAACAGCATAAATAATACTAACCATGAACTTTTTACCACAATTTATGTATAAGAGTAAATGATTTATGTATTATTTAACGATATGTACAACAATCGATGTTTTTAAACGTACCTCTTTTAATATTCATAATAATTCATTCATGAATTTAATTTATCAGAGTTTCAAAAGTTTTCACGATTCATTCGCTGATGTAGTCCGAACCACTTCACAATTACACCACTTCAAATTTAAAATATAGCTATAAAAAAATATTAAACTATTTCATTGTGAAAAACTGAATAATGTAAATGCATAGTTTGTTACCAGAAACATTGAAATAAATTGTTAAGTTAAAACTTAATAATATAATGCTGTGTTACTCTAATAACTTAGTATAAATAATTGGAAATTTGACAAATGAAGTTAAAGCATCAGTGAATTGTCAATGTCACACACATAACTAAAACAAACATAATGAAAAATATTGAAATGATTAAAATTGAGATCAAAACCGGAATTAGACTTAATTATTTTTATAACATTCTTTCTGTTTGTTGTGTTTGTTAATGTTTCTTTTTTTATAATTAATTAATTTAAATATAGCTTGAATTAATTTTACAAAGATTAAACACTCTGTAGCAGCATTTTCTTTTATGGTGGTTGTAGGTTCGGAATAAATATACATACGTGTTTATATGTGTGGATTTGGCATATTTTACTTGAACGGTATTATACTTGTTAAATCGTAAGTTAGTTTATTACAATTTTATACTGTTAATAATATTAGGTTGTATTTAAAATTTGTTCAAAAAGATATATAATTATAAGTTGGCAGTATGAACATATCCTTTTTCTTTTTTGCTAGAAATAAAAAAAAATTATATGACATCTAAAAGAATTTGTATATATATGATTTAGTAATCATCAATTATTTCTTTATTCGTAATTAGTTCATTTTGAAAAAGGAACGTATTTAAAATGAGTGTGCTCTTTAAATGTGAAAATTACACAATTCTCGACCACCAAGCTTATATTTCAAAAATTTATAATAAAGTATTAATAACACCCAATGATTTTAAGTCGTTTATCATCACTAAGACAATTTTTTCAATTTCTAATGATAATTTGACTATCATAAAAAGCAAAAAGCGAAAGAAAGATACTGATATGATTAATCATGAGGTTAGAAATTGTATTCTTAACCTGCAATGTATAGCTTATTTGAAATGTAAATATTGTCATTCCTTTAACTCGCTGGCTCCTCTCCTGTAGCTTGCTGGCCTAATGGTTAGAGCGTGCGGCTTTCATTCCGAAGGTCGCGAGTTCGAACCTTGGCATGTACCAATGACTTAATATTTAAGTTATGTACATTTGTGAACTTAAGTTACAATAGCGAGATACAAACGGTGAAGGAAAACATCGTGAGGAAACCCGCACACTGATATCATCTTTGTGTATGTGTGGTGGTCCCAATAAAGTGGCAACAGGCTCGTCCTGTTACATGAGATCTAATCTGACCACATCTGGGTGTTTATTCACTTGTGCATTCCCCTACTGGGAAAAAGGCGTGATAATATAAAAAAAAAATGTCATTCCTTTTTTAGGCTTCTGCAGTGCAGTTTATGTTTAGAAATTTACTACGAGATGTATCTATAGAAATAATTGAACGAATCAGGCTTAAAAAAATATCAGAAAATTTGGCATCGGTCAGAAACAAAGCAAAAGAATTTTTTGAATCTACTATTTTTGCAAATGAAGGTTTAAATGGTGGAAACAATGCAGATTTTCCAATAAAATGTAAAATTCGTAATAACACTTTCCTTATTCCTAATAATTGCCGGTTAGTATATATTTTCTTCATGATTATAACATTATTCTCATCATATTTTGTTTAAGCTTGTGCTACACTTTCCAAACATGTTAATGTGATATGTGACATTAATACTATATCTTCTTCCAATGCATGGATTAACGTAACATTTAATAATTGCACAATTTAATAGTTTTTATTCTTATTCTTGAAGATTTATTTGTGGAGATGTTATGGAATACTGTCATAAATTAAATGGAAAAAAATTTGACATTGTTATTGCTGACCCTCCATGGTGGAACAAGTACATTAGGAGATTGAAAGTTGCAAATTCAAAATTAAGGTATGTAGAGAAGGCAGATTTATGTGAATTAAATTAGTTGATTCTTTGATGTTCAATAGTATAAAGATACTACTTTATGATGATAATTTAAGGCTTTTAGAGATTTGAGATAATAATCTGAGGACTTGCGAAGTACTTAGTTGTAAATCTAATGTCATGATGAATTTTTTTTTTTACTTTTTTCTGACCTTATAGAGATTAAAAGCAATAATGTATCAGAGGTATTTTTTGTACTTATATTGTTATTTAGATTTTTTGCATTTTTATATAAAGTCTACAATAGTAAAACCTTACTTTAAAGCTTAAATAAAAATTTATTTTATGAATATATTAGGAGATTTTTATAAAAATATTTTCGTACTATAAAGACAGCAACTCTAACACTTTCTATGGTACCCCATGATAAAGGATTGACCTTAGAGAAGACTTTCTCTTATTGTTGATGTCGGGCTATGAGACAGAGTTTATATAATATGACTATAATATATTGAAGATCTAAAGAAGTCCTTAAATGCATCAATCCCATAATCCATTCATAACAGCCAATTTTCGTCCCCACTGCTGGGGCTCAGGCCTACTCTCAATTTGAGGGTGATTGGGCCATAGACCCAGCACGGACTTCATGACTTCACACCCCTTAAACACCTTAGAATAAATTCTAACTCATGTGCAGGTTTCCTCACAATGTTTTCCTTCACCATTTGTATTTAGCTGTTGTAACTAAAGTCCACAAATGTACATAACTTAAATATTAAAGTCATCGGTACATGCCGAAATTCAAACCTTTGAAATGAAAGCTACACACTAACCATTAGGCCAGGGAGCTACCTACTAAATGCATCAATGTCTGTTGCTAATTATGGGGAGAGCAAATAGGACATAGAAATATTCTAACATGTATACTTATCTTTTATCAGTTGTTATAAAATGTTTTACTACCATTGCAGTTACTCAATGATGTATAATGAAGATATTGCATTGATACCTGTTAAAAATCTATTTGCTGATAACTGCCTTGTTGCAGTGTGGTGTACAAACTCACCTAGTAATGTTGCTGCTGTAAAAGACTTGATATTTCCTAAATGGGAAGTTGAATATGTGACAACATGGTATTGGCTTAAAGTAAATACAGACTTCAAACCTCTTTGCGAGTTTGCCTCCGGGTGTAAGAAACAGCCTTATGAGAGAATAATTTTGGGAAAAGTTGGTAATGTAAAGAATATTCCAAATGAACATTTAATTGTAAGTGTTCCAAGTGCTTTACATTCTCATAAGACACCATTGTTAGGTTCGTATTACTTATGATTTATATTGTTGTTGCATTTCATAGAGATTGGATTATTATTGAAAAATGTAAAACATATTAAGTCAAATTTTGTATTTTAAATAAGCATTAGCTTCTATATTATTACCCACAATACATTTCCTGATACATCTCTGGTGACTGTTTTGGTAGGTATAACTATAGTTTCTGTTTCTGCAGCCAAAAGTAGTGTGTAAACATTACCATGATTTGGTTTATAGGAGATTGTAATTGGTTAAATTAGTGGAGTAATAAGACTAACTAATGTGCTGCGGTGTTTATCATCCTATACAATGCCATATTGTTATGGGCAGGCCTATCACATACCATTAAGTCTTGCTCGTCTCATCACTTCAAGTAATAAACAAATTATTAAAGATCACAAGACAATTTAAATACAAGCAAATTTATTAAGAGAAAAGAAAGTTGTGTAATATAGAAATAAAAATATGAGTATTAATGTTATTTGGATTATTACTAATATAATTACTATTAATGGCATATTTTATTTCAGAAGTTTTAAAGCCTTTGTTGGAGACTGAGAATCCTGTGACGTTGGAGCTTTTTGCTAGATATTTATTGCCCAATACCACAAGTGTGGGCTATGAACCTTTAAAGTGGCAACACATTTCATTGTACAAAGATGCATGTGAAGAAACACCTGATGACACTTGAAAGTTTAAAAATATTTTTTCCATACTTGAAATGGTAATTTTGCTAATTTTCATAATTGCAATGTGTGTAAATGAATTTTACATCCGAAATATTTTTAAAATGTAAAATCAATGAGAGACAATATAAAATATGTGTACATAGAAACATAAAATACAATGAAACATGATAATAAATGAAATTATTATATTATAATAATATTTTAACTGTTTCCATTAGCGATTATGACATTAGACTTTATGTTCTTTTTAGGATATCCATCTGGGTTCATAGTCTGCCATCTCCAGAAATCAGTACCTGGAAGATAATAAAAAAAAGTTTTATGTAACAATTAGTCATACATCACTCAATATGTATAACATAACAGAAATTCATCTAAATGTGGAAATTGAGTAAATATATTTTAAAGCTTACATCAGCGTTACAAAGCTTTATGCAATTGAAGGAATTAAAAATGATACAATTTTAATAGTAGATCTTTTGCTAAGGAAGTTTAACATCTCTTGTCTCAAGGAAGGAGCAAAATGTAGTATTTATCATTGTAATTAGCGCTACAATTGTTATACCATCAGACAGTTAAAAAAAAATATAAATGTAGATTATTGTAAAAGATAATTTATCACACTTCATTATATTTTCTTACTACCTTTGTATTAACTTATGTTTACATTCCCCTTTTTTATCTAAGACATAAGTGAAACCCGCCAGCTCTGCTAATATCAATACAACAAAGTTATGTTCTTTTTCACTTGCTCATTGAAAATAATTTACTGGCTTTTTATTTCTTAGAAAAAAAATATTATAGCGGATGTGGAATCTTAATAAAATTAATATTAACAAAAAATAAAATTTTGTATCTGTAATTACACAACTTTACGTACACATTTCCTCGATGGTGTATTTCGTTGTCCAGCCGAGCTCCTCCTTGGCTAATGTGGCGTCGGCCCACATGGCGGTGATGTCTCCTAAACGCCGCGAGACGTATTGCAGCGGGATTTTCGTTTTAGTGACACGCTCGAATACATTCACCAATTCCTTCACAGAGACTCCTTTTCCGGTCCCCAAGTTGTATACCTTTAAATAGAGATAAAAATGTTCTCGATTATTGTTGGAGAGATTTACTAGTGTTTTTAGGTCTCTGTTGCCGATGCCGTTTACGGTACCGCAGTTCCGTATGCCGTGTTTCGCTTTGTCGGGAGCTATAGCTTGTGTAATTACTAGGGTAACGACACTCAAAATATTGTCTCAAGGCGACAACCACAATGTGATCTTGTGTATAACGTTTCTATCTAGCGCCACGTTATGGGTAAAATGTGTAAGTCTCGATCGTCTCGCCGCTTCGTGGAAATAAAAGCGTTATTAAATGTCTAATCATATTTGGTTAAAGAATATTTTTTAAATACATGGATATCAAATATATCAGGAAAATTTTTCATTCTAAATACTTATTATGCCCGATACTGTAGTTTTGTTGTTTATGCTGTATACATACACTAAATATTGCTAATAAAGTCACGAAACGGATGATCAGAAGGATAATTGCTTAAGGCCGACGAACGTTGACCACGCTTCATTGATTGAACTGTGTCGATGTATCGAGTAACGAAGACTGTAGTCTTCCAGTTCCATTAATTATGTTTTTCATTAGTTTTATCTTGTAACAATATATTTGTTTATTAATAACCCATGTTTCTGATGATGATTTGTGAAGAAATGCTGCCTTTTTTTAAACGGAAAAGTAATCTTCCGACAGATGCTGCACTGTTGGGGTAAGTTAGATTGTTTATAAGTCAAAAAAAATCTACCTAACAAAGTACCCACCTTTAGACCGACTTGGTTCTCATTCAACATATTCAACGCGGCGACATGGCCGCTAGCTAAATCCATCACATGTATGTAGTCTCGAATACCTGAAAACATTTTTTGATATAATATATCATTGAAAAATCAAACGTTATGTACTAAACACTACAAACTAAACGTATTTATTTTCATTTGCATATCGCACAAAATGGCGGCCAGTAGAAATTCGCAAAAATGTACGGTTATAAAAATATACAGTTAGGTTGGTACGATTAAACGAAAATACAATTTAAGTGTTTTTGAAAATTTAAGAAATGCACTTACCAGTACCGTCTGGAGTGTTATAATCATTACCAAAAACTGTAAGCAATGGTTTTTTGCCTAGAGCCACTTGAGCCATGAATGGCATAAGATTGGTGAACTCCTTGGTCGGATCCTCGCCGATGAGTCCTGTTGGATGTGCGCCAACGGGGTTGAAATAACGCAGTGATATTATGTTCCATTTCTATAAAGAGAAAACAAAATCAGTTAATGTCCGCTTAACTTTTAAATAGAAAGTTGCTTCCTCAGAAATTCTAATTATTGTTATTCTATCAGCCTATTGATGAGGACTGCTAGGCAACACCTGTTTCCTTAATTAAAACTGAATTAAGTACTAGCAAAAAAATAATGTACAGTTGTAAAATACTGTATAGTTGCGGAAACGTAACAACCTTGAACTTATAAAACTATCAACGGAACCGGTATTCATTTGTTTCTGATTTGATCCAATTTTTAATACTACTTTACTAAAACTACTACTGGGTTAAAAACAACTTATCAGTACACTTATACATAATTTTTTTTATTTGTTTGTTGTAAATATCATTATTAATCTATCCAACGTTGAGGAAAGCGCTGTTATGTTGACGCGACAGCAAGTTTTAAAAAAAATAATTATACTCGAAGATATATCGTATAAAAGATTTTAACCGGTTTTGAATGAGTGGCCATTATATCCTATTCCTTATCAATATTGATTGCAAAGGTTGATGATATACTTATTGTACGATTGTATCAATGTGTTTCAATGATAAGGCGATTCTTGCCCACATACATCAATAAATAATAAATGTGTTGTGTCTCTCAAGTCACAGTGCTCAGTCTTCAGCGAAGACTCTTCTCTCTTTTTAATCTTTTTTCGCTCTCTATTCTTCACTTGGGGAAAATTACACTAGAACCTGTATTTTCACGAAACCTAATTTAATACCTAAACTCAACATCTACTTTAGAATAGTAAAACATTTGTATCTTGACAATGAAGCCAAAGAAAGTGAAGTGAGCTTTCCAAGAATTCTCTAGTATTATTTTGTAATACATGTTGTAAAAGCCAAGACAGGAATCCTCTTACGGCGGCTGTTTGCGTGATATGTTTTACGTCTTAACTAAATATTTACAAAAATTTCGAAAAAACAAATAGATTTAACGCGTTTATTATTATCAATGTGTAAGCACATCGAGACAGACAAACCTTTTCAGCGACACTAAGATCCTTAAGCATCTCTTCTATAAAATATTTCGTTCTGCCGTAGACGTTAGTGATTTTGCCAGTGGGATGGGTTTCGGTGATGGGCAGGTTCTCTGGCTCGCCGTAAACAGTGCACGATGATGAGAAAACCATTTGGTAGCAATCATGTGATCTCATTATCTATGGAATATTAAGAAACATTTTTTAAAGATAATATTAAAGTAGTAAATTAACGTGAATCAGTGATCGGGGGTTCGTATCTTTCGCCATTAATTTTGATGATTGGAACCTAGATAATACTAGTGTATCATAACCATAAAACCAACTAGAAATCATTCTAAGTACTATTCTTAACTTTTACATTCATCCCTCGATTTACACGGTAGATACTTTCTTGGGAAAATCGTACAAAACGAGACAGAGTTCATACAAAGTAGGATATGTTCAATTAACCTGAAAACCGTGTAAATCGATCTAAAGATAAGTTGAAGATATGTTCATTATAATCGTGTAAAATGATATAAGGATTGAAGAATAAACGGAGGTTGTTGCTTCATTCATTTCATATTCTTTTGCCACGGATGTTAAGCCTTGTCAAAATTTTAGTTTGCCTAAAATTTAATTTTTTTTTTCAAAATAATTGTTTTCTTTTCCTTGGGCTTCTCTTTTTGTTGACATTAAGGGTTATAATAAAGTTGAAACACTATAACGAAATAAATTTTTAAAATTAAATTTTCCCCTTTTTCACATGTTATTAGAATTCAATCAAAACATATGATTGAAGTTTCTTCTTCCAAAAAAGAGGCTGATGCAAGCAAAAGCCCCGTTATGTTTTGGAAAAGGGTGCGTTTGGTAACTTTGAACGAGCTTTTAAAAGAGTACGTTCATCAATATGATACTGATAAATGGCATAATGCAAAACTATCAGAATAAGACTAAAAAATATATATTTTTTTTATTTAAAAACCGTGTAAAAGAAAAACCGCGTAATTCAAATACAGTGCAAATCGAGGGACGGGTGTACTTAAGTTTCTCTTTCTAGGAATCGAAAATATTTTATTTTCTAATTTTAAATAGAATGCGCCAAAACTGTTTAATATTTATTTTACTGGTAGTAGAGCTCTGTTGCCGGAGACCGTAATGGTAGATACTACCGCAGCTCCTACTTCAGCCGCCAAACAGTAGTGTGCAAACATTATCGTGTTCCGGTTTAAAAGTTCTTCAGCTAGTATAATTAATGGGGTCACGAGACTCAACATTTTACGTCTCAGGCGACGAGCGCAATATAACGCAGTATATATCACAAAAAAATATTGATTAGACGTCTCCAAAATTGGGAAATAACATCGATTATAAAATAAATGTATATTTCTAACATAACAAACTTAAACGCATTGCGAGTTTTGAATCTTGCAACCTCTAGCAAGGCTAAAGTACAATTATCGTATCTAAGCGTTTGATACATATGTATGTCAAGTACTTTATCACCATGATTCTTTTGAAGATCTAAAACTGACGACCTTCCAATGATAATAATATAAAGTCATATTTTGTTAGTGGTGCACACATTGCACGTTTACTACATCAATGGCAATCGGATACTTCAGTAACAAACAGTTACCAATTTTATAATTGGTCCTTTTGGACACTGATATAAAATTATTACATGTTCATAAAGTGGATTAACTACTGTAAAATGTTGACAGTATTAAATTATTGTTTACAGAATAATAAAATTGACTTAACTAAGCTCAAGATGAGTTATTTTAGCGAGTGTCGTTATAAACTGGTGGTAATAAATTTACTGGTGGCAGGTCTCTCTTGCAAGTAACCTTTTGGGTAGATCCTAACAAAACAACGAGATCACTGTGGAATTCAATTGAAATTTAGTGGTGTGGTGCTCCTATGTAAATATATAACTATATTAATATTTACCTCCAACAGATTCAGCATTCCCAAGAGATTGTTTTGATAGTACAGTAGTGGTTGCTGCATCGATTCTCCGACCGCCTTCAGTGCAGCGAAATGTATTACACAATCCACTTGATGCTGAAATGATGACACACTAAAGCCTTTCTTTTTAGGTACAGAAATTTGCGAGAAAATCTGATTATTTTTACTTCGACAGAATCATCCGTCGAGATTTCTTGAAAAATATCCGTTTTTAAAGTTTCAATTTCAGTATTGAGTAAGGACACTTTTTTCGAAAGATTTTAATAAAATTTTCCTATGCGAAAAGGGTACATTATTTCCATTAAGAAGTGTTCAAAACAGCATTCACGGTATGCAAACAATACACAGTTATTCATTCCAAGTAGTCATAATAAGACCTTGGTTATTTTAAACTTACAATTAATATTTAAATGTTAATAACTTAAACGAACATTATATACCTTGTCGAAGATTTCGTTAATTTGCGATTTGTTTAATAAGTCGGCTTTGTAGAAAGTAATACTCTTGCCGGTGATTTGTTCCGCTCGCTGCAGTGCCGGTGAACCCTGATCGTCTCCTACTGCATTTGCGAAGTTATCGATGGCCACCACTTCATATCCTGCCTCGAGAAGATCTACGACGCAGTGGCTTCCAATATAACCAGCACCGCCAGTCACCAGAATTGTCTTGAAACGCGCCATTGTGTAGTCCCTTCTATATTCTACAATAGAATAAATTGTATTGCATTTTAAAATACTATTTCGGCACATGTCTATGGACGTGGAATAGCTTAATAAAGTAACTTCAATTGTAATTTTATTTAAAAACAATTATCCGATTTAACTTATACTTATTAATTGTACCGCAATTTTAACCAAAACATATTTCAATTTGACAGCTAAGAATCAGATTAACTCGATAATTACAGACACATCTGTTGCTAATCAAAAATTTGATAAGTGAAGCCACTGACGATTCACATCCCATCCTGATGAGCAAATTTAATATGCAACACAGGCACCGACCATCCGTTCTAAAGCAAAAACAATGTACCATTTAATTCGCAGCGGCTTGTGACCCTGGTATATAAACATTTGTCACATCTATCATAAATTTCATACATGCTACAAAGTGCCTTAGCTTGCTTCGATTGATATATATCTTCTTGATATAATCTCAAGATGATATCAATATTATAAGATCGATCGATCGATCAAGACGTTATCAATATCGTCTTGATATAAAACAATTTAAAATCATTTGAAATTTATTAATATTTCAATAACAAACTGATCTTTATGTATTGAAATTTATTAACATTTACGTATATGATGAAAACAACTTTCACAATAAAGCTATTTTGGAATAAATTTTTCTTGTACTTCCCTAACTGCGTTGAACTCTCATATGGAACTTGATAGAAAATATTACTGTAAATTTTTTACTTCATCATTTCTTATTTTACTACTTTGTTTTAAACATGAAATTAAAAATAATTTGTGAAAATAGATTAATACAGCCGAAATTAAGTCACTTTCTGTTTTCCAACACCTAACATTAATGAAAGTGTAAGCTTAAATGGGTAGTTATATTTAGAAACATTTAGTCTTACTAAAATCCAAAATCTTACTAGGTACTTATTGTTTTTTATAGCAGGCCGTGGAGCCGGGTCCACGAGCCTAGTATCAGATGAGCTGTAAAAGTCGCTTTGGCTTGCACCGCTTACATCATCAAGAATCTAGTTGTTTTTTCAAGGTACAAGTAAGATAGGTAATACCTGCTTGTATATTTTAACTAGCATATCACACGCTTGTGTACATACATTACAAATGTCCTTTATATATAAATAAATGTGTGATTTCTTAAAAAGTTACACATTGTATTTACCACCAATTAAGCGCCCTCCAAAATTATTACTATCATATTTATAACATAGTTTACCATAGACGTAATAAATGGCATTGATTTTGATGATACTGACTCATCATCTCATAAAGAAGGATTTAAAATGTTAACTGATGAACGAATCGATGGTTTTATCGGAAATACTGTGATAGAAAAAAACGTTGTTAGTGGTAGCGGTAAGCAAAGCAAAATACTTCCGCCTCAGTTCTGATGCATCAATTACAACTATTAGTAATCGATGCATCGTTTACCGATAGCAAATAATCGCTGGAAAACGATGAAGTCATGGTTAAATATTTCTTATATATTTTAGAACTAATAAAACTTTATAACTTTAGAACTAATATTTTTTTTTTAAAAAAGCCAAATGTACTGATCTAATGTTAGCTGACTCGAACGCACCTTTATACGAACGATTACGTTTACATATATAAAGATCAGAGAATAAAACCGAAAGCGATAAAGATAAAATTAACGATTAATCACATTATGATTAAAAACAATTTCAATGCTAACTACCCTGCTTGGTGTTTTCGTAGAAAATATAGGTTCGATAGATTTTATATCTTTCTTTAGATCAATCATCCAATTTTCTCCAGATAATTGTAACTGAGATTCTATTTACATGTTACTTTTTGCAATAAACATCACAGCGATGCCAGATAATGTCGAATTTTGTGTGAGATTAACAAAATACAGAACAAAATCACATATAATGTGACGACTGAAAGAATTACAAAGAGTGTGGCATGAATTTTAAGTGTAATCGTGTTTTTTAAAAAAAGTTTATTAGAAGTCGTACATTTTCGTTAACTTATATCTCAACTTTTAAACAAAGCTATTTGCGTTGAAGTTTAGCTTCATTTAGGTTCAATTAAATAAATGTTGAAGACATTTTTGTTGATGCCACATGAGCTTAATTAATTTGATTTCTCTATGATATTTTTTATTAATACATTAGATTTGTATTTTTCCCTGAAACAAAGGTAATGCGGCTTATATGCTATTATCCATAACTCGCGTTTTAAAAATCAAAGGCTTATTAAGAGCTTTTTTTATTTTCGATACTGTTAAAAACATCGCAATTTATGTGATAGTACCTTAATGAGAATAAAATATTAAGATATATACGGTTACGTTACGTAAGTCCTTCTATTTGTCAAACTGTGTTGACTAAGTACAATACTGACTTGATAGAACACTGACATAAATAAATATTCTAATGAAAGTCTAGATGACGATAGATTCAAACAGTTTGTCGTAATTATTAGTTTAACAAATAAATGCGTGTGGCCATATTTTAAATAATAATCTCGTTACTTCACCTACGTCATCATCACTATCTTCATAACCAACTAACATACTAGACAAAAACCTTTAATTTACGTCGATGGCGGTTCTTTGGAATACCTTTGGCAACTCTTATATTCCTCCACAATATCTTGGTGAAGTCCTTGTTCGTAAAATTATAAAATTTTTAACTTATTATGTTTGTTATATCAGTACACAAACTTAGTAATCGGCAGATTAATAAAATATATTTGTAATTAAACATATATGAAAAACCCCAGATCATCCTCGTCCAAGAGAGTACCGAAAAAACTAATAGCATTGTCGGGCTGGTTGGCGAGGCTTATGTATTGTATGTAATGGCCGGTTCTGGGATCTCGAGTGGCTTCCGTTAGTTCTTTGGAAATTGCCTTAAAAAGTATAAGCGCACGCGAACCTAATGACCCTAAAGTGTCCACCCCAAACGGATGCACATTTTATTTACACACAAATATTTATATCTTTCCCATTTGATCTGATAATCTATTTTCAATATAAATTTAAACTATGTAAGTGAAAGTTTTCATTTTATTTATTTATCATGTTTACAATACAATCAAGTTCTCCAAAAGTAACATAGTATACATTGAAAAAATCAAAAAGGTTTGTCACAATGCTACGATCAGAATGTCTCATCGAGATCATTAACTGACACCGAGGATAGACAATATCATATAATTTCTATGAGAGACAACAGCTAGGTAAACGTAATATGCTATGTTTCAAAAGAAACAAATGAAGGTATTACGTTTGAAGAAAACAATCATTAATTCATCTAAACTGATACCTTCCTGAACCATCTTCGTCTATACTTAATGTTATGATGGGTTATTGTATTCTATAATGTAGAAAGTAGTTGGTTTATAAGCCGAGATTTCAGCTAATGAGTAGTCCTTTTACCGTACATATTTTTTGTGGTGTCGAGTACAATCGTTCTCTAGCGACAGCCCCGTATATTGTTTGTGGTGATTGTGGTGATGTGGTGATTAATTTTGTTCAATAAATTGCGATAAAAGAAGTGTTCCTTCAGCAAATTATGTTTTAGTTTAACGTGTATGAGCAAGACTTATTATCACAGTTGATGTCATTTTTAATAAAAAAATATTCTAGTATATCTGCTAATTTTTAAACACTAATTGAAACCTTAATGTTCAAATGGATTATAGTAATCTATACATTATTAAAACATCTCTTAAAGCCCGGACTGGTTTGTGGTACCTAGCTGAAACCTAGGAACTATCGTCTATCTTATTATTGAAGTGATGCAGTTTAAAAATAATATGTAGTTTCCATATTATTACATACGTTAATTTATTCATTATCTTTTGTTATTATTGGTTGGTAATTAGCTAAGAAACTAAAGAAAAACAACCAAAAGAACCAAAATTGAGGTAGTTTAAGAATAATATCATGAGACTGACAGTCTTTTTGTATATTTTTTATCTTTCTTAATTATCTATGTCAATATTATACGTACGGTGTTGTTATAAATTTATTAAAGCTTAATGTATTAAGTTTTTTTTTCCAATGACCCTATCACAAATTCATCGTCACGAAGCTTGACTAGTGGAGATTATTATTTCCATCCATTTTGCACTTTAATAATATTTTGCAATAAATGAAAATTAACAAAGAACAAACAACAATTCTATTTATCAAGATTAATTAATACTTAACTTTTTTAAAATTTTGCTTCAGAGCCCAGTAACATATGACATTTTAAAACTAACATTCTATAGAAATATGTTAAGTTAATACTACAATCAATTTACCTGTGAAATTAACAATTTACCTGTAAATGTACTCGTAATGGTCATTGGGAATTACGTGTAATTGGTGCCGTGCCATTCGACGAGAATCCCGGGCGGATCTTAAAAATTGATTACACTACTGCATTTTATTTACAATTACTTTGCCATACCTTTATGTATTATTGCTTATAATATACGTAGTTTTTTGTTATAACACTATTTTTATTTTAAACAAAATTATTAAACACAGATTGTACCGAATGTTAATTTATCTAGATAGATGTTAATAAATGTGACAACGGTTTTATTACTTCTAAATTCTTTTCGAGAAAGCAATGATACATTTTCCATTATTAAGATTATTTTTTTTAATGAACAAAATCACTACGATACTTTTTAATTATTGTTATAATAAACGAAATTATTAATATTTCGGTGTAAAGAGAAATAATAATAAATATGAGAAATACCATTCATTACTGTTTGATAATCAAATCATAAATGAATTAAAGATTTAACAATTGACAAAACTTATTAATATAATGACGAAGCTAAGGGATTCACATTGAAATAAAAGTGTGAATGTTAATGTTGACATCTTTAAAAAAATAAAATGGAAACGCGTTAAACCACCGAGGATTAAAATAGACTGCTTCTGTACCAGTCCTCATTAAAATGCTTATTACAGAAAGATGGAGAATGTTTCTCTTTAACTAAGCAATATAAGTTTGAACTCTGTTTTACTTAGTAAATGAATCATAGATCAAATGATTCACGGAGTGACCCTTATAAAGTTAAGAATATTTAGCAATATGAAATGTATTAATTAATATTAATATATTTCATATTATAAATACCTGATTACCATTAAATATTATACAAGTTTCAATGTTAACCAATGTTTAATTTATAAACTGTAAGTAATATTTTTTTTTTTTTAAATTCGTTCCGATAAACTTTAAAATAATTAGATAAATTTATTCATTTTTATTTAATTACATTATAGCCGTATAAACAAAATATATATAAAATAGAAAAAATTAGAGTATAATATTTTTAATGAATAACAATCGAAGTAATGACATGAGACAAGAAGAAACCTATCGGGCATAACTGTTCACGGTCTCAACTCCGGTTCGTTTTTATAAAACCGTTATCTAAAAGACTTACCTATTTGCTTTCCAGTCCCATTAACGTGACGGCGTGCGGTGATCACACAGTTGTAATAAATAATCAGAATATACTGAGTTCGTATAGTGTTGTGAGCTGCGCGCGCGCCGGTTACTTGTCTGACACTGAGAACAACTCGAAGGAAGCGATGGCGTGATCCCTCGCTGCTGAGCCGGCCGCAGTATTGCAAGCTTGTGGAATGAAATCACACCGAAAGATATGAGCGAACATTAACTTAGCTTGTTAATCAACAAAAGTTATTAATTAGTAATTTTTTGGTTCAATTTTGGGCGGGCATTACCCCTCATGTGATTACATCACTATTCTATGCAATTTAGACATAATATACTTCAGCTTAAATCAATTTCAAATAGTTTTCTATATCGATAGACAATTGGTTCAGTTAAAATATTATTTAAATAACCAACTTACAATAAAACATAACAACAGAGGCCTTGGGCGTTAATAGATATTCCAAGCTCATGAGCTAATTCCGACTTTTTTTCTACTTTTACTGTTTATGCTAGTGCAAATGATTTTTTAATTTCACAGCAGAGAATCTAACATGTTCATGGATTTTAAAACACACTTAAATGTTTAAAAGACAAAAAACAGGTTATAAAATGAAAACTTCTGATAGAAAACAAAAAGTGTTTGTGATAAGAAATCGAAAGTAGTAGTTATGTGACTATTTAACAATATTAGTTTGAAGATATAATTTGTTTCAAAAAAATAAATGTATTTGGTATTTTAACATTTGTAAACAACAAAAGTTAATTAATTATATTAATCTTATACATAAATCACAAAAAAAAATATTTTTTAAAGGTTATTTTATAGCAAGTGGAATATTTGGATGGCGATTTTGTCGACTTGGTATAGTATTACTAATTCATTGCGAATGTAAGGTTGTAGTTTAGATTCGTGGTGATGTTCGCGCTGCAAACCATTGCGAGTCTTACAGCTGATCTGACACTGGGCTCGTGGACCCAGATCCACGGCTTGCGTGATTGTAGTAAGATCGTTAATAAAAAATTATTGATCACCATTATAGAGGAATCATTAGTCCGAGGGGTGAATAATTTTACATTATGCATTTTTGCAGTAGTACTAATTATTGTTGCATAAACTTGACACAAAGATGTTTTGCCTTTTATGAAATGGTTGTGCAAGATTTTTTCGGTTAGTAGTTTGTGTGGGCAGAAAACTCCCTAAATTATTAGTCACCCAACCACACTATCTTTTTTAGATACTTTCCTTAACCCTAACAAAATCGATAGTATTCGCAACGGTATGAGCCGCATCTGTCGCAGCTTCTCGATGACAGTGACCTCGCACGTATGCCTTTTCTAAACTAACCTCACTAGAATACCGTAAGTCGTCTTCAATCCGACGCTGCTACTGCCTGTAGATATAGTTAATTATTTCGCAAATCTCTTAGCTAAGCATTCTTAAAAAAAGGGAAAATCTGCTATAGCCACTTTAAGCGATTTACATAAAAATATAAAACAAAGTTTGTCCTGTCCTATCGCATCAGTGTGACCTTCAATCTAATTACCATAAATTTAACATTTCTATCTTTTTGACGAGTATTCAATCTTAAAAATGTTACATTTGGATTAATTCGAATCAAATATAAGTTATACTTGTTTTCTGATTTTTTTTTGTTATTATTATAACACCCATTTAAATATCTTACGAAATATCTAGTTTCTATATTTAAACATACACAGTTATTGGAAGAATACGTTGTGTTTAATGGTTATAATTAAGCGCTTTTAACTTGATTTGACTTCGAAAAATTTACTTATCGGTGTTAGGTACAGTAACTACCATCCTAACTAGCACCACATTCCTATGGGCCGGCTTACTATTTATGATCATATGACTTTCTTATTCTTCATGTTGCTATATTTAATAAAAAAAATTAACTAAAATTGACTATAGTTGTAAATGTTTTAAGTTTAATGGGAGTATTTATTTGTCATCTTCACGGAAGCGCAGCTGTTTTCTATAATGAGTATGTTAATAATAAACTAGGTTAAGTTTGGTGAGCAATTTTTTAAGCAGAGAATGACTTTCAAATGGCCAAACTTGTATTAAAAATAATTTAGAAGTACTCACGTGCTAAGAACGTGCACAAACTTATTTAAATTAATCAAAACTTGAAAAAGTACCATCTTTGTAGTATTTAAATTCTCTATCGCATCTTAGTTTGTAATATTTTCATACTCCACGTTAAATGGAAGTAGTATAATACAAGTGAAGACTCTATTTATGGCCAATAAAATGGTTTTGATGATTCATTACGAATAATAATAAATTTAAGTTAACAAATTGAAATTAATATTTCTTATTCCTCATAACGTAGTGGTTATTATAAAAAAAAATATTATTCCCGCTGAGCCCATATCAGTCGAGATTCAGAGCAGGACATAGTACTGTAAAAAACCTTGGATTGTTAATTGATTGCTCACTTAGCTAACGCTATCATTTTGCGGAGCCATCCACAAAATTCTGCAATAGTTTACGTTGCTCTTATCGCGTAATTTTTTTTTATCTATGAGCATAAAGAGAATAATTATAAAAACTCTGATCATTTTTTATTGTTTTTTTTTTTACACATGTTACACTTTATTTTCGGACTAGGCAAGTATGACAAAATTTCTTTCTTCCGTTCTTAACTTAATTGGTTGCCTCTCTCTTTCGTAGATCTTGCAGAACACTCTGCACTTTGTTTTCAATACTATTCGATCTATATTCAAAATGCAAACTCGAATTTGTGAGAAATCCCTACAGACGCTGTCTTTGGTCTACTGTTAGCTTCGCTCTTCACATTCCTCTCTGCCAAATAAATTTTCTTTACAATTCCTTCACTCCTCGATCAAAACTGTGGAAGGAGCTTCCAACTAATATACAGACAGCTCGCAGTAAAGCTTCCTTTAATCGAATTTTGTGAGACGTAGTCTCTATGAAACGTCCTTTTCTCTTTCATTTCTTGGTTTCATGTCAGCTTATATAATATTTATTATTACAAAATTTAATAACACTTATAATACGCACTTTTGCACATCTTTACACTTTTGCACGATACTGCACCGATATTTTTGCTCTGCTCAGTCCTATGGTAAACTGCCATTAGGCATTAAGTCTGCCTTTTTTAGTGTATGTAAATAAAGTTTTAAATAAGTAAATAAATTATTATTGTTCGTCAAGTACCTATTACTTGTTCACATATAGGTATAGTATACGTATATAAAGAGTCGTACACACAACTAAATCGTAAATGCGCTCATGAAGTCAATTACTAAGTAGTACAACTGAACCATAGTACAGCAATTGTACTATGGTACAGTTGTACTACTAAGTGATCATTATATTTTAAACTGGATCGCAATTGTTATCATATCCAGTAAACTTCCAATTGAATGTAAATTAAAGGCGCAAAACTTCCAATTGTGATCTGCCAGTAAGGTAAACGCTTTGTCCTGTTGCGTGGAATATCGGAAGGCAATTGAATGACCTGGAGATCTACTCCCTGTGCTAGAGCTAGAGTAATGTGGACGACAACACTGGCTAGCGATGGTGACCATCTTCAGTTTTATTTCCAGTAAACACCACGTGAAATTGAAGTTATGTTGCCAATGAGTAAGCGCGCGTCGTTTCTACTCCCCGCACCGCGAAACCCCCGAGGGACTTGAGAATAGGCCACAGCTCGTACGCACTTATTGACTCAACCCGTCGACGCATTGACCTGCATTGTAGTTAATTCCTACAACAACAAGGAGGCAATCAAGTACACATAACTACCACGCTGGCCATGTATAGGCTGGCGGATGTCACATGACGAAATCTGTCAATTGGAACACGTCGGCGTCCAAACGACGTTTTCTCTCACCGGAAACTAAAGCTCAGTGGATATGGAATTATTGTAAACAAAAATTACACTAAAGGACTTTTGGTCTATAATCGAGAATATTAAGGTAGTAAATATAATAAAAGTCATACTGTAATAAAAACAATTTAATACTTCCCTTAACCATTTTTTAACAATGTTGAAATTATAAAATAGGATAAAACTCAATTATCTAAAACAAATAATCTAACATAGTTAAATAACGAAACGCATGTCTCTCATCGCTTGCACCCGCGCGAATAGATCAGGCGTTTCGGAAGTATAATAAAAAGAACAAAGAAAACTAAACCGTAACACAGTTTAAAGGAAGTCGAAATATATCGAAATTCGGTCGAAATAGTATGTACTTAAATTATAAATCAGTGCTCGAATTGTTTTCTTTCTGCACAATGTATAAATAGTAGAATATTGTAAGCAAAGAAAAAAAACTATTCTAAAATGAAAATGTTAAGTGTATAGCTTAAAATAATACAATTAATTGTACAAATAATATTAATACCAGTTGGGGTTTTTATGTAACATTTGGCAAGAAAACTCTTATTTCCTTAAGCGATGAGGGCACTAATATGGTAAATAATACGCCTGCCAATAACAACGTTGGGATTAGTTAGATACAGTACACCATAATATGGTCGACAAACTGTTATGTCTTATCCCTGCAGTAATTTCAGTGGCTACAGCGTCTATTACTGGAGCTCAGTAATGTTTGTACTGTACTGTTTGTGCCAACTTGTGTAATAATAACATATAACCTTTGGTCAAAAGGAACTATACAAGCAAACGCAAATACAACGCAATATTATGACTAGTACACCTTAAAATAAATAAAGAAAAATTGAACATAGGTCGTTGTGCCATTTTTTTTAACATATTTTTAATAGTTTTTCTATTTTTTTAATTTTTATTTTTTATATTTGTCAAACAATAAGGTCGATCATATGCATTAATAAATAGATTATTATTATTGTATTTGATCAACAGATAGTGTTTACGTCGCAATCTGTATTGTCGGTGTCAATTGATAACGTTTCGCAGTAGTGTGGGCGACCTGCGGAAGAATAAATGTATTTATTATTAATTATAAAACGAGTGACATAATAATGCGATAGATAAAAATCTCCAAAAATAAAATATCGATGTAGTATCTCTATAATAAATTTTATTTTCGATATCGTACATTAAAGAAGCAAGTATTATAATGCGCGGCTACTTATCACCTGATAGGTGGACCGATGTCTTACGTCGGAAGACCCTACGATCAAGAGTGGGCAACAATAGGCATGATAATAATAATAATAATAATCGTTAAAACTCAATGGCGATTTTTTTCACTGATATTTGAGTGCTACAATTAAAGACAGACATGTTAAATTCTCCACACTATGATTTTCAATTCAACCAAAATTAAAATGTCATTTGATCTAAGTAAGGGAGTGAAGGGGGTAATCAACAACGCTTTTTTTTTATTCGATGCATCGACGAGAGTGGAATTTTATTTGATGCTAAGTGACACGCGTGCCGATAATAAAATGGCGCGCTGGTTAGGATGATATACACAGCACCACATTGCGCTCTGTTATACCCACCCTACGTAAACTGCCGACGCAAACCCTTACCTTACAACTTCTATCCTTTAGTCATTAAAACCTCTCCACCAAAGTACCTCAGTCTCTAGAGTTAGTCTATTGCGCGACCTCGTACCGAATGACTGTTTAAGGATTTCTTAATTACTTTAATAATCACTTATAATTATAAAAGTGTATATGAACTTTATATTCAAATATTTTTTTTTTAAAGGAAGTTTTAAAATCCTTCATAATAGCTCGTTGCCTTGAAACAAATCTCCTTAGGCCCAGTAATTTCACTAGTTACAGCACCCTTCAAACGGGAACACGGTTATACTCGCACACTTCTATTTTGCTTTGGCGGCAGAGATAAAAGTCCCGGTGATACATACCTAGACTGTATCTGGCAACACTAAACTACCACCACTGAGTGTCCAGTATTTCAAAATGTCAACCATGTCAGCAAGCGCCAACTAGCAGCGGAAGACAATTGGCTTTAATATTACTCACTACTAGATAATCTAACGAGCGTTAGCTTGACAGTAAAACTACTTTACTACTTTAACGTAGACGAGGTATCAGTATCTTAAGTTCAAATACCCTGTAAAAGTACTGAAGCAACAGGACAATGGTCTAAAACCTGATGATCTATGACCACAAGCACTGCGCCAAGAGTGCACGATTAAGAAGAAATCTCTGAACAGAATAATTATAGTAGTAGTATTTGAATTGTGTAGTGAATAACTTACGTAATAAATACGCTAATTTGTTTTCTTGCTGTCCTTGGTCTCCTCCTTCGGCTGCCCCTTGCCGAGCAGCTTGGCGAGCGAGTCCCATATTCCACCGAGGAACAACGCGCAAAATAGGTTCTCGAACGGAACGAAGGGATCATGTATACCAAGTAGAATTGACGATAACTGTAAACGCAATGATGAAATCTTCAATACTTTTATTTGTTATTCGGAGAAGCAATAAGACAAGCAGGATCTTCATCTGATAGTAAGTAATCCTGTTCATAGCAATGTGACGCTTACTAGAATGTTAAAATCTCGTCGCGTTGAGATATAAGCAGTTAAATTTCATTACTTCAGTAATTTTACTTTGCGCCCTTCAAACCCGATGACAGTGATGTGTGCACACTACTGTTTGGCAGCAGAAATAGGCGCTGCGGTGGTATCTACTTACGTCTCCGGCAACAGAGAGATAAATACCACCAGTAATCTGTTAGGTTATATAAATCTCATAAAGCTACCTTGAAGTAGACGAAAAAGATGACGATGCCGAAGTAGACGAGTGCGTGTGGTGCGGAGATCAGGTCCGTCTTCTTGTCCAGGACAAAAATCACTGAAGCTACCAACGACGCTTTCGTGTAGCTGAAATAAATGAAGAGGTAATAAGAAATCGACAAGTATTTCTACACGAGTTACATGAATGTAAAAGCTACTAATATGTTAGAAGAACAGCTTTTTTGGGCATGTGACATCCAACAACCCACACCAGGTCAATGTGGTGGATAAATAGCATTTCAATCTTTTCTCATGGTAAAAGAGCCCGAATATCAGTACTGGTAACTAAGAACTATTTTTATTTAAAAAAATATTCATTTAATTCAAGTCTTAGTTCACAGTCACTAAATGTAATACCAGTACATAAAAATACATACAAGCTCGGCTGCATAGTTTCCATGGCTGTGGGAGTCCACGCGCCGCGAACCAGTCGCTCCACCAGCTTTGTAAATCCAGCACCGTTGCCTTTCAGTGTTCCTGAATAAAATATTATATATGTAAAAAAAGTTTTTAATGTTATAATAACAATATATATGTATAAACCGTACACATGTACGAATGTATATATTAAGAATATCTTTATCGTGAATCGTAACTTTAATATCCTTATTGAGGCAGTAAAAGAGGAGGAAAATAGAATGTTATTGCAAAACATTTAACATAAAATCAGAAACAAGAAAAAATACGCCGGATGTAACAAAATTATTTTTTTTTAATTTGAATGCGGTGGAAAGGACTTTACCTTTATTTCAATCGATTGCACCTGCCTCTTTTTTTTTAATGTAATTAAGCGAGGCGAGAGGCACGTTCACCTGATGGTAAGTGATACGCCCATAACGTGGCGCTAGTTAAGATAGTATGCACTACACCACATTGCGCTCGTCGCCGGAGACATGAGATGCGGAGTCTTGTTACCCCAGTAAGTACCCCCACTAGCTACAGCGCCCTTTAAACCGGAACACAGTGATTGCACATTACTGTTTGGCGACAGAATAAAGCGTGGTACCAACCTAGACGATCTTCCACAAGAGACACTATCACCAGTAAATACCATGTGGCGCTAGTTAGGATGTTATACACTGCATCACATCGTGCTCGTCGCCTTGAGATATAAGATATTGAGTCTCGTAACACCAGTAAATTTACCAGCTGCAGCGCCATTCAAAGAGGACCAGAGTAATGTTTGCACACTACTGTATGCCAGCAGATATAGGAGCCGCAGTGGTTCCCTGGTAGGTGATCAAAGTACATGGTCATCACATTTTAAATTAATAGATATTTAGTACAGTAAAAGCTCCTTATTTGCGCGTCCTTCATTCGCATATTCACTATTCACTGATTAAAAAAAAAATCGACCTATTACCTATATTCGTATTACTACATAGTAATAAAAGGATTCCAATAGGTATCCAATCCAATATAGATTAATAAAAAAAGTATATTCCGTATTCGCGGCATATTTGCGAAACATATACCCTGCGAATAAATACAGAGCTTTTGCTGTATATATCAAATTATTAATACTTACCAACAATAACCATAATAATATAGGCGTTAGGGTATAACTTCGAGGCGTGGCTTACACCGTCGTAGACTTTCTTCGCGCGGTATATCTCTTTCATGGCGGATGCCGCTATCTTCACGGGTAGGAATTTAGCGACCTTGTATCCGACGTCGAATGGCGTGTAAAATACTAAATACCTGTTGATTAAACGTATATGCTTTTAGCCGGTTTAAAAATAATACACGACTGGTGTACAAAACATATGAACCTGATGATGATCAATCAAGAAACTGATTAGAGTATCGAGACTTAATCTGTTGAATAGATTACAAGAGATTTATGTCCAACAGTGGGCGTCCATCAGTTGAATTAAATTATGATAGTGGTGTTAGCAAAAGTCAAAAAATAATTATGTTTAATAATTATTTAAAATCATTAAAAATTTCATCTAAAATAAATTCTAAATGAGTATTTTTCTATTTGAAAGAAACTTCCGTGTCAGCAGGTTTTCATCTGATAGTAAGTGATAAAACGCCCATAAAAGAGTGACAAAGTTATTTAATAGAATGAGCATGAGTTTTTACAAACCATGTTATAGTTCCGATTAGAAGCTGTGGCGTATTCTTCAGCGGAGCTAGTATTGGTTCACCAAGTAGCCCGTTGGCAACCATGCCGCCTGCGAAGATTACAAGCATGGTGGACAGCCAGCAAGCCAGGGGATGCTTGCGAGAGAAAGCCTGAGCACCTGAAGAGTAAAAAATATTTTTTTTAAACTGTTGTCTCACGTTTAATTGCTTTCCCCTTTTATGGTATTGGGTATTATAGTTATAATGGAGGATTTTTCTATTGTCAATGTCCAACTGTTCCATTAAAATAGATGGAAGGATTTTTTGAACTCTACAAAATTTGGTCTCGGAATTGAATCCGAGACGTTCGCCTCACTTACGATGAGGAAATGCATCGGAAAGGAACTATGTCATGCCCATAAAATAACAATATGGTTATATTGTTAAAAGTGCCATTAGTATTATAGTGTTTTGGTATGGTTCGATGGGGGAAAATTTATGTTTACATTAAATTGTTAAACATTTCTAAGTAATTGCAAGACGTTTCCGAGAAAACAACGAAAACATTTGTATTTCAACCAACTGGCTCGTTGGTCTAGGGGTATGATTCTCGCTTCGGGTGCGAGAGGTCCCGGGTTCAAATCCCGGACGAGCCCAAAACGATCTCATTTTTGCACATTCGATTGATATTAGTAGTCGGATAAATAATTTCTGCCGCCTTTATTTTTACCGATTCACTCATAAGCATTTTCTCGATATTTATGAATATATTTTAAGAATTGCGCCATCTAGTAACTAATAATAAGTGATTCGTGAAAAATTTTTTATATTGCGATTGTGGAAATAATGTTCGCGGAATCATAACCTCTTTATAAATTATTTAAAAATATCTCTTAACTTTTATAATGATAACTTGTTATCAAACTTGTAGCGATTGCTACAGGGTTTATAAAGTAAACTTTTCATGCTAAAAGTATTAATGCAAAAATAATTAATCCTTTTAATTTTCATATATTTTATGACTTAGAAATGTAAAACATTGTTTGAACTAATTTTACTGCTCATTGATATTACCAGCTTTAGTAAGTTTATTTATGACGCGCGGAACAAATCTATTTTTAACTCATTTGGTACCTTTATTTTTATATATTGCTGTCTGGGTAAATATTTCTTGTATATTAAACATACTACAAGAATTTCAAAGGGATGCTGTAATTATTTGTGTTGGTATGGTTTTAAACCGAAACAATCCTCACTCACCAGATCCTAAATCTTCTCTGACTGCGAGAGCACATAACAGGGAATGTGCAATATCAAAATAGGGAAACATTTTCAATTTGATGACCTGATTGGCCAAATCTAAGAATGCTTCGGGATCCATGGTGCCTAATATTTGTCTTGCTCACAATTTTTAGTTCCTAAAATTCCAACTTAACACCGACAATAAAGTGACACGATAATATTGTGTCTGCGACCATTCGCGGGCGTTGCAGCCGCGAGACTGGGATAGGAAGCGAATTGACGATGAGACGTACTCGCTCGACCTGATTTTAAAACCAAGTATTTGCATTCAAGTACGTGCATCAGGTGGCCAAGCAAGAACAGTTTGTTTTATAATTTATTTGTAACACTATTTCACAAGTCACAGTCAATAGAAGATTTTATATCTGCATTATAAATTAAGTATCTTTTACATAGCATGTAATGAAAACAGTTATTTACTTAAAAATTCTATGGAAATTGATAAACAAAGTACAAGTCCGATGTAGTCTTTTCATATTGTACGATTGATTTTACACTTTATTACATTAGAATAAGGTTTCATTTACTAATTCTATATTGCTAGTATTCAAAATACTTAAAGTATTTTGGAACCTAGTCTCTATTATTAAAATAAACTTGTTTTGCTTATCGCAGGTCTAATGTAGATTGGGAGTGAATATATTTGGATTCATTGAAAATATTAATAATATTTCATATAAAATTTTTACATTTATATTTTTTTTTTACAATTTTTTATACTTTCTCATTAGACTATAAATTTATTCATATTACGGTAAGTTTCCGTAGTGTAGCGGTTATCACGTGTGCTTCACACGCACAAGGTCCCCGGTTCGATCCCGGGCGGAAACATTTTTATTTTTCAATTTGTAACACAAAACATAACTATGAATTACTTACGTAAGATCACCGGTAATTATTTTTTATTTACGTATTGTTCTAAGTACTCCTAACGTTACGTTTGGTTGTAAATTGGCTGTTCCACAATGTGTAATTACTAAACAATTAATAAAACATCTATACGACGCAACGAGTCATTTTAATTACCTAGATGTAGAAAAGGGTTCTATAGGTACCTTTTGGAAACAATTTTGTAAATGAAAACATGATGTAATACCAGGTATTCATTGCACTGAAGAATTTTAGCAGTTTATTTTTATTCGAAACATCTATTCAATTTTAATTTAACACTATTCTTTATATTTATACTTGTGGCATTCCACTAATCAATTTTTTTTAATTTCTTCGTAGTTTGCGTAGGACGCTAACGTAAAGTAGTTAAAAAAAATTGGGATTTAAAATGACAAGGTTTAAAATATCAAATTTATTTATATTCAGTGTGCAATAATGTAGGCGTTATTGAAAATTGTGAATTTTTGGAGTAATATAATAAAAAGAACATACAGGACACGTGGTGTAAATAAAAAAGAAAAATTTTTAGAAGACTTATAATTCAAATATATTCGTAACAATTGCTTTGCAACATATAAAAATATAAAAAGTACATATACATCATAAAAAATGTAAAAATAAAAATTATTGCTGCCGAGATTCGAGCATACTCGTATTATATCATACTTATAAGAATAATGTTGCGTCCAAATTATCTTCAGTCTTCCGTTATTCGTTACACAGCCAAATAACTTTGGAATAGATTTTAAGGTCTACATTCAAGAAAATATTTTAGATATATAGTTTTGTTTGACTTATAGCTATATATTTTTATAAATATTACGTATAAAGTTAAACAAAAGCTCGCGCCATGTTTTCACAGCTGCACATTAGGCTCTATTGTCGACAGCCTTTTGTCTTTGCTAAAGAAAGCGAATCAATATTAAAAATATTACAACAAGCGTGAAAACGACAAAACCTAATAAAACATTATTTCAATAATTCTTTCAATCTATATTTTTATTATATATATTTTACAATTGTAGGTATATATCTACGCTACAATTGTAACATATATATAATATAACACTTATTAAATGTTTGTGAATTAAGGAACTATAAATTCAGTGCACTTAGCAAAATATCTTAATGAAAACACAATTAAAACTAAATAAATGTTACAAAGTTAAGTATAAAAACAAGGAACACCGATTATTTTATACGTGCCGAAATACTTTACATCTAATAAACTCGTACTTTTTATAATATAAGTTAAACATTACTTTTAAATTTATAATGTATTTACATTACCATTTTAATTTATATTCAAATTAATTAATTGTTACTTTTGCTGTTAATGAGGGGTTCGACTTATGCGCTATTGAAAAATATAATAAACCGACAAAACGAAATAAAACTTTAGTTAATAACATTTCTTTGAAACATTTAATTAAAAAAAATTGATATCTTTTAATATCGTGTCCTTTTTTCGTATTGAATATTATTAAAGTATTCAAGACCTTTTCAATATTTTTTTTAAATAAACCAGAAAATGTTCATCTGATTTAAAAGTAATTAGGATGATGTACACTGCATCATATCCTGCTGACATTATACGATAAAGTGTTAACAGTACCGAAATTATTTTGTACATAGCTGTAATGATCAACGACTGTTTCCATTTTTAGAAATTTACCACCAGTGAAAAATGTCATAAATGTAGTATAAATTTTATCAATTTACTTTGAAAATAATAATTATATTTTACTACATATGGATAAAAATCATTAGGACTTTACTCTACAGATTTTTTATTCCCAATAACCCATTTCAAATCCCTTTTTGATTACATACTTTTTGAACCAAAAGTATTACACTGAAGCACCAAACAGCAATTCATGCTGTATTTTGTGATGATTTTAATGAGCCTTCTGTAAATAAAATTATATTCATCAATACAGTAGTTCCACTAATAAATAATAAAATATTTTAAAAACAAAACCTCGTTTATCTCTTTATAACATGTAGATCCCTGGTTCAATTCCAAGGCCACACATAATTAATAATGGAGATTTGTTAGTACTGTCAGTCACTACTAATACGTTTGCTGACTGATATATGTGATAGAAAGAGTAGTTTGTTCAAGCATGCTTCACTATTCACGGCCTCATTGTCATTTAACTTCAGGCAAAATTGGGGTCTGGTGTTAGTCTATTTGTAAGAAAAAACTGACCTTCATCATTACCTAGACCACATCTCACAGCTTTTCCATTAGCTAAAAAAAATTTATGACATTAATAGATGACTAAACAAATATGGTATATCAATTACAGATTTAAAGCTGGTCATAGACTGTACATCTTGAAGAGGTGCAGGTGCAGGCAGGGACAACATTAAGTGGTAATTGACAAATTCCAAGATCAGCATTCTCAGATAAATAATTACTATACATCTAAAAGATCTTGACTAGTGTCATTAAAAGCCTACAAGGAGATACATGTAAGAGAATGCTTTGATGAATACACCACAGGTTTCTCACTTTGTTTCAGTAGCTTTATTCACGTTTGTGTCCAACAGTGGATATCTATCAGCTAATGATAATAATGATGTTAGAATGTACACTCACCTAACCCAGGCTTAACCTTAGGCAAATATGTCCAATTATTTTGCGTAAAATTGCGTTCGCTTTGAAGTAATATGTTTGTTTCCGCTTTTGAAAATACATCCCTTCCCCTAATATCGATATTGTCATCATTTTCACGATTATTATTGTCTGTTAGAGAAGTATCATGTTCAGATGCATTTTGGCTTGATTTATCGAAGTTATTTTCAAATGTTGGTTTTTCACTTTGACAGCGGTCGTTGTGTTGAGAATTGGATTGGTTAGTGATGACTTGTTCTATAACCTGCCCTTGTTCGGAGTCAGCATCATCCTCGGACTGTTCACTTTTCGCACTCATTGGATTAGTTAACTAAACATAAGAAAGAAAGTTCTTTATTCATTTTACTATCAATAACTTGTTACATGTAACATGTATTTTAAATAGTTTTTTTTTTTCAATAATGCGGTTAGACAAGCGGACGTTCACCTGATCGTTAGTCATACGCCTGCCCTACATAATATAGCGCTAGTTAGGATAATATAAATTGCACCATATTGAACTATACCTCGTGAGACACTAGGTGTCAAATCTTGTTACCCTGTGGTAATATTATTAGTTACAAAATCCTTGAAACAACACTGTAATATTTTTTAAAATACTGAAATATACTCTAGGTTGATATCTATGTGGTCTCCGGTTACAAAGATTTACCATCAGTATAATGTCTAACGTTTTCATAATTACTTCATTCGAACAGGCTAGTCACCATCCTCCTGTTGTAGTCATCCCAGTTTACAAACAAAGAGGTTTAAGTCCTCGTTCTTTATAAGAACAGCAAAGGAGGAGAACAACTTGCCGGCATCAGTGCTCCTGTACAAATATGAAGTGTCTTCAAGAAAAGAGCGAATAAGCTGATACTAGGTTAATGCGCTTTACCACCACATGCCAAATCATCACTTAACACCAAGATGGATCACGGTCAAGCACTAACCTATTTTAAATTGAAAATAATAGTTCACCGTATAGCTAGAGTCATCATCGGAATCTGCCTGGAGTTCCGCCATCATTTTTTCGATAAGCCTCTCCATAGATGTTTCACTGGTGCACGCGACTGGACTAGCCTCTTGTTTACCGCGTTTATTGCGTTTCACAACCTGAAACATTTTGATGCAAATTTAATATAGTACTGATAGTAGCGAACAAACATTACTGTTTCAATATGAAGGAAGTTTTAGTCAATTAAATTACTGAGGTAATGAGACAACGTCTTATGTTTCAAGGCCACGAGCACAATGTGGTGCAGTTTTTGTATCATCCTAACTATCGCCACATTGTTATGGTGGCGTATCATTTACCATCAGGTGAATTATTTTTCTAGTTTCGTCGCTATGTAATTGAAAAGAAAGAAGTTATATATACAAATATTATCTTACCATAACCTCATCATTATTACTAATCCGGGTGGTGTTGTTATTGCCGTAGTTTTGCGGGTGCCGTCGAAAGCACATGGTAAATTCGAACAGGGACTGCACGCTGCTGAACCAGGATTCCGTTGGCTGAGCAGGAGTTGCTCGTGCGCGCATTATCCTGTTACCTTGGTACTTTAAAGTTCGAAGGTAACGACGTTTGCCTTGGATATACGTAACCTACGAAGAATGTACGATTAATATTAGGTTAGTAAAGTGTCCAAATAAACGTTTAGCGCAAACATTCACCCAGGTTTAAAAGTCGCTCCAGGTAATAAAATTTGAGGAGTAACGAGACTAAAAATCATGTAAAAACAACCAGCTGTTAACTTAAATAATACCTCCCTAGTAGCAGGCGTACAGTTAGCGTATAAGTTTGTCGCTTTGCCGTATAATCCAACGCAACGAAAATTATACAAAACTATAGACTGGCTAATATCCTTCAAAGAGTTTGTTTTTTTTTTTATTTATTGGGTAACTATTAAAAGAATAAATCATACACTACTAAGCGTAGCTTTTACACTGTTTAGGACTTAAGACAACAACTAGTTTTATATAGATGGTTAAAATGAAGTAATAATAAAGGTTTTATTTTAGGCGACGAGACGAGTAAGATATTTAACTGCTGGTAAGTGATACGGCCGTATTGAATTTATATTCTTAAAACGATTAGGTGCTTACCACATCTGCTGATCGTAGTGGAGGTTTCCCCAGGACTAAATTCATTAGAGATATAGACTCCCTGGTGATACGAAGAATTATTAACAACGTCAGAAAGAACACCCAAGGCAGCGGTCGGATCAGTTCTGGCTGTGGATGCTCATCTTGGTCCACTGAAATAAACATTCGATTATGAGTGGTAGGTCTTTTTTGTTTTAAAATGTTTAGATAAATATCCAGCAATTATGAGGAAACACTGTTCGGTCGTGGTGTGGCGACGGACTTGTAACTATTGGAGTAATGAAACTTAAAATCTCCTCTTCACACGGAAAGTGAGTGAGTTATTGTAAAAATACCAATTAGTATCTTAGTGCCGGCTACATAGCTTACTCCGGAGAGAAGGCCCTACGAGAACATGAAAGTTATCAGGTAAATTCAATATTTTCATATAAATGAAGAAGTGGTATATAAAGTATGTCTTACAGTGCTTTTAATAATATTTCAGTTCATACAGAAATAGAAAACTTACGCGGTGGTGGTACAGCCCATCTTGCACACTTCTCCACCGTCCATAGCACGCGATCCACTTGACGCAGCAAACTTTGCCCCAAGCGATAGCTGACGGCGTATTCTGCTGCATTTTGCAACATTTCTTGGATGAAACCCACGACTTCCATGTCTACTGTAAGGAGAGATAAAAATCTTTAATAATCTGCTGATTATTCGCTCACGACAATTTAAACATTTGTCAGGACAATGAAACAGTAGATTAGTTCGAAAAAGAAATTATGTAATCACAGGCTACGGAACTCAAAGTGTAAAAAAAGTTAGTAGCAGTTTGCGACAACTTTTCAACTACACTAAACCAGAGTAATATAACAATGTAACTTTTAACCATTGGAACAGACAAACAGTTAGATAACATATCTGCTTATTTACGCGCTCATCTCCAATTAACGATAACTAAAAATTACTTTTATCGTAGCCCAGAAGGCAGCATTTTAGTGCTTAGTTTTTTGGGTAATACGTATGAAAAAAAGACCAAGAGGTGATAAATCTACATAAACAAAAATATATGTGCAACAATATTCCATTTTATTATTTATCATCATCATTATTAATCATTTATTACATGCAATTAACAAACCGATCAAAAATATTACTTAATATTAAGTGTACTTTAGTTATAAATACAATATGCTACGTTATATGATGAAAAAATCATTAATTATGAACAATATGAAGATAGTCACCTCAAAAACAAATCAATGAACGCTAGTTAATTAAATTAACTTCACACACACAAAATTGAATGCCACTCGCAAGAAATAATAAGCGAGCTTCGGACAAATAAAAAAGTGGGAGTATATTGTTATCAACAATTTTCACACATTAGGGTTACCATTTAAGAAAATGACTAAGAATACATTTTTAAAAATGCATACGAAATACGTTATAAATGTCCTTCATTCTTCAAATGTAAGCAAAAACCTGTTTACACTCCATTTTAACATGTTCTTGTGACATATTTTCCATGTGTGGAATTATTATGTACATAAATTATAGATTAGCAGAATTCATAAAATATTAGATACATTCATTCTTGAACCGATAATTTGAATAGAAAATATTTTTTTCTTCTAGAAGTAGTTAGCATTAATCGGAGGGAATTGGTTTTTGCGGCCTAACAGATGTAAGTATCAATGTATGAAGGTACCTAGTGAAACTAATAGGGATAGTAACTAGATATACTTTAATGTCTCACATCTACGTCTTGCAGGATTGTCATATAGAATAAAGTAAATAAAGTTCTTACCGATCAAGTTATCGCAGAGGATATTTCTGTAAAGACTGAGAACTCACTACTCACTATCACAGGAAACTGAATGTATTAGTTATATTTTTTTTTAGCCGATAACCTGTAATACTTCGGTCTGGTGCTGCGGGTTTTAATACGTTCAACAAGCACAATTGACACGCCAAAGGGCTCAAAGTACTGTGAGCCAATTACCGAATGAAGAACTCGATTTGATAATAATACATTTATCATTTACCTATCAGTAGTTGTGTACTACAGTTTATTTGTGTAGAGTTCAAAGGTTGATTTTTTTTGTGCATTTATTATAACATCTGCATAATAGGGTAAGATGTTATTTTGGATTATGGAATTGTAAAAACTATCAATAGTGTAACGTAAATATACATTAGCGTGATTAAGACGTTTGAAATTACATAAAAAAAAAAAAAAAGGCACATGAAACGCTTAAAACGTAGTCGGGAAGTTTAAGTTTGCCAACATTTTGATTATTATTTTTTTAATTTCTTTTAGTTTTCATCTTAAAAGTGTAAGATGTTCCTTTAAATTTCTAATTTCTCAATACTCTGCGTCTTGGGCATTATTTATTTTATCCAAAAATACGGCATTCAGGATTCGAACACGATACGCCATTACGCGAAGACGGCCGTGGAGTCCGGGTCCGCAAGCCTAGTATTTGATAAGCTTTTAGACTCAAAAATGAATAGCAAGCGACATACATTAATAGAGAATAGATTACCTGAAGACTTGCATAGAAAATTTATAAAGAAGTGCTTAAAAGGCATCACATGCTAGTCACCAAGATACATGAAGGAACTGCTAACCGAAGCTCAATAATGTTTGTACTCTATGGTATGCAAGCGAGGTTCCCTCTCTTTATTTAGCACATTTTTGAATTAGCGCTGACAACAGTTTTTCAACTCATTTATCTCTTAAAAAGACAACATAAGCAGAATGTTTACCAATAGTAACTTACACTTGGCAATTATTACTGTACACTTTTAATACTTTAAAAATCAAAAAGTTACTAATATATACCTTTTTGTTATTAAGTACTTAAGCAAAATTTTAATAAAATGACAACCCTATTGAGGCAGTTAATGAGTGCAGGAGTAGACATAAATATGTCGTTTTGACTTCTTTATACCTTGTTGATAATACAAGTACCAAGAGGCCAAAGGTTGATGCAATCATATGAAGATATGGCCAACGGAACAAATACCAAATGTAATCAATATTATTGAGACATGTACACCTTTTTTTTAGAAATAATATTGTTTACATAATTAAGCGAACTTTTTATATCATACCATATCAATGTAACTTCTTAGCTTTTATGCTAAACCCATAAGATTACATTAACGCAGGGAAAGGACAATATTTTTTTATGAAGTAAATTACTGCTTCTAAATATTCAAATTCCCAAAGAGATTATTGTCTAAATTTCTTTTCTTTTAAAGAATGTATAATAAGCTAATGTTAGATATTCATTTCTTAATTATCATGACTTGATCTTGTGGTCAAGGTTGTTGGAGAATTATCTATATTATAAAATTACTACAATTTTTAAAAAAATAATATCAATTTATTATTAAAATATTCCTCCACCAATTATTTACTGATTTTATTCATTTATACCTACTTATTTCATACACACTAAAATATGTTTCTTTTAAATTGAATTCATTAAACTTCAATGGTTAAGTTGACATATAACATAATAAACAATACTTAAATGAAATTTATATAATTATAAAACATTATATTTTAGATACAAATAAAAGAAGTTTGTTCAGGATAATAAAAGCTAAACCACTTAATATAAGCCACTTAATACTCATGTATTAAGTGGCTTATATGGATTTCCTGACATAAAGTACTATAGATTTTATCAATCATTACAAAGTAAAAGGTGGTTTTTCATACATATACAATTCTATATTAATTAACTATTTACAGGTACAAAATTGGTGTTAACAAAATTTTGTACAATTGTTTTGAGAAAAACTAAGTAAAAATAATCAAATATTTTAAGGATGAATCACAATGGACTACATCGATAGAAATGTCATATAATATCAAATAAAAATATTATTCAGTGCCAATTACCGGCTTTTTATTATGCGTGAAAATTGACAAAAAAATAACAAAACCTAACATTATTAATGAACAAAGATAAAATGTGATTAAACATTTAACAGATATTTAAAAATCAAGTTATTAAATAGTTGAACTCACCTATTTACTTCTTGGAACGTTAACTTAGTACTTTCTAGTAGCTATAATGTAACTTGTAAAACAAGAATATGTATACATAAAGTATCTCAAGAAGACATTTCATTAAAACTAAATATCACACAATAATGTGATGTTCGATTATTGGTATAGCTTAGTACTATATTCAACAATAGAAAGTTTATTTTACTTTAAACGCGGACAAATATATAAATAATGAAGAGTTAAGTCATATTGCTTTTTTTTAATTTATTAAGTTTAACGGTTTCAAATTTAACCATGCAGCCTATTCTTCATTATTAATTATCTTACTGCATTGATTCATTTCGCGCGAATTCAAATTGTACTTGATATAAATAGGACATTATATTATGATAGTATGTGATACAAATAATCTTCCAGATCTTTATTTTATTGTAATTAATCCTCTGAACGTATAGAATAATGTAATTTTTTAGTGTCCTCTTGCTTTTAACGCCAACACTAGCACAACATCGTAGAGTTTTTACGTCATTGAAATCAATTTTTACAATTTCATTATGGTTTATTTGCAATATTAAAACATATTTTATGTATAGGTATTCCAGGATGTGATGGTAAAAAGGGAAAAAAGAAATTGATGCTAGCAATACTGGGGTAACTGGAGTAAATCGTTTTAATACTTTTTTTCCTTATAGCGGCTGATTCTATGGGAGATACATGACATGCAAATATAAAAATTTATCCAATGATCAAAGATAATTTTTGAAAATCTTACTGTGGAGAATGTGGGATTCGAAATTTAGATGAAAACTACAATTACTCTGTTCACGAGTTTATTAATTAATTATAGCCTATCAGTACTTGAAAATGGTTCAAAATACTGCACATCCATAAAAAAGTCTTTATCGGAAGAGGAAGACGAGAAGACGCAGTATTTATGATAAACCTTTCCTTCTGCATCTCAATTAATCGATCTTGTTCTATGAACTGATTTTCAATTTTTATTACATGTTCACAAGATTTTCGCCTATCGTCGATTCCTATTTGAGAGAAAGCTTTTTCTGTTAAAGATATTATATCATTTGCAGATCTATTGACGTTTTTACCCGCGAGTTTTTGTTTCATTATTCCCCACATTAATTCTATGGGATTTAACGTATAATGATATGGTGGGAGCCTCAAGACTTCGTGGTCGTGTGATTTCAAAATCTCATCTATCTGATATTTAGGTTCAGACTTATGATTTTTCACTGCTTCCAGTAATTGACATTTACGCCAATTATCGTCGTAAGGGATATTGTTTGATTGAAGCCATTCTTATATAACAGCAATAGGGTCGGCTTGTGTGGGCGGTTTATTTCCCGGGGAAGGAGTCCGCCGCTTCTATTCGAGGGTTGTGCGATCGATGGCTCTCCTCTATGGCGCTCCGGTTTGGTCAGATCGGTTGACGGGCAGCCGACGTTGCCGGGCTAAAGTTAACAGTCTGCAGCGAAAGATTGCCATTCGTATCGCACGGGGATATCGAACGATATCTTTTGAGGCGGCCACTATCCTGGCCAGGTTTCCACCTCTGAAAATTCTGGCGGAAAGGGACTCACGGATTTACACGCGTCTAGGTTCTCATCGAGAAGAAGCCGAATCCCTGGATGCGGTGGAAGTGCACAGGCATGAGCGCCACCGCGCTTTGGATCTGTGGAGAGAGAGGCTTGCAGAGCCGCGGAACTCACGGCAGCGTATAGTAACCGCTTTTCTGCCAAACCTGGCGCAGTCACCTTCAGGCTGACTCAGATACTAACAGGACACGGGTGTTTTGGTGAGGACCTAAATAGGATTGGACGTGAACCAACCCCGCAATGCCACCATTGTGGTGTTGGATTCCGCTCAGCATACGCTCGCAGAATGCCCTACGTGGGAGTCTGAACGGCAAACTCTGATCTACAAAATCGGGCATGACCTTTCTTTGCCAGTAGCGATATCAACTGCACTGGCAAAGTAAAATGGGTGGATAGCGTTGGTTTCCTTCTGTGAAACCGTTATGATGCAGAAGGAGTCCGCCGAGCGAAGTCGGGAAAAGGCCGACTCCGTCGATAGACAAGGAGGTCGGCGCGATGGCAACAGACACCCCAATTCGTCAGCCCTGTAGTCCCGGGCCATTAAGAATAGGACTAAGCTATTCTCTGCCTGTCGTACAAGGCGACTAAAAGGGTCCTCGGTTTCTTAGGCTTTGAGTGTGGAGGCCCTCAGAGCCTAATAAGCGAGCCTTAGGAGGACGGCAAATACATTGTGGTCTTGTATTTGCCGTAGCAAAGCGTGGGGTCTAGGAGGGCTTTGCCCTTCCGTGGAATGTTTAGCGTGAGTGCAGGGGGGCACCGGTGCGTTCCGTAGGAACCCCTCCTAATGCACTGAGGGAGACCACCGAGGGGGTTTTAGTGGGTAGAAGCCCCACATAACCTTGTCTTCCCCCCAGAAGCGAGGTATCTTTTAAGAAGATTTCCCCCGGCGAAAAAAAAAAGGCGGTTTATTTAATTGTACAGAATTGTGCTTGGCGTTGTCCATGACAGTTAGAGAAGGTTTTTTGTAAGGTTGGGAATCAACTTCTCCGTAACCAATTTTGTAAAGTTATCTTTATTCATATTATCACCATAATATGAATAAAGATAACTTTACAAGTCAGCAGTCAGTCAGTCAGTCAGCAGATGTATTGTTCGACCTATAAACAAGTTTGGCACAAAACCATTTTCTCCACCAGCATGTACAATGATCCATCTAGGCCCTGCCGGAATACTATTAAATGGGCCTGCAATATCTTGATTGACTGAACATGAACCGTGTATGTAGGTTTCATCTAAATAAACCACATCTAGCTTATCATCGGCTTCTCGATTCTTTTGCATACGCTCCAAATACTTGAATCTGATGATCTGTGTATCTTTATGTCATGTCACTCCCTTAAAATAGTCCTTTTTGATTGGCACTTCACGAATTCGAATTCGATGTCTTTCAAAATAAGTCTGAAGACAAAATATGATTGTTATTTTTAGATTACTATGTTTTTAGATTATATTCAAACTGAAAGAAAATGAAATTAATTTTTGTTACCTTAGTGATTCTCTTCCTCTATTGAAATTTATTTCCTTCCGAAGAATTTGTAGCAATTTCATTACAGTGGACATTTTGTTTCGTACAGTGTAAAACTCGTTTATCTTGTTTCTGATAAATTCTAAATCAAAACTATCCAATATTTTTTGCCACCTTTCTTCTTTTTACCGGGCGTACAGAGTATGCCTCTGTTACATCTGCCTTCAGCAACAATTCGTCTTATGGTAGTATTAGAAACCCATGAAATAAACCAAAGTTTAGTATACATAATATATACACACGAAAAATGCAATAAACCAAAGTATCAAGACGTGTCATTCCTACTAACCAGTCAACGCTTGCATACGGCTCAATATCGATGATTGTGTTTGCACCTTGTTCATAAAGTATTCTTTGAAAAACATTGAAAACAATATTTCTTGCTTGCGTTTGAAGAAGTTTCTTCGACATTTTCACCACTTTTTAGAGGAATATGATCCCAAACCAAAAATTTTTTCTCGAAATTTCAGTTGACAGATGACATTTTTTTGTTGCCATACGAAAATCGCTATTTTTAAACTTTTTTTTTTGCTTTCAGATCCTGGTAGACCTATAGGTGGTGTAGTCGTCAGGATTACATACGTGTAAATAATATAATGATTAACAGAGTTTATGTTTCGTATCAGATCCGAGGTACTTTTTCTTAATTCTACGATTCCGCGCATATTTAGTGTGCTTCGATTACATTGCATAACTTTTTAAGGTCTGACTGGTATTATTTTTTCTTCTTTGCATTTATACTTCTTAGCCTTTTTTGTAATGAAAAAAAGTTTATTCGTGTTATTGTCTATGGAATGGCACTATTTCACGTTTATGGTGGTTGCGCGCTGCGCAGCGTTTTTATTTTGTTGCATGGGTTTTATTACAGTTAAATAACTTTTATAGAAGCGTATATCTGTAAAATTAAAATGAATGTAGCTTATTGAGTCAATAGTTATTTGTATTTTCGTACATAAGATCAAATCTACTTTTTTTTGTTTGTAAAATGTAGTGGTAATGGAATCCTTGGACGATTCTAATTGTCCTTCTATGAGCGATAGTTTATCTTTGTACGAGCGTTATATGCGTAGTTTTAATGTCGTGGATAAATTTGTGGAAGACAACAACCGTATAGAGCAAACGGAGCCCGTGTCATCAAGTACTTGCGATTACGAAAGCTCTAACAGTGGGGGTAACATTGACTTGTCAGCTGCTATTCAGGCTGATGAAGATAAAGATTGCATAGGACCAGAAGGGGATTGCAATTCTCTACAGCCTTTAAGTGATATTGACAATTTTGTACAAAAACCGTATTTCAGTTCAGAAGCAGATTTACGGACTAAAGCAGAATCGTCTTGTGCATCCTTGGCAGGGTCATTGCTCGAAACATCGTCTGCGACTGTGGATCATTGTCTTCTTAATGACAAATCAAATCTAGCAGAGGCAGATGGTCGCATATCTTCAGAGTCTAAATCGGAGAGTTTTAGACACAGTGTATTCATAACCTCAACTATGGAAAATAGTAACAATGCAGTGGATAGTGTACCATTGTTCCGTGATGTGAAGCATACTCAAAGTATTTTTAAATTGCCGATAAGTGAGCTCTCATTTAATGGTACAATAAAACATGTTCAGAAATTAAAACCTATTGTAGACCCCATAACTGCTCTAAGTACTGTGAATTCAGATTTAGTTTCTTCGACCGACGTTCCGACACACCATGGAGATTGTTTTGCAAGCAGTAGTGGTTCTGGCAAATCATATACAGAAATAAATACTAGCCATGTAAACAATGATACATCAAGTGATAAAAACACATGTGATACTAATAAAGTTGATAAAACAACTGAAAGTAGTGGAGATTCTCAATATGAAGAGTTCAATAATAAAAAAGAATGTGACATTGCAAATGAAGAGGGAAGTAATGCTAAATGGAATTTGGAACAAAGTTACTCTTCAATAGAGACATCATTTGATAGTGGGGTTAGATCTCCAGATGTGTTCTCTGATGATGATGATGATGATGGGGAATCTAGTCTGGCTCCTGAGCCATTCTGGAATTTTCTAAAGGATTTTGAAGCTTTTGACAAAAAAAAAGTTAGAAAAATTGAGGTATTTATTTTTATTCATTTTTTTTTATTCTTGCCTATTTTTAGAAAGTATAATTAGTAGTTTGGATAAAATAACTGTTTATTATAAATTTTTGGTCATTTTTGGATGATAATGAGAAGAGAAGAGATGTCATTCTGCTGTGAATAAAATACAAATCCCTCTAATTAATTGATAAATAGATTTAAAAATATGATAAATTAAAATAAATGAAACATATGTAAAAAAAAATTGTTGTAGTTATCTAATTTCTTCATGAGACAATACAATGTTCTATTAATTGACTATATTAGTTCTCTATTGTTTTATTATTGTTTATAGGAAACATTACAAGGAATTCTGCCACCCCCTTCAGTTACAACATTAAAGACTGATGTCACAGAAATGCTTAAGAAATACTATTGCTTTTTGCCAGCATTCAATGATGATGATAAAACTAATTCTATAGAAGCTAACTCCATGACCCCTACAAAAAAAGTGTCCTTCGTACATATACCAACAGTTTCTTGTGTATCTGATGTATTTCAAGATACATTTACCTACTCTCATTTACATAAATCTAGAAATAGTGTTAGGGATGGTCATATTCCAGATTGTGATGCAAATACAAGTATAAATGATAAGAGCGTTGAGCTAAAGATGTGCACAGAAATTGAAGCAAGGGATACATTATGGCCGGATGTTATTAAGTGCAGATACTATGATGTTTAGTAAGTAAAAATAATAATGTTTTTATCAGAGGTTTAACCACATACCACAGCAACTCGTTATTTTTGCTGCTAAGCATTACTGTGTACTGATATAAATTTAAATCAATGGCATATAAGTTTCACAATGGTTAACTTATATGATTGTTATTGTTTGTTGAAAATATAACTATTATATGGGTATTATTAGCTGTAATTATTAATATTACAACATTTAATTAGCCTTTTGAAGATTGTCATCTTCTTTAGTTTTTGTCACTTAGTATCTTTTACATTTTCAATCTGTTTTTAGACATGTGTTAGATATGAGTCCCATAAAGATAAATGTTTACTTGATTTATGGATAGCAGATAAATAATTCCTATTAATCATATATAATGTCTTTAAGTGTATGATAAAAGTCTTTTCTAATATTTGTCATTTGTTACAGTTACAACATTTCAAACTATACGGAGAAATATCAATTGTTACTACAAAAGTATAGAGAGAGATATGTGGGAAGTGAAACAGATACAAGCGTGAATATCTATTCAGGAGGGCTGCAATCCCCTAACAGTGCTTGCAAGAGAAAAGCTTTAAGGCTCAAGTATGGACACCATTTTATTTATTTTTTTGTTGCTAAATTGCAAAAAGGCAATAATCATATTATTAATATAAAGTTGATAAAATAAATCTAAATGGAATTCTAGTTAAAACAATTTAGATATCTAATTGCTTATACTAATATTTCAAATGTGTATATTCTTTTTGAGTAGCTCGCTGGCCTAATGGTTAGTGCATGTGGCGTTCATTCCGAAGGTCGCGGCTTCGATCCTCGGCATATACCAATGACTTTAATATTTAAGTTATGTATATTTGTGAACTTTAATTACAACAGCGAGATACAAATGGTGAAGGAAAATATCATGAGGAAGCCCGCACACTGACATCATCTTTGTGTCTGTGTGTATGTGGTGGCCCTAATAAAGTGGCAACAGGCTCTCCCCCTGTTACATGGGACCTAATCTGACCACAACTGGCGAAAAGTGGGTGTTTATTCACCTCTGCCTACCCCTACTCGGAAAAAGGCGTGATTCTATAAAAAAAAAATCTTTATGTCTATGTTTCCATACTGCTTCTATACTCCTTAGCGCTGCAAGCCTTTGTATACTAATTTATTAGATGGGTTATGTTACCAAACGTACAGTTATTACTTTCCGTGCCATGTGTACCATCAGTGGTACACACAGTCATATTTATTCAATGAGCTGAAAACATATATGTCAAAACAAATATAATTCTGTAAATTATATATCCATCTAAAGAATGAAGCATTATACAAGATGTAGTATAGAATAAAACACAAGTTTATTAAATTGTAAATATGATGTGCTAATATATCCATCTTTAGTCAAAATATCAAATAGCCTGAACAAGAAATCAGGCAAAAATAGCTTGGCATGGATTGTGTTAAGTATATACTTTGCAATTATGTAGTAACGACTATAATTAATAGTTATCTAGTTTCCTAAGAAATGCCAACAACAACAACAATTTAATTTTTGTCTTTGTTGTGTTAATAACTAATGACTTTAAAGACAAGTATTAACCAGTTTTTTTTTCGTTAGACGTTCACCTGATGGTGACAATGTTGCGCTAGTTAGGATGATATGCCACCACATGTCTCATTACCCCAGTTATTCAACTACCTACTGTGCCCTTTAAACCGGAAATATTAACGTTAACACACTACTGTTTATCGGCAGAAAGAGTAGCTATGATGATACCTTCTTCTACACAAAAAACTATATTAAATTTCATAATCTTAACACTCAGCATAAATTTTTTTGTTATACATTACATTAATTGCGTTAATATCGGTTTTGTTCTTCATGCTGCTATTGACAAATAACACATTAAAGCAAATCAATAGATTTTTACTAATTATAATTAACTAATTTACTAAATGCATATGGAAGCATATATTCAGTACTAGAAATGTGAGATATGAATGTGGACAAATGATCTTTGGTTCAATTTATGTCATTTTGTGTGGCGTCAGTGCAATTAAGTTTTTTATACAATTGACTAGATGAACGAGACGTTCACCTGATGGTAAGTGATATGCATGCCCATAACAATGGGGCCCTAGTTATGATATATACTACACCCTGCACCATATTGTGTTCATCGCCTAAGACATAAGATGTTGATTCTTGTTACCCCAGTAATTAAATTAGCTACAAAACCCTTCAAACCGAATCACAGTAACGTTTGCACAGTACCATAGGCGCTGCGGTGGTACTTTTTTTTTTTTTTGCGGCGAAAATCTTAAAAGATACCTTGCTTCTGGGGGGAAGACAAGGTTATGTGGGGTTTCTACCCACTAAGACCTCCACAGTGGACTCCCTCAGTGCATTCGGAAGGGCTCCGGGATCTCCTACGGAACGCACCGGTGCCTCCCTGCACTCTCGCTAAAACATTCCACGGAAGGGCAAAGCTCTCCTAAACCCCACGCTTTGCTACGGCAAATACAAGACCACAATGTATTTGCCGTCCTCCTAAGACTCGCTTATTAAGCTCTGAGGGCCCCCACCCTCAAAGCCCACGAAACCGAGGACCTACCTAGACGGTACCTGCGGTGGTACTTACCTCAGGCTTACTGGTAGTAGGTCTCTATTGCTGAGACTAAGGTAAGCTCTGCCTGCCATATAAAGCGACTAGAAGCGTCATCGGGTTCTTTATTGAAGATGGTGGCCTGTCTTTCCCACTGAGACTGGGGTGGAGGTCAAAGACGAAATGGTGGGTTTTGTCTCTTCCTAGGACATACTTAGGGTGGGTTTCGTAGTAACCAATACATTCCACAACCACACACCACCGAAGAGATTTTAGTGGATATAAATACCACATAACTTTGATTTTCCTCCAGAAGGTAGATATCTTTAGATTTCCCCCACGTCCAGACCGTCTAGGTAGGAATTGCCGCAGCTCCTATTTCTGTTGCCAAACATACTGTGTAAACATTACCGTGTTCCGCTTTGAAGAGCGCTGTAGCTAGTGAAACATCTGACATTTTCTGTCTCGATGTGGTGCTGTATATATCATCCTAATTAGCGTCACGTTCATCAGGTGAACGTCTCCCTCGTCGCTACGTAGAACAAAAAAAAACTGTGCTCATATAAATTGTTTTATGGTTATTTTGATAAACTGGTAAAAAGTAGAGATAGTATAAGGTTGTCAAATATCTCCCTTCCGCTTTTTTGCTCTTTATTCAATGCTTTATAAAAAGTGTTACAGTGATCGGATTTAGTTCAAATATGCGCCGTTTTGTTCGATAATCTGTTTCCATCTAGACGGCAACTTCATAATACCTCCCTCGTAGAAGCCCCCCTCCTTATTTGCGAAGAACTCGGACAGCCACTTTTCACAAGCCTCTTTTGAGTTCAACTTTACACCACCAAGGGCGTTCACCATGGACAGGAACAGGTGGTAATCACTTGGCGCTATGTCCGGGCTATATGGTGGATGCGATAAAACCTCCCATCCGAGCTCCCGTAGCTTCTGACGAGTCATCAACGAAGTGTGTGGTCTGGCGTTGTCCTGGTGGAACACTACACCCTTCCTGTTGGCCAATTCTGGACGCTTCTGGTCGATCGCCTGCTTGAAGCGGTCCAGTTGTTCGCAGTAGATGGTAGAATTAAGCGTCTGGCCATATGGGAGCAGCTCATAGTGGATGATTCCCTTCCAATCCCACCAAACACACAGCAAAACCTTCCTGGCCGTCAATCCCGGCTTGGCCACTGTTTGGGAGGATTCACCGGCCTTCGACCACGACCGTTTTCGCTTGATATTGTCGTATGTGATCCATTTTTCGTCGCCAGTCACCATCCGCTTCAAGAATGGGTCGAGTTCGTTCCGTTTCAGCAGCATATCGCAGGCGTTGATTCGGTCCAGAAGGTTTTTTTGCGTCAAATCATGCGGCACCCAAACATCAAGCTTTTTTTTGTATCCAGCCTTCTGCAGATGGCTTAAAATGGTTTGGTGACTAACTTCCATCTCCTGGGCGATGTCACGAGATGCCACATGCCGGTCTAACTCGATGTAGTCCATGATTTGATCGGTATTTGTCGTCACAGGTCTTCCGCCGGCTGGCTTATCCATGGTGTCGTTTTCACCGGCTCTGAATCGTCGAAACCATTCCTCCGCGGTTCGAAGTGATAGAGTACCATCCCCCAAAACACCATTAATCTCACGGAATGTTTCTCTAGCGGATTTGCCTTTCACGAAGGAAAACTTTAAAATAGCACGAATTTCGGCGTTAGTGAACTCCATGTTTACACGTCTATAAATGTTGAACGCAATATCCAAACTAATTATGCATAGCGTCGTTTTGTAGGTTATGTCAAGACCTTTCAAATTATGTATAGTATTGCCAGATACGAGCTCTGTAGCGCTTTGTACATAGCCGCGAAATTCAAAAGACAAAAAGGCGGAAGGGAGATATTTGACAACCTATTATTAAAGCTCTAAAACATGGACTGAGGAACCGGTAGAGAAATCCAGTATTCCGGCAGTCCACGTAAACCTCTGAGGTTATGTAGCACAGCACTTGTCTTGAAGATGTTAAACTCACCTCTGACTGCTCTGAGAACTGAGACCGGTGAGCAGTCTCATCTGTCTTGGCTACAATTATAACTGTATGCGATCTGAATCCGACCGGATATAGTATTTAATATTTGTGTATGATATCGCAGAATGTCCCAGGCGAAGTCCCCCGGACGTCGGTTGTCTCATTTGGCGCGACGGCGGCAAGCGTTTTGCAGCGCAGCAACGATCAATGAGAAAGCACAAGCGACCACAGCGAAAATGGTGCTCATTGATAAAAAGTAAGTTTTATCGTCTTATGTATAATAAAAATTACTCGTTAAATAGAAATATATAATAATATCGCTACATATACATATACTTCTGGATTTAAAATGCGCCGTTATGACTATAATGACTTTTAAATGGAGCTGTTTGGGTTCCATTGTTTCGTATTATTAAAGTTGTAAAATTAGCTAAAAATTATGAATACGTCTACTTTTTTTTGTCGCTGAACATGACTTCTTGTAGTTTTCAGGTCGTATAAAAGCTAAAAAGAATTTGTCTTTTTTTTCATCATTATCAATCAGCCGATAGACGTCCACTGCTGAACATAGACCTACCCCTGAGATCTCCTTGTTAGAGTTCATTGAGGGAAGTTGAGCCTTAGCCCACCACACTGGGCTACTGCGGGTTGGTGGGTGGTCAGAGCCTTGTCTCTTATTCAGCAAGGTGCACCGCGTGCAGGCGAAGTTGACATAGGCTCCGTAAGAAGTTGGGCGGAACCACTTACACCCCTTTTTTAGCAAATAACTATTAAATTTTTTTTTAATAAATTCTGCTGTATGTAATTTTTTTTATAACTATAAAATGAAAAAAGATATCTAAAGATCGTTATATTATTTTAGTTTTTTTTGCTATATTGAAACAAGTTATTATAGTGGTTACGACGCTTTTTGAGCCCAGAGGTGCCGAGGTGATTGCAAATGTATGTTTGTTATTATTAATATATATATATATATATATTAACAAACGCATTATTATAACATGCATTTCTTAAATTATTGTTTTGCGATGCTTTTATTGTACACAACAGTTTAGTGTATATCTGTTTATTCTTACTAAGTGATATTTATTTTTGAACTGTCAATATGTAATATTTATTTATAGTATAATTAGTAAATGAATAAATAATGAGACATTTTCTTTGAAGTTTCTTCCCACACAGAAAGCTGATAAATTCCACCGAGAGGAAAAGCCCGCGGACGCGCCGCACACCAGGCAAAAAGACGCCGAAAGGCAAAACGCCTGCAAAAAAAACACCATCGAAAACGCCTAAGACTAAAAGCGGCGGCTCCAGTAGAAAAAAGGCAATGCGCAGGCTTCTCATGGACACGGATAGCTTGACCCGTTCGCAACCAACCAGGGAGACTTTAAAGAGAGCACTCTTTGTCAGTCCAGAGAACAACAAATCTATACCAAATCCTGTCACTATGTCCGTACCGCATCAAGCAATGAAATCCAAACGGGCACTGTTCAGCTCCCCGGAGAGAACTGCTGAAACCAAAAGTATGGATGGTACGATCAGTGATCAGTTTTTGAAGCGGAAACGTGACTTCTTAGACGACGAAGTGGACAACGGCAGGAGTAAGATAGCGAAGAGTTTGTCATTCGGCGGTGACACTTATAGCAGGACCCAACCTGTCACGTTCAATCGTCGGGCGTCAGAAGTGTTGTCGACGAAGAATACAACCGAATTAAATGAGACTCACAAAAAGGTACGTATTTATAAACTATTCTTTATTTTCTTTTTTGTATCTTTCATCTGCATTATGTAGTTTTTATTTGACAGACAAAACACTGAAATTAGCCATTGCAGAAATAAAATTAAAAACGTTCTTTTAGTGCATAGTAGTTTTTCTTTGATGCCTTTGATCTATGATGCCTGGCTAGCTACCCCTTTCACGTGTTAATTTACCCCTATATCACCATTGTTGTGTTCCGGCTGTCAAAGAATGAGAGCCTCTTTGTCACTTTATACCATGTGAACTTCAAGTGAAGTTTTAGCCCATTGTAAATAAAAATGCAATTAAAGCAAGTAGTGATTCTTGATGAGGCTCTCGCCAAGCTGCTTCGATATTATTTTGCTTACATATAAATAGATTATTAATTTGCATTTAGTTTTTGCATAACATTAATTTATTAATTACCTCACATGTAAGTAGATTTATCTGATTATATATGTAACCAGCTGAATATCACACTTGTAAAGACATCATCCAGAACTCACCTTTATATAGAGTATACAAAAAAATTAAGGTAAAATACTGACTGAATAATATAATCTTCAATTTGTTGTAGAAACTACTTTGGGCTGTGTCGGAGGCGCTTCGTGTTCACGGCTGGCGCATGTCGTCTCCTGGGTTTAGAGAGAAGGCATCATCACTAGCTCGACTAACCAGGCGCCTGCTCACCTTGCCTCCGCACGCCGCGAAGCTTGCCGCGCCCAAGTTATCCACATCAGAAACAATGCTCAAGTGAGTGTATTTAATAGTGTTTTCATTCTTTTGAAATGTAATAAATCTTAATATATATTTAGAGCAAAAAATGAAAGACACTAATCATGTAAATGATGAATGTTTACTTGGGAATTCTGTACAAACTGAAATAGCTACGACTGATATCAATAAGAATTGTCACTTGTCCTAAAAAAATACACAGTCAATGAGTTACATTTTGGAATGTTAGAAGAAATTAATTGGTCCATTTTAAAAATGTGTTAAACCACTTCCAGATTGGCACGGCAGTACGTTTACGCCATTATCCAGGGGCGCACCGTAGACGAATGCTTTCAAGATGAGCAGGTAAAGTTAGCGAATGAGACCAATAAAATATCCGGATACATCTCCGCTACGGCATATCAGCAGTTGAAAGCGAGACAGGTGCCGGCGCCGACAACACTGACTTCACAAATTAAAGAGAACACCTGCTCCAATCATACTATGCGGCAGGAGCAGACTAAAAGTGCTTCAAAGAACATTTTGCAGGACAAACTAGTAAATATAGACTCCAACTCGAACAGCAGCAGCGGAATCAGCATGCTTGATAAAGTCGGCTTGTACAAATCTAATTCAATGCCATCATTCGAAGATGCTGCTAAGATGCGAGCGAGGAGACAAATTAGTTTTGACAGCGTGGACTTTCCTAAAAGGTGATGCGATGTGCACTGTGATATGAATTGTGTTTGTTATTGAATATTCTTCGGGACTGTATTGTGTGTTTTGACATGTAAGGGTAGTTTAATATATTGACATGGTATACATTATTTAGATGCAATTATTTATTTGAATAGAAATTATTATTTTTTTTATAGCTGACTTGCATACCTACCCGCACTTGTGTGGTGGTGGACAGTGGACAGTGTGATGGACAAACAACCCAGAGTTCTAACTATGGTAACATTAAGGGTATTTCTTTTTATTCAACGAAACAAGAACAGTTCGCTCGTTGGCCCATCGTTATTATAAAAAAAAGTTAAATATTAGTAGCTACAGCGTCCTTCAAACCGGGACGCAGTAATGTCTGCACACTACCGTTTGGGCAGAAATAGGCGCTGCGGTGATACTTAGACTGTCTTTGACCACAGACACCCACCACTATTATATTGATGGATTGTTCACATTACTATTTTTTTTAATTATTTAAACCATTTTTAGCAAAGGACCAAACTACAGTACTATTGTGTAATATTATAGTCCAACATTAATGATTATAAGTCTGCAAATGTAGGGTTTAGTCACTTATTCTTGATACAATAAACAAAATAATAGAAGACATTGCCAGGATCACTGTTCCTGTCCAAATATGGATTTAATGTATTCGAAGGAAAAGTGAATATGCTTGTTACCAGGCTAGAGCATATTACCCTACTGGACAACATATTTATTTAAGTACTTGTATAAAATACACACACAACATAATAGTAAATAACGAAAAAAAATTCTTTTGCCATACACTCAATGTTTAATTTAACCATACTTAATCTACAAGAAAGAAATATCAAATTATTTTTCTATTTCCTATTTTTCGTTTTGTTTTTCACAAACTGTTATTAAGTAAAATTTAAAACTTAATTGTCTTTGACGTGCAATTGCTATGCACAAGCCTTATAACATCTGTGTTACAAATCCCTGGTTTGATTCTGCAGACGTTTTAAATTATTTCCAAGTGCAGTACGATTTAGAATTTCAATTTTTTATTAATAAGGTTAGTGACTTAAAGATGGTTGGGACTTGTGACAATACACATTCAATAAATTTAAATTTTACGACTCGTTGTCCGATCTAGATCGAGTACTTTGATTATTGCACTTTCTGTGATGTCTTGGTGAGCCATCTCGAAAGGTTTGTGTTTGATATTAATTAAGCGCTTCCTATGTTATATTCTTAAAGTTTATTTTGTTACAAAGCATGTACGTGTAGAAATGATAACAATTGCAAAATTCACAATGTATACTCGTATTACATATAGTTGTGTATTCGTTCTAACATTGTAGTTATATTAAATGATCTATTTGTCAAATTGATTGACTTTATATATACTTAAAAGATTTGCGAAGAGGTAATCTGTCAATAATCTAATATCAAGGATAGTGTTTAGTTTGTAAACTGAAGTATCGCAATGGTCTAATTAAATGCCATAAAGAAGACCAATGAAGTATATACATCAGGATTGTCCTTGACTGCAGTAAACAGGCATCAACAGTATGTCTTTAAGTTGAAGATTAGTTTACCTAACTTTTAATAAGACCCATGATAGTAATGATAGAATGTTGAGTTAGACATCCAAACATTTTATATTAACTTATAAATACATCTACATAATTGCAAATTATTTAAATTTTCCGAGTACCTTTTTCAATTACAAATTTTTCCTTATGCATGAAGATATATTTACCCTGTTACAGCCAACAGTCAGACATAAAAAGGCACGACAAGAAGGCAACGCAATTACGTTTAAATTTAATGGAGTTTATCAATTTGACAATTTAATTATTCTTATACTTCATAGCGAACTGAATAGTAATTTAAGAGTGGACTCTGTGAATATTTAGTACATAATCTTCTGCTACACCCGAGCATAATGTCGGCTTTTTAAATGTATTAGCAATAAATTATATTTCAATGAAAACAGTGTTTTAATCTTTTTTACTGCTAATACTTGACAAAACGGGCGGGCTCTTCTGAAATACTTTTTAAGCAGTTTAAATTTTATCCCATTTTTAGTTCCTATGGATAAATAAAACGCATTAATATTCATTTAGGGTAGGTACATTACTATTAACAAATATTCAATGACGTGAAGTGAAAAAATAAAACAATTTCATATGGAAATTTCTGTTAAGATTGTATCATTAACTAGTTATGAATTTAGTAAAAGCTATAACTAAGTCTTTGTCTATACAAATTATAAATTTAATGCGCAAAAAAAAAACGCCGCTTATCTGGAATTGAATTCCTACTCAACACTCGTGTGCGGTAATTGTCGATAAGACCATGCGTCATTACCAGTCATTAAGTGTTTGATTCTATACGTTGACAGTAATTACTGTTAGTAGCAGTAAACATTGAGTGTATACAAATATTAATTATGGGTGGATGCCAATCGTATCCAGGTTTAACGGAAGATGTTTTGGAGGATTACACCACACTGACATATTTGAATAAAGGGGAAATTTTATAGTGAGTACATATCACACTGCCCAATTGCTGGATTGTCCCATCGACTATATTCAATTTTCTCATATTACATTTTCAACTAAAAATGACAATGCATTTCGGTCCCGAATGTATAGCTTTTTCATACCAAATATCATTAAAAATCATAAAAGATCATCATCACATGCTTGCAAGTTTTATCAGCCGGGTAACGTCCACTGCTGGGCATAGGCCGCCCTCAACGGTTCTCTTTCAGAGGGCATTGGACCTTAGCCCCATTACGCTGGCCCAGTGCGGTCAGATCTTCGTCTGTTATACAGCAGGGTGCACCGCATGCAGTCGAGGTTGACTTGGGCTCCGTAAGTTGTTGGGCAGAAACCCTTACACTCCGCATCACAAGTAGTAAAGTACTTTTTATACGAAGCTATGAGACGAGCGGAACAATATTTACCTACTTGACGGTCTCCGGCAACAGGGACTTACCACCAATAAGTGTACCCATCTACCACTACCGCTACCCAGTAGCCTTTGTATGTGTATTGCATGATCTGCTGGTGATGTTTTGTAATCGGGGCTATTTCTTTTCAGTTTAATGAAAAAGTTTTACTCTATCGATCCTGACAAAATAGAGGCAGATTTCCATCACAGATTTCCAATGGATGTTATTATTAATAAATTCGATGTTTTACAGGTGAATTTATGAAGCATATAAATAAATAAAATTCATAAAATTTTGTAAGCGTTATGTTTTTATTACCGTATAATTATTTCGGATGGTACGGTACACGAATGACGGGTAAATTTCATAAAATTAAGGTGCTTTTGTAACTTAGAATTTTTAATATACCCATCACCATAATAACAATTGTCACACGGGTAACTGAATTATTTGTAACTGCTTTTTTTATTAGTTATGTATTTAGTTATCTGCCTGAATGAGATTAGGTTATGTGAGAATGGTTCTATTTGCAGAATAATCCATTCAAAGATCGACTATTTCGTGTATTCTCATCAAAGGACGACAACTGTTTCTCATTTGAAGATCTGCTCGATCTGTGTTCTGCGATGAGTTCCGAATGTCCAACAGACGTGAAGGCGTCTTGGGCATTCAGGGTGTTTGGTGAGATTTCATTCAAATTTATATAATGCACATAAAGATTGAATGAAAGGTACTCATCATATTGCAGGAAAATTATTTAGAATTTTATTCACAGATTTAGACGACGATAATCAAGTATCAACAAGGGATATCAGCGAAATTATTGACCGTTTAACAGGAAACCCGAAATGTCCCGTAAATTGCCTCGATGATGAATCAAAAAGGAAGATTGCTACTGTTGTGAGTACATTTGTTTCCTTGTTTTCGGTTTATATGCAAACAATTTAATTGTCTGAAATGATTCTCACTTTATTATTCTTAAAGTATACTCTGTCGTCTCAACATAGCAAAGAAATATGTACATATAAAATTAGATCATGGATTAAAATTTTCTATTTTAGTTATAACACTTTTTTTTCAGATACTCGACGAAATTAAACTAGACAACACAGGTGGTATTGGTTTAAGTGAATTTAAAATTATCATGTCCCGTATTCCAGAATTCCACTCCTCATTTTATTTTAGAATATAATGTGCCACGGAGTTCTTACAATCTATTACCTCTAAATACAATAGAAGATCAATCTCCGCCAGATAGCTACATCCCGCGTAGCACATTTGGTTTCTAAAACCACAGGCCGTGGATCCGGGTCCACGAGCCCAGTGTCAGATGAGCTGTAAGAGCCGCTGTGGCTTGCAGCCCGATCTACATCAAGAATATGAGAAGATCAAAGTACATACCGCGCATAAAGTTTGACAGTATAATATGTGATGTTAATTTTCATTAAACAAATTTTGATAAAAATAATTCGTAAAATTATTATTTTTATTAAAAAATATCCAAATCTATATAATCCACCCACTAGGTGGTCCAACGATCTGGTGAAGGTTGCAGGATGTAGCTGGATGTGGGCAGCGCAGGATCGATCGATGAGGCGATCTTAGGGGAAGGCCTATGTCCAGGAGTGGACGCCTATTGTCTGCGAATGAGGATGATATCCAAAAATTATAACTAATTCTGAATAGTATTATGAATAGGTTTTTATTATAACAGTATTTTTAACAACTGTTAAAAATACTATATTTGTTAATTTCTTGGTGTTTAGCAATGGTATCGTTTTTACTCTTGGTAGACCAACGATAACTCAGGTTCTCCATATAGATGGCAGAATTCCCTCCTGAGAACATGTCTTGGGAATAAGATATAGCTTTATTTTTGTCCGTCACCAGCATTCTGCCGTACTTATCAGACCATATGCCAACAATGGCGATAGTACAGTAATAAACTGTTTTAGGAAGGCCAGTATTAAGCAGTGAACATCTGTAGGCTCAAATAAAATAATGAAGAACAGAGCCTCGACAATTGTTTGCTATTTATATATTACATTTTATTCATAATCGTAATAGAAACTTTTTAAAATTATGTTTGTGAAGTATTGTTTCTTCTTTGAAATCCATCATATATTACGGACAAAGCTAAAAAGTGGTAAAGCTCAATGACTATTTGGAGAATAATTTTTTATTGACAATAATGTGTGCACGTAGTAGTCTGTCAACACAGTAAATAATTTTTATGAATAATTTCAAAAACGACGAAATAGTGATCGCTAAATAATATTAGAGTAGAGAAACACTGCTGCGTTGGTTGTCTGCTGCTAAGTGATTATGTCTTAAAAATTGTTGTTTTTGTTTTAAAATACAATAATATTTGATATTGTCAAATTTTATCTAATGAAAGCTTTGCACGCGGCTTTATTGAAGCGACCAGCAAGAGTTCTTTCAGGCAATGCTGGTATACCGCTGGTACGACCTCTATCATTTGGCAACCCTGCCGGTTGCTTATATTTCACATGAGTTGCTGGGAATCCCAAGTAAGTGCTGAAAAGATATTGAAAACTTTTAATCTTTATATTGAATATTAACAAGTCTTTAGAGTTAGTTTCATTTTTTAAAAAGTATATATACAAAAAGTAATGGTATTTGTAACTAAAAGGATTTCGTTATATTATACTAATATATTTTATAATACATTGAACTTTACATTCTCCTCTCTTTAAGCACTCCGGTAGAAGAAGCACAATGAGTTATTAAATAAAACAAGCAATCCTGTTTAATATTTGTACTTATCTACTGTTATTAGATAAAAATCTAAGAAAAGCTTTAAAAAATACGTGAAAACTTTCACTAGATTACTTTTATCTAAAATAAAGTAGAAGTACCACTAAAAATATGTGAGCTGTCCTTAAAGTATAAACAAATTAATTCATGATTTGAACTGTTATGACTTAACTATCAAAAGTTTATTAATATAAATAAAACAACGTACGGACTCATTTCTGGAGGACATTGCCACATGTACTGGGGATCATAGAAATATGCGACAGGATGACGAGAACAAGAATAACCTTTGTAAAAGTTTCTATGTCGCTGGCAAATCTGAGAATAAATTATAATTAATATTACAATAACATCCATTGTAATCAAAATTGAATACGCTCGATGTATTAATATTTACACAATTTTTAAATAATTTCGTTGAGATCTTTCTTAAGCCACGTCTGATTTACAGTTGATTGAATCTAACAGTAGTTTGTGTTTAAAACTAATTAATTACCAAGAGCAATTAATCTAAATGATAGTATAAAATTTTAATATAAAAAAGCGACCTTTGCCATATTCCTTTGGAAAATAAAACAAATATTAGAACCTTTAAGGAGAAACACTTTTTATACCTCATAAAATGTTTCAATTTCATCTTGTCGTCCGTTATCAACAAAAAGAATATCCATGACGTTAAAACAAAATTTTGGCTACAAAATTTTAAAATTTAAATTGTGCGGGTCCGTCAAACTGTTTATGAAATTCATTTGTTAGTTGTTCATTTTATATCATTCGTGACGGGCAAAGATTAATAATCATACAGCCTATTCTGAAGTGTATTTCCTACTCAGTTATAACGCTGATTCAACAAAACAGTTGAAAAATCATGCAAATTTTAATACAACTATGGTTAAGTACGTTGATATACAAGGGTCTTAATTAAAAAAACTCTCATTTGATACATTTGATGTCGCCTTGAGTTTAGTTCTTATATTTAAAATGTATGTTTATAAAATAATGCTAATAAGATCAGAAACATTTAAACAATTTGTAAACCATGATTTTTAATAGCTTAGAAATATGAATTTATTAGAAAAGAACGAATAGTGAGTGGAGTATACACTCAGTAATAAAGCTTAAGTTAACAGATTTAAATATCCCCTACCACCCTTAAACCCATCCAAGTTATCCAAAACCGCTTCACCCGGAAGGCCACGGGTGCGGAATTGTACCAACGCAGCATCGACCTGCACAGCGACCTCAAATTTCCTTCGATAGCACAATTCATGCAAGATTGTGCTATCTACCACTTTGCCAAGGCCACACACCACCCGAACCCAGTGATAGGGCAAACGGTGAACTACGTCCCGATCTCCGATGCCACCAGTAAGAATCGACGACCTCGGAACGCGCTTCCGTTCCGCGTCGATTCAGAGGGTCGGCACGACACTCCCATCAACGACACAAAACACGCATTCACCACATTTCAGACGCGCCGCTTCCGCCGTTGGTTGCGGCGCCCGTCAAGCTCGCACACCGCGCACACAAGTCACACCCGGCCGACCGGGCGGTCCACACCGCCCTCGTTCTGTGTCACAGGCGAAGGTGATCGGAGGACGGGCCCGAGCCACACTCCGATGACCTCACAGGATTGCCGCCATCGGACGCGCACCGTGCGCGTCTTAAATTCATATGTATATTTATCTATGTATATATTTTAATACTACTCTTCCCTCATAGCACTGTCCTACTCTTCAACCCTTCCACATCCAATATCTTCTCATGTTTCTCCTCCCCCTCATATACACTACTTTATCTACATATATGTGTATATATCAAATTTATTTCGTTTAGTGAGTCCGATGAAGCCGCTATAGTTGTCAATAAAACTGCGGCGAGATCACCATACAAAAAAAAAAAAAAGATTTAAATATTTGATATCTTGCGATAGTCAATATGGTAACTCTCGATGCTTTTAGGCTTCTTTTATTTTTTATCACTAAGTATGATTTTAAAGGAAGGTATAGCTAATTATTCCTTACATTGAAAAAATGTGTATTATCATGGAGCAGAAACCTGCAAGTTTTATTTACCTCTGATAATAGGGGTTAAAACTTTATTTATTGCGTATACGCAGTAAATAATAAGAAGTGAACATTTTTAATAAATAGTTTAATGTCTTTAAAGAATACATGAAAAAAATAATAATTATGTGCTATTTCTCTTTCTACTTCACATCTAACATACTTCTAAAGAGAACAAATATTGTTTATTTTATTTAAAAAATTTAATTATGAAAACAGATATTTATCCTAATATTTCGAGTGTTATCGGATGTACGCTTTGCACGGCGGTTTATTGAAACGTGCGGCTAGATTTCGATCGGGTAGTGGGGGTATAAAAGAGGTACGTCCACTTGAATGAGGTAACATAGCTGGCTCTTTGTATTTAACATGATAGAATGGATAATCTAAGTATACCCTGCAAAAAGAAAATTGTAAGTTGATTGTCTGTTATAATATAACGAAAATAGATTACAGTTAAAGTTGAAAGTAGCAAATTAAACTAACGCCGACATTTTAAATGAAAGTCCTGGCGTAAATTACAGAAAAAAAGTTTAAGCTAAAATATTTTTCCTGAAATTTTATTGATATAATTTAACTTACTCAGACATTTCTTGAGGACACTGCCATCTATACTCTGGTTCTTGGAAATATGTTAGAGGGTGGAAACACTGGGGGTACCCTTTGTAATAACTTCTATGTTTCTGACAAGCCTGAATAATAAAATATTGTAATAAATAGTTCAACATAAGTAATAAGTATTAACTTTTAAATAAAAATATCTTTAATTTTACTCAAATTTTATGAAAGAAAAGAACATTTTATGTGTGACGTGTAAATTAATCTTACAAGATAAATTCAAGTCATAAATAATTGAAATAAATATGTATGCCTATTTTAAGTAAAGAGCATGACTATGTCATTAAAAATTAACCTTATAAAATGTATCAATTTCCACTTGCCGCATATAGTCCAAAAATAATATATATTTCACCATTTTTGTTAAGATGTTTAAGTATTTTTTTACAACTTCTAATTGTTTGAAATTATTTAAAACATGATAAGAGTATTACAATTAGTTAGATACCTGTTAAATTTACATATAATGTCTAACGTGTGTTGATGACACTTAATTATACCTATAAACTATGAGTTATTTTGTGACAGGATTTATATTAAATAAATACTTTTTAGAAACAAATTTCTTTTTCTAATTTATTAAATAAGTTTTAATAGTATGTTTAAAACCTATGCTTTTTCGCACTTTTATAATTATTGTCTATACTCGAAAGTTTTGTGGTTTGTGGTGTAGATAACGTCAAAACAAAATTCTCAATTTTGTTTTACCATTTATTTACTGATGTTACTTCAATAATAAGATTCTGTCAATTAAAAGCAAGCAAATATTCTGCAACAAAAAAAAGCGTCTAATTTGTTTATATTAATTTGGGTCACGCACGCTTTGTTATTTTGGGTGAACTATTTTTGTCCGCTCGTTCTACATCTGGAGCATTAGAATATATTTTGACACCTGGGAAAATAATGTTCCTGTATGGTGAGTCCAATATAATTATTTGCGTGACAGGACATTCTACCTATAAAAATTAAGCAAAAATAAACTAAATCCCAAGTATTGTATGATTAAAATTGTTTATGTCATGTGGCAGTTTTCAAGACTACGTTAATATTTTATGAGTAGTTATCAAAATATCATAGTAATGTCATATTACAGTTTTTAGTTTAACTAAATTAGTACATTTCTAATGCGAATAATATATTAATATAGTTTGACGAATAAATAATTCGTAAATATGTGCAAGGCATGTTATCTTATCACACAATAAGTATAATTAATTTACTTGTTATAGTTTTCTGGTTTCAACATTTACAAATATTAATGATAATGAAATGTAATTACATATACACCTCATAAATAGTGCAAACATAACACACATTATTTTTATAATTTTTCTTTTATTCTCCTACTTTAATTTAATAAATCCTATTCTTATTGACATGTTAAGTAAATCATATTATCAGATAAAACAGATATCTGAAAAATGGATAGGCAATCAATCTGACTGCTGAACTTCTGTTTGAAGAAAGCAGACCTCTTGATGGTCATACCATTTGTTAGCATATGTTTTTTTTGTGTAGACAATTTTATAATTACAAATTATTTTAGCATTGTTTATTTCTAGGAATTCCTTCTGAACACTAGAAATTTTTATGAAATGTTATGTATATATTAAATACAACCAAATGGTGGAAATCTTAATGTTCACTCAATTATTGAATATTTTCTCTTTTCCCAAAAACATTTCATATTCCAGTTAACAGGTAACCTTTACAGTTGGAATTCTAGTTATATACAAATTTAATAAATGTATGGTAAATGGAAAATAAATACAATGTTAGAGAGATTGCAACCTCAGTTTATTGATGACTGATATGCATTAAATATTGACATAGGAATGTTTTGTTTAGAAACAAGTCATGTTGTTATGATTATAATGTTATTTGTCAAATTGTAAACTTAAACCTATAGCAATGTAACATCTGTAGCAGTATAAATTTTATCAGCTAAAAATATTAATCTACATATATTGATTGTTAAGATTCATTGGTTCATCACAAGATCTCTGAAAATACTAAACATAATCACTATAAAATTTGGTAGAAATATTGTTTCTGCTGTTTAGAGGTCAGCTAAGAATACATTTTACAAAATTCTTTTCGTTTAAGGGAGTAGCAGGTTGTAAAGGCCAGCTAAGTGAATGAGGAATAACTACTTGAATAATATGATTACTCTTAATAAATATAATAGTTAATTATTTTGAAATATTTCTAGTTAATATTTATTAATTTATTGTTTAAATATCCCTGAGTTTATATTATAAAACAATATGTGGTTTAACACCTCCATAGCCATGTTTAAAATAAATGCAAAATGCTTGTTTTGCACCGGAGGTACTTGGTTTGATTCAGAGACTTTGTTGTGGAGTTTAGGTAGTACAAGAATTTTATTAAACCTGCTAGGCTGGGCTACTAAATTTATATTGTAAATCAATTATCAGAATTAGGATTACTGTATTCTGGCGGTCAACATATGAGGGCCAATCTATTCTGAACTAGCATATTTCAACATTCATAGCCACACATGCATTGTTTTGGATAATGCTTATCATAGAGCTACATTATTATTTTTTGTACATAAAATTGTTACATGTTCGTTATAGATTAATTTTTCTTGTAAGCATTAAAAGTAAAATATAGAAAACAAATGTTGGTGCAAGCTGAAGTATGTCACAAAAAATTTATAATTAGTCTAATTTCATTTTTTTTTTCCAGTATTTATGGCCATAACTTAGTGTTCCTGTAATGGTGATGACTTGTGTTGAGGGCATGGGAGACGCGGTATTACGCGAGCGTCTTCCGGCGCTTTGGCGACGCATAGAAGATGCTCATTATAGCTATCTGGAAACAGATGACTGCCCTGAAAAGTTATTACAAAAAAAGAAATTGGAAGGTATGATATTGTTTTATTTGTTACTGCTTTGTATTTAATTGTGGGATAGCATTAGTATTGTGTTTCTATTCTTTTGCCTACTAATTGGAATACTACAAATATAAACAATAAATAGAAGGTTAAGATAACAATTACTTTTACAGACAAGATTACAATTAATTTTCATGAGATAATCGTGTGAGATAAGCATACTGTAGTCAATTGTGCCTTGTTGTCTTACAAATTTTTTGGAAATCACTGGCAATCAATGAAAATAATGCTTTCGGGAAACCATTGTATATTTGAAAACAATAACAAATACATTTTTAGCTATGTATTGCCATTTCTATTATTAGTCATCTGATATAGATTGGATGAGTAATTTTTTTAGAGTATACAAGTAACAATCAAATAATGAACCACATGGTGTCTTCCTTTATTTGTAATTATGGCAGCCTCTGCCCAATGCTTACGTATGTATGCACCAGTGTATTCTGTAGAAAATCTCAGTGTCCCTTATTATGCATCGAGGATGATCAAGGTAGAGGATCTTTCCTCTAGAAGCAGAGTATCGTTTGAAGATTTCCCTCTAATAAAAAAATTTAAAAGTAAATTAAAGGCCTAAATTGTCCTTACCGTGCTTAAAATATAATTTAGTACTTATTTAGCAATTAAATTAGCCATAAATAATAGGCCAATATGGAGAATTACCGATTATTAAATTGGGTTCTTATGGTGTATGTAATCTTTGATCAGTTCTCAAGAGTGTGTTATGAAATTTTAAACTAATTGATACATTTATTTCTAATTACATGAAGCAATCAGACAAGTGTGATGTTCACCAGATGGTATGTCATACGCCTACTCATAACAACGTGGCGCTTGTTAAGATGATATACACAGCACCACATTGCTGTTCGCCATAACATATAAGATGTCATTATCCCAGTAACTTCAGTTTACAACATTTTAAACCGGATCACTGTATAGTTTGCACAGTTCTATTTTGGCGGTAGAAACAGGAGCGGTAGTACCTAGCTAGTTAATCAGATAATATTTTACAGGATAAAAGGCTGTTAGCATTATAACGTTTTTCTTTATATTGTTTCAGATTATATCATAGAATATTTATCGCTTGTACCGCACGAGTGTAAATTCGGGTTGGCGGAAACAGCGAAAATTTTTCAGCGAACGATAAATGAATTGGCCGACTTCAGCGCGTACCGGGCCGGTATAGGGTGGGCGGCGTTGGCTCGGTACGCGGGGAACCTCCTCGCTCAGCCGTGGCGGAAGGAATATAAGATCATAAGAGTACGTGATAATTATAAAACATTTTTTTTATTTTGTGGAAAGTAAGTTCAATGGTATTTTAGCTGAAAAAGTTATGATAGTTATCTATTATATTTTAAACACATTAGGCATCACGACTGATACAGCCTCCTAAGCTAATTTGATGGGCAAGATATAAGGCAAAAGGTGGTTACGAAACATATTGGTGTGGGCCGCTAACTACCGCTGAGGAACTTCTCCACCTTGCGCAATAGTTTCGTCTATTCGCAGAATTAATAGCTAACCTTCAGGAGTGGAGAGTCACGTCAATATGATGGTTTTATATCCGGAGACTAACATTACTGTGGGAGTTATACTTAATGAAATTACTGTTGTAAGTAGACTTGACACTTCAAGTTCCAAGTCGACAGGCACAATGTGATGCAGTGTAAATCATCTTAAACCGCACAACGTTATGAGCGTAGCGGGCATATCACTTATCACCAAATGGAAAAAAGTTATGAGTGAGATTTATTAGTATCATATAATTTCTTAAGATACATTTCACGATGACTGATCGCAATGGTTTTAACAACAAAATATTTAATTAACTTAATGTATTTATAAATCAGACTCAGCTTAATTTTGGCATTTTTCTTGTATAAATATTCTTTTTAATTTTAAATATTTCTTTTCCTTTATGAACTATATTTGTAATAAATACCAGTAATCATTATATTTCAAAATAAAAATGGTGTTGCCACGTCACTGTTCTAAATACAGGGATCTAATAATGGTATCATCCTTTTAAATTTTCAACTGTTTTAACATTGCGTTTAAGCTATATTGAAATTGAGAGATGGTGCTGATTCCTGAGATTGAGGATAAATTCCAAGGTCAGGAGCCAAAGTGCTTAAATTTTCGAAGACTTAAAATAATGCATTGAATTATCTTTATTATTTATGGTTTTTGCTGGTGTTGCCAATACTTAATAAGTGTTAATAATTTTATAACTGATTAACAGTTGTACTCTGGCTTCTACAAGCATGAAGTGGAAGCGAATATGGTTGGAGCGGAGACGTTGCTCCAGATGATGGGTTACCGTCCCGACGACCGCTTTGCCGGACGTTTGCGCTTGGAGGGTCCCGCTTGCCCTGACTCAGTAGCTGCAGTCTCAAGGGACGCTCTTATCGCGTATTGTGAATGCCAGGTGAAAGCTTAATTCATAAGTCACTTACATATACCATACAAATTTTTAAAATTTTACTGGTAATATTAGTGTGTTCTGGTTTGAGAGGCGTAGTAATTAGTGAATATTCTGTAATTATAAGTTACCTTATGACACAAAGCGATGAAAACAATATGTATTTTAAATCATCCTAACTAGCGCTGTAATGGTTTAGGCAGGCGTCTCGATAACCATCAGGTAAACATCCTGCTCAACTCGTTGCTTGGGAAAAAAATATAATTAGTAAAACGTTCTGGTTCCAGATAATGTCGCAGGTGTGGGAAGAGGTGGTGGGGCGTGGCGTGCGGGTGAGCTGGGCGGACGTGGCGCGCCAGCGTGCGGCCTACGCCGGCTCCGTGCGCTTTGCCGCGACCCTACTTTCGGGCTATAGCGATGGTGTGTTTTTTATATTATTTTTAAACAATAACAGTTATTAAATTTTTTTTTATATTATCACGCCATTTTCTCAGTAGGTGTAGGCAGAGGTGAATAAACACCCACTTTTCGCCGGATGTGGTCAGATTAGTTCCCATGTAACAGGGGGCGAGCCTGTTGTCACTTTATTGGGGCCACCACACGCACACACAAAGACGATGTCAGTGTGCGAGTTTCCTCACGATGTTTTCCTTCACCGTTTGTATCTCGCTGTTGTAACTAAAGTTAACAAATGTACATAACTTAAATTTTAAAGTCATCGGTACATGCCGAGATTCGAACCCGCGACCTTCGGAATGAAAGCTGCACGCTCTAACCATTAGGCCAGCGAGGTTCTATTGTTTCTATTTGTTATTAAATTGTTTTAATATTACTACTTTGATTAGAAATTATTGATGCTTGCTATTAGTTCAAGTTAGTAAAATTCATAGCATTATGTAAGGTAATTAGTCTCATCTCGTGTCAAGAATCGTCAAGAAAGTATAGTGTAGATCATCATTGTAACTAATACCTCATCGCTATTAGTATGAATTCATTTACCATCAGTTAAAGATTTAGGTTTAGTAGCTCGCTGGCCTAATGGTTAGAGCGTGTGGCCTTTATTCCGAAGGTCGTGCGTTCGAATTTCCCGCATGTACCAACTTTAATATTTAGGTTATGTATATTTGTAAACATTAGTAACAACAGCGAAATACAAACGGTGAAAGAAAACATTGTGAGGGAACCTGCACATTAACCAAAATTTGTTCTAAGGTGTGTGTGAAGTCACCAATACACTTTGAGCCTGCGTTGTGATTATGGCCCCATCGCCCTCATATAGAGAGTAGGCCTGTGCCCCAACATTGGGGATTTAAATTGGTTGTTATGGTAAAGGTTTAGCTTGTCTGTTTACTTTATCAAATAAAGTATAACATTATTTATTATACGTAAATAAAAAGTGTTATATGTATATTTTATTCCCTTAAATGATTCTTTATATATTTTTTAATATCAACACTATGCTGTTTTTTTCAGAATCAGATATTTATTCGAACATACCAGCAACTGTAGCGGCTGAGACACATCGCAGCAGGCTGTCCGACACCCGTTACAATCCCGCCATTATACCGACACATTGCAACCACTTGTGTACTGATGCTACGGCCATTGAAGAGCCATTAACACCGGTGATACATCCCACTTACATGGTGCCGCCGAATATGTTACCTCCGCACGTGGTGTACCCCATTCCACATCAGCACATGAGCTCTGATTTGCAAGTGACAGTTCCGCCGTGTAATTCTGTACCCATGATGACACCTTACGGCGCTGTGCCATATTACTATCCAGTGCAAGCGCCTTATATGATCCCAACCCCTGTTTACGCACCAATTAAACATGCAACTAACATACATTTGAATGGATACCCTCCCATTCAGCAGTACAGGTATCCCGCAATACCAACAGCACAGTTGATTGAATTGGATACGCAAACAGTTTATGAAAATGGAAAGTTTGAGACGTACAGAGATGAAGAGAGAAGTAACAAGAAGATCAGTAAACAGAATGAGACTGTTAAACGAACTTCATCCAGATCCGGATTTAGCGACGTTACGTTGCCTAGTCTACCGCGATCTGACACTCAACCAACGTTAAGTAAGGCAAAGGAAGACGGAATGGGTACATATGAAAGCTGGGATTACGTGTTTAGAAATTTATCGAGTAAAAATCAGGATGGAGACAGCAAAAGTGGGTTTTCACAATCATTGGACAGGGATTCAAAGACTCTTGATAGATTGGACAGGGAAGAAAGAAGATCTAAGTACCAACCGACGACGCTAGATTTAGAAGATGGTTTACAAGCAATGAACCTTGACCGCTCTTATGACGAGGAGATGTACAGAACAGCAAAGGTCAATGAGAATCTAATGAGGTTAAAACAAGAACAAGAGCTAAAGAGAGCTAAGCAGCTCGCTAAGAAACATTCAGGTGAAGACAAAAAAACTAAACGCCTTTCAGCCGAACCTGTGGGTCATCCGAAAGCTGATGGATTAATAGAAACTAAAGTCCCGTCAGATAAAGTGAAATTATTAACGAAAAAGGATATAAAGGACAGGAAGGATATCATAAAACAGCAGAATTCAGTTAATGGAGCTGTAACAAATTGTGCTGAAGTGAAAAAGGTGAAGAAACCAGCAAAGTTGGTCGCTGTAGAAGTTGAGAAACCTGGTAAGAGCAAACCTGTAGAGAATGGTGTGCATAGAACTGCACACATACCAAAAACCACTTCAAGTGAGTAAACACTTTATTATCTATAGCATAATATAGATAGAAATATTGATCAGAGATGTTTAGAAAAAAAAAAAATTAAATACATGAGGTATATGGTAGTAGTTTGACTTCAACTTGGGCTGTCATTTAAATTCACATAGCGTTAAGTGGTAATTCAGCCGGTGGTTCATGGTGAAGCATGCTCGCTAAATTACTTGTAACATAGTAATTCTGTCGTGACGCCAGAATTACATTCTAATTATGTGGTTTAGTAAAAAATTAGCCACCGACCAAATTTCACGTTTCACCGTCACCAGAACTGAATCCTACGAGTCTTAAGTACTTGTACTTACATTTCATGTATTCAAATGTATTGTATAAAATTTTCAGCAGCATCAAATAATCAGTCGAGTTACGACATCAAAGCACAGTTGGTGGTCACCCTCGACGAGCCGGACAGCGCGCGCCGCCAGCTGAACGGTGAGAGGGAGCGCTCGTCGAGTCGTGCCTCGCAGCGAGTCAGCGATACGAGAGGCGACAAATGGCAATGCGCCACCTGTACATACTTGAATAAAATAACTCTCCAAGCGTGCGAGATGTGCGGCAAGTCGAAAAAGGGCCCGGAAATACAACCGCTCACTTCCGGCGGCAGGGAGTGCCCCGCTTGCACGTTGGTTAATAGGAGAGATGCGACTGCGTGCGACGCTTGCGGCACGGGCTTGGAGCATTGTCCCACGTACATATAAAGATACGCGTTACTAAATTGTTCTGGACGCGGTCTCCCCACCCATAGAGTAGACGACATGGTGATTATGTTAAAAGACCATACAAGTTGGATGCTACACTTAGTTTTATAGAACGAAGCACACAAGTGATATGAAATTTATTATGTTCGATGACATTCTAGATGTTTCTTTACGGTAACAAGTGGACATACGTTTACGGTCTGGCTAATATATATTTTTTTTAATTTATTATTACTAATAAACAATTTTTAAATTGTTTATTGTCGACATTAAAATTGAAATAAATTGCTATAACACTTAGACTGTATTGTATTATTAGATTAAAACGCAATAATATTAAAATAATTTATTAATGTAGATAACTATAGTTCTATATTTACAACGCTTGTAATGTGTTAACAGTTAATATAATAATATATAAATGTTGTATCGAGTCATTAAACTATATTACGTTATTGTTATATTTGCTCATGGTTATTATTTGATTTTAGTGGGAAATGTAATAAATTATCGATTTTTTTTTTAATTCAACTACAGCTTAGCGAGACAGGGTAACCGAGGGTGAGAGATTAACAATAATATGGGGAATTTTATTTATATTTAGAAGTTTTCCCGAAATTTATGTATAGTCAATGTTGTTGACTATCATCTTGTTTGTTCGTTCGCCTTCCTAAATGCTTTAAAATTAGATAACCTTTAATTTTTTTTTTTAATTATTGATCTGTGTATATAGTGGTTAGAATATATTGTAAATAATAGAGTTTAAACTATATATTTATACTGACACCTTTTAGTATTTTTTTTGGAATCGTTTGTGAATTGAGGAAAATCTTTATAAATTGATACTCGTGTATCAAAAGGGGTGCATTTGTTAAATGAGTAAGCTCATTATCACCATGACATACGGCATCGTGCACATAAAGATGTAGCAGTAATAATGACGTAGCAGATCCAAAGCACTGAGGACGTGTATTTTTCTATATACAAGTAGATTTTGTCAATGAATACATTTATATAAAGTTTGCTTCAGGTTCGGTTAGTCAAGCGGGACATCAAATTGTCACCGGAACTCAACGACGAATGTTTATTTCGAAAGGATTGTATTAAATGCTATTGTTTCACCAAAACGTTGTTTTATTTTGATTGGAACAGCTGTCGGTGGCAGTGTTTCAGCCCAGGATACGGGAATCTTTAAGAGGATCCAAATTATGGGATAGAGATAAACATATCTCTATCCCATAATTTGCACCTATTAATTTTGGCTATAACTTCAATATAAATAGATGCATATCTAATGTAAGAAATATGGTAGCATCTGTCAACAGCTCTCAATTAATGTTGAATGTTTTTTCGTCATTTCAATGTCCATTTATCCGGGGTTCCATTTTTAGTGCCAAATGTACGATCATCAACGTTATCTTATTCGCCCGATACATCTAAATTTATAAACAAAGATATCATAGCTTCATATATATCCTTGGCTAAAAGAATTTGGTGCGGAAAAGCTAAATGAATAATACACGATTTACATATTGCCATTTACAAAAAATAATGAATAAAAATTCAATGTTACTTTTTTGTTTCCGACTTTGCATTGTACTTCCCTGTTGATTGAAGTCTTCGTAACATTGAAATTAAAATATTTTTGAGTCGTTGTTAGCCAGGCGGGTTCGAAACAATAATATCAGCAAACAAATGTTCAGAACATGTGATCCTAGAGTTGGAACTGTAATGTTCCTTATAAACATATGTCATTGAGATAAAATTCAAATGAGTATTTTAAGTTATTATTTTTATTTTCATTACAATTTTTAAAGTTAAATTAAAAGTATTAAAACCTAATAATGTCCATGTCCATGACCATGTCCGTGACCATGATTAAATCCACGCCCACCGTGACCGCTTCCTCCTCCGAAGCCACCGCCATGCCCGCCTCCGAAGCCACCGCCATGGCCGCCTCCGAAGCCACCGCCATGGCCGCCTCCGAAGCCACCGCCATTTCCGCCTCCGAAGCCACCACCATGACCGCCTCCAAAGCCACCGCCATGGCCGCCTCCGAAGCCACCGCCATGGCCGCCTCCGAAGCCACCGCCATGGCCGCCTCCGAAGCCACCGCCATGACTACCCCCGAAGCCACCGCCATGGCTGCCTCCTAAGCCACCGCCATGGCTACCTCCGAAGCCACCGCTTCCGTGGCCGAAATCACCACCGCCACTGTAACCTGAAAATGTTTTTTTTTTAAATTATATGGCGATGTTATAGAATCCACAAACTTTTTTTCTCAAAACTTAAAGTCTAACTTGCTAACCGTTATACCTTAACTTTAACAGATCATAGTAATGCTGAGTCAATGTTGTCACCTGTTATAGTATTAAAATCAAATATGAATAAATATGAGTTTTTTAAACCTCAATATCTTTATATCATGATTAATTATTAGTTTATTATTACTACATATTTATTTTATTATCGATTCCCGTATCAAATTTTGCAACAAATGGATATTTATCTCAGATCTTCGTCTAGAGACATATTTAGTAAATATAAACTTATATATTAAAAAAATATATATATTAATCATAGCAATAACTTACCAGGCCTTGCAGCTGCTACAGCTATTAGTGCTAAAGTAATTACCTGTACAGGATAAAAAAAAAATATTAGTATTTTGTTTTATGAACAGATTAGAACGGAATCGACCTTCATAATGAAGAAGGCTTTGTTGATAATTTTGTTCAATACGTACTATTATATAAAATAGAATGATAATTTTTTTTAGTTTAGGTATACTGTTGTTACTGCAATATTTTATATTATAGTTACAATTTATAATTAAAATTCATAATATTTTTAGTTTATCATACTTTATACAAGGAGTGAAAACATCCGGTGCTGGATGCGTGCAAAAGGCAGCGGCGTTTTTTTATAAAAAACTTTTTATTTTTAAAGCAAGTTTAAAGGAAGAAGTTTTAATTGCACAGATTACACTTGTAATAATTATATCTTAGATATATGCGTACTTTTTTTTAAGAAGTAATAGGTAAAGTTAAAAATAATCTATGTATATATAGGAGATATTCAGAGATTCATTGACTCATTTCGATATCACTAAAAATATTAGACGTAAACACTTAAAATTTGGTAGAGATATTGCTTCTGATATTTAGATATCAGCTAAGAAAGGATTTTACTAAACTCCCTTCTAAAAGGGAGCTGCGATGGTATTAAAAACTGGTAGGGGTCCAGGGATTTCGAGTTGTCACCCGGCGGTAATATTTCTGACAAATTTCAAATCTAATTACATGCCCGGACAAGGGATTAGTAAGTTCTAAATAAATTTAAAGGGAGAAAAAACAGTACATATACATTTGAAATGCAGGTAGGCAACAAAGACGTTTGGAGAAAAAAAGGACCAAAATAATAAATAGATAGTATCAAACAGCAAAGGGCAACAAACGAAACGATCGGAAGACGTAGTAGGAGCTGAATGAACGCCGATAGCATACATTGAATTGTATTGTAAAACACATTGTAATAAGTAATGGAGGCTTATTTGTTATATGGGTGAGTCGTCACTTGAAATCACTTACCAAGAATTTTGCCATATTGAGACCAGCAGATTGGTTTTTGTGTGTATAGAAAATCGAAGTGCGATCGCGAATAATGCAAAGCGTACCACACGCGGCTTATATAGCACAGTTCACTGGGGACTGGCGATCTCAGATTAACCTCGCAAGATGTTACCGTAGTAGAGTAATCTCTTTTTTTATTGGAATTACCCGTGCAGCGGTCTACATCAAAGCTATTTGTTGCGATATAATTGTTTCTCCTAAGTTTCTTGATTTGTAGGGAAATTTTTCTATACCGTATTTTTTTTTATTCCAAGTTTTGTCATCTAATAACATTAGTTGGAGAACATTGGGAGTTATTATTTAAGGAATAGGGTGAAAACATTTTATTTGAATTTATCAACATTACTGAACAAAAGTCTGCGCATTCGATTTCCAATGCCACCGGTATACAATTCAATACTCCAATATAGAAAGGGTAAAGCTCGATAAAGATTTATTCTTCTGAAAACATTGGCATTTCCGGATGCACTTTGTTTTGTACAAAATTGAAGAAACATTATTATGTTATTATAAATAGAATGGCTTTGAGCATGAATCCGTATATCAAGGTTGACCCAGGACAACATAGTTCGATTTCTTACAAGAAGCATTTTTAGTTTAAAATTTTGATTAGCAACGAGAAACGTTTTTTTATATTCGATATATATACGACGTTTGATTTAAAAAAAGTTTAATTTTCGTAATCTACGAGACCGGTTTAATTCTACCTATTTTTATATTCGAAGTAATTAAAGCGGAATGATAATTAAATAATAGTATCCGTAGTTTAGTGATGATACATATCTGTGTAATTGTTTATCTCTACACTATAAAATTCTTAGAATGTGTCGTGGATTTGTGCAACAAGTAAACAACATATGTGAACAAGAAACATAATCAGCAACAAATCGGATACACATGAAAGGTTCTCAAGAGTGGGAAGCACTGTGATGTCAGTGTGTGGTTTTTCCGTTTGTGGTCTTAATTGATTTTGTACCACGGTGTCATCTTGTGTTAATGATTAGAGACAAGCTAAATAAAAATATTGTCTTCCTAATTCACAGTCGCAGACGCCGCATCAGCTGAATTTTTTTAAAAGGACGTACGAAGAAAAAGAAGTTTTGAATAGTTCAATGTAGTTCCGTGTGCTAATTGTTGCTATGTTCATCCCAGATATACGAACAGACAATTTTTTTTAATAACGTAGTATCTCGATAGTGCTTAACTTATTTGTTTTTAAATCTTTATTTGCAAAGTGAATTAAAAAATCACACTGCTACATAGTAGCTATATTAGTGTACAAACACTTCTAGGTTCCGGTTTGAAGAGCGATGTTACAAGCGAAATTACTGAGGCAACGGGACTTAACATTTTACGCCGCATAGTGAGGAGCACAATGTGGCGCAGTGTAAATCGTCCTAGATAGCAACGCGTTGTTATGGGGAGACGTATCATTCAACATCAGGTGAATGTCTCTTTCATTACTTCACTTCGTTGAGTTAAAAAAAAAACGAATAGCCGCAGCGTTCTTGCTTAAGGATTTTTCAATCGGATCCGATTCAAAATCATCAAGGTTATTGCCGTTGAAAATATCTTTTATATAAAATATTTTTAGATATCGTGTAATACTTAGTTTCGTCCATTGTTTTTGGAGACACTAAATCGAAGAGTTAGAATGCTATAATAAAGATTTGGAATAGATATCATTCCCTGCTGACATCATCATCATTATTAGCCTTTGTTTATCCACTGTTGGATATAAGCTTTCCCCAATGTCTTCCACCACATGCGATCCTCGGCTTTACGCATCCACCCACTTCCGACCGCCCTGATGATGTTGTCGGTCCATCCGGTGGGAGGACGTCCTACATTTCTACGACCAGTACGCAGCCTCCAAGATTTTTTTCCCACATTTTTTTCCGTTTACACTATATTGAAAAAAAATATGTAATCTGAAGTACGAAATAATTTCAGCAGCGTTATAGTTTGTCATTTTTTGTCTATTCCGAAGTCCTAAATCACTTTAGCTCCGTCTATTACAATTAAATAGATCTTCATTATCACTGTCGGCCGTTGTACGTCCACACTTGGACAAATGCCTCTCCTAAAGATCTCCACATCGATCGGTTCTGCGGCACCTGTATCCAGTGGAACAGTTAGCATAGCCACCGGTACCGCTAGGCGTCAGGAGCCGTCGTTTGTTGGGGTTCACATGAGCGGATTTCGGCCATTTCTCACCACGCTGGCCTAATGCAGGTTTTTGAGAGCCAGAGCCTCGTTTATTGATTAGCAACGTGCATCACGAGCAGGTGACACCCCACTTACACCCCAAAATAAGACTTAATAATTTGGAAATAGACCTAAAAATTCTAGTTTATTATAATAATATAAAGGCGAAAACATTTACATTGTAATATAATACTTAGAGGACCTTGTACATGTACTAGTAGATTTCTGTTGCCGGAGATCGTCTAGTTAGGTACCACCGCAGTAATTTCGGCCGCTAAACAGTAATGTGAAAACATTACTGTGTTCCAGTTGAAGGCTCTGTAGCAAGTGTAATAATAGGGTAACGAGAAAATATCTGTGTATATCATGTGTAAATGTATGTGTATATCATCCTAATAAGCGCGACGGTGTTGCGGGCGGGCGTAACATTTACCATCTGGTGAACGTTCCGCTCATCTCGTTGCTTAATAGAATATTAAAAAAAAATTAATGTCCTAGCTTACACTTAGACAAGTATTTTTGTCTGTGAAGGTCGCCGTAGTTGTTAAGGTGAATAAATATTTCAGCGTATTTTATATTTTTTATTAAAGTAACTTGAATGAGTCACGTAGGGGAACTTTTAGAAACTTGTTTGGCGAGTTTCGTAAATTATGTTAACTTGTTTCATTGTTTTGTGTAAACAACGTCTGGTTATTTAATAGTATAAATATTACTGATAAATATGGTAACTGTGTCTCAAAAATTTTGAATACTAATTGTTTACTATACGGTAGTCCTATTAGTGATTTAAAAATTAGTTCAATCCAATTCTATCCATTTGGATGTATATATCGCGATGGAGACATGTCGGATTAAAACCACAGAAAGAGATTCCATCTAAATCCGTGTCTTGTGCTGGGCAAGTAGACTGCTCTTAACACCTGGTGGGATTTCAATTAAAGCTGTAACTTTATCCTTTTAAAATACAGCTTCTGTATTGATAAATGCCTGTAATGGTGCTTATGTAGTCTAATGAAAGAACTGGGGTCCGACATCATGACTTTTTTCAACATAGTCAACTTAAAGATTTTTACATAATTTTTGTTTCTCTTACTAGCTATGCCAGTCAAAATCACGTAACACCACATTGTGTAGGATCTTGATATTTGAGACGTTTAGTTTTATCCCAGTAATTTACTATAGTTACAGGTTCTTTTTAACTGGAATGCAGTAATACTTGCACACTATTATTTAACAGCATAAATAAGCACTGTGGTTTCAAAACTAGACAGTATTTTGGACCTAAATCTTGTTACCACGTTAACTGATAGTAAGTGATGTATTGGAAAAATATATAATTGCGAGTTAAGTTTAATAGCAATCTCTCATATTATGTTGCTTCTTGCGTAGTACTGCATTGATGACATAAATATTACGTAATATTAGTCTGTTTTTGTACTACTAGCTGTTCCTCGAATGTTTTGTTAGCTGTAATATAAAAGTATTTTTGAAATTTAGACTTGAAATTTGTCAGAAATAATTCCGCCTGGCGGCAACCCGCCGCTCTTTCCTTATTAACACCCTCGCAACGCTCTTTTGAGAAGGAATTTCGTAAAATCCAAACTTAGCTGACTTCTAAACGGCAGAAGCAATATCTCTACCAAATTTTTAGTGTTTACGTTTAATAGTTTCGGAGATCTCGTGGCAAGTAAATAAATCCTGGATATCTCATGTGTGTTAATTAATGATATATTAATCTAGATATTTAATTTCTATTCACGATCTGTTTAAGTCACTGAAAGAAAAAGGCTTGTGGCATTACGGCCGTTGTTTTATTTATTTAGTTACTTGTTTACTTAGAGGTGTAAGGGGTTCCGCACTATAACTTGCGGTACCCAAGCCAATCTCACATGCTCGTGGTGTATCTTGCTAATCAAAAAATGAGACTGGCTCCCAACAATCCGCATTTGGTCAGCATGGTGGAAAATGACCTAAATCCCATATGAACTCTTACAAACGACAGCGTTTGGTGCCCGGCGGTACGGCAGTCCATTCTGACTGTGCCACTGGATGCAGGTAGCGCAGGAACGATCGATCTGGAGATCTTTGAGACAGGCTACTGTTCAGCAGTGGAGGTCTATCCGACAATAATTGATTGATTGTCTATTACACATTTTAAAAAAACGTTAATAAGATATATAAATTATCATGGAACTAAGTTATTATACTTCTCTTATAATTTATATGGTTATTTCATCATCATCGTCACCATAATCATCAGCCGATAGACGTCCACTGCTGGACATAGGCTTATGACTATTTATTTGATAAATAATAGAACGAAAGGGTTCTACCTGTACCGATGTTTTTTATCATTCTCAACCATTATAAAAGTAAGGGTGCATGAAGGAGGAATTTACTGTTAATAATTCATATGTACTTCTAAATTAAATTTAAATTAAATAAACTTGTTAGTTATTATCTTGTATCTATATTCATGTATTATTTTCTTATTTTACGTATTTAACAAACCTCACAATACTCGTATATGACATTAGTGTATAATTGATTACTAGAAAGAATTTGTGTGTCTATTGTCTAAAAATACTGCAATAATATTATTTAATAGTGCTCGTGGTGACCGTGGCTGTGGCCATGGTGACCTTCGTAACCGCCTTCGTATTCTTTGTTATTGCTGTGTCCCGAGCCGTATTGATGGCCATGGTCATGGCTGGCGCCGTGGCTGGGTTTGTGTCCGAAACCGTGTTCGGAGCCATGTCCAAATTCAAAACCATGTCCGGAGTCGTGTTTGGATCCATGGCCGATTTCAATGCTTTTTTCTCCGTGAACAATTCCAAAACCGCTCTGCCCCTTTCCAGCCTCGAAATTGTTGCCACCATTACTGAGGCCAAGGCCACTCTCTCCTTGTCCAACTTCAAAAACGTTTTCATTTTGTACAGCTCCAAATTCCTTTTCTCCTTGATCAACTCCAAAGCTGCTTTCTTCCTGCCCAACTCCGAAGCCGTGTCCAACTTGCGCGACTCCGAGGCCGCTTCCTCCCTGTACAGCTCCGGAACCGTGTCCAGCTCCGGAACCGTGTCCAGATCCCGAACCATGTCCAGCACCCCCGCCGTGCCCAAATCCTATTAGCCCAATTTCGCTAGAACCGTGCCCACCTCCATTATTACCTTTCACAACTTTGCTGCCACCGTTTCCAACACCAAAGCTGCCGCCATGACTGCCCTTCACTCCGCTGTCATACTTGCCGCCGTGGCCGAATTCATGGCCATGACTGCCGTGTTCACTGCTATATTCTTCACTGCTATCGTATTCTTCACCATGGAATCCGCCGCCGTAACCTGCAATTATAGTCTGAATTAAACAATTTCCAATTATCTTCAACAACCACTGCTTTACTTTTTTAAAGATATTTTTTTTTAATTTGTCATTCGCAAACCCTTACAAATATATTAAACTTTAATTTTTTTTAATTATTACTTATATTGATAATTAAAAAAAATAATTATATATATTACCAGGGCGGGCTACTGCAACGGCGACTAGAGCCAATGTAACGATCTGAAAAAATAGACAACATTTAGACCTTACATATTATTAAAACGTTATATTGAACATGTTAATTTCTTGATTTAAAGCATTTACTTACCAATAGCTTAGCCATTATGTTTATGATAACTTAGAACGTTTGTGTGAAACGGTGGTCTAACTGCAAATAATTCTGAGCCTAACCCTCTCGGCTTATATAGGGAAAAAGTTGCGCTGGAAACGAGTGTATATATCCTGACCTCATACGAACGTACAATATAAAATTCTCCATACCAAAAACATATGTTGTAGTCATTTCAAAAATTTGGACAAAGTTGGCAAGTTCTGTATTTCCCTTTGCTTTGGACTTGCAAAGAATGAAACGTTTTAGTATGCGTGTATAAATGTGTATAGATACCTAGGGTAGGACTTCTGTCCACTGTCCAGTAGTGGGCATTTTCCAATTGATAGTGATCCATTCATTACGGAGACGTATTCTTATAACTTAAATATTAATTCTATGTAATTATGAACTTTGTTTAGACGGTTCGAACTGTAGATGCCAATTTACATTTCAAAAGTGATCATCATCATCAGCCGATATGCGCCAACCGCCAAAAGTGATGTATTAAAGTTTAATAAATATAACAAACTTTAGTTAATTAACGATCGTAGTTTCTTTTCAAAATAACTAATTATACATCATCTGTCCCGCAACATAAGGGGTATCGTGGCAGGTTATGGTAATTTTTTTGTAACAAATTGCTAGAACAGGTCCATTGCTTTTTTTTTTCATAAACTAATAAAACTTGTCAATTGGAATATGAACGTTTCATTAAATGGTATCTTAAATCGTTTTCCTTAACTTAAACCTTAAAATATAATCATGTGACGTGGGTGAGTTAAAAAAAAATTAGTAGCGTATCTCCCCGTATGAACCCCTACAAACGACAGCCTCTGCTCCCCGGTGGTACCTTGTCTTTGTTGCCAACGGAATAAGGCTTCATGTTTTATAAGATGTTAAGTGACGATCACGTCAAAGATGGAATCTAGCTAGGCAGGTTCGAAGAAACCGTACGACCATTCGAATTCAATAACACGTGGTCCTGGAAGCGAACCTGGGACTTCCGTGTTACCAGGGTTAGCTGCTTCGCCACTAACACAGTTATACTTCACGGAGGTGTTTTCAAAATCATTCGTTATTGCAAGAGATATTCATGAGAAAAGTTATAAAGGGTAAGTTTTACTAAATGGGGTGTAGGTGGCCCCGTACTACAACTCATGGAACCTAAGCCAACCTCACCTGCTCGTGTTGCACCCTGGTAATCAACAAACGAGGCTCTGGCTTTCAATTAGAGACCAACCTGCATTGGGCCAGCGTAGTGGGAAATGGCCTAATTGCTTACCTATGAAACTCTACAAACAGACCCTTAGTACCAAGCGGTACCGAAGGCTATGCTAACTGTGAAGGTTGTGGGAAGCCGCTGGATGTGGGCAGCGCAGGATTGATTGATGTGGAGATCTTTGAATGAGATCTACGTCCAGCTATGGATGTTTATGGACTGATGATGATGGATGATGTTAATAATTATTTCAAAGTGAAGCATAAGCCTCTAAATAAAGATTTATTTAATTCAGAAAATATTGTATAATATTTTTAACTGAGCTTCCTAATTATTATCATCATCAGCGGATAGACGTCCACAGCTGGGCATCTCAAAGTTCAGCCGTGAGCTTGGCTTCCGGTGTTCTCCTAATTATCGTATATACATTCATATGAATGTCGTATTTGAAGTTTTCTTTGTAATTTCTTCGTTACTAAAACGTAAATAAAGTATTGCATAAAGTGTACCTCCAGGCTTGAACACGTACGTAACTAGTTTTTCTAATTTACCATTAACTTGAACGCGGTGTTGTGTAAAGATCTTAGCTACCGCCAGCTATTCCTCGCAATTTTCACCAGGGGTTAGATTCACCTGGCAAGCAATCGTATATTATTACACATAAATCATTTGACGAAATTAAATAATAATACAGGTTTTTCCCCCACGACATCTTAATCACCAAATTGAATATATTGAAATACGTATATTTCTCTTTATTCTCATTTTACGTCTTTTTTCTATGTAAACGATTAATTACTAGAAATTCCGAATACGTGTATTTATTTTTTTAATAAAGTATTATTAACATTTAAAGGTCAAATGACGAAGATTGCAAATAAGTAAAATAAAAATACTTATTATATATTATTATATTTAAGTTGCATTGCTAATAATTTAAATGTAGTTATACACAAACATAGTTATTTATGTATAGCAACGTTAAGATCTGTTTGCGGCCAGCGCAAGACCAAACGACGTGGAGATCTTCGGAGAATGCCTATCCAGCAGTGGACTTCAATCGGCTTATGATGATCGTGATGTGTAAATACTTGTTTTGTTAAAGATTCTCTATTTACACAGACCGAGTGGCTAGGCATCCCTGCAGCGTGTACTTCTCTTAAAACAGTAGTATGTATGCAAGCGTTAGTGAGTTCCGATTTGGAGGACTAGTAGCTTGTAAAATACAAGTCTTACTCGCTAATATCTCAAGTAGATGACCGCAATGCCCCGCCGTGTAAACATCCTAACTAGCATTGCAGCATGACGCAGCTGCCGAGCTATATCATTGTAATTTCCTATGGATATGTTGAGGAGTTTTGTTTGGAGAAGATATATATATATATATTTATATATATATGTATGTGTTGATAAATATAGTGTGTTGATACAAAATAACGTTTCTTTGTGTTTTTCAAGTTTTTTGTATTATTTTGTTTTTAAGCAATAACTTATAATATTGCGGTTACAGTCAGTGGTCATTATTCATATCCAACTAGGGTTGTGACGCATGTTTTCGAAAAATATCCTCGAATTAATATATATATTTTTTTATTTTATTGGAAGTTTGAACATAAATTTAACTTACTTTTCACTCAAAAAAATGATCAGAACTGCAGGAGCTGACGGTAAGTGATATGTCTAAACATAGCTGCATTTGGTTTTCCTTTTTCTGTTTTATTTACACACACCCATATATGTATATGGGTATATATAATTATAACTATTGTTATTATAAATTAACTAGCTGTTCCTTGTCCGCTTTGCTTGCTATAATAACCTTGCTACTAACTTTTGGCGATGGGATTTTGCAATATCCGTTCGTTGTTGACCTATGCTCGGCTAAAAGCATATTCCTACCATGTTACATATTTCTAGGCATTATGAATCCAAAGATGTAATAAGTCTCTAGATAAGTGGAAATCTTATATATATATATGAATTTTTCTCAATTGGATTGTGTTTTCTATTCGATGTTATTTTTTGTAAACATACTAATGTTTATTAATTGTTTATAGACTAATTAAGTGAACTCCAGCCGGAGGTTGCAAAAAAAGCAATTTATATTTATACTATTTATTAAAAATTATATTACATACTAAATTAGGTCTAGTAGGTCAATGCAATTTGATGTTGGATCTTCGACTGTTTGTTATTAACTCGCTATCCCGTGGGACCCGGTGTCTCCAATGGTCTCTGAGTCTTGTTCCTTCTAATAATGCTAATAATGAGTTGCATGAAGACCCGAGTCAATGGAAATGGATGCAACTCAGCAGGTTTAATACATTAGGGTTCCGTAACACACTTTCTCTTAAAATGCCACAAGGAATAGATTGTTTTTATAGATGGATGTACCTAAGGGACATTAAACATTATATTTTTAAGTGATGTGTTACCCTTGAGTACATAATAAAGTACCTATATTCTTTTTTATTTTATTAGTATGTACCAGCGCTCTAGTAATATTTTGTGCTACCATTTGCAGTAGTAGAGTACACATTACATTCATTATTATTAGTAATTTGATTACAATATGTATTTATTTCTATTCTTAATGAGCCTTTTCCTTTAGCCTTTACATTCAGATTTATGGTTTAACATGATTTTCAGAGTTTAGCTAATTCGACTAGTATCATGCGCAGCACAACCCTGATTCGCACAGAACTGGTCAGATTAGCTTTTTTACTAGTTTGGTATAAAATTTAAGAATTAAAATATTACTCACGTGAAGATTCATAACAACAAAATATATATCAGAAACGTTTTTCTTTATGGATACAGACTTTATAGAACGATTTAGAATAATAGTAATTAATGCTAACGAGCCGTCCCATCAATGTTTCCAGTTCTGGTACTTGGGGCATTCTGCCTTAAGGTGAGAGTCAAGGTTATTTATCTACCAGGCAGGTCGAGCGCGGGTTGGTGGATGTCACAAGTCCACGCAAGCTAAGTTCTTGGATTATAACGGTTTTCTGACATGGAATATCAAGATGTATAGCGTATACAAACAGCTACCACAGTCTTATTTAATGATTTATGAAATTCTACTTCCGTAATACCGTGCAAACACAATGAAATATTCAGTTCTTTGATCAATGTGCCCTCCCTACTGCCATTTCTCACTAGCAATCATTTGAGTTGCATCAATAATCTTCGTTCTTTACGGATATCCAAATACCCGTATATGTAGTAAATGTATGTTTAAAATATTTTTTGTCTTATCTTCTTTATCAGCTGTTTAAGGCTCACAGCTGGGCATAGGCCTCACTCATGGATCCTCATCGGGCAATTCGGTCTTAGCCCCAATACGCTGGCCCAGTGCGGATTGATGCATTTTTTAAGTATTGGCTATGATCAATCGATCTATTTGTGATTTTAATCATTGTACACTAATTTGTTGATGGATCTTAAAATTAAGTAAAAACAGTTGAGCTAATAGAAACTAGTTATTATTATAGTATAGTGTTATTTTCAACAAACATGTTTTTGTAAGTAAATATTTTAATACATAGGTAACATAAACAATTGGATTATCTTACAAGAAGAGAGTAAAGCTTTTTAATCACCACGCTGGACAAGTTGGCGGTTTGACGGACTATTACACATGGTTTAACAAGAAGATTTAACTAATTATAAATTAAGTACTCCTCCATTGGTTGTGCTGAGATACTCTTTTCATACCATTTCTTCGTATACTATTCTGTTTGGGATAATAAGGGTAATACGAACCTAACTTTCGATTATAAACGAGATATGGCGGTAAGTTGTTAACAGCTCCATAGTTCGATGTCTTTGAAGTCCAGCCTTTGCCGTAAGCACTTCTAGAGGTCCTTGGATTTTTTATGTTAATCAAATGTTTTCGTTGTATTATGTCTCCGTTATGTGCGTCAAGAACGTGTGACAGGTTTTCGCTATTCACGAAATTTTTCCTGCTTCTTGCTGTTACAATATTAATCATGATTGCTGCCAATAGTATCTGCAAGAAAATATTATTATTAACTTATTATTTTAAAAAAATAACTAAACAAATTAACATAGTTTAATAAATAACAAGTTAATAAAGTGATATGTGTCTGTTTCCGAACACAGTAGTGTGCAAACGGTATGTATTCTGGCTTGAAGGGCGCTTTAGTTAGTGAAATTACTGGGTTAACAAAACTCATCAACTTATCTCAGGCGGAGAGCGAAATGTGATGCAGTATGTACCATCCTATCTAACGCCACGTTGTTATCGGCCTTTATTATTAAGTGAACGTCACGCTCGTTTCGTTGCTTAATTGTATAAAAAAAGAGGTATAGAAGAGTGTAGTAGAATAATCGAGTTCGTATAATGTATGTAACAGCCTAAAACAGAGCAACAACTAAAAAAACTAGGGACTTCCGTTGTACGAGGTTAACTCTTACGCCATGGAGGCATAACTGCCTACGAACTGTACGACTGCCCAATATAACTATTATGTTCTTATTATATGTTACGAGTATCTTAAATATTGCTGTTCGTTATAAGTTTGAGATTAATTGAAATAACAAGAAGTTAGCGTGTAAATGTTACCGGGGAAGTTTGATGATTAATATTCTAACTCTATCATTAGCGATTATCAAGTCTGTATTTACATAAAATTTGCAAATAATTCTTTTCTTACAATATAATGATTGCAGCTCGGGCACACACCGGTCATGTGTTAAGTGCAATACAATTTACTAGGAAATCCCCTGAATAAAGACTTTATAGTTATATCGTTGTGAAATCAAATGTTATTAAAACAACTGATTGGTTAATGTCTATGGTTAAAGTTATAGTGTACGAATAAAAACATAACGTTTTTATTCTTATACAAATTTAATATCATTATTTAATTAACAAAGCTGTTACTAAGTCAATGTTATAGCACAAATTATTAGAACTTATTACTATATTTTTAAGTAATACGGTATTAATACTAAAGCACTTGAGGAATCAGATATCAATTCAGATTTGTTTACAAATTTCCATCAACATTAATTGCGATGAAGAATATCTTTTACTTATATAAATGTATACAACGAAGTAAAATATGGGTAAAGTAGTATACCTTCAGCAGGAACAGTCTGTCGGCCTCCATTGGTTACGTTGAATTATATTTAAGTATATAAATATTTTAACTTTGTTTATTAAAATTTACTTGATGGGTTACTACAGGCTTATTTGGTGTAATACAAGGCAGTGAAATCTCCTCGTGCTTACAATTGTCACTTATATCGATAGTTCACGGATGACATACTTTTCGTTAACAAAAGTCTATAGAGAGGCTGTGCGAACAACTACCTGATAAATTTTGTAATGTAAATTAAGAATTATCATAAAAATTTTGTTAAATTAAAAGTTTTTGCTGGGAACACAGGGTAAATAGAAATTATCGATCACCAAAATGGCAGACATGTAATACTACGCGGTATTCTCTTCTTGTCAATCTTTCGCGTTGTGAAAAAATATTAATAGTACAAATATCTACACGGATATACACATTATATAATATATAAAAATTACCTACGAACTAGTGTACGTATATATATAAATGAAAAAGACAAGTGAATTAAAAGAATAGGTAAATGAAACTAGTTTTGATATCTACATCAAATACTGCGCACTATGCTTAACTTACTATAGAGTATATTAATTCAATATAATTAATATCGTCGGAATAATTTAAAAGGAAAAATATGGAAAATCCACTACGGGTATTCTAAATATAATGCAAACAAGTATTATAATGCTGCAAACCAATAATATAGCAAGTGATTTGTTCTCTTGCCTTGCGTGTTTTAGATTTTCCATCATTTTATAAAAATATGTTTTCCATAGACACTTCCTCACTCATTGATTGCTTCGTACTAATAATTTACGAATCTTTTTTTTAAAGTAAAGTCGTTCTGTACAACTATTGACTGTTGCCAATTTTTAGTATTGTACTAGTGATAGTTCTCTTTGTGTAGAGATCTGAATTTCTGTTGCCAAACTATAGTCTGCAAACATTACTGGATTTTGGTTAAACAGGGTAGTATATTTAGTGAATTGTTGGGGTGATAATACAATTTCTTCAGTTTATGGTGAATAGCGAATTTTAAATGAAACATTATTATAAAACAGGCGTATCGGCGTTTAGTTGAAAACAGTTGTTCTTTAGAAAAATCAAAACAATCTATTGTAATATGATGTACATCGTAGATAACAAGTGTATCGTAAAGTATGATAACTTTTTTCATCTGATCGAAATGTTGTGAATAAAGCAAATACATTTTTTTTATTTATTAAAATAAACTATATTCGTACAGGACAGTTGACTACTCTATGGTATTCTCTGAACTCTCTGTAGAGTAAAAGCATTAGAACTTATTTGAGTGTTTAACGGCGTGATACTAACATACTTCCGGTGCGCTAGTTTTTTATTTCCATAAATGTCAAGTGATCGGAATAAAATGTGTTCGATTATTTCCGCTACACGATATATATACACATATATATAGTACCACATTGTGCTCGTTGTCTTGAGATATAATATGTAACTCTTGTCATCTCAGTAATTTCACTAGCTATAAAGTCCTACAAACCAGAGCATTGGAATGCTTGTAGACTATTGGTTGCTGGCAGAAATAGGAGTTGCGATGGTATCTACCTAGACGGTCTCCGGCAACAGAGATCTACTACCATCAGTGTATACTCTTATAATGGTATCTATGCTCTTCCTAAGACGTTGTACTTTAGCAAGTAAAATTACTGGGGAATCAAGGCGAATCATAAATATATATGTTATTATTTATGTATAAGAATATTTAAAGGTAAATAATGGAAACTGCTGCCAATCTATCACCGCATTGCTATTGGCTGGCTTATTAATACCATCAGATAGACGTCCTGCTAATCACGTCGCTTCGTAGAATAACAAACAATGCTGAATTAAGAATAATAAACATAAAATATCATTAGAAATAGTAACGCTTCTTAATTCGGATAAACAAGGAAGTGAGTTCAAAAATAAATTATTTGCATACAAATTGCTTGCAAGATGTTTATAAAAACAATGTCTTCCCCACAAAGTAATAAACGGCCTGTAATTGTTTTATAGTGCTCTACTCTTTACTTAATACTTCATCATCATCATTTAACCGATGGACGTCCACTACTGGATATAGGTCTCTTGTAATGTGTTCCACAAACCACTGTCTTGCTCTGTTTGAATCCAGTGGCTTCTTTAAGACTCCAACGTCCATCAGTTCTACGAGCTATGTAATTGCCATTTTAGCCTCGCGATCTATATGTAATGCTCAGTGACCTCAGCGGAGTCTCTCAACGGGTAGACCTTCATATCAATATGAGTAAGACGCAAATCATGTCCAATACTCATGTTCAGCACCACCTAGTGATAATTGAGAACTCAGTACTCGAAATAGTTGATGAATACGTTTACCTGGGGCATACGACCCCAACAGGTAGATTCAGTTTGGAGAAAGAGGTAAACCACCGAATCCAACTGGGACGGGCAGCGTTCGGGAATTTTCGCAAGATCTTTTTGTCCAAAATCCCTCAGTGCTTGAAGACCAAAGTTTTCGAATAGTGCGTGTTGCCAGTGATGACCTACGGCTTCGAAACTTGGTCGCTAACTACGAGCCTTATAAGAGAGCTCAGAGTCACACAGCGGGCAATAGTGAGGACGATGCTTGGATATATCTCCGTGATCTATTAAAAAATGAGGAAATCCGCAGAAGAACTAGAGTCACCGACTCCGATAGCCCGACGAGTCATTAATGTTTATTAACTTGCAATTTTATTACCATAAAGCAGAGAACAGAAAGAGCTGTGACATTAACAGAAGCAGGGCTTCACAAAGGGGTTACTATCCTCAGGATTGAGGTAACGACAAAGATATACCTGGTTTAAGTTGTCTACACTTTTTGTGATTGGTGATATTCAGATAAAAGCATTGAAATTGTATTTATTTTTAATTACAATAGATTGATATTAGGAACTGATTTTGTTTATATATTCGTATGAATTTGTTTACTACTTAACTAACGATAAAAATATTACTTATCTTCTAAAAAGTTCCAATCAAATCAACTTTAAACTTATTAGTAACCATAGTTTATTTATACTGTTGTGTGTAAATAAACTAGTTTTTTATTAATTATAAATTAGCGTTGTGATTTTATACCTGTTAGATATCGAATTTATTCCTTTGATTGCCTCATTTGTTGGAAAAAGAATTAATTATGTAATTGCATCATTATTAAAAGTAGTATAACAATGTTGGTAAGTCAGTTTTATTAAAAATCTATACAATCTTTACTACTTGAGTAGCCCGAGGTATTACAATAGAATGGATTAAAAAATGTTACAGTGATGAAATCAAAGTAATGAACACAATACTATATTGTATGAGTTTTTTTAACACGTATTCCTACTGCAGTCTTGACACTTAATAAAAAAAAAGATAATTTATTCGTTTTCCTAAACATTTGTACGAAGGTTGTAGTGTTCTGTGATAATGTTAATGTAATAACAAATAATAGGGGGACCGGAAAGTAATATCGTTTCTGCGCATGCCAATACTTGATTGTCATTTGTCAGCTCATTGTTTTGTTCAGAGGCGTACCAAAGACATTGTGAGGTTATAGTGATTTCTTTACTTATAGACAATTGAATTACAATTTTTTTTTGTAATTTTGGGTAAAATGGCCAGCCAAATACCAGAAGAGGTACACATCCGGCATTGCATGCTCTTTGAGTTTCGCAAGGGAAATAACGCAACAGTTGCTACCAAAAACATTTGCGATGTTTATCCAAATGCACTGGACATTCGTAAATGCCAAAGGTGGTTTTCCAAGTTCAAATCGGGTAATTTTGATCTTTCCGACTCGTATCGATCAGGAAGACTATCAGCGTTAGACAACGACGTGTTAAGGGCGGAAGTGGAAGCAAATCCGTGTCAGACGATCGAGGAATTGTCAAACAGTCTCAACAAACCTTGGTCGACCATCCAAGAACATTTGAAGCAGATTGGAAAAGTAAGCAGAGCAGGTGTTTGGGTCCCGCATAATCTGTCCGAACAGAATAAGGCTAACCGATCAATCACATGCAACTTATTGCTTCAACGACACAACACAGAAGCGTTTTTTGATCGCTTGATCACAGGAGATGAGAAATGGGTCCTGTATGATAACCCAAAACGCAAAAGGCAGTGGCTCTCTCCAAATGAAATCCCTCGGAGTACTGCTAAGCCAGGTTTACACCCCAAAAAAGCGCTTTTGTGTGTTTGGTGGAGTATTCGCGGCATTGTTCATTTTGAATTACTGAAACCTGGAGAAACTGTTACTGCAGACCTCTACAGCGAACAATTGCAGCGAGTCAATCAATCTTTAATTGAAAAGTGGCCAGCGATTGTCAACCGAAAAGGCGTCATTCTCCAACATGACAATGCAAGACCGCACTGCGCAAGGCGAACTCTAGAAAAAATTAATGAATTGGGGTGGGAGGTGCTGCCTCATCCACCATATTCGCCCGATGTTGCACCATCGGATTTCCACTTATTCCGAGCGCTGCAACACTTTTTAAGTGGCAAAACATTTGCAAATTTGGATGATATCCAAAATGCCATCTCTAGATATTTTGCCGAAAAACCAATTAATTTTTATCGATCAGGGATTGAAAATTTACTCACTAGATGGCAAAAGGTTATTGACAATGATGGGGAATACATCATTGATTAAAAATAAAGACTCGTTAAAAATGTATGTTTGTATTTAGCGTAAGAAAACGACATTACTTTCCGGTCCCCCTAATAATACAACCTGACATAAAGGAGCTATGGCTTATCGATGATAAGTTCACCGGCGCTTTGTATTTCTGTTTAGCGTATTATAGTTTGCTTTTATTTATTTCGTTGTTTACTATAATTACAAATAATTTAATACAATTAATGATATCACATTTCAACTTAAGAATTTCAAGTTTTTTTGGTATCGTATGAGTATCGAAAAAACGTTTAACAATACCATATTGTGACGACATAGTTCATGTTTCCATGTCAGCAGTGGTGGGGATAGTTCGGATGTCAGATTGTAAAAAAGAGTGTACCTCTCCGTCTAACATCTTACCGTTGTTACGAGTATCACGCTATTATTCAAATAAGTTACTATCAATTTATGCTGTAATTACACTTTCATTATACTCTTTCAAGGTTAACGGAAGCATTCTCATCAGAATGTTGTTGTTTATCATTATTATTATAGTTAATTTATGAAAGATCTTTTAAATAAACGCCTGATAATTTTTAATAGCAAAAAGTTTTATTAGCATATTAAGTATTATGAAGAAGAAGTAGTTTCGTTTTTTCGCACATTTAGGTTATGCTCTGAAATCTGAGTTTAAGACACGACCGAGGTTTTTAAGTGTGTCTACCCAGATGTTCTGAGTGGCAGAAATAGTCAATTCGCAAGTATAAAGAGTACAGAATATTCTTTCGGCAAGGAAGACCGTCCATAAGTGGACCTATGAGAATTTAAATGTTTTTTTAAGAGGCCTGTAAAATTATTATGATTCTTTATTCTTCGAGAACAAGTTAGTATTTTTCTATATTTTTATTATTGCATGATTACATTCTATGACTACGAAACAGAATTCTTTTATGGCGGAAAATTGACGAAACCAGGGTGATAGACAATCAAGCGGAATCGATAAATCCATTACTCTACTATTGATGGGGACTTGGGAGGGATCACCGTACTACAGGGTATGTTCACGTCCACGTCTTTAGTGCTTCACATTCTCTGAGCGGGTATGGAGTGATCTTAAAAGTGCGTACATGATATACGTTTAATAGTTGTGTAACACATCTCATTGCGTCGACTTGTACCAGTAACTTGGACCCCACTCCTTTTTGAGACCCGTGGCAGAGTACTTCGCACAAAAGTTGAAAGAGTCTGCGTTCGTAAACTACGCTCGTGTTTAATTCAGTGGATGTTACAAGTATTACATTTCTTTTGATATAGAGTGATAATTGTTTTGTTATGGTTTAAAATTTGTTCATTAATAATTTACCTAATTATTGAAGTAAGTATATTAAAACTCTTAATTGAAGTAACTATTTTACTTATATAGCTCACATATTATAACTTTATAATTTCGTTTATAACACTCAGGTTTAAGTTTTGATTAGTCCTCTTTTAATATCCTCTGTTTACTCTAGACTTTTATTAAAATCTAGGACGATCACACGGCCTTTTAATTATAGAAACGTAAGTTGTATGTGTAAGTAAAAATGGTTAGGTTTTTAATAATAAAGTTTTATTAATTTTAAATTGATCGCTAATACGACGACTAGACTACGACCGAAAGGACTAGATTACAACTGGAAGGACTAGACTTACTGGAAGGATACGTAGAATAAAATCGAATTTTGAGAGTGTGCATTATAAAGTAGTCGGAGGGCAAAATAATATTGATAATTTTTTGAAAAGAAATTTGGTTTTATGTTCGTAGAAAAAAAGAAGCGGTGATAGCTCAATGTAACGCGATGGTACACGTTTAACGTCACAAATAGATACGGGTTCGATCCCCACTAAGTTTGTGCCTCCGGTGAAAAACATCGTAAGAAAAGCGACTTATACCAAGAACAACCACTTTCATGGACAAGTGATATCTATCAACTGGCACTTGGCCAACGTGGGGGAGAAATTGTCTTTTCGATATACATGTGAGTGAAGGCCCCGAGTTCCAGAAGCGGGTACATAAAATTAGCTGTGCATAGAAAATATCCTGAGATTCATTGACTCAACGAAATATCCGAAACTATTAGAAGTAAACATTTAAAATTTAGTAGAGGTATTGCTTCTGCCAATTAGAGCTCAGATAATAATGGAATTGATGAAATTCTATACCCAAAAAGAGTTGCAAAGTAGTCGGGGTGTGGGGGTTAAAAGTTTTTACATTTTATATTCCGGCTAGCAAATCAGTTGGGGAACAGCTCTAGTTATTATTAGGATACCTACGTTGAAAATAGGGACAATATTTTAATATTGCTTGCTATTATTTAGTTTTGATTATCATCATATAATAATTACGAAGTATTACTTTAAGTAATGAATGTTTTAATTTGTTTCTAATACATAATTTTGCGCTGCAGGAGAAATGGAAAGCAGGAAAATAGTCCTTGTGGTAAGTTGCGAAATATTTTTTTATTACCATTCATCAAGTAAATGAATCGGAGCGATGCTGGTTACTTCGAAGTTTTGTAATATATTGACGTAACGACCCTTAAACGTGAAGTAAGAAATGTCTATACATAATGCTATGGAGTTTCTTATATTTGTTTTTGTGTGATGAAATATCAACGTCCATGACCCAAATGGCACAAGCTATGTCATAATGCTTACCGCAATAGCTAACTGATCTTATGCGGATGTAAAAAGTAATATGCTTTGTCTGCAATAGCTATAAATAGCTGGAGAATATTTTGATTGGTGTACATAGAGATATACAGTTTCACTCAAAAATACGACATTTCATATGCAACCTAATATATGATATATGTATACATACAGGATACATTGGATTTATATCAGAGAGCTAATTATTCATAGAAAGGTTTTTCTGATATGAATACTTCGTGTTTATAAGTATTGATTTATATGGATTAAACCAATACTTTATGAATTTATTCTGAATAAGTAAATACGGTTAAATCTAAAATGTAACGCATTTGCTATTAAGTTATGCCTTGCTTAAGCAGGAATACAGTAGAGGAAACGAATTTTAAATATTTAATGAATTATTCAGTGATGTAGATTATGCAAACATTTCTTTCGTAACACGAAAGCGTTTTCGCTTTCAGACCAATTTATCATTAAATTACAGACACTTCTAATTTATGAAGATATAAAAGATTAAAGATTGGATAAATAAATTAACATTCTTCTTAATGTGCCCACTGCTGGGACTTCATTGAAAAGGGGAAGGTCGATGTCATTTAAATAAACACATAGAGTAAAATAGCAAAAACAAACGTCTGTTATTTGTGCTTATGTAATAACGTAAATAAATATATACTTCCGGTATATATTTTGAATTAAAGTATATTTTAATTTCTCTAACTACTTTTTTGTTCGAATACAATGATTTAAATGATATTACTAATAATTTTCACAAATGATTTTTACTTAACATGAGGAGTAACTTCATACAATGTCCTACATTAGGAACCTATAAGCGTACATACTATTTTAATTAATTTTTTTTTATCTCAATTCGAAATTTATGTCAAATTACAAGTCATTAAGAGTCCTTGCAGCAATATGCTGTTATTTATCAGTAGAATTGGAGTTAGATTGTATATATTTCTTAATAAATTAACTCATAAATAGTCTTCAAAGGTAACTTCGTTCTTCACAATTACAGGTGGCGTGTTTCTCGTGTTTGGTGCCGGATGTGTGGTCAGCGCCGGTGGTGAAAGTGGCAGTGGTCGGTGCGGCTGTGGGGGCTGTGAAGGGTGCTATCAAAGGTGCAGCCCTTGCAAGTGCTGGGGCGTTCGTTGCGAAGGGTGTTGGCCATGCAGTTAAGGGAGTGGCTACGAAAGCACTTGGTGCAGTTGCAGCTAAAACCGCTTTACTCAAACGTAGGTTAACAAATATGTTTATATATGCCCTATAATTATTTAATATAAATTAGATTATTAAAACGGAACTCCATTATATTTTTTTTGTTTGTAAGTTGATGTAGTAATGTAAATCTTATTAGTGATATTATGAGGAAGTAGTAATAGCTTCTCGTTTTTCTGCAAACTAGAATAAAACATAACAAATCGTTCTACTTAATAAAGTTTGATTTATAATACTTCTGGAGAAAACATACAGAAGAAAAGGATTTAGTACATTTGAACTCAGAACATTTATGTCTCGTTTCCAGATGCCGCTATCAAATCTGCTGTTATTGGTGCGACCTTCGGGGCTGGTGCTGCTTTTGGTGCAGCGGTCGTTGCCCACAAGCCTTATCATTACGAACACCACGAATCCCACATAGAGCACGGCTATGTAATACTACCTAACAAATAAGTTAAACCTGCTTCATTAACACTGAGTGCATAAGAACGAATTCATATAAAAAGAAATTTCTATAGCTTTGATTATTGCCTGTGAAAATTATTAATCGGTGTTAGTATCATACAAAAATGGTTTAAAAAGCGCTTAGATATTATCAGCTAGGTGTGGTGCATAAAGTAAATTTATTTGAACATATACATAAGTACAAATAGATAAAATTGAAACAGCTTCAGTGGTATCTATGTAACAGTTTTTCAATATATACATAAGAATTTATTTTTTAAAGAAATAGTAGAAATTTACTTAAAACAAACAAAACTTAAATATATATATATTTTAAAATCAATTTTACTAGCAAATGTTTGAATTGGATGTATGAGAAACACTGCAAGTTTCCTTTGGCACTAGTAATAATAAAAATAAAATAGATTTTACTCCCGACGACAATGATGTGTTTGAAAGGTGTTGTAGATAATGAAATTTCTAGGGTGTAGAACTAACAGTCCTGTAGTCTCGGGCTAATTAGAATAGGAGTAAGGTAAGCCCTGCGACGGCGAATTGCTTTCACTGCGGAGGAAGAGAGCTGGATTCCGCATCGAACACGCTCGTGGTTTGCCCGGCGTGGGAACCGGAGAGGCGGATCCTAATAAAGCGGATCGAACGGAACCTCTCCTTGCCAGCAATCGTGTCGTCGATGCTGGGAAGAGACGTTGCATGGAGTGCAGTAGCCTCCTTTTGCGAAACTGTAATGGTACAAAAAGAGGATGCCGAGCGGGCTAGAGAGAGGACAGATCCTGCTCGGAGAAGAAACCGTCGTGGCGCTACCGGGCGTCAACACGTCGCACCGGTGAATGGTGCTCCCCTACAATAAAGGGGCCTTTGGGGTCGTTGGCGGTGAGGATGGGAGTTCTCATCGCCTTCTAAACGACCCTGAGGAAGACAATGGCTGGACGTGGTCTCCGGTCATTGAAGTAATACTCACGTGGCTGGTAGGGTCTGTAAAAGCAGACCCTGGGACGAGCTATCCCAGCATAGCGTTAGCGAGGCCGCGGTTGTGTTCCGAACGGAGATCCCGTGACCTTGCCAAACGCCGAAGGTGACCACCGAGTGGGTTTTAGTGGGTAAAAATCTCCACATAACTCTGACTTCCCCCCAGCCGGCAGGGGATCTTTTCGAAGATTTCCCCCCCGAAACAAAAAAAAAAGGAGTATGGTAATCCCTGCCAGTCGAAGGCGACAAAAAGGGTCTAGAAGTTTCGCGGGCCTCGAGGATGGGGGTACTTATCGCTCAACAAGCGAACCTGTGTAGGACAACCTAGGAGCGTTAAGACCCTCAGAGACGTGTTAAAAGAAAGTGCAGAAAGGCACCGGTGCCTTCTGTAAGAGATCTCGGAGCCTCTCCGAATGCACTGATGCAGAGCATTGAAGGGGTTTTAGTGAGTAAATATCTCACATAACCCTGACTTCCCTTCAGAAACGGTATCTTTCGAACATTTCTACCAGAAACCAAAAAAAAGGGGTACGGAACTAAACATTCTATATCTCAAAGCGATGAGTACAACGTGGTGCCTTGTTTATCATCGTAACTAATAGTTAGATGTTAATGTAGGAAGTATTTTTATTATCTAGTGAACGTCCTCATCGTCTAAAAAAGTAGATGAATAAGTAACAATATGTCTGCCGGATCAACTAGTTATGTATAGAAGTGCAATTCATTCTCTGTTATTGATATCACAAAATATAAATGCCACAGGTCAGTTCAAATGGCCTAGTTCACTAAGAATATTCCACGAATGTATTTCATACTAAATAATTGCGTAACTTAAGCTGAGACGATATCACATGTAATACTTTTGTATGACGTAATCATTATTTTTGTGTATATATGTCCATTATACTATAAACATTAATATTACAGAGTGAGGAAAAAAAGGTTCAATGTGTATGTAGTACAAAAAAAGTTTTAAAAAATATTTATAGTCAATTTTTTTTTTAAATTTGCAGAATTTTTTATCGTTTTCTTTTTGTCTATAATAAGTTAAAATTTCGACTCGATTTCACAAGGTATTAAGTTATTAAGCATGTTTATGGTGAAGCGTGATCGCGTAGAATATATTGATTACTACAAAATAAGTGTAGTGAGTAGCTTTTAGAAAACTTTACCTTGGTACTAAATTCTAAAACACGTGCTACAAAGCCACGTTATTAGATTTCAGACCTCTGTGTGGTAATGAAATAATTTCTAGTGTAGGCTACATGACATCTTGGTCATTGCTGAGACCATGGAAAATGCTCGATGACCTCTGTAGAGCCTCCCGACGCGTGGGTCTTAAAATGAATATGGAGAAGACAAAGATTATGTCTAATGCCCATATTGTATCCACGCCAATAATGGTCGAGGGCTCTACACTGGAAGTTGTCAACGAATATGTTTACCTGGGACAAACTGTCCAGCTAGGGAACCCAACTTCCAGAAAGAAGTCAACCGACGAATCCAACTTAGGGTGGGCAGCGTACAGGAATCTACGCATATTTTCGTCTCAGATACCGCAGTGTCTGAAGACAAAAGTCTTCAACTCCTGCGTGTTGCCAGTGTTGACATACGGATCCGAGACTTGGCTCTTTACTATCGGCCTTATAAAAAGGCTGAAAGTCACCCAAAGAGCAGTGGAGAGAGCTATGCTCGGACTTTCTCTGCGCGACAAATCAGAAATGTGGAGATTCGCTGAAAAACTAAGGTCGCCGAGATAGATCAAAAGATTGCTAGACTTAAGTGGTAGTGGGCAGGGCACATTGCTCGAAGGACCGACGGCCGATGGAGCAGTAAGGTCCTCGAGTGTCGCCCGCGTGTTGGTACACGTAGTGTTGGGAGGCCTCCCTCAAGGTGGATCGACGATCTGGTGAGAATCGCAGGAATCCATTGGATTCGAGCAACGTGGGACCGATCGATGTAGAGATCTTTGAGGGAGGCCTATGTTCAACAGTGGATGTCTACCGGCTGATGATGTAGGCTACTCGCTGATTATTAACAATAAACATTTCATTTAAGGTTCCAGAAATACATTACGGTTATCACAGCAACCACCTGTTGTACGGCACCAAGCCAAAATCACATCATGAAGCGTTTCATCATAGCTATGAAGAGCCTATCACCTATTACGGGTACGTATAATATATTTTACTTTCATAGAAATATCTTACACAACATGCGCACAGTACAGTACATTACAGTATTGAATAGTAGAGTACAGTACAGTGGAGTAAACACTCAAAATTTTGTAGAGATATTGATTCTGATATAGAGAGGTCAGCTAAGAATGGTTTTTACGGCCAGCAAGGCAGGCGGGGAGCAGCTAATTTAGTATATTAGGATATTGTACAGTATACATTACTTCAACTTTTTTATGTACAACGACGTAGTGTAAGATATTTGATGACTGATTGTGACGCTGGTGAATATTTTGCTATAACAGAGTATACCGAGCAGAGCTTTCTAAAGTACTATTTTTGATAAGTAACAATCATATATATAGAAAATGATTTAATAACCACTGTTGGTTTTCTAGTGGTAGATCTCTGATGCCGGAGACCGTCTAAGTATGTACTACCGCAGCGTTTATTTCTACAGCCAAACAGTAGTGTGAAAACACTGTTTCGGTTTGAAGGACTCCGTGGCTAGGTAATTAATGGAGTAACGAGATTTAACATCATATGTCTCAAGGCGACGAGCGCAATGTTGCTGTTTATACTATCCTAATCAGCACTTTGTTATGGGCGAGAGTATCGCTTACCATCAGGTTGTCGCTTCATATAAAAAAAACTGATATTTTTTCTTATATCTGTATATAAATATCTATATATTAATATTTTTTTTTTAATCGTTATTTCTTGCCTCGTGAGGGAGATGAGATTAAATGGCAACTAAGAAAGAAATTATTCTAAAAAAATAGGCAGTTTTCCTGTGATCCTTATTCTACTTATATCATGATAATATAATATAATATCGCCAATATAATAGCTATACCTTATATAATATCTCCAATCAACATACCGGGCGTGGCTGACGAATACTCGCTCCTTTTTAGTGATTTGTTTAAGGTTAAGGGATTTGTTTCTGCGACTCGTTATCCTATTTATGGTTTATATTGATCGTAATTATAATAGTATTTGATTTTGACATCTATGTTTTAAAGTTAAAAAATGTCTTACTTTTTGTTTATCTCTCATTAATTTATAATATAAATGGTGTCGTCCAGATTCGTTTCGACTTAGCTTCGACTCATTTCAATTTAAACTTTTTGTTTCTAGATCTCCAGCCCATCATCATTATCACCCACAGCAACACGTCGGCTACAGATGAGCACCTATGCCAAGAATTATTGTTTGTAGAGATTTGTTTTGTTGTATATACGTAGATAATAATTGATTGTTGAATAAAAAAAAAATTGATTATTAAATAAGCCTTTAATTTTTTGCAATTGGAGATGAACTTTTTTGATATAGTTCATTTGCATCACATGTACAAATGTTTTCCTCGCAAATTTGATAAACCTTTCTATTGTAAGGTATGCTTCTGAAAGAGAACTCATCTCAACTCAATCAGATGAGTATTCTAGTGGTGGTAAATGATACGCCTGTTCTTGACATCGTCGTTCGAGTTAGGATAGTATACATTGCACCACATTGCGTTCGTCGCTTTGAGATATAGGATGTTAAGCTTCGTTACTTCAATAATTTCACTTGCAACAACTCACTTCAATCAGGAACACAGTAATATTTGCATACTATTCTTTGGTAGCGTAAATAGGAGCTGCAGTGGTACTTACCTAGACGGTCTCCGGCAACAGAGACCTGCCGCCTAACACTATCGCTACCCAGTAGGTTTGTATGTATATTGCATGATCTGCTGGTGATTTTATATGTGTAGATTACGAGGGTGACATCTTGCCCGGCGAATTCCAAAAACCATGGCGCCAACCAAGATCCGAATCCAAAAATTTGTGGCTCCGGATTGGAATATAACGATAGACTTCTCTGTTATGTGTAACCACTTGCTGGCGACAAAAGCCTATTACTAGACTAGTGCGCTACACCGCCACAGACCACATCGCCATTTAACACTTTGTGGGATTATAGATACCTTCATAATAAAAAAAAAATATTTTTTACGTGATTCCCTATGTTAACGCATTAATGGAACTAGTGCGACATAGCTGTTGTAATTAACGTATATTTTAAGAGTTTCACCAACCGTATTCACTGTGTGCTAAAATAATTTAGTGCAAATTGATATTGTTACACTTTACTGAACAGCCGAATATAAATGACATGCAACGTATGAAATGACCAGGTTTTTTTCCAATGAATATTCTTTTTTTATATAAACAACATGCGTGATGGGACCTGCCCGTGGCGGCGTTCCGCCTGCGTTATGAAGTACTGAAGTAGGTCGTTTAGTGTAAAGAAATGAATGCAAAACAAATTATTAACCGTTAAGTTAATCGTTTATATCAGTATCTACTTCATTAACAATTTGCGTGGAATGTTTCAAAATTAAATATGCAGCAATTAATAGTTAAATGTTATTAGATTAATTGTTAGCTAATTGTTATATAGCAGTATATTCCTAATATCAGGATTCCGCTTTACGTCTGTTGAAGGAAACGATTGCAGTATATGGATTTAATAACATCCGACGTGTATGATGTACTTTTCGGTTCCGACGGTGCCGCGAAGGCCTGTTTGAAGTCAGTTCTTACAGCAACTAATAATATTCATATAGGACGCCCGCTTAGAATTGGTAATTTGTTTGTAATAATTTTCAGTAACGTATAAAAGCGCTTACGGTTTAAGTAAAGGCATAATTGCAATCGGTTCAAAGGTGTGGCACATCGTTAGCAGCACAAGTGGAAGCGATGTCTCGATTTACGGTTAGATCATGGAATGAAGTGGTCACATGGTATAATATCTCATTGATTTACATGCATTCTGTGAATTTTAATTTCAATTTATACATTCTTTTCAGATTCTTTTTGTCATCGCCGTGGCGTATGAAGTACTTGGAGACGGTGAGTGTATTAGAAATCTAATAAGAATTCGACGTTTGTCCGACTTTATATAAACTACTTTATCATATTATTACTTTAAATGTCTACTACTTACATGAATAATAATAATAAAACTATTTGTTTCAGCTTTAGGTAAAAGTGAAAAAGATTCTAACGCTGCTTCATCGGGGTTGTACGCGAACGTATTGGGCTCTGGTCTTGGAGGTGGGGCTCTTCTTGGTAGCGGACTGGCACCGGTCGGTCTTGTTACTGGTCCTGCTGTCGCTGCAGGCCCTGGTGCTGTTATAGGAGGCGGAGGTCTAGGAGGTTTGGGCGGCGGTCTCGGAGGCGGTTTGAGTAATGGTGGTGCGGCTCTTAATAACGCTGCTGCGGTCGGTGCGGCTCAGCTTAGTGCCATTCAAAATGCGCAAGCGGTCCAAGCTGCACAAATAGCAAACGCCGCCGCCGCCGCTATCCAAGGTGCACGCGTCGCCGAAGCGGACGCACGCGCTAGACAGGCCAACGCTATCCAGAATGCACAGGCATTGGACGCAGCCCGTATTGCCAATTTACAGAGGGCGCAAGCTGCAGCTTTAGAAAACGCTAGAGCCACAGAAGCTGCTAGAAGAGCAGCGGCTGCGAGTGCCCTTGAAATAGCTCGCGCTGCGGAGGCGGAGCGCATTGCCAACGCAGCACGTGTCCAGGCCGTTGCTTTCGCCAACGCTCGCGCCGTAGAAGCATCCCGCATCGCTAACGCGGCTAGGGCTCAATCTGCGGCAGTCGCTACTAGTGCTGCCCAGGCCCAAGCTGTCGCTGACGCCGTAGCGAGAAACGCTCAAGAAGGTCTTCTTCTCGGCGGGGGTGGTGGTGGCGCTATCGTCGGTATAGCTCCGGCTGCTGCAGGAATCGTCGTCGGGCCTGGGCTCGGTTGGGGTGGTCAGGGCGGTTACGGATCCGGCAACGGTTGGGGCAACGGTTGGGGAGTCGGCGGCGGTTATGGAAAACATTAGAATACTCTTAAAGTCATCGATAAAACGATAGACAACGTAAGACTTCTACATCCATTTCGGCACTTGGCATAGAAATGGTTAGCGGCAGACATATTAAAAAAAGTTTTGTAAATATAATAATTCTGAATAAATGAATATAAATACTGCAACAAATTTTTTTCTTATATTTTATCTTTTTAATTTAATCTTTAAATATAAAAGTTTATTGGTCGGTTTTTCTTTCCGTCATTATATGATCAGTGTTTGTACGGCTCATTAAAACCTTTCGTTAGAATTAATATTTGAAAACGGTATGGAAAGTAGATTTTTTTTTTGCGACAAAATTATATCAGAAAGTTAATGCCGTTATAATAAAGTACAAAACCGATTCTAATTTTGTTTGGTTTTAAAGATATTAAAAATCCAATAACTGTTTATCGAAGCTTTCTTTTCTATTATGTCAAATGTGGTTAAGTGAAATTCTATGATTTCATTATTTTCATAATAGGAAATTAATTCCCTTTATACTATAGTTACAATACTTTTATGTATAACTATATTTTAACAAAAGGATCTAAAGTTATCAATTTTGGTTTTTGCTAAGAAAATAAGAGAAATCTTGTAAATATATCTTAAATACTAATGTCAGCCCCGAATCGCCACAGTATAGATTTACTGTTGTTAAATAATATTTAGAATTATCGGGGATAGGCCTCTGCATTTGTATGTGAAATCGAAGACCAAGTTTGCATACTTCTTACTGCCCGCAAAATCAGTTTCCGGTGACTAGTTAGAGGAATCATTTATTTCAAAAATCATTACAAGTTACTGTATTTTATATTTTTAATACTTCATAGCCTTTTTTTAAAAAAATAAGATTCATCTAATATTCTAGTTGTACTAGTAACGTAAGGAGAGAATTTCCCAGTTTATCCAGATTTAGTCTTATTCAAATTATGAAATTTAATCAACATCAGTGTACCTCTATCGGATGATGCTGGATGATGATGAATCAACATTATCATTTTAACAGATGGACAACTATTTCGAAATTAAATGGTTTAATTCAAATATGATAATGTTTTATTGTAATAACAGAAATAAAACAAACTATGAGATTGTATGTACATGTAGAAGAAAGGTCAGGAAGTCAACACCCACCAATGTATATATCAGATAAGTTGCTTATAAATTTATCAGTTCATTTATTCATGTAGTTCCATTAGTTCATTCTGTACAATTATGGCATATAGAGTGAGTATTTATTAATAATAATGTAATTACCCAATTTCTTTTCAATAGATACAGTTTTTTAATATTAAGATTCTGTATCTCATATTTCTCCATTGCTATAAATCTTTGTTATTCCTCATGGATGTAGTGTTATGATTTGGTTGCGTAAGACATTTGATAAAGCCGTATAAAGCTAAATTTGTCATACTTATGATAAGTTTTCATTGGTGAACATTTATGCATATATTTTAGATTTAGATCTAATTTGATTTAAGCGATTATCATCATCTGATCACATGGGAAATGATCGTGATAACCAAATGTAATAATTATATTTCATTGATCTAACAGTATATTTTCGGTAAAATCGTTCAGTGGCTATGAAGCAGATTTCAATAGTGCATTGAATGAAAACAGATCTGTTGTACTTGTTAAGTTAAAATAATATATATAAAGGTAAAATTCACGAAAGAGCATTAGCTGTTTTATTTTCAATTATATAAGAATAATGCTGATATGTTCACCCAATGAAAGTATTCCTGATATAATGAAAGATAAATGTCCTTTTACAGATCATCTGTGTAGTATTGTTCGTTTATTTGGCGATGCTGGCGAATGGTGAGTAAAGTATAAATAATCATCAAAAGTTAATTTCTTATCACACTTAAAGTAATACAGTATTTAAAATTCAGTTAGAAAAATTTTAAGTTCACATTATATTTCCGTTTTTTACCTGTACAGTTACATCATACTGATGTCCTGTTGAATTGGGTATAGGGGTTACTGTATAACCTCCTACCAACCTGTTTTAGTGGGAAAATGGCCTAAATATGAATCCTTGTATAAATATTTGGCGAGTCCTATGCCCAGCTGGGAACGTCTATCGGCTGAAGATGATACTGATGGCCTTGATGAAAATAGGTCTCCCCATTTGTTTTACTGTCGAATAATAACTTATAATAAACTAATATATATATATAATAATAAAACTAAAAAAATATAAACAATAAAAAATATAAAAACTTTTGTATTTCTAATTGATAAAAAACGTTATAGCTTATCCATATGGTTATGGAGAAGGAGGACAAGGAGGCAATGGCGATCGAAGTAATTTTGGACGGAGCGCACAAGGTGGAGTAGCGCCTGGAGGTCAAGGTAATTTTGGACCTGGCCAGCAAGGACACGGTGGATTTGTGCCCGGCAATCAGGGTGGCTTCGGGCCTGGTGGCTACCCTGGTCAGGGTCAGAATGTTCAAGGAAACTTTGGTGGGCACCGCGGTGGATACAAGGAGTATGGATACTAGCAGTAACATTTAAATAAACTGTGTAAAACCTCTACCTTTTTCTCGTTACTAATATGAAAATTAGCAAAATACATTAACTATTTTAATCTTTGTTTTAATTCCTAGCTATTTATATTTTTTTTAATTTTCTATTCAAAAATATAAAAAATATTATTTTGTAGTAGAGAATTTTGTGCTTGAAAATAATTATTTTAAAAGTACCGGTGGTAGGTCTCTGTTGCCAGGGACTGTCTAGATAGGTACCATTGCAGCGCCTATTTCTGCCGGTAAACATTAGTGTGCAAACATTACTGGGTCCCGATTGAAGGAAGTTGTAGCTAGTGAAATTACTGGGGTAACGAGACATACCATCTTATGTCTGACTGCGACGAGCGCAGTGTATTCCATATTAACTAGCGTCACGCAGTCATGAGCATGAGCATGAGCATCAGCTGAACGTCCCGCTCGTCTAGTCGCTTCATTGTATAAAAAAAAGTTTATCTATTACCATTGTTGGTGGTGAGCTTGTTTTATACGATACGATTCAGTAGGAAGAAACGCACTCGTTTCGTATAACACGAAATGCCATCGCATCTATCACAGAGATATTCAAGTTGTGCTCGTGAGTGGCAGCGGTGATGATAATAAGTAATAATGGTATTACTGGCAATGTTATGAAGAAACATGGCACATGATTTAGGTTATTCTACTGCACGGTTCATTAAAGGCAAGTGTTACTTGCGCGTAACAATAACCGTGTATGCAATTATGATTATGTGCATTCATTGTCTTAGATAATTAAATCTAAATCTAATCAACCGATTGTACTTTTTACAACAACACAACGAGGAAATATTAATTTAGTCTTTAACAGTTAGATGTTGTGAACTTTGATTATTTAATTAATAATAAATAAGTAATAATAATATTAATATAATAATAATATTTCGCTGATTGATTTGATTAAAACTTAATTATAAGTTATTTAATTAGCTGTCTACACTCGCTTTTGCTGCTCGTAATATTCAATTTGATTTGAAGCTTAGACTTGTTTGATAAAAATATTCTCGCCCTATATCAATATATTGATCGTAACGTGCAATATATATGCTTTAGATAAAGTGTCACTTGTTATGGATGGCACAACAAAAATAGTTCATTAATACGATAACTGTAAAACTATCTTTTTAAGTAATATTAAGAGGTAGTGAGATAAAGAAAAATGTGTTCTTCAGAATGGTGTTAAAGACAGCATTCGTCGGTTATATTCATATACTTTTTTTATTTTTAAACAACATAATTTTTATAACATTTTACAATGTTAACCACATAGGTCCTACTTTATATGATCTTACTTTTACTAGTATTATATTATTTGTCTTCATTCGACATTCCTTCCTCTTGATATCCACTGCCGAAACAATGCTTCATCAATACAAGGCTCGCGATCTAGGTGTTATCAAAGCCACAGGAAAAGTTGTTACCTTTTTCTTCCACATTTTTATAACTGTTGTTGGTCACGTACTATAATTTTTATAAAATTTTTTCAAAAAGTTAATTAACCGGGTTCTTATTAGATAACAATTCATAGCTTATTGTAAGCAACACTCTTAACGACTCCTCTGCGGGTACTCAGAACTGTCTGTTAGAAAGAGAGCCAAGGCCAATTTCTATGAAAGTATCTCTTGTTGTAACCTATTGAACTTTTCACGATGTCTTCGTTCGTCTTAAAACTTCATTTTCATTAAATATGCTAAATAAGAAGAAAGTCGGTTTGTAAACTGGACATTAAATAAAACTGGAAAAGCAGATTATTAAATAACAGGGCGCTGAATACCGGCTCTTACATTTGGTAATTCACGCACTAGTGCAGTATATAAGCTTACACGAAATTGTTTCCAGCATTCAGTACAATCGGTTTTACCTGGTGGCACATCGCACTGTAACTAAAGCAATAGCGATGCTCAGACTCACGGTGAGAATATCATGAGAATCTTACATAATTATCATTCTTAGTATGTTAAATTTTTAGATTTTCTTTAAGGAATTAATATAAAATTAAATTTATATTCAGATTTTCTTCGTCATCGCCGCGGCGTATGAAGTACTTGGAGGTGGTGAGTGATTGATAAATATTTGAAATGGATACTTAATTATGAATCTGTTACGAAATATATATATATTTTTTATTGTCTACAGGTCTTGGCTCCGGTGGTGCGATCATCAATGCTGGTGTCGCTCCAGCTGGAATCGTCACTGGCTCCGCCATCGTTGCAGCGCCGGCATCTGCTGTAGTGGCCGGACCTAGTCTTGGCAATGGGGCAGCACTGAATAATGCCGCCGCAGTCGGAGCTGCGCAGCTAAGTGCGCTTCAGAACGCACAAGCTGTTCAAGCGACGCAAATTGCTAATGCTGCTGCTGCCGCCATTCAAGGCGCACGTGCCGTAGAAGCTGAAGCACGTGCCAGACAAGCCAATGCTATTCAAAATGCTCAAGCATTAGACGCAGCTCGCGTTTCCAATTTGCAGAGGGCGCAGGCTGCTGCTTATGAAAACGCAAGGGCCACGGAGGCAGCCAGAAGAGCGGCAGCAGCGAGTGCTTTGGAACTTGCCCGAGCCGCTGAAGCGGAGCGCGTAGCGAATGCTGCGCGTGTGCAAGCGATTGCTTTTGCTAACACGAGAGCAGTAGAGGCTTCCCGTATCGCTAACGCGGCAAGGGCACAATCAGCCGCTGTGTCTACTAGTGCTGCCCAGGCACAAGCTGTCGCCGATGCCGTTGCTAGGAACACACAGGACGGAGTCGTTCTGGGAGAAGGTGGCGGTTCCGCAGTAGTCGGTGTCGCACCTGCCGCTGCTGGTGTTGTTGTTGAATCTTCTTTAGTAGGACTTGGTGGTTACGGTGGACAAGCTTGGGCTAACGGTGGTGGACAAGCCTGGGGTAGCGGCGGCGGGTTTCTCTTGAGCAAACATTAAAGTATAAGATCACCAACACAATGATTATAAAGTAAAACTTCTACATCCATTTCATAATTTAATTTAGAAATGGTTAGCGGCCAATACCGTAAGACTGGTAATGTAAATAATATTTTCATAATATTAATAAATATTTGATTAAAACCTTTACTTTATTTCATATATGTCATAATATTAGTATATTGTTTGCATATTAAATCTAAATTATAAACACCGGGTACAATTGCAAATAATATATTTCTTTATAAATTCAAAAATTCGTGATGAAAGTTGGTTTGGATCTATCCTTTTTTATTCCTTCCATTTCAATTCTTTTGTTCACCGTGTCCGGTCGCGGCAGGCGGACCTTTGTTGTCTAGTGGTTTAGGTCCGTTGGATACTTTAGGAAGATCGTGAGGTTTCGGCACTTCCATGTCCGGCATCTTTGGATGTTTTGCACCCTCGTCGTGACTCGGTTCTTGACCGTCATTGGGCATTGCCGCCGCTAATATGAGGAGGCCAAGGAATATCTACGAGCAAAGTGTATCTATCAACAAACTAGTATGAGTGAATATTGTATGGTATTTGTAAAAATGGGTTTCTTGTAAGGGCTCAAGGCATAGGGGTTTTAAATATGCATAAAAGAGTGGCGTTTTAAATTATTCTATTAAACGTAATATAAACAGCTCTCCTAATATTCTTCTTACTGCTTCGACTGAGGAATTAATTTAAATATTTTGGTAGGCATTAGTAAACAGCATTTTAAGAATCTTTACTGTATAAGTGCTGCTGATTTTATTTATCAGCCAAATTTAAAAATGTCGAAGCATTGTTTAGTTTCTAAAACACGAAATATAGCCAATGGGGATATGGGGTATGAAAATATAAAAGTATATTTTTATGTACATTGGGCTAATTACTTTATCTCAATTTCACATGGTGTTTAATAATACAACCGTGGATGGTGAAACGTACTCGTACAGAATACTCCGGCTCTTAAATGCTCACAGTAGGAACACAGCTATGTTAATAGGGCAGCAAGTTTCCAATATGAGGGGGACTAATCAGGAAAAACCTTACCACCCTGTACCACTCCCATAGTTTGTATTATAAAACAAGCAGCTAGCCACAGTGCGTCGGAGCCAGTTATATGTAAACAAATTGAATAGATAGAACTTACCACAATCCGAGACATGATGAACTGGTGTGCGTTAGTTGATTCGTACCTTTGAACTACTTTAAACACATCCCTTTACAGCTTTTATAGTGGAAATTGTCATAATTTTGTAGCATTGTGACAGCAATTATGTATGTAATTAACAAAGTAGTGAGATGTAAACTTAACAATTGTAATTTAAGTCTTGTGTGAGAGTTTCAACGATTAATAGTTTCTCAATCATTTATTTGTAATCGGCCTATTGTTTGAATTACTGAGAAAAATTGTCGTCGTGGAATGAAATTATAGCTACATCAATCTTATCAGGGTGATAAATAATTATATAAAGCATTTAAGGTTTAATTGATTTGTTGTGTTTAAATCCATGGTGGTTTTTGAGTACAGCGTCGTGAGAATGTTATTGAGCACCCAATATTGGTTTACAATATCAGTTTCTGGTATTTACTGAAACTGAATTTTAGGGATTTTATTACGTTTATTAGGATAGTTAGTTATTACATTTATTAATAGTTAGATTAAGAGAACTTATGTTCTGTTTGAGGCAAATGATCCAACGACCTCAAACTATAGTTCGATTCAATTTTGGACACAATTATCACAATTACATATTTTGTTATTCTTTGTTTAAATCTTTATTTAGTACTATAATTTTATACTTTTGTTGTTTCTTTCATTTTCTATAGATTTGTGCTTTTTACATTTCATTCAGCTAGGAGAGGCTCAAGGCCAAAAAGATACTTAATACAGGATATAAAAAAAGAGATTACTTAATAAAATATTTGTCTATAAAATTTAATATTATAAGTACGTACTTAGTATTAATGAAACGTTAAAAAAATTAAAAATTTATTAAACAAATGTTAAATCTCATTGCGTTGTAGATGACATATTTTTAGGCGGCTCCTTCGAACTGCTTCCAAAAAACTATTTCCCGCCGCGGAGCAAAGGGCTATCATCTGAAATGAAATAAATATAAATGAGAATATAATTCTGCGTCCGTATAACTAATTACTTGATGTATAATGAAATCTTCAAAATGAATTCATACATTTCTTGTAAGGGTAGGGTTGTTGTTGTGGAGTTCCATCGACGTAAGCGGGTCCGGTGCCTGAAAACGATTTTATTGCTATTTATTATAATAGGAAAAAGAGGATTGGGGGAAGTTAAAACTATGGCGTTACCAGCATATAGCTGCGATTTAAAATGCTTAGATTCCGAAACTAAGTACAAATTAGCTGTTTCCTTTCCTTTCTTTCCTCATAACACCCCTGTAACTGCCTTTAAGGAAGGAATTTTGTAAAATACATCCTTACCTGACCTCTTATAGACAGAAGCACTATTTCTATCAAATTTTGAGTCTGTTTCTAACGGTTTCGGATTAATATATAGAAGATATGAATTACATATATTTCACTTCGGGTTAACTTTAAACGCTAATAAGATTCCTTTATTAATTTAAGTTTTAGTTTTTATCGTTTCTTTATATCAATTGTAGCAATTTATTAACGTTAATCAGTTTTGGTCTGTTTATTAAGCATTTAATACTTTAAATTACTTAAAATGATACACCGTTTAAGCTCTACATAAGTGAACGCTTATTATTAATTAAAATGTATAATAATACGTACTTATTTGCTCGTAGCCACCCGGTCCAACTGTGAAAAGAAAACTTTTATATTGATATTTTAGATAATTAAATGATTTTAGTAACTCTGATATATAAATAAAAAGTTGAAGTCGCTTTCTCTCTTTTTTTATTTCTTACGAATGATAGTAATTATCCTTTAGCTAACGATTATAAGCCTGTTTGCATAGAAAATAATACTATGGAAGTAGTTATGTATCAAAATTTGTTAACAAATTGTTTAACTGCTTAATGTCGGAGAGTTTAAATGATGTTTTAGTAACTTACCTATTATAAATCTTCTATATAATATCATTTGTGTGTTGTAACAATGAATACAATAGAAAATGGAATATGCTGGAGAAAGCACTTCACTCTCTCTTCAAAACGTGAATATAATGTGAATTACTAGACCATAGCCGATAAATAAAAGATTAATATAAATTTTGTTTCTTATCCATTACTATAAACATCGATTGAAATGTATTATTACTTACAATTACCAGGATTACCGTTGTACAATTGGTCTGAAACAGAATAATAGATATTTAGTTTTACTCAAACGTTTGTTTAGAATTTATATTCGATTTTATTAATGATCTCTCTTACCTCCAATTGGATTGTAATCTACAACGCGTACTGAAAAACAATATAAAATTATGAATATTACATATTTAATTCGTTAAGAATAGTCAATCAAAGATCTTTGATATGTTACACCATATATAGTCACTAGCTGTTGCCCGCCCGTATTGATCGTCGTAATATAGAATTATATTTGAAGTTTAGTATTGAAATTTGTCAGAAATATTTCCGCTCGGCGGCAATTCGCAGTTACTCGAGCCTCATCCTATTATTGATTCCTCCGCAACTCTCTTTTGGGGAAGAAAGTTTGTAAAATTAATTTTTAGCTGACCTCTAAATGGCGGAAGCAATATCTCTACCAAATTTTGAATATTTACGTTTAATAGTTTCGGAGATCTCTTGATGAGTCAATGAATCTGCTGCTCATATACAATGTATAAATATGGATAGTAAATAGGTAGATTGGTTGGAAAGAAGTCGATTTCTTCATTTTCATATCTAGCAGATTGTTTTTTTTCTTATTCCTCTTTTCACCTTTAAATTACAATATGACAGTGTTCATATTAACATTTTTTTTTTTTTTTTTTTTATATAGTCACGCCTTTTTCCCAGTAGGGGTAGGCAGAGGTGAATAAACTACCCACATTTCGCCAGATGTGGTCAGATTAGATCCCATGTAACAGGGGGCGAGCCTGTTGCCACTTTATTGGGACCACCACACACACACACACAAAGATGATATCAGTGTGCGGGTTTCCTCACGATGTTTTCCTTCACCGTTTTTGTATCTCGCTGTTGTAACTAAAGTTTACAAATGTACATAACTTAAATATTAAGTCATCGGTACATGCCGAGGTTTGAACCCGCGACCTTCAGAATGAAAGCCGCACGCTCTAACCATTAGGCCAGCGAGCTACTTTCATATTAAAATCTTTAAGTATATCTTTTTTTAGTGTCGATTGTTTGATACTATTACTAATGCGCAGGACAGTTTGATAGTTTACTATTGTAATTTACAGAATTAAAAAAATGTAATAGACATTATAATAATGTACATTTTAGTTGTCATATTTAACAATGCGAATATAGATATAAAGTGTTTGAAACTGTATGTAATTAACTATTAAAATTTGACATTAAAATGACTAGTGTTATGCTTGAAACGCTCATAGCTACGTTTTTTTATAGTTATCATAAATTAAGTCAAATATAGTTTCTCTTACTTCATTTACGTCAAATTAAACACTTTGTAAACATAACATTTGCAATTCTGATCATCATTGTTTAAAAGCATCTTTAGGTTATTTAACTTTCTTGGTGATAATTATAAAAATAATAGCTTACCTTTGTCGCAGTAAGCCATAGCTGCCACGAAAAGCAGAACAATCTGCGAAAATAATACTCTCATGTTTATTTGTAAATTACTTATTACTTCTTTTTTCTAAGTTCGGACACCGATATCGACCCACAATATACAGACATTATCTAATGATAAGATTATATGAACGCACACATAATGAATCACCCATGAAATGTGTTACTTTACTACTATATAATTATTAAAATAACTAATGCACGAATAAATTAACATAGTTCTTAGTTAAATAAACATTTAAATTATATATTCTTACATACCACGACAGCTTTCATCTTAAATCAAAATCACGGACTATTAGTTCGGTGAAACGAATTAGTACTAAATAATAATACAGCCGGGTTTAGACTTTATACGCGGAAGATAACCTCGTAGATAACTAACAACATCGATAAACATACATTTTCGGCTCCTTTATTTACTTAAGTCGTTATTACGTTATTGAATAAACTACTTTTGTTTTTGTTCAGTGAATTTCTGTATAAAAACGATATTGTATTTCTGGAAGCGCACTCCAGAGTTTGTATGTAAAAAATAGTTTGTGTAGAGGAGAAAAAAGAGGTTTTAGTAATAAATTCATAGGCATTTAGATACTGATTAATAAGTATTCCTCATTGAACTTATACTTGAAATTAGATAATCTCATATGATGTCTCATGATCTTATCCGAATAAATCTAACAGATTGCGTTATGTGAGTAAGATTGAATGTTTTCTTATCTGGACGTTTGTGATACTTTCGTCGACTTTCTTTTTTATTTAAAATCTGAAAGTCACAGATATTTTTTTTAGATAAAAATTAATTTGTATTATTAATATAATTTTTCTATTATTTTATACCTCTTATTCTCATAACAAACATACCCTCGTTTTACAAAGTGTATCCCTATTCATTTACTTTGCTACTCATTGGTTAAATTGTATAACTGTAATTTTTTTGTGTTCTGTGGTTTAGATTGTATTTTTTTGTTCAATATAGTGTAGGAAACAAAACAAAAAAAATAATTAAATGAATTGTTATTGTTCCTTTTGAATCTGTAGCGGAATTTAGTCTTCAAAAACAATGTCAGAAATTGTTTTAGTGTATATCATTTTGGAAGTTACCACTTCGCCCATACCTACTGTCAAGCTGTAGTCTATTATTAGTATATTTAGTAGTAATATTCTTCTGATACGTAGTTTATGTCTAGTCTGAATAGTGAATTTACTTGGGTGTGTACAATTGTTACCTTTATGTCAAAATTATTAGCTCCTCATTGCAACAGTCAGGGGTACGTCACCACGAAACGTTTTGATCATCTTATTATTTTATTAGTATTGCTTAATATTAAACAATTTTTTTACAAAACATCGTATAGTTGTTATGGTAAACAAAAACTTATAAGTTAATGCATTTAAATTCAGTAGTGTTTTTTTTAATTCTCCTATAAAATTTGTTGATTTTAATATGTACTTTCCGTATCAAGTGTCTTTCAGTTTCGGTTTCAGGCATTCTTTGCAGTTACATAAATATCCGACCTCTTTAAAAAGTTATATATATCTATACATTAAAATGGTATAATAAAAAGATATCTAGTAGAAAATCTCTATCTAATCCTTACTTGATGGTAAGTGAGGTGCTTGCTCATAAACAATACAATGCTATTTAGTATTAACTCTGAACCACATTGTGCTTTGAGAAGTTATTACTGTTGTTACTCCAGTAATTTAACTAGTCACAGCACTCTTTATACCGTGCGGTCGACTTCCAAAGATATCGGTAAGCGTCAGTAAGTTTATACTTATTAAAATATTGGTTCATGGTACTTAAATTTTTCCATCGAATGGGGATCTAACCCGCGATAAGACTGAAAACGCCGTCTCCGTTACAAAATCAACACTAATGTAGTATTAGAAATATATTCATAAAAATTTCAACATAATTGTATACTATAACTGTATTGTTCTCTTGTTAAACAAAAATTGATTTGGCTAACAAATGATCATCTTAAATATTATAATGATTCGTGTAGATCGCGTGTGAAAGTCCATGTAGTTTTCCAGGTAGCAACATCTTATTGTGTATAAGGTGTGACACATTATATCAAGTAAATGTTCTACGAGTATTATTCCTTTATGGTCTAAAAAACGTATAGAGACTCACCTTACCTTGATAACTTCATATGTATGTTATTTAGGACAATTCTATTCCCTCATTGTCTACGGTTTATTAGAAAGAGTATAAATTAAATAATACATTAATAATACAGTTTATTTGAATAAAGCATTACAAGAACAATATAGAATTTAAATGTGACAAAGTGAATTTCTGAATTGGCATTGAAAGGTAAAAAATTTAGGTTATCCGACGTGTTGAAGTTTGGAGGTGAATGTTTACTTTCCACCGCGAAGAAGAGGCGAGGGGTCTGAAAAAAAGTAGAGAAATTTTTAGTATTACATAGGAAGGTTAAATATATACACAGTGTCACAAACTTAAGTAGTTTTAACGATATGTATATAATCTAACGTTTGACGTTATGCATGTATAGGAATTAACCACTTAGAATAATTAAACTCTTTCTTAGAACAAGATTGGGGAAACATTGGAACGAGAAGGTCTCTCCAATTATTCGGAAAACAAAGATTGCTAAATTTAGCAATGATTGTTATTATATAAAGCAGGTGTATATAATGTACTGCCCAGCAGAATATGTTGGATAATAATGAAAAAACCATGATGTCTTTTTTCCTGATATTACAATATTTTCTAATTAATTTTTCATCACAAGCCTATGATAGAATGTGGGATTTAATATATACTACCTGTATTCTATACTAGTTAACCAATTCTATATGTATATGCTTTATAACAGAACAAAGTTGCGCTGGATGAATCTCTACAAGGTGCATTGATGAAGATACAATACGCAGTATTCTTAGCAGTAAGGCAGCGCAAAAACGGTCCAGCAGTGGACTCTATAGGCTGACTATGATGATGATGACATTCGCGCTATCCGCCTTGTTACAAAATGCATACATACCGTCGAAATATCAAATAACAAAGACAAATTAAACTGTTTTCATATCAGGAATTATTTTCAAAAATACATTTTCCAAATCACTCAACAACAGGGCAACGTCAGCATGATCCTGATATCATTTCTTAATTAGTACACTTACACTGTTTACCAGGATACGGTCTGTTAGGGTTGTTTCCGACAAAAGCGGGCCCGGTGCCTGTAAAGTAATTATACTTTTAACAAACTTTTACAAGTAAGCAATACAAAGTGCATATTAATTTTATTTTTCTGTAAATTCAAGGAAAGTTATTTACTTTGTTTTGAAAATAATATACCCTAAACACTTAAGGGTTTTGACTGAAAAACTATTAGTTAGTGTACCTGGAACATACCCATGTGTATGCACATGTAGTATATACCACGCTATTGTAAAAAAAAATTCAAACTCAAATCTAAAATTATAATTCATGCAATACATAGCATTCCTTTAAAATATTTGTGTTTATGTAAAAATGTACTTACTTATTTGTTCATAACCATTGGGTCCTGAAAAAGGAACACATTTTGAATTATATTATTGCAGTAATGTTTTAAATATATTCATATGAAATTTAAATACTAAAGATGATACTAATTAAAAGATATTTTCTTATTAATTAAATATTGTATGAATCTGTAATACTTACGGTTGCTTGGTCTATAGAAGGCTTGGTCAACAACAACTGAAAACAAATAATAATAAGTGTATTATAATATAATAGTGGATACTGATACTAGTATATATCACATATTGAACAATTACAAAAATTCTTTATCAATTGAATACGCCTATACAATAATATGCGTTCCCACAGATCAACTCACGGGATCCAAGCCAACCTCACCGGCTCGTAGTGCAACCTGCTAATCAACAAACTAGGCTCTGGATCCCACCAATTCGCATTGGGCCAGCGTGGTGGGAAATAGCCCAAGTCCCTCCCATATTTTTTTTATTTATTTATCGTTTCAATTCTCGATCAGTAATCCAAAAAATAATATAGTTAGCATTGAAAAAGCCACGAAGATTTGTCAACAATGCTATAGTTAGAATCAGTCATCGATACCCTTAACTGACGCAGAGCATACACTATATAGAATATCATCATATAATAATCATTAGGGGAATTATAAATCCCTAACCGATGTGGGAATCTATGGGAGAGGCCTGTGTCCAGCTGTGGACGTCTATCGGTTGATGATGATAATAGGAGATGACAAAAATGCAGTAAAAATGCTCTTAAAGATTGCCAATTCTTAGGAAGACCTATGTTAAGCAATAGACTGAAATGATCATGACGATGAGACAAAGCCTTACTATTTCCAAATGTCAATAACCTTTGTGAAAGGAAATGATATAAAGTATGAAGACCATTCACCATAAACATAATGTAGTATTTATACTAAATAAGAATGGAAGCTTTTATATACTTACAGCCATCGGGATTATTGAGCCCATCTGAAATTATCATATTATTTAGCAAATTTAGTTGTTATAGCAAAGAAAATTGTTTAGCTATAGCGTTATAAATTAATTCTCGAGCATAGAAAGAGATCGGTAAGCAATAAAAGAGAGACGTACTTAATATTACAATATACTTTTTTTAAAGTTAACTTCGTTGATATAAGGTGTGCTTAAGTTATTGGAATATTTATTTCAGGTAAAGAGTTTGACAGTCTGGATGGTCGGATCCAGTGTCGTTAAACCTAAAAAGTTTAATCTCCAGATATGACCTGACGTGATATTAAAATGTTTATGGTAAAACAAGTGTTTATAATGCCTTTTCTTTATGATATCTTTTAAGACTATTTTACCAAGGTTTGGTTAACATAATGGTTTTCAGCGACAATACCGTGCATTGTCCGTTTTATGTTATATATATAGGTTAAGTGTTTTGATTTTATTTGGTATTTAACAAATTAATATGATTATCGGTTCATACAAGGTCAACAGATGATCTGATGAAGGTCACAAGAAGCTGCGGGATACGGACAGCGCAAGATCAATTGACGAGATCATTTAAACAGGTCTATATCCAGCAGTGGATATCTATTGTTTAATGTTGGTAAAGTAATATACGTATAATGTTTAATTCCATAACAATTTTCGACATTTGTCCTCTTAAACGCAATTTACGAAATACTAGTTTTGTTATATTAACAGGAAGTGCGCTGATTATTTGTTGCAAAAACAAATTACAGCGATTCGTGAATGCATGAGGTCATCGCATAGACGAGTTCTCAAATATACACTATTGTGTTGAATTGATTATTCAATATGATATTGAACGTACCTGACGGATTATTATCCACAAATTGAACTGCAACGAAATTAATTCATATGAGTAAAACTGAAATATCCTTAATAGATAAAAAAGGATAATTAGTTATGTAATTGTAATAGCAATATATTTCTTTTATTTTCTCTTAAGGATTTTGAGTTTCATGTTATCAACAAAATGCTAATTTACAGATATTCTCTCAAGTTACGATTAAGACAAAGATAATGTTTTAATACTATCTATAATCTATGTATATATAATGTATTCTTTTTAATTCGATGTTTTTATATTAATATAAAAGTTTGTTAAGCCAATATTGTGTATTCTTTCAATGAAAACTTTATTAAATATTATGTTCAGTGTATTCTTTGTATATGTAAACAATAATTAAATCTTTACGAACCTTGCGAAGGGTTGTTGTCAACAACGTGTACTGCAATAGAGAGTATTAAATATCAACTACAAAACTTCTTTCGGAAATAATAATGTTTAATTAGTTGTATCCTATTAATTATAAAAATATTCACTTTCTAATTTCAATATCTCTATGCACTCAAACAAAATTATATTTTAATTTCGAATCTATATCTTTCATACTTTCCGTTTCGATTATTGCGTGGAAATATATTTTTGCAATGAACTCTATACTAATTTAAATAGGTATACAGATATTATATAAAATTTCTTATGCTTAATATTTAAGTGGTATAAGTAATTTAACTAAATAGTAAAACAGTTAAAATCATTAGAAATTTAAGTGCATGTTACGAACCTTCAGACGGATTGTGGTCTACCACGTGTACTGTAATCAAATTAAATATTTAATATAGTAAAAAAAAGTAACAAAAATTTAAAATTATTAAGTAAGAAGACGTTCTTTACTATTGTTATATTTAAATTTTATAAGATGAACGTAACATACGAACCTTCAGACGGATTGTTATCTACCACATGTACTGTAAAAGAAAATAAGACTAAATAGTATTCTAGTCAAAAATATAGAAAATACTTAGAATTTATGATAAAGAATTTTTCTCAATAATCGCAATATAATATTAGTTATATAAATTATATGATCCGAATATGACTTTTATTGGTTTTAATGTTTCATGATGAACAAACACAACAATAATAAAATTTACGAACCTTCAAACGGATTGTTATCTACCACATGTACTGTAAAAGACAAAATAGTATTCTAGTCAAAAATATAGAAAATACTTCAAATATACGATAAAGAGTTTATTTTCAATAATCGCAATATAATCTTAGTTATCTAAATGATATAATCCGCATATGGTTTTCAGCGGCGAGAGGTTTTAATGTTTTTCGATGAACAAACACAACAATAATAAACTTTACGAACCTTCAGAGGGATTGTGATCAACCACATTTACTGTAAAGAAAAAAAAAAGATTGTCACGATTTATTTCGCTTTCCGATACAAGTTTCAAAGAAATTATAAGATGAGTATATTTTTGTATTATATCTCATTTCGCCTAGTTGTTTAAGTTTTTTGTAGTATAAGGTGTTTTTAGATTGCATTAATAGTAATAAGAAATGTTTCCGCGTACCTGCCGATGAATTTTGATTTGTGCTGTTCACTGAAATAAAATGGACCGTTCTAAGTTTTTTATAGAATTAATAAAAGCTTACTTAGCTTTAAAAAAAAAAAAATTAAAATTTTGTTATTATATGTTTTTTAATATAATTGCAAGTACAACGTACCTGCGGTGAAATTGAGTTCTGTGACGTCAGCTGAAAATATATGAAGAAGTTTTTGATTCAGGGTAATATCAATCAGAAGATATGAAAATAAAAAAAAAATACGCTATTGTCTATGGAAACTAGTGTTTTCGAAACGTGTTGAATAACGTGTAATGAATTACTTTAATATAAAAAAATATTAACTAAAATCATTGGTTCATTGAAACGCATAACAATTTGTTTCGTCTCACAGATAAAATAGTTTATATTATGAGCAAAAATGATATAATTATTTAATGAAAATCCTATCTGACGTACCTGGCCACGGATACCATGAAACGGTTTGATTGGCAACGTTAACTGTAACGAAAATTGTTTTTTTTTTAATTCTACGAATTTATCTATAAAAGTTCGCCATTGTGCTACAAATTGAAACGCAGTTTACGAACCTTCAGACGGATTGTTGTCTACCACGTGTACTGCAATACAAATAAAGTTTTATGAATATATTGATGTGTTTACTATTTATTTTGTATTTTGTTTATAAAATTACGAATATATATGCGTTTGATTAATTGAAACATGTCATACGAACCTTCAGAGGGATTGTGGTCTACCACGTGTACTGTAATGAAAACGTTGCTTGTGAAATTATTAAACAAACTGATAATTATTTAAAAAAAAAAATTGTCGTAATGTTTTGGCTGTATTAAAATAATCTCATGGTACAAATTCCGTTTATCTAAATAAAATAATCAACGCGTAACAAATATTGTAAACGTAATTTACGAACGTTTAGACGGATTATGATTTACCATATTTACTGTAAAAAATATTAAGTCTAAGCAGTAATCTAGGTAAAATTATAGAAAATATCTCAAACTTATAATAAAGATTTTTTTTAATAATGGAAATGTTGTAATTTTTTTATTTATTTGATTTACCAACGCGTGTATACTTTAATACTTTGACAAATTATATAATTCGTACATGGTTTTAAGCGACAATAGTTTTTATGTGTTTATGTTGAGCGTATTGAAAATTACGAACCTTCAGAGGGATTGTGGTCTACCACATTGGCTGTAAAAAAAAAAAGAAGTAATCACGATATCTTTCACTGTTTGAAGTAAATTCCAAGGAAATTTTAAGAATTTAAATAAAGGTATAACACCGATACGTTTAAAATTTTCTACTTTGACATCAATACGAAAATTATTAGTGGGCCTGATTTGATATTACACCTTAATATTGTTTACTTTAAGTTTTTTTATTGTTTAAGGTGTTTTTAAAGAGTGCTTTAAAAACAAATAAAGAAGAGAAATAGAAACGTTTACGCGTAACTGTCGATAAATTTTGACTTGTGCTGTTTACTGAAATGAAATGAGCCGTTTCAAGTTCTTTGTAAGATCTATAAAAAAATTACTTTTTTTTTTTTATATAATTGCTAGCACAAGATACTTGCAATGAAATTAAGTTCTGTGACCTCAATTGAAATATATATATTATATAATTATTTGATTGTAGTTAAAATCAATTAAAAGATAGGAATGAAAAAACGTAGCAATTGCTTACGGAAAATACCGTTTTAAATACTAGTTCAATCATTTGTAATGAATTACTTCAGTTAATAAATAAAATAAATGTTATCTAAAATACTTTTTTTTCAAATTCGAAGCGAAGAGTAGTTCAAACTTAAAACGTACCGCAATTTGTTTCGTCTCACAGATAGAATAGTTTATATTCTGAACAAAAATGATATTATTATTTATTGAAAAACCTATCTGACGTACCTGGCCACGGATACCATGAAACGGTTTGATTGGCAACGTTAACTGTAACGGAAATAGATTTTTTTTTTAATTCTACGAATTTATCTATAAAAGTTCGCCATTGTGCTACAAATTGAAACGCAGTTTACGAACCTTCAGACGGATTGTTGTCTACCACGTGTACTGCAATACAAATAAAGTTTTATGAATATATAGATGTGCTTACTATTTATTTTGTATTTTATTTATAGAATTACGAATATATATGCGTTTGACTAATTGAATCATGTCATACGAACCTTCAGAGGGATTGTGGTCTACCACGTGTACTGTAATGAAAATGTTATATATATAATAATTATAAAAGGAAATCTCATAATGGTTTGACTGTATGAAAATAATTGCCGTTGTTAAATGCAGTTTACGAACCTTCAGACGGATTGTTGTCTACCACGTGTACTGCAATACAAATTATATTTTATGAATATAAAAATGTTTTTGTTATTTTTGTTTATTATTTTTTATACAGGAAGTACAGTTAAAAAATGTATACATGTTTGCCTTTTTCAAACATATCTTACGAACCTTCAACCTTCAGGTTTATCACGAATAAAAAATAATGAGTTTGGACATACCTCCGGAAAAATTGGGATATACAACTGAAACCAAAAGTGGCTATGAGATGACTGGAGGTAAAGTTTACAGTAAAAATAAACGTAATAAAGTTTATTTTATAGCAAAATGTGTTAAACACTGTTGTTTATTTACTATATCAAAGAAAGCCCGTAGTTTTGGTTAGTTAGTACTAGAATTGATATAGTGCTTAGAAAGTAATGCAACGACGATTATGTATCGTGAAATAACGTTAATTTAATATACAAGTAAGCAAACAGACATTTATCCAAATAAATAAATAAATTGTTAGTTACTGTGTATGCGTTTACACGTACTAAAAGTCCGTAGAAAAAATTTCGTCTATGTGTATTTCCGTTTGGTTTGGCAATCTCGGGCTTACTCGATTTTGACATGACCTTCACCGGCGGATAGCTTAGTATATTACATAAATAGCATAATAAAAGCAGGTTTAGTTGAAACGTCTCTACCGCTTGTATATAAATATAAGTTTTGACCAGTTTTAACAGCAGCTTTAGGAATTAGTCATATTTTAGCTTTAAACAATAATCACTTGTGGTTAATTAATGCAATCTTTATAAACACCTTATACTTAGATGTGTTAAGATAATAAATTTACACAAACTTAAAATACGTTTTTATATGATATTTAATGTAGTTAACAGTATTATTAAGGCCTTTTTTGACTGAATTTTAGTTATATTTTTGGAATTATCTCCTCCGGCAAGAATATGTACTTACTATTATGTAATAGAAAATAGTAAACAACAAAAATAGTGCAGGAGGACTTAGAAGCTTTTAAATTAAATATTGTTGACATTTAAAAAATAATAACAAATTTATTACTGTTCACTCATATGACAAATATTTGTCCACACATAAACATCAATAACTGCAAATATCTTTTATTGTAACGTGTTTTAATTTATTGCTTAGGTAGCATGTTACAGATACTCTATAGAGTCTCGAGACACTGAAGAATAGTAAAATAGAGCAGTGAAAAAGAACAGTTAAATATTAATATGAGCTTGTTTTAAAGCGATAGAAAAAAGTAAAATCCATCAACATAAAAAACGACAAATGACAGGTAACAATAAAAAATACAATCAAATCGCGCTAAAAAAATCTATATAAGAGTTCAATATATTTATTAACGACTTACATCTCTGTGCTCCGACAATGGCTACCAAAGCCAACAAAACAATCTGTGAAATTGTAACAAAGTGCATTATTATAAATAAACGTTTACAAAAAGCCGTGTACTCTCTGTACAATTAACTAGAATAGTAAACGTTGCTGAATAAAAAATAAACGGATAACATGTAAATGTGGGTTATCTAGAGATAACATTGTTTCTCCGAAACTTGAGAGCAAGCAAATACCTATTTAAAATAAATACGTAGATTTATTTTTTTAAGGCTGGCCCGTTTGCTTAACCTGATCAAATTGTTTGCTTTTCTGCTGTGGACTCGTAGTTTTGTAATTTCATTCGACTTAATCAAATAACGCTTTGGCATTTCAATATACAAGTATATTTGATTAAGTTTAAGCCGAGAAGTTAATTAAACGTATTATTACCGGTTTAAGAATTAGTAGTAATGTTTGTACTGTTTTACTTGAACAACAATTTTAATAATATTTATTGCCTCGAATCATGATCAATAAAAAAACATTGATCATAAATTAAAAAAAAATCTATGTTATGCCATAACGATTTTTTAGTTTTATGGGAATTTTACATGTTTATTGAAGTTTTTACTCATAGTCACAGAGTCCCGTGGTATTAATTATTATTGAAAAATAAATATATACAGACGAATAAATTTAAAGAGAGTAAAGAAGAATGTTGATAAAATATGTTTTACGTACCACGGCAGTTTTCATTGTGGTTGTTGAAAATAAACGCAGCGCTATTGAAAACCCGAAAGATGTGATGAGCCATATTTTGCTCATCGTCTTTTATAAACTTGAACATAACCCCTCTCGTCCCGCGCTCATGTCCACAGTCAATATTAGGCAACTTATAAGTAAACATCACTCTAATAGATCAAATAACATTTTCCTGTTCAATTTCTGGCTAAATTGATTGAATCTTGTTTTCAATTGGGATCGTATTCATTACAGAAAATATTAAATGTTTAATTTCATTTGTACTTAAAATGTACCTGCAAGTAACTATGCTATAAAATGTAAGTATAATAAACAGTTCCATTAATGTTTCTATTGCTGTGTCTCGGTTCTTTTTCTATAACGAAAGGTTCAAGGCCATTTAGCCACTACGTCGGCCAACGGATTGATGGACGTCACATGTCTATGAAAGCTGTTGGAACTTGTCCGTTTCCTTAATTAGAAAGTGTAGTTTAAACGGAATCAAAATTGAGCTTCGTAGTCACATCAGGACATAATTATAATCAGAGGTTCTCGTTATACGAACACTTAATTTAACTTAAATCTTATTTACTTGTGAAAAATTGTAGGAGTGGAATAACTACATCCGAATAAGCATATTCGATGGAGTATGTTAAATCTGTTGTACGGTGTGAACAAGGTTATTACTGGACAAATTTTTTTCGTAGCTGCAGTTTGCCAATAACCTTGAAAAACGCTTTGTATTAGCCATTGTAGTTTGTCTTATATTGTGAGGTATTTTAAAAGACAATTGAATAGTTCATGAGTAGTAACTGCCAAACAACACAGTCTAATTCTTTGAACGTTACAATTTGTCACTCACCATTTAAATCATCCTCTTATACATAGAACAATAACTAGTATTACAATATTATACAATGTACGATTTTGCTTTAGCTGCTAATTTATTTTAATCTGTAAAAACTTAAACTCTAATGATACAGAATTGATAAATAAAGGTCAGTATATCTAGCTGATATTAAAGATTTTTTAAATTAACGTAAATACTTTTATCACGTGTGTGACTAAATATCAAAGCAATAGCCTTGTACTTTCGAGCTAGTAAAAATAGGCTGAGGTAAGACGTGCTCGTCGTAGAGTCTAAAAGGGTCTACGGGTTTGGCGGGCCTTGTGGGTGGGGGCCCTTATTGCTCAAGAAGCGAACCGCCTGGAAAAGCAGATACATGTTGCCGTAACTCAACGACGGTGCCTAGGAGAGTTTGTCTCTTCTTTAGACACGTGCTAACAGAAAGTGTAGAGGGGCACCGTTGCGTTTTGTAAGAGACCCCGGGGCGAGAGGGATCACCTAGGAAGTTTTAGTTAGTAATAATCTCACATAACACTAACTTCCCTCCAGAAGCAAGGTATCTTATGACTTGCCCCTTCGAACAAAAAAAAAAAAAAAAACAAGACGTCAAAGCAAAAGGAAAGAATAATTTACCTAATATGGATACCTGATTGGTTGCCTAAAATTGTATCAAGTCTCTCAGCGTTTTTTCTTTTGAAGTTTTTGTTTGTATAGAATTTATTGGCATCCGCAGATTGCTGGTAAATATTTTAGTTTTTAGTCACCTTTTACTGCGTACTAATATTAAAGTGGCGTGGTCATATTCTATCCCCTCTCGGACAAGGGGTTATGTATACTGTAATTTTTTAATTTTCTCCTTTGGGGTTATATTATAATTCATAATTCTCACCAGTCTTATAGTAGATAATATCGCTTTCTAAGAACTGGTAAACGGTTCGCAGTACACGAAGATATTTCATGTACAGAGTAAGGCACAACGATTATAATTTTTTTAGGCAATTTTGATGCTTAATCTAAGGTTATCTTGAAGGTTACTGTTGCGCATATTTGTTATTTATCATTGATATTTATTTGTCGCAATGTTTCGAACAAATACAAGCCGTCACAGAATTTTTTTTTAATAAAATTAATGATATGTGCAAAGTTATGAAAAAGATAAAAGCGTGTGGTAATACATATTAAAAAGTATTGCACAGTTACACTGTTTTAACAATGATTATCGAATAATAGACGATTAATATTTGTTGAGGTCAATATTTAACTAATGACAACTATGTCTAAAGCTAAAAATCTTATAAAATAAAAAGTATAACGTATTTATAACGGCTATGATGACGTAAGATACAGTACTACCAGTTTCCTTGCTATTTTATGTGACATTTTGTAGTTCCGGTATATTCTTCATACTTTGTTTAACAGGGAAACCTTTGCATACTTGCCCTCGCAGGGGCAAAGGCTGGTCATATCAGACCAAAAATGTTCCTCTATCGTCGCTTTATGGTGGAGTGACTAGAACATTTTCGCGTATATTCGCGATCATAACAGCGCCCGCTTTACCACTAGCTTCATCTTGGCGAGTAAAGTCCATGTAACGGTACGATGGAACTTTCTGCGCGTTCTCCTTGTGGGCTCTTAACGTCACCTACGCTATGGTTTCTCGAACCCATTACCCAGAGGCCACGGGAACAAAAAATAATATATATGCCGCTAAACATTATACAGCCGCGGAGGATAGAGAGAGCGGCTAATCGCAATGCCAACACTCCCTTTCTCCTGCGGCATCAGCGTTAAATTTTTACTCTCGTACGACAATTTTTAATCGTCGTGGTAAATTAGGTGACAGTTCATGGGTATTTCTTTTGCCTAATATAGAAATATACATATTATGTGTAATAAAAATAAGTTTCTTTTGTTGGACTATCACGTGAAAAATAGTAAACTTATCGATAAAGGAAGATGTCATTCATAATTTTATTTCTAATTAACTTTTATAAACATTTTCATATAGTCCTGCGGTTGCTATAAAAAGTCATATGCAGTCGCTCTCAAAAAATTATTTACTCAAATTTCAAGTCTAATTCTATATTACAACTAGCAAAGTGGCCGAGAAACAGCTAGTTTTAGTATAACTTTAAAACCATAGACCCTATATCCATATATCCTTTACTTTTAAAAAAATTTAACATATGGAAGATGTCAACGTCAAAAAATTTGATAATAAATGTTCATGATGTTTCGTCCTTAGAATTCGATAATAATTGCTATTTAGTGAAAGGCGATTACTATTATTATCACTATGTTTGCGATGATTTTGATGATAAAGTACTATAACATTATTTCTCTCGGTTCGTTCATTATTTGTTTTTCTTGCCTATCGCCACATTCGTTTTTCAGGGCTGGGGTTGTGGTTATAGAACCCTACAAACGATATGTTCCTGGTTAAATCATAATTATGAAGATAAAAAAAAAGTTCCAGCTATAAGAGATATCCAAGAAATCTTAGTACAAATGGAAGATAAACCGAAACACTTTTTGGGGTCAAGACAGTGGATTGGTAGTTTTGAGGTAAATTATAGTAGTCCCCGTATCATCTATTTTGAGCCAAAGGTTAGACAATAAAAAAAATCGCCTTTTCTAAAACATATCATCTGTTCAGTCTATTGACAGCTATAGCTGAACAAAGGCAACGGGTAGTTTTCAGTAGTAGTAGTTTTGTTAGTAGTATGTTGTTATAGGTCACTAGGAAGGAACTGCCCTTTCTTTAGGATCATTCCCTCCAGTCAGATACATCACACAAGTATTGATACTCTCTAACCTGTCTCACCCAGAGGGGTAAATTAAGTAGAAATAAGTATTTACTTAGAATAGTAATTTATTATAAAAAAAATTCTTAGGTATATTATTTGTGAGTAGTACATTTAGTGTGAAGTAGTAAACCATAAATTATTGTTTTAAGGTGTGCCTTGTTATAGATAAATTATATAATGTGCCCTGTAAAATTATTCATGTCAGCAAAGGAGATCAGTTGGAAAGTTTAACAGAAACATTAAAAGATCATTTTCAAAAGTTTGGTAGTCCCATAATGATGGGAGGTGATGTTGATTGCTCTTCTAAGGGTATAATGGGAATAAGAGTATTTGGAAAGAATACAAGCTTGTTGATAGTGGTAAAGTATATTATGATTTTTTAAATAATATTCATTTCATTGGTTTAATTTTTATGATTTTTTATAACCCTCATTTGTAGTAATTTATTTCCCTTTCAGGACCCGCATTATGTAGGTAAAGCTCAATCAAAAGAATTTTTAAAAAATAAAGGTTGGGTAAAATGGCAACCATTGACTGATTTTTTGAGTTCATCTTTCTATAATCTATGTCTGCCGCAAGCCAAGTCTAAAGTATTGCTCACATAAGTTAAACAATATTATGTAATGTACGCTTTATTAAAACACTACAAATTAAACAATGTTTTTCTTAATCAGTCTTTGTTCCTTTATTTGATATATAAGCTACAACCTCATTTAAATATAATATTGGAGTATTTTTGTTTGGTTACTATTTATTAAAACTAAACAATATTACTCAACATGATAAAAGTTAACTATAAAGTAGAATGTTTTTTATTAAATGAAATAAATAGAGCAGTTCTAGCATTAGTTCAAAGAGAGGATGACAATGTGGTGCTCTGTGTATCATCTAAATTTGCACTTACGTATTACATCACATTGTCATCATATTATGCTATTGTCGTTTAACATCAGATGTATGTCCTACAAGCTGCTTCATCAAAAAAAAATATACATATCCATGATTTAAAAAGACCATTACCTTGGTATCTATACATATATTATCATCATCATCAGTTTAAAAATTATAATAAAGTACCATTTAAAAAGAAACATTAGAATAAGATGAAGAATAACATGATGTATAATATTATGTTCTGAAATAGTGCCAAAGAAAAAAATCAGTCTGTATTCATGATGAGACAAACACCCTGCAGTACCCAATGGCTGATATGCTCTGCAGTCCACAAGTCGGATTCGAACACCAGGCCCACGCCCATCGCGTTGCGTCTCTGTGACGTTGTGTATACGGGCGTACGCAGTGTATTCTGTAATATATATCATAACAGAACATGGATAAATACATATTTTAAAAATAATACCCGCCTTTGGGGTACAGTAGTTATCCACCCCTGGTTTAACAGGTTCAACAGTCAGTTGCGGATACACGTGAACTCCGGTTGGCTATTAAGTTTTCTGCCCCTCCACTCCTTATATTGTAAATCGTTAATAGCTCGTTGATTCGTCGAATAAAAAAAAGTTCCTTATTGTTCCTTATTTCCATAGTGACTGCAGCAGAATGATATAAAGTGACACCTGATTTTACGCGGCCCTTTTTTATACGAATAGTTAAATGCGATTTTTACTGTTTACGAATCACAGAGTTGGTACCACCACCATCGCCAGTTTAATGTTTGCTATAAATATAAATTTATACAAACAAAACAAATATATCAACTGTGATCACATCCTGGAGAGAAAAAACCCACTCTTCATAACATGACGTTCGATTTGTTTTATTACGACGGCCAAACGTATCGTTTAGAAAACTTCTCTAATATACATAGAGATATGTATACACGACGGAATATTTTATATTTGTAAAATACGTATTACCTAATTTAATGTTTAATTTGTTTCTTAATTAAAACATTATCTTATTGAAAACTATTTTAAATGTTTGAAAGTATTTTCTCATTAATTTTGTGAGTAATAGATGTATTTTTATATGCAATCGCTGCATAAAAAGAAATTGTAAAGGTTATTATATATTTTTTAATAATCCTTTTATCCTTATTTACTGAACAAAAACACGTTTCAATAAATCTGAAATGGTTGCTCGTATTAAAAACAACTTTTGTAATCAAACATGTACTGCTTCATGTAATTACACGTTTTCCTTCTTTGACTCTAACACGAGTACTTATATAAAGCCAAATAATATTTCTAGGAACACTTGAAGCTCAATTCTATTGAAGAGGCTGAGATCATTATTTCTTTGACTACTTTAAGGAAATAACCTCGTCTCATTTCGTACAATTGCAAGATAAATTTACAATGTGCAAATTTACAAGTACGGCAGTTGTTAAACTCTCAAAATATATATAATGTAACGCAATTATTATTAAATTAGCTGCGTGATGAAATGCTTTGTAACGCACAAGTCTTTGGTTCGATTCCGGAGTCAACCGAATCGGGGTTCTTTACAGTCGTCAATTTTCTTAGATCTTCGTGTAAGGCAGATATCTTAATTTTATGCGGTGGAGCATTCTATATATAGATGAAGTGCAGGTTCGATCCCTATTGAGCTATCGGTGAAGAAAAAAATGATTTTTGTTTTATTCACCGAAGCGACGAGACGAGCGGAACGTTTACCTGATGGTTATACATTTGTCCATAACGTGGTGCTAGTTAGGATGGTACATATTGCACCACGTCGCGATCGTCGCATACGTTACGTGCTCGTTGATGAATGGGATGTTCAGTCTCTTACCCCCAGTAATATAACTAGCTACAGTGCTTTTCAATCCAGATCACAGTAATATTTGCCACGCTACTGTTTGGCGACAGAAATAGGCGCTGCGGTGGTACTTATTTAAGCGGTCTCCGGCAACAGAGACCTACGACCGGTAGGTTATGTGTTCCAAGAACACCTTTCGTGGAACTGTGGTTCGATCCCGCTTGACCAGCATGGTGTATAATTGTTCTTGACTTTTTTCTTATGAGAGAAGACTACGAGTCCAGTAGTAATAATATTAAGAGAGCTGTTTATTATAATACTGACTGACTGGGACGTTTGTAGAATATATTACAAGAAGTATTCAATTAACCGAGATCAAAATGGAAGTATACCATTTGATGTGTTTATATCTGAGTCGCGATCTTGTCATTTAATACAGTCCAGTAAGATCATACTTTTAAGTTGGGAAATGTTCGACGGATAATTGGTCCTTCATTGGAAAGAAATATTTCTGTCTAGATTTCAGATTGCTTCAATGCTTACTAAGAAAGAAGACAATAATTTGTAATTCTTCACGAGGAATACATCTTCTAGTCTTCATTATACCCATTAACGAAAACTCCCCCATAGGAGCAAAATAATTTAATACTTATTCACCTGCAATTTTACTTTATGTGCCTCTATAGGTATGATGTGCATTATGGGAATCTCCGTCACCAGCACTTTGGGATGAGAACGCCTCAAGCATCCGTCTTCTAGATCCCAACGCGCACCTTCTAAATATAGTCCGTGAATATAGCAACCCTGAAATTTTATACAATTACATTAATTGTTAATTACAAATTTAATAAATATATTTATGTGTGTATAGTAATATAGTAAACATAGGTGTAATTTAGAAATGTTCAGTAAAGTGTTCAAATAATTTATGAGCGTGATACATGAATCAATTGCTCTAAATCCTTTCCTCTTTTTTATGCTTCCACCACCCCTCTGAATCGCTGCAGCACCGACAAGAGGGCACCAATTTTTGGGTAATCACTAGAGTCTATTAACGAGTTTCGCAGATTGTTTCTTCGTTTGGTTTGGGGTTCTCCAGCGATACCTAACCTGGGGCTTAGTCGCGATATCTTTTTAGAAGTACGTCTAGTGTACAGATGTCTTATATGAGCAGAACTTGAGTGTATTGTGAAGTGAGGTGTGGCCGTGATAGTTACGGAAGGGGGTCGCTGCTCGATGTCTGCGATTATGGTGTACTCCGTGACTCGCGTGTACTGTGTGGAACGGTCCAGCGGCCATGTGTTCGCGCGGCACGCCGTCTGCACGTGCGCGATCAGGTACGACTCCGGCACGTGCAATCCCGATAGCCACATCACCATTGGCTCCTCCATTGTGGACTAAAAGCAATTAAATCATAATTGATAAAATTTTCAACGCGATTTATGTAAAAACTTTATACTGAAAAATATAAAGCATTACACTACCACATATAATATGTTTAAATAAATGTTCATAGATAAAAGACACCTATTGAAGGGTGCTGCCTAATATTACCCAGTTACTGTACTGCGTAGTCCGCGCCATGAAGTGGTCCATCCAGCCGCCGAGACCTTTGCAAGTGGCCGGTGCCAACGCGCGCCACACCTGCGGCAGCTGCCCGTTGAACAGGCTCGACGACACGTTGTCGAGGATCGCATCCATACCGATCTCGCCAGCAAGCGCTTTGCGCAGCAGAGACAGGGTGCTGCGCATCTTGCTGATCAGACGATTGAACCTTACATAGGAAAGAAGTATTTTTAAACAGTTATTTTATTTTTGTCTTATGATACAAAACATATCAACCCGTCCGTATCCATTATATTAAACTACAGGTCTAAAGCATCAATACAACAAGAAATATTTAAATACAAAATATAAACTCTTAATGACATTTATCGATTGATACCTAGCCGCTCTACCTACAAGTAATTGGTCTCAGGCCGTGGATCCGGGTCCACGAGCCCAGTGTCAGATGAGCTGTAAGAGCCGCTGTGGCTTGCAGCCCGATCTACATCAAGAATATAGTCGTACAAGTAATTGGTCTGATAGGTTCGTGTCTATAACAGGATTCCCAGTACGAATAAGTTGATAAAAAATTACTTATGTCCAGCAGTGGACCTCCATTTCGTACGACGACGTATCCAAATTTATCCGAAACAAGGATATCAATCTTTGTGATGTAGCTACATAATACTGCGGTAACTAGCTTTTATTAAAATTATTACGATTTAGGTTAGACCTTAAGGTATATTATATCCTTAAGTATAGCTTGAGATGATTAATATTACTACATCCAGATTAAGCCCAGTATGATTGAACCTTTCAAGTTCTTGCAACAGGACGACAACGGACGGCGTGATGTTCATCTCGAATTGCTTGCGCACGCGCCAGATTTCGTACAGCGCGGGTAACTTGCCCAGCACGTCCACGGCGATCAAGTCTATGAAATCCTCGCGACTCATCGCGCCACCACCTTCACCTGTATAACAACAGGGTGTAAATATCAAGATGTCAAAAATTGTCATGTCTAAAAAATTATGATTAATTTTTTTTTATTCAAAGAAGCGACAGGACAGGCCCGTCGTTCACCTCATGATAAATGATACGCCTGCACATAACTAGGTGGCGCTTGATACGATGTTATACACTGCACTAAATTGTGCTCGTCCTTTTGAGAGATAGGATGTTCAGTTTCTTTACCCCAGTAATTACACTAGCTACAACGCCCTTTACACCAGAACACAGTAATCTTAGCACAATACTCGTCAAAAATAGGAGCTGCGGTGGTACCTACCTAGGCGGTATTCTGCAACAGACTTACCATCAGTTATATAGTGATAGATCAAATTTTATTAGGTACCTAGATAATTGTATGAAGACGATAGGCGCAACACAGTGCAGTGTATATCTTTCTTACTTGCGCCATATTGATATTGCTTTAAATATAATAACTTGAAAAGAATAACTAAAGACCGGTGTCTTTAATCTGACCGCCAAACTGCAGCTTGATGAAGGCATCTTTTGATAATGATATCACTATTAGGTGGAACACACTCATCGGCAGTGCAGAATTATTTGAAAATATATTATCGTATTACCTTCGATCCTCACTTGCAGCGTAATTAAAAAAACAAATTTGTTTATACTTATTAAAAAAAAAAACATTTTTAATTATTATAAGGTAAAACCGAATACTTACAGTCTCCTTTCCTGACTAGCGTGGCAAGAAATAAAAAACAATTGTTTAGAATATTACTACCACCATAGAGTTTGTGGCATACGATAAATTTTAATATAACGTCTAGTATTTAAAGTAGTATTTACGTTTACAATTTATACTAAGTATATATGTTTATTTTAATCAATTAAGCAATGAGGCGAGCCGAAACTTCACCTGATGGTAAGTGATACACTTGCTAGTAATAACGTGGCGCTAATAATGATGATGTAGAGGGAACGATGATGTACACTGCACCACATTGCGCTGCTTGACACATAAGATGTTGTTGACTCTTGTAAAGTAATTACACTTGCTACAGCGCTTTTGGCGGAAGAATTAGTCGCTGCGGTGGTACCCATCTAGACGGCCTTCGTTAACAAAGACCTTTTTTTCTCGTTTTGGGGGAAATCTTTTAAAGATACCCTACTTCTGGGGAGAGGTCAGGATTATGTGAGATTTTTACTCACTAAAACCTCTTTGATGCTCTGCATCAGTGTATTCGGAGAGGCTTCGGGATCTCTTATAGAACGCACTTTGCCTGCCTCTCTGCATTTTCTTTGAACGTTTCTGAAGACAGGCTTAACCCTTCAAGGCTGTATCACACAGGTACGCTTCTTCAGCGATTTGGGCCCTCATCCTCAAGGCTCGCGAAAATCCTAGACCCTTTTAGTCGCATTCTACGACAGGCAGGGCTTAGTAGCCCGAGTCTACAGAGCTGACGGGCTGGTTGCATCCATTACCATCGCCTCGATAACAGAGACCTACCACCAGTAAACTTTTTTTCTAGTTTGTGTTACTAATGGGTGATAATATGAATGGTTCAATTACACGGTTCTTTTCCTTTCACTCCTTCTCTAGTTAATAAAGCTCATGTCATTTATTAGCTTTATAATAATTACTTACAGATTAAATTTCTCCGTTAGAAATAAACGCGGCAGTGTTATTTACCTAGGCGGTTTCTAGCTATAGATTCATATTAACTAAATTGCCCCCCGCCGATGACTCCTTAGTCCTCGCTGCCATCCGACGCACACTAGGCGCAAGTTAGTTTAAGATTTCTTATGTATACTTATCTATATATGGAATACTTTACACCCTATATCACTATCCACCTCTTCAATCCTTCCCCATCCAATATAATCTTAATTTTCTCCTTTCTTTTATATGTATGTATTTAAATTTGTGTGTTTACGTTTTTAGTTTTTATTTTTATGTTATTGTGTATGGTTACAGTTTTATATTCTTTGATTTTAATTTTTTTTTAATTTAATTTAATTTTTTATATAGCTTGCGGATACCAGATCGGTGAGCACTGACTCCGATGAAGGTATGATTGTCTAACTAGCGGTGCAAACTTTATCATAAACGAACTAAATTGTGGAGAGGATGAGGGTAAACTAACTGGTTTGCGGCTGAAGGTCTATGAGGCTCATCCACATGTCGCGGACGGCCTGGCTGAAGTACCCGATCTCTGCGTTCGGATGCAGGCCGAATACTTCGGGCGTGTTCGACAGCGGCAGAGTGTCGACGAACTCTAAAAGAAACGTACACACAATGAAAACTACCAGATTCATAGTTTGAGTGTGAATAAATGAAATGTGAATTGAGTGTGAAATAGTTGACATATAGCCTTTTTTACGTAATGTAGCCTACGGTGGTTCCATTAACAATTTATTAAATACTATAATTACATCCATTATTATTATTCGTTATTGTCCCATAATAAATGAAGGACATTGCGAAGAAAACGATATGCTCCAACAACAACACCTTTCATGGATTTGTAGCATTGATTATCTCTTTACGAAAAAAGGCATCTAACTCTAGTAATGAGAACATTGTGATTGTTCTTAATAATTATTATTGATCAAATCATGACATTAATATTAATTTAATGAAGGTAGTACGAATATTCTTTAACTGTAATACATTTTTCTTTCACAATAATACTTGCTAAAATTTTGTTGCCCAAATCCGATTTGTAAGGCGCACAGGCTGTGAAATTACCAAGTTTATAAGACTAAATTCAGTTTCAAAGCATCGAGCACAGTGTTTAACACCCTAACTTGTCCCACAACTTTATGTGCAGAAGTATAACTTACCATCAGGTGAATAACATAATCGATTCGATGATTCATCAACCAAAAAAATTATATGGATCCTCCCACCCTGTTCTACTTCAGCGACTCACCAATATACTCGTCCCGCTCTCCGTCCGGAGGTATGACGTAATCGAAGACCTCGTCCCGGTAGAAGTGGAAGGGTTGAAACTTGTCAAAGAGGAATTCACCCATGTACTCGTCCATATATGTGCCGACAACGCGTCGGTCGAAGTCGTCTATAACTCTGCCACCATACATCACCTAAAACCAAAATATGGTGCAAAAACTTACCAGTAAATCATAACTAAAAAGGTCATAATAAGGAATAAGCGTTTTACTTCAAAATTTAAACCGCTTTATCAAAATAACATTTCTTTTTCGATACAAAAGTCTGTGTTTGTTTTCTTATATATAGTTGACAAACTATAAAACTGTTGTTATGCTTGGTTTGTTAGGCGGGTTCCGAAATACTTTACCACAAAACGAATTCCACAAAATGCAACCCCGGATCTGAACCAAGAACCACCGTGTTACAAAGAAGGCTGTTGACCGTTGCGTCACAAAGGCGGTTATTGCTAACCTCTCCGAATAGATATTTAAGCGTGGCCCAGGGCACGACTTCGGCGGTCCGATCTAAGTAGCACTGTAATATCTGCATGCACACCAAGAAATCCGATTCGCTGAAGTCATACGATATGTTCCACCCAATCTTGTCATATTTGCGGCGCTCCTGTTAAAATTTGGAAAAAAAAATAATTTTTGAAGAAAAATTAATAGTTTTTCCCTGTGTTGTTCGCCAATCACGTAAAAACTACTAAACGTATCGACATGAGAACATGACCACTGACTAGACGAGCGTTCACCTGATAGTAAGTGACACTTCCACCTATAACAAAGTGGCACTAGTTAGGATGTTATATAGTGCACTCTTTTGCGCTGGACTTATTGTTATTGAAAGTCCTTTGGGGTTGCGGTTGCTCCCAAGCAGGATTTCAGGAAAATTTCAAGTCTAATTTTATATTACGGCAAGTAAAGCGGGCGGGGAATAGCCAGTATTACATAAGAATAAACATTATCTGTATTGACTGATGAAGATTATAATGAGGATTGGGAGTAACAGGATAGTTTTCGTAAGCAGTCAAGGGTAGTAGATAGGGTTAGTAGGGCTGATTAGTATTGTGAATCATATTTGTAACATGGAAATTATAACAGCATGGGTACGTCATTATTCCTGCCTGTTCGATGAACGCAATATACTTTTATATCAACATTTTGCAGCCCAATTGTAATTAATTACCACCTGGTGAACTACTGTTCTAGGTGCGTTATGTTATAAAAAGATTGATAAATACTTGAACGACTGCGTGGAAGAAAGCGAGTACGTAGACGAGCTTCTTGAATAACGGGTGGACGCACTCCTCCAGCGCGTGTGTACGCATTTTGAAGTACGTGTTCCGGAGATTAAGCTTCAGGCCGTTAGGAGGCTCGGTTACCACTAAAATTAAAAATAATTTACGAAATAAAACAGAACTTCTTCAGTGCACTCTATGTGGAAGTATAATAAAAAATGGCTGCCTCAGACATTTCTTTTTTGACCTGCCATGTAGATAGGTGGCCTGGGGTTGATCGAAGGAACTCGAAGGGTGCACATCAAAACGACTGCGCTAAAATTGATCGGAGATGCTGATGTCATCCTATGTATCAGCAATGACAGTTGGTTTAAACGATGGTCTTAAAGATGTTGTTTCTCTGTTATCTGGGTGAATCCATAACATTAGAACTATCTAGTACAATAGGATATCTGTAGTATAAGCGTTTAAATTAAATGATATGGTTATTCTATTCACCTTTAAGAGATCTCTGTAATATTCCTATAGGGAAAGTTGGAGTAGGGTCAGTGGTTAGCCACAGTCGGTACTCCGGATGCGGTTTCGTTAACAACTCCAGCTGTTTCTCCAGCTCGCGTAGGAACGACACGAGTAAGTGACAGTTCTGGAGGATTAGCCATTGCCCGTGTGTGATGGCACCTTCCAAAAGCGATAACGCAGCCTGTAAATGAGAATACGAAAATATTATTAAATGGCAACCATACTTGTGTGCCTTGCATTGAAAGAAGTTACAAACAGTAGTAGTAACCTCTTCTTATATAATCTGATACTTCCATATTGTAAAGAAATCACAACTTACACCTTCTTGTCCTTGCCCCAGAGAAAGGTATTTAAACTTGCCGCCTCCAAAACCGCACCTGTCAGCCAACTTCATTAAGTCCGCTGTGGGGTCCGATCCAGGACTGAGTATAAACACAACGGGCGTAAATGGAGTGGTCTGCTCAAATATCATATCGAAACTGGAAAAAAAAAAATATTTATTTTAGCTAAGTTGTAACCTAAGGTTAAGAAATGATTCGGTTTCAGACTTAGAGGATAGGATCCTAACTGTTCAATAAGTTGGATCGAGCGGGACGGCAAATGCGAAATGTCTCATATTTGTAGTAGTTCAGAGAGAGTAGAATATTCCAAAAAGCCGAGAAGTTCATCGGTGCTTTCCTTTGGAAACACGGAGCACCTTCTAACGCATTAAACGATACTAATGAGGTTATAATTGGGTGGAAATACCACTTAACAGTGGCTTTCCCCAGAAGCAAGACATTTTTCGAAATATTCTCCCTCGCCTAAAATACGAGTGACCACTAAGTTTGTGGCTAATTAAAAAAAAACAATGTTTGATGTAAACTAATTGTATCCTAATACAAATGATAACGTTGATGATAATGATTCACCTGATGACCGGAGGCGTGATGTAGTCCTCGCCGAGGGTGACGGTAATGTAATCGGTGAGGGCTCGGTAGATCCGATCCACTCGGAAGCAGCGGAGGAGCATCAGTAGCTCAAACGGTTTCACCCGATCGCGGTATCCATTCGGTATCGGGTTCGATTCCGGCGTGTCGCTATCGAACCACTATCGATAGACATGCTCGGAATTAATGCATGAAAGACATACTGTTTCCAGGCGATAAGCAATCGGAAAATATTTTAGAGATTATTTTTTAAACACAGTATTAATATTATATGTAAATAGAAGAGTTTTGCAAATGTTGAAATCCATGCTGATAATATCGAATAACTAGTTTATAATTAAATACATTCTTATCTATACAAACATGAGATGATGTGTGGGATATGATATAGTCAAAAACCCATCAAGGTACCTACCTAGATGGTCTCTGGCAACAGAGATCTACCACCAGCGTTGGGGCTGAAAAGACTATATGTAAAGGTGATGTATATTTAGATTTAAAAAATATATAACATTATATTATCGATATAAAATACCTCTTGCCATTCTTCAAGGTGGCTGCTGATGTCTTTGGGCAACTGTTCGAAAATCTCCGGAAAGTCAATGCTAAGTTTCATTATGTCTTGCCAGCCCTAGTAAAATTTTAACAATTACCACATATACATTTCTGGAATAAATATGATATGCGTATAACAGAGTTGACGAAGATTTCCATGAAATTCGTGGCCGTCGCTTTAAATTAAAAAGACTGTGTCTTATTGAATCTGGACAGTAATCAACTGTAGTGTCATTTAAAATGATGCATACTATTGCATCGTGAATAAGGATAGAAGACGGTGACTTCCTAGACGAAGCTTATTTTTTCAGAATATGTTAATGTTGATGTAATTTCACTCGTTGGAGCAGTGTTTTTTTGCCTTGTAACTTTGGTGTGTTCAAGAAGAACCAATATTAGATCCTAGACTCATACAGGAAATTCCGGGGCCTATAGTTATGTTACAGAGGTTGGGTGAAATTATAAGGGTTTCCCTGAATCGAGCGATGGGGCCATAGTCCCCCTTGCGGGCCCAACGCGGATTGGTGATTTCACACACACATCTTAGAATAAATTTTGTCATGTGCATGTTTACTCACGATGTTTTCATTTTGCCGTTGTAATTAAACTTCAAAAATGTACATAACTTAAATATTAAAGTCATTGGTACATGCAACGATTCGAACTCGCGACTTTCAGAATGAAGATCGCACACTCTAATCATTAGGCCAGCGAGCTGCTAGCTCTCCTGTAGTAAATTCGCTGCCATAGTAGCATTACAGTTCTCGCCTTGTAAACAAATGAGAGCCGAAGTGTCCTTAAGGAAAACGCTTTCCAAGAATACTCTGTGTGATATACGACGCATTAAGCGGAACTGGATATCACTTTTATATAAATAAATAAAATATCTTCTCGACGTTTACTAGATAATGTTTAGGATCGTCGTGGGCCGTTTTGGTGTACTTCAATCTCCTTTATATGCTTCACTTCAGTGTATTTGTGTAATGTATTGTATATAATGTACATATCCGAATAAGCAACTTTAAATATATTTCGAATACAACAATTTTAGTGCGTTATACGATGATATCTGCGTACTCACTTCGACCGTGACCTCGAATCTAATCCCAATGTCTCTTTGATACAGATGGCAATTACAAATTAGTAATGGGGGTGCAAGGGGCCCCGCATAACAACTCACGGGACTCAAACCAACTTCACTTGTTCGTGATGTCCTCTGCTAATCAACAAACGAGGCTCTGGCTCCCATCAACCCACATATAAACCTCTACAAACGGAGTCTTAGTGCTCAGCGGTACCGGAAGTCATGCTGACTATAAAGTCGCGAGAAGCCGTTGTATGCGGGAAGCGCACGACCGATCGATGTGGAGATCTTTGAGGCCTATGTGAAGCAGTAAACGTGTAATGGCTGATGGTTGATTGATTGATTGATAGGCTATCTATACTAAATACAAGGACCTTGTATTATTAATATATGTTAGCTAAATATCAATTACAACCATATTATCAGACAAAAATTACTATCAATACCAATGGACTAGAATATAATTAGAATCTGATAAAGCCTATTTTTGATACAATATTTTAAACAACAACCTGTGCAGGTATCCACGGCGCCGGGCAAGCTGTGGATGACTTCTCCAAAGAGACGTTTCCTTTTATGAAAAAGTCCAGCTGCTGTTGACTGACATTGCCATCATTCTGCTCTAGTTTTATATTCATTTGGAACGAATACAGTAACTTATGTCGTTCGAATATACCTGTAAAGACAACATTGTTTTATTGCAATTTTCAACATACGCCAAAGTAAACTGAGCGAGTACGAGCCCAATAATGGGCATTATTGTCATTTAATATCATATGATAATGTGTAGATAGATGCCTGTAAAATATTGCCTGTGTTTGTATAATAACATCGTATTTTTTTACGTAAAACATAGTTATCTACAGACATAAAATAGCCCTAAACTATTTAGTTAACTATTTCTTACGTAAGAGGAGGTTCGGAAGGAGTAGGGAATGTACAATAGATGCAAGAGATGCGATGTTTAGTTCTCTGATGTATTTGTTTAATCAACAAATACACATTTTAATATTATAAGTGCAAAAGATAAATAACGAAAGGTTATATCACTATCTAAGTAGCTCGCTGGCCTAATGGTTAGAGCGTGCGGCTTTCATTCCGAAGGTCGCGGGTTCAAACCTCGGCATGTACCAATGACTTAATATTTAAGTTATGTACATTTTGTGAACTTTAGTTACAACAGCGAGATACAAAAACGGTGAAGGAAAACATCGTGAGGAAACCCGCACACTGATTATCATCTTTGTGTGTGTGTGTGTGGTGGTCCCAATAAAGTGGCAACAGGCTCGCCCCCTGTTACATGGGACCTAATCTGACCACATCTGGCGAAACGTGGGTGGTTTATTCACCTCTGCCTACCCCTACTGGGAAAAAGGCGTGACAATATATATATATAATATATATAAAAATATATATATTAGGGGGACCGGAAAGTAATGTCGTTTTCTTACGCTAAATACAAACACATACATTTTTAACGAGTCTTTATTTTTAATCAATGATGTATTCCCCATCATTGTCAATAACCTTTTGCCATCTAGTGAGTAAATTTTCAATCCCTGATCGATAAAAATTAATTGGTTTTTCGGCAAAATATCTAGAGATGGCATTTTGGATATCATCCAAATTTGCAAATGTTTTGCCACTTAAAAAGTGTTGCAGCGCTCGGAATAAGTGGAAATCCGATGGTGCAACATCGGGCGAATATGGTGGATGAGGCAGCACCTCCCACCCCAATTCATTAATTTTTTCTAGAGTTCGCCTTGCGCAGTGCGGTCTTGCATTGTCATGTTGGAGAATGACGCCTTTTCGGTTGACAATCGCTGGCCACTTTTCAATTAAAGATTGATTGACTCGCTGCAATTGTTCGCTGTAGAGGTCTGCAGTAACAGTTTCTCCAGGTTTCAGTAATTCAAAATGAACAATGCCGCGAATACTCCACCAAACACACAAAAGCGCTTTTTTGGGGTGTAAATCTGGCTTAGCAGTACTCCGAGGGATTTCATTTGGAGAGAGCCACTGCCTTTTGCGTTTTGGGTTATCATACAGGACCCATTTCTCATCTCCTGTGATCAAGCGATCAAAAAACGCTTCTGTGTTGTGTCGTTGAAGCAATAAGTTGCATGTGATTGATCGGTTAGCCTTATTCTGTTCGGACAGATTATGCGGGACCCAAACACCTGCTCTGCTTACTTTTCCAATCTGCTTCAAATGTTCTTGGATGGTCGACCAAGGTTTGTTGAGACTGTTTGACAATTCCTCGATCGTCTGACACGGATTTGCTTCCACTTCCGCCCTTAACACGTCGTTGTCTAACGCTGATGGTCTTCCTGATCGATACGAGTCGGAAAGATCAAAATTACCCGATTTGAACTTGGAAAACCACCTTTGGCATTTACGAATGTCCAGTGCATTTGGATAAACATCGCAAATGTTTTTGGTAGCAACTGTTGCGTTATTTCCCTTGCGAAACTCAAAGAGCATGCAATGCCGGATGTGTACCTCTTCTGGTATTTGGCTGGCCATTTTACCCAAAATTACAAAAAAAAATTGTAATTCAATTGTCTATAAGTAAAGAAATCACTATAACCTCACAATGTCTTTGGTACGCCTCTGAACAAAACAATGAGCTGACAAATGACAATCAAGTATTGGAATGCGCAGAAACGACATTACTTTCTGGTCCCCCTATTATAATATATATAAAAATATATATATAATATATATAAAAATATATATATAATATATATAAAAATATATATATAATATAATAGGGGGATCGGAAAGTAATGTCGTTTCTGCGCATGCCAATACTTGATTGTCATTTGTCAGCTCATTGTTTTGTTCAGAGGCGTACCAAAGACATTGTGAGGTTATAGTGATTTCTTTACTTATAGACAATTGAATTACAATTTTTTTTTGTAATTTTGGGTAAAATGGCCAGCCAAATACCAGAAGAGGTACACATCCGGCATTGCATGCTCTTTGAGTTTCGCAAGGGAAATAACGCAACAGTTGCTACCAAAAACATTTGCGATGTTTATCCAAATGCACTGGACATTCGTAAATGCCAAAGGTGGTTTTCCAAGTTCAAATCGGGTAATTTTGATCTTTCCGACTCGTATCGATCAGGAAGACCATCAGCGTTAGACAACGACGTGTTAAGGGCGGAAGTGGAAGCAAATCCGTGTCAGACGATCGAGGAATTGTCAAACAGTCTCAACAAACCTTGGTCGACCATCCAAGAACATTTGAAGCAGATTGGAAAAGTAAGCAGAGCAGGTGTTTGGGTCCCGCATAATCTGTCCGAACAGAATAAGGCTAACCGATCAATCACATGCAACTTATTGCTTCAACGACACAACACAGAAGCGTTTTTTGATCGCTTGATCACAGGAGATGAGAAATGGGTCCTGTATGATAACCCAAAACGCAAAAGGCAGTGGCTCTCTCCAAATGAAATCCCTCGGAGTACTGCTAAGCCAGGTTTACACCCCAAAAAAGCGCTTTTGTGTGTTTGGTGGAGTATTCGCGGCATTGTTCATTTTGAATTACTGAAACCTGGAGAAACTGTTACTGCAGACCTCTACAGCGAACAATTGCAGCGAGTCAATCAATCTTTAATTGAAAAGTGGCCAGCGATTGTCAACCGAAAAGGCGTCATTCTCCAACATGACAATGCAAGACCGCACTGCGCAAGGCGAACTCTAGAAAAAATTAATGAATTGGGGTGGGAGGTGCTGCCTCATCCACCATATTCGCCCGATGTTGCACCATCGGATTTCCACTTATTCCGAGCGCTGCAACACTTTTTAAGTGGCAAAACATTTGCAAATTTGGATGATATCCAAAATGCCATCTCTAGATATTTTGCCGAAAAACCAATTAATTTTTATCGATCAGGGATTGAAAATTTACTCACTAGATGGCGAAAGGTTATTGACAATGATGGGGAATACATCATTGATTAAAAATAAAGACTCGTTAAAAATGTATGTGTTTGTATTTAGCGTAAGAAAACGACATTACTTTCCGGTCCCCCCTAATATATATATATATATATATATATAATATATATCACTATCTTTACTGGCGATAGGTTTCTGTTCCAGAAGACCGTCTAAGTTAGGTAACACCGCAGCTCCTATTTCTGTCGCCAAACACTAGTGTGCAAACATTACTGTGTTCCGAATTGAAGGATCTTGTAGCTAGTGAAATTACTGAGGTTAGGAGACTACATTTTGCGTCCCAAGACGAAGAATACGCTGTGACGCTGTGTATATCATTTTAACTAGCGCCACATTGATGTGAGCAAATGTATATCACGATAATATGTACTTTTTAATATAAATAATCGACTACTAAACTATTATATAAATAGTAGTGAGGTTTATCACTTGATAGTATTATAATTACTGTGCGATTTTCACTATCTCTATATATACAAAAAACGTAATATTGGTGTAATTTGCCGATTATGTACCAGTGCATCCATAGTCATAGACGTTTTTAGTAAGCATATCAATGATGTTCTTCAAACGTTTTACCAGGATAACGTTCGGCATCGCTTTTCGCAGCGAAAATGAGAACACCTGGAAGAGACAAAAACAAGCAAATAGTATTTGCTACATAGTCTAATTAGGAGTCGAGTAGATATGAATCTGACGTACATCAAGATAGGAAGACAGTGAATACTGGTACATGGTGTTCACGACCGCCATGTCAGACAATACGAAGAACAGTATAGAACCGCGTTTTGCCACCGGCCGGTAGCCGTCTCGCAGTTTTTCAATGTCTTTAGTTGTAGTTTCCGCTAGTTCCAATTTTTCCATAACCTGCAAGAAAATAACATATAAAGAAAGAGCAATTTCTGAAAAGCATTGTTTAAATAATTTTATAGAGTTTTTTCTGTTTTCAATTACATAAATATAAAATCTAACATAAAACTGCCTATGCTTCTAGATGACTGACGTATTGGATTGTAGTTAATGTTATTTACCGCTCCTGCTCCGATTTGTAAAATTCCTCACAAAGAGGTCGTTTAAGATAAAATGTACCTCTGCAGCTTTAGATTTGGTATTTTCCAGTGTATTGACAAGCTCAACATTGTCGAGCATATTGCCGGTCGACGTAGCCAATTCCCGAAGTAGCGAGTCCTCCAGGCCTGATAGCAGGCTCTTATTAGCGCTCGTTTCCATGATAAGGCTTTCGCGCTGCTCTTCCAAGTCTGACCTTTCAGCGCGTACGACCACGCTCAGTAATTGGTCTTCCAATCCCTTGACAGCAGTTAAATGTGAGTGTAATGTTTACAACATTAATAACTTATAATATAAAGTACATAAATGATTACACCGTTAAACAGTTTGACACAGACAAACAGAGAGTCAAGACCGAGGCTAAGTGTGAGGTGGTGGTGGTGACAACAAACAAATATGAAACAGGGTTTATTATTTGATTTTTGATTGATTATCAAGTGTTATTATTAGACTATTATAGATGGAAAATATTGTACCTGTACAGTCACAGTGTAATTGATTACTACAGCTTTAGCGTACGCGGCCGGATTGAATTGTGGATTAGCGAGTTTCGTGGTGAGATATAGTCGGAAGTGAGGGTCGTAGTCCACCTCCGAGCTGCCCAGAAGCACGAACGTGCGCCCGCTCTCCACTGGTTAAGCGACAAATTGTTTGAAATAAATTAGGTCCACAACATTTACCCTATTTAGTATAGGGTACTAATAATAATAATATCAACAATGAACATTCATCTACTCATGAGTTAATATAGTGTTTACCTTTAATATTTTTCTCAAGCACGTTGTCCACTACAGGGTCTATGTATTCGTTGACATCCTGAAAAAGCACCGGTATCCCGTACTTGATAGCCATCTCTAAATGCCTGACGAATTGTGGGTCGTTGAATGAGAGAACCTGAAAAAGAAAACAAATATGAAGGTTATTTTCATCATTTAAAATATAAGAAAATTTATGGAAATGTAATATATTTCTTTACCTTGAGATTATTTTTCGCCTCTTTCCTCTTTATCCAGGTCAAAGCCTGGGTCTGCGGGTCGATACAAAGTGGAAAACGAGACGCTCTAGTGGTTAGTATGCCGTTTTGCACTGATAGCTCGTCCGGAGGTAGACCCTCAGAATTCCAACTAAAATACAGCAAAAATGGCCGATGAAATAAATCTAAAGTTATGCCTAACGTTTTTTTGTTTTGGTTTAAAATGTTTTAATAAACAAAGGAAAATTATTAACATTTATTGGTATGTGGAGGTGTTTAGGTTTATTTAAAAAGGTTTCTAAAACCAATATTGCAGATAAAATACAAAAAGCTTGAAGCTGCTGTAATTATTACATATAACTTTCAAGTCGTATATAAATATTTACAGATGTTCTTTTATTATACTCTGTGAAATTTATGTAATGTTATCTTTCTAGATAAAAATATCTTAAACTTTGGTATAGACAGTGCGCATCACTACGCGCGTCACCTGGTAGATTTTTTCTCTTGTTCCTAGTTACGATAATTTGAGTGTCAGAAAATATAACACTTTTATGCAAACATTAAGCACTACGTTGTTCATTTAAGCCAAAATTAAATTAAAAGTCAATTTTCTACGCAACGCACCCGCTAATCTCCACCTCATTGGTTAAATTCTTTTCGATAGTGAACGGCTCGGTTAGCGGAATTCCCCGTTCCCTGACGTCGCCGAGCCAGTCTTCGTAAATCATTGTTTGCCTGAAGGAGAAGGAGAAAGGTCCTGAGTAGCTCAAGAACGACGCCGCCAGTAAACAGTTACCGATCAGCCGCGACTGCTCCACGTGCAGCGCTTTTAAGTCCTCTGTCCATCGTTTCTGTTCGCTGGACAACCCTGACATCAGCTTGTCTGCTGCTACTAAACGCCGCATCATGATATCGGTCTCCTCTTGCAATTCTTGCCTCCTTAACATAGCAGTGTCGTATTTCTGGTTTAGACCATCCAAAGTTTTTTGTAAGCGGTCTATCTCCCTATTCAGTGATGCTAAATAGTTTACGGCTTCTGAGTACTCTTTCTCTAATGCTTCCACTTTGTCCTTTTTCGGCTTTACCTCTTTGTACACGGCGCAGTAGCCTAGTACGGCTATCACGAACTTCAGAAGACCATAACTGTAAGAAATAAATATTTTGTAACTTACAAAATTACTGATAAAGTTAATAACAGGTATTTTTCACAAAGAGAGAGTTTACTGGTGGCAAGTCTCAGTTGCCTAAGAAACAAAAAAAATATTACAAATGTAAATAGCTAAAGTAAATATAAATAACCAGGAAACACGGAATAGGTAAAAGAAGAAAATGGATGAAAAAGGGATGATTTTAATTTCAGGTAAGCGACGTTGTTCACTCAGCGAGAGGTATGGAAGAAGGAAATGGAAGGGAGTATGATAAGAGAGAGATAAGTGTGGAAGATAAGTTTCGGAATGATAGAAAAGAAAGGATGAAAGGAGAGAATGAGGTTACAAAAATGTATAGGAATAAAAGAAAGAGCAGGATAAGTGTAATATGTAAATAAAGGCCCTGACCCACAACAGGCAAGGGGAGTTATTAAAAAAAAGTCTCAGTTTCCAGAGGCCTCATAGGTTGGTACCACCGCAGCGCCGAATTCTGCCGTAAAACAGTAGTGTGCAAACATTGCAGATTTCCGCTTTGAAGGCTGCTGTGGCTAGTGTAATTACTGAGGTAAAGATAAAGTTAAAAGAGAAGTGTAAGATAGAAGAGGAAAATAAATAATTATAAGAATGTATTAAGAATAGAGAATAAATATAGAAATAGATGGTAAACAAAATGTGATATTCAAAGTAGAACATGGATTAAGAAAGAATGTGATAAAAATGAATGTACAGTAACAAATAGAAATAAGAAAGCCTTAATTGTAAAGAAAGAACGACGATTGTCTGTACTCATTTAAGGGAAATGTATGCAAGAAGGAATTAGAATGGAGAATGATAGAGAGTTGAAATGCGAAAAGAGAAATGAAATGAAAGAAAGAAAAGGAAAAAAGAGGAGTATGATTAGGAAAGAATGCGAAACAATACAAAGACTTAGGCCCTGATTCGACAAAACTGTGGTAATAATGTTTAAAAAAAACAAAAAAAAAAAAATAATGGGGTAACGAGACAACATTTAATGTCTCAATGGACGAGTGCAGTAAGGTTTTGTATATAAAATCCTGAATAACGCCACGTTGTTATGTTAAAAAAATATTAAAAGCTATTTGTCCACCACGCTGGTCAAGTACGGATTAATGGATGCGATATGTCAACGAAAGACCTTCTGGAGACATGTTAGGGTCTCTACAGAGTTTCCTAATAATAGCTTTATAACTGGGTCAAACGAGTAGAATTCAATATCATGAGAAAAAAGGGTGCTTCAAATATTTGTCAAATACATAAGTAAATTTGAATCAAGTATTTACCCAGCTTTACTGATTTGTTGCATAGTGTCCAACTTCTTGCTTTTCTTCATGTGCGCCTTGACAGCCTTCACTTGAGCTTGCGTTATTAAGTCGCAGTTCATCTCTTGGAGGTTACGCAGGAAATTTGGATCCGCCATCATACCTTTAGCTCCTTTCCAGCTCACATCTTTTATGCCGCGAATAATCACCACGCATTCGCATACCACCTATTAACCAAGAAATATGACGATGATAAAAATTTATATTATATAATTAATACGTTGAGCACGGGTTTTTAGGCATTTTAAGCTTAGTAAGGAATTTTGGCGGTATCTTAGTTAAAACGTATCCTTGACTCCACTCCGATTATTAATGAAAAATCAAAAGCCCTCATAATGTTTTCACCGGACTTGGAGCCACGCAAACCAAATGCACGTTTGTCAACGCTGGATATCAGCGAAAGGTCTTGTTCTATGTCATGTCAGTTGCCTCAGGATGTTTTCTTTCAATGGAACGTATGTACAGGGAATGACTCATAGTCTCATCTAGGTGCACAATCACCTCATATGGATCAACACAAGTTAACGGTTTTTTAAAGTTACAACAAGTTTAAAAAATTAAGCCTCTGTTGGTTGATCTGTATAATAAACAGTAAAACAAAAATTGGTTAATATCTGGACCTGTACAGCTTCCGGCGGAGTGGCAAATGAACGGATCTCAGTAATGTCGTTTTTGTCTAAGTCTGCGAGCGCCAGCCTGGCCGCTTCCAGCGCGGGCAGCGCCGCAGAAAGCGCTTCTTCAGCTTCTGACTTCTCTTCTGCTATCACTACGCTTTGTTGCGTGATCTCCGTGCTTTTCTCTGCTGCAACCGTCTGCTTAGCCACCGCTGCATCAGTGGCTGTTTGGTAAAATGGAGGAGGAACAATTTATAACATCATCACAGTGAATAGACGTCCAGTGCGGGACAATAAGATTTTTTTATAAAGATAGAAATTCTCAGAAAAATATTGTATTTCGTTTATAAAATATTAGGTTAAGGATAAGACGCAATAAAAATTTTACATATAGCTTTAGCAAGACTATTTGGTGAAGGTCTCGCATGCCTCTGACTGTTTCGAGAGGTACACACATTCTAAGGTTTATTTTAGCAGGAATCAATGAAGCCGCAAAATTCTTTAATAAAACCAAAAGCGCCAATATTCCTCCAAAAAAAATAGGTTTTTGGTTTGAAGTGTGTGGTTTATAGCAAGTAAATTGAAAGAATCGAACACGAATTTTTATTTACCGTCTATAAAAATCAATTCGAAGTCTATTGCTATCCAAGATCGTTCAACTTAATCTTCAAACTTGTTAAAAAAAAAACTTTATTGAAATAAGACTATCTGAATTTCGCATGGTGTTAAGTGACCATGAGGTAGCAGACGGGGAAGTGTTCGCCCAAATTACAATGGCTCGCATACGTTGACAGCCGGAAAACAGTAATGCTTTTACAGGGAGTTCACCTGTTGATATCTCCTTGAGCAGGATCTCGCACTCGTGCGTCTGTTCGGCCACGATTACTTTCTGCACCGCAAGCTTAGCGTTTAGGTCCTCCAGTTGGACATTAGCTTCTTCTATCTTCAATAAACCGCCTTTTAAGCGTTCGCACTAAAATTTAAACAACAAAAGCAATTTTGTTACGAATTCCATATTCGTCTTTAAATTGAAACATGTTACGTATAAAACATCATCACAAAGTTTAACAAAAGTGTAACCTGTGCCACGATGAAGGCGTCCTTCTCCCCGAGTAACGCGATGTAGCTTGTGAGGAAGTCCATATAGTGCTTAGGAGTTACGTAATTGTTCCTGCGCAGGCGCGCGAGAAACTCAACCGAGTAGCGCGCTACGGACATGTGCACGTGAACCACGTGCTCCACGATAATGCTACGGAACTCTTCTGGGATTTTCTGTACCTGTAGGTGTGATAACGTGACTAACTGAAATTGTGAAGTTAAGACTATAGATTAAAATGCTCGAGCACATAGTTTAGCATACTATTTGTGCCATAATTGCTATAATTTTTATAATTTATTATACGAGTTTTTCAAATAGTATAAAGTGAACCTTGAGAATATTCAGTTGCATGTTCTCATCAGACGAGCACAGTGTGGTGGAGTGTATATTATGTTGGCAAACGCCATATTATTATGAGCGGCCTTCTTTGTACCATCAGAGAAAATTCCAGCCTTTTAGCCGCGTTCAATAATTAAAAAAAGTTTTTTGAAGAAGTTTTTTGAATAAAGTTATCTCTGCAAATAATAACTCTTCGTGCTTCCTGTTTTAATAGGAACGAAAAAGAGTACTGTAATGAAAAAAGAACTAATTATCGTTGATCCTGTAATAAAGGCGAAAAATAGGACTTACATCAGCTAGAAATACGTTAGCGACAGCAAGGAGCGCCTGCTTAGGCCACGGGAACTGCCAGTCTATAGTTGTGTTGTTGACTAGCCCGGGAAAGCTGCGGCATCGATTTCGCAGGATGTCACCGCTAGGCGACATCGAAAGCACAACGTGGAGATTTGCGGAACATTTCATACAGAAGTAATTCCAGACAGCATCCCTGAAGTACGTGTGTGAAAAATCGTAATAAGAATTTTTTTTTATTCGACCAAAGACGAGACAAGTGAGACGTTCACGTGATGGTAATTAAGCACACCATTAACAACTTGGCGCTAGTTGGGATGATGTACATTGCATTAAATTATGCCCACCGCTTTGAGATAATATATCAAATCTTGTCACCCAGTTGCTGGCTTCAACAGTTAAAATTACTGAAATAATGTTTACAAACTACGGTTTAGCGACAGAATAGATGATGTTAGCTAGGCCAGTTAAAAAAGGCAGAATACATACTTGCCAACTCCATAACCAGCATCATTGCTCTCGTTACGCAGCGAATTAATGATAGCATCTTTCTCGTCGTCACCGAACAGCGCTGGTATCATACCAATCATAAGGATGTTATTAATGAACTCCAAAAAGCCCTCTTCTACTATCTGTAAAGTACAATAGAACCCATGCATATTAAAAGGAATAGTTGAATTTGGATGGTAAAAAATTCCGTAAAAATTCTATTGAAGGAGATCATCGGTAGAAAATTGACGTTTCACCCGTATTTGGATTTTACTCTCTCTTTGTGAGAGCAGGCACCAAGCATCAGCGGTGAAAACATTAAAGAGGCAAAGATATTACCACATATTGATAAGAGAAGATTTCAATAATTTTAATTGTTGACTTGCCCCTGCAGTGTAATATAATACAATGAAAACAAAAGTCTTCAAAATAAAAAAGTACAAAAAAACTGAAAAACCTTTAACAGTTTAACAACAATTTTAAATTATTGTCATCATCATGTTACGACTTCCGGTAACTGATTGTCTATGATCTGCCTTAGGTCGTTGATCTATTTCATAATTAACAACAAATCAACAATAACGAACGTTTATTGTTATATTTGTTCGTTTCTTAATGTCAGTGTCAAATATAGAAGAAGCATTGTTCTTTTTAATTTTTTTTTAGTTTGTAAATTTCTAACATATATATGATATATAATTTAAAGATTTTTATATATTTTTTTTCACATTGTATGTATAGGCGAGACGACCTGAAATTAATGGTTATTATTATTATTATTCATACCTGTGCCGCAGTGAATAAGAAAACACTAGGCTTGCCATCGACACCGAGCTGATTGTAGAGGCGCTTCATATCGTCTTTAAAGGAGTTTTCATTATAGCTTCGTGTTATTACAATTTCAAACATCTCGCAACCTGTATTACCGAGTAAACACAATGATAGAGCAATATTTTAATCATTATTAAAAAAAAAACTTTATAAGCTTAAAAGAACCTTTACAAAACTACATGAGGCCCGGAATCAGTTCGGGGATTCATCAGGTTAATCACAGCGCTAACGAGGTCAAATATTTGTTATTTCGTAGATTATGTTATAATATTATTGTCATTGTAGGTACCTGCAGCGAATGCTGCTAAGCGGCATATGGACTTCTTGCCGGAGCCACCTACACCCACCAGCATCACGTTGCCGCGCTCCATGCGTAGCACGCGATGTGTTCGTGTCAAGTGCTCCAGGCAGTCCTCGAAGAGCACCACCGACATTTTTCCGATGCGCTCGCTATATTCATCAAGTATCTAAGCGCAATAATAAAGATCTTAATTTAATTATAAAAACTTGTTTATGTATAATATTAGGGGGACCGGAAAGTAATGTCGTTTTCTTACGCTAAATACAAACACATAAATTTTTAACGAGTCTTTATTTTTAATCAATGATGTATTCCCCATCATTGTCAATAACCTTTTGCCATCTAGTGAGTAAATTTTCAATCCCTGATCGATAAAAATTAATTGGTATTATATGTACAAATTTTAAAAGTGCTTCCGAACAGTACAAAAAATCGGCTGAAACAATCTCTCTGAATTGTAGCTATAGTTATTGATAAAATAGACTTCTTTCAAAAAGTATATAATAGGGCAGTGATTCTCAACCCATGTGCCGCGGCACTTTTGTGTGCCGCGAGATTTTAAAAATGTGCCGCGAAAAATTTAAAATATATATAACACATATACAAAAAAAAAATATTCAACGTAAATATTTATATATTGAACCAGCTAATTATTTTTAATTTAATTTGCAAACGCTTTTATCAATCCCAAATTATGATAAAGTCATGTTTATGTATTAAAAATTGTCTCAAGTCTACCACACTTGTCTTTTTCCAAATGAGCATGTTGTTTGTGTGATATTTTAAATTTACATGATTTTCCATTGTAATACTAATCTACCCTTTGTAAAATTAGAAAAGTATTTGATTCGTATCCTTATTAATTTGTTGGCATGTAGTTTCGATAAAAAAATAGGAGGTATATTGACTTTGCAATGCACGTATTCTTTGATTTACAATATCTAAGACTTTTCAGATTTTATTCCATTCGATGAATATTTCTGTAATTAAAAAAGTTTGCTGTTTATATTTAAAAAAATCCCGAGGTTTGCTGCTAAATTGTTTCACGAATACAATGGCAGCAATTATTTAAATAAAATTCGATTTTATGCATTAAAAATTGTATTTGTGTGAAAGTTATATAACTTCATAAGGGTTATATTTTTCATTTTCATAAATTACAAATGGTTACAGAATTTGTATATTTATAATTTTAAATTTATATATTCTTCGATTTTTTTGACAGTATTTTTTTTGTTTTTTTCAGACCCCTTAAAAATGGACAAATGGATAAAGAAAAAGAAGAATAATGATGATGATGATGATGCAAGTAACAATAATGATGACATATACGACCAAAGTAATGAGTGTTCCTCTGTTTTAAGTGAAAATAGTTCTATTTTAAAAAAGTATATAATTCCTAGAAAATATAACGACGATTTTTTAAGATTTGGATTCACCTCATCGTTAGAAAATAACATAGTAGTCCCAGAATGTATTATATGCAATTTAAAATTATCAAATAGTGCTATGGTTCCTAGCAAACTTCTTCGTCACTTGGTTACCAATCATCCCTCTTTATCAACCAAAGATAAGAACTATTTTAAAACGTATCTTTCAACAAAAGTAAAACAAGGAAAAAATTTTAAAAAACAATTTTGTGTGTCCGAAAAAGCTCAGTTTGCTTCTTATGAAATTGCGGAATTGATCGAAGTAAAATTGAAGCCCCATAATTTAGCAGAAGAAATTATATTACCTGCTTGCCGTAAAATAGTCAAAACGATGATTGGTGAATCAGCCGATGTTGAAATTTCCAAAATACCCCTTTCTAATGACACTATACATCGCAGGATAAAAGATCTATCAGAAAATATCGAGCAGAATACTACAAAAAATCTTCAAAATTCCTTTTTTGCAATACAAATAGATGAAACCACCGACATCACAGGAAATTCTCAGTTAATTGCATTTGTTAGATTTATCTATGAAGATGATATTATAAATCAATTTTTATGTTGTCGGGAGCTTTCAAATTTTACAACCGGGAAAAATATTTTTGAAGTAATTAATTCATATCTAGAAAAGGTAAAAGTCTCTTGGAATAATTGTATTGGAATTTGCACAGATGGTGCACCCTCAATGACCGGGCATATTAAAGGATTTGTATCTTATGTCAAAGAATTGAATCAAAATATAATAGTTACACATTGTTTTTTGCATAGAGAAGCTCTTATAACAAAGTTCCTGTCACCAGATTTAAAGATAGTTTTGGAGCAATGTGTTAAAATGGTAAATTACATAAAATCAAGACCATTGAAAAACAGATTATTCAAAGAACTATGTAAAGCAATGGAGTCCAAGTATGAATCTTTGCTACTCCATACTGAAGTAAGATGGCTATCCAGAGGAAAAGTCTTATCTCGGTTTTTAAAATTAAAAAAGGAAATGAAAGCTTTTTTTGAACAAAATAATAATATTGAATTTGTTGAAATATTAGAAGATTTAACATGGACAACGAAACTTGCTTATTTGTCAGATATTTTTGTCATTTTTAACAGTATTAATTCAAGTATGCAAGGTTCAAATGAAAATATTTTAAATTCAACTGATAAGTTGGTGGGGTTAAAAAGACAAATTTCTTTATGGAAAAAGAAAGCCCAAGAAGGCAATTTAGAAAAGTTTGAATCAGTTCCTAAAGACGGGTATAAAATTATTAAACAAATTGTTCTTGATCATTTGACAACATTAGAGGAGAGAATTGATTATTATTTCCCGGAATTGGATATTAATAAGTTTGATTGGGTTCGTAACCCATTTCTAATTACGGACACTGCTGTATTTGAGTTAACTTTAAATGAAGAAGAAGAGCTTATTTTGCTTTCAACTAATCGAGATTTAATTTTAAAACATTCTGAAGAATCACTTAATACATTTTGGATAAAAATCAGATGCATTTATCCACTTTTATCTAGAAAAGCTTTGAATATTCTATTACAATTTTCCACATCTTATTTGTGCGAATTCGGATTTTCAGCATTAGCCAATATTAAAACTAAAAAAAGATCAAGGTTGTTAAATGTAGAAGACGATATGAGAGTAGCATTGTCATTTTTACGACCAAATATAAATGAAATTATCGAAAAACATCAAGCTCAAATTTCTCATTAAAGTAGTTTAGTTAATTAGCTTTTAATTTTATATCGTTAAGAAAACTGGCCATTTTGTTGTATTTTTAGATTATTTACATATAATACAATTTTTATGGTTCTTTTTATTCAGTTTGTTATGCCAACAAAAAAACTTCTGTTGGTTTTTTTTCTTTATGTGCCGCTAGATTTCAGAATAGTTAAAAATGTGCCGCAGGTGAAAAAAGGTTGAGAACCACTGTAATAGGGTGTCAAATATCTCCCTTCCGCTTTTTTGTTTTTTGAATTTCGCGGCTATGTACAAAGCGCTACAGAGCTCGTATCTGGCAATACTATACATAATTTGAAAGGTCTTGACATAACCTACAAAACGACGCTATGCATAATTAGTTTGGATATTGCGTTCAACAGTTATAGACGTGTAAACATGCGAGTTCACTAACGCCGAAATTCGCGCTATTTTAAAATTTTCCTTCGTTAAAGGCAAATCCGCTAGAGAAACGTTCCGTGAGATTAATGGTGTTTTGGGGGATGGTACTCTATCACTTCGAACCGCAGAGGAATGGTTTCGACGATTCAGAGCCGGTGAAAACGACACCATGGATAAGCCAGCCGGCGGAAGACCTGTGACGACAAATACCGATCAAATCATGGACTACATCGAGTTAGACCGGCATGTGGCATCTCGTGACATCGCCCAGGAGATGGGAGTTAGTCACCAAACCATTTTAAACCATCTGCAGAAGGCTGGATACAAAAAAAAGCTTGATGTTTGGGTGCCGCATGATTTGACGCAAAAAAACGTTCTGGACTGAATCAACGCCTGCGATATGCTGCTGAAACGGAACGAACTCGACCCATTCTTGAAGCGGATGGTGACTGGCGACGAAAAATGGATCACATACGACAATATCAAGCGAAAACGGTCGTGGTCGAAGGCCGGTGAATCGTCCCAAATAGTGGCCAAGCCGGGATTGACGGCCAGGAAGGTTTTGCTGTGTGTTTGGTGGGATTGGAAAGGAATCATCCACTATGAGCTGCTCCCATATGGCCAGACGCTTAATTCTATCATCTACTGCGAACAACTGGACCGCTTGAAGCAGGCGATCGACCAGAAGCGTCCAGAATTGGCCAACAGGAAGGGTGTAGTGTTCCACCAGGACAACGCCAGACCACACACTTCGTTGATGACTCGTCAGAAGCTACGGGAGCTCGGATGGGAGGTTTTATCGCATCCACCATATAGCCCGGACATAGCGCCAAGTGATTACCACCTGTTCCTGTCCATGGTGAACGCCCTTGGTGGTGTAAAGTTGAACTCAAAAGAGGCTTGTGAAAAGTGGCTGTCCGAGTTCTTCGCAAATAAGGAGGGGGGCTTCTACGAGGGAGGTATTATGAAGTTGCCGTCTAGATGGAAACAGATTATCGAACAAAACGGCGCATATTTGAACTAAATCCGATCACTGTAACACTTTTTATAAAGCATTGAATAAAGAGCAAAAAAGCGGAAGGGAGATATTTGACAAACTTATATTAGAATTAGACCTGCCGTTTCAGACCTTCTGTGTCGGACAAAAGATTATTCAAAGGTATTATACTTAAAAAACTATTACTTTTAGAAGAAAATTAAAAACAATTTTTTTATTCGACGACACGAGTAAGAAGTTATATAAAAACGTTTAAGGTAATATTTAGTATACTATATTGTGCCTTTAGCCATATATTATTACTCCAAATCAGAACATAGTAATATTTGCACAATAGTATTCGACAGAAAACCGGAATACATGAACGCTTTTATAGCGACAGATTTAGGTAGATGTAACTACCCGAATCACCGAATAAACTATAAAACAAGGCACCGGAATCGAACCAGGGACTACTGTTACAAGTAAGCGGATAGCCACTGCGTCACGGAAGTAGCTAAAAATAAAAGTTCAAGTTTAAAATACCTCTTGAAAAAGAAAGTAAACGGCCTCATAATCCAAAAGATCTTCGTAGTAGCGCACTTCTTCTTCATCTAGCGCGTTGCGATAGTCACCGAAGAGTAAAGGATCTCTAAGTACATATTCCTCTAGCTGCGAAATTAAAATATTATATGTTTACTACATTAAATATTTTTTTTCCCCAATACATAATTTTAATAAACAAATATAACCAAGGAAGCTGGCACATTGTATGAGCGGTGCGATTCTTAGAAGGCATGGGTTCCAATCCTTAATCAGTCAGAGCTTCCGGTAAAGGAATACAATAAGAGGAAATTGACATGCTTCAAAAACAATAGGTGAAAGCGATATCCACAAACCCCCACATATCCATCGTATTAGATAAGAGTCTTGAACCTCTCCAAGCTGTAGACTCCGAGGTCTATCCCAGCTAAGTTAAATGTAAAAAAAATTAAATTATGAATGTTAATAGAAAACAATTGCTTTTGCTTGCCGTGGCGACGTGTTCTTGTTCCTCCTCAACCTCTTCAATAGCCTCCGCTTCAACAGTCGATCCTTGGGGTTTCGGCTTTGCAACCTCCGCGAATTCTGATCAAAGTGAGAGTACACATAAGATTGAATGTTTAATTCTAATTGATTAATGGTACATTATAAATTAGGATTGAATAAAAAATTAAAATCACAAGAAAATTTCTTCGATGTCGATTTTGCTCCAATCATCATTATCATAGGTAGCTCGCTGGCCTAATTAATGGTTAGAGCGTGCGGCGTTCATTCCGAAGATCGCGGGTTCGAATCTCGGCATGTACCAATGACTTATTATTATGTACATTTGTGAACTTTAGTTACAACAGCGCATTACAAACAGTGAAGGAAAACATCGTGAGGAAACCCGCAAAAAAAATCATCTTTGTGTGCGTGTGGTAGCCTCAATAAAGTGGCAACAGGCTCGCTCGCTATTACATGGGACCTAATCCGGCCACATCTGGCGAAAAGTGGATGTTTATTCGCCTCTGCCTACCCCTACTGGGAAAAAGGCGTGATAATATAAAAAAAAATCATTATCATTAAGTGCCCTCTTGTAACTGAAGTTTGGCGATCAGATTGAGAAACCTAATCGATCCTCAGCTATTCTTTTTAACTGATTGTATTTAAACCCGGTCCTACTCCTTTATGTCATCAAACCATTTCTTGCTAAGTGGGTACCAGGTGCAAGTTTTCCAGGAATTTTTCTCTCCGGGATCAACCTTACTCTTTTGTCCTAAAGCTTTGCCTATAACTTTTTTATAATATTATAAACACAAAATAATATGTTACAATTGTGTAATTATTTCTTTGAATAAAATGGATGTTCCAATAATAGTAGTATTGTTATTGTTTACCATCTTCCTCTTCCTCCGGACCTTTAACCTCTTCCTCTGGTACTACGATCTCCTCTAGCACTATAGGCTCCTCTTCGGGAAAATATTTAACAATGTGTTCTTGTATGTGCACGCGCATTAGCTCGTTCTCCTGTTTTTTAAATAGTTTCCATACTGTGTCAATAACAATTACAAATATCGTATGTGTAAGTAATGATGACACTAATATTAATTAAGTGATAATAATATAATAGTGTTTCTTGTTGAGGTAGTTACCAAGATATTGTGGAGGATGGACTTTTATTTTTCTACAATAAACTAACAATTGACATTAATAAAATAAAAACAGTGTTAATTGACATAATATGACTGTCTGGTGACAGCCGGCATATAGCGACGATGTTTCAATGGTATATTGTTAATATAAGTTTCGTAGCTAGCCATCTCTAATAGTTCGAAAAAACCCTAAGAACTACACTCCTACATCAGGATCGAATTAGGTGCCTCTGTCTTACAGTACAAGTTTTTAACCATGACGGCTGTTCCTATTAATATAATATTAACAAGTTAACTGGGTAGTACAAGATCACGATTTTCAGCACTACTTGCTGGGTAGATCAATGTTTATAGCAGGCTAATGATAACGATTCTGTAAGTCTATCTTACCTCTACGCTGATGAGGCGGTCGCAGATGACACGAGTGAATTCATTGCGCCAGCAGCGCAGCACGGCGCGCAGCTCCCCGAAAAGGCGCGGGTGCGTCAGGCAAAGGCCGGCCGCCACGCGGGACAGGTCACGGAGGTTGAAGATGTAGTGGAACTTCGCCGGCGTTGGTGGCAGCTCCACAATTATTATCTGCCGATAATATATTATATTCTTTCACATCATGAATTTCATTATTTATTAGTTGCTAGTTTCTATTGCCAGAGATTGTCTAGGTAGGTACCACCGCAACGCCTATTTCTGTCGCAAGACCGTAATTTGTAAAAATTACTGTTTTCCGGTTTGAAGGGCGCTGTAACTATTCTAACTAAACATTAGGTGAATGTTCCACTCTCGTTTTGTTGCTTAGTTCAATACAAAAAATTATTACAAACATTATCGCGATCGAATACAGTAGAACATTATCCAGCGGCGGATTTAGAACAAATAATAAGTCGTGGCTAATAATAAAAGATATTGCATCAAAAAAAGGCTCAATGCAAATTCCTAGATTGTTAGACGGACATTATTCATAAACAGTCATTCGGCGAGCGGATGATCATGTTCTCGTCTTGAACTTCATGGCCATGATATACGATTTGGCTAGTGATATTGGACTTGAGAAGAGTTTATATTGTTTGGGCTTTTGTTGTCAAGAATAATAAACGTTTTCAATTCAGAATATTGTTTCATTCGAACAAATCGAAACCCAGCGCGTAACAATCTTAACGCGATGGTTAATCTGATCGCTAAACTTGTTTGAAGAGTACCTTATGATAATAATACTGGTGGCCTTTCGTGTCGGTGAATGTTGTTATCATCGCAATCTCTAAGAAGAGCTAAGCAGCTAGCTGTATGCAAATATTACATTATTCTAGTTTGCGAAGAACTAGCTTACTAATCTTGTCTAGTGAGCGAAATGTGGTGCTGTGTAAGTATCGTAATTAGGATAATAAATGTATCACTCATTTTGTGACGAATCGACTCGCTTCGATTTTTTGTTGAATAAATGAAAGTGTACCTACTTCTAAGCTTTTGAAAGTACATTCATTTCGTAAAACGATACACCACAACCCTTTAGAATTTAATGACAAGTAAATTAGACCTTCCTCGAACGTATATAATGTACTCTAAAAATTTAATACCCTTTTGCAATAAGATTACGAATCGTGTATTCTAGTATGAACTATCCTGTGTAAAGACCCAAACACAACACTGTGGTAAAAGCGTGTTATTAACCTGTTAGTTTTGCAAATTCACTCACTATTCAGTTTTCGTCTAAATTGCAAATATACTATATAATATATATTTAATAGTAGTTTGGTTATTTTAAAATAGTTCTGTTAAGATTCTACTTTTATGTACGGTTTGATATGTTAATGGTATTATAGTCGGCAATCTTTTCTTTATTAATGTATAATTGGCCACTATATAAGCATAGGTATTCTATATATATAAATGTTTCATGTACATGTAATGTTGCCTGTCTTTTCTTATAACTATCTACCCTAAATATACCAACATAAATAAAGTAGGAAAAAAAAATTACTAATAATGTGAAGGTAAGGCGAAGAAAGTAACACGTACCTTATACAAGTCGAGGGTCATCTGAACAATCTTATCGACGATGTCTTTTATTTCGTCGGCAAATATGGAGAAGTGTCCGCTGAGTATGGACACGTAGATGTGCAGCAGCGTCGTTTCGGACGGAAATTGCAGGTTGTACACAGAGAACATTGAGATGAAACGCGGGTCCACCTGCCGATATCAAAGTTGGGATATTAGCTTCGAGAAATTTAATCCGGATCCATACTTCTTTAATATAAGATAAAATAAACAGCATCTACTCAATGATCTGTTGAGACCCGACGCCAACTACTCACGGGATACTGAAAGATATCCATTACATTGGTGAAAAGCAAAGTACATTCATGTATTATATTTTTATTTTCAATTTTAGACGAGATGGATGTGTATCTGATGGTAAGTTACTCGCCAACCCATTACAACGTGACGCCACGTAGGATGATATACACATAACCACATTGCAGTCGTCGCCTTGAGACATAAGATGTTGTGTTATTATCCTAGTAATTTCACTACCTACAGCGTCCTTTAAACTGGAACACAGTAAAGCTTGCACACTATTGTTTGGTGGGAGAAATAGAAGCTGCGATGGTGCCTACCTAAACAGTCTCAGATAACAGAGACCTATACCTAGTACCATCATTAGAGGCTATGTCTTGTAAGGCCATATATAAACAATAGATGCAGCGCCCCAAAAACGGAAAAAGAGCAGGCCGTAGGAATATGCAGTACGACAGTAACTACTTATGTAATTACGAAATCAATTATTATAATTAGGTTAATTATTACAAAATTACTTACATCATTTCTGCCACCGCCGGCTTTACCCATCGCCGCAAGGAAACCTATGTCCTTCAAATTTTTCCAATTTAGATCCTTCCCGCGATCATAGAAGCCTTTCCTCTCGAACAAAAGCTTCAAAAGTGCTATCGGTTGTTGGGTGCCGTAAGTATCTACCTGTGAAGTTAAACAATAACAGAAATCAGAAATGATATAACTACTTAAACAAAAGAAAATAAATACAATAAAACTTGTAAAATTGATATATGTGTACAGTATTCGTTGAAGTTGAAGTTTTATTCTGTATGTTGAGATGAGAATGTAAATGCAGGTAGTGTTGAACTTACAATGGGCATATTCATGTCATCGATGAACACTAGCATTTTCTTGCCCACAGGTGGGCCAAACGTATCCTTGGTACGTTTCTCCACAACCGACTCAAGATTCCTTTGGACGTCCATCGATGACGTTCTGGACGAGAAGTTCATTTGTTGAATTATCTGAAATTTATTAGGAAATTTACTGAGACTATTGCAAGAGAGAAAAGGTAGTAATTTTTTTACAAAAATACTCCATAGTCAGCGGACTTCTGTCTAACAAGGTGGATAATGAAGAAATCGATAGCAGTCGTGGGATGTGTGTTCGTGGTGGTAATTTGTAATTAAATCAATAATAGTTCTAATATATTCATCCGGTTAAAAAGAATACTAAGCATTTTAAGATACCAATTACACTGATGCTTTTATATTATAACTTACCACCGCAGCCTCTACTTTAGTGATCGATAATTTTCTAGTGAAATTTTAAGAAGTAATGTCTTATCTTACATCTAGTATTCGAAAGCGAAGAATACAATGAGTTGTAATATAAACATTTAAACTAGCACCATATTTTTATGACGAGGTGTATAAGTTATTCTCACGTGCAACATATTTCGGACTTGTCTCGTCGCCTCCGCTGTATTATATTATATATATTTAAATAACAAGCGAATAGTACCATTAGGGTGAAGTTGACAGAAAAAAATAAAAAAAAATACTTTAAATTTTATAGTACGTTTAAAAAAAAGGAAATAATTGGAGGCGCCGGGTATCGATCCCGGTACCTCTCGCATGCTAAGCGAGCGCTCTACCATCTGAGCTACGCCCCCTGTTGAAATACTTGATTGAAACTGTGAATCGATTCTGAAATCGGATCATAAAACCAATTCAAAATTACTTCAAGGTTTGTTATTAAATATAACAAGTGGTCGTAATTAAGAACTATTGTTAATCATAATACTGTTTAATAATGTCTGTCTTGGGGACTAAGTTAACTTGCTAAGTAAAGTTACATACATATTTTTACGTATGCAATTAAGCAATAGCTTTGAGCATGAAGAAACTATTGTTTCTTTAAATATGTTTTTTTTTAATAGTATAGATGGTCTCTTTTACCGGAAACCTTGCGTAAGTTTGCGAATAATAGTGTTTAGGCGTGAAGAATTTATTAACTTAGCTAGTACCACATTGTTATAGGCAGTGATAATAGTTGTCGATGGTTGAACGTATTGTTCGTCCCGTTATTTATTAAAGAACAAAAAATACTTTTTTTTATTGATACTGTAAATAAACTCAAATATAAATGGCTTTTTAGTTGCTTTTTTATTATTCATGAATTGTTTCATAATAACGTAAAGGTTTGTTTGTTTGTCTCAGCTTCGAGTTTGGTACAAAGTGTTAGTTATAATGATTTCTTATATTTACTTCATATTTATTTTTAGGTCGTTACAGCGTATATTTATTAATAAAAATGATGTAATAACTAATTAAATGAATGCTATTAAATCTGTTATTAGTTTATAAGAAATATTAGTCGATATACAATCTTGATTATTTAATAGATGTAATAAATTATCGAGATTGTGTATCGATTACGAGTGATCTATTCGAGTACGCATGTAATATAGATAACTGATAATCATAAATTAATTCTCACGTATTTATCAGCGGGCAAGCCTCGCAGATAGTTACTGATGATGGCGGTCTTCGAGGTGCCCGTGTCCCCTACTAATAACACGGGACGTTCCACCTGGAAAAATATTTTTAGTAGTAAGGGACATAGTAATAGATGTTTCCGCTGCTATTAGTTTCTATTTTAGGATTATTTTAACTATACAGAAGATATTGCAACTTCTGAATCTGACTAGGTATAAGGATATTTAGCTACTAGTTTGGTTTCCAGTGACTCGTTGTTTCTCTAGAAGAGAACACAGTGATCACATGTGGTTAACATTTGGACAGGTCAACGTGTTGTTCCCCATTACTTCTTGATGCAATTTTATTTGCGTTTTACATAGTAACAAACAGGGAAAATTACAAATTAAACATGTCCTTTCGTGAAGGACCAGATGAGCGTTTAATAACAGAATACTAAAATTTTGTCAAGATGAGACCTGATCACCGCTACTTAAATTTACTCTGAAATACTCACGCTCTCCATGATCTTGATGAGCCAGGTTAGTCGTAACGTGTCCACCGTGGGGACCAAGATGGATGGAAAGTTCATCTCCCGGTCGTGTATGTACTCAGGCACAAGCCACACCCACGCTTCCCAAGTCTTCGTAGTCAGCTCCAAACAGTAGTCGTATAGAGATGGGAAGGCCATTGGGAAGTGTTCTATGAGACAAACGTAACAATTTATTTAATACCCTCTACATAATAATGATTCAGTAGATTAGACCTAAAATTTCTATATAACTATTATCTTAAACAAAAAATTTACTTCTTACTTCCATGGCCGTCATCATGGAGATCTTAAGTTCAATTCCGATGTCCCCTTAGTTTGTATATGAATGGTTATTGTTGACACTTTAACACCACGACCCTGTAGGTTCTAGTTATTATGAATAAGACTAAGGGTAAGCTTAGACTTCGAGAATAAGTATGATCATGTTGTATGTTAAAGAACTCACTTGTGGTAGCCTTCTTCTCTTGGCTGTCTTCTACCAACATCATCGGGCAAGCTTTTTTAACGTAACCATCAAAATCGAACCGCCCATCGTCCACAATAGCTGCACCCAGGCTGTTGTACATGGACTAAAAACACACAAAATTATCAATTTCCTTTTTGATATAGCAGGCATTAATATGGTAGGTGTCTGTTATACACACGAACTATGGTTTAGTTTTGAAAAAAAAAAGAAAACTGGAGGCGCCGGGTATCGATCCCGGTACCTCTCGCATGCTAAGCGAGCGCTCTACCATCTGAGCTACGCCCCCTACAGATTGAGCTGTTTAATTTTGTAAATACATACTAGTCACATAAAGGTAAAAAGTAAAAGGCAACTGTTGTTTCATAAAGAAAATAATCTCTCACTCCCTCACTCTTTTTAAATGTACGATGGTATATATGAGGAGGAACTGTAAGGAGACACACATTTTAATTGTTAAACGACTCTTTGTTTTCATATAATATATAACCATCATCGTCTTGACTAAAAATAAACCAACAGACGTTATTGTCCTTGAACGATTACCAGCCATATATCTCCTTCGAAAATAGTCTAATTTCTACCCGTATACAGCTGCTTCTTGTGGTCTACTACATCGTTAATCCACTTTGAGTGACACCACTGCTACTCCCGTCCACTAATGACCATATTACAAACCATAATATCGTCTATCCATCGAGTAATATACCTTGCATATACAGCATACAGGTTTAAACAATTATCAAAAAATTAAACATCTACGCAACGTACTGTATAGAATGTTTATGAAATCTATGACAATATAGAATTAAGACAATCAATCGAAGTATATTGTTTGAAACGTGAGTTATTTTATTGTGTAAATATTCTAATTAACGCTGTAATGTTCACTTTTAATAGGTGGTACGTCTCCACTGGCGGAGATCACCACCGCTCCTATTACGGCTAAGCAGAGTAAACATTAGTCTTCCAGTTTGAAGGGTGTCGTATCTAGTGAAATTACTGTGGTAACGGGACTGAACACTCCATGCCTCAAGGATGTGATCACAATGTGGTGTAGTGCATATCATCCTAACTAGCGCCTCGTTAATATTTAATATTAGGTGAATATCTCGTTTATCCCATCGTGTACAAAATGTTGGAAGGTTATTTCGCGAAGGTTCAATAAACTAGTTTAGGCCTGTTCGAAAGTGGACAAGTCTGTATGTGTGTTGCAATGTCGCAGAGCCGCCCGGTGAATGTTAACGCAGCAGTGCCCCAGTTCGGACACGACAGTTTCTTTGTGTGATCGCATTACAATTTTAATATCTCCAAGACTTTGTCTTGTATTACAGATATCTTCAAGATATTATTAATATACTATATAGATATCCTACTTAACAAAGTTTCTTTTTAAACTACGAAACGATGAGACGAGCTGGACCTTCACCTGATGTTAATTGTGGTGATAGTTAGGATGTTATACACTGCACTAGATAGTGGTCGTCGCCTTGAGCTAAGCTAAGCGCTCTTTAATTCTGAATACGGTAACATTTACACAGTACTATTAGGTGGCAAAAATAGGCGTTCTGATGGTAACTATATAGACGTCCTCCGGCAACAGAGGACTTTGAATAACTTTGTAAATAATAATAAAAAAATAAAGATTTAATGGAGGCGCCGGGTATCGATCCCGGTACCTCTCGCATGCTAAGCGAGCGCTCTACCATCTGAGCTACGCCCCCTGTAATAAAGTAGTTAAATTTTTCTAAAACAAGTTACTTTTTAATACTGCAGTTTAATCAACTAAGGTAAGGCAGGGCTCTGTTGTCGATAATCGTTTAGTAAGGTAGCTCCTATCACTCCAGTCGAAAAGGAGTGAGTATACATAACAGGGGTAGCGAGACTTAATATATGTCTCAAGACGTCCAGCACATTGGGGTGCAGTGTACATCACGTTAACTAGCGCCACGTTGTAATCAGCGTATCAATTACCATTAGGTAAACGTAACCTTCGCCTCAACATTCGTCGTGTAATAAAAAATATATATTAAAAGGAATAACGGACAATATTTTTTTTATCCATTCCAAGTGATAACACACCTGCTCGTAACATACAGCACGTTGACACCGCCGTGAGACATAAGATTTTGGGTCTCGTTACCTCAGTAATTACAATAGCTACAGCGCCTTTAAAACCAGAAAATAGTGATATCGGTACACTACTGCTTGTTGGCAAAAATAGGGGCTGCGTTGGTACCTAGCTATGTGGTGATATAGGTAGTCATCTACCACCTACATAAAGTTGCCACCACGCTATATATATGAAGTTGATATCTTATACATTTTTCAAATCATATATATTAATAAACATCATTACTTAAATAACTTAGTATTATTTTTGAGATTAAATTTAAAATATTTTTTTAAAACTGTTTAAGGTATATTCAAAGATATGAGCATATCCTTCACAGGGGGCGTAGCTCAGATGGTAGAGCGCTCGCTTAGCATGCGAGAGGTACCGGGATCGATACCCGGCGCCTCCAATTCTTTTTTAATACTATTCATGTTATATTTTTAACTCTACATGTGAATAGGGAGAAAAATAGATGATTAAATATAAAAATTTAAAAGATTAGCAGTAACAGAGACCCTAGTTAAAGCGTTTACATAACACCGGAATACTTCTATTATATTTTGTAAAATTGAAACTGGGCATCAAGATAATATAGAGAAGTATGGATATACTTATTTGCATAAGAAGCAAATGATCCCGATTATATGATCATTCGTGTTAAAAAACAATTTTTTTTAATCGTTCAGAAATTATTCTCGATTTTGCAACTATAAATAATATCGATTATGAAATATAAATAACTGGCATTAGGAAATAAAATTAGAAAAAAAATTCTGTTAAATTTATTAAACTTTTTCACTTTATTTTCTTCTCTTACAGTAGTGTAACATAATAAATACGTATATATAATTACACACATATATACGATTTTTTAATTTATATATTGTATATGAAATTGTCATGGTCGCTATCTCAGACGTAGAGAGAGGTAGCGCGTTAAATTAACATTTGTACCTGTATTGTTTTTTTCATATACACATTCACAGGGGGCGTAGCTCAGATGGTAGAGCGCTCGCTTAGCATGCGAGAGGTACCGGGATCGATACCCGGCGCCTCCAGAAATATAATTTTTATTAAACATAGTATATACTTGTAGAATTTATTCTTTATTTTTTTATTAAATTTATGCGGCTGTTGATGAGTGATCTTCCACGTATGTTATTTGAATAAAAAAAATTAGTACAAAGCAAAGCTACGAAGCAAGCACGACGTATGTTGTATGTGAGAATAAATGATATGCACATAACAATATGGTATTACATAGGATGTTTATACTGCACCATTGTACTCTTCGCTTTCTACCTCAAGACGTATAGTGGTACATTGCTATTATAAAATGTCGAAACATTGTCTAGAAGCTAAAGTAGGCTGTGTGCTGATGTTACATAGGCATCAGTGTAATTGATATCTTTAAAAACATTTATAATTATTAATAACGAATACATTTGAATCACTGGTAGTAAGTCTTTGTTACTGGAGACCGTTTAGATAGGTCACCACAGCTCCTATTTCTACCGCCAAACAGTAATGTGAAACATCAATGTATTCCCAACTGAAGCGAGTTGAGGCTACTGAAATTACTGGGGTAATGAGATTTATCGTCGTATGTCTCAAAGCGACGAGCGCAAGCACATAATAATTAATAATAACTTACCACCATGAATACACATTCCACAACCGTCCTATCGATTTCTTCATCTTCCGCCTTGTTGGACAGAAGTCCGCTGATCATGTAGCACAGTTGAACAACCTATATAAAACAAAGAAGATACTTTAGGATGTTAGAGATAGTGGAAAGTGTATTTTACTTCACTTTTTAATTTCAGACATATATACATATATATATATCACGCCTCGTTCCCAATAGGGAAGGCCGAGACCATATCTCTCGCTTCCTTCACTTTGTCATACATGCTCGTCGGTTGCGAGTACTCTTGACCCGGCCTTTTTTTAGGACATCTTCGATTTGAAAGGAATATGTGCGACTAGGTCGGCCTGCACCGATTTTTCCGATCATTCTTACCTTCTTTCAACATGGCCGAACCATCTAAGCATCCCTTTCTCTATCTCTGTCACTACATCTTCAACCACGCCGCAGCGCTACCTTATCACAGTTCCTCACTTCTCTTTTTAGCCAGTGCAACATCCCTCCTCTAATCTTACCAATGCTATTAAGAAACATCTACATTGAACATTGTTATTGTTGTTTCGTCTATGTTGAGTCTATGAAATACATGATGTATATTTTCATTGCAAAGTAATAGTTATTTTTTATTCGTCGATGGTGTTTGATACGCCCGCCCATAATAACTGTGGTACTTGTTGCGATTACAAACACTACGCTATAAAGGGCTCGTCGCTTTGTTACATAAAATGTTGTCTCGTTACCGCAGTAACATCACTAGCTATAGCGTCCTTTACATAGGAACACATTAAGGTTTCTACACCAGTATGTGGAGGCAGCAATAGGCGCTGTGATGGTATCTAGACGGTCTCCGGCAACAGAAATCTACTACCTGTAACCATATTAACAATACTTTCTTCGACCAGCAATAAAATTATTATATATACTTGTTTTCATTTATTAATACAGGCAAGATATTTCCATCTAGGTTTATAAATTAACAGCCCTATTGTTCCTACAACTGGGATTCAAGGTCTTCATTGACGAAGACAAACCCTTTATCCAGAAGATTGTAACAATGCTCACCAAATTGAGTGGTGTTTGCGGCACGATGGTAGTCAAAGGCGTCTGCTGCTGCAGGCCGAACATTCCGTAGACGATGTAGTTGATGGCGCCCGGGACGTAATGGTCGAACAGTCCGTCCAGCTGCTCGCGCTCTTCTTCGTTGGTGCGCCCGCGCAGCCATCTAAACACAATCAGTAAGGATATAGTAATGAGTTTCCTAATAAGTACTCATTATCATAGTAGGTAGATCTTTGTTACTAGAGACTGTAGTTAGGTAGCACTTCAGCTTCCATTTATGCCTACAAACAGCAGTATGCAAACGAACTCAGTTCCGGTTTGAAAGCGTTGTTATTACTAAAATTACTGGGGTAGTGAGACACCATCTTATGTGTTTAATCGAGAACAATCACCATCTGTTTTTATCTTTCATCTCGTTTGCGTCTCGTTCCCACGTTAAAAAGGGCAGATTTACTCTCATTATATCACTTCACAAATTTATAATAATTTTTTAATCATTATTAATGTAATGATGTTTAACTATGTTAATGAATGTTTCAAGATCAACTAGACCTTCTGTAATGAATAGAATACTTTTAATATGAGAAGTCGACTACACACCTGTCCCAATAAGGTTGATAACCCAAATTTTTCGGATCTACGAACACCATACCAGCACGGGATACAGTGGCTGGCGATGCGTAGTTGAGATCACCAACTTCAAAGAGCAGCGAACAGAATGGGGCAAGGCGGATCCTCTCCCCGTTGGCGAGGGTTAGCAATTTGTTGTCGTCCATTACCGAGTTCATGTTCTCTATCCACAGAGCGTCGACGTCGCCGTCGAACAGCGAGTAGCGTCGCTCATCTTTATTTTCTCCTTGCCTTAAAACAAATAAAGATTTTTGTACTTTTTTAAGAGTGCAAAAGGCAACGGGTAACCACTGCACTATATTCCCTAGTATTCAGCATAGAAAAGTCCAAAAAAAAAAGGACTGTATCACGCTGATCGCAAATCTTTACTAGTTGGAGAGGCACTTTAAGAAGAAGATACTTTTTTACTACATGAAAGAAATTTATTTAACGAATCTTTTCTACACTCAGAAATTAGTTCCAATATTATTTATTTTAAAATATTCCTGCATTGGTGTAACGTTATATTAGTTATTAGTACAGCATGACAATTGTAAACAGATTACAAGAACGAAAAAAAATAAATAAAGAGGAAATTTAAAATCAAAAAAGAGAATTCATGGAGGCGCCGGGTATCGATCCCGGTACCTCTCGCATGCTAAGCGAGCGCTCTACCATCTGAGCTACGCCCCCTACGTATTATGCTGTTGAATTTTGTAAATGCATACTAGTCACGTAAAGGTAAAAAGTAAAAGGCGACTGTTGTTTATTAAAGAACATAATATCTCACTCCCTCGTTCTTTTTAAATGTACGATGATATAGATGAGCTACCATGCTACATCTGAGATACGCCCTCTGATATATACTAAAATTAAAATAAGTATTAGATGCAGACATAAACAACTTTATACTTATGATATAAAACAATCAACATTCTTAAAACCTCAAAGAAAATATTTTTTAATTTTCTTAAAAATTAAAAAAAAATCTAGACTTTGGTGTAGCTGATATAGTGGTATTTGTTTAGAATTGATTTTAATGTGAAAGATAAACGAAAGGACTTTTTTGTACGTATACTGGCTAGAGCATAATACTAATAAAATGGTGTAAATTTATTTGTAATAAACAAAGAATACTAATTAAGTGATTGTGTAGACAATTGTTAACTAATTTTATAGTTAAAAATGACGTATATATAAGTTAGAATAGAAAATCCTCTACCTACTACTTGGACTAAGGCTTTTGTCCATCACAATGGCAAAGAGCGGGTTGGTGAATATCCCATGTCCACAAAAACTATTGTACTCACAGGTGTAAAATGTGTATGACAGCTTTAGATTGTCATTGCGACGCTATTTCACTTATATATTGAAGGAAAATAAAAAATAATCTTAAACGTCATGTAAAAATAAGTTATTATATCATTTACCTGTTCATTTCGCGGAATATCTTGGAATATAAACCGTCCGTCCAATCCCGAGTTACCGGATCAAGGATACCGTAAAGCTCAATCACTGAGCAAGCCTGAAATATATTACACTGTTTAGACAAATTTAAATTATAAAGTTAAATTGAGTAGTAGTTGGTAATACTCTTCAACGATACATTCGGCATACGTATAGGTAATGTTATTACTGGGGTAACGACACTCAAGATCTTGTTTCTCAAGGCGCGATCATAATGTTGTGTAGTGTCCATCATCTTAACTAGCGCCATTTGTTGTTACAGGCAGACGTATTACATACCATCAGTCGGTTTCTTAATTTCCTCAAATTAAAAAAATAAATAATGAACGTTCACATTTCGATATTTTGACTAGAAGAAGCGATTAGTATGATTTATATATTTTTATTAAGTCAATATAAATGAACATGGACTAACCTTTGGATTTACAACTGTGAGTTTAGTGGGCATGCCAAGGTCCGTCTGCGCTTTGACGAGGGTGTCCAGAATCACAGTTTTGCCACCCCCCGTTGGCCCCACCAGCATTGAGCAGTGCCGGGTCATCATTGTCTCGTACAGTTGTACCACTTTATCCACCTAACGGTAATTAGTTACTAATTACTTGTTTCCCTGGTAAGCTTGTTGAATAATTACTACTACTTTACTATCGCCACAAAATAGAATAAACTTATAGTTCATCCATATAACATACAATTCTGCCTTGTATTTTGTCCACTTCTATACGTATGACTTTCCAACTGATTTCCAACGCGACACAGATGTACTAAGAATCGTTTGAGGGAAATTAATATTTTTATATTTAAATTAATATATATTTTCTTAAACTTTATTGGCATCTGATTGAAAATATTAGTAAATCTTTCACCGGGGGCGTAGCTCAGATGGTAGAGCGCTCGCTTAGCATGCGAGAGGTACCGGGATCGATACCCGGCGCCTCCAGTTTTTTTTTTCCACGGAAAATTGGTTTTTTTTTTTATTACTCATTAGTTATACTTTATTAAAAAAAATTCTGGATTATATTAATCCATTCGGTTTTTTTACAACACGCTGATAGTACACTGGTAATGCGACGATTAATATTAAACATGTACTTGTTATTAAATGATTTTATTATTCAGCATATATATATATATATTAGAATTTCTCTATTTTCATATAGTAAGTCGCATGTTCTAATAGTTTTAATAGTGCCAATCAATTTTACGATCCGATCCAGCTTTTTGTCTTAAGCTTTAACTCACTCAATATGTCAAGATCATCACCAACATTATCAGCCTGCAGACGCAAGTATAGCAAGCATAACCCATAGTATAAAATTTATATAATCATTTCGTATTACCAATCTACTGAATTAACTAATTTTCCTGTAATGGAACTGCGAACTGAGTCTTACTTGATGGGGCATCACGATATAGCCGCCCCTTTCAAGTACTGCTACAACAGCAGCATTGAATTCCGGATAACCGACACGGGGACACTCCAGCCCGGGGAACAGATCCTTAATTAAACCCAGAAATAGCGGCACGTCTTCGAATACAAACTTCGGGTGGTTCATATCTCTGTAAACCAGGATAACATTTTTTCCAATAGCATAGGCTATTTATAGTTAAGGTATAGGCTTTTTTCCCATCATGATCCTTTTCGATGCTGACAGAGTTGATTAGGTATTTATGTATATAATTGCCTTTTAAATGTAATCAAATACGATTAATAAAATATTTATGAAGTGATCCTAATAGAAACTGACATCAATGGCTTTAAGGTAAACCTAATAATAAAATATTAAAGTTTGCTCTGATATTCATATGACTTAGTGATGTAATACCTCAGCGCCCTCATAAGCACCATGATCTCGCTGAGACCCGGTGAGTCTCTGCGCAGTTTGCCCGCCATGCGCAGTACAGCGGTCAGCGCGCGCAAGCCCCAATCGTAATGAGACTGCTTCGACAGCTGTTCTCGCGCAACTTTGTACAGAACCGTCATCTTCTTCGCTAACACCTGTCATAAAATATTTTGTACTGTAAAGTGAAAAAACATTATAGCTAAGTGTTTGTATTTTCGGGTGAGTAAGTAGTATAGTAACGACATGGTTACTATGTTTAAAAATTACTCACAAAAACTATGTTCTCCTTTTCGCTTTAAAGGAACTTACTTTTATTTGAGAGTTAATAGATGCATCATACTTTAATATATAATAGTTAGATAAAAACCTTTGTAATACATAGTCCTAAAAATGTTCTGAATAGTTTTTAATAGGAAATTTTTCAATAAATCTTAGATATGTAAATAAACAAAGACAAGAGACATAAAAACTTTCTTATGTAAATTTTTTGACAAGGACGGTTTTGGATAAGTTAATAACTCTTTTAATAAACAAAACATTCAAAAGGGCTGATCTTCATTAACCTAGCTTTAATATAATAATCCTTAATAAAATCTAATTAATTTTTACATAACTTTTATGTAAAAAACATGTAAATAAAGCAGAAGTCGGAAAAGATTGCACGCTCGAGATACTCTGTTGTTCATAAGTTGACAGTCTGAACACAAAGCAGTTATGGACAGAGATTTTAAATAGAAGTAATTAGCAATAAGCGTCCGAAAAAACCCTAACTATCATTTAAAGGTTAAAATAAGGTAATAAAAAATTAATTAACAGTGAAGTTAGGGTACGTTTATAAAGTACAGAGTTTGTTGTACTCACTTTAGCGGTTAGAAAGCCGTCAGAGAACAGTGATATCTGGCATATCATTTCGAGATCCGGCAGAATGCAGACGACTGGGCGGAACAACGCCTTCACCGACTCGGGCAGTTCAGTGCGGCCGGCGTAACCTGGGTTCATTGTTATGAAGATGCCGACTTTACTGTCCATTGCAATCTCCTGCCCTTCGAACTGGAACAGGAACGAAACTTTAAAACTTAAGTCTATTCTTATATCGACTTCTAGTCTACAATTACATTTGGGGCAAGATTACCGTAAATCTCTTCAGTTTCATGAGTAAAGCGCTGCGGATGCACTGCAACTGAGTTGATATCACCGACAACACTGACACGTCAATTCTGTTGAATTCATCGAAGCAGCCCCACGCGCCGCATTGGCATAACCCGGCTAAGATTTGTCCTACTGCACGGAAGTCCATACCCTCACCGCAGTTTGTCACCACGCAAAGAAGTCCTAGAGCTTTTGCCAAGTCTTTTGTGGTTTCTGTTTTACCAGTGCCGGCTGGTCCTGGCGATAGGCAATTAAAAATTGTGAAAACAGATTAATATGTGGTGTTGTCTATGTTGCCGGAGACCGTCTAGGTGGATTTTTCTCTCTCTCAACTTTCTGCCCGACGAAAAGTAGTGTGCAAACATTACTTGGTAAATGAAGTGCTATGTAGATATCTAAAATTGTTGGGGTAACGAGACATCTGTCTCATGGTAACTTGGAGCGTGTATTACCCTAACTAGCGCTACTAAATATTGTATCTAACTACTAATACTGTATCTGCTACCACTTTCATTTAGAAAAGAATTAAAAAAAAAAGAAACACACTTAAGGACGTGACAATTTTTTACGTATCATGGCATTATTTTCTTATTTAGAAAAAAAAAAATAAAGCAATGTTTTCATAAACAAATTTTCAATGATACAGTGGCTAATCCCTTGCTCAGTAAGTATGGTTTGTTCTGGGGCCATATGTTGTGGTCTTTGATTAGTGGGGGGGTATTTTCCATACACCATACATCAATCTCGTATTAAAAATCGGGGTCATTAATAGCATTACAGTATTATGTCTATCAATATAGGAGAGCTAAAAACAGGCCGAGCATCTTGTACCAACAACAGTCTCATTGTTACTTACCCCCATGCGAATTTGAGATGAAACCTTAGCCCTATTGTTGATAAAAAATAAGATAAATCATAGCCTACATTAATGATTAAGTATTTATTGTTTCAAATACCTGCGGGTGCTCCGCCGAGCTGCATTGTGAGTGCCTGCGTAATTGTGAGGTAGATGCGATCCGTCAACGGCGTGATTACGAGGCGGCCGTTTAACCCCATGTACTCGTAACCGTACTCGAATAACCCTGTAATTACAAAACTGTCTCATCGCTGAAATAAAGCATGAGACTATTTTAAATGAAAAAAAAAATCATTGTATAAAAAAAATTAACCACATACAAGTTATGAGTTCTTTTTTAAAATCTTTTTTAAAATATTAAAAAAAAAGTGATCCACAGGATTGAAATTATAAATTTACTAGTCCATGCGTTCATAAAGTTTGGCAACCGCTGGTGTATAATATGGTAACAAGCTCCACATGTGCAGGCGTATCATTTACAGTTTAGTAAAAGTTTTACTCATCTCGCCGTTTCATGGAATGAAAAAGAATGGTAACGTATGAGAATTTTATTTTTATCATTTAACCACGATACCAGTGCATTGCCGTATCCACAGGTTGTCATCCCGCTTGAGCCAGTAGAAGCGGAGCTGACTCTCCCACTGGAAGGCGGAGCCCTCAGTCACGTTGTCGCGGACGAAACCCTCGATAATGTCGCGCGCGTGCACGTCGATGGTTGTGATTGTGCGGAACTTCAGACGGTCGTTCGACGACAATTCTAAATGTTAATATTTATCCTCTATATTAATAATTTACAGAAATTAATAAATTTTTTTTGTTCTATAAATCTAATAAAAGTCGTTGAAAATAATCTCTTATAACCTGACGCTTTTATGTCTTTATTATAGATGAATTTAGTTATTTTTTTTATTTATTTCTTTGTATGTTTGTATATACTGAAAGGGAACCCACTGAATACGAGCAACGCGGGACCAATCGATATAGAGTTCTTTGGGAAAGGCCTATGTCCAAAAGTGGACATCTATCGGCCGATGTGATACACAGATAGACATTGAAAAAAATATATACAAAAATGTTTTCGTTTTTAATATCATATTTTGCTTAAATTAAACTTAATTATTTCTGTCTTGATTAAAAGAAAAGCTGTTTGTAATTCCTTTAATCACCAACACAAAATTCATTTCCTTCTTCATTGTTACACTCTTGGCATAACGGTTATGTGGAAGACTTTACAGGCCGTCGTCATTCTTTGCGCATTGTAGCGCAGTATTAATTTAACGCAATACACGTGTACACAATAAATATTATAGTAATTAAACATACTTTTTGAAAACGACAGTAATATTAGCAAAATTATCAGTTTTCTTTTTGTAATGAGAAACAGCTCAAACGTACCTTGTCTGACTTTGACGACGAGCCCGTCCAGCTGCTGGTTCTGCTGCGCGAGATGTTCCTTCATGGCGCGTTTGTTACCCTTGCGTATGCGCGTGAACGTCTCCTCCGTCTCCGCCGTCCACCACACCCCATTCGCAGCGAGGCACACCATGCCCTGATACTCCATTATCCAATCCGTCCTGATACGTCACGATATAGTTCTAATAACACTTTCGAAATTATATTAAACGGCCCTCTTCATGTTTCCACTGTTGCATCTCATGAGGAGAGTCAAAGCCATTTATGTATCATGATGGTCAAGTGCAGGGTGTTATATTTCCAAAAAAGCTGCTCTCAGAGAATGTAAATTATCGCTGCTTTGTAAACAATGCTATCATGCCTACGCGATAGCTATATCTGTACCTATTACGACCAAATTATGTCATTTTATATATCTATATAAAATGACATATTATATATAAATCTAGAATTAAATACAAAACGTTCTTAATAATATATCTAAAATAGAATTCCTCTCTCATATAATTTTTAATTTATTAATGTATATACCTAGGAACATTCCAGTTCTTTCCGTAGTAAAATATAGCTTTCTTGGTTATGAATTTATTGGTACGACGCATCTCAGCCAGGACCAAATTCATCCAATCTTCAACTCTACCCTCCGTGTACACGACGCTTCTAAAGTCCATAATCTACAAATAAAACGAGTGATAATCATATCTTACATTTTCACATATACAGGTACAGTTTTTGAATAAATATCTCATATCTGTTTAAATATTTTTTTTCATTTAAGATTCAACTTGAATTGTCTATTATAATAGATTTAACATAGTTATCGGTAATTCTTAAGACTACTTAGATATGAAATATTACGGTGTTCTGGTTTAGGAGCCTTAATAATTAGTGAAATTAAAGCAACGAGACTTAACGGGTAAGTCTCTTGGATTGTTTATGTTGTAAGTAATCTTTGCGACACTACCTCTCCTTCTGCGGATATCATCTTCGCCGCCACTGGACGATTGGTGTGGTCGACATATAGATCTAAGGCGCGAATGTTGTCGAACATCTGAAAATATAACGATATTAAACCTGATAAATATCAACATTCAAAATAAGTATTCCCATCTACAGAATAGTAACATATTAAAATTTTTATGAAAGTAACATTTCGAAATATTTGATTTTCATTAAAAAGAGTCGTTAAAGTAACTTTGTTAAGGATACATGTACTTATAAGTTCAAAATTCTTGTTTTTTGGTCTTTTGAAAATTATATTGTTTTCGTGAAATGAAAAATTTACGATACACATGATATATTTGCATCATTGTCATAGTAACCGATGGACGTTCACTTCAGATTCAGAGATTTCTAGATGTTACAACTTAAGCCCTTAGGTAGTTACCCGGAGACAGATAACAATAAGTTCATGTAAAATTTCTTCACCTTGATCATGTGCTCCTGAACACAACTGCATTCACTGCTACCAAGAATCGAAAGCAATTCGTCTGTTGATATGAAGAAAAATCTTGGAAAGATGCGTCGCTTAGAGTCTAGATAATCGTTAAGAGATTTTTGACATCTGAAAATTAATAAAAATTGTTTAATATAAGAGATATTGAAGATGTTTTCGGGTATTATTGCCGCCAAAATTTATAAGACTATAATCCAGCCAAGAGTCGAGTAATGTATGACCTGCGGGTCACAAAGTGATTCATTTGAATATTTTAAAGTGATATATTTAGTTCCAAATCATTAAGTATAATATATTACATTATATTAGCCTAAATACTAAAAATATCTTTAACCGAACTTCCTTTTAATACTTAAATTTTGATTAACTTTCACCAGCGGCCAAAAAAGGTAGCCGAGATTTCCTTTAGAACTTACTACATTAGAGAGAAGAATCTTACTTCTGTAGTCCGAGTCCTAAATTGACAAATTCTTCTAATCTTCCGCTTATAGTGCAACAGTCCACTACGTTCAATCTCTTAGCAGTGTCTAACATAATCTAAAAACCGAGTGATACAAACATGAAGTGATTATCACAAAAGGAAATATAATGTTGGATATAGATCTCTAAAGAATTATTTTATCTGGCAATGTTAGCCACATTTAAACAGAATATCTCTGACTCTCATATGTGCAAAGCGCTGCTGTAATAGCGGCAGATTACCCATATGTAGGTGGTGCAATTGCTATCCTAGACGGGTTTAAAAAAACCAGTCCACTCCTGTAACTTTCATTAAATCATCGGATCACTTATTACCACTACTTTTATGGATATAATGTATAACAACATTTATAAAAGGCATACAAAGGCGTAGTGTTTAGTAATTTGCATACAGTTTATGACGATAAATAAAAAAAGTTGTATATGACCTTTCTGAAGGACTTATCAATGTCATCAAATTTCTTAGCTTCGTCCGGCAGTTGTGTGCGTATGTCACCTCCGACAAATATGCCCTCCAAATACAGCCACTTGCGCTGCGTTGCCATCCATTCCTCTATTATTTCCGATATAAGGGACAAACGACGCTCCCATGTTTGCACCACTGACAGGAACGGACCAATAAATCTATAAAACAAATATTAAAAAATTATATGTAAATTTTATGCACAATATATAAACACAAGCTTTTATCAACGAAATTTTCGTTTTAACCAAATTTGTACTAATTATATTGAAAATTGTGACTAAAAGACCTGCACTACGGACTGGTAGTCTAATAAATATTGAAATGTACGTTAAGGGTAAGCTAACCGGTTAGTCTCGCTGGAAATCTATGTAGGAAGCCTTAAATGTAGTCAACATCTAATAGATGATATTTGAATAATACTAACTGCGAAGCGGCCATTCCCTGCAGGGTCATGGCATCATCATCCAGCTTCACGACGATTTCGTCGCACGGGTTGAGCGTGTAGCCGCGGTCTTCCCCGCGGGCCGTGTGTCGCGAAACCGAGAACATTATACTCGCCCACGCCTCCTGAACCTCCTTTACGCCGCGCTCTATCGCCAACTCCTGGTCATGTTTTTAATACAAAATTTATCCGCATATTATTATGCCGATCGTGATACGAGGCAAATCAATACACTTAAATGTAGATATAATCATATTTTTGTGACATGATTTTCTTACCCTCATTTATGTTCGACAGTGTCAAAACAATTACGACTTTACACCTTTAACATTTTTCATTAAATGTTAGTTTTTTTTTTATAAATAACAGAAAGAATCATTATAATAATCAGCCCTTATATATCCACTGTTTTACATAGGCGTTCCTCAATACCTTTCATTAGATACAGTCCTCAATACAACTATGGTTCCCACATTCTATTCGAAATTCCATATTCACACCACTCAAACTCTTCAATTGCTAAACCGCATGCCTAATACTCTACAATGGTTACAGAAAGTAAGCTTAATGATTAATTACTTTAATAGTTTGAAACATTTACGTAGTTATAAATAACAACGTACTTTTATTGCGTGATTGACGATCTCCTCGGCGACGTCCTGATATTTGTGCAGTTCCATTGCGAACATATTCTCTAAAGTGAAACGCTCCGGCGACATATCGAAGTCCTGTCCTGAAATTAAATCGAAAAATAAAGTATTTTTATCTCTAGTCGTTTTGATACTTAAGATGTTTAGTATTGTTACGTTCGTAACGTAATAAATTTTTTTTTCAAAATTTAAAAAAGTTGAAAAACATACTGTACGGAAGTTTTTACAGTATTACAGTGTATGAAACAGATTTAAAAATTACTTAAGAGATTATGTTTAATATGTTACCAGTTTTCAACATTAATTCTTTCCAATGACGCTCGCGCATAGCTTCGTTCTTTAACGACACCATCAGAGGTACAACTCCCTTGAACTGCTTCATTTTTAGGTCAAGCATCAAACCCACAGGAGACAGACGGGCAACTTTTGGTAGTTTACTACACAAATAATAAGTGATAAATTAAGAGTTAATTTCTAATAATTTATGTATAATATAAGATGTTTTAAATTGTTTAGTTACACAAGGTTGTGATTAAACTAGCAGGACGTTTACCTTGTGGTTACCGTAGTGACAAGAGGTAAAGGAAAAGATATTTATATAACAGTAAAGTGATCTAACATCTGGAGGCGTGAACACTTTAATAATTTTTCTTGAAACCAGAACACAGTAATGTTTATATCCTTCTGTATAACATAGAAAGAAGCCCTGCTTTAGTATCAAAAAGATAAAAAAATTACAAAATTTGCTAATTATAAACAAAAAACTATACGATTTTATTTCTGAAAAATTTACCGATATTCTTTAAAGAACTGTTCAATGCCATCGACCAAAGCCTGTGGGTTCAAATTAACCCACAAAGTCTTCGCCCACAGTTCCCTGGCGTTCTTCTGCGCTTTGTAAATCTTGTACACTAGATCCATAGCTTCAAAATCGGTTTTAGCTCGGTTGAAATTGGAAAAGTCAGCAAGAGCATTATCAAACAGTTGTTCAGCTGCCTGAAGGTTTTTCTTACGTGACTCTAATTCCTCGAAATATTTCACATATTCCTGTAATAATAGTCATTGGTGTCAATATGTACCCTATATTTTCTAGAAAAGAGAATGATAGCTGTTGAGATGTATCGTTGGAGGATATTAAAAATAAACTGCAAATAAATAGAAACTATATAAGAGTGGATATAGTTGGGGTGTAAAAAGTTCTTTTAATACTTTCAATTAAGAACAAAAGAGTAATGATACGTGATATGTTACCATGACTTTTTAAACACCATGAAAAAAAGGAGAATGGAGAAAAAAGAAAGATCAAGCAAAACGTGAAGTAAAAATCGAGAAACCTAGCAGATGAAAAATGCTCTACTGAAGATAGCAATTCTCTTAAATGGTGTAGATAGACATAAACATCATTATAGAAATAAAATCTAAATATCCTTTTAGTGCATCGAGTGGAAATCTTTGTGGGATGCTAATGTTCTAAAGTAAACTTCTGACGGTCGATGATGATGATGATGATTCTACTCGTACTACTGCAATATAACGTTGATATCTGACGTGGATATCTGAACCAGCAACATATTGTTATAGGCAGGCAAATGGTACTATCGGAAAAATATAAATAATAATTTACCTCCATTAACACCAACCCCTTATCCATATCATCTCCGACAGACCCAGGTCCTTCGGCATCGAATTTCTCCACGAACTCATCCAGTTCTTTGAGGAAATTTGATATTTCTGCTACGTTTAGCTTCGAAAACTTGTCTTTTGTTTGCTCTAACGTATTGCCGCGGAAAATTGATGACTGGTAGAGAGTACCCCACGCGGACTCAAGGCTTTTAGCAAAGCTGAGATCATCATCGGATACCTGTAACAATTAATGTCAATTTCACACTGAACTTTTAGCAATCATTTAATTCTATTGGATTTGAACGCGATTATGTTCAACAGCAATTTCAAATAAAATAACTAAAAAAAAATTATACATTTAAAGTTTATAGTTGCTTTCTATCTAAAAAAAAATTAAAGAATTTTATAGTTTTATTTTCATCATCATCATTTTATCACTGTCTTCCATTAACCTGATCAAAAATCTACCTAATAGAATAACATTAATTCTTTAAGTTTATTTTAAAGAAAGATAATAGATAATAACGGGGGCGTGGATGAAAATGCGTACTCATTCATATTACTCCGACTCTTAAGTAATGGGCTCAGTACAGCAACGGTGTTATGGAGACGTATTTCCAGTATAATGGTGGTAGCCAGCCACTTAAGTTGGAAAAACTCAAATCGCAAAGCAAAACCAACATGTGACTCAGAATAACAGGGGATCTCCGAGCTATAAAGCGAACGGGTAGTCATAGCGCCATGATATAGTTATCGTGGCGAGAGTAGGTTAGCATGGTACAGTTATAGTGAAAAGGGAGTAATAAGTATTTACCTCAATATCGTGTTTTCTCAGCATGTGGAAGATCTCCTGCATCCCTCTATACTTTACTTCAGCGGTTATGGTCATCGCTTGCACTAGTGTGATGGTTGCCATTACCAGCTTAAAGTCCTCTAGCCCTTTTATATTTATGTTCATTGACATGCGAAGAGACTGCGACAAAAATAAACCTTATGTACAATGAACAACATTGTTAATATCATTTTAAAAATTTTGTCCTACTGTGTTCTAGTGTGAAGGTTGCATTAGCTAGTGAGATTACTAGAGTAACGAGAATTATCGTCCTGTCTTACGGCGATTGCAACTGTGTAGTGTAGTATCATTTAACTATCACCATTGTTGTTATGGGTGGATGTAACACTTAAAATCAAGTGCATAGCAAACATTTCAGTCATAAAAAAATGATGTCAAGACCAGCAGTAGTAATAAGTGCTTTCGCGAGAAAATTAAGAAAGCTTCAGCGCAAATATGACTAGTATTTTACTAAAAAAAAGATACGATATGAGGAAATATTTATTATTGAATATATCGTACCGCATACCTCAATTTGGTTCTTAAGATCGTACATATTCGTTCTAGTTTTAGTCGCCAAGCACTGTCCTAGAATATTTTTCCATTCAAGGGCGTGATTCTGTATCTGCTTTATAATCGGACGCAAGTTGACACGTATTGCACCAACGTCTACGAACTTCACGTGAGCGTCAAGGTCCGCTATGATGTCCTCGAAGAAGAAAAACTTCTCATCATATTTATGTATCTGATCGTTTTTCTGAGTGTACTTATCGCAGGAGAGCTGTTTATCGAAGGCCCACAGATGTTGGTATTTTTGCCATCTATATAAAATTATACGATCAAATTAGATCACCATTATTCGTTTAAAGGAGATAACAAGTTTTAATTATGTGCTAAGGTCATAATAATTTGGCGGTCATTACAATTTTGCAAAGCATACCATGTCACCATTTTTAACAGATACAACGGCTACAGTACACTTCATACCGAAGTACAATATTGTTATATAAACACTACTGCTAGGCGATAAAAATAGACTCTTTCATGGTATTTACCCAGACTATTTCGGGCTAAAGATTCTCATTAATACCAATGTATAACTCAATCCACAGTTCCACCGTTCCGTCGTCCGGACCTTCTTTCCTTTTTACCAACAGGATCAATTTATTTGTTATATTTTTATACCATTTAACAATTTCTCTTGTAATTTATAATATGCAATGATGGCTTCCTGTTTTTTTCAAACATATAATTTACTTACTTCTGTATGTATATGTAAATATCCTGTGTAACCCTGTACATAGTATCCTGGAGAAGAATCGTGATGTCGTTTATGGAGGCGACACGCAAGATGTCTTCAAAGTACGAGAAAACGTAGTATTCGTTGCCGGTCGCTTCCGCGATGCGTTGCGGCGGGCACGGTATGCAAGTATTCCTCATCCAGCGCGGGAATGCGGTGAGCCTGTCCGCATGCCGATTTTTTTTACTTTATGAATGTAACAATGAGTGAAAATTGCAGTACCTGATTGCTACTGATACGTCTGCCTATTATAAAGTGGTAGTAGTTTAGAAGTAGAGTATTAAGTAGCGTTATTACAGTAATATTATTTGATACAATGGCTTCTAGAGTTCAAGAATGTTTACACAACATAGTTAATGCGCGGGAACACGATCCTAGACGGTCTCAGGAAACAATAGAGAACTAGTACGAAAAACATTCACCTGTTAAGGAAATGTTTAATATCGTAGCCCAATATGTTGCAAACTTCGGCTGAAGTTGGACGTATGGTGATATCCGGAGGCACAAGGACAGCGTCCACTTGGAACAAAGCGTGCTTCTCACCTAACAACTCTTCGAATTGCTGCATGTTCTCGAGTGTCAGCCTGTAGATGGTAACTAAATATAATACAAAGCATATATATATATGTACATTTTATTTTTTAGTAAAATTAAAAAAAAAATATATAAAGTGCATTAAGGTCTATGGTGTTTGTAATCATGAAGATAGATTTTATAGTAAGTAGATTAAATTAAATATTTATATAGTTCTCTGATTATGTCTTTCTTTACTAACCTGATCAGACATTTAAAAATCTTTTGCTCCCAGTAAGAATAGTAAGCGGCCATAACGGAAGACTTGCCGGAGCTAGTGCCAAGTATAAGGTACTCCAGCTTCATCAAAATGGGTCCGATGCGTTCGTATAGGCGAGACAGTCCAGCCATGCGACAGTTTCGTTCGTTTTCAACTTCAACAAAAAATGCCTGCACACAAAATCTTTTCATAGAATTTATAACAATTAAAGAGACCTTGTAGTTCCATTGCCTGTGTCATATACAAAAACTAAAAAATGTCGTTTCTTATTTAGATAAGTTGCCAAAGTTGAGTTTATAAGCTGATTATGACTGCTTAAACGTTGTTCACAAGTACTTATAGTGATAAAAATCAGTTATCGTTTACATTATAAGTCCCTGTGTTTCCTAAAGCGTGCTATGACTCACTTTTGCATACATTACAGGCTTACAGAGGCCATCAATATATGTATATGTGCGTAAGGGGTAAGGTAATTTATTTTGTAAGAGATGAGTTGGACATTTACCTGATGGTCAGTAATATGTCTGCCAATAACAATGAAATAGTTACGATGTCGTATGATGAAGTAGGCGCCTTGAGTAATAAGATGTTAATTTCTACTACTGTTTGTCTTCCTATCGCCTGTTTCATTTCAATTAATAAATAGAACATTACCTTGCAAGGATAAATCCACGTAGGGTCACTCTCTTTAGTTTCTGGATTTACATAATCTTCAGGTTTCATTATAGGAAATAGATCGAACAGTTCCAGTTGATCGATCAAAGCCTGTATCTCCTTTTCGACTAACTTTAGCTGTTTATGCACCGCTTGCAAAGAATTTTGACCTGAGATGAACGAAAGTGGATGTTATATCAAGCTATAAATTATTTAGTACATACAAGTGGAATGTAGATTTAAAACGAATAAAACTCAACAACTCTTTACTGGGACTCAGTGCCATCCTTCACAAGGAGAAAGCCAAGGCATTTATGCATCACATTTTGCTAAATGCGGATGGTTAAACGTTACATATCCCAAGTTATATAAGTTTATAGATCCATACGTCAAATTTAGGTCGTATACATTTCCTCAGCGTTTTAGTTTACTGTAAGCTCACAGCTTAATAGGGATTGAAATCACGCCACTTTGAGATGTGCAACGCGTACTGAGCTATCGCGGTTTCCAATGTAGACTTAAGGAAGAATAAATCGGTAGGGTTTATTAAATGATGTTTATAAAGTTAAAAAGGAATAGGCAAAGCAAAATTTTACTCTTTTTGAAACTTGTACTACATCTTTACGGAGAAAAATTGAAGGCGGAAAGCCTTACTACGAACCAAAGTACAAAATATTTGACAAACCCATTCAATACTCCTCAATATTACAAGATAAGCGGTTAGTCACCGCACCACGGAAGCAAATGAATATTCAATAATAATAATAACAAAGAAACCTTTTGTGATATCCGTTATGTAGTCATTAATACCCAGCGCGTTCCACGTGATCCTCGTGAGGCCGGGTAGTATGTGCCGTTCCATATCCAGCAAGTGCTTCTTCATAAGGTAAGTCTCAGACGGGCTGAGCGAGTGGCTACTGATGTTGTATCGGTGAATGACGATCTCCAGTGATTCCAGTTCGTAATAGAGCCGGGACTTTTGCATTGCCACGTCGCGAACGTTCGATGGGAGACGGAAACCTATATGCAGTTATAACATACCACAAATTCAATAATAGGCTAGATTTTAATGTAAAAATACAACACGATAATCTTTTCTTGTTATGTATTTTTTCATAAAACTAAGAGAACGAACGCCTGATGTTGAGCGGTCATAGCAATCTCTAGATGCCAGTGACATCAGAGGTATTACTAGCATTTTGCTGCATTATTTTTTAATAAAACTAACACACACTGAATTATACTACGACGATAAAAATAGAATGAGTAGTTAAAAATTTTGAAGATAAATAAATGCCAGGCTCGTACTGAGTGTGGTTCGAACGAACGACTCTTCAAGGTCTACTGTCCTACTGCCTTACTGTGCAAATATTGATTGTTTATATTGCCTCATATTGATATCTTACCTAATTGTTCCAAAAGTTCGGCCTCTTGAAAAACCGTAAAGATCTTTCGATTGAAATTAGGGTGAAATTCCAAGTCGTATTCCTGAATAAGTTTATGCACTGTTAAGTCACGCCAAGTGACGTCCGTCTGTAGAGAAAGAACAATATATCATATATAAAGTTATACAGTAATATCAAATAGGATTCAATACCGTAAATTGTATACGCAGCATTTAAGCAATTATATATTTATTGTTATCATATATAACATTTATTTAGATCTGTATTTCTTGACTACCACTGCAGCACAATAGTTGAACTTGTAATATGGATGTTCTTGTTTCGATTCCGAGGCATTTGATTAGTAAATTTTCCGCAATAACAGCATTACTGTAATCCGGCAAGTAACATATGAGAGCCAGAGTATTCTGGGCGATCGTATACCATCGCGATCATGTACCATTCACAACCTTGTATATTATTTAACATCATATGAATTAGAATCCTAGACAGCCCATTGTAGATAAAAAAAAAGTTAGTCCTGCATTCTTCATCGTATAGTTGAGAAAAAGTTTTTAATTTTTCTCTTGTAACTTAACACTAGATTACGCTGTTTAGGATATATATAAACGATATCTATATAGGTAAATAGATCATTTCAACGTATATAAACCTACCAGTCCTTCTTTTGCCAGCAGCGACACGGAGCTCGGCGAGCGAACGTTCTCATAATGCTGTCCCGGTATACGCATTAACATTACTGTAGCACATATAAAAATTATATAATTATAATTACTTTTTCACTTCTTTATAAATTTATTTTACACTGGTGGTAAGTGTCTCTGTTGATAAAGACCTTGTAAATAGGGAGAGTCTAATGGCGCTGATTAGGATTATATACCATTACAATACTCGCCACCTCGATTTAGAAGATATAAGTCTAATTACCCCAGTAATTTAATTTGCAACAAAACTTTTCTCTTCTTAATGGAACACAGTACGCACTACTGTTTAGCGAAAGAAATCGCGGCAGCATGTACAGCCGCAGACAGTCTTTAGCAATAGATATCTACCAACAGTAGAATTTATTCGTATATAAATATCGTGTAGCACATAAGAGCATAATCTTGAGATGCATATGCAAAGCAATGTTGTTATACTAACGTGCTTTATCCCTGCGTCTTTTATCAGCGATCTCCTTGTTGACCACGTCCATGGGTAACAATGAAGTTGCGGACATCTTTTTACCTTGCCCGCCACCCTTTGTTGGCATTACGTCTAGAAATCAATTTTAATCTTGTTTAAATTTATTTTGATGGGATACGAGTAATGTAGTACAAAAATCTCTAGTTTAATAAACTTGTATTAAAAATCTAGTGCAAAATTCGATATTGAAAATTTAAAAAAAAACTAATAACTAACTGACATTCTAAATTAACTGAACATAAATTTTAACAATCATTAATTATTTTCTATATAAAACTTACCTATTCCTTGTTTAAATTTAACGTGTAAAATATTCTTTTTCATCATATTATCAACAAAAAGGGAAGAGCTCTCCGCCCAGTCCTTGAATTTTGCGTCTTCATAATCCTTGACGAGCTTAGTGAACGCTTTATATTGACTGAAGGCTTCTTTCTTTTGTTCACTATCATTTAGTTCTGGCACCTAAAAAGGAAAACTAAATAGTTAATAGTTTTCTGTTGAAGATGATCATCAGAACCCTGAAATAGAGAATTTGTTAAAAATATATATAGATTAAGTTATATTAATGAGATATGAAATCAAAATTTTAAAAATAGTAAAGATATCCTTCACATACTAGGTTGACTAATAGAAAATGTCTATAGGCGTCAAGTACATCTACTGAATCCTAATTTAATGAGTACAATGAAGATTTCAAATAAAAAAAAAAATAACTGAAACCTTCCAAAGACAATAGGATTTCTTTAAAAATAATTGAAAAACTCAACGTCTAGTCACATTTATACTAAAAAACAAAGACACGTGAAATAAACACAATACATGTTCAATTGAAAAACAAAATTAAATAAAAAAAATATTTTTAACTTAAATTACTGCGACTAACGAGAGGTATGAATAATAAATGACTATACAATATATATACTATTATATATATTGTATAGTCATTATATTTATTGTTAAATTAGGACCGAAATACCTTTTGAAACTTCAAGACCAGTTGCTTCATCTTGATAAACAAAGCCCGCGCCCAGTATATGGCGCCAGCTACGGGCGGATGGTTTCGGAGCAATGGCGGATTCTTACGGAAACGCTGAAATTAACATTTTATTTAATTTTACGAAGCGAAGGAACGAGCAGGACCTGGTGATAAATAATGCCTAGTGTCTAGTGGCTCTAGTTATGACGATAAACAGTACACTACTACCACTACTACTACTTTACTGGTCGCTTTGAGACACAAGATGTTTAGTCTCGTTACCCTAATAATTCACTAGTTACAGCGACCTTCAAATCGGAATACAGTAAATTATGCATAGTACCGTTTGGCAGCTGAATTAGGCGCAACGGTAATCCTCTGTACAAGTTCTCGCCGTGTCAAGGTTAGGGCTCAGTGAGTTTTTCTCAGCTCCCATGGTCTCTGGGTTACGGATTCGAGGGAAACCGTTTCCCAGGTGACGATAAAGTGCCGGGAGGAGGTGGTTTGGAATGTTTTGGCGCGCCCTTACAGAGGTGGAAAGAGGGGGGGAGAGACCGGCGCTGAATGGTTCGCGTAGGTGTTCCTGTGAGCGAAAGGGTTTCTGTGGACCCACCGCACAACGACGAACGTGGAACATCGTAGAAGTTTTAGTCGGTGCATACCGACATAACTTGTCATTACCCCGGGAAAGCAGATATGTGAAAGTATTTCCCCCCGTAAAACAAAAAAAGGCCTGCGCCGGTAGTACCTGCCTAAACGGTCTCTCACAATAAAGACCTAATTACCATCAGCAAATAATATTTTGTAGTTAAATTATTTTTAATAAAGGTTTATAATTAAATTGATAATAAAATTAAAAAGAAGCAAAAATTAAATTATAAATACTATTAAAATTATTAGTTTTTTATCTAATTTATATATACTGAAAATAAAACCACTATCTGTTTAGTAATACCGTAAATTTATCGTCGACTGCTGTGATCTCTTTGATGAATTGACGCATTACCAAATCGAATTTAGTAGAAAGCTCTTTCCGAATAGATTCCCTCGTGTCAAACTCCAAAAATTTGAGCAGCACGTCTAAAGCCTCATCGGAATACCTGAATGTTTACAATCATAAATAAATACTTATAGTTTTTTCCTAAAATTTTTCCACCGACCAGAAAAATTTGGTCCGATTCTACATGATGTAAAATATGATTGGTGATATGGTCTTTGCGATCCTATCTAGATATTAACATTCATATTATAAATCTAACCTAATAATAGTTTGGCAAATATCTCCCTTCCGCCTTTTTGTCTTTTGAATTTCGCGGCTATGTACAAAGCGCTACAGAGCTCGTATCTGGCAATACTATACATAATTTGAAAGGTATTGACATAACCTACAAAACGACGCTATGCATAATTAGTTTGGATATTGCGTTCAACAGTTATAGACGTGTAAACATATAGTTCACTAACGCCGAAATTCGCGCTATTTTAAAGTTTTCCTTCGTTAAAGGCAAATCCGCTAGAGAAACGTTCCGTGAGATTAATGGTGTTTTGGGGGATGGTACTCTATCACTTCGAACCGCGGAGGAATGGTTTCGACGATTCAGAGCCGGTGAAAACGACACCATGGATAAGCCAGCCGGCGGAACACCTGTGACGACAAATACCGATCAAATCATGGACTACATCGAGTTAGACCGGCATGTGGCATCTCGTGACATCGCCCAGGAGATGGGAGTTAGTCACCAAACCATTTTAAACCATCTGCAGAAGGCTGGATACAAAAAAAAGCTTGATGTTTGGGTGCCGCATGATTTGACGCAAAAAAACCTTCTGGACCGAATCAACGCCTGCGATATGCTGCTGAAACGGAACGAACTCGACCCATTCTTGAAGCGGATGGTGACTGGCGACCAAAAATGGATCACATACGACAATATCAAGCGAAAACGGTCGTGGTCGAAGGCCGGTGAATCGTCCCAAACAGTGGCCAAGCCGGGATTGACGGCCAGGAAGGTTTTGCTGTGTGTTTGGTGGGATTGGAAGGGAATCGTCCACTATGAGCTGCTCCCATATGGCCAGACGCTTAATTCTACCATCTACTGCGAACAACTGGACCGCTTGAAGCAGGCGATCGACCAGAAGCGTTCAGAACTGGCCAACAGGAAAGGTGTAGTGTTCCACCAGGAAAACGCCAGACCACACACTTCGTTGATGACTCGTCAGAAGCTACGGGAGCTCGGATGGGAAGTTTTATCGCATCCACCATATAGCCCGGACATAGCGCCAAGTGATTACCACCTGTTCCTGTCCATGGTGAACGCCCTTGGTGGTGTAAATTGGAACTCAAAAGAGGCTTGTGAAAAGTGGCTGTCCGAGTTCTTCGCAAATAAGGAGGGGGGCTTCTACGAGGGAGGTATTATGAAGTTGCCGTCTAGATGGAAACAGATTATCGAACAAAACGGCGCATATTTGAACTAAATCCGATCACTGTAACACTTTTTATAAAGCATTGAATAAAGAGAAAAAAGCGGAAGGGAGATATTTGCCAAACTTATATTTTTGCCGTTTTATTAGTTGTAGGTCTCTGTTACCGGAAACCGACCAGGTAGGTACCGCCGCAACTCATATTTCTTCCACCAAATAGTAGTGTGAAAACATTACTGTGGTCAGGTTTGAACGGCGTTATAGTTAGAAAAAAATCCTAGAGTTACGGGACTTAACATCTTACGTCTGAAGGAGACGAGCGCAACGCGGTGCTGTCTATATTATTCTGACTAACGCCACTTTGTTACGGGCAGGTGTAACATTTGCCATCATGCGAAGTAGCGTTCAGTTTTAGCCCATTGTAGTAAAAAAAAGAACATTGATACGTCACCAGTTGCTAAACGGAACAGAACGGAATCCATAATGCTCACCTCAAATTACCAAAGCTTTGATTAATGTAATTCTTTGCTTCGTCCTCGAGGTAACGCACTTCCTTCCAGAAGTCACCCATGATGACGTCCCAGTTCTCTTTGTTGTCAAACACGAACACGCTGAAGTCGATGGTACGTATCGGGTACACGAGCCTATTGACGCGCTTGCGCACGTCGTCAATCTGCGTCGGGTCGCTGATTATCGATTTCAACTCCGCACCGAATATACGCTCGAAGTCTATCAGAACCTGATTAAAGTTAAATTTTTAATTAAGTCGGTTAGATCATGTTTTGTCGATTACATGAAACCTATGTCCGACAGTGGACGTCCATCAATTGAGATGATAAAGATGATTTCAAATATCTATAGTATTCTGAGCGTCTCTATTTCTGAGGAGATAAAAAAATACAATCCTTTAAGTTTGTTCTACTAAAGCTATTAGTTGAATAAACACCTGCACAATATCCCCCAAGTCTCGAGCCACCGTTCCTATGTAGTCCGTGGTGTTAAACAGCAGCGGCTGATCGAACTCCCAACGTGCGCCCTTCCCACTCAGCTCAATATTGCGTCGCGTTTCCTTATATAAGTTGTGCCACGTCTCCATTATATTCTGCCCGCACCGGGCGAGCGTCAGCACCTCTTCGTTTTTTTTGCTGTTACATATACATTTATTTGAAAACAATATTTTTCGTACTGGTATTAGGTACTCTGTTGCCGTTGTCATGAAAAGTCTTATCTACAATCAGGTAAACGACTCGCTTCTTTCGTGGCTTCGTCGTTTTAATAAAACATCTAATGTTCTAGAATTGAATGTCTTATTCTAGATGATATACATGTATTTGCATGCACAGAAATACTGTAATATATAATTATTAAAATGCACCCAAAATTATTTATGTTACTATCCAAACAAATGAATAATCAGGACTTACTCAAATAATTTGTGAACATCCAAAAATCTCTCTAATTTATTACTAAGACCCCATGAAATTCTAGACATGAGCGGCACCATTGTCTCGTCTGACCGGTAACCTTTTGACAGCACCCACACCATGAAAACGCTTTCCATTAACTCCGGCATTATTTCTAATACTTGCTGGAGTGGCGAGTCATCTTCTATGACCTAGAAAATATTTTTTTTTTAAGTTTTAACACTTTCAACAGTATAACATTATTGTACTTGCTTATTTTGAAAATTTAAAATTATGTTATAAAACCATTAATCAGTAGTTCATTAAATAAATATAGTTATTTTTTTTATTTGACGAAGCGACGAGATGACCAGAACGTTCACCATATGATGAGTGATACGATGGGCTATAGCAATATGGCGGTACCTATGATTTTGACGCTGCGGTGCTGTATACTTACATGTTTACATGGTTTCCGGTAATAGAGACTAGTATTATTGAAAAAAATACAGTGTTTGTATTAAAATTATTTAAAAACAAACTTACGTTAAAGAATCGGAGTAAGGTTGAGAGGAACTTCAAATTGTCGCCGGCGAGATTATATTGTTCGATAAGTCTCCCCTTGTAGTTAATGAAACTCTGTTAACACGCACAAACACACTGTATTTGTACAATATAAAAAAACAGCTTGATAATTTGCTTTAAAAGGAAACAAAAATGTTTTCCTAATACTGTTTGGCTTTTAAAGCAGGCTTTACGGTGGTGTCTAAATAGTCTCTCATAAAATGAAACTATAAAAAGTTAAAGTGATTTAAAATAGAGCATAATACACATTTAAATACCTTCATATAGGGTGATTTGACTTTCGCCAACATTGTCAATATTTTGACTACCATAGGCTGTTTCAACTGTTCCACTAGAAGTGACAGCTCAGCGTCTCGCTCACGCCAGTATTTGTACTCGGAAATTGGACCTTCACCTTCATGCGTCTGCAACCATACTTATAAATCTATGTATATTGGTTTACTTATATTTTGGTAGGAATCAAACCAGCGTCTCTGTCGGAGACGTTTAGAATAAGTACATATTATTACAGATTTTTAAATAAGAGGAGTTTTCTATTAGTTTTAGAATTTCTTCAAAGATGTACAGGTCAAATATAATTTTATAAAAGAAGTTAAAATACGTTTTACCCACTTTGCCCAAACAGGCGGTGATGGTATTATCGATATGTGTTTGCCACATGGTAACAGCCTCTTCCAGTTGCACGATCAGTTCAGGATCGACTAATTTCACTTCACGTTGTTCAGCAAGTAGCGGTATGTTTGGCATTGGCATTTGGATTTCACCTTCAATATGTTCTATAGTCCTATTATCAGAATTTTAAAGGTTGGTGGCAGTCTAGTCATCAATATTTTTACCTATTAATATTATTTTTATTATCAGCTAATAATTATTTTAGTGCTTTAATTTTTAAAGATAAATAGATAGAATAAACGTTTATGGAAGTACATATAATAGCCACAAAGATACAAATAAAAAGTGATTTTAAAACAGTGATACATAATCAAGAGATGAATGCAATTGAATAAAATGATACGAAAAGGTGTGGCAAAGTGGATTACACAATATCATAGAGGTAGCATTTGTACTTTTTTTATCACGCCGGATCTTGCAAAGATTCTTATTTTAAACTACCTTATTTATCAAATATTTATTTACCAATCAACGATCGAGATGAGCTCTTGTATGTCCTTAATGACTTCGTCCGATGTAGACTTTTGTTTGTCTTGCACATCGTCTGACTGCATTTGTTGTATCAACGTTGCAGAGTCCTGAAATTTAGAATAATTTTAAAGTTAATAATAAATCCTCTGTTTTCTGATAAAATTGCTTCAAAAGACACAGTAGCTAAAATTAGAGAAGTAATGCTAGGAGTTCAGCTCGAAAATATGAAACTAATGGTGGTAGGTCTCTGTTGCAGAGAACATTTATTTAGGTACAACCGTAGCGGCTATTTCTGCCGCGAAACAGCTGTATACAAACATTACCTGTTTCTGTTCGAAGGAAGTTATTTGTATTCGTCTAATACTTTTTTAATATTAAGTTTTCCATTTGTAACATATTCTTAGTACTTTATTGCAACGCCCCCCGTATTTTTAAAGCTTGTGTTAACTCGTGCAAAATATAGTTGATTATATATATTTTTATAGTGCAAAATATATATTTACTTATATTCAATTATTTGTTTTCTACAATAAATAAAATAAAAAGACATGTTGTGCTTCGGGAGCAGCAAGCACCACAATATTATGGGTAAGAATATCACTTACCATCAGGTGAACATCTTACTCATGCCGTTATTTCGTCGAATTAAAGTATTAATAGGCTAGTAATTTATACATCCGTCTTTTATACGTGCAGTAAAAATATCTGCAAATTATGATAAAAAAAAGTAAAACGTTTTGCTAATAAAAACAATATAAAAATAAACTAATATAACAATTACTCTTTAAAACAATTCATACAGAATATCTTTTGGGTTGAAGCAAAATATTTTATATTTGAAAAATTAATGAAAAACTGTAATAAATATTACTTACCGCGGTAATGATAGTATGTCTTGTCACAGTAGCAGCCGATGCGCTATGCATACTCTTTATTCTGAAAAACCAAACAACATTTTTTTATAAATAATCATATTTTCTACAAATGCCTATCTAGAAATTACCCCAGTGATTTCTAGATGTCACACCATTCCCAAGTAATGAGACTTAACTTCTCGTATCTTAATGCAACGAACACAATGTGGTGCATCATCCGATATTCATATGAACATCCTGCCTATTCTCATTGTTTCATTAAATGAATAACCTTCAACACTGTAATAAATAGTACCTCCTTTCAGCGTTTTCCCCTCTGGCAATATTCGACATCCTGCGGTAATCTGATGCACGCAGATAGTTAACCTAGAAAACATGAGGGCAATAAATATCAATAGGATTATTTATATAAAAGTAATTTCATAAAAAAATATGTCATCATGTAGCTGAAAGATATGTAACATCTTTAATCGTACCGTACAATATTATTGTATTCGAAGTTGAAGGACGCTGTTTGTAGCTAGTAAAAAAACTAACCAAACATTATTATTATCTTACATTATAATGTACAGATCACTTTCAACTCATGAACGTGTGGACCTACTTAATACTTCATTCCTTGTTTCGTTTTTAGCCTGAATTTAAATCCAGCAACACTTTGATCTCGCTTGATCATGTGTACTAAAATTATCTAACATAAAATCCTACTAATTTAGCCTACAAGACAACCGGATTTTCAAACAAATTCACTTACGACAGTCGCTTAAAGTTCTTTAACATGACTATTCTACACAATCGCCGAATAATCTTTGACCTAATGTTCCTCCACAAAGTTTTAAACGGAAAAATTAAATCACGCTATATACTTGGGAGTATTAATGTTAGTGTACCCCGCAATTACCCTCGTCGTCCAATAACCAACATTTTGTCTTCCACGGTACAGAACTAATCTTGGAATACACCACCCGACAGCCAGAATGTGCATTACTTAATAATACATTTAATGCCAAAGTACCTGAATTAGACATTTTCAGCGATTCTAACGATGTTTTTGAAGATAAGTTGCTACATGATATTTAATGGTTAAGTATTGAATGTGGTCTCTGCGAGATGTCAATCTGTTGAATGTACAAACTATGCTGTGCCTAGTTATGCCCGATGATTGTTTGAATGCTGATATTTGTTCAAAATTTAATTGTATATTTTAATTAATTGTAGACTAATTAATTTTCTCATCTTGATGTTTTTAAATCCAAACTATGATCAAAGCTGTGTACACCTATAATAGCCATACATATTTAATATTGTAAACTATACCTTGAACGTACGATATAATATGTTATGCTGTTGGTGTATCAATAAATAAATAAAATCCTAATTTTTAATTACCTTTGAACTTCTTTTGAAATCCTTATATTTAATTCTTGAGGAGTAAAGAATCTTAATCATTCGTAGGTTTTATTAAAATATCGAGGAATTATATTTAAATTTGCTCATTACTGCATCTATCTGGGCGGTTATCATTTTTTACATCCAGCAAATTGTCTAAGAATGCGTAATATGCTTACTTGAGAACCAGTCTCGTCCATTTTATAATGGGCTCCAGCGAAAGACACCTGTCTCGATAGAATTGCATGCGAAGACTCCTTGTTTATAACTGTCACCTCCCTGAACTGCTTGTTGAACAGTGGAATGAACATCTGAAATTATACAATTAGTCATTTAAATTATTTCTTGATAACATAACATTATACTGTCAAGAGAAAGCAATGACAGTATTCAAGTTATTCACCTGATGCTCAATTTGAAAATTATTATTACTAAGTCCCATCGTCTTTTATCCCTTTGAAGCACAAAATATTAAATTTCGTTACCCCAGTATATTTACTGATTTTTACCCCAGTAATTATACAACGCCTTACAAACCGGAACACAAGATTTGCACACTCATGTTTGGCAGCAGTAACAGGAGCCAACTACCGATAACCCAGAAGGTTTTCAGTAAAAGAGAATTACCTCTAAAGTGTTTAAATATTAATATATATGCTTAATATACATGCACAGTTTTTATCTCTTTACTATGATTTATTTTAATCAAATCAAAGGTCTATTATTCAGGATTCAAGAATTAATAACTAAATTATTATAAAATTTGTTAACAAACTTCTAAGATATAAAACAAATAGTATAAAATAATATGTTCATTAGAAATTGTGAGAAATTACAATCCACCAAATAACCATATAAACAACTTTGCCTCTCCTTGTGACAGAAGGCTTCGACTCCCAGTAGTGAGAACATTAACAGGGCTGTTTAATATTTATTTATTTTTTATATACTAATCAGATATAATATTTAACATAGTGTGAAACATAATATTCACGTAACTTTAGATATTTCATATAATACCCGAAAGTCTTACGTCTTTTAGTTGCATGCTTAAACTCGTCAGCACTTTGCCCGATACGAATCCGGACAGGATGTATTCCGGCATTTTCAGTTTTGTGATATAATCGTTTTCTGCCATGGGTATACCTTCGTGGCACTGTCGGACGAAATATATGTAACGCCTGTTACGATTGATCACTTTGGGTACGAAGGCGCCCGAAATTGGTATCAGCTTCGGGTATTGTATTATGCGCGGTACTGGCCTCTGTAATTGTGGATACGAATATAAATATTTTAATTGAATAAATTCATTGTTTGTCTCATGCGGCAGTGGGTAACCGGATGCTAGGGTTAACGATTTTGATTTACTGGCGATATGTCCAGGACATTTTTTTTAATTTATAATAGGATTGTGCTTGATCATGATTCAATCTATATTAAGTGATGTTGTGGCCTGTGGCGTTAAAGTGCATTGACCTAGTAACAGTCTATTCATCCAAGTCATATTTAGACGACAATACTAAAGCCAGAAAATTGTACCACTCCATTGTTGTTCTTATCAACAACGAGGTGTTAAACCTCTTTGTACGCAAATTGGGGATGTTTACATAAGGAAGGTGACTCGCTATACGACTGATCGTCCGGTGGTAAAATAGTATGACTTTGGTATAATGACTGTTTATTTTTATTTAAGATTTAAGAAAATATTAAAGATATTGAATTTTATTCTAAAACATGTGTGTTTTTATATCATCATTCTGTGTAAAACGCGTACCATAAATTTAAAAGGTTTTTAATATACATTATTAGATTATAAATTTTAAAAAGATGGTAACTCACCACTACTGTATAAAATTCAAGAGTACCCTCTTCAGGATCGACTTCTTCGGGAGCTGAAATATTGATTAGGTACACAATTAATATGCAAATGAGTATTATTATAAATAAATAATTAAAAACAATTGGATGTTTGAGCGGAATAGAGCAAAACAAGAAAATAAAAAGATATATGTAATAAAAATCGATAAAATACTCGAATAAAGTATAATAAAAGAATGATTTAAAAACTTACGGGGCGGGAAAGAGTACGGTTCTTCAGTTATCGTTACGGGTTCTTCGTCTACTGCTCGGAGATCGATTGACGTCTTTGTCTCCTCAACATCGTATTCAGTTAATTCTGCTGCTGTTTCTATATCTGATGAATCTGAAAAATTAACACACAATTTTCATATAAGCTAATACTAAAAAGGTTGCAGACACTTTTTAAAAACTACGACAGAAGAAATAAAATTAAAATATTTTCATATTATGTACTAAATACAAAATACAGAAACAAAATGAGATGATAAAGAAAAAGTATATCAGTTTAAAATTAATAATTATTTAAATTTAATAAAATGTTCGCTATTTTTCGATTGATTCGATTAAATTGTTCGTCAAAGAAAGTTTTTGTCCCAAGCAAGTGCATTAAAAGTCAATAAAAACTGATATTATTTAGGAATATAATTACCAACCTTCAGTGCCTTCCAAAACTAAAATAAAAAAAAAGTTTTAACATTTATTAATTTTTCAAACTATATATTTTACAAAGGAAGATATCACTCAAAAAGTAAAATATTTCATGTCAGCAACTACTGTACCTTTCGAACTCTTTATACTTTTTACACTTTTAGTACTCCTCATTTTGCGAGTACTTCTTGCCGTAATCGTGACTCTTTTTTCCTCTGGTTCAGCTTCCACTACTTCCTCTTTTGCTTTCTTCTTCTTTCCTTTTCTCTTTTTTGGTGGTGGTGGAGGGGGTGGTGGCGGTGGTATTATTCCTGAAACATAATGGTAACTGATATTGAGATATATTTACTTTAAAAATATTTATTAATGTAATATTCAATTTAAGTCATATATAACTTTTTAGATGAATAGACAACGCTGGTTCCAAATCCCTCCTTGTGTATTATATAAATTGTTAAACATAATGTCTCATAGACTAATATTTTGCATTTCTCTTTATACAAGTCATACAAGTGGTAAAACAGTATATTTTTGGATTTGGATTCTTTTAATCCTATTCAAGCCAAATGCAAAGTTTAAAGGAATAAGAATTAATCATCATCATGTCAACATGGAAATCCACTATTAAACAAAGGTGTCCCCTACGTTATTCCAGAAAACAAAACAACTAGTCAATAAATATATATCTATTACTTATTTCTATTATAATAAAACTTACTCCATTCAGTAAATTCCTTATCTTCATGAATGAGCTTATCAACAATAATCTTGCAGACATAAAAACCCCTCTTCTCCAACGATAGCTCAGTGTGAGACATAGGCTCTGTTATGAATGTTGTTAGATTTTCCTTCATGTCATCCTCCTCAAGCATATTATAAAATAATTCATTGTCATCTATTCCAACATATGACAGAATACGGTCCTTGAACCACAAAATCCTTGGATCTCTGTGAAAATCTAGTCCGAGTTCAAGATCATCATCAGTGTGTTTTTCACTTTCTTCAATAACATCAGATGACATCTGCAGAAATATACTTTAGTTAAATGTATTAATGAATATAAATATAATACAATCATTTCTCCACATTATCTGACCAATACAATTTGAAATTCATATCTTTTCTATTTTTAAAACCCATTTTTAGGGAAATGTAAATTAAGTGGGATTGTAACATAGGAATTAATAATTTAAAGTTGTAATGGCTTTTTACATTTTCTCTAAATATTGTATATATTACTATGCTCATCTCCATTGTATAATGATCATTACAAATGTGTATAGTTATGTGCTTAATAAATCAAATATATATAAAAGTTCACAATCGTAATCAGAAAAAGTAAAACCACATAGGTAATTTGTGTTCTATAATGATTTATTTTGTTCCACCAGCAGTGAAAATATCGACATGGCTGCGCTTGTAGATTTAATAGTTTATATATATATATAGCCTAGGTCATAGTTTGACAAGTTTAATATTTATGTACTATTTCATAACACTTGTTGGATCTTTTTAGGATTAGGTTTGATTTTAATCTGTTTACTATAATCTTAAAAAAAATCTAAGATTACTAAATATCAACCTATGATGCAGTTTATACAATATTAACTAGCAGTACATTGTTATGAGCAGGTGTACCACTTATCATAAGGTGATCATCTTGCATATATTGTTGCTTTTTAAGATAAAAAAAAAATTTCTCACACAGAAATATTGAACATTTCATAACAATCATAAATTTTATAATATGCAATTTTATTACATTGAAATAGTGATAAAAGGAATGGTACAAATATATGTTAGAAAATAACTGTTAATTTTAGATTACAAGTTTAAGAGACTATTAATTTGTATTTTAATTTTAAAATTTTTGTGGTAGTTTAATCATTATCCACAACTTCTTAAATAAAATATAAAAATGTAATGTGATAATTTTCGATCTTAAATATTGTAGTATATATTGGAATACTCACATTTAACTAGGAAAAAAATGATGTATCGTTGTAATATTCATCAATGGTCTAAGTGGTTTCCAAGGATTGTTTACAAACAAAAGAATAACAATAAATGTAGCTGCCATAGCAACGGACCGGTTTGTCAAATAGTCGACAAAGGTCGAGTTATCATACGTGACATTTGGTTGGACGCTAGCTTTTTGCTTATGTATTTTTAAAAACTTACCACTATTTAATTTAATATTTGTTAATTTTGATTTTATTGCCGATTTAAACTTATTAGAATTTTCCAAACACCTACGATATGCCCCTGAAACGTTTAATAACTACACAAAACCTTAAAAGGTTTAACATATTTTTCACACCAATGAAATTAAAACATCGTGTTAAAAATACAATTTGAAAATAAGTAAATAGATAAAATAAAAGTTATTTTGTGTGGAATATAGTAGTCATGTTTGATTACATCAACTGGTAAAGAAATATTTCTAGCAGCGTTCTGGATGCGGTGGTGAATGCACATTAGTTAATTTCACACTTCAAACGATATTTCTCGTTGTTACTATTAACTGGTTGTAAACATGCCTCATATTCGCATTGGCATTTTTTATTCTATAATTTAAATTTTGGAATCAAGTTGATGACGCTAGTGTTCCTATCCGATTATAACTAGTGTTTTATCACATTGAATCACATCACCACACCTAATGACATTGTTGTTATGCGCCGTATAACATAGGAAAAATTAAATTTAAATATTGAAAGAGTTACAAAATGGTTTCTCAATATAAATTACTTTTAAAGTTAGATTTCCACAGCAGGTAGAAGTAAGTAAAAAAAAGAAAAGTTTGTGTCATAAAATTTTATTTTCTTAAATTTATTTTACTAAAAAATTTAAAGCTTGTTTGAAGAAGAAAGATTTAATAATAATGCTAATTCTTATTGTAATGTTTTATATTGTTACTTAAAAGTAAACTGTCGTGAAGGTCTTTCTTTTACATATCCATTAAAGTCGTTGGTTTCATTTAAATCTTCAATTTTAGAATTGTAATTATTGCGTTGTAATCCTTGGTTAGATATTAAATTACCTATTGATAACTGTGGAGCAGAATAAGATGAAGGACCATTGTATAAAGTATTAATAAATTCACCTTGTCTTGTAGATGTAGATGAGGGACCAATATTATTATATGTTTCATTATTGGTGTAGGTTTCATCATTCACAAAATTATTGTAAGTTTCGGTAAGATCATTACTTCCTTTAAGATTCAACTGATTTGACTGATAATTTTGCAGTTTATCATCAGTAACTATTTTCCTCGTATCGTTTATCTTTAGACTTTCAGAGGGGATGAAGTGAAATGTTATGAGATCGGGATATAAATTATTTTGCATTTGTGTCGAAATTGTTTCATCATCCGAAACGGTTCCGTTGTCAATGTTAGAATATAAATAATATGATTGATCTTTTTTATATGTTACAAATTTATTTCTATCTAAAGGATGTGGAATAGTTCCAACGATTTTGTCATTGATCTGAGCTTTTATACTATTACTCATATTAAGAAGGTTTCTTAAAAATGTATTACTGTCGTGTGGCTTTAGCTGCGGTGATTCAGTAAAAGTCGAAATTTGTAATCCTTCATTAGCAAATGGTGAGCCTTGGGAATTTAATGGTTGGAAGTTAGAAATAATATCTGTAGCTGAATCCATTGGTTTTGTGACACTATTTTTAGGTATCACAATACGGTGAGACTTAAATTCATCCAGATCAGATTTAATCACAATGTTGGCTTTAGCAGGATTTGGCGAGTTGATTACTTGTTGTGTGACTTCAGGAACAGGATATTGATATAGTTGGCCACTGTATATTTTCTCATTAGTGACACCATCTGACCTTACGTTTATGTCTTTCATACCTTGGAAATGGAATGTTTTGTTTTGCGGTTGTAAAGTTAACGGTGCTTTTAATTGAGATAAGTTTTTGATAGAGTTAATTTTTTGAGAATGATTTCTGTTTATTTCTTTATACTGTTTCAATGTGTATGTATTACTCGGTTGCGTTACTGAAGCAAGGTTTGCGCCTTTGTAATTATTCAACTGTAATCCTTTGTTTGTAAATTGAGAAGCTGTTAATTGTGCCCCAGATTTAGAAATATGTCCTAATTCTTCAGTGTCCAATACTTGTGATTGTTTTGCATGTGAAAGTGTTGGCGATATAACATTTTCTTCAATAATATTATTATATTTTTTTGCCGTCTTGATAGAATCCGCTAGCAGTGAAAACACTAAAGCCTGCGAAGCAGAAAACTTTGAATTGTCATCCCAAGTTATTTTTCCTATAGGAGTAAACGTCATGTGAGTATTTTTATTTTGATTATTTTTTAAAACCATGTAATTATTGCTATCTGCCTTTAATATTTCAAATTCAGCGTCTTTGCGCATTTGGAATAAATAATTAGCAATATTTACTGGAATCGTAATTTTTAAAGAGACAGTTCTTTCAATTGTAGGCAGTGCTGTGTCTGTTAAAAATGGCAATTCGGAAAGTTCATTTATATCTTTATTATTATTATCAAATGTTTCAATGGGTGGTTGTAGTGCAAGCGATGGGCTAGCTACTAACTGGGCAGGCTTACTTAAAATAATTGGTCTTTCTGTTGCTTTTTCTTTGTTTTCAGAAAGCTCGTTGTTCGTGTTGTACTGAGAAATATATTGGTTAAAATCTTTAGGTGATGATACAAATGTTCCATTAGTGTCATCAATGATTTCGTTAATAGTGATATCAAGATTTTCTTTTGACAATATCTCCGAAAAAGATAAGTTATTGTTATTTTCTTGAGATTGTTGCTTGATGTGTGAGATTTCCACATTATTATTAATACTAGAAGTGCTATACATGGCTGTAGATGTTGGAAATGTAAATAATTGTGCATTTTGATATCGAGAAAGTTTCCTTGAACGAGAATTTGGGATGAGATATTGATTTGATACGACTGGGATGATTTTATTAGATCGCAACAACTGACGGTCGCCAGGGTTGAAAGAGTCGGGTGCGATGTACAAATGAGATGCTTTGGTTGGACGAGAAGTTGTGGTAGTTAGCAACCGTTCATTTGCGATAGGAGTCGACGCTGTCGAAAACGAATACAAGCGCGATATGTCCTGTTCGGGAGGCGAAGTTTCAACGTAGGGCGTTGAGGGTTTATTATAATTATAACTCTCTTTTGAATCTGTTTCAGAGGTATTTTCAATTATTACTGATTGCGTCGGTTTATTATAAATATAAGGAGTTTCGAACAATGATTGTTCCTTTATGCCATCAGGTTTATTGTAAGTGTAACGAGCAGGATTAGTTATTGGTTTAGCATTTTTTGTTGGTTTAATTACCCAAGTTTTAAATGTTATTCTGGGTTTAGGTTTTTCATGTTCAGGTTCTTGAACAAGTCTACTATAAGCTACAGTTTTTGTTAAAATTGTAGGTGGGACTATATCGTTACTTACCGAATTCTGTTTAATTTTCAGATTATCATAAGGTGCATTCATAATGTATGGTTGTTCTGTAATTCCTAACGAGTATTTTTGTTTTACAGTAACAGGTGTTTGTTTATTATTATCAGAATTTTCATTATTACTGTTTTTTGTTTCACTGTTATATGCTTTGTATTGTTTATATCGTGACTTTTCTTGAGCGTTTTTATTGTCCCATATTTTTAGTTCATTAAAATTTAGAGGTTGTTCAATATTTTGAAGAGTTTTGTAGCTTTGAAATTGTCGATGAACTGGATCGTTTCTAACATTATTTACAAGATGAGATCTTGTTATAGTAGGTAAATGACCAATATGACCATTAGATATAACTTGTTGTCTTTGCGTGGCCAAAATCTTAGAATAGTTATTGTTTTGTACACCTTGGCTGTTTAATTTATATTGTTGGAGGATTTCAATATTTTTTACAGATGGTGTGTTAAAAGTTGGAGAAATATACTGTGGTACGGGCGTCGAGGCCGAAAAAGTATCAAATGGGGTTTTGTTTTCACTTTGACGTAATGCTATTTGGATTGCTTTATTCGGAATGTAAATATGACTCGGTACTCTTTCCGGAGTGGCAAGTAAGGCACCATTTGGGAACAATTGCCCAGAAGGCGGTTTATAATTTTGCATTATTAACTGTTTACTTCTTATTGTATTTGCATTGATTGGATTTCGGACGGGGTGCGTAAGCATCTTTTTTATATCATTCATTAACTGTGGCCCTAGTTTTAAATTTTCGAATTGGTCATTACTTTTTTTTAGAAGTTCGTCGGATTTTTTGCAGTTGACATTCATCCACCAATCACATACAAATACAGCTTGGTTAAATAAAGTCCCATTGGGGCAAAGAAAAGATTGAAAGCCATAAGTTGCACCAACAGTACATACTCTAAAAACTTGGCAATTTGTATCAATGTCAGCATAATAACCTGAAACAAATATGAATGAGAATAATGACAATAATAAATAACTATAACGATAATATTAACTAGTTACCTATACATAGGAACTAGTTCTCACCAGGTTCTTTTCCAGCGCACGAAAAACTTGTACGTGGTATACGGGCCAAAATTGGATAATCATTGCCTGGTTCCCCTGGTACTGCAAGTCTTATATCCCAACCGTGGCCATTATTATATGGAGATGTCTGAAGTACTCTACCATTTTGGGCATAAACATTATATATTAATAAACCTGAAAAATAATAATTTGCAGTTATTTATAAAAACTGGTGATTAATTTCGCCAGAAGTACTGATTTTCATGAAGGTGGGATGTAAAAGGATAGGGCTTGGGAGGAATTAAAGGAATTAGCGGTCTCGCATTAGTTATTATATAAATAAAAATTGATGAGTTATCATGCGACAATAATGTCAATAATAAACAATAATACCATAGGATACCTTTATAAATCGTTTGTTAAATAAACAAAAACTATATGTTCTTATAGCACAGCGTTTTGTTATCTTTAAAAATTTCTTTACTTAAACATTTTCTTTAAGCGATAGAAACATGGTATAAATCTAGACTGCCTTTATTTGGAATATATATCGTCAGTAGGGATTAAGCATTTGTAAGCAATATTCTTTGTAAAAAACGAGCAATATATTCATAAAATAATTTGCGTTTATATGTAATTTGCACAGAATCTCAGTAATGTAATAGATTAAAGCACTGGGAATACTAAATCCCGGTTCACCGTTAATGTTCACACTTTAATTGCATCGTTTTTTATAGATGAAAATGATTAGAACCGTTGTAATTTACTTTTCTCATGAGTAATTCATAATTCATTCGACTGTGACAATACTATGTCGCAAATGCAATATACATGTGTAGTGAAGAGAGGTTCCCATATGGTTTTGCCATGTCGTCAGGGTCAGTAAAAAAGCCATAAACGAACTCAAGTACCGGATTTTAGATATGTACATATGATTTATTCTTTCTTTTTTCTTTATTGTATACACAGTGTTGTACACGTTCACTGTAATTATTACGAAACTGGTATTATATGTAGGTAAGAATAATGTATTGATAATTAAAGGTAGTTAAATTTATAGAAGTAATATTGATAACTTAACCAAGTTATATCACATTACAGTCGCTGACCAGCAAAAATACAAAATTGCTTCAGCAATTTTATCTTGTAATTTATTACGCTGAGAAATCGGAACATGCATATATTTCGATAAAATTCGCGCACGCACACCCTTTTATTTATTCATATCTACAATGATATGAATAAATAAGTTATTTTCTTATAAGAGGTAATATTATAATATGATTAACAGCCTGTTAAAGTTGTTATGAATAACCGGAACGTTTCACAAAGAGCACGACTGGCTGTGCATAGAGGGGTGTTGGTTCCCATACTGATGTATGGTAGTGAATGTTGGGTATGGCAGAAGAAACATGAAAGTAGGATTAATGCTGTGGAGATGAGAAGCCTGAGAAGTATAACTGGAGTGAAACGGATAGACAAAGTGAGGAACAGTGTGATAATGAAGCGGTGCGGCGTGGTTGAAGATGTAGTGACAAGGATAGAGAAAGGGATGCTTAGATGGTTCGGCCATGTCGAAAGAATGGATGAAAGAAGATTAACGAAAGAGATATACAAGGTAAGAATGATTGGAAAAATCGCTGCAGGTCGACCTAGGCGGACATATTCCGATCAAATCGGAGATGTCCTAAAGAAAGGTCGGATCAAAAGCACACGCAACCGACGAGCGTGCATGAAGACGCTTATGAAAGTGGAGGAAGCGAGAGAGGTGTGCCAGGATCGTAGCAGGTGGAGAGAGGTGGTGTCTACCTACCCCACTGGGAACGAGGCGTAATATATATATATATCACGCCTCGTTCCCAGTGGGAACATATATATGTATGTATTATGTATATATATTTATATATGATTTTCACCTACGTAGAGACTCATCACGGTATTGGGAAATCATAAGGCCTAGAGACTTCAAATTGTGTAGGGGTATTTCTTTTCACTGAGTATTGGTCAGCTAAGACCGGTGTTTTATAAAATTCCTTCCCCAGAGGCAGATGCGGGGGTGTTACGGCAGCAAAGCGGCCAAAAAGCTAGTTTTAAATAAACCATAAACCCTAGACATAAGAGAAAATAAAATAAGTAGTGTTGAAGTACATTAATTTAGGATTGGGTTAAAAGTACAAAATATATGTAATAATATACAATAGTAACACTAATAGGAAATTTTGTGATTAAACATAGTAAGTACATATGTTAATAGTTTGGTATAAGTATATTGTACATGGTAAGAGTTAACTGCAGTAGAAATGAAGAAAGATGAGACTAGTCTTAAGAATATGTAAGAAAACAACGAATGAAACCTCTGAGCTTTCATGTTAAAGTTTTTGTCGAATGATTAATACTACATCGAGATGAGGAGAGAAAATAAAAAAACACTGTTACATTACTTCATAATAAATATACGAATTGTTAGAAATATTGTTATAGGCCTAATTGCAATCGAGTTATCGCCGCGTGTAGGTAACTTTGTATTGACTTTGATCGATGGCTTTAGTCCGACCTATAATACTTCAAGCTCCAATGTTCAATTTAGATATTGATGTACGAGTATATGGATAACAAATTGGCTTTGCGTCAGATTAGAAATACGATTCGGTTAGAATTTAGTTTTTAGCGAACGACAAACGAGCTTATTAATTGGCGTATTTTTTGTCATTGTACGATACAATTTTTTAAATAGGAATTGGAACCAAAAAATAGCCGAAAACTAAATTTCAAGCTTACAGGAAGCAATGAATGTAGCTAATGTAATTAGTCAGGTAACAAAAGTGACACAATGTGGCGCAGTATTTTTTTAATGAATTAAGCGACGAGAAGAAGCTCGCTGGCCTAATGGTTAGAGCGAGCGGCCATCATTCCGAAGGTCGTGGGTTCGTATCCTCGGCATGTACCAATGATTTTAATATTTATGTACATTTGTGAACTTTAGTAACAACAGCGAAATACAAACGGTGAAGAAAAACATCGCGAAGAAACCTGCACATGAATTAGAATTTATTATAAAGAGTGTGTGAAGTCACCAATCCGAACTGGGCCCGCGTGGTGACTATGGCCCCATTGCCCTCATGTTGAGGGTAAACCTGTAGTCCCAACAGTGGGGACGTAAATTGGCTGTTATGAACGAGCGGGACGTTCACCTGATGGTAAATCATATGACCGTTCATAGCAACGCCGCGCTAGTTAGTATTAGGGGGACCGGAAAGTAATGTCGTTTTCTTACGCTAAATACAAACACATACATTTTTAACGAGTCTTTATTTTTAATCAATGATGTATTCCCCATCATTGTCAATAACCTTTTGCCATCTAGTGAGTAAATTTTCAATCCCTGATCGATAAAAATTAATTGGTTTTTCGGCAAAATATCTAGAGATGGCATTTTGGATATCATCCAAATTTGCAAATGTTTTGCCACTTAAAAAGTGTTGCAGCGCTCGGAATAAGTGGAAATCCGATGGTGCAACATCGGGCGAATATGGTGGATGAGGCAGCACCTCCCACCCCAATTCATTAATTTTTTCTAGAGTTCGCCTTGCGCAGTGCGGTCTTGCATTGTCATGTTGGAGAATGACGCCTTTTCGGTTGACAATCGCTGGCCACTTTTCAATTAAAGATTGATTGACTCGCTGCAATTGTTCGCTGTAGAGGTCTGCAGTAACAGTTTCTCCAGGTTTCAGTAATTCAAAATGAACAATGCCGCGAATACTCCACCAAACACACAAAAGCGCTTTTTTGGGGTGTAAACCTGGCTTAGCAGTACTCCGAGGGATTTCATTTGGAGAGAGCCACTGCCTTTTGCGTTTTGGGTTATCATACAGGACCCATTTCTCATCTCCTGTGATCAAGCGATCAAAAAACGCTTCTGTGTTGTGTCGTTGAAGCAATAAGTTGCATGTGATTGATCGGTTAGCCTTATTCTGTTCGGACAGATTATGCGGGACCCAAACACCTGCTCTGCTTACTTTTCCAATCTGCTTCAAATGTTCTTGGATGGTCGACCAAGGTTTGTTGAGACTGTTTGACAATTCCTCGATCGTCTGACACGGATTTGCTTCCACTTCCGCCCTTAACACGTCGTTGTCTAACGCTGATGGTCTTCCTGATCGATACGAGTCGGAAAGATCAAAATTACCCGATTTGAACTTGGAAAACCACCTTTGGCATTTACGAATGTCCAGTGCATTTGGATAAACATCGCAAATGTTTTTGGTAGCAACTGTTGCGTTATTTCCCTTGCGAAACTCAAAGAGCATGCAATGCCGGATGTGTACCTCTTCTGGTATTTGGCTGGCCATTTTACCCAAAATTACAAAAAAAAATTGTAATTCAATTGTCTATAAGTAAAGAAATCACTATAACCTCACAATGTCTTTGGTACGCCTCTGAACAAAACAATGAGCTGACAAATGACAATCAAGTATTGGCATGCGCAGAAACGACATTACTTTCCGGTCCACCTATTATTATATACTACTTTAAGATGTTATCTCGTTACTGCAGTATTTATACTAGTTACAACGCCCTTCAGAGAGGAACATAGTAATGTCTACACACTATTTGGCGGTAGAAATAGGCGCTGCGGTAATACCTGCCTAGACGATCTCCGGCAACAAAAACCTTCCAGTTAGTTTACCATCTTAAATAGCATACATTATTGTCGAAAGTTGTATTCAAAAGTTTTAAGCGATATTTTTTTTTACTTCATTATACAAAATTATATCAATATGTTATGGATCTTGAATCTTGAATAAATCGTTTATATTTCGTTTAAAGTGAAAAATATATTTTTTCATCGTGTGTTAGGCGAATAGTAAAAGTAATGTCAAAAATGTCATTGTCAAACAAATAATTAAAAGTTAACGCCGGAAGTTTACAGTCGAGTTTTATTTGTGAACAATATGTCTCCGATGTACTGATTTTATTTTTTTATTCACAATGAGTTAAGACTTGAACTTAATTTTACTCAATCGTTAAGTGACAATGAGCTCGTGGATTGTGAAGCGTGTTCGCGTAGAATACTCAGGTTCTCATATGTTGACAGCCGGAACATAACAATGCTATTATGGTACCAGATTTATAATGTGGTTGTAGCTACTATGGTATGTTGTAAAAAACCTAAACACCGTCCAAACTCTACGATCAAAACATCATCTAAATGATACTGAAAAAAACATTAGAAAGTGATTCATTATTACTTAGAGTTTTAACTTAGAATACTATATTATGTTATGGTCGTTGAGACAAAAGATGTCATGGAACACTATAATATACAACCATTTCTTCTTTTTGTAATCACGGAAAAACTTTCAAAAAGATTCGATTTTTATAGGAGGAAGGGAAGATTATGTGGATTTTGTACTCAAGAAAACCCCTTCGACAGTCATCCTCCGTGTGTTGCAGAGTGCTGCGGAACCTCCTACGGATCGCATCAATACCTCTCTGTTCTATACCTTATCACATCCCAGGGTACACCGTAACCCTTATCGGCACCCTCGATACCCGTCCGTCCATCTCGCTCGTGTTGTTCACCTCTGACTCATTTAGTGAGCAATAAATGCGTCCATCTTCAAAGCCTATCAAACCGAAAACCTTTTTAATCACCTTCTACGAAAGGCAGGGTTTACCCTAGTCACAGACTTGCTAGCACGAGACTACAGAGCAGAATGCAAAATTATACCCACCTAAATGATCTTTAGTAAATGGCCTAGCAGCAAATTTTGTTACAATTTGCACATGTTAAAAGTAGAGTCAGATATTGTCCTTTATTATTCTGTAAGCATTGTGGACTTTTATTATTTTTGATCCGTATTCGGATGTAATATTATTTAGCCGGGTACATTTACTCGGCATTACGGGACACGCTTCCCTTTGTCTCGCGGAGGCGGACTGTAATCTCACTCAAGTCTCACTTATCTTAATACTGGCGCAATAAAAACAGGAAGAAAATTTACTCTGAATAATTTTCATTACATATTAACTAGACGAAACGATTCAGCTCTGTTTAGTAATCTATTGTTCGCCTAATATTTAATAAATATATAATTGGTTTTCGTTTTTTAAGTGAATAGTAATATATATATAAAATTAAATAAAAGACCGGATCGGAAACTCTTGATGTTATAAAGATAACATATTGCTAATACAACTAAAGTTTCTTTTCCTAAGTTACTTTCTACAATAAGAATAGACTAGATAGAGTAGAATAGACTTATCTTCTAGTAAATTAATTTCACGCAATTGTGAAGGTATAAAAAGGTTATTTCTGTCAAACACGTAGCAGTTATTATCGACGAACTTATGTCTTTTAAACTCCTATATATACAGTAACCAAGCAAATATGAAATTCTACACAATTTAGCAACTATATATAGCTTTGATAAAAGAACAATATTATATAAATCTATTCATAGGTGCTATATAACAAAATGAGTGTTATAAGTATCGGTCTGCTTAACTCAAACTTCGAGTCTCGAAGACGAAGTTCCTCTCCTCTTACAGTACTCAAGAAAAGTTATTGTTTTCGAATGGTACCCCATCCAACAAATGCAGGAATGAATAGTACCACATAAATATGACGAAATAATACAAATATTAGATATTAAACCTACGTGTTTAATACAGTTAAGATGTATAATAAATGTTTATTAAATTACTTTACAATTACTCAATAAACATGGTAGTTTATACTTATATGGAGGCGGTGTTCTGTGTAAAATTGACACCGGATTCGAACCAGGTATGTTAATGTTAAAAGGGCGTTGTATGTGTAAGATACTGTTATTAAATATCCAATATCTTCGCTAATGTGTGCTGCATACTTATTAATTACGCTAATACAGTTTCTCGCATCACATCGAGCTAAGGCGTACATAAATAGCTCGGGTGATAGAAATTCACGTTGTAATGTATTACGCTATAAAATGTAATTAGCGGGCTCTAAAAATGAGAAATTTAGCTGTTTTAATTATTATACAACGTTTTAATTATTTGTTACACCATTATAATGTTATATATATCACGCCTCGTTCCCAGTGGGGTAGGCAGAGACCACCTCTCTCTCTCGAGGCGTGATATATATGTATGTATGTATAATGTTATATACCTAGAATTTGGCTTTACGAATTAATCGAAGTCAGAGTCACTGAGACTATACATATTCGTATTGGTAGAACTAATGAAAATCGACTTTGAAAAAAACTGTACAGTTTGTATATTACTATTTTGATATCATACGAGTATGTCGTCCTATTTTTTTTTACATATAATAAGTTATCACTTCACGACAATTTTATATGGTGTTAAGCGACAACTTGGTGTGGATGGTAGAGCGTACTGTCGCTGTGATGTATTGACAGCCAGAACTCATTAATCATGTTTTATCGTCTTTTTTCTAATATGACGATAGTCACTAGGTGGCTTTAAAAAACTCTATTACCGTCTAAACTCCTTAACATGGCGTTTTTTAAACGAAACGGAAACCTAGCAATTTTTGAATTCAAACTAAGCAAGCGAACAGCCACTACGTTATGGAGACAATATGGAAACCGTGCTTAAACTTAATTACTCTAATTATTTAAAACAGAACTAACTATAAAGGTTTGGATATCTATATAAATTTACAATTTAGAAGTTTTGCATTAAAAAGTTTTTATTATGAATTGAATAAATGTATCGTTATCATGAAGTACTTCACTGTTGAACATAGGTTTTTTTCAAAAAATGGCACTAAAAAAATATTTATTCGTGGGACTTTAGATTTCGATAGCCACTAAACCAGGTAATTAGTTGAAGGAAATTTACACTTCAAAGATGTTTTTAGCAGGTCACTGGGGGCAATCGAAATAGCGATTTTTTTTTATGTGACAAGCCATTGAACTAAGAACCATTGTTATCGACATCTCGATACTTAAGTTCAAAAAGCCACAGTTTTTACGATAAGTCTTTGTTCTCGTTACTTGCGTTACGTTGTAATTGAAAATTGCTGCATACTTTCCATCTATATAAGGAAATAATCGTCTGTACTAATAAGGTCGGTACCACCGCAGCTCCCATTTCTGTCGCTGAACAGCAGTGTGGAAACATTTCTGTTTCTTTTTAGAAGGGCGCTGTAGCTAGTGGAATTACTGGAGTAACGAGACAATATCTTGTGTTACGGTGGCAAGCATAATGTGATGAAGTTCAAACTGTCCTAACTAGCGCTACTTTGTTATGGGTAGGTATCACCACCAGGTAGCTCGCTGGCCTAACGGTTAGAGCGTGCGCCTTCATTCCGAAGGTTGCGGGTTCGAATCTCGGCATGTACCGATGACTTAATATTTAATTTATGTACATTTGTGTCACCAGCACCACAACTTCAGTTACAACAGCGAGATACAAACGGCGAAGGAAAACATCGTGAGGAAACCCGCGCACAGAAATCATCTTTGTGTGTGTGTGTGGCAGCCTCAATAAATTGGCAACACGCTCGCCCCCTGTTGCATTGGACCTAATCTGACCACATCTGGCGAAAAGTGGGTGTTTATTCGCCTCTGCCTACTCCTACTGGGAAAAAAGGTGTGATATTAAAAAAAATCACTACCAGGTGAACGTTCACTCCTCCCATCTAATAATTAAAACGTTTTTATTGACATATATGTCTAGTAGAATAATTTTTGACATATAATTCTCGCAATCAACAAGAAGCTATAGTTTATATATGAACAAAACGGAAATACTTCACTAGGAAATGATAGTATTTGATAATAATTCCGACTAAATCTGATTGTCTGTCAAGTACGTTCATATGGCATGAGTCTTATGTCATATGAACGTTACGAGTTTCATTTATAACAATAGTTTAAAAAAAGTTTCTCTGAAATCCACGTCAGACATATATAGTAGCTACTACATGTTATAAATAACTCCCGACATCCTTTATCAAAAGTAGAATTAGTTAACTTGAAACTAGGACTTGAATTCAATTAGGACTAGCCTCAATAAATATAAACACTTCATCAGTGTTCTTTAAGACAACTGTCTTTTACAATACCTGGATCCCCGTGACCAAACAAATAAATATATGCGATAAAATCTGCATAATTTCGTTTTTAATGACTCTTAATAAAACAATAATTTTGTTAAAAAGGTTGATGAACTTACCGAAAAGAAATAAGGTCTGCATTTCAAGTCCTTAAAGTCACTCTTAATTCAAAGCGGAATGAAGAATACATTTGACAAATATCTTGCCGCTTCCAATTTATATGTATACAAATTAATAATTTCTGTAATATGAACTGAATTTGTCTGAATTTAGTAAAAAATATTTAGTTGATTGATGCAATAGATATTGTTAAGTCGAACAATGCAGTCTAGCGATTCTCCCCACGACTGCAATAACACAAATGTTGGATCGTCAAACAAATAGAGTATAAACAACCGCCCTACCAAAGCATTTGTGGGAAAATTGTTATAGAACCCCACCCACATTGTATTGCGTGTTGACCGAGTCCGATGAAGCTGTATCGAATCTGAAAAATCTGAAGCTGTGTCAATAAAATTAACAGCACTTATTTCATCAGAAACAAATTACAAGATGCAAAGTTTGAAGTCGATATTTCACTGAAAATTTGTGTCAGTTACTCATTATATTATACGTGGTACAAACAGTACAGGAAGTGAAAAAAGCGTAACAAAAATTAAAAATATATTGATAAAATACAATAATTAATACATATTAATTTATATATTTAGCCTTTATTCAAACAAAATTAAAATTTTAAATGTTTATGTGTAAACTAATAATAGTTATTATGAAATATTCGACAAACGTCTCCTCTAAGGATCAGCTACTTCTTTCATATATTCTGCCCATCGTCTACTCTGTTTAAGCTCCTTATGTTTTTTACGCTATTTTAGCTCTTTGTGACCCTGTTGTAGGTTTTTAATTTTCGTCACATATTTGAAATTGATATATATACACGTAAATAATATAAATACATTACAATTGATAATCGATTTTTAGTTAAAGTTTACATCATACCCGTTAGTTAAAAATAACATGTTATCTATTTATATCGAAACTCAAATATATTATACTGTATATATAAAGGCGTGTGATCTTAGCTCTTTAACTGGATACACCAAATTCCAGTTTAAAGCATATCTGTTGTTTAATGCACGCAAGTGGTTACCACAAATATTTGGTATTAGCATCGATTTCGCATTATGGCACAATGGCAAAAGCTTGGCTTTTAAGCGCTGTACCAACTGTGCGGTATTTTATGATGCCATTTAGATTTGAAAGAGAATGAGAAATAGCTTTGCCAAACAACCGCGCCTCGGTTGAAAGATAAATAAATATAACATTCGCGCAAATAAGATTGCAGTAATTTTAACAATTTCAAAACTGGTTGTTAGTAAAGAAAACCGTGATTGTCTCGAAATTTTTTTCCTCGTCACACTCTTGGCAGAGTGGGTGTGGTCATGTTATTATTGATGGCACACTTTACAAGATGTCGCTATTATTCTCATACTTAAGTATTTTTTGCGCTTTCGTGTACTGGAGCACCCAACATAGATTTTACTTGGTCGTTCCAGCGCATTGGTATTCTACCGTGCGGTCTTATGCCTTCCACTTTTCTCTGCATCACAAGTCATTACACTGTAATAGTTTGTGATCACCATTGTCCTCTTCTCTAATTTTACCTTGTGGATATTAGATACGTAAGCCCTAAATCCGATGAAGTTTTAATAGACAATAGGACTAAAAGTAGTAGATTTATCCGAAAAAATGTTAACAACTAGCGCCACCTTATGGACAGGCGTATAACTAACTATCAGATATGAACTTCTCCCTTGTGTCGTCGTTTGGTCAAATAGAAAATTAATTAGATGGATCTATCTGTCTTCTATTCAAGTATTATTTATACAACATAAAATGTATTAAATATTAATTATATAAATAAATACATACATTAAATATATATGATGCAAGTGTATATATTTTTTACTTTTTATGCACCTACATTATAACATCTCTGCATCACTCAGGGTGAACTGGGAATTGGAAACTTGTCTTTCTATCAAACTTCAAGTGTTTTGATTGTTATGTGAACGGTGGTAAGAAATGCTATTGTCTTCGTTGTTAAGTATTGCAAACAACCAACAAACCTATTGGCAATTACGTTAGAAATGCGTTAGAGGTAATAAGGTTACGCTTGTGTAATAGACTTCGGCGTATATTAAGGAGGAATAGTAGGGGATTTGTAATTAAAGAAAACACGGCTAAAACCCGCATCTTCAACAAGTCAATAATGAGTAAAATATCATTTTGTGCTTGTCGCATTGAGATGTAAGATATTCACTTTCGTTACTACAGTAATTTCACTAGCTACAACGCCCTTTAAATCGGAATAGAGTAATATGTGGTACCTACGTAAATGGTCTCTGCCAACAGAGACCTACCACCAGTACCACTTCTTCGGATCGCAACACCTTAATGTTTATTTATATATGACAGGCTTTTTCTAAGAAATATAGTTATTTTGTATAAACTGCTGTCATATTTGTTATTTTTATATATCTTGGAGAACGAAGACCTGGTGGTAGAGGTGGTAACATCAAAAATGGCGAGGATTACGGTACTTGCCTTGCTTGTTGGGCAATGTATTCTAGTATGAAACTATGTGGTGGTTTAAGTTGATATAAACTATGGTTAACAATAACGAAGAGTTAAAAATTATTAATGGAATTGTGCTTATTACCTTTTGAAATATTTTTTTTCTACTAAAAATCGCACTTTTGACAAAGTTAAATGCTTAAACAGAGACTGCAGGCTTCCAAGCTTGTACCTCAAAGAAAGAACCAATTAAAATAAAAAATTCTGTTAAGAAATATGGAAAGAAAGCTCTTCTTGACCAGCCAGTCAGCGGCTGTGACTGGCACTGTGCCAAATACTTGTATAGATCACTTGCGACAAACTATATAGAAATTATACTAATTCTTGACCTCTACATGTGTTCAATTTGTTGGCAACAATGTATATAATTCTGTCAAATATTTATAACTTTGAAAGAAGGTATTTAAACGTATGTTTAAATTATATTACATTTACTACTTTTTTGGTTTATTGCTGATAAAAAAAATACTTTCAAATTAATGTATCATAATATAACAACTACTAGTCCATACTACTCATTATTTGCAAGTATTTTAACTACGGGATAATGTTGAGTTTAGAAAAAAAATTCTTAGCTTGATGATTTATTTTTAATTAGGTAGTTAGGACACAGTAAATAATGTTACCGATGCTGCTTCAACTAGAAAATATGTTATAATCATTTAGCTCGTACTCTCATCGCCGCTCATCGATCTAAAAATAACCGAGATAGGGCACGACCAACTATCCAATGTCATCGGCTTTGACTCTCAGTGTCTGTGTAGACTTTCTTTTATACAATGAAGCGACGAGACGAATGGGACGTTCACCTGATGGTAAGTGATACGACTGTAACAACGTGACGCTAGTTAAAATGTTATGTTACCCTACACCTTCGCCTTGACACATAGGACAAGTTTCGTTATAATAAAAATACAGTAAAGTTTGTTCGCTAGTGATCGACGGCTGCAATAGGAGTTGCGCAAGTATCTACTAAGACTAGCTCCAGCAACCAGACTTAGCTCTACTATTATACCTAGTTTTCCCAAAAATAGTAATGAATCTTTATAATTATGAACTTCTTTCAATCGATTTCTGCGCGACTCGTCCGTTGCAACCTGAATCCAATAGTTCTAAGCGATCACGCAGTCATCCTGAACGAATTATTGTTACTAGATGTCAGCTGAAATAGCTCCATGAACCTAATTTTTTACTTCACAATATCTTGAATTCCCACTTGATATAAAATAAAGAAAAATTGCTCTGCGCTCTATTGTTTAGGCTTTTTTTTAACATTATATGACTAATGAAGGCAAATGTGTGAATAAAAGTCATTATCTATTAATTAAACAAATATTTGATTAAGTATTAATACCAATAGAAGAACTAAGAAGAATATCTAAACATTTAAATGAAACTAAATTTTTTTCTGTTAAAGATAAGCCAAAACTTAATTCTTTTCTATCGCAAGCGGTCTTTCTCTTTTGTCTGGATCGTGGTCAGCGTTGGATTTGCTGTCTGGAGCACACAGTTAGTGATGAGCAAAGCAAGAATAAGACTAAAACCTGGACGATCTTAGTCTTGTCTGTTCGGTGTTGGTCTTGTTGAAGTAGTTATAGTCTTGGTATTGCGTATTCAGTCTTGATTTCATTGATTTGATCTGAGAGGTTTTTTTTAAATATTTTTTCTAAACACCTTATTATCATCTTTAAACGTATATATTGGAAATTATACATAATCAATATCTAACTAATTAAAACATTTTATATTGTTGTGATCTAAAAAAACATAAAAAAAATCGTCATAAATATTTGAACTCTTTTTATTTTATTGATTAGTTTTGCATATTTGGTCTACGTCTTCCATAATAGGTCATAGTCTCGTTCGTTCGGTTTTCTTGGCCTTGCCCGTGTAAAATTAGTCTTGCGAAAAGCAGCAAAACTAACAGTTCTACTCATCACTACAGACATTCTTCTTTCTATTCTTCCTTAGAGTAATAGAGCCGAAGAAAATGGTGACAAAACTGGTAATCATATTATGATATCAACTTTGCAGTTAAAAAGCTTGTTTGAGAAGGATGCAATATCACTAGACTTGTATTGTTGTTTCACTGATTAAAGGAAAACGATTTGCATACAACAGCATTAAAAGAAAACAATGAAGACTACAAACGGTTATATTTATGTGAAACTACATAAAACTAGTGTATCGTTAAATCGTTTCTAACATGCAAACCGTATGGTAGGTGTATAAATATTATAATAATTTGCAGGTTTCAACTTTTCAACCGATGGACATCCACTGCTGGATATAGGTCCCTTGTAACGCGTTCCACAAAGTACGGTTTGCGCTGTTTGATTCCAGTAGCTCCCAGTATTTTTTTTATGTCCTCTATCTACCTAGAGAGGACTCCTCTCCTTCCTCTCAGAGGAGTGTGCTAACGATACGTTTTCTGGTGTGGGATCGCCATTCCAGCATTTTAAGACCCCAATGTCCGTCGGTCAAAACCTTTTTTTAATCATTAAAGACAAAGAGGACGTTCATCTATAGGGATGTGATCGCGCATAACAATTTGGTCCTCGTTAGGATCGTATATACTGCAAAACTTTTACTGATGGTAGGTCTCTGATTTCAGAGACCGTCTAGGATGGTTAGGTTGCAGCGTCTATTTGTGCCGCCAAGCAGTAATGTATAAAAATGACTGTGTTTCGGATTCAAGGGCGCTGTAGCTATTGTAATTACTGTATTGTAGTCATGAGACTTAATATCTTATATAATATATAAAGCGACGCGCGCAATGTGGTGCTGTATATATCATGCCAAATAGCGCCACGTTGTTATGGGTAAATGTATCACTTACAATCTGATGAACGTCTCGTTCGTCTGTTCGCTTAATTGCATAAAAAAACGTGCTTGGCTTTTGTGACGAAGAATATATATAGACATAAGGCCAGAAGGCTCGAACAGAAACAAATTAATATTTGCACAATACTCTTTAGGTGTAAAGGGTCCCGAAGAAAAACTCACACAACTCAAGTCAACCTCATCTGCCCGTGGTGCACCCTGCTAATCAACAAACGAGGCTTTGGTAATCAAGAACTTGCATTAGGCTAGTCCGGTGGGAAAAGCCTTAATGCCCATATGAAACTAAGATTGCGGAATGCCGCTGGGTACTGGGTACAGGCACAGGTCTTTGGGGGAGACCTATGTCCAGCAATAGACGTCTATCGACTAATGGTGATTGAAGTGATGACAACAGAAATAGCTGTTGCGTTATTATTTACCACTAATGCTAATACAAGTGCCTCATTGTTAAAACTATTAGTTTTTATTTTAATAAACTAAATCCTGTTGAACTATTTAAATTATGTGTACATTTCATTTCTTCGTAATTTTTTTTATGTGCGTAACATTTCTCTTTATTTTACAGACATGTTGATCGTTATTAATGTTTATGTTACGACCTTATAAATAAATGGCCGGGTGAGGACACGATGTACCCTCGTTAGGACATATGTACGTAAGCGAATTAACCAGAAAATCATGCAAATATCCTTTGTTTATACAGAAATCCCCAAAGATGCGATTAACCTATTTTACTATACGTTTCAAATCTGCTCTCCTAAATTATAATATATATTTTAGTTAGATGATATTCTAACAAAAATTGTTGTGTTCGAATGTATTACTAGAACATTCGATAAATTTAAGAGAGAGCGATATGTCGTGTCACGTGTCCGGCGGCGGGATTACAATGAACAATGTGTTATCGGCAATATTTGATTGGTTTTGCATCAGAAAAAGAAGATCTGATAAGGGTTCATCTGCCCAGTAGTCTCGGGCTATTAAGAATTGGGCTAAGGTAAGCCTAAAAGGTTTTTCGGACGCGTGGGCTTTGAAGTTGAGGGCCCTTTTTGCCCAATAATCGAGCCCGGGGTGAACGACTAAGACAAGGTGGTCTCGTCCATGTAGCATAGTGAGGGTGCCGAGGAGGGTTAATGCCCTCTTTGGGACGTGCTTAGGCGTAGTGCAAGAAGGCACCGGTGCGTTACATAGAAGATCCTGGAGATCCCGTAACGTACTGAAGATAACCACCGAAAAGGTTTTAATGGTAACAAATCCCGCATAATCTTGTGTTCCCACCAGAAGCAAGGTATGTTTTGAAAGATTTCCTCTCGATAATAAATAAAAAAGACGGATGAATATATATGTTGGCGTTCGGGGAAGGGATGATTTATTCTCGTTTTTAACTTCGAAGCGATGCTGCGATCATCAATAAGGCGATACGAGCCATATTCGATTTCATTAGTGATTTTGGAGTTACGAAGGGCATTTTTTTTGGACTTTTGTTGTCAGAAATAATAATTTTTTTTATCTCAGAGTATCTTTATCATTCCACCAAATATTAACAAACGCGTAACAATATTATAATTTAAACTTGTTATTATTTTTGGTCACGAAAATATAACAAATATGTTTAGCGTCTTGAGGATTATACGCCAAGCAGAAACGCGCGTAGTATGCTTCCCCGTTTTGTCAGGGGATGACGAAGTTCAAGTCCCCTGAGAAGGGGCAGATGGCGGATGTGAACGTAAAAGTTCCCGTGGCTCTGCTTTTAGAAGCTTAAATTGTAGGGGTCTTGTCGCACATAAAAATATTTCTTTGTAGTTAAACAAAATTATGTTACGGAGCTTGTTATTATAAAGTTACTATAACACTACAAGCAGTTATCTTAACAATAGTGAAGTTAGAAGAAGTATTTATCAGAATATAAAACATGAAGTATTTTGCGTTTGTATGAAGCTATTTTGAATATTGAATCTTATTTCGTACTATTAGAAATATTTAAGAGTATATATATATCGACTTTTATTTAATAGAATTGGAAAAATCATCATCAGTTGTTCACTGCTTAAAAGAGGTTGGACTTAGAAATATTTCAATAATTCCTTACCTAGACTGCGTCTCAAAGTTATGTCTTTATGATCTATTGCTGTAGTATATTCAGTAGCTTCTTTTGTCGGACATCTGTGAAGGATATCCTGTTCTATTGTAGTAAAGCGACGCCGTCTTTCAAACGTCGCCACTAACAGCCCCTTTTAGCTAGAATCAACACGCGGGTAAAGCGATATTTTTCTGCTCGCCGGCATCTTATTTCAACTTAATGGCTATTTAATGTATTTAACTTTAATCAGTATAGACTAGATGATTTATACAATGTCAGAATGTCAAATGATTTTTTATAATGATATGAATTAAAAAAATATATATATTTAATCACTTGTGTCATTTTATAGTTAGTCAAATGAGTATAAAACAGAAAGTACGTTAATTAAAAGACTGGTAAAGAACTATTTGTATGGATAACGAATTTATAAACAGTATATAAATCACGTAGTAAGTATTACTGCAAATAATTCCTTGCGATTTATATTACTTATTTGTATTTTATAACTTAAAAAGAAAATTCAAGATAGCTTGTATTTGCCGTGGGTATTAAGGAGTGCTTTACTCTTCCTTTGGATGTGTTTAACCAGAACGCAGTCACCGGTGTATTCCCTAAGAGATTTTGGAGCCTCTCTCAGTGCTCTAAAATAGACCACCGATGGGATTTCAGTAGATAGTTCTGTCTACCCCGATATAACTCTGTCTACCCCGCAGAAGCCAGGTATTCTCCGAAAATTTTCCACGAATGCAAAAAAAAAGGTAAGTCCTACCGTAGCATCTATTTCTTCCGCGAAACAGTACTGTGAAATTGCTAAGGGAATGTATAAATATAGTGTTTTAAGGCAACAAGCATAATGCCATTTATATATTTATATTATCATAACTAGCGTCACAGACGTATAATTCACCATCAGGTAAACGGTTCGCTCGTAGCTTCATCGGGCAATAAATAGTCTAAAACTAAACTAGGTAGACTCGAAAAAAAAACCCTACCTGTTTAATGTGGCTATTTTATGGATAGAGATTTGAAATTAAATCACCGCAATAATTAGGAATAAGGAGTTTAAGTATTAAGTTATATTCAGGCAAGGTCGCGTACGTTTTTCTGAAGAACCTTTTATGTGTTTTCATATTTTCCCACTTACGTTTTTCTTTGTTATTCACTTGACCCGGATGTTCGTTCTTGAGAGGTTTTTTAATAATCACACGCTACATTCATGATATGAATGGCTTGTAGTATTTAACAAGATATCATTCCATTAGTTTACTTCTCTGTTTAATTCATGTCGGGTTTTATTTATTGTGTATTACTAAAGTAATAAATTAGAGAATTACAATACTCTGCAAATGAAGCTGTAAGTAATTAACCGTTACACTGGGCTGGGGTTGTAATTGCATTATTTATTTAAAATATTGAATTGCATTGATTGATTGATTGATGGATTTGAATAATTTTTGTCCTTAATACATGACAAAGTTCAGGTTACAATAATAGCATTGCTTTTAGTTAAAATGATAATATGTAATAAAGGAGATAACTTCAAACGGCGAATATAAAGTGTATTAGAAGTGAGGTTTTATTATTTACGTTACGTTTATCTTACCAGTTACCGAATTAACGGAATCTCCTGCTTTCTTAATCTAATTTCATATAAACTAATATAATATTGGCGTTTTGAGAATTTTCTTATTAATTTTTTTTTATCTTATAGCATGTGCTATAACGCTTGCTTATACGGAATATACTTAAGGCGTAAGTAAAAATACACTTATGTTGTTAATGCTGGGATATGGAACCTTTTCCTCTTGAAGACATTCATAGTAATTTATCATGCGAACCATGTAGTCCTTGGAACATGTCAGTTTCCTTTACATATTATTTTTTATCACCCCTTCTACAAGTATTTTTTTTTCTACGATGCTTTGAGAAGCGCAAGACTTTTACGTGATAGTAAGTCATATGCTTAACGTTGCATTAGTTAATATACATATTACTGCATTGCTTTCTTCGCCTTGAAAGATGAGATGTCTCGTTACCCCAGTAATTTCATTAGCTACAGCTTTTTAAACCGGAACACAGCGATAATTGCACAGTACTGTTTGGTGGCAGAAAGAACAGCTGCGACGGTCCCTAGCAATAAAGATTTATCACTAGTATTACAATAATCCAAAGATACATCAAATAGGATCTGGTGCGAAATAAATGTAAATACTATATTACATTAAAAATGTACTAAGCACTTTTCTAGTCCATTGTCATTGATCGTTTAAACTTCTCCGGGAGACAATGCCCATTTGGATAAAAGCCAGTTAACAGACACGTGAATTTAAAACCTGTATAAATCCTACCAAGCGATTGTCTAATCTGATTTTGGCACTTTATTATTGCCACTAAAGATCCTACTAGCTTATACTAGCTACAGTTTTAACTGAATCCATACAATAATCTTAAAGTAACAATAAATACTTCTTGTAATATATGTGAAATATTTTATATGTTATAATACTTATGGTTTAAGGACCGCTAAATGAAACTCTTGTTTTATACAACAAATAAATATATTTTCCATTAAGTTCCATGTATAAATATTAAAATTACGTTTCAAATAACATCCATGACAACAATATCTCATTAAGTTTATATTACAATGTTTTTGGAAGTTGAAAAACTTGAAATCACAATGTTTCTATATAATTTATATAATAGTAAGTTACAATTTTTCCCATCTATAATCATCAAATTCATTAATATGTGTATATGGTATACAATATTTTCATACTTTTTTTTTTATAATTAATGTAGGTACATCGACTAAGTTAACCGTTAGAGTTCCTAGTTACATATATATACATAAAACGATGGTCAGTGCGGCGAGCTTTACTATCCGATTACAAATAGTTACTTTATAGAAAAAAAGGATATCCTTTATATTTTGCGGGTTCACATTCACTATTACTAAAAACGTCGAATAATGGTCCACATGAATTTTAAACTTATTGAATAAAACATTCCCAATACCGTACACTACATTACCATTTAGATGATCTAAAAAAATAGAGGAACGATTAAATACACTTACATAATACAAAGAGTTAATAATGGAATTAACGTATTATAAAATATAAACAAAACGTTATTATTCTTGTTGTTACGTGAATAATATTTATTTCTTTAATTTCTACAGGCAATATAATAACAAACCGTCCTCACGATGTCCCCAACGTTGGGACTCTTGGCCTTCTTCCACAAGAGGTAAGGCCGTTTATATATTGCTTTGGTATCCATCATTACTATGAGATTGAATGCAAAAAAAAAATAATATATCAAGAATAGTCAGCTTGTTAAATGGCACAATATGCTTTTGTTTTAAAGAATTAAGAATACGTATTATATATATATTTGACCATAAATGATATAATGTCGGAAAATAGCTATTGGTGTGGTGTTATCCAGTTATGAATTAACAATAGCTTAAACAGCACAATATTTATTAGGCGACGGCTTTGAAAAACATAGTAATAAATAAATGATAGTTTAGTAATGTTCTGCTTATCGTAAACAGCAGTTTCCGCCGCGATGTTTGCAAAAAAATAAATAATCGCTTATATTATTGATATCGCCATCAATTGATCTTACACAGCAACCTCGTGATTCTATAGAAAGGATAATCTAAAAATTTTGATGAATATAACGAGTTTAATCTGCTAGCACCAGTGATTAAATATATTCATCCATTAACCTCTGATCCAGATAAAGGAGTATCCCGAGGCCTATATATGAACAGCTTTTTTAGTTTAGTTTTAAAACGACTTGATAGTTTCTAAGTTGTGTGTTAAAAGAAACATCTCTGCCGTTTAAGGATTTTATACTCTATTGTATCTACGCTGTTTGTCGTTTTAATTTAGGATTTGTATTTATTGTATATTACCTAGATTAGCCCATCCTAAAAATGATCATCGGTGATTTGACTTCATGTAAACATCAGTGTCACTTAAAACCGATTTATTCTTGGTACGATAATGAATGACTAGCTTTGCTTTGCCTCTTACCTTGTGAGAGAAGACATTGAGACCCAACAGTGGGATCTGTAAGACGGAAGTCGGCGACATTTATTTCAGCGGGTGTTTAAATGTATAATAGCATGTTATGACAGCGTTGTTATTTTATTGGCCTCATTACATTTTATATCTTTTTCCGTATTTATTACTTTTTCAGGATATTTCAGAATTATCAGCGGCTGTTCAGTTTCACGAGCGGTTTGTTTCGCGAAAGGGTAACAGAATTCGCGATTCCGGCCGTTTTTAACGGGAGTTAAAGCGTCCGTATAAACGTCGAAATTACGGTCGCTTATGCAGCTTCCGGTGTGAACTCCAATTATAATATTAAATGAGCTTTCATTGTACTCATTATGTGAAACAATGAAAGTACGTATAATCCCTTTATTAACACGACAACTCAAAAACTGAGTTTATACGAGTTTAACGCTTATTAGCAATTTGTGGTATTGTACTTTTGTATATGAAAACAATTTTCAAATATTTTCCGATCTTTTAAAATCAATTCAGTGGATCCTATTCAGTTTTTAGCAAGTCCTTTTCCGTTCCTGTAGTGAGTAGTTATTTTTAAATATTAAATAATCATTATTATCGTAATAATTACGTAAATAAAATGTTAACATCGACTCATTTTGATATTCCATCGTCTATATTTCTTCATTACGTGAAGAATAAAGCTATATAAGATTAACGTCTTTTCATTAAGTGACAGCAATGCAGTTAATATTGAAAATCAGTAATTTTGCTATTCCAATAATTTTTCTAGTTCCATAGTATTGGTCGCTTACAGCTGTTATTAAGGTTACATATAATATTCATGAGAAATTTGGATGAATACATCGATTCAAGCAATCAGTTCTATTATTTTAGGACATTCATACATCCGAGCTAGCTCATCTACCGCACGCAGTCTTTTAACTTAGATGATGCTTTGTAATTATTAAATATAATTATGATTGTATAGTAAAATTTTAAATTCAGTTGTAAATTACGAAGCTGTATAAAGGTTATGTTGTTACTTTCACAATAACTGCGTAATTCACATTAAAGTTTACATTAAATTCTAAACAAATGTTTGCTGATAGAGGAACACTTCCATAGGTGCAGTTAGGTTTAAATTATCGAAACATTGCATCGACATACAATTATACAAACAACACTATATTCTGCAAGTCGCCTGTGAATATAAAACCTATTTCCTAAAGATTCAATTCCACTATTAATTTATTTAACCTTATGTTTTAAGATTATAAATATTTTTTTTTTATTCTTATTACAAACAATTGTAACGTCAACTGTATTATGGAGAACTAACTAAAGACAGATTGGCCATTTGCAATAAAAACAAATTTACTTTTATACATTGTTATTATAAACAAAATTCATTGTTAAAATTGCTCTATGGCGATAAGTGAAAAGGAAAACTAATCGTATTTGCTATTATTGGCACATATTAATTGCGTACATGACATTTAAAATGTATTAACGTACATACAAAGGAATACATTATACAAAAAATATATATTTATAAATAGTATAATTCAATATACCGCGATTTATAATCACAAATGATTTACGACGGCACGAAGCACGAACGAAACGAATTACTTAAACTTATCTAAAACTTAATTTATGCGGATGCGTCATGATGAAACTATTTTAATGTTTCCGATCTTTAATGTAATTAATAGTAAACTCTGCTTCTCTAACACGGGCTCTCTAAAAAATATTTAAGATGAAGAAAAAGTACTTAGTTAATGGTTGTGGATACAGGTTTATTTTAAAATATTTCCAAAATTTCCATCTGTTTTGACGCAAAAATGTGGACGGGCGCCTCATCTTTAGGTCCTCACTTTCAATTACGAACCATCCACATAAAGTAAGCTTTAGTAAATATGCCATATATCTTAATACACTGGAATAATACCTACGAACACCTAACAACATCTAGATTTTATAAACACGAACATCAAAATATTAAATAAATAATCATTTCATAATTTAAATGTATATGTAAATAATGTAAAATACAATTTCAAGTTTCAATCTATTGGCTATATATAATTTGTCGACGGTGGTAGTGTATGAAAGGAAGCCATCAGATAATACGTAGCTTGTGTATATATCTTCATTTTCTCAGTTACTGTATAAAACGTCTGCGTCATTGTGCGCGAAACAATGGCAAATTCATTAGTTGTTGGAAAAATAACATCAACGAGGCTTTTTTTTTGTAAAAACTATCAATATCAACCATTCAATAAAATTAAATTTCTCGCATTTCATCACATGTATTGTTATTTTGACCTTATACAGTTGAAATGCCGATGGTGAATTCGGAAAATTTAGTTTTATTAAATGTGTAGTATTCGAGTAAATGTAAGAAATCAAAATGTGAACCGTTGTTTAGGAAAACTTAGGATATTACGGATGGTTTGTTACACTGTAACTCCATGCTAAACACCCAGTCATTGTATACATTAGGCAAAAGTCACTCGTTCAAAATTTCACGGAGAACCTCAGCACAAGTTTGTTTTTAAATACTAAGGTTAAAAGAATCGTTTACAAAATACTTTAAAGTACTATCAATACTTGCTATATAAAAAGAAAATAAAACCAAAATGCCATAAAAAACAAAAATGTAAATAAATGAAAAAGAGTAAATTAAAAAGTATGCAATACTATGTAAAAGACAAATCTGCTACAAATGGTCTAGTGAAATGGCATTAAAATAAAAACGCTTATGGTTTTAAATCCTAGAATATTTTTTGTTCGACCGTTTAACGCGCAAAATAAAAAAAAAAAACCTGTTTTTAAAACCTAGTCGCGTAAATACGTCTCATACCTAGTACTCACATTTCCTACGAGATCATTGTGGCGTTTGAATCTTTGTCTTAAATGAATTGCTGGTATTTCCTTAAAAGTCGTTTAATATTTATTTGTTACAAGGACTTCATTATCCTCGACTTTTTAGAAAATATAATGAAATAGAAACATAATATTTACCGGACCTTGACTGTACATTTCTTCTTATATTCGACACATATTTAAGAAACCATTAAATTGTATCTATTGTTTATTCCGTCGCATTCTCCATATTTAAATATATTTTACGGAAATAACATATTCCTAAGGGCATGCGTTTTATTCATAGACATAATACCTGTCCATGCGTATACGTAATAAGTTAGTTTTATTATGGACATTAACTATTGATTTCTACTAAAATGACTTGAAATATTACATACATCTCGATTTTTACTTGTTTACATAGTTCCTATGTAAAACTAAAAATTCTGATGGTGGAACAATTACTTGTGTACATTTTTTTAATATTCTAAAAAATTTGTGTGAGTGATCGCAAAATGTATTTATCATAATATTTATGATGACCCTGTGTCAGTCATGGATTGCGACCAAAGCATCCACGGCGAGCATTACGATTTCTTTTTCTATCTACGGTAATTATAGTAGAATCTACGCGCTACGTAGGTAGTCATTAGAGACAGTGTTTTTTTTAATACATATTAGTAAATTTACACGTTTATATATATATATTATCTTTGGCAGTTACGGTTTAGTGAACAGGCGAAGATTAAGGTTATCGAAAGTGTATAAAGAGTTTAATCATGTAGTAAGAAACTTGGGACGGGTCCGCTAAGCTATACCTACACTGGACCCTCTAGCTAACATACGAATATCTAAATTATCGAATAGAAATTGTAGATTATGTATCGCATCGAGCAGCGAGAAGGCACGGCGTGGGGGGTGAGGGTGGTGTGGCGGGCGCGTCGGCGGCTGCGGCGCGGCGGCACGAGCGGCGCCGCCGCGCGCCATCAGAGCGGGAAGCAGCGCGCGGCGCGCCGGGGCTCGCTCGCGCCGCGCCGCCGCCTGCCCGCCGTGCCGCCGCGCGCGCTCCCTGCCTCGCCCTCACCGCCGCCACCGACACCCCCACCGCAAAGACGTTCAGGTTCTATAGGTTCGAGTTTGTGCATAGAAGGTCTACTCGATAATCTTGCGCTTTCTGCTGTGAGAGCCGACGCTGGACGCTCGAGCCCATCGTTCAAATCTATCGGTCCATGTTTTAATGCTAGCGCATATTCAGTACGTTCGATTACGCTGGGTAATTCTTCGGCAACAGTTGTTTCCGCGAGTGTCGAATCGGCTGCTGCAGAATCAGCACGGGGAGATTCTACTTGTACCGTAAGATAACGGTGTGTACCAGTCGAAGAAGGTGATATATCAGTCACTCGCCGTTCTGGTGTTGCAAACACTGAGTCAGATGCCCAACTTCGTGATTCTGATGTTTGGCGCATAGTATCGTCAACGCTACGTTGCGATGTGCGACGACTTGCTCGCGGACTCTCATCATCAATAGCTCGAAAATCTAGGCCGGTTAAATCAAATGGACCTCCACGTCGTTTAGAGCCATCTCTTCTAAAAGATGGTCTTTGTGAAGTGAATGCTGCATCATATAACTCACAAATACTGGTGCGGTCAGAGTGTGGTTCTTCATACAAAGTGAGATTACGAGTTTCTGTAGCATCAGATGGAGTTTCGTCGCGGTTTGAAGTAATTTCACTTCGTTCAGATATATCAAACGTAAAACGAGCCTCATATCTTTCGGGACTCAGAAGAGGAGCAGAACGGGAACAATCTTGTGATGTTTGGGAACCGCCTTCAAGAGGAGGAGGGCGTAATCCAGCCCGTCTCGGTGACATTTCTTCAGAATCCGTAGAGCGATCCGAGCGGGGTGTATGATATATTTGACGTCTAGTTAGCGCCGGTTGTGAACTACAAGGCGTTCGTTTACAGCATGTGCGTTCGTGTCGTACGTCCGAACCACTACTTCCTGTCGATTTTGAATGCGGTGGACGACGGCGTCGATCATCTTCCCGCCCATAGAGTGAAGTAAAATCTTCCGAACAAAACTTTTCAAACAACTCTTGCGAACTGAGCCGTGTTGAACCGGTCGCATTGTAAAACGCCTCAGTTGGAGATCTGTCAGTGCGATCATAGAGAGCACTAGAACTAGCTCGTTTTGACTTATCTATTAAACCTAGTTTATAAATCTTTGGTAAGCGGCGTTCAAATACCCCTTGAGAGTGAGCCCGAGAAGGTCCTCGTAGACAAAATGCACCGTCCCTCCGATCCAATACACGGTCTGCGGAGACACCACGCATGTGTGGATGTGTTTTTGTTATTGGTTCTATAGGGAGAGAGCTGACGAACTCTGGTTTATATTCATCTTCATCTTCTTGCGTTTCGGCGGAGGGTCCCGAGCGCTCGAGTGATGCCCGACCACATTCGCATTCTTGGTCATGCACATCAATCGCGTCGTCTTCGTCGAAAGAAGGAGCACGTGGGCCATGTCCAAATACACGACGCCGTTCTTCTGCAGCACCTTCTTCATCTTCAAGCCGTATAGAGCGACGTAAAGGAGGACGGTCCCGACGAGGACGACGAGGAGCTTCCAACGTGGCGGCATGTGGTAGAGGTGGACGGGAAGGAGTTGGGAGCAATCGATCAAGAGATAAACCACGACGGGGACGAAGCGGACGCTGTTGTCGTTTATCGCGTGGTCCTGCTGTTGGGCTAAGTTCTTCCGGAGTAGTAGGTAATGCTGCACCACGTCCAAACTCGATAAACCAGAGTTCGTCTTTTAATTCACACTCTCACTTTTTCTCATTCATATCTTTATTTAAATAGTGCAATACGTAATGTAGCACTAGATCGTAACAATATTTGTATTCAGTCTGAAAAAAAGAAAGATATTGAAGGGTAGCAATCCAAGCAAGTATTTGGTAACATACGTGGTTATAGTTTGCAATTTGAAGTTTACCATGTTCTCCACAAGTTGTGGTCGATGACGTCGTACAGTTTTTACAGCTTGGAATACATCGACTTCGCCGTGTTGGATCACTTGCTCGATACATGCATTTGCCGCACAATATACACCAGCTCGACTCCTTCCGTCACTGTTGATGAATATTTTTAATTTACAAAAGTATTAAAGAACATGATAAATGTTATTGTTTGATAATAACGTACGGCGAAACAACGCAAACGGGTCCGTAATCGGTGCGTTGACGCCACCTCTCTACCATGTTCATCAGTTCAACTAATGAATTGGTAGAAGATGGCACTTTATGTCCCATCGGCCAACAGGTTAGTTGGAATAGCTGCACTGTTTTCGGTGGTGCCTTCACACCTGCCATAAGCTCTGTTAGCGATACTATCTGAAATATGGAACAAATAGCCAATCATCGCAACTTTCTTCGATTATTTTTCTACGGTTTCAGAAATTTCAACTTAGTGTTTAATTAATATGAAATTATGTAACTATTACATTATAATAAAAGTCTCATCAATACGTCGAAGACACGACCAAAACATTCACCATATCGCTAGGTAAACGATACACTGGTCCTTTTTATTTTAACATGCATTGTCCTTTAATTTCGTATTCTCATACTCATCTAGGCCAGCCATCAGCCACCTTAGGTTACGCCTACCAACAGTATTGAAGAGATGATAAAACGGTGACCTACCACCAGTAAATATTAAAAACTACAAGTAACATAACTACAAAAAATTATCTTTTTCACGACAATAAAATTAATGTAATTAATTTTCTTTTATTGATGTATTTCTCTTACCTTCTTGTTGATTCTAAATATCCAAGTTTTAATATTGGTGTAATGATTATGGGAAACATGGTCAATAGTAAATACCGGACCGTACTTTTTAGAATGTCGTCCTTCAGGCCAGAATGGCGGGTATTGTTGCTGAAATTAAACGTATTATTAAAAAGGCTTAAATATAAGTGTAGAAATTGATTATTAATGTTAAGGCATACGTACAGAGTTTTTCGGGGGTACACATAAAACGACAACAGCCGCACACTCATAATCATAAACTAGAGACCAGAATTCTCCCTGAGTTCTTATTAAAGGCCATTCTGTAACGATGTATTCACGGGGCTTAGTGTAACCCTGAAAATGTAATAAATATAAAGGTATATGCTATAAATCTTAATAAATAGTTAGCATTAGTTTAACATACTTACATCTACAAAGACAGCATTAATGTAGTCTGTAAAACTATTCCCTTGGAAGGACGTCAAATATGGGCGAAAATTATCAGCTGCAAGAAAACAATATTTCCATTTCAGTAAAAAGGATTATTTTAATTAATATTTATCAGCAGTGCTTCACTTACGAGGAACGACTAAGACATCGCGGTTTTTTTCTCTGTTATCACCACGATGACCACCGGCACAGTCGCCTATCGTGAACCTGGGAGTTTGTTTACAAATTTGCTGATACTCTTTCTGATATTCATTTAACTTTGTGACAGGATCTCTTTGGGATTTTTGTTTCAACCTTTGAGATAGTTCTGAAACTGGGAACCATGATATCCCGCAAACAACGTGCTCTTCTAAAGTATCATAAACAAATTTGTATTGTTCCTGTAATCAAAAATAAGTCAGTACATATTTAATAATATAATATCTCGCTAAGTTTATTTAGGCTAATTTTACCTCATTTTCTATGAGTCCTTTTCGTGACTGCCGTAATTTCTTCAAGAATCCGAAAACGTCAAAGCAATCCTCTTCCTCAGCTAGTTCTAAGTTAGCATCGATAGCTAAGTATACGCCGGATCGTCCACCTCCATCACTATAAGAGTACACAGTAAGAGTAATTAACACATTGCAAACAATAACTTTGAATTTAGCGAAAATATTTATGTAAGTAGGATAGGGTTTAAATAAGTCTTTATTATAAACCAAGGTAACAACCTATTTTATCGATAACTGATTTATGAAATATGAGAATATTCTTAGTACGGAAGTCACAGAATTTGATCACTGTCTCTGTGATATAAGCAGAAAACACAGATAAAGTTATTATTTAAAAAAATTGTTTAAATCGTATATGAGAATGGTCTTCTTTATGTGTTTTGGGCAACGTAGTAATTACGATGTTTAATCGTTCCAAAACAGTAGTGTCACTTACTTGCAGTGTACTACCATTGGACCGGCGGCTGGGTTTGTTGCCAGCCGTCTTCCGACAACGGCTCTCACCCGTCTCCTGAACTCAAGTAGGGCGTTGCTGAAGGGGCACGTGTGGGAGTGCCATTGAGTATAGTGAAACTGCAGAATGAAGCGCTCCTCTACCACGACCTGACACAAAACATTCCTTTAAACTCACAAGCAATTACCAATATAACTTCAAACTAAAATTTTCAACGTAGTCGACAGAAATAAAAAAAAAATTTTGTTTGACTCTAGTTAAGATAGGTATTGCAGCACACTGTGCTTTAGATATTGTCACGTTACCATAGTAATTTAATTAGCTACAATACTCTCCATACTGAAACAGATCAAGTTTGCACAATACTTTTGGACCTTGCAAGACGGTCTCCGCTCACAAAGACCTATCACAAGTAAATTTCTGATAATTTCATTTTATATACATAATACGGAATTCATTATATTTAAGTAATAATGTATTGTATTTAAATATCAATTTCGTTATTTTCACAGAATGAAATTATTTCATACAAATACGAGTATTTAAGATAAAACTATATTACATCTTTTTCGCTTTTATAAAGCCTGAATGTACGAATATGAAAGTTCGCCAGCTCCTCTTCCTGAACTATACCGACGCTAATGTCGCCATAAGTTTCATCTCTCTCTTTGTTAGGCGGCCAATACTGTACACACATAACCTAGAAGAATAGATATAAATTATTTCTTCGTTTTTATCCACAAATGATGGACGTACATAAATTGTACAACAAAAGTCGCGCAACGAGTCGGGCAAGGTGTTTACTTGTTGGTAAATATCTGCTCATAATAACGCTAGTTAGGATGATTACTGCACCACATTGAGCTCATCGCGTTGAGACACGAGATGTTATGACTCGGTACCGCAGTAATTGTACTAGCTGCAGTTCCTTTCTGGCTGGGATATAGCAATTTTTGCACTATACTGTAGCAGCTGTAGTGGTATCTACCCAAAGGAGTTTCGAGACTTACCGGAAAATGTAAGTACGTAGAAATAATTATAATAAACTGATTTCATATATTTTTAAACCTTAATCTCTTCTGAAATGTATTGACGTCCACTGTTGAACAAAGGTCCTTAAAATAGTTCCATTGATGCCATTTGGTTAGGTTTATGGCAAAATGAACATAACTGGAGCAAACGGTCTGTAAGTCTACCAAGTACAATATATTATATCATCATTATCATCAGCCGATAAGCGTTCACGGCTGGACATAAGCCTCCCTCAAATATCTCCACATCGATCGGTTCCGAACTTCCCCATTATATATTTCATGGTTTTATTTGTTCTCTAATCACGTCATCAAACTAGTGAACGTAACGGCATGAGCATACGACGCGGAATGATTGGTTCATTTACTATTATTTATGCGGTTGCTATAGAATGTCATATGCGATCTAATTTCATGTAATGTCCAGCTAAGCGGGCAGGGAACTTATATATATATATGTATATACATGAGATATCAAGGGATTGATTAATTCATCTCGAGATCTCCAAAACTATGAGGCGTAAAGATTCAAATTTCGGTAGAGATATTCCTTCGGCCATGTAGAGGTCAGTTACGACTGGTTTTAACATCCTTCCTCAAAGAGAGTTACAAGTGTGTGTGTAAAATAACAGTGATTTCTAACCAATATTTAAACGAATGCGTAACATAATGCAGTTATAGTTACCTTTATAAAATCAAAAGTTTTTGTAAGCATCACTATCGCCGCGGCACGCTCTTGCCAAATCATTCGCCAGAAATCGACCACAGTCTCTTCAGTTGGCCCCTGCGTTACTATATATGCATTCGGTTTTAATATACTCTGTGAACAAAAAATAATTTTTTTTATTACAATTAACCGATAATAGGAGCAATAAGTTCGACTGATGATGAGCGATATGCTTGCTCATAACAATATGGCATTAATGAGGCTTGTAAACTATGCGCCAACATGGAGTAATTCGCTTTAAGACACATTGTTAATGTTCTCGCAATCTCAGTATTTTTACTAGCTATCACCTACTTGTAGTATAAAAGTAATGTTTATGTCCTACTCGTTAACAATAGTAAAGAATGCGCTGGTACGGAGCCCGAGTAATAACTTTTTTTAGTTATATAATAACATGCTAAACATGAGCTTTAATTATGTATAGGTTGAAAAAAGGAAAACAACAGTCTCCTTATATTATTTCATCGTAGGATTAATAACATAGCAACTAAAGTTGCTGCATAATAAAAATGCAACAGGATCAGCGATACCTATTAAATGCAATCTAAAAAAGACGCCGTAAATTAAACAATCAGTCGATAAGTAAACAGAAGCAAAGTTCTGTTGAATTGTTCAAAGGAGTTCTAGCAATATCTACAATCCCAAGTAAAAGTTGTAGATTATATTTTCCTAATCCTTTCTCAACAATCCAGAGCTGCAGCGCGCCAACGAGTTTTGAACTTACTTAAAATTTCAAAAGTTCAAAGATAATCATTTCTTATATTTACAAAAACAAAATTTTATGTATTTGTCGAGTTTATTTCATTATTAGTTACTCTGAAGTTGGTGATTAAGGAGAGATAGAGGATAGTCAATACGGAGTACATCTTTAAAAATTGTTTAAAATAGAACCTAAGCAGAGTACGTACACTGTTTTAAGGAATTTGAGTTTGTTGTTTGATTAAATTTAACTCATAATGCTTAAAACCTACAAGGAAATTTTCCTAATTTTTAATAATTCTGTTATTAATAGATTTCGAAGGCTTTTTACTCCTACACATCAGTTAAGAGTACATGATGTAGTAGGGTAGACCATTAGTTCCCAATGTGGTCCAGAAGGACCCACCAGGAAACCACGGGAGACTACATTGGCTTTAATTACAACTTTTTTTTTTTATTTTTGGCATTGTAGTAGAAATGTCCAGGAGTCCACCGAAATTAGCTAAATTTCTGTTTTCTTATGAAAAAAAGAGTCTAGGAACCTCTGCACTGTAAAAAGTTCTATCTGTAGGATTTCGGCAAAAACCATGTTTCTGTTCAATGTAAATAAAAATTTCATACTCACATCTATATAGGAAGCATTAATATAATCAGAGTCTGGCTCTCGGTCAACAGTTTCCAGTACAACTCTGTTATAATCATCTGTAGATATAAGAAGATTATAATCAATATTTGAGAAAAAAAATCAACAAAATTAGTTTGGTTAAAACAATGACAGAGGATAGAATCATTATAATATATATATATACATTATTTATATGAAAGATTATTTAAACAGATTGATATAGTAGTATTATTGCTACAAAATATATTATAGCAATTCAGTGATTTCTTTACCAATAGTTGAAATCTTCAAATTTTACCCAAAAGATATAGAAATGAATGATTGCTTCAATGTGATGAATATATTATCAGTATTATTTATTGTTTAATATGGCAGCTGAATATTTTCGTTAAGATTAAGATAATAATCAAAGTAATAGATAAATATATCACATAAGAGTGTACGAACATAGATCATGTAAATAATAGGTGCACCGGAAAGTAATGTCGTTTCTGCGCATGCCAATACTTGATTGTCATTTGTCAGCTCATTGTTTTGTTCAGAGGCGTACCAAAGACATTGTGAGGTTATAGTGATTTCTTTACTTATAGACAATTGAATTACAATTTTTTTTTGTAATTTTGGGTAAAATGGCCAGCCAAATACCAGAAGAGGTACACATCCGGCATTGCATGCTCTTTGAGTTTCGCAAGGGAAATAACGCAACAGTTGCTACCAAAAACATTTGCGATGTTTATCCAAATGCACTGGACATTCGTAAATGCCAAAGGTGGTTTTCCAAGTTCAAATCGGGTAATTTTGATCTTTCCGACTCGTATCGATCAGGAAGACCATCAGCGTTAGACAACGACGTGTTAAGGGCGGAAGTGGAAGCAAATCCGTGTCAGACGATCGAGGAATTGTCAAACAGTCTCAACAAACCTTGGTCGACCATCCAAGAACATTTGAAGCAGATTGGAAAAGTAAGCAGAGCAGGTGTTTGGGTCCCGCATAATCTGTCCGAACAGAATAAGGCTAACCGATCAATCACATGCAACTTATTGCTTCAACGACACAACACAGAAGCGTTTTTTGATCGCTTGATCACAGGAGATGAGAAATGGGTCCTGTATGATAACCCAAAACGCAAAAGGCAGTGGCTCTCTCCAAATGAAATCCCTCGGAGTACTGCTAAGCCAGGTTTACACCCCAAAAAAGCGCTTTTGTGTGTTTGGTGGAGTATTCGCGGCATTGTTCATTTTGAATTACTGAAACCTGGAGAAACTGTTACTGCAGACCTCTACAGCGAACAATTGCAGCGAGTCAATCAATCTTTAATTGAAAAGTGGCCAGCGATTGTCAACCGAAAAGGCGTCATTCTCCAACATGACAATGCAAGACCGCACTGCGCAAGGCGAACTCTAGAAAAAATTAATGAATTGGGGTGGGAGGTGCTGCCTCATCCACCATATTCGCCCGATGTTGCACCATCGGATTTCCACTTATTCCGAGCGCTGCAACACTTTTTAAGTGGCAAAACATTTGCAAATTTGGATGATATCCAAAATGCCATCTCTAGATATTTTGCCGAAAAACCAATTAATTTTTATCGATCAGGGATTGAAAATTTACTCACTAGATGGCAAAAGGTTATTGACAATGATGGGGAATACATCATTGATTAAAAATAAAGACTCGTTAAAAATGTATGTGTTTGTATTTAGCGTAAGAAAACGACATTACTTTCCGGTCCACCTAATAAATTCATAGAAAATCTACTCAAATATGTCATAACGCAAGAATTTATGAAACGAATAGCAGTTCAAATGATTTCCTCGTGCTTTTAATATGAAATTTTATTTCACTGTGAAATTTCAAAAATGTGTATCAATATAGTACAAATGGAAAATACTGTTAGTAGGGGAATAAAGAATTTTCTTTAATATAGCTACAGGACCGATTTGTGAGGATTATTTTGGGATCGTCCTATGTCCAGGAGTGGACGTCTGTCGGCTGATGATAATAGATAAACCAAATTAATTGTAACATTAACGTCATGTTATTCAATTATGACAAGTATATATATATTGTATATTAAAATAAGAGAATGTACTTACAAGGTGTAACTTTTTGATTTTGATTTTTGTGTACGTTAGTTTTTTTTGTTGCGTGTCGACAGGAATGTGTTTCCACCTTCACGGCCATCTGTTGGAAAAGCAAACACTGTTATATACATATAATATTTATATTATATACAAAAGAAATCCACAACCAGTGAAAGAAAAAAAAAGTTTTTATTTATTATTCTGTATTTTATGTGAATTGTAGGTGAAATAGAAACAAAGTCATATGTGTTTTTGAAAGTGTTGTTGCAAAAATTTATGAACGAAAAGTTGATAATTTAACCTATGAATACCTGAAATTCTAGTTTGTAAAGCACGGGAAATTTTCTTCTTTGCTCGCAAAGCTTCTGAAAATTTTTCAGTTCAACCGGACGGTCGGGTATTGTCTCCAATATTGAACCGTTCTCATCCGCTGTGAAAATTAAAACATATTTACTTTCGTAGACAGGTTGAAAATTAGAAAAGTTTCCTAATAGAATACGGATTTATTTTTTCATACTTGTAATTACTTTTAACTCCCGAAAAGTATAAATTCCTTTATAAAATTTGCAAGTATACAATTTCTCGAGCATGGACTCAAAGATACCACATACATTAATACAATCGCCCCAAATATTCCGATACTCATACGTTGACAACGAGAACACAATAACGTTATTATGAGAGCACATTACAATACCATACTAGTAGCTAACCAGGTGGATACAAAACCCACCACCAACTCCACAAGGTGTATCTCCAGGACCATAATAAGATTTCAGTGTTACAAAGCAAGCGCTTAGCTACTGCGCCATGGACCAAGTTAAAATGGACTATGTTATTTATTATGTCATACAGCGAAAGAAAAACTATTATTATAAAAACGTAATATGATGGCTATATTAAAAATGGACGGCGCATAAGGCTATAGATTATTATAACAGTATCTAAAATTAAATTAATATTCTCTACTGTTACTAACATAGCCTTTAAACAAAAATTATTGTTAACTTGCTAACACTATATATTCTCAGAGTCCGAAATGAAGTTTATGTTTTAATATATCTTCTACCTTTTCCCAGCTATGTGGGGTCGGCACAATGTTATAATGTATATAAGTATGGAATTCGTTTCTATTAATATACTACTACCTATTCACGGGCCGCTTTGATGGCCGTAATATAAAATCAGACTTTTATATTGTTATTAAATTCTCCTTGATAAAAACCGCAAATGACTCTATAGCAACTGCATAAATAATAGTTAATAAAAATATTTACGAATGTTAATTAGAAATAAAATGATGAAAGGCCGACCTATGAGGTTAAAAAAATATTATATATAGCCTATAACCATCTACAGATTAATCCGCGTCGGATTATGTTATCATGTTGATACATTCATTAATTTTCAGGTGAATGGCGAACAAACAAAACCCACTTTCATTACATATATAAATATACGCATATCGCAATGTTGTGATATATAATATTGTGGAGCTGAAATATTTTGTTTAGAAGCTTCCTCCGTATTATTTGTATGATACTCCTAGGTGCACCGTTAGCGTGGCAGGGCGCCAGCATTAATACTTGCGTTCGTGTGACGTCTACGTGGTAAGAGTGAATTTTGAGTTTTATTAATACGATCACTTAAATAAATGAAAGAGACACAAGTCTATATTTATTAAAACAAATTATTATTATATTTTACATTTTAGTTAACGAATTATATTAAAATTAGTGTATTTTATATAAGTATAGTTATACTGGATGTTAGGAGAACGCTACCGAAAACAGACAGGCGATAGTGCTATAGACACGAAAAAAAAATCGATTCTGCTTAAAAAAATATATTTTTAATCGTTTTATTAGCATTATTTACTCTCCATCGATTAAATAAATATGATTTATTTAATCAAATCGATTTTTTTTACGACCCTCATCAAAGATGTCACAAGCAGTATCATCTGTCTTCGTTTTCGGAAGCGTTCTCCTAACACTCAGTATGCATATTACGTGTGTGTCGCAGAAGTGTAGGACTCCCTCCTTCCAGATGTACAGAGGACATCGTCAGGGGAGTCGGAAGTGGGTGGATGCGACCAGCTGGGAATCGCATTTGTTGAAAGACATCGGGGAAGGCCTATATCCAGCAGTGAATTAACAAAGGCTGATATTGATGATGATATGTATTATGTAATGATCATGACTATGTCTTTATATACATATACTATTAATTTTTATACTTCATACAAAGTAAAATGAACGCTGGAAGAGAAAACATAATGTAACATTATGTCTGCTTTTTTCCTTATATAATTCAACTGTATATTTCGTTTATTATGAAAAAAAATATTAATAAGTGAATGAAATAAAGTTTTACTTAAAAAAAATTAACTATTGTTTGCTTGTAGTTAAACATCAAATATTTCCTGAAGTACGGCGTAAAAAAACAGACTTTTTCCTTTAAAAACCACTATTGAAAAAAATTTCAAACATAATATATAATGGAAATTAGGTAGAGAAGTATGAACACTTTATTTGGCGACATCACTCGAGCTGTGTCCTTAAGCGTTTCCTTTGCAACACAAGAATGTCCTATTTTCCCGCCCATGACCTCCATTAGCGATATTTGCTTTCAGGATTTTCCACAACCTAAATATATCTATTTATCGGGACTATACCTAAAATATTGTTATTGATTTACCTGAAATATTATTATCTATCGTCACGAACAGTAATAGTATTTCAAGACGAAGTAAAATTAATTAAAAATATGTTTAGTACCAAGTGATATTTTTTCCCGTTACAATTGTATTGTCAAGAACAGAAACGGAGAACTGAAAAATACGAGTTTTAACAGAAGATAATACCTGCGGAATTAATAATGTCATACTTTTTTAAACCACTGTTACTAGGTACTCTTTTATCAACTTATTAAACCAATGATTATTTGCAAAATATAATAATCTGTCGGTCACAACTTGTAGAAATACAGATTTCCTTTTAGAAATGGAGAAATGTTGAAGTATAAACAGATAACTAGACAGTGCTGTTGATATTTCCTATTTGTTACATCAAATGATTTTGAACCTTACTCTAAAAAGGGACTATTAATTAACTAAAGTTCAGAGGCCTTTTAGTACATCTAGTTATTGGCTTGAAAATGCTATTAGATTATTTAGAACTATATATACTCAGCATAATATAAGCAGCTCTATGTTCAGCAATGGTCTATAAACTGATAATGATGATGTTGATAGTCATGCTACCTATTTCATTGGTGGTTTTTGTGAAATCAGACTCCTTTTAACGGCTAATGTTTCATTGATTAAAAAAAAGGGAGCAATAAAGTATAAATATCTGAATTATAAAGTAAAATAAACAGTTAACACTTTATTTTACACTTGCAACATTAAATTATTATAATTTTCATAAAGTCAGTTAATAGGAAAATTTATAGAGGTATTTTGAAGCCGCTTGTGGTTAACCACCGTCGACGCGGGCTGCACTCGATTTGTAATATGGCAACACCTCCCAACAGAGCCGCTAAAATTTAAAATAGAGTATTAATAATTAATTCATCAAGCAACCAATTCATCGGAGAAAGTATAGTTTGATAACGGGTTCATTCTGTTTATATTTATTATGACATCATTAAGGTTTCTCTTACTTTCCCAATATCTCAAACTACGCTTCCAAGACGCTCATAGGACGGTCATGGTTATGTGTAGGAGATTTCTCTTTATGAGTTCTACAATGTGTGTATTATATATAACAAACAGGTGTCAATGAAGATATCTATCTACGCAGCGCTATATTCTCTCATCGGACACTACAGTATTTGCAAGGACTAACAGCAGAAACAGGTGATGTTCACCACTAATAAATTTCGAAAAGCTGGCTAGGCTTTTCGGATTATACTGAGTTATGACACAATACAGAACTAGAACACAAATCCAAACTAATAACTTTGTAACGGGCGAGACGAGTCATTTACTTTCAGTAATTTCACATTTGCATCGAAAAATGCTGTGTTAAATAATGTTATATACAGCATACAAAAGATAAAAAAGTGTATGTTCACGACGACTACAATTTACATTCATTAGGAAAGAGAAAATAGCTCTAGAATTATACCCAAACCTTAAATGAGGGTCTAAAAGCAAAACCGCCTATATGCTACCTTTTTATTTAAGTATTAAATAGTTACATGAAAACATAACGGTAGATATAACGTATAATTATAAAAATTGTTAATGTACTAAGGAACTTAATTAAAATTTACTACAACGGATGTTTTAATAATCCTTTGTCAAGTTATAAGATTGCTTTAAAGAGCAGTGCGTCTGCCTATTGTAAATATTACTGTTAATAGATATTTCCAAGGGAAAGTATTTAAAGATTTGTGGTATATGAAAATAAAATAGTTTTTTTTTCCTCACGGAAGTATCCGTAACATGTTCTACGTTCTTGTGTTTTGACAAAATGTTTACTTTTATCTGTAAAAGCTTGAGGTATTCCAATATATTCCTGCAAAGCGTACCGTACGATATTTGCTTTAGTACAGGGTTAATTTTTTTTAAATAGCAGTTATGCAGACAACATACTACCATTTTACTTATTCTATATACTATATGTTAGTAGTTTATACTAAGTTGTTAGCGACATAAATGTTTACGTATCAGTTCTATTCTAGGCCAGTTTTAGATGGTGAATCTGCCTGGCTATCTATTGCTATTATTATTCAACATTTGAGACCCACGGTATTCCGAGTGAGCACTATTAACTATTCATTTCCTCATTTTCATAACTTGTGAAATTAACGTGAAATATTAGTCCACTTCCGATGAAGGTATTGAATCATTAAAAACATTGTGCATAGCAAAAACTAATTTAAAATGTCAACAAAATATAACAGGAGCGGATGTGTAGTCGCATCTCAATAGACTGTAAGTTAGCTACAAGTGATCTAAACAAGTCTTTGGCACTACGCCAACTTAGACGTCTTTCAGTTGACACGTAGGTTACGAGGCACTTTCTTCCGGCCACTGTTTACTGAAATACTCCTCACTTCTTGCCTCTAATGGAATTTTACAGTCGTGCCTGAAGTCCCCAACAAGCTTTAATTAAATCGGTTATGAATAACCTGATGTAAAATATAACTGTAATTTTCGCGGGTGTCATTGTTTCTGGTGGGAGTGGGTGTACACCACACTGATAGGCCGGTGTCGTTAAAGGAAATAACTCCAAGTAAAAGAAAGCCTTCCCCTACATACTACAGTTACGATGGTTCATACTTCCTCTCTTGTTAGTTGGATTAGGACGTTAATTTTCCGTCCGAACAGGTTCCCGCTTTATTGTGGCGGTGGGTCTCTGAAGCCGTGGCTTGGTCACCCACGGTGAAGCTAAGAATAACCTATCCGACTTCCCTGAGGTGGTCGCTCCAGGTGAGCTTCGTGAGTTCACCCCGGATGTGTGCCAATGGACTGCAGGGGCAAACTTGCACTGCTCTTCGCAGCCGTGCTGAAGTCGCGGAGGGTGAGAAGTGTCGGTATTGCGGTTCGCTTCTCTCTCTATCCTCCGTCTCTAAGTGGTGCCGCACCGCTGATGCGGTGGCGAGGATGAGCATAGAACAGGAGTGACTGTATTGCGTTTTGCCGCTCTTCTAATTCTTCGCGACCGAATAAGCGGCGGAGCCCAAGACACAGCTCACCGCAGGTAGTCGGTAGTTTTCTTTTTGAGCTCCCATGACCTCTGGGTGACGAATTTGTGGGAGCCGTCGCATCCCGGTGATGATAAGAGTCCGAGAGGTGATCTCGCTACATGTTCCAGCGCACCCTTACAGATGTGGAAAGAGGTAAGCGTGTTGAGACCTCCTCTTCTCCTTTTTCACTATGCGCAGTTCGTGCAGCGAAGTGTACCCGGCGCTTGCTGGTCGCGGAGGTCTGCGAAAGTGTGGCCTCTGGCCCCGCTGTAAAGCGACGAAGGTGGAATATCGTGGAGATTTTAATCGGTGTAAGTCCAACATAACCTGTCTTTGATCCGACGAGGGCTGGTTGCAAAGGAATTTCCCTCCCGTAAAACAAAAAAAAAGACTTTAATTTTTGTCCGTGTGAGATAGCATTGCCTTGGCTATAGTTATATTCCACAATTTCTGTTTATTACCAGTTCGATTTCGTTGGGCAACGTTCGAAATACAATGCCTAGGAGAAGAGATTGTTTATTATGTATTCTTTTAACTATCTGTGGTAACGAAAATCATTTAACGTACGTTTGATATTTTAAAACAGGTTTTAATGTAAAATTTTGTATGTGATAAACTTTGAAAGGCATATTGAGAAAACCTACGAAACATTTAAAAAATGTCCAACATAGCTTTTCTTTTTATGTCTCAATATCTAGTTCCCGTACGAGTTGCCGTTATGAACGTAATGGATAAAATGTCTACTCGCTAGAAGCTATTGTTAATCGGCTTTGCCTAAAATTTGTTATATACTCAACTAAAAGCAATTTTTTGTTAGATCTAAAAACAATTCTAAAACGGACGTACACATGAAGCGGGTAGCGTTAAAAAAATCAGTACTTCATTGGATTTATTTTTATCCACGGAAAGATATTTCAACCTATGATCCATATATAAAATTTCATAGAGATTTATTTTAAAATTTTTAAATAGAGCAATTGATATAAGTTTTTAGTAGCTTCGTAAAGCGGCTTGAGTTTTCCGACTAAAAACTTTACCCTTCGCGTATATATGCTCTACAAAGGCAAACGGCAAATGGAAGCATTAGTTCTAATCTAGCGTTTATATTAAAGCGCTTTTGATCTCTCTAAACACAAATAAATTCTGCACAAACCCGTTAACTTACTCTTTGGTTTAAACGTCACTCGGTCTGAAATAATAAAATCAAACATTAATTTCTTTCAGTGGACCATTTCCGCCGAAACTTTACATTTCCGTCTTTAGTGCTAATACTACATTGTATATATAAGGTTAACATATGTTCTTGTGAACTATTTACACGAAGGAAGAGTTTTTAAAATAAATAAAATTATAAGATTTATACCACCTAAGGTGGAGGGTGTCTGTGACTCTTGTTCGAGATGACCACGAGTCTCAGCTGTTGGCTATTTATGTTACATATAAAATTAGTCGCGCTGTGAAACTTGAAGTCTTTGCTGGAACTTTTGTATTTATTAGACAACTATAGTATTTTATCCTTTTCTTAGAATCTATCTTAAAACATACAGCTTACCTTTTATGTTGAAGTAATGTGGAGATGAAATAACATGAAACAAAGAAAGAAAGAATTATTAATATTTTGCTAAAACGGCTGAGTTTTACCAGATCGGCGACACAGATAAACTATGTGCTGGCATTTGTACGTCTTTAGTATTTTGCTGAATCTGTGTATTGAAAGGTTATTTTCGTAATTATTAATAATGAAATTAACTATTATTTCTCTAAAACTCTTCGCGTCTCATACTACCCGCCTTCAGTCACTATCAAAATTCTTAACCAATCTATACATGTATAAGAGTTTTCCACCTTTGTAAAGTCTCATCACGATATCTCTGGAAGCTCTAGGCCTAAAGACTTAAAACTTGGTAGGAATATGCCGAGTAAATGGTCAGCTAAGAACAGATTTGAGAGAATTAACCTGAAGGGAGTTGTGGGGATGTTACGGCCAACGAAGCGGGTTCTACGTATTCCGAAAAGCCGTTACTGTAATGATTTCTTACCTTTACGCAAACACTGTAGTAACAAATAGTTAAAATAAACGCGATTAAATCCGTTAAATTTTGTTGTATAAGCTATTACTATCCGTTTTAATTCATTTGTTTGTTAAAAACCAGATACATTTACCTTCTATTTCTGTTTACGTGTATAAATCTTTCCTTCCTCGTAAACTCCATCAAGTACATCCCAATACTTTTTCAATCCTGAAGCAAACACTAGATAAGTGTTTATTTTAAATAGCCTTGCAGAATTTATGAATACACCAAGATCGTATCCGGCGTTAGACTCCACCGATTGAATTATATATTGTTTTAATCTCACCCTTCTCAGTTTTCTTATTTAATCGTTTTTAAAACATTATTTGCACAAAAAACCGACATAATGTCAAAGGGCAATTTCTCCAAGTCTACTATTACGTTAAATATATATTAATATATATAACAATATATATGGGGCAAACAAAATCGATGAATATATATAGTTAGGCTAATATAAATTAACCTAAATACATAAATATTAGTTAAAGTTGACGTGAAGTCAGAGAAGAGTTGAACTTTAACTGTAAGATAGGCTAGATATAAATTTTTACTATGCATAATTTAAAGCCACTTCCTTATTTATATAATCCGGTATCGATGTAGAAGTAACTATTGAGATTGTAGGTTGTATTGTTTGTTATGTTATTTGTAGGTTATGTTATTTGTTTCATCTGTCAATTGCATACATTAGTTTCTTTTTATAAAAATCTTTTGTACAATTGCCAACGTGCAGTGTTATGTGAAAACTAATTAGATCGTCAGCCAACTGAATTTTTAGTGTAGGCACGCCATATACCATCTGCCAGAGAATCCCAAACATCAACCAGTGAATGAAACACACATCGTCATTGAAATGTACTATTTATAGTTTAAGATTAGTTCTAATTGTTATATTTCCGTTCAATTTGTCAATAATGACGTTTTCATTAACCATATGATCAATGATTGAATCTACAGTCTTTAAAGTCATCATAATCATCAATCTCGTTTCAGTCAGATGTCCACTGTTGTATTTTATTACAAATATTATTAAAATAAGAGCTAAATAGAAGTCTATCCAAGATTTAATGAAGAGCTTTCGTCCCCTAAGGAAATGCTTGACCTATTGTATTTGTTTGTGAAAACCTTTTTTGTCCTTTGTATATTTCAATACAAAGTGACTTATTTCTTTTAAAGAAGCTTATAACAAATAGTATTGTCACGAATTGTATGAGAATTGTCTCAGAGCTTTGCACTTAATAAACCACAGAACAGTCAATGTTAATATGAAAGTAGAACTCAAAATATTTAAATGTTGAACTCCAAAAAAACCGAATAGTTCTTTATTATGTTGTGGAAAATATTGGATGGCATTAAAAAATGAAACTGTTTTACTAAGGTAATGTAAGATGGCCTTTTACTTCGTGATTCAATGGAAAATCTTGAAAAAACTCGAGATTCTCTTGTGAACCCCTTGTAATTAAGTTTACAGCATAATTTTAAAATAACCTTTGATAAAAAAATCTGCTTGTTAGAAGAGTTTGCTATTACACTTTGCGTTCACTTGATCCTCTTCAAAGCTCTCTATTTATTTTTTAAAAAAATAACTTTCTTAACCTTTGTATTTTTTTTATATAAGTGAATACCGCTTATGTATATTTCTTTTTGTTTCAATTCCAACGTTTCTAAACATTTTGTAGAAAGATATTAATATCTGAAAAGCCATATTGAAGCTCGTGGCGTTCTTCTACAAAGAATTATGCAACACTAACTTTATATATATAGAAGTAAAACGCATATATAATACAAGACATCTGCGGGATTCAATTAGTATTATTATAAAGACATAGATTTTAGGTGTATTGCTATTGGTACATTAGAAATCTATACATTGTTTTTATAAACAAAACTTTATATCATTTCTACCGTCTATCTGAAACAACGATGACACAACAAAATGTTCTGGCACGTATTTAGTTAAAGTTAAGGGCCCTTTAAATTGAGTGAGCTGAACGCTCGTCACTTTATTGTGTAAATTACTGTATAATATCTGCTCTCGGCCGTGTATCCGTAGTGCTTTACTGACCTATTTCGTCATTGTCACATACATAATGTATACTAGTATATGCAGACGCCGACGCCACCCAGACGTCTCCCCTTGTTTATTAGGTCGAATTGAACACGGCCTGTTCATTATATTAGAAAATGGGGCAAAACCAAGTCTTATAGACGCGGTGAAGCATCAACAAGGAAAGAATCTTCCTAAGTTCAAAATATTAAGCTTAGTTATGGTTTTAATATTGGTGCAACTAATGTAAGAAGCGCTACATATTTGCGACTGCTGTCAATGTTGAGTTCGTTCCGTCCATTTATCTCGTTTAAAAATATGAATTTTGTTATTTCATGTGAAAAATAATTTCTCATGTTCAGTATTAAAGATTCATTAAGCCTTTTCAACGCGTCGTGCTCGTACCAAAACACGCTGAAACCCAAACCGCCTGTGGTTTACAAATGTAGACGTCGACATACAGCGGTCGGGGCCCCGCTTGTACGTTCGCGGTGTCCTTCAAATTACAAAAATGAAAACTGAAATTCATTTTCGTTTACAGTTAATATAAAAGCTCGAATATGAAGAGGGATATGTGGTGTGACGAGGGTGGATAAAATTAAGAATGGGTATATTAGAGGAAGTTTGGAACTTGCTACAGTGACAAAAGAAATTGAGAGGTTAGCGTGGTACGGGCATGTTATGTTGTAGGGATAAAAGACATACAACAAATGAGAATGAACGTGGATAGTTATAAGGGTAGAGGAAGACCGAGGAAAGTTTGGATGGATCATGTGAAAGATGACATGTGTAAGAAGAGTGTGAATTCAGATATGACGGATGATAGAGGGATGTGGAAGAGACGTACATACTGTGCCGAACCCACATAGCTGGGAAAAGGACAGGAGGAAATAAGTTAATATAAAAGCACAGATTTTGAGACGAGTAGGACGTTCGGTTGTAAATGATACATCAGAATTTTTTTTGATTGCAATGGGCTTACACAAGTAACACAGTAATATTTGTAAAGTATTGTCTGACGACAGTCGCAGCTGCGGTGGTACCTACCTAGACGGTCTCCGGCAATAGGTAACTTTAACCCGTAGCAGTCTTATACGATTAGGTTTCAGATATAATTTCTTCTCGAGATGCTGAAATTTTGCAACGAGAGAACTGCCGAGGTTCGCGTTGTCATGTTAATTGTGTTAAAATTTTATCACATGAAATCAAGCCTATGTTCAGCAGTGGACGTCTATCGGCTGATAATGATATAATGAGGAATACAAGTATTTTTTTTTAAATAACCAAACATTTAACTCCTTTCTTTTTGTTTTACGTAGGGGGAATGCCTACGCACATCTGCCCTCGTAGGGGCAAAGACAAGTTACTTCGGACTTGCACCGACTAAAACCCCCACGATGTTCCACATCCATCATTTCGCCCTCCCGCCAATGCTGGCTGCACCATGCAGCCCCACCTCGGGAAGGAAGAACCCCCCTTTTCACCTCTGCAAGGGTACGCCGAAACACAGCGCGTTATCCTCTTGGCCTCTCATAGTCACCTGGGCAACAGATCTCCTGAATCCTTCACCCAGAGGCTATGGGAGCCAAGAGTGAAAACTCTCCCAACACCCTGCAGCTAAACTGGTCTTAGATTCCGCCGTCAACCGTTATACGGCCGCGGAGGATAGGGAGAGAAGCGAATCGCAATATCGACACACTCCCCTCCGAGACTCAACCTGGTCTGCAAAGGGCATAAACCTGCTCCTGAAGCCCACCGGCACACATCCGAAGTGAGCTCACGCAGCTCATCTAGAGCGGCCACTTCGAGCAAGTCCTACGCCTCGGGACGGCAGAGTAGGTTCCTCTTAATTCCTCGTAGATGACCAAACCACGGGTACTGAGTCCCACCGTCACGAGAAGGCGGGAACCTGTTCGGAGAGACATATTTAACTACGACAAAATCTGTATGTCATGTAAAGTAACTTTATCGGTTTGATGAATTAATAAATGTAGTATATATCTAATTTAGTATACGAGATCCTACTGTAAACTAAATTCCAGGGTAAAACTCGACGGCTCGACATTGGCATGTTCCCAAAGGTCGTATAATTCCTACCTCGAAATTTGGCTTATTGTTATCATAACTGTTATATTTAAAATTTATCTATATTGTTATAGGGTAAACAATCATTACATATATATGAAATTTCATCATTGAAAAGCGTGTTTTGATAACAGAATTACTGAATGTCCATTCTTACGTATGATATTCGGCATATTCTTTAGGAATATATTCTACATGATCAGCTTTAGCGGTTAAGTGATTGCTCATTGTAAAGAATAAGGAATGGATATTGAAGGTTGTCGAAAGGTATCACAGCTGATGAGCCCTATAGAGTGTGAACATGCACAATTATCTTAAATCGATTAACTTCGAAGAAATTGTGGTAAACTGCTACACTTGTGCTGAACGGGACGAGTTGCTATATTGAAAGGAAGTAATATAAGGAGGTCAAGTAGATAATAAAGGAAAAGCGAGATTGAAGATGCAGGAAATAGTTTCTTAGAAGCAGGTCGTTCAGTGGCACTTGCGAATTGCTTTCGAATCTACCTCGCGTGTTACTCGAGTGCTCGTAAGCGTTTTATATTAAAGTTTACTTAGATCACGCTGTGATCTGTTCGATAAGTTGAAAGAAGTCGCTTTATCCCATTCTATTCAGAGAACAGAATGTTGATAACCTGGTGTCATTGTCTAGACGATCAACATTTGTTATGCTCTATCTTGGTACACATTACTCACTCAATACCTTGGGACTGATATATCTAATTTTATGTATAGAAGAAAGATTTTTGAACTATATAAACACTGAAATTTTGACAAATACTATTGATTTATCATTATAGACATTGTGTAAAAGTGGATTTAATATCTGTAACTATTTTCCAATCTACCTTAAAAATATCCCGTATACTTTACGCTGTATATACAAAGAGGACAGTATGAAAGATATATAAATAAACTATATATGTCAATTATTAATGTAATTGCTTACAATGTAGGACCACTTAATCTTTATTTTTTTTTATTAACCATTACTTTTCGTTTTTCCAGGTACTAGAGGATGTAAATATATTGCTCTTGTTTCTTTTATTTTATTGCAGGAAACTTTCTTATGTTATCTGTTGTTAATATACAAGAAGTAGATTGCTCTTACAAAAATGTTAGACAACGATTTGTGAGCGAACCATCAAAATAAATGGCGGAAAGGTACAATAGTGTTTGAAATAAATAAATGAACCGTATGTTTATGTAAACTTTTTCGTATAGCCGACTATATTTGAAATGTATAGTATAACTCCGTAACACTGTATTTCGCTGCCGTAGTGATTCAAACACAAATAAAAAACTAAGTGGATAGAAAAACTGTGTTTTTTTTTTAATACACGCCTTCATGTTTTACTAATTGGAGCTTTTTGTTCAAGTAAAAGTAATGTAAATGTTATAATAAGTTTTTGAGTAACATATATAAAATTTTATATACTACAAACGCTGTAAATTCCAAAACTCAATATATATGTGGTTATATTTTATTGTTTTTTACATTTCACTAAGATTTAGTAAGTGGTATGGAATAGCTGCTATTTATTTAGTCAAAGACACACTTAGTTTCATTGTAAAGCAACTTTTCTAATATTAAAGGTCCGTGTTAAAAAATTAGCTTTGTAAAGAAAACTGGCTAAGGGCGCTTGACTCTGTAAGATCTTTATTTATTCATGTAGCATGTACTTTAGTTTATAGGAAATCAAATTTGAGCGGAATTTCGCTGTCGAAGAAATTGATATTGTAGCAATAAAATATTAGTATTCCGTTTCTGTAGACGTTTCCAGCGGCGAAGGCTCCCCCGAGGAATAAAACAATTTTCGGCAATGATCAAGGGCGTAGCTCGCACAATATTACTTTATTTATTCGTGCGTCGAGCCAGTACTTGCAAAGTTGTCGGAGGCGCTGGAACATATTGCCAGGAAAATAATATTCAACAGGATAAATCTGATATACATCTGCAGACCTTAAACATCGGTTACGGTTATATACCAGAGCTTAGGAGATTCATGCATAACATATGTATTCATTATGATTAATGGCATCTTTCTATCTTCACGGGAAAAAATGAGTAAGCCAAGGAGAATGTTTAATATTGAATACTTTTTATATTATATTGGATATTTATGTACGTTTACTATATAAATATCTAATGCAATAACGGTAGAGATGCTTAAGAATATTTTTCATGATAACTTTTAAGATTATCATTGTTCATATATATTTTAAATCATTTTAAGTTCTGATGGCGAGATATACCAAAGTAGGTAAGAGTGATAAATTTTAATATTTTCAATAGTTTCAAGCTAATATATTATTTGCTTTTTACTTTTATATACGTAAAAGCGAAGCAGTGTAGCTTATTTCATTACCTACTTCCTTGCACTACTGTATACTGTACTCAATTACTTCGAGATGAAGACAAATAAAAAAAAATTTTTTTCAGTATGAGCAACTTTATTAGCTTTTTAATCTGCATGTAGCTGGAAAGTCAATTAAAACATACGTGAATAATACAAGAGTTTAATTTAATAATGCTCTATAACTAAATTGATCTTTTTTTTTAGTTTCCTGCAGAAACTGTTTGTCTCGCAATTAGTAAGAGTTTTGAAATTCAGGAGATTTCGCAGTTAAAAATAAATGTGTTTCTAAACTAGTGTTTACTCGCGTTTTCCGCTTCGCTCTTCTTTATTATTCACTTGACCCGCTCATTGTTCCTCCGTTTTTGTGAAACAATTTTTTGGCTACGTTCTTAAAATCTAAAACATTTAGGAACATAAAAATTCCAAACGAAAACGATAATATTTAACATACTAAAGAAATAAAACAGAATATTGGATATTCATGAACATTGTTACGTATCATTTTTACTTCGACATACACATTACCTTTTTAACATGATTTAAATGTTACTGAATGTATGTCGGAAAAAATTTCATTGCATATTTGAGAATAATATTAATAATACTATTGAATACAACAAAAAGGCCTAGTACCGGACACCTGGGGTCAAATTCATACCAGAGTGTGACCGTGTGGGTTCCTCGATCGAAAATATATCTCTCCAATTATGGGTATATTTGCTTTTACTCGCCCCACTCTTCGTGTACAGTGATGAACGTACTGGTGATGATTATGAAGAAAACTTCTGCTGGTATGCTAAGTTGTTTTCTATTATGCGCTGAATGGAAAGGCTTTTCCATTCAGCGATAGTAGAGTGGCAGTGGTTTTAACCCGTTCCTCGCATAGTTTCTATGATATGTACATTGTTATGCATACTTCGAAGTGTTACTGTCAAAATACAGGAGGCTTTTACTGAGTAGTACGCAAACATTATTCTTGATTGAAGTGTTTTGTAGTTTGTGAAATTACATTAGTCAAAAAAAGGTTTAAATTTGATTAAAACTCAATGTTTTTACAATTTAGACTCTATTAGTAGATATATATATTTCCCGCAGCACGACTACAGACAGAGGATAAAAGATGTTTCTAATAATTTTATTTTTAAAATGTCTCCCGGGGGTCTTCCTTCACAAAGGAAGTTCTCGGTGTCAGTTACAAATTGGTGCTCGACGCCAAGCTTACAACCTACAAAGAAATGTGAGGAAGTCATCGTAACCGCCTACTAATTAAACCACCTTGTTTAATTGAAACATTTGCCGTATACCCAGGACTATGGCCAATGTTATATAAATAAAATATTCACAATTCTATAAATAAAGATATTTTAACTAACAAACCTATTAAAAGGATTTTTTTGTATACATAGTGCCATACTAAAACATTATCATTGTTTTAAAAATACGTTTAAGCATTTGTCTTAGAAACGATTCATCATTATATATACATTTATAATTCACATACATTTTGAAAGTATTATTATTTGTAATATATTAAGAAAATTGTTAATCAATTTTTTTTTATATTTCTGTTACATTTTTTATCTGTGATATACTTCAAACAGTTGAGAATCCGTTTCGCCGCCATTTTGTAAAGAAATGTTCAATATGACAGCGGCGTTGATGTCCATCATATGTTGTTTTGTCCGTATGTATGTGAAAAGCAGTTCATCATTCGCAGCAGACATTTCACGTCACGTTCACCTGTAACGTTTCGTTTCGTATCGCTCTAAATATTATTTCCTTTTTTGCGATACAGAATGTTTATATATGAAAGAAAATCATAACAAAAACTGTATCAATACACGTCGATGAACATATTTATACCGTCCTTGCTCTCTAACGTCCCTAACGTCTAACTGTCGACATAGCACAATAGTTCTTCTAACTGTTAGTGATTGCTGAATAAGCCCTTAATACCTGAAAGGCACTAACGGCTAGAATAACAGACCGGATGCCCACCCACGTTGCTATTTTTGGTGAGGCACATAGACACCTACACAAACTGTGTGACCAGCCCTCTTATAGACTGCGCTGCTTTTAAGTCCCTTTAAAATTAGTTTCTTTTAATTAAGATTTACATTATGTCTTGTTTTTATGACTGACAATCAATTTATAACTTTATCTACGTTATAGATAACGTATAGTATTTTAATAAAATTTTTATCTACGAACGTCCAACTTATGGTAAATGATACACCACAAAAATATAGTGTTATACAAAATGATAGACAGCTCCACATTGTTTTCATCGTCTTAAGATATAGGATTTAAAGTCACGCTAATCATGTAATCACATAGTAAATATAGCACATAATGTTTGCAAATTATTGTACTATATTGGTGGCACTTATATACTATATTTTCTGGTGGTAGGTCTCTGATGCCGGAGACCGTTTAGGTAGATACCACCGCTATGTCTATTTCTGCTGCCAAACATTACTGTTCCAGATTGTAGGGCACTGCAGCTGGTGAGTAACGAAACTTAATATCTTATTTCTCAGGCAACGAGCGTAATGTGGTGCAGTGTTTATCATCCTAACATGCGCCACGTTGTTATAGGCAGGCGTATTACTTACCATCAGGTGAACGTCCTGTTCCTCTCGTCGCTTTGTATAATAAAAAAAATACTTAAGGATACAGGCGTTGCGATTGTATCTACTTAAACAAGATATTAAACATCTATCTTCAAACAAGTATAGTCTGTTCCGTTTGAATGTTCTTAGTATATTTTCTATTAGGATTTCATTTTATTTATTAAAAGAGGCTCGTTAATATACAAAAAAAAATGTAATTAAATTTTAAATGCTACGTTATGATTCATAATTAAAGATCGCGAGTACTTGTGATGTGAAAACAAAAGGTATGAAAAACCAACTTAATTAAAGTCAACTCTTTGAAACGTCGACGTCTTTTAATAATCAATGTTAGGCGTGGTTCCAACTCGAGTTATTATGTTGTGTTCAAAGAACTGAAACTTAATACTGTTTTAATATAGATCGTTGTATTATAATACAGCGATCTATATTTTGTATGGTCTATGATTTATATGTATGTTTCATAAGGGAAGGAAGACATTAAGCTGATAGTTAAAAATGTATACAGTTTTGTCACCCCATCCTGATGATATTATTTAGATAGTTAAGTTTTAATGTAGGAGTAGGAGTAGGAGGACAATTTTAAATGGGCCTCTATTTGTAGTATTAAATAGACAATTTAATTCATATATGGTAAGCTCAAACACACTTAATACTTACACAGAAAACATACAGATTTTTCTAGTTTACTTGAACGACTGTTTTTACCCAGCAATCTTCAAAACGGCTGTATCGAAATAGATGCTACAGGACGTAAACTTTTTTATTTAACGAAGCGACGAGATGAGCTAGGCGATAACCTGATGGTAAGTGATACGTCGGTCCATAACAACCTTGCACTAGTTAGGATGATATACACGACACCACAGGAAGTTCGTCGCTTGAGACACGAGACTAGCTAGACTATTGTTTAACAGTAAAAATCGGAGCTGCGGTGGTGTACCTGCCTAGTCTTTTATATAAATATACTCGTATATATAAAAAATTTAAATTTTGCGATATTAATTTTTAGATATCTCTAAGAATATTGCACGGTAGAGTTTAAATATTACTCTATTGTAATTAGCTACAAAATGACATCGTTTCTTCTTTCATTAAAACTAATTTTCATAGACACAGTAATACTAATCATGCATTTATTAAGGACAGAACTGCGGGGTTGTTAGCAAGATTTGTTATAAAAATGTTAAAAAAAAAAATAAAGACTCTCTTCAGATCTGCAACAGTTCGAAATTGATCTAAGTAACATATAAATCAAATTAGGTTTTAACTATAAAGTTACCCAACCAAATTGGGACTGTATTCTAAGTTAGTACTTTGATACAGCAAAGTAGATTAATTGAGTCTTGTTAAAAAAATTAGCAAATAGCTATAAATAAACTGAAAAAGTAAATTCAACAGATTTAGAATTACACTGGTATGAATTTTGTTACTATCAAAGTTATAAGTTAATGTACATTGTTTAATTTATGGAGGCATATTTTGATACTAGACTCAAGTTAAGATCCTTTGAGAGTAGTTCACCTCATTCTTATTGTAGGCCAAATACTTATTTGATCCCAGTGGCTAAGTAATGATACTGTATAAAGTTTTCAACATCCTCTGAAAAAGAAATTCCCTTCGAAATCAGGTCGGTAAGATTTAAAATCATTTGAAAAGAATGAAAAGAAAAGTTTACTGTGGATAATAACTTTTATTCCATTACTTTATTAAGTGGAAACCTCAAAAACGTTGTACAATACCGTTTGGCTTTGTAAAAATTGGAAACCAGAATAAGAATTGTAAATGTTTACTTTAATATCAATTAATAAGTATATTTCTATATATTCTTCAAAGTAAACTTTCCTTTTTTTTCTACAGTCTTTATTGATTTTACCAAACCTTCAAAGTTATTCTGAATTATTAAAGGACACAGTGTTTTAATAGAGGCTGTAAATTCTCCTCATAATCTTACTTCTTAATACTCTTTTGGTAACAGAAATTGGTATTATCGTCATTTCATCCTTCTGCTAAACATAAGATAGGAAATCTTGGAAGGGGAACATTGCCATTTTTACCCTGGAATGCGATTCAGCGGATTTTATTTGAAACGATCTCAAGGAAGTTGATGTCTTTTGTCCTGTCCTGAATTGTCTTGTTCCCTGACTTACGATACGTCAAATTTAGAATGATGGATAAGGTATCATATCCTAGTCCAGAAAATTCATATATAATATATATAAATGGAAATGTTAATGAAATAAACACAGTAACAATATTTATAAGAAGGATATTGTGTATTAATAAAGAGACTTTATTAACAAATGGAGGTTAAGTATTTGAAATAAGTTTTACGTATAATTAAAGAAAAAAGCTTTTAATAGGGGGACCGGAAAGTAATGTCGTTTCTGCGCATGCCAATACTTGATTGTCATTTGTCAGCTCATTGTTTTGTTCAGAGGCGTACCAAAGACATTGTGAGGTTATAGTGATTTCTTTACTTATAGACAATTGAATTACAATTTTTTTTTGTAATTTTGGGTAAAATGGCCAGCCAAATACCAGAAGAGGTACACATCCGGCATTGCATGCTCTTTGAGTTTCGCAAGGGAAATAACGCAACAGTTGCTACCAAAAACATTTGCGATGTTTATCCAAATGCACTGGACATTCGTAAATGCCAAAGGTGGTTTTCCAAGTTCAAATCGGGTAATTTTGATCTTTCCGACTCGTATCGATCAGGAAGACCATCAGCGTTAGACAACGACGTGTTAAGGGCGGAAGTGGAAGCAAATCCGTGTCAGACGATCGAGGAATTGTCAAACAGTCTCAACAAACCTTGGTCGACCATCCAAGAACATTTGAAGCAGATTGGAAAAGTAAGCAGAGCAGGTGTTTGGGTCCCGCATAATCTGTCCGAACAGAATAAGGCTAACCGATCAATCACATGCAACTTATTGCTTCAACGACACAACACAGAAGCGTTTTTTGATCGCTTGATCACAGGAGATGAGAAATGGGTCCTGTATGATAACCCAAAACGCAAAAGGCAGTGGCTCTCTCCAAATGAAATCCCTCGGAGTACTGCTAAGCCAGGTTTACACCCCAAAAAAGCGCTTTTGTGTGTTTGGTGGAGTATTCGCGGCATTGTTCATTTTGAATTACTGAAACCTGGAGAAACTGTTACTGCAGACCTCTACAGCGAACAATTGCAGCGAGTCAATCAATCTTTAATTGAAAAGTGGCCAGCGATTGTCAACCGAAAAGGCGTCATTCTCCAACATGACAATGCAAGACCGCACTGCGCAAGGCGAACTCTAGAAAAAATTAATGAATTGGGGTGGGAGGTGCTGCCTCATCCACCATATTCGCCCGATGTTGCACCATCGGATTTCCACTTATTCCGAGCGCTGCAACACTTTTTAAGTGGCAAAACATTTGCAAATTTGGATGATATCCAAAATGCCATCTCTAGATATTTTGCCGAAAAACCAATTAATTTTTATCGATCAGGGATTGAAAATTTACTCACTAGATGGCAAAAGGTTATTGACAATGATGGGGAATACATCATTGATTAAAAATAAAGACTCGTTAAAAATGTATGTGTTTGTATTTAGCGTATGAAAACGACATTACTTTCCGGTCCCCCTAATAGTTTATGAAACGATCTAATATATTAAACGATCAAATTTACTTTCGAGTTAAAAATTTGACACTTAGTTATAGATGTTTTGTTTGATTTCTAGCGAGTTATTTGACGTTTCTAAAGTTTCGTGAATTCAAGTAAAAAGATTATAAATTTGAAACTTTCATATATCGTCAGGTCATAAAGGGGCAAAATCCTTTTCAGAAACGGAGCACAAGTTCCTCGAACCCGACTCAAGGCGCCGAAAACAGATCTGCTTGCTTGATAGCGTCGACGAGTGTACGCTTCAGCATCTCTCCAACTTCCCCGATAACGTGGACGTAAACACTTCAGATTCCTTTGTTCGATATTTCGTTCTTTGATTAATACTTTTGGTATTTCTCCTTTCTGAAGATAAACGTATAAAGGAAAAATGGCACAAACGCGAGCTCCATTTAGTCACTGATGAAAATAAGTAATCTCTCCTAAATGTGTAATGGCAAATTATAATTGACTCTTCTCGCATCAGGAATAATCAAGATCAGAATACTCTAAAGTTTTATTCTTGTTCAAAAGCTATAAAAAAATGCATGCGATTTTGAGTTCCTCGTTTGGGATAGTTAGGTATATAAATAATCTAAATATAATTTGTAACTTATAAAGACTACTAATATACTACAATCCCTTGAGATAATTTTATATCAACGATTCTCACTAATCTCTAGCAAATGCTCGAATGACTCGATACAATCCGCTTGCAAATCTTTCTGACGTTTCTTCAGTGTTGCCAATTTTTATTAACGTAGATTGTTACCAGTACAAAATATTTTTTTTATAACACTAACATAATAAAGACGTTGTGAAGTCCGTTAAATATTCGCACAAGATTGTTGTTAAAATCGTCCGGATATATCGGGATCGCAGTTGTTTCCTGTTTGTTTTATAAACTTTTACAATTGCCATAACATTCCGACGCCGCGTTGCGTCATGGAAATTTCTATCTAGATCTCGTTACCGTCTATTTTGAGTCCATGTTGATTCGCCAGCCTCAAGAATTTCCATTGCATATCTTCGACATGAATTACTATTTCCTTCAACTGCTTACTGGTTATTACCACCGTTTATCTATATAGGATTATTGTCATCATTATATTATAGATTTTTTATTGATGATAGATTTCATTTTTTTTTTATACTACGAAGTGATGAAACGAAGAAGACGTTCACTTGATGGTAAGCGACACGACTTTCTAAAACAACGCGGCGTTAGTTAAGATGGTACACACAGCACCATTGCCCTAGTCGCATTAAGACTAAGTTCTCAAGTCTCGTTACCCCAGCAATTACGTTAGCTACAGCGCCCTTTAAACCGGAAGACAGTAAAGTTAGCACAATACCGTTTGCGACAGAAATAGTAACTGCGCTGGTACCTAAACGATCTCCGGCAACAGAGAGCTACCACCAGCAAAACTGCTTATAACAATGTGGACCTTGGGATTTATCTGCACAATATTCCATTATCTTTGTTACCATAAAACGGGAAACCTTGCGACTTCCGCACTCGAATACAGGATACTTACACAATACATCTTCATTAAAACGACGCGGTAGCTTCTTTCTTAGATTCATGATAGTTTATGATACTGTCATACTGATGGTAGGTCTCTGTTGCGGGAGACCGTTTAGGTGGGTACCACCGCAGCGCTTATTTCTGGCGCCAAACAGCAGTGTGCAAACATTACTGTGTTCCAGTTTGAAGGCTGATGTAGCACTGTAATAACTGGGGCAACGAGACTTAATATCTTATGTCTCAAGGCGATCAGTGCAACGTGGTGTTGTGTGTAACATGATACCTAGCGTCACGTTGTTATAGGTGTATAACTTATCATTAAATGAAAGTCATACGCGTTTTCGCTTTGTCAGTTGATTAAAAATACACTAAGAGTTTTTTTTTATAATCAAATACTATAGTAATAAATATAATGAAATGCCTTAATATTTTTTAGTAAATTCTATAAACTAATATAATACGATTTCAGAACTAGTTCAAATTTCTATGCGGAACGTGAGTCAAAGCCTCAACGAAATTATGGTAGGAAAGTTACTCTTTCACTGACTAAATATGTATGAATACTGAATAAACTGTACTTTAATGAGAAAATACTTCATTTTAAATAGTATACATATTATATTACTGTTTAGAAGACATTTTAAAACATTTTTTTATATAAGATAACTATTATATTTTCATAGTGGTTAAGTGTGGTGGCTCACTATATTGATATATTTCTATATATAACATAATAAGACTGTAGACGATGAAGTCCCGTTCCCCTTTATCATCCCTTTTTGACCACCGGAAGGACAGACGCATGGCGTGTCACAATCCTTGCTCCAAATATTGTGAACATCCTCAGATTGCGAACAAAGAGGTTGAGCTCCTCGTTGTTCTTAAGAACAGCAAAGGAGTGGAACAATTTGCCGGCGTCAGTGTTTCCGTTCAAATACGACGTGAGATTTTTCAAGTGAGAAGGCTGTTACGAAGTTGGTGCTTATTACCACCATTGACCACACTTAACTAACATATGTGGTATCGTCGTGAAGCGCTGAACTTGCCGATATAAAAAGAAGAGTGTAATTTGGAGAAGACGTTAACACACTACACAAATACTTAAAAAAGGTACATACCAAAAGATATGAGGCCACTGTTGAGCATGATAAGCTTCATGCTATTAGGTATAGAGACCAGGCTGTTGGTTCCCGACGTGCGCAAGTCCTTCTTCTTAGCTTTCTTCTCCATGTCGTACCTCGGAGCAGACCGAGACCGGTATTTCCTCTGGCTGGTCGCGACCGACGTGCCGCGTTGTCCGGTGCGAGACGACATTTTTACTACCTTATTTTCCAATCAATTTATACGAATGTTTAACAACGGAAGTACCTAGCGCGATTAATGGCACACCCCCATTTTATTTTTCACTTTACGACACTGTTTAGAAAGTAGAAAATAAATAGCGAAATGCACTTATTATATCAAGCCTTCACAAACAGTTTATATAAAATCTATCTATATAGGCTGCGGATTGATTTTTCTATTAATTCCTGTACATAGCTTTGTTTCGAGCTTAGCTAAGTAATATCATAATAGCATAAACATTTTTGTTTCTATGGAAGAACTTTTGGACACTTTCACCACCTGAAACAAAGAAATAATATATTATATAATCGTTTTTATATTGATGACTAAGAAAAAAAATTCACAGTGATCGTCAATATTAATAAAGAAAGAAATAGTATGTTTAGATTCCTTACTACTGTTTTATCATAAAACTAGTAATAATTCACAGAGCAGAATTTACTTTTTTTTTGCTAGATATGGATATGATACGGACTTTTAAAATCTATGTTTGCATTTCATATTTATAATACCCAGGGAGCAAAAGCTGTTGCCGCCTGAGAGATTGTTAAAGGTCGCATCTTGGCTTCTCAAATATGAAGCAGAGTCCTGAATAATGAACAATGTAGAAATTCAACACTTTAGTAAAACTATAAATACGTCTAAGAGAAGTGAAATTATTTAAAATATGATAATACTTATTAAACAGATGTAAACTTTGTTTCATTAAATAGTATGAACATAGACAAACATTGAATGTCTTGTTAGTTCTTATAGAAAGGAGCGTTTCGAAGTGACTTTAATAAGAAACAATTGAATTTGTTTCACTATCAAATACAATTTAATCAGTAAAAGAAAAAAAAATTGAGTTTGAGAAAATATAAGTTTGGCAAATATCTCCCTTCCGCTTTTTTGCTCTTTATTCAATGCTTTATAAAAAGTGTTACAGTGATCGGATTTAGTTCAAATATGCGCCGTTTTGTTCGATAATCTGTTTCCATCTAGACGGCAACTTCATAATACCTCCCTCGTAGAAGCCCCCCTCCTTATTTGCGAAGAACTCAGACAGCCACTTTTCACAAGCCTCTTTTGAGTTCAACTTTACACCACCAAGGGCGTTCACCATGGACGGGAACAGGTGGTAATCACTTGGCGCTATGTCCGGGCTATATGGTGGATGCGATAAAACCTCCCATCCGAGCTCCCGTAGCTTCTGACGAGTCATCAACGAAGTGTGTGGTCTGGCGTTGTCCTGGTGGAACACTACACCCTTCCTGTTGGCCAATTCTGGACTCTTCTGGTCGATCGCCTGCTTCAAGCGGTCCAGTTGTTCGCAGTAGATGGTAGAATTAAGCGTCTGGCCATATGGGAGCAGCTCATAGTGGATGATTCCCTTCCAATCCCACCAAACACACAGCAAAACCTTCCTGGCCGTCAATCCCGGCTTGGCCACTGTTTGGGACGATTCACCGGCCTTCGACCACGACCGTTTTCGCTTGATATTGTCGTATGTGATCCATTTTTCGTCGCCAGTCACCATCCGCTTCAAGAATGGGTCGAGTTCGTTCCGTTTCAGTAGCATATCGCAGGCGTTGATTCGGTCCAGAAGGTTTTTTTGCGTCAAATCATGCGGCACCCAAACATCAAGCTTTTTTTTGTATCCAGCCTTCTGCGGATGGTTTAAAATGGTTTGGTGACTAACTCCCATCTCCTGGGCGATGTCACGAGATGCCACATGCCGGTCTAACTCGATGTAGTCCATGATTTGATCGGTATTTGTCGTCACAGGTCCGCCGGCTGGCTTATCCATGGTGTCGTTTTCACCGGCTCTGAATCGTCGAAACCATTCCTCCGTGGTTCGAAGTGATAGAGTACCATCCTCCAAAACACCATTAATCTCACGGAACGTTTCTCTAGCGGATTTGCCTTTAACGAAGGAAAACTTTAAAATAGCGCGAATTTCGGCGTTAGTGAACTATATGTTTACACGTCTATAACTGTTGAACGCAATATCCAAACTAATTATGCATAGCGTCGTTTTGTAGGTTATGTCAAGACCTTTCAAATTATGTATAGTATTGCCAGATACGAGCTCTGTAGCGCTTTGTACATAGCCGCGAAATTCAAAAGACAAAAAGGCGGAAGGGAGATATTTGCCAAACTATTATTATGTTTTTACATAACTTAATGTAGTTGCGATTTCTTTTAACCTACTGTTTGTATCTACAAAACCCCGCCGATGAATAAAACGATATTTGTTAGAGTAACAGTTATAAAATACCATTAAAATGGTCCGTACTTTCCGTTTCCTTGTCGCAAACAATGTAATAGGAGCGAAATTTTTATTTATAAGAAACAAATGGTACAGATAATAAGTATTTGTTTACAGGTAGATTTTTTATATCATCTATAGAAGTTCAACTGCAGCGTATACTAGCTAATATATAGAGATTAAAATTATCTCTAAAAGTATTTGGATTTTTTTCTCATACCCACAGGGATTTTTGGGCCTGGGCTTTTATTCCTATTATTTTACATTTCTTATTAATTTCTTGCCTTTTTTCTCTTCTTTCTTTCTATTGTTATCTTTCTTTCCGTTCTTATTTCTCTTTCTCCATTCTATTCCTTCCTTCCATACGTCGCGCTCAAAAATAAGGGAGACAGCCGATTTTTATTTATTTTCATAAACTATTACATTTCTTTACTTATTCTATTACATTTTTATTTATTTTGCTTTACATTCATTCTTATCTTATTCAATTTTTTTATTTACTACATTTCCTTTAAAGTATTTCGGTTGGCAAAGCGTTGAGGTTAACGAAACTGAAATAATTATATCCCTTCAATAATAACTTTCACGCGAAGTAATCTGTTGTAACGGTTATCGATTGGGAAAGTTCATTTACAAGGTTTTCCTGTTAGCTCGCCTCGATCCTGGCATCACGAAGAACTTACTGTCTTCTGTTATGTTGTCCTTACACGCGCGTTGAATGTGGATTATGTGTACGAACTTGGAATGAAACATCCTTAAAGCGGTCCAACAATATGTTGTTAGTTAGTATGTTGATACTGAAATACATTGCGGTCATCGCCATGATGCGTAACACGTTATGTGTTCCCTTTTTTGTAGAATAGGAAATCTTCAAAATAGACATGGATTTATACCCACTAATACCCTCAGGTGGTCATACTTTGACCATTGCTAGAGGCCTTGGGCTCTCCTATCCCAGTAAACCCTATCTAATACCCTCTCTTTGCTATGAAAAGCACAACTACTGCGTATTTATCGTTCACCCTGGGATTGCTTAGTACGTAATGAGGGCAATGATGTGTTGTGTTCGCTGGTTAGGATAATAGCACTGCATTACATTGCACTCGTCGCCTGACGCATAAGATGTTCAGCCTCATTACCCCTATAATTACACTAGCTACAGCGCCCTTTAAATTGAAACACAATACTGTTTGGCGGCAGAAATAGTAGCTGTAGTGACAACTACTTACACGGTCTCCGGCAACAAAGATCCACCACCAGTCTACCTCAAAGTGAAAACCAGTCAATTAAATTTATCCAGAAGCTTTGATTAGTCCATAAAATATTACATACAATACATTTTAAGGAATTGCAACGTAAATGAAATTTTCTTTTACACACACTCAAGCGGAAATGGGACAACGAACGAACAATGCCGACAGCAACGTCGGCGTACTAGATTAAATTAAAAAGCTTTCGTCCGAGTACCGCGTGCTATTCGATTTAATTTCACATAACAGTATAAAATGAACAACTATTAAATGTTTTTGGGACGTTCTTAAATAATATTTCAAAGACAAACGATATAGTTAGTACGGAATGCGATTGTTAGAAATTTATGTCCCATTTCAAAGGCTTTCATAGTATTTTCTAGAAAAAGAAATTCTGCTAGTTTTGTAAGTCATTATGACACCCTTTAAGAATATTTTATACACAATTGGGATAAAACGTAAAAGAAAAAAAAACATAGATACATTGAATTAGTAGAAATCACGTCAGAGATAAAATACTAACCTCAATATAAAGAAGAAACGATCAGTGATTTAGAGCTAACTTATTATAAAAATAAATGTCGACTTATATTATGTTGTTATATTTATATAGTATATATATGTTTAACGCAAAAATATGTACTTTCTAAAATAATAGGTTGGAAAATATCTCCCTTCCGCCTTTTTGTCTTTTGAATTTCGCGGCTATGTACAAAGCGCTACAGAGCTCGTATCTGGCAATACTATACATAATTTGAAAGGTCTTGACATAACCTACAAAACGACGCTATGCATAATTAGTTTGGATATTGCGTTCAACAGTTATAGACGTGTAAACATATAGTTCACTAACGCCGAAATTCGCGCTATTTTAAAGCTTTCCTTCGTTAAAGGCAAATCCGCTAGAGAAACGTTCCGTGAGATTAATGGTGTTTTGGGGGATGGTACTCTATCACTTCGAACCGCGGAGGAATGGTTTCGACGATTCAGAGCCGGTGAAAACGACACCATGGATAAGCCAGCCGGCGGAAGACCTGTGACGACAAATACCGATCAAATCATGGACTACATCGAGTTAGACCGGCATGTGGCATCTCGTGACATCGCTCAGGAGATGGGAGTTAGTCACTAAACCATTTTAAACCATCCGCAGAAGGCTGGATACAAAAAAAGCTTGATGTTTGGGTGCCGCATGATTTGACGCAAAAAAACCTTCTGGACCGAATCAACGCCTGCGATATGCTGCTGAAACGGAACGAACTCGACCCATTCTTGAAGCGGATGGTGACTGGCGACCAAAAATGGATCACATACGACAATATCAAGCGAAAACGGTCGTGGTCGAAGGCCGGTGAATCGTCCCAAACAGTGGCCAAGCCGGGATTGACGGCCAGGAAGGTTTTGCTGTGTGTTTGGTGGGATTGGAAGGGAATCATCCACTATGAGCTGCTCCCATATGGCCAGACGCTTAATTCTACCATCTACTGCGAACAACTGGACCGCTTGAAGCAGGCGATCGACCAGAAGCGTCCAGAATTGGCCAACAGGAAGGGTGTAGTGTTCCACCAGGACAACGCCAGACCACACACTTCGTTGATGACTCGACAGAAGCTACGGGAGCTCGGATGGGAAGTTTTATCGCATCCACCATATAGCCCGGACATAGCACCAAGTGATTACCACCTGTTCCTGTCCATGGTGAACGCCCTTGGTGGTGTAAAGTTGAACTCAAAAGAGGCTTATGAAAAGTGGCTGTCCGAGTTCTTCGCAAATAAGGAGGGGGGCTTCTATGAGGGAGGTATTATGAAGTTGCCGTCTAGATGGAAACAGATTATCGAACAAAACGGCGCATATTTGAACTAAATCCGATCACTGTAACACTTTTTATAAAACATTGAATAAAGAGCAAAAAAGCGGAAGGGAGATATTTTCCAACCTTATATATGTTATATAAATGATCCATTAAAGATTAGACGAAAAGTAACATACACTTATGTGAATACAAATTTTATTACTCCCTTACGGATATGTAAGGTAGATATATAGACACGGATACGATACCGACACATTGCTTATGTAACATAAAACTTCCATTATATTCTTATGTTCTACCTAAAATAAAGTGGTGAAAAATATCTGATCATACTTTTAATATTACAAAGTTCAATTAGATTTCAAACTGATGGCAGAACTTCGATAGAATGTTAAAATTATTAAGTAGTTATTCTACTTGAATTGCGAAAGTGGTACTTACTCTCCGACGTTGAGTGGCCGGGTAAACCCGTTTTATAACGAAACTTAAAAGTAATATGTACCTGTAGAGATTTAACAAAAAAAAAATGATCAAATGATGAAGTCTAATAGAGATCTAAGAGCAATTTAATTGTCACCAACAAATGCGTTCGGAAGCAAAAAGTTCGTATATGTACTTCTCTGTTTGAATCTTTTTGCGAAATGTATTTGTAAGTAAGTTATAAGTAATTGGTTTTAACAAACTCATAAAATTAATAGCTTTAACTAAACTACATTTTATAACACACATATATATAAGTACGTATTGACATGGGACTATTCGAAGCGAAATTATTTGTACATGATATATTATGTACATATATAGATCTTTGAATTACATAGATCTTTCATCATTTTATTTCTAATTAACTATTATAAACATTTTAATATCGTATTATTCACGCGGTTGCTTTCAAGAAATATTTCAGGCAAATTTCAGGTGTAATATTATATTCCGGCCAGCAAAGCGGGCTGGGAACCAGCTGGTGTTTATACGAGTATTATATTATTTAAATCAAGAAGTAGTTTGTAATTAAAGTTTAAATAACTAATTAGGGATAATTTTTTTTTCACGAATTTTTACCTTTTGTAAAATTATGTTTAAAAATAACAAATATAGCGCTATCATTCAACCTTATTATTGTCTAATACTTGGTTTCAATATCTCAAGCCGCAATGAAGTCGACGGTAATGAAGAATACTCCGACTCTCAGAGCTGTTTATATGCCAGCTGACTGATAGCTTACCCTTGAAAACTCTATATCAGTACAAACTTTACCACGTTAAGTCAAGGAATTTATTACCCTGGTTTAATTATTTAACCCAAAATTACACTTTCATATTAAACACAAGCGATTAGCTGTTGGAGAATCTGTTAATTCTCAAAAGCGAAGAAACGCACTGTATTTTAATTTGTTATTTAGGAAGGGACAGATATGTTTAATTATACTATTAATAATAAAGTATTTAAGGGATTATTAAGTCCATCGAATGAACGCTGCCATCGCGCATTTAGTAGCTACAGTCTTAACTTAAGTAGCGAAGTAAGATTCTTTCAATCGAGTAATGTAACGAACCTTGGTAATGGCAAACAATTTCAATGAATAAAAATGAGTTGGCTGGTCTCTCTCAATCGGGATTCGACGTTCAGTAATATAGTGGACATGTTTGATGAAATGGCAAACATAGTTAATATTCTATAGTCTATTTTCATCACACAGAAAAAAATTTTCAATCGACGCACCGCCGAGCCGCAACTTATCTCAAAGCAATTTCGTCGGGCGTCGGAGCGGTAACCTCTCCTAGATCAAAACGCTCCACCCGTCGGGGCTGTAGCCCACTTCAGCCCAGTTCGATCAATGTTATGCGGAAAAATTATAAACGTATCTCTTTTTAACTCTCTAATAAAAGATCGAATGAAATAATTATTAATAATAAATCGTAACTGTTTACTTTGTTTATGTTTGGGAATAGCAAAAGCTACATCATTACATTTCTCCGTTATGTATAACAAAAATTGGAGTTTTCTTTGTTCGCCAATCACGTGAAAACTAGTGAACGTATCGACACGAGAACATTACCATTCTACGCGGAATGATTTGTAGATGGTTATAGGATTTTTAATTTTCGAATTCCATGGATCCTTCATCATTTTGTTTCTAATTAACTTTTATAAGAATTTTTATTCCGTGTTGTTTATGCGGTTGCTATAGAAAGGCAGTTGCAGTTTCTTTCAAGGAATATTTCTGACAAATTTCAAGTATAATTTCATATAACGGCTAGCAAACCGAGTGAATACAATGGTAAGAGCGATGATGAAATTGCATTTATTATTAACCAAGTCTCATCTACAGATATTTATTATTATGTGGGTTATGAAGCGACAATGAAAGTTTTAGATCTTATTAAACTAGTTCGACTAGCCTTCCGAATGTGTCTATCCCGTCAAAACTAATATATTACTTATAGTATCGGCTACAAGTAAACATAATAAATCTTTCTTTTTTTCTTTGTTGCCCCCAACATCCAAGTTGTTTTTTACGGACATGGTTAGGAATAGGCTTTTTTTTATAAAACTCTTGTTTACTCACGGAAACGTTGTTTTGAGTAAAAATTAAAGACCAGTGACAAGTTATCAATTCAGCTGGAATATTGAAAATAAAGAGCCAGAGATAAAAAAAATAATAATATCAAAGGTCTAGATATAAAATTTGTACTATTGATTATTTCTTGTTAACAATTCTATATAATTACTAGCACTAAATAGAATGATAACAAAACTTAAAGTTTCTCTGTAAGTTGAATTTGAATTTTTTAACTGTAAGTGGTTTACGTTCATTAATATTATAGGAAAGGTATTTTATTATAAAAAAATCATTTCAAGTGAATCGCTTTGATTTACTTGTAATAGGAGCTTTTATTGGAAACTATAACAGAATTATTTATCAGCATCTCCGCTTACTTTTGAGACTGTAGTTTTTCTGCCTTTGTCCTTTCCTTTGTGTCCAAATGAAGTTGTAGGTATGAGGGTCGGGTAAGTAGCTGACCGGTCTGTAATGCGAACGGTCCATCAACGAGTAATACTCGCAATTCAATTACTGTTTGATAGTAACAAGTCAGACGTGACAGCAAATCAGAATGGCTTTACTACGTGGTAATGCAATAAAGTCGTCGTTCCCGTGCTATTGATCCATTCGTTGTGTACCAAAGTAGGCGTCATTTGCCGAATTGACGACATAATGAACACGAAGCAGTAAAATCTTATGCGACCCATAAATTCTAATGTTGCCACCATCGAAGTAATTAAAACTTTATACAATTACTCTGCTGTACTAAATTTAGCTTCACGCCTAACCACAGCATCTTTCCACGTCCTAGGTTGACTAGTAGAGGATACTTATAGCCGCTAGCTTTTGGGCATTCTCTCTTTAAACAATAGGCGGGCTTAATAGTCTGCCTTTTGTTTTTGGATGTTCTAATAAACGACTGCCTTTGTGGCCCAGCAGGTAACTGCTTGTCGGTAACACGAGGGTTCCTGTTTCGGTTTCGGAACCATGTGGAGTTTGATTGCCGTAAGGGTTTCCCTAAACCCGTCATGCTACCACTAGCATACAGTGAATCTGCTGACGTAACAGTATCGCTGTATTTTCGCACATTTGAGAGTACACTAAGCGAGGTCGCTTCATCATCTACCTCATTGTCAGGTAACACCCTGTGAAATAGAGCGTTAGTAAATTGTTCATAAAATAAATAAATATCTATAATTCGTAATAAAATCAAGACTAGAACAAACCGTAAGCATTGTATAAGGAAAAAATCCGTTAACCGCGCTGATGGAACTTTGTATTAGTTTTTATGTGAAGGTTTCCTTAAAAAATATACCTTCTCTGTAGAGTAACACTATAGATTAGAAGTTTTTTTTTTTAAATTATGGTAACGCAAAGCAATTTTCGAATATTAGTTCCCGTCTATCAGTAACAGGATATCCACTCAATTTACTTTTTGTACGGTAGACAACGTGTGATTCTTGCACAGCAGATATTTCGAGATCAAGCTAGATTAAGTTAGGTTTTAATACCAACGCGCTTGACATCCTAGCGGAGATCCCGTCACCTCTCTAAATATTGATGATGATCATCGAGAGGGGTTTTAATGGATAAAAATGAACAAATAACTTAGATTTCTCTTATAGACAGTATCTTTTAATACGTTACCATCCCGAAATAAAAAAAAAAAAAAATTAAATGATAGTACTAATTTATGAGGTATTATACATATCTTTACATTACTTACTATGAAACCTATTGTAGATAGCATTTTATTTTATTAATGTTCTATTACTTGCACACGACTTGTTTTCCGGATAAAGTGACAAATTTTAGACTGCCTCGTAACTGGTGATAGTTTTCTTTTAGAATTACTTAAAGTTATAGTTATTCTAATATTCAAAAAAAAAAATTAATTAAAATGATGAACATTACATTATACTACATATTATTTAACACATTTTTATGAATGAAGTTCAAAAGTCGACGTTATCTCTGTTTGGATTCAGTATATTCTGAAATATTGTACAGAATAATCGTTAATGCGATTGAAAGCTGAACGATTTCGTACATTACTGGTTTATACATTACAGAATTAATTTTTAAATATACAATGATGGCTCTAAGGGAATAAAACGAGGAGATGAAAGGAATTTTAATAACGTTTACACTGTGTTATTTTTTAATTATGTGATGTTAAAAAAATAAAGGGTTTTTCCTATTTAAATTGTTTTGTCATCTGTACTATATTGTTTCTTAACAAAGGTGCAATTATTGTATTAAAATATAGCCGTCCCTCGGTTTGCACAGTTCTTGAATTACACGGTTTATAAACAAAAAAAAAATATTTTACTATAATTCAGATAATTTTGCATTGTGTCATTTATTAATATCATATTGATGAACGCGCGTACTATTTTAAATGCTCGTTCATTGTTACCGAACGCACCCTTTTCTATAACATTAGGGGGCTTTTGCTTGCGTCAGCCTCTTTTTTGGAAGAAATGGTTGGTCTTTTTTGGAACTAATGGTTAGAGCGTGCGGCTTTCATTCCGAAGGTCGCGGGTTCTAATCTCAGCATCTCGACTTTTCGCCAGATGTGGTCATATTAGGTCCCATGTAACAGGGGGCGAGCCTGTTGCCACTTTATTGCGGCCATCACACGCACACAAAGATGATTTCAGTGTGCGCGGATTTCCTCACGATGTTTTCCTTCACCGTTTGTATCTCGCTGTTGTGACTAAAATTCACAAATGTACATAACTTAAATATTAAGTCATAGGTACATGCCGAGATTCAAACCCGCGACTATCGCAATGAAAGCCGCACGCTTTAACCATTCGGCCAGCGAGCTACTTAAATTTTAGACAAACTAAAATCTGGACAAGGCTCGACATCCGTAGCAAAATAATATGGAATGAATGAAGCAACAATCCCTCTTTTATTCTTCAATTCTTATCTCATTTTACGCGATTTTAATGAAGCTTCTACTTTTCTTTGTCTTCTTTAGATCGGTTTACACGGTTTTCAAGTTAATTGAACATATCCGTCTACTTTGTATGAATTCTGTGTCTCGTTTTGCACGATTTTCCCAAGAACGTATTTAACGTATAAATCGAGGGTATAGGTTTATACGCAAATATTCAAATATAATTTAGAGTGCCGATCTGTAATCTTTGGAAAAACTTAAAATTCCTTTGATAAATATTTTTTATCTAGTTACAACATATATATATATATATATATATATATATATATATATATATATATATATATATTGAATAAACACACTGAGCCACGGAAACTTTGATAACGTAGTTATAATATATGAACAAATATGTGAACTCCATTATTGATGTTCCCAGGGCCCAATTTATCGAACAACGTTTCCAATATCTCATTACTTGTCTCCGCATACTCATAAACATCGTTACCGCCAATCTGTTTTTCACTTATTAGCTTTGACGTACTGTATAATACTATTGTATCATTACTTTATAAAATATTATCATTTACATCAAAGTAGCGATGGCTCATTTTGCAAGAATTGCTATACGTTTCGAAGAGGCGCGGGGACGATCGCTACTAAACTTGAGCTTCTAGTGAAAGTAAATATCGAAACGAAATCGACATGCTTCAAGATCAGATTTCGTGATTTGTTGTCACTGGTAATACGTCCATCTCTATTGGAGGAGACCATATCTGTAAGTACCACCGCATCTTCTATTTCTTCCTCCAAATTAGAAAAAACTTTGTAAACATTACTGTATTATGTTTTAAGACAAGCACAATGTGATATAATGTATATCATCTTAACATCTCACCTATGCTATCGCTTTGTAGAACGAAAAAAATGTTATATACATCAAAGAAGGTTGATAAATGGCCTAGACGTTCATCTAAGAAAATACACCAACTCTCAGTTTTAGGAACAATGAGAGTATCGTTTATTTTTATTTATTATACGAAAGCTAAAGTTGGTGAAGTCGAAATGAAGGACTTAAAGATTGTCTTTGATATTGACTGTACATGTATACAAATAAAGGACTCATTATATATTGGCAGGATATTTTTCATAAAGCGGAGGAGGAAAATCGTATCATTTTCCTTCTTATGAATAAATATAAGCATTAGCCGCGATTCTTTACAACTGTTTTTTTTTATACTAAATGAACAGCCACGCATTTTTTTTTTTAATTTTTCAAATTTTCCTGACACAAGTCAAGACTATTATTCTCCAGGATATTAATAATATTACCATCAATTTAACTTTATCTAGTACAATCGTTTTGTTATTACACTTATAACTGATAGTAATTGTTATGAAAGTTTTCCACTATCCTTGGCTGTTTTAATATTCATTAAAGAATTCTTTATAAAACAGCAACACTGCGATGGAGCTTTAGTTAACATTTTATGTTATCAAGAGAAATATTTGTGCTGGATGCCGAAGCTTTTAAACCTCACTTGATCATTCATGGAGCATTCTAAGTTCTCATTCAGATACAATAGAGGTATAGAGGATAAACAACCCGTTACTGTCACTAAACGCATCCGCCACGATAGGGCGGAAACCGATACCAGAAATGGAGTTAGCTAACCGGACTGTTAAGTCTAACTTATTCATATTTTAAGTTGTTAATATTAACCGTTGAACACAACAGAATTGACGTTTGCTGTAGGGTTCTATATATATAAATTGACTAAATAAAGAAAAACCAAACATTAACAATGAATAATGATATTTGTTATTACTATTTCTACATTTTTTACTATTTAAAATCTAGTACTACAAAAAAATTGTGTAATTGTACTAATAATGTGTATTATGACAACACAGCAGGCATGATTAGTGCCAACAAACTAATAAATATCAGGGCTATAAACTAGGTTTCAAAATACTTTATAGTCGCTATTAATATTGAATTTTTTTTTTTTAAAAGACAAGAAGAGAAGAAAACTGTCTAAGTTGAAAATATTTCTTGAGTACTTTGATTTTTTAGATTTTCATTGAATTATTGTATAAATTTAACTCGTTTATTACCTGCTATGTTAATATCAAAAGTAAAGGCAAAGTATAACGAACGCATTGTGTAATATATGTAATAAACCTAAAAATTTTCTGTTTTTACTAGGTTTAAAGTAAATATAATACTGAAAATCATTAAATATACAAAAGTCTTTTGCATGAGTACCTAGTGCGCTATATTTGGATACAAATATCTGGTTTTAAAACCTGGTCCAGCGGACACGTCTCACTCCTATTACATAGGATTTGACAGACGTCAAATTAGCGATGTGATAATTGTATTAGACAAACTTTAACTCGTTTATAGGAATTATAACCGACAATATATTTTTTTGTTTATCCAGGTGAGTGTTTTTTAATATGCTGCGTAAAGTAGTTGTGAAAGTAGGGCGTGTTTATCTATTTGTAAATGTTACAGACGGGTCTAAAACATATTGAAGTATGACCTTGGTTAATTTATTTTGAGATAAGTAACAAAGGTTAAATGATTCTTTAGAGATATAATTAAAAGACACGGTAGTTTACTCAATTGATTTCGATTAGTCTAGTCTAGTCGTCTTATTAGTAAGAAGTTACATCAGGTTTTTTATTACATATCGTGTGTACGATTATGGAATGAGTGATATTTTATATTAAGAAAATAATAAATTGTTTTTACAGAAAGATGGTTAACACTACCGAAAGTAAAATGTCTGAAGTAAAAATACTAAGTACTGTCTATTCAAAATATTTTTCGACGATTAAAGAAAAGTATTGTAGTTTATAAATATTCGTTACATAGTATAGAAATTAAAATATTAAAAACAGTAAGTTTTCTTTAGTTGCCCAATATGTTGATATATCAATTCAACTCATTCTTCTTCTTAAAGAGCCTCTCCAACTAGTGAAGGTTAGCAATTAGCATGATACAGTCCTTTCTTTTAACTCATAGGGACTCCTAAAATCTCCAAAATTCAAGATGGATCCGCTTGTCCAGATTTCATCTACTACATGGCCTCAACTACGTAACTTATATATGGTTAACTGGCCAATGGGGGCGGCAGCGTATTGTCTCTTAGATACTCAAATTAATCACCCAAAATTGAAAAGAGATTTTAATTTTAAAGTCTACTGTCCTTTCGGTGACCTTAGCAATGGAATGGTGGGACTGACAGATAAGGTATATCCATGTACGTTGAAGCAATGTCAATAGTTTGTATCTCGCCTTTACAATTCAATTTCATTTGTGCTCGTACAGAGTGGTCATGTTCAAGTTGTTATTCGACCGATAGACGACATATCAAAAATCGAAGAAGCACTAATAACAACAAGTATTATTGATTGGAACAAAGATGTTATGGTGCCGTTTGCTAGTCCCGAAGTCGTTGAATGCCTTAAGAGAATATCAAATCGGATGAATATCAATGTTAGCTACGAAAACGACAAAGCAATCAAATACCTTTTAAAAAAATGTACTCTCCCCTTTGACATAAGGTATTTTCATTTTAATTTATTCAGCCAATAAACTTATATTCAATATATTTATACATATTTTAAACATTGTTTTAGTGTCCCACCGAATACTTACATAGCTTCCGTAAGATCAAAGGACATCGATGTTGTTAATCAAACTTGGACATATTATAATGAACATTCGAAAGATTTTTTCGAATCATTAATTAGTAATGACCTGACATATATGCTCTATAGTTCTGTAAATAACGAACCGCTAGCCTGGGTTACTATTAACGAAGCTGGAGCACTCACGCATCTATATTGTTTAGAACCGTTCAGAAGGAAAGGTTACGCCGAATTCGTGACGAAATTTGCTTGCAACGATCTCTTGAAGAAAGGAAGATATGCATTGGCTTATACAATCGAAAAAAATGATAAATCGCAAAAATTGTTACATAAAGTGGGATTTCAAAATATCGGCTATGACTATTGGGTTAGCGTGAATAAAAAAAATAACTGTTGATATATATTTTTCTCTTTTAGACATCAGAAATCTTCTATCCTAAATTGGCCACCTGTCCCTTGCATCAAGATTATAAATTACATTGTATAATTTTAAATATCTGTAATTTGTTACATTTTGTTGAAGATCAACAAACAGCTTATATTAAAAAAAATATATATTTATGGTAATAACAAGGACAACGATTTAGTTATCTATTCCTTGGAATTATCATTTCCTTGACGTAGGAGTAAATATTTATGTATTTGCGTTTCCTTTATGTAAAACAGAAAAATCCAATATCATTCATTAAAACGATATTAAATATCCTGAGATTATATGAATCTGTTTGTTTTACTTGTATGTTATAATTAATTGATTCAGTGAGTAATTTAAGAACCTGTGAAAATTCTATTTAGAAAATTTAAAACTTTTGCCCTTCCAATGCCTTTCACATTCAGTTTAATCTACTTATATTTACACTTTTTTTAGTTTGCCTATGGTAACTGATAGGCCATGGGTGTAAAGGGTCCTAACAACTCGTGGTACCCACGCCAAATTCACCTTCTCGTGTCACCTAATTAACAAATGGGGCACCGGCTCCCACCAACCCGCATTGAGCTAAGGTGGTGGAAATCGCCCAAATCCCCCTATATAAACATCTCCAAACGACTGGAGGTCGCGAGACACCGCTGGATGCGGAGGGCGCTGCACCGATCGACATGGTGATCTTTGGGGAAGGCATATGTCCAGCAGTGAACGTCTATAAGCTGATGATGATGATGTGTTGGGGCTGTATATAACAATGTAGCGATAGTTAAGATGACACACTGCATCACGTTGTGTTCATCGTATCTCTAAACCCAAATGTTTACACTAGGAATAACGTCTTCAAACTGAGACAGGTTGACGTTTTCTCATAAAATTTTTGCAGCAAAAATAGTAATAGTTGAGCTGGTAACAAAATGGTCTCCGCCATCAGAGACCTATCACCAATAAACACTACTTTTTCCTTTAAAATATTGTTGCGGTCATCTGTTGCAAATGTGTGACCTTTAGTATCACATTATAAACATTGGTTGACTCATTTGTATCGCGTATTGTATTTTCAGCACATTGTCCTATTATCTCTACTCCGCAGTGCGTGTCTGTACGTCGCTTTTATATAATCAGTTATAAACTGTTGAAGTGAATATCAGCATGGAACCATTAGTTTATTTACCAGTGGATCGATGGGGAGAGCTAAAAGAACTGTTTAAGTCTGACTGGCCACGAAGCGTCTCCGGGTATACTGTTTTGGAAACTTTGGAAGGCATTTTTAAATTGGGTCTAGATTATGGATTCAAAGTTTACTGTCCTTTCGGAGAAACTTCTAATGGAATGGTGATAATTAATAATAAGGTAATATTAGCATCTACATATACTAAGACGTCGTAAACAAGTATATATATACTATAATAAGTAAAAGTGATCGTTGCACTAACAAAGCATGTGATTAAATTTATTTGATGTCCGTACAATCAAAGTATTTCTCTTTTAAATTTTTATTGTTATAAGATAATTGACTAGTAAGTATTAAAAATACATTATTGTTTTTATCCAGAGCACGTTTCACGAAGTTATTATACAAACACCCAACGACGATACACGAAAATTGGAAGAAGCATTGTTGACCACAAAATTGATAGATTATAATCAACCATTCGAAGTTCCATTTGCACCGAAACATGTAATGGACTGCATTTTGAAAGTGAATCTACACAAGAATATGAAAACACATTTGACTGTAACAGACACATTCATATTAGATAAAGATAAAACTTTATTTCAAGATGTCAGGTAAATATTCACCTTGTAGCATGTAGTAGTAATATATCTTATCACAATCAACAATGAGCTTATCTATACACTAGTCCGATGATTAGATATATCTGCTTTCGCTTTTGAATTATCTAAAATTGTATTCTTTTATAACATCTTATAAGTTATCAATATTCTGCGATTGTTAATATTTTTATCAATATATTGAATAATACATATAAAATACTATGATATAATTGTTGATGTGTCGTTTATGACATAATAGGTTGCCAATAACTAATTCAAATATAGCTTTCAGAGTTGTTCGATATTGTAACTTCAATCCCAAATCCGAATATTTCAGGATACCAGCTGGTTTAACCTTTAAAATTTTAACATTGGAACATGTTGAGCTCGTCGACTCCAAGTGGCCACATCGATATGCAGATTCCTCCTGGTATTTCGAACTGCTTATTAAAGCTAATTTAGGATACGGGCTATTCGAAGATGAAAAATTAATTTCTTGGGGGTTTATCAAAGAAATGGGAGCTCTGGGTCATTTGTACACGTTAGAAGAACATAGGAAGAAAGGATATGGAGAGCTGGTGTTGAAATTAATATCAAACATTTTGTTGAAGCAAAAAAAATATGTAGTTGCGTGTTGCGTTCAAGGTAACGCCAGCGCTTATAACTTATATAAGAAATTGGGTTTTGAACTCACCGACGTAATACAATGGTGTGATTGTACACCTTCGTGATTAAATTTTCGTTAAGTAATCAATTATATATATGTTTAATTCAATCAATTATATGTTTAATTTGTATCATCGGACGTTAAGTCCTAAAACATATGTATGATTAACACAGTAAAGTCGAAGTAAACGCTTGGTTTGTTCAAGGAGTTTGCATTAACTGTAGCTAATATAGCCATCAGCTGATATTCTTCCGTGCTGTCATTGTTATAGATATTTTTAGATTTAACTTAAAGCTGCTGAAAATTGGAGTACCTAAACTACAGTTATTATTCACATTACACTAACACACGTAACGTGAAGAGAACATAAATATCAATCAATTATCTGTCGATAGACGTCCACAGCTGGACATTGGCCTCACTCATATATTTACTAACAGCATGTCCTCCGATGCGACCTAACACTAGGTGCTATCGTTTGTAGAGATTCATATGCCCTCTGTTACATGGGATATATCTGACCACATCTGGCGAAATGTGGGTGTCTATTCACCTCTGCCAACCCCTACTGGGAAAAAGGCGTGATAATATAAAAAAATACTGGGAATCTCAAACAATGTAATCTTTATTTATATTCCATATGTCAATAACCTTTTCTTTTTCATTCTTGATATTAACTAACTCCATTGTTGAAGAATTTAATATATTACCTGTATTAACAATATGATACAAATATATAAAAGCCAATCGTTTTAGATGTTATGTTAAGGTTATGTTCTTTATATATTTGCTATTACTCATATATATTAAACAGTTTGATAATTAGTTAAAAAGACATTTAGAACTTCAATATTGCCGCTGCACAAAACCTACTGTTTTAAGCGAAACTCGGCCGGAGTTCGCAGTTTATTAGTTTAGGCGGAATAATTAAGACCTTGTCAGGCTCTGTTTATCCTTACAGAACAGTTTAATTATCATCAATAGTGTTAATGCCTTTTATATTTTGATACATCAATATTTTTATTAAATATCCAAAAATGATGGTTTTAATGGCGATCAGTCTTTTTTACCGGAGACCGTCCAGGTAGGAACCATACCCGCGGTAAGTTTCCGCTTTGTCGTGACGGGCAGGCTTGGTAGCCATTGCTTAGTCAGCTACGGTGAGGGTAAAAGGAACCTACACGGCAGGCCCGAGGTGACCACTCTAGATGGGATCACCTGGGATGTGTGCCGGTTCGTTGTGCGGCCAAGCTTGGACCATCCGCCGCATCCGTGATAGAGTTGCGGGGTGAGAGGAGTGTCGATATGCGGTTTGTCGCTCTCTCTTTCACCCTATCCCCCGACTAAGCGCTGACACATCGCTGATGCGGTTATGATAGGGCCGCGGAAAAAGAGCAGTGCCGGTATTGCGTTTCATCGTTCTTTCTATCCTACGCCACCGTGTAACAATTGACGGCGGAACCAAAGACCAGATCCGCCACCCTGCTAATCAACAAACGAGACTCTGGCTCCTACCAACTCGCATTGGGCCAGCGTGGTGGGAAATGGTCTAAATCCCCCCATTTGAACCTACAAACTTGGATCTTTGGGGGAGGCCTATGTCCAGCTGTGGACGTTTATCGGCTGGTGTAGTAGTAGAATCTAATAACTTATGTATCACAGCGATGAGTATAACACGATGCAGTGTTAATCGTTCTCCTCGTATATCCTGCTAGTTTCGTAACTTTGACGAATGTAATACAAAAAAACTTAATTCATGCAATATCCCTTCAACAATATTACTAACAAGTAATATATTATCTGTTTAAGAAAAACTTTGCTATTTTATTTTAAGGATTTAGTTTAAATATACATACAACACTTGACGAAAAAAGAATATCGATTTTTACTTATATTCGTATGTTTCCTTTGCGTGATTATGAAGTTTGGTTGATGACAGAGTTTTTCGAAGATGCTTGGCTAACTACCATCCTCATGTTGTAATTTTCTGCTGCCCATAAAACGGGAGCCAGAGTTCATACTGTTAGTATTTCGATCTCGTTAAATCATTTTTGTTAAAGGTTATATTGTATTTTAAATGTACCTACAATAAATTTAATTAATAAAATTGGCAATCTCGTCCCATCACGATTTATCGAAAACGTGTTTGTACTAGTCGTTACCCTCATCTTTATCTATCATTAATTATGCTCAAACATTTGCAGCAACAGTCTACGTTTCGTAAACAAAATAAAATTTTAATTATGGCAAATAAATAATTGACTTATAGATATATACATAATGTAAACGAATGCATGTACATCGGTAATGTTCTGTCAATATAATAAAGTGATAAATTTTTTTTTGACCCTTGACTAACTATTATATATTATAATATACCTCATATTGCATATTTGCCGTCGTAACGGCACTGCTGTATTTCGGTTGAACGTATGAAGGCTAAAGTAGTCTAGGTGAGCGCACTTTATCATCTATTTGCCATTCATTATTCACAAGTAAGTATTTTGTAATAATTCTACTTTCTAGTTATATTTAATTACAAGAATAAAATAGTAAAAGCATTGTTTGTGACACTGCTCGCGAACCAGTTTAGATAATTTGGCTTCAGAAATAAGAATTAATTGACTGGCTACATCGCAATGAACAGGACACTTCACTTGGGTACACGTCCTGTTCGTAAAATGGCAGTCATTGGAATACTCAGTTAAATAATTTTCTTTCAATAACAACATGTAGGTGATACTGAACTACTTTATGATTGGTATATTTTTTATTCGACTTCTGCCCTTACAGCACAAGAAAATTTGTAATGGAGCCTTTTCTTGAGATTCCTTCCAATATGTGGCCCGAACTACGGGACTTGTATACGGTAGTAGAAATGGTAGTAGATCCACTCCTACAGTTCACTGTAGCACATAATTGGGCAGGATCGACCGGTGCGACACTACCCTCTCACAGAAAATCAGCGTGAAATGGCTGGCTTCCTAGTGGATGCCATCTTTCGTCTGGTGAGTGAGAGAGCCGGATGCCCATTCCTTTTCCTTTCCTTCAGACCACTCGAATTTTGACATCTGTTAGATGGACCGGTGCGACGTTGCAGTGTTCTAGGAGCTGTGATGTTGCATTTGTTTAGAAACTAACTAGTGTCTGGTGGTCCGTCCCCATTTATTCCTACTCCTGTTCCTCCGAAACCTATCCTATATTTTACCCCTCCCTTCTTTTAAATGTTATGAGATGGCAACGGCCTAGTAACACTTTCGTTGTTATTTGTGTCTGTGGGCAGCGGCGAATTCACCAGGTGACCCGCTAGCTCGTTTGCCTCCGTTATAATATAAAAAAAAAAAAAAAAACTTGTGTACCACTAAATGGCCAAAAGGTGCTGAAGCTAATTGCCTTTTAGATATACAAATAAACTAGCCTAATTTATCGCCTAGATTTAATTTAAAAATCTACTGTTCGTATGGAAAATTCAATAACGGAATGATATGACTGACATGGTAAGTAATATTTCCTATCACCATATAAAAGAAAACTTCAGAACATGATACAACAAACATGCGCATTCTTTAGGTACGGAGGTCGTATGACCTCTCTCTAGAGACCTAAGCATTAACAGCCTGGTAGTGGAAGTTCGTCTCCTACAGACTATTTGTGGAAGACGACCTTCAAGCTCTCGCCCAGTTTTTGCTTTCGCCCAGGATTTGTTTGTAAACTTGCACAACATTTTACACATATATAAAAAATTGTTTATGTATGTGTTTTTAGATTGAATGTTTTGAAATATTTATTTTTCCAATAAATAACACAAATATACTAGAAGAGGCATTATTAACCACAAAAATTGTTAACTGGAATAAAAACATCGAAATGCCACTGGCTACTTGGGCTGTCGTTGAATGTTTTATGAGATTATCGAAACGGTTAAAAATCAAATTAATTCATTTGGAAGAGGAGGCATTTACATATTTTTTAACAAAAAATTCTCTCCTCTATGATTTATGGTATGATATTATAGATATCATATATTCAATGCTTTATCTAATAATTGTTACCATTAAGTTGCTTCGCTTAGTGTTCCAGCAAATACTTACATCGGCCCGATAACTTCGAACCTCATCGATCTTGTTTACAAAACATGGAAATATTAGTTTGGCAAATATCTCCCTTCCGCTTTTTTGCTCTTTATTCAATGCTTTATAAAAAGTGTTACAGTGATCGGATTTAGTTCAAATATGCGCCGTTTTGTTCGATAATCTGTTTCCATCTAGACGGCAACTTCATAATACCTCCCTCGTAAAAGCCCCCCTCCTTATTTGCGAAGAACTCGGACAGCCACTTTTCACAAGCCTCTTTTGAGTTCAACTTTACACCACCAAGGGCGTTCACCATGGACAGGAACAGGTGGTAATCACTTGGCGCTATGTCCGGGCTATATGGTGGATGCGATAAAACCTCCCATCCGAGCTCCCGTAGCTTCTGACGAGTCATCAACGAAGTGTGTGGTCTGGCGTTGTCCTGGTGGAACACTACACCCTTCCTGTTGGCCAATTCTGGACGCGACCAGAAGGTCGATCGCCTGCTTCAAGCGGTCCAGTTGTTCGCAGTAGATGGTAGAATTAAGCGTCTGGCCATATGGGAGCAGCTCATAGTGGATGATTCCCTTCCAATCCCACCAAACACACAGCAAAACCTTCCTGGCCGTCAATCCCGGCTTGGCCACTGTTTGGGACGATTCACCGGCCTTCGACCACGACCGTTTTCGCTTGATATTGTCGTATGTGATCCATTTTTCGTCGCCAGTCACCATCCGCTTCAAGAATGGGTCGAGTTCGTTCCGTTTCAGCAGCATATCGCAGGCGTTGATTCGGTCCAGAAGGTTTTTTTGCGTCAAATCATGCGGCACCCAAACATCAAGCTTTTTTTTGTATCCAGCCTTCTGCAGATGGTTTAAAATGGTTTGGCGACTAACTCCCATCTCCTGGGCGATGTCACGAGATGCCACATGCCGGTCTAACTCGATGTAGTCCATGATTTGATCGGTATTTGTCGTCACAGGTCTTCCGCCGGCTCGCTTATCCATGGTGTCGTTTTCACCGGCTCTGAATCGTCGAAACCATTCCTCCGCGGTTCGAAGTGATAGAGTACCATCCCCCAAAACACCATTAATCTCACGGAACGTTTCTCTAGCGGATTTGCCTTTAATGAAGGAAAACTTTAAAATAGCGCTAATTTCGGCGTTAGTGAACTATATGTTTACACGTCTATAACTGTTGAACGCAATATCCAAACTAATTATGCATAGCGTCGTTTTGTAGGTTATGTCAAGACCTTTCAAATTATGTATAGTATTGCCAGATACGAGCTCTGTAGCGCTTTGTACATAGCCGCGAAATTCAAAAGACAAAAAGGCGGAAGGGAGATATTTGCCAAACTATTATTTTAAAGAGCGTACAGACGAATTTTTCGAAACATTAATGGATAATAATATGACGTTTATACTCTACAATTCGGAAGATCACGAACCTGTGGCCTGGTTAGTTATCAACGAAGCAGGAATGCTCTCTCACCTTCATTGTTTGGAACCATTCAGAGGGAAGGGTTACGCTGAGCTTTTGATTAAATACGTTTGCATCGATCTTCTAATGAAAGGACGAAATATAATATCATACATCCTGATAAGTAATAATGTATCGCTGAAGCTATTCAAGAAATTAAGTTTCCGTAAAATCAATTCCATTTATAACATTCGCTCAGTAGAAATTAAATAAGAAATAAAATATCTTACGCAGTCCATATATTAAATAGCAAGAACAAATAAAATATATATAAAACTTGGTATTAATAATATTTAAACCAATAAATATAACGTAACATGTTAAATAAAGGTTATAATTCCTAAAAGAGTTCTAGATATTATTATAACTACTCTATCAGTCCGCTAACTTCTACAGCAGTTTCCTAAGAAGCCATTACTTCAGAGGCGGAAATGAGGTTTACGTGATCGTTTTTAGTTTGGATAGGATCGCCCAAATTCAATTAAAAAATGGCATTTAATGATCATAAGATCCGTTATCTAAACTATCAAATATCCACCAAGACTTAAAATCATCGTCATGGTAACGCAGTGATTAGTTACGAAGGTATTTCAAATGGAAGGAATCTTCTAAAGCTAAGGCTTCCGTTTCGGTACTGAGGTCAGCTCTGCCCATAACGGAGCTTTGTCAAAGAGAGGAATGGAGGATGAATTAATATAGGCTTTATTAAAACCTAATTTGGCACATGAAATAATAAGAGAGCACAGAAAATATAGACTAAGTCAAAATAGGACTTGTTCCCGGTTCCGTTCCTCAAACGATAAATCGATATAGACGTTGGACTGATGGAATCGGCGGTAAAAAAAGAAGTTAGAAGACTGATAACACGACTAAACATTTCTTTCCGCATGCCATTGAGAGGTATTAATAGAGAAGTAAAAATAGATAACCTACGCAGGTACTCACGGTACATGGTGGTTTATCTACGAAAGTATGTGATCCTTTATGAAGAGAAACGATCATACATCTGATTGCGGTTTGGAAGGGAAGGGATGGAATTAAATAGAGTTTGATATAAAAATAGATACAGGTCAATTAAAATATCTAAATAGCAACGCTTGTATACATTAATACTTTAATACAATACATGCAAAATACAAAATCAATTGTAACAAGTCAATGTGTAAAAGCGGTTGAAACAGAGTAATTTTGCACCTAGGATATCTAACAGGGACAACCAACTGAACTCTTTTGTAACAATTGAGAACAACAAAATTTATTGTTAAATGTTTATTTATTATTTTGATTTAATACTTTTATATACACATACTCAAACTTAGTAACAAAAGTTATAAAAACATACGTTGAGAAGAGTTCTCTTCCCAGCAAACCCAGGCAGAGTATAAACATTCATAATAGAGTCTACATGTACACTACAATAGGAATGAAATACGTATATTCATATAATATTACATACATAATAATATAATATACAACTAGAGACGCAGATAATAGTCCTTAACTCTATTCATAAAGATATTTAAGGATGGACAAGCACAGGTGTCATGTGGGAGAGCTTTCCAGAGCTTCATTGCTTTTATAGTAAAATAATCACAGTAACATTAAAATGTTATAGTTGATATAGTTAGAGTTTGCCTAGGTATATTTCATTAAATATATATTAACATATAATTAGCTATTCTATAATAAGTTTTAATGTGAACATCCTGATTACATTTTACACGTTTGTAATTTCTGATTTGATTTAAGTTTTGTTCTTTGTATAAAAGCACTTTTTTAAGATGTTAAATCTTGTTAGATAATGATGCAGCACATTGTGCTTGTCGCCTCGAGAAATATGATGTTGTCTCACGTTACCTCAGTAATTTCATTACTAAAACTCTGTTCAAACTATAACACTACTGTTTGGCTGTAGAAATAGGAGCTACTGTGGCAACCGCCTAGACAATCTTCGGCAACATAGATCTATCACCAGAGAAACACTTTTTACTGAAACTGCAATCTTTGTATATTGCTGTGTCAAAAATTTACTTCACTGTGTTTGTAAATAGTTGTCTCCATTTCATCAATGTGGAAGTATGTCCGCATGATGAATACGCATCGTATAGTAAACATTTGTTCCAAATAAAACATTCACTGTTATTATTATCAGTTATAATGTATTTTAAACAGCTTGATAATTAGTTAAAAAAAAACAATTAAGCCTTCAATATTGCCGCTGCACAAAACCTACTGTTTTAAGCGAAACTCCGCCGGAGTTGGCAGTTTATTAGTTTAGGCGGAATAATTAAGACCTCGTCAGGCTCTGTTTATCCTTACAGAACAGTTTATTTATCATCAATAGTGTTAATGCCTTTTATGTATTGGTGTATCACCATTGTAAATACATATTCAATGGTGGATTGAATGGCGATAGGTCTCTATTACCCGAGACCGTCTCGGTAGGTTCAATCGCCGCGTCTATTTCCTCTGCGAAACAATTCTATGATAATATACATACAAACGTTTGGATAACTGGCCCTATGATCATCAAGTGGTATTTATAAATTGTAATTGAGCGATAAATTGGATGAAACTATTACGATCCTGTGCTATGCTACCTAAACTAAAAAGGATAGCTTTGATTAAACTTCCGCCCTAAATGTATGGCTTATCCTCTTGAAACTACTGTAGAAGTTAGGATTGAAAGACTGAAAAAAAAAAAAATCTACACTTCTTTAAGAAACTGTATATTCATTTCACTTAGTACATGATGTAATCTTATAAGAAAATTCTTTTATTGTAATAATAAGATGTATGTTTCTTTTATTAATATCACTATTAATATACAGATTGTATACATATCTTATTTTTTATTAAACTTCTTCTAAACGTATGTTATATATGGAGTTAATTTTACGGAATCCTAATTTCTCGAATAGCTTCTGTGATGTGCTATTACTTATCAGAGTGTATGTTATCATATTTCGTCCCTTCATCAGAAGATCGTTGCAAACGTGTTTAGTCACAAGTTCAGCATAACCCTTCCTTCTGAAAGGTACCAAACAATAGAGATGCGAGAGCACTCCGGCTTCGTTAATAACTAACCAAGCTAATGGTTGGTGATCTTCGGAATTGTAGAGCATAAAAGTCAAATTATTGTTCATTAATATTTCGAAATATTCCTTTGTACCCTCACTACAATATTTCCATGTTTTGTAAACAAGATCTATGTGGTTCGAAGTGAGCGGGCCGATGTATGTATTCGCTGGAACACTAAGCGAAGCAAACTCAAGTCAATGGTAATAATTGTTAATTAGAAAACTAATTTAAAAAAATAACTATTCACACAAACACACCTCAAGTTATATGTTGGAGAGTTTTTTGTTAAAAAATATGTAAAAATCTCTTCATCCACGTAAACAACTTTTTTATTAAACCGGTTTGATAATCTAGTAAAACATTCAACGACGTCAGAAGACGCCACAGGCAATTTAACGATCTTATTCCAATCAATAATTTTAGTAGTTGATAATGCTTCTTCTAATGCGGTTATAGTATTTATTGGAAATATGAACACTTGATAATATTCATTCTAAAAGTAAACATAAAATAAAACAAATAAGCGTATATTAGGTGTAAAATATTGTCGATTGGAGTTCTTAAACAAAAGTACAGGGTAATCCTGAAAACGAGAGATCACTCTTCATAGCTCTATGGGAGGCGACCTGTCGGTCTTAAGTTTTAGGATTCGGAGAGGTCGTGAAGCGCCAAATCTGTGAAACAGGCTGCAGAGAAAGAGCGTCGGATCCATCCCTGAAGCCGCAACCAGAAATCTGGAGGCCATAAAAGGACACACCATGTACTCCAAATCCCATCGTAATAGCGCCCTCAGTAACCGCTAACTAGTTGTCTATCAAAGGCCTTAAAGGTAGAGCGCGCGACGTCTCTATTCGTTACAATTCAGATATCTCATTTTTATATAGAACAAATGAAAAATACATACCATTTCAATCAATTTCATTATTCCGTTACTGAATTGTCCATGCGGACAGTAGATTTTTAAATTAAATCTAGATGATAAATTGGGATAGTTTATTTGCGTATCTAAAAGACAATAAGCTTCAGCACCTTTTGGCCAGTTAGTGGTACACGAGTCCCGTAGTTCGGGCCACTTATTGGAAGGTATCTCAACAAAAGGTTCCATTACAAATTTGCTTGTGCTGTAAGGGCAGAAAGTCAAATAAAAAATATTACAATTATAGAGTAGTTCAGAATCACTTACATGTTGTTACGGACATAAAATTATTTAACTGAGTTTTCCAATGACGGCCATTTTACGAACAGGACGTGTACCCATGTGAAGTGTCCTGTTCATTGCGATGTAGCCAGTTAACACTAAACCACATTGCTCTGAATTTTAAAATATAATAAAAAAAAATTCTAACAATACAGGGCTACGTCGACTAGTGAAAATGATGTTACATAGAAGACTTGCAAGTATAAATAACATTTAAAAAAAAATGTTCAAAATGTAATTAACCTGTTACATGAAACCTCGATGTTATTGACACGGTACTCAGTGCGGAAATAAATTGAACAGTGTCGAACAGTTAATTGTTATTTCTGAAGCCAAGTTATCTAAACTGGTTCGCGAGTAGTATCACAAACAATGCTTTTACTGTTTCATTCCCTTATTTAAATATAACTAGAAAGTAGAATTATTATAAAATAGTGACTAGTGAATAATGAAAGGCAAATGGTTCGTAAAGCACGCTCGACAGGAGCGCTTCCTCTCATACGTTCACAACCGGTATACAACAAAGCTGCTAGGGCTGTCGATTTGCAAAACGAGAGTAATAGTCCAAAAAAATAAAACTTAGAAAAATTCAAACTTCAGATGTGCCTTAGAATCAAGCCTACGATTGTGTTACAATGTTGTTCTTTAGCCACTGCGGTGGTTATAATAAATTATTATTGATTTGGGCAGTTTTTACACTGACAGTACATTATCGATGCATACAAGTATATAACAGCAGAATTACGTTTACATTATGTATTTATATATCTGTAAGTCAATTATTTTTTCCATAACTAAATTTTAATTTAGTTTACGAAACTATAATATGTATTTGTTCAATTGGTAGGTTTTTACGTTTAACTAAATTTAGTATGTAGATTCTTGCTGTAGATATTTGAGCATAATTAATGATAGGTAAAGTTGAGGGTAACGACTAGTACAAACACACTTTCGATAAATCGTGATGGGACGAGATTGCAAAGTTTATTAATTAAACTTATTGTAGGTACATTTAAAATACAATATAACCTTTGACACAAAGTATCTAACGGGGTCGAAATACCATCAGTATTAACATTTACACATGATTACAATTTCACATGTGAAGTCTGTCGATGGCGTACTCTACGACTAGATTACTCCGGCTCTTATACATACATACATACATATATATCACGCCTGGTTCACAGTGGGGTAGGCAGAGACCACCCCTCTCCACCTGCTACGATCCTGGCACAACTCTCTCGCTTCCTCCACTTTCATAAGCGTCTTCATGCATGCTCGTTGGTTGCGAGTGCTTTTGACCCGGCCTTTAGAATATCTACGATTTGAACGGCATATGTCCGCCTAGGTCGACCTGCACCAATTTTTCCAATCATTCTTACCTTGTATATCTCTTTCGTTAATCTTCTTTCTTCCATTCTTTCGACACTACATCTTCAACGACGCCGCACCGCTTCCTTATGACACTGTTCCTCACTTTGTCCATCCGTTTCACTCCAGTTATACTTCTCAGGCTTCTCATCTCCACAGCATTAATCCTACTTTCATGTTTCTTCTGCCATACCCAACATTCACTACCATACATCAGTGTGGGGACCAACACGCCTCTATGCACACGGCTCTTATATATTAGCAGCAGCAGAAACACAGCAATGCTGTTATGGCAGCAGAAAATTACAACATCAGGTTGGTAGCTAGCCAAGCGTCTTCGAAAAACCCTATCAACTAAACTTCATAACCACGCAAAGGGAACATACGAATATAAGTAAAAATCGATATTCCTTTTTCGTCGTGTTGTATGAATATTTAAACCAAATCTTAAAAAAAAATTGCAAAGTTTTTCTTAAACAGATAATATATTATTTATAGGTTATGTTCTGGGATATTGCACGAATCATACACCTAATTGAGGCGTGCCCAATGCTCTGATGTGAGAGGATGGAAAAGGAAATAGAGTTAGATTTAAAAATATATAAAGGTAAATTAAAGTATGTAATTAACAATAAAATAATTAAAACTAAGTTTATAGCATTTGGTAAATAAACTGCACAAAGACCAGCCATTACATATAAATCGATATAACAGTAAATTCACGTTATGTTTCAACTTAATAATGAAATATGTATGATTTAATAGTAATTAAGATGATTTTAAGTATACATAGGTAATTCTTAATGAATTGAACTTTTTTTAGAAAAAACTGGCTCGTATAAGTGGAACTTTATAATAATATATTATTATATAAATTTTTTGGTGTTGTAGTTGATATCATTAAAGAGTTAATATTGATACATTTCATTAAAGATATATAATTAGTTATGCTACAATGACTTTTAATGTGAAAATACTAATTATATCTTACACGTGTGTAATTTCTATTCCGATATAAATTTTGCTCTGTTTAACAAAGAAAAGTGCTAACGATGACAGTGGACCTATTGTTCTGTTTTTCTTTTCTAAAGAAGAAGAAATTTTCTAAAGATACCTTGGAATTCTAATCTTTTGGCACAGCTCAAGTAAAGGCCAGACCCACCTTAGCACCATCGTTGTGCTACGGCAAGTACGAAACCCAATTCCCATCTCTATCTACTTCTAAAGAACAAAATTTGTGAAAGTATTTAGTCAAAATTATCTAAAGGAGATTTAATAACTAATGCCCTACGGCAACGTTACTAGATGCTATGTAAACATCTTAAATATAACCTTAGTCGGGTGGAAAATGAAGAAAATCTTTTTTAAATACAAGTATATAAAGAAGAAAAGCAAACAGAACATCGAGAAGCTAAGGCTCGTGCAGCAGGTTACATGAGGCTACTAATGGTATAATTATGTTAATACACTGCAGTAGAGTGCATAATATATGAAACTTTTAACATTAAGGTATATGTATGTTATCTAAACTATACATCGCTTCAATATAAAGAAGAATTTGCTGACTTATAATTGTATCTGTGGTATTCCCTCAGCGTTGTAAAAGGCGACTAAGAAAGAGTTTTTTTCACAAACAAGCACAACAGATTTCTCTCTTAGGTACAGGAAATAGTTCGATTTATTGGGAATGTCATCCTATATCTATCATTACACTATAAGAATAATTTCCGTTAAGGAAAGAAGGTTCAAATAATGATGGTGTTAAAAAAAAGTTTATCAGACGCCTGCTCAGTTTTTCACTCATTTTTAGTTCATTCTAGAAAGCGTAGATTCATGTATTACGGTAGACCATAACAATGTCATTCAATATAGGATGTTAAACACTATACTATATTGTGTTCGTAACAAAACATCCATAGTTCTCGTTATTTAAAAAAAAATTGTCTTACGGCACATTCGAACCGGATCAATGTAATATTTACACAGTATTGTTTGGCGGCATGAATGTAAGCTGTGGTGACCACCTACCTCGACGATTACACTACCTACCATCATTTAGTAACAGATGGCTACCATTTTTAGTGAAACGTATGTAAGACGACAAAACAGTTTTCAGGATACTTTTGTTTGAAACAGAAACTTTCTATATATAAAGGTATTTATGAAGTTATTGATCATTCATATAATTCGATGGAAATTCTGACTCTCTGAGTTATCCCCATTCAAACAAGTCAGCTGAAGAAGAAACTCGATAAACGAGATTAATATCGAATGTATTAGATTGTGAATAATTCAAACCTTTTGTCAAATGTCAAGGGATTACTTTATAAAGCTATAAAGAGATTTATTTTATAATATGATCTCTCTTATCCCTTTATATTTTCGTCATTTCTTATAGGTCCTCAAATCATCATAAGATTTTCATTTAAACGTCTACAGATCTCCAACAGAACTTAAAGACCCCAAGATCTGCTAAGGAACATACTACCCTATCTCTCTGCACATATAATCGTTACTTAGCCAACTTAGAAGAATAGATTTATCATTTGCGATATCTTTTAAATCATCCCAACCATCAAATTGGATAGATCACAAATCCCTGTAAAAGAACACCGATTCCTAAAGGGAGATATTGTAATAGAGAAGAGGGATGGGTAAAACCGGATCGGGATCCCATTATTAATGAAACGATATCAAATCCCAAGCATACCACCAGAATTCAAGACACGGTGAGCTCATTCAGCCTTGATTGGATTGTAAAGCAATAATTGAAAACCTTCAGATACTCCGTGGTTGTGACGTCAGGACATCTATCACCTTAGTCCTAACCTGATTATGACTAAACCATTCAACATTTTGCTATTTACTTTGCTTAAATAATCAAAACGTGTTTTTGTTATTGAAAGAGAATTTATGTTAGAATTAATATAATGATACTGATACGCGATATCCGTATCGAATCCGTGGTACTTCATACTCGTTAATGAATAACATGATATTGATTAAATATTAATGAAAAATATATCTACTTGGAAAAACAACCTTAACGGTACAGAAAAAGAGTTGATTTTCCGTTGTCCTCTAATAAAGCAGGTTATTGTCATAGTCATACTTCTTTTTTAAAAAAAACCTATCATTTGGATGATTGTCTTATATATATTGTAATATAAACTATATGTTATATATCCTTATAAACCGGAACAAACTTTTTACACTACCGTTTGGAAGCAGGAAGGAACTGCGGTTGTACCTACTTTTCCTTTTTATATTTTCCTAACCAACGTGAGGGTCCAGACGATCACCATCAGGTAATGATGTGTCTATACTTCATTTCTTTCGTCTACAATTTTAGTAATATAATTATAAACTTTTTAAGACCTCAATAGTACTATGTTTGGTAATCTTAATCTATAGATGTGGACATCTTTGGAGAAGGCCTGTTGATATTTTTGGGGGGTTGAAAACGATGATACCTTTATATCAAGGAAGCTTTCAAAGTGCAATAAAGCTATGGATAAATAAAAGAGGAACGAACACAACAACACAATAATTCTGTTATTATACATGCATGTATAAAACAGAACTTTTAACTGCCGCCAGCAAACAAAGTTAGATTGGCAACATATGAAACTATAAATGGTGTACACGTTTGCCAATTTTCTGTTGTTGATTATTGTCGTTAACCGAATGCGAACAAATTTACTGCAATACATAACGATTGTATCAAAACAAGAATATGTATTTATTTCCACATGTTTTTCAATCATTTAGTCGTGTCAGTATCACGAGTGATATAAATTAGATCGTGGAATTCATCATTAATATTAGAGAAAAGGGTAGTACACGTAAGGTACATCAACAGCATCACTAGTCTGCTGTTAAGCTGTAGAGAAATTATTACTCTTTCAGTTTAAATGTAGCTGGGACTTTAAAAGGTACGGGATTAATGCTCGTCATCACCTAAACAGTCACTTAGCTAAGTGTCCCTTAATGTAAGGGTCACCTAAATTCATACCTTAACTTATATTGCTTTTCATTACTACCTACCTAATAAGTTGACCCTTGGTTAAATAAGGTTCAGCATTCTCTTTTGATAACCTGTATCTTATAAAAATATTTTACTATCACACTGTTCAAAATTTTTCGATGTTTTACGGAAAATATGTAGTTTTCTGAACGAACGTGAATTATTTATTAACTTCATACCCGCAATAGTATAAAATGAATCCAATAATTCCTCAAAAATATCCGTTTTTACCAAGAGATAGCAATGATATGTCCAAATTCTACCAAATAATAACAGTCAGTTAACGTTGGCGATGAGTTACAGTGGAGATAATTAAACACCTAAAATTAAAAAGTCCTTTAAAGCTTTAAGAGATACTTAACTATTGGTTAAAACTAAACTAAGGAAACCAATTAATCTCTCAAAGCGATAAGAGCAATATGACGGGTCATCTTCCACCGTGTCCTTGTCTCATCGCTTAACCATATAAAAAAGAATAATTGGAACGAGGTTTTGATTAACTTCTAGCACTGAGATTATGTAATAAATTACCAGCAGTTCAGGAAACCCTGGCAATTACCCTCATTCTTTGATTAATTCAGCTCGATTAAGACTAAGTGTTCGGTGGAACAGCACCGCGATATTGCTGTTTGATTAATGGATAGAAATAATTTTAATAGGATCTTTATAGCCCACTGATAAATTGCTCTTCTTATTATCTAATTTGGGTTTGAATCTCTGTTGGGCTTAACATGTAACCATTCTTTTTTTTAATAAGCGTTGATACGTGTGGTGAAGACTGATTTATTGTGCTTCAAACTTCCAAGTCGGTTAATGCTCACCAGAATAGCAAATGATACAATCATTTGCAAATATTAAACATAGACAAATATTTGATTTTATTAAACAATCCATTAATATAATAAGTTGCGGAAAAAATTGATTATTTTAAGTGAAATCCAGTATATTCTTTTGTATGTTTCGTATTATCCGTTTAAAGTCAAATGTGTTGAAATGGTTTCGTCTCAAATTTATAGCTTCATAGTATCTCTGTCATAGAAGTCTTTGTTCGTATTAGAGAGAACTGTCGTAACCTATTTTCACAATCTTCTGTTGATGCCAGCTTGTTATCAATATAGAACTTTTGTAGTCATCGTCATTTGAAAATAGTATAAAACTAAAGACGTATAAAAGTCTATCAAAAAAAAATTTTAATTTTCCTTTACATATTTGAAAAAAAAGGCAGCCTAAAATGGTACCCTGAGGGACACCTGACGATCTTTTACTACTGGACCTAGTCAATGGTTCCGTATTCGATTACGGAACACTAAGGTTTTTGAAACGTTTAAAATGTTGCATTAGAATATTCCTTTCACTTTAAATGAAGGGAGCGTTTGTCGCCGTTAAGTTATGAAATTCTCTCAGGCCTCCAATAAATTCTTGATAATGCAATATATGTGAAACAAAACTGCTAATATTTGTTATAAAAACCTCTATATTATATATAAAACTTGTAGGAATTTAAAAAGAATATCAATTATTTAAGGACATGTTACTCCAAGATGAATAAAAAACTTAACATTAGCATTTTCTTTAACGAGTATCTGATTATTTGCTATTATTGTCTGCGAAGGTAAAGTGCGGTTCTTTATTTACTTGTAAATAGACTGTTATTTACTTGATTATTATTATTATTACTTATTTATACCAAGCAGATCCAGTTAAATTTAAAATAAATCGACCATAACATTTCTCATTAAATATAAAGGTTTTAGCTTGTGTTAATTTCGAGCTGATGCTTGCTATGGACCAATGGACGTGAATTATTTTCAGGCAGTAATGCTTAATAAACTCTGTCCGCAATATTGCAACTATGTGAAACTTCTAGCGAGTAAACATTTTTGCCGTGACGCTGAATTTCAGAGCTTAATACTTCAAAAGCGGAATGCAAAATATGTTTACGGAACGATCTAATCCAGACGGACTATGTTATTAATAATATACACTATATCAACCGTCTAGTTGATATAATATATTATTATTAATATTGACTGCACTACATCTATGTTTATATGACTGCTAACAATTAAATACTTTTATTTGTAATGTGTCTTTATCGTTTTTTTACCTTTTGCGCGTAAGTATTTGAAAATAACGTGATCTTTCAAAGAAAGACCTTGATGGAAAGAAACGAAACCGTATTTAATATAGATCTTTTTTATTGAAAAAAAGGCTAACACTTGACCTCAACTTCACGTGCTATTAGTTTACAATGGGCTGAACTTTTGGCTCATATTGTTTATAGGTATTCCTCCTAGCTACCAATATGCCCACGTCAGAAAGATTCAAAGTAAAAAGGATATATAATCAGGTACTCAATATTTACTATATTATTGAAATAATAAAGAACCGTGTTTCTTGATGATGTATTCGTTATAAATTAAGTTCTTGTGATACATGCTGTGCTTTCATCGAGACCCATATGTCGTTATTAGTGAAACATTCAAATAAACCATTTTATGCTTCAAAGTAACAATTCAAGATCGCACATACCTTACTGGGTTTAATAATCATGGAGGATCCATGGATTTAATTGTATTAAATCCCCCAGTTATAATCTAACTAAGCAATGCTTGCCAAATCAGATTTCGATCCATTAAGTTACGGTTTACATTTACTCATGAAAATCCCCCGGAATTTATTCATTGAATATAGCGTATTACTTGAATACAAAATGTTGCGAGATTATCTTCTTTTAATTTCTTTGTACAGGATATTGAGATAACAGATTACTTATATAATGGATATACAAAGTAATAAGAAATATTTATATATAAATAATGCTTTCTTTTAATTGAATTTATAAAATCTAAAATATATAAGAATTAAGATTTCAAAGAAAAAGGAACTTTATCTCCGTACATATACATATACAATGTAATACCTTTATACATTATTAGTATTAACATTCACAAGATACATAAATCCAGTTTTAATCTCTGCCTACCCCACTGGGAACGAGGCGTGATATATATGTATGTATGTTTAATCTATAATATTAGTCCAGTTTACTTTGTCGAATTTCTTAACACTAGGTTTTATATGGTACCAATAATAATAAACTATATTTTGTTTCATTTTACTATTTATTCATAAGCCTTATCATATTTCCTCAACATATCAATAGAGTCCACAATTAAATACTTTCGTGGCAATGAAGTGCCTTCTGTCACGAAGATTTATCGCTCAGTTCAAGGATCTCGTACAGAGGAATTTAGTTGGTAGTACATTGTCCCTGATTCCATTAGGCTAGCTTCCACTTTCGTATTGTTAAGCGGTAACACATCAGGGCCGAAGTATTCTGAGCGACAATGCTTCACCTCCACAGTGTCACTTAACAGCAACCGATCTTAAGGCCACGAGTTTAGTTAATGTAGATTAAAAAAAAATCTTTAACTCTTTATTCATATATAGAAAGTTTCATGTTGTTATGGTATCATATATATATATATGGTTTGTGGGTCGGTAATAGATAGGAAGATGGATCTTCGTCGTCGGACCACAGCGACTCATGTGAGCTAAATATAAATGAATTTAGCCGGTCGTCGTGTAGACGGTTCAATAACCCGATTGCTCTCTTCTCACGGTTCATCAGCGCCACATCACTTGGCTTATCCTCCTCTATAGTCAGTATAGAGAGCAGAGCTCTGCTCGTATCACCTGCTTCATACACGTATAGACGAGTGATTCTTTATTATTTCAATAATCACTCCCGGTATGAAGTCTATTCTTGTTAAAATTTACATATTCGCCTACTTTTAAGCGGATATATAGTCACTAGCTAGCACTTCTGTTTCCGTAATTACAGAAATTAAGGTTGCGGAACTTTCTCTGCGAACAAAATGATTGATTATGCCTCATAGAAGGATGAAAGATGTTTGTTAGTAGACTACACACTTTCTTACTAGTTAAATTTACTTGCAGCAAGCACAGTTACCGTCACTAAGGATTTCCACATTGTTATGTTTTGCACAGACCGCCTTTAGATATTAAATCATGTTAACACAATATCATTCGTTACTTGAAATAAACTACGTAGATGTCCACAGCAGGACACAGGCCTCCCCTAAAGATTTCCACGTAATCTGGTAAGGATTCATGTGGGAGGATTTGGGTCGTATCACACCACGCTGGCCCAATGCGAGTTGGTGGAAGCCAGAGCTTCGTTTGTTGATTAGCAGGGTGCATCACGACCAGGTCAGGTTGGCTTGTACCTCGTGAGTTGTTGTGCGGGGACCCTTACACCCCTTTGTGTATACGTTGACACTTAATTACAATTTCTCTAGGAGGTATAAATTGACGTAGTTTTGATGATGAGCGGATATATTTCGTACTACTAGCTCCTGAAGAGACACTCATGATGGAATGACAAGTACGCTAACTATTAATATTGCACAAAAGCTTAGTAGAGCTTAGTATAGTAAATTATAAATGTCCAGTAGGTTGGAACGGAGCTCATAGTCGCGACTGTCAATACTGACCGCAAAACTTAATGGAACTGTAATAATAACTAAACGCTATAAAAGATAATGGAGTTTTCCAAAGCAAATGGATGACATGTCCAATCATAAACTGAAACAGCGCCGAGGTATATCCATTCATGGTTATAAACATACGGTGCTTCATAAACTATATTAGGTAATGGACTGTGTTCCATGGATTAAGTACCGGATGGTTCTCCATTTGCCAAATTGATTAACTTAACTAGAAATCGATAAAGATCGTAATGAAGTATATTAATTCTTTGTAAATTGTCTCCGCAAATATATATATATATATGTATGTGTAACGAAAACTAGTAGACGAATCGACTCAGGATTATGTTTATTCTAAATGAAATCATTTGTAGATAGTTACAGGCTTTTTATTTTTTAAAAATCAAGGATACTTATTCATTTTATTTCCAATTAACTTTTATAAACATTTTTATTTGGTTTTATTTATGTGGTTATAGTAACGGTTGCAATAGAAAGTCATTTGCAGCTGCGTTTATTCTCAAGAAATATTTCAGGCGAATTTCAAATTTAATTTTATATAATATAAAATATTATGGCCAGCAGAGCGGACGACGATCAACTAGTATTTATATAAAAATGGTCAGGTTTTCTTACACAAATTAAAGATTTAGCAAATAAAGACAAATACTAATTCTCTTCCTCTTTCGTAAAATATATAACATTTCGTTTGATCCTTGTACGGAAAATGGATTTAATATCAACATTCTATCCCTGACAAACCATAGAAGACGACTAAGGTGGAATACCTCCAGGAATAGTTGTTTTCATGACATTTTTCCAAAAAAAACTGAGCTCGTCCTAAAGCAAGGAAAATGGGACAGTTAGTTAACTTCGAAATTCGGAAGAACTAGACTTTAAAGATTTTTCATCAACAGTGATTTCTAATGAAAACGTCTAAATAAAGTTTTCGAAGTTAACGTCACAAATAAGAATTACAAATTTCACGAACCCCTAATTGCAATGGTAAATATCATAAATAGTCAGTCTGTAAAATGGTAATATAAATTACTTTTCCTGGCAAAAGGATTTTCTCTGCTGGAATAAACGGTAAAACGAAGGACTGCTATTGCAATAATCCAGATAAATCGATCGAGATAGTCCGGTTGTATATACTTTGATTAATGTCTAAATTAAGTAGCCGAAGGTACATCTATCAAACTCTGCCAATCATTTGGTTATACCAAGTGAAATAAGCCACTTGTCTGTCTTCATGTTAAATTGAACAGTGTTATAAGATCGATTCTTCCATAGTCGTATGTACTTATTTACATACATCTATTAAATGAATGGGCAAGGAAAGTTCATTTTCTTTGTAACTTTTTTATTATTAATTATGACTGTTCGGCATCGACGATATTTCAAACATATTATTATATTTAAGTTCCTCTATAGTCCTGTTCGTTTTATTGACTACTTTAACTGTTTCATCAGACCCACGTCTTTAACTGAATTTCATAAAAACTGGTACATGTTTTGAACTCAAAGATTGTTTATCAACTTTCTTATAATTACTTATGTTAAGGGTGTAATATCACACACGCGTAATACGACGATCATTACTCTGCTCTTTTAATTAATGTCTTTCATTACGTTGAAGCGTCGAGTTACGTCACCAAACGTTACTCTGACGAATGATTTATTCTTAACCCAGTTGAAAACAAATTTCTTCCTCTGAAGATTTTCCAAAAGAGATGTGAGCTTTCTGATGTAATAAATCCAAATAACTTTACGCTGAACTTGTTACGCAATTGAATATTCCTTTTATGCTTTCCTGCGAACTCTCGGAATGGTATTTTATTTCTTTTCGTATTCATCTTTATTTCTTGATATAACTCTTGTGAAACGTTATTGTAAAAAACAATTTTTTTAATCATTGCTCTTAAATTTTTGTATTAATGATTCCTTTAAAATGTTAATTTCGTTTAGAATAAACCTACTACTATTAGCTCCGGTGCAGACATGGCATCTAACCGTAAAGCTGGTCCACCAATTATGAGTCACAGCAGGCGAAGGAGCGTTATGCTTGGCATTTCCCATCTCGTCGACAAAGGAAAAGCCGCTTGCTATTTTACGTAAATTTCGATCCTATCTCTTTTCAGTTGCTGTGTTGTGATAATTATAAATTGTAATTTTGTAATACTTACGTAATCTGAACTTTTTTAAATATATTAGTACCTTAAATAAACTATTCAAATATATTATCCCAAATCCCGTGTGACCAGTTTGCTTCAACTTACAAATGTTTTATAATAAATTGTCTAATAACCAATTCAGGACGAGTGAATAAAATATAAACCTTATTGAAATGGAAAGTTAATTCGTTTAAATTATGTTATATTAAATATAATTGGGTACTATTGTTATCATTATCCAGTTATTGTTTTTGAAAATACATCCGTGATCGATTCGATCGTAATCAAATAAGCTTCCGTTGATGGTATACCAGTATTAGGAAATCGCCCATGTTTAAAGAACAACAACCTTCAAGAACATAGTCAGCATGTTGGATGATAGCTTTAGCTCTCTAAATTAAAGATTATTTTTAAACAATATAGCTGGTTATTCTGCAAGCGGTGACAAATGCCTCTCATTAGCGTAAAGTGTTGAGTAATATTTTAGATCATTACTTTGCCTAACGACCAGATTTGGAATCTGTCTTGGCAAAACGAATTTCACTCTCGTCTGAAACTTCTGAAGTAAGACGACATTGAAATGAAATGTAATGGAAACAAATTGATTAATTTACGCTGATATCAACCGTTGTGACATGTAAATCTTTTTGTAAGATTAACGATACACAACAAGACTAAGTACTAGGCTAACTAGGTAAGTGTATTCATGATAGGTTTCTATTGTCCAAGGTCCTCAAAGTAGATTTTTTTTTTTAACTACTAAACAGAATTGTGCAAGTTTATTCTAACTAGCATCACAGAATTGAATAAGAATATCACACTTACTATTACCTGAGATTCCTCTGCGTCGTGTGGATCCGAATATAAAAAAAAACCTAATCCAGTGCTACTAATTTTTAAATAAGTTATTGTATCGACTATGAAATTTCACTATTCAATATATTACTTCATTTTCTATTTCATGTTTATTTTATCCGGGGATATAAAAATTAAGTGATGACAAAGCGAGTCACTTACTAGATCGCTCATCATTCGTTAAATGAAAGCATTTCCAACTTTTAAAACTGATGGTTCACAGGATGCCAAAAGAATATTAAAAACGAAAAAGTGCCAAAGCTTTTCTTGCTTCCCGTAATATTACAATCTATTTATTAATTCTGCTTGCTCATAACCACATAATTTGAAATTAATTTTGAACCAAACCTTTGATCTAAAATCGGTGATGAAAAATTGTATCTATTTATATGAGAGTGTCGTCGCTTCAACTTAAGTTATAGTACTGATTCTCCTTTGTTACTTGCGACTATATTGATTAGTCTGGGAGGGAAGTACTTTAATATAATATGAAAGTGGAAAAATGTATTAATTTCACAGAACATTCGAGTAGGTTCTTCACAAGTTAACTTCTGTCAATACAGTCTATAATTAGGCCAGAGTTTTGCTTTTCAATACTGATACAAAAATATATTACCGTCGGTATATTTCTAACTAAATGTCTTTTCTATTTTGTGCGGTAGTAAAAATAAATACATATTTAGTAATTCAAAACAGATTCACTCCTACATATTATCCATTCATTGCACCGTCACACGAAAAAAATATGTTTTTATGTTATATGAAAGATCTTCAGCGATTTCGACACATATAAGGTCCAGATAGCGTTAAAACAATGGTACGGACGTTATTTTTAAACAGGATATACTCTCATAAATAAGTCTTTGTAAGTAGTTTTACTTTAAATATAAATAAAAATTCTAGATTTATTTGCTCTATGATATTATAAATATAAACCAACTGGTAAAAGGTAAATAGTCGTTATAGTTAGATTGTTATACGTCAATAGCTTACATAATTTACCGTGCCGACAGATACATGGCCGATTGAAGCGATAACGCGATTAGAACTGAACGCCTTTGACCAGTTATATTTAATCACGGTACAATTGGGAAATCAATCATTTTCAATCGAATCAAATTCAAATCATAGTGTTTGAAAAATGACTATACTACTCGAAACGTTAGAAATGTATATCTACCAAAACAAGGGAGTTGTAGCTGATGAAATCACTGTACTAACGAGATTTAACAATCTTTTTTTTTTGATTTCGGAGAGGAAATCTTAGAAAAGATACTCTGTCTTCTGAGGGAAAGGTATAGTTGTGTGGAGACTTTTACCTACTAAAACTCCCTCGGTGGTCAACTTCGGCGCTTGGAGAGGTCACGGGATCTCCGTTTGGAATACAACCGTGACCTCGCTAACGCTATGCTGGGATTCAACAACGAGGGTTTTCGTCCCCAGCGTCGCGTCAGCGTATCGGGTACTCAGTCGGCTCGAGCACGACACGGTCTTGGCCCAGATGTTCACTGGGCACGGGACATTCTCCGAGTACCTTCACAGGTTCAAGCTCAAGGAGAGTCCCGCGTGCCTTTGTGACCCGGCGGTGGACCAGACCGTGGTGCACATCCTCGCTTCCTGTCCCTTATTTGGGAAAGAGAGAAGTGATGTTGAAATAGAGTTAGGAAAAAAGGTAAGAACGGAAGTCATTGCCTCTTTGATGAGTGAGGGCGAAAGTCGCCAAATATTTATAAGATATAGCAAGAAAGTAATAGGAGAGACGATAGAAAGGAAAAAAACAAGGTTGTAAAATAGTCAATAAAACAAATAAAAAATAACGTTTATTGAATAAAAATTTTAATTGAAATCGTAAAAAACTGTAAATAATAAAAAAATAAGTTAGAACCAGAATGCGAAAGTGAAGTTTAATTAAAAATAGGAAAAAAATAAATAGAAAGAGAAATGGATGACAAAATGGAATGATTTTATTTCAGGTTACTAAGGGATGATTTGTTCCAGGTATCGACGAGGCGGCGATGTTTTCACTCAGCGAGTGACGTATGAAAGAAGGAAATGGAATGGAGAATGATAGGAGAGAAAAGTATGAAAGATAAGTTACGGAATGAAAGAAAAGAAAGGACGAAAGGAGAGTGTGAGGTAAAACAATGTATAGAAATAAGTTAGAGATGATAAGTGATAAATGTAAAAATAAAGGCCCTGACCCACTATATGCAGATGAACGACTTTAAAAAAAAATATCGTTATGCTGCGAGAGCTCGTCCCGGGGTCAGTATCATGCAGACCCTACCAGCCTCGTGAGTACTTCAATGATCGGAGACCACGTTCAGCCATTGTCCTTCTCAGGGTCGTTAAGAAGGCGATGAGAACCCCTGTCTTAACCGCCAACGGCCCCAAAGGCCCATTATATAGTAGAGCAACACGATCCACCAGTGTGCCGTGACGCCGCGCGATAGCGCCACATCGGCTTCATCTCCGAACCGGATGTATCCTCTCTCGATCCCGCAGACTTAACAATCCTTCTCAAAGCGACAAACGCAATGTGTTGCTGTGTAAACCATTCTAACTAACGCCACCTTCTTATGGACAGGCGTGTCACTAACCATTTATTATAAAGACTTGGTTCAGTAATGCAAATATATGAAACAATGTATAAATAAAAAAAAATAACTATAGAATTAAAAAAGTCGGTTTAAACTTAGGTAGCAAAATACTTTTATTTCTACAACGTTGATAACAGTAACATAAGTCAGTGTGATGTCCACAATCACATACTAACTAACATAAATGATGGTTATCACACTTCTAACTCGATTATAATACTTATATGACCGTCGCGCCCTAGTTTATGTATTGACATCTTCCTCTAAAGCACTGATTCACTCGTTTGGTAATGCCACAAAAAATAAGCCTTAATTGCTTTGAATAGCGTAGTAAGAAAATTGGATTTCTTCTCTCAACCAAGTCTCTAAGCAGCGTCTCGAAAACAAGCGTGAAATTTTAACTAAAAATATATATGAAAACCTTTGAAGAGATTATTCAGAAGGTTTCATTTATATCCACTTTGCTAAGGGCTTTTTTCGAGAAAGCGTGTTCGCGTTATATATTAATAATTTATTTTCATCAAATTGATCTCATATCTTTTACATTAGTTATTAAACAAACATGCATTATAACTTGATCGTCTTATAAGAAGTAATAAAAACATTTCAACGAAATCGCAGGGAAAACGATTAGTTGTATGAATCAAATAAAAATAGGTGTTTCTCCAGCTTTTGTGAGAAACGCATGCTTTGTAAGGTTTTATTTCCGAGCAATAGGTGGAGTTGGGCTAGTGGTAAGATTTTTCGAGCACGCTTGACTGTGTTACTACCCTTTATCTCATCCACCCTCAAAATGTTGACCATAAATGTATTTCAACATACGAGCGTTGAAGTAATTTCGGCGCGCTCGCTTCGCTATCATCCTTTTTATTGTCACTTTACATTATGTGAAATTGTTACATTTGCGTGTTTGCCTATTTAAGAATAAAAATTCTAATAACCTTGAATGGAAATTATTGAAAGATTCACTTCTATGTAGTGATACGCTTGCCCGTTTATCATCGCTATATTCTGTACCTTTCGTCCCTTAAATAAATAAAAATATTTTGAAGCATGTAAATATTATGTTACATGTAGTGTATATGCCGTAATACAACATATTCATATATAATACTGAGTCTAATAAACAACAAAATTTAATTTCAATTTGTATTACAATCGACAGAATAACTATGTGAGGCTTTTCAAGCTAAAACATAAGAGAATATTTATGGATTAATATCTCTTCAAAATCGCTTTTAACTGATCGAGTTGAACGCAAATTATAATTGTAAATTGCGATTTTCGAGCACCGAGGGGAACACGGAATAAATTACTGTTACGGGTAATTTGAATGCGTGTCACTTTTGTTGTTTATTTGCCGGTCCTTTTTGTGTATTTAGAATACGTGCTTCGCAATTATCCATCGCGCTATTTAAACGGACCTCTTTAAATAAAACGAGAATTCATTATTGATGACTAACTAAAGTATGTGATTATTGTTGTTAAAGTAGAGGACTGGACTTGAACACTATTACCAAAAGAGATAAGCGTATGACCGGAATCGTTTTCTCCAACTGATCGTCAAACTTCATTTTGGAGAAGGCATCTGATGATGCTGTTACTGATAGTAAACCTCATTGACACGATATCGTCTAATTGTTGTATTTATAATTCGTTAAAGATGGTGAAGTCTATCCGAAGAAACAAATAATGTAAATGACGATTAACCGTTAAAGATAGAAAAGCTTGAGCTGAAGATGAAGATTAACAAGGAAAAAATTACAAAGCTTGTTATATCGGAAGTTCTAGCTCAATAGCTGTTGAACCTGCACCTCTTCGAGAAATATAGAGCAGTTTCAGAACTATCACCGCTATATATCATGTTAAAGGTTCGAGGAGAAATGAAATAAACCGTACTGTACTGTTAAAATGTTTGAAAAATTTTGTGAATGTTTTGCAACGAGTTTTTTAAAGGGGTAGTGCAAAATTTTAACTTGGATGCAAATTGTAGGAGAGAGTTTGGAAAAGTTCTCGGAAAGGCTGTTCTTTGAAACCGAGCTAAGTGCATTATTCTTTACAGTAAATTCATAACGGATAGAGGAACCTTTCCGTGAGTTGTCTGAGTATTTTAAAATTCTCCATATGAAAATGATTTTTAAGAGTCCTTCAGCTTCACGCTTTCATCATTTTAAAAATATTTATTTTCAAGTTAAATGAAAGTTTTAAAAGTATTCAACTTTTGTTTCTGTTACCTTTATTTATATATACTGTACAGCTAATGTTTCGTTGTGTCCGTCATATCGCAGTTATCAGAGATAGTAACGTAATGCAAAATCTCGTTTCATCCGATCGATGAAAAACACTGCAGGAAAGTTGAGGAAATATTTTTTTTTTGATTTCCCAATAAATTTATTTATCTTTTATAATTTTACATTGAAACTATCAACTTGTGCAAAGCTTATACTAAGTAATCGATCTATTCATAATTATTAACCGTAAGTGAGAATGCCTACTTCCGGTAACCCGCATTTCTCTAAGATAAAGAGCAAATAGTCTTGAATACTTCCTCGTGAAAGAAAGCACCAAGTTTAAGTACTGGAAAGATTGAAGTAATGAGACCTCTTATTATATTAGCAACGGGAACCCTGGTACCCATTACTGCTTGGCTACAGATTATCCTAATTCCAATAAACTGTTGTATGGAATAAATAGGTCTATTGGATGGCCAGTATCGGTTTAATTTGTTTATAGAGACAGTTTGAATCTGCAACAGAGTACCGGTGTAAAATTGATTACGAAATTGTAAATAAATCAACTGGCATATGTTTGACTTCCAATTGGTACTGAAATTTATGGCAACGTAGCCCAAACCGCATAGGGCAAAATTGACCAGCGCTTAATACTATGTACATTGATTAACTTTTATAATTAGTTTCAAATGATTTCAAATGCAAGACAAAAGATCTTAATCATGTATTTAAAAATAATAATTTTTCGCATGAAAGGCAGCAGCTGCAGGCAGAAAGATCCTATTATTTTCATATTTACCACATTTTTTTGTTACATCAAATGAGTTAGTGTTTGACTTTGATCTCAATAATTGTTAAGTGGTGATATCAATTTTACTGGTAAAACGCACTGTTCTAGTAGGAGCCTATAAATTATTCTCTTTAAGATACCCACGGAGTGGCAATACACGAACACACGTCGGCAAATTATTCCACTTATTTGCTGTCTTTATCAATAACGAGGAACTAAAACTCTATGTTGGCTAAGTAGGGAAGTTTAGCTTGTAATGTGAGGGTTTGGTAGCTGTGTCATGTACATGAAAACTTTGGTTTCTACACGATGTTTTACTACACCGAGTGCTCAAATTCAGCTGGGATCCGACCTATACGAACTGAACTAGTCAAACGTTATAAAATGTTTGTTAAAAGGTTGTAGTGAAGAGACTTGTCTTTGTGTTAGCCATTAATTACTTTTTGAATCGTAACGAATTGAAGCATTAGATATATTTTGTGACCAAAAATTATAAGCAATCCACAGACAAAAGACAAATAACTAAGAAGCTCCAAAGATTAATATTTAAACAAAGTTACTCTTGGATGTTTAATTTGTTTTAAAGATTCCACTAAGAATAAATTAACAACGTTTCAGTTGTCAGTTACAACGGAACTGAAACTTAAAGATGATGAAAAACAAGGAAGTTAAAAAATTGAAAGTCAGAAGACTTAAATAATTAATTCTTCAGTATACATTCTAAGAAATAATAAAAAATCTAAAACCAAGTAGTTTTTTATATTAGGAATTTGTTATTACTATATACACTTAGTTCGGCCTTAAGTTCTGTTATAAATGCAAATGCTATAATGTTAAAGAAGTAACGTATTATTATTAAAATGTATACTTACATATTTATCGATCTCGGCAAAAAATAAAAAAAATACTCTATTCGAAATGGCCACCGTCGGATTTTATACAGGCCTTTAATCTGTTTGGCCACGAATCTATGGATTTACACACTGGTTCCAAGGGAAATTTCCACCACCGCCACTTCTTGCTCTAAAGATTTTTTAAGAGATCCAATGTCCCCGTGTCGTTTAGAGCGGCAAGCAGCAGGCCATGTCCTCTAAAACTGACCATAATTTGAAGTCTTAAGGGTTGAAGCCTGGGCTAGATTAGGACCAGACTTCAGCTCTTATACAGTCGGGAATGTTGATTTCAAGCCAAGCTTGAGTAGTTCTTGCCTTGTGACCTGTTGCAGAGTCCTGCTGGATATCCACGGTATATATTTAAAAAGTGTATTGCTGAAAAGTTTCACAACATGGTCCAAGACTGTATATATATGTATAGCGGACGTTGCCTAGCGCCCGAACCAGGACAGCGCAGGACCGATCGATGTGGGAATCATTAGGAAGTATCCGTTTGATGATAATATCGATATAATAGTTTGGCAAATATCTCCCTTCCGCCTTTTTGTCTTTTGAATTTCGCGGCTATGTACAAAGCGCTACAGAGCTCGTATCTGGCAATACTATACATAATTTGAAAGGTCTTGACATAACCTATAAAACGACGACCACGACGCTATGCATAATTAGTTTGGATATTGCGTTCAATAGTTATAGACGTGTAAACATATAGTTCACTAACGCCGAAATTCGCGCTATTTTAAAGTTTTGCTTCGTTAAAGGCAAATCCGCTAGAGAAACGTTCCGTGAGATTAATGGTGTTTTGGTGGATGGTACTCTATCACTTCGAACCGCGGAGGAATGGTTTCGACGATTCAGAGCCGGTGAAAACGACACCATGGATAAGCCAGCCGGCGGAAGACCTGTGACGACAAATACCGATCAAATCATGGACTACATCGAGTTAGACCGGCATGTGGCATCTCGTGACATCGCCCAGGAGATGGGAGTTAGTCACCAAACCATTTTAAACCATCCGCAGAAGGCTGGATACAAAAAAAAGCTTGATGTTTGGGTGCCGCATGATTTGACGCAAAAAAACCTTCTGGACCGAATCAACGCCTGCGATATGCTGCTGAAACGGAACGAACTCGACCCATTCTTGAAGCAGATGGTGACTGGCGACCAAAAATGGATCACATACGACAATATCAAGCGAAAACGGTCGTGGTCGAAGGCCGGTGAATCGTCCCAAACAGTGGCCAAGCCGGGATTGACGGCCAGGAAGGTTTTGCTGTGTGTTTGGTGGGATTGGAAGGGAATCATCCACTATGAGCTGCTCCCATATGGCCAGACGCTTAATTCTACCATCTACTGCGAACAACTGGACCGCTTGATGCAGGCGATCGACCAGAAGCGTGATTACCACCTGTTCCTGTCCATGGTGAACGCCCTTGGTGGTGTAAAGTTGAACTCAAAAGAGGCTTGTGAAAAGTGGCTGTCCGAGTTCTTCGCAAATAAGGAGGGGGGCTTCTACGAGGGAGGTATTATGAAGTTGCCGTCTAGATGGATACAGATTATCGAACAAAACGGCGCATATTTGAACTAAATCCGATCACTGTAACACTTTTTAAAAAGCATTGAATAAAGAGCAAAAAAGCGGAAGGGAGATATTTGCCAAACTAATATATATAGGTGTAAATATATGTATAAATATATAGGTATTTACATATATTAATAGGTCTGTCAAAAATGACTGTATAGACAGTGGACTCAATACGCAGAAGGAATTCCTGTGCGTCGACCTTGGCAGAAAATTACATTAGTAAGTAGAAAAAAAAACAAATATTATAAAAAATCAAGGTTTTTCTTGTAAATAGATAAGTTTTACAGTTAAATCGTTCAGATATGATAATGTTAAAATGGAATTCAATGGTGGCATATATCTGCAATAATGACAAATATCTGAAAATGGAGATGTTAAGCTTTGAATTTTCTATTGGATTTTTCTTTTAATTCTATTAAAGAGAATATCTATTCGAAATTAAAAAAAAAATATTTGTGTGGAGGTGGAAAGTGAATTGTATCGCAGCCTCGAGCGCGTGAATATTCATTTGTTTTATTTTGTTTATGATATTCATTTTAATTTCTATGAAACATCTTTACAATTTATGTTTGTAGTAACCTATAAAGTACTAAATACATGAGTGACTATCATTGTTTTGATTCACAACAATGTAGTGGAGTTTAATAGATCTATTAACGTATTTGCTTAATTATATTAAGAATTTATACAGAAATTTGTATAAGGCGTTTCTAGTGTGTGTCTAAAACCTATGAGTATAGTCAACTATCGGTTATAGTCCGACTCACGCGATACTGCAACTACCGATAATAGTTCTCTGTTTTCAAAGACCGTCAGGAAAGTTCTACCGCAGCGCGTATTTCTACCGCCAGAAACTAGTGTGCATATATTAGTTTGTTCCGGTTTGAACTGCGCTGTACCTAGTGTAATTTCTGGGGTAACGAAACTCAACATCTTCCGTCTCAATACTACGAGCACAATGCGGTCCTGTGTACGGCATCCTAACTAGCGTCACGTTTTTATGGGCAGACGTATCACTTAACATCAGGTGAACAGCTCACTCGTCTCGTCGCTTTATTAAATAAAAAAAACGTGGTCATAGTGTTAGTTTTATTAAAAGAAACATATCAGTAATTAAAACATTTAAGTTTTATACGTGGAACTATCGTGAATTCGTTGAATCAAAAACAATTTTCTCGCCTAAATACTTCCAATCAAAAATTCGTTCGTCGGATGAAACTAACCGACGGTCAATAGAATAGACATAAATATAAAATGGATAAGTTATTTGGATCGCTCCCGACCTCGTTCGCGTGGGCCGGCCATTTCTATATTTATCGCCAATCTGACAGCACTTGAAGTTTGATGCATTGTTGTAGTTCAGTCCATCTCTGTATATCTACACTACGATAAAACATTTAATTAATAGAACATTTATTTACTTCTATTCCACATAGCAATGAGATGACGGAAACTTTCACCCGATGGTGATACGCCTCGCTAAAACAATGTAGTGGCAGTTAGGATGATAATACAACATCATACATCACATTTACATTTTCTTTCGACGCTTTGAGATACGTGTTATATTTTGTTACCTAAATAATTTCACTTGCTACAACACCCTTCGAACTGGATCACAGTAATGTTTTCGCACTACTGTTTGCGACTGGTGGCGAAATATGTTTTACGGTGTTATCTATGTAGCAATAGAGTTCTACCCCCACTATTTAGTAAAATATATTATTTTTAGAATAAATTTCATAAATGCATACTTTTACGGATGGACAAAGTGAGGAACAGTGTGATAAGAAAGCGGTGCGGCGTGGTTGAAGATATACCAAGGATAGAGAAAGGGATGCTTAGATGGTTCGGCCGTGTCGAAAGAATGGATGAAAGAAAATAAACGAAAGAGATATACAAGGTAAGAATGATTGGAAAAATCGATGCAGGTCGACCTAGGCGGACATATTCCTATCAAATCGGAGATATTCTAAAGAAAGGCCAGGTCAAAAGCACTCGCAACCGACGAGCGTGCATTAAGACGCTCATGAAAGTAGAGGAACCGAGAGAGGTGTGCCAGGATCGTAGCAAGTGGAGAGAGGTGGTCTCTGCCTACTCCACTGGTAACGAGGCGTGATATATATGTATGTATGTATGTACTTCTAGAATTTCTGAAATACGTTTTCCGAAATACATTTTGTTTTCTTAAAGATCTATTTACAAAGGTGAGAGAAAAAGGTACAAAGGTAGTTTGACGCTAAGAGAGGTTTCTTCCAGCAAACTTGTATTCTATACACCTACAATAGGAACAAGAGAGACATGGAAAAAAGTAATTCGATAACAAATATTGAAATAATTGGTCATAGAAAGTTTTTGATAAATATTTAGAACTAAAAAACACAAATCATAATATATAATCAATTCATCTGAAAAATATTAAGTGTTGGAAGCGATTTCATAATTAATCGCCTTCACAGGAAGTGATTCACTGTTAAAGTGTATGAACCTAAATAGCATCAATCATGAATAAGTTGGAGATCTAAATTCTTAGTTTCCCTGGAATTTTACAATTTTTATTTTTCGCGCAAACGCGTACTTCAATTTTAACGTGTTTGTAGCGTCATTATTTCATTTTCTATTTTAGTGTAGACGCAAGTCACGTCCGTTCGCAGCAAAGTAAAAATACTCCAACAAATACCTTATGGCCGCTGATTACATACAAGCCGTAATGGCTCATTATCTCTTCATGTAATAAAAATTAAAAGTATAAATTGATATTCTCTCGCTGTGGTAAAATAACTAAGGACCTCAGTGTTACTAGGCAACAGTTTAGCCAATAAACCAATAAGAATTTGTTTATTTTTAATATCTTTATGTGGAATTCTTTACCAAGCAGGCGATTGTTTGTAATCTGCAACGAAAACGCATGCGGTCGCTCCAGACACAGTAGCAGATGAGGCGAAGAAGATTGGAAAGATGTGAAATGGGATTAAGGGTGAAGCCCAAAACCGAACGTGATGGAGAACCATTGTGAACGCCTTTTGCCGTCACCTTGGGGCTATAGGTGTTATTAATGAAGATAAAGATTACTTCTTTTTCAAAAAAAAAATAATAATATCTATGACAGGCACTGTCTACAGTAATGTACTCGTGAAAGGTTGCCACAAAAACGGCTTATCCATTCTGGAATAACACAGGTAGATAAAATAACGAAATGTATAAGTATAACCTGTAATAGTTATGTGAAATATCCTTTTTTGATAGTAAAACCGACATTGAAATTTTATTTACTTTTTAGATCTTTTAATATACATTTTTCTATATGATTTTCAAATTAACGAAGAGACTATACAAAAATTCATTTTGTTTTAATAAAGAAATTCCATTTCGATTGGAGTAACCTATATTCGGCAGTGGATAACGATAAAGGCTGAATGTATGATATGATGATAATGTGGATGAAAGGTATTACCAAATTTTCCGACCATTATTAAATGATGTTTTGTTCAGCAAATTTATTTTCATTTCATTACGAGAAACTATAGAAAGTCGGCATGCATTTTGTTAGGCTTCCAACAGTACTGATTAATTTGGTTGCGCGTGTAATTCAATTGTCTGTGTAAAAGATTGGCTAATTGCTTGCCTTGTAATACATATAGATTCCTGGTTTGGTTCTGTATCGCATCCGATCAGTTTAAATGTTGATAACAACGACCCACATATTATAAATCTATTGCTATACAATGTGTACGGTAAACACTGTTTTCTAAATAGTACGACACATTAAATAACTAACCCCCTTTATGTTTGTTTGTATACTACGTTGTGACTGCAGGAGAAGCTCCCGCAATCAGTTATTCACTGAGATCGCTAATGATGGGGATCATCAGTGAATATTAATTTTCAGTTTCTTAAAGTGATATATTTTATCGTATTATCACAATAAACTTTTGTTATCTTGAATACAAACTGAACTGTCTTTAGATTTATGTAGGTACCGTTTTATTGTCCCATTTTGTCTTATTTATCCCTTGACGGGGAAGGTGATTATATTGTTCCTTATTTATCTCAATGTAATGTTATATCACGCAACTTTGCTGGCAAATATAGCTAAATAACTTTGGATCTATCTTCGTGGAGTATACGTCAAGACCTTGATTATTATCAACTATATATAAAACCACTTTAAGAAAGTTAAATTCATATAGATTTTTTGATGGAGACTTATTATATTCTGATTTATTTGCGTTGCTAGTGATGAATGATTTTATTAACTAAATAACACTCGTTGATAAATACATGAGGTGAGCTGATAGTTGTACGTACATTAGGGTAAAACAGCATGTACTTGTTTATGTGAAAATATTAGGAGAGATCATTTTATGGCGCGATGTTGCACGAAAGTCTTAAAAAGATACGACGAGCACTCACATTTTATGCTATCGTAAAACCAAAATAACAGACGAAAGCTCGCTGACGATATGGCTCCTGTTTTTTTTTCCTATTATAATAGAACGTTATCGTTGTTTTACAGCAATGGTTGAATTGCACAATGCAGTCATGTGCTTATAAAATCTTACATGATTATCATTTCGATCATTACACATCAATTTATTCATTCATATTCAGAAATAGAGTCTCGATATTATTGACTGCTAAAGCTAAACCTTATCATTTTAAAACAACTCCAAATACTTAATTAAAGGGCTGTCTGTTAACCGTTTTTTAATTGTACCTACCCTTAAGCGAAAATTACGATTTATAATTTTTTTTTCATTTATCCTAGTAAGACAAACAAACTAGTTTTTTCAGCTTGTATCGATACATTATCAGTTCGTAAAACGTATTTAAACATTTTTTTTTTAATCTCATTGCGTACATAACCATTGAAGTCTGGCGAGAAAACATTAAAGCTATAAAGGTGACCTGGTTACATTGGCTATTTGTCTTTACAGTTTTTTTTCTCAAGCCTAACATCCATAGGCAGTCCTAAGATGGTAATATGATGGAGTGTCAAAGGATATGCGTGAGTACCAAGTAACCGATGACGACAAAGCTAAGTGGAAGAGGAGGGTATAAAACGCTGATCTCAATATCGTATAGGAAACAAAGAGAAATGGAATGTTCAGCATTTGCATTGTCTATAGGCTGATTAAAAAATATTGCAATCTATGCTTTATCTGATAAATTTAATGTAATTTTAATATGCAATTAATGAAACATCTATATCCAGGTCAAGTGAACTTATCTAATATAATATCTATAGCTATTGCCGTATACATAATTAATTAAGGGAATACCATAGAATTTGCATAGTGATTAATTGTTTCTAATAATATTGTAAACTAAATAGGTAAAGGTTAGTACGAAGATATACAAACTGTCCAGTAATTGGACGCAAAGTTAACACGGATTGACACCAGTTCGGAGAAATTGAAAACAACCTTAACCAAGTTTAAACCTCTTCGATCTGACCTTAAAAGGTAAATCATGTAATTCTAAACTAGAAACTTTAACTATTCTATCAAAAACTAAGTATATTTTGTACCTTTGCTATTCAAGTTGAACGTTTTGGGGTAAAAACGTTGTATTGTTCATTCAATCTTTAAAAAAAACCTATTATATATATATATAAATCAACAATGCAAGGTTTTATACAAGTTATTCCTTTCTTTAAATATAAATAGATTTATTGCTCTTTGCGGTCCGTAGTCAATATAAGCCGTTGTAAATAAGTAAAGATCTCTCTAAATATCAATATATAAAAATCGCAGCCATCGTAGGTTGCTATTTTTATAAAATATGTGATGTATATATGAAGAATATTTTGGTTTATTTTAATAATGTACTGTAACAGATGAACGTGAAAGCATGTGAAGCGTTTCCATACGTAGAACAACATTTCATTGTGTTCATTAAACAAATTGTGTTATGTTTTAATTTACCATCGGCATAGCATAGCGGCGAGCTTTATAATGAAACAAAATACCATAAACGATTATGCTTTTATATAATTAGAATGAATTTTTCCTTCACACTTCAATTTCGCAGACACCATAGTTATGCATAGGATGGAAACCAAAAGCTCTTGATGAATATTCCACTCGCATTGCTGTAGGAAAGAGATAATTAAGCTAAGCGTTGTTTTATAGTTTGTGTTATGTGCCGACCCTACATAGCTGGGAAAAGGACAAGAGGAAGAAGTTTGGGTTGTATTACAAAAGAGATAATAAATAAATCAAATGCAATACAGCGACAAACAGTTCGTTAATATGGTGGTAAATACTCCCGGGCAAAACAATGTGGCGATAGATGATATACACATCACATCGAGTTTATCACTTTGAAAACAACGATGATATCCGCAGTAATAGTCAATTTAGAAAGAGGAGAGATGCTGTAATAGGAACGAAGGAACATTTAACAAAATAATGATACAAATACATGTCTATTATGTATTAATAAATACATATGTATAACAGTTTAAACAATTCTAGTTATACTAGTTCTGAAAGCAATCCGCAATTGAAATGTATGCGTTGGAATTTACGGGATTGTATGGAAATCGTACGGAGCGGGCACCGGTCGTATGGCGGTGACGACCACAACACTCCCGGCTGCATGTACAATCGCAGAACTAGCGTGAATTTCCATTGGCGGATGTGTGCTCCAACTCGCCATAAACGAGATGGCATTCGTAATCCCGCGACCGCTTCAGAGGGACGGCAATATCCGGTCGCGCCATCAATAACCTGCCGGATTTATGTAACCCAGTTTATCTTGAGCCCTGATCCTTTTTGCCCTTCACTGCCATTCCTCATGATCGGCGGCGATAAGGTTCACGTGCTTCAACAATTGTTTTGGGGTAACGTTCCCTCGATTTAAATGCACGGACTCGGCTGTTTCAGCGGTTATTTTTAATTTTCTCTTTTAATAAACAGTATATATTAACTTTGATGAAAAATTTATATTCACTGTTTCAATGATTAATATATATATATATATATATATTATTATTTCTATTGTATTAATATCGAAATAAATATCCGTTTCATACGAAGGGGAAAAGAATTCCGTTACGCATTTTACATGCCAATCCGTGACTCATTTTTCTTAGTATTCGAAACGGTCCAAGAAAACATAATTCTTATTAGCGATCTTACTGAGATGAAACTACTGAAATGCTAAATGTGAAATGTACTACAAATTGACACATTTGTTTAAATAAATCCTTTATAGTTTTTCTAATCAATTACATAAAACATCCAATGCAGTATAATCCTTCTATTTTTAACTGAAGTTTACTAACCGCAATTTTCAACGCGTAACGACGCACGGGCAGAGCAAAAGAAATCGTCATCCGCCCGATGCATTGACCAAAATACTGACGATCGACTCAAGGTTGGACGAGTATAAAATGGCCGTTACTACTAAGACACATAAACATCTTATCTAACGGTACTCACAGTTGCCGAGCTGGTGTGGACGTGGACACTTTACACTGGCCGTTTCGAACACAAACCACTGTGAGGTTAACGGTTGTATGTGCTAGAGGGAAGTCACTGACGTGTACGATCGGAGAAGCTCTGGCTTGCAACGGCGCGTTGTGGCAGCGCGAGCGGCGGGCGGCGACTAGGGCGCCCCGCCGGCGCCTTGCCGCCGCCCGCCGCCCGCCACTCACACCCTCACACCCCCACCCCCACCACCACTCCTTATCACAGGAATAAAATTTATTTAATGGATAATCGTCACTGCGATGGGCTCTCCATTGAAATTTTGCATTTCACGTCGATGTTATTGATGTTTCAAAGCAACCCTCGCTTGATTATGACCTTTATCACTCCATTAATTTTATTTGACTAACATCCAAATTCAGAGAGTCGAATTAGAAATAAATTTGATTTAAAGATGGATATAGATATAACAAATTTCTCTTGTAAGATTACAACTAGAATTTATAATCATATCAAGAATTATTATGTAAATCCTTATATTTCATTTGTCTAACGCGTTCTCAGTGAAATTAAGGAAAGCGATGGTAATCATTTGCATAATTTGTTTATTGTAGTTTTGTATGGTTATTTTATACAAAAATACAATAAATAAATTGTTAAAGGTACAACGGATTTTTTTTTAATTTTTAATAAACCCAAATAGAGAAGTAAAAATAACATATTTTATAAAACTTTAGATGAAATGGCATCCGATATTATCCTTCGAAAGGTGGATGAACAGCGATAAAAAGATAGCAATAATATTTAGTATTTCGTGTCACATACGTAGATGATTGAAGTATTTGTTTTTGATTTTATATATTCAGTGAATATTGGCTTTCCATCCGACTGCGAACTATAATTCTATTAAAGACCGAGCTGCACTTAAATATTTCTCACAAACGTAAGAATATTAAGCATAGCTTTGACAATTTGCAGTTCACAAAGTTAATAGAGCTGAATTCAAGAGACTTTTAACAATTCAGAAATAAATTTCTATGTATGTAACAACTTTGCTAGCATTCGAAACAATCTATACAATATAAACAATATTTATTACAAAGAAATAAAATATTCCTTAAGAACTGTTTACAGTTTCTCCCGCCAGTGTATGTTTATTGTGTTTTTAAATCTATGAACAAATGATAAAAATCGCCATAGAAATTTTAATCACAATTTCCAATAAAATGTATCTATTTCCCATTATCTTCACCCGAGCTTGCTCCACCTTTTGAAATTTTATACAATTTCTTACAAGAGAAAAAAATTCAATTCCGATAAGACAATCATAACTACTTTTAAAGATTTCATTGGATTCCCCCGCGAATTTTTTTCATCAATGAACTAACATTAAAATAGCGAAAGATCATAAAAATATAATTTCATTAAATATCTTCATTTACTTTTTATATATCATACACCAATTTCATATATAATTACCCAATACATGGTAATTAATTCGCTCTTGGTCATAATAGATTGGTTAAGGAAAATAATTTTGAAGAGCAGTAGCATTATCATGAACCTGCCGATCAGTAATATGATTGTAGACAATTGATATTTCTAATAAACAATATATTTATGTTACCGGTAACTCTATGTTCTCTCTCTGTCTTGAAAAGCAAGTAATAATGTTCTTACTGCTCTATTTATTCACAACACAGTACAAATGTGTTGGCAGATGTCATATGTTCATGCTAGCTGTTGGTCTACGAACGTACAGGTTTTCTCACGATGTCGTAACTCACCGGACGGTCAAACAGTGGAAATATAACTTAAAATCCGGAAGCGTAACCATGGTGGAGACATGCCTTCAAATCTACAGAGATGAAATGGCGGACATGTATATGAATGTTACGTGTAGCCATTTATAGGAGACTCGTGCGAGATTATGTGAGTGTGGGATTTTAATAATAATAAAAATGGCGACATTATTGTCATAAGTGAAGGTGGAAGACAATTTATCATTTTGCCGGGATATTTCTCCAGTCATTTATAACGCTGAGCGTATCATATTTTCGTTTAGACCTCGTCTCATCGCGAAAAGGTCAAAGTGTGAGGAAAAGGTGATACCGACGAAATTTGAAAATTCTAGAAGCATACTAACCTAAAACGATTAATCTACGTCGCACCTGATTAACGGGCGTTACTGTTAACTTACCGGTAATAACTTATAATATAATTATCTTTTTGTAATGTTGATCTTATTGGAATATAATTTGTTTAACGTCTTACTAAGTTTTCCTCTTTATTATATAAAAAAATAAAAGAGACATCGTTGGCGCTCTTTTGTGTCGGAGGCCAAGCGTCACATAGGGTCGCTGCGTCAGAGAAATAAGTATTATATAAAAAATATAGAAATACATAAACATAGGAACGTATATAATTACAGAATTACTAGAAGCTGATATTGAAGCACAGGCTGATAGCTTCTTTAAGTCTTTTAGTCTTCGCACGCATGGTCTAGACTATTATCGTCGTATTTAGCGACATAAATAATTTCTTTCCGATACAAAACAATTATTTTAAATTAGATTTATAATTTTCTAATAGACTGACCGACTGATAAAGCGGATATTGGGCTTGCGTATCCGGATTCCACTGACTAAAACAGTATTTGTGGATGACAAAAATTTTATAAAAAATCTAAAACAAAAAATTTCATTGAAAGTAGGTGGTTGTTTGTATTTTATTATTTTCACTAAAAGGTTTGTCGGTTAGTTGTATTTTACTATTATCACTAAAAGGTCGCTACTTGCCTGTTAACATGGTGCGATGGCGACGCAAAAATGTATTTTTAAATAACTTCGTTTCATTTCCATTTTAAACAGACAAAGGCAACTGCAGCGAGTGGGAGCTCTGTTTAATTAATGAGTAACAAGAGGTCTGCCAGACCTTTGAATTTGCTTTAAGACGTAACTTCGCGGTGCCAACATACAGCATCACAAACGGGCGTAAACGTTGGTGTAGTTTTATGCAATGAATATCAATTTAGTCGAAGCTTGTAAGTTGTATGACAATTCTTTCAGCATTTTGAACTTGAAGGAGGTTTATTACTTTATGATTCTTTATATATAGTAAAAATTTGATAAAAATACATATTACTATGAGTAGTTACAAACCTACGTTATATTTTTATGAATTAAAGACACGAAAAGTTCTCTCTTTTGAAGGTATAATTTAAGATAAAATGTCCTTAAATCTCGTCCTTATTTTCATTTTTAGTTTTTTATGATGAGATGAAATTCTAAATACTCAGACTTTTACTTGTCAGTATTACCGACTTTTTAATAAAAAAACATACTATTTTACTCAGTACAACACCGGCTACTTGTTATTCTCCGCACATTTTAACGTAATATCTCGCAACGTTGGGCCCTTTACATAACTACGTAGGACTTTTATCTCCTTAAACAAATGTATTTAAACCATAGAGATTTAAAAAAACATACATTAAAAGGAAACCTGTTTTAAAAGTGCTGTTTTGCATTACTCATTGATAAAAATACATGAGAAGAAATACTAAGAATTTGTGATAAAATATCTAGAATGTATGATGTACTTACTTTTTTAAACAGTTCTTAACTGTATTCAATGCTTATTTATTACGACAAGGAATCGAATCTATCATGCAAATATTTCAAATAAATCAAAATGTTGCATCCAGAAAACATTCTCTACAGATGAAACCGTTTATATATAAAAATAGAAAATCTATGGAAACTCTGCAACAAGAATTACCTGGTACTAACAAGCTCTCGACTTCTCTATGCGGGTACCTTTGGAAAGCGAATAATTTAGCACAATCCGGATACCCCGTCAACAAAATGTCGACGTTCTGTTATAATAAAATCTAAAATCTAGTCTGAAAATAGTTGTGTCTCATGAGAATTTACGTCAAACGATTACAATCAATTTTTATGATACTGTATCCGCTTTTTCACACAGTATTATGTCAGATTAGCAAAGTTAATTTTGTCATGGAATGTGAGTAGATATTGAATATTTTTTGATAGATTGACCTCTGGTCGAAAAAGCGTTATTAGAACATTGACAATAAAGGTCAATGGTGACCATTTCTTGGAAGGTCCTCATCTAATACGTTCAAAAAGAAAAGCAATCGTTATACATTTCCGTTCAAAAGCAAATAAGAGGTAACAACTCCAAGAGCAAGAGATTTTAATGTGACATTAACTAGCAACTTGTGCTAAAGTCCTCGCCAAGCGTTGGGAGTACCGCAATTATCGCCAAGATAGACATAATATTGATGATGATGATGAAGAGCAAATGTACTTATTCAAATTTTTTTTTGAGAGCTCCGATTGTCGATCTGATTGGAATTTTCCAACTACTACCATCTATTTAGATGATGTTCGATGATTTGATGAAAACATTTATCATCTTTAAGTTTTACAGTAAACATCAGTTGCTGGAGAATTTACAGATACACCATCGTTGCGCCTATTTCGGCTGTTATCTAGTAAAACGCAAGTAATAGTATGTAGTAATAACAGCCCATTTACGTCGCCACTGCTGGGGCACAGGCCTACCCTCAATATGAGGGCGATTGGACCATAGTCACTACGCTGGCCCAATGCGGGTTGGTGACTTCACACATACCTTAGAATAAATTCTAAGTCATGTGCGGGTTTCCTCACGATGTTTTCCTTCACCGTTTGTATCTCGCTGTTGTAACTAAAGTCCACAAATGTACATAACTTAAATATTAAAGTCATTGGTACATGCCGAGATTCGAACCCGCGACCTGCGGAATGAAAGGCGCACGCTCTAACCATTGGGCCAGCGAGCTACTTAAATATAATAAAATTAGTAAAACGCAAACTATACTATATTCCGGTTTCTCTTTCGTGAATTACGTTCATTAATTGGGGTATCGAGGCTTGTGGCTGAAAGCGGCGAGCACATTGTGCATTAAATCTGACGTCAAACGATCATTTTTTAACCACTTCGGTACGAGTTTCGACTATAACGTCCATAGCCAAGAACTTTACCTCTGCACTTGCATTGCCGTTTCGCAGAGAACACGGCACTCTTTTTTACTAAAGAAAAAATATACTTAAAACAATGCTTCATAGAATTAATAACTTTATAGGAGCATTGAATGGCCGATGGGCGTAGAAGTGCTTAAAAGAGAACACCAAGAGGCACATAAAAGCGATTAAGATGTGGTGGTACAAATGTAAATAAGTTGAACTCAAAAGTATTATTATGAACAAGTATATTAATCTATATATATTAATCTACTTTTATATATATTAATCTAATTACTATCAGGTGAACGACCAGCTCGTCCTGTTGTTTCGTTGAATGAAACTCGTAACATGTTTCGAAAATAGCGTCACTTTTAATTAAGTTACATTTTGATACATATAAAATGACCGTGCTGCTTGTAATATAATCCAGTTCTGTCAGCAGCTGAAGTATTACTAAAGAACGTGACTCAATTAGGGAGCAACCCAAAGCAGCCACCGCTCCACGCCGCGCTGCTCCAAGTGTCAGTTGTTCAGAAAAACTTCACAAAATAAACAGATTTGAGTCGTTTTATAGGGTGAAAATGAATTTTTTTTCCCAATATATACGATAATGTTAGAAAATATTATCATAATGCATGTACGATACGTGTCGTGAACAAGTCATCGCTAATAATTATATATATTGCATCAACGAAAAGTTCTCTAGAATTTTCTAGAGCGGAAGGCGAACGATATATACAAGTATAAGCGTTCGGCAAGCGAGTGATTTATTCTCCTTTTTAGCTACGAGACGATACTGCGATTAGTTTATATGCGTGAGACGAACGATTGGAACTAGGCTACAGAATCTGGACTTGTGCAGAGCTTATTTTAGTGGACTTTTGCTGTCAGGAATGAGAAAGTTTTCATTCGTGAAATATCGTTACTTCCGACGAAATTCAAACCTGTGCATTACAATATAAATTAAACTTTTATATACTTCATAAAAGTACAACGGTATGAGGAAATACGAAGAAAAAGTAATGTTACTAACAGCTTTGGAGTACTTTTATACTTCAGTGGTACGAATAGAACATATTGCTCAAAAAGGGGCATTGGGCTGCAAGATCCTTGAATGGCAGCCGGCATACTAGTAGATACAATACAACCCTGAAAGATCTTTCAACTAGAGGACTTAATATTTGATGCAGGTCACATAAAACCAGCTGATGATGTTGAAGTACGACGATCTTTATTTAATTTTTTTTTAATTAATGCACCAAGTGCACAGGCGTATTTAATGGCCTTTGGCATTAATTATCAGTCTACATAGAGCAATATGTATAATGCAGAGATTTTATGAGGTACAGAGGCTCGTTTAGATATTGACATATTGTCGAAGGCTGATGTATTATAATTTTTTGATATATTAATTTAAAGAATTTTATATCTCTCTAAGACATTTGCAAATTGGATAAGAACAAGAATAATTAATATTATACTAGACCGTGTATGATATAATGTAACATAAATCACAAGACACCTATGTCCAGTAGTAGACGACCTTCATTTGGTACGATGAAGATAAGCTAGACCAACGTTCACTTTATACAGAAGTACACGTTTCTGGTAATCAGTCCAATTATCTAACTTGTAACCTTAATATATACCGTCCCAGTCTTCAAGTTTCAGAATATAGGTTAACTTTACATTCAAATAGTTATTTACATAAAGGTGAATACAGCGGTTGCTGGATGGTAAATCCTTAACTACCAGCTTTCAAGGATGCTACTCAGCATCTCTTGACAAATTATTATTACTCAATACCTTTTATTATATGTTATTTATGATAAATTTTCTTAGCAATATTAAAATATATGTGAAATTAATATACGAAGAGAACAAGACATTACAAATTATAAACTTCCGGTTGTACATAGAAAAGTAATATGTCGTGATGTTGAACAGGTGTTTTTGTAACAAGTAATTATATAGTAGCTTTATATGGAAGATTTTCGCATATTATAAGGGATTAAATAGAACAGGAAGACTATACTATTATAAAAAAAAAATTGAAAACAGTCTTATGTTAATGAAGTATCACAATATCATACTGTGGGTTATCTTGAAGAGATTGCTTTCCAAGCAATAAGACCGCCCATAGTACATGTTTGTTTAATTTTATTAAAAAATGTTCACTCCTAACATATTTAATTGATAAGTCCTAGTAATTGCTAAAATATTTAGGTCAAATAACTATTATCATTGTATAGTGAATCAATGTTACTTGTTGACCTACTTGATACTGACCAACTTGTTCGGGAAGTAAACTTCAAACCTTCCTCACTGATGCGCGTTCCTAGAGCGAACTTGCGTCCATACAGAAATCAATTTCATTGATGTAATACATTTATATGACAAACTTTGAAGTTATCTTGATCAATCAAAAGTCGGTTTATAAAGTTTAACTGTCTGAAACATATTAAACATGCTTGTTAGTTTATACTCAGCCAATAATAAATTGTTTAAAGCGAGAACACAAGCTGGTCTTAGTGCTAATTGAAAAGTCTTTTTGTCCAAAAACTTTCTTTTTTTTACTTATTTACAAAGGTTGCAAAGATAACGAAGAAATAAAAACGAGATACAATAGAAGCCAAAAAGCATAAAAAATACTTATGTAGTATATTTTTCTTGAAGTCACATGAATTCCGAAAACATAATTGATATAGAGATAGTTAATTCTGTTCAAGTTACTGCAATACTTCAAGTACGGAACAGACGAAGTCTTACCTAAAATAGAACGAGCAAAAACAGGCTATCTCAATTTCTTATTGTGTTAAGCGACAATCGACAATATTTTTACTTGACAAATATAACTCAGTAATGCTATTATGACAGAATTACAATATGGGTGAGATCACCAGCGCCGAACTCCACGATACTAAGGCCTGGAAACGGACCAAAGACTACCTCAAACTTACTGGTACATGAAACTTATGTTTCATTAGCTAAAACAAAAATAATAAGCAAAACTGAAATCAAATCTGAGGTTTATAATCCAATGTACTCTTTAATGGTGTAGTTTATCTGACTCAAAGCTTCAGTCGCTGTGACAGGCGTACCTTGAATTTCAAACAGGCGATTACTGCAGTTCTACATTCTGATTGCAGAATTATTCCTGCAGTCCGACTTCAACTGTAGCAAAGCTATTTATGATGAACAACGCCAGAGAAATATCTATTTGTTTTAATATATCTAGAGTTTTATCTGCAACGGTCTTACCTTTTATTTCATTATCAAATTCATAATGATGCTGATAATGGTTAAACATAGAATATATTAATATATGTATAAACACCGCAATGTTGTTATGATGGCGATGTAACGGTGAGTGGCAAGCTGATAAAACGGATATGGAAAGTAACGTTATCGCCATCCAAACTCTACTACAAAAGCTTTGGGAATAGATTGAAGAACAGCGATATTATAATGCACAAAAAAACCCGCAAACATGTTCCGGCTTGCAGGACACTAGCTAGTCTAATTACAGAGGAAACGGGATATAGGTAAAAGTGGGAGCATAATGCAGTTGTATTTTATACTAACTAGCTCATTATTATTATGTGTAGTTGTATTGTAATTAAATGAACTTTTGCAAATCACATCGCTGTGTGAAATAAAAACGATTAACTGGTTATATTTCCTATTAATATAAAAACGTATTTGACCATTAAAATTAAGTATTTTAAAATACATCCTCTTTAACGTTTGTATAAATATTATAGTATATCTGATCTTAAACAACTCCGGCAGTCATCTACACACATCGAATAATTCCCCGCATAGCCTACAGAGTTTAATTTACAAGCTGCGAATCGCTAAGCGATAAATATTTTAGTAGCATTTTCCGCATTATCAATATCGATGCTGGAGGTAAAATTTATTTGCAGATGATCCCTTAAGTAGGTACTGCTGCAGAGCCTATTTCTCCCTCCAAATGGTAGTGTGTAAACATCACTGTGTTCTGGTTTTAAAAGTGTTGTACCTGGTGAAGTTACTGGGATGATGAGATCTGATTTTACGTCTCAAAGCGACGAGTGCTATACGTTGCGGTATACGTATGTCATCTTAACGAAAATTCCTCTCCTTTTATTGTTATTACAAAAAGAAAATTCATTATAATATATATGTAGCTTCGTATTAGCATTCGATAAACGTCTTATAGCAAAGCAAATAAAACTGTGTTTGATTTTTTATCTAGATATTGTTACCAATTGAACTCAATTTCACTTGTTGTTAAGTGAGAACGAGGCAGTTGATGATGAAGCATGATCGTCTAGAATGACGGAATACAGCAATGACAAATTTACAATGTAAGGACGGTAGTTAGCCAGCATTCGATTAAATCCAAACACCAATCGAAAATGTCTATGGAATCGAACTAGGGAATAACTGCGTTAGAAAGAGCTCATGCCCTGCAGTACTTAAACGTCGTTTATCATCAACCCACATGGTCTAAGTCACGTCTCCATAATGGAATCTCCTTTGTATTTAACCCAAATCCGCGTGCAGGTGACATCTTGAAACGGAGTTGGTCCTCTTATCTTAGCGACTCTAATTTAATCCTTTATATACATACATAAGTACTTCATTTTCTTCCATTTTATGAGTAAAAATACATATTATAGTATTTATTTATGTTGCTAGTTCAAGCAAACTGTGATAATGAGAATTATCTTAATAATTCTGAAAGCAATCTTATTTTGTTTTAATAATAATACTTTTTCACAAAGCTAAAATAACAAATAACTGAAAACCCAAAGAAACTGAATATTCTATAGACATTGAAAAAATACAAACTATATGAACGAACGAGAAGGGGAACGTTCACTTGATGGTAAATGTAGCTCTAGTTAGATTGATATATATCACGCTTTTCGCCTTTAGATAATATATAATTCACATTATTAATTTTTATTAGCTGCAACCCCCTTAAAATCGGAACACAAGCGCTGCGATGGAATTCATCTATACGGTCTCCGGCAACGGAGATTTACCATCAGAGAAATTCTTCCATGGTCGAAGGATAACTCGGTAAAATTCAATCGTCATACAATAAGGAACGTAACATAAAAAAATGCTCGTAAACCAAACTAACATCAAAGGCGTTGTCCTTTTCTGCTCGTCAAGCATGGCCACCGAGCATGCTGTTCTTCTTTTGCACGCCAAGCGACTAGAACATAGAGTTATCCGTTTTATCTTACTTAAAAAATGGTTCCCAGCACTGATTAAGAGAGTGTCATTTTTCCACCAGAAGTATAGCAGAATTAAGATTCTTTCACTTGATTGTCTATTAAAATCGTTTACCTTGACATGGCGGAGATGAATTTAATCATTTTCAGGATAACCCATTTGCATAGTGTTTAATGCATAAATTATAGTATGGAAATACTCGTATTCTCTAAAGTTCAGTTTCAAATGTTTATCATTTATTATATTTCATCTATTATTTACGCTTCAAAATATTAGTCAAAGGGTGGTAAAGTATTATATATTTCTATTCAATTATGTTCTTTTAAGGTTAATTAAATGATTTTCTAAATTAATTAAAAGAAATAGGTGAGTATACAAAATTTTCCAATACATAGACCAAAGGAATTTTTTAAGTTCCAGAGATTTTCTTTTACATCAAACAAGAACATTGGAAAAATACAATCAACGTCAAATTTAGTACCAGTTCCTTTATCATCATCAGAGTCTGCGCCCACAGATCTTTGACATGAAGCTGTTTTTAAACGATTTTAAAAACGTTTGATATGAGACAGCCTAACAAACACATGTACCTATATGTATATTTGATGTTAATAAATTGTGGAAACCATTATTACATGGTTTCACTCTAACGCGATAACAAAATTGCAGAAACCTTTATACAACAATATAAACACTTCTACTGCCGCAGCGAAGCTTACCGTCTTAAACGTACTAAAATAGAACGAACATTCTAGAAGCGGATGGGAGTCGTAAATTCGTAGATGAATGTTACCCCATTAGAAATTAACGATCAATGAAATTACAAAGGCTTACTTTGGTTGATAATCGCAACACTTTTTTATTGAATACCTGTTACAGGAGAGTTGCTCGTATACATAAAATTAGCGTGTACATTTCATTAGCCGCGGAGTTGTTAATTATTCAGCTTGTCCTTGCGGTGCGGTCCCATCAGCTTAATGAACCTTTTAAGGTGGATTCCCATTGAGCGAACTTCCGACTTCGCCTTAACAACAATTTACGCCAACAAACAACTCTCTAAATTATACATCAATTTGAATCCTTTAATTGAATTTAACATTGTCATAAAAAAATATTTTGGTACCGCAGCGGCATTTGGCAGCACAAACCTATTCTTTATAACCAGATAATCATAGATGACTGATGACTGAAGACCCATCGTTGGATACAAGCCTCTTCCAAGAATCTCTATATAAAACACGTTTTAAATGCAATGAGTAATTTGTTCTGCCATTAACTGTGTTTTTTAAGTCAATTTATACCAACGCCATCTTGTGTCGAGTTAAAACAAAATGATTAAGAAAATAACCTCTACATAGATAATACACATATAATCTAATTTTTACGGTTAACAAGGCTACGGTTCCGGACAATAGCTGTCTCAAACGTTATAACATGGCGTAAGGTATTTATGTTAGTGGTATATACAGTTTAGTAACATTGTGTAGAGTAAATAACATTGTTTGATATGAGATACACAAAGATACGGTGTGTGGGCGTCGCAAATATACGTCTGCCCGTAGATTTGGTGGCACCTTTGTGTTCCAGTTTACTGTTACTTTGTAGTTCGACAACAAATACAACTGGATGAAACTTGTTCAAAGTGTAATTACAAAATGTTCGGAATAATTGACTTAAGCAATTCAATTATTCGCTATTTGTTTTTGACAGGTTAGATCTTTCATTATAGTTAATCGGTTTATCTATTATTTAACCTTTACTTCGTTGTATATATACATACATATACAGAGTGAAAGGTATTAGGTGTAAAAGATCTGGAGGGCCTAGAGTAGCTCATATACTATCTATCTATGTATGGGATACCCCAACCAAAGACAATGATGCTGGACTATTAATTTTTTAAGTATTTTTCAAAAAAAAAAAACGATTTTCTAGGAAAAAATTAGATGATTTTATTTCTTACTCATTTCTACACAAATTTTAATATAATAAATAATTAAAATTATTGTTTAATGATTGTTTTATCAAATTATATTAATAATCACCACTTACAGGCTAAAACTCTTGAATTAGGTTTAATAATAGTTAAAAATAAGGCAGCATACTTACATTTTTACCTGACTTCAATACCTATCCTACAAGGAAAGTAAATAAAGGTTCTAAATTAAAAAAAAATACATCAAACCGTAGAGACTCATAAAATTAGACATCTAGCGACAAGGGCCCTGCGAGGTCAAAATCTTCACGGGATTAGAGAAGGAGCTCATCAGCGAAGATTCTCCGTAAACGTATGGATGGGCGTAATTCATACTTACTTGATAGGCCCAGTCTTCTTGCCCATCAATTTAAATGGGGAGACGTACGATGATTTTCTACTAGATCAACTTTCTTAATAATCTGGAGGATATACTATTGGAAACCAGACGAGAAATGGTGTTCCAGCATGACGGCTGTCCCGCCCGTTTTCTTCCAAGCTTAAGACAGTGGTTAGACATTACTTCCCATCAGCACTCAGCGATGGATTGGCCGAGGCAGAGCAACACCGTGGCCCACAAGGTTTTTTTTTATATATAATCACGCCTTTTTCCCAGTAGGGGTAGGCAGAGGTGAATAAACAACCACTTTTCGCCAGATGTGATCAGATTAGGTCCCATGTAACAGGGGGCGAGCCTGTTGTCACTTTATTGGGGCCACTACACACACACAAAGATGATGTCAGTGTGCGCGTTTCCTCACGATGTTTTCCTTCACCGTTTGTGTCTCGCTGTTGTAACTAAAGTTCACAAATGTACATAACTTAAACATTAAGTCATCGGTATATGCCGAGATCCGAACCCACGACCTTCGGAATGAAAGCCGCACGCTCTAACCATTAGGCCAGCGAGCTACTTGTTAGGTGTACTGATTTAACACCTTGCGATTATTAGTTATGGGCTCACATGGAATCTTTTGTGTACACAATAACACTCGTTAGAAGATTTAAAGTCACACATCATCGCCGATCCTGACAAAATAAGAGCTCACAAGGCTCAAAAGTAAACTGCCAGGAAAACTCTACTGCTAGCAAAAGTTTACTACGAGGAAAAGTTTACTGCCAGGAAAAGTTTACTGCATGGAAAAGTTTACTGCGTGGTAAAGTTTACTGCGAAGAAAAGTTTACTGCGAGGAAAATTTACTGCGAAGAAAAGTTTACTGCCAGTGAAAGTTTACTGCGAAGAAAAGTTTACTGCGAGGAAAATTTACTGCGAAGAAAAGTTTACTGCCAGTGAAAGTTTACTGCGAGGAAAAGTTTACTGCTAGGAAAAGCTTACTGCTAGGAAAAGTTTACTGCGATGAAAAGTTTACTGCCAGGAAAAGTTTGCTGCCAGGAAAAGATTACTGCCAGGAAAAGTTTACTGCGAGAAAAGTCTACTGCGATGAAAAGTTTACTGCGAGGAAAAATTTATTGCGAGGAAAAGTTTACTGCCAGGGAAAGTTTACTGCAAACTAAACTTATATAATGTTGCCGCTAAAAAAATGAGATCATTTATTCTTTATGAAAAACATGGTCACTTAATTGTACCAATGGAAAACTTTGATTCAAATGCTTTATCTCATGTGAATATAATGAGCTTACCATTTGCATTACCATTAGGTGAATGTAATATAAGAAAAAATGTTATTAATATAAGATATTTAATTGTATAAAATGTTAAACTTTCTTTTTAACCAATTTTTTTTTATTATTGAGTAATAAAATTTATACAAATGGTAACACTTTGTTTTAAACAGTAATATCGTACATAGTTAAGAAACGCCGCCATTTCGTTTTGCCACACTCTCACAATAAGCTGATAGTCGTCATGGCGTAAATATTTGCGCGGGAGGGAACATTTCAGGAAGCTTTTAGATGTAATGGAAAAACTCGATAAGGCACATCGGTTAACTAAAAGGAAATGAAGTTAATATTTGAACGAGATAAAATATTATCATAGAAAATACTAACGACAAAAGAAATTATTTGCCCCCATTACATCTTTACGTTTCCTACTCTCTCTCCCTCTTATCGTTTTTTAGTTTTAATACCATTTCTTTGGTTGGTGTGATAACAAGAAAAATTGATTTTTTCTTGATAGTTAATTGCTACTCCTAAAAACAGTTTGCCAGTGTCTTATGTTTTTTTTTCCATTTAAACCAATTTGCAAATAAACAAAGCACTTAAATCGTTAAGTCGTAGATGGTTAAAATGAAATAGACAAAATTTATTTTTATTATATTTATCTTATTTAAGAAATGTATTCATGTAAATTTAATTCGTGTTCTTAAAAGAAATTAAAGCAGAACTAAATTGCATTAATTAGAGCGAGATCCCACTACCAAATAAGATATATAATTAGAAAAAAATAGAGAGAGAAAGAGAGATCTCGCGAGAGTTAATGGTACAGTAGGAAAGAAACTCGGTTTAGTATTCATATATTTAGTTTTTTATGTCTATATGAAATAATTATTGAATTAAATTTACTACTTTCCGGGGAACAGACGACAAAAATTGTATTGAAAGATATTATTAACATAGCTTGCTTATGTTTAGCATAAGCTAGCTATGTTAATATTTAATGCTTATACTTAGTATTAATTCAGTATCAATAAATGGGAGCGTAATGTTTTCCTCCTGATAAATAGGACGTACATCATTACGTGCATCGCAATCACGATGACCTCTTTCACGCTGGTGAACTACACCACATACTACAGATGGTGTGGAAATGTTGCACAACAACGTTTCAGCATCTACACCGCACGTGTACATGAATTAAAGATGACATACAATTTTAAAATTCAAATGAATACAATTGTGAAACTTTACTGATGATAATTTTGTTTTCAAAATTTTATCTGCATCCGGGTGTCCAACGGTAAAGTCTCTTCTCTTGTGGTAACATTGGCGGGATTACATATGTACTATTTTCTATTATGCTACCTGAAACTACATTATAGTAGATATTTACTAACCCTGAAAGTATATGCTTAGTTTTTACCAAACATCAATGAAAACTGAAAAAAGTTCATAAGGTACTGTACCCATTTATTCAAAAACCATATAGTGTGCTATCGATTTTGTAGTAATCATTAGTTTGGAATTTTGATGATTTGTAACAATTTTTGTCTTAAATTTGGCCGGAACATCACATTTATGTAATGTCAACAGATTAATTAAAATGTAGTTAATGACTAAATATTTACTTTGATTCAAAATTCATTCCCAAAGATGAACGCAAGGTTTTATCGATTTCCTTGCTGTTCTCTATAGTTATTTACTGGAATTATCATTTTGCCTACTTCAAATATACATTATGGTCACTAAGCTTATAGCTTAAGCGGTACATTTTGTTTATATTGTCTCACAATGATGACTATGAGTACAGAAAATTGATTTAGATTGATTTTTTCAGATGATTTTATTTTGTGTTTTCGCCTGCTCGTGTTGTACCTGCTAATCAACACACGAGGTTCTGGCTCTCACCAATCCGCATTGGGGCAGCATGGTGAGAAATGGCTCGAATCCTTCCGTATGAACCCCTATAAACGACGGCCTTTAGTACCCGGCGTTACCGGAGGTCATGCTGATTGTAAGTCCGCGGGATACCATTGCATGCGGGCAACGCAGGACCTATGACCAGCTGTGGACGTCTAACGGCTGATCATTGAATGATTGAATTTTACGTTTTGAATATAATGTAATAAGATGTATTCAATAATTATTACTTAAAAAATCTTTAAATTCAATTTACTTCAAGTAAATTAAATAGGAGGGTCAAAGGATATCCTTAAAATTCTCATCAACGTACGCTTTCAGAAAATTTTAATCCGTTAATTACTAAACCGCGGAAGCTTTTAATATTCGCCGGGAAGCTTGAAAGTTATTAGATTAACCGACAATATTTAGGAGATTAATAAGTTTTATTAAGTAGGAATTACGTTACAAATTGTATGAAAATGAAATATAGAGATGCAGTTCTCGACATTTTAGCAACTCCTGTATGAAAATTTATTTTTTGTGTGTACACTAATGACACATTTGATTATGGGATAGAAAAAAAACGATTCTGATTAAAAAAAATATATATATTTCTAAAGCGTTTTATTAGCATTATTTACGCTTCATCATGTTAGTAGAGCGAAATAAAACGATGGTTTCATAAAAAATATATTACTTTATTAAAAAGAAAACAGTAATGAAACAAAATCAAAAATAGCTGATGCTCGGATCAACGTATGCCCGGGCGCTCAAACTAAATGCTCCGCGGCCCTATGAAATAAGGTTCAAATTGAAACCAAATACATCTCGAGTTCCCGCCGCGCCCGGGCGTTTGTTGATCCGAGTATCAGCTGTTTTTGATTTTGTGTTTCATTGCTGGTTTTTTTTTTAGTAATGTATTTTTATGAAACTATCATTTTATTTAGCTGTTCTAACATAATGGAGCTTAAACAATGCTAATAAAACGTTTTAAAATATGATTTTTTTTTATCAGAATCGATTTTTTTTCCTTTCCATCATCAAAGGTGTCATTACTACTATCGTCTGTCTTCATTTTCGGAAGCGGACTCCTAACAGTCAGTATATCTTTGCACACTACTGATTAGCGGCAGAAACAGACAGCGCATTCGTCTTTAGTGCAGAAGTATCTCTTCCTTAAAATATAAACAAATAATTAATTATGTACTCAACAATTACTTATTACACTTAAATTGTGGATACAATAATACCCGCATTACATATATTTAAAAATATTCTAGTACTCGATGTGCAGTAAAACAAATAACTAGTATTCAAATCACAGTACTTGTGTCACTTATTTACTTTGAAAAAATGTGTGAAGATTTTTCGAGGAATTGCAAATAATTATTGAATCATATTTAGCTATACCTTTATTCAAAAGAAAAACTTAATAATCAAGAGAAATACTAAACAATTTTCATAAGCTTTTTCTTTCTTAATAAGTATTGAGCCAGCGTGGTGGGCCAAATGGCCTAAAACTCTACAATATGAACTCCTACAAACGAGGGCCATGCTGACTGTATTTCGAGATCTTTAGGTCCTATGTCGAGCAGTGGACGTCTATCGGCTGACGATGAAACAACAACAAAAAAATTATAAAAACCATAAAACAGCGAACCATCTTAATATCTCTTGATTTAGCCTAATTCTTTTCACAACTGCTTTTCTTTGAATGCTTTTATTAAAACTTTTGTATTAGATCTATTTCTATTGTTCATCTGTGTATCTTATATTATTTTACAGACAATGTTATTATTATGCACATTCAATATAAGTATTAATGAACTTCGGAGCTAGATGTACAGCATTTCACAATTTCGCTTTATTTGAAATGTATATTTCGAAGTAGACAAGATCGATATTGCGAACAAAAACGTCGCGAAACTATTTGTGTCAATGGACTTCGTATATATTGGTGACGTTTCGAAAATATTTGAATGTATTATCATCGAAGATATTATTTGTCCATTATTATACCAAATATAAGAAAATTTAATTTAACTTTTGTGTTAGGAAATATTAACTTTTGAAAATAGTCTAAAGTGAGAATTATTCCATCAGAGCTATTACGTCTAAGAAAATAACCTAAAGTCCTGTTGTAAAAAAAACATGTCAGAAAACAAAGATTATTACGGTTAGAGTGGTAACCTTTGTCCTAATGGATTCTCTTTGGGTCTAAAACGTTTGGAGTAGCTTTTACGGTAAATTGAGAAACGCAATAAGGACAGCGGTTACAACAATACAGAGAAATAAGAGTACAGAGTGAACCGCAAGTTACAACGAAACAATACAGTATATTTCAAAAATTTAAACAAAACAAAAATTACGTGCTGTATTTATGTTCATAAATATGTTATGAATTGGAATGACTGCAAAGATTCCATAGAATTAAATTGTTAACTAATTAATAATTCAAACGAAAAAACAAATGTTTTATCTTATTGACTAGAGGATAGATTAATGCTATGTGATACGGTTTGCAAAACAAGTAACGGAGGAATTGATCATTTACCTACAAAACATATTTTCATATATATCGTTATCAGTAGTCCCTCTTTCCCCATTTACTCTTGCTTCTCGCATCCTCAGGCATCTTGTAGTACTTCTCATTGGCTTGCCAACGAACCTTGGTTCGTGATAGCTGTTTTCATTATTGTCCATTCAATAGTCTACAACAATTTTTATTCATTGGTTTTTAGTGATTTAAACGTGTTTACCCTTTTTGTGAACCCATTGAAGGATCGAAAAATTGCGCTCGTCGATTTTAGACACAAACACTCTAACACCGACGTTCTTCGATTTACATATCTAAGGATATATATAAGAATTTCGAATATATATTTATAGATGAGGATAACCACCCAAAAAGTTTAATTGTTATTTAAATTGCAAGCTCTGCTGCTTTACATTCTCTCATAAAGATCTCTTGAGGTGGGCTAAGTATCAAGATAGTCGATCGGCGCTATTGATAATGTTAAAAGTGTCAAGAGACGTAGTGTCAAGAGACGAAAGTGTCTACATCGACTTCCAGTAACCAGTAGTCATTTAATTGAACCCGATATATACAATTTAGTATTTTTTTTAAATATTACAAAAAGTGAAAAAATCTAAACTAAGAATAAAGAGAGATGTGTTGTGGTATATCTCTTAATAAGTCAGTAGATGTTCACATGGTTTAGTCATCGCAACACACTGACTGTCCCTTTCACCTTCTGACGGTATTTACATATATTCTCTAACTATAATATTTAGGTACTACCCACTACAGATGTATGAGAGACATGGTTCTGATCATTTGCGGCAAGGTCTTGATATAAATATTTTAAACTATAATTCAGTCAAAGATCACATAAATATTTGACAAGAATTAGCCAAGCGACTAGTTCAAACAGCCGCAGAGCTCAAATGGGAATATCGTAATTTTTGGACACTATTTGGAGACAGGAATAAGCAACCACTACTATAAGCTAGTTTTATTATTCAATTATCAATTTTCTGTGTTGCTTTGCAAACAAAAAAAATACTTATGTAATCTCACATATTGAAAATATTGTTTTTCTTTATTAAAAGAAGTTTCAAAATATAATAACTGAAATTTTTAAATCAAAGAAAAGAAAAACAAGGAGGAATACGTCTCCTTTCAGAAAAAATGTAAGCACACCTTAACTATAATGTAAATGGCGAGATAACAGTGAATCGTCGGTACGTGGTACAAAATGGGTAGATCAAACACAGTGTTATATGATGAAAGGATTATTTGGTATTGCCTCATAATGTACAATAAGCTTCTTAACTAACGAAAATGCATATAGGTTCTCTACTTCAAATAACTCTAAAGTTAAAATTAGCGCTAAAAGTTTTGCTAGGCGCTCAAGGTTTTGCTGTGCTATTTAAATGCCACGGTAGCCATAATGTTATGGTATTTTCAATTAAAACCTAGTAGTTATATATTTGTAGCCAAAACTAGGAGAATGTATAAGTACACTTAGATCAGGTCATTCACTCGTTAACTGTGATGCGTATTTCACTAAAAGGAAAACAGAAATGGACCCTTGGACTGATGCTTTAATGAAACAAATTAGTTCTGTCATATAAGTTTCACTACAACAAAGTATATAAAAAAACAAAAAAAAAAAAAAAAATTGTGTCCTACAAAAGCCCACACTGCATCTCTTTTGGATAACCAACGAAAATACCTCATTCAATTACTCCTTGACAGAATATTATTCAATAACTGGAAGATGTAACCGTTGACATAACCGTCAAGCAATGATAGAATGGAGCTAGGGCATATTATTGGAGCACTGATTTTCTTTATTTATTCTTAATATTGGATTTCAATTTCTCGCGGTATTAATTCACGATGAGGCTGTAGAAGCGTGTTCGCCGAAAAAACTTGCCACATATGTGGCAAAGATGAAAAGTTGAAAAGGTCATAACATATTATAACTTTTGTAATGTACCCGTGTATTTACGTGTTCAGTTACGCCAACTGATGATATTAAGAACTTATTCAGGAAATATGTTATTACACGGTCGGTAAAACACGCACAAAGCAGCTAGATCTCTGTCGGCTAGATTTGTGTTCTATAATATGAATGAATTGAGTTTCTGAAACGCAATTTAATCTTGTATTATAATAATGCTCCAGCAAAGAGTATTAGATTTCCCGTAGTTTCATTTTCTTGATGTAATAATGTTCTACAATTTTTCTTAGCGACATTATGACAAAGATTTTTTAATTAAAACATAATAAGCAAACATTAAGACATGCCCTGGCATTATCTAGTAATGATGACAAGAACTCATTAAAACCGTTATGTTATAAATTGTCAATATAAACAATGCATACTTTGATTATTAAAGTTATATATTGTTAATTAATAAATTGTTAATATAATACTTTAATGATCTTTATCTGTTGACGTCAGGTCACAGATTTTCAAGAACGACTGATTGACAATTGCGGTAGCCCCTCTTGTATTAGCTTACGTACATTCTTCTTGTGTAATAACTCGATTACGATACAAAACCAAAGTTTCGTTGTTCATGTATACAGGCGAATTGTTTTTTATACTACTACAACAATATTATTACTTCTTCTGAGCTGAGCGCAAGGAAATGCTTATACGGCATAAAGTCAGCCTCTAAGGAAGTATAAGTAAATAAATGAAACATTGTGTTTTGTGTTTGCATTTTCATTTATGATTTTTGAATATTCGCGTGAATACTTTTTGTGAACCACTTGGCAATATTTATATTACATTAAGGATTGGCATCGAGATCCTTTTGCGTAAAAAACCAGTATCTTAATTTATAACAAAATGATTTCAAAAATAGGTAAACATTATTCAGTGGTGGTCATACATCAATGCTGTGGCATCTTTAGTATCATGATATATTACATGATAAAAGCTATAAGTTAATTTGACGGTAGGTTTATAATATCTTCAGTCTATGCATCTACTTTGCTATGGAAAGTATTAAAACGCGCTTTTTTCTCTTGTTGGTACCTTTTCAGTATATCCATCACTTCGTACAGGTAGGAAACACGGTTCATTTTCTCCGACTCGCTTCTATTGTAATTTGCTACGAAGACACGACATTGTTCCAAATTATGTTTCTATAAGAACGCAACGGAAATCAATATACATACAACTTCTTCTAGATTTGATCCAGACTTTTAAAATTATTTATCGTATTAAAGTAATCCATAATATACTGAAACTATAAAATTATTTTCAATTCTGATTATGCTAAAATTTATATGAATAATTTATATTCACGCCATCTATTGTCAGATGTTAAATAATACAATAGTTATTTATCAGTGAACACGACATACGCATTATTAATAAATATGTCATCTATTGACGAAATACTTAAATACTAATAATAAGTTTTAAAGAATGAAGAAATGCCATCTATTATCTATCAACGAACCGTAATTAGTAACTAACAAATTATTTTAACGTGTAATTAATTTAGAAAAGGTATTATAATTTACATATAACTTACGTAAACCTGAACTAGTCTACCAATATCCAATAAATGTAGTCAACGACTTCATATGATTCCTGGTTGTACAGAGCTAAAGCTAAAAAAGCGTAAACTGTAAAAGTGTAAGGGGTCCCGCACAAAATGTCACCGGATCCAAGCCAACCTCGCCTTCTCGTGGTACACCCTGCTAATCAACAGACTAGACTCTGGCGTCTACTAACCCGCATTTGGCTAGCATGGTGGGAAATGGCCCATATCCTCTCAAATAAACCCCCACATACGACGGCCCTAGTGCCCGGAGGTACAGAAGGACTGTGATGGACGTTAGCAAGGGGTGTTAAATGTTCCCGGAGGCGTCGATTTCCCGTTAGATGACCTTGTCCCTGCCAACATATAACGCACGCACACTGCGGATTGAGGAGAAGCTGCTGGAATTAGAGGAAGAATTGGACAGGATTCGCTGGAGTGTTGTAGAACTATCTGAGATCCGTAAAGAGGGTGAAGACACAATGATCATCGATTACGGCAACCTGTTCTATTTGCAGAAGGGCGAAAAACAGGCCCAAGGTGGTCTCGGGTTCATTGTGTACAGGGCTCACGTGAATAGCGTGGTCCAGAACGGGAGTGTGTCAAACACAAGTAGTATGCAACACAAGTAGTGTGCAACAAAGTAGCGTACCTTATGCTCAGAATCACCAAACTGTATTCGCTGAAGGTTATACAGGTATAAGCTATAACCTCGACACACTCCGAAACCAAACTAGACATAGAATTCCACATCGATCGGTCCCAAGTTGCTCGCATCCAGTGAATTCCCGCAATTCTCACCAAATCATCGGACCACCTTTTGGACCAACACCACGTCCACCAATACGCGGCCACTCATAGACTACTGCCACTTAAATCTAGCAATCTTTTGGGTTACGTCGGCGTCTTTACTTCTTCTGCGGATCTCTACATTTCTGATTCAATCGCGCAGAGAAACTCCGAGCATTGTCCTCTTTATTGCCCTTTGGGTGAATTTCAACCTTTTTATAAGGCCTATAGTAAGGAGCCACGTCCCGAATCCGTAAGTCAACACTGGCAACACGCACGAGTTAAATACTTTTGTCTTCAGACATTGCAGTATATGAGACGAAAAGATGCTGCGTAGCTTCCCGAAAGCTGCCCACTCTATTAGGATTCGCCGATTGACTTGTTTTCAGAAGTTCGACTTACCTACCTGGATTGTTTGTCCCAGGTAAACATATTCGTGGACAACTTCTAGTGTAAAGCCCTCGACCGTTATGACGAGGGTACAATATGGGCATTAGACAAAATCATTGTATTCTCCATATTCATTTTAAAGACCCACGCGTTGAGATGCTCAGAGGTCATCGAGCCTTTTGCCTAGGTCTTCCATGGTCTCAGCAATCACCGCGAAGTAATCAGCGAATCGAAGGTGGGTCATATACTCGCTGTTTATGTTAATGATATGTTCTCTCCAGTCGATAAGCTCAACTCATCTGTTGAGATGTTAAGATTTCCATCTTCATAAAGCTGTTAATGTGTCAAAATGAAAAAATGTTACTCAGGAGCATTCGTGAGTTGGCATTTACAAGTAACTATATTCTTGATTTAGATCGGGCTGCAAGCCACAGCGGCTCTTACAGCTCATCTGACACTGGGCTCGTGGACCCGGATCCACGGCCTGAGGTTTACAAGTGGATAGTGTGAACTGGCGAAGAGGTTACCGAGAAAGGCGCGAGAGCGGTCGTGCCGTACCGCCCCGCACTTTTCCCCGCATGTTTATAAATAAGAATGCATCAATCATGGTAAGCCACGTGTACGATATTGTAGAAGAGTATGCTACTACTCCTGAAAGTAATCAATTTTTTGTATCCGATATATATACAAGAAGGATGTTTGAACATATCAGATGGATGGTTCGAAATATTGTTGTTCAAAGGTTACTTCGTAGCTTTGGACAAACTTTAAATTGGTTACGGTAGCTGATACTAATGTTTTGTTATAAGAACAATTTTTAAAATTAGGATGCAATTCATATATAATTAAAAATGAGATAATCAAACTACAATCATACAGCGGAAATGCCTATTAAGGGGTTTTGAAATTTACGTTACATATACAAAAAAAAATTGTTTAAGTTTACGCGATCGTCTTTCGAATGAACTTAAGCTGAGAGAAAGTCAGGGTGTAACAGCTTACTATAATATTTTTTGTTGTCATCATAACAGTCAATTTACGTCTCTACTGCTGGGGTACAGCCCTACCCTCAATATGAGGGCGATTGGGCCATAGTCACCTCGTTGGCCCAATACGGGTTGGTGACTTCACATACACCTTAGAATATTTTTTTGTTGTATTGATCGATAATTGAAACGATAAATAAATTAATAATAAATGTATACGATCTGACACAGTAGCTATATCTACTAGTACTAGTAGGGGAAAAAAATAACGGTATAACTATATGCCATGATTCACGGGAGTTCGGTAGTGCGGCGCTCGCACTGCAGCTGCCTACGGTCACTGAGGTTTTTGTTCTCTCTGTTTTGGATGCCAACTCAGGATTCTGGGTTAGATAAGTAGAGTGCAGGTTTGTGCACATTCGGTACGTCTTTCGGTCGGTATCAGTTTCTTTATTTACTGTACGAAATCATTTACGCATCTGAAGTTTTTCATGCAGAAAAAGGCAAATTTAAGAAGACAGAAGGTACAGACAGTTTCATAGCTAATATTATTGTATGGGATCGTACCAAATGAAAATATGTCATTAGACTTTATAGTTATTACAGAGAGCGAGAAATTTAAATTTTATCATCGACGGTAAAAGTTTACAGAGATTTTTAGAGACTGTCAATTATTTATCCAAATATAGGACGTTGCTGGGATTGGGATTTCGGAGAACAGAAAGTGTTTGACGCGCCTCGGTCAGCGCTGGGCGCTGTGCCTCGCGGACACTGTCGGACGCTCAGCGTCGGTAGGCCCAGATTGAAAAAGAACTATTGCCGATTGTTTTCGTTTGCGAGAAATTTCATCAATATATTTTCGTGAAACAAAGCTATGTAGTCGAAGCCGATCACAAACCTTTGAATAGTATTATTCAAATGCTTCTTATTGTAACCTTTCCCCCCTTCTCTTATATATAATAAGGTTTAAATATTTTAAAACTATATTATATTTAGTACTCAGATAATCATATTTTACGTGACCAGGTTGATGCACACTATTCTTTGTGGTATGATTAATGTTTATATTTTGACCATTAATTATTTATATTAATTTGTGATCGTCTCGATTAGGACCTTGTTCTACGTTGTGTTTATAATAATATTTAGTTCTTTTAGGTTTATATAGAAGGATGAATAGTTGTTAAGATAGTCTGATGCCGTTTGTGTGGTTTATTTCCTTATTTACAATCCCTTCACGCTTGTAAAGGTCTTCACATCTTGTTACGGGTTTACAATATTTATTAATTCTTAAGACCTCGACACAAGTGTATAAGTTCGCATACTCACATAAAAAAAAATGTGGGGATGGCATACGGCTCCAGCAAACAGACCCCGCCGTATGCGGTGAGCGCCAACCAAATACTGCGCTCCCCCCGAAACGGGGAGAATTTAATTGGCCTTGGACCGCAGTCCACAGCAAGGTTTACTGGCGAACCAGTAGAAGAGCACTCGGCTCATTGTTAGTGCGTAAGCACAAACTGTGATCAAATTGCGCATGGCAATGTGTGTAGGCATCTCACAAGATACAACCGTAAACAGATATACAGTGTATGGTCAGCGCACATTCGAGGACACATAATAGATATAAAGGGTACTCTGACCCAAAGATTAGTCCTTTGTACGAGCCACCACCTTCACTAGTGAGGTGCACCTGCAGACACATTGTAAAGTGTTGGAATTGACTTCACCACCAACTACGTAGTCAGCACGGATCACAATCCGCGGAGTGCATTCGAGAGCTCATTGCTCACCTCATAAAATAGCAAAGCGACTACATCGCAGCCTTGAGAGATTGTACTCCCACCAGCTATCACCATTCATGAAGTAAATGCATAACTCCACCAACTACTGTAGTGGATACAGCTAATAAATATCATTTTAATTATGAGCCATCAAGCATAGAATCTGTCGTTGAGTAAAATGTTGTTTTCATCAAGTTTGTCTCGCCCACTGACAACTCGCCACATATTTTAAAAGATGGGGAGCTATTGAGGCCTTTATTTGCAATTTCCATAAAATAGGGAGGGCAGACAGTCTGCAGCCCCGTCATCAAGGGACCCGACTTGGAAAAATCTAATAAGATAAAGTGTCAAACCATAACGCAAGGCGCAACCTTCAAAAATGACATTTAACCTAGAAGTCGTCGAAGACGTCGTATCACCGAACTGTGACAGACATTCAATCAACTAACATCGGCGCACATCATTATGAAAGGCGCACAAGACATCACAGCGGACATCAATATCTTGCAAAAGTCCTCAGCCTACCAGATCTGTAAGACGCATCAGATCAATAACGATGCAAACGTCCCGCTACGACAAGACGCAATATCAATGTTTGATAAGCATCGAGGCAGTAGCTCACGTCCGCTTCCGCTACCTCATAATGCATCGACACAGTTCGAGTTGACTTTGGAATAAACAAATATTATTAAACACGACGTATCATAGTGGCAAGCCACTAAGACGCCGAATACCCACGTATCATAGAGCCAAACTCTAAGACATGGTTTTGAGAATTTCGATATCACCGAAGTGTTATCTAACTCTCTTCCCGAACCAGAGTATAATCAAGTAGTTACTTAAATAACCACCAACTACACCCGGCTGGTATCTCAACTCCTTCACCCACATGATGTTATATGTTAATTTTGTCATGCACCATTTTACACGGTTTCAAATCCATATACTTTATAAATTTTATTTGAACTATTTAATACTTGATATATTTGTTTAGAATCATTAATTTTATTTTCATAAATTAATGTATCTCGTTACATTATGTTCGTACAAGTACGCGTGCAACGAATGATACTTACAATACATATTCCGGATGCACTATCCCGTATATCACTTTCACTATATCACTCCCTATATCACTATCGGTTTCATTAGTATAATACAAGACGATTTAGAACTGAAATTATTGTATATATGTCATACTATCATTTATTTATATATATATATATTTATATAATTATCAGGTGTACCGGTATGACATGAGCGTTTTTTTGTATTTAAAGTAATAGTATTCAAAGTATTGGCATAAGTTTTCTACACATTTTGACCACCTTTCTGGCAATTTGTGGATACCACGCCAATAAAATTGTTCGTCTTTTAAAGCAAACCAACCAGACACCCAATTTTCGACCGCCTCGTAGGTACCAAAGTGCTGCTCAGCCAATGCGTGTCCCATCGATGAAAACAAATGGTAGTCGGAAGGAGCCAAGTCTGGTGAATACGGCGGGTGGGGTAGCAGGTAGCAGCTCCCAGCCAAGTGTTTTGATTGTATCCTGAACCGATTTTGCTTTGTGTGTAGGTGCATTGTCATGGAACAAAATTACCTTGCCGCGTCCTCTGACCCATTCTGGTCGTTTCTCTATCAATGCATGGTTCCAATTGATCATTTGTTGTCGGTAGCGACCAGTATTAACGGTTTCACCAGGTTTTAGGAGCTCGTGGTACACCACACCTTTCTGATCCCACCAAACACACAGCATTGTCTTCTTGCCGAATTGATCTGGTTTTGCAGTCGATGTTGATGGTTGTCCCGGATTAACCCATGATTTTTTCCGTTTAGGATTCTTAAAATAAATCCATTTTTCATCGCCAGTAACAATCTGATGCAAAACCGATTTTCTTTCGTGTCTTTGAAGCAAAATTTCACAAGTGTTTTTTCGGTTTTCCATCTGTCTTTCATTCAATTCATGTGGCACCCATTTTCCACACTTTTGGACCTTACCCATAGCTTTTAAACGGTCAGAAATTGTTTATTGTGCAACATTTAACATTTCTGCCATTTGCTTTTGATTCAAAGTGTCGTCAAACTTTTATGGTGGTCTTCCACGTTATTCATTTCTCACATCAAAATCATTATTTCTGAACCGTTGAAACCATCTTTTGCATGTTGCTTCTGGTAGAGCATGATCACCATATGCCTTGACAAGCATTCGATGCGACTCACTTTTCTTCAAATGAAAACAAAAAATTAATGCTTTCCGCGAATCATCACTTTCGCCCAATCGCCCTCATATTGCGGGTAGGCCTGTTCCCAGCAGTGGGGACGTGAATTGGCTATTATGGATAAATGAAAAAAAAAACTGCAAAATTAAAATTTTAGTGTTCTAAAAGATTATATAAAATTTCCGTGGTCGCAGAACAAGTACAATGTGTTTGAAAATTTAAAAACGTAATGATCTCTCAACTATGTAAGTGGTTGATGTAATTTTTAAACATTATCATTAGGTGCCCTCTTTAAACTAAACACTGCCAGTGCTGTGTAGCTGTGCAAGGCGGCTAATATTATTACCTGGAATATCAAATTTAAATATCATAGATTTGCGTCCACCAAATTGGAAACTGTTGATTGAACCCTCTTACCGGAAATTGTCTGGACCATCGCAGTACCTGTTTCGATTTCGCAGAGATAATGTAGTAACTTTAATGTGTTCCAGTTTCATCGGTGCTCTAGCTGGTTGAATTATTGGGGTATCCCAAATCAACAAAGACGCGAATTATCATATCTTGCGGCCATTCTCTAGTAAGGGAGAGGCATTTTAGGAAGAAGAAAATATACCTTTAATATATCAGATACACGCACGGTATTGTGCGGTCAGAAATCCCGCACCATCGTCTCTTGACCAAGATAAATGTAGTGGGTAGTACCTAAATATTATAGGAAGAGAATATATGTAAATACCGTCAGAAGGTGAGGAAGACAGTCAGTGTGTGGCGATGATTAAAACCATGTGAACATCTATAAGTAATGACTTTTATTAAAAGATATACCACAACAGTAAGCTTTTTGTATTTTATAGTAAAACAACTAATAGACTATTGTTATATTGTTAGACTGATTACGATTTTCATGGCACGAATAATCTATAGATTTTCTTTCTTAATAATCATAAAACTTTTGTTTAAATGACACACATAACTTTCATATTGTTTGTTTATTTTTAATAACTTTCATATATTTTTTTTTATTAACGTGTGTAACTAAATGTTAACGGAACGCACACCCCGTCGCCAAATTGGGCCGGCGTCGGTGGTAGTGTCGGGCTCCAACCGACTAAAAAGCTTCACACGGTATTTCACTCTCATCCACGTGCTCGTAGGGTTACGGGATAAAGTATTTCAGTTTCTCCGCGACCCCCCGAACGGCGCCCGAATGACCGGGCCCACTGCAGCTGCCGCGTCTCGTCCGTCACTGTGCGAGACGTGATGTTGGTCACGGCCACCTTGATGGAGGCCGCGGCCTCCCTCAGGTCACGCGCTAGGTCGGACTTGAGGTTCTTCGACATGCTGGCGATCGTACTGATCAGCTCAGCGTCGTCGAGGACCATCCGCTGCAACGTCCCAACCGTCTGCTCGTCTGGAGCCGTCCTCGACTTCAGCGCAGGCGATCGGGAGAGCTTCCGCTCCCGGTTTCGGTGGAACCTCGCCGCCGTCGCGACGAGTTCCTCCTCCGCCTGGAGCCTCAGTTCCTGACGCCTCTCGGCGTCGAACGCGGCCTTAGCCTTGCTAAGGCCGACATACTTACCCGTCGTGGGCGAAGGCCCACGACGCACCGGCTTGATACCGGGGTACAACTCCTCGGCGCTCTTGCCGTCCTCTTCCGAGGAGACCGATGAACCGTCCCTGCTGGGACGCTGTCGTTTGCGGTCCTGCCAAAAGCGGGATCCGCCTGACGCAACCGTAGCGAGGCTGAAGTCTGAAATGGCAGCCTCGTTGTCGCTGATGTGGGAAACAGGGGCCATGTTTACATCGCCCCCGTGTTTGGAGGGCTCCCAGGGCAGCCGCTCCAGCACCACCCGCGCTGTAGGCAGCGCGATCAGCAATAGCGCACGTTGCGCGAGCCCGTCACCACCGTGTAGTTGGCCAGCGCCCATCCATGACCGCGGCCTCGTCACTCCTTGATATTTTTACTATATCTAAAGTTGTAACAAGTGCGTATAGCAATTGATCGCTATATTTTTTTCGTTTGTAGTGCCAAAAAAGCATGTATAAATTTTTTTATTTTTAGACTAGTTTTAAGACCAATGCATAATATCCTGAAGCATAAAATCGGTAAATAAATAAAAACACTTCAAAATTAAAAAAAAGTATTCATCGAACAGAATTTTCATCGATATCCGTCTACCCAACAATTTTTTATCACTATGTTTAATGTAGAAGTGTTTTAAATAAAATAATTGACGAAAAAAAAAAGAAGTTTAAATATCAGTTAATTGCAATAAGATTGGTGTCAAAGTTGAAGAAAATAATTTTTATTGTATATAATTATAAAAGTAATAAAGGTAGACCTTCTTAATCTATTCTTTGTTTCAATCGACTTAATGGACGTCACTTTGATTAGGCTTTGATCAATTATTTCAGATCAATAGTTGTCGAATTTCTTAACAAAAGATTTTATGAGAGAAAGTTGTATGATATGACTGATAGAAATCCTGAAACTATTGATTATTTATAAACAAAATTGCCTTTCATCATGTAACCTTTATCTCTTTTTCATAAATGTAATAAGTTTTAAATATTTTTAAAACCAATATTTAGTACTCAGATAATCATATTTTATGTGACAAGGATGATGCACACTATTCTTTGTGGTATGATTAATGTTTATGTTTTGGCCATTAATTATTTATATTAATTTGTCATCATCTCGATTAGGACCTTGTTCTATGTTGTGTTTATAGTACCATTTAGTTCTTTTAGGTTTATATAGAAGGATGAATATTTTTTAAGATAGTCTGATGCTGTTTGTGTGGTTTGTTTCCTTATTACAATCCCTTCACGCTTGTAAAGGGCTCCACATCTTGTTACCGGTTTACAGTATTTATTAATTCTTAAGACCCCGACACAAGTGTATAAGTTCGCATTCTCACATTTTAAAAAAAATGTGGGGATGGCATACGGCTCCAGTAAACAAACCCCGCCGTATGCGATGAACGCCAACCAAGTACTGCGCCCCCCTCCCAGCCCCCGAAACAGGGAGAGTTTAATTGGCCTCGTACCGCAGTCTACGGCAAGGTTTACTGGCGACCCAGTAGAAGAGCGCTCGGCTCCTTGTTAGTGCGTAAGCACAAACTGTGATAAAAATTGCGCTTGGCAATGTGAGTAGGCATCTCACAAGATACTACCGTAACGAGATAGTCAACGCACATTTCAGGACACATAATAGATATAAAGGGTACTCTGACCCAAAGGTTAGTCCTTTGTATGAGCCACCACCTTCACTAGTCAGGTGCACTTGCAGACACATTTTAAAGTGTTGGAATTGATATCACCACCAACTACGTAGTCAGCACGGATTGCAATCCGCGGAGTGCATTCGTGAGCTCATAGCTTACCTCATAGAATGGCAAAGCGATTACATCGCAGCCTTAAGAGATTGTACAGGGTGTCTGGTGGCAGATTTATGTTTTCAAATTTAAATAAAAAATAATATGTTTGATATATAATTTTACTAAAGTATTAAAAGATAGAGTACAAATGCGGATTTTATTTTTTAAAGATAATGTCATCCAAATGTCTTCCATCCTGTTGCACACACTGTTCGAAACGGAGCCTCGTATTCCGTGCCACACGCTGCAGTAAACTTGGTTCAATTGCGCTGATTTCTCGCCGAATATTTTCTTTTAAGTCCACAACAGTTCGCGGATTGTTGGCGTAAACTCTCTCTTTGAGGTAGCCCCACAAAAAAAAATCCATTGGAGATAGGTCGGGTGACCTCGGTGGCCACGGGATGTCCCCAAAGCGACTAATCAGTTTTTGAGGGAGATTTTCTCGCAACAAATCCATCAAAGCTCTGGCCGTGTGTGCGGTCGCACCATCCTGTTGAAACCACGTGTGTGATGAGAATAATGAATGAGCTCGCAGGTTCGGCAAAAAGAAATTCGAAATCATGAGCCGATAATTCTCACCATTGACATTCGTCGCTTGGCCCCGTGCATTTTCAAAAAAAAAATGGTCCGATTATCCCATTCGTGGATAAAGCGCACCAAACAGTTACCCTTGGGCAATGTAATGGTTTTTGGTGTTTCAGTCGAGGATTGCGAGTTCTTAGAGCCCAGTAACGGCAAATTTGCTTGTTTACGTGTCCGTTTAAATGAAAATGAGCCTCGTCGCTCCAAAAAATGGAATTCACAGTGCGAAAACGCTCCAACATATTATAGTTTCACAAAAAAATTTGCATGACGCAAAGTCATTTTTTTTTCAATTCTTGAATTATTTGAATTTTAAAAGGATGAAACTTCATATCTTTTTTCGAAATTTCATGCACAATTGCTCTTGGAAGTCCCAGTGAAGCTGCCCTTTTCCGTATCAAAAGTCGTGCATTTTCACGTAAACTGCGTTCAACCAGTTCAATGTTTTCGGGGGTCCTTGACGATCGTCTAGGTCCTGGCCGTGGTGTGTTCATAGCCGAAGCAGTTGCGCGGAACCTCTCCACCCACGAACGAATTAAATTCACACTCGGCCCATCGCCTATCCGTCGAATATTAAAATGTGCACAAAACTGTCGGCGAGCGAGTACGTAAGAATCGTTACTCTTGAAAAATGCTTTAATAGCAAACGCGCGATGCTCACCCGACCACTGCGACATCGTGACTAAGAAATCCGCACGATCGGTGATTCTAATGACACCACCTTGCCCCTGCACTGTTTATAACTTATTGAGATATTCGTTTTTTAAAATATAAATCTGCCGCCACACCCTTTACTTCCACCAGCTATCACCATTCATGAAGTAAATGCATAACTCCGCTAACCACTGTAGTGAATATAGCCAATAAATATTATATTTATTATGAGCCATCAGGCATAGAGTCTATGTCGTTGAGTAAAATACTGTTTTGATCAAGTTTGTCTCGCCCACCGACAACTCGCCACATATCTTAAAAGAAAGCTATTGAGGGCTTTATTTGCAAATTTCATAAAATAGGGAGGGCAGACAGTCTGAAGTCCCGTCATCAAGGGACCCGACTTGGAGAAATCTAACAAGATAAAGTGTCAAACCATAACGCAAGGCCCAACTTTTAAAAGTGACAAATAACCCAATGATCGTCGAAGACGTCGTATCACTGAACTGCGACAGACATGCAATCGACTATGATCGGCGCACATCATCATGAAAGGCGCAAAAGACATCACAGCAGACATCAATATCTTGCAAAAGTCCTCAACCAACTGCATCTGTAAGACGCATCAGTTCAGTAATGGTGCAAACGTCACGCTACGACGTTTTCGCTACTTCATAGTGCATCGACACAGTTCGAGTTGACTTTGGAATAAACAAATATTTTTAAACACGACGTATCATAGTGGCAAGCCACTAAGACGCCGAGTACCCACGTATCATAGAGCCGAAGCCCTAAGACATAGTTCTGAGTATTTCGATATCACCTAAGTGCTATCTAACACTCTTCCCGAACCGGAGTATAATCAAATACATACATACATATATATCACGCCTCGTTCCCAGTGGGTTAGGCAGAGACCACTTCTCTCCACCTTCTACGATCCTGGCACACCTCTCTCGCTTCCTCCACTTTTATAAGCGTCTTCATGCATGCTCGTCGGTTGCGTGTGCTTTTGATCCGGCCTTTCTTTAGCACATCTCCGATTTGATCGGAATAAGTCCGCCTAGGTCGACCTGCACCGATTTTTCCAATCATTCTTACCTTGTATATTTCTTTCGTTAATATTCTTTCATCCATTCTTTCGACATGGCCGAACCATCTAAGCATCCCTTTCTCTATCCTTGTCACTACATCTTCAACCACGCCGCACCGCTTCCTTATCACACTGTTCTTCACTTTGTCCATCCGTTTCACTCCAGTTATACTTCTCAGGCTTCTCATCTCCACAGCATTAATCCTACTTTCATGTTTCTTCTGTCATACCCAACATTCACTACCATACATCAGTATGGGGACCAACACGCCTCCATGCACAGACAGTCGTGCTCTTTGTGAAACGTTCCGGTTATTCATAAAGTTATGAAGTGCCCCATTGACTTGATTCCCTTTTAAAACTCTTCTTTCAATATCACCATCACACTTGCCATCTCTCGTAAACTGTGAACCCAGATATACAAATTCTTTCACTTGTTCCACTTTTTGTCCCTCAATCATAATGTCACAGTTTGTCATACATTCTTCTCTTTCAAAAACCATTACTTTCGTCTTACTTACATTCACTTTTATTCCTTTGCTTGTTAAAGCACCATGCACCATGTCGACCATCGCTTGCAACTCCCTCTCCGATGATGATAATAAGACTTGATCATCGGCATATGGGAGGCACTTGACGGTCAACTCATTCATTCTTAGTCCATACTCACTATCTTTCAAATCTTTCAAGCAATTGTCTAAAAATAGGTTAAACAGCCACGGCGAGGCCACACATCCCTGTTTAACACCCTTCTGGATGCTAAACCAGTCTGAGTAAGCTCCGTTTATCCTGACACAAGTACTAGAACCCTCATAAAGTGATTTTAATGCTCGTATCATCGTGCTGTTTACCCCATAAGCAGACAATATGGACCACAATTCATTCCTCACCACTCTGTCATAGGCTTTTTCGAAATCTACGAAAGCGCAATAGACCTTTTGGCTATGTGCCAAACATTTTTCGGTTATGCTACGTAAGGAAAAGACCTGGTCCATGCATCCCATTCCACTTCTAAATCCTGCTTGTACATCCCAAATTTTCTCTTCAGTTTCATTCATCTCTCTTTTAATCAGTATCTTTGCATACAGTTTGCCGACTACGCTCAGTAAGCTAATGCCACGATAGTTTTTACAGTCTTGCTGTGACCCTTTTTCTTTATATACCGGAACGATTACGGCTTTGCACCAGTCATCTGGCACTTTGCCGCTCCTCCAACAAAGATTGAAAAGGTAGTACAGCTGACTAGCTACCACGCCCTGTCCAGCTCTCAGCATCTCGACCGTAATCCTATCATATCCTGCAGCCTTACCCAACTTCATACTATTCATTGCATCTAAAGACTCTTTCATACTAATATTACTTTCATCCCCACTCTCAGTTTGACGCCCTACCGGGGTTTGGCACGTGCATATCCTCTTTCTCGAATAAACTTTCAAAATATTCCTTCCACCTCTTTAGGATACATTCTTGACCTGCCACAAAGCTTCCATTCTGGTTCCTGATTTCGCCATGTGAGGTTGTATTATTAGCTCTGGCTATTCTTATGGCCTTCCAGAAGAACTTAATGTTCGGCGGGAAGTCATCAGATAACCTTCTATCAAATTCATCTCTATCATTCATTTTCTTTCTTTCCACCACTTCCTTTGTTAGGGTCTTACGTCTTTTATACTCATTCTTCGCATTTTGTACATCCTCTATCGTTGCCTTGTCCATTCTATGATTGGCTTTTGCTGCCAATCAATCCTGCCATGCTTTCCTCTTTTCAGACACCGCCTTCCGAATTTTTGCACTTACAGTCTTCAACATACTTCCTTTTCTTCTCTTGCTCACACCACACACATCAGTGGCCGCATTCACAACTCCATCCTTGATCGACTTCCATAACTCTTCAACCTCACACATTCCTTCTAATCTGTCAAACTTATCAATCAATTTACTCTTATACTTCTGTCTCATTTCATCATCTTGCAAAACCTCGACTTTCACTCTTTCTAGCACACTAATGGGTTCCCGAACATGATGCCGCCATCGCCTAAAGATCCCTCTTATTCGGCATAACACCAGGAAGTGATCAGTGTCGATGGCAGTGCCACGGTACACCCTTGTGTCTAGCACTTTCTTTCTCAATCTCTTATTGACCATTAAAAAACCAATCATACTTTCCTGATTTTTTTCTTTTCTTGTGTACCTGTGGATTTTTTTGTGGTCAAAAATTGTGTTTGTTACCACAAGATTCCACTCCAAGCAGACCTCAAGCAGATTCTTTCCTATTTCATTCACTCTTTTATCACCGAATTTCCCTAACATACTTTCATATCCATCACGCTGCACTCCAACCCATCCATTAAAATCTCCAAGCATTACAATTCTTTCATTACGCTTACATTCATTCAAAACATCTTTCAGACTATGCCAAAACTCTTCCCTTTCGGTTTGGTCTCTCGAGGACCGGATCCATCCCGCATCTTGTGGAGCATATACCCCTAGAATGAAGATGCGTGTAAGGCCAACCTTCAACTTCACCCACATGAGTCGAGGACTCACACAACCAAAGTCAGTCATACATTCGTTCATTCTAGCAGAAAGCAGCACACCAACTCCTTGACAGCCTCTGCTGGTTTCAGGGACTCCTGACCAATAGGCTGTGTAAGGTCCATGTATGGTGGTGTCGCATCCTTTCCGCTTAATTTCATTCACACATAGAATATCAATTCTTCTTTCCCTCATCAACTCACATATATCATCAATTTTATCTTTCATTCCTCCTCTGACATTCAAAGTAGCAAAGTGGCTATCGGCAGCTCACTTTTCGCTCCCCCGGGAGACGAGACGAGACGTGGGTTGCGAACCACGTCGCCGCCATTCTGGCATGAAAAGTGTTTCATCATCAGCGTTCCCACGAGCAGCAAGGGAAAAATTCTTCAACCGAAACAGAGCCCCGCATATTTGGGCTAGGTTAGCCTTATTCTGGGGTCACCCGGTCCCAGGGCAATGGCATGCTAATCCCAGACTCGCCTCTGGACACGCAGCACTTGGGCATGGCCTAGCACTGGCTTGGCGGAGGGGAAATGAGAAGGATTAGGTAGGGAGATGTATAAAGTTAGGGAATGCGAATTTTGGGAAGGGATTAACAATAAGAAGGGATACTACTGACCCGGAAATAGCAGAAAGGAGTCAGCTTGGGAAGCCGGGGTCGCGTACCCGTTACTCAAAATAGTGCCGGACAGACGGCTGAGTACTCCCGGACCTGTAAAAATCAAATCAAAAAATAATCAAATAGTTACTTAAATACCCGCTAACTACACCTGGCTAGTATCTCACTTTCTCCACCAACTTGATGTCATATGTTAATTTTGCCATGCACCATTTTACACGGTTTCGACTCCGTATATTTTATCAATTTTATTTTTAAAGACTTTCACACTCTTACTTTATTATATTGTATTCTAATACATTATTATTTGCAAACTCATATTTTTCCGGAATTCGAACCGATATATAATATCTTTTATAACCGTTCACTAAAGACTCACATTTTATACTTTTATAATTTTTCACCATACGATCATATTTGTATTTTTATATTTTCGCATTTCAATCAGTACACTGTACAGTACACCATTCCTATACATCCTTTCAGTATGCGTTTGAGGTTAAAAATAACTTCCAATCAATAGTTCAATCAATTTGCTCAAAGCAAATTTTTACATTCGACATGTAAGCAGTACATGTCCGGACGGCCGCCGCTCGGCCGCCCCATGTGTACGTAGGAGCGCGAGTATGCGTCTCCGCCGCGCTCGCTCGCCCACACGGCCGGCTGATACACGAACTATTCCTAATTACGTCCTTTGGACGTTTCACGAACACCCAACTATTGTACTTTAACTTTTTTATTTATTATAATGGATCCTTTTTCCATATTTCACTTCTTTATATATATTCGTATTTTAGACATAAAATAAAGTTTGTTTAAAATAATTTTAAATATATTTTTTGTATAGTTTTATATTTTAGAAACATCTATTTCACTCTTTAGTAGCACGCTAGCCTAATGGTTAGAGCGTGCGGCTTTCATTCCGAAGGTCGCGGGTTCAAACCTCGGCATGTACCAATGACTTAATATTTAAGTTATGTACATTTGTGAACTTTAGTTACAACAGCGAGATACAAAAACGGTGAAGGAAAACATCGTGAGGAAACCCGCACACTGATATCATCTTTGTGTGTGTGTGTGTGTTGGTCCCAATAAAGTGGCAACAGGCTCGCCCCCTGTTACATGGGACCTAATCTGACCACATCTGGCGAAACGTGGGTGGTTTATTCACCTCTGCCTACCCCTACAGGGAAAAACGCGTGACAATATAAAAAAAAAATAAAAAAACTAATTCACTCTTTAACTTTCGTTGAATTATATTTTCATCTTTATAAATGTCAATAAATTTTATTTGAGCTATTTCATACTTGATATATTTTTTTTTTAGAATCATTAATCTATTTTTATAAATTAATGTATCTCGTTACAATAAAAACCAACACATTAATTGTAATAACATCCCAACAGTGGGATACGGTTTTTTATAATCTGTATTACTACCACTCTGAAAGAAAATGCACAGAGATATGATTATACATTCTGACTTCAAATTTGATTTTCTTGAATCTTATCTCATACCCATCCGTAGTCGAACATATGATGGTTCGCAAGCAAACTAAAGATGTTCCTATCGATACAGCACTACACTCGTACGGCGTCCACCAATAGATTTTCCCAATCTGATCACCAAACATCGGTTTGAAGAGGGCACCTCATGATCATAGCGCCCCCTCACATACGCTTAGTACGTAATCCATTACTAGCTAAGGTTTTTTTACAAAGTCCACTCTCTAGCGTCGCTCTACAATACACGAACTACCGTCAGTTTAGGTAACTGTATAAACTCGAATATGGGCTGTAACTTCGATGGGTGTTATCAGTAACGCTAGAGATAATTATTATTGATCACGATTTCTACAAGGCACAAGTTTTAACAGTAATAAAGTAATTTAAATAGCATGTACATTAATAGAAATATATAAAAAACGTTTAGATGATGTGACCTAGGTGGAAAATCGCTGACTAAGCTTTACAATTAGATCAAATTTAGTTCTAAATCCGATCCGAAGATTCTTTAAACTTAATAAAAAAGAACACCCTATATAAAACTGAATAAAAAAAAACTAACTTTAATGTTTTGTTAATTCAAAAAAATTCAAATTTAATATTGTCCTACAAATCTCAATATGCGTCGTCGAGTAAACAGGGTAGAGAGTATTACAGAAGTTCTAAAGAATTCTCTGTTTTAAAATTAGATCTAAAAATTATTCACAACAATAATAAAGTTAATAAAACTATTCAGTAAAACAATTACTGTTCCCTTATAATTGTTAACTACTTGAGGTAATTGCCTTTAAGTATAAAATACTCTTTTTTTATTATAATTATATTTTCATTGTATTCTAGGTATCACGATGGCCTCCTGTTGTATAAATAAATTACAAAGCACCATTTTTAATTAAAGTTGTAAATTGTATACAGGATGCAATTAAAGATCTGTTTTAAGATTTTAATGTAGATAAAAAAAGTAATTTGCAAATATGTTTTTATTTTTAAATATAAAATAATGTTTAAAAATTAAAACAACTGGTCTGAAAACCAACGTAATAATAAATAAGGTTTTTAATTATTGCGTATGTAAAATTTACACTGAAGAAAGATAACAAGTGCATTTAATTTCTGCATTTAATGTCAGTGATAATTACATACATTATTTAAAAGCCATGTTTTAAAAATCACAATTTCAAGTCAAACTCTGCAGAGATGTCGCGCAGGTTTTTTTTAAACGGAGTAAGAAATTATGTTAATTGGTGAGTTTTATTTGTTAGTGATATTGTACTTTCCACTATTTAACAAAAGTATTATAGTGAAGTGAAATTTATATTTCTTTTATTTAAAACTTTATTTGCACACAAAAAAAAATACAAAACGGCGTACTTAATGCTTAATAGCATTCTCTCCTAGTCTACCCTATGACTGAGCAGAATAAAAGTATAGGTACAGTGTCGTGGAAGGGTAAAAATATATATACATATTCTAAATGTGTTTTTGGGTTATAATAAGATTTCGTTATATCAAGTATTAGGGGGACCGGAAAGTAATGTCGTTTCTGCGCATGCCAATACTTGATTGTCATTTGTCAGCTCATTGTTTTGTTCAGAGGCGTACCAAAGACATTGTGAGGTTATAGTGATTTCTTTACTTATAGACAATTGAATTACAATTTTTTTTTGTAATTTTGGGTAAAATGGCCAGCCAAATACCAGAAGAGGTACACATCCGGCATTGCATGCTCTTTGAGTTTCGCAAGGGAAATAACGCAACAGTTGCTACCAAAAACATTTGCGATGTTTATCCAAATGCACTGGACATTCGTAAATGCCAAAGGTGGTTTTCCAAGTTCAAATCGGGTAATTTTGATCTTTCCGACTCGTATCGATCAGGAAGACCATCAGCGTTAGACAACGACGTGTTAAGGGCGGAAGTGGAAGCAAATCCGTGTCAGACGATCGAGGAATTGTCAAACAGTCTCAACAAACCTTGGTCGACCATCCAAGAACATTTGAAGCAGATTGGAAAAGTAAGCAGAGCAGGTGTTTGGGTCCCGCATAATCTGTCCGAACAGAATAAGGCTAACCGAACAATCACATGCAACTTATTGCTTCAACGACACAACACAGAAGCGTTTTTTGATCGCTTGATCACAGGAGATGAGAAATGGGTCCTGTATGATAACCCAAAACGCAAAAGGCAGTGGCTCTCTCCAAATGAAATCCCTCGGAGTACTGCTAAGCCAGGTTTACACCCCAAAAAAGCGCTTTTGTGTGTTTGGTGGAGTATTCGCGGCATTGTTCATTTTGAATTACTGAAACCTGGAGAAACTGTTACTGCAGACCTCTACAGCGAACAATTGCAGCGAGTCAATCAATCTTTAATTGAAAAGTGGCCAGCGATTGTCAACCGAAAAGGCGTCATTCTCCAACATGACAATGCAAGACCGCACTGCGCAAGGCGAACTCTAGAAAAAATTAATGAATTGGGGTGGGAGGTGCTGCCTCATCCACCATATTCGCCCGATGTTGCACCATCGGATTTCCACTTATTCCGAGCGCTGCAACACTTTTTAAGTGGCAAAACATTTGCAAATTTGGATGATATCCAAAATGCCATCTCTAGATATTTTGCCGAAAAACCAATTAATTTTTATCGATCAGGGATTGAAAATTTACTCACTAGATGGCAAAAGGTTATTGACAATGATGGGGAATACATCATTGATTAAAAATAAAGACTCGTTAAAAATGTATGTTTGTATTTAGCGTAAGAAAACGACATTACTTTCCGGTCCCCCTAATATTATAAATGTATGACATAAAAAAAGGAGTTTCATAGAGATATAATGATCTCTAACTAATTATCTACCTAACTACTAATTATCGACCTACCACCTAACTATTTATCTGCGCATACTAACGTACTAATTTGATGTACAAATCAACCTTTATGTTAGCCTTATACATAAGTTTTAAATAATTGAATTATATTATAATAGATTTTTTTTAAATAATATCGCCGTTGATTTTTTAATAATAAATAAATAAATTCCACAATATCCGCTTAAAGGAAGCTTTATTACGACCTACCCGTATGTTAAGTGGGAGCTCATTCCAAAGTCTTCGATCTATATTCTTGATTTAGATCGGGCTGGAAGCCACAGCGACTCTTACAGCTCATCTGACACTGGGCTCGTGGACCCGGATCCACGGCCTGAGGTTTTAGAAACTAAAATGTGCTACGCGGGATGTAGCTGTCTGGCGGATGATTCTGTATATTGTCGGTGTCTGGTTCTTGTAGTGCTTTATCTGGCAATTCTACTTGGACGTCGAGGCCGGGCGCGGGTCCGTTCCCCGACTATCTTCGCCTGTACCGGAATCTCTGGGCGGCGAGGACCGCCCACGATCGCGGGTGTACTTAGTGTACGCGGTGTGTGAGTAGCTGCGACGCCGCGATCTGAAGCGAGGGCGGCGTGATGCTGATATTCAGAGCGTGTTGGTAGTTCCAAAGTCTTACGGATCTAGGAGTGAAGGAATTTTAGAGAACATTAGTTTGTTAGTGAGTAATGTGAAGAGCGAGGCTAGCAGTAGACCGAAGACAGAGTCCGTGGGAATTTCCCTGGAATTCGAATTTCATGTATTTGTTTCTACCGTATATTTTATCTTTCCCCACAACAAAGTGGGGTATTTTGAAGGTCTTTACGATAATCGAAACATTAATATCCATCGATATTTCATGAGTGTGAAATTAGCAAAAGTCTTACTTAAAGTTGTCAAAGCAATCATTACAACCTTCTTTCGACATTATTACACCGCATTAAACAAAGGCTGAGAAAATTACTAAAGTTTCTTTTGATTATTTTTTTTTTTTAATTTGTAGGGCCTCAAACAAAAGAATACAAAGTCCTCTAATCAAGAATATATTAAACGAATATGACTATTACACACCAAAAATAATTGATGCTGCTTTGAAGAGAACGAAATTTCCACTGCCCGAAGAAGTTAAAAATAGAATAAAAATGGTATACACAATATTTTTAATATATGTTATTACTAGAAATTCAATAGAGACATTAATAAGAATAAATGTAATAGATATCCAAATGTTGTAAAAGTAAATCCCGGGGTGCGATTAGCCACGAAGTCGCTTTTAATAATATTATTAAAGCTATATAATAATAACGTTGTAGAGTAAAACCTTGCATTTCCCTGCTGTTTATAACATAATTAATAACAGCTTTCACATTTATAACATTAATCATATAAATAATATTATTTACATGTAAGTCGGTAGAATACTATTTAATCGGAAGAAATCAAGTTCAAGGAGAATTCATGGTGTTTGCATACGAAGAATTGAATAAAAAGAAAAAAATTACTCCGGAGTTGTTACGTCAACTACAAGTGATCGTCGCAACTATTGAAATGGTTCGTACTTTTTTAACAGGAATTCTTCAATGTTCTTGCCTGCCACTCGGGTGACTGGTTTATTAATTTTGATTGTATTGCAAAAATATTATTTTTCCAATGAGATCGAAACAAATGGATCAATCAATACCAAAAAAATATAGAACAATGGATGGAGCTTCGTCTAAACAGAAAACTAAACCGTAAAGCAATAAATCAATAAAAATTTTATAGTCGAGTATAGAGCATTCTTACACAATACTAAGAGGAAATTCTTTATAATAGAAATCACAGTTGTTTACACATTACTAACACTCGATAAAGATTATTGCAGAGGTAGATCATCAATATGTCGAAAATATTCCCAGTGCATGTGTTACCTGTCTTTTCCAGTTTTATTTTGTATTTCCAGGTCCAAACTTACTACTTCTTCTGGGACGATTACGAAGACGATGCTAAAACACGCCTTGGTAAAACGTGTTGGCATTTGTTGGATAATAATGGAGCATTAGCGTGTAACGACGCCTGCATCATGAGAACTTTTACTAATGAAATAATTAGGCAAAATTTCGAAGGCGAATTACGCGAAAATATTCTCAGTATTTATGATAAAGTAATTATTGTTAATATTTTATTCACAGCCATTAGTATTTGCAGTCATAACAACAATACGGAGGAGATGGCCAAGGTTTTTTGCCAATAAGGCGATTTGGTGCTAGCGAAACGCATCCATTTGAGGTCTTTTTCAAGTAATCGATAATGAATCGCATCATGGCATCAATAGTTTCCCATCAAATAACGATTTATTATTTAATTTTTAGAAGAAAAAAAAATTAGTTAACAATCTAAATTTAAGATATTCCTTTGGCTCTATTTTTATAATCTTTGAAAAAAAGGGCCCAATAGGCCTAAAAAAAAACTCTACATAAAAAAGCCAGATTTATTCAATATAATCTTTATCTATTCTGTTACATAATTTTTGTTTTGTTTTTAGTTTTATTGACAAAAATAACGTTTTCACGTAACAAGTAATGTCTTTTTAGGTATACTTTGCAGCGTCACTCGGACAATATTTTGATACAACAATAGCCAGGCGCAGAAACTATGAATCTTATACAATTGACAAATATAATATTACGTGTAACTTTAAAACATCATACTTTTCAGTTAAATTGCCAATACTTATAGCATTAGCTTTCAGCAATAAACTAAATGAAGAATCTTACAACATTGTCGTTGACACTGTCGCTGATCTTGGCATATTGATTCAAATTCATGTAAGTTTATATCTTTATATACTGTAGTTACTTTTGTGAAATGCTACGGAAATATGACTGTTTTCGAAAGAATTCAATATTACTTTAATCATTGCACATATTGTTACGACAATTTTCGTGTTCGATAGTACTAGAACATTCGACAACGACCGTACCTTGGGTCAGATATCCGGCGACGAGTTTAGAGTATACAGTGAGTAAATGGTAATAATTAAAAAAAGTTAATAATGAATCCGTATTGCATCAGATGAAGAAGATTTCTGAAAATGTCTAGAGTTTTAGGGGACAATCATACATATATGTGTTCGGCGAGCGAACCACACGTTTTCGTTTTCAACTCCGAAACGATACCGCGGTTAATCTGTACGGGCGATACGAGCGATATACGACTTGCTAGTGATATTCAGCTTAATATTATTAGGAACAATAATGGTTTTCACCTCGGTATAACATTTCATTCGAAAAATTAATAACCAGTGCGTAACAATACCGTTCATAATGCTGCGATATAGAAACCTTGTGCAAAACCTACAGTAATCTGGTACTCCAAAACTACTATCATAATTTCATAACATTTCCAATTATAGAATATTATACCTAGACGTAATTTCACTTGTTTGCTTTATCGGTGTGCTCTTTATAATGTAAAACGTTTTGTTAAAGTAGTAAGCTCTTAGGAAGGAAATACTTCTTATTAATCCTACTTTTTTTATTGCAAACATGTATTTGTTCTGGAATGTGAAGAAAACGAGACAAAACTAAGAACAGTTAATAATTCCTGTTTTTATTTTTTAGAACGACTTGATGGATTATTTAGTATCTAAAGGATTAAAAAATAGTAAAACAAGCAACGACATACAGCAAGGCAAGTGTTCGTGGGTAGCCGTTGCTGTTCTAGAAAATTGTAATCCGGAGCAAAGGCACATTTTCACTGAAAATTATGGCAGTTGTGATCCAGACAAAGTGAAGCGAATTCACCAGTTATACCAAGAAATAAACGTGGAACAACTTTACTTACAAGAGGAAAAGAAACGAATGGATTTATTTAATAAAAAGGTTAACGCACTGCCTGAAAACTCTATACCATCTGCTGAATTCTTTAAAAAATTTTACAATTTAGTATATTACTACACCCATGACAATCACAAAAATATATATGACATAAATTGAAATATATTGAAAAGACCTTGAAGAATATTCTGCCTATATTAAACTGTAAACCTGTGTAAAATAGACATTCTTTAATTACATGTTGATACCTTATATTGTGTCGGTTTATATTTTGTTCGAAAAATAGCCCGCTTGAGTTCAACTATACATTTTAAGGTATGGCAATGTACACGAGCAGTTTTATTCTTTTGGTATTCTTTGCCAGTCAAAGTAAGTAAAAGAAAAGTAGTAGAGTAGTTCACTGGTGGTAGATCCGTCACCGGAGACCATGTACGTAGATGCCAATGCAGATCTTTTTTCCTTACTAGCTCCATTTGGATTAAATAATGGGTAAAATGAGTCTCAAAGAGCGTGACCTTGATTGCAATGTTTATTCATTTATAAAAGTTATGTTTTAGTAATACATTTGTGTAACTACCAGTACATTGAGGAAAGTAAACTATAACTACATTGAATTCGAAGTATAATGTTTTGATAAGTATTTTCTCTATTTTATATTGACAAATATTTTCATTACTTTCAACAATAAATTATAAATAAGTATAAGGTTTCTTTAAGTTCTATCATGTGAAAAATATCGTAACGGCTCCGTTATATTATTAGCTGCAGCACGCGCACTGCTATATATAGCTTATTCCCAAGATTTCTATAACGATTGTTCTTGTAACACTACTCACATCAAGCACTATTCAAAGAACACGGTCTAAGCAGCATATACTAAGCATATGTTGCCTTTTGAGGATCTTTTTTCTCCAGGTTCCTACTGTCTTTTGATTACTCTGCCCTGCCAATTCCTTAAACATATCAATCCTTCGGACTATGAGTATCAAAAGTGACCTAAAAGCGATTAGTTTTAAATCTTTTACTATATAAATCAGTTCGCAATGACCCAGAAGTAAGCAGAATATTTAATAAATTATATTGTCACATTTCGAAGTAATTGATTTTCCAATGTAGTATTATATACGTTCAATTTGTGAGAAGCTTTTTTACATAAATTTTGTTTCACAATACATTTAAATTTATTAATTTCATGGTTTGGTACTTTATAAAGCCAAAATAGGAGTATAAAGACTTTTGTTTTCTTAATTCTTAGGTTAATGATATCAAGCTGAATGCCGGCGAAATGCGTCTAGACCAGTGACAATTCCAGGCGTTGAACACACACAAGCACTCGCGAGGATGTAAACTTGATTTTTTATTGATTATCGATGCAACTTGGTCACTAACTCTATGGTATAGTGACTTAACAAAAGTATTAGAAAAAAACGACAATGTAGTGATAGTTTAATTATTAGCGTAAGATTGGACTGATAATCTGTAACAAGTTCTAAATCAAAACAGAAAAAAAATGTTATTGCAGCGCCTCGTTCTTTTTATCTATGATATATAAATATTAAACACCATTAACCAAATCATTCCCGACGCTACATTATCCATAACAATGTTGTTAAACAAATGTCTTTTATGAAGATAACTCAACTTAGGGCCGTTGATTAATTTCAAAATCCATTAAGTTAATTGTAAAAACAAAATCTGAATTGTCACTTAAAGAAAATATTGTTAATTTAGATTTCCTTTGAATTTTTATCTTGTAATTATAATGTAAATATATAAGACAAAACTCTCTGGGAAAGAATTTTAGAAGGCAGAGAAAGAGTTATTCATTTTATTACTACAAAGTAAATGTAACAAACATTATGTTCACCAGAAAAAAAGTATTAAACAACAAGCGCATAAAAACAAGGCTATGTTAAATTCAACTTGGTATTATTTTCTTTATTTTGACTGTAAAAATTATCATTAACGAGCTTGTGGGCTACAGTGACAGTGATGGATATCCTATTGTCTTCCTCAGCTGAGGAGTTGTAGTGCGAGGTATCAGTATTACAAGAGCTCAGGACCGGATTCACATTTCAAAACTTGTTGTGTTGACTTCCATGGGCTATAAATGACGGGTACTGGGTTATGTATTATCCGACAGAGGATAAAAGCTTGAACGGATAGGTGCATTGTAGAGTCCAGCACGTCTTTAAAAATAGAGCAACATGGTTCACCATGCTACCGGATTCAGCCGGAGTTCGTGGGGTCGGAAATATGTTCGGTGGCATTTTTTTTCGCGGAAAAGTTCTACATTAGATACTCTACTACTGCAGAGGGAATTAAAGAATTATGCTGAACCGGTTAAACCCCAATGGTGTCCAACTCAAAGTCTAAGCCGTATCCACAGGAGCCGCAAATCGGGATAGATCATGGGGTAGAGTTCTTTCTTCACTCCAATTAAACAGTATCAGTCTATATTCTTGATTTAGATCGGGCTAGAAGCCACAGCGGCTCTTACAGCTCATCTGACACTGGGCTCGTGGACCCGGATCCACGGCCTGAAGTTTCTAAAAACTAAAATGCGCTACGCGGGATGTAGCTGTCTGGCGGATGATTCTGTATATTGTGTGTGTCTGGTTCTTGTTGTGCTTTATCTGGCGATTCTACTCGGTCGTCGAGGCCGGGCGCGGGCCCGTTCCCCGACTACTTTCGCCTGTATCGGAATCTCTGGGCGGTGAGGACCGCCCACGATCGCGGGTGTACTTAGTGTACGCGGTGTGTGAGTAGCTGCGGCGCCGCGTTCTGAAGCGAGGGAGGCGTGATGCTGATATTCGGAGCGTGTTGGTAGTGTCCGAAGTGTGTGTGGTGACGTCGGTGTTGTCGGTGACTGTGGGCGTGTGTGTGGTTTGCGGGACTCCTTGAGATGTCGGAATAAACGCGTGCCGCGGTCTGCGCTTTTTCGTCCTGGGATTCGGAGGTAACGCGTAGTTGGCCGCGCTGGCCACCAGAGGGTTGAGATGGGTTGCCGCCTTTGCGAAGAGTAGGTCACGGAGCACTCTCTGAAGTGCTCCTTGATCGTTGGGAGTTTAAGGTCGCTGTGGATGTCTACGTTGCGTTGGTATCATTCGGCACCAGTCGCGGTGCGGGTGAAACGGTTCTGGAGAATCTGTAGAGGTTTGAGACGGTCTTCGGACGAATGGGCGAAGACAACGCTTGCGTAAGACATTATAGGTCTTACGCATACCTTGTAAAGGTGAAGCTTGTGTCTGAGAGAGAGCTTGCTCTTCTTACACAGTAGGGGGTATAGCTTGCCCAGTACTTGGGCCGCTTCCTTTCTCGCCTCGCGGATGTGGGCGATAAAATTGAGTCTGGCGTGGAGCGTGACGCCAAGGTGTTTGACGGAGTTCCTCCATGGGGTGGACTAGCCGAAAAGGGAGATCTGGCCGAGTTTATGGCCGCTTTTTGTCGCCTTCTTGAGAAGGGTTGATGACTTTCGGTGGGTGAAGTGAATGGCTTCACTTTTCTCCGGGTTTACGTCGATTCGCCACGTCCAGAACCACTCGCCTAGGCGGGTGGTCACGTTCTGTAGGCGCATCGTTATAAGACCCGGGGCTCTGCCGGAGTGATAAAGAGCGGTGTCGTCCGCGAAAAGGGCCATCTTGACAAAGGGGTCTCTGGGTATGTCGCTCGTGTAGAGCGAGAAGAGTAGCGGAGAGAGGCAAGAGCCTTGAAGGACGCCGGCTTTAATCGGCCGGGGCGAGGAGAGAGCGTGCTCGACGCAAAGCGGAAGGAGCGATTCGAGAGGTAGTCTCGAATGACGGTGACTAGACGGTCTGGCACTTTGTGAGAGTAAAGCTTGAATATCAAGCCTTCGTGCCAGACTTTGTCGAACGCCTTCGCGACGTCGAATAGGACGGCGCAGGTGTCGATCGTTTGTCTGTGCTCGAGACCGGCCAAAATGTGCTCGGTCCGTCGGTGCACTTGATGAACGCAAGAGTGGTTGCTCCTGAATCCGAACTGTTCATTGGGGACGAGGTTGTTCTCTGCGGTCAAATGGCGCAGACGCTCTAGAATGATGCGTTCGTAAAGTTTGCCCAAGGTGTTCAGTAGGCTGATCGGACGGTAGCTGTTGGGTAGGTTCCTCAGCTTTCCGGGCTTCAGAATACCTATCACTACGGCCTCTTTCCAGGCGTCTGGGAAGGAGCAGTCGGCTAGCAGGGCGTTGAATATGGCCACTAGCAGACCGACGATCGGGGGTGGGAGACTTTTCACAACTCTGTTGGAGATGTTGTCGGATCCCGGGGCTGATCTGGTTTTCAGCCTCTTTATGATGTCAACGACCTCACCGGGGGAAACCAGTTTTAGAGGGGGACCTTCTGGTGGGAGGGCTGCCCTGCGGCGCACCTCGTCCTCGACCAACTTGAGGTGATCGGGGTCCACTGGTGCGGTAGAGGGAGTGCACTGGCTCTCTAGACTGTAGGCGAGACAATCTGCTTTTTCGGCATCCTCTAACGCAAGAGAGGAACCATCGCTCATTACGAGGGGAGGCATGCGGGCCATGTTCTCCGCTTTGAGACTGCGGGCCAGACGCCAAAAGTTGGCGCTCGAAGGCTCCAAGTCGCAAAGCAGATTGTCCCATCTTTCGGATCTGAGTTCGGATATGCGCTCTTTACCAGCCTTTGAAGGCGGCACAGTTTTATCCTGAGCTCCTTGGATCTGTATCGTGAATAGAGTCTCATTGTGGCGTTTTTCGCTCTTATCAGCCGACGAATGTCCGCCGGGAAGGACCCAAGCAGGTAGTCCGACTCGGGCACCGTTCTCGACGATTCCTCGACGGCTGTGGCGATGTGATTCGTTAACGAGTCGATCGCTCGGTTTGCAGCGCCGAGCGAGTCGATCGTATCGGGGATTCCGTCTAGGTGCTGGGGGTTCACGGCCTTGAGTTTGAGCTCGAGGCTGCGCCAGTTGACGATGGTTTTGGTCATGGTTTTGGACCTCACCAGCGGGCCGGCCCAGCTTCATAAGAACCGGGCGGTGGTCGGATCTGAGATCGTCTATGGTCTCGATCGAATGCAGTGGGACGGTTACGTTATTGAACAACGCAATGTCTAGTGTGGATGGGTTGTGAAACGCGACGGTAGGGTATCTCGTCGCTGTGGAACCTCGCGTACGACTGGCTGCTGTAGCAGCCGGTCCTCCCCGGGACGAGGGTACTATGCTACGCGGACGACACCCTCGTCTCGGCCCGGGGGAGGAGTTACGACGAGGCTGCTCGTCTGGCCGCCACTAGCACGTCGCTGGTGGTGGACCGGATCGAGCAGCTGGGTCTGAGGGTCTCCGTCACGAAGACGGAGGCCCTCCTCTTCCACGGACCCCGCAGGGGTCCACCCCGGGGCGCGATCATCCCCGTCCGGGGCGAGAGGGTCCCAGTGCGGGGAGCCCTCAAGTATTTAGGGTTCACTCTAGACGGGCGATGGAGCTTCGGGGAGCACTTCGAACGGCTTTTCCCGAAGCTCACCGCCACCGCCGCTGCGCTGGGCAGATTGCTGCCCAATGTCGGGGGGCCGGGTCATTTGTGTCGGCGCCTATACTCTGGCATCCTGCGGAGTATGGCACTGAACGGTGCGCCCGTATGGGTGGATAGGTGCGAGACCGCCAGGAATGGGCCCGTGTTGAAGAGGGCCCAACGTATCCTGGCGGTCCGAGCCTGTCGGGCGTACCGTACGGTATCTTGGACGGCGGGTACGCTTCTCGCGGGCGATGCGCCTTGGCATCTACAGGCGCAGTCGCTCGCGGAAGTGTACCTCTTCCTGCGGGATGCCGGAGAGCGTCGGCCGGACCCGGCCACGGTCCGCCGGATCAGGCGCGTTGCCCATGACGCCCTGATCCGGCGGTGGGAGACGGAGTTAGGTAACCCTGCCGCCGGCCGGGACACGGTGGAGGCCATCAGGCCCCACCTGTCCCGGTGGATGAGCCGGCGGTACGGGGCCTTGACGTTCCACCTGGTGCAGGTGCTGACAGGCTATGGATGTTTCGGCAAGTACCTGCACCAAGTGACCCGTAGAGAGATGACGCAAGAATGCGTCGAGTGTGGTGCGCCGATTGACACGGCGCACCACACTCTGGCGGAGTGCCCGGCATGGGGGCCGCAACGCCACTCCCTCGTCGTGCAAGTCGTCAGTGACCTCTCGCTGCCAATATGTAATGTAATCTCTGTATTCGATCGTATGTTGAGCAGCGAGAGGTCTTGGAAGGCGGTAGCCTCCTTCTGCGGCGCAGTGATGCGTCAGAAGGAGGCCACCGAGCGCACGAGGGAGGCCGACGCCGCTGCCGCACCTTGCAGGCGGCGGCGGGCCGTCGAGAGAGCGCGGCGGCAGAACCACGCCGTCCGCTTCCTCCCGCCGTGAGCGACGGGCCCCTAGCCGGGCACGGTGTGAGGGGGCCTTCGGGCCGTTAGGCGTGGCCCTTTTGTCGTGTTTCCCCTGGGGGTGCGTCCCCCGGGGGAGTCTTGGTTTTTGTCCCCCTCCCTCGTCGAAGTGGGGGGGGGGAGTCTGGAGGGAGGAGGCCGCCGCCCAATTCCTTCACGGGAGGGCGGCAGCCGGGCGTGCGCTCCGTCTTGGGCGCGCGCGGTCGTCTGTGGGGTCGGGGGGCCCCAACGGTACGGGACGGCACGGTACGGGGCGGCAGGTGAGTGCCTTTGCTCCCCGCGGGCACCCACCAGGAGAAGTTTTATACGCGGAGGCGCCCGGAGAGTTGCTTGACTGAAACCCGGGCGTCTCCAGTATGCGTATGGCGGGACAAGCGGTGGTGGTTTTAGTGGGTGTGGGGGTCACGCACAACATCTCAGTGGCCCCGAGCCCCACATAACCCGGCGTCCCCCCCCCCTTGAAAAGGACGCTGGGTATGCGGTAACAGCATTTCCACCACCGATATCAAAAAAAAAAAAAAAAAAAGGGTATCTCGTCGGGGTTTGCGGAGCTACAATGTTAAACTTGAGCTTATCCGCGAGCTTGGAGAGGATTATACCATTTAGGTTTGACATGATCGGGTCCCAGGTGCTATGCCTGCTGTTTAGATCGCCGGCGACGATAACAGCCGGACCTAGGTCGAGAAGGGTTCTTATGTCTGTTTCCCGCATTTCTTTTGTCGGGGACAGATAGACGGATGCTAGGACGATCGGTTGATGACCGGTGAGGGAGATTTTACACGCCGAGACTTCTATTTTGGCGAGAGTTGGGCTAACCAGCGGTATGACATGCAGAGACCGCTTGAAGTAGATGAGTGTGCCGCCTCCTGGGGCGGTCAGCCTGTCGTGGCGGATGATATGATAGTTCGAGATTTTCGGGTCTCGATGAAACGGTTTGAGGAATGTTTCCTGAATGAGCATGACGTCGACGTCATGGTTCCTAAGAAACAGACTTATTTCGTCCTTTTGAGAGCGGATGCCATTCGCGTTGAAGTACGCGACAGTCAGCGAGCGGGGTTTGATTCTGCCTAAGACCCTGTGTATCTGCATAATGTTTGAATGAGATGGAACACCAAGGGTCTCGGACAGAGTCCTAGGGGGGTGGTTATATGAAGGGTCCTTAACCTATCATGCGAGTTTTGTACGGCTCGCAATTTTTCTCCTAAGAGAAGAATATCTTTGATGCTCACCTTTTGGATGTAGGCGAGAATGTTCTGGAGCTCCGAAGGCGGAGGTGTTTGGCTGGGAGTAGCCTGTGGTTTCGGCGGCCCCGACAAAGGGGCGGCTTTTGGAGCCTCGGCGGCTTTTGGCCTAAGGAGCGGTTTGCTCCACGCCGACACCGCCGGCGGAACGGCCGGCTGTGCGGGCGGTGGCCTGGACGAGGCAGATGGCTGCGGTGCAGCCTTTGTGGGGGTGGTGGTGCGCCGTTGTGCGGCCCCGGGTTGCCTACGCGGGGCTTTGGTGCACCCGCGATAATTCGCGGGGTGTCCCTCGGTTTTGCACAGGACGCAGCTCGGTGGGTTTGTCGCTTCCGCGGTGCGGGAGCACTCCTTCGTCCCGTGGTCCCCGGTGCATTTGACGTACCTCGGGCGGGCGAAGCAGATACGGGCTGAGTGGCCGTAAAGTTGGCATCGGTGGCATTGGCCGATGATGCCTTTCTTGTGCGGGACCTCTACCCTCACGCTGGTGAGGTTACACAGGCGGGTGATCTCGAAAATCTTTTTACCCTCCGGAGAGAGTTCGAGACTTGTCAGGATGAGTGGGAGTGCGGCCTTTGTTCGCATGCTAGTCATGCGACGGTCTTCCAGCACAGGGAAGTTTTGTTTTTTGAGGTCGTCGACGACCTCGAAGGTGTCGATCTCCGTTGGGATTCCGCGTATGACAACGCGGAGGTGCTTCTCCTCGGGGAGAGCGAAGGTGTGGAAGTCGAGTCCGGCGTTCCGCAGGTGCCTGGTGGCAGCCCGGAAGTCGTCAACCGTTGCTAGGTTGATGCGGATGCCCTGCGCGGTGTTCTGCGCTTTGGGGCATGCAATTTTGTGGTCCGCGAACCACCTGAAAACATCGTTCCATTTTGTCTTGTCCTGGAGGACAATCGGGGGAGGCGGCTTCGGGCCGCGTTTTTCGGGCGGGACCGAAGTGCTGGGGGGGGTGCGCGAGAGGCGCAGCCTTTTTTGCCGGCGTGCTGGTCGGCGAGGAGCGGTCCGAGTTTGACTCGGAGGGCCGCTTAGAAGCGCGTTTGCGCTTCTTGACGTAGAGGGTGAAGCCCTCTTCGTCGGTGGTCTTGGAGGGTGGACGGTCCACCTCCATGTCGCTGCCGCTAGCGGTGCCCTCCGAGTCGGATTCGGAGGAGGCGAGCAGCTCGGGCTTGGAAGGCCCTGCTACGGGGGCCCTCGCCTTGTTAGGCGCTCGAGTCGCGGGGGTCGGGTCCGGAGAGGCCGGGCTGTCCGTGTCAAAGTTCACGGAACGCGTGGGCAGGGTAGAGGCCGACTTGGTGAATTGTTCCCAGGCCTCAGGGAACTGTTTGCGTGCAAAGCACGCAAACTGGGTGAGTAAGGCGTCCATTTGCACGGACGCCATTTTGTTGAGCAGCCGCCTCGCCGTGCGGCGGGGGGGGGTTGTGTACCTATTCGGCAGGGGACCTAGCCGTCGCCTAATGCGACAGACTCTATGTAATAACCTCGCCTCTGAGGCGATTAAAAAAAGCTACTTACAGTGCCGGAACCAAGCTTCGGCAGAGTTTTCGCGTTCTGGTACACTATAGATCACTGCAATTCACTGCACTGGCGCACGCGAGCGCAAATGACGGCCGCCTGAGCGGCGTTGTGGCGCGCACGAGAACGGGCGAGTCGAACGGAGCGGGCGTAACTGTCGCGCACTGGCAGCGGACGCATGGGACGTCCGATCGGTACGGCGGGCAGAACCCGAATGACAGTATCAGTCGAAAATACTGCGCGTGTCACCTCGATGAAGCGTTAGAGATTTAGTGGGAGGCAGGTGTAGCCTTTTGCAAAGAAGTAATGTCGCGGAAAGAAACTGCAGATAAAAACATAAATGTCTCGTGGCCTTCATAGGAGAAACATCGTATAGATTTTACTTGAAGCAAGTTTATCGCAACCGTCCCTTGCCGGTCGGCCATCGATTTACACGGTCCTACATAAGATATATTATCAATCTTTGATAATTGACACGAATGACAAATTTTAATTCGGCTTATAATATCTTTAGATAAGCCTTTCCAAGAGAAACGATCTTTAAAATATTTAATAACTTTGTATGCTCCCTGGTGACCTATCTCTATGTGCAATTGGACCATAATATCTAACTGTAAAACTCTAGGTTTACATATACAAATATACAACTTCGTTTATATCTGTCTGATAATCTAAAATGTCATTCTTTAAAATATAACGCTTCAATTTATCTTTAGCGATCTCTTCACTAGATAATTCTTTTAACTTAATTATAATTGAATTCAAGTCAGGCTCCTGACTTTGGTATATTGATATTGTTTTTAATTTCTCTACTAGGTCATTGTTTGGTGCTATTTCTGTATAAGCTATTTCTAAACTCTGACTTTTATCTTCTTGTATTAAATTGCCATCAGAACGGTACCTTGAGGGCATATCTGCTACAATATTACCTTTACCTGATATGTGTTGAACTTCGTAATTAAATTGCTCAATATATAATAACCATCTTGTAATTCTACTATTAAATAATCGCATATTATTTATAAATAACAACGCTTTATGATCATTCAATATGAATACTTTACTACCTTGTAAATATGTTTCAAATTTCTTTAGACAACTTATAACAGCATAAAATTCTTGTTCTGTAACAGACCAATTTAACTCGGAATCTTAAATAATCAATAAACAACATTCGTGTAGATCCATCCATTTTTAAAGTAAATGTTAACGGGCTACTGTTAAATTACCTATTATTAATGTTTAAGTCTCAAAGACTACCTCGCTCACCTTTAATGGTAAAATGACCATTTGTTGAATCTTTGTGCTTCGCGCCTTACAGCACTTTTAATTTGTACCGCCTTTACAGGCAAGATAGACATTTAATAATTTTTACTTTTAAGTTCTAAAAATAAACTTTCAGAAATACAACTTACATCGCTCCCTGTATCAAGAAGAGCTTTAACGCTTTTATCAAATATTTTTATACTAATTTCAGATCGCAAATATTTTATAATTTTCTTTTGATTATCATTATTGTCTTCCTCAAACACGGTTTGTATAAATAACTCAGTTATTGGTAAGTTTGACTTGACTTTGAGAGTTTCGATTAAATCATTTATGTGATCTTTATAACCTATGCCATACCTACTTTATCAAATTGATCAATCGTTTTGATAGGCATGTTTAAACCATTTTGATTTTTACCAAGTGTTTGACCAGGTCGCCATCTAATTGCAATATCTAATGCAATGTTTCCTTTCACATTAGTGATTGAACCGGAAACTAGTTTAGTCACTAGTTTAGTAAATTTTAATTAGTCGCTACCTTATCATTTACTTCGCTAACAAACTTTACTTCATTTATTGAATTTCATTTTTTCCTTTTTTGGCTTTGACCATTTCTTATATGACTGATATACTTCTTTTTGCTTTCTATTAAAAACTGTGTAAAATTTTCTTTTTCTTTCATCGTTGTGAGTCACACGACTTTTTATCTTTTTCTGGATATTATCTGTTTTTAAAGAAGCTTATAGCGTTTTTAACGCTTTCAAGTTTCGAAATTTTCCATCGTTGTTGGGCGTCTTTTGGATAATGACCAATAATATAAGATAGTTATTGTTTCTCTGGCATAGAATACATCAAAGTGTGACCTTGTTCTATCAAGTTTAAGAAGTATCCTAATATGATGGGGTATGATAATTTGTTCCACGTATTATGAACCAAAAGTCTGCGTACTTGGTTTTGCTCTTCTTCACCCCAAAAGACACTTACAAATCTGATTTGAAGTCCTCAAAATTATACCAGCTGTTCTTATTTAATCGGGCCCAATGCTTTGCTTGGCCCTTTAAGCACTCCATTGCAGTCTCTATCTCTACTCCTTTAGCCTGAACCTTTTTGAGGTAATTGATCGGATCCTCCAAAAACGTTACTGGATGGATAGTTTCTCTACCACCATAAACTGGTTTTTCAATATTAATGTTATTTATATTATACACTATTTGTCTCATCTCAGGTGCACTACTAGCAGAGGTGCTTACAACACTAGAGTTATCATCTATTGTTGTTTCAATGCTTCGTTTAATGTTGATCTCATTTCTTAACTCTAACATCTGTTTCCCAAATTATTTTAAGGTTAATTTCAACATCCTATTAGTTTTAGCATTTGACTTTTTCGCTTTCTTGTTTGCCACTTTCCCCGCCGATAACTCGCGCTATATCTTAAAACATGGGGGCTATAGAGGTCTTCATTTGCAAAATTCAAAAAATAGGGAGGGCAGACAGTCTGCAGCCTCGTCATCAAGGGACCAGACATGGAAAAATCTAATAAGATAAAGTTTCAAACCATAATGCGAGGCGCAACCCTCAAAAGTGACACTTAACCAAGTAATCGTCGAAGACATCGTATCACTCAACTGCGACAGACATGCAATCGACTTTCATCGATGCACATCATCGTGAAAGGCGCACAAGACATCACAGCAGAGATCAATATCTTGCAAAAGTCCTCAGCCAACCGCATCTGTAAGACGCATCAGTTCAATAACTGTGCTAACGTTACGCTACGACAAGACGCACCCGCCCAGAGATTCCGATACAGGCGAAGGTATTCGGGAAACGGGCCCGCGCCCGGCCTCGACGACCGAGTAGAATCGCCAGAAAAAGCACAACAAGAACCAGACACACACAATATACAGAATCATCCACCAGATAGCTACATCCCGCGTAGCACATTTTAGTTTCTAAAACCTCAGGCCGTGGATCCGGGTCCACGAGCCCAGTGTCAGATGAGCTGTAAGAGCCGCTATTGCTTGCAGCCCGATCTACATCAAGAATATAGAGACAAGACGCAATCGCTATCTAACACTCTTCCCAAACCGGAATATAATCAAGTAGTTACTAAAATAACCACCAACTACACCCGGCTGGTATTTCAGCTTCTCCACCAACTTGATGTTATATGTTAAATATGCCATGCACCATTTTACACGGTTTCAAATCCGTATAATTTTTAAGGTTAATTTTTGAAGACCTTTACACTCTTACTTTATTATATTGTATCATAATACATTATAATTTGCATTCTCATATTTTTTCGAGATTCGAACCGATATATCTTTTATAACTCATCACTAGAGACTTTCACCCTTTTATACTGTCATAATGTTTCACCATACAATCATATTTGTATTTTTATATTTTCGTATTTCAATCAGTATACTGTACAGTACACCATTCCTATACATCCTTTCAGTATGTGTTTGAGGTCAATAATAACTTCCGATCAATAGTTCAATCAATTTGCTCGAAGCTAATATTTACATTCGACATGTACGCAGTACATGTCCGGACGGCCGCTGCTCGGCCGCCCCATGTGTACGTAGGAGCGTGAGTATGCGTCTCTGCCGCGCTCGCTCGCCCACACGGCCGGCTGATACACGAACTGGTCCTAATTACGTCCTTTGGACGTTTTACGAACACATAAATGTTGTACTTTAATTTTTTTATTTATTACAATAAATCCTTTTTCCATATTTATCTTTTTTATATATATTCATATTTAAGACATAAAATAAAGTTTGTTTAAAATAATTTTAAATATTTTTTTTTGTATAGTTTTATATTTTAGAAACATCTACTTCACTCTTTAACTTTCGTTGAATTATATTTTCATCTTTATAAATTTTAATAAATTTTATTTGTGCCATTTATTATTTGACATTTTTTATAGACTCATTAATTTATTTTTATAAATTATTGTATTATATCTTATTACAATATGACATAATAAATATCTTTTTATTTTCTGTCTGGCACCAAAGTCTTTTTTAAGTTACATAATCATTTTATTATACTGCTTTATGTTAACACAATTGAAAAGAAATTGAGCTCTTCTTTTCTTAAAGATATTGTCTATGTTCATTGATATTAATTTATATATGTAATTTTAAGCCTTTGTGAGAAAATTACCTCTAAGATTGTCTATTGTGTGGATATGCTCAATTTATGTTTTATGAGGTAGAGTTATATTCTTGTTTTACCGATTGCTATCGAATTAATGACCTCTAACTTTCAACCAATCGCTGTACCGCAACATTCTCAGTTATTAACAAAATACTTACGTATGTTCGTGTTAAGCACATTCAGCATTCAATCTTCTCACAATGATAACGCGTAGATTTTTTTTAAACGGTGTGAAAAATTATACTAGTTGGTAAGTTCGGATACAATATTCATTTCATTTTTCTAGTTTTAACGTCAGGCTACAAAATCTTAAAAAATAAATGTACTTTAAACAATAACTTAGTACTTTAAGTGATTTGCAGTATATTATATGAATTATATGAATATATATAATTATATGAATATATTCAAAAATTCTTAGTAGATTATTTTAAAAATTATTCAATTTTTTTTCTTTTTATGTTTTTCGAAGAATAATTATGAATGCATTTAGATTAGTGTATTGTAGGCACATTAAATTACCAGTATTTCATTATAAGCCGTTCAAAACATACAAAGTATTGTAATAGTTTTATGACAATAAGAAATGCTTTCTTCTTGATATTAATAAAAATATTGTAAGTATTATAATACTATACTTTTATAATGTTTATGAAACATAAAATATCACGCCTATTTAAGGTCATCTATCAAACCGGACCAAAGTCCGCTGATGAAGATGTTAATGAGTGAGTTTGACTACTATACACCGAAGATAATCGACAATGCATTAGATAAAATACCATTTATATCGACTGAGGAATTAAGAAACAGAGTCAAAAAGGTAAATACTAAAATAGAATCACGGAGGGCCTATGTTTCGTCCAAAACCTTTGACATTATCATTTTTACCGTGGAAAAGGCATTCATGTTAATTACTATGTGTACCGGTAAAGATTCTTTTGATTAAGTATTACGTATAAATTAGCAAATTCACTATATATGAAATGAAGCACTTGAACACAGCATAACACCTTCACCTCCTGCGGTCATATTCTTTCTATAGGCAAGCTAAAGCAAATACATTATAATTATCGCTATATTGTTCTTTTTATGTAGTAAATTATATTTTTAATTTATTTATCATGTGTACAAAATATTCAAATTTAACCAATATAACATAGTAGGCATTGAAAAAACCACAAACCTTTGCCGACAACGCTACGATCAGAATCGTTCATCAAGGCTATAAGCTAACGCAGAGCACAAAAAATATATTAATTTTCCATACGAAACAAAAGTTAACTAGCATAATATCTTCAAACAAGTTATTGAAGAAATATTTCTTTTCATTGTACGTATTGTTTGTTCGTGTCGTGCGTAATCGTGCATGTGCAACAACTCTAGTGAATACAGGATAGTCAATTTTTTTTTTATTATTATCGTATATAAATGTTATTGGTAAAATAATCGTAATTTAATGTAATGAAAGAAAGGAAATACTTTGTAGATACTGGAAATAAAATCAACAATGTAGTACTAGAACATCCGAGAGCGTGTCGTGATTTAGGTAAAGGGTGTCTGGCGGCAGATTTATATTTTAAAAAACGAATATCTCAATAAGTTATAAACAGTGCGGGGGGAAGGTGGTGTCATTAGAATCACCGATCGTGCGGATTTTTCAGTCATGATGTCGCAGTGGTCGGGTGAGGATCGCGCGTTCGCTATTGAAGCATTTTTCAAGAGTAACGATTCTTACGTACTCGCTCGCCGACAGTTTTGTTCACATTTCAATATTCGACGGATAGGCGATGGGCCGAGTGTGAATTTAATTCTTTCGTGGGTGGAGAGGTTCCGCGCAACTGCTTCGGCTATGAACACACCACAGTCAGGACCTAGTCGATCGTCAAGGACCCTCGAAAACATTGAATTGGTTGAACGCAGTTTACGTGAAAATGCACGATTTTCGATACGGAAAAGTGCAGCTTCACTGGGACTTCCAAGAGCAATTGTGCATGAAATTTTGAAAAAAGATATGAAGTTTCATCCTTTTAAAATTCAAATAATTCAAGAATTGAAAAAAAATGACTTTGCGTCACGCAAATTTTTTTGTGAAACCATGTTGGAGCGTTTTCGCACTGTGAATTCCATTTTTTGGAGCGACGAGGCTCATTTTCATTTAAACGGACACGTAAACAAGCAAAATTGCCGTTACTGGGCTCTAAGAACTCGCAATCCTCGACTGAAGCACCAAAAACCATTACATTGCCCAAGGGTAACTGTTTGGTGCGCTTTATCCACGAATGGGATAATCGGACCATTTTTTTTTTGAAAATGCACGGGGCCAAACGACGAATGTCAATGGTGAGAATTATCGGCTCATGATTTCGAATTTCTTTTTGCCGAACCTGCGAGCTCATTCATCATTCTCATCACACACGTGGTTTCAACAGGATGCGGTACAGGTGCGACCGCACACACAGCCAGAGCTTCGACGGATTTGTTGCGAGAAAATCTCCCTCAAAAACTGATTAGTCGCTTTGGGGACATCCCGTGGCCACCGAGGTCACCCGACCTAACTCCAATGGATTTTTTTTTTGGGCTACCTCAAAGAGAGAGTTTACGTCAACAATCCGCGAACTGTTGTGGACTTAAAAGAAAATATTCGGCGAGAAATCAGCGCAATTGAACCAAGTTTACTGCAGCGTGTGGCACGGAATACGAGGCTCCGTTTCGAACAGTGTGTGCAACAGGATGGAAGACATTTGGATGACATTATCTTTAAAAACTAAAATCCGCATTTGTACTCTATCTTTTAATACTTTTAGTAAAATAATATGTCAAACATATTATTTTTTATTTAAATTTGAAAACATAAATGTGCCACCAGACACCCTGTACAAACCATCGCGTAATATTATTATATTCTCTTATAACAATTATTTATTAAATGTATTGACTATTTAATCTATTTTATGTTAAAAAAAGTGATTTTAAAATGTAGTCATCAGAATATTATACAATTGGAAGAAACCCAGTGCAAGGTGAATTTACGGTGTTTGCATACGAAGCATTGAATGACGGAAAAAAGGTTACGGACGAAGTAATACATCAACTAAAAATAATATTGGCGACTGTTGAAATAGTAAGTAATTGCTTTTATTAAAAAGTCAAATATTTTGCAGGCGATGTTTTTGTCTTTTTTAAACTTTAATTAGTATTTGTCTCAATAATAATGTAGTTTGCGCATGTAATACACATAACTAAATATTGTTTAAATGTTTCGTCGACAAATACAAAAATGATATCTTTTATAGACTTTACGAATGCTTCACTAAAATTAACGAATAAACAAAGTTTCACCAGAACATGACTAATTCATAAAGCATTGTTTTAAAATTATTATAAATATTTTAGATTCCGACAAATAATTTCTCAATATCCTTTATCTAGTATAGGCTAGTTTCTTTATGGTTATAATATTTGATTACCATTTTTTCATCATTCAGGAATACCAAAACGCTGATGTTTTTCTGCAGTTTATGTACGACCACATTATAATCTTTTACTTAGTAACCGATTTCAGTGTTAATTTAAAAAGAAACATATTCTTTTAACTTCTTACCGTATTTTGTGTTTAATATTTGGGTATAAAAACATTGTTAATTGCTTTATTGACGCAATGGCTAACTGCTTTAGTAATAAAGAGCTCGCGTTTCGATTCTCTTATCTGTGAAATTCATTAGTGGCTATTGTACATCTACCTTCATAATAGCATTAACTATGTTCTGAACATGGCCTCATAGGAGCTAAAGTATCGCGGCGAAAGCTTGTTTCACCGTCCAAAGTTATAATTCCACCTAATAGTATTAGAAATTAAGGTCAAATGTAATAAGCCTTTTTAACGATTTCACATCTTTTCATAATTTGTACGGATTTTTTTTTCTAATTTCTAGTGTTATATATTATATTTCACTTTCAGATCAATAGTTACTTTTTTATTTACGACGATTTGGAAGATGATGCTAAATTACGCTTTGGTAGAACCTGCTGGCACTTAGTAGACAATAATGGCGTCTTAGCATTTAACGACGCTTGTATTATGAGAAGCTTTGTTGATGAAATAGTGCGGCAGAATTTCAAGGGCGAATTATGTGAAAATATTCTTAAAATTTATCAAAAAGTAACTATAATCTTAATTTTACTTACTTTACCATTTTGAGTGCATTATTATTTAGGTAACAAGAGTAATGTTTTAACAGTTAAAACATTTTTTTCTTTCCTTGAGACCACTGTTCTCAACCACCTCATTGCTGTATTTTTACGTTTATCAGTTGCATTACCTGATAGTTACAAAATTAAATATAGTCAGCAGGTAATATATTACTTCAAAAGTTGAAACACACCGCTTTTGGAATAAGATCTATCCGTGCCTAATTTTGTTTTTGACAATCGTTTTTCTATTTTCACAGATATATTTCATGTGTTCCCTTGGACAATATGTACAAGCAACTGTATCCAGGTCCAAAAACTACGATAATTTTACAAATAAAACCTACGAAATAATAAACAGACTCAAATCGGCAACTTACTCAGTTCAGATGCCAATTTTCTTGGGATTAGCTCTTAATAATAAGCTAAATCAAGAATCTCAGAAAATTGTCGATGACGTAGCTATCGATATAGGCATTGTAGTTCAAGTTCACGTAAGTTATCCCATTATTTATTTTTGATCAGAATTCAGGATTCTTGTCATGTATTCTATAAGTAGGCTTCTCTTTTGCTACGTCTCATAGTTTGGGTTAGATGTTCATGTTTCTAAAACTGACGAGTTATTATAATTTTATGTTTAGATAGCACTCTTAGAACCGAAACTAAACAGAATAAAGAAGAGCTAACTAATGATACCCATCACAATCCTTTATCTAAGTTTTTGCAGCTAAAAAAAATATTTTCAAATATTTGAAACACGATGAAAACGTATGATTTTATATATGCTGTAACACTGATAGAAATTTCTGTGTAGGTTTTTCTAAAGGTCTATGTAAAAATTATTAGTGAAAAAAATATGTTATCTATATAACAAACAAGATGTTGATTGTTAATGAATGAAGGGTAATGTTCAGTAGTGGACATCAATGGGTCCATGATGATATTAATGAAGCATAGATATGATAATTACAGATGGAGTATCCTAAGATGATATTCAATAAATTTTAAATTTTAGTTAAAAGTGAGACGCAACAAATGCATAAATTTTATGTTCTATTATTTTAAATTTCAGAATGACTTGTTAGACTATTACCACACTAAAGGAATAGCTAAAGGTAAAACTGGCAACGACATACAAGAAGGCAACTGTTCGTGGATAGCAATAGCGATTTTAGAAAGATGTAATCCGGAGCAACGGCGGATCTTCAACGAAAACTATAGCAGTTGGGATCCGGAGAAAGTGAAGCGTATTCATCAGTTATACGATGAGATAAATGTAGAGCAGATTTATGAACAAGAGAAAAAGAGACGGATCGATCAATTTAAAAAAAAGGTTAACGCTTTACCTGAAAATTGTACCCCTTCTGCTGAGTTCTTTAAAAGTTTTTATAGTTTATTTAACTCCTACAGCGAAGACACTAAAAACCTGATGTACGACAAACTGTAAAAAATTGTCAATAATGAATAAAACTAAATTATTTGTACGTTGGTTTCAACTATATAATAATTGATTTAGTTTGTATATTCTATGTCGTTATAGAAAAATCTATTACAAACAATTTAGTTAACATACATACTGACATGCAAAGGTGAAAGGAAAAATACATAAGCAGACTTATCTTTTATAAATAACTTTTGTTCAATTTGGAAATAAAGTGTTAAAATAATTATGGAAAATGAAGAACTTATTTTTTATATTGGTATTTTTTGTCCGTACAGTCAGTACGAATGGCCATAAAATGTTAAACCATTATTTGTATTAAAGTAACAGTAATAAAACAAAATCAGTAATTATTTTTATAGTTAACGACACAGCGGCTACGCAACATTGTCGACAGTCTTATGCATCCCCATACCCTTTTAAGTTTTATTGTTCAAACTGTACAGACAAAACCACACAACTATCGTATAATGTCTCCGAAAGCACGTCCAAATATTTCAGATATGTAAAACTCTTGATTAAAGAACTGTTAGTACATTTCGGTGAGCTGTAAAAGGATAAAATGGCTTACCCTTACTATTTGGTTGGAGAAAAAGTTTCTTCGCATTATTTAAGAAAATTTAAAACATATTTTAATATAGTTTATTTATATTTAACTAAGGTATGTAGGTACCATTTTGTTTGATAACTTTTTGCCACCTTTAAGGTACGGAAATGATCCCTATTACTATAGAAATTTTGGGACTTCTGATCAAAATACCGCGACAAGTGGTTTTGGCAGTCCTCTCGTGATGTTAATTTGACACTGCCCTAAGAATTCTGAAGAGACCGAAACAGGTGGACATCTGAAGGTGCAAGGTGGTAGTCAGGACTATACGGCGGATGCATTAACATCTCCCAGCCAAACTCTCAAATTTTGCTGAGTGGCTAAAGATGTGTGAGGTCTAGCATTGTCATAATGAAAATCCACAATCCTTCTGTTGATTAATTGCGGCCGCTTTCTCTGAACTTTTTGCTTTAATCTCAACAGTTGTTCGCAGTAGAGTTCAGAATCGATGGTCCTGCCTGGTGGTAACAGCTCATAATGAATAATGCCCTTCCAATCCCACACAGCATCACCTTGTTGCGAGTTAACCCGGGTTTCGTCAAAGTCTGACCGGCAGATGCCTGGCCGGCTTTTGACCACGACCTTTTTCGCACATTCTTGTTGTACATGATCCACTTTTCATCACCAGTTATCAGCTTCTTCAAAAATGGTTCGGTTTCATAACGTCGTAATAAAGAATCACAAACAAAAGTACACGGTTCATTATTAGGTTTCTTTCAGTAAGCTCGTGCGGCACCCAAATATCGAGCTTTTTTATGTACCCAGTTTTTAATAAATGCGCCAAAACTGTTTTGTGGTTAATTCCTAGTTCTTCAGCTACCTCGTAAACACTGATATGCCGATCTTGATCTAATTTTTCAAAAATGGCATCCATTTTATCTGTAATAGGGCGACTAGAGCGATGCATTTTTAACATCAAAATGTCCGGATTGAAAACGCTTAAACTAAATTTGTGTTACTCTCACAAACTCACTCATCTTCACTCATCTTGACAGAACTAAAAACAAACGAAAATCGCACATTTTCCTAATTTGAATTTGAAATTATGTTCTTTAAAATTTAAACTTTCAATAAGATCAAAACCAGCCAGATACAAATAGCTTTTATTACAAGTCAATACATACTATAATGCGAAAAACTTTTTCCCCCAATATATTATAACAAACACTGATTGAACTGTACAGTAATCTTTGAATAAATATTAGTTTGACAAATATCTCCCTTCCGCCTTTTTGTCTTTTGAATTTCGCGGCTATGTACAAAGCGCTACAGAGCTCGTATCTGGCAATACTATACATAATTTGAAAGGTCTTGACATAACCTACAAAACGACGCTATGCATAATTAGTTTGGATATTGCGTTCAACAGTTATAGACGTGTAAACATGGAGTTCACTAACGCCGAAATTCGCGCTATTTTAAAGTTTTCCTTCGTTAAAGGCAAATCCGCTAGAGAAACGTTCCGTGAGATTAATGGTGTTTTGGGGGATGGTACTCTATCACTTCGAACCGCGGAGGAATGGTTTCGACGATTCAGAGCCGGTGAAAACGACACCATGGATAAGCCAGTCGGCGGAAGACCTGTGACGACAAATACCGATCAAATCATGGACTACATCGAGTTAGACCGGCATGTGGCATCTCGTGACATCGCCCAGGAGATGCGAGTTAGTCACCAAACCATTTTAAACCATCCGCAGAAGGCTGGATACAAAAAAAAGCTTGATGTTTGGGTGCCGCATGATTTGACGCAAAAAAACCTTCTGGACCGAATCAACGCCTGCGATATGCTGCTGAAACGGAACGAACTCGACCCATTCTTGAAGCGGATGGTGACTGGCGACCAAAAATGGATCACATACGACAATATCAAGCGAAAACGGTCGTGGTCGAAGGCCGGTGAATCGTCCCAAACAGTGGCCAAGCCGGGATTGACGGCCAGGAAGGTTTTGCTGTGTGTTTGGTGGGATTGGAAGGGAATCATCCACTATGAGCTGTTCCCATATGGCCAGACGCTTAATTCTACCATCTACTGCGAACAACTGGACCGCTTGAAGCAGGCGATCGACCAGAAGCGTCCAGAATTGGCCAACAGGAAGGGTGTAGTGTTCCACCAGGACAACGCCAGACCACACACTTCGTTGATGACTCGTCAGAAGCTACGGGAGCTCGGATGGGAGGTTTTATCGCATCCACCATATAGCCCGGACATAGCGCCAAGTGATTACCACCTATTCCTGTCCATGGTGAATGCCCTTGGTGGTGTAAAGTTGAACTCAAAAGAGGCTTGTGAAAAGTGTCTGTCCGAGTTCTTCGCAAATAAGGAGGGGGGCTTCTACGAGGGAGGTATTATGAAGTTGCCGTCTAGATGGAAACAGATTATCGAACAACACGGCGCATATTTGAACTAAATCCGATCACTGTAACACTTTTTATAAAGCATTGAATAAAAAGCAAAAAAGCGGAAGGGAGATATTTGCCAAACTTATATTTGTAGTCTCTGTAAATTTCATAGATATTCAATAACACCATAGTACTGCATACTATCGTACGTTTGAAAGGCGCTATTGCTAGTAAAATTACTAAGGTAATAAGTTTTTAAAATTGTAATATTAAGATGTTAAGTCTTATTATCCCATGTCGATCGCTCGCGAAGCGAAGATCCTCGGTCGTCGCTTTTGTTTAAAATGTTTTAAAGCTCAATGTGGTACAGTGTATGTCATCCTAACTAACGCCACAATATTATCATCATCATCATTAATTGCAATTTTCAAACTAAAGTTTCAGGATCAGATTCAGAAAACTAGTTCGATTCTCAGTTATTCTTTTTAACTGATGGTATTTAAGCTCGATCTACATCTTTATGTCGTGAAATTATTTCGTCTGTTTTATACCACTTTCTCAGTTAGCTTGTTGCTCAAATGCAATTTGTGTGACTTAATTAGTAGATCAACCTAACGTTTCGATGCCATATCCGTGTACCGTGGATGAGTGAAATGATAATGACCAAAGTACACGCTGCAAAGGATTTATATTTTCTTAGTTGTGAATAACTTGCAATCTTAGTAAACGTGATATCTAATTGATTTAACAATATTAAATACTACATTAACCTTCACCATGAACGAAATGAATTCACTGAGATATAGATTACTTAAATATGTAACGAAGATACTCTCACCGCTTAGGAGGCATACAAGAGCATACATAACGAGTTTTTTCCATTTTTTTTGTGAGATATTACTCAGAATTAAACTATTGTTAGTTTTGATAGATTATCACTAATTACATTTGCACCGTGGAAAACTGCACCTTTATTTTAACTACAAAGTTAGCGGAACATAGGCCAGCAACGTATGCATAGTTGCTCAAACATTAACTTACATCTAACTTACTTACATCGGCTTACACTACGTAAATCTGCAATTGGTTTGATTTTTTGATAAATACCACATTATATCAACCCAGCAGCTTGGTTTTTGCCGTGGGAGGTCAACTGAAGATGCAGTCTCGTTTCTGGTAAATCGAGTTGCAAAATACATAAAAAAAGGTGAGCACTGCTTGGGCGTCTTTCTTGACCTGTCTAGAGCCTTTGACACTGTCTCAACCTGCTTACTCTTAAAAAAATTAGAAGCTGCGGACATAAGAGGTATTGCAGTCCACTGGTTTGAAACCTATCTGACGTACAGAAAACAGTGTATAAAAATAAGTCATTATACCAGCGCCGAGATAGAGGTAAATTATGGGATTTCACAGGGGAGTATACTTGGACCTACGCTATTTAATTTATATGTAAACGACATACTAGATCATAAGCTCCCTAACGCAGATATAGTAGCCTACGCTGATGAAACTGCAATTGTTTTCCATGACTCAACATGACTGATGAATGATGAATCACTGCAGAACAAGATATGTATAAAATAGCCAGGGCATTAAATAACAACATTTTGATATTGAACATCCAAAAAACAGCCTACTTAGCTTTCTCTGAATCAATCCGGTCAGCTCCGCTAGTCGCTGTCACTCTAAAAATACATAAATGCTCATCTGTTGACATCCCCTATCGCGACTGCAGCTGTAGTGAAATTGTGTGAGTAAAACAAATAAAATATCTCGGCGTGATCTTAAATGAAAACCTTACGGTTCGTAGCCATGTTTTAAATTTATCTTCTCGAGTGCGTAGTCTTATTTATACAATCAGGAGGATACGAGACACTGCGCCTCTGGACACCATGCGAATTGTTTGCTTCGCCCTATGTCAGTCGATAATCCAATACTGCAATGGTGTCTGGGGTTGTGCTGGAAAAACGGTATTTATAACTCTAGAAAATTTTCAGCGGGCTTTGATGGGCTTTGGTGGCGCTTACAAAACCGAGCAAGTACTCAACAGACGCCTTATACAAGGATTTCATAGTCTTAAGAGTGCGCCAGTTATACATCCTAAAAGCTACTCTAAAAGTATTATATATGACAATTAAAATCCGACAAGATTACAAAGATTTAACAGGTAAACGAACATTTCGATTACCCATGCAAATGGCCAAATCGGAATTTTACAAAAGGAGCCCACTGTATGCACGAAATCAAGTGTACAACAATGTTCAAAGAGAAATTGATATAAAATATAGATTCCTGTGCACCTGCAAGAATACACTACAGACTTGTTTATGCAAACTGAACTGCGAGGAAAGCGAAGAGCTTGTCAGATACCGTCTATAGCATTATAAGGTGTATTACATCCAAACACATGTACACACACGCACACTCGCGTACACCACATCACACACAAAACACACCCCAAACACTGACCCAATTTAATTTAGGAATTGATAATATATTATATAACGAGATTAACATGACGATCGCTGCTCCTTTTTATATATGTAAACAATATTTAACTGCTGATCAATTATAACCACTGTGATTATTTACTTTTCTTTGCGAAAACAAATTTTTGTTTATTTTTAAATTGTATACTTATAAAAGTCCCCTATAAATAGTAGTGAACTTGCGATTCAGGGTCCTGAGATACAAGCTTAGCTTCGTTCAAGACCCGCGGTTTCTCAGTGTATTAATAAGTGTAAATACTAATAATAATTTATTATGCCTTTGATAATCTCAATGATAACAAGTGATATGAAATCCTTGCGACAGTAAACATATTCCTACCAATGATGATTCGCGAAGCTATTGAAATTTAAAAGATCTTAACTTTAATAGAGAAGATGATTGGGTTATATCTCCAACTTGGGATCCTATTATTAATGTATTTATTCCATTACTACGACATTGTGACATCTATCACCTCAGATCCTACGTATTGCAAACCACTGATGTTGCAGAGCAGTAGAAACATTGGCATTTTAATTATGAAATAACTGTGATGAAATTCTTAAAATTTTATTTTAATAACATATTACAGTATACAACAATCTGACTCTGGCAGTGTTGCCTGGAATTCAAATTATTCATAATATTTACTTGAATGTCCGAAATGACATGTTCAAATTCAGGTTAGGAACGAATCATCAAAGTAGTCTATAAAGAAACCTTTTTATTAGTCTTGGAGTTTCATTAAATAAACTTAACGTACAGGCGTAATAGCATGTTAAAATAACCTAACATCATTATAATGAAATGAAATCGATGATGAACATTTAAACGAAAATTTAAAAAAAACGTTACAAAACTTAAAACGATTGATTTAATAAATGATCAAAACTTATTTATTACATGTCTTCTTCTTCTTCATCTTATTTCTTTCTTATGCTCATTCTTTTTCATTTAATGTATATAACTTTTAATAATTTTAAATACTTTCAGAAAAAACTTAGGCGACAGAATCGATTGTGGAGGGAGGTTGTGGACCTTTTTTAAATACCTTTCGAAACGGATAGCTTCTTCTTCCTTATATAGATTTTTCAAGTCTACGTCATCGTATAACTTCACGATACGTTCGATTTTCTGCGGATCCGAGCTGCCGTAGGAGTCTTTAAATATTTTCTTCTGTTCTTCATTGCATATCCGCAATGCCGTCACGGCAGGCCAGGTGCATATTCCATTCTGACAAGAATTGTAAGGAACTTCATCGCTATATGCCAGATATTCCGAAATATTATTCTGAAAAAAAAAATCATCATATGAGCTAACTACTTAGAGCTCGTTCACGTGAAGTGACATAGAATTAAGAGATGATAAATAGAATAGACGAATGCAACGGCTCTCATATTATTTAGAAAAAAAGCGATGGTTTTGTTAATTTGAAGATCTTGGATGGAAAGGAAGAAGATTTAAAAAGTAAATGGAGCGTGGATGTATAAAAGTTGAACTGCATTCAACCTCTATTTACTCCTGGAATTCAATCTGATACTCGTGTTACAAAGCAAACCGCCATTACATGCAGAAAAGCAGATAACTAAATCTACATAAAATAATCTATCATTGAAATCCCAGTCTATATTCACCTTGCATCTATAGACATTTTTAATAAATAATAAGAAAGAGGTTATTATTCCACAATTATGTTTTTTTTTCCTAGTTTCTTTCTATCGTTGTTATACTATGTACTATCAAATAAGATTCAGGAGTGACTTTTGTTTATTCCGATTTGATAAACTACGACAGCATTATGACATAGTCCCGTGTTTTTAGCGGTCTATGTTATCATGTTTCATTTGTTATGGTGACCGTATTAGGTACTCTTTGAAAAAGTAATGGTACGTTGAAAGCTATATTACATTCAACAAACGTGCATTTAGTACGTGTGACATATATTAAAGTGAACTTACATTGATTGATATCAGTACACTTAGATCATTGTACATATATTTTACTAGCCGCATGTTGTCTTCGGTCGCTTTGCCGCTCAAAATAAGCGATAACTTTAGAGAAACAGTAAAAGCACGGCAAGATGTTTTTAAGCTGACCATTTGCTCGTAATTCTCCGGAGTGAATTTATCAAAATCTTTGGAGTGAAGTAGCGAAAGATCCATAAATTGACCCATCTCAGTTTCTAAGTACATCTGTAGAGAATTATAAGAAATATTATAATCATTATTAGCATTTTCAGAAATCGGAGGTCCTCCTACCAGGTTATATATACAGATTCTCGTGTAGATGAACTATCCGTCCATTCTTAACATAATGCAAACAATATCTCCAAGGTTCGGTTTATTTTGTTACACAAACCCAAATTTCGTTATAGACGTAGTCATCCGTAGGAAGATCTTTTTTTAGTTTACGAAGTGAAGGTTTATGGTTTTCATCGTATTTAAGCTATGCAAAAATTTTATTGTAACTGTCATAATAATCGATAATTAATTTTGAAACGTTTCCAAAAGTTTATTAATATTTTTGCCTATAAATAAATGAAAGGAAATTTTTGCTGAATTGTTAACGATAGAGCGGCTTGTGTGTATAAAATAGTTTTAATACGCGATGAAGTTTTAAAAATAATGAAACCTCTTTTGTCGGGTTGCTGGCCGCCTCGGTCACTGACAGGGCGGCAGGACAGCGTGCGAACAGAACTTTTACGAAATTAAATACGACTCATCTTTTGTTTTTAACCTATTCTCGCGCTCAACCGACCACGGACCGTACTATCTATGCTGTTGTAAGTTGCAGCAATAACTTTAAAATTGATACATTCGTAAACAAAATGTCAACAATGATACAATGCCTAACCTCGTTTAAAGTATCCATTATTTGTGTGTACGTAGATTCCGGGAGATTTTGTTGCAGCATTTCATATGCAAATGTTCGTACGATGTGCGTGTCAATAAGAACCATATTACTCGAGTCAGGAAGGAGATGCCACGCAGCTTTACCAGCGCGTGTGCTAACGTTATACACGAAATCATCGTAGATTGTCAAGCCACTTTGGACCTATAACAATGAATCTTGTGATGATAAAAATCAAAATGAGTAAATTAGGAATATAATTTGAGTGCATGACCTTTTTTAAACAATTCTCTTAGATTTAAATTCCAACAGAACTTTATAAAATAGTAGTAGTGTATACATTATAAACACGAAATAAATTCACATTATAAATGCAGTAGTATATCATATGCATAAAGCTCTTCTAGTGAGAAATTCCAACATCTTAAAGATAAAGTGCATCGTCTCATAGACCTCAATTTATTTATCAATAATCAATAATTTCGTTCGTAGCTCCAGACTCCAACAGGTCCCACATTCGCTCAAAATAAATACAGAAATACTAGTTTTTTTTTTAAGTTTAAGTTATATACGTACCGCTTCTATAGCACATGCAATTGCGTAGGCCTGATGCAACTTTTCATTGGTAAAGTTTTCCGGTTGCTCCAGTAATGCATATGCAAATATCATGAATTCTCCTTGTGTGGGCAATTTGCAAACCGTGAAATATTCTAACATCTAAAATTAATGTTCAGAGAATGTTTTGTTTGATAGAAAATTCCGTGATTATTTATTAATTTGTTAATGCGCTTAAGTTGTAAATTTTACCTCTTCGACAAAGTAGGCTATCCTGAGAATGTTCTCAGGATAACCTACTTTGTGGCTTGTGTTTGTTATCTCTCCTATGTGGAGATATAACTAAAGAACAATCAATAAATTAAAAATATATGATAAGTATACATGTTTTTTTTTATTCAATTAAGTAACAAAACGAGCAGCATGTTCACCTGATGGTAGTGATACGCGTGTCCATATCAACGTGGCGCTAGTTAGGTCGGTATACACTGCACCTCATTGTGCTTGTCGCCTGAGACATAAGATGTTCAGTCTCGTTACCCCAGTAATTTAACTAGCTACAGCGCCGTTCAAACCGGTACACAGTAATGTTTAACTTCTTAATAACGGTATAGTACTGATTGGCGATAGAAATAGGCGTTGCGGTGGTACCAAGCTACACGTACCACCAGTAAAATGCTTTATGATGATGACTTTAATGTAGGTAGTTCTATAACCGACGTGTCATAGGCTCTTATATATTGAAGCAGTAATATCTCTGATTTTAAATGCAGTCTATCTCGTAAGTGTCTCGGTATTATATTAGTGTTCATATCTGTGTAAATATATTTATGTACACACATTACCTTTTTAAAAAAACTTCTTACTTCTGGAGGGTACTGATACTTGTAATTCGACATTGTTTTGTCTATGAGGTCAGGGTAAACATTTTTGAAGTCGTCGAGAAATTTCTTCGCCAATGCCGTTGGTCTCAATTGTTTAGGTGACCTAATAATGTATTTTGTATCACTAAACCTCAATTTCTCGGTCGTTATTAGAAGATGCAAAAATTATTATTTCTTTGCACATTTATGCATAAAATTCTATAAAACGTGTCTGAAATCTTAGCTTACCTAATTTTGGCAAATGGAACACTTATTCCAATATGGAATATCTTCCAGTATGCCGAGTGGTACAATAGTCGTCAGTAGTGACGATACACGTTGTAATTCACTATTTTCTCATAGTCTTAACATTAGAGATGTACTCTCATTGGATATCACGTGCTTCAAATTTGAACACAATAATGTGTTCATATACTGATTAGGCGAAGACATTCTTTAACATTTGGACAATAACACTAACACAACAGGACAACTAAGCTGAACCTAAAATAATATCTAACATAAATATTTATGTCCTTTTTGGTACCAAAGTGAACCTGAAATAGTTCTAAAACTTATTTCATATTACTATTTTTATTTGTTATTAATAGTATACTTTAAATTTGCTGCTATTATCAGTCAAGTCCTTATCAAAATCACCCTTTGTCGTAAGGAACATCAACCGAAAGTGCTGTAAGATAAAAGAATTTAACATATGTTCCCATAATTATGAAAGTGGTTAATCAGGATTTTGAAATTACTATACTATTTTACTAGTTATTTCACACAACATTGCTTTTAACTAAATTTATTCAATCTACAATAATATCTACGATATCGTCAAAAATTTTACTTCAGATTGTAGTTGTAATGTCAACATTATACGGAATTCATTTGTTCAGAAGTGTTAGTCCCCCGGGACCCCCCAGCTCTGCTTCCATTTCTACGGTCAAATAGTAGTGTGGAAACTTTACTGCAGCTAGATAAATTACTGGGGTAAAGTGACCCAATATGGTACGTCTCAAGGGGACGAGCGCAATGTGGTGCTGTAAATACCATCCTAACTAGCGCCACATTGTTATGGTCGTTTCACTTACCTTCTGGTGAACGTCCCGCTGGACTCGTCACTCCGTAGAAGTAAAAAAAAACTGTAATGGTTTAAGTCAAAAATTTAAAAATATGTAATCATGAAAATGGCGCGTGTCCTTTGGCAGGTGTCCGAACTACATAATAACTCGTTAAATAATAATAAAATAATATAAAAAAGGACCAACAAACCAGTATGTATGTTTTTTCTAAGCAATACAATTCAGTTTGTCTCTAATGGTTGACAGCAAAAAATTTATACATTTTCCCACTATGTGAACAAACAGCAGTTCAGGTAATATAATGACGATATACTTATTATGTGAGTATGTCAATTATAATTATGTGATATAAAAATTAATCAAATTTATATAAAACTTCTTTAGATGTTTCTCGATTTCACATTTTGGATCTATTCCTTTTGTAGAGGTTATAGTTTTCTCTTTGGAGAGAGATTTCAATGATCAATGATCAAATATCAAATTACTTTCGTTATACACCACCACCACCACCACTAGAGCAGTAACGGAAGAAAAACACATAGATATTTTATTATATATATATACATACAAGAACATTTTAAGAGAGTTAAAAACAACAAAGAACATAAATGTTCATAATTTATTTCATAAAAGTTATTGTTTGAAATAAACCTCATAGTTCTTTTTTGCTTGAAGTAATTTATAGAGCATTGTTCTAAGCCAATACAAGCTATAAAAACAACACTTTCGTGTGAAATTCGTAAAAAATTTCATATATAGAAACAAATTATTATCTTTTATTTATCACAAAGGCAATTCATTAAATATTTCGCTACAAGAAAATATCTGTTAAATCACTTTTATGAATATGGGCACATATGTATGTGCTTTGCTATATTTGTACGGAAAGTATATAAAAATTAATTTTAGTTGATACAAATTAGTTAAAAGTACACATTCACGATATATTGTTAACAAAAATAAAGGATTAATAGCTTAATATTTTGCACTTACCAGCTAGAAAAACTCCGCGATAATTTCAATAAAAGATTGTAACTCATGTTAACAGCTTCTGAACAAAAACAAAGTTGCAAATTATAAGACTGTTCATGCTTTTATACATTTATGACTCGTGAATAACATCATATAATAATTTGTCAAATATCTCCCTTCCGCCTTTTGTCTTTTGAATTTCGCGGCTATGTACAAAGCGCTACAGAGCTCGTATCTGGCAATACTATACATAATTTGAAAGGTCTTGACATAACCTACAAAACGACGCTATGCATAATTAGTTTGGATATTGCGTTCAACAGTTATAGACGTGTAAACATGGAGTTCACTAACGCCGAAATTCGCGCTATTTTAAAGTTTTCCTTCGTTAAAGGCAAATCCGCTAGAGAAACGTTCCGTGAGATTAATGGTGTTTTGGGGGATGGTACTCTATCACTTCGAACCGCGGAGGAATGGTTTCGACGATTCAGAGCCGGTGAAAACGACACCATGGATAAGCCAGCCGGCGGAAGACCTGTGACGACAAATACCGATCAAATCATGGACTACATCGAGTTAGACCGGCATGTGGCATCTCGTGACATCGCCCAGGAGATGGGAGTTAGTCACCAAACCATTTTAAACCATCTGTAGAAGGCTGGATACAAAAATAAGCTTGATGTTTGGGTGCCGCATGATTTGACGCAAAAAAATCTTCTGGACCGAATCAACGCCTGCGATATGCTGCTGAAACGGAACGAACTCGACCCATTCTTGAAGCGGATGGTGTCTAGCGACGAAAAATGGATCGCATACGACAATATCAAGCGAAAACGGTTGTGGTCGAAGGCCGGTGAATCGTCCCAAACAGTGGCCAAGCCGGGATTGACGGCCAGGAAGGTTTTGCTGTGTGTTTGGTGGGATTGGAAGGGAATCATCCACTATGAGCTGCTCCCATATGGCCAGACGCTTAATTCTACCATCTACTGCGAACAACTAGACCGCTTGAAGCAGGCGATCGACCAGAAGCGTCCAGAATTGGCCAACAGGAAGGTAGTAGATCAACCTGAATTTTATCACTTATTGAGAATTAGAAATAAAATATCATTTAAAAATCCGACTTTTCTTGATAATTATAAATACAAAATAGTTTCAACCACATAGTTAAACCGATAAATGATCAAGTTACTATAAGGAGTTTAAAATATTATTTTTGGTTACGGCATATATAAATACGGTTATTTAAAAAAAATAAATGATGCAGGTGAGGGTAGTATAGTATTATATTACTGGAATCATTGATCGTGCGGATTTATCAGTCACGATGTCGCTGTGGTCCGGTGAGCATCGCGCGTCCACTAAGCGTTTTTCAAGAACAACGATACTGTCGTCGTCGCTCCTCTTCAGTTCTATTCTCACTTCGATGTCCGAAGATTAAGTGATGCACCAAGGATAAATTTTATTCGTTCTTTGATTTTGAAACAAGATTTGAGGTTCTATTCTTTCAAAATCAAAATCGTACAACAAATGAAAGAAAATTACTGTGTTTAACGTAATAATTTTTGATTTTAATTTGGTTTTATTGAGCGTTTTCGCACTGCCAATTCCACTGTTTAGAACAAGGCTCATTTGATTTTAAATGAGCGCACGGTTAGCAAGCATGTTCTATTACTGATTTCTAAGAACACGAAGCCCCTCGACTGAAACACCAAATCCCACCCTTTGTTTGTGTGCTGTGTCTATGAATGGGATTATTAAACCAATTTTTTGAAACGCCGTATGTTAATAGTGAGGCGTATGGGCGCATGATTACGGATTTCTTATTGCCTAACCTACAAGCTACTTCATCATTCTCATCACACACGTGCATCCAATAGAATGGAGTTACGTTTAGATCTTCGATGAATTTGCTTCGAGTAGCTTGTCCTCACAAATTGATTAGTCGCTTTGTGGATATTCCGTAGCCACCAAGGGCACTCGAACCCAATGTTTTTTTTCTGGGGCTAACAAAGAAAGAGTTTACAATAACAATCCGCGAAATGTTATGGACTGAAAACAAAATATTCATAATGAAATCAGATGAATTTAATCGAAACTACTACGAGGTGTAGCGCGAAATTCGATAGCTCCGTTTCGATTAGTGCAAAAATTCGATGGAAAACAATTTGATAGCATAATTTTAAAAAGTGAAATTCACATATAGACTCTATTCATGAACACACCTTTATTAAAACTATAAGTGAAATAGATTTTTTTTAATAAATTTTAAATACATCAATCTGCTATCAATCATTCTTTATAAAATATAAGGTTGGAAAATATCTCCCTTCCGCTTTTTTGCTCTTTATTCAGTGCTTTATAAAAAGTGTTACAGTGATCGGATTTAGTTCAAATATGCGCCGTTTTGTTCGATAATCTGTATCCATCTAGACGGCAACTTCATAATACCTCCCTCGTAGAAGCCCCCCTCCTTATTTGCGAAGAACTCGGACAGCCACTTTTCATAAGCCTCTTTTGAGTTCAACTTTACACCACCAAGGGCGTTCACCATGGACAGGAACAGGTGGTAATCACTTGGCGCTATGTCCGGGCTATATGGTGGATGCGATAAAACCTCCCATCCGAGCTCCCGTAGCTTCTGACGAGTCATCAACGAAGTGTGTGGTCTGGCGTTGTCCTGGTGGAACACTACACCCTTCCTGTTGGCCAATTCTGGACGCTTCTGGTCGATCGCCTGCTTCAAGCGGTCCAGTTGTTCGCAGTAGATGGTAGAATTAAGCGTCTGGCCATATGGGAGCAGCTCATAGTGGATGATTCCCTTCCAATCCCACCAAACACACAGCAAAACCTTCCTGGCCGTCAATCCCGGCTTGGCCACTGTTTGGGACGATTCACCGGCCTTCGACCACGACCGTTTTCACTTGATATTGTCGTATGTGATCCATTTATGGTCGCCGGTCACCATCCGCTTCAAGAATGGGTCGAGTTCGTTCCGTTTCAGCAGCATATCGCAGGCGTTGATTCGGTCCAGAAGGTTTTTTTGCGTCAAATCATGCGGCACCCAAACATCAAGCTTTTTTTTGTATCCAGCCTTCTGCAGATGGTTTAAAATGGTTTGGTGACTAACTCCCATCTCCTGGGCGATGTCACGAGATGCCACATGCCGGTCTAACTCGATGTAGTCCATGATTTGATCGGTATTTGTCGTCACAGGTCTTCCGCCGGCTGGCTTATCCATGGTGTCGTTTTCACCGGCTCTGAATCGTCGAAACCATTCCTCCGCGGTTCGAAGTGATAGAGTACCATCGCCCAAAACACCATTAATCTCACGGAACGTTTCTCTAGCGGATTTGCCTTTAACGAAGGAAAACTTTAAAATAGCGCAAATTCGGCGTTAGTGAACTCGCATGTTTACACGTCTATAACTGTTGAACGCAATATCCAAACTAATTATGGATAGCGTCGTTTTGTAGGTTATGTCAAGACCTTTCAAATTATGTATAGTATTGCCAGATACGAGCTCTGTAGCGCTTTGTACATAGCCGCGAAATTCAAAAGACAAAAAGGCGGAAGGGAGATATTTTCCAACCTATTATTAATTTTACTACTTACAAGTTATTCCAACCCAAATTGAGTCTTGGCCTCAGATACAAGAGATCCACGGAGTACGGCCGGCCTAAACCTCGCGGCGTATGTAGAGCGTTCTCCGGGTAGCGGATAGGGGAAATGTCGGTAGTACAGCTTTTTTTTTCTTTTTTTTTTTCGGGTGGATAATCTTCGAAAAGATACTCTGCCTTCTGGGGGGAAGTCAGAGTTATGTGGCGATTTTTACCCACTAAAAACCCCTCGGTTGTCACCTTCGGCGTTTGGCGAGGTCACGGAATCTCCGTTCGGAACACAACCGCGGCCTCGCTAACGCTATGCTGGGATAGCCCGTCCCGGGGACTGCTTAGACCCTACCAGCCTCGTGAGTATTACTTCAATGGCCGGAGACCACGTCCAGCCATTGTCCTTATCAGGGTCGTTTAGAACGCGATGAGAACCCCCATACTGATGGCCAACAATCCCAAAGGCCACATTATGATAGGGGAGCACCATTCACCGGTGCGACGTGTTGACGCCTGGTAGCGTCACGACGGTTTCGCCTCCGAGCGGGATCTGTCCTCTCTCTATCTCGCACAGCAGCCTCCTTTTGTACCTTTACAGTTTCACAAAAGTAAGCTACGGCCCTCCATGTAACATCTCCTCCCAGCATCGCCGACACGATTGCTGGCAAGGAGAGGTTCCGTCCGATCCGCTTTATTAGGATCCGCCCCTCCGGTTCCCACGCCGGGCAAATCGCGAGCGTGTGCGATGCGGAATCCTGCTCTCTTCCTCCGCAGTGAAAGCAGTTCGCCGTCGCTTCTCGTCCAATATTACACAGATAATCACTGAAACACCCGTGCCCGGTAAGTCTGTAAGTGAGACTTCCTCCGCGTCGTTGCATCCAATCGCGTTTTCCACAACGCGTTTGCGCGCATACCTCTCCTCAGAGAGTTTAGTGCGCCATGCTGCAAGAGCCCTGCGTCGTTCCTGCCGTCGAGCCGTCTTGAGTTCTTCGTCTGGCTCACTCCCACCGCTCTGGCGGATGGCGCGGATGCGGTTGTATACCCTCGCATCCTTATCCGCCAGAATAGTCCGTAGTGCAACTTAGCTAAGGTAACCGGCTAAGCCCGATGGGCTCGTTGAACAAAATAGTGTGTGGTACTCTAGCGACATGGAGTTTGTGCAGCTGGCTGACACCTCCGCCCATGTAAAAAAACTCGTGTTACGATTCCAACAAATCTTACTACTGTACATGAAGTATAAAAAATCAACATAGTTATTAAAATATAGTTTTTAATTATAACGTGTGAACAAAATTTTTGCTGTTATTATAAATTACAAGCATTGTTAATATAATACACGTGTATCGCTGCAAAATGGTTTATTCCCTGTAGTGATAATGATGATGAGCCATTTACTGCCGCTTTTCTCTAGTTAGTCTACTTCACAGGCAATCTTTCTCGTGGTCTAGTAGCCTTAACGTTTCCTTGGATCATTTGGCGCTCAATAGCCACATCACCTCAGCGGCGTATGTAACCAAAAAAAGTAAGGCAACGAGAAAATACCAAAGATAATAAACGCTGCTTGATGCAGAGTTCTCGAAATATAGACTCGTTAGAATTAAATTAGGACCCCGATACTCCGAACCTTCTCCTCCAGCACTACATGTCCAGAGCGTCTGTTTTTTTATTTCTTTATGCACACAGAAATTGCAAAAATATGACACACATAGAAATTAGTGTAATGGCCCTACTTATTACATTATGGAATCTCTTTCAGTAGGCCTGTGGTGCACTCTGATAATACTATGGAACAAAAATAATAACCAAAATCTAGAATCGCTTATAAGTGAAAAGAGAAAAAAAAAACAAATTTACAGGCAATAGGATAGCGCAAAGTAATGCTCTTTACTCGCTTTTTAAATAATGCCACTGTCATATCGCCGGAAGAAGTACATTTTGTAACGAGATACATTAATTTATAAAAATAAATTAATGATTCTAAAAAAATATATCAAGTATTAAATAGCTCAAATAAAATTTATTGAAATTTATAAAGAAGAAAATATAATTCAATGAAAGTTAAAGAATGAAATAGATGTTTCTAAAATATAAAACTATACAAAAATATATTTAAAATTATTTTAAACAAACTTTATTTTATGTCTAAAATACGATTATATATAAAGAAGTTAAATATGGGAAAAGAATTCATTATAATAAATAAAAAAATTAAAGTACAAAATTTGGGTGTTCGTAAAACGTCCAAAGGACGTAATTAGGACCAGTTCGTGTATCAGCCGGCCGTATAGGCGAGCGAGCGCGGCGGAGACGCATACTCACGCTCCTACGTACACATGGGGCGGCCGAGCGGCGGCCGTACGGACATGTACTGCGTACATGTCGAATGTAAAAATTTGCTTCGTGCGAATTGATTGAACTATTGATTGGAGATTATTACTGACCTCCAATACATATTAAAATGAAGTATAGGAATGGTGTACTGTATACTGATTGAAATGCTAAAAAATAAAAATACAATTATGATTGTATGGTGAAATATTATGAAAGTATAAAAGTGTGAGTCTCTTGTGATGAGTTATAAAAGATATATCGGTTCGAATTCCGGAAAAATATGAGAATGCAAATAATAATGTATTATGATATAATATAATAAAGTAAGAGTGTGAAGGTCCTTAAAAATAAAATTTATAAAGTATATGGATTTGAAACCGTGTAAAATGGTGAATGACAAAATTAACATATAACATCATGTTGGTGGAGAAGGTGAGATACCAGCCGGGTGTAGTTGGTGGTTATTTAAGTAACTACTTGATTATACTCCGGTTCGGGAAGAGTGTTAGATAACGCTTCGGTGATATCGAAATACTCAGAACCATGTCTTAGGGCTTCGGCTCTATGATACGTCGTGTTTAATAATATTTGTTTATTCCAAAGTCAACTCGAACTGTGTCGATGCATTATGAGGTAGCGGAAGCGGACGCGAGCTATTGCCTCGATGCTTATCAAACATTGATATTACGTCTTGTCATAGCGTGACGTTTGCACCGTTACTGAATTAATGCGTCTTACAGATGCGGTTGGCTGAGGAGTTTTGCAAGATATTGATGTCTGCTGTGATATCTTGTGCGCCTTTCATGATGATGTGCGCCGATGATAGTCGATTGCATGTCTGTCGCAGTTGAGTGATACGACGTCTTCGACGATCTCTGGGTTAAATGTCACTTTTGAAGGTTGCGCCTTGCGTTATGGTTTGACACTTTATCTGATTAGATTTTTCCAAGTCGGGTCCCTTGATGACGGGGCTGCAGACTGTCTGCCCTCCCTATTTTATGAAATTTGCAAATAAAGGCCTAAATAGCTCCCCATCTTTTAAAATATGTGGCGAGTTGTCGGTGGGCGAGACAAACTTGATCAAAACAGCATTTTACTCAACGATAAAGATTCTATGCGTGATGGCTCATAATAAAAATATTATTTATTGGCTATATCCACTATAGTGGTTAGGGGAGTTATGCATTTCCTTCATGAATGGTGATAGCTTGTGGGAGTACAATCTCTCAAGGCTGCGATGTAATCGCTTGGCCATTCTATGAGGTGAGCCATGAGCTCTCGAATGCACTCCGCGGATTGCGCTCCGTGCTGACTGCGTAGTAGGTGGTGATGTCAATTCCAACATTTTACAATGTGTCTACAAGTGCACCTTGTTAGTGAAGGTGGTGGCTCGTACAAAGGACTAACCTTTGGGTCAGAGTACCCTTTATATCTATTATGTGTCCTGGAATGTGCGCTGACCATACACTATATAACTGATTACGGTTGTGTCTTGTGAGATGCCTACTCACATTGCCATGCGCAATTTGATCACAGTTTGTGCTTACGCACTAACAATGAACCGAGTGCTCTTCTACTGGTTCGCCAGTAAACCTTGCTGTGGACTGCGGTCCGAGGCCAATTAAACGCTCTCTGTTTCGGAGGGGGCGCAGTATTTGGTTGGCGCTCACCGCATACGGCGGGGTTTGTTTACTGGAACCGTATGCCATCCCCACATTTTTTTTTTTAAAGGTGAGGATGCGAACTTAAACACTTGTGTCGGGGTCTTAAGAATTAATAATTATTGTAAACCCGTAACAATATGTGGAGCCCTTTACAAGCGTGAAGGGATTGTAAATAAGGAAATAAACCACACAAACGGCATCAGACTATCTTAACAAATGTTCATCCTTCTATATAAACCTAAAAGAACTAAATATTACTATAAACACAACATAGAACAAGGTCTTACTTGACAAAATCACAAATTAATATAAATAATTAATGGCCAAAACATAAACATTAATCATACTACAAAGAATAGTATGTATCATCCTGGTCACGTAAAATATGATTATCTGAGTACTAAATATTGTTTTAAAAATCTTTAAAACTTATTATATTTAAGAAAAAGGGATAAAAGTTACAATTTCCAGAATCTAACTGCGTGTATAGCGAAAGAGTGAATATGATTCGGATCAATGGGAGGGAAATTTGAGAAGAGTTCTTTTTTTTCTTTATTTTACAGAGCTTCATCGCTGATGCGATGATGTCGCTCTCATAGTAAATACAAATATAATTTATGTCTAATTAATCACAAACACGCCTTAGAACTATTTTGTCAAGTTGTTTGGCTTCATTGGACATTGGTTTGGTCAGAATTGTATTAACTCTACCAATTTGAAGCTAAACACTAGAATCGCAAGCGTCTCTATAAGCTTAATTTTTCGAGAACATCATCAATTCTATTGCAGTCAAAGCACAACGGTGAAGCCACCTTGCTCATAAAATAGGTAAACATATATGCACATGGCCGGCGCGCAGTCTCAACGCGATTTTAGTGTTTTGTCGACTTAATACACAGTTCGTAATCCATGGTGAAAGTAAAGGATGTGTCTGATGTCTGTCAGCCACTGAATTGTTCTATACCATATTCCTTTCTCTCTGGATCGTAAGTCAAAGGATTCACTCCAGCCTTTGTAAGAAAATAATTTTTTGTCTTATTTTATTCGCGAAAAGAGGGTAATATATCTATAGGCACACCTTTACTGGTGGCAGATTTTGCATATAAATATACTATTTCATTGCCTAAAATATTGACATGAGATGGGATCCAATGCAAAATTACCGTTATGGATTCTGCTTGTAATTCTAATAATAATTCTAAGATTGTGTACGCTGTCGGTAATCCTCGAAAAGTCGAGGTACAGGAGCCACGTGTTGTAGAGAGCTTTTGGAATCTGACAAAATAACAAATTTATCATAATTGTGATTGAATATATGCCTACACCTAAATGATCTAGTATATTCAACATATAAACAATATTCACATTGTTATAAATGTTCACGCAAATTCACATATGTAATTATTTAATTTTACAGGAATTATTATTACCCTACTATTTGAAATATAAATAGTTCAGATTACCGACATCCTTATTCAATAGGGTTATGCGTCTACGCTTTTCCAGTCAGATAGGCACAGATAAGTCAGGAAGTTATACAGACTACACTGTTGGTGGCCATTTCAGAATACTTAAATCAGTTCCCTCCAACATTAACCAGTGAGCTCATCTGTATGAATTCGGTACAGTAAAATTTAAATAATTATTATGTACTTTGGTTATTTAATTAGATTTATTACTCTGTATACAATATAATCTATTGTTGCATATATATATAATCTAATATCTTAACTTACAGGATATTTCTTGTCTATTATTTATTGCGGTCCATTTATCATATGAATGTTTAGTTTTATTATATATATATATTTAAACAAGAATGTATTTGTGTAGATAAAAAAGTTTACCTTAGAAAACTGTCTTCTTATGTACTGTCCTCCGCTGTGTAGCTAATTACTAATTTAACTTAATCACAAGACGAAAGGCGTCTTATATAGCTTTCCTTTTATAGCCTTGAAGCCACTGTCGTTATTTTCCATGTTTGTGATGGCAGTGTACAAGTTCTCATTTTAAAGTTAAATTCCTGCCCATGTATTTTATAACTAAAACGTAACTTTAAATTTTAGTGGTAGCCAACGTTACGAACCATATAAACGGCATTGATTTTATTATACCTATTATTTCAATTAATCAGTGAACGTTAGAAATCATCGTTTAATTGAGAATACAACGTTTTTACAGGCTAATGCGAGGCCTGCCGCGACAGCATATAAAAATTTCGATGTGTCACATAAAAACGATCAGTTTCCCGAGGTCACGCGACCCTCCGGTGAAGCCTACTGAGCGAAAAGTTAAAGTTAAGTTAAAGTTAATCATCAGACACTCCTTTATATATGGACTACACTAGGACCGCCTGTGTAAAGTCAGTCGCGCAGTCTCGGGCTCGATATATGAAATTGAGATATTGTTCGTAGGTTAAACAGTCCATGAGCAGCATCACTGCAACTATTTCCGAAAAAAGATGGTACAGATAGATCGTGCGGTAATTATTGAGTAGAATCCTGAGCTCAAGAAGTTATACAAGGATAGTCTTTCTGCGGCTTCCATTCTTGCTTATTTCGATCCGACAGCAAATTAATTATCGTCACAGGTGACCCTGATGTAGCCATTAGTACTGTGTTATAGCAGAATGGCAAATGTGTTCTTTGGTATTCTTGGAAATTAACCATTGAATGGCAAATGTCAACCTTTAGCACTCTTTTCCGAAGAAACTTACTCCAACTCAATAAAGACACAGTTCTTTTGACAGAGAAATCTTTGCTATTTGACTACTTTTGCTTCTTGGTCAAGCTAAAACTTTTTCGATTTGGACCGATTACAAATCTATAATTGCTGAGTACCATATGCTTAAAGAAACTATTTTATTCTCAAGAGACACAGCTACAGCATTTTCTACATACTGACATCTCATTGAACCTCCAGAAAATCGACTTTTCTGACATCAGGGATCTTATGTATTACTCTTGTGTTTAGGAACCCTCGCCTTGCATGTACCTTTTCCCTTAATTCGGTTAGACGCCATTCGACTCTATCCATGGCCTCAGCCATCGAGGTGTATACGCAAAGACGGTAGGGAATGAAAAAAAACTTGCAACGCCTGTCAACGCTCGAAGATCACTGCGTTCGGGAGCCCCAGTACCTCCATTTATACTATTATCTTCAAGTTTTTCTCATATTCATATGGACCACGTCGTTTCGCGCAACATGTCACACACCTAAAGCTACTATTTGGCTAAGGTTGATTATTTCACCCGCTGACTCAAGGTGATTTTTTGCATGAAATGAAAGCTGATACGGTGGCACAAGCATTTATCAGTGGCTAGATCGCACGCTTTGGTTGTCCTAAATGGATAACATCCGACAGAAAGAGATAATTTGACTAACAAGTTCTAACCTTATAACCAACTCCTCTGATCATCCCCCAGCTAAGGTTTAATGAAAAGATTTCGCTGCCAATTAAAAGCAGCAATAAAGTGTTATGATACTCCATTGTACCCGAAATCGTCGACTACAGCGTTTTCTTATCTCATCTACTAAAATATTTATCCGTAATATCATGTTTTTTTTCTCTTTTTATAATTGTTCCCCTCACGTAGATTGGGTCAGGTCCTTTTATTTCCACTTTTCATTTACCATCATCATTAATATTACATTTACCATCTATTACATTTTTGTTTCATCATCTCTTTTTACCATTATCTTTACATTTATGTACATTTACATTTTATGTATATCTACTTTTTAATAGTAGATATGCATAAAATGAAAGAAAGCTTATGAAAGTGGAGGAAGCGAGAGAGGTGTGCCAGGATCGTAGCAAGTGGAGAGAGGTGGTCTCTGCCTACCCCACTGGGAACGAGGCGTGATATATAAGATATTATATGTATGTATGTATCTACATTTTACTGTATGCCATTTTTCATTCTTATCCTTTTTTACTCTCTACTTATCTTTCATACCCGTTTCTTCTCTATCGTTCTAGATCGCATTCTTTCTTTCATTCGTCCTCTCTGTGCGAAGTGGAGACCTCTGCGTACTCCTTTCTGGGGGGAGGGGGTGCCTGAAAGATCATCCCCTGTAGCATCTTTCACAATTTTTTCTTTATTAAATTTATTTTTGTTTTAATTTTATTCCAATTAAGTTTACATTTTATGTCTTTCAATTACATTTCTAATCTCTTTCTTACAATACCCTATAAAAATGGTCCTACTTTCGTCCTCACTCATCAGAGAGGCGATGACTCCACGATTTTTCTTCTTCCTCATATCCACTTCACACTTCAATCTTTCCTTCCCAAATAAGGGACAGGAAGCGAGGATGTGCACCACTGTCCGGTCCACCGCCAGGTCACAAAGGCACGCGGGGCTTTCCTTGAGCTTGAACTTGTGAAGATACTCGGAGAATACCCCGTGCCCAGTGAACATCTGGACCAAGACCGTGTCGAGCCGACTAAGTACGCGATTTGCTGACGCGACGCTGGAGAAGAATACCCTCGTTGTTAAAGCCGTCGTACCTTGCACGTACCTCCTGTTCCATTCGTCAAGCGTCATCAAACTTAGCTGACGCTTGACGAAAGAAACGGAGAAATCCTTGTACGCCGGTCTTCTCTTATCTTTTAGGGCCGCTTCCTTGGCGAGTTGGTCCGCCCTTTCGTTCCCCTCCATCGCCACATGCGCCTTCACCCAATAAAGCCTCACATTCATCCCTTTCTCACGCGCTTTTATAATATTCTCTTTTATTTCGACCGCCAGGGTGCGGAGGGTGTCTGGTTTTACGACTATTTCAAGGGCGAGTCGCTGAGTACGACGCACAAATGCACCCACCCGCTGGCCGCGTACTCCGTCGCTTTCACTAGAACCAACAGTTCTGCCTGGTATATTGTGCAGAAGTTCCCCAACTTGAGTTTTTTAGTAGCAACCTCTGCGGCATTCTGCTTAACCCCGAACCCACCTTGTTGTCGATGCGGCTGCCGTCGGTGTAAATAGCCAAATCGGTAACCGAGGTGGTAAGTTGGACCTGCTCTGCACTTTCCCCCTGGCAGGAGAATTCCACACCAAGCTGTAGAGACGGGTGAGGTAGCCTCAAGTGGCTGACTGGAACCTCCAGCTCTCGGTTACCCAGCACTTCCCGGGTGTGGCCGCGCTTTACCTCAAACAAAGTGGCCGCTTTTTGGACCCGAAGGTCCAGAGGAAGCAGCTCGGCAAGTACTATGTCCGAGTGAATATCATGCTTACACCTGTTCTTTGACACGGCAATTCCGAAATATTCGTTTACATACACCTTATGAACGGAATAGCTGTTTTTCTACGCCAGCATTTAGTTCAGAAACCGTTGCAGCTACTATATTCTGGACCGTATAGAGACATCGAAAATTTGGGACCTTAAGGTTTCCGAGGGGCTGATGTAGCGGAATGCCCCGTACTCTGAGCGGGCACGGTAGAATCGCCGTAGTGGCGATAGTTTGGACATGTTCAGATTAATCGGTCACATGAATCATATGGATCTTTCTTCGATCGACAGTCTGTCATAAAACCCCACACCGAAAAGCTGTACGCCTGCGCTCTTTCGAGTGCGCTTAGTTACTTCAGACGTGTGGTAGTTTAACAACGTGATTTACTAAGAATTGTCTTTATAGACAAAAGAAACACTTGATATTACACGTGGTTTGATTCAAACGTACTCCCACAGTTCTAATTTGTTATACACATTCATCTGTTAATGAAATTTGACAGTAGGTATGTGTAGTGGAGAGAGCTGAGGCAAAGAGATGTAATTTTGGTTTTGTTCTGTTTCAATTTTATTTTTATATTTTCAAAAAAGAAACTATAACAGTAATAAAGAACGTTTGAAGAGTGGCACGAACGGATCTTATTTTTGCTTAAACTATAAAATTCTAATCTAAAAAACTGCAACCAAAGAAGAAATGTTTAAGAAATAAAACATATAAAAAGAGAAATATTGATAGATGAAATAAATTAAGTAATAAAAAATGGCTAAAAAATAAATGTTATTATATTACAGTATGAAAGAATTTTTTACGGATTGAATCATTATTTTTTACCATATTTTTTCTCCACTCTTATTAAATTAACAAATTACAGGCTAAAGATAATTACAAAAATATAAATATTTTTGTAATTATGTTTAGCCTGTCCGCAAAGCAGTTAATTGCGCTATAGTAATTAATTAGTATAGTAATTAACATTATATATAACAGTATAGTAATTAACATAATTACAAAAATATAAATATTTTTGTAATTATGTTTAGCCTGTCCGCAAAGCAGTTAATTGCGCTATAGTAATTAAAGTAAATAGAATTTTTTGTCAGTTTAATGCCATTTACATAAAAGCGGCCGTTAGCAAAAATCCTAAAATGATCACTTCCATAGAATATTCCATTCAAACACTTTTTTACCATTGGTTGTTCGCTACGCTGTTTCTCACGTCCTCAATGCTGGCATATTCAGTGACTGAATTAGTTATATAAGTAATTTAACTTCAGCCATCGTTGTATCAACATTCCAAGAACAAAAATAATAAGTTTTAATTTAACATGCTCGCAATTACAGCGCGTCAATTATTTTTAAAAAACTTCAGAAACTATGTTAGTCGGTAAGTCTATACCATCTTCATTTTTACTGTATACAAAAGATTATGATTTTGAATTACAGTTGAAGATTTACATAGAAATAAGCCCCAAGCTCTTTATAATATTCATTTCTATTAGAAGAAAAACTGTGTCGATAGTTTTATGATAAGGGGTGTCTGGCGGCAGATTCATATTTTAAAAAACGAATATCTCAATAAGTTATACACAGTGCGGGGGGGAAGGTAATGTCATTAGAATCACCGATCGTGCGGATTTCTTAGTCACGATGTCGCAGTGGTGCAGTGGTGCATTGGTCGGGTGAGCATCGCGCGTTCGCTATTGAAGCATTTTTCAAGAGTAACGATTCTTACGTACTCGCTCGCCGACAGTTTTGTTCACATTTCAATATTCGACGGATAGGCGATGGGCCGAGTGTGAATTTAATTCGTTCGTGGGTGGAGAGGTTCCGCGCAACTGCTTCGGCTATGAACACACCACGGCCAGGACCTAGGCGATCGTCAAGGACTCCCGAAAACATTGAACTGGTTGAACGCAGTTTACGTGAAAATGCACGATTTTCGATACGGAAAAGGGCAGCGGAAAATGACTGCGTCACGCAAATTTTTTTGTGAAACCATGTTGGAGCGTTTTCTCACTGTGAATTCCATTTTTTGGAGCGACGAGGCTCATTTTCATTTAAACGGACACGTAAACAAGCAAAATTGCCGTTACTGGGCTCTAAAAACTCGCAATCCTCGACTGAAGCACCAAAAACCATTACATTGCCCAAGGGTAACTGTTTGGTGCGCTTTATCCACGAATGGGATAATCGGACCATGTTTTTTTTGAAAATGCACGGGGCCAAGCGACGAATGTCAATGGTGAGAATTATCGGCTCATGATTTCGAATTTCTTTTTGCCGAACCTGCGAGCTCATTCATCATTCTCATCACACACGTGGTTTCAACAGGATGGTGCGACCGCACACACGGCCAGAGCTTCAATGGATTTGTTGCGAGAAAATCTCCCTCAAAAACTGATTAGTCGCTTTGGGGACATCCCGTGGCCACCGAGGTCACTCGACCTAACTCCAATGGATTTTTTTTTGTGGGGCTACCTCAAAGAGAGAGTTTACGCCAACAATCCGCGAACTGTTGTGGACTTAAAAGAAAATATTCGGCGAGAAATCAGCGCAATTGAACCAAGTTTACTGCAGCGTGTGGCACGGAATACAAGGCTCCGTTTCGAACAGTGTGTGCAACAGGATGGAAGATATTTGGATGACATTATCTTTAAAAAATGAAATCCGCATTTGTACTCTATCTTTTAATACTTTTAGTAAAATTATATGTCAAACATATTATTTTTTATTTAAATTTGAAAACATAAATCTGCCACCAGACACCCTGTATATGCTCGATAAAAATTCGTATAATAGTTCATAGAAACAACTTTATATTTTCTATTTGACAATGTCATTTCAAAAGCTACATTATTGAAAATTGTTCGCGTGAATTGTAGATAGGGAGGAAAAACCAGAACTTATTATGCGTCTGTTAAGTCTGGGGTATGTTAACGGACATAATATTTACGTTAGCAGGTATCTGTAAAATAACCGGTGGCTGCTCCCGCGGGTATGTGAGAATAAAATCAATGCACTACCGGCTTCACTCGTTTCAACTGCTCCCTACCTGAGTACAGATCAGCGTCTTAACTATTATCTGCAGGAGTTTAGAATTCATTCTTTTTTTATAGATCTTTATGTATCATTACATATACTATCCAATCCGTTAATTTGATTTTATTGACGTTTTTTTTTTTGAAAACAGTGTATCTGAGAATAGTTTCCCTATAAAATAACTTTAAGTTTCAGAAGATTGTTTTTATATATCCAATTTCTATTCAAACCAGACATTTTGATAACATGGTGGTAAGTATCTATTACCGGAGATTATTTTGGTACCACTGCAGCGTCTATTTTTGCCGCCAAACAGTAGTGTGCAGACAGGGGTTCCGGTTTACAGGACGCTGTACCTAATGAATTTACCGGGGTAGTGAGACTTACTTTCCTGTGTCTCAAGGTGACAATGTGGTGGAGTGTATAACACTAGTTATAGTGCTACGTTGTTATGGGCAGGCGTATCACTTACCGTCAGGGAACGTCCGGCTCGTCTAATCGCTTCGTATTATTAAAAAAATCTTTCATTTGTTACAATATTTTTCCATAAAACACGAAAAGTTCTCCATACCTTCACAAGTACAACTTGTTGATCTCTAATAAGAGTGGAGAAAATGGGAGATTGATTTTGAACCTTATTTTTGTTTTAAATTTTTTTTTCTGTGGACAGTTTTCAATCAATCGTTTTGACCAATTAAATGAACATAAACATTAAAATAGGAGCATCCTGTAATACAACAGCATTGTGAAGAACTGGAATTTTCGTTTATGTTGTATGTTCAAAATAATGTTCACCCGAACACGTTCCCGCCTTGTGGTGGCGGTGGTGATCTGTAGCCTTGGGTTGGTTGCCCACTATAAAGTTAAGCGAGACCTACCCGAAGCGTAAGGCCGGCCTGAGGTGACCGCTTCAGGTGAGCTCTATGAGCTCATCTCGGATGTCTGTGCCGGTGGAGTGCAGAAGGGGGCTTTCACTGCCTTTCGCGACCGTGGTGCAGCCGCGGTTGGATAGGAATGTTGGTATTACAATTTACCGCTGTCCCCACTTTGGGGCCTCGAAGCCGTGGGGGAATAAGAAACTCGATATTGCGTTCCACCCCTCTCGCTTTCCACCGTGGCCATATAAAGTTGGCGGTGGAGCCTAAGACTAAATCCGCCGCAGTGAGCCGGCATAGTTTTCTCTGTTGTTTCACCTGGCCTCTGAGTGACGAATTCTAAAGGAATCCGTTGCCCTGGGTGATGGTAAGGGTCAAAAGGATGGACACAGAGGTGGAAATCGAGAGAGTTCTTCCTCTGAATCGAAGTTATGCCGTGCAGCCGGCGCTAGCGGGTCCACAGAGATATGCGAAAGCGTGTGGCTCCTCTGTAAAGGGATGCATCATGGGGGTTTTAACCGGTGCGTCCGACATAACATGCCTTTGTATTCGCGAGAGCAGGTATACAAAGGTGTTTCCGCTACGCAAAACAAAAAAAGGTTCAAAATTATTTAAATCTTATCCAACTGAATGATGGTCAAAATTCTGAAATAGCCAAATTATTTCCTACATTAATCTACATCTTTACCTATATTTTTATAAAAACATTCCATGTACATTTGATTAATTTGGAGCTTATCAGATTATAAATATTTTTTGCTAAGTTTGATGTATATTTTTAGGACTATGGATGTTCCTAAAATAAATTCTATAGCACAAAAAGTGATAAGCGAATTTGACACATATTTACCAAGAATTGTCGACGAAAGTTTAGTTAAAACTACATTCATAGAGCACGAGGAGCTGAAGAATAGAATAAAGAAGGTAAACAGTTCATTCTATAACATATATTTTGTACTACTAAAAAGAATGAAACTTAATGTTGTTTTAAAGTATACCTCTAAAGCAATAAATTTATAATGTACTCATTGCTATGGAATCGTTATTTACAGGCTTCGGAGTACTTTGCAGTAGGAAGAAAACCTTTACATGGAGAGTTTATGTTGAATGCATATCAAGAGTTAACGAAGGATGAACTGGTCAATGATGAGTTGTTACACCAATTACAAGTTGTAGTTGCTGTAATGGAAATTGTAGGTAAAATTTAGGTCTCATCGATCGGATCAAATTAATTTTAACTAATTTAGCCAAAAAATAATGTGCAAAAATTACTGTGTTCCGGTTTGTATGGCGCTGTAGGTAGAGTAATAACGGGAATAACGAGAATCAACATCTTATGTCACAGACGACGAGCGCCATGTGGTGCAATACATATTGTAACGAGATACATTAATTTATAAAAATAAAATTAATTATTCTAAACAAATATATCAAGTATTAAATAGTTCAAATAAAATTTATAAAGTATATGGATTTGAGACCGTGTAAAATGGTGCATGACAAAATTAACATATAACATCATGTTGGTGAAGGAGTTGGGATACCAGCCGGGTGTAGTTGGTGGTTATTTAAGTAACTACTTGATTATACTCTGGTTCGGGAAGAGAGTTAGATGACACTTCGGTGATATCGAAATTCTCAGAACCATGTCTTAGAGCTTCGGCTCTATGATACGTGGGTATTCGGCGTCTTAGTGGCTTGCCACTATGATACGTCGTGTTTAATAATAAATGTTTATTCCAAAGTCAACTCGAACTGTGTCGATGCATTATGAGGTAGCGGAAGCGGACGCGAGCTACTGCCTCGATGCTTATCAAACATTGATATTGCGTCTTGTCGTAGCGGGACGTTTGCATCGTTATTGAACTGATGCGCCTTACAGATCTGGTAGGCTGAGGACTTTTGCAAGATATTGATGTCCGCTGTGATGTCTTGTGCGCCTTTCATGATGATAGTTGATTGAATGTCTGTCGCAGTTCGGTGATACGACGTCTTCGACGACCTCTGGGTTAAATGTCACTTTTGAAGGTTGCGCCTTGCGTTATGGTTTGACACTTTATCTTATTAGATTTTTCCAAGTCGAGTCCCTTGATGACGGGGCTGCAGACTATCTGCCCTCCTTATTTTATGGAAATTGCAAATAAAGGCCTCAATAGCTCCCCACCTTTTAAAATATGTGGCGAGTTGTCGGTGGGCGAGACAAACTTGATCAAAACAGCATTTTACTCAACGACAAAGACTCTATGCCTGATGGTTCATAATAAAAATGATATTTATTGGTTGTATCCACTACAGTAGTTGGTGGAGTTATGCATTTACTTTATGAACGGTGATAGCTGGTAGGAGTACAATCTCTCAAGGCTGCGATGTAATCGCTTTGCTATTTTATGAGGTGAGCAATGAGCTCTCGAATGCACTCCGTGTATTGCGATCCGTGCTGACTACGTAGTTGGTGGTGAAGTCAATTCCAACACTTTACAATGTGTCTGCAAGTGCACCTGACTAGTGAAGGTGGTGGCTCGTACAAAGGACTAATCTTTGGGTCAGAGTACCCTTTATATCTATTATGTGTCCTGGAATGTGCGCTGACCATACACTGTATATCTGGTTACAGTTGTATTTTGTGAGATGCCTACTCACATTGCCATGCGCAATTTGATCACAGTTTGTGCTTACGCACTAACAATGAGCCGAGTGCTCTTCTACTGGTTCGCCAGTAAACCTTGTTGTGGACTGCGGTCCGAGGCCAATTAAATTCTCCTTGTTTCGGGGGGGGGCGCAGTATTTGGTTGGCGCTCACCGCATACGGCGGCGTCTGTTTGCTGGAGCCGTATGCCATCCCTACATTTTTTTTTATGTGAGGATGCGAACTTATACACTTGTGTAGGGGTCTTAAGAATTAATAAATATTGTGAACCCGTAACAAGATGTGAAGATCTTTACAAGCGTGAAGGGATTGTAAATAAGGAAATAAACCACACAAACGGCATCAGACTATCTTAACAACTATTCATTCTTCTTTAAAAACCTAAAAGAACTAAATATTACTATAAACACAACGTAGAACAAAGTCCTAATCGAGACGATCACAAATTAATATAAATAATTAATGGCCAAAACATAAACAACAAATCATACCACAAAGAATAGTGTGCATCAACCTGGTCACGTAAAATGTGATTATCTGAGTACTAAATATTGTTTTAAAATATTTAAAACTTATTATATATATGAGAAGGGGGGTAAGGTTACAATATCATCTGATTTGCGCTATGTTGTTATGGGCGGGTATATCTCATACGTGTCAGGTGAAAGTCCCGCTCGTCTCGTCGCTTAATTACATAAAATATAGTTCTGATAAAACAAGTTTTAATGTTTACTAACGTGATGGATGTTATTGTCTATAGTAATTGAAAAAATAGAAATAAGTACAATTAATTATGCAAGGTTTACATAGACACGTACTGAAATTTGTTTCAGACATCCCGAATGTCGATTCTAGCAAACCTATAGTAGAGCGTAAATAATTATTGTCAATAGGGTATAATGTGATTTTAGAACCTACAGAATAAACTATTATGAATAAGAAGTAATTTTAACATACATTATTTACTTTTATTAAGGATCATAAAAAACTTTTTTTTCTATCGGTGCTACATTTTTCTGAAGCTTTTTTTAATGTCGATAATTCCTAGCCATATTGTTTGGTTACAGACGTATAAAGGAAAACAAACCTAATATGTCAATGAAGCGTACCAAAAACCCCTACATGTTTAAGTCACGCACACATTTATATAATATAATTCAATACTGTGGATTCATTTAATGGAAGCAGGTTTCTGTTTTTTTTTTCTTTGATAATATAATGTGCGTTGCTCTTATGTTTAGGGTCGGGGCTATTGTTAAATTTTATTTACTTTACTTTATTTAATTGTGTTTGATTCCTTTTATTACTTTTAATTTTTTCTCTTTCGTACCTCATATTTCAATTTTTTTTTCTTCTTTCGTCCATCACCTTTCAGTTCAAACTCGTCATATAGTTAATTTTTAAAATTTTTGATTTTCCTTACACAAAAATACAGATACAAAAACATAAATATATATACATAAATTAAATTATATATATATATAGATACATACACGATATTAAGTAGATATTAAAAAATAATTCAAAGAGGGCTTAGTCCTAATGACATTGAAGAGAATTTTCATTTTTGGTTAACAGTTAGTCCAAACTTTTTAGACCAATCTTTATTGTACTCTAGGTCTTTGTTAATCTCGCTTATCGCTACATCTGCACTATCCACACAAGCCTGTGCATACAACTGCAAATCATCGCCATATAGGATGGTACGCATATTGAAGACCACGAATAATGAGATTTACAAAAATTTAAAACAGCAAAGGAGATAAAATACCGCCTTGTGCAACGCCAGCAGCAAATGTCCATATTCATTTTAAGACCCACTCGTTGTGAAACTCAAAGATCATCGAGCATTGTGTTGAGGTACTCCATGGTCTCAGCCAAAACCACGATATGGTCGGCAAATCTAAGGTGCGTGATGTACTCGCCGTTGATATTGATGCCATATCCTCCCCAATCCAGAAGCTTGAAGACATCTTCCAATGCAGCGGTGAACAGTTTCGGAGATATGATGTCTCTCTGTCTTACTCCACGCTGCAATCGGATCGGTTTCGAGCTCTGGTCTTCGAGGCGGACTGACATGGTGGCGTTCTCGTACAAGCACCTTAGAACATCAACGTACCGGTGGTCTATTTGGCACCGTTGGAGGGCCTGCAACACGGCCCATATCTCAATCGAATCGAAGGCTTTCTCATAGTCCACAAAGGCTAAGCATAGGGGCTGGTTATACTCATGGGACTTCTGTATAACCTGCCGCAGCGTAAGAATGTGGTCTATGGTGCTGTAGCCTTTACGGAATCCAGCTTCTTCGGGAGGCTGGAAGTCGTCGAGCCTGATTGTGAGACGATTTGTGATGACTCTGGAAAACAACTTGTAGACTTGACTCAAAAGTGAGATGGGTATATAATTCTTCAACTGGGTTTTATCTCCCTTCTTGAAGAAAAGCACCACCACACCTCCGTGCCATGCCCGAGGCGATCGGCCTTCTAGTATGACGGAATTGAACAACTTCTGCAGGACTTCGCGGATCGGCTTTCCACCAGCTCTCAGAAGTTCAGCTGTTATTTCGTCATCACCAGGTGCCCTGTTGCCTTTAAGCTGATTCAGAGCCACACTAATCTCGTGTAGGCTGACAACCGCGATATCTTCAGAGTAGTGTCGGGCTAGACTAGCTCTTGGATCTGATGCTAGTCCACCAGAAGAACATATAGTCGTGTACAGCTGTCCATAGAACCGCTCAATCTCCTCCAGAACCTCGGCCCTTGACGATACGATCCTGCCGTCCTCTGTCTTCAGCCACGTCAACCGGCTTTGCCCAATAGACAGATCTCGTGTGAATACTTTAGAGCCTTTGTTCCGCTCTATTGCCTCTTTAACACTGTCAGTATTAAATCGGCGTTTGTCGCGAGTCAGAGACTTAGAGACCTGCCTATTCAGCTGCCGATATTTGGTGGCATCTTCAGGAGACTTCAGGACCAGTTCTCGTCTTTCGGTCATGAGGTTTAATGTGTAGTCAGAGATCGGCTTCTTCTTTCTGGTACGGGGGACTTTAAAAATCTTAAGTCCTGCCGTACGGACAGCATCTACGAACCTGGTGTTGTAATCGTCCACATCAATGCACTCGCCTAAGGATGCAAAGCGATTTCGTAGTTCAAGCTGAAAGCTCTCGGGGTTTTGGAGTTGGATAGGCGCTGGCCGGAGCGAGGACTTCACCAGTCGAAATCGTTCGAGCTTTATGTTGATATTCAAGATGCCTCTCCCGATTCGGTGATCGCTGCCCATTTTTAGAGCATTGATCACTGAGACATCCTTGAATATCTGCCTCTTCGTCGACATGATGAAGTCTATCTTATTCTTGGTGGATCCATCAGGACTAATCCACGTCCACTTACGGCTGGCCCGCTTCTTGAAGAAGGAGTTCATTATATAGAGGCCCTCCTTCTCCATGAAGTCGGCGAGCATTTGGCCTCGTGTATTTCTGTCTATATCCAAATTGCCCCACTTTCAGTTCTCCACTACTTCGCTGCCCTAGTTTTACATTAAAGTCTCCCATGACAACGGTGTACTGAGTTTTGGAACTGTGTATGGCTTTAGAAATATCCTCATACACAGTTACCACCTCGTCATCAGAGTGTGCCGTAGTCGGTGCGTATACCTGTATGATCTTCAGCGAGTAACGCTTGGTAACTCTGAGTATCAAGTACGCTACCCTTGCTGACACACTAACGATGTCGACAACGTTATTCACAAGAGACTTGCGGACGATAAACCCGACGCCACCCTGGAACTGCTGGTCGCCCTCCCGGAAATAGAGCAGGTTGCCTGACTTAAGAGTTATCGTGTCCTCCCCCTCTCTTCGGACTTCGGATAACCCTACTATATCCCATCTTAACCTGCTCAATTCCTCCTCCAGCTCAATTATCTTCTCGTCGGTCCGCAGTGTACGCGTGTTGAGTGTTGCCAGGGCCAGATGTCGTTGGTTTTGGTGGCCGCTTCCGGAGATTCTTCGCACCCCTTGCTCCACCGTTACCGTGACCGCTACCGTAGCCAGAAATAGCGGGGCCGCCGGGGACTAGGGGCCGGCTTTTATTTTAGGATCTCATCATAAGAGGGGAATTGCCATAATCGCCACGCTTGGCTGGCGGCTTGGCGATCGCAGTTACGGAGGCCCTATCGTGAAACGCTGCTGCCCGTCCCACGTCCGTGATTTCCCTCCGCTTCCTTGGATGGATATACCGCCATCGTTCGGTTGACTGATTGCATTTGATGATGTGTAAATGTACTCAATAGTCATATACTCTTCAGCAAATGGGCGGTGGGGTCGTCACTTCCCGACGCCGAATTTATTGCGAAATTTTTATGCAATTACAATTAATTCAGTATTTTCTAAATTATTTTTTATGTTTGTTATATTGTTTATTTCGTTGCTAATACTAAACAAATAATATAACATAAAATAGTTAATTCTAATATGGTGAAACGTGCTTATTCAAATAAACGGACCCATTATTGATGAGTAATTTTTTTTCATGTGCTTTTTAATTAATTATAGAAGTATTTTTTTGTTCATAATAACGTGGTATATACATTTTCTTTACAGTTAATAAGTTCCGGGTCTTTCTGTGATGATGTTACTGATAATTGTACAATGCGTTGCGGGAAACCGTGTTGGCATTTATTGTATAACCATGGTCCAAAATTAGCTTTTCTTGATACACTTTTTATTAAAGGTTTTACAGAGGAAATAATCAGAGAAAATTTCAAGGGTGTCTTAAGAGATAATATTATAATGATCCTAAATAGGGTAAGTACACCTTTTACGTAAATATATTTTCTCTAGACATGTTTAAATGTCTTATCGCAGTTAAATAAATTTTCATAGCGAGAGTAATAACAAATTTATATTTTTGTCATTTATTATAATTAATAAAAAATCTTATTTAATAAGTTAAAGATGAAGATAATTACTCTTTTTGAACGATAATTCCTTTAGTAACTCGCTGACCTAATGGTTAGAGCGTGCGGCCTTCGTTCCGAAGGTCGCGGGTTCAAATCACGGCATGTACCGAATTACTTAATATTTAAGTTATGTGCATTTGTGAACTTTAGTCACAACAGCGAGATACAAACGGTGAAGGAAAACATCGTGAGGAAATCCGCACAATGAAATCATCTTTGTGTGTGTAGTGATCTGATCTGACCCCACATCTGGCGAAAAGTGGGTGTTTACTAGCATTTGCCTATCCCTACTGGGAAAAAGGCGTGATAATATGAAAGATGAAAGAAGAATTACTTTAGCGAGAACTTGTAGTATTAATGATTCCATTTGAAAATAGCACCCTAGTGGTGATGTCTAAGATATGATTTTTTTTTATGCTATAGTAATTTCGGTTGTGATTTTATATTTACAGATAACTTTAATAACAGCAATGGGTCAATACTTTGACGTTACCGGATCGGAGCCTAAACATTACGAAGGCTTCACAATCGGACAACTTAATACAGTTTATAAGTATAAGTCATCATTCTACGCAGTTAAAGCGCCTATACTGTTAGCTTTGGCACTTTGCAACAAACTAGACAAACGATCATACAGTACTGTTGATAATGTTTGTAATGAAATAGGAGTTTTGATGCATATACACGTGAGTTTTCAAATTTTATAAGTTTTAGAATTATATTAACAAATTATTAACAGTTAGAAGCAATTTCCTTTAGTTTTATGTGATATGTTTAGATGATGAAATTGACAAACTATGTTAATGATTATTGTTAAATAAATTTCGCATAACACGTTTCAATTTCAGAATGATGTAATTGATTATCTAAACACTATCAATTCAGTCAAAGGTAAGACTGGAACAGATATATATGAAGGTAAATGCTCGTGGGTAGCCGTTACGGTTTTACAGAAATGTAATCCGGAACAACGTCGTGTCTTCGTAGAAAACTACGGCAGCAAAGAGCCGGAGAGAGCGGACCGTATTCTCCAGTTATACAAAGAAATGGACATAACGAAATTGTATCACGAAGAAGAACAGGCGCGTTATGAAATATTTGTTAATAAATTGAATGCATTGCCTGAAAATGCTTCACCATCTGCTGATTTTTTTAAAAACTTTTATAGTTTGATTTGTCATTATACAAAAAACGTAACATTTTTAATGTCTTACAAACATGAGTAGTTGGTATGAATATTTATTTTACATATAAATATTCTTATACAAAAATCCGAACCGTCGAAACAATACAGTGAAAAAAATTTATTATCAATTTGGTTCTACAAATTTTATTACAATGAGCGAAATTCTTCTTCCCTGAAGGAACAACCTTTTAATGTATCATATTTTAAGGTTATACTCCGACTTGTTAAAAAGTTTTCTAAGATTAACCAAAAAACCAATTAAGCAAAATATAAATAATTGGTACTTAGTACTAACATAGGGAAAATATGGAAATAAAACCTAATCTGCAGGTATTTGTGTTGAGTCGTTTTCATTTTAAAATAACTCTGTAGATGTTTCACAGTAAGTCGAAATGGTTATTGAATCAATCTCGTTTTTAAGTATTTATGTAAAGGCCATGGTCCATTTAAGTTTGAAGGCGAATTTCCATTTTTTATTCTCACATAGAAAACCTTATAATAATAATAATATATTGTTAATAATAGGTTGGGGAAAAAGAAATCCATTATTTTTATATGAACTTCAGGACTTTATTTAACATGCTTCAGATTGTCCGATTTGGGTCAAATATGCACCGTTTTGTTCTATGGTTTGTTGCCATCTTAAAGGTAGCTTCATAATACCTCTCGTAGAAGTCCTGGTCTCTATTTGCAAAAAACTCTAGTAGCCGATTTTCACAATCATCCCTAGATGCCATTTTTTTATCACTAAAAAAATTTTGTAATGCAAGAAAAAGATGGTAATCGCTTGCTGCCAAGTCCGGACTGTATGGCGGATGCATTAAAACTTCCCAACCTAGCTCCCGAAGTTTCTGGCGAGTCACTGTAGACGTGTGTGGCCTAGCGTTGTCTTGGTGGAACACGACACCTCTCCTGTTGGCCAATTCTGGCCGTTTCTGGTCAATTGCTATCTTCAAATGGTCCAGTTGTTGACAGTAGAGATCAGAATTTAATGCTTGGCCATATGGAAACAACTCATAATAAATAATCCCCGTCCAGTCCCACCAAATGCACAGCAGAACCTTCCTGGCCGTCAGTCCTGGTTTGGCCACCGTTTGAGGTGCTTCACCGCTCTTTGACCATGATCGTTTTCGCACAGGGTTATCGTATGTGATCCATTTGTCATCTCCAGTCACCATCCGTTTAAGAAATGGGTCTATCTCATTCCGTTTGGCCAAGGCTTCGCAGATGGAAATTCGATCCATCATGTTTTTTTCTGTTAATTGGTGTGGCACCCAAACATCGAGCTTCTTTTTGAATCCAGCTTTGTGTAAATGGTTTAAAACTGTTTTGTGGTCCATTTTTAGCTCCTGGGCGATGTTACGACTGCTAACATGCCGGTCAACTTCGATCATTTCTCCGATTTTATCGACATTTTCGGCGACCGGCCTACCTGTGCGAGGTGCATCTTTAACATCAAAAATTCCTGAACGGAATCTACGAAACCAAAATTGCACATAATTGGCTGTTACAGTATCGGGTCCATAAACACCATTCACAATTTTAGCCGCCTGGCTTGCATTTTCGCCTTTGTCAAAGAAAAACTGTAAAATGTACCGAATTTTATCTTTGTTCACTTCTATTTTTAACACCCTGTAACTCACAATTGAATGCACCAAACAAAAAACAGCAAAAGAATTTTTTTTTTGCGAAATGTCACCTTTCCAACGAGCATAAATCTGAAACTGTTTGATCGATACTTTACGAGAAATTTATCACTACAGCCATCTACCGAAAAAATAATGGATTTCTTTTTCCCCAACCTAATATTATAGTGGTATTAAACGCGGAGTCGGATGATTATTGCAGATTTTATTAAAAAAATGAGTTTGAGTTGTATTATTTTTTTTATTTATATATCTATATTGAAGCGCCATACGCAATCCGACTTGAGAAAATAAAAGGTTAGACTTTGTGTCAGTATTGGACTTAATTTAATGTTATTATTTTAGTCTTCTAAGCAATTCACTCTGTTATGAAAATGTTTTATTTCACTAAAACTTAACAACAAATATCGGCTAAAGGCCAAAGTTATCATTTAATGCTATCGTCAAGGTTTTTAATGTCACGTCACATGCCCCATGACTTAGTAACCTTTATCCCTTTTTCTTAAATATAACATGTTTTAAATATTTTTAAAACAATATTTAGTACTCAAGAAATCATATTTTACGTGACCAGGATGATGCACACTATTCTTTGTAGTATGAGTAATGTTTATGTTTTGACCATTAATTATTTATATTAATTTGTGATTGTCTCGATTAGGACCTTGTTCTACGTTGTGTTTATAGTATCATCTCACGTAGTGGCATCTCACAAGATACTACCGTAACCAGATATACAGTGTATAGTCAACGCACATTCCAGGACACATAATAGATACAAAGGGTACTCTGACCGAAAGGTTAGTCCTTTGTACGAGCCACCACCTTCACTAGCCAGGTTCACTTGCAGACACATTGTAAAGTGTTGGAATTGACATCACCACCAACTACGTAGTCAGCGCGGATCGTAATCCGCGGAGTGCATTCGAGAGCTTATTGCTCATCTCATGGAATGGCACAGCGATTACAGCGCAGTCTTGAGAGATGCTACTCCCACCAGCAATCACCATACATGAAGTAATGCTAATAAATATTTTTTTATTATGATTTTTGTGGCCTAGGACCGGTCTTAGTGTAAATCTTTGGGGGAGGCCTTTGTCCAGCAGTGGACGTCTTCCGGCTGATTGGATTGGATTTTAAAATGATGTTTTGATCAAGTTTGTCTCGCCTACTGACAACTCGCCACATATCTTAAAAGATGGGGAGCTATTGAGGCCTTTATTTGCAAATTTCATAAAATAGGGAGGGCAGACAGTCTGCAGCCCCGTCATCAAGAGACCCAACTTGGAAAAATCTAACAAGATAAAGTGTCAAACCATAACGCAAGGCGCAACATTCAAAAGTGACATTCAACCAAGTGATCGTCGAAGACGTCGTATCACTGAACTGCGACAGACATGCAATCGACTATCATCGGCGCACATCATCGTGAAAGGCGCACAAGACATCACAGCAGACATCAATACCTTGCAAAAGTCTTCAACCAACCGAATCTGTAAGATGCATCAATTCAGTAGCGGTGCAAACGTTACGCTACGACAGGACGCCATATCAATATTTGATAAGCTCGCGTCCGCTTCCGCTACCTCATAATGCATCGACACAGTTCGAGTTGACTTTGGAATAAACAAATATTATTACACACGACGTATCATAGTGGCAAGCCACTAAGACGCCGAGTACTCACGTATCATAGAGCCGAAGCCTTAAGACATGGTTCTGAGTATTTCGAAATCACCGAAGTGCTATATAACACTTTTCCCGAACCGGAGTATAGTCAAGTAGTTACTTAAATAACCGCCAACTTCACCCGGCTGGTATCTCATCTTCTTCACCAACTTGATGTTATATGTTAATTTTGCCATGCGCCATTTTACACTATTTCGAATCCGTAAATTATATATTTTATTTTTAAAGACCTTCACACTCTTACTTTATTATATTGTATCATAATACATTATTGTTTGCATTCTCATTTTTTCCCGGAATTCGAACCGATATAACTTTTATATCTCATCACTAGAGACTTTCACACTTTTATACTTTCATAATTTTTCACCATACAATCATATTTGTATTTTTATATTTTAGCATTTCACTCAGTATACAGTACACCATTCCTATACATCATTTTAATATGTATAGGTCAGTAATAATCTCAAATCAATAGTTCAATCAATTTGCTCGAAGCGAATTTTTCATTCGACATGTACGCAGTACATGTCCGGACGGCTGCAGCTCGGCCGCCCCATGTGTACATAGGAGCGTGAGTATGCGTCTCCGCCGCGCTCGCTCGCCCACACGTCCGGCTGATACACGAACTGTTTTTGTTTATTATAATGAATCCTTTTTCCATACTTAACTTCTTTATATATATTCATATTTAATACAAAATAAAGTTTGTTTAAAATAATTTTAGATATATTTTTTGTATAGTTTTTTATTTTAGAAACATTTATTTCACTTTTTAAATTTCGTTGGATTGTATTTTCATCTTTATAAATTTCAATAAATTTTATTTAAGGTATTTAATACTTGAAAATTTTTTTTTCAGAATCATTAATTTATTTTTATAAATTAATGTCTCTCGTTACAACTACAACACACGACACTACAAACAAATTTTACGAATGATGAATCTCAATCAATTTAATTTTAAATAACCTTAATCAAAAAAAAATATCCAATGTCCGCCACGAAAACCTGACAGGAACAACGGTAACATGTTATTTGTTAAAAATTACTAATTAACTTGATTAAAGATAACGATGATGTTGACGTCTATCGGCTGATGATAATGATGAAAAATGAAGAAATGTACGTCTCAAGGTAATACATTTAAGGAGTTTCATCGGCGCATGTGATACTTAAACTCGAAGATTGATGACCTTCCTTGAGAAAACTCTATAACCAAATATAATTTTCAACAAGCCGTTCGCTATGATGTTGAGTATTTTTCATAAAAATTTTTTTTGATATTTATTATTTGTTATTGCGATTCAGCAAGTTTAAGAACAGATGTACGTGGATTGATATAAATGATGAAACGGTTACACATAGCAGTGTAGTAATAAATATACCATCACATAAACAGCCTACAATAAACCAAGCATTCAATTTTAATTTACCTTTATTAAACAAAAAACTATTTAAATGCCTTTACCACAAACTGTAACTCTATATATTAGCAGAAAAAAATATTATTTTATTAACATTCATTCCAAAATGAAACATAATTACAAAATTAAAAAAAAAACCAAACACCATTACATATAATTGCTTCTATTATACATATAAAGTGTTGTATCTTTAACATACGGATCCAGTAGATTTTGGAAACTTTTGAAATACTCTGCGGAAGGAATTGCGTTTTCGGGCAATTCTTTAACTTTTTTAAAGAACATATTGTAACGCGCGTTCTGTTCACGCTCATACAAATTTAGTATATCCATCTTTTCATACAACCGGAGAATACGATCCACTCTCTCCGGCTCTTTGCTGCCGTAGTTTTCTACGAAGATACGACGTTGTTCCGGATTACAGTTCTGTAAAACCGCGACGGCTACCCACGAGCATTTACCTTCACTTATATCTGATCCAGTCTTACCTTTGACTGAATTGATTGTGTTAAGATAATCCATCAAATCGTTCTGAAATAATTTGATTAGTTTTTCAGTTTATTCTTGTCGTGTCTTACGTAAGACATCGATAAACACCAATCGTTCTCCCATTACAAACGGTCCGGGAAAGAATCGTTTCATATAGGGGATATCTTGAATCGAATAATTCCCTGTGGTTGCGCTGCGAAAAGACCTAGCACCGTTCAAATTAAATGCTGATATTTGTTATTATCAGAGAGTAATGACGACGTGTTGTTAAGCTTGTAACCAACACCCGAAGTGATGACCACGACTACTCTGTCAAGAGTGACACAGACGTAGAAGAATTTATTATAAAGTGCCATATATTAATCATCTCAGATAATGTAAGTTGACTACTGGACTAATATATTGAGAGAACCACGTATTTAAATTGTTTGCGAAACAGGTTAACATTTATAAAGGAGGTGAACTTTCTTCCGATACTATATTACTAATTTATCTAAGGTTCGACGCATCTTACAACATATTAAGTAAATTATTTTTTAATTTCGTTTCCTTGATTCAGTGAATTGTTTTATACAAATACTGGGTGTTAGGACACCGCATAAATAATGTTAATAAAATGTTTTAAAAATATGATTTTTTTAATCAGAATTGATTCTTTTTCCGTCCTATCATCAAAGGTGTCATTAGTACCATCGCCTGTTTTCGTTTTCTGAAATGGTCTCCCACCCAGTATCAGGTCCCAGGTCTAACACCCAGTATAATTCTGTAAGTAAGTAAACTAAAATACTTACGTGAATTTGAACTAATATACCATGGTCGGTTAAAACATTATTAACGACTTGATATGTGTCTTCATTAAACTTGTTGCTCAGTACTAAAGCATGCAGAACTGGTGCTTTCACTGTATAAAATGATGACTTATTTTTAGTAATAATGTTATAGTTCTCTATTGTAAACTTGTCGTAGTTCCTTGATTGGGCAGCCATTTTATCAAAACATTGCCCAATATTACCAATGAAAATATCCTGTAAAATAGATAGACCATAACATAATTGTCTTCTCTTTACTTTATCTTGTTATTTTCTCTCTTATCACTCTGTTCCTCACTATATCCATCAGCTTCACTCCAGTTCTACTTCTCAGGCTTCTTATCTCCACAACATTGATCCTACTTTCATGTTTCTTCTGCCATACCCAACATTCACTACCATACATCAGTGTGGGGACCAACACGCCTCTATGCACAGCCAGTCGTGCTCTTTGTGATTCATTCCGGCTATTCATAAAGTTCGGAAGTGCCCCATTGATTTGAATCTCTTTTAAAACTTTTCTTTCAACATCACCATCACACTTGCCATCTCTCGTAAACTGTTAAACCAGATATACAAATTCTTTCACTTGTTCCACTTTTTGTCCCTCAATCATAATGTCATAGTTTGTCATACATTCTTCTCTTTCAAAAATCATTACTTTCGTCCTGCTTACATTCACTTTCATTCCTTTGCTTGTTAAAGCACTATGCACCATGTCAACCATCACTTGCAGCTCCCTCTCCGATGATGATAATAAAACTTGATCATCGGCGTATAGGAGGCACTTGACTGTCAACTCATTCATTCTTAGTCCATATTCACTATCTTTCAAATCTTTCAAGCAATTGTCTAAAAATAGGTTAAATAGCCACGGCGAGGCTACACATCCCTGTCTAATACCCTTCTGGATGCTAAACCAGTCTGAGTAAACCCCGTTTATACTACACCAGCACTAGAACCCTCATAAAGTGATTTCAGTGCTCGTACCAATGTGCTGTTCACCCCATAACCAGACAATATGGACCACAATTCATTCCTCACCACTCTGTCATAGGCCTTTTCTAATTACACGGTCGGCACATAGCCAAAGACCTTTTGGCTATGTGCCGACCATTTTTCGGTTATATTACATAAGGAAAATACCTGGTCCATGCATCCTATTCCATTCATAAATCCTGCTTGTACATCCTAAATTTTCTATTTAGTTTTATTCCTCACTCTTTTAATCAGTATCTTTGCATACAGTTTGCCGACGATGCTCAGTAAGCTAATGCCATGATAGTTTTTACAGTCTTGCTGTGACCCTTTTCCTTTACCAGTCATCTGGCACTTTGCCGCTCCTCCAACAAAGGTTGAAAAGGTAGTACAGATGACGAGCTATCACGCCCTGTCCAGCTCTCAGCATCTCGACCGTAGTCCTACCACACCCTGCAGCCTTACCAAATTTCATATTATTCATTGCATCTAAAATCTCTTTCATCCCAACTCTCATTTTGACCCTTGCCTTGGCACTTGCGTATCCTCTTTTTCGAATAAACTTTCAAAATATTCGTTCCATTTCTTTAGGATAAATTTTTCACCTTCTACAAAGCTTCCATCCTGGTTCCTGATTTTGCCAAGTGAACTTACATTATCGGCTCTGGCTATTCTTATGGACTTCCAGAAGAACTTAATGTTCTCCGGAAGTCATCAGATAACCTTCTCCCAAATTCATCTCAATCATTCATTTTCTTTCGTTCCACACTTCCTTTGTTACGGTCTTACATCTTTTATACACATTCTTCGCATTTTGTACATCTTATATCGTTGCCTTTTCCATTCTTTGATTGGCTTTTGCTGCCAACCAATCCTACCATGCTTTCCTCTTTCCAAACACCGCCTTCCGTACATCTGCACTTACAGTCTTTCAACATACTACCTTCTTTTCTCTTACTCACACCACAGACAACTGGCCGCTTTACGACTCCATCCTTAATCGACTTCCATAACTCTTCAACCTCACACATTCCTTATAATCTGTCAAATTAATCAATCAATTTACTCTTATAATTCTCTCTCACTTCATTATCTTGCAAAACCTCGACTTCCACTCTTTCTAGTACACTAATGGGTTCCCGTACACGATGGCGCCATTGCCTAAAGATCTCTCTTATTCGACACAACACCAGGAAGTGATCAGTATCGATGTCAGTGCCGCGGTATACCCTAATTTCTAGTACTTTCTTTCTCAATCTCTTATCGACTATTAAAAAATCAAACATACTTTCCTGGTTTCCTTCTTTTCTTATGTACATGTGGATCTTTTTGTGGTCAAACATTGTGTTTCTTACCACATCATTCCACTCCATGCAGACTCTTTTCATTTTCATTCACTCTTTCATCACCGAATTTTCCTAACACAGTTTCATATCCATCACGCTGCACTCCAACCCATCCATTAAAATCTTCAAGCATTACAATTCTTTCATTACGCTTTCATTCATTCAGAACATCTTTCAATCTATGCCATAACTCATTCCTGTCGTCTTGGGCTCTCGAGAACCGGTTCTATCCCGCATCTTGTGGAGCATGCACCCCTAGAATGAAGATGCGGGTAAGGCCAACCCTTCAACCTTACCCAGATGAGTCGAGGACTCACATAACCAAAGTCAGTCACATTCGTTCGTTATAGCAGAAATCCATAACAGTCAATTTACGTCCCCACTGTTGGGGCATAGACACAGTGGCTTATTTCACCGTTTGTATTTCGTTGTTGTAACTAAAGTTCACAAATGTACATAACTTAAATATTAAAGTCATTGGTATATATCGAGATTTGAACCCGCGACCTTTGGAATTGAGGCGAGCGATTTCTCTTTTAGCAGAAAGCGGTACACCAACTCCCTGACAGCCTCTGCTGGTTTCAGGGACTCCCGACCAGTAGGCTGTGTAAGGTCCATGTATGGTGCTGTCGCATCCTTTCCGCTTGGTTTCATTCTCACACAGAACATCAATTCTTCTTTCCTTCATCATCTCACATACCTCATCAATTTCACCTTTCATACCTCCTCTGACATCCAAAGTAGTAAAGTGGCTATCGGCAGCCCACTTTTCGCTCCCACGGTACGAGACTTGACGGGTTGCGAACCTCATCGCCGCCATTCTGGCAAGAAATTTCTCACGAGCAGCAAGGGAAAAATAATTGTTGACCCAAACACAGCCCCGCATGTTTGGGCAAGGTTAGTCTTGTTCTGGGCTCACTTGGTCCCAGGACAATGTTACGCTAATCCCAGACTCGCCTTTGGGCACGCAGCACTCGGGCACGTCTTACCACTGGCTTGGCGGAAGGCAAATAAGAAGGATTAGGTAGTAAAATGTTTAAAGTAAGGGAATGCGAACTATAGCAAGGGATTAACAGTAAGAGGGGATAGCCCTGATCCGGGAAGAGCGGAAAGGAGACAGTAGTAGCTCAGGAAGCCGGGTACTCAAAATAGTGCTAGACTGAGTTGTGTGACTAGTGGATGCTGAGTACTTCCTGACCACCTCACTATAAAAAAAATTTCATTAAATTTTTTGTATTTGAAAAATACATATCGTAACTGTGACAAGTACATTTTATAATAAAGGAACATATGTAATTAATATTTATCTGACCAAGTTTTCATGACTTTAATTCCATTTTAAATTAACCACTTATTCCAAATTTTTACAAAATAAAACTTCTTAATATTTTTTTTTAAAAAATCAACTTTATGCAAAAAAGGCAAATCAATTTGATGAAAAAACAGGCATCTGCAATTAATTTTGAAATTTTTTGTAGACATAAAAATTAATAATAATGATTGTTCCCACCATTGACACAAACCACATAATCATAGCAATGCGTCATGATTAAAATCAGCTCATAAAAACATTTTAAGGAAAAGCCGCCTCAGCAAATCTCATCTTTGAAGCATACCCCATGTGTGCTCAGTTGAGTTCTAGAATATTGAAACGCACAACGAGAAGTGCGTGTTACAATTCTAGCCGTATCTCAATGTGAATTAACGTGCATTTTTATTAATACGAATCATCCAATTGGCATCACAAAGGGATACTCGCATCTGAAATAACTCCCTTCGCATAGATCTAAGCAGTGAGGTGGCCCCTTATCCAAATGATATTGGTTCTTCCAACCATTATCCCTTGCATGCCAATGAACTACCTAATAAATTTTCAAATGTTTTTGACATTCAAACTCGAGGGTTGTACCAATTACTGTGTTGAGAATGTCGTACCTAACTTCATACTGGAACTGGATTAATCGGAAAAGAAAATAACGCAAATCTTATTTTTAACAATTGCTGTGCTCGCAGACAAATATTTTCAGTCAGTTTGGTTGTTTATCAGCAATCATGAAAATATGTGTTAGTCAACATCATAGCGATCATTGTATGATAACGAGTTAAAACTACCGTTCTGCCATGGCCCGCTCAATCGCAAAAACCTCAACGCATGAGATATACTCCAAAGAACTCTGTCAAATATTGATGCAGTGTATTCATTGCATCTATACTTAGCAGGGATATTCATTTTTGATTTGGCCTGTCATTCCTTAGAAAGAGCGTGAGCGATCATTTCTTAAAGTAATTTTGATGAACCTATTTAAAGCAAACCAAGTCAATCGCAATAAACTAATTCGTGTCAATCGTAGAAACAGACTATTAAGTTTTTTATCTTTGTCATAAAAATTTATAAAATCGTCACAATTTGCAAAAGATTAAATTTTTTTTTAATTTTTCAAAGTATTCAAAGTATTAATATAAGGAAGAGTAAAGTACGAATATTTATTGGATATTTTTAGAGTTAAAAATGTACTTAATCCCTATACTTTTTAATATGTATTTTATATAATAATAGTTAGAATTATCTAAAGTGGCCCTCCCTCCTTCTGATTTAACTTTCTTTTTTTTTTATATTGTCACGCCTTTTTCCCAGTAGGGGTAGGCAGAGATGAATAAACACCCACACTTCGCCAGATGTGGTCAGATTAGGTCCCATGTAATAGGAGGCGAGCCTGTTGCCACTTTATTGGGGCCACTACACATGCACACACACAAAGATGATTTCAGTGTGCGGGTTTCCTCACGATGTTTTCCTTCACCGTTTGTATCTCGCTGTTGTAACTAATATTCACAAAGGTACATAACTTAAATATTAAGTCATCGGTACATGCCGAGGTTCGAACCCGCGACCTTCGGAATGAAAGCCACACGCTCTAACCATTAGGCCAGCGAGCTACATTTATTTGACACACTTACTCAATCTATCAAATCATTCGTTTATTATTGTTCGCGCTTTGTGTGCCTATATGGAGTACTTTTAAAATATCCGATGCTTATTAGAAAATAGCATCTAGGTCAATGGCTTAACCGCAGGCTCCAAAATAAAAGTCTGCGTCGATTAAGCTTCATTTTTATAATTTGTTGATTGAAATTAGGCTTAGTAACTTCCACGTACGACAATAAATACCAACGATGACACAGGCCATGTGAGGGGCCTCATTCCACCTTGGTAACTTTTTCAAAAGCCTCTTAAGACCTATGTGCACATATCCTGTCATTTTGACAGTAAAATTATTCATGTATGATGAAGATTTTCTAATCCTCAAAAACCAATTTTCGACATCCGGTGTTTGTGTGCTGCTGCTGTCACAACTTCATTATAGAAACGAGTCTGATGCTACGTAAAGCAGATGTCAAGTGATATGGCCGTATTTTATTGATAGGTATCAAGTTTATTTTATTTAATGATGCGGGGCATAGTCCTGACCAAGATTTTCTGTTTACTGAGAGAATTTCGTCGAATTTGTTCACCTGGCTTTGAATGCTTTTAATATCCTTGTATCAAGTTCACAACTCCACCTAGATCTACCATCGACAGTGGACATCTCAATGAATCTTCTGATAGCACGATAGATTAACTTGCTTATTATACCAAGCGATACTGACACTTCAAAAATTACTATTGTGTAGCACTATAGCTACGCCAGGATTTTCTTTGTCGCCTATTTCATATTTTTAGCAGGTATTAATGAGATAAAGTAAGGTTTGATGGAAGGTCGAAACCTACACATTTAAATAATAAACAAATGAGTGCCTTAAGGCTAATATTTTCATAAAATATTCGATTTAAAGATAGGGCAGAATTTATAACTACATTAGCTACAAACATCACCACGATGTAGTTTTAAAGATGCTTTTGATAGTGAAATTACTAATGGAATTATAAAACATCTGTGTCTCTTCATCACGGAAACTTCATAACTCTCTCTAAGGTACATCTTTCTTTTTATAGAAAATTCCTGGTGCGGTCTATTTATATAATGTTAGTGTGTTTGAAAAATTGCAACGATTCTTTACATAGAGAAAACTTGTAACCTTCCATATATAATATGTTGGAATTTTTATATGCATATGAAGATCTGCTGCCATATATGGGCAGGTCCCGCTAGGTTTTAAGAGGAGATGGTAAGTCATTTTAAGTTCAGTAGCTCGCTGGCCTAATGGTTAGAGCGTGCGGCCTTCATTACGATGGTTACGGGTTCGAATCTCGGCTTGTACCAATGACTTTGATATTTAAGTTATGTACATTTGTGAACTTTAATAACAACAGCGAAATACAATCGGTAAAGGAAAACATCGTGAGTAAACCTGCACATGAATTAGAATTTATTCTAAGGTGTGTGTGAAGTCATCAAGCCCCATTGGGCCAGCGTGGTGACTATGGCCCATCGCCCTTATATTGAGGATAGGCCTTTACACCAGCAGTGGCGACGTAAACTGGCTGTTATGGTAGGTAATTAAGTAGTATGGTAGGTAAAGTTAGTTTTTCGCCATGGCAAATATCGGACCGTAGCTCGACGCCTATCGGAGTGCCTTAGTGCGTGTATGTAGTTCTTGAAGCATATTTTTCTAGTTACTGTAAAACCCCCAATGAACAGGCACAAAATAATATTCTTAAAACAGTTATTTTAGACCGTGTGTGATTACATCAGTTACTTACTCTATTGTGAATATTCAAGACATGATCGCGCAGTTCACCTTTGAAATTATGTCGCACTATCTCATTTATAAAACAATGCATAAGACAAGCATCGACAAGGGCCAGGTTTCCATTGTTGTTGACTAAATGCCAACATTGCTTACCACAGCGTAACGAGGCATTTTCATCAAAATCATCCCAAAAACATGCATTGTATTGAATCTGAAAAAATTAAATAAAAAAAATTATTAAATTTATTTGATTAAGTTAAACAACGCTTGATACATGAACAAAATAAGATAATATTATTATTCTGATAGAATCTACAGTTCTTACAACTTAAAAGAGAAGAGATTAATAATACTGTTGTTACATAACGACATTTTTTAAGAAATGATATTATATTTGTACTAATTATTATTATTATTTTTTTATTTTTTACATAATGACGCCTATTTCCCAGTATGGTAGGCAGAGGTAAATAAACACCCACTTTTCGCCAGATGTGGTCAGATTAGGTCCCATGTAACGGTGGGTGAGCCTGTTGCCACTTTATTGAGGCCAACACACATACACACAAAGATGATGTCAGTGCGCGGGTTTCCTCACGATGTTTTCCTTCACCGTTTGTATCTCGCTGTTGTAACTAAAGTTCACAAATGTACATAACTTAAATATTAAGTCATTGGACCATGCCGAGATTCGAACCCGCGACCTTCGGAATGAAAGCCGCACGCTCTAACCATTAGGCCAGCGAGCTCTAATAGCGAGTACTAATTATTATATCTAGTGTAAAGTTTTCTAATTATTTTTTTTTTAAGACAACATATATATATATATATATGTGTTTGCCAAAACATTTACGTGTTTTTGGTGTTAAAAAAACCGATGCCTTTATTCACACACATTTATCAGGATTAATTTATTTTAATGCTTTCAACACCAATTCTTGAGAAATACTTATGGTACTAATACTACATATGTGATTATGAGCATTACTATAATGTTATCTTTAGTTTTCTGCGCCCGAGAATTTTATATGAGGTCGCTAAAATCGTATAATTGTACGCTACTGTCGAGTAAAAATTAGATCGCTCTAAAGAAGAAAAACCCTTACGCGTTATCCAGATCATTTCATTCGCCATTCAATCATCGTCTTTAAACATATCCGATCAAGAACGAAAACTTTAATTGGGAGACTTTCAGAAATGTTTGTGATTTTGAATAGATTCTGTTCTGTTTTTTTTTTTAATAAATAAACCATTACCATTTCCATCGTAGTGACAATCACTTGAATTTGGTGTAATAATTCGTCGCTTATACTTTTGGGTTTTTCTATCATCTCAAAGGCGTGAATCAAAATTTCTCCTTGTACGGGATAAACTTCTGACGAGTAATATTCTGAAAACTGTGAAACGGCATTTGTTTATTAGGAACAAACTCTATGAATAAACAAAAAGTAAATTGTGTTCATCTTACTGAAGGCTGTACAGGTATTTGTAATAGTAGTGTGCATTCAAAGACGAATGATGTACTAAAGAAATGGTTGTGTTCCTAGATAGGTATTGAATTAATTAAACTGATGAGATAGGTTTTAGGTAATTGGTGGCCAGGTGTAGTATTAAAACGCCTATATCTATCTCTAGCAGCAATATTAACGATATGTATTATAAAAAAAGAAGTACTAACAAATATATCAAGAAAGTAACACTTTTGACATTTGAGTATTAATTTATATTGTAATGTAAAAGCAACGGGATTTGTGTGTTACGGGATGTGTTAGTTGGGTTTAATTAACGAATGGTCCATGCTTATAGGCCGAGAAACAAGGTTTTTACAAAACTAAATAGTAATAGTAAATATATTATACTGTGTAGGCAAAAGTACTGCTTACCTAATGGTAAGCAGTACTTTTGCCTACCCTAATGGTGAGACTAGTGTTTTTTGCGTCAATGTGTATCTATTAGATGACTACAAAATAATATATAACTTTTCTTCTTTAAATGAAAAAAAGAGTGTTATGGTTTATAACTCTTTCTAGTTGATAAAATAAGTATTGATTGTGAATATTATTCCATTTTATAATGCATTATACCATTATTATTACTTTTGTTATTTATTAAGTTTGCAACATTTAAAATATGACAACACGGAACAAACGCCCGACAAGATGGCGTGAGGCTATAAGCCCCCCCCCCCCTTCCCCCCAAAAGGTTCCCGTTGTGTTGTCGTGGCGGAGGACCTTAGTAGCCGTGGCTGAGTCGTCCACGGTGAAGCGAGGAGGAACTTACCCGGCCGGCCCAAGGCGGCCGCTCCGGGTTAGAGCACCGGTTTTTTTTTACCCTGGGCTCACCTCGGATGCGCGCCGGTGGGCTGCATGGACGGCTTTATGCTGTCCCTTGTAGCCGGGCTGCAGGGGAGGTTTTATATTGCTGTCTACAGCGGAGGTAGAATCGCGGAGAGAGTACCCTCAGCGACTAAGCGGTGCCGCACCCTTGATACGGCGGCGGTGGGGCCACGGGGGAAGAGGAGTGTCAGTATTGCGATGCGCCGTTCTGTCTATCCTCCGCGGCCGTATAACGGGTGGCGGCAGGCTCAACATCGAATCCGCCGCAGTGAGTCGGAAGTTTTCTCTCTTGGCTCCCATGGTCTTCCAGCCCCACTACACATATACCGTCGCCTTTTCCGAGTTAACCTGGGTTTCGCCACAGTTTGACCGGCGGAAGCCTCACCGGCCTTTGAGCACGACCTTTTTCGCATATTCTTGTCATACGTGATCCACTTTTCATCACCAGTTATCAGCTTCTTCAAAAATGGTTCAGTTTCATTACGTCGTAATAAAGAATCACAAACGAGTACACGGTTCATTATTAGGTTTCTTTCAGTGAGCTCGTGAGGTACCCAAATATCGAGCTTTTTTGTGTACTCAGTTTTTTTTCAAATACGTCAAAACTGTTTTAAGGTCAATTCTCAATTCTTCAGATACCTCGTAACTATTATACTAATATGCCAATCTTGCACCACTTTTTCAAAAATGGCATCCATTTTATCCCTAACAGGGCGACCAGAGCGACGTGCATCTCTGACATCAAAATTTCCGGATTGGAAACGCTTAAACCAAATTTGAGCTACTCTCACAGACTCTGCACTAGCTCCATACCATAACAGCCACTATACGTCCCCACTGCTGGGGCACAGGCCTACCCTCGATATGAAAGCGATTGGGCCATAGTCACCACGCTGGCCCAATGCGGCTTGGTGACTTAGCCCCCTAAACATGAAAAATTTTTTTCGCGGCTTTAGTTGTATTTTTCAATTTCTTGTAGTAAAATTTTAAAATGTATCCAATTTCTTCATTAGATTTACTCATCCTGACAATAAGAAAAACAAATGAAAATCACACATTTTCCTAATTTGAATTTGGAATTATGTTCTTTAAAATTTAAACTTTCAATGATACCAAAACCAGCCAGACACAAATAGTATATAGCCAAAGAGATTTTATTACAAGTTCATACATACCATAATGCGAAAAGACTTTTTTCTCCAACCTAATATTTATGCCACAATGTATGTGTGAAATCGTAATAGATTAATTATAGTCCTATGTGTAAAACACGACTAAATAATTTTTTATCCGAAAAATTAACAACTTTACTGTACATACATATACACATACACTGTAAAGTTCTCATTATATTGACCATTTTATTCATAAATATAATATATAAGTTTGGCAAATATCTCCCTTCCGCTTTTTTGCTCTTTATTCAATGCTTTATAAAAAGTGTTACAGTGATCGGATTTAGTTCAAATATGCACCGTTATGTTCGATAATCTGTTTCCATCTAGACGGAAACTTCATAATACCTCCCTCGCAGAAGCCCCTCTCCTTATTTGCGAAGAACTCGGACAGCCACTTTTCACAAGCCTCTTTTGAGTTCAACTTTACACCACCAAGGGCGTTCACCATGGACAGGAACAGGTGGTAATCACTTGGCGCTATGTCCGGGCTATATGGTGGATGCGATAAAACCTCCCATCCGAGCTCCCGTAGCTTCTGACGAGTCATCAACGAAGTGTGTGGTCTGGCGTTGTCCTGGTGGAACACTACACCCTTCCTGTTGGCCAATTCTGGACGCTTCTGGTCGATCGCCTGCTTCAAGCGGTCCAGTTGTTCGCAGTAGATGGTAGAATTAAGCGTCTGGCCATATGGGAGCAGCTCATAGTGGATGATTCCCTTCCAATCCCACCAAACACACAGCAAAACCTTCCTGGCCGTCAATCCCGGCTTGGCCACTGTTTGGGACGATTCACCGGCCTTCGACCACGACCGTTTTCGCTTGATATTGTCGTATGTGATCCATTTTTGGTCGCCAGTCACCATCCGCTTCAAGAATGGGTCGAGTTCGTTCCGTTTCAGCAGCATATCGCAGGCGTTGATTCGGTCCAGAAGGTTTTTTTGCGTCAAATCATGCGGCACCCAAACATCAAGCTTTTTTTGTATCCAGCCTTCTGCGGATGGTTTAAAATGGTTTAGTGACTAACTCCCATCTCCTGAGCGATGTCACGAGATGCCACATGCCGGTCTAACTCGATGTAGTCCATGATTTGATCGGTATTTGTCGCCACAGGTCTTCCGCCGGCTGGCTTATCCATGGTGTCGTTTTCACCGGCTCTGAATCGTCGAAACCATTCCTCCGCGGTTCGAAGTGATAGAGTACCATCCCCCAAAACACCATTAATCTCACGGAACGTTTCTCTAGCGGATTTGCCTTTAACGAAGGAAAGCTTTAAAATAGCGCGAATTTCGGCGTTAGTGAACTATATGTTTACACGTCTATAACTGTTGAACGCAATATCCAAACTAATTATGCATAGCGTCGTTTTGTAGGTTATGTCAAGACCTTTCAAATTATGTATAGTATTGCCAGATACGAGCTCTGTAGCGCTTTGTACATAGCCGCGAAATTCAAAAGACAAAAAGGCGGAAGGGAGATATTTGCCAAACTATTATAAACGTACACAACGAGATCATTTCCTAGCGGCGTATAACAAAGAAGATAGAGAATTGTTCTTCTCTACTTAAGTTTGCTGTTTGTTATATAATTGATATCACACGATTTTACCGGGTTCGATCCCCGTGTTAAATAAAACATAAAGTTTGGATTACGGATTGTTAATGCTGATGCACTCAACTACCGTGTCGGTTGGAGTGATGATTTCATGTTAAGCTGTTAATGTTGTGTACAATGTATATATGATAAAATATTGTTTACATTTATTATTGGTTAACTAATTACCGTGTTTTTATTTATTAATTATAGTACTCTAACTCAGTACGATAAAGGTTATCTATATGCAGATAATACTTAATAATAATTTGGTAACATAAAAGTAATATAGATTGTCTTTAACGACTGACCTGATATACTTATAACAAACATCATAATGGAAATGCTAGATAACACAAAATTCAGGAGTATGTTTTATCTTATGCGAGTCGCATAGTACTATTCAAGAAGAAACACGACGTACATCGTCTATATATGAATATATGATATATGCTGCAATATGAATAGATGCTTTGAAGCTCATGAGCTTTAAATAAAAAGACTAAATAACTCATATCATTAGATATGAGTTATTTACAATCTTTTTATTTTGCTCTATAGATCAAAAGAAGAATAAACGCTGTTCATAATTCACCAAGGACACTCTGTTATGAGAAAATGTAATAACTTTTACATGGGGTTGGGCATAGGTGACTTCAGCACGTTCATTATTGTTCAAGCATTTTAGAACGAAAAAATTTTAAGTACTACACAATTCCTAACATGAATATATGGCAATAATGGTAGCCCAGAGACAGTATACTTAACATAGGTACTAGCTTTATATTTAAGATTTTCGAAAAGTATGTCATTTCCTGCCCTAGAACCTACTTCTATGCACATTTTATACACAATAGTTACACCCCGAGTGAATAGGCAACCTGGGAATTATAACTGAACTATGTAATAATCAACAACAGCTTTGAAACATGGTATGAATGACTGCGAATGGGATAGTCTCGTTAACAAAGTTCAATGGCGTCTCAACAACACACGAAATAAGAGTACTGACGAGATACCAGCCAAAATTATCTTCGGGTATAATATCACAGACCCAACTAAAAGGCATACACTAAACGAAATCCAGACGTCAAAGTCAATTTTTGCATTCAACATACAAATGAAGGATTTCTGAATTGCATGTTTGCAAGATCTACGAACTCCACAAAGGTTTTATTAAATATGGGCAGATGGAGAAGGGGCGTCTCAAGCTTACATTTAATTATAATATTTCTACTGTGAATATCACAGAGTTTAGTGTACATGCCAATATTTTGACGTGATGTGTTCAAATTGAAAGTACTTCCGACTACCCGAAATAATTGAAAAAAGTAAAATTTGTATGAGACGACTTAAGCAAACATGATAATAGGTCTTTGCGTATGAAATTTCTGTTCTGCAGTACTGGTCATTTCAAATCAAAATAATTTTTGTTTGGCTAAGAATTCTAATTTAAAATTAATTTTATTTTGAAAACATAGAACCTTTTTTCCAAAAGTAGTCATTTGTTTATTGATTAGTGTTACATTTTCATCGTTTTCATCGTCATAGATACGTTAAAAATTCGGGTAATTATGAAATATGAGTACCGTCGTGGCAGCAACGCGGCACAATCGGCACGCCACTTCAACTACGTTTACGGAGCTAAGACTACAAACCAACGCACCACCTGTTATTAGTTTGCTCGCTTCTGTTCTGAAAATTTCGACCTGAGAAATGAACTTCGCGATAGTCTGAAGACTTGGGTCAATAATAACGAATTGAAGGCGATTGTGGAAGCTGATGATACATCATCTACAGCTGAGCTAGCAGCAGCTTTCGACGTTAGCGTCAAAACAATTTTGGTCCATTCGCGTTAAATTGACAAGGTAAAAAAGCTTGACAAATGGGTGCCCCACGAACTCAATGATCGCCGGCGCGAAATACGCGTCGAGACCTGCCTTGCACTGCTCAATAGACACACTAATAAAGGAATTTTGAATCGCATTGTCACCTGCGATAAAAATTGGATTCTGTTTGATAATCGCAAGGGCTCAGCAAGTTGGTTGGATCCTGGTCCAGCACCTAAACAATGCCCTCAACGAAAACTTACCCTTAGAAAAGTGATAGTCACTGTATGGTGGTCTACGCCCGTGTGATTCATCACAGCTTATTACCAAATGGGGTGAGCATTACTGAAGATGTGTACTGTGAAGAACTGAACACAATGACGGAGAAACTGGCACATCTCCAACTAGCATTGGTCAATCGCTCGTCTCCGCTGCTCCTGCACGACAACGCGCGACCTCATACTGCACAGCAGAAAAAAATTCAATACCTGAGAGACAGTACAAAATGCCTTTGAAGAATTTGTTGCCTCCCGTCCCGGTGTCTCTCGACATCGCCAACGCGTTCAACACACTTCCGTGGAGCACGATCACCGCGGCGCTGGTCCACTTCGGGGTCCCGGTCTACCTGAGGCGTACGATCGAGGCGTACCTCTCAGACAGGTCGGAGTGGTGTCGGCACGGTGTGTCGTGCGGTGTTCCGCAGGGGTCGGTCCTCGGACCGCTCCTGTGGAACATCGGCTTCGACTCGGTGTTGCGCGGAGCCAATCTCGGTGGAGTCGACGTGACTTGTTACGCCGACGACACCCTGGTGACGGCTCGCGCGCACACCTTTAGGAAGGCGTGCCTATTGGTGACTGCGGGCGTGGCCCACGTCGTCTCGCGCTTTCGACGCTTGGGGCTGGAGGTGGCGCTGGGCAAGTACGAGGCCTTGTCCTTCCATGGCGCCCGGAATGCGCCTCCGTCGGGAGCGGATCTGATAGTCGGCGAGACTTCCATCGCCGTAGGTACTTCGATGAAGTACTTAGGACTTGTCCTCGACGCCCGATGGAGGTTCGACGAGCACTTCTTTGTATATTTTTGTGAATGTAATAGTGTATAATAGATTGTAGACCTAAGAAATAAATAAATAAAATGTGATGTTTTGTTTTTATTGGCGTGCAATGTGTGTGGCCACCAGGTGGATACATCGTCCCACACCTTGGCCGATTGCCCTCGATGGGGGGGATAGGGCCACGCTCGTAGCGGCGATATGGAGTGACCTCTCGCTACCGTCCGTGGTCCGGACCATGGTCAGTAGCGAGGCGTCATAGAATGCGGTATCCCGGTTCTGCGACTCTGTTATGACGCAGAAGCGGGAGATCGAACGTATCCGAGAGCGGGCGCCGAGGGGACAGGACGCGGTCGGAGCGCGATGACAGCTCATCGCCGCAAGGCAGGGCCGAACGCACGACCGCCGAATGGCTCCTCGGCAGGACCCTGGCGCCGTGACCGACAAGGGCCGTCGGGCCGGCGCACCCCTTGGAGAGGGTTCCTGGGGTGCATATGGTGATAAGTCTCGTATTCCGACGCATCGGTACGTAGGGATCTCGTCGGGAGGGGTGCTGCTTCACATCATATCCCTTCCCGTGGTTGACGAGTTCGTTCGGGCGCCGATCGGGGGTCACGGAGGAACTGAAATACGTTATCCCGCGACTCTCGAGTATGTGGATGAGACAGGAATACGGTGTGAAGCTTTTTAGTCGGTTGGAGCCCGACACTACCCCGGCACCGGCCTACTATTGGTCCCGGGGTGTGCGTTCCGTTAGCATTTTGTTACACACGTTAATAAAAAAAAAAACAAAAGGTCGACATACAATCTACAGTACATTCTTATTCTATTTGTCAATCACTGTGATCAGCATTTGATACCATACAGTGACAGAATACATTATTTAATAAACACAACAATAACAAATTATTAACCAAGGTGCCACATTGAACCATATGGTTGATATGATCAATTTTGTACTAGAAAAGCCTGACAGAGATGTTTACTTTGCAAGGGCTTTAAAAAGATGGATTGCTTTTACGGTTAAGAACGAAAGCAATAATGGTGACAATGTAGATTCATGTAAATCAAGTAATGATGAAACTCATGCTATCGAATAGTGTCATTGCTGCAATTATTTGCCAATTAATATTATCTTCGAATATCCTATTAAATCCTAGCTGAGGATATCCGCCGCTGTTGTTTTATATTTCTGGGGAGGCTAGAACGAATAGGTGTAACCATATCCGCCGATCGGATGCAAGTAGTTAAATATTATATTATATTTATTTACACCTAGAAATTTATTACAGTTCTATAATAGAATAAACGTAAAATATAAATTATGAAGGCACAGATATAATATGATGAAGTATAAACATTATCAGTTGAAATGAATAGCTGAAGACTGGATTAGTTTTCTCTACCTTTCCGCCAAACTTCAATATGAAGATGATATTTCATCACGATGATGATGTTCACTACTTCACTGATAACGAGACATACTAGAATGGAACATACTATCCGAAGTATTGTACTCATAACGGACAATGTTTTGTACTCAGTGGTATATACTGCTTGAATTGCTCTTAGTTCTTTCTCTACCGTTTTAGTCATTAGTCATTAATAATTAGTGTCATTTATTACTTAAATTATTTAGTTAAACATGGCCCAAAAAAATAAGACAGTAATACAATAGATATAAAATTATCTTAAAGTGAACATGAATCCACAAGGAACTCCCTACCAATCAACCTTCTTAGTTGCTAAGTGAAAACAACATACATTATTGCTAACAGTACAAGTAACATCGTGGATATAAACATTATAAAATCATTTGCCTACAAAATACATATATGAGAATGGATGTGTATACATGAAGGCTCATATGTATACGACAGAAATACAAAGGAGAAGACATGAATTAAAATTTATAACCAAAACACTGTCAAGTTGGATTTATACAAAATAAGGTAATGCTTTCAGAGCTTACGCTTAAAGAGTTGCTGAAGTGTATGTTTATCGCGCACTTTGCGAATGTTTGGTGGCTGAGAGGTGCAAAGCCTTGTAATTGAGAAGTAAACGAGTTATGCGGGAAGCCTGTGTTACAGAGCGGAATCGTGCAGTGAACGGTTGTCCGTAGAACGAAGACAACGCACATGAGTCACCCAGATACTGAAATTATGATTTTGAATACTCAGCGTCAAACACATTGAACAAAATATAAAATAGAGAACACAGTGTCCCAAAGGACTGCAATTGCGCAAGGTAGCCATTTAGACTGTGATTGGCAGGATGAGACGTGGTTATATAATACTTACCTATGCCGAAGATAAAACTTAATGGTTTTGAAGTCGAGCCAATTTACTAAGAATTTCGTATATATGATCAGTACCCCACGCAGGTTTAATCCAGTAAAGAAATAGTCACACAACAAACAAAACGGTTGGGAAGCGATAAAAATGAGATCTAACATTCTTATCTCTTATATGCTGTCATCTATCTATCTCTAACGTACTTATGGTTTGCTTTAATTTTGCAGGATTTCCTGAAAATATACAACTGAACATCCTTTTCATCATCATCATACAGAGATCAATTGTTTGTATCGTAAATATTTATCAATAAGTTTGTAAACTCTTCAATCTTTACAAGAATTATAAACTAGTTGTGGTTTTAAAATTATGAATTAAGATATTTTCATAAGGTATTTGGAAAAAAATAAATATTCTGTGTATAATTATGACGATAGCACACAATTATTTTACATAAATCACGTCATCTCATTAATTAACAGAAGTAAAAAATGTGTACTTTTCTAACTGGAATGATTTGTAATTCAAATGTTGCATAGAGACATACAACCACTAGAATGGCCGAAGCGGAATAGAGGCATTCCGTTGGAAGGACGGTCCTCTGTTAGCGTTAGCAAATAAACAATAAAATATATTCCATTTCATATTGTATTATATCGTTATCATTCTTTTGTTATTTACTAACTTGTTATTAAGTTGGCAACATTAAAATATGACAACACGGAAGCGACGGTCCGACAAGAAGGCGCAGGACTATAAGGTAGGCGTCGAATCGTTAGCGAGAGCAAAGCGACGATAATTAGTATTAAGTCGTTTTAAGAGTATTGTATATATTTCACTGTGTATTGAATAAAAGTTGTAAGTAAAATCCCAACCATCTATTATTTGTCAAACTGGAGGACAAGCTAACAAACATAAGTACCAACCGTTTTGATTCTTTCCTTCATTTTTGCCTCTTCTATGAAAGTTGCTTTTTCTAAACTGTTGTCAATAATTTTTGTTAGATATACTTTAAAATCTTTTGTAATATTTTTTAACACTGAACTTGGTTTGTGGTCGACATTGTAGGCTCTGGAAAAAATATATACATTAATTAAATAAATGTTACACAATACCTGATGTATTCTAAACCAGGCTTAACCACGAAGTAATAAAAAACAGATATTATGTAACCATGAATGAAGAAAATTAATGAAAATGTAAACTTCCATCACTCCTCATTTACCGTAATCTTTACAATTATCATCATATAGTTACCAGTTATTGAATTAATTATTCTTTGTATGCCCCTAATAATGAATCATTATATGAAAATAGATAGTTTACAAAAAAATTAACAACGCAGCAAGATTCATACTTGATAAAAAAATTTACTGAATTTTTTTTTTTTGTTGCTGAGAGAAGTAAATTCTAATTAAAACCTTGTAAGGAGTTGAATAGAAATTTAATTAAAAATTTTAAATTTGTTTAATATTTATTAACTTTTCGAATTATAACCATATTGAAACTACATTTCTTCTGTTCCTATTTAACGTCAGTTTTGAATTAAAAACAATATAAAAATAACAATGATTACTGGTATAATATTATAATATTTCCAAAATTAATTTTGCAGTTTGTAAATTTAAAAAAAAAAATTAATAAAATAATCTTCATACATTCAACTAAGCAAGAGAACGCCTTAAACTCAAATGTATTATACATTAAGTTGTATTTTCAATTTTAGCTGCATTCAAAAAATCGAATCAATCAATCAATTATACTTACCTTGAATAGTTAAAGTACAACATAAACTATCTTACCTATTGTTAAATCTCCTGAAGGAGTTAAAGAGTTGTCGACGGAAAAGCATTGTAAAGTTGTTTAAAGAACGAACAAAAACCAAAATCCGTACTGTATTTTATATTGCAATACCATTATATATAACATCCCCACTACTTGTGCATTAAACTACACTAGAAATGAAAGTATGAACAAATATTTAACCATTATTATTACTGAGACAGTTTTCGCACATTATGAACTAAAACCGACATAGATTTAAGCTCTTTTAACGGACTTAAGGAAATCCATCAGAGACATGCTCTAACAATTTGGGAACACAGATTCAATATCGATGGTTTGGTAGCAGTTGAAAGCAGATTACTCCTGCAGGTCTCAAAAGTTTTAAGTTGCTTAGAGAGCAAATGTACAAGATGTTATTACGTGTTCTACATATTACCATAACAGCCAATTTAGCTCCCCACTGCTGGGGCACAGGCCTACCCTCAATATGAAGGCGATTGGGCCATAGTCACCACGCCGGCCCAAAATCGGGTTGGTGACTTCACACACACCTTAGAATAAATTGTAATTCATGTGCAGGTTTCCTCAAGATGTTTTCTTTCACCGTTTGTATTTCGCTTGTTGTTACTAAAGTTCATAAATAATAGTTATTGGTACATGCCCAGATTCGAACCCGCGACCTTTGAAATGAAAGCCGCACGCTCTAACCATTAGGCCAGCGAGCTACCTCTACATATACCTTAAAACTATTTCTGACAACATCCTAAAAAAACATCATAAAACATTTTTTTTTATATTCCCAGCTATTACAAAAAACAAGATAAAGTATACGTATAATCTACAAAAGTGGTACTCGAGTTTTTTCTCTCACTACACTCACGGTACTCAGGGTTTTTTTTGTTGTTTAAAACCTCCATCAACTTATGCAACTATTATAGTATTTATTATGAAATACATACCTTTATGAGTTTGATCCCATACGGTAGTGTTTATTGAAAATATTTTTTTACCATTATCCATTTTTCTTTCGTGTGAATTGAAGAAATAGGTCAAATATTTTATCAGTATTCATTATCATCAATCGATAATAACCCATACCTCTACATGTAAGCTTCTCCCCAAAATATGCATATTCATATCGAAATCATATAATTCGAGTACCATTAGAATCACAGGATAAGTGGAATAGTAATTCATATGAGTTTTGTATCGAATAGAAGTACAATAGAGAAAGTTCGTTATTAGTACATTATGTTGTACAGTTATCTTATGTTAGATACATATATCTTTGGGTTTTCTAAAAAATGCACGCCTATGTCCAACAGTTGACGGATATAGGCTGATGATGATTTATTGTTAAACAATAAAAGTAGAATTTTTTTACAAAAAAAAATAATCATAATCATCACTTTTGCTCTTTCATATTCAACAATTGTTCTGTGGACGTATAAATATGTGTAGCTATTTTATTTGCGATGTGTGGTTGTTCTTGTACCCTCTTGAATTGTATTATATTAATACAGTCACGTAACAGTCTCGTAATTAATTACAACACTCTGAAAAAAGAAGCAAATGACAAATAGGTCTAGTCCGGTCTAAGTAATGGTACTCTCAGATTATTTGTCGTATATATGCACTCGTATAACAAATATTCTTCTTCTGCTATAGTTTGATTTCAAATATAAGATTCTTTTACATATTTTCGCAATTTGAATTTATACATAAATAACACAATGACAGCAGAATAGACGCACACAAATATAAAGATTAATATGACAATTGTGCACATACGTACAGACATCAAGGTGATCACGGGTGTGTGAATGTATGCATTGCACACAGGTCTCTCGTGGACAATATTGTGTGTGTGTGTGTGTGATGCACATCGAATGAAGTAGCTTACCTTATACTCATTCACCACTTTTCTCCAAAGACGGACATACATATATATCAATTCGACGTATCTCGACGCGGAGGTAGAAATAATGTTTGAGAAAATATCTGGAGCAATACAAACGTGCTTTTACTAATCATTACACCATTGTCGTGGGAGAATTACATGCAAACCTGGGCAAACGTTGCGGTAATGAATTTAAATTGGGACATATTGAAAATGAAACCCGGAATTGCCGATATCACATGCTAGCCGACTTTTTGGAGAGAGAATAATGAACTTCTTTTTCAAAGTTAAAAATGGATTTGGAAAATGTCTCGCTGGGTCGTACGGAACATACTTTACTTGTCGACGCAGACTCCTATATATGATCATGAAGTCTTAATTATCAATTCCTTTAAGATAAGAAGCGATCACCGAATGGTAAGACGCACAATTAATTCATAGACTTAAAAAAAGTTCAGACCTTGTCTTCTAAATTAAAATGTAATGCATCGTATATTAAGCCATTTTCCTATGCAGATAACACATATTCACACCCATGTAAGTCTACAGCCCGCTATTACGCATTGAGACCACGCTGTGCATTTAAAAATGAATAACACGTTAGTGGTTAGTGAAGAGCCGTAGAAACCATAGTGACAATAAAAAAACCAAGGAATCATTTTTCATAGCTAAGTAAATATTCCGTTAGACTAATCGTCAACATCAACCGATAGACATTCACTACTGGATAAAGGCCTCCCCCAAAGATCTCCACACTAATCGAATGTGTACTGCCCGCATCCAGCGGCCTTCATCAAATCGAAATATATATATACTATACAAATTGAAGTCTTGGGGACTTCGGTCACCCTTTTTAACACTGCACTTTAGACGATAAGAGTCCTAAAAATTATTATACCACTCTAAACAATTAATTTTCTTCTTGTATCAGTGTTTCAGTAAAAACAAAACATCACATTTCATTTATTTATTTCTTAAGTTTTTATTAATTGATTGTATCAATTATACACTATTACGTTCACAAAAATATACAAAGAAGTGCTTGTCGAACCTCCATCGGCCGTCGAGGACGAGTTCTAAGTACTTCATCGAAGTACCTACTGCGATGGATGTCCCGCCGACTATTAGCTCCGCTCCCGGTAGAGGCGCATTCCGGGCGTCGTGGAAGCACAAGGCCTCGCACTTGCCCAACGCCACCTCCAGCTCCAAGCGCCGAATGCGCGAGACGACGTGGGCGACGCCCGCAGTCGCCAACACGCGAGCCGTCACCAGGGTATCGTCGGCGTAACAAGTCACGTCGACTCCACCGAGGTTGGCTCCGTGCAACACCGGATCGTAGCCGATGTTCCACAGGAGCGGTCCGAGGACTGACCCCTGCGGAACATCGCGCGACACTCCGTGCCGACACCACTCGTCGCGCGTCGGGTATCTCACGGACCTGTCCGCGAGGTACGCCCCGATCGTACGCCTCAGGTAGACGGGACCCCGAAGTAGACCAGCGCCGTGGTGATCGTGCTCCACGGAAGGGTGTTGAACGCGTTGGCGATGTCAAGTCACACCGCCAACACTACCTACGTCATTACCTTGGGCGCAGCATCCCTAAGTGAGATTAGCTGATGACATGTTAAGGTGGAAGTGATGAGTGTCTTGAACAAATAAATAGCAATTTCAAGCACAAAATTCCTGCAAATATTTCAATAGCAAAAACACGATTATGCGTCAAGATACAAAGCCAAACTCAAAAAGAGAGTAAACCGAAATAAACAGAGTCAAACATTAAATTCGGCAGCCAAAAATTACGGTTATTAGATCACAAATTACTTATACACTGCATTGCCACCACTAAATGTAAAGTTAGAAATTTCTACCAGCGAACTTTATGCGGAGTGATTACAATACGTCTGCACCTGATGATAATTGCAATTGGTCACACATAGAACCTTAGTATCATTAATTAACTTAAGCCATAAACAATCATTCACTAGAGCAAATCATATTCAGAGGTAATAAAGCGAGGTCGCGGCAAAGTCCACTTTTAAATTTAAACCGTTATAGTAATGCAAAAAAAAATGTTTTATTCACTTGCTGGTCAATCAGAATGTGTTAGCTAAAAAAAAAACCTTTCTTAAAAATAATAAATTTTAAATACTTTTAAAAAAATATTTATGATCTCAGGTAATCATATTTTACATGACCAGTATGTTGCAGTTCGTATCCACACATTTAAAAAAAAAAATGTGAGGATGGCATACGGCTCCAGTAAACAGACCCCGCCGTATGTGGTGAGCGCCAACCAAATACTGCGCCCCTCCCCTCCGAACAGGTAGAGTTTAATTGGTCTCGGACCGCAGTCCACAGCAATGTTTACTGACGAACCAGTAGAAGAGCACTCGGCTCATTGTGGCAAGGCACTAACAGTGCGTAAGCATAAACTGTGATCAAATTGCGCATGAGAATGTGAGTAAACATCTCACAAGATACAACCGTAACCAGATATACAGTGTAGGGTCCGCACACATTCCAGGACACATAATAGATATAAAGGGTACTCTGACCCAAAGGTTAGTCCTTGTACGAGCCACCACCTTCACTAGCCAGCTGCACTTGCAGACGCATTGTAAAGTGTTGGAATTGACATCACCACCAACTACGTAGTCAGCGCAGATCGTAATCCGCGGAGTGCATTCGAGAGCTCATAGCTCATCTCGTGGAATGGAAAAGCAATTACATCGCAGCCTTGAGAGATGCTACTCCCACCAGAAATCACCATACATGAAGCAAATGCAAAACTCCGCCAACCACTGTAGTGGATATAGCCAATAAATATTATTTTTATTATGAGCCATCAGGCATAGAGTCTTTGTCGTTGAGTAAAATGTTGTTTTGATCAAGTTTGTCTCGCCCACCGTCAACTCGTCACATATCTTAAAACATGGGGAGCTATTGAGGCCTTCTTTTGCAAAAGTCATAAAATAGGGAAGGCAGACGGTCTGCAGCCCCGTCATCAAGGGACCCGACTTGTAAAAATCTAATAAGATAAAGTTTAAAACCAAAACGCAAGGTGCAACCTTCAAAGGTGACATTTAACCAAGTAATCGTCGAAGACGTCGTATCACTGAAACGCGACAGACATGCAATCGACTATCATAGGCGCACATCATCATGAAAGGCGCACAAGACATCACAGCAGACATCAATATCTTGCAAAAGTCCTCAGCCTACCAGATCTGTAAGACGCATCAGTTCAGTAACGGTGCAAACGTCCCGCTACGACAAGACGCAATATCAATGTTTGATAAGCATCGAGGCAGTAGCTCACGTCCGCTTCCGCTACCTCATAATGCATCGACACAGTTCGAGTTGACTTTGGAATAAACAAATGTTATTAAACACGACGTATCATAGTGGCAAGCCACTAAGACGCCGTGCACCCATGTATCATAAAGCGGAAGCTCTAAGACATAGTTCTGAGTATTTCGATATCATCGAAGTGCTATCTGATATTCTTCCCGAACCGGAGTATAATCAAGTAGTTACTTAAATAACCACCAACTACACCCGGCTGGTATCTCACCTTCTCCACCGACTTGATGTTACATGTTAATTTTGCCATGCACAATTTTACACGGTTTTGAATCCGTATACTTTATAAATTTCATTTTTAAAGACCTTCACACTCGTACTTTATTATATTGTATCATAATACATTATTATTTGCATTCTCATATTTTTCCGGAATTTTAACCGATATAACTTTTATAACTCATCACTAGAGACTTTCACACTTTTATACTTTCATAATTTTTCACCATACAATCATATTTGTATTTTTATATTTTAGCATTTCAATCAGTATACAGTATACAGTACACCATTCCTATTCATCATTTCAACATGTATTGGAGGTTAGTAATAAATAATAATCAAACTTTTTCATTTATTATCATGAATCTTTTTCAAATTTAACTTCCTTATATATATTCGTATTTTAACCATAGAATAAACTTTGGGTAAAATATTTTTGAATCGTTTTATAATATATATATATGTGTGTGTATGAGGAGGCGGAGAAAGATGAGAAGATATTGGATGTGGAAAGGTTGAAGAGTAGGATAGTGCTATGAGGGAAGGGAAAAGGGTATCGACACATGATATCACAAGCTCTATTAGAACATTCGTTACAATTAGGAAGCGATGAGGCGTGGTTGAAGATGTAGTGACAAAGACAGAAAGGAATGCTTAAGATAGTTTGGCCATGTCGAAAGAATGGATGAAAGAAGATTATCGAAAGAGATATACAAAGTAAAAATGATTGGAAAAATCGGTGTAGGTCGACCTAGGCGGACACATTCTGATCAAATCGGAGATGTCCTAGAGAACCGGGTCACACGCACTCGCAACCGACGAGCGTGATTGAAGACGCTTATGAAAGTGGAGGAAGCGGGAGAGGTGTGTCAGGATCGTAGCAAGTGGAGAGAGGTGGTCTCTGCCTACTCCACTGGGAACAAAGCGTGATATGTATGTATGTTACAGTTAACAGAATATTCCATATTTTTAATACATAATTACATTAGTTTCATCATCATCATCAGCCGATAGATATTCACTGCTGGACACATGCGTTCTCCAAAGATCTCCTCATCGATCGATCCTGCGCTGCTTACATCCAGCGGATTCCGCGACTTTCGTTTATATAGTTTTTTTCACTCACTCCACTTGGCTTGACACGAAGTGATTTCAGGTCTACACCATCAAACTGAATCACCACATTTTCTACAATAGCTCCAGTTGGAGACTGTTCACTGAGTGATTTTAAGTATACTTCTATAATTTCAACGACATATATACTATATATACTACTACACGGATAATCAACAATAAAAGACGATTTAAGCACGGGCGTAAAGGATAACATCGATACGAGATTTTTTTTTGTTTTTTCAATTGATGGCGATGCTCACTCGACGGAAACGCCCTTTTCCCAAATAAAGTTGCCAACGCTAAACACTGGCAAAAGGAAATTTAATATTTACCACATTATGCTGTCTTGTAGGTAGAAAAAAGAAAGACAAAGTTTTAAATACCTACTCGAAAACATTACTTACCTGTTACGTGACGGACCATACCGCTCGCCTTAAAAGAAAGCGCAATAAATATATTAAAATTATACCTAAGTTAGATGCTAACATTAAAGGTCGTAATTATTACGGAAACCAACTATTGTAACGATAAGAGACAGACCTTACCTGCGATCTGACTAATCTGAACATAGCACACAAAGTGGACAAGAGTTCAGGACCCTTACAGCTAACAATTCAGCATATACATTGAATCAAATGTTTGCTTCCGAGTGTGCCTATAACGCGATATAAATGTGTTAAAACTTTCGATGGCCTTTTCGAATAGTCCTCCGAAATGACTGATATAAATAGCTGAAAATACCGAGTCAATCTTTGTAAAGTTTGCTCATTGAATTCTCTCATCACAGAATTGTTGTGCAAGAACGCTTAGAAGTCTTTAAGGTAACTATTACAACCTTCGAAGTTCCATCGACAATCAGTGTATATGTCTGTGTAATATACTCGGCGGTACATTAACGTTGCATTGTAGCTAAAAACCCGTCTATAGAAAGTTCCAAAACTAGTTCGAGATGGTTCGGCATTGACACTCATACATACTGATTTGTACGCACGTAGGGAGTAGATGAACTGCGTGTAGCTGTTAACGAACTTGATTGCGTTATACCGGTGAGAGCAGCCACTGTTTATTTTATAGATACCTGCTAATATTAATTTTGTATCTGTCAACATACCCCATACATAATACTTTAATGACCATGAGCAGGATACATTGATCGAAGGACAGATGGTCGATGGTGCAGTAAGGTCATTGAGTAGCCGCCCCGTAGCTGTAGACACAATGCTAGTCAGCCTCCCACAAAGTGCACTGATGATCTAATAAAGTTGGCGTGAAACCACGCAGACCCTTGCGTATGGAAATCTTTGACGGAAGTGTCTGCTTCGCACTGGGCGATTTCTTTATGATGTTGTACAATGTATTAATTTCTTCCCTTTACGTAGTAAATAGATAGGACTTTTGTACTTACAAAATAATCGTTATAATAATGTAATATTACCTGATAAAATTCTTAATTACTTTTAATGCTTTGTAGACAATAAAAGGTCGTAAATGAAGATAACAACATTTTTGAACTTTATTGCATCGCAATAAGACATACGAATAATTTCGATAGTAAGTAAGTAAAAACTATATCCTTGCGAAACAAAATCAACAACCGTAACTAATGGTTTTTTTTTTTAATAATATATTATCACGCTTTTTTTCCAGTAGGGGTAGGCAGAGGCAAATAAACACCCACTTTTCGCCAGATGTGGTCAGATTAGGTCCCATGTAACAGGGAGCGAGCCTGTTGCCACTTTATTGGAGCCACCACACACACACACACACAAAGATGATTCAGTGTGCGGGTTTCCTCACGATGTTTTCATTCACCGTTTGTACCTCGCTGTTGTAACTAAAGTTCACAAATGTACATAACTTAAATAATAAAGTCATCGGTACATGCCGAGATTCGAACCCGCGACCTTCGGAATGAAAGCCGCACGCTCTAACCATTAACTAGGCCAGCGAGCTACTTATGTAACTAATGTTGCTTTTGTTAATGTTACTATTCCATTTTATTTTACTAAAGTAAGAACATTAATGACCGGAGACGCAACAAACGCGGATCGCTCTTTAAATATTAGTGATATAATTTAAAAAAGGTTTTTGTCTTCAGTTTGAGAAACGTTTATAATTTCTAAAATGAACTTTAAGATGTTATTGAATCACGCAAGGAACTATGCAACTCAGTGAGTATTTACAATTTTTTAATTTAATCGTACGTCTCATCATAGCAATGTAATGCCATTTAAAATGTTCACAATGCGCGATTTGAATGTAGCTATAAGACAAATGATGTTAGGCTGGAGATGATCAGATGATGGAAAGACATACGAGGCACGTATTCAGATATGTATACTATTTTTACTTACATTTCTTATTCAGAGTGAAAGTTACAGCATTTTTTATTGTTGGCCCATTCTAACATCTATTTATTTAATTATATATGTATAGATTAATTTATTACTATATCGTGATTAATATATGTTTTATGTAGCCAAGTTTTTTTTTATTATTAACTGTATATGTAATATTTGTTTTCTTTTTCACTTTCTACTTTTAACTACATATATATCTGGCGAATCACCAAGCTTAATCGATAGAATTTTATTACTTTATTTATAAAGTGGTGAAATAAAAATAAAAAGTGAAAATTATCGGGATTAAATGTGACATTACTTATATGAATATTTATATTTATATATATATATATATATATATATATATATAATACACACATAATATATATATTAACGGTGAATGGTACCGTACATTTATTAAATGTACGAAACTGACATTGTTAAATGTGGAAGTATTATAAATCTAACACTAAATCTAGATTCTATTATCCACTCCAAAGTTGATTCATCCGCAAAGCATGTTTTTGTTATTAACAATAGACTAATCAATCAATCACTAGCCGATAGAAGTAGTATATATTCACCGATTCAGCGATCCTGCATCATTTTTCAACCGGTGATAAACTAAAAAAAAAAAAAGGTTTTCGGGATCGCTGAACCGATCTATCGTATTCCCAGATCTCTATGTCGCACCGTTTCTAAGATACGCGACAGCGTACAACATCGCTTACCATTGTTCCCTAATCACTTCATTACTTAATCACTACATTTCAACATCTCTTTGTATTATTACATTATATTACAATTACGAAGATCAACTAATTACATAATTACCTAATTACCTTCCAACTATCAACCACCAAAGGTTAAAGAAAAAAAAAGCATTCATTCCCATCTTTACACTTTATTTACTTCAAATGTAGATTTAAACATATCGTGTAACAATACATCATTGCACATTGTATAGTCGCCGAATAATTTTACAAACTCTTTCATTGTCCTGCCATGAAACTTGTTGTACAAATACATTAAGCAGTACTCGCCGCATAAAGAGGTCCAGTCGTTTTGTAACCTGCTTCTATTGAAATCCCATTGTCGCGAATTCCGCTTCAAAAATTCGCGATGGCTTCCCGACGGGGGTCTACCGAAGGAATCAAAATATTGACCTACGTTGTTTTTGTCAATGTGTATTGCTACCCAGTGTGAGCCGGGCTTTGAGTCTGAATCTAAATTGCTGATAATGTATGATGGACTCTCAACATTTATTGGTAATCGATTTGCAGCATACACATTATGTCGTAACCTTGGGTGAATTTTGCTTAGGTGTTCCTCAATCTCGATATTATCCATATTTCGCAAGAGCTACCTGCACCGAACTGTTCAAGGAATAGCATGCGAGTGTGAGGTAAATTATGTGAATTCTGTATTTCTACTCATAAAAAGTATCCGGGAAAATTAAAGTATTATATTTTACAAATGAAACAGAGTAAATAAGCACAATTATTTCTATTACATCAACAAAATCTTATCCACAATACAAAGTTACTTAAGAACACTACAACATATTTCATATTTCTAGCTGCTGTAATCTACGGTTACATTACGATTTTTATCTATCTCAATAACGTTATCAAACTCGGCATAAATAATACAATTAATAGTCTGTGGAAGTGTTGATTCTGATCTTACACTACCATGCCTAATGAGATTCCAGTGACTTGAGTTAGCTGACAAATCGGGAGTGAGATCAAAGGCTAATAGACAATATCCTTTAGAATAATCTTTCCTATATATACCATTCCCTTCATTAAGAAAGTGAATACCCGTCCCAGAGAATAATGTATGATAGGCTGCAGTGAATACATTATTCTCAAATGATGGTTGTAACGCCTTTGATGGTATTTGTTAGCCGTCAATATACAAAATAAATGTATTCATAATTTAATTTTCGAAATCAAATGGATTTTTAGTGAGTTTACCATTGAAAGCCGCGTTATTAACAAACCCAACTATACACCTCTTAGGTACTTGTCCCAGGAAAATATTGTCTAGGCTTTTACTCTGAACCCCCGATGGTATTGTTAACATTTTAACTTCTGCTCGAGTAATAGGTTACTTGGCTGTGGTAGAGACTAAAACTTTTTGGTATGCAAGCAAAACGGTTGGATTAATACGCGCCCTACGAACGATAAGAGTTGCATTTGTGATACAAACTTTACACTTTATAATAGGTTGTCAAATATCTCCCTTCCGCCTTTTTGTCTTTTGAATTTCGCGGCTATGTACAAAGCGCTACAGAGCTCGTATCTGGCAATACTATACATAATTTGAAAGGTCTTGACATAACCTACAAAACGACGCTATGCATGTTTAGTTTGAATATTGCGTTCAACAGTTATAGACGTGTAAAAATGGAATTCACTAACGCCGAAATTCGCGCTATTTTAAAGTTTTCCTTCGTTAAAGGCAAATCCGCTAGAGAAACGTTCCGTGAGATTAATGGTGTTTTGGGGGATGGTACTCTATCACTTCGAACCGCGGCGGAATGGTTTCGACGATTCAGAGCCGGTGAAAACGACACCATGGATAAGCCAGCCGGCGGAAGACCTGTGACGACAAATACCGATCAAATCAAATCTCCTTATCCTTCGCGGCCGTATAACGATTGGCGGCGGAACCCACCACCAGAATGCCACAGAGACTAAAAGATTTTTCTTTTGGCTCTTCTTGCCTCTGGATGACCGATTCGGGAGGATCTGTTACCCAGGTGATGGTAAAATGCCGAGAAAAAAAGGGTGTGATGTATGTTCCGGCGCGCGAACGTCTCGTAAATATCCCACACGTTTCGCCGCTTCGTTATATAAAAAAATATATTATTTACAACTTATAACTCAATATGTTTTTATGTTTCTTCCATAAAAGATAGATAAAACACTCCTCTCCTCTCTGGATATAATAACCTAATTAAAGAAACGCCTATGGGTAGATCGATTCTCTGCCATTTGGTCTCGGACTAGTAAGAATAGGACTAAGGTTATCTCTGCCTGCCGTAAAACGCAACTAAAAGGGTTTTCGGAGTCCCAAGAATTCTAGGTGGGAGACCTTCATCGCTCACTGAGCTAGCCAGAGGTGAACGACAAGTTTGACGTGCTCTCGTGCTTGTCGTAGCAAAGAAAGATTGTTGAATAGGGTAAAGGGATACTGGAGACTCTTGCCATGCACTAAGTAAGTCCTCTGAGGATGTTCATTGGTTCTTGATCTAATATTTACATCTACTTCTCTTTTATTATTAGGCCAGCAAAACTGAGACCGACGGCCGTAGCGACGAAATTCTATAAAGATTACAATCAATTCTACCCGAACCTGATAGATAAAACAATGGCAAACCATAAAGATCTGGATTATCTACCATTGAAGAAATATTGTAAAAGGGTAACATTCCCCGAAATGTATATTTATGAAACCCATGATCATTTAAGAACTAATTACCGACATCAAGATTTTGGAGCGTTAATATTTTAAAAGTTTAAAAGTCCTTCAGCCAAACTGTTCCATTGTTACAACATAAATAACACTACATCTGTATTGTACTTTATGTTCACACAATACAGACATTACATTTGAAGGACAACAGTAAAACCGTATTATTAATGCATGAAATATAAAGTATGAAATTGTAAAAATTTTTAGTGTTTTGAGTTTACATGCTATTTATTTAAATTTCAGGGTTTAGAGTATTTCACGCTTTGCAAATTGCCAGTACAAGCTGAATTCCTGGTGTACGCGTATGAATTATTGGAGGAACCGGAAAGGTTAACCCATGAAAATTTGCATCAAGCTTATACAATAGCATGCGCCACGGAAGCAGTACGTTACGAGATTATATTTTTGTTTTATATGTTAAATTTTCACACTCCAAGGATGTTTCATCTTCATCGATCTACAGCAGGAGCATGATAACGTAGGAGTTAATTTCTAAAGGCACAAAAAAGACTTAAAATACAAATAATCAACGGCTGCTTTGTAATTATTTCTTAGAGCACAGTCTACCATTCGGAACTTCTGGCCATATGTGAAGCAACCAAAATGGTTTCCAGGAGAACTGATGCGAGCTATGGTTTGTACAGTGATTCTAGGGTCGCGTTCGATACCATTACGAATCAAGGCTTGCTCCATCCTCTTGCCGTGGTGGCCAGAGAGAATTTGCGAAGAGCCTCTGTTCATTGTTAGAAATGCCCACTCAGGCGTTTTTAACAATGAACGTGCTGATGAATTAGCCAAGCCAAGCGAGAGGAAGACAGACTACGACCAGTGTCCAGTATCATATGTTAAAACATTGGCTGTGAGATGCCTCAGTTGAAAGACGGAGCGCCCGAAACAGGGAGAGAAGCACCGCGTCCATCACTAAGTTAATTTTCCCGAACGCAACAGACGCATGTCGATTAATAACTATGATAACAATAAATTAATGTTCTTTAACAATGTATCACGAATAGAGATATTTTTTTTCAGATCCAAGGTGCTTGGGCGATTCAAGATGATAAATACGATAATAGCAACTCGCGCGCTGGTAAACCGGCATGGCATTTACTGACGGACACTAGTAAAAAGATTGCAAACGATATACAATTATTAAGAAGCGTTATCGACGAAATGCTAAGACAAAATATTAAAGAATCTGTTTATCCCAAAATAATGGACATACTAAATGAGGTCTGTATATTTTTCTTTGAATGAATTTGTACTTGTTACTCTTTTCGATGACTTGTACAGCTTCATCTGAATCTAAACAAAGGGATTAGGAAACTGCGACTTAATTTGAATTATAAGATTACATACTGGTTCCTCCTGCCCATCTAGCTAGCCGTAATATAGAATTAGACTTTAAGTTTAGATTAGAAATTTTTGAGAAATATTCCTGCCCGAACCCCTTTCCGTTATTAATACCCTGGTACCTAATGAGAATTGCATAGTTTGTAAGATGCGGCCGGTCATCGGTGACTGGCTGGACCGGGACTTCGGAGTCCTCGGTTTCCGCTCGGTGCAGATACTCTCAGGGCACAGATGCTTCGGGAGGTATCTGTACCAGCGGAACAGTAGAGGTAGGACAGAGGAGGCGTGCGACGAGTGTGGCCACCAGGTGGACACATCGTCCCACACCTTGACCGATTGCCCGCGATGGGGGAGGAGGGGGATAGGACGCTCGTAGCGGCGATAGGGAGTGACCTCACGCTACCGTCCGTGGTCCGCACCATGGTCGGAAGCGAGGCGTCATGGATTGCGGTATCCCGATTCTGCGACTCTGTTATGACGCAGAAGCTGGAGACCGAACGTATACGCGAGCGGGCGCCGAGGGGACAGGACGCGGTCGGAGCGTGATGACAGCTCACCGCCGCAAAGCGGGGCCGAGCGCACGACCGCCGAATGGCTCCTTGGCAAAGGAACCTGTCGCCGCGAACGATAATGGCCGTCGGGCCGGCGCCCTCTTTGGAGAGGGTTCCTGGGGTGCATATGGTGATGCGTCTCGAATTACGACGCGTCGCCACGTACGGATTTTTAACGGGAGGGGTGCTTCACACCCCTCGCCGTGGTGGGCCCGGTCATTCGGGCATCGTTCGGGGGGTCGCGGAGGAACTGAAATACTTTAACCCGCGACCCCACGAGCACGTGGATGAGAGTGGAATACCGTGTGAAGCTTTTTAGTCGGTTGGAGCCCGACACAACCACCGACGCCGGCCCAATTTGGCGACGGGGTGTGCATTTCCGTTAGCATTTTGTTACACACGTTAATAAAAAAAAAAAAACATTTTAAATAGTCTTGTCTTGTAATAGCAATGTTCTGGTGGCACTCTGTTGTCGGCTTTCTCTTGGCTGTTCGGCACAGGTTTTAGGCACTTACCAAAATATCCATGTCCAGAAAGTATCTGCATCAACCTAAAGGACCCATAAAAGGCCCATGCCGCCTATTTGTCCATTCTTCCACACTTGGTTACACAGCCTCAACTGTTCTGTTACCTGGTCTAAGATCTGCCAGTCGTTCTTTCCAGCTTTGTTACAGCAGCAGCCGAGCATAGATCTTCCGAATTTTCCATTCCCTAGGCACGAGCCGCTCTTCCTGGAGGCGGATTTTCGTACGGTGATCTTAAATTAGAGCGAGGATTTCCGCCTTCAGACCCCACGGTGGAGCCAAGAGGTTGCCTTATAACATTGTAGTCATTAGCTCGATTCCGGTGTCACAAGTAGAGTTTGTGGAGCGGCTAGATGTTTGCGAACCAGTTCGGTTAGTTACCATCTTCATAATATAAATCTGTCACACACGCAGCAGCCAACATGTAAGAGCCAGAGTACTCTGGACAAAACGCACACTTCACCATTCACTGCCGTATTGTCATGATATTGTGCTCAAGTGTTGAGAAATACAAAAATGATGATAGACATCACCGCACCGATACCTTTATGATGATATTATGAAGCTTTCTAAAGTGGAAGATGGACATCTTCAACAATAAAATTTACAATATTTTATGTTTGGGTCGGTACTGAAATTACCAGACAGCTGTAATTTACCATTAGAAGCAAAGCTCTTTGCTTTTCTATTATTTTAATTTCCTTACTTTTAAATGTTAGTGGTTAATAAATTAATTACCATTACTTACAGAGATAGACAATATAACGTTGAAAAAATTGATATATTGACTAACAAGCTGACAAATTTTTTTTCTGTACAATAATAACCATTCCATATTTTTATTACAGATGCAAATTGAAACTGAAATGGGACAATTTTTGGACGTCATATTTCCTTCTTCAAGAGACTTCAGCAAATACACTATGGAGAACTATAACCGAATCGCCCATTTGAAAGCTAATTGTTATGCTTTCAATACACCTCTGCAGTTGTCTTTAGTACTTTGTAATAAAGCTTCCGCTGAGAGCTTTGACCTCATAAATCATATTTGCAACAACCTAGGCATATTTATTCAGATCAATGTAAGTCGATTCAATTCTGATTTTGACTGTTCTTACTAGGATAATCTACTCGCAAAATGCAAAAATATTAGTAAATTAAAAAACAAAAACATCTAATTTGTTTTTCATAAATAATATTTCGGGAAGCAGTAATATTAACAGATATATTCATGAATCATGAAAATTATTCATAGTTTATTTACCGATGAGAATAGAGGAAAATTGACTTAAAACGATTTATATTATGAATATGTTAATAAATAATCGTGTCCGTAGTATTCATTGACACATTTCAATTTACTTGATTTTCAGAATGACTTTACGGAATACTTAGATTACCATGAATCTACGATTCATAAATATAGCAGTGACTTCGAAAACTGTACTTGCACATGGACAGCTGTTATGCTGCTGCAGAAAGGTACCGAAGAACAAAAAAAGATTTTCAAAGAATGCTACGGTAGTGCGGATCGGGAGAAAATAAAGCGCGTGATAAATCTTTACGATGCCATCGATATGAAGAAATTATACAAACAGGAGGAGGATACTCGTTACGATACATACATACAAAAAGTTCGCAATCTTCCTGCGGACGCTGTGCCGTCCCGAGAGATCTTCATGAAGATCCTTGACTTCTTTCAAAACTACATGTCCAATACAAAGAAATTCTACTACGTATCAAACTAAAGCTATCTTCTGTTTCGTTTAAACTGCAGATAGAAATTATGATTAAATTTTATTTACTCTTTCATAATTTTTTTAATTCTACTAAACAACCAGACGAGCGAAACGTTTACGTGATTGTAAGTACTACGCTTTTTTATTTATTTTTTTGTTTTACGTCGGGGCAATGTGTTCACGGACCTGACTCGCTAAGGTGACTGTTTATGTCGAATTTGCACTAATTAAAATCCCCAAAATGTTTCACCTGCGTCGTTATAGACGAAGCCAGGAGAACGCTTTCGCACACGTCTGCAACTCTGTCAGAGCCGGCTGCACCACGCAGCTCCATCACAAGGAGAGAAATCATCTCCCATTCTACCTCTGTAATGACGCACCGATACATACAGTGCGCTCTACTATCACATGGCTAACGGATACCCCCGAATCCATCACCTAGAAGCAACGGGAACCAAGAGAGAAAACTCTTTTAGTTCCCTACGCGGTTCCGGTCTTAGGCTCTAACGCTGACCGTTATACGGCCGCGGAGAGAAGAGCGGCGAAACACAATACCCACAATCAAACAGTACCTCCCGTTAGCTAGCCGGTTTGATTCCTCATACCTTCATCCTGGGTGACCAAGTCCCGACTACTGAGCTACGCCGCCACGACTAGGCGGGAACCTGTTAGGATCCCTCCTAGTGATAGACCTAAGTGTAACATTTTGTTTTTATGACATCTGTGAAACATATTAAGTGTACATCAATTCATTGAACAGACATCATATTTTTTCATCGTGTTAAAAATGTCGATTTTTGTACCAGAAAGTGATGATTCGCGGAAAGCAGTAATTTTTTGTTTTCATTTGAAAAAAAATGCTGCAGAGTCGCATCGAATGCTTGTCGAGGCATATGGTGATCATGCTCTATCAGAAGCAACATGCAAAAGATGGTTTCAACGGTTCAGAAATAATGATTTTGATGTGAGAAATGAATAACGTGGAAAGACCACCAAAAAAGTTTGAAGAAGCCGAATTGCAAACGATATTGGATGGAGATGACACTTTGAATCAAAAGCAAATGGCAGAAATGTTAAATGTTGCACAACAACACAATAAACAATTTCTGACCGTTTAAAAGCTATGGGAAAGATCCAAAAGTGTGGAAAATGGGTGCCACATGAATTAAATGAAAGACAGATGGAAAATCGAAAAAACTATTATGAAATTTTGCTTCAAAGATACGAAAGAAACTCGGTTTAGCATCGGATTGTTACTGGCGATGAAAAATGGATTTATTTTAAGAATCCCAAACGGAAAAAATCATGGGTTAATCCGGGACAACCATCAACATCGACTGCAAAACCAGATCGATTCGGCAAGAAGACAATGCTGTGTGTTTGGTGGGATCAGAAAGGTTTGGTGTACCACGAGCTCCTTAGCTCCCACCTGGTCATTCGGGTTCTGCCCGCCGTACCGATCGGACGTCCCATGCGTCCGCTGCCAATGCGCGATACAGTTACGCCCGCTCAGTTCGACTCGCCCGTGCTCGTGCGCGCCACAACGCCGCTCAGGCGGCCGTCATTAGCGCTCGCGTGCGCCAGTGCAGTGAAGTGCAGTGATCTATAGTGTACCAGAACGCGAAAACTCTGCCGGAGCCTGGTTCCGGCACTGTAAGTTGCTTTTCTTTAATCGTCTCAGAGACGAGATTATTACATAGAGTCTGTCGCATTAGGCGACGGCTAGGTCCCCTGCTCGAATAAGTAAACAACCCCCCGCCGCACGGCGGGGCGGCTGCTCAACAAAATGGCGTCCGTGCAAATGGACGCCTTACTCACCCCACGTGCCCCGAGGCCTGGGAACAATTCACCAAGTCGGTGTCTACCCTTCCCACGCGTTCCGTGAACTTTGACACGGACAGCCCGGCCTCTCCGGACCCGACCCCCGCCACTCGAGCGCCTAACAAGGCGAGAGCCCCCATGGCGGGGCCTTCCAAGCCCGAGCTGTCCGCCTCCTCCGAATCCGACTCGGAGGGCACCGCTAGCGGCAGCGACATGGAGGTGGACCGTCCACCCTCCAAGACCACCGACGAAGAGGGCTTCACCCTCTACGTCAAGAAGCGCAAACGCGCTTCTAAGCGGCCCTCCGAGTCAAACTCGGACCGCTCCTCGCCGACCAGCACGCCAGCAAAAAAGGCTGCGCCTCTCGCGCACCCCCCCCAACACCTCGGCCCCGCCCGAGAAACGCGGCCCCAAGCCGCCTCCCCCGATTGTCCTCCAGGACAAAACAAGATGGAACGATGTTTACAGGTGGTTCGCGAACCACAAAATTGCATGCCCCAAAGCGCAGAACACCGCGCAGGGCATCCGCATCAACCTAGCAATGGTTGACGACTTCCGGGCTGCCACCAGGCACCTGCGGAACGCCGGACTCGGCTTCCACACCTTAGCTCTCCCCGAGGAGAAGCACCTCCGCGTTTTCATACGCGGAATCCCAACGGAGATCGACATCTCCGAGGTCATCGACGACCTCAAAAAACAAAACTTCCCTGTGCTGGAAGCCCGTCGCGACTAGCATGCGAACAAAGGCCGCACTCCCACTCATCCTGACAAGTCACGAACTCTCTCCGGAGGGTAAAAAGATCTTCGAGATCACCCGCTTGTGCAACCTCACCAGCGTGAGGGTAGAGGTCCCGCACAAGAAAGGCATCATCGGCCAATGCCACCGATGCCAACTTTACGGCCACTCAGCCCGTAACTGCTTCGCCCGCCCGAGGTGCGTCAAATGCACCGGGGACCACGAGACAAAGAAGTGCTCCCGCACCGCGGAAGCCACAAACCCACCGAGCTGCGTCCTGTGCAAAACCGAGGGACACCCGCGAATTATCGCGGGTGCACCAAAGCCCCGCGTAGGCAAACCGGGGCCGCACAACGGCGCACCACCGCCCCCACAAAGACTGCACCGCAGCCATCTGCCTCGTCCAGACCACCGCCCGCACAGCCGGCCGTTCCGCCGGCGGTTTCGGCGTGGAGCAAACCGCTCCTTAGGCCAAAAGCCGCCGAGGCTCCAAAAGCCGCCCCTTTGTCGGGGCCGCCGAAACCACAGGCTGCTCCAAGCCAAACACCTCCGCCTTCGGAGCTCCAGAACATTCTCGCCTACATCTCAAAGGTGAGTATCAAAGATATTCTTCTATTAGGAGAAAAATTGCGAGCTGCGAAAAGCTCGCATGATAGGTTGAGGGCCTGCATCGAGCACGCCGACACTCTCGCCGCACTCGAAGAACCCTTCGTTTAGCCACCGCCCAGGATTCTGTCCGAGACCTTTGGTGTTCCATCTCATTCAAACGTTATGGAAATACACCGGATCTTAGGAAGAATTAAACCCCGCTCTCTGACTGTCGCGTACTTCAACGCGAACGGCATCCGCTCTCAAAAGGAGGAAATAAGCCTGTATCTTAGGAACCATGACGTCGAGGTCATGCTCATTCAGGAAACATTCCTCAAACCGTCTCATCGCGATCCGAAAATCGCGAACTACCATATTATCCGCCACGACAGGCTGACCGCCCCAGGAGGCGGCACACTCATCTACTTCAAGCGGGCCCTGCATTGCATACCGCTTGTTAGTCCAACCCTCGCCAAAATAGAAGTCTCGGCGTGTAAAGTCTCCCTCACCGGTCATCAACCGATCGTCCTAGCATCCGTCTATCTGTCCCCGACAAAAGAAATGCGGGTAACAGACATAAGAACCCTTCTCGACCTAGGGCCGGCTGTCATCGTTGCCGGCGATCTAAACAGCACGCATAGCACCTGGGACCCGATCATGTCAAACCGAAATGGTATAATCCTCTCCAAGCTCGCGGATAAGCTCAAGTTTAACATTGTAGCTCCGCAAACCCCGACGAGATACCCTACCGTCGCGTTTCACAACCCATCCACACTAGACATTGCGTTGTTCAATAACGTAACCGTCCCACTGCATTCGATCGAGACCATAGACGATCTCAGATCCGACCACCGCCCGGTTCTTATGAAGCTGGGCCGGCCCGCTGGTGAGGTCCCTCTGACCAAAACCATTGGCAACTGGCGCAGCCTCGAGGTCAAACTCAAGGCCGCGAACCCCCAGCACCTAGACGGAATCCCTGATACGATCGACTCGCTCGGCGCTGCAAACCGAGCGATGGACTCGTTAACGAATCATATCGCCACAGCCGTCGAGGAATTGTCGAGAACGGTGCCCGAGTCGGACTACCTGCTCGGATCCTTCCCGGCGGACATTCGTCGGCTGATAAGAGCGAAAAACGCCATAATGAGACTCTATACACGATACAGATCCGAGGAACTCAGGATAAAACTGCGCCGCCTCCAAAGGCTGGTAAAAGAGCGCATATCCGAACTCAGATCCGACAGATGGGACAATCTGCTTTGCGACTTGGAGCCTTCGAGCGCCAACTTTTGGCGTCTGGCCCGCAGTCTCAAAGCGGAGAACATGGCCCGCATGCCTCCCCTCGTAATGAGCGATGGTTCCTCCCTTGCGTTGGAGGATGCCGAAAAAGCAGATTGTCTCGCCGACAGTCTAGAGAGCCAGTGCACTCCCTCTACCGCACCAGTGGACCCCGATCACCTCAAGTTGGTCGAGGACGCGGTGCGTCGCAGGGCAGTCCTCCCACTAGAAGGTCCCCCTCTAAAACCGGTTTCCCCCGGTGAGGTCGTTGGCATCATAAAGAGGCTGAAAACCAGATCAGCCCCGGGATACGACAACATCTCCAACAGAGTTGTGAAAAGTCTCCCGCCTCCGATCGTCGGTCTGCTAGTGGCCATATTCAACGCCCTGCTAGCCGACTGCTCCTTCCCAGACGCCTGGAAAGAGGCCATAGTGATAGGTATTCCGAAGCCCGGAAAGCCGAGGACCTACCCAACAGCTACCATCCGATCAGCCTACTGAACATCTTGGGCAAACTTTACGAGCGCATCATTCTAGAGCGTCTGCGCCATTTCATCGCAGAGAACAACCTCCTCCCCGACGAACAGTTCGGATTCAGGAGCAACCACTCTTGCGACCATCAAGTGCACCGACTGACCGAGCACATTTTGGCCGGTCTCGAGCACAGACAAACGATCAACACCTGTGCCGTCCTATTCGACGTCGCGAAGGCGTTCGACAAAGTCTGGCACGAAGGCTTGATATTCAAGCTTTACTCTCACAAAGTGCCAGACCGTCTAGTCACCGTCATTCGAGACTACCTCTCGAATCGCTCCTTCCGCTTTCGCGTCGAGCACGCTCTCTCCTCGCCCCGGCCGATTAAAGCTGGCGTCCTTCAAGGCTCTTGCCTCTCTCCGCTACTCTTCTCGCTCTACACGAGCGACATACCCAGAGACCCCTTTGTCAAGATGGCCCTTTTCGCGGACGACACCGCTCTTTATCACTCCGGCAGAGCCCCGAGTCTTATAACGATGCGCCTACAGAACTCGACCACCCGCCTAGGCGAGTGGTTCCGGACGTGGTGAATCGACGTAAACCCGGAGAAAAGTGAAGCCATTCACTTCACCCACCGAAAGTCATCTACCCTTCTCAAGAAGGCGACAAAAAGCGGCCATAAACTCGGCCAGATTTCCCTTTTCGGTCAGTCCATCCCATGGAGGAACTCGGTCAAATATATCGGCGTCACGCTCGACGCCATACTCAATTTTATCGCCCACATTCGCGAGGCGAGAAAGAAAGCGGCCCAAGTACTGGGCAAGCTATACCCCCTGCTGTGTAAGAAGAGCAAGCTCTCTCTCAGACACAAGCTTCACCTTTACAAGGTATGCGTAAGACCTATAATGTCTTACGCAAGCGTTGTCTTCGCCCATTCGTCCGAAGACCGTCTCAAACCTCTACAGACTCTCCAGAACCGTTTCACCCGCACCGTGACTGGTGCCGAATGGTACCAGCGCAACGTGGACATCCACAGCGACCTTAAACTCCCAACAATCAAGGAGCACTTCAGAGAGTGCTCCGTGACCTACTTTGCCAAGGCGGCAACTCATCCCAACCCTCTGGTGGCAAGCGCGGCCAACTACACGTTACCTCCGAATCCCAGGACGAAAAAGCGCAGACCGCGGCACGCGCTTATTCCGACATCCCAAGGGATCTCGCAAACCACACACACGCCCACAGTCACCGACAGCACCGACGTCACCACACACACTTCGGACACTACCAACACGCTCCGAATATCAGCATCACGCCGCCCTCGCTTCAGAACGCGGCGCTGCAGCTACTCACACACCGCGTACACTAAGTACACCCGCGATCGAGGGTGATCCTCACCAAAATCATTCGGGTTCTGCCCGCCGTACCGATCGGACGTCCCATGCGTCCGCTGCCAGTGCGCGATATCGTTACGCCCGCTCAGTGCGACTCGCCCGTGCTCGTGCGCGTCACAACGCCGCTTAGGCGGCCGCCATTTGCGCTTGCGCGCGTCAGTGCAGTGCAGTGCAGTGCAGTGAAGTGCTGTGTTTAAGTGTACCAGAACGCGAAAACTCTGCCGGAGCCTGGTTCCGGCACTGTAAGTAGCTTTTTTTAATCGCCTCAGAGGCGAGGTTATTACATAGAGTCTGTCGCATTAGGCGACGGCTAGGTCCTCTACTCGAATAAGTACACAACCCCCCGCCGCACGGCGGGGCGGCAGCTCATAAAATGGCGTCCGTGCAAACGGACGCCTTAATGACACAATTTGCGTGCTTTGCACGCAAACAGTTCCCAGAAGTCTGGGAACAATTCACAAACTCGGCCTCTGCCGTTCCCGCGCGATCCGTGAGCTTTGACACGGACAGCCCGGCCTCTCCGGACCCGACCCCTGCGACTCGAACGCACAACAAGGCGAGGGCCCCCATGGCGGGGCCTTCCAAGCCCGAGCTGCCCGCCTCCTCCGAATCCGACTCGGAGGGCTCCGCTAGCGGCAGCGATATGGAGGTGGACCGTCCACTCTCCAAGACCACCGACGAAGAGGGCTTCACCCTCTACGTCAAGAAGCGCAAACGCGCTTCTAAGCGGTCCTCCGAGTCAAACTCGGACCGCTCCTCGCCGACCAGCACGCCGGCAAAGAAGGCTGCGCCTCTCGCGCAACCCCCCAGCACTTCGGCCCCGCCCGAAAAGCGCGGCCCGAAGCCGCCTCCCCCGATTGTCCTCCAGGACAAAAGCAAGTGGAACGATGTTTCCAGGTGGTTCGCGAACCACAAAATCGCATGCCCCAAAGCGCAGAACACCGCGCAGGGCATCCGCATCAACCTCCAAACGGTTGACGACTTCCGGGCTGCCACCAGGCACCTGCGGAACGCCGGACTCGGCTTCCACACCTTCGCTCTCCCCGAGGAGAAGCACCTCCGCGTTGTCATACGCGGAATCGCAACGGAGATCGACATCTCCGAGGTCGTCGACGACCTTAAAAAACAAGACTTCCCTGTGCTGGAAGCCCGTCGCATGACTAGCATGCGAACAAAGGCTGCACTCCCACTCATCCTGACAAGTCTCGAACTCTCTCCGGAGGGTAAAAAGATATTCGAAATCACCCGCTTGTGCAACCTCACCAGCGTGAGGGTAGAGGTCCCGCACAAAAAAGGCATCATCGGCCAATGCCACCGTTGTCAACTTTACGGCCACTCGGCCCGTAATTGCTTCGCCCGCCCGAGGTGCGTCAAATGCACCGGGGACCACGGGACGAAAGAGTGCTCCCGCACCGCGGAAGCGACAAACCCACCGAGCTGCGTCCTTTGCAAAACCGAGGGACACCCGCGAATTATCGCGGGTGCACCAAAGCCCCGCGTAGGCAACCCGGGGCCACACAACGGCGCACCACCGCCCCCACAAAGGCTGCACCGCAGCCATCTGCCTCGTCCAGACCACCGCCCGCACAGCCGGCCGTTCCGCCGGCGGTGTCGGCGTGGAGCAAACCGCTCCTTAAGCCAAAAGCCGCCGAGGCTCCAAAAGCCGCCCCTTTGTCGGGGCCGCCGAAACCACAGGCTGCTCCCAGCCAAACAGCTCCGCCTTCGGAGCTACAGAACATTCTCGCCTACATCTCAAAGGTGAGTATCAAAGATATTCTTCTATTAGGAGAAAAATTGCGAGCTGCGAAAAGCTCGCATGATAGGTTGAGGGCCTGCATCGAGCACGCCGACACTCTCGCCGCACTCGAAGAACCCTTCGTTTAGCCACCGCCCAGGATTCTGTCCGAGACCTTTGGTGTTCCATCTCATTCAAACGTTATGGAAATACACCGGATCTTAGGAAGAATTAAACCCCGCTCTCTGACTGTCGCGTACTTCAACGCGAACGGCATCCGCTCTCAAAAGGAGGAAATAAGCCTGTATCTTAGGAACCATGACGTCGAGGTCATGCTCATTCAGGAAACATTCCTCAAACCGTCTCATCGCGATCCGAAAATCGCGAACTACCATATTATCCGCCACGACAGGCTGACCGCCCCAGGAGGCGGCACACTCATCTACTTCAAGCGGGCCCTGCATTGCATACCGCTTGTTAGTCCAACCCTCGCCAAAATAGAAGTCTCGGCGTGTAAAGTCTCCCTCACCGGTCATCAACCGATCGTCCTAGCATCCGTCTATCTGTCCCCGACAAAAGAAATGCGGGAAACAGACATAAGAACCCTTCTCGACCTAGGGCCGGCTGTCATCGTCGCCGGCGATCTAAACAGCAGGCATAGCACCTGGGACCCTATCATGTCAAACCGAAATGGTATAATCCTCTCCAAGCTCGCGGATAAGCTCAAGTTTAACATTGTAGCTCCGCAAACCCCGACGAGATACCCTACCGTCGCGTTTCACAACCCATCCACACTAGACATTGCGTTATTCAATAACGTAACCGTACCACTGCATTCGATCGAGACCATAGACGATCTCAGATCCGACCACCGCCCGGTTCTTATGAAGCTGGGCCGGCCCGCTGGTGAGGTCCCTCTGACCAAAACCATCGTCAACTTGCGCAGCCTCGAGGTCAAACTCAAGGCCGCGAACCCCCAGCACCTAGACGGAATCCCTGATACGATCGACTCGCTCGGCGCTGCAAACCGAGCGATCGACTCGTTAACGCATCATATCGCCACAGCCGTCGAGGAATCGTCGAGAACGGTGCCCGAGTCGGACTACCTTCTCGGGTCCTTCCCGGCGAACATTCGTCGGCTGATAAGAGCGAAAAACGCCATAATGAGACTCTATACACGGTACAGATCCGAGGAGCTCAGGATAAAACTGCGCAGCCTCCAAAGGCTGGTAAAAGAGCGCATATCCGAACTCAGATCCGACAGATGGGACAATCTGCTTTGCGACTTGGAGCCTTCGAGCGCCAACTTTTGGCGTCTGGCCCGCAGTCTCAAAGCGGAGAACATGGCCCGCATGCCTCCCCTCGTAATGAGCGATGGTTCCTCCCTTGCGTTGGAGGATGCCGAAAAAGCAGATTGTCTCGCCGACAGTCTAGAGAGCCAGTGCACTCCCTCTACCGCACCAGTGGACCCCGATCACCTCAAGTTGGTCGAGGACGAGGTGCGTCGCAGGGCAGCCCTCCCACCAGAATGTCCCCTTCTAAAACCGGCTTCCCCCGGTGAGGTCGTTGACATCATAAAGAGGCTGAAAACCAGATCAGCCCCGGGATCCGACAACATCTCCAACAGAGTTGTGAAAAGTCTCCCGCCCCCGATCATCGGTCTGCTAGTGGCCATATTCAACGCCCTGCTAGCCGACTGCTCCTTCCCAGACGCCTGGAAAGAGGCCGTAGTGATAGGTATTCCGAAGCCCGGAAAGCCGAGGAACCTACCCAACAGCTACCGTCCGATCAGCCTACTGAACACCTTGGGCAAACTTTACGAGCGCATCATTCTAGAGCGTCTGCGCCATTTCACCGCAGAGAACAATCTCCTCCCAGACGAACAGTTCGGATTCAGGAGCAACCACTCTTGCGTCCATCAAGTGCACCGACTGACCGAGCACATTTTGGCCGGTCTCGAGCACAGACAAACGATCGACACCTGCGCCGTCCTATTCGATGTCGCGAAGGCGTGCGACAAAGTCTGGCACGAAGGCTTGATATTCAAGCTTTACTCTCACAAAGTGCCAGACCGTCTAGTCACCGTCATTCGAGACTACCTCTCGAATCGCTCCTTCCGCTTTCGCGTCGAGCACGCTCTCTCCTCGCCCCGGCAGATTAAAGCCGGCGTCCCTCAAGGTTCTTGCCTCTCTCCGCTACTCTTCTCGCTCTACACGAGCGACATACCCAGAGATCCCTTTGTCAAGATGGCCCTTTTCGCGGACGACACCGCTCTTTATCACTCCGGCAGAGCCCCGGGTCTTATAACGATGCGCCTACAGAACGCGACCACCCGCCTAGGCGAGTGGTTCCGGACGTGGCGAATCGACGTAAACCCGGAGAAAAGTGAAGCCATTCACTTCACCCACCGAAAGTCATCTACCCTTCTCAAGAAGGCGACAAAAAGCGGCCATAAACTCGGCCAGATCTCCCTCTTCGGCCAGTCCATCCCATGGAGGAACTCGGTCAAATATCTCGGCGTCACGCTCGACGCCAGACTCAATTTTATCGCCCACATTCGCGAGGCGAGAAAGAAAGCGGCCCAAGTACTGGGCAAGCTATACCCCCTGCTGTGTAAGAAGAGCAAGCTCTCTCTCAGACACAAGCTTCACCTTTACAAGGTATGCGTAAGACCTGTAATGTCTTACGCAAGCGTTGTCTTCGCCCATTCGTCCGAAGACCGTCTCAAACCTCTCCAGACTCTCCAGAACCGTTTCACCCGCATCGCGACTGGTGCCGAATGGTACCAGCGCAACGTGGACATCCACAGCGACCTTAAACTCCCAACGATCAAGGAGCTCTTCAGAGAGTGCTCCGCGACCTACTTCGCCAAGGCGGCAACTCATCCCAACCCTCTGGTGGCCAGCGCGGCCAACTACGAGCTACCTCCGAATCCCAGGACGAGAAAGCGCAGACCGCGGCACGCGCTTATTCCGACATCCCAAGGGATCCCGCAAACCACACACACGCCCACAGTCACCGACAACACCGACGTCACCACACACACTTCGGACACTACCAACACGCTCCGAATATCATCATCACGCCGCCCTCGCTTCAGAACGCGGCGCCGCAGCTACTCACACACCGCGTACACTAAGTACACCCGCGATCGTGGGCGGTCCTCACCGCCCAGAAATTCCGATACAGGCGAAGGTAGTCAGGGAACGGGCCCGCGCCCGGCCTCGACGACCGAGTAGAATCGCCAGATAAAGCACTACAAGAACCAGACACATACAATCATCCGCCAGACGGCTACATCCCGCGTAGCGCATTTTAGTTTTTAAGGAACTTCAGGCCGTGGATCCGGGTCCACGTGCCCAGTGTCAGATGAGCTGTAAGAGCCGCTGTGGCTTCCAGCCCGCTCAAAACAAGAATATAGAAGTGGTCCTCACCGCCCAGAGATTCCGATACAGGCGAAGGTAGTCGGGGAACGGGCCCGCGCCCGGCCTCGACGACCGAGTAGAATCGCCAGATAAAGCACAAGAACCAGGCACACACAATACAGAATCATCCGCCAGACAGCTACATCCCGCGTAGCGCATTTTAGTTTTTAGAAACTTCAGGCCGTGGATCCGGGTCCACGAGCCCAGTGTCAGATGAGCTGTAAGAGCCGCTGTGGCTTCCAGCCCGATCAAAAACAAGACCAAGTCCCACCTGGTGAAACCGTTAATACTGATCGCTACCGATAACAAATGATCAATTTAAACCATGAATTGATCGAGAAACGACAAGAATGGGCCAGAAGACACGGCAAGGTAATTTTGCTCTATGACAATGCACCTGCACACAAAGCAAAACCGGTTTAGGATACAATCAAAACACTTGGCTGGGAGCTGCTACCTGCTACCCCACCCGCCGTATTCATCAGACTTGGCTCCTTCCGACTACCATTTGTTTTCATCGATGGGACACGCATTGGCTGAGCAGCACTTTGGTTCCTACGACGAGGTCGAAAATTGGATGTCTGGTTGGTTTGCTTTAAAAGACGAACAATTTTATTGGCGTGGTATCCACAAATTGCCAGAAAGGTGGTCAAAATGTGTAGAAAACAATCGTCAATACTTTGAATGAAATGTTTTTTACTTTCCCATTAATAATTAGTGTTTCATTTACACAAAAAAACGCTCTTTTCATACCGGTGCACCTAAGTATACTGTAATTTACATAAGTTGCTTACAAAATTCTAAGATTTTAGCGGTTAATTTATTTATTTCGTTAATTTCTGTAAACATTGTTTTTTATTAAAAAAAATCATTATCTTCATTTAAGTTAATAAATTTAGTCCAACATTGAAAGACATTTTCATGCCGTCTTCAAAGAACTAAACGTCCTTTCAGTCCCATTATTTGTGGCATGTTATGTCAGTTAAATTTTCAAATCGGACACATTGTAAGAGCTTTGTTTTTAGTCTGGGAACAGATTAATCTCACTGCTGAACAGTAGTGTGGTACCTTTTATTTTTAGGAAATCCAATCCAATCCAATCAGCCGGAAGACGTCCACTGCTGGACAAAAGCCTCCCCCAAAGATTTCCACTCAGACCCGCATCCAATGGTTGTCAGCGACCTTGACCAGGTCGTCGGTCCACCTTGTGGGGGGCCTGCCCACGCTACGTCTTCCGGTACGTGGCCGCCACTCGAGAATCTTTCTGCCCCAACGGCCGTCGGTTCTGCGAGCTAAGTGCCCTGCCCATTGCCACTTTGCGACGGCGACCCTTCGAGCTATGTCGGTGACCTTGGTTCTCCTGCGGATCTCCTCATTTCTGATTCGATCTCGCAGGGAAACTCTGAGCATAGCTCGCTCCATCGCCCTCTCAGCAATCTTAAGCTTGCGGACAAGGCCCACAGTAAGCGGCCACGTCTCTGCTCCGTATGTCATCACTGGTAACACACACTGGTCAAAGACTTTTGTCTTGAGACATTGCGGTATATTGGACGAGAAGATATTTCTTAGCTTCCCGAATGCTGCCTATCCGAGTTGGATTCGACAAGAGATCTCTTTCTTGAAGTTGGACCTACCTAGTTGGATAGTATGTCCGAGGTAGACATATCTGTCAACAACTTCAAGTGTAGAGCTTCCAACTGTTACTGGAGTGGGTACAATATGGACATTTGCCATGATTTTGGTCTTGTCCATATTCATTTTAAGACCCACTCGTTGTGAAACTCTACAAAGATCATCGAGCATTGTGTTGAGGTCCTCCATGGTCTCAGCCAAAACCACGATATCGTCGGCAAATCTAAGGTGCGTGATGTACTCGCCGTTGATATTGATGCCATATCCTCTCCAATCCAGAAGCTTGAAGACATCTTCCAATGCAGCGGTGAACAGTTTCGGAGATATGATGTCTCCCTGTCTTACTCCACGCTGCAATCGGATCGGTTTCGAGCTCTGGTCTTCGAGGCGGACTGACATGGTGGCGTTCTCGTACAAGCACCTTAGAACATCGACGTACCGGTGGTCTATTTGGCACCGTTGGAGGGCCTGCAACACGGCCCATATCTCAATCGAATCGAAGGCTTTCTCATAGTCCACAAACGCTAAACATAGGGGCTGGTTATACTCATGGGACTTCTGTATAACCTGCCGCAGCGTATGAATGTGGTCTATGGTGCTGTGGCCTTTACGGAATCCAGCTTGTTCGGGAGGCTGGAAGTCGTCGAGCCTGATTGTGAGACGATTCGTGATGACTCTGGAAAACAACTTGTAGACATGACTCAAAAGTGAGATGGGTCTATAATTCTTCAACTGGGTTTTATCTCCCTTCTTGAAGAAAAGCACCACCACACCTCCGTGCCATGCCCGAGGCGATCGGCCTTCTAGTATGACGGAATTGAACAACTTCTGCAGGACTTCGAGGATCGGCTTTCCACCAGCTCTCAGAAGTTCAGCTGTTATTTCGTCATCACCAGGTGCACCAGGCACCTGGTAATTATAGTACTATGTGTAAAACACGACTAAATAATTTTTTATCCGAAAAATTAACAACTTTACTGTACATACATATACACATACACTATAAAGTTCTCATTATATTGACCATTTTATTCATAAATATTAGGTTGGGGAAAAAGAAATCCATTATTTTTTCGGTAGATGGCTGTAGTGATAAATTTCTCGTAAAGTATCGATCAAACAGTTTCAGATTTATGCTCGTTGGAAAGGTGACATTTCGTAGTAAAAAAATTCGTTTGCTGTTTTTTGTTTGGTGCATTCAATTGTGAGTTACAGGGTGTTAAAAATTGAAGTGAACAAAGAGAAAATTCGGTACATTTTACAGTTTTTCTTTGGCAAAGGCGAAAATGCAAGCCAGGCGGCTAAAATTGTGAATGGTTTTTATGGACCCGATACTGTAACAGCCAATTATGTGCAATTTTGGTTTCGTAGATTCCGTTCAGGAATTTTTGATGTTAAAGATGCACCTCGCACAGGTAGGCCGGTCGCCGAAAATGTCGATAAAATCGGAGAAATGATCGAAGTTGACCGGCATGTTAGCAGTCGTAACATCGCCCAGGAGCTAAAAATGGACCACAAAACAGTTTTAAACCATTTACACAAAGCTGGATTCAAAAAGAAGCTCGATGTTTGGGTGCCACACCAATTAACAGAAAAAAACATGATGGATCGAATTTCCATCTGCGAAGCCTTGGCCAAACGGAATGAGATAGACCCATTTCTTAAACGGATGGTGACTGGAGATGAGAAATGGATCACATACGATAACCCTGTGCGAAAACGATCATGGTCAAAGAGCGGTGAAGCACCTCAAACGGTGGCCAAACCAGGACTAACGGCCAGGAAGGTTCTGCTGTGCATTTGGTGGGACTGGAAGGGGATTATTTATTATGAGTTGTTTCCATATGACCAAGCACTAAATTCTGATCTCTACTGTCAACAACTGGACCGTTTGAAGATAGCAATTGACCAGAAACGGCCAGAATTGGCCAACAGGAGAGGTGTCGTGTTCCACCAGGACAACGCTAGGCCACACACGTCTGCAGTGACTCGCCAGAAACTTCGGGAGCTTGGTTGGGAAGTTTTCATGCATCCGCCATACAGTCCGGACTTGGCACCAAGCGATTACCATCTTTTTCTTGCATTACAAAATTTCTTTAGTGATAAAAAATTGACATCTAGGGAAGATTGTGAAAATCGGCTACTAGAGTTTTTTGCAAATAGAGACCAGGACTTCTACGAGAGAGGCATTATGAAGTTACCTTTAAAATGGCAACAAATCATAGAACAAAACGGTGCATATTTGACCCAAATCGGACAATCCGAAGCATGTTAAATAAAGTCCTGAAGTTCATATAAAAATAATGGATTTCTTTTTCGCCAACCTATTATATAAACGTAGACAACGAGATCATTTCCTAGCGGCGTATAACAAAGAAGATAGAGAATTGTTCTTCTCTACTTAAGTTTGCTGTTTGTTATATCATTGATATCACACGATTTTACCGGGTTCGATCCCCGTGTTAAATAAAACATAAAGTTTGGATTACGGATTGTTAATGCTGATGCACTCAACTACCGTGTCGGTAGGAGTGATGATTTCATGTTAAGCTGTTAATGTTGTGTACAATGTATGTATGATAAAATATTGTTTACATTTATTATTGGTTAACTAATTACCGTGTTTTTATTTATTAATTATAGTACTCTAACTCAGTACGATAAAGGTTATCTATATGCAGATAATACTTAATAATAATTTGGTAACATAAAAGTAATATAGATTGGCTTTAACGACTGACCTGATATACTTATAACAAACATCATAAAGGAAATGCTAGATAACACAAAATTCAGGAGTATGTTTTATCTTATGCGAGTCGCATAGTACTATTCAAGAAGAAACACGACGTACATCGTCTATATATGATATATGCTGCAATATGAATAGATGCTTTGAAGCTCATGAGCTTTAAATAAAAAGCCTAAATAACTCATATCATTAGATATGAGTTATTTAGTCTTTTTATTTAAATATATCATTTACTGTACTGTAGTTATTTGGTATCATTAACTCATATCATTAGATATGAGTTATTTACAATCTTTTTATTTTGCTCTATAGATCAAAAGCAGAATAAACGCTGTTCAAAAATCACCAAGGACACTCTGTTATGAGAAAATGTAATAACTTTTACATGGGGTTGGGCATAGGTGACTTCAGCACGTTCATTATTGTTCAAGCATTTTAGAACGAAAAAAGTTTAAGTACTACACAATTCCTAACATGAATATATGGCAATAATGGTACCCCAGAGACAGTATACTTAACATAGGTACTAGCTTTATATCGAAGATTTTCGAAAAGTATATAATTTCCTGCCCTAGAACCTATTTCTATGCACATTTTATACACAATAGTTACACCCCGAGTGAATAGGCAACCTGGGAATTATAACTGAACTATGTAATAATCAACAACAGCTTTGAAACATGGTATGAATGACTGCGAATGGGATAGTCTCGTTAACAAAGTTCAATGGCGTCTCAACAACACACGAAATAAGAGTACTGACGAGATACCAGCCAAAATTATCTTCGGGTGTAATATCACAGACCCAACTAAAAGACATATACCAAACGAAATCCAGACGTCAAAGTCAATCTTTGCATTCAACATACAAATGAAGGATTTCTGAATTGCATGTTTGCAAGATCTACGAACTCCACAAAGGTTTTATTAAATATAAGGTTGTCAAATATCTCCCTTCCGCTTTTTTGCTCTTTATTCAATGCTTTATAAAAAGTGTTACAGTGATCGGATTTAGTTCAAATATGCGCCGTTTTGTTCGATAATCTGTTTCCATCTAGACGGCAACTTCATAATACCTCCCTCGTAGAAGCCCCCCTCCTTATTTGCGAAGAACTCGGACAGCCACTTTTCACAAGCCTCTTTTGAGTTCAACTTTACACCACCAAGGGCGTTCACCATGGACAGGAACAGGTGGTAATCACTTGGCGCTATGTCCGGGCTATATGGTGGATGCGATAAAACCTCCCATCCGAGCTCCCGTAGCTTCTGACGAGTCATCAACGAAGTGTGTGGTCTGGCGTTGTCCTGGTGGAACACTACACCCTTCCTGTTGGCCAATTCTGGACGCTTCTGGTCGATCGCCTGCTTCAAGCGGTCCAGTTATTCGCAGTAGATGGTAGAATTATGCGTCTGGCCATATGGCAGCAGCTCATAGTGGATGATTCCCTTCCAATCCCACCAAACACATAGCAAAACCTTCCTGGCCGTCAATCCCGGCTTGGACACTGTTTGGGACGATTCACCGGCCTTCGACCACGACCGTTTTCGCTTGATATACTATGTCGTATGTGATCCATTTTTCGTCGCCAGTCACCATCCGCTTCAAGAATGGGTCGAGTTCGTTCCGTTTCAGCAGCATATCGCAGGCGTTGATTCGGTCCAGAAGGTTTTTTTGCGTCAAATCATGCGGCACCCAAACATCAAGCTTTTTTTTGTATCCAGCCTTCTGCAGATGGTTTAAAATGGTTTGGTGACTAACTCCCATCTCCTGGGCGATGTCACGAGATGCCACATGCCGGTCTAACTCGATGTAGTCCATGATTTGATCGGTATTTGTCGTCACAGGTCTTCCGCCGGCTGGCTTATCCATGGTGTCGTTTTCACCGGCTCTGAATCGTCGAAACCATTCATCCGCGGTTCGAAGTGATAGAGTACCATCACCCAAAACACCATTAATCTCACGGAACGTTTCTCTAGCGGATTTGCCTTTAACGAAGGAAAACTTTAAAATAGCGCGAATTTCGGCGTTAGTGAACTCCATGTTATACGTCTATAACTGTTGAACGCAATATCCAAACTAATTATGCATAGCGTCGTTTTGTAGGTTATGTCAAGACCTTTCAAATTATGTATAGTATTGCCAGATACGAGCTCTGTAGCGCTTTGTACATAGCCGCGAAATTCAAAAGACAAAAAGGCGGAAGGGAGATATTTGACAAACTTATATAGGCAAATGGAGAAGAGGCGTCTCAAGCTTACATTTAATTCTAATATTTCTACTGTGAATATCACAGAGTTTAGTGTACATGCCAATATTTTGACGAATGCACAGATCATTATGTTATATTGTGATGGAGCTGTCAATATGCCCGTCGTATTATATTCACCATGAAGACAAGCCCGAGCTCTAAGATTGTAGATTGCGAGGATTGCTTGTTTCTCAAATTTAAATATGGATCAAATGTTTACAGCCTTACCCCACAGCAGAATGATGTAACACATGAATCTGTATAGTTCAAGTATTGACCAGTCAATGACATAAATCGAAATAATGAAGTACCTAGAAGAGGCTCTTTTGGAACATCCATCCGTTAAAGAGGTAGTACAATAGCGATAGATCTATAATTCTCACAATTGGTTATATAACTATTAATAAATAACGATATAACTTTGCACCGTCTCATTAAATATGGAAATGATCTTGTCTCAATACATTTGTTTATAATGAAGGCTAAGCGAAGAGCAACGCTATGGATCACTGTAGTTATCAGTTGGGCTGGACTATCCGCCGGTTCTCTTTGGAGGATTTAAATGTTTTAATACTGTCGACTAGAGTGATGTGTTCAAATTGAAAGTGCATCCGACTACCCGAAATAATTGAAAAAAGTAAAATTTGTATGAGACGACTTAAGCAAACATGATAATAGGTCTTTACGTATGAAATTGCTGTTCTGCAGTACTGGTCATTTCAAATCAAAATAATTTTTGTTTGGCTAAGAATTCTAATTTCAAATTAATTTTATTTTAAAAACATAGAACCTTTTTTCCAAAAGTAGTCATTTGTTTATTGATTAGTGTTACATTTTCATCGTTCTCATCGTCATAGATACGTTAAAAATTCGTGTAATTATGAAATATGAGTACTGTCCTGGGAGCAACGCGGCACAATCGGCACGCCACTTCAACTACGTTTACGGAGTTAAGACTACAAACCAACGCACCACCTGTTATTAGTTTGGTCGCTTCTGTTCTGAAAATTTCGACCTGAGAAATGAACTTCACGATAGTCTGAAAACTTGGGTCAACAATAACGAATTAAAGGCGATTGTGGAAGCTGATGATACATCATCTACAGCTGAACTAGCAGCAGCTTTCGACGTTAGCGTCAAAACAATATTGGTCCATTCGCGTTAAATTGGCAAGGTAAAAAAGCTTGACAAATGGGTGCCCCACGAACTCAATGATCGCCGGCGCGAAGTACGCGTCGAGACCAGCCTTGCACTGCTCAATAGACACACTAATTTTGAACCGCTGTCACCTGCGATAAAAATTGGATTCTGTTTGATAATCGCAAGCGCTCAGCAAGTTGGTTGGATCCTGGTCTAGCACCTAAACAATGCCCTCAACGAAAACTTACCCTTAGAAAAGTGATGGTCACTGTATGGTGGTCTAGCGCCGGTGTGATTCATCACAGCTTATTACCAAACGGGGTGAGCATTACTGAAGATGTGTTCTGTGAAGAACTGAACACAATGACGGAGAAACTGGCACATCTCCAACTAGCATTGGTCAATCGCTCGTCTCCGCTGCTCCTGCACGACAACGCGCGACCTCATACTGCACAGCAGAAAAAAATTCAATACCTGAGATGCAGTACAAAATGCCTTTGAAGAATTTGTTGCCTCCCGTCCCGGTGTCTCTCGACATCGCCAACGCGTTCAACACACTTCCGTGGAGCACGATCACCGCGGCGCTGGTCCACTTCGGGGTCCCGGTCTACCTGAGGCGTACGATCGAGGCGTACCTCTAAGACAGGTCGGAGTGGTGTCGGCACGGTGTGTCGTGCGGTGTTCCACAGGGGTCGGTCCTCGGACCTCTCCTGTGGAACATCGGCTTCGACTCGGTGTTGCGCGGAGCCAATCTCGGTGGAGTCGACGTGACTTGTTACGCCGACGACACCCTGGTGACGGCTCGCGCGCACACCTTTAGGAAGGCGTGCCTATTGGCGACTACGGGCGTGGCCCACGTCGTCTCACACTTTCGGCGCTTGGAGCTGGAGGTGGCGCTGGGCAAGTACGAGGCCTTGTCCTTCCATGGCGCCCGGAATGCGCCTCCGCCGGGAGCGGATCTGATAGTCGGCGAGACTTCCATCGCCGTAGGTACTTCGATGAAGTACTTAGGACTCGTCCTCGACGCCCGATGGAGGTTCGACGAGCACTTCTTTGTATATTTTTGTGAATGTAATAGTGTATAATATATTGTAGACCTAAGAAATAAATAAATAAAATGTGATGTTTTGTTTTTATTGGCGTGCGATGAGTGTGGCCACCAGGTGGACACATCGTCCCACACCTTGGCCGATTGCCCTCGATGGGGGGAGGGGGGGGATAGGGCCACGCTCGTAGCGGCGATATGGAGTGACCTCTCGCTACCGTCCGTGGTCCGGACCATGGTCAGTAGCGAGGCGTCATAGAATGCGGTATCCCGGTTCTGCGACTCTGTTATGACGCAGAAGCGGGAGACCGAACGTATCCGAGAGCGGGCGCCGAGGGGAAAGGACGCGATCGGAGCGCGATGACAGCTCATCGCCGCAAGGCAGGGCCGAGCGCACGACCGCCGAATGGCTCCTTGGCAGGACCCTAGCGCCGTGACCGACAAGGACCGTCGGGCCGGCGCCACCCTTGAAGAGGGTTCCTGGGGTGCATATGGTGATGAGTCTCGTATTCCGACGCATCGGTACGTAGGGATCTCGTCGGGAGGGGTGCTGCTTCACATCATATCCCTTCCCGTGGTTGACGAGTTCGTTCGGGCGCCGATCGGGGGTCACGGAGGAACTGAAATACGTTATCCCGCGACTCTCGAGTATGTGGATGAGGCAGGAATACGGTGTGAAGCTTTTTAGTCGGTTGGAGCCCGACACTACCCCGGCCCAGGCCCACTATTGGTCCCGGGGTGTGCGTTCCGTTAGCATTTTATTACACACGTTAATAAAAAAAAACAAAAGGTCGACATACAATCTACAGTACATTCTTATTCTATTTGTCAATCACTGTGATCAGCATTTGATACCATACAGTGACAGAATACGTTATTTAATAAACACAACAATAACAAATTATTAACCAAGGTGCCACATTGAACCATATGGTTGATATGATCAATTTTGTACTAGAAAAGCCTGACAGAGATGTTTACTTTGCAAGGGCTTTAAAAAGATGGATTGCTTTTACGGTTAAGAACGAAAGCAATAATGGTGACAATGTAGATTCATGTAAATCAAGTAATGATGAAACTCATGCTATCGAATAGTGGCATTGCTGCAATTATTTGCCAAATAATATTATCTTCGAATATGCTATTAAATCCTAGCTGAGGATATCCGCCGCTGTTGTTTTATATTTCTGGGGAGGCTAGAACGAATAGGTGTAACCATATCCGCCGATCGGATGCAAGTAGTTAAATATTATATTATATTTATTTACACCTAGAAATTTATTACAGTTCTATAATAGAATAAACGTAAAATATAAATTATGAAGGCACAGATATAATATGATGAAGTATAAACGTTATCAGTTGAAATGAATAGCTGAAGACTGGATTAGTTTTCTCTACCTGTCCGCCAACCTTCAATTTTAAGATGATATTTCGTCACGATGATGATGATCACTACTTCACTGATAACGAGACATACTAGAATGGAACATACTATCCGAAGTATTGTACTCATAACGGAAAATGTTTTGTACTCAGTGGTATATACTGCTTGAATTGCTCTTAGTTCTTTCTCTACCGTTTTAGTCATTAGTCATTAATAATTAGTGTCATTTATTACTTAAATTATTTAGTTAAACGTGGCCCAAAAAAATAAGACAGTAATACAATAGATATAAAATTATCTTAAAGTGAACATGAATCCACAAGGAACTCCCTACCAATCAACCTTCTTAGTTGCTAAGTGAAAACAACATACATTATTGCTAACAGTACAAGTAACATCGTGGATATAAACATTATAAAATCATTTGCCTACAAAATACATATATGAGAATGGATGTGTATACATGAAGGCTCACATGTATACGACAGAAATACAAAGGAGAAGACATGAATTAAAATTTATAACCAAAACACTGTCAAGTTGGATTTATACAAAATAAGGTAATGCTTTCAGACCTTACGCTTAAAGAGTTGCTGAAGTGTATGTTTATCGCGCACTTTGCGAATGTTTGGTGGCTGAGAGGTGCAAAGCCTTGTAATTGAGAAGTAAACGAGTTATGCGGGAAGCCTGTGTTACAGAGCGGAATCGTGCAGTGAACGGTTGTCCGTAGAACGAAGACAACGCACATGAGTCACCCAGATACTGAAATTATGATTTTGAATACTCAGCGTCAAACACATTGAACAAAATATAAAATAGAGAACACAGTGTCCCAAAGGACTGCAATTGCGCAAGGTAGCCATTTAGACTGTGATTGGCAGGATGAGACGTGGTTATATAATATTATACTTACCTATGCCGAAGATAAAACTTAATGGTTTTGAAGTCGAGCCAATTTACTAAGAATTTCGTATATATGATCAGTACCCCACGCAGGTTTAATCCAGTAAAGAAATAGTCACACAACAAACAAAACGGTTGGGAAGCGATAAAAATGAGATCTAACATTCTTATCTCTTATATGCTGTCATCTATCTATCTCTAACGTACTTATGGTTTGCTTTAATTTTGCAGGATTTCCTGAAAATATACAACTGAACATCCTTTTCATCATCATCATACAGAGATCAATTGTTTGTATCGTAAATATTTATCAATAAGTTTGTAAATTCTTCAATCTTTACGAGAATTAACAACTAGTTGTGGTTTTAAAATTATGAATTAAGATATTTTCATAAGGTATTTGGAAAAAAATAAATATTCTGTGTATAATTATGACGATAGCACACAATTATTTTACATAAATCACGTCATCTCATTAATTAACAGAAGTAAAAAATGTGTACTTTTCTAACTGGAATGATTTGTAATTCAAATGTTGCATAGAGACATACAACCACTAGAATGGCCGAAGCGGAATAGAGGCATTCCGTTGGAAGGACAGTCCTCTGTTAGCGTTAGCAAATAAACAATAAAATATATTCCATTTCATATTGTATTATATCGTTATCATTCTTTTGTTATTTACTAACTTGTTATTAAGTTGGCAACATTAAAATATGACAACACGGAAGCGACGGTCCGACAAGAAGGCGCAGGACTATAAGGTAGGCGTCGAATCGTTAGCGAGAGCAAAGCGAGGATAATTAGTATTAAGTCGTTTTAAGAGTATTGTATATATTTCACTGTGTATTGAATAAAAGTTGTAAGTAAAATCTCAACCATCTATTATTTGTCAAACTGGAGGACAAGCTAACAAACATAAGTACCAACCGTTTTGATTCTTTCCTTCATTTTTGCCTCTTCTATGAAAGTTGCTTTTTCTAAACTGTTCTCAATAATTTTTGTTAGATATACTTTAAAATCTTTTGTAATATTTTTTAACACTGAACTTGGTTTGTGATCGACATTGTAGGCTCTGGAAAAAATATATACATTAATTAAATAAATGTTACACAATACCTGATGTATTCTAAACCAGGCTTAACCACGAAGTAATAAAAAACAGATATTATGTAACCATGAATGAAGAAAATTAATGAAAATGTAAACTTCCATCACTCCTCATTTACCGTAATCTTTACAATTATCATCATGTAGTTACCAGTTATTGAATTAATTATTCTTTGTATGCCCCTAATAATGAATCATTATATGAAAATAGATAGTTTACAAAAAAATTAACAACGCAGCAAGATTCATACTTGATAAAAAAATTTACTGAATTTTTTTTTTTTTGTTGCTGAGAGAAGTAAATTCTAATTAAAACCTTGTAAGGAGTTGAATAGAAATTTAATTAAAAATTTTAAATTTGTTTAATATTTATTAACTTTTCGAATTATAACCATATTGAAACTGCATTTCTTCTGTTCCTATTTAACGTCAGTTTTGAATTAAAAACAATATAAAAATAACAATGATTACTGGTATAATATTATTTCCAAAATTAATTTTGCAGTTTGTAAATTTAAAAAAAAAAATCAATAAAATAATCTTAATACATTTAACTAAGCAAGAGAGCGCCTTAAATTCAAATGTATTATACATTAAGTTGTATTTTCAATTTTAGCTGCATTCAAAAAATCGAATCAATCAATCAATTATACTTACCTTGAATAGTTAAAGTACAACATAAACTATCTTACCTATTGTTAAATCTCCTGAAGGAGTTAAAGAGTTGTCGACGGAAAAGCATTGTAAAGTTGTTTAAAGAACGAACAAAAACCAAAATCCGTACTGTATTTTATATTGCAATACCATTATATATAACATCCCCACTACTTGTGCATTAAACTACACTAGAAATGAAAGTATGAACAAATATTTAACCATTATTATTACTGAGACAGTTTTCGCACATTATGAACTAAAACCGACGTAGATTTAAGCTCTTTTAACGGGCTTAAGGAAATCCGTCAGAGACATGCTCTAACAATTTGGGAACACAGATTCAATATCGATGGTTTGGTAGCAGTTGAAAGCAGATTACTCCTGCAGGTCTCAAAAGTTTTAAGTTGCTTAGAGAGCAAACGTACAAGATATTATTACGTATTCTACATATTACCATAACAGCCAATTTAGCTCCCCACTGCTGGGGCACAGGCCTACCCTCAATATGAAGGCGATTGGGCCATAGTCACCACGCCGGCCCAAAATCGGGTTGGTAACTTCACACACACCTTAGAATAAATTGTAATTCATGTGCAGGTTTCCTCAAGATGATTTCTTTCACCGTTTGTATTTCGCTTGTTGTTACTAAAGTTCATAAATGATAGTTATTGGTACATGCCCAGATTCGAACCCGCGACCTTTGAAATGAAAGCCGCACGCTCTAACCATTAGGCCAGCGAGCTACCTCTACATATACCTTAAAACTATTTCTGACAACATCCTAAAAAAACATCATAAAACATTTTTTTTATATTCCCAGCTATTACAAAAAACAAGATAAAGTATACGTATAATCTACAAAAGTGATACTCGAGTTTTTTCTCTCACTACACTCACGGTACTCAGGGTTTTTTTTGTTGTTTAAAACCTCCATCAACTTATGCAACTATTATAGTATTTATTATGAAATACATACCTTTATGAGTTTGATCCCATACGGTAGTGTTTATTGAAAATATTTTTTTACCATTATCCATTTTTCTTTCGTGTGAATTGAAGAAATAGGTCAAATATTTTATCAGTATTCATTATCATCAATCGATAATAACCCATACCTCTACATGTAAGCTTCTCCCCAAAATATGCATATTCATATCGAAATCATATAATTCGAGTACCATTAGAATCACAGGATAAGTGGAATAGTAATTCATATGAGTTTTGTATCGAATAGAAGTAGAATAGAGAAAGTTCGTTATTAGTACATTATGCTGTGCAGTTATCTTATGTTAGATACATATATCTTTGGGTTTTCTAAAAAATGCACGCCTATGTCCAACAGTTGACGGATATAGGCTGATGATGATTTATTGTTAAACAATAAAAGTAGAATTTTTTTACAAAAAAAAATAATCATAATCATCACCTTTGCTCTTTCATATTCAACAATTGTTCTGTGGACGTATAAATATGTGTAGCTATTTTATTTGCGATGTGTGGTTGTTCTTGTACCCTCTTGAATTGTATTATATTAATACAGTCACGTAACAGTCTCGTAATTAATTACAATACTCTGAAAAAAGAAGCAAATGACAAATAGGTCTAGTCCGGTCTAAGTAATGGTACTCTCAGATTATTTGTCGTATATATGCACTCGTATAACAAATATTCTTCTTCTGCTATAGTTTGATTTCAAATATAAGATCATACATAATAGGGGGACCGGAAAGTAATGTCGCTTTCTTACGCTAAATACAAACATACATTTTTAACGAGTCTTTATTTTTAATCAATGATGTATTCCCCATCATTGTCAATAACCTTTTGCCATCTAGTGAGTAAATTTTCAATCCCTGATCGATAAAAATTAATTGGTTTTTCGGCAAAATATCTAGAGATGGCATTTTGGATATCATCCAAATTTGCAAATGTTTTGCCACTTAAAAAGTGTTGCAGCGCTCGGAATAAGTGGAAATCCGATGGTGCAACATCGGGCGAATATGGTGGATGAGGCAGCACCTCCCACCCCAATTCATTAATTTTTTCTAGAGTTCGCCTTGCGCAGTGCGGTCTTGCATTGTCATGTTGGAGAATGACGCCTTTTCGGTTGACAATCGCTGGCCACTTTTCAATTAAAGATTGATTGACTCGCTGCAATTGTTCGCTGTAGAGGTCTGCAGTAACAGTTTCTCCAGGTTTCAGTAATTCAAAATGAACAATGCCGCGAATACTCCACCAAACACACAAAAGCGCTTTTTTGGGGTGTAAACCTGGCTTAGCAGTACTCCGAGGGATTTCATTTGGAGAGAGCCACTGCCTTTTGCGTTTTGGGTTATTATACAGGACCCATTTCTCATCTCCTGTGATCAAGCGATCAAAAAACGCTTCTGTGTTGTGTCGTTGAAGCAATAAGTTGCATGTGATTGATCGGTTAGCCTTATTCTGTTCGGACAGATTATGCGGGACCCAAACACCTGCTCTGCTTACTTTTCCAATCTGCTTCAAATGTTCTTGGATGGTCGACCAAGGTTTGTTGAGACTGTTTGACAATTCCTCGATCGTCTGACACGGATTTGCTTCCACTTCCGCCCTTAACACGTCGTTGTCTAACGCTGATGGTCTTCCTGATCGATACGAGTCGGAAAGATCAAAATTACCCGATTTGAACTTGGAAAACCACCTTTGGCATTTACGAATGTCCAGTGCATTTGGATAAACATCGCAAATGTTTTTGGTAGCAACTGTTGCGTTATTTCCCTTGCGAAACTCAAAGAGCATGCAATGCCGGATGTGTACCTCTTCTGGTATTTGGCTGGCCATTTTACCCAAAATTACAAAAAAAAATTGTAATTCAATTGTCTATAAGTAAAGAAATCACTATAACCTCACAATGTCTTTGGTACGCCTCTGAACAAAACAATGAGCTGACAAATGACAATCAAGTATTGGCATGCGCAGAAACGACATTACTTTCCGGTCCCCATAATATTTTCGCAATTTGAATTTATACATAAATAACACAATGACAGCAGAATAGACGCACACAAATATAAAGATTAATATGACAACTGTGCACATACGTACAGACATCAAGGTGATCACGGGTGTGTGAATGTATGCATTGCACACAGGTCTCTCGTGGACAATATTGTGTGTGTGTGTGTGTTGCACATCGAATGAAGTAGCTTACCTTATACTCATTCACCACTTTTCTCCAAAGACGGACATACATATATATCAATTCGACGTATCTCGACGCGGAGGTAGAAATGATGTTTGAGAAAATATCTGGAGCAATACAAACGTGCTTTTACTAATCATTACACCATTGTCGTGGGAGAATTACATGCAAACCTGGGCAAACGTTGCGGTAATGAATTTAAATTGGGACATATTGAAAATGAAAGCCGGAATTGCCGATATCACATGCTAGCCGACTTTTTGGAGAGAGAAGGACATAATAAACTTCTTTTTCAAAGTTAAAAATGGATTTGGAAAATGTCTCGCTGGGTCGTACGGAACATACTTTACTTGTCGACGCAGCCTCCTATATATGATCATGAAGTCTTAATTATCAATTCGTTTAAGATAAGAAGCAATCACCGAATGGTAAGACGCACAATTAATTCATAGACTTAAAAAAAGTTCAGACCTTGTCTTCTAAATTAAAATGTAATGCATCGTATATTAAGCCATTTTCCTATGCAGATAACACATATTCACACCCATGTAAGTCTACAGCCTGCTATTACACATTGAGACCACGTTGTGCATTTAAAAATGAAGAACGCGTTAGTGGTTAGTGAAGAGCCGTAGAAACCATAGTGACAATAAAAAAACCAAGGAATCATTTTTCATAGCTAAGTAAATATTCCGTTAGACTAATCGTCAACATCAACCGATAGACATTCACTACTGAATAAAGGCCTCCCCCAAAGATCTCCACACTAATCGAATGTGTACTGCCCGCATCCAGCGGCCTTCATCAAATCGAAATATATATATACTATACAAATTGAAGAGTCTTGGGGACTTCAGTCACCCTTTCTAACACTGCACTTTAGACGATAAGAGTCCTAAAAATTATTATACCACTCTAAACAATTAATTTGCTTCTTGTATCAGTGTTTCAGTAAAAACAAAACATCACATTTCATTTATTTATTTCTTAGGTTTTTATTAATTGATTGTATCAATTATACACTATTACGTTCACAAAAATATACAAAGAAGTGCTTGTCGAACCTCCATCGGCCGTCGAGGACGAGTCCTAAGTACTTCATCGAAGTATCTACTGCGATGGATGTCCCGCCGACTATTAGCTCCGCTCCCGGTAGAGGCGCATTCCGGGCGTCGTGGAAGCACAAGGCCTCGCACTTGCCCAGCGTCACCTCCAGCTCCAAGCGCCGAATGCGCGAGACGACGTGTCCGACGCCCGCAGTCGCCAACACGCGCGCCTCACTAAAGGTGCGCACGCGAGCCGTCACCAGGGTATCGTCGACGTAACAAGTCACGTCGACTCCACCGAGGTTGGCTCCGTGCAACACCGGATCCACGTGCTCCACGGAAGGGTGTTGAACGCGTTGGCGATGTCGAGTGACACCGCCATCACTACCTACGTCATTACCTTGGGCGCAGCATCCCTAAGTGAGATTAGCTGATGACATGTTAAGGTGGAAGTGATGAGTGTCTTGAACAAATAAATAGCAATTTCAAGCACAAAATTCCTGCAAGTATTTCAATAGCAAAAACACGATTATGCGTCAAGACACAAAGCCAAACTCAAAAAAAGAGTAAACCAAAATAAACAGAGTCAGACACTAAATTCGGCAGCCAAAAATTACGGTTATTACATCACAAATTACTTATACACTGCATTGCCACCACTAAATGTAAAGTTAGATATTTCTACCAGCGAACTTTATGCGGAGTGATTACAATACGTCTGCACCTGATGATAATTGCAATTGGTCACACATAGAACCTTAGTATCATTAATTAACTTAAGCCATAAACAATCATTCACTAGGGCAAATCATATTCAGAGGTAATAAAGCGAGGTCGCGGCAAAGTCCACTTTTAAATTTAAACCGTTATAGTAATGCAAAAAAAATGTTTCATTCACTTGCTGGTCAATCAGAATGTGTTAGCTAAAAAAAAAACCTTTCTTAAAAATAATAAATTTTAAATACTTTTAAAAAAATATTTATGATCTCAGGTAATCATATTTTACATGACCAGTATGTTGCAGTTCGTATCCACACATTTAAAAAAAAAAAATGTGAGGATGGCATACGGCTCCAGTAAACAGACCCCGCCGTATGTGGTGAGCGCCAACCAAATACTGCGCCCCTCCCCCCCGAACAGGTAGAGTTTAATTGGTCTCGGACCGCAGTCCACAGCAAAGTTTACTGACGAACCAGTAGAAGAGCACTCGGCTCATTGTGGCAAGGCACTAACAATGCGTAAGCATAAACTGTGATCAAATTGCGCATGACAATGTGAGTAAGCATCTCACAAGATACAACGGTAACCAGATATACAGTGTAGGGTCCGCACACATTCCAGGACACATAATAGATATAAAGGGTACTCTGACCCAAAGGTTAGTCCTTGTACGAGCCACCACCTTCACTAGCCAGCTGCACTTGCAGACGCATTGTAAAGTGTTGGAATTGACATCACCACCAACTACGTAGTCAGCGCAGATCGTAATCCGCGGAGTGCATTCGAGAGCTCATAGCTCATCTCGTGGAATGGAAAAGCAATTACATCGCAGCCTTGAGAGATGCTACTCCCACCAGAAATCACCATACATGAAGCAAATGCAAAACTCCGCCAACCACTGTAGTGGATATAGCCAATAAATATTATTTTTATTATGAGCCATCAGGCATAGAGTCTTTGTCGTTGAGTAAAATGTTGTTTTGATCAAGTTTGTCTCGCCCACCGTCAACTCGTCACATATCTTAAAACATGGGGAGCTATTGAGGCCTTCTTTTGCAAAATTCATAAAATAGGGAAGGCAGACGGTCTGCAGCCCCGTCATCAAGGGACCCGACTTGTAAAAATCTAATAAGATAAAGTTTAAAACCAAAACGCAAGGTGCAACCTTCAAAGGTGACATTTAACCAAGTAATCGTCGAAGACGTCGTATCACTGAAACGCGACAGACATGCAATCGACTATCATAGGCGCACATCATCATGAAAGGCGCACAAGACATCACAGCAGACATCAATATCTTGCAAAAGTCCTCAGCCTACCAGATCTGTAAGACGCATCAGTTCAGTAACGGTGCAAACGTCCCGCTACGACAAGACGCAATATCAATGTTTGATAAGCATCGAGGCAGTAGCTCACGTCCGCTTCCGCTACCTCATAATGCATCGACACAGTTCGAGTTGACTTTGGAATAAACAAATGTTATTAAACACGACGTATCATAGTGGCAAGCCACTAAGACGCCGTGCACCCATGTATCATAAAGCGGAAGCTCTAAGACATAGTTCTGAGTATTTCGATATCATCGAAGTGCTATCTGATATTCTTCCCGAACCAGAGTATAATCAAGTAGTTACTTAAATAACCACCAACTACACCCGGCTGGTATCTCACCTTCTCCACCGACTTGATGTTACATGTTAATTTTGCCATGCACAATTTTACACGGTTTTGAATCCGTATACTTTATAACTTTCATTTTTAAAGACCTTCACACTCGTACTTTATTATATTGTATCATAATACATTATTATTTGCATTCTCATATTTTTCTGGAATTTTAACCGATATAACTTTTATAACTCATCACTAGAGACTTTCACACTTTTATACTTTCATAATTTTTCACCATACAATCATATTTGTATTTTTATATTTTAGCATTTCAATCAGTATACAGTATACAGTACACCATTCCTGTGCATCATTTCAACATGTATTGGAGGTTAGTAATAAATAATAATCAAACTTTTTCATTTATTATCATGAATCTTTTTCAAATTTAACTTCCTTATATATATTCGTATTTTAACCATAGAATAAACTTTGGGTAAAATATTTTTGAATCGTTTTATAATATATATATGTGTGTGTATGAGGAGGCGGAGAAAGATGAGAAGATATTGGATGTGGAAAGGTTGAAGAGTAGGATAGTGCTATGAGGCAAGGGAAAAGGGTATCGACACATGATATCACAAGCTCTATTAGAACATTCGTTACAATTAGGAAGCGATGAGGCGTGGTTGAAGATGTAGTGACAAAGACAGAAAGGAATGCTTAAGATAGTTTGGCCATGTGGAAAGAATGGATGAAAGAAGATTATCGAAAGAGATATACAAAGTAAAAATGATTGGAAAAATCGGTGTAGGTCGACCTAGGCGGACACATTCTGATCAAATCGGAGATGTCCTAGAGAAAGGCCGGGTCAAACGCACTCGCAACCGACGAGCGTGATTGAAGACGCTTATGAAAGTGGAGGAAGCGGGAGAGGTGTGCCAGGATCGTAGCAAGTGGAGAGAGGTGGTCTCTGCCTACTCCACTGGGAACAAAGCGTGATATGTATATATGTATGTTACAGTTAACAGAATATTCCATATTTTTAATACATAATTACATTAGTTTCATCATCATCATCAGCCGATAGATATTCACTGCTGGACACATGCGTTCTCCAAAGATTTCCTCATCGATCGATCCTGCGCTGCTTGCATCCAGCGGATTCCGCAACTTTCGTTTATAGAGTTTTTTTCACTCACTCCACGTGGCTTGACACGAATTGATTTCAGGTCTACACCATCCAACTGAATCACCACATTTTCTACAATAGCTCCCATTGGAGACTGTTCTCTGAGTGAATTTAAGTATACTTCTATAATTTCAACGACATATACTATATTTTATTTATCGTCCGCAAGTCTCTTGTGAATAACGTTGTCGACATCGTTAGTGTGTCAGCAAGGGTAGCGTACCTGATACTCAGAGTTACCAAGCGTTACTCGCTGAAGGTCATACAGGTATACGCACCGACTACGGCACACTCTGATGACGAGGTGGTAACTGTGTATGAGGATATTTCTAAAGCCATACACATTTCCAAAACTCAGTACACCGTTGTCATGGGAGACTTTAATGCAAAACTAGGGCAGCGAAGTAGTGGAGAACTGAAAGTGGGGCAATTTGGATATGGACAGAGAAATCCACGAGGCCAAATGCTCGCCGACTTCATGGAGAAGGAGGGCCTCTATATAATGAACTCTTTCTTCAAGAAGCGGGCCAGCCGCAAGTGGACGTGGATTAGTCCTGATGGAGCTACTAAAAATGAGATAGACTTCATCATGTCGACGAAGAGGCAGATATTCAAGGATGTCTCAGTGATCAATGCTCTAAAAATGGGCAGCGATCACCGAATCGTGAGAAGCATTTTGAATATCAACATAAAGCTCGAACGATTTCGACTGGTGAAGTCCACGCTCCGGCCAGCGCCCATCCAACTCCAAAACCCCGAGAGGTTTCAGCTTGAACTACGAAATCGCTTTGCATCCTTAGGCGAGTGCATTGATGTGGACGATTACAACACCAGGTTCGTAGATGCTGTCCATACGGCAGGACTTAAAATTTTTAAAGTCCCCCGTACCAGAAAGAAGAAGCCGATCTCTGACCACACATTAAACCTCATGACCGAAAGACGAGAACTGGTCCTGAAGTCTCCTGAAGATGCCACCAAATATCGGCAGCTGAATAGGCAGGTCTCTAAGTCTCTGACTCGCGACATACGCCGATTTAATACTGACAGTGTTAAAGAGGCAATAGAGCGGAACAAAGGCTCTAAAGTATTCGCACGAGATCTGTCTATCGGGCAAAGCCGGTTGACGTGGCTGAAGACAGAGGACGGCAGGATCGTATCGTCAAGGGCCGAGGTTCTGGAGGAGATTGAGCGGTTCTATGGACATCTGTACACGACTACATGTTCTCCTGGTGGACTAGCATCAGATCCAAGAGCTAGTCTAGCCCGACACTACTCTGAAGATATCCCGGTTGTCAGCCTACACGAGATTAGTGTGGCTCTGAATCAGCTTAAAGGCAACAGGGCACCTGGTGATGACGAAATAACAGCTGAACTTCTGAGAGCTGGTAGAAAGCCGATCCTCGAAGTCCTGCAGAAGTTCGATTCCGTCATACTAGAAGGCCGATCGCCTCGGGCATGGCACGGAGGTGTGGTGGTGCTTTTCTTCAAGAAGGGAGATAAAACCCAGTTGAAGAATTATAGACCCATCTCACTTTTGAGTCATGTCTACAAGTTGTTTTCCAGAGTCATCACGAATCGTCTCACAATCAGGCTCGACGACTTCCAGCCTCCCGAACAAGCTGGATTCCGTAAAGGCTACAGCACCATAGACCACATTCATACGCTGCGGCAGGTTATACAGAAGTCCCATGAGTATAACCAGCCCCTATGCTTAGCGTTTGTGGACTATGAGAAAGCCTTCGATTCGATTGAGATATGGGCCGTGTTGCAGGCCCTCCAACGGTGCCAAATAGACCACCGGTACGTCGATGTTCTAAGGTGCTTGTACGAGAACGCCACCATGTCAGTCCGCCTCGAAGACCAGAGCTCGAAACCGATCCGATTGCAGCGTGGAGTAAGACAGGGAGACATCATATCTCCGAAACTGTTCACCGCTGCATTGGAAGATGTCTTCAAGCTTCTGGATTGGAGAGGATATGGCATCAATATCAACAGCGAGTACATCACGCACCTTAGATTTGCCGACGATATCGTGGTTTTGGCTAAGACCATGGAGGACATCAACACAATGCTCGATGATCTTTGTAGTTTCACAACGAGTGGGTCTTAAAATGAATATGGACAAGACCAAAATCATGGCAAATGTCCATATTGTACCCACTCCAATAACAGTTGGAAGCTCTACACTTGAAGTTGTTGACAGATATGTCTACCTCGGACATACAATCCAACTAGGTAGGTCCAACTTCAAGAAAGAGATCTCTCGTCGAATCCAACTCGGATGGGCAGCATTCGGGAAGCTAAGACATATCTTCTCGTCCAATATACCGCAGTGTCTCAAGACAAAAGTCTTTGACCAGTGTGTGTTGCCAGCGATGACATACGGAGCAGAGACGTGGCCGCTTACTGTGGGCCTTGTCCGCAAGCTTAAGATTGCCGAGAGGGCGATGGAGCGAGCTATGCTCGGAGTTTCCCTGCGAGATCGAATCAGAAATGAGGAGATCCGCAGGAGAACCAAGGTCACCGACATAGCTCGAAGGGTCGCCGTCGCAAAGTGGCAATGGGCAGGGCACATAGCTCGCAGAACCGACGGCCGTTGGGGCAGAAAGGTTCTCGAGTAGCGGCCACGTACCGGAAGACGTAGCGTGGGCAGACCCCCCACAAGGTGGACCGACGACCTGGTCAAGGTCGCTGGCAACCATTGGATGCGGGTGGCCCAGGACCGGTCTAAGTGGAAATCTTTGGGGGAGGCCTTTGTCCAGCAGTGGACGTCTTCCGGCTGATTGGATTGGATTGGATATACTATATTCACTACTACACGGATAATCAGCAATAAAAGACGATTTAAGCACGGGCGTAAAGGATAACATCGATACGAGAATTTTTTTTGTTTTTTCAATTGATGGCGATGCTCACTCGACGGAAACGCCCTTTTCCCAAATAAAGTTGCCAACGCTAAACACTGGCAAAAGGAAATTTAATATTTACCACATTATGCTGTCTTGTAGGTAGAAAAAAGAAAGACAAAGTTTTAAATACCTACTCGAAAACATTACTTACCTGTTACGTGACGGACCATACCGCTCGCCTTAAAAGAAAGCGCAATAAATATATTGAAATTATACCTAAGTTAGATGCTAACATTAAAGGTCGTAATTATTACGGAAACCAACTATTGTAACGATAAGAGACAGACCTTACCTGCGATCTGACTAATCTGAACATAGCACACAAAGTGGACGAGAGTTCAGGACCCTTACAGCTAACAATTCAGCATATACATTGAATCAAATGTTTGCTTCCGAGTGTGCCTATAACGCGATATAAATGTGTTAAAACTTTCGATGGCCTTTTCGAATAGTCCTCCGAAATGACTGATATAAATAGCTGAAAATACCGAGTCAATCTTTGTAAAGTTTGCTCATTGAATTCTCTCATCACAGAATTGTTGTGCAAGAACGCTTAGAAGTCTTTAAGGTAACTATTACAACCTTCGAAGTTCCATCGACAATCAGTGTATATGTCTGTGTAATATACTCGGCGGTACATTAACGTTGCATTGTAGCTAAAAACCCGTCTATAGAAAGTTCCAAAACTAGTTCGAGATGGTTCGGCATTGACACTCATACATACTGATTTGTACGCACGTAGGGAGTAGATGAACTGCGTGTAGCTGTTAACGAACTTTATTGCGTTATACCGGTGAGAGCAGCCACTGTTTATTTTATAGATACCTGCTAATATTAATTTTGTATCTGTCAACATACCCCATACATAATACTTTAATGACCATGAGCAGGATACATTGATCGAAGGACAGATGGTCGATGGTGCAGTAAGGTCATTGAGTAGCCGCCCCGTAGCTGTAGACACAATGCTAGTCAGCCTCCCACAAAGTGCACTGATGATCTAATAAAGTTGGCGTGAAACCACGCAGACCCTTGCGTATGGAAATCTTTGACGGAAGTGTCTGCTTCGCACTGGGCGATTTCTTTATGATGTTGTACAATGTATTAATTTCTTCCCTTTACGTAGTAAATAGATAGGACTTTTGTACTTACAAAATAATCGTTATAACACATTAGTAGGTAGTAGTAAAGGTCGCACGCTGTTACGTTAGCTCCGATATTCTCTGGACGGGCGATGGAGCTTCGGGGAGCACTTCGAACGGCTTCTCCCGAAGCTCACCGCCACCGCCGCTGCGCTGGGCAGATTGCTGCCCAATGTCGGGGGGCCGGGTCATTTGTGTCGGCACCTATACTCTGGCATCCTGCGGAGTATGGCACTGTACGGAGCGCCCGTATGGGTGGATAGGTGCGAGACCGCCAGGAACGGGCCCGTGTTGAAGAGGGCCCAACGTATCCTGGCGAACCAAGCCTGTCGGGCGTACCGTACGGTGTCCTGGACGGCGGGTACGCTTCTCGCGGGCGATGCGCCTTGGCATCTACAGGCGCAGTCGCTCGCGGAAGTGTTCCTCTTCCTGCGGGATGCCGGAGAGCGTCGGCCGGACCCGGCCACGGTCCGCCGGATCAGGCGCGTTGCCCATGACGCCCTGATCCGGCGGTGGGAGACGGAGTTAGGTAACCCTGCCGCCGGCCGGGACACGGTGGAGGCCATCAGGCCCCACCTGTCCCGGTGGATGAGCCGGCGGTACGGGGCCTTGACGTTCCACCTGGTGCAGGTGCTGACAGGCCATGGATGTTTCGGCAAGTACCTGCACCAGGTGGCTCGTAGAGAGATGACGCAGGAATGCGTCGAGTGTGGTGCGCCGATTGACACGGCGCACCACACTCTGGCGGAGTGCCCGGCATGGGGGCCGCAACGCCACGCCCTCGTCGCGCAAGTCGGCAGTGACCTCTCGCTGCCGACTGTAATCGATCGTATGTTGAGCAGCGAGAGGTCTTGGAGGGCGGTAGCCTCCTTCTGCGGCGCAGTGATGCGTCAGAAGGAGGCCGCCGAGCGCACGAGGGAGGCCGACGCCGCTGCCGCACCTTGCAGGCGGCGGCGCGCCGGCGGGAGAGCGCGGCGGCAGAACCACGCCGTCCGCTTCCTCCCGCCGTGAGCGATGGGCCCCTAGCCGGGCACGGTGTGAGGGGGCGTTCGGGCCGTTGGGCGTGGCCCTTTGGGCCTTTTGTCGTGTTTCCACTGGGGGTGCGTCCCCCGGGGGAGTCTTGGTTTTTGTCCCCCTCCCACTTTGACGAGGGGGGGAGTCTGGAGGGAGGAGGCCGCCGCCCAATTCCTTCACGGGAGGGCGGCGGCCGGGCATGCGCTCCGTCGTGGGCGCGCGCGGTCGTCTGTGGGGTCGGGGGGCCCCAACGTGCCGGTCCCGCGAAGGGCCGGTACGGGACGGCAGGTGGGTGCCTTTGCTCCCCGCGGGCACCCACCAAGAGGAGTTTTATACGCGGAGGCGCCTGGAGAGTTGCTTGGCTGAAACCCGGGCGTCTCCAGTATGCATGTGGCGGGACAAGCGGTGGTGGTTTTAGTGGGTATGGGGGTCACGCACAACATCTCAGTGGCCCCGAGCCCCACATAACCCGGCGTCCCCCCCCTTGAAAAGGACGCTGGGTATGCGTTAACAGCATTTCCACCACCGATATCAAAAAAAAAAAAAAAAGCTCCGATATTGGGACTGTTTTTAAATATTTTAAATTGCTACTAAAATATCTTTAAGTGTAAAACCTTTTCCTTGGAGTGAAACAGTGGAGGTTTGATAATAGAAACTTGTGATTAGACTATTATGAAGCCATAAACATTAAAAAACGTTGATGAAAATAAAATTGTGCAGAATCGGGCGGTAGTCTTAACATTAGTTACAAAATTGTGCAAGTGGACTCGACGCGCGACTCTCACAGTTAAGTACTAAGCATAAGCGCTATACTCCCATACGCTGAGCGACGCGGCTGGCTCGAGGCGGAAGGGCCGTAGTCATATCATCAAGCATTTGAGAGTAAAAGACAATTTTCTGCAACTTCTAAATTTGATTTCAAGATGGCCAGTTCAGATTGTGGTTGCTGTACGCCTGACTCGAACAACAGGGACAAGCATATTTTATGCATAAAATGTAAAAAATATTTCCATCTTAATTGTATATGTCTTGATGAATCCTCGATTTCTCCAGGCATGCGATCTGCTTGGAACTGTTCGGAATGTACCCGTAATTCAGCAAAAACCTCAAAAAAAGAACCATCTCGATGTAATACCAACACAAGAGGGACTAAACGGCAAGGGTTAGTCTCGCAGACGGATAGTACTAATTTACCACTTACCAAAAATGATATACGCGAAATTGTACAGGATGTGATTAACCAAAACATGAATGACATTCTCTGTAAGATTCAGGACAACTTGAAAAACTTTTTTGACACAGAACTTAAACCAATACGTAACGAACTTATTGAAATAAAGGAATCCATGACTTTCATACATTGTGAGTACGAAGACTTGAAGAAGGAATCTGAAGGTTTCAAATCAAAAGTAACTGAAGTGACTTAAAATTTTGTTAAAATAAAGACTACCGTCGATGATCTCAATATGCGAATAAATCAACTGGAGCAACTGGGCCGTCGGAACAACATTGAACTTCAGTGTGTACCTGAAAGCATGAGCGAAAACTTGATGCTAATGTTTAAAGAGATCGGTAAAGTTGTCGGGTGCTGTTTAGACGATAACAAAATAGTGCACATAACACGTACATCCAAGATTAATCGCACTACCTCTCGCTCTCGTTCCATCATTGTCCAGCTTGCTTCTCCGCGACTTCGTGATGAATTTCTAGCTGCAGTGATAAGATTTAATAAAACTCACCCGCAAAATAAGTTAAACAGTACGCATATAAATTTGACTGGAAAATCATCACCCATTTTCGTCACTGAACATTTATCGCCGATTAACAAGACTCTTCATGCGGCTGCCCGAATGAGAACCAAAGAATTGGGATACAAATTCGTGTGGGTTCGTAACGGCAAAATCTTTATCAGAAAAAGCGATGAAACTGAACACATACTTGTAAGGAACATGGAAACGCTAAAACATATAGTTTAAATTACTATTATCAATTTACTTTGTTGTCTACTTCTTGGTGCTATTCACTGGCCTATAAAACCCGTTCTTTCGCGAACCTAAAAGTATATTACCAAAATAAACGCGGCTTAAGAACTAAAACACATGAACTCCACCGGCAAATACTGTGTAACGACTATGACATTATTGTTCTCACTGAGACATGGTTGAATAGCACAATATCTAATACCGAGTTGTTTGACCAAAGATATGTAGTACATAGAAAGGATCGGTGCGCTTCATATTCGTGCAAAAAAGATGGAGGTGGAGTGCTTATTGCTGTATCTAGAAAGATAAACTCTAAAAGAATGTATGCCTGGGAATCAATTTTGGAAGATCTTTGGATAACGGTGGAAATACCTATCTCTCACACAACCCAACTAATGGCATTCTGTGCAGTATATATACCGCCTCCCGTACGGCACTCCACATTGGATCTTTTTATTGAAAACTGTAATAGTGTTCTAGAGAAAGCCATCTTTGCTTGTATTTTAGGTGACTTTAATTTAGCTTGTATGAACTGGAGCTTGTTGAGCGATTCCTCTAAGCCACACGTTGTACCTACCTTATGTCAACATTTTGTAGACTTTATACATGTTAATGGTCTTACCCAACATAATTCTATAGTTAATTCCTCCAACAGAATACTTGATTTGGTTATCTCGAATACATCGTTTTGTACGGTTAGTCACTCTTTAAGCACTTTAAGTATAATCGATCAATTACACCCTCCGCTTGATGTTGATATTACCCTAATTAATGAAATAAAACTCCCTTATAATAGTGAAATGGTTAAACTCAATTTTTATAAAGCTAATTACCATAAAACTGGAACGAGTTGTTTGAACATATTCATGACGTTGACGATCGCTTACAACTCTTTTACAATAAATTAACTGAACTAATACAGAAGTTTGTACCAAAGAAAAAGTATAAAAGAAAACATTACCCACCCTGGTTTAGCCAAAATTTAGTTAGATGTCTAAAAGAAAAATATAATCTTAGATGTCGCTTCAATAAATATAAAAATCCTATGGACGAACTGGAATTGCGATTACTAAGTTCACGCTGTACTCGTCTAACAACGAATTGCTACAAACAGTATATTCAAAATATTGAGCTCCAAATTACCAAAAATCCTAAATTGTTTTGGTCCTACATAAAATCGAGGCGAGGTGGCCAAAGTTTATATCCTAGTCTGATGACAGATGGCGCCATAGCCACTTCTGACGGCCAATAGATATGCGAAATGTTCTGTTCACATTTTGCTTCAGTTTTCACTAATAAAATTGATTCTTCTAAAGTATCTACAGATTATGCGGAAGCTGTTAGGAAAAATAATACATTACCTTTGGCTTTGCCAGTTATCGACCAGTCCTTACTCTTAAATAAATTGAAGACTATTGATATTAACAAGGGCGCCGGGCCTGATGGTATACCACCTATATTTTTGGCCCGATGTGCCAATCTGTTAGTTGAACCTCTTATATTAATTTACAATCTTTCCTTGCAATCAGGAGTGTTTCCGAAAATGTGGAAGATTTCAAAAGTAATACCCGTATACAAAACAAATAGTGATAATCATATAAACAACTATCGACCAATATCAATATTATCAAGTTTTGCTAAAGTTTTCGAATCCATGGTCTGCCCATACATACAACATCATTTTTATCAACTCTTAAATAACAGTCAACATGGGTTTGTTAAGCATAGATCTACTGCAACGAACTTGGTCGACATCACCGAGACCCTAATTGAAGCACTTGATGCTGGTAAACAGGTTGATGTCGTTTACACAGATTTCAGTAAAGCTTTTGACCGTGTAGCGCATGACATCCTACTGCAAAAACTGTCAGCGTATGGATTGTCGGATATGTTTTTGCAATGGATCAAATCCTATCTTGATGATCGCTCTTTCTTTGTCGCTGTGAATGGCTTTCAATCTCACCTACGAAACGTTACTTCAGGAGTGCCTCAAGGGTCTCACTTGGGACCAATTTTATTTAATATTTTTGTCAATGATATCCCCAACAACATTAAATTTTCAAAAATCTATATGTATGCTGACGACCTTAAAATGAGCAAGACCATTGAAACAAATGATGATTCTCTAAAACTGCAAAAGGATCTTAACTCCCTGGTTGAATGGTCTGATAACAATGGCATGGTCCTCAATTGTAATAAATGTCTCGTTGTAAGATATGCTAGGAAAAGTAACCTAATCACTTACAAATACAGCATAAAAGAAAATATCCTCCAAGAATTCGAAGTAATTAGAGATCTAGGGATTATCTTTGATAATAGGTTGACTTTTGTGCCTCATCTCGAAAATATTACGAAACGAGCCTCAAAAATGCTCGGGTTCATAACTCGTAATTCAAAAGGTTTTCGTTGTGATGCTAAAATTACTCTATACTACAGCATAGTGCGCAATATTTTGGAGTACTGCTCAGTCGTATGGAGGCCACACTATGCTACCCATACATTAAGAATGGAACGGATACAAAAAAAATTCGTTAGACATCTAAAATTCTCTTGTCAAATTCCTAAACGAGAAATCACATCATACAAAAACCAACTATCACATTTTAAAATGATCTCTCTAGCTGATCGCAGTATATTAAATGACTTATTGTTTGTATCCAAAATCTTTAATAATAAGCTAGATTGTTCTCCATTGTTAGAAAAATTTCAATTACGCGTCCCTGTTAGATATCCTAGGTACAAAATAACTCCGTTCCAGCCGCCCTTTCGTAAAACAGTTTTCGGATCAAACTCTCCAATTTCCAGACTATGCAAGTTGCTCAACCAGTATAGCGATCACCTGGACATCCACAATGATTCACCCAACAAGCTCCGCCAAATAATTAAAAAGTTATTTTTAAAGAGTTCCTAGTTTGTAATGGCATTCTCCTAATAGTCGTTATATAATATACAATAACTGCCAGTATTAGTTTATATTAAATGTAAGATGTATTTACCTGTAATTGCCTTGTTACATTTAATTTAATATAATTGCATGTATTTTTGTTAAAGAATTAGTGTATACAAGCGTTGGTAAATCAAATAAATAAATAAAAAAAAAAAAATTAATAATGTAATATTACCTGATAAAATTCTTAATTACTTTTAATGCTTTGTAGACAATAAAAGGTCGTAAATGAAGATAACAACATTTTTGAACTTTATTGCATCGCAATAAGACATACGAATAATTTCGATAGTAAGTAAGTAAAAACTATATCCTTGCGAAACAAAATCAACAACCGTAACTAATGGTTTTATTTTTAATAATATATTGTCACGCTTTTTTTCCAGTAGGGGTAGGCAGAGGCAAATAAACACCCACTTTTCGCCAGATGTGGTCAGATTAGGTCGTTTATAATTTCTAAAATGAACTTTAAGATGTTATTGAATCACGCAAGGAACTATGCAACTCAGTGAGTATTTACAATTTTTTAATTTAATCGTACGTCTCATCATAGCAATGTAATGCCATTTAAAATGTTCACAATGCGCGATTTGAATGTAGCTATAAGACAAATGATGTTAGGCTGGAGATGATCAGATGATGGAAAGACATACGAGGCACGTATTCAGATATGTATACTATTTTTACTTACATTTCTTATTCAGAGTGAAAGTTACAGCATTTTTTATTGTTGGCCCATTCTAACATCTATTTATTTAATTATATATGTATAGATTAATTTATTACTATATCGTGATTAATATATGTTTTATGTAGCCAAGTTTTTTTTTATTATTAACTGTATATGTAATATTTGTTTTCTTTTTCACTTTCTACTTTTAACTACATATATATCTGGCGAATCACCAAGCTTAATCGATAGAATTTTATTACTTTATTTATAAAGTGGTGAAATAAAAATAAAAAGTGAAAATTATCGGGATTAAATGTGACATTACTTATATGAATATTTATATTTATATATATATATATATATATATATATATAATACACACATAATATATATATTAACGGTGAATGGTACCGTACATTTATTAAATGTACGAAACTGACATTGTTAAATGTGGAAGTATTATAAATCTAACACTAAATCTAGATTCTATTATCCACTCCAAAGTTGATTCATCCGCAAAGCATGTTTTTGTTATTAACAATAGACTAATCAATCAATCACTAGCCGATAGAAGTAGTATATATTCACCGATTCAGCGATCCTGCATCATTTTTCAACCGGTGATAAACTAAAAAAAAAAAAAAGGTTTTCGGGATCGCTGAACCGATCTATCGTATTCCCAGATCTCTATGTCGCACCGTTTCTAAGATACGCGACAGCGTACAACATCTCTAATAGCCTTCTTAATGACAGCCTCGCTTACCATTGTTCCCTAATCACTTCATTACTTAATCACTACATTTCAACATCTCTTTGTATTATTACATTATATTACAATTACGAAGATCAACTAATTACATAATTACCTAATTACCTTCCAACTATCAACCACCAAAGGTTAAAGAAAAAAAAAGCATTCATTCCCATCTTTACACTTTATTTACTTCAAATGTAGATTTAAACATATCGTGTAACAATACATCATTGCACATTGTATAGTCGCCGAATAATTTTACAAACTCTTTCATTGTCCTGCCATGAAACTTGTTGTACAAATACATTAAGCAGTACTCGCCGCATAAAGAGGTCCAGTCGTTTTGTAACCTGCTTCTATTGAAATCCCATTGTCGCGAATTCCGCTTCAAAAATTCGCGATGGCTTCCCGACGGGGGTCTACCGAAGGAATCAAAATATTGACCTACGTTGTTTTTGTCAATGTGTATTGCTACCCAGTGTGAGCCGGACTTTGAGTCTGAATCTAAATTGCTGATAATGTATGATGGACTCTCAACATTTATTGGTAATCGATTTGCAGCATACACATTATGTCGTAACCTTGGGTGAATTTTGATTAGGTGTTCCTCAATCTCGATATTATCCATATTTCGCAAGAGCTACCTACACCGAACTGTTCAAGGGATAGCATGCGAGTGTGATGTAAATTATGTGAATTCTGTATTTCTACTCATAAAAAGTATTCGGGAAAATTAAAGTATTATATTTTACAAATGAAACAGAGTAAATAAGCACAATTATTTCTATTACATCAACAAAATCTTATCCACAATACAAAGTTACTTAAGAACACTACAACATATTTCATATTTCTAGCTGCTGTAATCTACGGTTACATTACGATTTTTATCTATCTCAATAACGTTATCAAACTCGGCATAAATAATACAATTAATAGTCTGTGGAAGTGTTGATTCGAAACGAACTTCTAATCTTACACTACCATGCCTAATGAGATTCCAGTGACTTGAGTTAGCTGACAAATCGGGAGTGAGATCAAAGGCTAATAGACAATATCCTTTAGAATAATCTTTCCTATATATACCATTCCCTTCATTAAGAAAGTGAATACCCGTCCCAGAGAATAATGTATGATAGGCTGCAGTGAATACATTATTCTCAAATGATAGTTGTAACGCCTTTGATGGTATTTGTTAGCCGTCAATATACAAAATAAATGTATTCATAATTTAATTTTCGAAATCAAATGGATTTTTAGTGAGTTTACCATTGAAAGCCGCGTTATTAACAAACCCAACTATACACCTCTTAGGTACTTGTCCCAGGAAAATATTGTCTAGGCTTTTACTCTGAACCCCCGATGGTATTGTTAACATTTTAACTTCTGCTCGAGTAATAGGTTACTTGGCTGTGGTAGAGACTAAAACTTTTTGGTATGCAAGCAAAACGGTTGGATTAATACGCGCCCTACGAACGATAAGAGTTGCATTTGTGATACAAACTTTACACTTTATAATAGGTTGTCAAATATCTCCCTTCCGCCTTTTTGTCTTTTGAATTTCGCGGCTATGTACAAAGCGCTACAGAGCTCGTATCTGGCAATACTATACATAATTTGAAAGGTCTTGATATAACCTACAAAACGACGCTATGCATGTTTAGTTTGGATATTGCGTTCAACAGTTATAGACGTGTAAAAATGGAATTCACTAACGCCGAAATTCGCGCTATTTTAAAGTTTTCCTTCGTTAAAGGCAAATCCGCTAGAGAAACGTTCCGTGAGATTAATGGTGTTTTGGGGGATGGTACTCTATCACTTCGAACCGCGGCGGAATGGTTTCGACGATTCAGAGCCGGTGAAAACGACACCATGGATAAGCCAGCCGGCTGAAGACCTGTGACGACAAATACCGATCAAATCAAATCTCCTTATCCTTCGCGGCCGTATAACGATTGGCGGCGGAACCCACCACCAGAATGCCACAGAGACTAAAAGATTTTTCTTTTGGCTCTTCTTGCCTCTGGATGACCGATTCGGGAGGATCTGTTACCCAGGTGATGGTAAAGTGCCGAGAAAAAAAGCGTGTAATGTATGTTCCGGCGCGCGAACGTCTCGTAAATATCCCACACGTTTCGCCGCTTCGTTATATAAAAAAATATATTATTTACAACTTATAACTCAATATGTTTTTATGTTTCTTCCATAAAAGATAGATAAAACACTCCTCTCCTCTCTGGATATAATAACCTAATTAAAGAAACGCCTATGGGTAGATCGATTCTCTGCCATTTGGTCTCGGACTAGTAAGAATAGGACTAAGGTTATCTCTGCCTGCCGTAAAACGCAACTAAAAGGGTTTTCGGAGTCCCAAGAATTCTAGGTGGGAGACCTTCATCGCTCACTGAGCTAGCCAGAGGTGAACGACAAGTTTGACGTGCTCTCGTGCTTGTCGTAGCAAAGAAAGATTGTTGAGTAGGGTAAAGGGATACTGGAGACTCTTGCCATGCCCTAAGTAAGTCCTCTGAGGATGTTCATTGGTTCTTGATCTAATATTTACATCTACTTCTCTTTTATTATTAGGCCAGCAAAACTGAGACCGACGGCCGTAGCGACGAAATTCTATAAAGATTACAATCAATTCTACCCGAACCTGATAGATAAAACAATGGCAAACCATAAAGATCTGGATTATCTACCATTGAAGAAATATTGTAAAAGGGTAACATTCCCCGAAATGTATATTTATGAAACCCATGATCATTTAAGAACTAATTACCGACATCAAGATTTTGGAGCGTTAATATTTTAAAAGTTTAAAAGTCCTTCAGCCAAACTGTTCCATTGTTACAACATAAATAACACTACATCTGTATTGTACTTTATGTTCACACAATACAGACATTACATTTGAAGGACAACAGTAAAACCGTATTATTAATGCATGAAATATAAAGTATGAAATTGTAAAAATTTTTAGTGTTTTGAGTTTACATGCTATTTATTTAAATTTCAGGGTTTAGAGTATTTCACGCTTTGCAAATTGCCAGTACAAGCTGAATTCCTGGTGTACGCGTATGAATTATTGGAGGAACCGGAAAGGTTAACCCATGAAAATTTGCATCAAGCTTATACAATAGCATGCGCCACGGAAGCAGTACGTTACGAGATTTTATTTTTGTTTTATATGTTAAATTTTCACACTCCAAGGATGTTTCATCTTCATCGATCTACAGCAGGAGCATGATAATGTAGGAATTAATTTCTAAAGGCACAAAAAAGACTTAAAATACAAATAATCAACGGCTGCTTTGTAATTATTTCTTAGAGCACAGTCTACCATTCGGAACTTCTGGTCATATGTGAAGCAACCAAAATGGTTTCCAGGAGAACTGATGCGAGCTATGGTTTGTACAGTGATTCTAGGGTCGCGTTCGATACCATTACGAATCAAGGCTTGCTCCATCCTCTTGCCGTGGTGGCCAGGGAGAATTTGCGAAGAGCCTCTGTTCATTGTTAGAAATGCCCACTCAGGCGTTTTTAACAATGAACGTGCCAATAGCAGAATTAGCCAAAGTTTAAAAGCGAGAGGAAGACAGACTACGACCAGTGTCCAGTATCATATGTTAAAACATTGGCTTTGAGATGCCTCAGTTGAAAGACGGAGCGCCCGAAACTGGGAGAGAAGCACCGCGTCCATCACTAAGTTAATTTTCCCGAACGCAACAGACGCATGTCGATTAATAACTATGATAACAATAAATTAATGTTCTTTAACAATGTATCACGAATAGAGATATTTTTTTTTCAGATCCAAGGTGCTTTGGCGATTCAAGATGATAAATACGATAATAGCAACTCGCGCGCTGGTAAACCGGCATGGCATTTACTGACGGACACTAGTAAAAAGGTTGCAAACGATATACAATTATTAAGAAGCGTTATCGACGAAATGCTAAGACAAAATATTAAAGAATCTGTTTATCCAAAAATAATGGACATACTAAATGAGGTCTGTATATTTTTCTTTGAATGAATTTGTACTTGTTACTCTTTTCGATGACTTGTACAGCTTCATCTGAATCTAAACAAAGGGATTAGGAAACTGCGACTTAATTAGAATTATAAGATTACATACTGGCTCCTCCTGCCCATATAGCTAGCCGTAATATAGAATTAGACTTTAAGTTTAGACTACCTAATGAGAATTGCATAGTTTGTAAGATGCGGCCGGTCATCGGTGACTGGCTGGACCGGGACTTCGGAGTCCTCGGTTTCCGCTCGGTGCAGATACTCTCAGGGCACGGTTGCTTCGGGAGGTATCTGTACCAGCGGAACAGTAGAGGTAGGACAGAGAAGGCGTGCGACGAGTGTGGCCACCAGGTGAACACATCGTCCCACACCTTGACCGATTGCCCGCGATGGGGGGGGAGGGGGATAGGACGCTCGTAGCGGCGATAGGGAGTGACCTCACGCTACCGTTCGTGGTCCGCACCATGGTCGGAAGCGAGGCGTCATGGATTGCGGTATCCCGATTCTGCGACTCTGTTATGACGCAGAAGCGCGAGACCGAACGTATACGCGAGCGGGCGCCGAGGGGACAGGACGCGGTCGGAGCGTGATGACAGCTCACCGCCGCAAAGCGGGGCCGAGCGCACGACCGCCGAATGGCTCCTTGGCAAAGGAACCTGTCGCCGCGAACGATAATGGCCGTCGGGCCGGCGCCCTCTTTGGAGAGGGTTCCTGGGGTGCATATGGTGATGCGTCTCGAATTACGACGCGTCGCCACGTACGGATTTTTAACGGGAGGGGTGCTTCACACCCCTCGCCGTGGTGGGCCCGGTCATTCGGGCATCGTTCGGGGGGTCGCGGAGGAACTGAAATACTTTAACCCGCGACCCCACGAGCACGTGGATGAGAGTGGAATACCGTGTGAAGCTTTTTAGTCGGTTGGAGCCCGACACAACCACCGACGCCGGCCCAATTTGGCGACGGGGTGTGCATTTCCGTTAGCATTTTGTTACACACGTTAATAAAAAAAAAAAAACATTTTAAATAGTCTTGTCTTGTAATAGCAATGTTCTGGTGGCACTCTGTTGTCGGCTTTCTCTTGGCTGTTCGGCACAGGTTTTAGGCACTTACCAAAATATCCATGTCCAGAAAGTATCTGCATCAACCTAAAGGACCCATAAAAGGCCCATGCCGCCTATTTGTCCATTCTTCCACACTTGGTTACACAGCCTCAACTGTTCTGTTACCTGGTCTAAGATCTGCCAGTCGTTCTTTCCAGCTTTGTTACAGCAGCAGCCGAGCATAGAACTTCCGAATTTTCCATTCCCTAGGCACGAGCCGCTCTTCCTGGAGGCGGATTTTCGTACGGTGATCTTAAATTAGAGCGAGGATTTCCGCCTCCAGACCCCACGGTGGAGCCAAGAGGTTGCCTTATAACATTGTAGTCATTAGCTCGATTCCGGTGTCACAAGTAGAGTTTGTGGAGCGGCTAGATGTTTGCGAACCAGTTCGGTTAGTTACCATCTTCATAATATAAATCTGTCACACACGCAGCAGCCAACATGTAAGAGCCAGAGTACTCTGGACAAAACGCACACTTCACCATTCACTGCCGTATTGTCATGATATTGTGCTCAAGTGTTGAGAAATACAAAAATGATGATAGACATCACCGCACCGATACCTTTATGATGATATTATGAAGCTTTCTAAAGTGGAGGATGGACATCTTCAACAATAAAATTTACAATATTTATGTTTGGGTCGGTACTGAAATTACCAGACAGCTGTAATTTACCATTAGAAGCAAAGCTCTTTGCTTTTCTATTATTTAAATTTCCTTACTTTTAAATGTTAGTGGTTAATAAATTAATTACCATTACTTACAGAGATACACAATATAACGTTGAAAAAATTGATATATTGACTAACAAGCTGACAATTTTTTTTTCTGTACAATAATAACCATTCCATATTTTTATTATAGATGCAAATGGAAACTGAAATGGGACAATTTTTGGACGTCATATTTCCTTCTTCAAGAGACTTCAGCAAATACACTATGGAGAACTATAACCGAATCGCCCATTTGAAAGCTATTTGTTATACTTTCAATACACCTCTGCAATTGTCTTTAGTACTTTGTAATAAAGCTTCCGCTGAGAGCTTTGAACTCATAAATCATATTTGCAACAACCTAGGCATATTTATTCAGATCAATGTAAGTCGATTTAATTCTGATTTTGACTATTCTTACTAGGATAATCTACTCGCAAAATGTAAAAATATTAGTAAATTAAAAAACAAAAACATCTAATTTGTTTTTCATAAATAATATTTCGGGAAGCAGTAATAATAACAGATATATTCATGAGTCAAGAAAATTATTCATGGTTTATTTACCGATGAGAATAGAGGAAAATTGCCTTAAAACTATTTATATTATGAACATGTTAATAAATAATCCTGTCTGTAGTATTCATTGACACATTTCAATTTACTTGATTTTCAGAATGACTTTACGGAATACTTAGATTACCATGAATCTACAATTCATAAATATAGCAGTGACTTCGAAAACTGTACTTGCACATGGACAGCTGTTATGCTGCTGCAGAAAGGTACCGAAGAACAAAAAAAGATTTTCAAAGAATGCTACGGTAGTGCGGATCGGGAGAAAATAAAGCGCGTGATAAAACTTTACGATGCCATCGATATGAAGAAATTATACAAACAGGAGGAGGATACTCGTTACGATACGTACATACAAAAAGTTCGCAATCTTCCTGTGGACGCTGTTCCGTCCCGAGAGGTCTTCATGAAGATCCTTGACTTCTTTCAAAACTACATGTCCAATACAAAGAAATTCTACTACGTATCAAACTAAAGCTATCTTCTGTTTCGTTTAAACTGCAGATAGAAATTATGATTAAATTTTATTTACTCTTTCATTATTTTTTTAATTCTACTAAACAACCAGACGAGCGAAACGTTTACGTGATTGTAAGTACTACGCTTTTTTATTTATTTTTTTGTTTTACGTCGGGGCAATGTGTTCACGGACCTGACTCGCTAAGGTGACTGTTTATGTCGAATTTGCACTAATTAAAATCCCCAAAATGTTTCACCTGCGTCGTTATAGACGAAGCCAGGAGAACGCTTTCGCACAAGTCTGCAACTCTGTCAGAGCCGGCTGCACCACGCAGCTCCATCGCAAGGAGAGAAATCATCTCCCATTCTACCTCTGTAATGACGCACCGGTACATACAGTGCGCTCTACTATCACATGGCTAACGGATACCCCCGAATCCATCACCTAGAAGCAACGGGAGCCAAGAGAGAAAACTCTTTTAGTTCCCTGCGCGGTTCCGGTCTTAGGCTCCAACGCCGACCGTTATACGGCCGCGGAGAGGAGAGCGGCGAAACACAATACCCACAATCAAACAGTACCTCCCGTTAGCTACCCGGTTTGATTCCTCATACCTTCATCCTGGGTGACCAAGTCCCGACTACTGAGCTACGCCGCCACGACTAGGCGGGAACCTGTTAGGATCCCTCCTAGTGATAGACCTAAGTGTAACATTTTGTTTTTATGACATCTGTGAAACATATTTAGTCTACATCATGTCATTGAACAGACAACATCATATTTTTTCATCGTGTTAAAAATGTCGATTTTTGTACCAGAAAGTGATGATTCGCGGAAAGCATTAATTTTTTGTTTTCATTTGAAGAAAAGTGCTGCAGAGTCGCATCGAATGCTTGTCGAGGCATATGGTGATCATGCTCTATCAGAAGCAACATGCAAAAGATGGTTTCAACGATTCAGAAATAATGATTTTGATGTGAGAAATGAAGAACGTGGAAGACCACCAAAAAAGTTTGAAGACGCCGAATTGCAAACGATATTGGATGGAGATGACACTTTGAATCAAAAGCAAATGGCAGAAATGTTAAATGTTGCACAACAACACAACAAACAAACTCTGACCGTTTAAAAGCTATGGGAAAGATCCAAAAGTGTGTAAAATGGGTGCCACATGAATTAAATGAAAGACAGATGGAAAACCGAAAAAACATTTGTGAAATTTTGCTTCAAAGATACGAAAGAAACTCGGTTTTGCATCGGATTGTTACGGGCGATGAAAAATGGATTTATTTTAAGAATCCTAAACAGAAAAAATCATGGGTTAATCCGGGACAACCATCAACATCGACTGCAAAACCAGATCAATTCGGCAAGAAGACAATGCTGTGTTTGGTGGGATCAAAAAGGTGTGGTATACCACGAGCTCCTTAACTCCCACCTGGTGAAACCGTTAATACTGATCGCTACCGACAACAAATGATCAATTTGAACCATGCATTGATCGAGAAACGACCAGAATGGGCCAGAAGACACGGCAAGGTAATTTTGCTCCATGACAATGCACCTGCACACAAAGCAAAACCGGTTCAGGATACAATCAAAACACTTGGCTGGGAACTGATACCTGCTACCCCACCCGCCGTATTCATCAGACTTGCTCCTTCCAACTACCATTTGTTTTCATCGATGGGACACGCATTGACTGAGCAGCACTTTGGTTCCTACGAGGAGGTCGAAAATTGGATGTCTGGTTGGTGTGCTTTAAAAGACGAACAATTTTATTTGCGTGGTATCAACAAATTGCCAGAAAGGTGGTCAAAATGTGTAGAAAACAATGGTCAATATTTTGAATGAAATGTTTTTTACATTCCCATTAATAATTACTATTTATTTACATAAAAAAACGCTCATTTCATACCGGTACACCTAAGTATACTGTAATTTACATAAGTTGCTTCCAAAATTCTAAGATTTTAGCGGTTAATTTATTTATTTCGTTAATTTCTGTAAACATTGTTTTTTATTAAAAAAAAATCATTAACTTCATTTAAGTTAATAAATTTATTCCAACATTGAAAGATATTTTCATGCCGTCTTCAAAGAGCTCAACGTCTCTTCAGTCCCATTATTTGTGGCATGTTAAGTCAGTTAAATTTTCAAATCGGACACATTGTAAGAGCTTTGTTTTTAGTCTGGGAACAGATTATAATCACTGCTGAACAGTAGTGTGGTACCTTTTAATAGGTTGTCAAATATCTCCCTTCCGCATTTTGTCTTTTGAATTTCGCGGCTATGTACAAAGCTCTACAGAGCTCGTATCTGGCAATACTATACATCATTTGAAAGTTCTTGACATAACCTACAAAACCTATATATAATTAGTTTGGATATTGCGTTCAACAGTTATAGACGTGTAAACATGGAGTTCACTAACGCCGAAATTCGCCCTATTTTAAAGTTTTCCTTCGTTAAAGGCAAATCCGCTAGAGAAACGTTCCGTGAGATTAATGGTGTTTTGGGGGATGGTACTCTATCACTTCGAATCGCGGAGGAATGGTTTCGACGATTCAGAGCCGGTGAAAACGACACCATGGATAAGCCAGCCGGCGGAAGACCTGTGACGACAAATACCGATCAAATCATGGACTACATCGAGTTAGACCGGCATGTGGCATCTCGTCACATCGCCCAGGAGATGGGAGTTAGTCACCAAACCATTTTAAACCATCTGCAGAAGGCTGGATACAAAAAAAAGCTTGATGTTTGGGTGCCGCATGATTTGACGCAAAAAAACCTTCTGGACCGAATCAACGCCTGCGATATGCTGCTGAAACGGAACGAACTCGACCCATTCTTGAAGCGGATGGTGACTGGCGACGAAAAATGGATCACATACGACAATATCAAGCGAAAACGGTCGTGGTCGAAGGCCGGTGAATCGTCCCAAACAGTGGCCAAGCCGGGATTGACGGCCAGGAAGGTTTTGCTGTGTGTTTGGTGGGATTGGAAGGGAATCATCCACTATGAGCTGCTCCCATATGGCCAGACGCTTAATTCTACCATCTACTGCGAACAACTGGACCGCTTGAAGCAGGCGATCGACCAGAAGCGTCCAGAATTGGCCAACAGGAAGGGTGTAGTGTTCCACCAGGACAACGCCAGACCACACACTTCGTTGATGACTCGTCAGAAGCTACGGGAGCTCGGATGGGAGGTTTTATCGCATCCACCATATAGCCCGGACATAGCGCCAAGTGATTACCACCTGTTCCTGTCCATGGTGAACGCCCTTGGTGGTGTAAAGTTGACCTCAAAAGAGGCTTGTGAAAAGTGGCTGTCCGAGTTCTTCGCAAATAAGGAGGGGGGCTTCTACGAGGGAGGTTTTATGAAGTTGCCGTCCAGATGGAAACAGATTATTGAACAAAACGGCGCATATTTGAACTAAATCCGATCACTGTAACACTGCACTGTAACAAAGCATTGAATAAAGAGCAAAAAAGCGGAAGGGAGATATTTGACAACCTTATATTTTTAGGAAAATCCTGCTTTAAATGCCCTTCTGCTGTCGGGACAACAGAAGAGTTATACCAGTCTCTTACCGATTAAAACTCAACAGTTTCTCACTCAGCGCATTTGACCGAAACCACAGGAACACTTTCGTCCACAATCGTGGTGTGTTTATTGTTGAACCGCGTCTCGGCGTGGAATTACAGCTCTCTAACCTCTTTAAAAGTGTTAGGCGTAAGTACCGAACGCACTACCTCAAAGCCTTTCATATTTAGTGACGGATTGTCCCCGAATCCGCAACCTCGCTCTCTGTTACAGTAGTTTTTTTTTACTTTTAATTTTAGGACCTTTAATTGTCACCAATACAATAAAATTTTAAGACATAATTGAACAGTACTCTACTCTTCTCAGAGCATGGAGAAGACAAAATCCTATGATATGGACTGATGTCTAATTTATGTTAAGGTTATCCATAAGTGATATCTTACTGCTCCAGTTTCGGACATATTCCTGTAGTATATGATGCAGAATTTCAATTTTATTACACACCTCACAATAGAGTCAGGGTAACTTTTTCATAATAAAGTTTAATTTATTTAAAGGAAATTGCCTTGAACGAATTCTGTGTGCTATTTTAATTGTTCTTTGAAATATTTTGTACCACACTCCCTTCTATTTAGATCTTTCATCAAAGTAAGTCTTCCAGATGTCGAGACGTTTTTTTCTATATTTTATGAAAAAGGTCACTAACGACTAACTGAACAGAACTACTCGCAACTCGATAAAAAGCACTCGCGATTGTTTTCAGTTTTAAGAAACATCATTACCATTAATTATACGGTCGAAAGTGATTTGCGTAGTTATCATAGCCCGCTTAATTACGTATTTGGTAGAAACAAACCTGTTTCGGTAACCGCCCTCAGTAGGTTAGTATTAGTATGATTGATCTACGCACGTGTACCGGGCAGCAGTTTTGCTTAATCACATACATCGCCTAGCTATAGTGATGATTTATGTGTTTTTGTTATTTTCTATTTTTGTAATTTAATGTATATATAAGTAGGTAATCTGTTACAATTGTGCAATTAACCATTTTGAAGCGATCTCTGCGTTTGCTTGACATATTTGTCAGAGTAAAAGACTGAAATAATTATTTTATTGCATAATATTATTCATTTTAAAACAAAACATTATCACAACAGTAAATAAAAAAAATCAATGACTAAAATACCAAACACCACTACATATCAATTTATCGATTTCTTATCGTACATATAAGTGTTTGTATCTTTAATAAACGGTTCCAATAAATATTGTAAACTCTTGAAGTATTCAGCAGAAGGAATTGCGTTTTCTGGCAATTCTTTAACTTTTTTATAGAACATATCGTTACGAGCCTGTACTTCACTCTTGTACATTTTTAGAATATCCATCTCTTCATACAATCGGAGAATACGATCCACTCTATCCGGCTCTTTGCTGCCGTAGTTTTCGATGAAGACTCGGCGTTGTCCCGGATTACATTTCTGTAAAACCGCAACGGCTACCCACGAACATTTTCCTTCTCTTATATCTGATCCAGTCTTACCTTTAACCGAATCGATTGTGTTAAGGTAATCCATCAAATCGTTCTGAAATCAATGGATTAGTTAGTTCCTCAGTTCATTCGTGTGGATCGGATCACACACTGTTATCTATCTAGATCAATTCTTCCATGGTATTATTATCCCTATTTTAGTATATCAATATTCGTTGTTTGATATCGGTAATCAGCAATCATTTTCTGATTCGAACTATCCGATATACCCTGCATCCAACGATTTCTAGAGATCAAGGCAGCAGTGCTGTGCCAATTGACAATGCGAAAAGACCTACCGCATTCAAATGTAATTCATCAGCATCATATATTGATCATCTCAACCGAAGGAAGTACATTACTAGACGTAGGTCGCGTATATTGACAAAATCAAATATTTATAAAGCTTGTATAAATTGTTTAACCATTTATAAAGTAAATGAATCCTTTATTAATAATGTTTATAACTAATTTATCTAAAGATCCTGACATCTCATAGTATGTTAAGAAAATAAATCAATAATTTGTTTTTCTTGATCTAGTGAATCGTTTTATAAACACCATCATCATCATGATTATCAGGCGACAGACGTTCACCTCTGGACATAGGCCTTCCCCAAAGATCTTCACTTTGATCGATCCTGCGCCGCCCGCATCCAGTTGCTTCTCGCAACCTTTACCAGATTATCGGATCACCTGGTGGAGGGCCTGCCACGTCTTCCGGTACGCAGTGACTATTCGAGAACCCTAGTGCCCCATCGGCTGGCACTCCTTCGAGCAATGTGTCCTGCCCTTTGCCACTTGAGGCTAGTAATCTTTTGGACTACGTCGGTGAACTTAGTTCCCCTGCGGAACTCTTCATTTCTGATTCGATCACGCAGGGAAACCCCGAGTATAGTCCTTATCATTGCTCTCTGTGCGATTTGGAGACTTTTCACATGGTCCACTGTAAGCGCCCACCTCTCGGGCTTTTATAAACATTTAACTATAACTCTAAAAGATTTAAACTAAAATACATACATGAATCTGTGTCGATATTCCAAGGTCAGTTAAAACGTTATCAACAACTTTATATGTGTCCTCATTAAACTTGTTGCTTAGTGCTAGAGCTTGCAGCACTGGCGCTTTTATTGTATAAAATGATGCTTTATTCTTATTGATAATGTTATAGCGCTCCATAGTAAACTTGTCGTAGTTCCTGTACTGGCTGGTCATTTTATCAAAACATTGACCAATGTTACCAATGAAATAATTCTGTAAAATAAATGTTTTTTATAATTTAATTATCTTATTTCATTAGTTAATATCGTTACTTTCATTACAAATACTAATTGAAAAAGTCTCACTGATATAATTTTAAACTACAATAAGTTACGTCAAGGCACAAGCTGCGCTTAGTTTAAGACCCAAGTGAGATCATGCGTTTTATATTTAAAATAGTAATATGATGAAAACAAATAAATAAATACTTTTTAGAAAAACATCCAATCTTCTAAATTTACGATAAACAGAACAAACCAGTTTGCCATTTTGTTAAAATTTTATGTCTTATGTGTATTATAATATATATTATTCATAACACATATTCCAAAATTTTATATTATTTTTAATCTGGGGTAGCAGAAGTTTGTTTTAGAAATTAGTAAATTTCACGTAAAATTAACAATTGGCGAATATATATAACGTTCTCCATTTGTCTGTTATTATTTTATTTAAAAACGAAAACTCAAAATCCAATGAACACTAAGAAACCACAGTATTCCTAAAAAACAACTTAAACAATAAATAAAACAAGAGAAGAACAATATTAACTATTCTCGCAGGTAAATTGTGGGGCTGCAATAAACACCACTATGCAGAAGAACAATATCCTGGGTCTTTGCCAAACGCGAAGTTTCGTCTTCAAGGACAATGACTGTTGTCGAGGAATTGTAATTTTTATTATTTGACCACCATTTAAAAGTGACGAAATACTTAAGCACTTAAGCACACCTAGGCCAATGTTTAGTATGTTTTCGACTACGTGATTTGAAAAAAAACTACAACTACACTCATTCCTATCCCACAATTTACATAATACTGGAACTAAATAATTTCGCCTTTACATCGTTTTTAAAATACAATAAAAAAAATTGGGTCTGTGTTATAATTTATTTGAAAAAAAATTTAATACATTATTTTTAAGTGAATTTACAAAAATTATTTCATTTGGTTCACATGCATCTCATTTCGGCTATCTATGCACTATTTTGTTATAATTTGTCCTGTTAAAGGTTGCTTTAGAATACCTCCCTGTAAAATTTTTGGTAATTATTGGCAATAAACTCTAGTAATTGATTTTGTCTAGATGCTCATTTTTTATCACTAAGAAAGTTTTGCAATGCAAGAAATAAATAGTTATATCTTGGTGCCAAATCCGGACTATACGTTAGATGTATCAAAACTTGCCGACCAAGCTTCTGGAATTTCTGGGGAATCGCTGTAGAGATATGTGGCCTGTGAGCCTGTAACTTTATAGTTTTTACACAAGGGCAATTGGAACCGATGAGCAAATTATTATAGCCTAAATTATTCGCTTAAACATACGTACATATGATTATGTCAACTACTCACTCTGTTGTGGATGTTCAAAACATGTTCACGCAGTTCACCTTTGAAATTATGTCGCACTATCTCATCAATGAAGCACCGCATGAGACATGCATCGATAATAGCCAGGTTTCCATTGTTGTTAACTAAATGCCAGCATTGCTTACCACAACGTAACGAGGCATTTTCATCAAAATCATCCCAAAAACATGCATCGTATTGCATCTGAAATACATACATAATAACAATTAAATTTTTATGTATTGACTCTCTCCCCAAAACATTTCACTAATAAGTTACCAGCCAGCCGTCATTCTATTCTACTGTAGAGTAAGCTTCGCGTTGTGAAGTAATGATTCATCTTGCACCTTCACTCTGTTCAGTACTGCACAATCTACGGCAAAGTCTATAATCGACTACGACCACTAAGTAAAAACTGGATCACTCTCATGAAGAAAAACATTCAATGTTATCCAGATAATTTGATTCGCCATTCAATAGTCATCTTAAACCATATCTTAATATGAACTAAAACTATAAGGCTTACAGAAACTATTAATTTTGATCCAATTAAGTTCTGTATTCAAAAAAAAAAAACCATTACCATTTCCATCGTAGTTACAATCACTTGAATTTGGTGTAACAATTCATCGCTTACACTTTCAGGTTTTTCTATCGCCTCGTAAGCGTGAATCAAAATTTCGCCTTGCACTGGATATACCTCTGTCAGGTAATACTCTGAAAACTATGATAACGGCATTTCTTTACTTGGAATAAACTCCAATTATTATAAATGTATGTACTCAATGCAATAACTATGCATATTCGTGGGCAAAAAATGTAAACACAAAAGTAGAAAAATTGCTGTATTCTTAAATAGCTAATAAAATTACTACGATGATAAAATAGGTTCTAGCTAGACTGGTTGTCAGATGTAATACGCAATGCCTATTTTCACATCCAGAAAGAACAAAATCTTATTATACTTTTAAATACTATTCGAGATAATAACACCTGACATAAAAATAGCTGTCCTTCAGCTAATTTATCACTGGTGTCCGGAGGTAGGTCCATCGTTACCATCAATGGTGGGAGGTTGTCTCTGTTGCCGGACACCGTGAAGTTCCCACCGCAGCGCGTCTCTCCACCGCCAAAAATAATCATTCGGCGTAGAATGGTCATGTATGTTTCCATGTCGATACGTTCTCTAGTTTCACGTGATTTGCGATCAGAGGAAACCCATTTTCATTATATATATTCTAATAAATATACTGGTTATCGCATCAATGTATGTTTATTCATATACAACAAAGATAAATTTAACTTTTATTGTTAAGATAAAAAAAAACTGTTAAAGTAATAATTCATTCTACGCGTTGTTATAAGTATGAAATTTGTTTAAATATGATTGTGAATATTATATTTAAACAAATCTCATACTTTGACATAAGTACCAACCGTTTTTATTCTGTTCTTCATTTCTGCCTCTTCTATGAAAGTCGTTTTTTCTAAACTGTTGTCAATAATCTTTGTTAAATATACTTTAAAATCATTTGTAATTTTATTTAACACTGAATTTGGTTTCCGTTCGAAATAAGAAGCTCTGAAAAAAAAATTATTTACAAATATTTGTTTAAGAAACATTACAAAATATTTGGAGTATTCAGAAACACACATAACATACTATATATAAAATACTATGTAATCACAAATAAATAGCAGAATAAAATTATTGAGTATGCATAATTTCCATTACTCCACATTTATTATAATTATTCTTTTAAAGGCCGTAATCATAGATAAACGATCATTGATTACCACAAAATAGCCAACGTTGTGAAGATGACGTTCTTTCATACAAGAGAACGTATATCTTTATATAAACGTCATAAAGTTCTGAATAGATATTTAAATTAAAAAAGCTTAAACAATAAAGATTGACTTTCAAATTATAATTTTCTTATTTAACATTAGTTTTAATTAAAAAAAAAATAACACTCATAACTCGAAATTTAATTTAATACATAGCAGGTACGATTTTATCAAATAGAAATAAATATTTAAAAAATCTTCAAGCACTTAAAAATAAAAACATATTATCAAAAAGTATAACTAAATCTTCACAGATTCGTCTCACCTCCAATAGTTGCATTACAAGATATCTTACCTGTTGTTAAATCTTCTGAAGGAGTTAAAGAATAGTCGACGCAACACCATTATAAAGCTCTTTTTAAGAGCAAACAAAAACCAAGAGCCGTCCTATATTTTATATTGAACTTCGCTTATATAGAACTCCACACATCCCCACTACATGTCCATAAAACTACACTTCTAGAAGTGAAATGAATACTTTGATCAAGCTCATATTAGGGGGACCGGAAAGTAATGTCGCTTACGCTAAATACAAACACATACATTTTTAACGAGTCTTTATTTTTAATCAATGATGTATTCCCCATCATTGTCAATAACCTTTTGCCATCTAGTGAGTAAATTTTCAATCCCTGATCGATAAAAATTAATTGGTTTTTCGGCAAAATATCTAGAGATGGCATTTTGGATATCATCCAAATTTGCAAATGTTTTGCCACTTAAAAAGTGTTGCAGCGCTCGGAATAAGTGGAAATCCGATGGTGCAACATCGGGCGAATATGGTGGATGAGGCAGCACCTCCCACCCCAATTCATTAATTTTTTCTAGAGTTCGCCTTGCGCAGTGCGGTCTTGCATTGTCATGTTGGAGAATGACGCCTTTTCGGTTGACAATCGCTGGCCACTTTTCAATTAAAGATTGATTGACTCGCTGCAATTGTTCGCTGTAGAGGTCTGCAGTAACAGTTTCTCCAGGTTTCAGTAATTCAAAATGAACAATGCCGCGAATACTCCACCAAACACACAAAAGCGCTTTTTTGGGGTGTAAACCTGGCTTAGCAGTACTCCGAGGGATTTCATTTGGAGAGAGCCACTGCCTTTTGCGTTTTGGGTTATCATACAGGACCCATTTCTCATCTCCTGTGATCAAGCGATCAAAAAACGCTTCTGTGTTGTGTCGTTGAAGCAATAAGTTGCATGTGATTGATCGGTTAGCCTTATTCTGTTCGGACAGATTATGCGGGACCCAAACACCTGCTCTGCTTACTTTTCCAATCTGCTTCAAATGTTCTTGGATGGTCGACCAAGGTTTGTTGAGACTGTTTGACAATTCCTCGATCGTCTGACACGGATTTGCTTCCACTTCCGCCCTTAACACGTCGTTGTCTAACGCTGATGGTCTTCCTGATCGATACGAGTCGGAAAGATCAAAATTACCCGATTTGAACTTGGAAAACCACCTTTGGCATTTACGAATGTCCAGTGCATTTGGATAAACATCGCAAATGTTTTTGGTAGCAACTGTTGCGTTATTTCCCTTGCGAAACTCAAAGAGCATGCAATGCCGGATGTGTACCTCTTCTGGTATTTGGCTGGCCATTTTACCCAAAATTACAAAAAAAAATTGTAATTCAATTGTCTATAAGTAAAGAAATCACTATAACCTCACAATGTCTTTGGTACGCCTCTGAACAAAACAATGAGCTGACAAATGACAATCAAGTATTGGCATGCGCAGAAACGACATTACTTTCCGGTCCCCCTATTATAACGTCCTTAAGGAAATCCGTAAGTCATTTTGTAACAGTTGAATGTGAGTTACTCCAACGCGACCTAAAACTTAGTTCTTAGTTTTAGACACGACACCTGTAGAAGGCATTATTACATACTCCACATACGCTTTACCACTATTTCTGACAGAAACCAATAATATTTTCTAAATGCCTAATCTACGTAATGGATACTTCATGTTGCATGTTCAGATGCCTATATACAAGTCTAAACGAGGTTTTCATTCTAATTCTGATCGTCACTTAGGACACTTCTATATATACTATTGTACTGTTTATTACTGCATTAAATTCATGTTGATGTAAGCGCTGCAAGTCAATTATTATAATTATAGTCTAATTTATGGTGTATAATAATTATGAATAACTCAATTGTTATTGTTGAGTTATTCATAATTACTACATTGTTGAGTTATTAATAAATATTATTCAAAATGCAAATTCCAGTGTTAATGTAAATACACGGGTAATAAGAAATCAAAAGAAAAAAAAAAAGAATAAGTTTAATTTAATTCATTGCGACAAATTCGAAAATTTCACACCTAGAAAGGCAAAATATAAATCGGCAGCAATCCTACCATTGTAGAATTCTTTCTATAATTTGTGCGATGAACAGAGAAACCTTAAACAGGTTTTTGTTATTCGACTTCGTGTTGTTAGCGTGGAGAAAGAATACAACTTAAGAGATTAGATTGATGAACAGTGGAATGCAAAATAGCATATAAAAATATATCTAGTAAACGTCCACAATAGCATCAAAATAATAGCATAAAGAAATTATAGTCATCTTGATAAGTAGAGTGATGTCTACGATACACTATGTATAAAATGATCCAGTGTACAACGTACATAAGCAAGGTCTTAAATGGTTTCCATGTAGCGAGATAAAGCCAATATTTTGAAGTCAGATAAAACTGCAAGATTACGAATCACATATTTCCTTGTTATGTTACTATTTCACACAACACAAAAAGGGGTTTTCTTAAGAATAAAAGTTACTTAGTTTCATTAAATAGCTTTAAATAAGTTTGCAGTCTTTAGAATTGCTTACAATCATGTATATGTTTTTATCATCGGCGTATAACAAGTGTTTACATTTTGGAAACAGTTCCCGATGTCAAATGAAACACAGTAAGATAGTGGAACTAAATGATCCTTGTAGGATACCATATGGAATTTATGCACGGTCAAATGTATATCCGCTAATGACTACCGATGGATTGTTAAACAGTATTGCATCTATCTTACTATATTATGCAGAATAGGTCCTGGATTGGATAAATGAAGAAAGATTAATTGGAAAATTAATTTATAGAAGAACACAGGGTCCAACCCTTTATTTAAATGACATTTGACACACCTGTATAAATTGTTCGTTTACAATATATAAGCGATCAACAAATAGTTTTAACACCTACCTTAAACTAAAAGCCGCTCCTGTGCGGGGCCAGACAGCGCTTCTTTTATCTGTGGTGCAACAAGGTGGTTTATTGGTGACATAGCTACCACTGTACAAGATACAGTTTTAGTTGGTATGCTAAGCATACTGACCCTTAATGGTTTCTTTGATGCTTGCTTTATTATATTTACATCAGCGATTAGGCTACCTCTTAGTCGAGGAGAGCTTAACGTCAATAAAATTGATGTTGGGTGTGGAGAATCAGAGTTAATTTTAGCTATGCGTAAGTACTAAAAATAACATGTTTTTTCGCAACAAACTGAATGCAATCGTTTTATTTTCAAAAATGCTAGGTTAGATTAGTTAGGTTGGGAACATTGCCAGTCTGGATGGGAATACTCAACTCCTTCTAAATGACCCTGAGGAGGAGACAGTGGATAGACGTGGTCTCCTGATATTGAGGTAGTGGTTGCGAGGATGGTAGAGACTGCATAAGAAAGACCCTGAGACGGACTATTTCATTAGCATCCCATATCCCATGGCATAGCGATAGAGATGCCGAGGTTGTATTCCGAACAGAGATCCTGTGATCTCCCCAAACGCTGAAGGTGAAGAAGAAGATGGTCACCGAAGGGATTTTAATTGGTAAAAATCTCCACGTAACTCTGACTTCCTCTTTTAAGAGGAAGTCAGAGTTACGTGGAGATTTTGGAGATTTTTGTGGACCAATACAGAATATGTTTTTTAAGGTTTCCCCCCGAAACCAAAAGAAAATAAAAGGCTTGTTATGTTGCCGTGTGCTTGTTGTGGCTGCTGAAGCACGCCTGTACTGCCCTTCGCACGCACGTGGTACCTACAAAACTATCATAATTATACTCGAAAAAGCACAAGGATCATTACTTAAAACCATGATATTTAAAGCACCCAACCAAAGCTTTGTATGCAAACTGTCAGTTGTTCACTATGGGACAAATATATAATATATTTTGCAAGTTACATGTCAGAATCATCTTAAATCTTTATTAAAATTTTGTCAATATTTTAATTCGTACATTTTTAAAAGATTGCATTAACGTAACGATGAAACTGGGATGAGGCGCTGTTTCTAGTTCCGGAACCAAGGGCTTTAAATGTCATAAACATGATGAATGCAATAAATTATCTTTATCATTAATAACAATAATTCTCGAATATAACTAACATTGGACTAACTAATTTTAGTTATGTTATTTTTTTTTTATATTGTCACGCCTTTTTCCAAGAAGGGGTAGGCAGAGGTGAATAAACACCCACATTTCGCCAGATGTGGTCAGATTAGCTCCCGTGTAACAGGGGGCGAGCCTGTTGCCACTTTATTGGGACCACCACACACAACACACACACAAAGATGATTTCAGTGTGCGGGTTTCCTCACGATGTTTTCCTTCACCGTTTGTATCTCGCTGTTGTAACTAAAGTTCACAAATGTACATAACTTAAATATTAAGTCATTGGTACATGCCGAGGTTTGAACCCGCGACCTTCGGAATGAAAGCCGCACGCACTAACCATTAGGCTAGCGAGCTACATTTTACTTTAATATTAAACTACTAAACTAACATTAGTTACGTTATGACGTATAGTTATCTAATACTATTTGAAAATTTACTATGATTTTTTTTTTATTTATTGTAAAATACAAATACAATATCTTTAGCCCCCGCAAAAACGTAGATCCATTAGTAACGTAAGTATGTCAAGCAGTTGACGTCAATCCGCAGTTTATAATTTATACCTAAACTAACAACCGTAAAATTAAAAATAAGTAATTAAATGTTTTAGCAACAAAACAATTGTTTTGTGTCCGTGTGAAAAGATATCTTTTTTGCATTTTGCATTATAATATATTATTGTTCTTGCATGATATGGACTTGTATTATATTAAAATACTCCCACGATTAAAATTATCCGAAATATATTACACATCGTTTAAATTCTGTCCAGAAAATTGGGCACTCATATATTTTTTTTTTATTCTATAATATATATAAAAAAAAAAAAAAAAAAAGCTGCAAACAGTTGGATTTGAAGTACGACTACATATGTACCTTTTATCAGAAAAAAACAAAAGTTTGACAAAACTCGATTTTATTATTCAACATAGTTGCCTTCGAGAGAGGAAGGCAATACAACGAGTATAGCGATTTTACAACTTTTGATACCACTTTTATAGTACAATTTCTATCTCTTCAAAATAAGCTTTAAATTCAGCGATTACTTCATCATTTGTCTTAAAGTTCTTTCCACCAAGCAATTGCTTGATATCTGAAACCAAAAAAAACTCGTTGTGAACTAAATCTGGAGAACACGGTGGGTGGGTAAGCAATTCAAAGCCCAATTCATTAAATTTTGCTACATTTTTCATCGATTTGTGACACGTTGGACTTGGGGAAACAACACTTTTCTCTATTGCAAATATAGCTGTATCTTTGCGATTTCAGCGGTCCAACGATTCAAAATTGTACAGTAAGAGTCGCTGTTGACAGTGATACCTTTTTGGAAGTATTCAATGAATATTATCCCCTTCGCATCCCAAAACACCGACGCCATTACCTTACCGGCCGACTGTTGCGTCTTTGTTCGCTTTGAATTCGACGCGCTGACTTCTGTCCACTCAGCGGACTGGCTGCTGACGGACTTTTTGTATGTCCTAGTATTATATGTAAGGATAGTTCGATACATTGGAAAACGTTTTTAGCAGCAGCGCCTTCGAATTCTGCGATTTTCATTTATTGCCCAAAAACTAAAGATAAACTTCAATGTATTCGCTTTAAACTCCCAAAAGTTGCGATGAGTTCACTCAAAATTAGCGCAGAAGAAACCCGTAAAGAAAAATGGACATATTCCTTTTCATTTAGTGATTTGGTCGAATGCGAACATTTATAGAGGAACGGAGAATACTTCATAAGACTTAAAGTATGTGAAAATTTCTACATTGCGCCGATTTTAATCTCGTACATATTTTCGTATACAATGTATTTCCTTTGTACATTAGAACACATGGCTTTTTTTTTCACAACATAGTTGTATTAATGTAAATTATTACAACAACTACTAGATATTATATCTACATATTACCATAGGTTATTTTCAACGTTATATCGAAGACAAAAAGTCGTAAATATAGTCGACAAGTTTTTGAACTTAAAGCATTGCGATAATAACATACAATTAATTTACATAGTCAGTAAATAAAAACACGTTCATATTTCGAATTAACGTTAGCAAACGTAAAAAATTATATTATTTGTCTATGTTACTTTTCCAACGTGGTTTCATATGTAAGAGCATTGGTCAGCAAAGACTCAACCGAAGCGGGTCACTCTTTAAATATTAGTAAATTATTTACAATAATAAATATTATTTCAGTTTATGCAAACTTTACAATTTTTAACATGAAGTCTAAGATGTTATCGAATTTTTTAAGGAACTATACAACTTAGTGAGTAATTTACAACTTTTTTTTATTAACCATACACACATCTGATTTTAACAATGTGATACGTTTTAAAATGTAACAAAGCACAACGTGGCTTTTGTCGCCATGAAACATATTGAAGTAAATTTTTATTGGAGTAAAGAGACAACACTAAGTATCTTTACTGCAATAATATCACCTACCTACAACGCTATTAAAACCGAAAACATGTAAAGGATAGTAGTAGATACAACTGGCAACATTGTTGTTTGCTTTTCGAAGTATTATAAATCTAACACTAAATCTAGATTCTATTATCCACTCCAAAGTTGATTCATCCGCAAAGCATGTTTTTGTTATTAACAATAGACTAATCAATCAATCACTAGCCGATAGAAGTAGTATATATTCACCGATTCAGCGATCCTGCATCATTTTTCAACCGGTGATAAACTAAAAAAAAAAAAAAGGTTTTCGGGATCGCTGAACCGATCTATCGTATTCCCAGATCTCTATGTCGCACCGTTTCTAAGATACGCGACAGCGTACAACATCTCTAATAGCCTTCTTAATGACAGCCTCGCTTACCATTGTTCCCTAATCACTTCATTACTTAATCACTACATTTCAACATCTCTTTGTATTATTACATTATATTACAATTACGAAGATCAACTAATTACATAATTACCTAATTACCTTCCAACTATCAACCACCAAAGGTTAAAGAAAAAAAAAGCATTCATTCCCATCTTTACACTTTATTTACTTCAAATGTAGATTTAAACATATCGTGTAACAATACATCATTGCACATTGTATAGTCGCCGAATAATTTTACAAACTCTTTCATTGTCCTGCCATGAAACTTGTTGTACAAATACATTAAGCAGTACTCGCCGCATAAAGAGGTCCAGTCGTTTTGTAACCTGCTTCTATTGAAATCCCATTGTCGCGAATTCCGCTTCAAAAATTCGCGATGGCTTCCCGACGGGGGTCTACCGAAGGAATCAAAATATTGACCTACGTTGTTTTTGTCAATGTGTATTGCTACCCAGTGTGAGCCGGACTTTGAGTCTGAATCTAAATTGCTGATAATGTATGATGGACTCTCAACATTTATTGGTAATCGATTTGCAGCATACACATTATGTCGTAACCTTGGGTGAATTTTGATTAGGTGTTCCTCAATCTCGATATTATCCATATTTCGCAAGAGCTACCTACACCGAACTGTTCAAGGGATAGCATGCGAGTGTGATGTAAATTATGTGAATTCTGTATTTCTACTCATAAAAAGTATTCGGGAAAATTAAAGTATTATATTTTACAAATGAAACAGAGTAAATAAGCACAATTATTTCTATTACATCAACAAAATCTTATCCACAATACAAAGTTACTTAAGAACACTACAACATATTTCATATTTCTAGCTGCTGTAATCTACGGTTACATTACGATTTTTATCTATCTCAATAACGTTATCAAACTCGGCATAAATATTATAATACAATTAATAGTCTGTGGAAGTGTTGATTCGAAACGAACTTCTAATCTTACACTACCATGCCTAATGAGATTCCAGTGACTTGAGTTAGCTGACAAATCGGGAGTGAGATCAAAGGCTAATAGACAATATCCTTTAGAATAATCTTTCCTATATATACCATTCCCTTCATTAAGAAAGTGAATACCCGTCCCAGAGAATAATGTATGATAGGCTGCAGTGAATACATTATTCTCAAATGATGGTTGTAACGCCTTTGATGGTATTTGTTAGCCGTCAATATACAAAATAAATGTATTCATAATTTAATTTTCGAAATCAAATGGATTTTTAGTGAGTTTACCATTGAAAGCCGCGTTATTAACAAACCCAACTATACACCTCTTAGGTACTTGTCCCAGGAAAATATTGTCTAGGCTTTTACTCTGAACCCCCGATGGTATTGTTAACATTTTAACTTCTGCTCGAGTAATAGGTTACTTGGCTGTGGTAGAGACTAAAACTTTTTGGTATGCAAGCAAAACGGTTGGATTAATACGCGCCCTACGAACGATAAGAGTTGCATTTGTGATACAAACTTTACACTTTATAATAGGTTGTCAAATATCTCCCTTCCGCCTTTTTGTCTTTTGAATTTCGCGGCTATGTACAAAGCGCTACAGAGCTCGTATCTGGCAATACTATACATAATTTGAAAGGTCTTGATATAACCTACAAAACGACGCTATGCATGTTTAGTTTGGATATTGCGTTCAACAGTTATAGACGTGTAAAAATGGAATTCACTAACGCCGAAATTCGCGCTATTTTAAAGTTTTCCTTCGTTAAAGGCAAATCCGCTAGAGAAACGTTCCGTGAGATTAATGGTGTTTTGGGGGATGGTACTCTATCACTTCGAACCGCGGCGGAATGGTTTCGACGATTCAGAGCCGGTGAAAACGACACCATGGATAAGCCAGCCGGCGGAAGACCTGTGACGACAAATACCGATCAAATCAAATCTCCTTATCCTTCGCGGCCGTATAACGATTGGCGGCGGAACCCACCACCAGAATGCCACAGAGACTAAAAGATTTTTCTTTTGGCTCTTCTTGCCTCTGGATGACCGATTCGGGAGGATCTGTTACCCAGGTGATGGTAAAGTGCCGAGAAAAAAAGCGTGTAATGTATGTTCCGGCGCGCGAACGTCTCGTAAATATCCCACACGTTTCGCCGCTTCGTTATATAAAAAAATATATTATTTACAACTTATAACTCAATATGTTTTTATGTTTCTTCCATAAAAGATAGATAAAACACTCCTCTCCTCTCTGGATATAATAACCTAATTAAAGAAACGCCTATGGGTAGATCGATTCTCTGCCATTTGGTCTCGGACTAGTAAGAATAGGACTAAGGTTATCTCTGCCTGCCGTAAAACGCAACTAAAAGGGTTTTCGGAGTCCCAAGAATTCTAGGTGGGAGACCTTCATCGCTCACTGAGCTAGCCAGAGGTGAACGACAAGTTTGACGTGCTCTCGTGCTTGTCGTAGCAAAGAAAGATTGTTGAGTAGGGTAAAGGGATACTGGAGACTCTTGCCATGCCCTAAGTAAGTCCTCTGAGGATGTTCATTGGTTCTTGATCTAATATTTACATCTACTTCTCTTTTATTATTAGGCCAGCAAAACTGAGACCGACGGCCGTAGCGACGAAATTCTATAAAGATTACAATCAATTCTACCCGAACCTGATAGATAAAACAATGGCAAACCATAAAGATCTGGATTATCTACCATTGAAGAAATATTGTAAAAGGGTAACATTCCCCGAAATGTATATTTATGAAACCCATGATCATTTAAGAACTAATTACCGACATCAAGATTTTGGAGCGTTAATATTTTAAAAGTTTAAAAGTCCTTCAGCCAAACTGTTCCATTGTTACAACATAAATAACACTACATCTGTATTGTACTTTATGTTCACACAATACAGACATTACATTTGAAGGACAACAGTAAAACCGTATTATTAATGCATGAAATATAAAGTAAGAAATTGTAAAAATTTTTAGTATTTTGAGTTTACATGCTATTTATTTAAATTTCAGGGTTTAGAGTATTTCACGCTTTGCAAATTGCCGATACAAGCTGAATTCCTGGTGTACGCGTATGAATTATTGGAGGAACCGGAAAGGTTAACCCATGAAAATTTGCATCAAGCTTATACAATAGCATGCGCCACGGAAGCAGTACGTTACGAGATTTTATTTTTGTTTTATATTTTAAATTTTCACACTCCAAGGATGTTTCATCTTCATCGATCTACAGCAGGAGCATGATAACGTAGGAGTTAATTTCTAAAGGCACAAAAAAGACTTAAAATACAAATAATCAACGGCTGCTTTGTAATTATTTCTTAGAGCACAGTCTACCATTCGGAACTTCTGGCCATATGTGAAGCAACCAAAATGGTTTCCAGGAGAACTGATGCGAGCTATGGTTTGTACAGTGATTCTAGGGTCGCGTTCGATACCATTACGAATCAAGGCTTGCTCCATCCTCTTGCCGTGGTGGCCAGGGAGAATTTGCGAAGTGCCTCTGTTCATTGTTAGAAATGCCCACTCAGGCGTTTTTAACAATGAACGTGCCAATAGCAGAATTAGCCAAGGTTTAAAAGCGAGAGGAAGACAGACTACGACCAGTGTCCAGTATCATATGTTAAAACATTGGCTGTGAGATGCCTCAGTTGAAAGACGGAGCGCCCGAAACTGGGAGAGAAGCACCGCGTCCATCACTAAGTTAATTTTCCCGAACGCAACAGACGCATGTCGATTAATAACTATGATAACAATAAATTAATGTTCTTTAACAATGTATCACGAATAGAGATATTTTTTTTTCAGATCCAAGGTGCTTTGGCGATTCAAGATGATAAATACGATAATAGCAACTCGCGCGCTGGTAAACCGGCATGGCATTTACTGACGGACACTAGTAAAAAGGTTGCAAACGATATACAATTATTAAGAAGCGTTATCGACGAAATGCTAAGACAAAATATTAAAGAATCTGTTTATCCAAAAATAATGGACATACTAAATGAGGTCTGTATATTTTTCTTTGAATGAATTTGTACTTGTTACTCTTTTCGATGACTTGTACAGCTTCATCTGAATCTAAACAAAGGGATTAGGAAACTGCGACTTAATTAGAATTATAAGATTACATACTGGCTCCTCCTGCCCATATAGCTAGCCGTAATATAGAATTAGACTTTAAGTTTAGACTACCTAATGAGAATTGCATAGTTTGTAAGATGCGGCCGGTCATCGGTGACTGGCTGGACCGGGACTTCGGAGTCCTCGGTTTCCGCTCGGTGCAGATACTCTCAGGGCACGGTTGCTTCGGGAGGTATCTGTACCAGCGGAACAGTAGAGGTAGGACAGAGAAGGCGTGCGACGAGTGTGGCCACCAGGTGAACACATCGTCCCACACCTTGACCGATTGCCCGCGATGGGGGGGGAGGGGGATAGGACGCTCGTAGCGGCGATAGGGAGTGACCTCACGCTACCGTTCGTGGTCCGCACCATGGTCGGAAGCGAGGCGTCATGGATTGCGGTATCCCGATTCTGCGACTCTGTTATGACGCAGAAGCGCGAGACCGAACGTATACGCGAGCGGGCGCCGAGGGGACAGGACGCGGTCGGAGCGTGATGACAGCTCACCGCCGCAAAGCGGGGCCGAGCGCACGACCGCCGAATGGCTCCTTGGCAAAGGAACCTGTCGCCGCGAACGATAATGGCCGTCGGGCCGGCGCCCTCTTTGGAGAGGGTTCCTGGGGTGCATATGGTGATGCGTCTCGAATTACGACGCGTCGCCACGTACGGATTTTTAACGGGAGGGGTGCTTCACACCCCTCGCCGTGGTGGGCCCGGTCATTCGGGCATCGTTCGGGGGGTCGCGGAGGAACTGAAATACTTTAACCCGCGACCCCACGAGCACGTGGATGAGAGTGGAATACCGTGTGAAGCTTTTTAGTCGGTTGGAGCCCGACACAACCACCGACGCCGGCCCAATTTGGCGACGGGGTGTGCATTTCCGTTAGCATTTTGTTACACACGTTAATAAAAAAAAAAAAACATTTTAAATAGTCTTGTCTTGTAATAGCAATGTTCTGGTGGCACTCTGTTGTCGGCTTTCTCTTGGCTGTTCGGCACAGGTTTTAGGCACTTACCAAAATATCCATGTCCAGAAAGTATCTGCATCAACCTAAAGGACCCATAAAAGGCCCATGCCGCCTATTTGTCCATTCTTCCACACTTGGTTACACAGCCTCAACTGTTCTGTTACCTGGTCTAAGATCTGCCAGTCGTTCTTTCCAGCTTTGTTACAGCAGCAGCCGAGCATAGAACTTCCGAATTTTCCATTCCCTAGGCACGAGCCGCTCTTCCTGGAGGCGGATTTTCGTACGGTGATCTTAAATTAGAGCGAGGATTTCCGCCTCCAGACCCCACGGTGGAGCCAAGAGGTTGCCTTATAACATTGTAGTCATTAGCTCGATTCCGGTGTCACAAGTAGAGTTTGTGGAGCGGCTAGATGTTTGCGAACCAGTTCGGTTAGTTACCATCTTCATAATATAAATCTGTCACACACGCAGCAGCCAACATGTAAGAGCCAGAGTACTCTGGACAAAACGCACACTTCATCATTCACTGCCGTATTGTCATGATATTGTGCTCAAGTGTTGAGAAATACAAAAATGATGATAGACATCACCGCACCGATACCTTTATGATGATATTATGAAGCTTTCTAAAGTGGAAGATGGACATCTTCAACAATAAAATTTACAATATTTTATGTTTGGGTCGGTACTGAAATTACCAGACAGCTGTAATTTACCATTAGAAGCAAAGCTCTTTGCTTTTCTATTATTTAAATTTCCTTACTTTTAAATGTTAGTGGTTAATAAATTAATTACCATTACTTACAGAGATACACAATATAACGTTGCAAAAATTGATATATTGACTAACAAGCTGACAAATTTTTTTTCTGTACAATAATAACCATTCCATATTTTTATTACAGATGCAAATTGAAACTGAAATGGGACAATTTTTGGACGTCATATTTCCTTCTTCAAGAGACTTCAGCAAATACACTATGGAGAACTATAACCGAATCGCCCATTTGAAAGCTAATTGTTATGCTTTCAATACACCTCTGCAGTTGTCTTTAGTACTTTGTAATAAAGCTTCCGCTGAGAGCTTTGACCTCATAAATCATATTTGCAACAACCTAGGCATATTTATTCAGATCAATGTAAGTCGATTCAATTCTGATTTTGACTGTTCTTACTAGGATAATCTACTCGCAAAATGCAAAAATATTAGTAAATTAAAAAACAAAAACATCTAATTTGTTTTCATAAATAATATTTCGGGAAGCAGTAATATTAACAGATATATTCATGAATCATGAAAATTATTCATAGTTTATTTACCGATGAGAATAGAGGAAAATTGACTTAAAACGATTTATATTATGAACATGTTAATAAATAATCGTGTCCGTAGTATTCATTGACACATTTCAATTTACTTGATTTTCAGAATGACTTTACGGAATACTTAGATTACCATGAATCTACGATTCATAAATATAGCAGTGACTTCGAAAACTGTACTTGCACATGGACAGCTGTTATGCTGCTGCAGAAAGGTACCGAAGAACAAAAAAAGATTTTCAAAGAATGCTACGGTAGTGCGGATCGGGAGAAAATAAAGCGCGTGATAAATCTTTACGATGCCATCGATATGAAGAAATTATACAAACAGGAGGAGGATACTCGTTACGATACATACATACAAAAAGTTCGCAATCTTCCTGCGGACGCTGTGCCGTCCCGAGAGATCTTCATGAAGATCCTTGACTTCTTTCAAAACTACATGTCCAATACAAAGAAATTCTACTACGTATCAAACTAAAGCTATCTTCTGTTTCGTTTAAACTGCAGATAGAAATTATGATTAAATTTTATTTACTCTTTCATAATTTTTTTAATTCTACTAAACAACCAGACGAGCGAAACGTTTACGTGATTGTAAGTACTACGCTTTTTTATTTATTTTTTTGTTTTACGTCGGGGCAATGTGTTCACGGACCTGACTCGCTAAGGTGACTGTTTATGTCGAATTTGCACTAATTAAAATCCCCAAAATGTTTCACCTGCGTCGTTATAGACGAAGCCAGGAGAACGCTTTCGCACAAGTCTGCAACTCTGTCAGAGCCGGCTGCACCACGCAGCTCCATCGCAAGGAGAGAAATCATCTCCCATTCTACCTCTGTAATGACGCACCGGTACATACAGTGCGCTCTACTATCACATGGCTAACGGATACCCCCGAATCCATCACCTAGAAGCAACGGGAGCCAAGAGAGAAAACTCTTTTAGTTCCCTGCGCGGTTCCGGTCTTAGGCTCCAACGCCGACCGTTATACGGCCGCGGAGAGGAGAGCGGCGAAACACAATACCCACAATCAAACAGTACCTCCCGTTAGCTACCCGGTTTGATTCCTCATACCTTCATCCTGGGTGACCAAGTCCCGACTACTGAGCTACGCCGCCACGACTAGGCGGGAACCTGTTAGGATCCCTCCTAGTGATAGACCTAAGTGTAACATTTTGTTTTTATGACATCTGTGAAACATATTTAGTCTACATCATGTCATTGAACAGACAACATCATATTTTTTCATCGTGTTAAAAATGTCGATTTTTGTACCAGAAAGTGATGATTCGCGGAAAGCATTAATTTTTTGTTTTCATTTGAAGAAAAGTGCTGCAGAGTCGCATCGAATGCTTGTCGAGGCATATGGTGATCATGCTCTATCAGAAGCAACATGCAAAAGATGGTTTCAACGATTCAGAAATAATGATTTTGATGTGAGAAATGAAGAACGTGGAAGACCACCAAAAAAGTTTGAAGACGCCGAATTGCAAACGATATTGGATGGAGATGACACTTTGAATCAAAAGCAAATGGCAGAAATGTTAAATGTTGCACAACAACACAACAAACAAACTCTGACCGTTTAAAAGCTATGGGAAAGATCCAAAAGTGTGTAAAATGGGTGCCACATGAATTAAATGAAAGACAGATGGAAAACCGAAAAAACATTTGTGAAATTTTGCTTCAAAGATACGAAAGAAACTCGGTTTTGCATCGGATTGTTACGGGCGATGAAAAATGGATTTATTTTAAGAATCCTAAACAGAAAAAATCATGGGTTAATCCGGGACAACCATCAACATCGACTGCAAAACCAGATCAATTCGGCAAGAAGACAATGCTGTGTTTGGTGGGATCAAAAAGGTGTGGTATACCACGAGCTCCTTAACTCCCACCTGGTGAAACCGTTAATACTGATCGCTACCGACAACAAATGATCAATTTGAACCATGCATTGATCGAGAAACGACCAGAATGGGCCAGAAGACACGGCAAGGTAATTTTGCTCCATGACAATGCACCTGCACACAAAGCAAAACCGGTTCAGGATACAATCAAAACACTTGGCTGGGAACTGATACCTGCTACCCCACCCGCCGTATTCATCAGACTTGCTCCTTCCAACTACCATTTGTTTTCATCGATGGGACACGCATTGACTGAGCAGCACTTTGGTTCCTACGAGGAGGTCGAAAATTGGATGTCTGGTTGGTGTGCTTTAAAAGACGAACAATTTTATTTGCGTGGTATCAACAAATTGCCAGAAAGGTGGTCAAAATGTGTAGAAAACAATGGTCAATATTTTGAATGAAATGTTTTTTACATTCCCATTAATAATTACTATTTATTTACATAAAAAAACGCTCATTTCATACCGGTACACCTAAGTATACTGTAATTTACATAAGTTGCTTCCAAAATTCTAAGATTTTAGCGGTTAATTTATTTATTTCGTTAATTTCTGTAAACATTGTTTTTTATTAAAAAAAAATCATTAACTTCATTTAAGTTAATAAATTTATTCCAACATTGAAAGATATTTTCATGCCGTCTTCAAAGAGCTCAACGTCTCTTCAGTCCCATTATTTGTGGCATGTTAAGTCAGTTAAATTTTCAAATCGGACACATTGTAAGAGCTTTGTTTTTAGTCTGGGAACAGATTATAATCACTGCTGAACAGTAGTGTGGTACCTTTTAATAGGTTGTCAAATATCTCCCTTCCGCATTTTGTCTTTTGAATTTCGCGGCTATGTACAAAGCTCTACAGAGCTCGTATCTGGCAATACTATACATCATTTGAAAGTTCTTGACATAACCTACAAAACCTATATATAATTAGTTTGGATATTGCGTTCAACAGTTATAGACGTGTAAACATAGAGTTCACTAACGCCGAAATTCGCCCTATTTTAAAGTTTTCCTTCGTTAAAGGCAAATCCGCTAGAGAAACGTTCCGTGAGATTAATGGTGTTTTGGGGGATGGTACTCTATCACTTCGAATCGCGGAGGAATGGTTTCGACGATTCAGAGCCGGTGAAAACGACACCATGGATAAGCCAGCCGGCGGAAGACCTGTGACGACAAATACCGATCAAATCATGGACTACATCGAGTTAGACCGGCATGTGGCATCTCGTCACATCGCCCAGGAGATGGGAGTTAGTCACCAAACCATTTTAAACCATCTGCAGAAGGCTGGATACAAAAAAAAGCTTGATGTTTGGGTGCCGCATGATTTGACGCAAAAAAACCTTCTGGACCGAATCAACGCCTGCGATATGCTGCTGAAACGGAACGAACTCGACCCATTCTTGAAGCGGATGGTGACTGGCGACGAAAAATGGATCACATACGACAATATCAAGCGAAAACGGTCGTGGTCGAAGGCCGGTGAATCGTCCCAAACAGTGGCCAAGCCGGGATTGACGGCCAGGAAGGTTTTGCTGTGTGTTTGGTGGGATTGGAAGGGAATCATCCACTATGAGCTGCTCCCATATGGCCAGACGCTTAATTCTACCATCTACTGCGAACAACTGGACCGCTTGAAGCAGGCGATCGACCAGAAGCGTCCAGAATTGGCCAACAGGAAGGGTGTAGTGTTCCACCAGGACAACGCCAGACCACACACTTCGTTGATGACTCGTCAGAAGCTACGGGAGCTCGGATGGGAGGTTTTATCGCATCCACCATATAGCCCGGACATAGCGCCAAGTGATTACCACCTGTTCCTGTCCATGGTGAACGCCCTTGGTGGTGTAAAGTTGACCTCAAAAGAGGCTTGTGAAAAGTGGCTGTCCGAGTTCTTCGCAAATAAGGAGGGGGGCTTCTACGAGGGAGGTATTATGAAGTTGCCGTCCAGATGGAAACAGATTATTGAACAAAACGGCGCATATTTGAACTAAATCCGATCACTGTAACACTGCACTGTAACAAAGCATTGAATAAAGAGCAAAAAAGCGGAAGGGAGATATTTGACAACCTTATATTTTTAGGAAAATCCTGCTTTAAATGCCCTTCTGCTGTCGGGACAACAGAAGAGTTATACCAGTCTCTTACCGATTAAAACTCAACAGTTTCTCACTCAGCGCATTTGACCGAAACCACAGGAACACTTTCGTCCACAATCGTGGTGTGTTTATTGTTGAACCGCGTCTCGGCGTGGAATTACAGCTCTCTAACCTCTTTAAAAGTGTTAGGCGTAAGTACCGAACGCACTACCTCAAAGCCTTTCATATTTAGTGACGGATTGTCCCCGAATCCGCAACCTCGCTCTCTGTTACAGTAGTTTTTTTTTACTTTATTTTAATTTTAGGACCTTTAATTGTCCCCAATACAATTAAATTTTAAGACAAAATTGAACAGTAGTCTACTCTTCTCAGAGCATGGAGAAGACAAAATCCTATGATATGGACTGATGTCTAATTTATGTTAAGGTTATCCATAAGTGATATCTTACTGCTCCAGTTTCGGACATATTCCTGTAGTATATGATGCAGAATTTCAATTTTATTACACACCTCACAATAGAGTCAGGGTAACTTTTTCATAATAAAGTTTAATTTATTTAAAGGAAATTGCCTTGAACGAATTCTGTGTGCTATTTTAATTGTTCTTTGAAATATTTTGTACCACACTCCCTTCTATTTAGATCTTTCGTCAAAGTAAGTCTTCCAGATGTCGAGACGTTTTTTTCTATATTTTATGAAAAAGGTCACTAACGACTAACTGAACAGAACTACTCGCAACTCGATAAAAAGCACTCGCGATTGTTTTCAGTTTTAAGAAACATCATTACCATTAATTATACGGTCGGTAGTGATTTGCGTAGTTATCATAGCGCGCTTAATTACGTATTTGGTAGAAACAAACCTGTTTCGGTAACCGCCCTCAGTAGGTTAGTATTAGTATGATTGATCTACGCACGTGTACCGGAAAGCAGTTTTGCTTAATCACATACATCGCCTAGCTATAGTGATGATTTATGTGTTTTTGTTATTTTCTATTTGTGTAATTTAATGTATATATAAGTAGGTAATCTGTTACAATTGTGCAATTAACCATTTTGAAGCGATCTCTGCGTTTGCTTGACATATTTGTCAGAGTAAAAGACTGAAATAATTATTTTATTGCATAATATTATTCATTTTAAAACAAAACATTATCACAACAATAAATAAAAAAAATCAATGACTAAAATACCAAACACCACTACATATCAATTTATCGATTTCTTATCGTACATATAAGTGTTTGTATCTTTAATAAACGGTTCCAATAAATATTGTAAACTCTTGAAGTATTCAGCAGAAGGAATTGCGTTTTCTGGCAATTCTTTAACTTTTTTATAGAACATATCGTTACGAGCCTGTACTTCACTCTTGTACATTTTTAGAATATCCATCTCTTCATACAATCGGAGAATACGATCCACTCTATCCGGCTCTTTGCTGCCGTAGTTTTCGATGAAGACTCGGCGTTGTCCCGGATTACATTTCTGTAAAACCGCAACGGCTACCCACGAACATTTTCCTTCTCTTATATCTGATCCAGTCTTACCTTTAACCGAATCGATTGTGTTAAGGTAATCCATCAAATCGTTCTGAAATCAATGGATTAGTTAGTTCCTCAGTTCATTCGTGTGGATCGGATCACACACTGTTATCTATCTAGATCAATTCTTCCATGGTATTATTATCCCTATTTTAGTATATCAATATTCGTTGTTTGATATCGATAATCAGCAATCATTTTCTAATTCGAACTATCCGATATACCCTGCATCCAACGATTTCTAGAGATCAAGGCAGCAGTGCTGTGCCAATTGACAATGCGAAAAGACCTACCGCATTCAAATGTAATTCATCAGCATCATATATTGATCATCTCAACCGAAGGAAGTACATTACTAGACGTAGGTCGCGTATATTGACAAAATCAAATATTTATAAAGCTTGTATAAATTGTTTAACCATTTATAAAGTAAATGAATCCTTTATTAATAATGTTTATAACTAATTTATCTAAAGATCCTGACATCTCATAGTATGTTAAGAAAATAAATCAATAATTTGTTTTTCTTGATCTAGTGAATCGTTTTATAAACACCATCATCATCATGATTATCAGGCGACAGACGTTCACTACTGGACATAGGCCTTCCCCAAAGATCTTCACTTTGATCGATCCTGCGCCGCCCGCATCCAGTTGCTTCTCGCAACCTTTACCAGATTATCGGACCACCTGGTGGAGGGCCTGCCACGTCTTCCGGTACGCAGTGACTATTCGAGAACCCTAGTGCTCCATCGGCTGGCACTCCTTCGAGCAATGTGTCCTGCCCTTTGCCACTTGAGGCTAGTAATCTTTTGGACTACGTCGGTGACCTTAGTTCCCCTGCAGAACTCTTCATTTCTGATTCGATCACGCAGGGAAACCCCGAGTATAGTCCTTATCATTGCTCTCTGTGCGATTTGGAGACTTTTCACATGGTCCACTGTAAGCGCCCACCTCTCGGGCTTTTATAAACATTTAACTATAACTCTAAAAGATTTAAACTAAAATACATACATGAATCTGTGTCGATATTCCAAGGTCAGTTAAAACGTTATCAACAACTTTATATGTGTCCTCATTAAACTTGTTGCTTAGTGCTAGAGCTTGCAGCACTGGCGCTTTTATTGTATAAAATGATGCTTTATTCTTATTGATAATGTTATAGCGCTCCATAGTAAACTTGTCGTAGTTCCTGTACTGGCTGGTCATTTTATCAAAACATTGACCAATGTTACCAATGAAATAATTCTGTAAAATAAATGTTTTTTTATAATTTAATTATCTTATTTCATTAGTTAATATCGTTAATTTCATTACAAATACTAATTGAAAAAGTCTCACTGATATAATTTTAAACTACAATAAGTTACGTCAAGGCACAAGCTGCGCTTAGTTTAAGACCCAAGTGAGATCATGCGTTTTATATTTAAAATAGTAATATGATGAAAACAAATAAATAAATACTTTTTAGAAAAACATCCAATCTTCTAAATTTACGATAAACAGAACAAACCAGTTTGCCATTTTGTTAAAATTTTATGTCTTATGTGTATTATAATATATATTATTCATAACACATATTCCAAAATTTTATATTATTTTTAATCTGGGGTAGCAGAAGTTTGTTTTAGAAATTAGTAAATTTCACGTAAAATTAACAATTGGCGAATATATATAACGTTCTCCATTTGTCTGTTATTATTTTATTTAAAAACGAAAACTCAAAATCCAATGAACACTAAGAAACCACAGTATTCCTAAAAAACAACTTAAACAATAAATAAAACAAGAGAAGAACAATATTAACTATTCTCGCAGGTAAATTGTCGGGTCTACAATAAACACCACTATGCAGAAGAACAATATCCTGGGTCTTTGCCAAACGCGAAGTTTCGTCTTCAAGGACAATGACTGTTGTCGAGGAATTGTAATTTTTATTATTTGACCACCATTTAAAAGTGAAGAAATACTTAAGCACTTAAGCACACCTAGGCCAATGTTTAGTATGTTTTCGACTACGTGATTTGAAAAAAAACTACAACTACACTCATTCCTATCCCACAATTTACATAATACTGGAACTAAATAATTTCGCCTTTACATCGTTTTTAAAATACAATAAAAAAAATTGGGTCTGTGTTATAATTTATTTGAAAAAGAAATACATTATTTTTAAGTGAATTTACAAAAATTATTTCATTTGGTTCACATGCATCTCATTTCGGCTATCTATGCACTATTTTGTTATAATTTGTCCTGTTAAAGGTTGCTTTAGAATACCTCCCTGTAAAATTTTTGGTAATTACCAGAGTTTCTTGCCAATAATTATTGGCAATAAACTCTAGTAATTGATTTTGTCTAGATGCTCATTTTTTATCACTAAGAAAGTTTTGCAATGCAAGAAATAAATAGTTATATCTTGGTGCCAAATCCGGACTATACGTTAGATGTATCAAAACTTGCCGACCAAGCTTCTGGAATTTCTGGGGAATCGCTGTAGAGATATGTGGCCTGTGAGCCTGTAACTTTATAGTTTTTACACAAGGGCAATTGGAACCGATGAGCAAATTATTATAGCCTAAATTATTCGCTTAAACATACGTACATATGATTATGTCAACTACTCACTCTGTTGTGGATGTTCAAAACATGTTCACGCAGTTCACCTTTGAAATTATGTCGCACTATCTCATCAATGAAGCACCGCATGAGACATGCATCGATAATAGCCAGGTTTCCATTGTTGTTAACTAAATGCCAGCATTGCTTACCACAACGTAACGAGGCATTTTCATCAAAATCATCCCAAAAACATGCATCGTATTGCATCTGAAATACATACATAATAACAATTAAATTTTTATGTATTGACTCTCTCCCCAAAACATTTCACTAATAAGTTACCAGCCAGCCGTCATTCTATTCTACTGTAGAGTAAGCTTCGCGTTGTGAAGTAATGATTCATCTTGCACCTTCACTCTGTTCAGTACTGCACAATCTACGGCAAAGTTTAAAATCGACTACGACCACTAAGTAAAAACTGGATCACTCTAATGAAGAAAAACCTTCAATGTTATCCAGATAATTTGATTCGCCATTCAATAGTCATCTTAAACCATATCTTAATATGAACTAAAACTATAAGGCTTACAGAAACTATTAATTTTGATCCAATTAAGTTCTGTATTCAAAAAAAAAAAACCATTACCATTTCCATCGTAGTTACAATCACTTGAATTTGGTGTAACAATTCATCGCTTACACTTTCAGGTTTTTCTATCGCCTCGTAAGCGTGAATCAAAATTTCGCCTTGCACTGGATATACCTCTGTCAGGTAATACTCTGAAAACTATGATAACGGCATTTCTTTACTTGGAATAAACTCCAATTATTATAAATGTATGTACTCAATGCAATAACTATGCATATTCGTGGGCAAAAAATGTAAACACAAAAGTAGAAAAATTGCTGTATTCTTAAATAGCTAATAAAATTACTACGATGATAAAATAGGTTCTAGCTAGACTGGTTGTCAGATGTAATACGCAATGCCTATTTTCACATCCAGAAAGAACAAAATCTTATTATACTTTTAAATACTATTCGAGATAATAACACCTGACATAAAAATAGCTGTCCTTCAGCTAATTTATCACTGGTGTCCGGAGGTAGGTCCATCGTTACCATCAATGGTGGGAGGTTGTCTCTGTTGCCGGACACCGTGAAGTTCCCACCGCAGCGCGTATCTCCACCGCCAAAAATAATCATTCGGCGTAGAATGGTCATGTATATTTCCATGTCGATACGTTCTCTAGTTTCACGTGATTTGCGATCAGAGGAAACCCATTTTCATTATATATATTCTAATAAATATACTGGTTATCGCATCAATGTATGTTTATTCATATACAACAAAGATAAATTTAACTTTTATTGTTAAGATAAAAAAAAACTGTTAAAGTAATAATTCATTCTACGCGTTGTTATAAGTATGAAATTTGTTTAAATATGATTGTGAATATTATATTTAAACAAATCTCATACTTTGACATAAGTACCAACCGTTTTTATTCTGTTCTTCATTTCTGCCTCTTCTATGAAAGTCGTTTTTTCTAAACTGTTGTCAATAATCTTTGTTAAATATACTTTAAAATCATTTGTAATTTTATTTAACACTGAATTTGGTTTCCGTTCGAAATAAGAAGCTCTGAAAAAAAATTATTTACAAATATTTGTTTAAGAAACATTACAAAATATTTGGAGTATTCAGAAACACACATAACATACTATATATAAAATACTATGTAATCACAAATAAATAGCAGAATAAAATTATTGAGTATGCATAATTTCCATTACTCCACATTTATTATAATTATTCTTTTAAAGGCCGTAATCATAGATAAACGATCATTGATTACCACAAAATAGCCAACGTTGTGAAGATGACGTTCTTTCATACAAGAGAACGTATATCTTTATATAAACGTCATAAAGTTCTGAATAGATATTTAAATTAAAAAAGCTTAAACAATAAAGATTGACTTTCAAATTATAATTTTCTTATTTAACATTAGTTTTAATTAAAAAAAAAATAACACTCATAACTCGAAATTTAATTTAATACATAGCAGGTACGATTTTATCAAATAGAAATAAATATTTAAAAAATCTTCAAGCACTTAAAAATAAAAACATATTATCAAAAAGTATAACTAAATCTTCACAGATTCGTCTCACCTCCAATAGTTGCATTACAAGATATCTTACCTGTTGTTAAATCTTCTGAAGGAGTTAAAGAATAGTCGACGCAACACCATTATAAAGCTCTTTTTAAGAGCAAACAAAAACCAAGAGCCGTCCTATATTTTATATTGAACTTCGCTTATATAGAACTCCACACATCCCCACTACATGTCCATAAAACTACACTTCTAGAAGTGAAATGAATACTTTGATCAAGCTCATATAACGTCCTTAAGGAAATCCGTAAGTCATTTTGTAACAGTTGAATGTGAGTTACTCCAACGCGACCTAAAACTTAGTTCTTAGTTTTAGACACGACACCTGTAGAAGGCATTATTACATACTCCACATACGCTTTACCACTATTTCTGACAGAAACCAATAATATTTTCTAAATGCCTAATCTACGTAATGGATACTTCATGTTGCATGTTCAGATGCCTATATACAAGTCTAAACGAGGTTTTCATTCTAATTCTGATCGTCACTTAGGACACTTCTATATATACTATTGTACTGTTTATTACTGCATTAAATTCATGTTGATGTAAGCGCTGCAAGTCAATTATTATAATTATAATCTAATTTATGGTGTATAATAATTATGAATAACTCAATTGTTATTGTTGAGTTATTCATAATTACTACATTGTTGAGTTATTAATAAATATTATTCAAAATGCAAATTCCAGTGTTAATGTAAATACACGGGTAATAAGAAATCAAAAGAAAAAAAAAAAGAATAAGTTTAATTTAATTCATTGCGACAAATTCGAAAATTTCACACCTAGAAAGGCAAAATATAAATCGGCAGCAATCCTACCATTGTAGAATTCTTTCTATAATTTGTGCGATGAACAGAGAAACCTTAAACAGGTTTTTGTTATTCGACTTCGTGTTGTTAGCGTGGAGAAAGAATACAACTTAAGAGATTAGATTGATGAACAGTGGAATGCAAAATAGCGTATAAAAATATATCTAGTAAACGTCCACAATAGCATCAAAATAATAGCATAAAGAAATTATAGTCATCTTGATAAGTAGAGTGATGTCTACGATACACTATGTATAAAATGATCCAGTGTACAACGTACATAAGCAAGGTTTTAAATGGTTTCCATGTAGCGAGATAAAGCCAATATTTTGAAGTCAGATAAAACTACAAGATTACGAATCACATATTTCCTTGTTATGTTACTATTTCACACAACACAAAAAGGGGTTTTCTTAAGAATAAAAGTTACTTAGTTTCATTAAATAGCTTTAAATAAGTTTGCAGTCTTTAGAATTGCTTACAATCATGTATATGTTTTTATCATCGGCGTATAACAAGTGTTTACATTTTGGAAACAGTTCCCGATGTCAAATGAAACACAGTAAGATAGTGGACCTAAATGATCCTTGTAGGATACCATATGGAATTTATGCACGGTCAAATGTATATCCGCTAATGACTACCGATGGATTGTTAAACAGTATTGCATCTATCTTACTATATTATGCAGAATAGGTCCTGGATTGGATAAATGAAGAAAGATTAATTGGAAAATTAATTTATAGAAGAATACAGGGTCCAACCCTTTATTTAAATGACATTTGACACACCTGTATAAATTGTTCGTTTACAATATATAAGCGATCAACAAATAGTTTTAACACCTACCTTAAACTAAAAGCCGCTCCTGTGCGGGGCCAGACAGCGCTTCTTTTATCTGTGGTTCAACAACGTGGTTTATTGGTGACATAGCTACCACTGTACAAGATACAGTTTTAGTTGGTATGCTAAGCATGCTGACCCTTAATGGTTTCTTTGATGCTTGCTTTATTATATTTACATCAGCGATTAGGGTACGTCTTAGTCGAGGAGAGCTTAACGTCAATAAAATTGATGTTGGGTGTGGAGAATCAGAGTTAATTTTGGCTATGCGTAAGTACTAAAAATAACATGTTTTTTCGCAACAAACTGAATGCAATCGTTTTATTAGTTAGGTTGGGAACATTGCCAGTCTGGATGGGAATACTCAACTCCTTCTAAACGACCCTGAGGAGGACAGTGGATAGACGTGGTCTCCTGATATTGAGGTAGTGGTTGCGAGGATGGTAGAGACTGCATAAGAAAGACCCTGAGACGGACTATTTCATTAGCATCCCATATCCCATGGCATAGCGATAGAGATGCCGAGGTTGTATTCCGAACAGAGATCCTGTGATCTCCCCAAACGTTGAAGGTGAAGAAGAAGATGGTCACCGAAGGGATTTTAGTTGGTAAAAATCTCCACGTAACTCTGACTTCCTCTTTTAAGAGGAAGTCAGAGTTACGTGGAGATTTTGGAGATTTTTGTGGACCAATACAGAATATGTTTTTTAAGGTTTCCCCCCGAAACCAAAAGAAAATAAAAGGCTTGTTATGTTGCCGTGTGCTTGTTGTGGCTGCTGAAGCACGCCTGTACTGCCCTTCGCACGCAGGTGGTACCTACAAAACTATCATAATTATACTCGAAAAAGCACAAGGATCATTACTTAAAACCATGATATTTAAAGCACCCAACCAAAGCTTTGTATGCAAACTGTCAGTTGTTCACTATGGGACAACTATATAATATATTTTGCAAGTTACATGTCAGAATCATCTTAAATCTTTATTAAAATTTTGTCAATATTCTAATTCGTACATTTTTAAAAGATTGCATTAACGTAACGATGAAACTGGGACGAGGCGCTGTTTCTAGTTCCGGAACCAAGGGCTTTAAATGTCATAAACATGATGAATGCAATAAATTATCTTTATCATTAATAACAATAATTCTCGAATATAACTAACATTGGACTAACTAATTTTAGTTATGTTATTTTTTTTTATATTGTCACGCCTTTTTCCAAGAAGGGGTAGGCAGAGGTGAATAAACACCCACATTTCGCCAGATGTGGTCAGATTAGCTCCCGTGTAACAGGGGGCGAGCCTGTTGCCACTTTATTGGGACCACCACACACAACACACACACAAAGATGATTTCAGTGTGCGGGTTTCCTCACGATGTTTTCCTTCACCGTTTGTATCTCGCTGTTGTAACTAAAGTTCACAAATGTACATAACTTAAATATTAAGTCATTGGTACACGCTGAGGTTTGAATCCGCGACCTTCGGAATGAAAGCCGCACGCTCTAACCATTAGGCCAGCGAGCTACATTTTACTTTAATATTAAACTACTAAACTAACATTAGTTACGTTATGACGTATAGTTATTTAATATTAGGGGGACCGGAAAGTAATGTCGTTTCTGCGCATGCCAATACTTGATTGTCATTTGTCAGCTCATTGTTTTGTTCAGAGGCGTACCAAAGACATTGTGAGGTTATAGTGATTTCTTTACTTATAGACAATTGAATTACAATTTTTTTTTGTAATTTTGGGTAAAATGGCCAGCCAAATACCAGAAGAGGTACACATCCGGCATTGCATGCTCTTTGAGTTTCGCAAGGGAAATAACGCAACAGTTGCTACCAAAAACATTTGCGATGTTTATCCAAATGCACTGGACATTCGTAAATGCCAAAGGTGGTTTTCCAAGTTCAAATCGGGTAATTTTGATCTTTCCGACTCGTATCGATCAGGAAGACCATCAGCGTTAGACAACGACGTGTTAAGGGCGGAAGTGGAAGCAAATCCGTGTCAGACGATCGAGGAATTGTCAAACAGTCTCAACAAACCTTGGTCGACCATCCAAGAACATTTGAAGCAGATTGGAAAAGTAAGCAGAGCAGGTGTTTGGGTCCCGCATAATCTGTCCGAACAGAATAAGGCTAACCGATCAATCACATGCAACTTATTGCTTCAACGACACAACACAGAAGCGTTTTTTGATCGCTTGATCACAGGAGATGAGAAATGGGTCCTGTATGATAACCCAAAACGCAAAAGGCAGTGGCTCTCTCCAAATGAAATCCCTCGGAGTACTGCTAAGCCAGGTTTACACCCCAAAAAAGCGCTTTTGTGTGTTTGGTGGAGTATTCGCGGCATTGTTCATTTTGAATTACTGAAACCTGGAGAAACTGTTACTGCAGACCTCTACAGCGAACAATTGCAGCGAGTCAATCAATCTTTAATTGAAAAGTGGCCAGCGATTGTCAACCGAAAAGGCGTCATTCTCCAACATGACAATGCAAGACCGCACTGCGCAAGGCGAACTCTAGAAAAAATTAATGAATTGGGGTGGGAGGTGCTGCCTCATCCACCATATTCGCCCGATGTTGCACCATCGGATTTCCACTTATTCCGAGCGCTGCAACACTTTTTAAGTGGCAAAACATTTGCAAATTTGGATGATATCCAAAATGCCATCTCTAGATATTTTGCCGAAAAACCAATTAATTTTTATCGATCAGGGATTGAAAATTTACTCACTAGATGGCAAAAGGTTATTGACAATGATGGGGAATACATCATTGATTAAAAATAAAGACTCGTTAAAAATGTATGTGTTTGTATTTAGCGTAAGAAAACGACATTACTTTCCGGTCCCCCTAATACTATTTGAAAATTTACTATGATTTTTGTTTTATTTATTGTAAAATAATAATACAATATCTTTAGCCCCCGCAAAAACGTAGATCCATTAGTAACGTAAGTATGTCAAGCAGTTGACGTCAATCCGCAGTTTATAATTTATACCTAAACTAACAACCGTAAAATTAAAAATAAGTAATTAAATGTTTTAGCAACAAAACAATTGTTTTGTGTCCGTGTGAAAAGATATCTTTTTTACATTTTGCATTATATTATTGTTCTTGCATGATATGGACTTGTATTATATTAAAATACTCCCACGATTAAAATTATCCGAAATATATTACACATCGTTTAAAGTAGCTCGCTGGCCTAATGGTTAGAGCGTGCGGCTTTCATTCCGAAGGTCGCGGGTTCAAACCTCGGCATGTACCAATGACTTAATATTTAAGTTATGTACATTTGTGAACTTTAGTTACAACAGCGAGATACAAAAACGGTGAAGGAAAACATCGTGAGGAAACCCGCACACTGATAATATCTTTGCGTGTGTGTGTGTGTTGTGTGGTGGTCCCAATAAAGTGGCAACAGGCTCGCCCCCTGTTACATGGGACCTAATCTGACCACATCTGGCGAAATGCGGGTAGTTTATTCACCTCTGCCTACCCCTACTGGGAAAAAGGCGTGACAATATATATTTTTTATTTTTTTATTTTTTTATATAGTCACGCCTTTTTCCCAGTAGGGGTAGGCAGAGGTGAATAAACACCCACATTTCGCCAGATGTGGTCAGATTAGGTCCCATGTAACAGGGGGCGAGCCTGTTGCCACTTTATTGGGACCACCACACAACACACACACACACGCAAAGATATTATCAGTGTGCGGGTTTCCTCACGATGTTTTCCTTCACCGTTTTTGTATCTCGCTGTTGTAACTAAAGTTGACAATATATATATATATATATATAAATATATATATATATAAATATGTATATATATATATATATATAAATATATATATATATATATATATATATATACGTTTAAATTCTGTCCAGAAAATTGGGCACTCATATATTTTTTTATTCTATATAAAAAAGCTGCAAACAGTTGGATTTGAAGTACGACTACATATGTACCTTTTATCAGAAAAAAACAAAAGTTTGACAAAACTCGATTTTATTATTCAACATAGTTGCCTTCGAGAGAGGAAGGCAATACAACGAGTATAGCGATTTTACAACTTTCGATACCACTTTTATAGTACAATTTATATCTCTTCAAAATAAGCTTTAATTTCAGCGATTACTTCATCATTTGTCTTAAAGTTCTTTCCACCAAGCAATTTCTTGATATCTGAAACCAAAATAACTCGTTGTGAGCTAAATCTGGAGAACACGGTGGGTGGGTAAGCAATTCAAAGCCCAATTCATTCAATTTTGCTACATTTTTCATCGATTTTTCCCTATTGCAAATATAGCTGTATCTTTGCGATTTCAGCGGTCCAACGATTCAAAATTGCACAGTAAGAGTCGCTGTTGATAGTGATACCTTTTTGGAAGTATTCAATGAATATTATCCCCTTCGCATCCCAAAACACCGACGCTATTGCCTTACCGGCCGACTGTTGCGTCTTTGTTCGCTTTGAATTCGATGCGCTGACTTCTGTCCACTCAGCGGACTGGCTGCTGACGGACTTTTTGTATGTCCTAGTATTATATGTAAAGATAGTTCGATACATTGGAAAACGTTTTCAGTAGCAGAGCCTTCGAATTCTACGATTTTCATTTATTGCCCAAAAACTAAAGATAAACTTCAATGTATTCGCTTTAAGCTCCCAAAAGTTGCGATGAGTTCACTCGAAATTAGCGCAGAAGAAACCCGTAAAGAAAAATGGACATATTCCTTTTCATTTAGTGATTTGATCGAATGCGAACATTTATAGAGGAACGTAGAATACTTCATAAGACTTAAAGTATGTGAAAATTTCTACATTGCGCCGATTTTAATCTCGTACATATTTTCGTATACAATGTATTTCCTTTGTACATTAAAACACATGGCTTTTTTTTCACAACATAGTTGTATTAATGTAAATTATTACAACAACTACTAGATATTATATCTACATAGTACCATAGGTTATTTTCAACGTTATATCGAAGACAAAAAGTCGTAAATATAGTCGACAAGTTTTTGAACTTAAAGCATTGCGATAATAACATACAATTAATTTACATAGTCAATAAATAAAAACACGTTCATATTTCGAATTAACGTTAGCAAACGTAAAAAATTATATTATTTGTCTATGTTACTTTTCCAACGTGGTTTCATATGTAAGAGCATTGGTCAGCAAAGACTCAACCGAAGCGGGTCACTCTTTAAATATTAGTAAATTATTTACAATAATAAATATTATATCAGTTTATGCAAACTTTACAATTTTTAACATGAGTTCTATGATGTTATCGAATTTTTTAAGGAACTATACAACTTAGTGAGTAATTTACAACTTTTTTTTATTAACCATACACACATCTGATTTTAACAATGTGATACGTTTTAAAATGTAACAAAGCACAACGTGGCTTTTGTCGCCATGAAACATATTGAAGTTAATTTTTATTGGAGTAAAGAGACAACACCAAGTATCTTTACTGCAATAATATTACCTACCTACAACTCTATTAGAACCGAAAAGATATAAAGTATAGTAGTAGGTACAACTGGCAACATTGTTGTTTGCTTTTCTCTTGTAACTGTCGTACCCAGATTATTGCTTCGTAAATGCTTCGCTTTGGATTAAAGCCAAGCTGTGATTCTGATAGTTTTATCATAGATAATTTGGAAAGTTAGTTAATTGTGATTCAGCTGGCCACCACCCTGCTGTCGAAACTGACTTCTGTGCTTTGAAATTGCAGCTATTGCTTTTCCGCGGCTTCATATCGTCGTCGTAACCAAGATATGAGGGGATAGTTTTACATTCCGCATCAACTACTCCAAATTAATTGAGAAGACCTTTTAGGTTTAGTTGTATGCTTCTCTCATCTCAAGATATTTAGTTTTGTCAAGATTGAGACACACAGCCTTAAGTCTTACAGATCTTTGTGGACATTTTAAGCGTATCTTTAGCTTGCTAATAACGAATCTGTGATCAATGTATCGGCATATACATTCACAACTTACGTATGTGTATTATGTTTCTTTCATAAACAAACACTTCTCCTCTCCTCTCTGAATATGATAACTTAATCAAAGAAACCTCCTTAAATAACCCGATTTCCGGTGCTATAGTCTCGAGGTAATAGATTCAGAGTAGGACTAAGGTAAGCCCTGCCTGTTGTGAAAGGGGACTAAAAATTATTTTTGTGTTCACGGGCTTATGAAGTCGGGGACCTCATTGCCCACTAAGTGAGCCCGAGAGGAACGACAAGTACAAAGTGAGGGTGTTACGGAAGATTACGATACTACCGAGTCGTGCTTACACGCAGTACAAAAAGACAACAGTGTGGAACACTCAATAAGGGATACGGAAGCCTTCTGCAATGCACTAAGCACCTCCACCGAAGAGATTTTAGTTGATACAAATCGCACATAATCCTGCCTCCCTCGCCAAAAGCAGAGTATCTTTTGAAGATTTCGTGCATGATAAAAAAAAATATCCCCATTTTAGTAGGGGCAGTGGATCTATTCATTTATATCTTCTTCTCTTTTTTTTATTAGCCCAGCAAAACTGAGACCAACAGCTTTAGCAACGAAATTCTGTAAAAATTACAAGCAATTCTATCCGAACCTGATAGAAAAAACATTGGCAAACTGCAAGGGTCTAGAATATCCGCCGTTAAAAAAATATTGTAAATGGGTAACGTCTCGCAAGTATTATTAGTAACACTATATACTGACAAAAATTTATGGAACATTATATATATGTATATATAATATATATAAGTTAAAAAAAACGCTTCAGCCAAACTGTTCCATTGTTATTTTTTTTTATATATATATAATCACGCATTTTTCCCAGAAGGGGTCGGCAGAGGTAAATAAGAACCCACATTTCGCCAAATGTGGTCAGATTAGGTCCCATGTAACAGGGGGTAAGCCAGTTGTCACTTTATTGGGGCCACCACACACACACACACACTAAGATGATTTCAGTGTGCGGGTTTCCTCACGATGTTTTACCTCACCGTTTGTATCTCGCTGTTGTAACTAAAGTTCACAAATGTACATAACTTAAATATTAAGTCATTGGTACATGCCAAGATTCGAACCCGCGACCTTCGGAATGAAAGCCGCACGCTCTAACCATTAGGCCAGCGAGCTACTCTATTACGAACTACTCCATTGTTACAACACAAACAATACAAAGTCACTGTAAATTTTAGCAGAATACAGATATTTCGTTTGAAGGACAACGGTGAACGAGCTTGTAGCTCGTATTATTAACGCAAATATAAAGTAATAAATTGTAAAAATTATACTGTTTACGGTTTACATGCTATTTATTTAAATTTCAGGGTTTAGAGTATTTCCCGCTTTGTAAATTGCCGATACAAGCTGAATTCCTGGTGTACGCGTATGAATTATTGGAGGAACCGGAAAGGTTAACCAATGAAAATTTGCATCAAGCTTACACAATGGCGTGCGCCATAGAAGCGGTACGTTACGAGATTTTTATTTTTATTTTATACGTTGAATTTTATATATGATATGATGAGGACATAAAACGAACTTCCACCAATTCACACTTCTCGGATGTTTCATGTTCATTGCTCTGCAGCAGGAGAATATTTTTATATACCTTGTGGCTCAGTCCACACTGATCCTATAAAGGGGCCCCGCTTATGAGCATAAATTTCCGTGACCAGTGTCTACTAAGTCTAAGCCGGAACGACAAAGTAAGAACCAATTTTTAAAGGCACAAAGAAGACTTAAAATGCAAATATTCAACGAATGCGTAGTAACTATTTCTTAAAGCACAGTCTACCACGCAGAACTTCTGGACATATGTGAAGCAACCAAAATGGTTCTCACAAGGACGGATGCGAGCTGTGGTTTGTACAGTGATTCTAAATCCACGCTCGATACCATTACGAATCAAGGCTTGCTCCATCCTCTTGCCGTGGTGGCCAGGGAGAATTTGCGAAGAGCCTCTGTTCATTGTTAGAAACGTCCACTCAGGCGTTTTTAACAATGATCGTGCTGATGAATTAGCTAAGGTTAAAAAGCGAGAGGAAGACAGACTACGACCAGGGTCCAGTATCATATGTCAAAACATTTGATGCGAGATGCCCCAGTTGCAAGACGGAGTGCCCGATACACCGAGGGCAAAACTTCCATAATTAAGTTGTTTTTCCGAACGCCAACGAGGCATACAATTAATAACTATGGTAACAATAAGTTATTGTCTTTTAACAATGTATCACGAATAGAGATATTTTTTTTCAGATCCAAGGTGCTTGGGCGATCCAAGATGATAAATACGATAATTGCAACTCACGCGCTGGTAAACCGGCATGGCATTTACTGACGAACACTAGTAAAAAGATTGCAAACGATATACAATTATTAAGAAGCGTTATCGACGAAATGCTAAGACAAAATATTAAAGAATCTGTTTATCCCAAAATAATGGACATACTAAATGAGGTCTGTATATTTTTCTCCTTTTCATCAACCTGTACAGTTTCATCGGATTCTAGGCAAACGGATTAGGAAACCGCGAGCTAATTTGAATTATAAGAATACATACTAGCTCCCCCTGGCCATCTAGCTAGCCGTAATGTATAATTAGATTTTAAATTTAAACTTGAAATTTTTCAAAAATATTCACGCCCAACGGCATCCCGATGTTTCCAGGACCCCTTCCTTTTATTAATACCCCAATACCTGATAGAATTGCATAGTATATAAAAGGAGATAAAGCAGAAGTGTAAAAGAATAAATACATATATAATATATATATATATACACATAAATACATAGATATAAATGCGTTCTAAAAATGTATTAACTTAGATTTAAAATGGTTTTGAGATATAATTTAGCACCTAAAACGTTTTTAGAGTTTTTTCTATATATTAATTTATGATATATACGAGACGACTATTAAAATTGACATGTATTTTAATAACATTCAAAAATTGTTGTGTGTTTGAACAGTTGAAGTGTTTTCGTGACGTAGTAGCTAAGCCTTATAACGTTGTAGGCATTAGTTCAGTTCCGGGGTCACATTTATAGTTTGTGTAGCGGCTAGAGGTTTTCGAACTATAATAGTTTGGTTAGCTACCATCATCATAATGTGATTCTGTCACACACGCAGCAGCCAACATGTGAGAGCCAGAGTATTCTGGATAACAGGCACTCTTCACCATTCACTGCCGTATTGTCATGATATTGTATTCAAGTGATGAGGAATATAAAAATGAAGATGAACGTCACTGCATTAATACCATTATGATGAAATTATGAAGTTTTCTAAAGTGGAAGATAGACATGTTCCATTTTAAATTTGATAAAATTATATTTTTGGGTGGACGCGGGCAGTGCAAAATCGTTCGATGTGGAGATCTTTGGGGGTGGCCTATGTCCAGCAGTGGACGTCTAGCGGCTGATAAAGATGATGATATTTTTGGGTCAGTACTGAAATTACCAGACAGGTGTAATTTACCATTAGTGGAAATGCTGTTTCCTTTCTATTATTTTAATTTCCTTACTTTTAAATGTTTGTGGTTAATAAATTAATTAACCTTAGTTGGATACACAATATAACGTTGCAAAAATTGATATCAAAGTATTGACTAAGAAGCTGACAGAATATGTTTTTGTACAATATTAACCCTTCCATATTTTTATTATAGATGCAAATGGAAATTGAAATGGGACAATTTTTTGACGTAATGGTTCCTTCTTTAAGAGACTTCAGCAAATACACTATGAAGAACTATAACCGAATAGCCCATTTGAAAACTAATTGTTATGCCTTCAATACACCTCTGCAGTTGTCTTTAGTACTTTGTAATAAAGCTTCCGCTGAGAGCCTCGAACTCATAAATCATATGTGCAACAACCTAGGCATATTTATTCAGATCAATGTAAGTCGATTCAATTCTGGTTTTGACTGTTCTTACTAGGATAATCTACTCGCAAGGTGCAAAAACGTTATTAAATTAGAAAACAAAAACATCTATTTGTTTTTCATAAAAAATATTTCGGGAAGCAGTAATAATAACAGATATATTCATGAATCATGAAAATTATTCATGGTTTATTTACCGATGCGAATAGAGGAAAATTTACTTAACACGATTTATATAGGTTTGTCAAATATCTCCCTTCCGCCTTTTTGTCTTTTGAATTTCGCGGCTATGTACAAAGCGCTACAGAGCTCGTATCTGGCAATACTATACATAATTTGAAAGGTCTTGACATAACCTACAAAACGACGCTATGCATAATTAGTTTGGATATTGCGTTCAACAGTTATAGACGTGTAAACATGGAGTTCACTAACGCCGAAATTCGCGCTATTTTAAAGTTTTCCTTCGTTAAAGGCAAATCCGCTAGAGAAACGTTCCGTGAGATTAATGGTGTTTTGGGGGATGGTACTCTATCACTTCGAACGGCGGAGGAATGGTTTCGACGATTCAGAGCCGGTGAAAACGACATCATGGATAAGCCAGCCGGCGGAAGACCTGTGACGACAAATACCGATCAAATCATGGACTACATCGAGTTAGACCGGCATGTGGCATCTCGTGACATCGCCCAGGAGATGGGAGTTAGTCACCAAACCATTTTAAACCATCCGCAGAAGGCTGGATACAAAAAAAAGCTTGATGTTTGGGTGCCGCATGATTTGACGCAACAAAACCTTCTGGACCGAATCAACGCCTGCGATATGCTGCTGAAACGGAACGAACTCGACCCATTCTTGAAGCGGATGGTGACTGGCGACGAAAAATGGATCACATACGACAATATCAAGCGAAAACGGTCGTGGTCGAACGCCGGTGAATCGTCCCAAACAGTGGCCAAGCCGGGATTGACGGCCAGGAAGGTTTTGCTATGTGTTTGGTGGGATTGGAAGAGAATCATCCACTATGAGCTGCTCCCATATGGCCAGACGCTTAATTCTACCATCTACTGCGAACAACTGGACCGCTTGAAGCAGGCGATCGACCAGAAGCGTCCAGAATTGGCCAACAGGAAGGGTGTAGTGTTCCACCAGGACAACGCCAGACCACACACTTCGTTGATGACTCGTCAGAAGCTACGGGAGCTCGGATGGGAGGTTTTATCGCATCCACCATATAGCCCGGACATAGCGCCAAGTGATTACCACCTGTTCCTGTCCATGGTGAACGCCCTTGGTGGTGTAAAGTTGAACTCAAAAGAGGCTTGTGAAAAGTGGCTGTCCGAGTTCTTCGCAAATAAGGAGGGGGGCTTCTACGAGGGAGGTATTATGAAGTTGCCGTCTAGATGGAAACAGATTATCGAACAAAACGGCGCATATTTGAACTAAATCCGATCACTGTAACACTTTTTATAAAGCATTGAATAAAGAGCAAAAAAACGGAAGGAAGATATTTGCCAAACTTATATATAATGGTTATCAAATATCTCCCTTCCGCTTTTTTGCTCTTTATTCAATGCTTTATAAAATGTGTTACAGTGATCGGATTTAGTTCAAATATGCGCCGTTTTGTTCGATAATCTGTTTCCATCTAGACGGCAACTTCATAATACCTCCCTCGTAGAAGCCCCCCTCCTTATTTGCGAAGAACTCGGACAGCCACTTTTCACAAGCCTCTTTTGAGTTCAACTTTACACCACCAAGGGCGTTCACCATGGACAGGAACAGGTGGTAATCACTTGGCGCTATGTCCGGGCTATATGGTGGATGCGATAAAACCTCCCATCCGAGCTCCCGTAGCTTCTGACGAGTCATCAACGAAGTGTGTGGTCTGGCGTTGTCCTGGTGGAACACTACACCCTTCCTGTTGGCCAATTCTGGACGCTTCTGGTCGATCGCCTGCTTCAAGCGGTCCAGTTGTTCGCAGTAGATGGTAGAATTAAGCGTCTGGCCATATGGGAGCAGCTCATAGTGGATGATTCCCTTCCAATCCCACCAAACACACAGCAAAACCTTCCTGGCCGTCAATCCCGGCTTGGCCACTGTTTGGGACGATTCACCGGCCTTCGACCACGACCGTTTTCACTTGATATTGTCGTATGTGATCCATTTTTCGTCGCCAGTCACCATCCGCTTCAACAATGGGTCGAGTTCGTTCCGTTTCAGCAGCATATCGCAGGCGTTGATTCGGTCCAGAAGGTTTTTTTGCGTCAAATCATGCGGCACCCAAACATCAAGCTTTTTTTTGTATCCAGCCTTCTGCAGATGGTTTAAAATGGTTTGGTGATTAACTCCCATCTCCTGGGCGATGTAACGAGATGCCACATGCCGGTCTAACTCGATGTAGTCCATGATTTGATCGGTATTTGTCGTCACAGGTCTTCCGCCGGCTGGCTTATCCATGGTGTCGTTTTCACCGGCTCTGAATCGTCGAAACCATTCCTCCGCGGTTCGAAGTGATAGAGTACCATCCCCCAAAACACCATTAATCTCACGGAACGTTTCTCTAGCGGGTTTGCCTTTAACGAAGGAAAACTTTAAAATAGCGCGAATTTCGGCGTTTGTGAACTCCATGTTTACACGTCTATAACTGTTGAACGCAATATCTAAACTAATTATGCATAGCGTCGTTTTGTAGTTTATGTCAAGACCTTTCAAATTATGTATAGTATTGCCAGATACGAGCTCTGTAGCGCTTTGTACATAGCCGCGAAATTCAAAAGACAAAAAGGCGGAAGGGAGATATTTGACAACCTATTTTTATGAACATGTTAATAAATAAATCTGTCTGTAGTATTCATTGACACATTTCAATTTACTTGATTTTCAGAATGACTTTACGGAATACTTAGATTACCATGAATCTACAATTCATAAATATAGCAGTGACTTCGAAAACTGTACTTGCACATGGACAGCTGTTATGCTGCTGCAGAAAGGTACCGAAGAACAAAAAAAGATTTTCAAAGAATGCTACGGTAGTGCGGATCGGGAGAAAATAAATCGCGTGATAAATCTTTACGATGCCATCGATATGAAGAAATTATACAAACAGGAGGAGGATACTCTTTACGATACGTACATACAAAAAGTTCGCAATCTTCCTGCGGACGCTGTGCCGTCTCGAGAGGTCTTCATGAAGATCCTTGACTTCTTTCAAAACTACATATCCAATACAAAGAAATTCTACTATGATTCGATTTAAAGCGTGATTAAATATTTTTTATTCCTATATTTATTTTCTTTATTCTACTAAGCGAAGGAATGAGCGACACGTTCACCTGATAGTAAACAATACGCTTGCTCTTAATAGCATAGTTATGATAATGTACGTAAGATATTTCCAAAATACTGAAAAATTATCTATAACTTTTATTATTTTGTTAATTTCCGTAAATATTACAATGTTGCTTTTCTAGTTTTCTATTTACAAAAATATACCGATATTTCATGTTTTCGATTGTGCGGTAATAAACGACTCCATAGAAACATATAATGAAGAAAAAATAAATAAATGTTTTCAAAACTCAAATGTAGAAGCTAAATTAATTTATAAATCTGGATTTGGAATTCTTAACCAAAGAGGAGATATTTCAGATCAAAGCGCTCAGTACGACAAAACGCCAATTTTGTATGTAAGGGACCTAACGTTTTAATTAGAAAGGTACACATTTTAACGTCTGTTAATTTATGAAACATAAACAAAATTTTATTAAGCGCTTTTACGCAATCAACATAACTATACATTGATTTAAAACAATAACAAGTTTATACTTATTGTAAAGGTTGAAATGATCACAAACTTAGTGATAACTTTCTACGAAGTTAATAGATAAAGTTTTTGTTTATGTATTTAAAATGTTGATGATGTTAATTTCAAATTCCACCGCTCGGGCTGCTATCAGTTGAATTGACAACAGGATTTATTTATCGTGATATTATTTGGGGACTTCAGCTTTCTCTGTCATTACAAAAATTTAAGTGCCCATGCCAAATCTTTATTTCGTGTCTTTACACGATAGTCGTCGAAAGTTTGACACGTGACTAAGCGTCAGTGAACCTAAGGCCCCTATGGGATACATAAGGAAATGTTTTGTTCATAATCATCAGCCAATAGACGTCCAGTGCTGGACATAGGCCTCCCCTAAAGATCTCCACCTCGATCGGTCCCGCGTAGCGTGCATCCAGTGGATTCCTGCGATTCTCACCAGATTATCGGTCCACCTTGTGGGAGGCCTCCCAACACTACGTTTACTGGTAGGCGGGCGGCACTTGAGGACCTTTCTGCCCATCAGCCGTCAGTTCTTCGAACAATATGCTCTGCCCACAGCCACTTAAGTCTAGCAATCTTTTGAGCTATGTCGGCGACCTTAGTTCTTCGGCAGAACTCCACATTTCTGATTTAATCACGCAGAGAAAATCCGAGCACAGCTCTCTCGATTGCCCTTTGAGTGATTTTCAGCCTTTTTTTTTCAGACAAAATCTTTGTATTCTTCATACTCATTTTAAGACCCGCGCGTTGGGACGCTCTACAGAGGTTATCGAGCATTTTTCCTAGGTCTTACAGGGTTTATACCATGACTACGATGTGATCGGCAAATCGAAGGTGAGGCATGTACTCGTCGTTTACGTTGATGCCAAGTCAGACCCAGTCCAAAAGCTTGAACACGTCTTTCAGCGCATTTGTGAACAGTTATCAATCGATATGACATCGCTTTGCCTGATACCTCGCTGCAGCTGAATGGGTTTCGAGAAAGTGTCCTGGAGACGGACTATCATAGTGGCGTTTTCGTACAACGATTGCAACATTTAGATGAATCGATAGTTTGTTTGGCACCTCTGGAGTATCTGAAATACTGCTCAAGTCTCGATTGAGCCAAAGGCTTTTTCATAGTTCATAAATGCTAAGCATAGATGCAAGTTGTACTCTTCGATCGTCTGTAAGACGCCGCAGCGTATATATGTTGTCTATGGTGCTGAAGCCTTTTCATAATCCGGTCTGGTCGGGAGGCTGGAAGTCGTTCAGGGTGCGTTTTCCCCTCGAGTATGATGGAGTTAAATAGTCTTTGAAGGGCCATCACCACTGGTCATCCTCCTGCCTTGAGAAAATCTGCCGTAACTCCATCATCACTCGACGAATTATTATTCTTTAGCTGCTTGAGCGCCATACTAACCTCGTTCAAGCTGACATTCGGGGTGTTTTTGGTTATAGTGGGTTAACTCAGTGTATAGGTCTTTTGCCTGATCGTTGACAGGTGTTCGACTAGTCGCATAAAGCTATCCGTAGAAGTTTTAAATTTCGGCCAGGAGCTCTGGTCGTTCCGAGACAGTTCTACCATCGTCTGTCTTCAGCTTCGTCAGCTGGCTCTGTCCAACAGCTGGCAAATACTTTGGAGCCATTATTGCGATCGATTAACACGTTCAGTATTAAATCGGCGTATGTCGCGAGTCAAAAACTTAGATATCCGCTTGTTGATCTGCCTATAATGGAAAGCATCTTCAGAAGACTGCAGAACCCGCCCACGCTTCTCATCCATGAGATTGGCAGTCTGATCCGAGATCTTTTTACATCTATTACGATGGGGTTTGAAAAATTTTGACCCAACCGCAAGGACAGTTTCTACGATCCTGTCGTTGTATATGTCCACATCAGTGCAGTCCTCCAGACAATCTAAGCGATTTTGAAGTTGAAGCTGAAAGTGTTCGGGATTTTGTAATATAGTAAGTAAAGCTATTTTTAAAAGAAATGTTATATTGTGACATTTAAAGAGATAGATGTTATACGCTAACAATATTCTTCAAGTAATTAATTAAACGTGTTGAATTGAGTACTATCCATAAATTTTCTCTTGCAATACGACATGGCCGCCACTTTTTGACCTTACACGTACACGTGCCATACCAAATAAGTTAATATTTAATTATAACTAACGTTAACAGTTAATAATTAACGTTAACAGAAAAATTTTCCATTAATCGAATAACAAGAAATAATATATATAATGTATAAAAATAATAAATACAATGTATAAAAAAAATAAATAAATTCGGTATGTTAGAAAAGTTGGCAAATATCTCCCTTCCGCTTTTTTGCTCTTTATTCAATGCTTTATAAAAAGTGTTACAGTGATCGGATTTAGTTCAAATATGCGCCGTTTTGTTCGATAATCTGTTTCCATCTAGACGGCAACTTCATAATACCTCCCTCGTAGAAGCCCCCCTCCTTATTTGCGAAGAACTCGGACAGCCACTTTTCACAAGCCTCTTTTGAGTTCAACTTTACACCACCAAGGGCGTTCACCATGGACAGGAACAGGTGGTAATCACTTGGCGCTATGTCCGGGCTATATGGTGGATGCGATAAAACCTCCCATCCGAGCTCCCGTAGCTTCTGACGAGTCATCAACGAAGTGTGTGGTCTGGCGTTGTCCTGGTGGAACACTACACCCTTCCTGTTGGCCAATTCTGGACGCTTCTGGTCGATCGCCTGCTTCTCAGCGGTCCAGTTGTTCGCAGTAGATGGTAGAATTAAGCGTCTGGCCATATGGGAGCAGCTCATAGTGGATGATTCCCTTCCAATCCCACCAAACACACAGCAAAACCTTACTGGCCGTCAATCCCGGCTTGGCCACTGTTTGGGACGATTCACCGGCCTTCGACCACGACCGTTTTCGCTTGATATTGTCGTATGTGATCCATTTTTCGTCGCCAGTCACCATCCGCTTCAAGAATGGGTCGAGTTCGTTCCGTTTCAGCAGCATATCGCAGGCGTTGATTCGGTCCAGAAGGTTTTTTTGCGTCAAATCATGCGGCACCCAAACATCAAGCTTTTTTTTGTATCCAGCCTTCTGCAGATGGTTTAAAATGGTTTGGTGACTAACTCCCATCTCCTGGGCGATGTCACGAGATGCCACATGCCGGTCTAATTCGATGTAGTCCATGATTTGATCGGTATTTGTCGTCACAGGTCTTCCGCCGGCTGGCTTATCCATGGTGTCGTTTTCACCGGCTCTGAATCGTCGAAACCATTCCTCCGCGGTTCGAAGTGATAGAGTACCATCCCCCACGGAACGTTCTCATCGGATCTCACGGAACGTTTCTCTAGCGGATTTGCCTTTAACGAAGGAAAACTTTAAAATAGCGCGAATTTCGGCGTTAGTGAACTCTATGTTTACACGTCTATAACTGTTGAACGCAATATCCAAACTAATTATGCATAGCGTCGTTTTGTAGGTTATGTCAAGACCTTTCAAATTATGTATAGTATTGCCAGATACGAGCTCTGTAGCGCTTTGTACATAGCCGCGAAATTCAAAAGACAAAAAGGCGGAAGGGAGATATTTGGCAACCCTATATAACCAATTAAAAAAAAAAAAAAGGAATCGCTAGGAGCCTCTAAATTCAAATAGCGCAAGATATGATGATGATGAATGAAATAACTACTTAAATAATCACCTATTTCGGAATCTGATTATAGCATTTTATAATAATTACACTCTTTTTACTGTACCGTTTATTTTTGACAACGCTCGCTTAAGACATTATAGGTCTTACGCATACTTTGTAGAGGTGAAGCTTGTGTCTGAGAGAGAGCTTGCTCTTCTTACACAGCACGGGGTATAGCTTGCCCAGTACTTGGGCCGCTTTCTTTCTCGCCTCGCGAACGTGGGCGATGAAGTTGAGTCTAGCGTCGAGCGTGACGCCGAGGTATTTGACCGAGTTTCGCTATGGGATGGACTGGCCGAAGAGGGAGATCTGGCCGAGTTTATGGCCGTGTTTTTTCGCCTTCTTGAGAAGGGTTGATGACTTACGGTGGGTGAAGTAAATGGTTTCACTTTTTTCCGGGTTTACGTCGATTCGCCACATCCGGAACCACTCGCCTAGGCGGGTGGTCGCGTTCTGTAGGCGCTTCGTTACAATACCCGGAGCTCTGCCGGAGTGATAAAGAGCGGTGTCGTCCGCGAAAAGGGCCATCTTGACGAAGGGGTTTCTGGATATGTCGCTCGTGTAGAGCAAGAAGAGTAGCGGGGAGAGGCAAGAGCCTTGAAGGACGCCGGCTTTAATCGGCCGGGGCGAGGAGATAGCGTGCTCGACGCAAAGCGGAAGAAGCGAATCGAGAGGTAGTCTCGAATGACGGTGACTAGACGGTCTGGCACTTTGTAGTGTAAAGCTTGTATATCAAGCCTTCGTGCCAGACATTGTCGAACGCGAATAGGATGGCGCAGGTGTCGATAGTTTGCCTGTGCGCGAGAATGTGCTCGGTCAATCGGTGCACTTGATGAACGCAAGAGTGGTTGCTCCTGGATCTGAACTGTTCGTCGGGGAGGAGGTTGTTCCCTGCGGTGAAATGGTGCAGACGCTCTAGAATGATCCGCTCGTAAAGTTTGCCCAAGGTACTCAGTAGGCTGAACAGACGGTAGCTGTTGGATACGTTCCTCGGCTTTCCGGGCTTCGTAATACCTATCACTACGCCCTCTTTCCAGGCGTCTGGGAAGGAGCAGTCGGCTAGCAGGGCGTTGAATATGGCCACTAGCAGACCGACGATCGGGGGCAAAGCGACAAGCACAATATGGTGCTATATATATAATATATCCTAACGCTGGCCTAATGCGTGCGGCTTTCATTCCGAAGGTCGCGAGTTCGAATTTCGGCATGTACCGATAGCTTAATATTTAAGTTATGTACATTTGTGAACTTTAGTTACAACAGCGAAATACAAACGGTGAAGGAAAACATCGTGAGGAAACCCGTACACTGAAATCATGTTTGTGTGTGTGAGTATGTGGTGGCCCCAATAATGTGCCAACAGGCTTGCCTCCCTGTTACATGGGACCTAATCTGACCACATCTGGCGAAAAGTGGGTGTTAGTTCACCTCTGCCTACCCCTACTGGGAAAATGGCGTGATAATATAAAAAAAATATATTTCAAAGCAGCACTTCGAATGACATCAGAGCAGGCGTATCGTTTTCAATTTATTACTTCTACTATATCACCGAGACGAAAACAACGTAGATGTAACAATGTTACATACGTTTTTGATGTTTATTTCTTAGCGTATAAGGTTTTTAATCAGTTATGGTGGTCATAGCGCTACATAATGGATGAACAAGTACTTTAACACTTCTCTCACTCGGAAGCCTTTCTTACAGATGTTTTTATATAAATTGGACTAAGAACCGATTTTTAGCACGAATTTGTTCTTAATATCTAAAGTAGTAATATTGTAGATTTGCAACGTAACAAAAACGCGCTCTTCTATTTTAAATATAAAACTCTTGAAAGTTTTATTCAATACATTTGTTTAGCAAACATTTTTTAAATATATATACATAATTATACATACAGATAAATTATTTAGTTTGAGAAATATCTATCTATCTGGTGTTAAAATGAGTTACAGGCGTTTGTTGAATTTCTCAAGGAACTGTGCAACTTGGTGAGTAAATGTAGTGTCACCTGGACTACAGATCCCCCGGAATCCACACCCAGAGGTCATAAGAGCCAAAAGAGAAAACACTCCCGACTCCTTGCGGCGGATCTGGTCTTGGGTTTCGCCGCCAACCATTATACGGCCACGAAGGATATGGAGAACTGTAAACCGCAATACCGACTCTTCTCCCTCCGCGACTTTACCTCTGTTGCAAAGGGCAGCACAAACCTGCTACCGCAGCCCACCGACACACGTTCGAGGTAAGCTCACGGAGCTCACCTGGAGTGGCCAACTCGGGCGAGCCGGCCGGTCCTCTTAGCTTCACCGAGGGTGAACAGGCCACAGCTACTGAGCCCCATCGCCACGATCAGGAGGGAACCTGTTCGGGGAGCGGGCCGCATACCTAGTGGCCACACCTTATTTGTATGAAAAAATATGTATTTCTAGTTGTAATTTCTAGTTAATATCAAAACAATAAGGCTAATACTTTTACCTTTTTTAAGTTTCTTAAATAATCTTTTACGTACAAATATTAGGTCAAAAAATCAGAGACCAAAAGCCGTAGCAACAAAATTCTTTGAAGACTTCAAAGAATTCTATCCAACCCTCGTGGACGAAACTATAGCAAACAGCAAGTGTCTGGACAATCCATTATTGAGAAATTATTGTAAAAGGGTAATGCTTGCTTTACTTATACTTCTTCGCCGATGCTATCTTTTAAAACACCATATAATTTATTAACGTTTCTTTATTCTAAATACTATGAATTTTATTCCCTCAATAAAGGAAAAAGCTGCTGAATTTTCTCAATATTTTTATTCGTATTTGATTTAACAAAGTAAAAGTAATATTAGTTCCACACCTCCTCTTTCGTAAAAACATAAAGAGCCTGTACTATTACTAAATTGTTTCTAGTACTTGAAATAGTTTGGTAAAAAAGCCGATATCATCATAGCCATTCAGATAGCATAAAACGAATTGTTTCACTTTTTTAGATGTCAGAATATTACACGGTTTGCAAATTGCCCATACAGGGCGAATTCATGATTTATGCGTACGAATTACTAGAGGAACCAGGAAATTTAACCAATGAAAAGTTGCATCAGGCCTACACAGTAGCATGTGTTATGGAAGCGGTACGTATACGACGGGAGATTGATGTCAAAGCCAACAATGAAAGAAGTATTATGTGAATTAATGTAATGAAAAAGTTTATGATTAATTTTATTACTAGATAAGATAGTTAAAACCTTAATTTACAAAAATCTACTCAGAACTTAAACATCAACTCGTTGATGAACTTAAGATAAAAAAAATCTATTTTGTTAAAAGGGTTTTTCAAGTACATGTAAGCTACGTCTGCTTCAGTCCGACAGTTGAGTATGAGTTCAATTCGCTATCTTACAATTCAAAATCAATTCAAAGGTATTGATAAAATTGCTATCGGTCATTGTATAAACTTTTCACATGCATCTCTATTGTGTTTAATAATAGTGTTCATTATACATATTACATTTCGTCTCATAACATAGTTAAATAATAAAATAACTTCCTTTTTCTTTTTTGATATATACTTCTGTGTAAATCAAAGTTCTTTTACTAATGACTCATGTGAGTATAATTATTTAATGAATTGTTTAATAAAAAATACAATATATTTTAGATCCAAGGCGTTTGGATAATAGCAGACGACAAAATCGATGATAGCAAAACACGTGCCGGTAAGACTACGTGGCATTTACTGCCAGATACGAGTAAAAGGATAGTGAACGACATACATTGGTTAAGAAGTTTTGTCAATGAAATATTGCGACAAAATATTCACAAATCTATTATGCCACAAGTAATGGACGTAGTAAATGAGGTTAGCTACAAAAAAATAAATTCTTATAAATGTAGACTGAATAATATAATACCACTCGTAAAAATTAAAACCGACGCGGTGACAGTCAAAAACTATGACTTGATGATTTTAGGATAGAATTCATTTAAAGGAAATATTACGGATTTTATCGCGTTCTTCTTATCAACCGTATAACGCCAATAGCCGGACAAATGCCTCTGTCAAGGATCTCCATGCCCATCGGTAATGTGCTGCACGCATCGAGCTTCCGTTTTCAAGAGTCATAATGAGTCGTATCAAACGCAGGCTGGACGACTTCCAATGTCCCGAACGGGCTGGATTTAAAAAAGGTTACACCATAGACCACACAAATACGCTGGGGCAAGTTATACAAAAGACCAAAGAGTACAACTTGCCACTATGCTTAACGTTTGTGGTCTACGAAAATGACTCAATTGAAACTTAGGCAGTACTTCAGTCGCTCCAGAGAATCCAAATAGACTATAGATATATCCAAGTGTTGCAGTCATTGTACGAAAACACCACCATGTCAGTCCGTCTCCACGACTATTTCTCGAAACCCATCCAGCAGCAACAAAGTGTCAGGCAATGCGACGTCATATCGCAGAAAGTGTTCATCGTATCGTAGTTATAGCTGAGACGCTGGAAGACCTTGGCACGCGCGAGTCTAAAAATTAACATGACGAGGACAAAATTTATGTTTAGTATCCAGTCTTAATCGGAGACTCTACACTAGAAGTCGTTGACGAATATGTTTGCCTGGCCCAAATACTCCAACTTTGCTGGGCAGCGTTCGAGATGCTACTTCGCAAATTTATGTCCCGACTACAGCACTGTCTAAAGACAAAAGTCTTTAATTCGTGTGTGTTGCCAGTGATGACTTATGGTAATGATTTTGGCCCCTTACATTGGGCCTTGTGAAAAAGCTTTAAATTATTTTAATTTATTATTATTAAATCAGCACAAAGAGCAATGTAAAAGACAATACTTAGGGTTCCTATTTTTGATAGAAATGAAGAAATCTGCTGGAGAACTAAGGTAACCGACATAGTCAAAAGATGGCTACTCTTAAGTGTCAATGCACATCGAAGACTGACGGCCGACGGGGCAGTAAGTATTTCGAATTGCGCCCCGTATCGGCAAACGTAACGCTGACAGACCCCCACTAGGTGGACCAATCCAATCCAATCCAATCCAATCAGCCGGAAGACGTCCACTGCTGGACAAAGGCCTCCCCCAAAGATTTCCACTTAGACCGGTCCTGGGCCACCCGCATCCAATGGTTGCCAGCGACCTTGACCAGGTCGTCGGTCCACCTTGTGGGGGGTCTGCCCACGCTACGTCTTCCGGTACGTGGCCGCCACTCGAGAACCTTTCTGCCCCAACGGCCGTCGGTTCTGCGAGCTATGTGCCCTGCCCATTGCCACTTTGCGACGGCGACTCTTCGAGCTATGTCGGTGACCTTGGTTCTCCTGCGGATCTCCTAATTTCTGATTCGATCTCGCAGGGAAACTCCGAGCATAGCTCGCTCCATCGCCCTCTCGGCAATCTTAAGCTTGCGGACAAGGCCCACAGTAAGCGGCCACGTCTCTGCTCCGTATGTCATCGCTGGCAACACACACTGGTCAAAGACTTTTGTCTTGAGACACTGCGGTATATTGGACGAGAAGATATGTCTTAGCTTCCCGAATGCTGCCCATCCGAGTTGGATTCGACGAGAGATCTCTTTCTTGAAGTTGGACCTACCTAGTTGGATTGTATGTCCGAGGTAGACATATCTGTCGACAACTTCAAGTGTAGAGCTTCCAACTGTTATTGGAGTGGGTACAATATGGACATTTGCCATGATTTTGGTCTTGTCCATATTCATTTTAAGAACCACTCGTTGTGAAACTCTACAAAGATCATCGAGCATTGTGTTGATGTCCTCCATGGTCTTAGCCAAAACCACGATATCGTCGGCAAATCTAAGGTGCGTGATGTACTCGCCGTTGATATTGATGCCATATCCTCTCCAATCCAGAAGCTTGAAGACATCTTCCAATGCAGCGGTGAACAGTTTCGGAGATATGATGTCTCCCTGTCTTACTCCACGCTGCAATCGTATCGGTTTCGAGCTCTGGTCTTCGAGGCGGACTGACATGGTGGCGTTCTCGTACAAGCACCTTAGAACATCGACGTACCGGTGGTCTATTTGGCACCGTTGGAGGGCCTGCAACACGGCCCATATCCTATACCAATCGAATCGAAGGCTTTCTCATAGTCCACAAACGCTAAGCATAGGGGCTGGTTATACTCATGGGACTTCTGTATAACCTGCCGCAGCGTATGAATGTGGTCTATGGTGCTGTAGCCTTTACGGAATCCAGCTTGTTCGGGAGGCTGGAAGTCGTCGAGCCTGATTGTGAAACGATTCGTGATGACTCTGGAAAACAACTTGTAGACATGACTCAAAAGTGAGATGGGTCTATAATTCTTCAACTGGGTTTTATCTCCCTTCTTGAAGAAAAGCACCACCACACCTCCGTGCCATGCCCGAGGCGATCGGCCTTCTAGTATGACGGAATTAAACAACTTCTGCAGGACTTCGAGGATCGGCTTTCCACCAGCTCTCAGAAGTTCAGCTGTTATTTCGTCATCACCAGGTGCCCTGTTGCCTTTAAGCTGATTCAGAGCCACACTAATCTCGTGTAGGCTGACAACCGGGATATCTTCAGAGTAGTGTCGGGCTAGACTAGCTCTTGGATCTGATGCTAGTCCACCAGGAGAACATGTAGTCGTGTACAGCTGTCCATAGAACCGCTCAATCTCCTCCAGAACCTCGGCCCTTGACGATACGGTCCTGCCGTCCTCTGTCTTCAGCCACGTCAACCGGCTTTGCCCGATAGACAGATCTCGTGCGAATACTTTAGAGCCTTTGTTCCGCTCTATTGCCTCTTTAACACTGTCAGTATTAAATCGGCGTATGTCGCGAGTCAGAGACTTAGAGACCTGCCTATTCAGCTGCCGATATTTGGTGGCATCTTCAGGAGACTTCAGGACCAGTTCTCGTCTTTCGGTCATGAGGTTTAATGTGTGGTCAGAGATCGGCTTCTTCTTTCTGGTACGGGGGACTTTAAAAATCTTAAGTCCTGCCGTACGGACAGCATCTACGAACCTGGTGTTGTAATCGTCCACATCAATGCACTCGCCTAAGGATGCAAAGCGATTTCGTAGTTCAAGCTGAAAGCTCTCGGGGTTTTGGAGTTGGATGGGCGCTGGCCGGAGCGTGGACTTCACCAGTCGAAATCGTTCGAGCTTTATGTTGATATTCAAAATGCCTCTCACGATTCGGTGATCGCTGCCCATTTTTAGAGCATTGATCACTGAGACATCCTTGAATATCTGCCTCTTCGTCGACATGATGAAGTCTATCTCATTTTTAGTAGCTCCATCAGGACTAATCCACGTCCACTTGCGGCTGGCCCGCTTCTTGAAGAAGGAGTTCATTATATAGAGGCCCTCCTTCTCCATAAAGTCGGCGAGCATTTGGCCTCGTGGATTTCTCTGTCCATATCCAAATTGCCCCACTTTCAGTTCTCCACTACTTCGCTGCCCTAGTTTTGCATTAAAGTCTCCCATGACAACGGTGTACTGAGTTTTGGAACTGTGTATGGCTTTAGAAATATCCTCATACACAGTTACCACCTCGTCATCAGAGTGTGCCGTAGTCGGTGCGTATACCTGTATGACCTTCAGCGAGTAACGCTTGGTAACTCTGAGTATCAGGTACGCTACCCTTGCTGACACACTAACGATGTCGACAACGTTATTCACAAGAGACTTGCGGACGATAAACCCGACGCCACCCTGGGACTGCTGGTCGCCCTCCCGGAAATAGAGCAGGTTGCCTGATTTAAGAGTTATCGTGTCCTCTCCCTCTCTTCGGACTTCGGATAACCCTACTATATCCCATCTTAACCTGCTCAATTCCTCCTCCAGCTCAATTATCTTCTCGTCGGTCCGCAGTGTACGCGTGTTGAGTGTTGCCAGGGCCAGATGTCGTTGGTTTTGGTAGCCTGGCCGCTTCCGGAGATTCTTCGCACCCCTTGCCCCGCCGTTACCGTGACCGCTACCGTAGCCAGGAATAGCGGGGCCGCCGGGGACTAGGGGCCGTTTTTTATTTTGGGATCTCATCTTAGGGGGGAATTGCCGTAATCGCCACGCTTGGCAGGCGGCTTGGCGATCGCAGTTACGGAGACCCTATCGTGAAACGCTGCTGCCCGTCCCACGTCCGGGATTTCCCTCCGCTTCCTTGGATGGATATACCGCCATCGTTCGGTTGACTGATTGCATTTGATGAAGTGTAAATGTACTCAATCGTCATATACACTTCAGCAAATGGGCGGTGGGGTCGTCACTTCCCGACGCCAGTCAGTCGCTACGTACATGCACGCATGATAAATCTCCCTGAGTTATTTGATACTCTCTTGTTACAGAACCTACTTGTATCTTGTTTTCAGTTGAATAAAGTCGAAACATTTGAAAATGACAGTCCTGGCAGAAAAATGGAAGGAAGTCTTCCATCTAGGGCTCTACCATTCCACATCAATTAATAAACAAAACTGCCATTTTTTGGGAACTTTAGACTAGTATATTATGTATGTATTGTATATATTTATGCGTATGTATAAAATAATAATTTCGGATATTGTGATTCTACCTCACTTACCACTAAATCTCACGTCCTAGGTTGACTGGTAGAAAATGTCCATAGGCATTAAGTTCGCCTATTGTAACATTATTTAAGATATATAATAAAATATTACATAAATAAATAAAATATAACTACTACATACCTATTTTGTATAAAAAAGTTGTAATTAAATCGTGAATAATTATTTAAAGGGCGTTTTTAATTAGATTTTTTATAGCATGGCGGTACGAAAGAAACGAGAACAATAAGAAAAAACTTTAATTGAATTTAAATTAAATGGCTGAATAGTAGTAATATACGTACTAAAGTGTGCTTAGGCTCTGTTCAAAACCGGTAGATAGGTATGCCCGTCATCATCACACAGGACTTAAATGGTATTGTTTTTTGCAGTACAGCTGCTTCATACCACAATTCCACTGAAGAATAACAATACAGCAAAAAGTATGTACAGCATTCCTTAAAACAGTGGATTATTATCGTTTAGTGTTTGTGTGTTGAACAAATTAACCTTAACAGCAAGAATTTAGCTTGAAATAGTAAAAAAAAAAAAAAAAAAAAAATGTGGAACGCTTCACGATTTTGCGTGTCATCCTTGCGCAGGGGCCATGCTAATCTAAATACTAGGTGGACCAACAATCAGATAAAGATTTAGGAAAGCCTATTCCCAGAAGAGCGCGTTATCCAGCTGATTGGCTACAGCTATTTTATATATATTAATATCAAGCAATCATTATTTATTAAAAAATATGTCTAATGTTGTTGATGGTATAGTGTCAGGATTATCTAAATAAGTACTACCTTAGCGCCTGTTTCTAGTCACAAATATTACTTAAATATTTTCTGCTAGTCCAGATAGACCGACACTGTAGCTAACAAAGCTACTAAGATAATAACCACCACTTGCTCTTGTATTATATATATTACCTAATGCATAATTGTTAAGCTCACCACCAGGTAGAAAGAAAAGTTATACTTAACTGATAAAATTATTGGATCAGATTACAATTTAAGCTTTATAAATAAACTAGTGCAATCCTTCACAGATGTATTTGGAAACTGATATGGGACAATATCTAGATAGTGCATTTTCTATTTCGAGAGACTTTAGTAAATACACAAGGAACAATTACAACCGAATCTCCTTTTCGAAAGCGTCCTGTTATGCCTTCAACTCACCTATGCTCTTAGCACTAGTTCTAAGTAATAAAGCGTCTGAAGAGAGCTTTCGAAATGTAAGGCACTTGTGCACTGAATTGGGTTCCTTTATCCAAATTAATGTAAGTGAACAATCATTCTAAATTGATTTCTTTTAAGTTTTTATTGCACATCTCACATTCTGTACAGCCAAATCATATATTGATCGGGAGTCAAGCGTTGGTAATTTATTTAAAAAAATCAGAATGCAAGAATGGTAACAAAAAAAAAACATACTGTCCTGTACATGAATCTTTATCGTCTTAAATACCAAAATCAAAAATTACTGCGATTATCCATTACACAGAATTGAATTCCTGTGACATTTTTTTTTATTTTCAGAATGACTTCTCGGAATACCTTGAATATGATGAATCTAAACCTTTTAAAACAAGCAGTGATTTCGCAAACGGGACGTGCACGTGGACTTCAGTCACAGTATTGGAGAAATGTAACGAAGAACAAAGGAAAATTTTCAAAGAATGCTACGGAAGCCCTGACCCAGAGAAAATAAAGCGCGTGGTGAAGATATTCGATGACATCAACTTGAAGAAATTATACAAACAGGAAGAGACCAATCGTTACAATACGTATTTGGAAAAAGTTAGCAAACTCCCTGAGGATTCTATACCATCCCGGGAGGTCTTCTCGAAAATTCTGGATTTCTTTCAAGGGTACCTCGCCCATACAACGAAATTCTACTACGTTTCAAATTAAATGGTCGCCGTATACGAAATAAACACTTGATCATTGTTAGGAAAATCGTGAAAAAATAAAAAAAAAACTTTTGAATATGACATCCAAATCAATGTTCTTATTCCTAAATACATATAACTGTTAGAAGGTTCTCATATAATTATTGAATTGACATAAAAACAGTTGCGCCTGTCGGAAATCGATCGCACTAGTTTAATATCATAGAGTGGCTAAAACATGGTGTAGAGATTACTAGATGTATATGTAGGGTTTGTCGAACTAATAAATAGTTTCGTGTTTAAAGGATTACGTTTCATTTTATCGCAACATCTGGTTGTTCGGCTCCATACACATGTAAAAAAAAGTTTTTTCTTACTACATTATAACTCATTTTACTCTAAGGTAGGCGTCTCTTAGGTAGGGAAACTGCTGGAGTGTTGTCGAAACCAAAACAAAGTTTAATCAAGTCCATTATTATCCGTTATAACATTGATAAACCGAGATTTCAAGGGAGCTATTGAGTAATAAATAAACTTAGTATTATATTGTAAAAGTTTATAAACTGGTTATGAAAATACTAGAAAGATGATAAATTTTACAATGTGTACTTAAAACATTACCGTGTAATGTTTAGTTTAAAGCCTTGCATCCAAAAAAAATTAATTTCTCTTGTATTTTCCGTTTCTTATATAAGCGCGGAGGAGTTACAAAGGTGAAAGTACGTAACTTTCTTATACGTTTGCATAATTTAACTTGTGTAATATTGTTAAAATAAAGGTAAAATAATAATACATTTGAAAAGAATGAGCGGCTTATTTCTAAACAGCGTTCAGATGAAGATACATATTTTGTGTTAAAATGAGTAGTAAGTGATTATTAAATTTGTCGAGGAACTGTGCAACTTGGTAAGGTTAATATATTATAATATGAATTTCTAATTGTATAAATATCAAAATAATGATTTACACATTTTAATACATAAAACATGTGTTATAATGATACCAAAATTTCCAAACGTCTCTAAAAAACCAAAACCTCTTGAAGATCTCTTCGCCTTTTAAAAAAATTAAATTATAATTAAACCCTTAAACAATATTTATAATCTCATATAATCATATTTTACGTGACCAGGAAGATGCGTACTATTTTTTTTAGTATTATTAATGTTTATGTTTTGGCCATTAATTAATTATAATCATGTGTGATCGTCTCGATTAGGACCTTGTTCTAAGTAATGTTTATTTATTAAATAGTCTAATTTCTGACAGCGCTTGTTTCTATTTCTGAACACTTCTTTAAAATTTACTGGTGGGTCCATACAGGGCTACCAAAGCCAATAAGATTATTAACAAAATTCGCTTTTTCAAGAACTAACTAATGCAAAATTGTTATGCATACTTCCCTTAAGTAAGTGAACTTAAATAAAACTAAAAAGTTCTACTTAACTGATAATAACAAAAATATTGGTACAGACCATAATTTAAGCATTATATATTATATAAACTAGTGTAATTGTTCACAAATGTATTAGGAAACTGATATAGGACAATATCTAGATAGTGCATTTTCTATTTCGAGAGACTTCAGTAAATACACAAGGAACAATTACAACCGAATCTCCTTTTCGAAAACGTCCTGCTATGCCTTCAACTCACCTATGCTCTTAGCACTAGTTCTAAGCTTAGTAAGTAGTTCTAGTAATAAAGCGTCTGAAGAGAGCTTTCGAAATGTAAGGCACTTGTGCACTGAACTGGGTTCTTTTATACAAATTAACGTAAGTTAACAATTATTCTAAATAGAATTTACATAATAATAAATTTTTTCATTAATTTTTTATGTTTATGCTGCTAATCATTTTAATGACTTTTACTGCTTTATCGTACCCAAGACTCGCTGATCCGAAATCCGCGAGCTTACATAAATAATATATTATTTATATAATTTTTTTAAAAGGGGAGAGGACAAAAATCTGTTGTATAGTAATAAACGAGTAAGTAGATAGATATTAAAACAAATAATAAAGAGAACGCACGTGTAACACACCTTTCTTGTTGGTGAGATTTACCCGATCTTCGGAGAGAGGCATACTTCATGATTTTTTTAATCATTATAATTAACAAAATTTAGAGTTACTTCTATTATTACTGACTTTAAACTCAACAGAAAAATAGATTTCTATCACATTTTTTTAATTTTCAGAATGATTTCACGGAATACCTTGAATATGATGAATCTAAACCTTTTAAAACAAGCAGTGATTTCGCAAACGCGACCTGCACGTGGACATCAGTAACAGTATTGCAGAAATGTAACGAAGAACAAAAGAAAATTTTTAAAGTATGCTACAGAAGCACTGACCCGGAGAAAATAAAGCGTGTGGTGAAAATATTTGAAGACATCAATATGAAGAAATTATACAAACAGGAAGAGGCCAATTGTTACAATATTTATATGAAAAAAGTTAGAAAGCTCCTTGCAGAATCTGTACCGTCCCGCGAGATCTGCTTGAAAATTCATGAATTCTTTCAAGGGTACTTGGCCCATACCACAAAATTCTACTGTGTCTAATTAAGTAGTAGCCATATACAAACTAAAATAATTATTGTTCTGCAGATAATTCTGATATACACAAAAACAATTCTCAACAAAACTTGTAGTGTGTAAAAAAAAAATTATAGATTAACATGTATTTAATTAAACGTCAAAAATGGGGAAATATCAGGACAGAGATTGAATAGAAATTGAAAAGTTAATTGCTACTTTCTTTCCATTTTCTCTTTTATATCAATGTTATTTTATTTTAATATAAAGACTAGCCAACAATTGTTACTGTCTTAGGTGAATCATATAACATACCTAAACTGACAAGGAGAGGGTTATCCCAGACACTTCTAGGCGGGGTGCTGGGTCGGATAACCTTCTCGTGTGCCCGGTGGATGTAGTTGCCCTTCGGACCTGAATCCGAAGGTAAGGGCATCTCCTGGGACTGGTGTACCCTGGGCAACGGCAGCTGCCTCATGTTCTGGGGCATAGGGCAACTGACGGCTAATAATCCGACAATACTGGCGTCGGGAAGTGACGATCCCACCGCCCGCTGAAGGGAAAACTGATATCCCTCGTGGATTCAATTTTCTCTTCGGCGCAACCAGTCGAGTCGCGCGGCGAGTCCGCCCCTAGGCCGGCTGTTGGCTTTGGCCACGCCGGGCGCACCCGTAGCTCGCTCATAGCACACCCCGAGCGAAGCAGGGACAGCGGCCATTGCGACCGGAGTCGAGAGGAAGACAACCTCCCAAATTATCCCAATCCTAAGGTACGGCGCGCCGATGGGATGAATGGCCAAGGGGAACTTGGTCCTGAGCGCCCAAAGCTGTGGATCAGCAACCCCTATACTAAAGTGGGACCCAGCCGCAAGGCTGGGGAATCCCACACGGCGCCAGCGGGCGCCGTCTGCCCTCCGTACTCCGGGTGAGCACAACTGTGAGCGGGTAAGTGCGAGTAAGTATGTCGGCCTTAGCAAGGCCAAGGCCGCGTACGACGCCGAGAGGCGTCAGGAGCTGAGGCTCCAGGCGGAAGAGGAACTCGTCGCGACGGCGGCGAGGTTCCGCCGAAACCTGGAGCGGAAGCTCTCTCGATCGCCTGCGCTGAAGTCGAGGACGGCTCCAGACGAGCAGACGTTTGGGATGTTGCAGCGGATGGTCCTCGACGACGCTGAGCTGATCAGTACGATCGCCAGCAAGTCGAGGAATCTCAAGTCCGACCTAGCGCGGGACCTCACGAGGATAGACCCGCGCCTCCTCGTGCGGACACCGGCGATGAGTCTCCTGGGGAGAGGACGATTCGGCCGGCAAAAAAACGGTGCACGGGTGCCGATCGCCTTGTACCGGCGACTACGTCGGTGGAGATCTGCCGCACCGTAATGGTGCAGGTGGGGACGATGGTGTCGGCCCGCCTGGCATCATTGGAGGACAGGCTTCTCCCGGAAAAGCCTGTCCGGCCACCGCTAGCTGCGGCGAGGCAGGCGGCATCAGCCGCCAAGAATGCCGGCCCAGCGCCGAAAGCGGCCGCGGACTCCGCGAACCCCGCCCCCAAAGCCCCCGTGGCTAAGGGGAAAGGGAAAGGGAGGCCGCAGAAGGCGGCGGGAAAGCTCCCGAAATCCGCAGTCAATTTCGTGCCCGCGCCCGCTCCACCTCCATTGGAGGAGGGGTGGACCGTCGTTGCGCGAAAGCCGCGACGAGCGAAAGAGCTGCCGCCAAAGCCGCAGCAGCAGCAGCAGCAGCGGCAGAAATAGCGACAGCAGTCGCAGTCGAAGCCGCAGCAGTAGCAGCGCCAGCGCAGAGCCGGCAGGAAGACACGGCCGCGAAAGCTGCCGGCCCCACGGTCCAGCAGCTTTCGTGGTCACTCTTGCGCCTTAGGCGGTCGCGAAAGGCGTCTCGTACGCCCAAGTCATCGCCCAGGCGCGGATTAACCTGGCCGACCTTGGCATTGACGGGGTGCGCTGCAAAACGGCGGCGACCGGAACACGAATATTCCAAGTGCCCGGTCTTGAAAACGGCGAGAAAGCCGATACCCTCGCCAAGAGGCTCCGCGAGTCTCTCGGCGAGGAGGTCGCGCGGATCTCGAGGCCGATGAAGTGCGCCGAGCTGAAGGTCTCCGGACTGGATCACTCGGTCACCAGCGCCGACGTAGTCGCCGCGGTGGCGCGGGCGAGGAGCTGTCCGGCCGACCAGGTTCGGTCGAGCAGCGTCTCGTTCGGCGCCTCCGGCCTCGGTACGGCGTCGCTACGCTGCTCTGTGCTTGCAGCTCGGCGGGTGGTGAACAGCGGTAGACTCCTGGTTGGCTGGGTGTCTGCGCAGGTCACACTGCTCGCGAGCAGACCGCAACGCTGCTTCCGGTGCCTCGAAAAGGGGCACGTGCAGGCGCAGTGTAAGTCCGACTCGGACCGCAGTGATGAGTGCTATCGCTGCGGAAAGAGCATTCACAGGGCGGCCACCTGCTCCGCCAAGCCGCACTGCAACCGATGCAGCGCGGCCGGTAAGCAGGCCGACCATAGATCCGGCGGTGGCGCCTGCGACAGAGCGCGCGTCGTTGGTGGGGCGGCGAAGGGCGGCAAGCGCGACGGTAGGGGCCCGAGGGTCACTCGACCGCAGGCGCTTGGCGCGAGCGAGAAAGCCGCGCGGGAGAAGGTTGAGATGTCCGTCGAGTGACGATGGACCTGAACTTCCTCCAGGCAAACATCAACCATTGAGACAGAGCTCAGGTCCTTCTGTTCCAGAGCATGACGGAGCGGTCGATAAACGTAGCGGTGGTCACCGAGCCGTACTACGTCCCACCCTGGAAGTGCTGGGCGGGAGACGTGGACGGATCGGTGGCCAAAGGCACGGTGACCTCGAACGGCTCCCCGACCTAGAGTTGGTAGAGCGCGGTCGGGGTTACGTCGCCGGGCGGGTGGGGGACGTGCTGGTCGTGGGAGCATATTTCTCGCCGAATCGCTGCTTGGCGGAGTTCGGGCGGCTTCTCGACGAGATCGGTGCTCTCATCGGCCAGCTAGGGTCGGGTTGCATTCTCCTCGCCGGAGACCTCAACGCCAAGTCGGAGGCGAGGGGATGCCCGCGCACGAGCGCGCGCGGTGCGGCGCTCGAGGAGTTCGCGATCGGAGCGGGTTTGGTCGTGCTCAATCGGGGGACGGCGAACATGTGCGTGCGGAAAAACGGCGGCTCCATAGTGGACGTAACGTTCGCTGGGGTCGCCGTGGCCCGCCGTATCGGGGATTGGGAGGTGCTTGAGGGCGTGGAGACTCTGTCGGATCATTTGTATGTCCGATACAGTGTGTCCGCACCTCGGGGACTCCGGGCGATCTTTGTCGTCTCTTGATCGGGGACGGCCCTCGGTGGGCGCTGAAGCGCCTCGACCGAGACCGGCTCGAGGAGACGGCTCTAGTCGAAGCCTGGGTCTGCGAGGGCCGGGCTAAGGCAGCGGGCCTCTCCGTGGAGGAGGTGGCGATCGACGTGGAGCGGGAAGCGGAGAGGCTCGTGTAGGCCGTGTCGCACGTGTGTGACGCGGCTATGCAGCGGGTGCGCCGCTCCCTGCCTCCTAAGTGCCGTGGGTACTGGTGGACGGCGGACCTCGTGCGGTTTCGCAGCGCGTGCGTCGCGAGCCAACGCAAGTACCACAGGTGCCGACATCGACGGAGGCGCGATACGGCCGAGGAGGAGCGGCTGTATGCGGCGCACAGGGCCAACGTGGCCGAACTGGTGGCGGGGATCTCCGAGGCGAAGAAGGTGTCCGAACGTGAGATGCTCGAGTCGTTGGACAGCGACCTTTACGGGAAGCCGTATAAGAGGGTGCGGCAGAAGCTGCACCCTTGGCGACCCCCATTGACTCGTAGCCTCTCACCGGACCTTCTCGATCGGACGGTTCGCACACTGTTCCCACGGCGGGACGACCAAGGGTCGCCACCGACAGCGACTCGGTCCCGCGGCGCAAAGGGGGGGAGGGAAACCCTTTCGACCCGGACGACGTACCGGGTGTCAGGGGTGTTAGGGGAACTGTCGGCTGCTGTCCAAAGGATGCGTGTCAAGGACACCGCTCCTGGGCCCGACGGTATACCCGGCCGCGTGTGGGCTCTAGTTATGGGTCCCCTAGAGCCCTGGACGCGGATGCTGTTCACGGCGTTGCTGAAGCAGGGTCGGTTTCCACGCCTGTGTAAGGCGGGGAAACTGGTCCTGCTTCGGAAGGCGGGAAAACCGGCCGACTCACCGTCGTCGTATCGGCCGATCGTGTTGTTGGACGAGGTGAACAAGCTCTTCAAGCGCGTCATCGCAGCTCGCCTCGATCGACACATGGAGGAGGTCGGACCGGATCTGAGCGAACACCAGTTCGGATTCCGCCGGGGCAGGTCCACCGTAGACGCGATAGCGCGTGTGCGTGCCCTGGCGGACGCGGCGGTGGCTCGCGGAGAGGTGGTGTTGGCGGTGCCTCTCGACATCGCCAACGCGTTCACGTTCCGTGGAGCACGATCACCGCGGCGCTGGTTCACTTCGGGGTCCCGGACTACCTAAGGCGTACGATCGGGGCGTACCTCTCGGACAGGTTCGTGAGGTACCCGACGCGCGATGAGTGCCGTCGGCACAGCGTGTCGTGCGATGTTCCGCAGGGGTCGGTCCTCGGACCGCTCCTGTGGAACATCGGCTACGACTCGGTGTTGCGCGAAGCCAACCTCGGTGGAGTCGACGTGACTTATTACGCCGACGACACCCTGGTGACGGCTCGCGCGCGCACCTTTAGGGACGCGCGCGTGTTGGCGACTGCGGGCGTGGCCCACATCGTCTCGCGCATTCGGCGCTTGGGGCTGGAGGTGGCGCTGGGCAAGTGTGAGGCCTTGTGCTTCTACGGCGCCCGGAATGCGGCTCCGCAGGGAGCGGAGCTGATAGTCGGCGGGACTTCCATCGCCGTAAGTACTTCGATGAAGTGGCGTGACGTTACTGCGCTCGCCGCAGTGCGTCATAGCTATACGGGTCGTACGAGGTTACCGTACCATCTCCTTCGAGGCGGCGTGCGTCCTCGCCGGGACGCCGCCGTAGGAACTCGAAGCAGAGTCGCTGGCGCGCCTCTACTGGCGGCGGAAAAGGGTCCTCGAGCGAGAAGGTTCGCTTCCGTCGCCGGACGAGGTGGAGAGGTGGCGCCGAAAGGCACGTCGAAAGGTGCTTCGGAGATGGGAGCGGCGGCTCCTTGAACCGTCGTACGGTCGCCTCACCGTTAAGGCCGTCCGGCCGCTCATCGGTGACTGGCTGGACCGGGTCTTCGGAGTCCTCAGTTTCTGTCTGGTGCAGGTACTCACGGGGCACGGTTGCTTCGGGAGCTACCTGCATCGGCGGAACTGTACAAGTAGGACGGACGAGGCGTGCGACGAGTATGGTCACCCGGTGGACACATCGTCCCACACTTTGGCCGATTGCCCGCGATGGGGGGGGGGGGGGGGACAAGGCCGCGCTCGTAGCGGCGATAGGGAGTGACCTCTCGCTACCGTCCGTGGTCCGGACCATGGTCAGTAGCGACGCGTCATGGAATGCGGTATTCCGATTCTGCGACTCTATTATGACGCAGAAGCGAGAGACCGAACGTATCCGAGAGCTGGCGCCGAATGGACAGGACGCGGTCGGAGCGCGGTCGGAGCGCACGACCGCCGAATGGCTCCTCGGCAGGAACCTGGCGCCGCGACCGAGAAGGTCCGTCGGGCCGGCGCCCCCCTTGGAGAGGGTTCCTGGGGTGCATATGGTGATGCGTCTCGTATTCCGACGCGTCGCCACGTAGGGATTTTTAACGGGAGGGGTGATTCACACCCCTTCCCGAGGTGGGCCCGGACATTCGGGCGCCGTTCGGGGGGTCGCGGAGAAACTGAAATACTTTAACCCGCGACCCCACGAGCACGTGGATGAGAGTGGAATACCGTGTGAAACTTTTTAGTCGGTTGGAGCCCGACACTACCACCGACGCCGGCCCAATTTGGCGACGGGGTGTGCATATCCGTTAGCATTTTGTTACACACGTTAATAAAAAAAAAAACCAAAAAAGACTTCTATGCGATAGAGAAGTAGAACAGGTCGTAGGATTTGCAGAGACTTCTCACCCTGCTTCGCAAATGGATCTTGAATATTTATGCTTGGTTGACCAAAACTCTATTCAAGCGCAGGCGGTTAAGATATACACCGACGGCAGTAAGCTTGAGGGGAAGGTTGGAGCCTCACTTTCCATACGGAAAGGCGAGGCCGAGATTCAAAACCGGACGCTATGTCTGTCCGCGTACTGCACAGTCTACCAGGCCGAACTCCTGGCCATATGTGAGGCAACTAAAATAGTTATCAGGAGGACAGAGGCGAGCTATGGTTTGTACAGTGACTGTAAAGCCGCGCTCGATACTGTTACGAATCATGGCTCGCTCCATCCTCTTGCCGTAGTGGCCAGGGAGAATCTGCAGAGGGCTTCTACCCAGAGCAAAGCGTGTCTTTGTTCTGGGTCAAAGCGCACGCGGGCGTTCCTGGTAATGAGCGTGCTGCTGAATTAGCCAAGCTGGCCGCTCTTAACAGCCGAAGGAAGCCAGATTACGATCAGTGCCCGGTATCGTATGTTAAACGTTTGCTTCGAGATGCCTTAGTTGCGAGATGGAGGCCCGATGTAGCGAGGGTAGCACCGCGTCCGTCACTAAGTTATTTATCCCGAACGCAGCAGAGGCATATCAGTTAATAAGGAAGGTCCAGCCAACGGGGCAGTTAACCTAAATATTCACTGGTCACGGTGGATTCTCCCAATATTTGAACCGTTTCAAGTGTCGGGAGACTCCGTGGTGCAAATGCAATGACACCGTGAAAGAAACGGTTCTTCATTTGCTGACGGAGTGTCTTATACATAGATGCCTGAGGTATGATTTTGAGCAGGAGACAGGCTTAATAATAGATACAGCCGGTCTGCCGGAAATAGTAAAAAATAAAATATTTAGAAGTAAGTTTATAAATTATTGCATAAATATATGTAAGATAGTAAATAATAGAAATAAGGATAAGTAAATGTCACTTTATGCATATGTGCACAATAATATTCTGTGTATTTTGTGAATACCATACAATTAAATAGCATAAGTATAGATATATTATAATGTATAAAAAAAAAAAAATCGGTCTGTTAGAAAAAATGTATATAGTCTATAGAAGTTGTGTGAAAATGTTGTAAATAATAAGATAATTTAAAGCCCAGAATAATTTGTGTCAGGGATAATTGGATACAATAAATAAAAAAAAAAACATACCTAAACTAAGTATTTTACACCTGCACTAGTTGAGGCAAAGGGCATGGATTTACACTTGTATTATATAAAATCAATCCTACTGCGCGAACTTGGCATCAAGATGTAATTGTTAATTTAGATATTCATCTCACGGCCTTCTGCTTATCATAGTATAATTTAGTATTGATAAGAATATCTAATTTTTTTTCGTTACGTAATATATTACGTGCATATAATGTCAAGGATGTTAATCAATAAATGTAAATTCTCTTTAATTTAATTAAATTGATTTAAAAAATACATGTACACTAGTGGTAGATCCCTGTTGCCGGAAACCGACACTGTGGGTACCACTACAGCGCCTATTTTTACCGACAAACTGTAGATAGGAAACATTATTGTGTTTCTGTTTGAACATTTTTCTAGCTAATGTAATTACTGAGCTTTTTTTTTTTTTTTTTTTGATATCGTTGGTGGAAATGCTGTTACCGCATACCCAGCGTCCTTTTCAGGGGGGGGGGACGCCGGGTTATGTGGGGCTCGGGGCCACTGAGATGTTGTGCGTGATCCCCATACCCACTAAAACCACCACCGCTTGTCCCGCCATACGCATACTGGAGACGCCCGGGTTTCAGTCAAGCAACTCTCCGGGCGCCTCCGCGTATAAAACTCCTCCTGGTGGGTGCCCGCGGGGAGCAAAGGCACCCACCTGCCGTCCCGTACCAGCCCCTCGCGGGACCGGCACGTTGGGGCCCCCCCGACCCCACAGACGACCGCGCGCGCCCAAGACGGAGCGCACGCCCGGCCGCCGCCCTCTCATAAAGGAATTGGGCGGCGGCCTCCTCCCCCCAGACTCCCCCCCCCACTTCGACGAGGGAGGGGGGACAAAAACCAAGACTCCCCCGGGGGACGCACCTCCAGGGGAAACACGACAAAAGGCCCAAAGGGCCACGCCTAACGGCCCGAAGGCCCCCTCACACAGTGCCCGGCTAGGGGCCCGTCGCTCACGGCGGGAGGAAGCGGACGGCGTGGTTCTGCCGCCGCGCTCTCCCGCCGGCCCGCCGCCGCCTGCAAGGTGCGGCAGCGGCGTCGGCCTCCCTCGTGCGCTCGGCGGCCTCCTTCCGACGCATCACTGCGCCGCAGAAGGAGGCCACCGCCTTCCAAGACCTCTCGCTGCTCAACATACGATCGATTACAGTCGGCAGCGAGAGGTCACTGCCGACTTGCACAACGAGGGAGTGGCGTTGCGGCCCCCATGCCGAGCACTCCGCCAGAGTGTGGTGCGCCGTGTCAATCGGCGCACCACACTCGACGCATTCTTGCGTCATCTCTCTACGAGCCACCTGGTGCAGGTACTTGCCGAAACATCCATGGCCTGTCAGCACCTGCACCAGGTGGAACATCAAGGCCCCGTACCATCGGCTCATCCACCGGGACAGGTGGGGCCTGATGGCCTCCACCGTGTCCCGGCCGGCGGCAGGGTTACCTAACTCCGTCTCCCACCGCCGGATCAGGGCGTCATGGGCAACGCGCCTGATCCGGCGGACCGTGGCCGGGTCCGGCCGACGCTCTCCGGCATCCCGCAGGAAGAGGTACACTTCCGCGAGCGACTGCGCCTGTAGATGCCAAGGCGCATCGCCCGCGAGAAGCGTACCCGCCGTCCAGGACATCGTACGGTATGCCCGACAGGCTCGGACCGCCAGGATACGTTGGGCCCTCTTCAACACGGGCCCGTTCCTGGCGGTCTCGCACCTATCCACCCATACGGGCGCACCGTACAGTGCCATACTCCACAGGATGGCAGAGTATAGGCGCCGACACAAATGACCCGGCCCCCCGACATTGGGCAGCAATCTGCCCAGCGCAGCGGTGGTGGCGGTGAGCTTCGGGAAAAGCCGTTCGAAGTGCTCCCCGAAGCTCCATCGCCCGTCCAGAGTGAGCCCTAAATACTTGAGGGCCCCCGGACTGGGACCCTCTCGCCCCGAACGGGGATGATCGCGCCCCGGGGTGGACCCCTGCGGGGTCCGTGGAAGAGGAGGGCCTCCGTCTTCGTGACGGAGACCCTCAGACCCAGCTGCTCGATCCGGTCCACCACCAGCGACGTGCTAGTTGCGGCCAGACGAGCAGCCTCGTCATAACTCCTCACCCGGGCCGAGACGAGGGTGTCGTCCGCGTAGCATAGTACCCTATATTGCGTCTTGTCATAGCGTGACGTTTGCACCGTTACTGAATTAATGCGTCTTACAGATGCGGTTGGCTGAGGACTTTTGCAAGATATTGATGTCTGCTGTGATATCTTGTGCGCCTTTCATGATGATGTGCGCCGATGATAGTTGATTGCATGTCTGTCGCAGTTCAGTGATACTACGTCTGCGACGATCTCTGGGTTAAATGTCACTTTTGAAGGTTGCGCCTTGCGTTATAGTTTGACACTTTATCTTATTAGATTTTTCCAAGTCGGGTCCCTTGATGACGGTGCTGCAGACTGTCTGCCCTCCCTATTTTATGAAATTTGCAAATAAAGGCCTCAATAGCTCCCCATCTTTTAAAATATGTGGCGAGTTGCCGGTGGGCGAGACAAACTTGATCAAAACAGTATTTTACTCAACGACAAAGACTCCATGCGTAATGGCTCATAATAAAAATAATATTTATTGGCTATATCCACTACAATGTTTAGAGGAGTTATGCATTTACTTCATGAATGGTGATAGCTTGTGGGATTACAATCTCTCAAGGCTGCGATGTAATCGCTTTGCCATTCTATGAGGTGAGCTATGAGCTCTCGAATGCACTCCGCGGATTGCGATCCGTGCTGACTACGTAGTAGGTGGTGATGTCAATTCCAACACTTTACAATGTGTCTGCAAGTGCACCTAGCTTGTGAAGGTGGTGGCTCGTACAAAGGACTAACCTTTGTGTTTTGTGTCCTGGAAAGTGCGCTGACCATACACTATATATCTGGTTACGGTTGTGTCGTGTGAGATTGCCATGCGCAATTTGATCATAGTTTGTGCTTACGCACTAACAATGAGCCGAGTGCTCTTCTACTGGTTCGTCAGTAAACCTTGCTGTGGACTGCGGTCCGAGGCCAATTAAACTCTCCCTGTTTCGGGGGAGACGCAGTATTTGGTTGGCGCTCACCGCATACGGCGGGGTCTGTTTACTGGAACCGTATGCCATCCCCACATTTTTTTTAAATATGAGGATGCGAACTTAAACACCTGTGTCTTAAGAATTAATAATTATTGTAAACCCGTAACAAGATGTGAAGTCCTTTACAAGCGTGAAGGGATTGTAAATAAGGAAATAAACCACACAAACGGCATCAGACTATCTTAACAAATATTCATCCTTCTATTATATATAAACCTAAAAGAACTAAATATTACTATAAACACAACGTAGAACAAGGTCCTAATTGAGACGATCACAAATTAATATAAATAATTAATGGCCAAAACATAAACATAAATCATACTACAAATAATAGTATGTATCATCCTGGTCACGTAAAATATGATTATCTGAGTAAATAGTAACTATCGTATAAAAAAGATATATTTGGTATTAACAAATCTTTGACCGTATGCAAAAAAAAGAAATTTCTGTACATAATTTCTTAATTCAGGATTTCAAATTTAATACAACTTTGCACTTTATCCCAAATAAAGGGTTGTCAAATATCTCCCTTCCGCTTTTTTGCTCTTTATTCAATGCTTTATAAAAAGTGTTACAGTGATCGGATTTAGTTCAAATATGCGCCGTTTTGTTCGATAATCTGTTTCCATCTAGACGGCAACTTCATAATACCTCCCTCGTAGAAGCCCCCCTCCTTATTTGCGAAGAACTCGGACAGCCACTTTTCACAAGCCTCTTTTGAGTTCAACTTTACACCACCAAGGGCGTTCACCATGGACAGGAACAGGTGGTAATCACTTGGCGCTATGTCCGGGCTATATGGTGGATGCGATAAAACCTCCCATCCGAGCTCCCGTAGCTTCTGACGAGTCATCAACGAAGTGTGTGGTCTGGCGTTGTCCTGGTGGAACACTACACCCTTCCTGTTGGCCAATTCTGGACGCTTCTGGTCGATCGCCTGCTTCAAGCGGTCCAGTTGTTCGCAGTAGATGGTAGAATTAAGCGTCTGGCCATATGGGAGCAGCTCATAGTGGATGATTCCCTTCCAATCCCACCAAACACACAGCAAAACCTTCCTGGCCGTCAATCCCGGCTTGGCCACTGTTTGGGACGATTCACCGGCCTTCGACCACGACCGTTTTCGCTTGATATTGTCGTATGTGATCCATTTTTCGTCGCCAGTCACCATCCGCTTCAAGAATGGGTCGAGTTCGTTCCGTTTCAGCAGCATATCGCAGGCGTTGATTCGGTCCAGAAGGTTTTTTTGCGTCAAATCATGCGGCACCCAAACATCAAGCTTTTTTTTTGTATCCAGCCTTCTGCAGATGGTTTAAAATGGTTTGGTGACTAACTCCCATCTCCTGGGCGATGTAACGAGATGCCACATGCCGGTCTAACTCGATGTAGTCCATGATTTGATCGGTATTTGTCGTCACAGGTCTTTCGCCGGTTGGCTTATCCATGGTGTCGTTTTCACCGGCTCTGAATCGTCGAAACCATTCCTCCGCGGTTCGAAGTGATAGAGTACCATCCCCCAAAACACCATTAATCTCACGGAACGTTTCTCTAGCGGATTTGCCTTTAACGAAGGAAAACTTTAAAATAGCGCGAATTTCGGCGTTAGTGAACTCCATGTTTACACGTCTATAACTGTTGAACGCAAAATCTAAACTAATTATGCATAGCGTCGTTTTGTAGGTTATGTCAAGACCTTTCAAATTATGTATAGTATTGCCAGATACGAGCTCTGTAGCGCTTTGTACATATCCGCGAAATTCAAAAGACAAAAAGGCGGAAGGGAGATATTTGACAACCTAATATAGTTTTAAAAATATTTAAAACTTATTATATTTAAGAAAAAGGGATAAAGGTTACAATAGGGTTTACAAAAACTGATCAAAATATCGGAGAAAGATTACCGCCTTGCGAAACGCAAAAGTCGAAATCAACCCAACGCTAGATTTTTTTTCCGCGATGAACATTTTCTTGGCGCTCATGAAATATTGCAAAGTAAATAACTAAAACTATTATAATTGAATACATACTACATTTTTATGTGTTTATACCTATTTTTATATTGACCAGGCGCATTATTTCAAATAATAGCAATCTCAGATATTTGTTACTCCAGTTACAAACACCTTAATTTTTAAGTGTAGGTTAGCTTAGACAAGGTAAACATATTTACACATTTCTTAGATTATAGATTTGAACCTAATTTATTACACACCGATAAATAACCCGTTTTCATTACAAATATATGATGATATTGTTTATTTGCCAAATTTAAATCATTAGATCCGTTAATTCTCAATGGTTGGCAACGGTTGTCAATTTATTCGACAAAACCAATTGAGCGCGCAGCGCCTAAGTAAAAACTCTAGCAAAATAGTGCTAGTAATTTTTTACACAGATGTAGGCATTAAAATATACATGAAAAATAACAAACATTTCAGTAAGATGTTTATAAATGAAGAAATTGTAAATAAATAAGTTAACTTAATTCATAAATTAGTCTTTTAGGTCATTGGTCCAATGATATCCAACTAAGTTATATATAGAAATCACCAGAAGAAATAAATATGTAATTTGCTTTATGTTATTCGGTAAATTGTCGCTACAAAGGAAACAATAAATCAGTAAAAAATCTGCATACTCATGTCAGTTATTTTATTATCCTCTCTCTATGACGGGATCTTCTTCAATTCAGTGTATATTTTAAAAATCAAGACCAACTATTTACTATTATAAATAAATACAGTATAGCACCTCTTTACTACACTATGTTCGCTACAGTCTCATAAAAAACACACTTTTATGCATTTATTTGAATTATATTTCAGTAAACGTTTTTAAAAAGGAAAGAAAGGAAGCTACGGTAAACGATAACAGAAAATAAAAAATAATACTAGCACAGAATTGATGAACAGGTGCAAACATAATGTTTTTCCCACACTAGAGATTGAACCTCGAAGGAAGATATTCGAAAATTCCTCTTTTTCATCAGGTGAAAAGATGCACAAAAAAATTTTATTGAAATAGAATCCAACAGTTTCAAAATTTCCTAATTTTATTTCTCTATATCAATATGAACAATTTTTAGGTGCATATATATATTTAAATAAAACTACACAGTATATCGTGATTCGGTTGTTATTTCAAATATATAATAAAAACAGCGATAAAAAAAATTTACGCTAATAGGAATATTGATTTTTTTCCTAATTAAAAAAAAACTAATATTAGCATTGAAAAAACCTACATGTCCTTAGTTAATAAATAAAAATCGTTACAATGAATAAATGTCCAACCTTGCCCGTAATGACGAGAACACATGAATGCCCGTGTAAGTATAACTGACACATTTGTTATTTGTTCAACCCAGTAAATGTTGTACAAGTTAATAGATATTTTATTCATTTATTTTTTACTACTACGTTATATGTTACGAGTTTCATTATATTACACATACCAATGTTTGAGAACGACAAATCTTACCTTGAAAATTCTCAATAAATTTCAACAAGTCTATTGATCAATCAATCATTCAACCTATGTATTTATTTTATTACTTTTTCTCCGTATTCACTTTATATTTCTCCGCCATTCTTATTTTTATCTATCTCATAAATAAGGTTACTGAAAGCTGTAAAAAAATCTTGACAATAATCACTCACCATTATCTTTCGTTTAAGGCATATAGATGACTGAACATACCACTCCTGTAACTCCCTTTAGGGAAGGAATTTTGTGAAATGTGTTTTAGCTTACCTATACTCGATAAAAGGAATATTCCTACTAAATGCATGCCTCGAAACCTTATGGTTTGAGAGATGATGTAATGAGTCTCTATGTAGGTGGAAATCTTTTATGTATATATGCAAAAACTTAAACTGCAAACCGTATTGAAATTACTTTGTAAGTTTGCAAATTAAAATATTGTGCATGCAACTAATTTATGAAAACAGTCTATTTTTGGGTTTAATTTTTAACTAATTGCAAACGATTGTCTCGTTAAAATAACTAAGAAATAAGCGAAACATTAACTGTTTCAAATTATTTCTTTAGTATCGTGTAAACGTTCACATATATTATACATAACGGCGCAAGTAGAAATTTATTTATTTTATATTATAAACAGACACATAAATTTTAAATATTTTAAGATTAATATCTTCAAAAGTTTTAATAAATAATGACTGAAAAATTAATGAAATAATTTACTTGTTTATTCTAAGATTATGGCTGCGTATTAACAAACAGTTTAATTTTTATAATAGGTATTTACCTATGAAATTGCCGTTATGCAGTTCTAGCCATTTCAAATCAAAATAATTTTTGTTTGGCAAAGAATTCTAATTTCAAATTAATTTTATTTTTAAAATATAGAATTCCTATTTCAAAAGTAGTCATTTGTTTATTGATTAGTGCTACATTTTCATCGAATTTCAATCTTTTTCGTGATCATAAATACGTTCAAAATTCGAGTAATTATAGAATACGAGCAACGCAGCATAAGCGGCACGCAACATTAACGAAGTTTACGGAGCTAGCACTACAAACCAATGCACCACCTGTTGTTGATTTGCTCGCTTCCGTTCTGGAAATTTCGACCTGAAACATGAACCTCGCGGTCGTCCGAAGACTTTGGTCGACAATGACGAATTAAAGGCGATTGTGGAAGCTGATGATACACAATCTACGGCTGAATGAGCAGCAGCTTTCGACGTTAGCGTCAAAACAATATTGGTCCATTTGCGTCAAATTGACAAGGTAAAAAAGCTTGACAAATGGGTTTGGATCTGGGGAATTGGGTTTGGATCCTGGTTCAGTACCTAAATAATAACCCTAAACGAAAATTTACTCCTACAAAAGTGTTGGTTACTGTTTGGTGGCCTAGCGCCGGTGCGATTCATCACAGCTTCTTACCAAACATGGTGAGCATTACTGCAGATGTGTACTGTGAAGAACTGAATACAATGATGGAGAAACTGGCACATCTCCAACCAGCATTAGACAATCGCTCGTCTCCGCTGCTCCTGCACGACAACGCGCGACCCCATACTGCACAGCAGACGATCTCCAAGTTGCAAGAACTGGGGTTAGAAGCTCTTTGTCATCCATCCTACTCACCAGACCTTGCCCCTACAGACTACTACTTTTTCCAGAATTTGGATAACTTCTTGGCGGAAAAAAATTTCAATACCCGAGAGGCAGTACAAAATGCCTTTTAAGGATTTCTTGCGTTCCGTCCAGCTGATTTCTTTAAGAAGGGCACTAAACTGCCATTGCGTTGCCAAAGTTGCATTGATTGCATCGATTAATACAAATAAAAAATACATGAAAAAAATTCGTTTAAATTTTTTCATACAAAACGGCAATAGTTATACAGATACAGATATTTGACATATATCTAACATATATATATATTTTCATGTATATTACTATTTCATAAAACATAAAATTAAATACGTTTAATTGAAACTGAAACACATCTTTTCAAAGGATGGTATTAGGTTGGGGAAAAAGAAATCCATTATTTTTTCGGTAGATGGCTGTAGTGATAAATTTCTCGTAAAGTATCGATCGAACAGTTTCAGATTTATGCTCGTTGGAAAGGTGACATTTCGCAGTAAAAAAATTCTTTTGCTGTTTTTTGTTTGGTGCATTCAATTGTGAGTTACAGGGTGTTAAAAATGGAAGTGAATAAAGAGAAAATTCGGTACATTTTACAGTTTTTCTTTGACAAAGGCGAAAATGCAAGCCAGGCGGCTAAAATTGTGAATGGTGTTTATGAACCCGACACTGTAACAGCCAATTACGTGCAATTTTGATTTCGTAGATTCCGTTCAGGAATTTTTGATGTTAAAGATGCACCTCGCACAGGTAGTCCGGTCGCCGAAAATGTCGATAAAATCGGAGAAATGATCGAAGTTGACCGGCATGTTAGCAGTCGTAACATCGCCCAGGAGCTAAAAATGGAACACAAAACAGTTTTAAACCATTTACACAAAGCTGGATTCAAAAAGAAGCTCGATGTTTGGGTGCCACACCAATTAACAGAAAAAAACATGATGGATCGAATTTCCATCTGCGAAGTCTTGGCCAAACGGAATGACATAGACCCATTTCTTAAACGGATGGTGACTGGAGATGAGAAATGGATCACATACGATAACCCTGTGCGAAAACGATCATGGTCAAAGAGCGGTGAAGCACCTCAAACGGTGGCCAAACCAGGACTAACGGCCAGGAAGGTTCTGCTGTGCATCTGGTGGGACTGGAAGGGGATTATTTATTCAGTCAACAACTGGACCGTTTGAAGATAGCAATTGACCAGAAACGGCCAGAATTGGCCAATAGGAGAGGTGTCGTGTTCCACCAGGACAATGCTAAGCCACACACGTCTACAGTGACTCGCCAGACACTCCAGGAGCTTGGTTGAGAAGTTTTAATGCATCCGCCATACAGTCCGGACTTGGCACCAAGTGATTACCATCTTTTTCTTGCATTACAAAATTTCTTTAGTGATAAAAAATTGGCATCTAGGGAAGATTGTGAAAATCGGCTACTAGAGTTTTTTGCAAATAGAGAGCAGGACTTCTACGAGAGAGGCATTATGAAGTTACCTTTAAAATGGCAACAAATCATAGAACAAAACGGTGCATATTTGACCCAAATCGGACAATCCGAAGCATGTTAAATAAAGTTCTGAAGTTTCTATAAAAATAATGGATTTCTTTTTCCCCAACCTATTATATGTACGGAAACTATTCCTATTTCCATAACCATAAAGTTGTTTAAATAATATCTTTTCATTTAATTTTAAAATGCACTGATCAGGTGTTGGTACAGCTAACCACGGTTATTGCGGGAGTACTATCAGCATTCTTCAAACAAACAAGAGGTTAACTTGACTGTCACACCTTACCACATTGGGTATATGAATCGAAGAAAGACGGAAGTATATTATTATACCTTTTACCATAACAAAATCACAGCCATCTTTTTGAAATGTAATATATTAGGTTTCCTACAGTAGTAAGTTTGTGCTCTTGAAACATGATGCGTTTTTACAGAGTAAATTAATTCTTCTGTCTATAAAAAATACATAGATCTATCTAAATATCCAGAGATTCGTGAACTCATCACGAGATATCCAAAACTATTGGACGTAAACTCGAAATTTAGTAGAGATACTGTTTGTGCTTTTTTGAGGACAGCAAAGAATGGATTTTACAAAATTCTTTCCCCAAAGGGAATTGCGGTAGTATTGGGTTTATAAAAGGGGGCCCTGGGATCGACGAGTTGCCGCCGAACGGGATTATTTCTGACAAATTTCAAATCTAACTCAATATTATGGCTAGAAAAACAGAGTAACGCTAGTATTACATATATGAAAAGATTTCACTTTTGAATAATATTTACCGTAACATATGTGACTAATTATATTTTCTTCATATTTTGCTTTTATATCAATGTACTTACTACACTTTCTTGTTGGTTGAATAGAAAAAAAAATTAAAGTTATAAAAAATTAAAATTAACTTGTTGTCTTCACACGAGAACAGTATAAAAACACTCATGAAATGAGAACAACGTTCATTTGTAAAGGTTTAATTAACGTTGACGGGTTTGAAAATGAGTTACAAACATTTATTAAGTTTCTCAAGAACCTTAACTAACTGGTAAGTCATAGACACTTCCACACCTTTTTTAAGTATAATATTTTCAATTTGATACATTGTAGCAATTAATAATACATATGTAACAAATATATGATTACTAATTCGTTTTATATTAATTTTTCACTTACCGTGAATCATTAGGCCGACAAATCTGAGACCGACGGCCATTTCCACAAAATTTTGCAAAGACTACAATGAATTTTTTCCGAACATTGTGGAAAAAACAATAATGAACTACAACGGTCTGGAACAACCGGCTTTGAAAAATTATTGCAAAAGGGTAATGTAGTTATCATTCACAGCTATTACACGAATCTATTATTTAATTTCCACGTTAAATTTGTATCATGTACCATGTTAAATGTAGCTCGCTGGCCTAATAGTTAGAGCGTGCGGCTTTCATTCCGAAGGACGCAGGTTCGAATCTCGGCATGTACAGATGACTTAATATTTAAGTTATGTACATTTGTGATCTTTAGTTACAACAGCGAGATACAAATGGTGAAGGAAAACATCGGAGAAACCCGCACTCTGAAATCATCTTTGTGTGTGTGTTGGCCCCAATAAAAAGTGGCAACAGGCTCGTCCTCTGTTACATGGGAACTAATCTGACCACATCTGGTGAAAATTGGGTGTTTATTCACCTCTACCTACCCCTACTGGGAAAAAGGCGTGTCAATATAAAAAAAGTAAATTTGTTTGTATAAAAAACTTATCTCACAAAATATTTAATAAAAAAATGTTGATACTTTTTTTTTGTTTAGGGTCTTTGCTCCCACACGGCAAATCAATACCATCATACCTTTGACACTTTAAAACTAAAAATTACTGTTATACAAATGATGCATTAACGTCATGCAAATTCGCCGAAGACATGAGGTCTATGGCAAATTTATATGTTGGATCCGATAATGCGTTTTGAATCACAATAATATCCAAAAAGAAATCTCTCTTTAATTTGTACCGCATTCATTCCACCAGTACTATTTAGAGGAGGAGATATTATAAATTGACTTAATAACAAACGATGGAAGAATAAACCTAATTGTACAAATGCAATTTAATAATCCAATATACCGCAGTGTCTCAAGACAAAAGTCTTTGACCAGTGTGTGTTGCCAGCGACGACATACGGAGCAGAGACGTGGCCGCTTACTGTGGGCCTTGTCCGCAAGCTTAAGATTGCCGAGAGGGCGATGGAGCGAGCTATGCTCGGAGTTTCCCTGCGAGATCGAATCAGAAATGAGGAGATCCGCAGGAGAACCAAGGTCACCGACATAGCTCGAAGGGTCGCCGTCGCAAAGTGGCAATGGGCTGGGCACATAGCTCGCAGAACCGACGGCCGTTGGGGCAGAAAGGTTCTCGAGTGGCGGCCACGTACCGGAAGACGTAGCGTGGGCAGACCCCCCACAAGGTGGACCGACGACCTGGTCAAGGTCGCTGGCAACCATTGGATGCGGGTGGCCCAGGACCGGTCTAAGTGGAAATCTTTGGAGGAGGCCTTTGTCCAGCAGTGGACGTCTTCCGGCTGATTGGATTGGATTGAATTTAATAATACATTTTATGTTTGGTTCTTTCCACATTTTCTACAAGCATTCGTTACTTTTTAACATATTACGGTTAACTGTCAAATGCGGAGAAAGGACTAAAGACAGTCGAAACTTGACAATATCGTCATTAGATTATTAAATAATACAGTGATCTTATCAATCAAATACCCAGGATAATTCTTATCATATGCTTTTAAAATGATAAAATATCTTAATATTACTAGACTGGAGAGCCGGTTAGCACCACTGTCTTGGTATCCCATTACTATTAAATCAAATCAAATACCATAGTTTATACAAAAACACTTGGACACATTAGCTCACTTCATGCAGATCGGGTTGAAACCAATAAATTTACTAAAGGTGCTATACTCCGCCACAATTGTGATATTTATCACTTCTGTCATCCCGTAACAAATGATACAGTAAAACTTAGGCGTAATAAATAATTATATAAATGATTTTAGATTTTAGAATATTTCACTCTCTGCAAATTGCCTGCACAAGGCGAGTTCCTCGTTTACGCGTATGAACTCTTAGAGGAACCAAGAAACTTGACTGATGAGAAATTGCATCAAATTTATACTTTGGCGTGCGCTTCAGAAGCGGTATGTACTTTTTATTCTAAAATTTAACTTAATGAATAATAATCATAAGATAATAAAATAAAGTATAAGTGTTAGTTTGCGATGACGTCATAACAGATTTTTGTTCAATTAATATATTATTTACATGGTAAATAACATAACTAATTTAGTAAAATGTCTGTTCGTTGCAGACAATTTTTATAAAACGGCTAAGCTGATCTTGGCAAGATCTACACTGAGATATCTAATGTGAAAAGGTGACTCTGTAATGTATGAACATAAAACATCCGTCTTTTCAATGGTTATTTTTTTTTAGATTCAAGGTGGTTGGGCAATCCAGGATGACAAGTTTGATAATTGCAAAACACGCGCTGGCAAAGTAGCATGGCATTTATTGCCAGACACTAGTAATATGTTTGCAAATGACTCTATATTGGTACGAAGTTTTATTAACGAAATGATTCGACAAAACGTAGACACGTCTGTTTACCCACAAATTATGGATGTAGTGAACGAGGTCAGGCAATTGAAGGCAATTAAATTTTATATAATACATATATGCCAACAACACTAGAAATAAATAGCATAATTTGTTTACAGATGCATGTGGAAACCGAAATGGGGCAATTTTATGATAATATGCTTCCTCTTTCTAAAGACATTAACAAATACACAATGAAGAATTATGAACATATTTGTCTTCTGAAAGCGTCCTGTTATGCTTTTAATATACCTATGCAGTTAGCCCTTGTTCTCAGTAATAAAGCATCAGATGAAAGTTTTCGCGTGGTAAAACATTTGTGCAGTGATTTAGGTATATTTCTACAAATAAATGTAAGTAACTTTGTTATAAAAATCACGGTTAATATTTTTTATTTAACGAAGAACGATAAGACGGACTATACGTTCATATAACAACAAGTGATAGTATATAACAGTTGATACACTCGTATAGTCTAGTTTTCTCAGCAATATTGCTTGGTACAGTCCTCTTAAAACCCAAATGGTGTATGTGCACAGTGGCACGTACACCACTTCTGTGTTAAATACACAGAAATGGCGGTAGATTTAGGCGTTGCAATGATATCTACCTTTTTTTTTACGTGGGGGAATACCTTCGCGTACATGCCCTCGCGAGGGCAAAGCCAAGTAATGTCGGATTTGCATCGACTAAAACCTCTGCAATGTTCCACCGTCTCCGCGACCCTCCCAGCGCCGGCTGCACCTCGCAATTCAATCTCGAGGGCAGAGACCACCCTTCCCACCTCTATATGGACGCGCTGGAGGGCATAGCGCGCCCCTTTCTAAACCTCGTATCGTCTCCTGGCCAATGAATTCACCTGAATTTGTCACCCATAGTCCATGGAAGTCAAGAGAGAAAACTCTCACGCCTCCCAGGGGCCCTTTTGGTCTTGGATCCGGCATTAACCGTTATACGGCTGCGGAGGAAAGGGCAGGCAGTATAACGAAATACCGACTCTCCTCCCCCGCGACTCCACCACGGCTGAGAAGGGCAATATAAGTCTGCCCTCGCAGCTCATCGAGGTGAGCTCACGGAGCTCAGCTGGAGCAACAACCTCCGACCAACCGTGTAGGTTCTTCTTAACTTCACCGTAGGTGACGAAACCTCGGTTACTGAGCCCCACCGTCACAACGAGACGGGAACCTGGTGAAATGAAGATATCTTTCTAGGTTGTTTCTAGCAACAGAAATTTACTACCAGTAAAACAACTAATAAGGGAACTAAGGGAACTTTTGCAGACCATCAAGATGAGAAAAGTATCGTATCTCGGCCACGTGCTCAGGCATGACAGATATGATCTCCTCCAACTCATCTTGATGGGAAAAGTTGCCAGTAAAAGGAGTGTTGGTCGTAGAAAGAAATCATGGTTACGCAACATCCGAGAGTGGACGGGAACTGCGAGTGCCGCCCAACTATTTCGCCTCGCAAGAGACAGAGTTAAATTTGGAGAACTGACCGCCAACCTTCGCTAGTCGGAGAGGCACCTTAAGAAGAAGAAGAAAACAACTAATAATAACAACTCTAGCTATTTTTTAAACACTTCAATTTAAAATTTTCTTCATTGCTTATTAACTAATATATAATAAGCGGTTCTAACTTCGACGCGTGTATATATTTTTTTCTTAATATAATGTGTGATTCTATTTTTCGTTACAAAGAGCACACCATAAACTCAGTAGGATGTATTAAAATAAAATTAAACCAAAAGTTAAGTATATAGAGAATATTTACAGTTACCAGCATCTTTCAAAAAAAATTTTTTATTGTTATAAGTATCAGTCATAGATAGAATAGTAGATATCATTATTATAATAAATTTTTACTAAAGAATATTTCCTTATATTATAAATTCGCCTGAAGATTTCTTTATTTTTACAGAATGATTTCGCAGAGTATCGTGAATTTGACGAATCTGTGCCTTATATATTTAGTAGTGACTTCGAATGCGGGACTTGTACTTGGACATGTGTAAAAGCCTTAGAGAATTTTGATGCGGAACAGAAGAAAATATTTAAAGAATGCTACGGTAGCTCGGACCCGGAGAAAATAAAGCGCGTAATAAAGCTCTATGATGCTGTCGACATGAAGAAATTGTACGTAGAGGAAGAGGCTAAACGTTACGATACATATTTACAAAAAGTTCGAAATCTGCCTGCAAATTCAGTACCATCCCGTGAGGTCTTCATGAAGATCCTTGATTTCTTTCAAGGCTATATGTCCAATACAACGAAGTTCTACTACGAGAATAACTAGAAAAATAACAACATTATCAATTTAAATAAATATTAAAACCATGTCTTATTGTAAATTTTGTTTTAATAGAAGTAACGTAATAACTTGTACGATTAGTCTCAAACCCAGCAATTCTATGTAGGCAGTTGGCGTATCGTTTACTCATGTGATCTAGGTACAATAGATAAATATTTCAATTAGCTCAAGCGTTCGTCGTCAGCCGACAAGCGTCCGCAGACCTACGCGTCATCCAAATATTTTGTACGCCGATCAGTCTTGCGAACGTTACTCTTTAAAACTAAAACATTAAAATATATTAATAGGATAATTAAACTCAGTGAAAAAATAATGTTCTATAAGCGTTTTTCATTTTGCGGGCGAACAAACCTGGAAATATGCGAGGAAAGATATTAAATTTTTGAGTAATAACACTATAACTTTCAATAGCAGTTAGGCGTTTATGATATTTCCTGTTTTATTAATATCTTCTTTTGTTGTTACTTCTTCGCTACAAAAATATTATTATTGTATATACTGGATATAGTATAGTTATTAACCCAGTATATAACTAAAACTCGTCAAAAAAGAAATCGTGTCTTAATTTGTCCCAAAAGTGAATTCTTTTTAATTCGGGCAAGGTAGTCATTTTTAACGTCTTGCCTAAACTCAAAACTTCTAAAGTCGAGTTATTACACAAGGATTTCCAAACCAAGTTTCCCAAGATACTATCACTAATTTCTGGAGTCGGATTTCTGAAATTAAATACAAATAATATTAGCGAAATTATTTCCCCTGGTTTTTTTTATTCGATCAAGTGTCGAGACGAACAAAATCGGCTGGTAAATGATCTGCCTGTTCGTAACAATATAATGATAGAAAACACTTAGGCCCGTCGTTTTAAGATATAAGATGTTTAGTCGCGTTAACGCAATAATATCTCTAGCTAGAGTACCCTTCAAATTTGAACATTTGCACACAATAATGTTTTCGCTTGACATAGATGAAATAGGCTCTGCTGTAATACCTGCCCATGAGTCTTCAGTAACAGAACCTACCACCGTTACTTAAAAACAAGGATGAGCAATGATTATTTTACAATTTATACATTTAATTATAAGAGATAGAAGTACTGTAAGTGTTTATACATGTTAATACATTTTGTAAAATACCTTTCTATATAATCCTATTTATGTATATCAAATAAAGTTGTTCTCTTACCCGTGTTTAATAAAATTGGCCCAAAGTTTCGCCATTTTTTTAATGAAACGCTTTTCTTCTAGAGCTTTGGGATCACTATAATTATCACCAAAAGATTTACATTTGAATTGGTAGCAAATTTCATCGCCCCATGTAGCACCAGTCCAATTTAGTTTTGATAATGTCTTCCACATAATGTTAAAGTGGCCATTGTATAAAAATCTGTACATATAAATTTTTCTACATGATCCATCGCAGTGTAATCTTGCTTGCCTGATCAGTGGATAAATAATTTGGTCTGAATGATACTTGATGTAACGTCTCAAGCTCCGCTCTGTTATTGTGCCATTAATGAAATAAAAATTCATTATCTGCCTTCGTATCGTTTTGTATTGTTTTGAATTAAATGCATCGGCTCTTCCATAAAATGGCAAAAGGTATTGGAAATTATAGTTTAAATAATTTAAAAGTTTTCTATTTCTTATAAAACCCTCTAACTTGAATAGCGCGTGTAGATTAGTATATCCAAACATTACATCCACATTGTAATTTGCTAGTTTTCTTTCATACACTTGCAAAGGATGAGTATTAATAAAAGAACCTTTTTTGATAATTTCAACACAGCATCCGAAGGCATTTGCTAATCTTTGGTTATCTCTAATTTCGGTACTATCAAAAATGTTGCCAGATATTGAAATGAGGTTTTTTACAGGCAATCTTTTCAAATGCTCACGAAAATGTTCGTTAAACTTTTTAATGGATCCGTTCAATCGTTTCTTTAATTTACTTAAGACTTCTAAAGTATATTCTCTATAATTAATTGTTGAAAGAGCACTTCCACTTTGAATAATCACTCTAGAATGTAAATCGTCTGCCTCACTGGATACCAATAACGATGCTGTAATATCAGCACCAATCCCTGACCCTATTACAGTAATTTTATTCAAATCTCCATTAAATAAATGTATGTTGCGTCGTATCCACCTAAGCGCCATCAATACATCTTTAGCTCCCATATTACCTTTAGCGAAATCATCTTCTGTGTTCAAAAATCCAAATATCGATGTACGAAATATAACTGTTACTACTAAAATGCCCTCATCGATTAAAAAATCAGGCTCATGATCATTTGAGTTTTCGTAAACCCAAACCGCTACTGAAAAACTGCTTTCTTCACTTTTTGTTAGAGGCATGTACACTGAGAGTCGTAAACAATTTTCTGTTTCACCTACTTCGGAAGTAACATTAAATTGTTGTCGGAAGTCGTAAATAACTGAGGGCGATAAGATTTCAAGTCCGTTAGGTGGCTAAAAATTAAAAGTATAATTTTGTTTAATAACGACGAGTTTTTTTGTTACCTACTTTTGTTCCATTCGGACTAATTTAATTATGTACTTGTCAAAAGAATTATTAGAGCCATTTTTTACGATTCTCCACTCTCATTTAAGTATCAATATAAATTATTGTTTTTATACATTGATCATGGATCATAGGATCATTTATGTTTTTTTTTTTTGGTTCGTTGAGACAACGAAAAGAATCTTTTCCCGTAGCTAAATCATGTGCCCGTCTATAACAATGTGGTATTAATTGGGAGTGGTAAACACTGAAAAATGATTTACTTGTCGAGATAAAGATATTATCTCTCCTTACTCCAGTAATTCCACTAACTAAAGTAATGTTCAAACGAGAACACAGTAATGTATACATACAATGATTTGATGGCAGAAATGGGCCCTACCTCCAGTAATCACATGATGGACTCTATTGATTACTTTGCTGGTCGTAGCTTAAATTTTGACAGAAATATTCCCGCCGGGCGGAACCCACCGCCACCTGTACCCTATCCCGTTATTAACATCCCCGCAACTCACTTTGGGGTTTTTATTATAAAATTCATTTTTAGCTGACCGCCAAATGGTAGAAGCAATATTTCTACCAAATTTTGAAGCTTTACATCTAATAGTTTCGGAGACATAGTTGGGAGTCAATTGTCAATCTCTTATTTTCTTATTACTACTTTCACTAGTTTTCTTATTATTTTCCAACACATTTATAAAAAAATTAACTAACTTTTTTTATAAAACTGTAGTAGTAACTACTATGATACAATTTTTTTTATTACTATATTCGAAATCAAGAGTACCAAGGATACGAGCCTACAAATGTATGTACATGTGCGATTGTTCACTTATACGTTAATGTGTTTTTGTCTTGTATGATGAAACCATATCGTGATTTGTTTCATTGGAAGAAGTCATTCCGTACGTTAAAAATACCTTAAACCGTAACTCTCCCAGCGGTGGTTCAGCATAAGCAATTCCGAAAAAAGCTGCATAGGGGACCTTTTCATAAATAGTGAATAATTTTCTTCCAAGAATAGTACTGCCATTTGTTTTTAATTTCACAGTATTCATATATAGTACACCTTTCGTATTAATAGTAAACCAAGAAAACACCAAAAACCAACTAAATAACCTTCCTTTGAGTTCCATTTCAAACCCAATGTAATAGTAATGAGTAGTTTCGTTACGTGTCCAATCAATTCTTCATGCACTATGTTACTCGTATAAACTACATAAAACCGTAACTTGTTATGAAAATACAACTACAATGTTAATAATCGGAAAACAGTATAAATTATTTTACAATTACAATATTATCGTACTAAAGTGTGGAATTTTTGTTAATCTTTCTTTGCATTTATGTAATACAAAATCGGATTCAAATAGAACAACTAAAGAAGGCTGCACTGGTGCGACCTTCGAAAGTTTTTCCCAGCAGTGGGGTCTAACTGTTGGTTATGTTGATCATTAATCAATGCAATGTAACGTTAATGAATAATGCAAATATGTTCTTCAAACTATTATTTTCATACCGTAATTATTCTTTAAAGTCATTTGCTTACGATACACACGCCAGAACATATATCAATACCTCTGGGCCAATAAGCGTCATAATCAAAAACCTTTTTTTAGTACAGCGAAATTAATAGTTTCTTAACATTTTCGAATTACTTCAAATTCTATTGGACTCATACCTTATTTGCTAAGTCAAAGTATTTCTTTGTTTTATACGACTCAAAAAAAGCAGAAAAGTCTCATAAGCGACACTAAAAAGTGTTCACCAATTTATAGAAATTTCAAAATTTTAAACATTCTTATCGATAGAGCTTGAAAAGCTTAGTAAAGCTGCATTTAAAATTACGCCGTTTGAGCTCAAAAATATTGATTAGTACATGTACACACAAATGCACATTGGTACGACAAACTCATAGCCATATGTATCGGTACATATTTTCTCGTATTTTAAAAATTACAATAAATCGTTATGTGCCCCTTTTTGCATCATATATATATTTGACCTTGTCTTCTCTGTTGAAAAAGCCGTGACGTAGAACTATGGCGTTCAAAAACAATTTCATTATAATCTGTTTTTGTAGTAATTAAACCACAATGTATACTATGATAATTCTGTGAAGCGATATAATTAACTCCTTTGTTCAACACGATCAACACCAGCGTACATAGTCACATGAAAAAAAACGGGTAAACTATATTACTAAATATTTTAATTTTGTTTATGTAAAATATATAAAAAAAATAATGGTAATCCCGGATCATAATACTTATGTACGTATGTACACGTGTGATTTGTGCATGTATACATACATATATACACACCCGAGGCGTGCCGATATGGAGGCCAATAAACACTGTATAAGCCGGAATAAATCCTGCCCGAAATCTCTGTGCACGTCCGTACATATACAAGAAAATTATACATCTTGGAAACTAGGAAATCAAGCTTTATAAAGAAAACAGTGTTTAATAGACAATGTAATACCTCTTAAATGAAAATAATAAAATTTATGTCACTACATTTTATTTACTTAAAATTAAATCAAGAAAAAAAGTTACGGATCTTGCTTTAAAACCAAGATAGGAAACATGACTTTTTTGTACAAAAATATGATTTTCTTATATTTAATACTTTGTGTTTCCGCTTCCATTACTGCGTTTTCGCGGTTTGGCACGGTTTAGCTGTACACCAAGTATCTTGTACGATTTTGGAAAAAAAATCCTCCCATTCCTCTGTGAGAGCAATTATGAGCTCACGAAGCGATATTGGTGGAGGGTTTCGTTGTTTTACCCATCTCCCTAGCTCGTCCCATCCCCATGCATGCTCGATTGGGTTGATATCCAGGCTGCGTGCTGGCCACTCCATACGAGTAATGTTCATCTCTTGCAGGTAGTCTTTCACAATGAAATCTGTACGAGGTCGGCATTGTCATGTATAAAAATAGCATCCTCACCCAAATTGACTATAAATGGCCCAACGTAATTACTAAGGATTTCTTCCACATATCCTACGTTAGTTAGAGCCTTTTTCTATGAACACTAGTTCTGTGCGACTCTCAGATGAAATTCCGGCCCACACAAGTACAGACCCACCACCGTAGGGTACTTTTTTTCTATGCATGCTTGCTTGAATCTTTTCCCTGGTCTTCTATACACTCCGTGTTTTTCATCGTGCTTGTAGAGCATTTATTTTGATTCGTCGGAGAACATAACTTTCGACCAATCTTCAATAGTCCAATTTAAATAGTTCTGGGCATATCTTAGTCTTCAAATACAATCACCACGCTCCAATTTAGGGTCATTTGCAGATTTGTGGTTTCAAGTTGCCTTTAGCAAGCCCTCGCCTTGTTATATTCATGGGCTTGAGTTACTTCCTTCTAGGCGTCGAAAATGATTTGTAAATTCAATTCCAGTGAGAAAGCGATTACGAAGAATAGTGTTCACCAAGTATCGATCTTCTCAAGCAGTGGTACACCTAGTTCTGTCTGTTCCTGGTTAGAGCCAGTATCCTCGTAACGTCGGAGAACTCTTTGTACTGTTAACAGCAATACACCGATAGTCCTGGCTGTGTCGCGCTGACTCCGGCCAGTTTCTAGCATTGTGAGGGTTCTGGTGTATTCTTCAGTTATAAGCAACATGATTAACATAAAAATTTACACTATCAATATGTATTGATATGATTTTGTAGTTCCATCTTTGAAAGTCTCCCTTTTTCAAATTAGATTTTTTATGACATAACCTTGCAGTAACTAAGAATTTGTAATGCCTTAATTTAAGAATTATTTAATTTTCTACTGAACGCAATTTATTTCATTAAGCTAGCATTCTTAGTTTCCGAGATTTACAGGTATTAAGTGACTGGGATTCATTGCTCTGGTTCATATATATTATATATAGCTATGTATATATACTTGCTGTTTTGCTGGTGGTAATATAGAATTATACTCGAAATTTGTCTGAAATACTTTTTAAGAGCAACCGCATCGGTTACAAGTGAACAAATAAAACGAAATGAGAATGTTTACGGAAGATAATTAGAAATAAAATGATGATCTATGAGGCTCAAAAAATACATAGGTTATAACCATCTAGTAATTATTCCGCGTTTTTAGTTTTCACGTGATTGGCAAAAACCAAAACCCATTTTCAATATATATACCTATATGTATGTGTATAGATTTCCGCTTTACACATTTCAAACTTGTACACCAATGCGTCCTCCAGTTCTACTAACATATTTATTGTTTTTAGCGTGTATATATTTTCCGGATATACATCAACAAGGTATTCCGTTATCACAACATAGGCTTCCCACCTTAATAATATAAAAACATAAATGTTTTATTTTCTTTGCTTTATATAATATTTCCCGGTACCACCGCGCGTCCGCTCGCCGCGAAATGTTTATCTCCCCTCGTGCGTTGCAGCAACGTTACTAAGAAATGCGCACGATCAGTGATTCCAATGAGACTACCTTGCCCGCCCACTATTTTTTATCTTTCGAAATAAACGTATTTAGAAACATAAATCTACCGCCAGATCCCGTGTACATTTATGAATAATTTCCATACTTTACCTAATGCTTCACAAATGTTACAATTAATTGTAAATTTACAAATTATTTAGTCAATACAACAAACGAAAATAAAGAACACAAAGAAAAAATCTGGTTGTATTGGTGATAGGTCTCTATTGCCATAGTCCATGTAAGTAAGCATCACCGCAGCGCCTATTTCTGCCGCTAAACCATAATGTGTAAACATAACTGAGATCCGTTTGAAGGGCGTTGTAGCTGGCGAAATTACAGAGGTAACGAGACTAAACAACATATGTACCAGGGCGACGAGCGCAATGGGGATCTAGCATCACGCTTTGAGCAGGCGTATCAGTTATGATCGGGAGAACGTCTCGTTCGTCTCGTCATTTCGGAAAAAAAAAAACATAGTGGTGAGCGATCTTCGACCATATACATGGCAAACAGGAACAGATTTCCAGCTGGATAGAATTTCTTCAAAACAAAATTAGTCTCGCTTCCCAAAATCAGACCAGACAGCGGACCCGGAAAAATATTGTAAATGTGAGTGGGTAGAAAGAAGTTGAAGTAGCAGGTCGCACCTACTGCATAACCAGCAATCTTCCACTAGTTCCATCTTTCTCACCGTATAAACGCCGCAGCGGATCGGGAGAGATTTCACTCTAGACTCCAATGGCCCATGGAGACGGATTCGAATGGCACCGTTGCGAGGGCACCTTGTATGTTCCGGCGCCCCTATACAGAAATATAAAGAAGGGTTTCTCCCCCGGGGGTGAAACTGTGTAGTGCAGAGGATAAAGCAGACCGAGCAGATAATTTCGAATAGTGTACTCTTTAAATTCTCCAATTCAGTCCCTCAACAAATATTGTATTTGTTGAGGGACTGAATTGGAAGATGTTTTTAAACTTTTAGACTGTTGACGATTTCCTATTGACAAAGTGATGGCGGTGAAACACCTTCGGTACGTTTTTGATACTAGTAATGACATATACGGCAAAGGCATAAAATTCTTTCAAATAGTAATCAAATATGCTATGTTCTGGAATATTTCCCGATTATTCTAATCAAATAGAAAATAAAATAGGTCCGCAGAGACTCTAAAATCACCGACATAGTCCTAAAGATTGTTTAGCATTAAACGGCCAGATTTTATGAATATAATTAATATGTTTTGCAAAAACATTGTTTTAAAAAAAATTATAACATTTCTCTCAAATTTCTTTGTACAAGGAAAATTATTATAAATCAGCTGTTCACAGACTATCCAAAACAATCACATAGACATTTTTGGTAAGCGGCAGACGAATTACATTTGAATACAATGATATAAAGTTGTTAAAAAAACAGAAAACGAGCTTTTTTTACACTTATCACTGATCTAGTTATAAGAATAATTGCTAATTTATTTGTCATTTCATATAAAAATATAACTTTTTAAGTACGGAAATCTTTAGATGTTGCGCTGAAGGTTAATTAAAACTAGATATCACTTTAATAAAGATAAAACCCAAATTTTAGTTATCATCTGTTATCATTAATGTTATCAACAACATGACTGACTTTAACAAATAAGGTTAATCACGAATCAGAATGGTCTTAAAAACATTGGCGAATTGGTTTCTTGTAACAACTTCGCTATTATGGTTTGTCTTCGCACATGACCATACTGTGCTCACTACACATGGTGTAGTGAAAGGAAGGATTTTACACACATTGCTTAGAAAAACTGAATATCACGGATTTATGGGAATTCCCTACGCGGCTTCACCTGTTAAGGATCTAAGATTTTTGGTAAATATGGGCATTTTCTACATTCATTAGCATATTTAAAATTTGCACATTATTACTGTGTCTTGATATCTGCTTAATATATTATATTGCACTTTAGGGTACAGCACATATTAATTGCATAAATTAATTACTTTCATTTTTTTAAAATATTAAGTAGAGATATTTCATAACATTAGGTTGGGGAAAATAAAATCAGTTATTTTTTCGTGAAGTAATGAGTATATATAACATGTTTCGGATTGTCCGATTCGATTAAAATAAACACCGTTTTGTTGCATTACTTTTTGCCATTTTAATGGTAGCTTCATAATGCCACTCTCACAGAAACCTTGCTCCTTATTCGCGATAAACTCTAGTAATCGATTTTTGCAAGCTTCCCTTAATCCCAATTTCTTATCACGCAGGAAGTTTTGCAATGCGAGAAGAAATAGGTGGTAATAGCTCGGTGCCAGGTCTGGACTATATGGTGGATGTATCAAAACTTCCCAACCAAGCTCTCCGAGAGTCCGGCGAGTTACTACAGACGTGTGTGGTCTAGCGTTGTCCTGATGGAACACAACACCTTTTCTGTTGGCAATGTCTGGCCGTTACTGGCTAATCGCTCGCTTCAAACGGTCTTGCTTTTAACAGTAGATATCTGAATTTAATGTTTGACATTGCAACTCATAATAAATAATTCCCTTTAAATTCCACCTAATACATAATAGAATTGGCCACCTTTTGAGCTGCTTCACCGCGCTTTAACTATGATCGTTTTTGCGCAATATTGTCGTATTTGACTCATTTCTCACCTTCACCAGTCACGATCCGTTTAAGAAATGCGTCGATTTCATTCAGTTTGTCCAAGGCTTCGCAGATGATTCGATTCATCATGTTCAATTGGTGAAGCACCCAAACATCTAGCTTCTTTTTGAATCCAACTTTACGCAAATGGTTTAAAACTGTTTTATGGTCGATTTTCTGTTCCTAGGCGATGCTACGTCTACTAACATGGTGGTCAACTTTAATTATTTCTGTGATTTTATCGACATTTTCGACAACGGACTTGCCTGTGCGAGGCACATCTTCAAAAATGCTTGAATCGACAAAACCAAAATTGCACGTATTTTGCTATTACAGTATCGGTACCATAAATATCACTCACAATTTCAGCCGCCTGGCTTGCATTTACGTATTTATCAAAGAAAAACTGTAAAATGTACCGAATTTTATCTATGTTCACTTCCATTTTAACATCATGTTAAAATGGAATGTAACTCACAACTGAATGAACCAAATAAAACAGTAAAAAAAATTTTTTGTGCAAAATGTCACTGACAACGAGCATAAATTTGAAATTGTTTTATCGATACTTTACAAAATATCGATCATTATAACCATCTACCGAAAAAATTTATGGATTTCTTTTTCTTCGACCTATATTTACCTTAATTAACGACAACAGTAATGACTTGAGGGGCAAAATAGAAATAAAGTATTTATTGACATAAGAGGTACTGTTTTTGTAATATGAATGAGTATATTTCAAATGAATAATTAATTTAAGATATTTAATAGCACCAAAAAAAGTAAGTTCTAACGATATAATTCAAGTAAGCTTTTTATATTTTACAGCCTCCTAAAAATATCAAACCCTGGAATAATGTTTTAATAGCAACCAAAGAGAAATTGCCCTGCATACAATTTAACCAAAATATTAAATTAACTCGAGATATAGGTCAGTATGGAGTTGAGGACTGTTTATATCTTGACATTTATACACCAGCAACAGATGACAACAAGCGTGCTGTTATAATTTTTTTATATAACGAACATTTTAGATATTCATATAATAAGACAAAAGATTACAACCCAGAATTTTTTATAGAAGAAAATGTAGTGATAGCGAAAATAAGTCATCGGTTATCTATTTTTGGATTTCTTTCTTTTGAAGACGACATTTTGCCTGGTAATTCAGGATTAAAAGATATCGTAATGGGTTTACAATGGATAAAAAATAATATTGAACGTTTTGGTGGAGATCCAGATAAAATAACTTTAATGGGTTTGCATGGGGGAGCAGTTGCAATCGACTTGCTTATTCATACAAAAGCAAAAACGCTAATCAATGCAGCAATTTTGCAAAGCGGAACCTCCCTGACCCCTGAATTTTTACAAGACAATATTAAAGAAAGGGCACATAAGCTTGGAAATTTATTAAATAAAAGTACCCTTAACAGTAAAAGATTGTTACAAGATTTAAATCATATAAACCCGGAAAAATTTTTTGCTAACGAACTGAAAACTCTCCCAGATGACTACTATAAAGAAAATCAAAGACCTCTACTACCATTTGGACCAATTGTTGAAAAGCCAAAAGGTCTTGTTACTGACTACCCGGAATATTCGAAAAATTCCCTTAATATGCCTATTATGATTGGTTCAAATTCTAGAGAAGGTTTAGAATCATCACTACCATATCTTGCGGACCCAAAATATCTGGTTGATCTCACAAGAGATTTTCATTTCTTATTACCGATTCGTACAAATTTTAAATTCGATCCTCTAAAGAATGAATTCTATAACGCTATTAATGAAATTAAAAAGTTCTATTTCAAGAGAGACAATGTTGCAGCAGAATGTATATCAGATTATATTACGTATATAGGGGATGTATTGATTTCCTACCCCGTTGATGTTATGGTAAATATGTACGCAAATAAAAACTCTAATTCGACATTCTACTATCATTTCGATTATTACAGTGAGTTAAACGAAAATAAAAATAGTATTTTAAAGTTATCGAAAGCAGTTGATGGTACGTGGGGAGCAGCATCCGGTGATGAATTATGTTATTTATTCATGTGCCCAAGACTAAAAGGTTATTATATTAAACTAAATCAAACTTTATCTGAAGAGTTTATATTACAGAAGAAATTAATAAAACTGTGGACTAATTTTGCTAAATATGGGTTAGTTGATTTCTTAAATTATTTCAATTAATCACTACTAATCAAATCAATCGCTTTTATTTTAACTTTCTAATATTTCTATAAATATTGCAGTATTTGGTAGAATTCTTCACAAAAGTCTACTTATAATGTTGTAGCAAACCCATAATTCATAGGTTTCAATGAGAGACTTTATTTTCAGGAATCCAACACCGAAAGGAAGTAACCTGTTACAGGACATTGAATGGCCTAAATATAACACAAAAATTAAACAATATTTACACATCAATAAAAATATGAATGTAAAAAGTGATCTTTTTAAGGAAAGATTTAAATTTTGGAAAACATTTTTAAATAAATGGAAAAAATTATTAAATAATTCGCCAAGAACAACATACAAGGAAGAGTTATAAAATCGTGGAATATATACAATATATATGAATTTTATCTGCTTTTGTTTCTTCTTTCTCCAGTTCACACTACTAAAAATAGAACAAACTGAAATAAACACAGACAAATTTCATCCTCAGATACTTTAAATTACTTTTACACTGATTATTACAATTATCAAATGACAAATGACAGTAGCTCGCTGGCCTAATGGTTAGAGCGTGCAGCTTTCATTCCGAAAGTCGCGGGTTCGAATCTCGGCATGTAGCGATGACTTAATATTTAAGTTATGTACATTTGTGAACTTAAGTTATAACAGCGAGATACAAACGGTGAAGGAAACCCGCACACTAAAATCAGCTTTGTGTGCGTGTGGTGGGCCCAATAAGTGGCAACAGGCTCGCCCCCTTTTACATGGGACCTAATCTGGCGAAAAGTGGGCGTTTGTTCGCCTCTGCCTTCCTCTATTAGGAAAAAGGCGTGATAATATAAAAAAAAATCAAATGACATAGATATTCACTTAATTTTTTTATTCAATAAAGTGAGAAGGCGAGCGAGACATTTATGTGAAAGTAAGTTATATATCTGCCTATAAAAACGTGATGTTGGTTCAAATCCAATCAACCGGAAGACGTCCACTGCTGGACAAAGGCCTCCCCCAAAGATTTCCACTCAGACCGGTCCTGGGCCACCCGCATCCAATGGTTGCCAGCGACCTTGACCAGGTCGTCAGTCCACCTTGTGGGGGGTCTGCCTACGCAACGTCTTCCGGTACGTGGCCGCCACTCGAGAACCTTTCTGCTCCAACGGCCGTCGGTTCTGCGAGCTATGTGCCCTGCCCATTGCCACTTTGCGACGGCGACCCTTCGAGCTATGTCGGTGAACTTGGTTCTCCTGCGAATCTCCTCATTTCTGATTCGATCTCGCAGGGAAACTCCGAGCATAGCTCGCTCCATCGCCCTCTCAGCAATCTTAAGCTTGCGGACAAGGCGCATAGAAAGCGGCCACGTCTCTGCTCCGTATGTCATCCTCTCCGGCGTCGGGAAGTGACGACCCCACCGCCCATTTGCTAAAGTGTATATGACTATTGAGTACATTTACACTTCATCAAATGCAATCAGTCAACCGAACGATGGCGGTATATCCATCCAAGGAAGCGGAGGGAAATCCCGGACGTGGGACGGGCAGCAGCGTTTCACGATAGGGCCTCCGTAACTGCGATCGCCAAGCCGCTTGCCAAGCGTGGCGATTATGGCAATTCACCCCTTATAATGATGTTGGTTATGATGATATATACTGCACTAAATTGTTCCCCTCGCTTGAGATGTAAGATGTTGTCTCGTTACCCCAGTAATTAGCATAGCCATAACACCCCTCCAACGGGAATATAGTAATGTTTGCACGCTACTGTTCAGTGGTAGAAATAGGAGCTGCGGTGGTATCTACCTAGGCAGTCTCCGACAACAGATACCATTGTTCACAGAATGGAAAAATGAGTCGATAATTTAAACTAAAATACCTACCACCTACTAAATTCATTGAGTTATTAAGAAATTTAAATGGTACAGATTCACCTGAGTGGCAACATATTGCAATTCTTACTACCATTTAGTAAACGGTGTGAAAATATGTATGCTATAACATGTAATGGAAACATAAAAAAATCTCAAGGAAAAATTTTAATGCTGATCTTATAGTTTTATGAAGAACAATACTCTAACCTTTTATAGCTTTGAATTTAGCATATTTATAACTATTGAGTAGCTCGCTGGCCTAATGGTTAAAGCGTTCATCCTTCATTTCGCAGGTTGGAATCATGGCACATATCGATAACTTTAATATTTAAATTATGTGCATCTGTCAACTTTAGTAACAACAGCGAAATAAAAATTGTGAAGGAAAATATCGTGAGGAAGTCTGCACATGAATTAGAATTTATTCTGTGTGTGTGAAGTCATCAATCCACATTGGGTCTAAGTAGTGACTATGGCTCATATCGAGGGTAGACATGTGCCCCAACGTAAATTGGCTGTTAAAAAAAAATTGAACCACGATTAGTTTGCCAGAATTATCAGATTGCATACTCAAAGAACAGCTACTAAAAGTAACATTGCTACAGATAATAATATAAGTAAATAACACATAGATTAAAACGTTTATCTTCGGGACACGTCAGTCGTTTTGTAATAAAACGATGTCGATCGAAAATAAATAAATTTAATTGTTATATTTAAACAGCAGTCAACATGATTTACATTATAAGTGTATTCATTTGTAGTTTAGTTTTAACAAATGCCGAGTATTTAGTGGAAACGACATTAGGAAAAGTTGCTGGTAAAAAAGTGCACTCAATAATTCCGAATGAAACGTATTATTCATTCCACAGCATTCCTTACGCGCAACCACCTTTAGGTGAATTAAGATTCAAGGTAAGTAAATTTGTATAAAACTCTTTTAGTTTCTACAAATTTTGTTTTATTTTTTGTACAAATTTATCAGGGTTTGATTTAATATACAACATCGAAATAATTTTTTTTGTACATTCTGTCCGGTTCCATATAATTTTTTTAGTATATTGAATCCTTTGTTGGCTCCAACCACACCTTATTTATGTAATAGAGGTATTACTTCACAGGGTTAAACATGATTAAAGAACCCGCCCTCAGTAGATGCTATTAAAAACCAATCTATTTTTTAAACAACTCAGCGACGAAACAAGCGGGAGGTTCAACTGATGGTAAGTGATATAAAGCTTACCCATAAGAACGTGACACTAATTAAGATATTATACACTGCACCACATTGCGTTCATTGCCTGAGACATGTTGAGTCTCGTTGGTCCCTCTAAATCGGAACACAGTTATGATTGCAGACTACTATTTGGTGGCAGAAATAGGCGCTGCAGTGGTACCTATCTAGACGGTCTCCGACAACGGAGACCTCCCACCAGTGAAATCTGAGACAAACTATGTTATCAAATAAAATACGCAGACGTACGGTGCATCGTGTATTTCTTTTGTCTGTATGTTGATTTTAATACAACCATCGATTGCTCTATGGGGAAAATACATACCACGTGTATATTTTTAACAAGTGTATATTTGTAATAAACTAATATCATTAAAGTAATGATTATTTTTTCTATTATTTTGTTGTTTTATTTACAGGCGCCAAAACCACATCAAGGTTGGAACGATGTATTGGAAGCGAAAAAAGAAAAAATGGCATGTCCACAGTTTTACTTACCAATAAGAAGAGTTAAAAAAATTGGTTATTTTGGCGATGAAGATTGCTTACATCTTAGTGTACATACACCAAAGGTTCCTAATCCTAATTCAAATCATCCTACGATAGTATTTTTATACAATGAACTTTTTCGCATGTCTTATAATGGTTCCAAAGACTATGGGCCAGATTTCTTTATGAATGAAAATGTAATTCTGATAACAGTTCATCACAGATTGGGTTCTCTCGGTTTTCTTTCCTTTGAAGACGAAATCTTGCCAGGTAATTACGGCCTACGTGATGTTATATTAGCATTAGAATGGATTCAAAGAAATATAAAAAAATTTGGCGGCGATCCTTTAAGGGTAACTTTAATGGGCAGTCAAGGAGGTGGTGCTTTAGCAGATTTACTTCTACAATCACCTAAAGCTAAAGGGTTATTTAGTGGAGTAATTTTACAAAGTGGAACTTCTTGGAACTCTCTTTATTTAGATGATAACCCACGAAAAAAAGCAATAGCTTTTGCAGAAGCATTGAAAGAAACAGTAAGCACAAGTTCTCATCTTTTGAAGCGTTTGGCAGAGTTATCACAACAAGAATTGACAAACTCTGAGCATATGGCAATAGATACGGATGAGTCGCGCGGTAATCAACGTGCTTCTTTAGCTTTTGGGCCAAGCATAGAACCTAACCATAATGATGCTTTGATTACTGCCTTTCCCGAGGACAGAAACATTGAAATAAACATTCCTATTATGATCGGTTACAACTCACGTGAAGGCATCGAAACTGCAGAGCATTTACTGCGCAAACCACAATACCTAACATATGCTGACAGAGATTTTCTTTTTTTATTTCCAATAAGGGTAAAATATTGGTTTAAAATTAATGATAAAGTTTACTACGAAGCTGTGGATAAAGTTAAAGAATTTTACTTCGATGAAGGTTATGTAAAAATAAGAAAACCTGGAGAATACTTGACTTATTCAACCGATATTTTTGCATTTTATCCTATAGACTATGCTGTAAGGAAATACACTAATATTTCTAGTTATCCTGTTTATTATTATGTTTTTGACTATAATGGAGAATTGAACTTGAGGAAGAAAAAATCACTAGAAGAAGTGGTTAACATAGATGGTACCTGGGGAGCCTCAGTAGGTGATGAACTATGTTATTTATTCGTATGCACACCACGAAACTTATACAAAAAACTATTAGAAGATAAAGACTCAGAAGAAATTAAAGTGTTAACGAAAATGGTCAGAATGTGGGCGAATTTTGCCAGAACCGGGTAATTCTTTTTAACTTGTTTATACTTAAAAAATTAAAAATTGAACTAGGTGGAAGAATTGGTACTGATTAAATTCATTTGAATTTGTTTCCTAGTATTGATCGAAAAATTACTAGCCAAAACAGATATTAAAATTACGGTCGTGAGAAAAAAGCAGTTGTAATATCGAACACAATATTTACTGCTAGCGGATATACAATTACTGGCCCTATTTGCTAATTACGAAAATTACTTTAAAACAATGTTTTAAATCGTAAAAACAAATGTAGTTAGGTTTGTGGATCAGTAGTTTCTTTCTTATATCTAATTAAAATATTTTATTACCAATATTTATAGTTTTTATATAATTCTGTTTCAGTAATCCAACACCTCCGGGTGATGAATTCACATGGAAACCAGCTACAAAAGAAAATAAAGAATGTCTTGCCATCGGTGAAGAGCTCGAAATGAGAAGCAACGTTCGAGAGGATTTTGTTAAGTTTTGGGATGATTTCATATCAAGTTACAGTGCAAAAGCCGTTAATAACGTGGTACAAGATTTAAAAGATGAATTGTAAAATTTTAAATGTTTTAATACATCTTAACGATAGAAAATGTTATGCATATCCAAAAAGAAACATCCTCTTCTATAATGGTTCATGAATCAAATAAAACATTAGATAATAAGGATATTTTTCATTATGTACATGGTGTAATATTTTACAAAAAAAAAACTAGTTTATTTAAAATTTCAAATCTCTTACACAGGAAAATTACATTTAATTGTATACACCAATTCAGTACAAAGTAAATAAAATAGAATATAATACCGTCACGACGACGACTTCGGTCAACGCTTCGACATATAATTAAATCTTGCAATTAACATTTGAAAGATATTTCTTTAGTTTTTTCTTGGAAATGGATTTTATGGATTTTGCCTTTTTTTCTCAAAAAAGCGACGTAGCAAGACATTAACTTGATGCTTAATAACGTCAGCTCATAACAACAAGGCTTTAGTTAGGATGGATACACTGTATCACATCGCGCTTGTCGTTATGAGACTAAGATGTCTCCTTACCTTTTTTTTTTTATATTACTTACAACAGCGCCTTTCAAACCACAACACAGTAATGTTTACGCAATGTCTGGCGGTAGAATTAAGAGCTGCGGTGGTACGTAAATTGACGGACTTCAATTATATAAATATGACTATAATTTAAAAGAAAAATATTTTTACAAAATATAAAGATTTTATAAAAGTACTAAGAAAATTAATTTTATCCATTGAGATAATGGTTGAGATCATTATCACTGAATAACCTAGCTATTATCCCAATCCTTAAATTATCAATGCTACGTTGACGATACCTACACGAGTATAGTAACACTTAGGTAAATGTTCCCTTTCCAGAAGACGTTTGTAACTTATTTTGTGAGCAAAAAAAGAAGAAGAAAGAAGAAGTTGAATATCAGTATAACAGTCAACTGTCTGTGGTTATCCGTTAATTTAATTATTTTTATAAAAACAACAGCACTAATCAATATAACAAATAATATGAGCTAATTGAAATTATACTTTTTTATATGACAATTTTTTTAATAAAAGATCGATTATCGTAATACTACATTTATATAAGGTTGACTTAATTGAAAAAATGCGAACTTCTTTATAGTTAATATATGGTCTATATAGCTAAAAAATGGCGATGATCTATGAAGAAGCAAAACGTAGTTCGCAATTGCCTGGTTCTGGTTAAGATTATATTATTTATCTATGACCAATTAAATACATTTGTAAAAAGGCACAAATGTTACACGGTGTTATTCGTATATTCAATATCCTTTCATAAAAACTATTCATCCCTTCCTAAACACTAATAAGTATATTTTTAACGTAGTCATTACAAATAGAATTATTAAAGATTAAGTATGTTACATTATTTACAGTTTAAATAAAATCGATACATAATCAGTTCATTTACAAATGATAAAGAGCAACGTGTTCCAACGCTAACAGCTTTAAATAATCCTATCAGCTACAAATGATAAGTCATAAAATAACATCAACTTTATCATTTATGTCTGAGTAGTCCCATGGTATAACGACTATCAAAATTAGATAAATATATAACCTAAATCGGAATTTAAAAAATGATATGGTTTTTGCTTTGCTCAATATCTATTCATTTTCACGAATCATATTCAAGTGAAAATATTCTTAATATAAAGCAGGGAAAAATATCTGGAACCATTGAGAAAACTATTTTTAATGGAGTAGACTTTTATTCATTCAAAGGCATTCCATATGCAAAGCCACCGACTGGTGAACTGAGATTTCAGGTAAGTGTAAATAATTATAACAAATTAAATATCCCATTTAAATGTAATACAGTATTTGGACACTTAAAATTTCAGGCACCTGTAAAACATACAGGATGGGATGGAGTGTATAACGCTCACAACGAAAAACCAACTTGTTTTCAATATAACATTCGACAAAGAAATGGTGAAAGTCCAGGAATGTCAGGATCAGAAGATTGTCTTTATCTCAATATATTTACGCCCAATCTCAAAGGATCTGTTCCAGTGGTAGTATTTGAATACAACGATAATTTTAAAACTGGATTTAATGGAACAAAAACATACTCGCCAGATTTTTTTACAGAAGAGGGTATATTGGTCGTTACGATTAATCATCGTCTTGGATTATTTGGATACTTAACTACAAATGACGAGGTGATCCCAGGTAATAACGGCTTAAGAGATTTCATTTTGGGACTACAGTGGGTGAAAGAAAATATTATAGAATTTGGTGGTGACCCTAATCGCGTAACTTTGATGGGAAATCGTGGTGGAGCAATATTAATTGATATGCTTCTGTATTCCAAGAAGGCAAAACATCTTTTTAACGCAGCAATTATACAAAGCGGAACGTCCTTAGAGCCCTCATTGTTTTATGAAAAAGCAAGGGAGGTAGCTTTTGATTTGGGGAAAGTTTTTGGGATAAATTCTACGGATAGTACTATTTTATTAGAAGGACTGCAAAACATTGACGCTGAAAGCTTATTAACCAAGGAAGGTAAAGTTATTTACGACGATATATATGAATTAACTCAAATGGCAGTGTATCCATTTAGCCCTATAATAGAAACAAATAACCCTGATGCTGTTTTAACTTTTTTACCGGAAAATGGAAAAGTTATTAATGACGTACCTATCATAATCGGAATGAATTCTAGAGAAGGTTTAGATCTAGCGGCTCATTATATTTTTGAACCAAGAATAATCAGGGATTTAAATCAAGACTTTTTTATCCATTTTCCAAAAAGAACTGGTTTTCGTTTTGACAGGAATAGTACATTGTTCGAAAGCGCATCCAGGGAAATACAAGACTATTACTTAGAAATAGGATACTTCACCTACAGTAACATTCTGGAATATGCGGTGTATATTGGGGACATCCTTCAAAACTATGCTCTTAATCTTGCTACAAAGAAGCTCAGTAAAGAAATAGGTTCACCTTTGTATTACTACATGTTCGATTTCAGAGGCTACCTTAATGAAAACAGTGAATACATGTCTAAACATGCTAGATTTTCGATGGAGCATTGGGGGGCGACAATTACCGACGAATTATGTTACATGCATTTATGTTCTCGAATAATAAAACACTACACCCAACTAAAGAACCAAGTAACTGAGCAAACAGAGTTTAAAGTGTTGAAAAAGATGGTTCGTATGTGGACGAACTTCGCAAAATATATGTAAGTAGAAATAATTATTTTAAAACAAACTAATTGCAGCTCGACAGATGTAGAAAAGTTTAACATAGAACTTTTCCACTTATTTTTCCTTTTAATTAAAAAGAAATGATAATATTATTTAAAAAATAGCATGAGGCAACAAATATGTGCAGGTTTTATTGCAAGGACGACTCTGATTCATTTACCAAGCTACAGATGGTGTAGTTTAGCAGGATTTCTTTGAACCAGCCTTTCTAGTTATCACTCCCATAGTGTAAATTTCCCGCCTTAGCAGCATTGCAGTATTCCGGATGTAAATATCAGAGCCAGAGTATTCAGGGGCTACGCACTTCACCTTATGAGACCTTACTCAAAGTAATCAGGGTAGACAATCCACCAGTTGTTCCAGAGGGGACATAAGGGTTCCTGCACGATAACTCACGGGATCCAAGCTAACCTCACCTACTCATGTTGCAATCTGCTAATCAACAAACGAGGCTTATAGTGTTGCGAGGATGGTGGTAGGATATGGCCCAAATCCCCCATATGAATATCCGATCGTATGACAAGAGAGGCCTATGTCCAGCAGTGAACGTCTATGGGCTGACGACTATGATGATGAATCTACCAGTTATTACTTATTGTCACTTTACGTAACTAAAATTAAAGTCGAGTAAAATCAATTATAAATAGAAATAATATAATTACATATATACTACTAATAATTGTTTAAGGAATCCTACTCCCGATACCGGCGACGATGTATTGAAGAATTTCATTTGGCTACCGGTGAATAAAGATTCGAGCGACGTCAGTTATCTACACATAACGAAAAAACTTCGTATGAAAGAAAATCCTTTGGGTGAACGTTCTAAGTTTTGGGATGACTTTATTGAGAAGTATTCTTCTTTATCTAAAAACGGTGTTGTCAGCGATTTTACTCACGATGAATTGTAATAATGTTAATGATAAAACGCTATTAACATTATTTGTTTTATTTCATTTTACTTCTTTTTTTACAGTTATTTACTATGAATTGCTATTAAAATTAATACAGGCGTTTATGATTTGTCACAAAATAAATTGCTAAATACGTATTAATAAAATGAAAGATTTTATACAATATAACTCGTGAAATCTGTACAACAAAAACAATGATTTGTTAGAAGTAATATTTTCTTTATTATGAAATAAATTATTTATTCTTAATATTTTATAAAAAAAAAAACAGGTTATAATTTATAAAATACACTAAATAAAAGCTAATAAGACTAAATCTTATGTCTTCTTATGTCTTCAAGAAAAGAGTGAATAGGCTGTTACTGAGTCAGTGGGCTTTTCAACCACAGACTGTATCACCACTTAACATCAGGTGGGATCGTGGTCAAGCGCTAACCTTGTTGATTTAAAAAATTTCAATTACATTTGTGCAATCACCATAGTTTTTTTTTCTACGTAGTGATCGAATTACCGAAAGGTACCTAAGTGATACGTTTGCTCATAAAGACGTAGCGATGTTCAGGATAACACATCACTACATTGTGCTTGACGCCTTAAGACATACAATGATTGCTTGTTACACCAGTAAATTCGCCAGCTATAGCGCCTAACAAATCACAAAGCAGTAATATTTGTAAAATCTATTTTCCGTTGAAGATAAGCGCTGGGAATGGTATCTACTTCAACAATTTATCTCTCTCTTCAAACAAAGACTAACTATGGTATAAAAAAGATATATTTGGTATGAACAAATCTTTGACCGTATGCAAAAAAAAGAAATTTCTGTACATAATTTCTTCATTCAGGATTTCAAATTTAATACAACTTTGCACTTTATCCCAAATATGTACCTAATCTATTAATAATATATCCTATGTTTTGCATGAACACATATTTTATTTTAACGTATAACGAATAAGTTAAGATTACAGCTAGCGACACCATAAATATAACATATTAGGATACCTCTGGCAAATTGAAGGTCAGAAGTCGGAATTCGCCGAAAACTTAATGTCTTATATAACTTCCTGGTTTAATAGAAAAAAATCTTAACGAAGAACTAACACTAGAAAAAATATTAAATATTATATATCGAGCATCAATTTATTTAATAATACTCTTAATTAACTAGCATTATTAGAGAACCTTGTGAAGAAACTCTCCAGAAAAAGAAATCCAAAGAAAAACTCAACTTGTCGTGGATGTCCAAAAAACTTCACGATTTAAAGAAGTGCTCACTAAAAAGCGTCGAATCCGTTGTGCTGCGCCAGTCCGTAAAGCAAAAGTGGTCAATGATTACCTGCAAACTAAAGAAAGGTACAAAAAAGAAGCCAAAAATGCACAAATAAAAAGCTGGAAAAGTTTCTGTGGCAAACAAGACAGGGAAGGCATGTGGGAGGGTATTTGTAGAATTATTGGTAGGACTTCCAAACGGCACGAGGACTTACCTATGGAGGTACAAGGCAGAACAGTGGACTTTCAAGAATCAGTGAAGATCCTCCAGGGTGCTCTCTACCCGAATGACTTAGTAGATGGTGACACTCCAAAACATCGGAGCATTAGGAATCCTCTATTCACTTTGGAGGAGGTACAGAGCGCGGTTGAGAGTTTTAATCCAAAGAAGGCTCTGGGCGCGGACTTCTTTGCCGCAGATATCTGCCGGCGTAAAATAGCTTACGATCCGGAATTTTTCTTATTACTGGTTAATAAGTGCCTAGAGTTAGAGCATTTTCCGACTATCTGGAAAGAGGCGACGGTAGTGATCTTACGAAAACCTGGAAAGGATAACTACATGCATCCAAAGGCATATAGACCGATAGGTCTATTACCAGTGATGGGAAAGATTTTGGAAAAGCTAATCATAGGTAGACTTAAATGGCATATTCACCCAAAGATTAGCACTCGTCAATACGGATTTATGCCCCAAAGAAGCACGGAGGACTCTCTTTTTGATCTAATGAATCATATTCGACGAAAAATAGAAGCGAAGAAGATTATCGTAATGATATCGCTGGACATAAAAGGGGCTTTTGACAATGCGTAGTGGCCCGCAATTAGAGTTCGTTTAGCGGAGGAAGATTGCCCTATAAATATAAGAAGAGTGCTAGACAGCTACTTACGAGATAGAAAGATAACTGTTAGATGTGGCGGTAAAACTTACACCGTGTGCAGAGATCTATTGGCCAGTCAATTCTTTGAAACTTGCTGTTGGACCCACTTCTAAAAGGACTACAACAACGCGGTGACTATTGTCAAGCTTTTGCAGATGATGTAGTTTTAGTGTTTGATGATGATTCTGCACCAGACATAGAAAAACAATCCAACTCTGCCCTCGCGTACGTTCGGAATTGGGGAATTAAAAACAAGCTTATCTTTGGTCCATCAAAGACCAAAGCGATGGTTATTACTCCCAAATTAAAATAATAGTTTGGGAAAAAAGAAATCCATTATATTTATATGAAATTCAGGACTTTATTTAACATGCTTCGGATTGTCCGATTAGGGTCAAATATGCACCGTTTTGTTCTATGATTTGTTGCTATTTTAAAGGTAACTTCATAATGCCTCTCTCGTAGAAGTCCTGGTCTCTATTTGCAAAAAACTCTAGTAGCCGATTTTCACAATCTTCCCTAGATGCCAATTTTTTATCACTAAAGAAATTTTGTAATGCAAGAAAAAGATGGTAATCGCTTGGTGCCAAGTCCGGACTGTAAGGCGGATGCATTAAAACTTCCCAACCAAGCTCCCGAAGTTTCTGGCGAGTCACTGTAGACGTATGTGGCCTAGCGTTGTCCTGGTGGAACACGACACCTCTTCTGTTGGCCAATTCTGGCCGTTTCTGGTCAATTGCTATCCTCAAACGGTCCAGTTGTTGACAGTAGAGATCAGAATTTAGTGCTTGGCCATATGGAAACAACTCATAATAAATAATCCCCTTCCAGTCCCACCAAATGCACAGCAGAACCTTCCTGGCCGTTAGTCCTGGTTTAGCCACCGTTCGAGGTGCTTCACTGCTCTTTGACCATGATCGTTTTCGCACAGGGTTATCGTATGTGATCCATTTCTCATCTCCAGTTACCATCCGTTTAAGAAATGGGTCTATCTCATTCCGTTTGGCCAAGGCTTCGCAGATGGAAATTCGATCTATCATGTTTTTTTCTGTTAATTGGTGTGGCACCCAAACATCGAGCTTCTTTTTGAATCCAGCTTTGTGTAAATGGTTTAAATTTGTTTTGTGGTCCATTTTTAGCTCCTGGGCGATGTTACGACTGCTAACATGCCGGTCAACTTCGATCATTTCTCCGATTTTATCGACATTTTCGGCGACCGGCCTACCTGTGCGAGGTGCATCTTTAACATCAAAATTCCTGAACGGAATCTACGAAACCAAAATGCACATAATTGGCTGTTATAGTATCGGGTCCATAAACACCATTCACAATTTTAGCCGCCTGGCTTGCATTTTCGCCTTTGTCAAAGAAAAACTGTAAAATGTACCGAATTTTCTCTTTGTTCACTTCCATTTTTAACACCCTGTAACTCACAATTGAATGCACCAAACAAAAAACAGCAAAAGAATTTTTTTACTGCGAAATGTCACCTTTCCAACGAGCATAAATCTGAAACTGTCTGATCGATACTTTACGAGAAATTTATCACTACAGCCATCTACCGAAAAAATAATGGATTTCTTTTTCCCCAACCTAATATGATAACCCAATTCTGAAAATGGGCGGAGAAAATATTGTCTTGTCTGAAAATATTAAAATCCTTGGGCTCTATATAGACAACAAGCTCACATTTAATAAACACACTACAGAAATTTGTAAAAATACAATGAACGTATACAAACATCTTAGCAGAGCTGTCAAAATTAGTTGGGGTTTACACCCAGAGATTATAAGAATAATATATATCGCAACAGTGGAGCCTATAATAACATATGTCTCTAGTGCGTGGACAATTTTTTTTTTTTTTATATTGTCACGCCTTTTTCCCAGTAAGGGTAGGCAGAGGTGAATGAACACACACATTTCGCCAGATGTGGTCAGATTAAGTCCCATGTAACAGGGGGCGAGCCTGTTGCCACTTTATTGGGACCACCACACACACACACACACACACACAAAGATGATTTCAGTGTGCGGGTTTCCTCACGATGTTTTCCTTCACCGTTTGTATCTCGCTGTTGTAACTATAGTTCACAAATGTACATAATATTAAGTCATTGGTACATGCCGAGGTTCGAACCCGCGACCTTCGGAATGAAAGCCGCACGCTCTAATCATTAGGCCAGCGCGCGTGGGCAAGCGCAACAAAAAAATTAGGAGTACAAAAGCATTTGAATAATATACAAAGAGCCTTTGCACTAAAGATAATTAAAGCATAAAGAACCGTTTCCCTCAACTCAGCCTTGGTCCTGTCTGGAATACTACCTCTCGACCTTAGAATCAGAGAAGCAGCTGCGCTCTATGAAACTAAGAGAGGAGTGCTCTGGGTAGAATTAAAGGGCAGGGAGGTGGGACGAGCCGCTGCATTTTGCGAAACTCCACATCCGGCTGAACAAACGAGCCTAGAGTTTCAGAGACTGGAAAACAAAGTTCAACTTGATAATCATAATATGCAAACGATCCGTATTTTCACGGATGGCAGTAAAATTGACAGCAGTGACAGCAGTGACTAACGATGTTGAAACTAAAACCGTCAAATTGAAACTGTCGCCATATTGCACAATTTACAAAGCAGAACTTCTGGCCATCAGTGAAGCTACTAAAATAGTATTAACAAGCAAAAGAAAAGAGCTTCGGAATATATAGTGACTCGCGATCAGCACTGGAATCGGTTGTAAACAACGAATCAACGCATCTCTTAACTATACAGTCGCGAATAGACACGTTGAACGAATGGAACCGGCGCTATAAAGAACGTAAAACAGCCAGTATCACCAAGCGCTTTCTTCCGGATGCCATTGAGGCATGTGGACTCATGAAGGAAATGGACAAATTGCTCACGCAGGTGCTCACGGGTCATGGTGGATTTTCGGAGTACTTGTTTCGCTTCAAGTGCAAAAATAGTCCGGCATGTCTCTGCGACCCCTTACAAGAGGAAAAAATCGTACACCTGATTGTGGAGTGCTCGGTGTTCGGAAGAAAGCGAGCTGACTTAGAAATAGAGTTAAACACAAAAATAGATATAAGAAAATTGAGTTATCTAATTAGCAATAAGGAAATTAGGAACAAGTTTCTAGAATACTTTAAATACGTTGTACAGAGAACTGTAAATAGAAATAAGTGATTTTAAATAAGCGTGTAAATTCATTAAAGCATTAATTATGTATGTAGACAAGAATTCTGGCCCGAGTCAGAAGATATTAATATAAATAAATAAAAAAAAATACTCTTAATTAACGTTTTTATACATTGTTTCTCGGTTAACTACAATTAATTACAACTATTGTATGATAATAACTTGACAGATAAATAACTATTTAGCGTTTGTATCCGACGAGGGTTTGCGTTGTTTGTTGACGAGCAATTAGAGAACAAGTATGTTTCACTGAGTCGTTTAACTATCGTAAAAGTTAGTAACACTGTTATACTAATGTTAGTAATTACAATAATAAAGTTTCTATATTTCGCCTATGCGACTACACGTGAGAATTGAGTAGTCTGTCTAGCCAGTGGGTGGAAACTTCCATATAAATTATATTACTATAAGATGAGATCGGAAGTTGTACCACCACGTAGTGTTACCGAGCTAATTGGTTTAGCTTTGTTGTTTGTTTTGTCGTTTATTCATTTGGTTTTGATAAATATCACATTGAGTTATTTAAAAAACTAAAGTGCATTGCAAATTATTTTGGAAACGTGACTGTTGTGTTGTTTTATCGTGTTAATTTGTGTTTTTGCTGTTAAGAAATTTACTTCTCCTTTTTGTCTTCTTTTTGTTTTTGAGAAACTGACTTCCGTGTTGTTTAATTTTTTTTGCATCTTTTGCAAAATTTTAATCATTCCTGATACTCATCATCATTGGATTGGATTGATACTCATCGTTCTTGTGAAGTTTGTGGTATCAAAGAAAAACATTGAAAAACTGTTTTTCGTAAGGTTTTGTAGAGATTTTCAAGTTTATTTTTTACTATTATAAAAAAAATATTATAAAAAATCAGAACTCTAGAAACGGAAATTTATTTATCACATAGATGTTCAAAACCTATTTCGTTATAACATTATAAAATAAGGTTGAAAATTTCTACATCTATACTTATTGTACCTTGCTTAAAATTAGGTAATTACTGGTTTGTATTGTAAAATAAAAATTAAACGTTTCCGATACAAACTTCAAATTTTTTGTAAGCATTACAGTTTTACTTACAAATTTCATTAAAATTATACTAAGTAATAAAACATTGTTTTATTTCTTTTGAAAAAATCAAGTTTTAATTTCAATGTGCAATCCATACCTGCATTAGATATCGACAAAAATATAGATAATATTCGCATCATTATTTATTGAACGTCGATATTAATGCCCATCACTATTTTTGACAGTGGTAGGATTTTTGTAGTCTGGGGTTGTTGTGATGTTGGTACCAGATCGGATCTGATTCCATACATTTTTATTTTGTGACGTTTACTATGAAGTGCGGTCCTTAAAACGTAGTGATTAGATACTCTTTGTGTCTAGCGTCAACAGAGTGTTGTCTATGCATAGAGCGCGATGGCAAAAGTTTGTCATCCTGAAAATGCATAGATAACAAAATGTATAAATTACGATACTAATAAATATGGTTGTAAACAGGTTGAAAATTAAGTATAAATATAAATAACAATGCACAGTTGAATAAAATAGGCGGAACGCCACAACTATACTTAGTTCAGTACTAATTATTCGTAAGATTTTTTTCTTTCTTTTTTAATAATTAATCCTTAATTACTCAAACAACCGACAATCTTGTGACGATCACTATGAAACTGGAGTTTTTTTTTTTTATAACAGCCAAGAGGCAAACGAGCAAGACGGGTCACCTGATGGTAAGTGATTCACCGCCGCCCACGGTCACCAGCGACGCCAGTGCGTTGCCTACCCTTCAAGTAAGAATATGCTCTTTTCTTGAATAACCCAATGTCGCAGTTGTTGGGGAAGACCGCTGTTATAGCTAAACCTAAGTTATAGGAAATAGATTGACGAAATCAATACAGAAATGGATGACAATAAGCAGAAATTATTATTATAAAACATGTCTTTCATCATCATCACGACGTGCCTTTTTCAAACTGAAGTTTGGCTGTCAGATTTAGAAAACTAATTCGATCTTTAATTATTCTTTTAAATTGATGGTACCAGTCACCTGCTTCATATACTTAAAACAATTGCTTTGCTGTCTGCAAATTTTCTTGAAGTAATACAAAAGGAAAATGATTATAACCCTTGATGAACATTACTAAGTAATAACTGACCGCACTAAAGAGACAAATGTTTCGAAACAACTGCTGTCCTGACTGAAGAATATGCACTGGCATATTCTTCAAGGTAACAAGAGGTAAGCAAAGAATGGACTCTAAGAACTGTAATACTTTGCTGGCAAATATGATGGTAACACTATATTATTTCTAATATTATCCACATGTTGTCATCTCTTTTAAAGTACACATTTTTGTACTTTTCTCTTTTTAATGCATTTTAAAAATTTTCATTTACATATTTTTAAAATTGATCAATTAAAGTATGAAGGTCTCTTATTACGAAATAACACAGGTAAATATTTATGTACATAGAAACGTGAATGCTAGCGATGACAATACTTTCAAAATGAATTACTTTTAAAATATTTTAGCAAAGGACAAAAAAACTGTAATTTTTGGTTTTCATTATCATTTTTGCTTAATCCCCTGCTGAACTTAAACTTTTTCAATTGAGGGGGGTAAATGCCAGTAATTACGGCATTTAGGCTTGACTGGCAAAATGATTTATGATAAAAATTGTTAGAAGTCGAATGGCCGAAAGTAAAATGGGCGTGGCGATAATTTAGTCTGCCTATTACGCAAGACGTTGGGTAGAGTTAACCAAAGTAGAACTAGTAAATAATATTAGGGGGACCGGAAAGTAATGTCGTTTTCTTACGCTAAATACAAACACATACATTTTTAACGAGTCTTTATTTTTAATCAATGATGTATTCCCCATCATTGTCAATAACCTTTTGCCATCTAGTGAGTAAATTTTCAATCCCTGATCGATAAAAATTAATTGGTTTTTCGGCAAAATATCTAGAGATGGCATTTTGGATATCATCCAAATTTGCAAATGTTTTGCCACTTAAAAAGTGTTGCAGCGCTCGGAATAAGTGGAAATCCGATGGTGCAACATCGGGCGAATATGGTGGATGAGGCAGCACCTCCCACCCCAATTCATAAATTTTTTCTAGAGTTCGCCTTGCGCAGTGCGGTCTTGCATTGTCATGTTGGAGAATGACGCCTTTTCGGTTGACAATCGCTGGCCACTTTTCAATTAAAGATTGATTGACTCGCTGCAATTGTTCGCTGTAGAGGTCTGCAGTAACAGTTTCTCCAGGTTTCAGTAATTCAAAATGAACAATGCCGCGAATACTCCACCAAACACACAAAAGCGCTTTTTTGGGATGTAAACCTGGCTTAGCAGTACTCCGAGGGATTTCATTTGGAGAGAGCCACTGCCTTTTGCGTTTTGGGTTATCATACAGGACCCATTTCTCATCTCCTGTGATCAAGCGATCAAAAAACGCTTCTGTGTTGTGTCGTTGAAGCAATAAGTTGCATGTGATTGATCGGTTAGCCTTATTCTGTTCGGACAGATTATGCGGGACCCAAACACCTGCTCTGCTTACTTTTCCAATCTGCTTCAAATGTTCTTGGATGGTCGACCAAGGTTTGTTGAGACTGTTTGACAATTCCTCGATCGTCTGACACGGATTTGCTTCCACTTCCGCCCTTAACACGTCGTTGTCTAACGCTGATGGTCTTCCTGATCGATACGAGTCGGAAAGATCAAAATTACCCGATTTGAACTTGGAAAACCACCTTTGGCATTTACGAATGTCCAGTGCATTTGGATAAACATCGCAAATGTTTTTGGTAGCAACTGTTGCGTTATTTCCCTTGCGAAACTCAAAGAACATGCAATGCCGGATGTGTACCTCTTCTGGTATTTGGCTGGCCATTTTACCCAAAATTACAAAAAAAAATTGTAATTCAATTGTCTATAAGTAAAGAAATCACTATAACCTCACAATGTCTTTGGTACGCCTCTGAACAAAACAATGAGCTGACAAATGACAATCAAGTATTGGCATGCGCAGAAACGACATTACTTTCCGGTCCCCCTATTATAAACCCTGCCGCCGGCCGGGACACGGTGGAGGCCATCAGGCCCCACCTGTCCCGGTGGATGAGCCGGCGGTACGGGGCCTTGACGTTCCACCTGGTGCAGGTGCTGACAGGCCATGGATGTGCAGGCGGCGGCGGGCCGGCGGGAGAGCGCGACGGCAGAACCACGCCGTCCGCTTCCTCCCGCTGTGAGCGACGGGCCCTTAGCCGGGCACGGTGTGAGACGGGGGCCTTCGGGCCGTTAGGCGTGGCCCTTTGGGCCTTTTGTCGTGTTTCCCCTGGGGGTGCGTCCCCCGGGGGAGTCTTGGTTTTTGTCCCCCCTCCCTCGTCGAAGTGGGGGGGGGAGTCTGGAGGGACGAGGCCGCCGCCCAATTCCTTCACGGATGGGCGGCGGCCGGGCGTGCGCTCCGTCTTGGGCGCGCGCGGTCGTCTGTGGGGTCGGGGGGCCCCAACGTGCCGGTCCCGCGAGGGGCCGGTACGGGACGGCAGGTGGGTGCCTTTGCTCCCCGCGGGCACCCACCAGGAGGAGTTTTATACGCGGAGACGCCCAGAGAGTTGCTTGACTGAAACCCGGGCGTCTCCAGTATGCGTATGGCGGGACAAGCGGTGGTGGTTTTAGTGGGTATGGGGGTCACGCACAACACCTCAGTGGCCCCGAGCCCACATAACCCGGCGTCCCCCCCTGAAAAAGACGCTGGGTATGCGGTAACAGCATTTCCACCACCGATATCAAAAAAAAAAAAAAAAAAAGTAAATAGTATAAACATCTTACTGCTTATTTTGTTATCTGTATGGCATATTTGATTACTGTACTGTATTCTCAAGTGTTGTCAGTATTTTAATTTTACTTTCTTGAATTAATTAGCAATAATATACAATAAAGCCTCCTGTTTAGCAAATGAAGGAACATTTCATTAAGGATTATTGCTGTACAGTAAAAGCAATTGGTACAATATACAATTATACGAGTGTTGCGCAATGGGTAACGTAATATACCAAAAAAAAAAAACCAGCAATGAAACACAAAATCAAAAACAGCTGATGCTGAGATCACAACGCCTGGGCGCAACAGGAACTCGAGATGTATTTGGTTTCAATTTGAACCTTATTTCATAGGGCCACGGAGCATTTAGATTGCGCACCCGGGCATTTGTTGAACGTCGCGACTACACGAGTTCAGTTGCTGCCACCCACCTCGCGCAAATCGCAGTTCCATCGTAGTCGTTCCCTTCTACGATTACCTAAACGTGGTCTCCGCTCCAAGACAAGTCTACCCCAACAGTAAAGACTTCTGCGACAGACGTGATCAGCCCATTGGCACTTCAGTTTGGACACTCAAAAGGCAATGTCGGTATCCTTAGTCTCTTTCCAACGCTATAGAGCAGTCTCACCACCAGTCTACGTTTATTATCATGAGCACAGGCAATACGCTGTAATACTAGACAAACCTTGGCTTGCCACGTACTCCGTCGTGTGGAGCTGGACATGGTTCTAATTCAGATGTTTACGGGGCACGGGGGATTCTCCGAGTACCTGCATAGGTTTAAACTCAGGGAGAATCCCTCGTGCCCCGTGAACATGCGGAGGACCAGACCGTGGTGCAAATGATTGCCTACTGCTCTGTATTTCGCAGAGAGTGTCCCATGTGTGAGACCGAGTTGGGTAAGAAGATAAGCGCTGGTAGTATCGCCTCAGTGATGAGTGAGGACAACAGTCGGCACACATTCCTAGAGTTTAGTAGAAAAGTAATAGGTAAGATAATAAACAGAAACAAGGAATGTGAGATAGAAAGTAAATATAGATAGATATAACATAAGAGAAGAAATATTGAGATTAGATATACATATAAGAAATACAGCGATAGATAGATAATAATAAAGATTGAAAAGGAATAAGAATGGAATGGAACCAAAGGAAGGAAATCTAAAAATTAGGAATTAAGATAAATAATACTAAGAAAATGATGTAACTAGAATAAGGAGATTGGATTGAAATGTAAATGTAAATAGGAATGGTTTAATAATAAAAATGGTATGAGTTGCCCTCATTTATGAGAGATGGAGGAAAGATAGAAATACGATGGAGAGCGAGAGAAGGGAAATGAAGCGTGGAAGGAAAAAGGAAAAAAAAAGGGAAAGAAGGATAGGAGAAGGATTGAGATTATTATTAGATAAGAGACAAAAACAAAAGGATAGACAGGGCCGCAGCTTAACCTAACTGGGGGAACGCGTTTAAAAAAAAATTCTAGACAAAAACTGTCGTCTTCAGGCTTAGAGGTATGGGCGTCGAAAAGACTAGACAGAACATATGAAAGGCAGCCTAACTAAACTGAATCCTCCATTAGATTTGTTTCCCGAAATTTGTTTTTACTCGGGCGCTCAAGTTGTAGGTTAGTCATAAACAACTTCGCAAATCTAGCCGTCGACGATGATTGGTTCTGGTATGACAGAATAATGGATCAAAATAGAAACTTACATCTATAATAATATATAAATATAAAAATATATATATGTATATAAATTACGTTGGCACTAATATTATAAATAATAACTTCCTCGTAATATAACATTAAACATAATTTTAAGTGTTAAAAACAGTGTTAGTTTAATGCTGGAGACCTCAACCGCTTGTCAAGGTGAGTGAACGAACAAATATCCTTGCACTTGTGAACCAACTTTAATTTATTTCAATTGTGATAATTTTTTTTTTAAACAACTTAGTAATTATAAGCTTGTTATCCTCAATTTATGAGTGTGTAATTTTTTTCTACTTTAAATGACATTCCACATATCGACAAAAATCATAATAAATAAGTAAAAAACACTTACATATAAAACCCCGCGGACTTTGTTGTCACAAGAATATTTATTTAAATTATTTAAAATTTTCTTTGCATATTAAAACAACGTAAAAAGGCAAATATAAAGCCAGTACATATTCGCTTACAATTAATCTTTTGTTGAGAGCTAAAATATAAAATAACAGGTATATTTATATATCTAAAAAGATGTGGTCGAACGATAATTTACATGATAAAGCACCGTCTTACAGCATTCTTATACATTATAAATAGTCTCAAAATATTTTTTGTTGTAAACGTCGAATGTTTTACACTATGTTCCAGCGTCGAATGCTTCATGAAAATATTCTTACACGTGTCAAATCTTCTATAAAAAAGAAAGACGATGTTTAATTTTTTATATCCGTCATGTAATTATCATAAAACTTTACACAAAATTACAATCACCCAAGTCAAAAAAACGTCACGGTAAAAGCAAAAACACGAACGAGAATTTTACACAAATTAGTTAACCTTTCCTGTATTTTTATCTAACTTATTATTATTCTTTATACACATTGTGAAACACCGAATTTATGTTCAGCAGTGTCTTCCAATCTGCTTTAGAAGATGGAAAGATGTATGATGTAGGCGCTTGAACATGCCTAAAAACTGTTTTCTGTAGTTTACTCTTTTATTTCTGTTAAGTTTATTTTGGTTTTATTATACGGAATCTACGGCGACCATGTCAGTTATTTTTGCATTTTAACGTGATGTGGCTGATATTGTCCATTGTATTTGATAACGTCCGCGCACATTGAGGACACGTTAGTATTCCGTTTATTTAATTATAGTTTGAAGCCACTGATGATCGGGCTTTCATAACGTCACTGTTGTCTAGGTCATGACTCTGATAGCCAGAAGGATATTATATGATAAATAAACAAGTGACAGTGATAATGTACAGCAGTATGATGTACTTTTGTGTATACAAGCAGTTCGTCGTCTCATGTCTAACATTGCAGAAAACCGGTATTGAATCGCAGATAACCTGTTATAAACACTAACATTAGGTTGTCAAATATCTCCCTTCCGCCCTTTTGTCTTTTGAATTTCGTGGCTATGTACAAAGCGCTACAGAGCTCCTATCTGGCAATACTATACATAATTTGAAAGGTCTTGACATAACCTACAAAACGACGCTATGCATAATTAGTTTGGATATTGCGTTCAACAGTTATAGACGTGTAAACATATAGTTCACTAACGCCGAAATTCGCGCTATTTTAAAGTTTTCCTTCGTTAAAGGCAAATCCGCTAGAGAATCGTTCCGTGAGATTAATGGTGTTTTGGGGGATGGTACTCTATCACTTCGAACCGCGGAGGAATGGTTTCGACGATTCAGAGCCGGTGAAAACGACACCGTGGATAAGCCAGCCGGCGGAAGACCTGTGACGACAAATACCGATCAAATCATGGACTACATCGAGTTAGACCGGCATGTGACATCTCGTGACATCGTCCAGGAGATAGGAGTTAGTCACCAAACCATTTTAAACTATCTGCAGAAGGCTGGATATAAAAAAAAGCTTGATGTTTGGGTGCCGCATGATTTGACGCAAAAAAACCTTCTGGACCGAATCAACGCCTGCGATATGCTGCTGAAACGGAACGAACTCGACCCATTCTTGAAGCGGATGGTGACTGGCGACGAAAAGTGGATCACATACGACAATACCAAGCGAAAACGGTCGTGGTCGAAGGCCGGTGAATCGTCCCAAACAGTGGCCAAGCCGGGATTGACGGCCAGGAAGGTTTTGCTGTGTGTTTGGTGGGATTGGAAGGGAATCATCCACTATGAGCTGCTCCCATATGGCCAGACGCTTAATTCTACCATCTACTGCGAACAACTGGACCGCTTGAAGCAGGCGATCGACCAGAAGCGTCCAGAATTGGCCAACAGGAAGGGTGTAGTGTTCCACCAGGACAACGCCAGACCACACACTTCGTTGATGACTCGTCAGAAGCTACGGGAGCTCGGATGGGAGGTTTTATCGCATCCACCATATAGCCCGGACATAGCGCCAAGTGATTACCACCTGTTCCTGTCCATAGTGAACGCATGAAAATAAAACATTTGCGCTACAATTTGACCTTCTGAAGGATAACAAGTATACAACATTCGCGTGCATACTTATTAATACCTACCTAACTGTTCCTCACCCGCTTTGCTAACGATAACACGTTCGCAGACCTCTTTAGGGAACGAATTTTGTAACATCAATTCATAGCTGTCTTCTAAATGGCAGAAGCGAAATCTCTACGAATTTTTGAGTCATTACGTGTAATTATTTCGGAGATATCGTGAGAAGGCAATTATTTCTGGATTTCCGAGAGATATTTATATATCTCATATCTATATATCTATAATGAAAATGTGTTTTGTTTGTTCGCCAATCACGTAAAAACTAGTAATATCGACATGGGAACATGAGCATCCGACTTGGAATAATTTCTAGATGGTATTGCTGTTGATTTTGATTTGGTAGATCCGTCATCATTTTATTTATAATTACCGCCAATAATGTTGCCGGGAAACAGGTAGTATTTATATATATTTATATATAAATATGTACTAGGTTATGTTAATACGTTTTGTTATATAATTTTACCATTACATTGACAACTTTCCGCCCTCTGTACTAAATATCTAAACATTACATTGATTATTAGCCAATATGCATCAGAAGTTGATAGCCGACGTCTACTTCATTATTCTCTCTTAGATTGCAGCGTTAAAGTCCTATAGTCTCGAGCTCTAAAAAATGCGATAAATATAAACCCTATCTGCTATACAAGGTAACTAAAAGATTTCGGATTTGCGAACCTGGAGAATCAATAAGCGAACCTGAGAAGAACAACAAATGCGAAGTTTTCTTGTATTCGCCGTGGTACAGCGAAGACGCTAAAGAGAGCCTTGACTTTTCTTAAAACGTACTAAACCAAAAATGCAGAATGACACGGTATATTAGTGGTGGAAAACCCCACCTAACCCACTAAAGCAAAATGAGAATTTTTGAGTAGGTGACTACGAAGATTAAATTGGTTAAAAATCTGTTGTAATCCTTACTTCCCCACGGAGGTAAGGTATCTTTTGTAGGGGGACCGGAAAGTAATGTCGTTTTCTTACGCTAAATACAAACACATACATTTTTAACGAGTCTTTATTTTTAATCAATGTTGTATTCCCCATCATTGTCAATAACCTTTTGCCATCTAGTGAGTAAATTTTCAATCCCTGATCGATAAAAATTAATTGGTTTTTCGGCAAAATATCTAGAGATGGCATTTTGGATATCATCCAAATTTGCAAATGTTTTGCCACTTAAAAAGTGTTGCAGCGCTCGGAATAAGTGGAAATCCGATGGTGCAACATCGGGCGAATATGGTGGATGAGGCAGCACCTCCCACCCCAATTCATTAATTTTTTCTAGAGTTCGCCTTGCGCAGTGCGGTCTTGCATTGTCATGTTGGAGAATGACGCCTTTTCGGTTGACAATCGCTGGCCACTTTTCAATTAAAGATTGATTGACTCGCTGCAATTGTTCGCTGTAGAGGTCTGCAGTAACAGTTTCTCCAGGTTTCAGTAATTCAAAATGAACAATGCCGCGAATACTCCACCAAACACACAAAAGCGCTTTTTTGGGGTGTAAACCTGGCTTAGCAGTACTCCGAGGGATTTCATTTGGAGAGAGCCACTGCCTTTTGCGTTTTGGGTTATCATACAGGACCCATTTCTCATCTCCTGTGATCAAGCGATCAAAAAACGCTTCTGTGTTGTGTCGTTGAAGCAATAAGTTGCATGTGATTGATCGGTTAGCCTTATTCTGTTCGGACAGATTATGCGGGACCCAAACACCTGCTCTGCTTACTTTTCCAATCTGCTTCAAATGTTCTTGGATGGTCGACCAAGGTTTGTTGAGACTGTTTGACAATTCCTCGATCGTCTGACACGGATTTGCTTCCACTTCCGCCCTTAACACGTCGTTGTCTAACGCTGATGGTCTTCCTGATCGATACGAGTCGGAAAGATCAAAATTACCCGATTTGAACTTGGAAAACCACCTTTGGCATTTACGAATGTCCAGTGCATTTGGATAAACATCGCAAATGTTTTTGGTAGCAACTGTTGCGTTATTTCCCTTGCGAAACTCAAAGAGCATGCAATGCCGGATGTGTACCTCTTCTGGTATTTGGCTGGCCATTTTACCCAAAATTACAAAAAAAAATTGTAATTCAATTGTCTATAAGTAAAGAAATCACTATAACCTCACAATGTCTTTGGTACGCCTCTGAACAAAACAATGAGCTGACAAATGACAATCAAGTATTGGCATGCGCAGAAACGACATTACTTTCCGGTCCACCTATTATATACGCCCCGACACCAAAATACGGCAGCCTCAGTACAAAATAATAAACAGCGAAAAAGAAACGAATTTTTAGTTCAAGAACTTTATTTATTAGCGTTTGATATGTTAAAAAAATAATATATTACTATATTAATGATCCTTCCAAGGTACATTTTTTTTTGTTTTGCGGCATTATTGATTATTAAGCAACACCTTATAATGTAGCGAATAAAACAAAGTTTATCATAATAAAGTAGACACTTGCGATAATCATTGAAGGAAACTTTAGATTTTTTTTTAACTATTTTCGTTTACCGTCACTTTTATACATTCAAGCGCGTAATCACGTGTGTAGTAGATAGTAAACATAAGGCATTTTTGTGACATAATATAACATGAACGCATCTTTGATACTGTTTTATTAACTTGCAATAATAAAGTTATAATAGTTAAACGATTTACAACTGTGTAATGTGCAACACTATGTTCCACATTACACAGCGCGTTATGGAAACTATAGACAGTAACATAATTTAATAATTATAGCTTGCTATACGTAACGCGTTGACGCAGTATAATTGTGGTAGGAACCAAGAACGTAACGCAGCACTGACTCTGTGCCTCGTAACTCCTGTACTACTATATTCGGTTTTCATCCTCAATTACACACTACCGTAGGTTACGTGTACTTAAGGCTATAGAACTTAGTTACATAAGCTGATTAAATTGTCGCTAATAACGTATTAAAAAGGTTCTTTGATAAAATACATGCAAAAACTATTTCATTCCCTAATTTTTAATAACCATAATAAAAATAAATTGTAATAAATAAATGTAAGAAACTAAAGATACAAAATAAAAATAAATAAAAATTTTTAAACTGTACAAACAAAATGTCATCAAAAAGATGTAAAATTAGAAAAGGATGATTCTTTTCAGGAGCGAGAATGCCTATAAAAACGGACGAGGCGACGAAGTCTTCACTTAGCGAGAGGTATGAAAGAAGGAAATGGAATGGAATATGAGAGAAAAGAGGAGGAGAATAAAAAGAAAGAAAGATAAGAATAGGTATGATAGAGAAGATGGACGAAAGGAGAGAATGTAGCATCTAGAAATAAGGAATAGAATGATAAGTGATATATGTAAGCTTAAAAGTGCTACTAAAGGCCCTGACCCGCCATACGCAGGGGAATGAGTATGTCATAAAAAAAAAAAAAAAAAAAACATAATAATAATATAAATAGCAAAACAATGTTTAATTATACAAGTCTTATTTGTAATAAATCGTTAGACAACACTTAGCCACCCACTTAGTTCGTGTGCACGAACACATATTTATTTCTTCGGCAACTTGATTAATCCTACATATGACGCATTCTAGAATAAGCTATAAAGACCTATTAATCCTGTCATTTCCGCTGAAAGTTAAGATGTTTTTTCAAAAACTTCTAGTCAATACAAAAAAGTGTTTACTTACAGTTGTAAATAGCCTGACTATATGAATAACCCATTCGGCTTATTACGAACTGTCTATTGACAAGTTGTTTAAGAGAGTAAACTGATATATTTTATCAATTTAGGTACTAGATGATATTAAACGTATTTTATTGTTCGTATTAACGAAATAAAAGAACAAATTGAGCATTTTTTATAAAGCAACCAATCATTTAACAACAAACCGCATATTTGTTGAACGAGGAACACAAATATTAAAGACGGTGAGCACGTGAAATATACTTAAAGCAAAATCGAGGTAATAATTAAAGCAAACTATTAATCATTTCTTCTATTCATTAAGCTTGTAGTTTTTTATTCCAAATTCGCGATATTATTTGTTAAACACAGTATAATAAAATTGTAATATACAAATTAATACAAAATCGATAGCTATTCCTAAAATCTTTCCCGTATAACTTTTGGCCATACATTTATAACTTGTTAAACCCCGCATACAATACAGTTTTTTACATTTATTTAGTATGTAAAAATTAATGAATACATATATATCAATCATAATGACGATGAAAGTTAATTAAATGAAAGTTTTATACCATTCAACGCGATGTCACCAAGCGAATTATAACAAAGGCTTTATGGAAACACTTGCTTACATACCTCTATGGTGATCGGACGAAGAGCCTCAGTGATTAGTTTTAATACTATCAATTTTACCACACGTATGTCCTATATTTGCTGAAAATTCAAATTATTTACTATTGTGTTTTTGAAATATTTTATTTAAATGCTGCAACCTGCAGTACAACTTTATTTACATGCATAAATATAATAAATATATGAACCTGACTAACGACGACATTGAATAGATATTGTTTATATGTTCAAAGATTAGTTGAAATGCCGGAGTCGAATGGGCTGGTCGCTAGTGACAGGCACGCTGGTGAAGTTCATATTATTGATATCGAAAACACGCCCGAAGAGGAGTCCAGAGCTGAAGTACAGAAGTTATCGTTTTGCGTAAAAATAGAAGAGAGTTCTTGCAAAGAAACCATGAACGGTAAGCGTTTTACTACTAGTTATTTCTTACAAAAAACATTAACGTTTGTGTGTTTATTGTTTAACTATAAATTCTCTGGTTAATATACATTGATAACAAACTTAACATTATTTTCATTAAGTATTATGAATAAAAAGTGCGAAACATTCAATGGTGGTAATTGTTATTTCCTGAATATGTTCTATGTTGAAACAATATCTTTGCAACCAAACAGTAATTTACAAAAATACTGTGTTCGAATTTAAAGAGCGCTGTTGCTAGTGAAATTACCGAGGTATGGAGACCTAACATGTGATCATATATACTTGCATTTGTTATAAAGCTGACGTATTGCTTCCCATCAATTGTACGTCTTTATTTTCTCGTCGCTTAGTTTAGTAAGCAGAAACGTTACAGAAGCTAAAATCACTTTAGATGCTTGGAGTAAATGCAGCAGAAGCATCTTTCAGGAAAATTTCACATCATAACTCATTCTTTAAACATTTTTCATAAATTCAAAGCATCAATATTAAAAACTCATAACACTTCCGATCATATACAACTCGACATTAAACTAATAACTATTAATTCTAACGAATGAATGTGATGAAAAAATCTTTAAATAACATTACTATTAAATATTACTTACGGTAATTACTATTGTCAATTACGTTAATTATTACTAATAACATTAAAAAATGATAGAGGAACAAAGATAGGAGAGAGAATTCTAATGCATACTTAAGATTTAAAACAAAGTAGAGATTTTATAAATTGTTTTACTACTTCTTAGTAAAACATAAATACACTTATCTATGGCGATGACGCCATGTGATACTGCTTAAACATTGTTATTAACCTCTCCTTATTACGGAAATGAGTATTCTAATTACCACAATTACCACATTACCATTTTCAGAATAACGTGCCTATTTATTTTTTTGTTAATTATTTAAAAAAATAACACAAAGACGTAAAACTATAATCTATGTTTACTCCAAATAGTTCAAAGGATAATTAGATTTAATTACTAACAGATATTTCTCTTATTTTATTCTACTAAGCTACGAGTTGAGCGGGATGTTCACCTGCAGGTAAGAGATACGCCTACCCATAAAAACGTGGTGCCAGTTATGATGATATATACACCACACTGCGCTCATTGCTTTGAAACATAAGAGGTTAAGTCTCGTTATCTTCTCCATTCTTAATTTCACTAGCTACGGCACTCTTCAAACCTGAACATAGTAATGTTTACACACTAATGTTTGTTAGCATAAAGAGTAACTGCGGTGGTTATTACCTAGACTGTTTCTAGCAACAAAGATCAATAAATTCTCTTTATTATTTATTCAAAGTAAATGGGGTGTAAAAAGAAACACCATTTCAATTTAAATTAACTGCACACAAAATAATCTTTGAACTACAATTAAAAGAAGACACCATGATGACGATAAGAACCAAGTTTACTCATTTTCGCAGTCCTCTAATATTTTTTTTGTTTAACTTTTGTGTTCATCTTTTAATTATTCTGTTTCCGACGAAATTTTACTACCCTTAAAAAGTTATGTCAACGCTACAAAGTAAACACGCGCTACTTAATACACGTTACTTAATTTTAAAGATTGCTAAATAATAAAAAATACACCATATATAAATTAAACAGTATTTTTACTTTTTAGCGATTATCAGTTCGTAAACATCGATACAGTCGTCGATGAAGCTCTGATATGGTAAATGTGACACCGTAACATTACTGTAGTCTGACTACTAACGTAAATGTCAATCAGTCTTCTTGGTGAACCCGCTTGCGTGGTGAAAAGAGATGTTTAAAAAGACAGCTTTAAAGAGACACTGCCAAACTTTAACTAAATACATAAATAAGATGGGAAATAATGTAATCGATTAGTTATTAAACCTTGCTGAAAAAAGATGCCGGTTCACAACCTTGCACGTTATCTTCCGCATTTTGTTTACCTCATACAAACATGAACCGTACAAAACATATTTATTCTAAACATCATACATATATCAAGTTGCCGAAGACGGTTTATTGGTTTCAATGACATTTAAGTTTAGCTCGTTTGTTTAGGTATATTTCATTGAAAAAGTTAAATGTACTAAAGAAATAACTTGATTTTATTAAATAATTTGTTTCTATTTAAATTATTACACGAGTTGACAGTGCAATGACAGGCTCTACTAAACTTGCACCCATTATCCAAAAAAAAAATAACTCTGTATTGGATAATGGACGCAGTTGCATGCAGCATTGAGAAGTGGGGAAAGGAAACAGAACCTATCCTTCTCGTAATATGACGAATGGAACACGTGCACGCCTTTCTTCCTGGCGTCAAATCCACACTTATAATATACGTTCGTCCCTCCGCATTAACATGAGTTAATAATCACATTAATATAAATAACCAGGTCATGATTGGAGTCCCTACGCCATAATAAGACAGGAACGATGTAGTCTGGATTAATGCAGACTATTCAAAAGTACATAATCATTTTGAATGTGATGTGATGAACAGAAATTTTATTGATTTTTTTTATTATTAATGAACTTTACACACACAAACAACAATCATAATAAGGGGGAGCGAATGCCAAAAGGCATTCTCTCCTAGTCTTCTATAAGGTCGAGAATAGACAGTTATCTACTTTAATTAATACATTTTTAATGATTCTCAACTTCTACTGAGACGTAGTCGACTAATGAACAGAATACACGTGGCAGTATTTATGCTCAATTATTTTTTTTCTTTACGTTGTTCGCTGAATAGCAAAAGTATTGGCGCACCGTATTGATTTTACAATTATTAACTCTCTACTTATCTTTGTTTTTATTATACTTAAAGTAATTTAGGAGTATTTTTTAAATTAATAAACTAAATATAAAAATAATGACATTTCCTGGATGTACCAAATTACATTATTATAGCAATTTAATAATTATAATAGGGGGACCGGAAAGTAATGTCGTTTCTGCGCATGCCGATACTTGATTGTCATTTGTCAGCTCATTGTTTTGTTCAGAGGCGTACCAAAGACATTGTGAGGTTATAGTGATTTCTTTACTTATAGACAATTGAATTACAATTTTTTTTTGTAATTTTGGGTAAAATGGCCAGCCAAATACCAGAAGAGGTACACATCCGGCATTGCATGCTCTTTGAGTTTCGCAAGGGAAATAACGCAACAGTTGCTACCAAAAACATTTGCGATGTTTATCCAAATGCACTGGACATTCGTAAATGCCAAAGGTGGTTTTCCAAGTTCAAATCGGGTAATTTTGATCTTTCCGACTCGTATCGATCAGGAAGACCATCAGCGTTAGACAACGACGTGTTAAGGGCGGAAGTGGAAGCAAATCCGTGTCAGACGATCGAGGAATTGTCAAACAGTCTCAACAAACCTTGGTCGACCATCCAAGAACATTTGAAGCAGATTGGAAAAGTAAGCAGAGCAGGTGTTTGGGTCCCGCATAATCTGTCCGAACAGAATAAGGCTAACCGATCAATCACATGCAACTTATTGCTTCAACGACACAACACAGAAGCGTTTTTTGATCGCTTGATCACAGGAGATGAGAAATGGGTCCTGTATGATAACCCAAAACGCAAAAGGCAGTGGCTCTCTCCAAATGAAATCCCTCGGAGTACTGCTAAGCCAGGTTTACACCCCAAAAAAGCGCTTTTGTGTGTTTGGTGGAGTATTCGCGGCATTGTTCATTTTGAATTACTGAAACCTGGAGAAACTGTTACTGCAGACCTCTACAGCGAACAATTGCAGCGAGTCAATCAATCTTTAATTGAAAAGTGGCCAGCGATTGTCAACCGAAAAGGCGTCATTCTCCAACATGACAATGCAAGACCGCACTGCGCAAGGCGAACTCTAGAAAAAATTAATGAATTGGGGTGGGAGGTGCTGCCTCATCCACCATATTCGCCCGATGTTGCACCATCGGATTTCCACTTATTCCGAGCGCTGCAACACTTTTTAAGTGGCAAAACATTTGCAAATTTGGATGATATCCAAAATGCCATCTCTAGATATTTTGCCGAAAAACCAATTAATTTTTATCGATCAGGGATTGAAAATTTACTCACTAGATGGCAAAAGGTTATTGACAATGATGGGGAATACATCATTGATTAAAAATAAAGACTCGTTAAAAATGTATGTGTTTGTATTTAGCGTAAGAAAACGACATTACTTTCCGGTCCCCCTAATACATTAAAATAAATTGTAAATATTTATTCTATATTACCGGGAAATATAATCATGACATAAAAAAATCTAGCAGACAGTAAATAGTGACGTAACATTTATGACTTTTACTTTCGGCATCCACAGCACAATTGAGCACCATTTCAATTCAGCAAGGATATAGTTGCTTCAAAATCTTGGAAAAGATTTTAAATACGCGTGTGCTACAATGATAAACAAACACTTTGCAGTCTCAACGCGTCTCCAGGCGGCGTTGTGTAATCATGTTGTATACAAAACTAATGTTACCTCATTATTTAATCAATCTAGAGTTAGCTGTTGCCGGAAACCGTACCACCGCAGCTCCTATTTCTGCTGCCAAAAAGTGTTTGAAGGACACTGTAGTTAGTGTTATTACTGGGGTAACGAGACTGGACATCTTACGTCTCAGGTGACGAGCGCAATGTGGTGCAGTATATACCATCCTAACTAGCGCAACGTTTTTATGGGCAGGTGTATCACTTACCAACAGGTGAACTTCCCACTCGTACTCGTAGTTTCCTTGTATAAAAAAAAATAAACAGATGCAAAATAATTATAATGGTCCTATTATCTGCTGCAAATAACAGGGACATTATCATTGATTTTTTAGGTCTGTAGCCTCGCGCAACTTACACACAGTTACAACTTACAACGTTCACAGAGCCTTGAGAATAGCTCATAGCCATTATCGATTAATAAACATACTTGAGTGGGATTATAAATACAAAGTATTATAATATTTGCTAGTTCAACGCGAGGGACTTGGGTTGGATGAAGTTGGCTTGGGTCCCCCAACAGGTTACCGCCTTGTCGTGGCTAAGTAACTGTGGCTGGGTCACCCACGGTGAAGTGAAGAGGAACCTACCCGGCTAGCCCGAGATGTAGAGCTGACCCGAAGCGTCCGCTCCAGGGCGCCGTGAGCTCACCGTGGATGCGCGCCGGTGGGCTGCAGGGTCAGTTTTATACTATCCTTTGTAGCCAAGGTAGAGTCGCGGAGGGAGAGTACCCTGTGCGACTAAGCGATGCCGCACCACTGATGCGGCGGCGGTGGAGCCGCGGCGGAAGAGGAGTGTCGGTAATGCGATGCACCGCTCTCGCTATCCTCCGTGGTCGTATGACGGGTGGCGGCAGACCCAAGATCGGATCCGCCGCGAGAGCCTGGAGAGTTCTTTCTCTTGGCTCCCATGACCTCTGGGTGACAGATTCGGGGGAAATCCGTTGCCTAAGTGACTAAGAGGCCGAGGAGTGGGCGCGCTGTGTTCTGGCGTGCCATTACAAAGGAGGAAAGAGAGAGTTATTCCCTCCCTCGTGGGACTGTTTTCAGCGACCAACACTGGCAAGGTCACGGATGTGTGCAAAAGCGTTTCCGTGACCCTGCCATAAAGCGTCGAGACGGAACATCGTGGAGGTTTTAGTATGTGCAAGTCCGACATAACCTGTTCTCGCCACCGCGTGGACGGGTATGCGCAGGCATTACCCCACGTTAAACAAAAAAAAAAGGTTAGCTTGGGTGCTATAAGTTGTCGTGCTTGGCCAACTTATTCAATACTATACAACTGCGTATATTTAAATAATAAACTTACCATTATCGTTAACTAACAAAAAAAATTTTACGAATCTGTTGTGGTATTTTAAAAACAATACAAATATTTTTTCTGTTCTTCTAACTATTTCTCTATTTTATAAATTATTTAAACCATGTATAAACTGGTTTGAGTTCCCAAGGTTGATCCTGGAGGGCAAAATTCCTGAAAAACGTGCACCTGATAGACAGCGTAAGAAATGGTTTGATGACATTAAGGAATAGACCAGGAATACCATCAGTTTAAAAGAATAGCTGAGGATCGAATTGGTTTTCTCAATCTGATCGCCAAACTTCAGTTTGAACAGAGCACCTTATGATGATGATAATGATGTATAAACTATTTAATTAAAATAATCTGAAAATGAATAACAACATAAGAAATATGTTTTTTTTATATGAATTTATTTTTTTTATACCATGAACCGAGACGAGTGCGCATTTACCTGACGAATGTTCTGTATAATCTTGTTTATTCTTAAACGATAAAAAAAAATATCTGAACATGCTACCCAGATACTACATTAAAACCTCCTTTGTATCATAGATTTTGCACTTCTCAAATCATATCAATGTCTTAGTTACTTTTCTCATACTTGTTCAATGAATGGCAGATTAAAACTAAAATTCTATCACTAAAAGTTTGTGGCAGAAACCCGGTTACGTTTTATAGGTCCAATAAGATCCCATTCCCAAATAAGAGTTCCCAAGAGCTATTAAAGTTGCTTACTGTCTCAACAACATTAACTATGTTAACATTTTATACGTATTACCATTAATATTGATAGTAAAATATTTCAATATAGAATATCATATAATATAGGTTAACACCATTCAATGAATTGGATATTAACATAAAATAAATTAACGATACCCAAACTGTTCAATGACAACAACCTTTTATTTATCCAGTTACAAGTTCTCATCGTCCTTAGCCGGTCACTGACTTATCGTTACAAGTTCTGAAGCATCTTTCTCAAGAACCTTTTTATGAAATAAATATATCAAATAATATTTAGAATAAATTTTTAATACAACACATTACTCAACGATATTAAAATAACAACAATTAAAATATTAAGTTTTTTCAAACACACCGGCGTACTCACCACTATTTTTTAATGTACATAAATGTTAACAGGCGCATAAAAATAACTATGTTTATGGATATTACTTAATAAAAAGTTAAAGAATATGTCAAAGAACCTAAACTAAAGCATCCTTCAGCCTTTAGGTATAAGATAGGTTTGCGTTGAAACATTTTATTCCATTTGCTGTTGTGAACGTTAACTTGTAAGCAGGCGCATCCATCAATTGATCGTCTCTCTTGTCTCGTCGCATCGTCGAATAAAAGAAATTATATAAGGTATTATTTAAAAAAATTGTAAACAACATCAATTTGTTATTGTATTAAGATATAAGAACCAAATACTTTTCTAGAATTTACCTTCATTATTCAATATTGTGACACAATTCTGGAGGAATATATTACGAAATTCAATTATACCATGGTCGTCATGCAAATCATTTAACATGTTAAATTTAACCATAACTGGTTTATGGAAAAACACTGATTGTATCAACAACTTATTTTTAATGAAATATCTTAAAAATATTTTTTTTTTGTATCTATAAAATGGAAAAACATCGCTACCGTGAATCAACGAATCAATTTATAAGCACACGAACTTACATAGCGAGATGAATAAAAAAATTCCCACAAAATGGATAAAAATATGTTATTGAATTCACAACTTCGCATAAACAGTTTATTGCTCAAATTAACGTTGACTAACACTTAACTTATAATTTGAAGTGATCTCTTCCAGACTACACAGAAGAGGTAAAATAAAATAAATAAATAGAAGAGTCACAAGAAAAGTCGAGACTAAATTAATAAGAGCAAGAATTATTTATAATAAAGATATAATTACTAAACAGACACCTCTATTTAAATTAGAAGTGAACGTAAATAGTATGTACAAAAATATAAATAGCCCACTTTATTTTTTCCACTGATGGGACTCTGTGGCATTCTTTTATAAAAAATGAGTGTCCCACATTCTACAAACATTTTATTTCATATATTATCATTATGGGAGGTGATTATCATCACCCTTTAAACTGTAGATTGTCGGTCATATTAGTTAATTTTTGATTTATGTTTTGAATAACCCTTTTGCTAAAAAAAGTGTTCGAGGGTGTTTTCATTAATAATTAATAAAAAATCATTAAAATTAACTCCACCAATTAAAAGTAGAAACCTTATTAAGTATCCCTTACTTTATAAAAATTCTTCAATGTAAATGAAAAGTTTACGCATAATGAATGTATTCTTCACACAAAACGCCTTTGATTAAATTTTTAAAGTAGCAACGAACCTTAAAGGCCAAAGCAGCACTTGTCGTCCAATTTTTTGATCAGTAACGATGAATCCGTCGACGCTACACCACATTGACAATATTACCGCCGGTCTTGAAGTTCGTAATGAACAAGTTATTGGTATAGTTATTGATAAAGGAAACACCGAAAATATCGGCAGAGGACACTCCGACACGGTGCTCGACATCGACAATTTGAACATGAACGGTAATTTTCAATTATGTATTCCATTTATTATATTCACTTACATTACTAGTCGCAAGATGCCCTCTATCCACACCAATCTCCACACCAGTCGGTCTTATGAGATCCTGGGCCAGTTAACATGTTCTCGAAATATAATACAGATCACATTATATATTTCATATTATTTTTTATTTATTAAACGTATATAATTATTGACAATTTGTCATCTTCTTTCTTTATTAAAGTTTTCATATTCATCTACCTTATTCACACAAATCAGTTTCACTGTTGGATAAAATATTTATACATTCAAACATGCCAGAAAGGATTATTTACATAATATATAGTTATTAGATTATAAGAGATTTAACACAAACTCATTGGCAAGATTATTTATCAAGCTATAAAAAAGTTTCGAAATTTTCAATTAATATGCACTTTTAATGACTATTCTCATTATACACAATATGTTATAAAAATTATACAAGTTTTGTATATAGCTTACAATATTAGTTTTTTTATCGGAAATGATTTGACATTTATGTATTCCTTTGTTTCCCCGCATAACTTTAAATGCTAATTCAATCCAATGCTATTTAAAAAGAACAATGACGGTTCACATGTTTAGAAACATTGAAATTATATACAAATGTATACTTACCTTTTATACAAGCACCTTTTATACAAATGCAAGCACTTGTTTTTAGGAGGTTAACTAAGAAATATTAAACGCAATTAAAATAAATATTACACGAATCCATATATCAAAGTTAGCATAAAAATCGACAGAAAGACGTCAAACGTTTAGGCAAACAAAGGCAGCGATTTATTCTGCAAACAGTCCTATTTTTTGTTTCATTTCTTTATTAATGTGCGCAGGAATCAATTAAGTGTTATTTAATTGTTGAAATACTTTCAAACCTAATGAAATAAACCCCTGGAGTAAAGAATCAATCAATCTTCAGCCAGAGCATCGTTTGTTGATTAGCAGGGTGCTCCGCGAGTAGGTGAGGTTAGCTAGGGTACCGTGAGTTGTGCGAGACGCCTTACATCGTCGGAGTAAAGAATTGGACTAAATAATTTTACACACTATTTTATCCTAATCTTTACTCCGACTACTATAACTTCTGTTAGGTTTCTGTTTTTTTTTTTTACTTTGTTTATATCTTTCGGCGTTTTTTTTTCTGAAAACGTAACATTACAACGTTCGAAAGTTATAACATTCAACATTGGAGTAATAAAAAATCTCATTGGTAAACTTTTCCGATATAATAGGTTGGAAAATATCTCCCTTCCGCCTTTTTGTCTTTTGAATTTCGCGGCTATGTACAAAGCGCTACAGAGCTCGTATCTGGCAATACTATACATAATTTGAAAGGTTTTGCCATAACCTACAAAACGACGCTATGCATAATTAGTTTGGATATTGCGTTCAACAGTTATAGACGTGTAAACATGCGAGTTCACTAACGCCGAATTTGCGCTATTTTAAAGTTTTCCTTCGTTAAAGGCAAATCCGCTAGAGAAACGTTTCGTGAGATTAATGGTGTTTTGGGGGATGGTACTCTATCACTTCGAACCGCGGAGGAATGGTTTCGACGATTCAGAACCGGTGAAAACGACACCATGGATAAGCCAGCCGGCGGAAGACCTGTGACGACAAATATCGATCAAATCATGGACTACATCGAGTTAGACCGGCATGTGGCATCTCGTGACATCGCCCAGGAGATGGGAGTTAGTCACCAAACCATTTTAAACCATCTGCAGAAGGCTGGATACAAAAAAAAGCTTGATGTTTGGGTGCCGCATGATTTGACGCAAAAAAATCTTCTGGACCGAATCAACGCCTGCGATATGCTGCTGAAACGGAACGAACTCGACCCATTCTTGAAGCGGATGGTGACCGGCGACCAAAAATGGATCACATACGACAATATCAAGCGAAAACGGTCGTGGTCGAAGGCCGGTGAATCGTCCCAAACAGTGGCCAAGCCGGGATTGACGGCCAGGAAGGTTTTGCTGTGTGTTTGGTGGGATTGGAAGGGAATCATCCACTATGAGCTGCTCCCATATGGCCAGACGCTTAATTCTACCATCTACTGCGAACAACTGGACCGCTTGAAGCAGGCGATCGACCAGAAGCGTCCAGAATTGGCCAACAGGAAGGGTGTAGTGTTCCACCAGGACAACGCCAGACCACACACTTCGTTGATGACTCGTCAGAAGCTACGGGAGCTTGGATGGGAAGTTTTATCGCATCCACCATATAGCCCGGACATAGCGCCAAGTGATTACCACCTGTTCCTGTCCATGGTGAACGCCCTTGGTGGTGTAAAGTTGAACTCAAAAGAGGCTTATGAAAAGTGGCTGTCCGAGTTCTTCGCAAATAAGGAGGGGGGCTTCTACGAGGTAGGTATTATGAAGTTGCCGTCTAGATGGATACAGATTATCGAACAAAACGGCGCATATTTGAACTAAATCCGATTACTGTAACACTTTTCATAAAGCATTGAATAAAGAGCAAAAAAGCGGAAGGGAGATATTTTCCAACCTTATATCTAAAAGTGTATACGTTTATCTCACTCAGTTATAAGTATTATTTTAAAATATTATTTGTAATTCTTCTAATTGAACTTGCATCTCACATTTTATATGTCAAAAATTCTGTTTATTTTTTAATATAAACATATTATACTTTGATTCACTGCTTTGATTATAAAATGTAATTGAATTACAAATTTATTGCGTTACAGACGCGATATAAAATTGTAACTCATTTACCTGTAATTGAATAAAGCTGTCATTAAAGATGTATTTAAATAAAATTAAATACTAATTAAAACTAATTACAAAATATAAAAACAAAAAGAAATTTTGTCTTCTATTGCCGGAGTATCTGTGAGGGTATCACCGCTATACCTATATCTGCCGCCAAAAAATAGTATGCAAACAGTGTTCCGGTTTGAAGGGCGCTGTAGCTAGTATAATTATTGGGGGAAATAGACTTAATATCTTATGCCTCACGCGACGAGCGCAATGTGGTGCAGTATATACCATCCTAACCAGCGCCACATTGTTATGGGCTAGAGTACTACTTACCATCAGGTAAACGTCTTGTTGCTACGTGGAATAAAAAAATGCATAATGTCATGAAAACGGCTGTAAGCATCGTGTTTAAAATAAATACTTTTACAACAGGCAAATAAAAATAATGCACTCATTTTTCAACAACTTTCTGAAGGTCGACTACAATTGTTGTTGATTTTGAAATTCAGCTGACATTCTTGACACAGTTTAAACAAATGAAATCTTTGGAACTTTTTGTATGTCTTTGTTTCTACGTTTAGGTTTTTCTTGGTGTCCGATAGGAATTTTTCGAAAGATACCCCACTTCTAAGGGCGGAAGTCAGAGTTATTTGGGATTTTTACCCACTAAAATCACCTAAGTGATCATCATCAGTGCGTTGCTGTGAGTATAAAAAAATGAGGTAGATGGCAATTAGGTGAAGCATAGTTTGCTGTTTTGCCGAGTCACAGAAGCACGAAGGATTCTCCTTGAGTGCAAACCTGTACAAATACCGTGAGCATTTGGACCAACTGAGGGGCGAGCTGGATCTTTCGAAGTATCTTGCGAGTTAACCATGCGTTCGGGCAAAATATCCGCATTATAGACGCTGTTTAACCTACCACATAACGCCTCCTACATTCGTCAAACATATTCGACTTAAGGTACCGCTTGACAAATGATATGGGGCATCCCTTAGAGTCCACTGTCCTTTTGCTCTTTAGGGCAGCATATTTGGCCAGCTGGGAAGCCCTTTCATTTCCCTGCTTCTACCGCATGCCCTTTTACCCAATATAATTTGACTTCCTCCCCTTCCGCTCATGGTATCATCTCACGTGGGTCAACTTATTGAGCAATAAGGACTCCTACCGTCAAGGCCCGTGAAACCCTTAGACCCTTATAGTCGCATTCAACAACAGACTACAGAACTGATTAGCTTTAGACTTAAGGTAACTCTATTTCTTTGGTTTATTAATTCAAATCAATCCACCTATTTTTAAAAATTATCGGCAAGAGGCATAAACTATTTAGGTGTAATAATATAATATTAATAAATAATATCCAAAATTAATTAAAAAAAAGTAGAGGCGGTTAAAAGGCCAGCATAGATGTTCTTTACTCACTATTGTTTTTATTTTTTTAACATACAAATGTAATGCAATTAACCTTAAAAAACTAGTGTCACGAACCCACTGTGTATGGCTTACAACGAACAGAATGCGATTCGACAAACGCATTTAGAATATAAATCAACGTATTGTTTACCATTATTAACTGCCATTATCATGAGGTTGCCATAAGGGCAGAAAATATATTGTGCCCAGTTTCATAATTGTATAACAATCGATTGATTTACACGGACGACACTTACAAAACGTAGGTCGGCCCATTCTTAATATATTCAACAAACAGTATATATTTTAGCCTATTAATGTCCACTGTTGAATGTAGACATTCCCAAAATATGATGTGATATTAATAACTCTCTTAATTTTTTGCTACTAGAACATTATAATTGTCGTTTTTAATTTCTATTATAATCATCACCAAAGACTTGATATTCTTTTCATAAGATCCTGAATCCTCTTATAGTCGGTTTATTTTCATTTATAAATTGTTTCCATACTTTTGTTTGATAATAACATTTATGCACAAATAGAAAATGCATCGATAATTAGTTAATATCTATCTGGAAAATTAAAAATATATACCACTTAAATATTGATTTTATCATAACATAAGTAACCATATTATATTTTAAAACAATGTTTATATTTTTTCTAGTAGTCTACTTTTTCTAGAGGTAGCCGTTCTAAGTGACCTCTATGAACTCTCCACGGATGTGTGCCGGTAAGCTGCAGGGCCAGGCCTACACTGCCCTTTGCAGCTGTAGAGGAGTCGCGGAGAGAGAGGAGTCTATATTCTTGTTATGAGCGGGCTGGAAGCCACAGCGGCTCTTACAGCTCATCTGACACTGGGCTCGTGGACCCGGATCCACGGCCTGAAAGAGAGAGGAGTGTCTGTATTACAAATCGCTGTTATCCCGTTTCCACGACTCAGCGGTGCCGTGTCGCTGATGTGGCAGCGATAGGGCCACGAGAGAAAAGATTGTGTTTTGTCGCACTACTATTCTCCGCAGGCATAAAAAAGTTGGCGTGGAGCCTAAGATCAGATTTGCAACAAAGAGTCGGGAAAGTTTTCTCTTTTGGCTGTAACGGTTTATGGGTGACGGCCCACGATCCCAGGTTCCCAGTGATAATAAAAGGACAAGATGAAGGTGCGCTGTATGTTACGGCGAACCCTTTCAATGGTAGTGGCTAATCTCTGTTGCTAGAGTCCATCTAGGTAGGTACCACGGCAACCGCTATTTCTATTGCCTGATAGCAATGTGCAAACATTACTGTTCCGGTTTGAACGGTATTGTAGTTAGTGAAAAACTTGAAATAGCGAGACAACAATTTCTGTCTCAAAACGATAGATACACTGTTGTCTAGTATTTATCACCGTAATTAGCACCACCTTATTACGGACAGGCACATCAATTACTATACTAACGTTATTCTTTCTTTGAATAGTCTACTTTTACACTAGCGCGCTTTATCATAAAAGACAATATCGCCGATTACCAGCAGATGGAATTATAATCAAGCACTGAGCAACACAAATAAAATAACTCGGATTACGTGGTGCTCAACACCCGAGAGAATAAAGTTTAAAAAAAAATTTAAACGCCATCTGTGTCGTATTCTTTGAATCTTTTACCTTTTAGTGCTAAAATATTTTTAATGATAACTTTGTTTATATTTAATTCCATCATTCATTCAATGAACGAAAACAATTTATTCAAAAATTATAATAGCATTTAAGTAGTTTGTTTACGTCACTTTGATTTTGATATTGCATTAGCTGTTGCTCATATTTCGAAATCAGTTTTGTACTACATATCATCTGTGTAAGGTGTACCCGTTGAGTTTATATAGTATCTTATTATCTTTTTACAAAATGACTCTCGGTAAGTCTTTGTTATACTTTAGTTTTCTTATTAAACTTTGGACTTTAGGTGTAAAACTTCGGAAATTGTTATTAAATGTTAAGTCGCATGTCGCAAGCTATGGACTAAGAAAAGGTTTTGGCACCATTTACTATAATAAAAGTTTCTCTAATAATTCCCAGTTGGTTATTATTTAACTACTTGAACATTATATGTTAAATAAAAAAAAATATATTTGTTACTATAAAATATCATAACATTGAATAGTCAAAAAATATGAAAGAATTATTAAGTAAAAGTGAATTAAGATTTTTTTTATCAAATAAATTTTTCAAGATCTAATATATATGTCATGACCACATTTAATACAATACTTTTAAACTTAGACTTATCACATTACAAATCCAAACATGATATGAGATATTGAAAAATTACAGTTTTACAAAATGTCCATCTCACAAATATTCTCATAGGATTTAAAAATCAGAAAGTTATTTATTAAGTAATTCTACTTTTTAAAAGCTGAAATGGTGAATTCATCATGCATTATATTCATTATCCATTTGTTTATGGAATTACAGATATCCGATATAGCTTATTAAATACTTGGTTAAAAATTGTATTGGAGTTATTTAATATTTATTGGTATGTGAAGGACACTGACAGAAGCAGTAGTAATTTATTTTAGAGAAACTTGAAATTGCTCTATTGTACTTGGATAGAATTCCTTCAAGAAATACTTTACGATTGTTTTGAACCAATTTCCAATCCTTTTAATGTCTTGCTTTGGAACTAATTATAGTTATAATGAAAAATAAAAGTGCTATAACAGAACTATAGAAGAAACAATGGAAATTTCCTATAAAATAGATCCCAATATATTTTATGTTTTAAAACCATTATAACTTAACAAGAAATATATATATGAAACCATCTTTAATCTTAACATTATTTAATAAATAAGAATAATTGCATACATATAATTAATGGTATAAAAATATTAATAGAAGGTTACTTTAACAATAACAACTTGTGGCTATATAAATAATCACCTTCACACATTGAAATCAATATTCAAATACCTATATGACATGATAATAATATACAAGCAATTTATCTTTTTCTTACTTGTTGACTAACAATTACATGTATTTGGTTAATGTCAAGTTTATGATATTAACTTAATTTGGCATTTAAGTACTTTGGCTAATAGCCTAGGGAAACTAATTTTGTAAATGTTCCTCACAATTAGACCGCTAAGAGGGAATTCTGTATCATGGGTGCTATGAATCTTCATTTTATTCATCTTGTTTATGACTGTAGATTTCCTGAGAATTTAGAGAACTAATAATAATTCCGCTAGGGACATACTAAAACATCTGTATTTTTATTTAGAAGAAAGGATATGTTTTGAAACATTAATAATGTATTTGAAAAAAATTTTTACATGTTTAACATTGTTGATAATATGCAATGAAAAGAATTGATTACTAAATTAACCATATTACATGAACCATGCTACAAACAGGACTATTACATAATCATTGCGCATAACACAGAACCATGTCAGTGAAGTACCACTTTCTTTGCTAGCAATTTTACATATGTATTTGTTTTTTTTATTTAATAACACCTGTGATCAATTCGGTAGCTAAAATACTTACAATACATTTTAATTATGTTAAGCAACTAGTGTTCTTTACTGCAAGACATTACCATAATTTGATTTATTTATGCATTAATTAACATTGAATATGGTTACAAAGTTCTTTATTATAATTTAACTACAACTGTCTAAATACAGTACATCACAAATGTCAAATGTATCAATTCCTTGGTGCTTTGTAGACATCCTAACAAGCAACTGCCAGTTAATAGGCAAACAATCTATCTTAGATACTTGTTACTTAAAGAATTATAAAGTATTATTTTATTTAGTTATTTTCCTCTCTTATGTCTACTCTTACATGATAGCTTAATACAGTAGTGTAACATAATACCCATAAATACATTTTTTTTAATCCCTTGCGTTCTATATAAAATTATCATGGTAGCTATCTTTGTGAATTCACTCTGAAAGGACTGACATATCTGTATCAACTACTATGAGGTTGAGAGTGAACAGAGCATGCCTTAGCGGCGCTTCTTGAAACAGGTTGGTGTGCACCTGGGTTACCGCAAGCAGCTAGAGCTGCCGTCGTCTTTGTCCTTTATTATCTTTTATATACAACTAGTACATAGACCCACTGACTTCTTATTAACTTATCATGATATGTCTGTTTAATATTTTCCCTCTGCCATTTATTAATATCCACACAAAGTAAAACTGATTTGTTTACTTATAAAGAATGATTGTGCACATTTATGACGAATGGTTTTTTTTTTGCAGGGACTATAAACTACAAGTCAAAACCGGTTAATATTGCTGATGTAAGTAACAAATTATAAGTCAATGTTTTAATACCGGCACGGGCATTTTTCCTGTATATGTAAAAACTAATGAGGAGTTTATATTGGTAGCAAAAAAACATTTTTTTAAAAATTTAATATTTATGTCTCACTATGTTATTATTATTGGTCGAAAATCAAATATAATAATATATAATAGAATTAGACTTGAAATTTCTCTGAAATATCATTATATTGAGAGCAACCGTTATTATAGCATAGATAATACGAAATGAAGGTATTTATACAAGTTAATCAGAAATAAAATTATGAAGTATATATTCAAAAAATAAATAGCCTATAACCATCAAGAAATCATTCAGTTTCAGATGGTCATGTCACTTGTCAATAAGTTCACTAGTTTTCTCGTGATTGAGGAATAAAGGAAACCTATTTTTATTAAATATATGTAGATAGTAGACTTGAACAGTATATTCATAACTGGCCGTATGTCAAAAATACAAGGATGTATTTGAAAACCATATATATTCAATAATTTGTCTACTAAATATTACACAAGATTATTATTATCTATATCCGTTGGACTTTGGAAATCAACAAATTGCTTAACTGCATATTAATTTATCACAGCTACATCAATCTTTTCGTAATTAATGCGATAAGAATTGCTGTTACGGTTGTGCCCTCCCGTAATTACGTATTTATAGATAATAGAGAAAGAACGATATGCTCAATGTTATCATTCAGTCGTCCTCGTCTATTCCTTATAAGGGCGCCAAACGCAATGCATCTTTAACCACAAAATCTAGACATGTAACGGGTTAGCCCTTACTGTATTGTCATTTTTTTTTCTATTCTTTTATCCTACCTGGGACAAAGAATCATTCCTAAATTCTTCGTTTATTTAATAGGGGGACCGGAAAGTAATGTCGTTTCTGCGCATGCCAATACTTGATTGTCATTTGTCAGCTCATTGTTTTGTTCAGAGGCGTACCAAAGACATTGTGAGGTTATAGTGATTTCTTTACTTATAGACAATTGAATTACAATTTTTTAATTTTGGGTAAAATGGCCAGCCAAATACCAGAAGAGGTACACATCCGGCATTGCATGCTCTTTGAGTTTCGCAAGGGAAATAACGCAACAGTTGCTACCAAAAACATTTGCGATGTTTATCCAAATGCACTGGACATTCGTAAATGCCAAAGGTGGTTTTCCAAGTTCAAATCGGGTAATTTTGATCTTTCCGACTCGTATCGATCAGGAAGACCATCAGCGTTAGACAACGACGTGTTAAGGGCGGAAGTGGAAGCAAATCCGTGTCAGACGATCGAGGAATTGTCAAACAGTCTCAACAAACCTTGGTCGACCATCCAAGAACATTTGAAGCAGATTGGAAAAGTAAGCAGAGCAGGTGTTTGGGTCCCGCATAATCTGTCCGAACAGAATAAGGCTAACCGATCAATCACATGCAACTTATTGCTTCAACGACACAACACAGAAGCGTTTTTTGATCGCTTGATCACAGGAGATGAGAAATGGGTCCTGTATGATAACCCAAAACGCAAAAGGCAGTGGCTCTCTCCAAATGAAATCCCTCGGAGTACTGCTAAGCCAGGTTTACACCCCAAAAAAGCGCTTTTGTGTGTTTGGTGGAGTATTCGCGGCATTGTTCATTTTGAATTACTGAAACCTGGAGAAACTGTTACTGCAGACCTCTACAGCGAACAATTGCAGCGAGTCAATCAATCTTTAATTGAAAAGTGGCCAGCGATTGTCAACCGAAAAGGCGTCATTCTCCAACATGACAATGCAAGACCGCACTGCGCAAGGCGAACTCTAGAAAAAATTAATGAATTGGGGTGGGAGGTGCTGCCTCATCCACCATATTCGCCCGATGTTGCACCATCGGATTTCCACTTATTCCGAGCGCTGCAACACTTTTTAAGTGGCAAAACATTTGCAAATTTGGATGATATCCAAAATGCCATCTCTAGATATTTTGCCGAAAAACCAATTAATTTTTATCGATCAGGGATTGAAAATTTACTCACTAGATGGCAAAAGGTTATTGACAATGATAGGGAATACATCATTGATTAAAAATAAAGACTCGTTAAAAATGTATGTGTTTGTATTTAGCGTAAGAAAACGACATTACTTTCCGGTCCCCCTAATATAATGGTTATTTTTAAATGTTCACGTATAACTTTTAAGAATAATTACATTCTATGCTCTATGATTTTAAATCGTGTACCTCATGTTCCATAAAAATTGACGCAAAGGAAAGGAAAATAGAATAATCCATGTTTATCTAAATCCCCAATTAACCAATTAATTTTGGTGTACCCTTTTTCTGATTTTTATTTTCTTTACACATGGACAACTATAGAGGTTGATCACTATAGTTGACACCCACTTATAGTGAACTCTTAATAATATCTATTAATACTGATTATGATCGATATTTAATGATAATGTATTTTACACTTGAAATATAATATAACATTAACTAAATTTAGCAGTTGCTATTTATTAATATTAAATGAAAGCCAATTAATATTATCAGTATGGTTGGTGATAATAAGTACCGTTATAGACTGTTTAATACAAAAGTCGATTACGATACATGCAATGTTGAAATACTTAGCAGAACGTTCGTGAAGTTTCTAAAATTTATAATAAACATACAATACAGAAACTGATATGTTTACCTTGCTATATAAATTGATATCATTGCGGAAATATACAAACTCAACCATGTTTTTATTCGATAAAACAATAAAACGAGCAAGACGTTTATTTGAGTAGTACATGTCTCGCCTACACCGTTCTGTAGCGATAAAATGATATCATTCTAGTATGTATATACACTAGTGTATATACACTGCCTCATATAGTACTAATCGCTTTGAAACAATGCATTGACATTTGATACCCCCAGTAAGTTCAATAGCATCCGAGTCCGTCATGCCACAATACAGTAAAGTTTACATGACGCATACCTGCATAAACTATCTCTGGCGACGGAGATCTTCCACCAGTTTGTTTACCGTCAATCAGTAAAGTTGGAATATTCCAATGTTATTGCAAAAGCGCTGGAGCTCTTGAAATTGATGAAATAGTCTCACAAGCAACTTGAGATTATCACAACATGGCTCATAACAAGTTGTATTGAAAATAAAAATAGTCAATATAGAGTATATAAAGTGTATGGCTCCCCGCAACTGCCTTTACCTATTATTGTTCTCCTTTGAGCATAAATCAACACTTTTAATTCATTCCGTTGCTGGTACTAAAGGTCTCCTTTAAAATGCGGGTTGGTAAATTAATTAGTTTCTTAGGTATTGTCCTCACTCTTTTATAGGTTGTGGATAAAGTCCGCGACACATATAACCGCGGTGTGACGAGACCGATAGAATGGCGCCGGCGGCAGTTGCAAAACCTGATGCGTATGTACACGGAGAACATGAGCGGCATGACGGCAGCGCTGGCGAAGGACCTACGCAGGTGTAAGATGGAAGCAGTGCTCCTAGAGACCGAATACTTGATAAACGACCTCAAGAACACGCTGAATAACTTGGACGATTGGGTCAAACCGGAGCGGGTAAGTAGAGACGGACGGAAGTCGAACGGGACATTATTATAACAGTTTTGTACTTATATACTCTGAAAGTCAGTTTTAGAATCTAATATAACTGAAATAATGATAGTATGAATCTAACCTCGTCAAGACATTGACTTCTATGTGAAGTAGAATAAACATATTAACTAACATACTTGAACGTTAAATGGGTATAAAATTGATTTAAAAAAAAAATTAAACGGCACAACACTCTAGTTCATCTATGAAATATTAATAAGCGATAACAATGAAACTACTGTTTTATTAATATCGTAACCTTGACACAAACTTCATTCGTGTAGAAACTTACTTCATTATTCCTTATAACACCTGTACATGAATGTCATGTTTCAATTCGTCATTAACAATCGTATTTAGCTTATGTTTTGATCTTTAAAAGTACATTGAATAGGTTTCCACTAGACTAAAGTTCTTTACCATCAATTAGAACCTTGGTCAACCACCAGACTATATGATCATAAACAAGTATTAGTCGGATCTATCACCATCGCTTATACCGCGCCTTGTAAGTGCATGCCAATAACAACGTCATACTAACTAAGAAATTATACACAGCATCACATTCAGCTCTACACTCTGAGAAATAATGTGTGAAGTATCGTTACTTCAGTAATTTCACTAGGTACTGCGCTCTTCAAACCGGAACGCAGTGATTTTTGCGCACTACTGTATGGTAGCTACCTCGATGGTCTCCGGTAGCAGGGACTTCCTTTACAGCCCATTTACGTCTACTCCCTGTTGGGGCACAGGCCTACTCTCAATATGAGGACGTTGGGCCAGTCACCACGCGGGCCCAATGCGGATTGGTGACTTCACACACCTTGGAATGAATTCTAATTCATGTGGAGGTTTCCTCACGATGTTTTCCTTCACCATTTATATTTCGCTGTATTTTATGTTATAATATGTAAATTTTTGGAATGGAAAAAAAATTATAATGCTGTTGTATATTCAAAGAGTAAAATAAAGTAATTACCCACGTGTTTAAAGTTGTCTTAAATGCTTAAATATTTAATGTATTCTATGGAAACGAAATAAAATAAAAATTATATTATAGTTACGTTAAATGCAAATCAACAACTGGAAACGTTGGTAACACATCGCTGTTAAATAAACTAACGTGATTCGAATATACAAGTTTTCTACTTATTATAATTTTTTTCTTGATACTTATAAGTGTCTGTTGCTAGAGACTGTCGGAGCAAGTCCCATCGCAACGCCTATTTCCGTCGCCGAACAATAGTGTGTCATTACTGTGTTCCGGTTTGAAAGGCGTTGTAGCTAGTGAAATCACTGGAGTAACGAGATTCAACATATGTCTCAGACGACGAGCGTAATATGGTGCATCCTAACTAGCACCACGTTATCATGTGCAAGCGTATTACTTACCATCGGTAGCACGTCTCAATGGTTTCGTCGCATAGTTGAATTAAAAAAATTTATTTCCTTCCTTCTTTAATAATCAAATCTTTGTTCTTACACAAAAACAGCTTTCAATTCTATATTTATTTATTTTTTATATAATCACGTTTTTTTCCCAGTAGGGGTAGGCAGAGGTGAATAAACACCCACATTTCGCCAGATGTGGTCAGATTAGATCCCATGTAACAGGGGGCGAGCCTGTTGCCACTTTATTGGGACCACCACACACACACACACAAAGATGATTTCAGTGTGCGGGTTTCCTCACGATGTGCCCTTCACCGTTTGTATTTCGCTGTTGTAACTAAAGTTCACAAATGTACATAATTTAAATATTAATTCATCGGTACATGCCGAGGTTCGAACCCGCGACCTTCGGAATGAAAGTCGCACGCTCTAACCATTAGGCCAGCGAGCTACCAATTCTATATTACCATATTTTTTTGAATGAACGGGAAATAAACAATCGTGAGTCTTGTTCGCCTTGTATAAGATTATACTCTGTGACTAATTACAGCAACTGAACAACTCCAAAACATGAAATAGCCGTCTAAATCAGCAGCCGAAAAAAGTTTGCTGGTCCGGAGAAAAATATATAATATTGGCTCCTCCCCACCTGCTTTACTGGCCATAACACCCCCCAACTCCCTTTGTTGAAAGAATTTTTTAAATCCGTAACTTGTATTTTTTTGAATAATTTAATTTAAAAAAAAATAACTATCAATGAATGCAGGGAAAATGTTAAAAGACCTCTACTAAAAAAATAATAAAACTATTATAATTCTTAATATATAATTTTTCGTTACAGCCACCGAAGGGTCCCGTGAACATATTAGACGATGTCGTCATATACAACGACCCATTCGGCGTGGCGCTGATCATCGGCGCCTGGAACTATCCCCTGCAGCTGCTGCTGCTGCCGTTCGCTGGGGCCCTGGCGGCAGGGAACGCTGTCATCTTAAAACCGAGCGAGCTCGCCGAGGCCTGTACGCAGTTTATCGTCGAAATGATCCCGAAATATTTAGACAACGTGAGTAACCAAAAAAAGCGCTTTTACTTTTCGCTTCGTAAAATAAAATATTATTTAACGAAAGTTTTGGGCTGATGGTAAGAAACGCCAGCACATAACTGCATGACGCTAGTTACAGCACCACATTGTACTCACCGCCTTGAGACAAGGATGCTAAGTTTCGTTACTTCAGCAATTTCACTAGCTACAACGCCCTTCAAACCGAAACAATGATATGTTTTCACAATACTGCTTTGTGGTGCAGTGCTGCGGTGATACCTAATTGTTCTAATTGAGAGTAAGCGGCGAGTAGTTAATTGTGAAGACGATAAAGAGTTAAATTAAAGAAAAAAAAAAACATCAACGAAAATATACTAAATGACTTACAAAGCAATAATTGAAAGAAACACCTAAAGATAAAGTTATAAAAAAAATATCTGTGTGAATAAGTTAAATCACAAGTTCTGTAAAGATAATTTAATGTATATGAGGTAATCAGATGATCGATCGATGTGGAGATCTTTGTCGAGCCTTATGTCCAGCTGTGGATGTCTGTCGGCTGATAATGATGATGATGATGGTTTATCTAAATCGTCTAACGTATGACGACGATAATGCTTATAATACTTTGAAAGCAGTGGTTTTAATAAAAAAATATATAATAGAATTACAAATAAGTCTTAAGATTTAACAATGCGGTGTCGTTGTATCTATTGCGTCTATAATAGGTAATAAACCGGCGTCACCAAGTCTTCAACCCTTGTACAGTTAACAATACTATATAAAAAAATCATGGAAGGGGGATGTGTGTGTTTGTAAGATATATTGTGACCAGTGTGTTAATTACTAACATTCAAGTTGTTGAAACAAAACATTTTTTTTGTTCCTCTTTATTTCTTGTTTATTTCCGAAAAACCAATAAATAATGCATTTTCTCTACTAATGGCAACGTGTGTATAATTTTTAGGATGCTGTGAAAGTAGTTGAGGGGGGACCCGATGTGGCCACGGAGTTATTGAATCAGAAATTCGATTACATTTTCTACACAGGAGGTACCAATGTGGGGAAGATCGTTTATGCCGCTGCTACCAAACACCTTACACCAGTTACTTTAGAGCTGGGAGGGAAAAGGTACGGGTCCATTTTTACACAATACATACATACATATATATACATATTTTCACAATAAAGTAATAGTGTGGATTAATACAGCATCAGGTTATTTTCCTAACACTTCTGTTTTATTGGTACCGTCACTGTAGAGTTTTATAATTTTACATCCATTAAAATTAGATAATACTTACCTTTCGCCTCATATACTCATAAATTTATAGAAATTAACTTGAAGGGCATCAAAAGATATTCCTATTGAGCCGCTGTTTTCATTAGTATTATTGTCAACCCATAGACATCGATCGATGCATATTTTACACTTACTTTAATTTCAACCATGTTACTGTTTAACATAGATAATAAAATTCTTTGTAGTCCGGTGTACATAGACAGCACTGTTGATATGGCAATCACTGCAAAGCGGGTCCTTTGGGGCAAGTTTATCAACGCCGGTCAGACTTGCATTGCTCCCGATTATATCTTGTGCTCCAAGGAGGTTCAAGACAAATTCGTCGACGCAGCAAGAAACGTCCTCAGGGAGTGGTACGGGGAAGTGCCGCAGAAGTCGCCGGATCTCTGCAGGATTATTAACAACCGACATTTCAAGTAAATAGACAAGATTTTTTTTTTTAAAACCGGTAGCTTAATATTAAACTCAGATAAATCCACCGCTATAACAGCATTGCTGCTTTGATGCTGTTAACTTATAAAAACCAAATTATTCTGAAGTTAGCAGCGAGCTTCTTAACTATGACTTCATTGTCACTTAACATTGTATATGTTATTATGGTGATAGGTCTCTATTGCCATAGATGTTTAATTTAGCTACTACTGCAGCTCCTATTTCTGCTCTGTTCCACTTCCGGTTGTTCTTACTAGTGAAAATTATGGGATAACGAGACTTAATATCTTATGTGTCAAGATGACGAGTCCAATGGTACCGGTGTACACCATCTTAGTACCACATTTTTATGAGCAGGCTTTTTATTTACCATCAAATGCACGTCTCGCTCGTCTCGCTCGTCTCGTCGCATGGTTGAAAAAAAAAATTATTGTAGATTGTAGAAAAAAACTATGTATAATATTTTATATTACAGTCGCCTTCAAGCTTTACTAGATGCAAGCAAAGACAAAGTGGTGATTGGCGGCGGTTGTGATCCGAATGAGAGATTTATTGAACCCACCATTCTGACTAATGTGAAAGACGGCGATAAAATAATGGAGGACGAGATTTTCGGTCCCATTTTACCCATAGTGCCCATAGAGAACGCTTATGAAGCTATCAATTTCATTAACGAGAGGTAAGTGATGTACATTTGAGCATTTGTGATAGTTGTGTACATTACATTAACACTATTTCTATATATTATTGATTGTAAACAATTTCGAAATCTGTTTTTTAACATTAAACGCTGATGACATACTTTCGGAGTTTTGACACCGCAAGTATCTCATCGCACCGCATGGTAGAAGTTTTTAGATCCATCATGAAATGATAAAATTCGTCGTTAATTATCTCTTTGGTAGAAATAGTGTGAAATTGTAAATTTATATTGATTGACTTTTAAAATATTTCAATATTACTAGCACCCCTACTTACTGTCAATTACCTGATAATTATGTTTCATAGTTTATATTTAAAAGATTAGGATTAATTTTTAAATTCTTTTGTTTGGCAGTAAGTAAATTAATTCGGAAATAGATTTGACTGAATCAAGCACAAGATATTTAACTGCTTCCGTTACCCGGCGGCTAACCTTTTGCTTTATGAGGCGAAAATTCCAGGGCCATATCTGGATTTTATTTTTGGTGATATAGTTTTTCGTATCCGTCTGATTATCTTCTATTTTTTATTGTAATTCTGCTACCATTAGTTTAACACCATTAAAGCAATTTGTTATTTAATGGTTAATACCGTGTATTTAAAAAGGTTTCACGGTTTCCAGGTGTTCTAGTAAATTGTTAATTTCAAAAGTACGTAACAATATATTGCGAACGCCATTTGCTTAAGTGATATTTTATTTTAATGTGACAGTGTTTTTGTTTATTAAATGTTGTGTGGATACAATTGTTGTGTACGCTGGTCTGAGGTTTATCTTTTTCAGAATCTGTTGTTGTTGTGTGAATTTTGAGTGATGTGTGCAAGAGGCGCAAGCCTCTCTGTTTCACTATGGGCATATACTGCATACGGAATGATGCATCTGCGGTCATACTAATATCCAATGAGGAAATCATAAAAGGTGCAGCCTGAGTGACTAGTCTGGTCACTGATGAGAAATACCAAAGCACATACATAACCAATCATGTCTGCCCGCTTATATAACGCGGTAGGCAAAATCACCTGGCGCATAACATCTTATTAAAACAATTCAAATACAGTATTACAACACAGTTATACTGAAATCAATGTTTTACACCATTTCATTATATTACTTGTAACCTTTGGGATTTGTAGCCATATTATACATGGGGCAGGTTATTTAAAAACGGTAAACTTTTTATTCGGGAGCCACTTAAAGTGTCAACCGTCTCAGGGCTTTACTAGTCGAATCTGTAAAGTCAAGACTAACAACACCAACATCATTGCAAAAAAAATTAATGATCTCACTTTGATTTGTGGGATGTGACATTTGATGTAAATCAGATCTAACTTGGTTATAAAATAGAATTAGTTAATTTATTTTGTAGTTATTTAACATAATAATGATAAAACCCGATTTTCACCAATTTTACATACAATACTAACCGGATATACTTCGACCCGTTTATAACAAAAAACCATATAAATTCATTATTTATGCCATTTTAATGTTTGTATACGTTCATGTTTAACATATGGACGTGAACCAAAACCTGCTCATGACACATTTCAGGGAACATCCATTAGTACTATACCTGTTCAGCAATCGGAGAAACATCCATACATTGTTCAATGAACAGACGCGTTCAGGCAGTTTCTGTGTGAACGATACGATCATGTTTTACGGCGGTAAGGCAAAGCACCACCTCTGTACGATACTAAGCAATAATACTATCGCGCTGAAACTTGGCAACTGTTCAATTATGGTGATGGGGGTGTAGTTGGTGGTGGCTTTAAAGAATTCACAGCGCTATGTTGCATATCTACTGTTTATATACTATGTCTGCGATACTAACCTCCAAAGGTTTGACAATGGTAGTTTGTAAGATGGCGCTGTTTTTCTCAATAGAAATCTTATATTAATAATATCATTGGATGAGGAATATGGTAGATGTGGACAAATTGGTTAGTCTTATTTTTGTTCTTCAAAGCTATTTGACATTAAAATTTTGGCACAACTTGTAAATATAAATCTATAGTTAAATATTAGATCTAAGTAAAAGAATATCTTCGTTTAAATGAAATATTTTCAAATCTAAGATAAATAATTTACTGAAATGTTTAAAATAACATCAAATTAATGTTGTTTCTATTAATACATGTACAGGTGTCTGGTGGCAGATTTATATTTTCAAATTTAAATAACAAATAATGTTTGACATATAATTTTACTAAAAGTATTAAAAGATAGAGTACAAATGCGGATTTCATTTTTTAAAGATAATGTCATCCAAATGTCTTCCATCCTGTTGCACACACACTGTTCGAAACGGAGCCTCGTATTCCGTGCCACACGCTGCAGTAAACTTGGTTCAATTGCGCTGATTTCTCGCCGAATATTTTCTTTTAAGTCCACAACAGTTCGCGGATTGTTGGCGTAAACTCTCTCTTTGAGGTAGCCCCACAAAAAAAAATCCATTGGAGTTAGGTCGGGTGAACTCGGTGGCCACGGGATGTCCCCAAAGCGACTAATCAGTTTTTGAGGGAGATTTTCTCGCAATAAATCTATCGAAGCTCTGGCCGTGTGTGCGGTCGCACCATCCATTGAAACCACGTGTGTGATGAGAATGATGAATGAGCTCGCAGGTTCGGCAAAAAGAAATTCGAAATCATGAGCCGATAATTCTCACCATTGACATTCGTCGCTTGGCCCCGTGCTTTTTAAAAAAATAATGGTCCGATTATCTCATTCGTGGATAAAGCGCACCAAACAGTTACCCTTGGGCAATGTAATGGTTTTGGTGCTTCAGTCGAGGATTGCGAGTTCTTAGAGCCCAGTAACGGCAATTTTGCTTGTTTACGTGTCCGTTTAAATTAAAATGAGCCTCGTCGCTCCAAAAAATGGAATTCACAGTGCGAAAACGCTCCAACATGGTTTCACAAAAAAATTTGCGTGACGCAAAGTCATTTTTTTTCAATTCTTGAATTATTTGAATTTTAAAAGGATAAAACTTCATATCTTTTTTCAAAATTTCATGCACAATTGCTCTTGGAAGTCCCAGTGAAGCTGCCCTTTTCCGTATCGAAAGTCGTGCATTTTCACGTAAACTGCGTTCAACCAGTTCAATGTTTTCGGGGATCCTTGACGATCGACTAGTCCTAGCCGTGGTGTGTTCATAGCCGAAGCAGTTGCGCGGAACCTCTCCACCCACGAACGAATTAAATTCACACTCGGCCCATCGCCTATCCGTCGAATATTGAAATGTGAACAAAACTGTCGGCGAGCGAGTACGTAAGAATCGTTACTCTTGAAAAATGCTTCAATAGCGAACGCGTGATGCTCACCCGACCACTGCGACATCGTGACTATGAAATCCGCACGATCGGTGATTCTAATGACACCACCTTCCCCCCGCACTGTTTATAACTTATTGAGATATTCCTTTTTTAAAATATAAATCTGCCGCCAGACACCCTTTATATTATAAACATTTCAAATGACATTATGATTTTGTACATACTTTATACTAATGTTATTTCGAACAAACTTAGTGAGTCTATTTAACTTTCATTATAAAATAATATATAAATAACGGATCTTCTTAGTGATAACCGATATAGATGTAATATTGGTGGTGGTCTCATCGTTTCTGTGTTGTATGCTTACTCTGTAGAGAGAAGCCGCTGACGCTGTATCTATTCACCAAGAGCAAGGACGTCTTATCGAATATTGTCACCTACACCAGTTGCGGCGGGATGTGCGTTAACGATACGATCATGCACATGGGAGGTTTGAAGCCTACTTCTTTTTATTTATTACAAGTTTTTAGCACATTCTAAATACAAAGATAACTTAAATCATTTATCCGTACAGTCGCACACTGCACGTTAAAATATAAATCGAAATTATAGAGCATTGACATACACACATATCTTTGATACTACGAGTTCTAAAAAATGACTGATTCTCGGTGCTAAGAATGTTACATAATGAACAACATATATTTTCCACTATCACCTCTTTAACTGCTCAATCGTACTATACATATAATATTACAATTTCTATCCGAATATTAATAACTATTTTTTTTATTCTATGCAGTAACGCGACCTTCCTATAACAACGTGGCGCTACTTAGGATGGTATACACAGAACAATTGCACTAGTCACCTTGAGTCATAAAACGTTAAATTTCGATACCTCGGTATATTTACTAACTACAGCGCCTTTCAAACTGGAACAGTAACGTTTACACAAAACTGTTTGATGGCGGAAATAGGAGCTGCGTTAGTATAATACCTACATTGGCGGGCTCCGGCAACAAAGACATATCATTAGAAAAATTAATAATTCGTTTGTAATTAAATAACGAACCAATTTAAAATATAAGGTATATTATAAAGTACACGATCAGTCTATGAACTAAAATGATCTTAGCAACCTTGAGATAGACGAAAATTGTTAAAAAATTAAATAAAATACTACAACTATTACAAACTATAACAGTGTCCATATAATAATGAATGAAATGTTATACATTTTAAATAACGTAATCATTGTAATATAATGTTATGACATTGTTTATTTCATTGTAATTTTCAGCATCTAGACATTGACGATAACAAGTTAACAGATGAAAATTACACAAACATATGACAATTATTTGTACTTTTTATACATACAGTATTTTTCATTATAAAGTTATGACGTATAAAATATATTTTAAGGGAATTTACGTTAAAATATTTCGTCAACAGCTATCGTCCACTGTTGGACATTGTGCTCCAACGAAAATATTCAGCGGTTTCCGTCATAATCTATTATTATTGAATTCCTTGTTAATGAATATGCCTGAATAATAATCCTAGTGCATGCGTTAGCTTCCTTTCTTTTCGTATGTAGCTACACAAATATTTTTAACTGAGCTTACATTATTAACATTTCCTTTTTATATAAACAAGTCTGCAATAAGATATGTTAATTTGTAATTTTTATCTGTAAATTGTTTCTATTACTTTCAATTGGTGTATGAACGGAAGTGTGTAAATACGAGTAAATAGGAAAGGCACGTGATTGGAATGCAATGCTAATATTATTAACACTGGTCAACGTCATAGCAGTGTATAATTTTTAAATTTAAAATATTACAATCAATTGTTCATAGTCTTCAGAGGGAGCGCAGTGAACGTTTTAAGAGGATTTTACTATTCGCAGGAAGTGCTCAGGCTAAAAGTAGGGACAACGGTAATTTGGTAAGATTCCAAAGGCTCTATGTAGCACTGAAGATAACCACCGAAAGCGCTTTATTGGATGGATCCCAAACAAATGATCACACATAATATTTCTCTTCCATGTTATCTCCATTTATTATCAGAGATGCAATGAGAATGCCATATGTATAGTTATGTCAGTTTTATATTGTAATCTCGACAATTGGTCCTAGATAAATATATTTTTTTTAAATAATTAAGCGACGACACGGCAGAACATTCACGTAATGGTAATTGATACGTCTGCCAATAACAATGTCGTGCTAGTCAAGAAGACATATACTGCACCACATTGCACATGCCGCCTGATACATAAGATGTTGAGTCTCGTTACCCCAGTAATTTCACTAGCTACAATGCCTTTCAACTCGGAACACAGTAAGGCCCTGCGGTGGTACCTATCCAGGCGGTCGCTGGTAGAAACCTGCCACCAGTAAATACCAATTAAGATATTAATTTTATTTATGTTTTAAATGTAATGTTGACCAGTTCGAGTATTGCATTCCAACAACGAAGTCTTTACACAAAATATACTAATACGTCAAATTCTGATTGTTCTTATGTTTATTTTACAGTTGAAACATTACCTTTCGGCGGAGTGGGCAATAGTGGACTCGGAGCTTACCACGGCAAGGCGACCTTCGATACGTTCACCCACAAAAAGAGTTGTCTTATTAAAAATTTCGCTGCAATAGGAGAGAAGATCGGATCGTAAGATTTTTTAACTTATATACATATTGGTTAAGGTGCAGCAAGAGCTCACTGTCTTCTTTAATTGCCAAGTTCTTTTCTCAATACTTTAAGTGAAGATAAAAAATTTCAATCATCCTACTGCTTATAATAATGTTGTTTTATTCAGAAGTAATCGTGTATTGTAAACACAATAATAATAAAAAAAAATATTACCAAGTTATTCTAATGTACAAAACATACACACCAGATTTAAAAGTAATGTGTCTTTGAAGAATCTAGAGTACTACCTGTTCCCCGCCCGCTTTGCTGGCCGTAACACCCTGACTTTCTTCGGGGAAGAATTTTTTTATATCCATTCTTAGTTGACCTCTAAACGGCAGAAGTAATATCCCTACCAAATTTTGAGTGTTTACGTCTAATAATTTCGGAGATCTGGTGATTAGTCCTTAACCTTTGGATATCTCCTATATATATTTTTTTTTTATATTATCACGCCTTTTTCCCAGTAGGGATAGGCAGAGGTGAATAAACACCCACATTTCGCCAGATGTGGTCAGATTAGGTCCCATGTAACAGAAGGCGAGCCTGTTGCCACCTTATTGGGACCACCACACACACACAAAAGATCATGTCAGTGTGATGGTTTCCTCACTTTATTATATTATATATTCGATACTTTGCTTCACCGTTTGTATCTCGCTGTTGTAAATAAAGTTCACAAATGTACATAACTTAAATATTAAGTCATCTGTACATGCCGAGATTCGAACCCGCGACCTTCGGAATGAAAGCAGCACGCTCTAACCATTAGGCCAGCGAAGTTCTTATATATGAAGATCATGAAATATAAAAAAATATATATATTAAATAATAACTGTGCAATTATAACACAAACAACATTGCTTTAAGCAGAGAAGATCTTACTATAATATGAAAAAAATTGTTTCAAAATTTGTCTAGATGGTAGTTGTTATCAACTGTTATCGTCTAGGTAGGTAACCCCAGAGTTCCTATTTTCGCTGCCAAACAGTAGTGAGAAAATGTTACTGTGATCCGGTTTGATGGTGTAGCTAGTGAAATTGTTGTACTCACTAGTCATAACATCACATGTCTCAAGGCGACGAACACAATAATATATATAACACCCGTTGTTTATATCATCCTAACAAACACTACATTGTTATGGGCGTAAACACTACATTGAATTCGAATATAATTATATAATGATGCTCAAAAAAGATAACAGGCATGTCGTCTTTGTCTAAATATACTGGGTGTTAGAAGACCGCTTCCGAAAACGAAGACGGATAACTAAAGACACCTTTGATGATGGGACAAAAAAAATCGATTCGAATTAAAAAAAAAATCATAATTTTAAAATGTTTTATTAGCATGCATGAAGATGTTCATGAAAGTGGAGGAAGCGAGAGAGGTGTGCCAGGATCGTAGCAAGTGGAGAGAGGTGGTCTCTGCCTACCCCACTGGGAATGAGGCGTGATATATATTAATTATTATTGTTATTGTTATATTAGCATTATTTACGCTCCATCATGTTAGTAGAGCGAAATTAAACGATAGTTTCATAAAAAATACATTAATTTAATAAAAAAAAAACAGCAAGGAAACACAAAATCAAAAACAGCTGATGCTCGGATCAATTAACACCCGGCGCGCAATCTAAATGCTCCGCGGCCTTATGAAATGAGGTTCAAATTTTAACCCAAATACATCTCGAGTTCCAGCCGCAGCATCAGCTGTTTTTTATTTCGTGTTCCATTTCCGTTTTTTTTTTTATTAAAGTAATATCGTTTCATTTAGCTGTCTCTTTATGGTCTGTGTTTGTTTTCGGAAGCGGTCTCCTAACATATATATATATCACGCCTCTTTCCCAGTGAGGTAGGCAGAGACCATCTCTCTCCACTTTCTACGATCCTGGCACGCCTCTCCAGCTTCCTCCACTTTCATACACTTTTCTATTATTATTATTTTTATTTCTCCTAACACCCAGTATAAATAAAAAGTGACTGCCGTATATACAAAGAATATGTGCAACGTACCAACGGAACGATCAAGAAATTCAACTGGTTCACACGACACCACATTGCTCACGTTGCTTCTAAATATATGAATTTAAATCACGTTACCATAGTGATTTCTTATTGGAACATAGAAATTTCATGCGGTTGATTTTTTGTCTATTGATTCTCATTCGACCTCATTTTCACCCGTTTACCTACCACGCAGTTTTTTTTTATTTCCGCAGTGTACGTTATCCGCCTTACTCGGACCAGAAGTTGCGCATTATCACGATGTTAATGGCGAAGAGGTCTCTGCCGTCCTTGAAGTTCTTGCCTTACTTACTGACCTTTGTTCTGGGAGCCGGCATCTCTTACGGTATCTTCGCTTGGCAGAAGGTAAAGAAGTAACAACCAACTATATATATAAAATCAGTAATAAAATTAAGGAAGTTTGTTTTTTGTTTTTTAGCGGGAAAAATATTAATTTTCTTTATGGATAATGTTACCATAATATGTAAATAGTGGTAAAAATTGGAGATTTGTTTCGTTCTTGGTTAATTTTATTTTTAAACAATGAATTTTTCTTATTATGCATAAGGGAAATTTGTAACCAATACGCAAATAATCTGTCAAATACATTTTTTTATAGATTCGTAAATTTTACGTACAACTACGTTAGAGAATGACGAAATTGTTTTTTATTAAATTTTCCTTTAAAGTTGTGATCCTAACAAAATTTTTCTTTTTTTAATTTCTCATAGAAATGAATTTTTAAAGAAAACTTTAGTATACGTACAGTAATTTTAAACACTTCATCGCCTTGGTATAGAGCCAACGTGACGCGAAAGTTATTGTGTCACCAAACCAAATGAAATCGGTTCCCGGGAAGTTGTTGTTACGTTATGACGTCACTCCAAGTGCCTCAAAAATGCGCTGAAAATACTTGGTTCCTAGTGTTTTTGTTAGTTTAAATTGCATTTTAGACAGTTTTTCTCACTATTATACAGTTACGTATTGAATAAAAATGCTAGAAACTATGGTTCCCAGTAAATAATTTCATTGCATTTTTGGCAGAATTTATTAATTTTCGAAATATTACTAATAATACAGTGAGGATGACAGGGGACGTCTATCAGATGATGATGACGATGATGAGGAAGACCATGAACGTAGCGTGAATTTTAATTTAAACATGTTATTATGATATAGTTAAACAATAATTAAAACTTGATAATTTATAATTTTTGGAATGTAAAACACATTTTATGTTTTACAAGAATATAATATATTTAGTGTAAGCTATAAGAAGTGTTGAAATAAACTATTTTTCACACAAACATCAGATTTCATGTAAATGAGTGTGAAGCAATTCCTGTATAGTATGACAGTTTACATATATATATATATATATATAACAGATAATTTGTATTATGATTCATTACTTGAAACATTGTTTCTTTGAGTAAAATTTAAATAAGTATAAAATGTTATAATGTATCAAAATTTAGTTTACCTAATGTATTGCATTTTGTTCCTTTTTACTTTAGCGCATACTTTTAAATCTTAATATTACATGTATTCAAAAAGATTCATAGTCAGTTGTGTAAAAAGAGAACTGCTCTATTTTCCTAATATAACAGTTTCCTTCTTGTTACTTTAATTATATTTCTATAACCAGAATTAAATAAAATGCACAACCGCACCTCAGAAAATAGTTATAATAATGTGTAGGACCATTTTAAGTGAATACATAGATTCTATTAACATAAGTGTTTTATTTAAATTGTAAATTGCCATCTATATATATTTACATATAATACTTTTTATGCTCATATTAATATTTATTCATTAAATTGAGAAATATTAAAATGAACAGATATATTTTTTTTTTAGAACAGGTATATTATTATTTATCAGTTAACCGTTTTATTACAATAAAAATATTTTTTATATTGTTTGATATGGTTTGAATAAAACCGCATAGGAAGTATTGAAATAGTGTTATGAAAATGAAAAGTACTTAAGAAAATTGAGACTAAAATTAGTGTGTTATTACAATATTTTTTATATAATATCAGCAAATGAAAAGAATGTATTAACTCAGTTTTAACATAGTCTTTTTTTTATATTATCAGTCTATACAAATTATATCAACAACTTATTGTTACAGATGGCTTCAGAAGATCATTAAGAAGCTGCTACTGATAACACTAATTTCTGAAAAATTTTGTTTATATTAAAAAATATATTAATGTACAGCAGCGCATATTATGAATACATATCACCATGTTATGCAATAACATTTAAATTTATATAAATTTTTACATATATTTGTGGCACATATTTAGATAGTTATATCGTGCAATAGTTCAACACACAAAAATGTGTTTCCAATTGAAGCTGCTTGCCGTATCGTGATAATTATAATGATGTTATGTCTTATAATTGGTGCTTGGCTTTAGACTATTTATAAATATTTTTTATGATTTGCTCTCTTTTAAAATGTTATATAATAAATATATGAATTTTAAAAGAGTATAAAACAATTTCTTGGAATTACTGTTTAGTTAATAAATTTTGAATCAACTGATATATAATTAAGGTATATAATAAACATCTAAATGATTAATTTATGTATGCAACATGTTTTTAGTTTGATTTGCTCCTGCCCTTTTATGCAAAAGCATTTCACTAAATTAAACATATCTTGTGATAGTATGTTAAGAATTATTTTGCCAGATATTTTTGTTAAATGCCAAAATGATCATATTATACTTTTCTATTTAGTTAAGGCTAAATGTAAACATTGCACATTTGTTAATAAAAAATTTTTTTATAAATTTTTTGTTTATTTTTTTTGTTAAAGAAACCAAATGCATACATTTTATATCTCATATTAACAATTGATAATAAACTAGCCCACCATTGTAGTTGATTTTTAAAACATGACTTTATTTACTAACTATTGACATAAAAATTAACATGAAATAGAAAAATTGGCTACGTATTTAATTTTATTACGTTTATACACACCTCATAATTATAGAACCTGGTTAACGTCTTCTAAATATAGTTCAAAAAACTTAAAAAAAAAAACAAAATTAAAGTTTTGAACCGTAACTACATGAAAATGCGACGAAAAGTTTAGACAGAAACGATTAAACCTATTGATTCTAGATACTGTTCGGTAACAGCAACCCTCCATATTATCCAGAAGACTTACACTAATAGACTAATACCTTGTGAAGTAAATAAATATATTTAGAATATTATTATTAAGCAAAGGTAGCACCTACTTAAAATAAAATGAAGTATTAATCATGACAATAAATTGAAAATAGAAATTTAGTATTTGTATTAGCTTTAAAAGAGTTATTAAAATTTTTAACTTACCTTATCTATACTCAAATATTTGTTCTTTGTAATTATTATCTATATTTTGATGATTTTTTTAAATCGGTTGCAAGTGGCAACTACTGTAATAAACGACTTTCAAAAGCAGTTTATTTGACTTTCTGTTTTAGCAACATTCGTTTTAATAGATTGTTTTAAAATAATCTGGTAGATATGTTTTTGATCGTTTTTAATAATGACTGTAAAAAAAATAAAAATTTAATTACATGTTAACATATGAAAATCATATTTCAATTAACCTTGATTCAATTCGCTATTTCAATGAATACTTATTACAAAGAATAATGTTATATAAGTTATTTCACCATAATCTTATGATTTAAGTACAAATGCTTTGTTGCAAACATACTTTTAGAATTTATTTTTTTAGTACAAATTTATGTACGTTCACGGATAAATATATATTATATAAACGTTACAATTATGTAATGGAGTTATTGTTATTTCTACTCAAATGAATTATTAAAATTTTCATACAGTGAATCTACGTTAAAATGAAACGTTACTACACATTACCGTAGGGAAAATTAGTTTCGTTTCATGCGGCAACACCGCTTGTGATGAGCAAAGACGATTAAAAAAGTGTCGATAGGTCAATATTCTGCAGAAATTAGCCAGAATCTTCAGGTATCTACAAAATATACTAAATAACCATCCTCGCATGAGAGGGTACTATGTGGTGGTGCTGTTCTTCTTCCGCTAGTTCAGGTGCTTATTCACATTTGAGGGCTTGTCTGACTACTCCCTTCCCATATTCCTATACGGCCGCCATATTTATAAGTCATGAAAGGCGTTGACGCTCATCATAATTATTTGCGTTGCATTCTTTACAGGACCGATGGCTGCTATACGCAAAAAGTTAGTGATCGTCGGTGATGGTGCGTGTGGTAAAACATGTCTCTTGATTGTGTTCAGCAAGGATCAATTTCCGGAAGTATATGTGCCGACAGTATTTGAGAATTACGTCGCCGACATCGAAGTGGATGGAAAACAAGTGGAACTCGCGTTGTGGGATACAGCGGGTCAGGAAGATTATGACCGATTGCGCCCGTTATCCTACCCAGACACCGACGTGATCTTGATGTGTTTCTCGGTAGATTCCCCCGATTCTCTCGAGAACATCCCGGAGAAATGGACACCCGAAGTAAAACACTTCTGTCCCAACGTACCTATTATTCTCGTGGGCAACAAAAAGGATCTACGCAACGATCCGGCCACCATCAATGAACTACGTAAGATGAAACAGGAGCCGGTGAAGCCGCAAGAAGGCCGTGCAATGGCTGAAAAGATCAATGCGTTCGCGTATCTCGAGTGCTCCGCTAAAAGCAAGGAAGGTGTTCGTGAGGTGTTCGAAACAGCGACTCGCGCTGCGTTACAGGTCAAGAAGAAGAAGAAGACCAGGTGTTCCCTGCTGTAATTGTGCTGTTGTCGGAGGGACTCTGATTTATGAATTGTTCGCATACTGCCTGTAAACTTACGTTTGAAACGACTCGAACTCTGCAGCAGTCGCGACGTCGGCCACACAGTGCTTCCTTCCGATACTGACAGCTGACGCCAGTGGCGGCCCGCGTAGCACGCACATCCACTCAGTATTCGTGTGGCTATATTTTCACAATTGGTACTTGTATATTTTATAGATTATCTATAAAGAGTAAGCGTAATTGCCTTAACAGATGCTGTCAAGGGTAAGTGAGCTTTTGGGAGCTCTGGCCCAGATGAGCCAACTGGAAATTTTAGTGCTATTTTATGATGTTATATAATCAAGTAGCATTTCCTCAGGACATAGTTACAACCTGAACCGTGATCACCAACACTTAAATTCGGTATTTTGTATTTTGATTTTTAATAAATAGTGATTTATAATTTGCATAGGATGTTCATTTGACATGGAGCATTAGCCCCATACTGACTCCGCCGAGTGCCTGTCAGCTTAACCTGTCTCTGAGACATCCATCTGTTACTGTTTTAGGGCAGTTTATTGTAATCTATTGTTTGTGTGAAACTTTAACTTCCATATGATTACATTGCATGCTAATATAATTTATTAGTAATAAAGGAACCCCATGTTATAACAATTCTTTTCTAGACTTTTTGACTTTTATAAAAATTTAATACAGCATTTATAAATCAAAGGTTTTTAGGAAGAGGGGGAAATATTTAAGTTAAAATCAATCATTTATGTTATGTTTTATTAGTATTGTAAGTACAAAATTATCTTCAAATATACATGGATTAACACTAAATAATTAGACTTCCTTTTATAATTTAAGATATTTTGGAACTATTCCAATTACAAGTTTATTAACTAATAAATTGAACTTTCAATTTAGGAATTCCTCGACATTCTTAAAAGCTGCAGTGGGTTGAATCTCCTGCGGGGTGCAAACATCAGTTCCTTCTGTTGATACTGGCTTTGCATTCGATATGGAACAACAGTGCCATCAGGTAGATTCTTCTCCTGTCCTCTCAGTTCAGGTACCCAATTAGCATACAGAATGGTGTTGACGAGGGCCAGTTTATCTGGTGACGTGGGTGTGATCAGATAAATGACATCTTTTTCAATACCGCGCACAATTCCTGCGAAAAGCATAATTTAACTGAATACATATCCTATCAGTTTGAGTGCGGTAATACTTTAATTGATAACGAAAATATGACTATAATGATATACTTTGTTCCGAATTGCATCATGCTTGACTCATAAAGTAGTTAATACAACGGATAGCAGAACAACAGACCAATCTAGTAACTAGTTGAATAATTAACTTAACATTGAGATATTACATTTAGTGTTTCACTTTTATATATATTTTTTAAGATAATAATTTTACCATGTCCATAACAGAGCAGCGGCTTATCACTTAGTATAAACACCGCCGCTTTATCGCAGTGGGTCGAATGTTGACATAGTGCCACTACTTTTCCATTCAGCACCTTAGTAATAGATTCTTTATTAACTTTGATGTTCGTCGCTATGTATATACTTCGCAAGTCCACCCTGAAATATAACAACTGTTTAATTGAAGTGTGCCCAAGTGGCGCTGTTCATGGATTGATAACAGAATTAAAGGGTCCAGTGTCTGTGAGAATTACGATCGTATAAATGGCGTGAGTCATTCGATTCCAGGAGCCGAGAGCGGTCTCGTTACTCATTTCTAAAACAATAGGCGTAATGATAATCCCGGCGCTGGTTGTTTGCCGTCGCAGCGGGCCGGAGTGATTGCGCTGCGGCGCACCGACCACGCGTATCACTCGCTGCATAACGGTCATCACTCCATTACGAGGGGAGCCACGTTGCGGCCGATGCGATTAATAAACTGCGAGCAGTGCTCACGCATGCCGACACCAAGATGGTGGTTGGTTGACAGTGACATCATCACCGTGAATAGATCTATTATCATTGACCATTAAATACATTATTATACAAATACACTTTGATAAATACAATAATTCAACAAACACATCTTTACTGAGAGTAGCGTGTGAATATTGTGTTCCGGTTTGAAAGGCACTGCAGCCAATGAAATTAACATGATGCAGTGTATCACATCTTATCTTTGCAACATTATTACAGTCTGGATTCATCAGACGACCTTGTCGCGTCTCGTTTAAAAGAAACAAATCTAAAAGGATCCATTCACTGCTGAACCTATTCATAAAAATGGCGGTACGTTCACATGGCAATTAGAAAAGATTGATAAAACGCGGACTTCCGTTTGGCAGCCCGCCCGCGTGTACCTGCATCGCCGCATAATGAACATGTTCCTGAGACATAATATTATCTTTAGATATAAAAATTCTGACAAGATTTCATGTGCGCGTAGTGATGTCAGTATTTTTATCCCGTCCGCTGTCCGCTCGTCTCCGTGACATCATTGTGTCGAGTCGCCGATGCGTCATTGTGTACACAAAAACGAGCCGTGCACAAGTTACATGTTATTATTCTACGTAAACACAGCAGCTGATCGATTTTAATCCAATAATATTACACTACTACTTTTTTTTAAGGTTATTAAAGAGAAATATGTAAGTATCTATTATTACTTTTTCCATTAGTACAGTATGGCATACATTTCAAATAACAAGGGAACAAACGACGTAAGTAATTTCCCAAGCGGCTTATTCCATACATTATTAACATCATGCAGTTGATTAATATAATTAATGTCATTACGTATATGTTATTTAATAACATACTACAGTATCTCGCAATATATAGGATGACAGGACACTAGGTGTTCATGCAAACCTTTTTTTTTTTATAATCAAAAGTATTGATTGCAAGTCTCCACAAATGTATCTTACGGATTGAACTCTGACTTTTCTACTATAAACAAAATTGACTGGTAAAGTAGCATTTATATAATTTTTTTTATGATAAATTTAGTTTAAGATCTATTTTTATCAAACAATAAAAAACGACGCGATTCAGTTAATAAACCCGACCTTATAAAAGTATACATTTACCATTAATTTGTTTTTATACTACGTTAGCTCCAGACTATGATACCTGCTGGTGATAAGCGAATACGTAATATTGATGGTAAATCGCATTCGTTTTGGTTAAGCATATTATATTAATGGATAATATGAAATATTGAACTATAGCACGCATGCGGGATTACTTTTCTGTTCCTTGAAGTGTTGTAAAATATATTTAATGAAATAATATGTGAGGTCACCGAGCAGAGCTACGTTTGGTTTTACTTATACTCTCTTCTCCAATCAGCATGTTATTATCCACGACTCTATTGGACAGACAACTGTTCTAGAAGAAAACAATAAAGTGCATAAGCCGTTAAAGAATGAGGAAAGAAGAATTATGAACTAAACGTTTTCTGAATAAAATGCTGAATTTGCATACTTTAATATTGAAAGTAATAAGCAATTGATCACATGATCTATCAAGTGTAAAAGTGCGTCACAACAACTCTTAATGTGGACGAGTTCCTTGCACTGCATTCTTAAATCATTACTATGCGCGGCGGTGCGCTGCAGCGCCTTATGGCTTAGTGAATGCTTTCAAAATCAAGGATATCCGTTTCGAGCTCTTGATATAAGCTATCCTTAATACGTAAACATGTATAAATCATCACAGTACTAATTTTACTTAACGACTTTAAAGCCGCGATAGTTCTGATCGTATGCCTCTCGGAAGCGCTGGTTTGATCCACAATGAGGTTGATTCCCCAGTGAGAGAATCGACAATTTCCAAGAACAATAGCTTTCGACATCACGTCACACGTGATATTCACCAATCCGCAGCCAGTATTGTGGATAAATGGCTTTTGAGAGGAAGTCATTTTGATTGGACACAATAAGGGCTATTTTTTTATAATAACCAAGGGCTTGTAAAATCGTCTAGTTCCCTGAAGAATGTCCAAAATAACTAGGAATCAGTAAGTTACCATCCAAAAGGATTATTTAAACATTGAATAAGCATCGAAAGGGACCACTTACCATCAGTAAGTGGTAGGCCCGATAATTTTATATGCTTTTTGATGCTTATTCTGCGGCCTAGATTTTTTCGCGTTTGACACAAAAACTTTAAATAATGATGATGCTACTTACGAATAAGGTCTGATGCCTAGTAACCCCATAGTCTTGTGAAGCTGGGCCAGTTCCCCGAAATAAGCAAGGAAATTAAGATAACGCTCGTCCTTCGGCGCGAGGGTGTAGTTATCGCTGCCGCCCGTCTTTGTATTGAGGCGGTACGTCTGCGCCTGCGAGGCTATGTAAGCATAACTTTGTTTCTGTTGCTCCTGAAAATTAAGTTTCACAAAAAACCTGTCGTTCCTGTACTCATCGTACAATTCGTCGACTTTCTGCGGCGTCAAGCGGCACGCGAAATTTTTCTTTATTGCTTGTAGTTCTATCTGCAGAAGGAAAGTTGGCTGCATGCGTAATATAATGTAAGTTATGAACTTCAGGCCGATCGCGTTGCACATGCCCATTGTGTTCACGATCCACGGCATGCTGCTGAGCCGTTCGTCTGCGCATCGGGTGAACACAGTGTCCACGGCGGTCAGGTAACGTCTCGGGTTATCCATTGTATTTATCATGCCGATGTTCAACATACTGAAACAAGTTTACAGTTTACACCTCTAACCGCGTAGATTAGCTATAACTTATTACTCGAAGTGACTAGACGGACGAGGTATTCATCTGATTCACGTTGAAGGTCAAGTATTTGCTAGGGTGATATACACAACACCATATTTGACCTCGATGATTTGGCGCGTTGATACAAGATGTCGTATCGTAACCCCAGCACTTTCTCTGGCTACAACATCATTCAAACCAGAACACACTAATGTTTGCACATTACTGTTTGGTGCAACAAACAGGTGCTGCGACAGTATCTACCCACATTGACGGTATTTAGCATCAGAGACCTCCCACCCGTGCTAATTTATTGTGACATATCAAAAGGTCTTGTTTATTTATATCAACCTGTTATGAGTTTTGAGGAAATATAATGTAAAATTTTTACAAGTGAATTTCACTTCATTGTTTTCATAACGATATACCGACCACATCTAATTTGTAATATGTTTAAGTGTATAAACAATAATAAAAGTTATTACATCTCTGGTCTCCTCAAATGTGTATAGTTGGGTCCAAGAAGTGGCTCGCTGACTACAGTCGCTGATATACTGCCGGCAACTGTGAACTCACACTGTCCAGGATCCAAATCAATCACCAACACAGGACCATTGCTTAATAGCTGGTTAACATAGTAGCGAAGTAATGTTGATTTCCCTCCACCTTTACCACCACAAATGATTCCCTTGCTTTTCTTATCTGAATTTGAAATAAATATGAGATACAATAAAATTGAAGATGGTGAAATGAACACACACAAGTTGATTGAGCCATATTGTAAATCTGCCACTATTATAACATAGTTGCGATTATATGGGCGGATTTGAAAACATTTACCACCTCCAATCTCAATCTGTGGCAACTGGATAAAAATAATGGCCTACAATTTACAATGTAAGTGGTTAGTTGCCTTTATAATATAAAGAAATTAAAGCTCTCATAATTAGCAACAGCCTCAATTAGTTATTTTACAGACTATAATTCTAGACTGCAACAAAATTTAATACTATTATTAACTACTGTTGTTTTAAATTAAATTCATTACACTATCTAATATAATTGTTTTCCATTAACCTCACAGGATGGCACCAATAAACTAATTAATATTAAAGAAAATAATTTCTTAACTTTTGACAAACTTACACAAACCAAATTGAACAGCCTCTTGCCAATCTGGACTCTCTTCAAGATGTTTATATGGCTTTGAGGAATAAAATGAACAGCCTAAGATTTCTGCCGCTGTCTTAAAAATTGGCTCAAGGGTTTCCATTGGTTTTGTGAATAAATTGACAGTATTGAAGTTACTCTCTACAAAATCGATTTTAATATGTTTCAATTTCTCTAAGGCCACTACAGTATCATAGCTGCCAAGTGATGTAACAATATTTTCAGCATCAGCAACTGACACTCCTCTTGTAGTCAATTTATTAAATAATCCATAGTAATCATTGTCATCCTCAACAGTCTGCAGACATTGCGCGAAATTATAAAACGGGGCATAGACTTCATAAGAAGAATCCTTTAAATTATATCCATACAATTGTGCAGACCCTGCCAATTTCTTTAAAATTACTTTTCCATGAATGTAAAACCTAGCAGGATGTTTTAAAACAACAATAAAGCAATTCTGCCCTCTAAAAACTTGATGTCTTTCAACATCTTCAATACTTTCTACAGAATTATCTACTTCAGAAATTGTTTCTGATTGTATGGTATCATCATTTAGAGTTGGACTGTCATTTTGAACCAGTAAACTACATTCAGGTTCTATCAAATCAAGATTATTTATATTTCTTTCGGCATCAAACTCCGGTGTTAAACTATTTATTTCTACATTTTCATCTTTCCAGTCACAATAACTGTTGAATGTAGAAAGTGTTGTGCTAGTTTGTTCAGTAATATTTTTAATTGTAGCATATCTATAGTGTCCCATAATATCATCAAATTTTTCAGTTTTTAAATCTTCTGCTGAAACTGACACAAAAGTGGGAGATGGAGTCATTGAATACAATATGTTCTGATTGTCAGATGAAGAATGTCTTTTTGGAAAAGAATTTTTTAAATTTAAACCATAATTATTTGAATTAGAGTGTTTCTTTTTTGATTTTTTCCCTTCATTTAATTGTTCACAGTCAGGACTGAATATTGATGCTTCTGTATCTTGTGACTGATTATTAATAGAAATTACATTATTGTTAAATTTTCTTTTTAATTTATCATGACAGCTGTTTCGTTTGTTCAATTTGTCATGAATTTTTGAAGCCAAAACTCCTTCTGGGTCAAATAAACTTGAATTATCAGATTCTTTTATTGATTCTGGGGAAGAACACATAATAGAAATGTCTCCACTAAATAGAGAAGATGATTCTTCTATTGTTTCAAAAGAGATTTCGCGGTCATTACGTCCATAAACATTTTTATCATCACTTCTTGATAATATACTGTCATCCTTGTCAGATGAATACATAACCTGTGATACTTTAGTTGAATCTACAACATCTTCATCCTCTATTAAATTAGACACCGAATCAAGGTCACTACTGTCTAAAGTGGCTTTAGTAGATTCATTATCAGACACACTGTTTGTAAGGTTTAATTCTGAAAATCCGCTAACAGAATTATCGTCTATATCGTCCATAACATTTTCAGAATTCCTAATAAGCTCATTATCACTTTTTTTATATCCAAACAACATCTGCTTTAACTGTTTTTTAATTTTTTCTTCTGATTTACTCTCCTTTTTCATATTATCCTTAGATTTCAAAGCGTGCGCTTTTTCAAAAAACTCCATATTCATATGTTTTATAAAAACTTATGGTAATGGCTTAACAAAAATACGGACTACCCCAAAATCGCAATCGTAGTGAAGTTTAAGTTGTGGCTTTTATTTTATATGTCATATTTCCGATTACATTTATACTTAAAAACCAAGAGAAAACAATACAACAATGCCACTTTTTTACCATAGCATTTAAGCTGTCACTGTCATAAAACAAAATCTAGTTAAAAAATCCGAAGACATTACAAAAATTTAATAAATAGAGTTTAACAAGATGCAATCAAAGTTCTAACAGAATATAGTACAATTAATTTATTTAATCCCACGATATAAAATAAATTTAAAATTATGAATTTTTTATTCAATTAAGCGACAACACGAGCGCAACGTTCACATGACGGTGATACGCCCGCCTATAACAATGTAGCACTAGTAAGGATGATAAGATGTTGAATCTCGTTACCCCAGTAATTACACTATTTACAGAGCTCTTCAAAAAGGAACACATTAATATTTGCACACTACTGTTTGGCGGTAAAAATGGCTGCTGCGGTGGTCTCGAGCATAAACTAGTACGTTTTATATTATCTACATTTTATAAAAATTTCTACGTGAAGTTCTTGATTAATATCACACATTTCATTTCAGCCTTTTCTTGTCTATTGCTGAACATAGACCTTTCCATGTTCAGATTATTACTTTCCAAATCTGTTTTTGGTAATTTTTCACTTAACTTAAGCAGCATTTTTGTTCGATAATAGAAAACTTTCTTAAAAAAAAATTACGATTATCGACAAATAATAACAGGGAGACAAAATCCGATATTTCATATAAATCAACTATATATAAGAAATAAATATAATTTTCGTTAAGGGACAGCTACAGTCCCAGCCTTCCGCAAATTTTGTTTAGATCGTACTAGATTGATGAGTAAGGAAGCAAAACAAGGCATTAGCGTTACCTGATGTTGTACTACATAAAGATTTAACAACTATTGCACAATTACCATTTAGTTTTTAGCCATGTTTTTAAGTCGAAACATGCTAGCTAATATTCAAAAATATGTTTTACTTCCAATATAAACGTTAAGGTGGTTGAGAAAACCATAAAAATTTTAAACTATATCCGCGACCTCGCGTATCCCCCTTACTTTTACTCCAGTGCAGGCCAGTCCATCGCACAATGAATGCAGCATCCGGGAATACGATGTGAAAATAGCAGTGGCATTGAAAATGTTAATGCAATATTGTCACATTAGCGTTTACTGCTAAACTATCTTCCAATTCTTTATTAATGTAACGATAGGACATGCGCAAAACTTAAAAAGGTTTTTTGTACACCAAGGGCACAAATTTCATAAACAAATAATCTTTGTGCTCTTTTGGGTTATTTCCATTCACTTTCTGCTTAATACATCTGAACCATTAAGCCATCCAGAACGGTACATGACTTATTTCACAATGGATTCATATATGGGAATGAACAATACCATTTAATTGTTTGTTATAGTTTTCTTGGAGCAGTGTATTGCATTATAGCAGTGCGCCAGTTTTCTCCAGAATACAATAATATAGTTAGCAATGTTAAGATAATTTTTTTATCAAGTACAAAATAAAACAAATTTTAATAAAATGAGTATGGCCACAAATAAAACTCAGAATTTGTATTTGTATAATTATTAACCGCTCCTGACATCAAGAGATAAATACATTCCATGATTGTATTCACATTCAATACAGTCCATACGAATGATAACTACTTTAAGTCTGCTGACGGAAGTATTTGTTAAAAATATTTCCATTGGCAGCCATTACACTTGGGAGTTTTGCTTAAGATTGTTGCTTGTTCAATTTAGATTTACAGCACATGTAACAATCTTAAGAATCATCATTACATAATTATAAAAACTTAAGGTTTTTGGGTGAAAGTGGCCATGAATTCGGACACGACCTTCTTGAGTGCGCCATCAGACTCGGGAGTGATTTGCCCGTCCTTAGCGATGGTGGCCAGAAGACTTTGGTGGCTGGTCTTGATGTGCTGAGTGAAATCCTTCTCAAAAGCAGTGATCTTGGTAGGGTCCAGTTTGTCCAAGTGGCCTCGTACACCACAGTAGATGATGGCAACCTGGAATTAAAATAATTAATTAAAAATGTACCATATATCTTAATCTTTGTGATGAAATTCAATAGAAAAGTCATTGTATTATAACCAAGTAATTATAAATGAAAATAAACATGAACTATCTATAATTATACATCACCTGTTCTTCAATGGCCATGGGCACATACTGCCCTTGCTTAAGCAACTCAGTAAGACGTTGGCCACGGTTAAGAAGTTGTTGAGTGGCAGCATCCAAGTCAGAACCGAACTGAGCGAAAGCAGCCACCTCACGGTACTGAGCCAACTCCAGTTTCATGGAACCAGCCACCTTTAGCGAAAGAAAGTATTAACTTTAAGTTGTTGCATTTTGTCGCCATTATTATATATACATATATAGGATAGAAAAACACTTCCTTCACGATCAGCCACAACAGTCTTAGATTTCAAAAAATTTATACTCACTTGCTTCATGGCCTTGGTCTGGGCAGCAGACCCTACACGGGATACAGAGAGACCGACGTTGATAGCGGGCCGGATACCCTTGTAGAAGAGCTCAGTCTCCAAGAAGATTTGGCCGTCAGTGATGGAAATCACATTGGTTGGAATGTAGGCAGACACATCACCGGCCTGTGTTTCAATTACAGGCAGGGCAGTCAGAGAACCACCACCCATCTTGTCTGACCTGTAAAATGATTGAAAACAAAATATATAAATAATTATTGCACTGTTGATATTGTATATTTCTTGAGGTCACCTCGTTTTCTAGGGTCAGTCTTTTATTTTTGTGCATTATGGTCAATGTCAGTTACAGTCTTGAGCTGACGATTTGTTTAACAGGATTTGACAGGTTCAAGTTTAAAGCATCCTTGAGAGTCACAACTTCATATTCATAATAGTGAACATTTATTAACTTGCTTGTGTGTAGTGTAAAATATTTTGAATAGTTGTTAACGTACATTTTAGCGGCACGTTCCAGCAGACGTGAGTGGAGGTAGAACACATCACCAGGATAGGCCTCACGACCTGGTGGACGACGAAGCAGCAGCGACATCTATAATAATAAATAGTCAACTTGGTACCCATATTCTTCTACTTAAGGTGCCTCTCCGACTAGCGAAGGTTGGCGGTCAGTTCTCCAAATTTAACTCTGTCTCTTGCGAGGCGAAATAGTTGGGCGGCACTCGCAGTTCCCGTCCACTCTCGGATGTTGCGTAACCATATAGTATTGGTTTTATAACATGTTTCTTAACATAGATCACACTAACTATATAAACTAACTAACTAACTATATAAAGACTATATATAAAGATAAGTTACAATATAAAGATTTTATTTGATTAACCTAAAGGACAGTTTACAAAATAACATTTACAACGGAACAAAATTATGGCCCTACGCAACTATGAGCTTATTACCATTAGTTGAGAAAATAACTTCCGTCTTACCTGACGGTAGGCAACAGCCTGTTTGGACAAGTCGTCATAGATGATAAGGGCGTGCTTGCCGTTGTCACGGAAGAACTCTCCCATGGCACAGCCCGAGTAGGGAGCGAGATATTGCAGTGGGGCGGCATCCGAAGCGGTGGCAGAAACAATGATGGTATAGTTGATGGCACCTTTTGATATTAAGAGAAACTGTATCAGGTTTAAAATTAAATAACATTTTCAAAACACATTACAGAATAAAATTTAACATGAATCAATATAAACAAGTACTTACCAGCATCAGTCAGCCTTTTCACTATTTGGGCCACAGTCGATCTCTTTTGACCAATGGCAACGTAGATACAGTACAGCTTCTTCTTTTCGTCCTGTCCCTTGTTGAAACGCTGCTGGTTAATGATGGTGTCAATAGCCAGAGCAGTCTTGCCAGTCTGACGATCACCAATGATCAATTCACGCTGGCCACGGCCAATAGGCACCAGGGAGTCCACGGCCTTAATACCTACGTAGAATAAAAATAAAATGTTTTGGTAATTATAATTTTTTACAAATTTCATTTCTGACATAATTGACATACTGTAATTAATATTTAATGTTATTAAATAGTTTAATAGACTTGTTTTTTTTTGTTTAATTTTTTTGGTATATAATCAAGTTTCTCAATCGATAAAAATCAATCATTTATTTTTTATTTCGTTCTATATATAATAATTTTGTCTAAAAATAAATTGAAAATTCCAGACTCACCAGTCTGCATAGGTTCACGCACAGACACACGGGGGATGATACCCGGAGCTTTAATACCGACACGCATACGCGACTTAGTGGCGATGGGGCCTTTGCCGTCGATGGGGTTACCCAAGGCGTCTACAACACGTCCCAACAGCTGATCACCTACAGGCACGTCTACAATGGCACCAGTACGTTTCACGATGTCACCTTCTTTGATAAGCTTATCGTTACCGAATACTACCACACCAACATTGTCTGGTTCCAAGTTGAGGGCCATTCCCTATAGCAATAGAAAAAGATGTAATATCAAGTCATGAAGACAAATTATAAACTAAGAGAATTAAAGTGGCAAGCGACTTTGGTTGATAATTAGTTGCTTAATATTTGGAGTGCAATGTCATTATGGAGAATTCTTTTTTAATTTTTTTTTATTGAAATGGACTGAAAATTTTCAACATTTTATTTAATGAATATGTAGCATAAAATTTGTATTTATATAATATTTAAAACAATACCTTGAGACCTGAAGAGAATTCCACCATCTCCTCAGCCTGGATGTTCTTCAGACCATACACACGAGCAATACCGTCACCAATGCTCAGCACCCGGCCAGTCTCCTCCAAGTCAGCCTACAATTAAAAGATGCTATTGCAATATAACCATATGTTAATGAACAAAAATTTTTAATATTTGTACATAATTACTTTAGGCTTATTAATGATTAGATCTTTTTTATTCTGTTCAGTGTAATTTTTGTGTTTCAGATATTCTTTCATGGATATTAGTTAATGTATTTGGTTTAATAGTTAAATGAGATAGTTACATAAGTTTCATAACATACTTATAATTGTATTCTTTTGCAAAAGAACATGTATAAACATGACAATCATGTTCATAATAGAACTAAGCCATAAAATTGCAAAATCAATTTTATGTATATGGAGTATACTTATCAGCTGTTTTCATATTTTGTAATTTTGAAATTGAAACTTTTAGCAAAATAATAAAGATTGTGTACAATTTGCTAATAATAATACATTTCAAAATATATTTATAAGTATTTAGGTCGAAAACTTTATATTGCCGAAACGTTATGGAATCGTTTTCAAAAACCGATTTTTCATACGAAAATAATGTTTATTCAATTCTAATCGGATTTACCTTAGGTGCGGCACCGAGGATTCTCTCCTCCAGGATGGTGGAGATTTCGGCAGCTCGTTGTGGGCATGAAACATGCAGTTTGCGGGAAGCAACGGCCAACGCAGGCGCTGCGACCTTCGATACCTAGCGGCGAACATAACCAATACAAAAAAATTATTTCCATGATTTTTATGCATTAAAAGGGTTCCGTTCTTTATATTGTTAAATCCAACAATTTAATATGTTTATTTAGACTAATAAACGTATAGTAATATAACAAAAATACTGATTGGCCGCTGTTACATAACTAATTGACGAAGAATTTATCAGTGTTATACTTTCAGATATTACTGAAAAAGATATATTATAGCGTTCATTGAAAATTGTAACGCCCATTGATGAATAATCAAAGTCTATTCCTAAAATAAAAAAAATCCATTTTATATAGGACTAATCTAACATGATATCTGTAAAATTTGGTTAATACTAAAAATAATTTTTATAAGAACTAAAATAAATTTTAAACAATTATATACCTGAGACGCTGCATTAGGGAGACGCCTGGCCACGGACGAGGCCAAACGAGCGGAGATGAGCGACATTTTTGCTTGAATTCAATACTAATGGCAGACAAGAGGGCCGTATACTTCTCCGCTCACGACTCGTTACAATATTACCGGAAATGACATAATCAATAAGGTTTGTCTTTGGTTCATGCGCAATGGATTACTTGGTAAAGATGATTCAAAAATAGGCCAATTTACAGACATCATAATATAAGGGCAATAAAATATAGTTTAATTTTCAATTTACTTTAAAATTCTCTACGTAAATTCAAGACAAGATATCTATAAAATCGTGTCATTAAATTTTATAACATGAATTTTTCTAAAATATTACAATTAAAATTGATAAAACGCGGGTTTTCAATCTTTAAAATAAATTGATTTTAACTTTTTTTTGTTCTGTGTAGTACCCAAAAGTTAATTTTAAATATTTAATTTTTTATTAATTTTGACGTAAAGCAAGAGGCACTACTGTACATAGAGCCAATTCTATGGAATATATTATTGTAATTTGTAACATGTCAATGTCATTACAAATCACAGAATATGATCATGAAATAATGTTTTCTTATCCTTTGCTAGTATTTGTCACATAATAGTGATAACAAAATGTGTTGCACTTATTACTCTTCTATGAAAATAAGTTATATACCGACTTTAAAGTGATGGCTATTTTCGAAAAATCATTCCAAAATAAAACTATACTGGATGACACAGAAAGACTGATTTGTACTTTGGAAAATGCACAAAACATTGATAATCATACAGTAGGGTTTTCACTTTTAGATACCAATTAAAACATTGTTCTATTTTGCATTACAAATGTTTTTCCAAAATTTTCAGGAATATGTATTACGTGTGCAACGAGGGCCTTCGAAAGAAAACAAGTGGGATGTATCGCGAAGATATAGACATTTCTCAGCACTTCACCAAAGCCTGCAACAATCTAACATTGATTTACCTCTGCCTCCGAAAAAACTTCTTGGGAACATGCAACCATCTTTTATTGCTGAAAGACAAGTAGCTTTACAAGTAAATTATGTTTAAATTATTATATCTTATTAACTATCAACATACAATTACATTATTAAATGTATTGCATTTTAATAACTAGATTAAAGTTAACATATTTAATGTGATAATAAAATTATTTTAGTGTAGTTTGTTTTAATTTTTATCTGATTGATCTAAATAAAATTATTGTAAATAATAAACCATTACACATTATGTTCCAGAATTACATTAAAGAAGTACTAAAACACCAGGTACTAGCATTATCTTTGCCAGTGAGAAGTTTTTTAGATCCAAAAAATTATTCTGTAACAATAGCAGGTAAAATAAAAATTTCCCTTTCTTTAGTAAATAGTATAATGGGTTTTTAATCAAGCTCTTTTAATAATGATTTAGAAAAATTGGTGGTCATCTCTACAAAAATGAGGTATACATCAAGGCTTTCTTTAACATGTTATTGCGATTAAACTGCTGTCCATCTTTCTACACAGTAAATGTTTTTTTTATATATATATTATTTAAATAGAAATCATAAATTTAACAATTTCTGATGAAATAATTTTGGAATAAATGACAGTTAATATTTTTCCTTTATATTCTAGAGCAAGCTTTACAAACAATCTCAATAGCATTAAGAGGTGATGGTCATTATGAATTAAAAGGACCCTTAGCAGACATAGGTTGGAGGATCAGGAAACAATTTTTTATGGTGAGTTATTGTCAGCATAATAACAAATTGATATCTAATATCCCTTTAAAAAAACATTGTTTTATTTTAAAACTGGTTCTGTTTAAAGAATTACTGCAAAATAATGTATTTTGCACAATTTACCAAAACCTGTTGAACATAAGGATTAGTTAATGCAGTACTATTTTCAGTTAAATTCCGTTATTAATAAATTGTTCAGCAATATAATTAATATAATAATAGACTTAATATGTACATTATTTAAAATTTTGCTTGTCTTTTAAAAATTTATTCAATGATTGGCAATAATGTTTATTCTCTTAAAATGATCTACTACATGCCTGGATGTTGACTTCCACTGATTGACCAAATTCTTCACTGATTGTTATTCTATTTGAATTAAATTTGAAATATTATATTTGAATTGTATTAAATTATAATACAGTAAAAGTTCCTTATTCACGCTTCCCCCATTCGCGTCTTCACAAGTTGCTGATGGAAAAAAAATGTAACCTAATTCCCATATTTGCGAATTGAATAAATACATATATATTAATAAAATGATTCCAATAGATATCCAACCCAATATCTTTTGTAAATGCTGTCAAATGGACTAATAAAAAACGTATATTCTGTATTCACAGTTTCTGTATTCGCAGTATATTAATGGAACATATACCCTGCGAATAAAGAGCTTTTATTGTACTTTAAGAAATATTACAAATTAATTTTAAAAACTACATTGTGACAGTTTATCAGAGTTTTAGGCAAGTGTTAGCTGATGTATTTTTACATCCACGTCTTTGATTAAGGGTTAGTTTATGTCAACACATTTTAAAGACAGTTTCAAACCAAATCTTGAATGTTATGAAAAGAAAAATAAAAGCATTATGCATTTGCTATTTTTGAATGTGTTATAAATGATTTATTCCATTTCAAATATGGCAAGTGATTTCTTATCAGTTTATGATAATAAAAAACTAACAAAGATATGTTTATTGCAAAGACCGAGATAATAAGGAGTTAATGTTCTGATTTCAGGTAACTGACACCGATAGTCGAACAAACTACATGCTGACATGGGTGAACTATGGACCTGATAAAAGTTTAAATAGCAAAGACTTACAAACAGCGTTTAAGTGTTTGCATAACATGTCTGTAAGTGATTTGAAACTTACAACTCAGAAGCAATTTTTCTTTTACATAGACACTAGGTATTTCCTCATTTAAGTAAAGAGGTTTTTATTATATGTCGATGTAAAGTATGCGCCATAATTGGATTAACCCGATTGTTTTATTTACCTATGGTATAAAAACGGACAGGATTAAAGTATAATAGCTAAAAGTAAAGCTAAAAAAAGTAAGTTATATAATATGTTTAATGTAATAGTATAACATTAAACATATTATATAACTTACTTGTGGAGGTAGGTCTCTTTTTTCAGAGACTGGCTTGGTAGGTACTACTCTAGCTCCTACTCCTTCCGTTAAACCATAGTATGTAAACATTACTGTGTTCCAATTTGAAGGGTGCTTTAGCTAGGGAAATTACTGAGCTAACGATACTTAACATCCTGGCTCAAGGTGATGAGTAGAATGGGGAGTGGTGTATGTCATTCTAACAACCGCCACGTGGTTACGGGCGGAAGCATTATTTACCATCAGATAAATGTCCCATTCATCTAATCACTTTCTACAGTATACAAAAATGTTTTGTTTGTCAAGGTTGGAGTAAGACCGTATATGGGCTAGTAGATATCTATATGGGCCAATCTCAGTATATAATGATCTTAGGTAGGCGAAAATTGAGGCTGTGGATGACCATGAGCGTATTTCTAGCTACTCCAGCTGTCACATGTTGGAAGCCTAAAAATTATAGTCATGTTATAGCATTGGATTTACTATAAGGTGGTTCCTAGTTGAACAAGTGTGCTTGGAACCATCTCACAATCCCTATCAACGAACAATCATCTCTACTCTAGATTAGTCTTCTCTAATCACTCTAGAGTGTAATCAGGGATCACCATTTTAGTCACTCCGCGTTAGTCTTAATATCCATTACGTAATAAAATTTTGTTCTTTATGTGGAAAGCTTTTTTAATTGTGTTGTTAATTTATTATAGTCGTTAAGTATTTTTTATGTATTTAATATTTTGTTTCAACTCTTTCAGCATCCTTTTATAGATGATGTATTAGGTTACCAAATTTTAGAAACAGGCGCTTATGTAATACGAAGAATACACGAAAATGGAAGTGTAAGGGATATTTTGTATGGTACAGATTATGTAAAGAATTATTTATCTAAGTATGGTAATCCTAAAGTAAGGAAACCATTTACAACTGGACAAATATCCCACTATGGATATCAGATACTGCAAGCGCTAAAGTTTATGCATGACAAAGGCTTGCCTCATGGTTTGTACTGATATAATATTAATTTAACTCGAAATTGATGCATAGACATTCTTGACGGAGATCTAAGCTTAGCAGTCAGTATCTTCTGCTTGATAATAATTGTGGTTAATTGATCTTTTTATATTATATTATAATGTTGTATATAACTAATTCAAGCTATTATGTTTTCTTCATTCTAACCCACTTGAGAATGATTTTCTTGTCTTAGTAAAATAAAGTTAAATAACGTGGTAAATGTTTCGTAATGAAATTATGTCATGAAAAAAAGTAAATGATTTTTTTTTATTCGCCGAAACGACGATATCAACATGATTATCGTGATTGTTAGTGATAAGTCTGCTCATATTGTCTTGTGCGCTAGTTACGAATTATCGCAGTGTATATTAATACACTGCTCCACACTGTGCTTGTTGCCTTGAGACAAAAGAAGTTAACTCCCGTTACCCTAGTAATTTAACTAGCTAAAACATTCTTAAAACCGGAGCAAAGGAATTTCTGCACACTACCTTTTAATATGCAGTAACAGGAGTTGCGGTGGTATCTAGATGATCGGCAATAGAGACCTACCGCCTACCAATATAATGCCTATAAGCCTGCCAATATAATATTAGTACTATAATGACGCTTAATTAGTTGTCACGTTAAGGCTTAAGATTTTGAGTCAGGTTAGTTCAGTAATTTTACCTTAGACAGTCTCCAGTAACAAAGACCTACCAACAGTTAAACGCTCAACACAGCTGATCACCACACATACATACATATCACGCCTGGTTACCAGTGGGGTAGGCAGAGACCATCTCTCTCCACTTGCTACGGTTCTGGCACACCTCTCATCACATTATCACACATGTCTATAGTAAACTGAGTAATTTGTTAAATGTTGTTACAGGACATTTGCATCCAGGAAATATGACAATAGAAAGCCAAAAAGTAATTTTAATGGATACGGAGAACATCTTGATGGGTGTTCCGTCTTTGTACCGACCATACCAGTTGGAACTGAGGCATACACCTACTTCAGAGGCCATCGATGTTTATTGTTTTGGACGGACGCTATATGAAATGGCGCTGGCAACAACTTTAGAACAGTATTACTGTGATAATTACCCGGAGGAATTACCTAAAGATTTGGGTTAGTAGTTCAGTGGAATATTTTTTCTGGTAATATGATGCTATATCACCACCACTACCTACAGACAATAAACATCTACTGCTGAACATAGTCCTCACCCCCAAAGATACCCACATCGATCGGTCCTGTGCCACTTGCATCACCGGGCTCGTGCCCGGCACTGGGCCCTAATGGGGTCGTCGTTTGTATGGCTTCATATGGGGGATTTGGACTACTTCCGACCCGGCTGGTCTAATGCGGGTTGGTGGGTGTTAGAGCTTCGTTTGTTGATTAGCAGGGTGCACCAAAAGCAGATGAGGTTGGCTCGAGTTCCGTTAGCTGTTTTGCGGACCCCTTATACACCAGAGATGCTGTATACATATTCTAATTAATAACAAGTAGAACATGATCGCTCATCGCTTTGTCATCAAAAGTTACGTAATTCCTTGACAGGGGCAGTGCTTTGGATGTGTCTATCTTCAACTTCGTGCAAGCACGGTGGGGTATCGCTGGATGAACTACTGCACCACCCTTTCTTTACCCGTGCTGCGTTCAATGGCCTAGCGCCCCGAGTTGATGCGCGCACCCACCTCAAGTTCCCGTTGCCGCTGAAAGAAGAATTGAAAAATGCTACTGACTGTGTCGTATTGAGACTAAAGGCTGATCAGAAATTGGTATGGGTTTTAAATGAACCACTAGACGAACGGGCCTTCACGTGGCAGTATTTGATACATCCACTCATAACAATATTATGCTAGTTTTGATAATATATGTTCCACCAATTTTTGCTTGTTATCTTTAGATATTAAATAATAAGGCTTGTTGCTGCAGTAATTTAAATATATTTATACTAGTGATAGATCTCGGTTGCCGGAGACTGTATAGGTAGATACCATCGCAGCTACTATTTTTACCGCCAAAGAGTAATGTGCAAACATTACTGAGTACCGTATTGAAGGGTGTTGTAGCTAGTGAAATTAATGGGGTAATAAGACTCGACATCCCATGTCGCAAGACGACGAGCGCAATATGGTGCAGTGTATACTATTTTAACTACCATCAGGTGAACGTCGCGCTCGTCTTGTCGCTTCATTGGAAAAAAATATCACTAATGATAACGCCTTTTAAAACAGAACACAGAAATGAAACATAGTTTAAAAAGTTATTAAGATCGAATTTAGTACTAGAACATTCGAGAGCAACGACTTTAGAATAAAAAGTTTTCAGGAAATTACTAGAATGGTGGGCGGACGAGTATTTATTCGTACCCCGTTCGGCAACCGGTTGTTTCATTCTCGTTTGGAATTTCGAGACGACACTGTACTAACATGATAGAGCGTAAATATTGCTACTAAAACGTTTTAAAAATATATTTTTTTAATTAGGATCGATTTTTTTTCGTCCCATCAAAGGTGTCCTTAGTACTATCGTCTGTCTTCGTTTTCGGAAGCGGTCACCTAACACCCAGTATGTTTATATAAATATGGATTGTGTGTATATGTATATATTTTGTATTAACTTAATTTTTAGGTATTTTATTATTATAATATTCATGTTTATACTTCTACTATCAGTAACTTTTATATTTTACTTTTATTTTTCACTCGATTGTAAATATTTATCTCTTTACTATCCAAAAGGTGCAAACAATTTAAATAAATAAATACTGCGACTAATCTATACGGACGATGCGACCGATGTAAGATAAGGCTAGTGAACTTGGACCTATGATAGGCTTATTTTCTTTGGGCTTTCGTTGTCAGGAATAATAAACGTTTTCATCTCGGAATATCGTTTCATTCCACCAAATCATAATCAGAGCGTAACAATATTGTGAACTGAATGAGTGATTAGTTTAATAAAATTCCAGTTAAGGAGTGCTAAGAGGGAAGTGAGAATCCAAGAAATAATCAATTCGGAGGAAGAAATGAAAAAGCAAAAACGTAGAGTGGTAAATATCAAACTTAATATAAAGCATAAGTTATAGTGTATATGTTAATTTTTTTAACATTTAGTACGTTCAAATAGTATCAAAAAGCTTCAGAAATTAATCTTGACCTTGCATGGCAGGCCTATTCCCTAAAGAGGTCATTATATATACTTCATTGTCTATTATTAAAATCGGCAGATATAACAAAATTTATGTAAGACTTATTGAAAGCTGTGAGAGCTCAATTCGTCATGTGATCCTATGTGCTACGTCTCAGTGATACGGGTTCGCTTCAATGAGTGAAGAAAACACGTGAAAGAACTTACATATACTAGATGTGACAGACATGGTGGACATGTGGAATTCACTAACCTGCACTTGACCAGTGTGGTGGAGTTAGAATTGACTCTCACCTTTTGAGATAATGCCCCGAGATCCAGTTGAGGGACATTAAAAGAGCTGATAAAGTACTTTTACTAAATTTATTGACGTATTAAATAATTTATAGATGCGGCTGAAGTTATGTATTAAATATCGATGAAAGGAAGAAGTATATAACATTTACTTTCTCTTTCTTTGTGCTGTCTCTATTGTGGTTAAACGTGTGCCTCAAACAAAGTTCCCGTCTCGATTCGGAGTCACAGACGTTGTGGTGGTAAACTGGTAGAGGATTGGTATTTGTTACCGTCTAGAAAGGTCTTAGAAGTGCCTATTTCTATTAAACAATGGTGTGCAAAAATCTAGTTCTGGTTTGAAAGATGTTATAACTTTGAAATTACTGAAGTAACGAGATTTAACATCTCATGTCTTTAAATGGTGATTTTATAATGGTGCAGTATATATCATCTTAACTAGCGCCAAACGGCTGCCTTATTACTTAACATCTGGTACAATTTGAACTAGATTCCTGTGAAACGGCTGACATGAAAGTTTGTCTATTTTCCGGTAGATTTAGTAGAAATACAGTGTGAATAATTTGAATAATTGTTTTGGTAGAAAAAGCGGGACAGCCTGTGGAAATCTACGTCGTCACTGGCGGAGACAGTACGGTCGCACAGCGCCAGCTCAGCCTCCTCGCCAACGCCGCCTGCCATCTGTAAGTCTTGTTCTTCTACAATATGTAAATAGAAACTGCTAGGTTCCACCTTTCCCACTCCTTATTCATGATCAAAATATTAATTATATCTACTAACACTACTACTAATCACATTATTATTATAGATCCTTTTATTTAAAGTTGAAGGTCGCGGGAAACCGCTAGCTACTAGAAGTACGTGACCAATCGGTCTCCGTCCATCAGTGGACGTCTACCGACTAACGATAATGGTTAAATCTCTATAGATCAGCAGTATGCATAAATTACTGTGTTCTAGTATGGCGAAGCTATTAGCGTATCGAGACAACATCTTACAGTTTAAAGCAACGAGCACGATGTGGTGCAGTGTACATAACTCTAAGTAACCACATTGTTATTACCATTAGGTAAATGTCCCGCTCGTCTCGTCGTTTCGTGAGCTTATTTTTAGCCATGACCTCTGTTACTGAAGACCGTTTAGGTACCACCGCAGCGCCTATTTCAGTAGCTTAATAGTAGTGTGCAAACATTACTGTGTTCCAGTTTAAAGGGAGCTGCAGATATAAAATTGCTGGGGTAACTAGACTTAATATTGTATGTGTCAAGGTGACGAGCGCAACGTGATGCAGTGCATATCACTTTAAATTAGGTAGGTGTACGTCCCGCTCATCCCGTCGCTTCGTTCAATAAAATCTGTGACCGAACACATTAATGGCCGTTTATTATCCGCAGCATCAGAAACGAGTGGAAACGGATCGGTCACAGCCACGAGCCCATCGGAGGGACGCGGAGCTCTGCTGCAGGCGATCTGCTCGTTCGACAAGGCGCGCCTCACCAGGGTCAGCTCGCGATGAGAACGACCCAAACGTAAATATGAACGGAAATTATTACCATATTAAAACAAACAGTGGATACTACGTAAATAATCGATCAATGATATCGATTGATCAGTGAGACATTATTGATCGCTGCAAACGAGTTCGAGAGGTTTGAAGGAGATTGTTATAAAACTATTATTCTATAACATCATGTACCAAGAATCGATCGACAATGTATTGGCGGAGCACCATCGATACTGTTGGCTCTACGTAGAATCAATCGAAGTGGTAGCATATATATTAAACTTAACCTGTAACGCTTAGTCGCTTCATAAATATCATATCGATAATAAAAAAAAAAAACATGTTAGCTTATATTTTAAACCTTGTTATTAATACATAAATATGTAAATTCTTGACTGTTACTATACTTGTCGATCTCCTTATGACTGTTCGGGTATATATTGTTACTAAGCGTTTGCTTTTTAACACAGAAGTCGTTGGTTCCATTCCGGGCTCTATTCTACTGGTGGTAGGCTTTTTCGAAACCGCTCGACTGGGCCACAAACCTCATTCAGTAAATCTGAAGCTATAACACTCTCAACATAGAACCGGAGTATTCTGGGCCAACTCGCTTCACCATCTACGATCTCACTGTCACTTAACTTCACATGAAATTGAGGCCAAGTGTAGATTATAAAAACAGTCCTTAATGAATGTAATAGATTATTTATAAAATTGGGAACTATCTACATATATATAGATAATGATAGAGCAAACGAATAGCAGTATCACCAATATTTTTATATTTATTTATACCTTAACCCTTTATAACAATAATTGGTACTTATTGCATGTGGTAGCTAGAAAGGTTTTTTTGAAGTGTTTTATATGAAACGTCGCCTTGTAAAAATATGTTTATGCTGTATACATATGTAAAGTATTATCATAAATTTTTTCAGATAATACAATATTATATTTCCTTGTTTAATACTTGCATAAATCAATTCGTAAACATTTACTTGTCTTTACATTGGTTGTTAATTTTATGTATGTTACAGTTACTTTTCCAAAGATTTTTTTTTTTCTTATTCTAAATATATTAGGCAAGTAATTAATATATACGTTTGTTTGCGTAAACAAGAAGAAATATATTCTTTTAGTGTATTACTTTCAAAATAATATAATAAAATATTGTTATTCAAGTACATGTTTTTTTTTTTTTTCAATATTTAGGTGATATACGAATTTCATAACGTTTATATTGTTTTGTTATATTTAATGTCTTTTGTATAGCGGTGTGCATTTCTCTTGTGTATCCAAATAGTTTTATATATTTAATTTTCAATGTTTTTATTTGTAACATTTTAGAAATATAATTACATCATATTATGAACTGTTTATATCAAATCAGAAGAAAGCACCTCATGATTATTATGTGAAATAATATTTAATTTTAATGGCATTGTTTCGGTGAAGATCTAAGGGAATCGTTTCATGCACCTTAAATCATACTAGTCGCGCTGGAAATCCATTGGAGAGGCCCATGTTCGGCAGTAGACGATAAGAAGGTGGAATGATAATGATTTGTTTGAAATAATGTATTAATGTTAAACGATATTCATAACACTTGCTCACACTGCCTCTCAAGCAAGTAGGCAGGACAAAATAAATCCTATGATAAGAATTTCGCTGTTTTAAAGTGATGAGGCAAATATGTATTAAATTTTATGTTCGTTGGTTTATTTATCTATGTAATAAATTATCAATAAAAAATAATCCAAAAATTTATTTAAAGTATAAAATTGAAGATAAAACCTCAACATATCGGAGTTTGTTGAGACTTCATTCTTCATCAATCAAGTAAATCTTTTCATTGCTTTGTCTTTAACGGTAGGTTTTGGCTAGTTTTTAGGTATTTTTTGAATACGTTTAAGCTAGCGACAACCGCACTTGTTGTAAATATGTCGTTATAACAACACTGTTGTTCTCTATCAACGAAGGCAGAGTATTTTTGGTGAACACAATTCACTTATTAGCACATATCACCATGTGATATTGTAGTCTAGCTTTATCCCATTGTCTACAGGCAGAGGGGTCTTCACGTGCACTGAGTTTTACTTACCTCACACAACTAGAGTCGGATTTCATGTATTTAAATTCTTCACATAATTTTTGCACTTATAATTAATAAACATTAATGTCAATAATTCTAAAGTATTAACAAGAATTAAAATAATTATAATTGCTCATTGTTGTCGAATTGTTTTATGGACAACAATATTTGAATAAAGATGTGAAACATTTTTGACGTATAACATGTACAATATTAAATTTTAATTAAAACTTTTTGCCGAAATAATACATAACGGCCACGCGATTATTAAATATTAATATTCTGATTCCTATTTATTTTCGGAGATGTGTAGAAAATTTTGTAATTAAAAAATTGTATCCAGCTTAAATAATTGCCGGTGTGATAAGAACATTATTTGGTGATAGAATTATAAAGATTGTTATTATTTCAGTACAATTAATTATTAAGCAATGTGATTTTTAAAAGTCTACGGTAATGTTATATTTCGAATAAAACCTATGTATAAAATATAAGCTGTACTGTTTAATGGCTAATTGAAATTGAATTATAGTTTATATTTAATAGGATAAGAGCCACATTTAGTATTAAAAATAATTGATCAGTCATACTTTAAACCTTCATATAACGTATAGAAGCTATTAAATTGTGAAACGAAAAATTATGATTTATTTTATAATGTTCTATTTTAAGCAATAAAATACACAAAATAAAGTAAATGTGTTATTCGTTTTACTTAAAAAAACTTCAGTTACAGCCAAAAGTTTATCCGTTATACGGTTTAGTATTAAATAAAGCCAAATTATTATAAAAAAAATTAAGAATTTGGGGATGACATTACAGAAAAATCGTTCCATCCAATCCAATCAGCCGGAAGACGTCCACTGCTGGACAAAGGCCTCCCCCAAAGATAAGTGGAGATCTTAGGGGGGAATTGCCGTAATCGCCACGCTTGGCAGGCGGCTTGGCGATCGCAGTTACGGAGGCCCTATCGTGAAACGCTGCTGCCCGTCCCACGTCCGGGATTTCCCTCCGCTTCCTTGGATGGATATACCGCCATCGTTCGGTTGACTGATTGCATTTGATGAAGTGTAAATGTACTCAATCGTCATATACACTTCAGCAAATGGGCGGTGGGGTCGTCACTTCCCGACGCCAGAAAAATCGTTAATTGGATGAATTTAGATAAGACGTGCAAAGCATGTGGTTGAAGTAAGCACCACCGTATCGCCAGTTTTTACCTAAGATTTATAATAAATACATAAGATTTTGGCTCTGGAAACGACGAACACAATATGGTGCTAAAATCAGATGTCATATTTTCTATATTGCTTCATAGAAAAAAAAAACTAAATTGAACGGGATGCGTGTGCGCAGTGGTAAAGAGCCATTATAGAAAAATTATTATTAAAACTTGTTCTTTTGAAATTGAAAGTTAGGAGATAATTTATGAGGAAACGTATCCAAAATGTTCATTATAAGGAACTACCGTGTGGTAACGTATATTATTCGATCGGTCAAGATTTGCGAATAAGGTGAACATACATCTGCATATCGCCATCTTTATACTTCGGCGTCAAAACCCTCGTATATATATTAATCCGCTATATTTTTCGACGCGGACAGTCTAGTACAACTAACAAGCTTAGGTGGAATATAACGTACATTTTATATTATAGTTACCACCACTAAAATAATGCACTGTTTTCCATATATGGAGTAAAAGGATGGATAGGATATATACAGTAAATGGATAATAATTAAAGATGTTCATGTCAATATATTATATTTTCATTATTAAATTATACTTAATATTCGGATATACTTCTTCGAAGACAGGACATATTATAAGTTATAATGAAAATCTTAAATACACCAGGCCACTCGGAAAGTTTTCGAAAAAAGTTTTTATGTATAAGACACTGGCCGCTTGTGATTGATTTGAAAACTTCGATTATTTAAAAATAAAAATACCACTGTTCGATTTTCAAATTTCCCTCCCCAATTTTTTGAGAGCCAATTCGAATTTTCTTGACTCATTTAAAAAATGGATCTGCGTCGAGAACATTTTCGTGCTATGATTTTTTACGATATCAAATGTGGCTTAAAACCTGACGAGTCATTTGATCGACTTCGAATTCCTTTTCCATAAAAGCATTCATCCATATGAAGGAACTTCACCGCTAGCAACCAGCTACCGCTGGTATAGCGAGTTCAAACGTGGTCGTCTTACTTTGGGGGATGAACAAAGGAGTGGTCGTCTTACCGACGGACGGCTGTCACTAAGAAATGTACTGGCAGTAAAAAATTTAATTCAAGAAAACAGACGAATTACGTACGAAGAGATTCAGCATACTCTGCCGATTGGTTCAGGAAGTGTTCACAAGATTTTGCGTGTTCACGAGCACCTTCTTTTTCACCGAAACTCAGAAGCAGGCCCGTGTGGATTGGTGCCGTGATATGATACAAACATTTGATGCAGGCTCGTCACGGCGCGTTTACGACATTGTGACAGGTGACGAATCCTGGATTTATCAATACCATCCAGAAACAAAGGGTCAATTGACAGTTTGACTGTTTCAAAATGAACCAACGCTTACGAAAGTGAAGTGATCGAGGAGCGCAAGGAAAATTTTGATCGCTAGTTTCTTCACTTTGACGGGGTACCTAATTTCAATTCCACTTCGAGACCAAAGCAGCATCAATGCCAAATGGTACAGCACAATATGCCTGCCAGAAGTTTTTACTGCAATGAGCAATGAGCGACCGATTACCGGACTCCGCGGGGTCCTTCTTCACCACGTCAACGCGCCCGCGCATTCTGCGATCAAAATGAGGGACTTCCTAGACTCCACACCGGTCAGAGTCTTGGGACATCCTCCTTACAGTCCTGATTTGGCTCCGTGTGACTTCTTTTTATTCCCTAAAATTAAAAATCAGCTCAAAGAGATACAGTTTTCATTGCCGGAAGACGCGCTATCAGCGTTTAAGAAGGCCGTGGAAGAGGTGTCTGCGGAGGACTGGAAAAAATATTTTGAAAATTGGTTCAGACGCATGAAACTTTGTATAGAGGATGATGGAGAGTTCTTTGAAAAGATTTAGTAAAAATATTTTTTTCATAGAAGTTAGTTTTTTAGTGTCTCAAAACTTTCCGAGTGTCCCACATAAAGGGTGTCTAGCGGCAAATTTATATTTTAAAAAACGAATATCTCAATAAGTTATAAACAGTGCGGGGGGAAGGTGGTGTCATTAGAATCACCGATCGTGCGAATTTCTTAGTCACGATGTCGCAGTGGCCGGGTGAGCATCGCGCGTTCGCTATTGAAGCATTTTTCAAGAGTAACGATTCTTACGTACTCGCTCGCCGACAGTTTTGTTCACATATCAATATTCGACGGATAGGCGATCGTTCGTGGGTGGAGAGGTTCCGCGCAACTGCTTCGGCTATGAACACACCACGGCCAGGACCTAGTCGATCGTCAAGGACCCCCGAAAACATTGAACTGGTTGAACGCAGTTTACGTGAATATGCACGACTTTCGATACGGAAAAGGGCAGCTTCACTGGGACTTCCAAGAGCAATTGTGCATGAAATTTTGAAAAAAGATATGAAGTTTCATCCTTTTAAAATTCAAATAATTCAAGAATTGAAAAAAAATGACTTTGCGTCACGCAAATTTTTTTGTGAAACCATGTTGGAGGGTTTTCGCACTGTGAATTCCATTTTTTGGAGCGACGAGGCTCATTTTCATTTAAACGGACACGTAAACAAGCAAAATTGCCGTTACTGGGCTCTAAGAACTCGCAATCCTCGACTGAAGCACCAAAAACCATTACATTGCCCAAGGGTAACTGTTTGGTGCGCTTTATCCACGAATGGGATAATCGGACCATTTTTTTTTTAAAATGCACGGGGCCAAGCGACGAATGTCAATGGTGAGAATTATCGGCTCATGATTTTGAATTTCTATTTGCCGAACCTGCGAGCTCATTCATCATTCTCATCACACACGTGGTTTCAACAGGATGGTGCGACCGCACACACGGCCAGAGCTTCGATGGATTTGTTGCGAGAAAATCTCCCTCAAAAACTGATTAGTCGCTTTGGGGACATCCCGTGGCCACCGAGGTCACCCGACCTAACTCCAATGGATTTTTTTTTTGTGGGGCTACCTCAAAGAGAGAGTTTACGCCAACAATCCGCGAACTGTTGTGGACTTAAAAGAAAATATTCGGCGAGAAATCAGCGCAATTGAACCAAGTTTACTGCAGCGTGTGGCACGGAATACGAGGCTCCGTTTTGAACAGTGTGTGTGTGTGCAACAGGATGGAAGACATTTGGATGACATTATCTTTAAAAAATGAAATCCGCATTTGTACTCTATCTTTTAATACTTTTAGTAAAATTATATGTCAAACATATTATTTTTTATTTAAATTTGAAAACATAAATCTGCCACCAGACACCCTGTATAAAATCACATGAACAAATTATTTCAATCGAATAGGTACCTGTCCGATTTCTGTGATTTATACAGGAAATACTACAACACACATGTATTAAAAATAATTTTTGGTAATATCTATTTTTAGTTTATGTTGTTTTTAATTAACAACCTTGTTAAAAAAGATTAGAATATCAAAATAGTTCTAAGACATACTAAAGTAATAAAGAATTAAATTATCTGTACGTTATTCATTATTATAATGGGCTGATACACGTCCACAGCTAGATTTAGGATCTCCACACCGATCCCCTTTGTTTGCATCTAACAGTACCTCGCGATTTTCACCAGACGTCGATCAAACTTGTGGAGGGCTGTTCACCACTGTACCAATCGATACACAGCTGCCATTCGAGGATCTGCCCTATCCGCCGTCAATCCTTCAAGTACTATGCTCTTCCCATTCCCACTCTAGTCTTAAATGTACATTATTATTATTACAAATAGTAAAATCACATATCAATAACTATGTACAAGTTTTAATGTAAAATGACTGATGGTAAATTTACGACAACAAAAATACGATTAAATTAAAAATAAAGACCGCTCAAGGGGTAAGTTTATATAGTATTATTAATATACACTTAAACAATACACGAGACTATTCGAGTTCTATAATGTCATCGATGTCATCAATATCGAAGTCCTCCAGAGTTAATTCTGTAAGAAATATTTTTTTTTAAAAAAATAATAGCAATTAAAATAATATGAAATCACATTACTACATAGTAATGTAATAAGTGTTTTATCAATATGTTACTGCAGTAATATATTAATAAAAACTACTAATGTTATATAAGGAATATCAAATACAATAAATTTACAAAGTAGGATATCCTTTTCCCGGTGTGAAACGACCTTCAGAGCAAATTGGCACCCAGAACAGCTATAAATAATAATTTCTTGTTAATACAAAGGTATTCAAATTCAATTGGAAAAAAACTTCATCATCATTATCAGCTGATAGACGTCCTCCACTGCTGGACATAGGCCTATCCCAAAGATCTCCACATCGATCGATCCTGCGCTGTAAGCATTCAGCTGCTTCCCGCAACTTTCATCAGATCGTCGAATACTACGTCTTAAAAACTTAAGTACCAATAAAGTACTTACTTCTACAGTGTGATTTCTTCACATCACTGACGCTTGTGGATGTCGAAGGTTTGCCATCACTTACTCTTAGGGGTATTGACGAATTCCTTGTAATGCTTGAAGTATTCCTATTAAAAAAAAAAAAAAAAAAAAATTACAATTTGATTATCTACCTTAGAAAAGGGACCGGAGACTGTCTTAGTAGGTACCTCCTATTTTTGCTGTCAAATCCTTGTGACAACATTACTGTATTCCAATGTGAAGGATGCAGTAGTTAAATTACTAGAGTTACGGAACTTGAACATAAAAATTCTCAAGGCGAAGGCTGGGTGTACGTTATTTTGGGCAATCGTACTACTTACCATCAGGTGAATGTCTCGCTCGTCTCATCAAACAGAAAAATATGAATTAGGGTTAGGTCTCTGCATGAGATTGTTTAGTGGGTAATCACGGCAGCGGCTATTTCTGCCGCCGGATAGTATTACTAGGCGAAATATTACTGTGTATGTAACAAGACTTCACGTTTAATGTGTAAACGCTACGACCGCAATGTGGTGGTGGTGGTGTGTATATCATCTTTTCAACAGCTAATTTACGTCCCCACTGTTGGGGCACAGACCTACCCTCAATATGAGGGCGATGAGCCATAGTCACCACGCGGGCCCAATGCGGATTAGTGACTTTACAAACACCTTAGAATAAATTCTAATTCATGTGCAGGTTTCCTCGCGATGTTTTCCTTCACCTTTTGTATCTCTTTGTTGTAACTAAAGTTCACAAATGTACATAACTTAAATATTAAAGTCATCGGTACATGCCGGGATTCGAACCCGCGACCTTCGGACTGAAAGCCGCACGCTCTAACCATTAGGTCAGCGAGCCATATATATCATCTTAACTGTCGCGATTATAAGGAGTAAGTGTTACCTTACCATTAGGTATACATATCGTCTTCTGGTTTCGTCGATTTAGGAAAAATATAAACGAAAAGTCCGACATATTTTTTAACAAATTTTAAACACTTACATCTTAATATGCACTGCTTTCCCAGATGTCGAGGGCGCCTCTGGCAGAATCTCTACTAATCTTGGCGTCGAAGCGGATAAATTATCTTCCGTATTATTGCTATTTGTAGCCAATGGATCAATTTCTTTTGATGTTCTGATTTTGTTTCCTTCCGGTGTCTCTGGTCGGTCGGGTATCATTATCAAATCATCAGAGCTTGAGGAACATAACCTTTCTCGTACTCGTTTCCTCGGTGTACTTTTTTTCATTGTCGCCTCCTCGTTCTCGTGTGCTTTGGTTAAAGTCTCATCATCCGAAGTTAAATCGATATTGGTTGGATTTGAATTATCCAGACCTTTAGGGCGTGCCACTTCGATACTATGTTTTGTTTTATCTATTTCAACATTTGTTACTTTAGGCATATTATTTATGCTTTGAATTTTCTTTAACGTTTCTTTGCCCAATTTCTGAAAAACATATTTAACAAACAAAATTAAAATAATTTACTTGATAATGTATGATATGTGTAATAAAAATTTTTAAAATAATATTTTTATACAAGATTTGATAATGAACTTTGTTAACGCCGATACTGGAAGATTAGATACTTCATAAAATTTTGCCGACGTCTATGAGACCACTGGCTCAAACATTTACATTGCAACAACATAACGCTTGTAGATTTGAAACATAAGATAACGGTCTTATTGGTCTTTTTGTCGGAGGGGAAATCTAAAAAGATACTCTGCTGCCGGGGGAAGTTATATGAGATTTTTATCTACTAAAACATCGGTGGTCATCTTCAGTGCGTCGCGGGAAGCAGATACCTCCCGGCACTGCACCTAAAGCAAGTCCCAGAGAGGGCTATAGCCTTCTTCATCACCCTCGCTTTGGTACGACAAGCACTAGACCACCTTGTATTTGTCGTTTATCCCGGGCTCGATTAATGGACCATGACGGCCCCCAACTTCAAAGCCCACGAACCCGAAAAAAATTTTAGTCTCCTTCTACGACTGGCAGAAGTAATCTTAGTGCTATTCTTAATAGCGCGATACTACAGGGTAAGGGTCTCATTAAGACTAGTAATTTTATTAACTACAGCGCCCTTTAAATGGCGACACAGTAATGTTTGCGTGGTACAGTCAAGTAGGCTGTACGAATATTGCTGATGCTAGTTATTCACTTGATATTAGGCTGTCAAATATCTCCCTTCCGCCTTTTTGTCTTTTGAATTTCACGGCTATGTACAAAGCGCTACAGAGCTCGTATCTGGCAATACTATACATAATTTGAAAGGTCTTGACATAACCTACAAAACGACGCTATGCATAATTAATTAGTTTGGATATTGCGTTCAACAGTTATAGACGTGTAAACATGGAGATCACTAACGCCGAAATTCGCGCTATTTTAAAGTTTTCCTTCGTTAAAGGCAAATCCGCTAGAGAAACGTTCCGTGAGATTAATGGTGTTTTGGGGGATGGTACTCTATCACTTCGAACCGCGGAGGAATGGTTTCGACGATTCAGAGCCGGTGAAAACGACACCATGGATAAGCCAGCCGGCGGAAGACCTGTGACGACAAATACCGATCAAATCATGGACTACATCGAGTTAGACCGGCATGTGGCATCTCGTGACATCGCCTAGGAGATGGGAGTTAGTCACCAAACCATTTTAAACCATCTGCAGAAGGCTGGATACAAAAAAAAGCTTGATGTTTGGGTGCCGCATGATTTGACGCAAAAAAACCTTCTGGACCGAATCAACGCCTGCGATATGCTGTTGAAACGGAACGAACTCGACCCATTCTTGAAGCGGATGGTGACTGGCGACGAAAAATGGATCACATACGACAATATCAAGCGAAAACGGTCGTGGTCGAAGGCCGGTGAATCGTCCCAAACAGTGGCCAAGCCGGGATTGACGGCCAGGAAGGTTTTGCTGTGTGTTTGGTGGGATTGGAAGGGAATCATCCACTATGAGCTGCTCCCATATGGCCAGACGCTTAATTCTACCATCTACTGCGAACAACTGGACCGCTTGAAGCAGGCGATCGACCAGAAGCGTCCAGAATTGGCCAACAGGAAGGGTGTAGTGTTCCACCAGGACAACGCCAGACCACACACTTCGTTGATGACTCATCAGAAGCTACGGGAGCTCGGATGGGAGGTTTTATCGCATCCACCATATAGCCCGGACATAGCGCCAAGTGATTACCACCTGTTCCTGTCCATGGTGAACGCCCTTGGTGGTGTAAAGTTGAACTCAAAAGAGGCTTGTGAAAAGTGGCTGTCCGAGTTCTTCGCAAATAAGGAGGGGGGCTTCTACGAGGGAGGTATTATAAAGTTGCCGTCTAAATGGAAACAGATTATCGAACAAAACGGCGCATATTTGAACTAAATCCGATCACTGTAACACTTTTTATAAAGCATTGAATAAAGAGCAAAAAAGCGGAAGGGAGATATTTGACAACCTTATATATTCGAGCCCCACCGGATGTACCGACCAGTGCTGACATTTATATTTTTCATATAATATTTAAGAATGCGACTAACAAAATAGAATTAACGCGAAGAATGCGAGGTGAAATTAAGAAATTGTTTAAATAAATAATACATACTTTTATAGCAATGTCGTAAAGATCTCCACTGCACAATTCTTTTCCTGTCTTAGTATTTTCTTCAAGTGCTTTTTTTGTACTGTACCGAGCGGCGAGAATGGCCTCGCTTAATTCTAATCCAGGGTTCAATTCTAAATATGAATATGCTATCATTGTAATAAATTTTTCATTAATTAATAAAGATTTGGGTAAGCATATTTTTTCATCGTTATCATTAGTTTCCGTAATATCAATTGTTTTTAATTCACCCTGATTAGTATTCGTGTTCACCTCATCATCCTCATCACTTAAGAGAATACAGTTTATCTCTACGTTTTTATTTTTACCTTCTGAATGTTCGCTATCCGGTGTTGAAGTAAGTTTCTCATTTTGTTCTTCATTATCACTAATTGTTTCGGTGTCTGATATTGATATTACTTTATTATTATCCAATTTTACTTGTGAGTCGTTTTTATGCTGTTTGTCTAATTTTTCGATTACAATACTGTTGTCGTCTTCCATACACAAAACATCATCTTCACCGCTGGATAGATTTTCTAGATCTATAAAATCTCCGCCAGTTTTCTTTTTTTCCCTCACAGTTACGGCACTCTCGTCAATTTCAGCGTTGCTTAATTTTTCTATATCATTGTGACATGTTTTTTGTTTGTTATTATGAGTTTCGCACACGATTTTGTTGACATCATTATTAGATTTATTAATTTTGTTATTTATTTCAGTCTTTGAACATGTATCTAATGATTTAGGATGGGCTTCACGATCTTCTTTTGTAGCGGGAACAACTGATGAAACAATGTCTTTTGATGTTGATTGAATTGATATATTTTTAAAATTATTTGTTAAGTTGTTGTGATTAATTTTTGTGGTGTGTTGTAAATTTTTCAAACTAGCTTCAACTACATTTTTAATTTTTTTAATCATATTTTCTATATCTATTTCTCTATGTTCAGGAACATCTTCTTGCTCTGAATTATTATTTATTGCTTTAATAATCTTTGTCTCCTCAGTACCTTGGTCAGTTTGTTCATCAAACTTATTTTTGGCTCCCGATATACATTCTTCTTCGTTTATAGTGTCTGTTGTTAGATTTGACGGTTTAGGATCGTCGTGTTCATAAGGGCGTTTCGTTGGAGTTTTTTGCAATGAGTTAACAAGATTTTCCAATTCTAAAACATAAAGTATTAAAATATTAAATGAAAATCGAATATATATTACTAAGATATGTATGTAAAGCATTCATTATTTTTGCAAATTTTTCCTTAAATATATATGGAGCATAAAGATTTATTATTTTTCCATCAGCACGAATATAAGAGGTTGACACTACAACTCAGTGATTCAGTTATCATGGGTACCCAAAAGCAATCGAAATGTCGGGGTAATAATTTGTTAAATATAAATGTCATAGAATCCGTAAAACATACTTTCATTAAATATTTTTTTATGTTATATTTACGTTTGTCTTCTTGCTCTTGCTCAAACTGCCGCCAGGCGGCCGCGCGCTCGTCCTCTGGCAGCTGCTGTTCCACGGAGCCGCGCAGTAGCGAGTCGTGCTCGTGCACCGCGTGCAGCGGAGTGTCGCGCGCTACACGCAATAGTGCCACATCGGTAACTCCCACAGCGACGCCGCACGCCACGCCTGCGCCGGTCTCGTCAAACCTAAACAACAAATAACAATAACCACTTTGGCCCTAAGACAACAAAGATATTTTAACAATAAAATTAGTGTTTATAGGACATTAACATAGAATGGATACTAACAGGCTGTGGATCCGGGTCCACGAGCCCAGTATCAGATAAGCTGTAAGAGTCGCATTGGCTTGCAGCGCTTACATCATCACGAATCTAAATAGAATGGATAGTAAAATGTTGAGTCAAACTCAAAAGTAAATAGATGTATATAAAAGTAACTAACTATTCTCCTGTTGTGACCACTCAGTACAGTGGATAAAGATTAATGATATAGTGTTACTTGCTTGTAAAGCTCGGCGAGTTCGTCCATATTATAGTGACGGTCAATCTGTAGTTCATCGACCACACGACATGAGATCGCTTGCTTGGTAACGGATCGCTCGTAAATCTTCTGTTCCATTGTACCCTATAAAAGTACTTGTAATATTAAATACTATCTAGTTAAGTGTCAACATATTAAAGCAATAATCATAAGATATGCAAATCTTTTTTTTTTTTTATATTGTCACGCCTTTTTCCCAGTAGGGGTAGGCAGAGGTGAATAAACCACCCACGTTTCGCCAGATGTGGTCAGATTAGGTCCCATGTAACAGGGGGCGAGCCTGTTGCCACTTTATTGGGACCCCCTCACACACACACACAAAGATGATATCAGTGTGCGGGTTTCCTCACGATGTTTTCCTTCACCGTTTTTGTATCTCGCTGTTGTAACTAAAGTTCACAAATGTACATAACTTAAATATTAAGTCATTGGTACATGCCGAGGTTTGAACCCGCGACCTTCGGAATGAAAGCTGCACGCTCTAACCATTAGGCCAGTGAGCTACTACATAAATATGTACCTATACTATCCATAAACCAGTTTTCACATTTTAGTTTTCGATAGATTTAGAAATCATACTTTTATATAGAATTTAAAATTTTCGCAATTACTACATTTACTATCTGCTGATATATATTAAATATCAGCAGAAGAGTAGAAAAAAACCAAAGAAAATGAAAAGGAATAGGTTAAAACTTAACATATGGCAATAGTAGAAGACTTGTGTCGATCCATGAGTTTTATCTGCGTTCTCAATAAATATTTTAATTTATTTAAAATTATAAAGCCAGTAAAGGTATAACGAGATTGTGCAGCATGACATTTTTGTATATCTAGTAGATCCTTTATATATACATATATAATAGATAGTATAAAATAGAAAAACATTTACATTTCGTGTTATTTGTGCGGTTGCTATGGAAAGTCGTCTAATTCTATATCACGGCCAGCGAAGCGACTGGTGATCAGCTAGTTTATATATATATATTGTTGAAGTTTGTATACTGTACCAAAGCAACAAGTCTGTATATGTAACAGTCTTTCTTCTGACCGAAGCGATAGACTCTGAATATACTCTGTATATCGTGTGCGGGGTTCCACGATGTATCGAAGATAATGACGCGGTTCGCTGCCGTCATGTTGAGACCGAGGGACCCAGTACGAGTTGATATCAGGAATAACCTAAAAGCATAAGGTATAACAAAGTTCATGTAGTAAATAATGTTATTTGGATAGTTCATCTGGTGTTATTTCATCCAAGACCATCATATCTTATTATATCATAATTAAACTAATTGGAAGTTGAAGGATAAATGTAGATTAAATTTGATCAGCTTTACTAGCGAAATTTTGATTTATTCGAATATTTGGCATATCTTAGGTACCCCGATGCTATAACTAGTTTAGTAGTTTAGTTTTTTTTAGTTTGTTTAGTTTAGTTGTTTAGTGGTAAATAAATAAAATAAATACTCGAGAAAATGTAGGTGAGTATAAGGCCAGGGCCTATTTCTGCCGTCAAACTGTCATTCTAGCGATGAAAGTAACTTATCTTTTGAACTACTTACTTTGTGGTCTTATTGATCTCCGCGTTAAAGTCCTGGTACCATTTCTGACGCACTTCTGATGGAACTGAACCATCCACGCGGTAGTACTCGCGTCCTAGGCTCCAGTTCTTGGTTTTCTTCAAGAAGTACTCGAGTGTGTCCATCGTAAACAAGGATGTCGAAAATATCAAACTGAAAGTACATAAATATACGTATGGTTTCATGGCGGCAGTACAGGCTATTCGTACCGAAAAAGCGCGAGTTCGATTCTCACCGAGCTTGATCTTCCAGTGAAGGAAAATACTGTGACATGTACCAAGAACAACGGCTTTTGGGAATATGTGACATCTATCAACCCGCATTTTACCAGCGTGGTTAATTCTGTATTTGAAAGCGAATACTCCTAATTCTAAATCTTAGTATCAAGACCGATAAAATGGTTGGTTGTGGATAAAACGATACATATAACTCGACTCACACTTTGTCGTCAAAGGCGATGCACTCTTCCAGTATTCTAAAGACTATGAGAAATTTACTAGAGCTCTCTAAAGTGTTCAATAGGCTGCCTTCATCCAAATACTGCAACCACCACTTTTCTGTCTGTGACGGTTTAGTGTGTTCGGTGACCGTCAGATCTTCACTCGCCAAATCATCTTCTAATTTTTCCACTGTATAGTAGTAAAAATATTTCGTAATACATTTAAATAGTAATAAGGTTAAAAGTTACAATACTAAGTACCTTCTGCGGTAAAAGAATCTAAACACAAATGTGAAATATTTTTTTATTCAACGAAGCGATTACAGGTGCGAGACGTTCACCTGACGGTAAGTGATACACCTGCCTATAACAACATGGCCCTAGTTAGGATGGTAAACGCTGCACCACAAGGCGTTCGTCCCCTTGACACATAAGATGTTGTCTCGTTACCCCAGTAATTTTATATACTACACTGCCCTTCAAACCGAAACAGTAATGTTTAAACGTACACACAGTGTTGTTCGACGGCAGAAATCGATGCTGCGGTGATACCTACCAAGATGGTCTGCAGATAAAGAAACCTACTGCGAGTATTTCTGGGCATAGGTTCATTTATCTCCAGGGAAAGGAAAATATTTTTTATTAGAGATGTATTACAACGAATGATCGCGACGAAAAAAGAGAGGAAAAATAAAAGTGAGCGGAGGAAGAGGACGGAGAGAGGGTGTGACGAACAGACGACGAGAAAGAGAAAACGGTTATTTTTCGTACCATTGAATTCACCGGTGTTTTCATCTCGCGACTTTAAATAGAAGTTATGCAGTACTTGGGGATGTGTCCATATCTTCTGCAGGACATGAAAGTCTTTAATTATATTGTGTTTACCTTGTGTGTAATGCATTAAATAATGTTTGTACAAATCACACTGACACTTGGATAACGGTACAAAAACCGTATATTCATGTTTTTTAGGTAGATAAGAATATAGAACGGAGGCCTCTTGCCGCTGCAGAACACCTTCTAGTACTTTGTGTAAAATGTGAATGCGCGCTTTCATCAGCTTAATGTCATCTCTCTTCGAATCTCGATGCTGTCCGTTCATAATAGGGTTTTCAAACCTATAAAAAAGTAACTGTTGTACTTGTTAACTACCCATATAGACTTACTCTTTCAAGAAGGTTAGCTGGTTGAAAATTCAATGTGAGTCAAGTTCGTCTGTACTATTTAATTCTATTACATTTGCTTTATTTATATGTACAATGTGTTGACATAAAAAATAAAATAAATTCTGAACACCCATTTTCATAGAATTTTCTTTGCAATTACCTACAATTTATTCAAAACACTATCATGTAACGTTAAATTACTATACGTAATGATATAAGCAGTAACCGAGACTAACATGTTGCGTTTTCACTACGTTATGTGACATAGTTGTATAAGTATTACATAGCACATCTATTGCGCTTCTTCTACGGATGTAGAAATATCACCTGTCCAAATTCTTAAGCTCGGTAGTCATTTTTAATATTTATTGCGAAGTACTAACCTATAACTAATAAATACTTTTACCTGTTTGAGAACTCAGAATAACGTCCAAGTAAATTTGGCTTCACAAAATTTACCATACAATAATATTCTCTCAAATTATTCTGCATCGGCGTGCCCGTGAGAACGATGCGTCGTTTTGTAACAACCCTGCTTATCGTCATTGCCAGTATCGAAGTATCATTCTTCAGTAGATGCCCCTCGTCGCAAATTATTAAATCCGGGCCTGGATCCAATAATGCTTTTCTAATTTTATCAACAACTGTTGGACGTATTTTATCGATTATTGGATCCAATGTGGTGAGATTTCTGAACAATTCGTAACCCATAATGAAGATACCGCCGCCTTTGTACCAGTCTTCGAGCTGATATGCCCTTTCGTTGGTTTTTTTTAGCTTTGATAATTCAAAAACCTGTTACAAAAATTATAAAATTAATAATCGTATTTTGTTTATGTATAAAATAAATGGTGTTTATGATAATTTTTGGTAATAATTAATAACAAAAATCGTGCTTAATGAATATAATTATTCAATCATCGATTTTTAAATAATCGTAAGGAATGGTAGTTTCATTAAAAAAAAACTTTTAACATATTTATATATCCATACATATAAAATATTTATAAACGTTGGGATAATGTAAATAGGAGTCGATAATGTGTAGACTTGACTGTTTTGTAGCAGAAGTATGTTCTGCGATAGTACTTACCTAGACGGTTTCTAGTAATAAATGTCTTAATTACCAGTAAAGTATAAATAAAAAAATATATTTCGATTATTATCTGCATTCTTCACTACATTTTGAAAAATAATTGTTAATCTAATTGTTTTATAATCGATCATTATCACCCAGCGATATTCCAAATAAAGCAAACAACATCGCCTCAATTTAATTTTCACATGTTTAAAGACAAAGTCATAGACCCCATAACCAAGAAATATAAGTGGCATCTCTTGTGCTCCATGTAATATTATCAGTAATATTGCTTTTAGAATGAAAATACGGCAGTTTTCATGGAGACAAGCACCGAGTCATTGCATGTCCAGCCAAACGATCTTTGAGTGCAGAGATGATGACTCCACATTAGTTTTTGAGGGAAGTATTAATTAATAGTGCATTCGACTATATATATATGTCTAAGAGCTTCTGGTGAAAGAAAACATCGTGGCGAGACCGACATGATGCAAGAACAACAGCTGTCATCCAGCAACCCGCCATTAGTCGGCCTGGGAAAATCTAGATTCTATCTTATTGAGATAAGGCTCCATATCTCAGAGAGAGCTAAAATAATGCCGTATATTTATTAATTAAATACTTGTTTTGATCATTACCTTAATTTGGTTAGTGACTGGTTTTATCCACTTGTGTATTTCGTCTACCCAGTTCAATACGGTTGACAGCGGGCAACAGACAAGGACTCGCTGAATGTTAATTCGCGGATGTGTTAATACCTAAACAAGTTAAATTATAATATAAAATATAAATAAATATTACGCAGCCTAGAAATTTGCATCGCACAGTAATCATACATACATAGCAAATGAATAGTTTTTATTCATATGCTATTTATCGGTACATTTATGAATTAAGTGGTAGTGGCTAGCCAGAAGGATTCGTAGAAACTATCCTATGTAGTCCATGAATCAAATCGGGACAAAATAAAAAAAAGATCAAAATTGAATTTACGCCATGATTTGAGAACCATCTCAAGAAACCCGAGAACCAACATACCGTGTGTAATAACGCCAACACTTGTAACGTCTTGCCGAGACCCATACAGTGCGCGAGGATACAGCCGCCGCCAGCGTGGCCGGTCTCAACCTTCGCCAAACTTTCAAAACACGCGTCCCACATGAACTTGACGCCCTCGTACTAAATTAAATTGCAATTATTTAGCTAAACGTTCATATTTTCATATGTAACGAGACGAACAGAATCTATGTGATAAGTGCAATATTTGTCTGTTGATAAACATATTCTCCGATGCATAGTCTGATGCAGAAATTGCCTAGTTAGAAACTACCAATGTGCAAACAATACTGTTTTTCTGTTTGAAAGACTATGTAGCTAGTGAAATTACTAAGGACTTAACATCTTGTGTCGTGTGTAGCACCCACCTCATTGTTATTATTTAAACAATTCTATAAGTATTTAAAGTTAATGTACACGACGTGTAATATAAAGATTTCTTTGTACATCAAATTAATACATTAGTATGCGCAGATAGATAGTTAAATAGTAAAACAAAAAACAATAATTTAGTCTTCAATTGGAATATCGTAGCAAAGGCAAGTGGCGAGTGCGGCGCGAAGGTGTGCAGAACGCTGTCTGCGCCACCAGCTCACCAAAATCCAGTATAATGATTATGACATCATAAAGAAAACATATGTTCAGTAGTTAAGGTGTGTTCTCCAAAGTTAAAATTTTGCCGGTGTGTATAGCCGGTAATTAGAATGTTTAATGTATATTAAGTTTTGGAGACTCTTGATCTATGTAAATTGAGTATTGGAGCGACTACTTGACTAAAATACTAATAACTGTTTACTGTACAGACGTACAGTAAACAGTTTTAATAGCTGCAACATCTTTAAATGCTTCTAATAACAAACTCCAGACTACTGAATACTTTTGTAGTTATATTATCTACATGATTTCTTAATAACATTTTTCACATCTACATTAATATTAATTCATCAAAATTGATAATAAGTTTCTTATAGTAAATAGAAATTACCTAAATGTAGACAAAATTACAAGGTTACTTTACCTGATGTTCCTTCATGACAGATGTGAAGAAATGATGTATACTGACGATGGGTATGTTTAATTCCACATCGTATTCTAGGCACAACTCGTCATTGATTACTACGACATTCACGTTTTTCTCGCAGCCTAAACTATCTATCTAAAATGTATATTTTAAAAATATATTTGGGTATTCGCAAAGAAACATGCGTTAAATAAAAGTACAGAAAAAAAAAATCTCCAATGCTCAAGTCCTTGAGAGAGCTAACTGCAAACGCAGGCTGATGACAACGGTCATGCAAAGAAAGGTTGAATTTTCGGACACCTTCAAAGTGGTTCCGTTTATGAGTTCACAAGGTTGAACCTGGAGAGCAAAATGCCTGGAAAACGTGTATCTGATAAACAGCGAAAAAAATGGTTTGACGACTTAAAGGAATGGACCGGGTTTAAATACCATCAGTTAAAAAGAATAGGTGAGGATCAATTTGTTTTCTCAATCTAATCGTCAAACTTCTGTTTGAAGAGGGCACTGATAACATTGTGGGACTAGTAAGTATGATGTACACAACACGACATTGTGCTCGTCACTTTGAGGCATACGATGCTAAATGTCGATGAGAGTCTAATTATCCAGATAATTTTACTACTACTAAGACGCCGTTTCCATCCGGATTACAATATTCTCATATTACCTAATAATGTAGCGTATATTGTACTAGCTCCATTATAATACATCATTTGTGAACCGTTTTGATCGCTTTGTCGCTTCGGAAATATATTGGAGAAGCCTATATTCTGCAGTAGACTATCAATATTCTGGAATGCGGATAATGAAGGTGTCGAACCAATTAGAAATAAATGAAAATTCATAAATATTTTTTAAAGTTAGATTTAAAAATTTTTACCATTTCTATTTGACGTTGCTGAAGCCGTCGTTTCCTTTCATTCTCCTCCATGTTTGCTATTACTGTGCTGCGTGCCAACGATTTTTTGTCGATAACCTGTAATTCACAATTAATGTCATTAAATGATAAAGTCGGTGAAGCATTTTTTTATTTCATTACGCAATTAAACGTGAGGGGGACGTTCACAAACAATGGCGAGTGCATGTTCAATGAGAAGCCGATCTCTATTTTATGCACTAGATTGTGCTAGTCACTTTGGATCAGATGTATTCTTGTTACTCTAGTAATTTCACTGAGTACAGCACCCTTCGAACAGAGGAAAAATCATACTTGCACACTACAGCTAGGCGGTACAAATAAGTGCTGTAGTGGTTCCCACTTTTTTTTATTATCGCAGGTGGCCCTCCCCCATCTTCCAAAGACATCCTTCGCCTAGGGGATTGCATGGTTATGTAGGACTATCTAAACCCCTTCATTGGTTATCCCAGTGCGTTGCGGAAGGTTCTGGGATATCTACGGAACACAACTGTGCCTGCAATACGCTTAGTCATGTTCCAGGGAAGGCTGTAACTCTTCCCAGCACCCTCTTTTCCTACGACAAATACATAGCCACCTCGTTCACCCCAGACTCGCTTAGTGGACAAGGCAGGCAGCATTTTCAAAGTCCATTAACCCGAAAAACATTTTAGTCGTGTTCTACGACAAGCAGGGCTTATTTTAGTCCCACACTTAATATCCCGAGACGATCACCAGAAAATAACATATTAATTGCATATCAAATCAATTTAATATACCTTTCTAATATTGCGGCGCCCTTTACCGAAAGATTGGAAACCCTTTTTTCCGAGAGGAAGTGATTGTTCCGAACTTTCACCAAAAAGCTCCTTGGACAAAACACTGTAATTAAAAAATATTACATTAAAGCAGTAAACTCCATGACGTTAATTCCACTATTGGAAGAGTTTTGAGATTAAGGGTCTGTTTCACAATGTATAATTAAAGACCTGAATGCAACTTATCTGACGAAGTCATCGTTAGCGTTTCAAAGTCTTTAAAAAGGCTTAACTCACAAATTAAAGTGAATTATAATGAAACTGACACGAAATACCACCTAGGCATTAAATTCGCCCTGTGTACCACGCATAAATATATGAAAAAAAAAAGGTTAATGTTTCATTGTTCCCGTATCCAGCCTGTAATTGTGGTATACTGGGTGTTGGGAGACCGCTTCTGAAAACGAAGACAGAAGATAGTACTAATGACACCTTTGGAAAAAAATCATATTTTTAAAACGTTTTATTACAATTAGCTAAATGAATCGATAGTTACGTAAAAATTACATTACTTTATAAAAAAAAAAACAGCATGATCCAGCGTAAATAATGCTAATAAAACGTTTGAAAGATATGATTCTTTTTTAATTAGGATCGAGTTTTTTTGGTCCCATAATCAAAGGTATGGTCATTAGTACTATCGTCTGTCTTCGTTTTCAGAAGCGGTCTCCTAACACCCAGCATACGTTGAAGCTCAATATTGCAATTCAAATGTATAAAGAAATCAAACCACAAAATAGTGTAGATTTATGAGTTAAATTTAAAAAACTATTTAACGTAACTTAAACACAAATACTTTTCTTTTGGTAACCGAAACTGAGTTCGGAACGTTTTCGCCAGATTTCATAAAGCAATGGGTATGTCCCGAATGTTTGTGGTGGACATATAATACTAAATATGATAAGCATACGCCTGTAAGAAGACCAACACGTCCATGATCAACATAAATACTCAAAGAGATAGTCGCAACAAGTCTAAAGTTAAAAACAAAATGACGAAAATGAGTTACGACGATTAAAGAGTTTCGTTTGGATGCTGGTACGCTTTGACACGCAAAAAATTCAATTAAAAACATACAGGAAGCGTTTAGTAATACTACAAAAGAACTGTACTAATTACGAAAATATGTAAGTGTGAAGTAGCTCGCTAGCCTAATGATTAGAGCGAGGGGCCTTCATTCCGAAGGTCGCGGCTTCGAATCTTAGCATGTACCGATGACTTTAATATTTAAGTAATGTATATTTGTTAACTTCAGTAACTACAGCGAAATACAAACGGTGGAGGAAATTATCGTGAGGGAACCTGCACATGAATTAGAATTTATTCTAAGGTGTGTGTGAAGTCACCAATCCGAATTGGGCCCGCGTGGTGACTGTAGCCTATCGCCCTCATACTGTGGGTAGGCCTTTGCCCTAACAGTGGGGAGGTAAATTAGATGTTAACAATTTAGTTTCAATGGAAAATATACTAAAAGGAATTAAACCTCAATCAACAACTAGAAAAACTCTTAGATAAAGCAAATAAAGCTGTGCACGCGAATATAGCGTAAGCAGCGCTGCGCTATATTAGATCGAATAGAAATATTATATCAAAATCCAAGGAGCTTTGGAAAGATATTGTTTGTAGTAAATAGTATGGAAGCATCATCAGTTTATCAGAAAAAGGTTGCCATGAATCAATACATAATGCAGAATTAGTGCGATCTGGATATCAAGTAATAAGATGTGACAGAGCGGATGGGAGAAAACAGGATCGAGCTCTTTTAGTGGCCACGCACGAATACAAAAAGTGACAGTAACAGGTAACGTCAATGTCAATAAATGTGCCTTAGAATTTGTGTGCGCTACCCGTACATAGAAACAACCGTTATTATGTTTGTTGTTGTGTTGTGTGTATACCGTCAAGTAGTGACCAAGAATACTTGATTCTGTTTTAAATAATAGAAAAAGTTTGTATTAAGTATAAAAATGTTATTGTGTGGGTGACTTTAATTTAAACTCGAGTAATCACAAAACTCGTAATTATTATATATAAATATATGTTATCTTATTGTAAATTTATTCAGAAAAATGATGTAAAGTTGATTTTGTGTGAGAGCTAACCGCGAGAAGAAGTGTGAGTGTGAGGGAAGTGGGCGGCCCTCTGAACTCCAGCAAGTGATAGCGACTCAAAGTAGATTTTTTTAAAGCAGACTATAATTTATATCCGACAATAGCTAATCTTGATTGGACACATATGTAGTATGACTGACCCAGAGAGCATTATTCTTTATTTTAAACTAGTTTATATAAAATTTTTGATGACTGCGTACCGACAGACAAGTGAAAGTGAGTAGGTTCGATGTATGTTTACCCCAAGTGGTACATACCTGACACCATTCGCGACATTAAAACGAGGACCCGCTGGCAAAATTATATAAAATTAGTAAGGCCGGAAGTGATTACGGTAAGTTTGCTCCCTACAGGGCGAAAGTAAATCATATGATTATTACCGTTGCGTACAAACATAACCAAGATACTGTTCAGAAGAATATTACCAAGGACCTCAAGATTTTTGGCAATATGTGGGATCAAGGTGTTAGTGAACAGTACATGGTCATGGCCCGAAAATCTGCGGCACCCATGACCGAGACGGAAAGGAAGAATTGATGATCGTTGGACTCAGGTAAAGAGAAAAAGAACCAAATTTCAATTCAAAGACGTTAGCAAAGATTAAAATAGAAGTACAGGCCACGGAACGGAGGAAACAATTTCATATTTGGCGACTCCATCTGGAAAGTACTGATGAAAAATTACCTAAGCATATCAAAAATATACGCTGTTCCCACATAGTGATTAAAATAAATAAGATACAACTAAACGGGACGATACCAAATCGATAAATTCATTATAACATCACAAAGGTCATTCGAATTTTATTTGGTAATGAAAATATGTATATGGAGTAGCTCGCTGGCCTAATGGTTAGAGCGTGCGGCTTTCATTCTGAAGGTCGCGGGTTCAAACCTCGGCATGTACCGATGACTTAATATTTAAGTTATGTACATTTGTAAACTTTAGTTACAACAGCGAGATACAAAAACGGTGAAGGAAAACATCGTGAGGAAACCCGCACACTGATATCATCTTTGTGTGTGTGTGTGGTGGTCCCAATAAAAAGTGGCAACAGGCTCGCCCCCTGTTACATGGGATCTAATCTGACCACATCTGGCGAAATGTGGGTAGTTTATTCACCTCTGCCTACCCCTACTGGGAAAAAGGCGTGACTATATATATATATATATATATATATATATATAGTAATTATATATATATATAGAACGCCATATTATAGTTCACATATCTCATGAGTAACAATATCTTATATATTTACAAATACACTTGACACCCTCTCACTTTTCTGTTTTTGCTTAACACTAAGGTAGTCTATAAAGCCATAATTTTATCTTAGGCTAGGTATAATAATTATAATGATTATTAATGGGTAAAAGATTAGAAATTTTTAACGCTTAACTGTATAATAAAAACCATTTGTTGTCAGAGGAAGATAAAATTAAAAGAAAGCATTGTTTAAGAGTGACGGAAGATAGTATTAGTTAAGTTGGAGGAAGAGTTAGATTAGTATTAGTTATAATAGATAGCATGTTAGTGTTAGAACAATAGGTAAGTGTTGTGTAAGTGTGCGACGCCTGAAAACTACTTTAGTGATTTAGCGGATTTTTTTTATCTTTTTTATTCCAATGCAGCATGTGTGTGTCAGTTTGTCGCTGATAGTTTATTGGTTTGTTGCGTAACCATGGCAGCCAATGGAGTTAAGTTAGCGCGGAATTCAAATTGTCCATATAAACTGATACCATGCGTGCAATTATCATTGTTAAATTCATTAAACATTGATAATAATTAGATTTTAATGTATCTAGAACAGCAGTCAATTATGTTGACTGTTGGGCTTTTATTACTATGTAAAGCCTGTTAAAAAAATTAAGTTTTGGTTATTTTTTTAATGCAATAAAAGTTTAAATAAATTAATGAAAAGCAAATATGATACAAGCCGGCTTAACCTAAATGGTGTATGGCTTAAAATATAACAAAAAAAAAAAAATATATGACACAATTTAAAACATAATTTTGTATTTTTGTTTTAAAACAGAAATCAGGTATTCTATTACATATGCATATTTTCAATTTATTTAATAAGTTTAACATCAATAAAAAAGTCATACAAACGTTTCCCCACTGTTTTTAATGGTCAAATATCATCATCAACCGATAGACGTCTACAGCTGGACACAGGCCTCCCCCGAGGAACGCCACGTCGATCGGTCTCACGTTGCTCGCATCCAGTGGAATCCCGCAAATCTCCCCAAATCGTCGGTCCACCTTGTGGGAGGCTTCCCAACACTACGTATATAAATAAATTATACTAACAATACGTTAAGTAAAGCTATAACTTTTAGTTTCTTACCAGAGTTGTTTATGACGTTCGTTGATCTTTTTCTGGGTCCGTACACTAAGGTCGCGACGGCACTTCTTGCGGGGTCCAGGCGCTTCACATTTTTCTATGAACTCGCTGACAAGCTTTGCTTCTTTAGCGTGGTCCAATCTGCAAATGATTTTATTATCAAGTTAACCTCTACCACTTATCTGATCTCGAAATTAGCATGTTCTTTACACTTTATGCGGTATGCTATTAAACCATAATGTAAATGTACAGAAAATTTTCTTGGTTTAAATTTGATTGCGTTATGATGGCTAGTCTTACTCTACTACTATTATTTTGTTACAAATACTCTCTATATATTAAACAGTTATTTTGAAAAAGTGAAAAAAAAATTAAAACAAATAACCTTAATATTTTTTGCTCAAGCACGTGTTTTCAGCATTCAGGATTTAATACCATCTCATCCCTTGTTTTTAATTTCTTTTCCCACTAATTGTGTTTGCAATGGTCTATTTCCACATCATCGTCATTGCAATTTTGTATGACTGTACTATCTTCTATTCAGATTCAATTGGTGGTCCAATGAACGGAACTCCGTGGTTTTTTTTTATACGCGGCGCTAGTTAGGATGATATACACAGCGCTCGTCGCCTGAGACGTCTCGTTATTCCAATAATTACACTAGCTATAGTGCCCTTCATACCGTAATAGTAATATTTGCACGCTACTGTTTGGCGGCAGAAATAGTCGCCGTAGTGGTACCGACCTAAATCTACCACCAATAGACAGACTATGACTGTGTTCTTCATTATATTATAAAACTCATTTCAACTCAATCTCAATCTCAATCAAACTCAATTCATTATAAAACTTTATACTTAGTAACAGTCAAAACACAGCAATTTGAAAATTTACTGTAATATAACTAAAGTTTAGATTTCATTTATAATTTATTAATTCCTAGTACATAAATAAACGACAAATATGAGGGACCATTCATTTAAATTTAATTTTCCCGTTTTGTCTATTTTGTTAATTTACTAGATAGAGAAAGAGAGTAGATAATACTCATCATTACCTTTTATCCTCTTGCTTTTTCATTAATTTTTTTAATAGTTTTTCCTTAGTGTTATTCCATTGCTTTTCTTCATCAGATGAGGAATGACTATCCAAACTGGTTGTATCCCTTTTTGTAGTACATTGTGCTATTCTTTTCTATGGGTCAAAATTTAATAATATATATGGAAGTAATGTTATATTTCAAAAAATATAAGATCTAAATATAAAAATAGAAATATGTAACAATTGCAAAGATTTAAAAATTTAATGTGCATTCTGCACCACTTTAACTTTCTAAGTAAAATATTAATAGTCCAGAGCACAAAACTGCTTTTTGGAAAAAAAAATATTTTTAAGTGTTAAAGCACTTTTGATAGTTTTACTTTTATATTTATAATAACTCTCTTGAATATACCATAATTTACAACATACTGTAGTGTGTGAAATTATTTATGGTGCAGTGCTCACTGTAAATGCCTGCCCTGGAATCTAAGGTCATTAGTTTGAAGTATTGTAGCTAGTAAAATTTTACAAGGTTTACAAGACTAAATCCTATGGTTAAAAGCAATTAGGTGCAGTGTTTATCATCCTAACTAGCACCACATTGTAATGGGTATGCAAAACACTTACTATCAGATTCTGACTCATCTCAGCATTTCGTAGAATGAAAATAAAACTATCTACATAGACATTACTTACAGGATAATCTTTTGTAACACTCTTATAGGTAGTGTCTTCATTGTAAACATGATGTACTAAAACAGGGTCATTTAGTAATTTCAGATTTTTGTTCATCACTTTATCAGCTGTTAGCATCAAAAGATTGTCATCATTAGATTCTTTTGTTATTGATTTTAGATTTTTGCTTAATGTGCTCCCATCGGCACATTTATTCCCGGATTTTAAATGTTTGGTAGATTGAAACTGTGTGCTGTGGTTAAATTTATCTACAGATTCAAGATCCATTTTTTCATTGATAAGTGACATACCCTGAGCACATTGTTTGTCTGAATATGTACATGGTACCACATTGCTTTCCAAAATCGGCATCTATAAAAAAAGGGCCACATATTTAAAAGACAATAGAACTTATAACTTATTAATAACGTTTTTTTTTCTGCAGATATAAATTAATCATTCTTTTTTAATTTCACAAAGCCAAAATATGTACTATATGTCTACCTGATGGCAAGACATGTGTTTGTTCATTTAAATATATTCATTGTATGAAAGAGATAATATATATAGAGACACAACAATGATTTTCGGTAGTACTTTTTGACGCTTATGAAAGTGAAGGAAGCGAGAGAGGTGTGCCAGGATTGTAGCAGGTGGAGAGAGGTGGTCTCTGCCTACCCCACTGGGAAAGAGGCGTGATATATATGTATGTATGTATGTACTTTTTGAACATAAAACTAAAAATAGTAATTAGTTTTATTTATTTACAGCACTTTTACAAGATAAAATATAGTGCAGTACAGAATTTAGTCTATAATGCTTTCCGAAGCCAGAAATAAGGTGACTATTTAAACATAACATGAAATGTGTACCTGGAATATTAAAAAACTAAAATTTGCTAGTGGTTTTCAGATTTATATAGGGATAATTTTACTATATACAATGATGTAACACTTACATTTGGTGCTTTGGTGAAAGCAACTAATTCATCATCATTATTTAATTCATGATAACCAAATAACCGTATCTTTGAGTCTCCTTGTAAATTAACATTTGTAGCAGTGCAGCTTCCAATAGTTTTACATTTAATATTTTTATTGTTATGTGGAAGCAATGTTTTGTTGAAAAATTGTGGAAGGAATTTGTTTAATCTAAAAAAACATTAAATAAGTAACTCAATTGTAATTGATTGTAAACTTAATAATAATTTTTTTTTACCTCTTATCTTCAAAGATTTCTTTATTTTTTTTATCAGTATCTTGAATGTGTAAATAAGATTTAACAAACATCTCTGGTAATTTTTCCAAAATAATTACAGGTTTTTGATACAATTTGGTGTCATTACTATTAATAGGGTGACATTGCCATTTGTGATTGTTTAGGATTGTAACAGATTTATCTATCTTATTTTCTTTAACACAGGATTCATTCTCCCCAGGTTTTATTATTTCCAAATAAAATTTGTCAGTTGGGGTATCCTTCCTATCTTTAATATCATAAGCAATTTTGGTTAGATCAGGTTCACAGTGTAAAAATTCTACATTTTTATCAGGATTATTTCCAGAAGAAAATGATCTGTTGGACCCTTCTGCTTGTTTATCTAAATGCATCTTTTCAGTCTCACTTGATAACTTATTTTTTAAACCTGAGATATTAGTCAAAGATTTTACTTCAGAACGCAAATTATTATGTTCTACTAATGCTTTGCTGTTCTCATCAAAGCAATCTGTTTTGTCATCATGAGGATAAGATTCATTATTTTCAGACACATTTTGAGTGGAATCAACATTATTACATTGTATTTCATCTTCTGGTATTATAAGGCATTTCTTTTTCAAATCTCTCTTACACTTTTTCATTTTCTTAATACGCTTTCTCAAAGGCATATTGATACTATCTGAGTCTGAACTCTGTACTCTTTCCTTTTCATTGGTTGTTTTGTTTTCAGTAAGCTCATTAATATCTTTCATGGGTACTAATTCTTGTTCTTCAATACTTTTCTTCTTTGTTGATAATGGTTTTTCTTTTATTTGTTGCTTATTTTTTTTCTTGTTTGGCTTACTTTTTTGTATATTAAATTGTTTTTTCACTTTATTATTTCTGATAACCATATTTTGTGTTGTTTCAGTTGGCAAGGATTTATATGTTTGTGGTATCAATAAGCTCATTGAATTGTCAGTTTCATTGTCTGAATCAGGTTCAAATTGTTTACGAACTCTTAAGGAACTTTGACTAAAAACTACTTGGTTGGAGTTATTGTTGCCACATGTTGTGTGTTTTTCATAATAATTTTTCTCAAATTTAGCAAAGTTATGTTCAGTAAAAAAATTTACAGGTTTTTCTATCAGAGCATCATAATCAAAAGTATTTTCAAGTTTCAATTGTGTGTTCTCAATTTGTAGTATATTATTTGTTTCTTCAAAATTTTCATCTAATTCTGTTTTAATAAATGGTTCCTCAATGTTTAAATTAATATTTTCCATTGGTTCTGTTTTGATTTCATATAAAATGTTTGTATTTTCATGTTCAAAATCATGGCTTTTCTCTTCTAAATTACTGTTATCAATAATTTGATTAAAATTAAATGTAACATCTCTTAATTTTTGTTTATATTTACAACTGTATGCTTGAGAAACGATTTCCTTATGACAGTAATTTTTTATCAAGTATTCACTTTGGATCTTTGACTCATCAGTAACATTGATCATATCGTCATCATCTTTGGAATATAAAGAATGGTTATTAAATTTAAAGAACTTTTCTTCTGGCACTGTATTAACTGAATTTATATTTATGCTATAAAATATAGACTCTTTAATATTTTTATTTTCACAAATTAAGATAACTTTTTCATAACATATCTTAAACAATGATTGAGGTTGTTTTAATTCTAAATTCCATAATTTAGAATCTATTTTTTTCTTACTTTCCAAATGAGATTGTTCAAAATCTTCAGTTTGTTCCAGAAAATTTTCACTTCTAACATATAAATTATTATTTTTACAGCCATTTGATATTACAATATTTTTATCATATTGTATAAATTGCTTTATGAATATATATGTAATATTTTTTAATGATTTTGGTGTATGACGAAAATGCTTCTCTAGAATAGTTTTATTAATATGTTTGTTATTTTCTATTGTTTCACTTTTAATGCAACATAATGCGTCGTCTTTAGTTAAAAGCTCGGTATTTCTGTGTTTATTTTTTGACATCATATACATATTGCTGGTTAATGCAATATGTTTCAATGTCTTTAAATTATCGCATTTCAACTGATCATTTTTTCTGAAAATTGTTTCTAGGTCGTCCCATTGAATTGCATTAGGTTCATAATTTTTATCGTTATTAAAATGTACAGAAACTTCTTTTTTATATCCCGTCATTGTATGAACTACAAAAAAATACACAGTTATATTATTAATTTAGTTGTTAATTCAACTGATTATTTCTTTCTTGAAGTCGTTTTTTGTAAATGTGTCCCTTTTAATTTTATATAATTCTTTTTATTATTATTTAAATGCACGGCATTTTGTTGTTTACTTCCCACCATTGTATGAATTAGGGATCAGTGTGACCATTTTAAAAAATGCTTATCTACTAAAACTACAAAGCGCAAATACTAAATAATATCAAAACACATGCTGCATTATAATAAAAATACTAAAATAAAAAGTAGAAGAGTAAAAATTTAATTAAAACACTTATTATCAGTTACTTCTTTAATTTTACTAATTACATACCTTCATTATACAGACATATTAAAATAATAATAAATATTTACGATAAGTTTTATTACAAATAGTATTCGACGGATTATTTTTTACCATATCTTTCGATGGGTCAAATGAGAGAACCTACACTCCCTTGACTTAGACCTTGCTTAACATGCAACAGGCACGCAATATGTTTGCCTAGAAACCTCTTCCTGTATTTAGTTCTTATATGATTAACTTTTGAAAAAATTCTTTCGCATTCATCATTTGGAATGGGTATGTGCATTAGACATTTTACAATATTGGTAAATTTTTTGTACATAGGAACATTTTTACTGTCGACAATACAAATTAATTCGCTCCAAAACTGTTCAACATTTACAGCACTAGCACTAGTACTAGAACCACACCTCTGAATCATACTTAATTTGACTATTTCCTCGTCAATTAATTGTTTTACTGTATCATTTGTAGTAATATTCGGAAACCCGTTCACTGCACTGATAAGAGATGGGAACATTTTCATAGGCCGCTACTTGTGGGTTTATGAAACGTAACTCGGATAATATTTTTTCATTAATGGGAAATCAACATTTAAGCTGAGTACATAACTCTATCAAAAAGCTTTGACACCTTTTTAGTCTCTAATTATGATACTACTGTTACTTGGTTGATTTCTTAACAGCGCTATTTCATTAGATACTTTTATACCTAAGTATACCTCATTGTAATTCTACAAAATTTATGTTACTATTATGATCTATGTCCCCAATAACAGTGGCATGGATGTAGCTGCTTTTCATGTAGCAAGTTAATATTGTTTTAAACATGTCAGTCAAATCCCGATGAAATGGATGAACAACACATGTATTATCTTGAAATATTATGTTAAAGTGGTTGACTATATGCAAAATATAATCTAAAAACAAAAAGTAGAGCTTTGATTATTTTCGAAACTTTCATGCAAATCACCTAATGGCTAGAGTTATTTTCTATGAGATGTTTTTGCTGAAAACACACCTGATGTGCATTCCACTGTTCTACTGTACGGCTTACACAGCCGTGTAAACCGTACAGTAGAACAGAGGTACAGTAGATAGAGACCCAACGTATCTCGTAGTGACGTAAAATATTGTGATGCTCTGATTCCACAAAGGTCTGAAATTCTGCAAATTCTCTTTTGTATTTATTACTATGGTCAAAATAATTATATACTTCTTTCATAATTTGATCCAATGCTTTAGGTAACTTTTTACAGCCACAACTTACAGCTAATGCTGATGAATGACATTTTACTAAAATACAATTAGAATTGACCGACCTAATCTTTGCAACCACAATGTTATTTCTGCCAAACATTACATTTATTATTTTTATCACTATTTATATCTTTTGTCAATCATGACGAAAATTCAGGATTTAGTTCTCACTCAAATCTATATTTCTGATCGTGTTTGCGTTTCATTATCTTCACTTCACACGCACGATAACACAGAGACACATAAATAAAGAAAAAAAAAATCCGTGGTCCCTTTTATATTTATTGCTAGGAATTATTTTTTAAGTTTCAGTAATTCACTGCGATGTAGAGCAATTGACGTAGATATGTAGCTAAAGCACAATTTGCAGTTTTGTTAGCATTAATCGCTGGCCTAATGGTTAGAGCGTGCGGCTTTCATTCCGAAGGTCGCGGGTTCGAACCTCGGCATGTACCGATGACTTTTAATATTTAAGTTATGTACATTTGTGGACTTTAGTTACAACAGCGAGATACAAACGGTGAAGGAAAACATCGTGAGGAAACCCGCACATGACTTAGAATTTATTCTAAGGCATGTGTGAAGTCACCAACCCGCATTGGGCCAGCGTGGTGACTATGGCCCAATCGCCCTCATATTGAGAGTAGGCCTGTGCCCCAGCAGTGGGGACGTAAATGGGCTGTTATTACCTATATTTACTAGCATTAACCGTTCAAAAGAAACAAAATGACACAGTTGCCGTAAACATCAAAGAACATCATGTGAACGAAATAGGAAAACGAGTGGAAATTATTGTCGTCCGCCCAACCCAAAAATATATCAATAATATGTTTATAAATGTTGAAAGTTCAAAAATGTACCAAAAAATACCAGAATATGAAAGGATACCAAAAAAAAACTAAATTAGTTTTTTAGCGAGAGAGATGTGCCAGGATCATAGCAGGTGGAGAGAGGTGGTCTATGCCTACCCCACTGGGAACGAGGCGTGATATATATGTATGTATGTATGTATGTAGTTTACAGAGCTCAAATTATACCAATTTGGTACTGAATATATTAAAAACGATCACACTGTTAGGGATGGACGTATTTACACGACCAGATTTTAAAACCAGGTATTTGCTTTCAAGTACGTGCACCAGGTACTTTAGCAAAATACTTTCAAGTATTTTATGCTTTGGGATTTAATACTTTTAAGTTTTTTTTATAGTCACTATCCACCCGGTTGCGAGACACAATTATTAGAAGATTTGTATCAGCAATATACATTGCGTACGTTTTATTGTACTTACGCTGAGCGTGCATGAAGACGCTTATGAAAGTGGAGGAAGCGAGAGAGGTGTGCCAGGATCGTAGCAGGTGGAGAGAGGTGGTCTCTGCCTACCCCACTGGGAACGAGGCGTGATATATATGTATGTATGTACGCTGTGTAATCTTAACAAAACGCGAATATAAGGCACACGAGTTTAATTTTTATATTAATGAAAACGTAATCAAATTTAAAAAATACTTGAAGACTTACAAGTTTCAATTATGCAATGAATCTTTATGCGTTTAGTAATAAAGTATATTGCTACTACTTGCTATTACTACTTATATATATATATATATATATATGGTATTACTTTAAATAAGAAACTTTTCCAAAAAATTTTTTAATACGCTAGTACGATTAGGTTATTTAATCTTACTGATTAAAATATGTTTTATAACCACCATCTCAGAATCTACAGTCAAATTTCAAATATCAAACGATGCATTTATAACATTAATACCTAAAACTGCTTTTATCAGTTCGTTTTTGAAATACATTCGGGGCGTCCATGATCTTGCAAGTACAATCCGTGACGTTTTGATGTATCGAGGACGTCAAATACAAAATCATGCTAAGGAAAATTGAAGTACAAGTCTCAAAGAGTATTTTCATTTTGTACAATTGATTTTGCTCTTTTATTTAAAAGAATAAGATTTAATTTTTCAGTTTGAATTTGCAAGCATTTTGAAAGGATTATTAAACCCTGGTTTTAAGTACTTTCGGGGTACCCTGGTTTCGCAAATGTGATTCGCAGCAAGACCCTCGAACACTTCAATTACAAAATCGAATCTTAATAAAGACCATAGTCGTACAAAAGTAAATCGAAGTCTCAAAAAGTATTTCTGTTTTGTTCAATGAATTTTGTTCTTTAGACCGTAGGAATAAGAAGTAATTTTTGCAGTTTATATTTTGGAAGTATTATAAAAGATTTTTGAATTATTTTTGGAGCACCTTAGTCGTGCGCGCACGACTCGCGACAATCTTGAGCCCTCGACTACGTCTACTACAAAATTGAACTTTGAATTTATAAAGACTCGTACTAAAGAAAATCGAAGTACGAGTCTTAAAAAGTATTTCCGTTTTTTTTTTAGGTTAGTGCGATGATATTTGTTATATTGTATTAAGGTTTATATTGAGATTTATTTTTATTATCTGTTGTTTCCAATTCCAAAAATTTTAAGTCAAAATAATCAAACATTAATTGCTGTATGTAGTAAATTAATTATTGTAAATGCCTTTGCGATTAAATTATATTTCTTTTTATAATCACTTTTGTCATAAAATCAAAATTCTCACGGACAGTGAAGTTTGGCGAAACTTTTGAATCGAAGTTAATAGTTAAAATTAATATATAATTATAGTGTTTTAAATAATTTGTTTTTAATTTTTATTAAATGTTTGCTATACATTTATCTTGAACGATGATCTCGTGAGAATCGCGGGAACCTACTGGATGCGAGCAACGCGAGACTGATCGCCATGGAACTTTTTGGGAGAGGCCTATATCCAGCAGTGGACATCTATCGGCTGATGATGGTACATTTACATATTTTATTTATTACATTCTAAATTACTAATCCATCAGTAAATTACAATATTTTTATGCGATCCAAAAAATATTTATATTTATTAACAATAGTTGTTAATTTTTTACTTATGTTTTAGTAATAATTATTAAAGAAAAATAAAAGAACAAGTCTCAAGTGGTAAATTGTTTTGTAAATGGATTTTGCATTGTACTCTTTTTGAATAAGATTAAATTTCCAAAAATAGCTTAAAATAATTTTAAGGCTTCTAGCCCTGCTTTTTATAAATACTTGTACCAGGGCACCTTGGTATTGAATCATGCAAGGACCCAGCCTAGTATGAACTGGGGATTAAGCATGGACGTATTTACGCAACCAACACCTAAAACTGCTTTGTCGAGTAAACTGTTTCTTTACTTATCATCTTTTCTTATGAAAATCAATAATACATACTTATTATAACAAGTTTAAACCATTATTTAGTTTTTGTAAATATTATCTATTTAAAGCGTAATTAAATATTCCTTCATGAATAAATTGAATACATTAAAAAACCGAGCGATGAAGAAAGCTTTAAAGTATTTAAAATCTTTAACTTTTTTTATGCTCTGGTTTTATAAATACTTTCGGAGCACTCTGGTCTAGCAAGTGCGACTCGTGGCAAGTCTTCAAGCCTCGAAGATATCAACTACAGAATCAGACCGACTTGATAAATGTAGATTACAAAAATCGAAGAGAAAGTCACAAAAGTATTTCTGTTTTGTACAATTGATTTTGCTCTTTGGTATGTTAAATAAAATTTAATTATCCAGTTTTATTTTGCAAGTATCAATCTTTTTATGACAATATAGCATACGATATTTTCAAATTTAAACATTGATTTTGTTCACCGCTCGTGTCCACAAACAACGTTCCCAGTAAGATTAGATGGACTGTGAGTGTCCTGAAAACAAACCTGACTTATCTTTACCGGCGTTCGTCTCCTCTGTCCACGCTAACAGCGCGCTGATTTATAAAATCCCGTGGTCCTCATCGATTGCCATAACGTTTCCATAGGACCAGGGTAAGCATGCCTGGATCTTTGAGGTTGGTAGTGATGTATCGATAAATACCTCTTCCCTAAGGCTTTGGAACGAGCCTTTAAGCAGACTGTTGCGAAAGGCGCAAATGTAGACAGTTCCGGATACCATGGGTTGCCTTGTGCGCGAAGCGCCGGACGTATCTTCCTATATCGTCTTATAAATGACCTCATTCGTCGAGCTCTCATTATAGCCGGTGTGCCAGTTGTATTTAGTGTCCCCTAGTTCGGTACGCGACGGGGTGGGATGAATGGTTGTTTGGAGAGTGGGGGCAGGCACTTGTATGTAATTTGCATCGATAAATTTGTGCTGTCCCACGTACAAGGCAGTTCGAATATTGCTAGTGCGGCAGCAAACCACACGGAAAACCTCAAGCGGAGCAAGTATGAATGCATTAGCGGGATTTTATTTTTGAAACGTTTGGGGTGGAAAAGTTAGGGTCTTGGCGACCATTAATGTTTCCAAAAAAGTAATAGAAGCCACCAGAGTCGGCAACAACATGGCACAAAGAATAAATCACGATATCCATTGCGGCAATGCTATTATTGCATTATATTATATTTGCTTGGTACTCAGCCGGACGGGGATAACTTGAGGTTTTTCTTTTATTGGTAATAGGAAATTAATTACTTTATAATAATAGCTTATTTGATGAAGAATAATAGATTATGATGCAAATCCAATTGCATTAAAATAAAAACACAGAAACGTATTCTATTTAGGAAAAAATCTGTGAGGCGGGAAACAACAACTTTTTATTTACAAAATGATTGTACGAAAGAATAATTTAATCTAAATACAAATAATATAATTAATTTTAAAACTTACAAATTACATGTAGACTTATAAATTTTAAATATAAACTTCCACTGGAATTTTAAATATTAACTTCCAGTGTAGAGTCTACAATCATAACTGGCGTATGTACAATGTGGACATTTGACATAATTTTTATCTCCTCCATCTTGATATTAAGGCGTACGCGTCGAGATGCTTTACAGAGGTCATCGAGCATTTTACTAAGGTTTTCCAGGGTCTTAGCTATGACTACGATATCAGCGGCGAATCGAAGGTGAGTCATGTACTCGCACTTTATACTAATGCTAAGTCCTTCTTCCCAATCCAAAAGCTTGAACACGTCGTCCAGCGCAACTGTGAACAGTTTCGGCGATATGACGTCGCCTTGCCTGACACCTCGCTGCAGCAGGATGGATTTCGAGAAATGGCGGACTATCACGGTGGCGTTTTTGTACGACTGTAACACTTGGATGTATTGATAAATTCTACAATAAAATTGATTATCCAAAAGTATATTCGATTTTCGCGTTTTATTTGGGTTGTTTGCACTGTCAGAAAACCTCACGATTTATATTCGGTACCAACTCTGGTGATACCAGGCGAGCGTCGGTAAAACCCATCGATAAATTTCATCCGTCTTTTGAATCTTACTATATAATTTTAATTAAATAGTATAGTTTACGTTTGTTGTTACCTTAATGTTGCATTGCTGACTGGTTTATGAAATTTAAGTTATTGTTTCGTTTTTTTTAAGTAAATTTTTAACAGTTGGCGGTTGGGCTAGTGGGGACAAGTAATTAATCAGTTTTTACACATAATTTACATATATATATTTGTAGTATTTTATTCTATAGTAAAGAAAGTATGTTTATTTATTTTATTAAATTTTCTTTAAGATGTCTAACTCCGATTCATTCTGTTCAGCTCATGGTTCTGATTTATCTTTTAATTCGCATTATGAGTCGTCAGACTTCTAGTTCATAAAAAGAACTTATCAGTGTTTTTTAATATGCGATAAGTTTTTAAATGTTTGTGAAATCAACGCTCAAAACATACCACATCACTACGCAGATCTCCAGATGTCGTTTAACGCGAACAATGTTCATCAAATATTAATGTCCGAAAGTTGATTGAAACTATCTTTACAGTCCACATTGTATAGATTGCCTGGATTGGTTCTTATTAGAAGCGATATCGTCGAAAACAGTGGTGGCGGTATTGCTATCTACATTAATGGATTCTTTGTATATTTATACTAGCGTCGCCATCTCAATGGTCTGCCTCGTCTAAAATTTTGTGGAAATTGACATTAGAGATTACAGGATGCTTGTTGGAATTGAGTATTGTCCTCCTTTCGTAGATTATTCGCCACTTTAGAAACGGCTCTCGATAACATTTGTTCCGAATACTCAAACTGCATGATCATGGGTGATATCGACAGCAATTTTTTTAAAATATCTCACTATTCTTCCATTTGGTCCAACTTACCATAATATCAACTCTGATGACTCGTTGATTAATCTCAATTTAACTACTTCTCTGGATCTTACAATAAAATATGCTTAATTTTTCGCTGGGGTTTTTCCGTCATGATCTTGTTTACGAAAAATTACGTAGATAAACAAAGATGGACTCAGAAAAGATGCTGTTATTATCAATTTCACAGTTTTTACGTCCACTTCTATTGATGAAAAAATATCAATTTTCAATAATATTTTAATTACCTTATTTGATGCACATGCCCCCATATGAAAGATTAAATTAAGACGTAATCCTGCCTCTTGGATGAAAGAGTGCGTACAGGACCATGAATAGTCGAAATCGAGCTATCCATTATTTTAAATTTAAGCGTACTTTTTAAGTCTGCTATAAACAACTGTAATCAGGTGATCCAGTGAAGTCATGAAATTTCTGAATTCTTCTGGGATAGGCAAGCCTGATTTGGATTGCAGTCACTATACCTCTAAATGGTATTAACCAGCACTTCTCCCATACCCCCTTAATTGACCCTGCGTTTAGATCATCCACTGTCATTTCCACTGCTTCCATGTAAGCCTCTGACTATCCATCATTTGATTTTTTCTCCTGTTAATTAGGACGATATAAGTAAATTTTTAGTAGCCATTAACTCAAAGGGGTGGATTTTGATGAAATAAGTTGATTTATGTTTATTTCAATTGTACATATACTTCTTCCAGCTATCGCACTTAGTAAACTATTCTTTTGATTCTAATCAATTTTCTTCTTTCGTTCGTTATCCAAAGTACCGTATCCTCTTCTTCATATTTCGCGCTATTTCTATACTAATCTTTTTATCCACAGTTTTAAAAGCTTGTGTACACAAGCAAATCTCCGAAGTTGTTATGAAACATAACCTACTGAGTCCTCATCAGCCTAGGTTTGCTTTAGGACATAGCACTACTGATTAAAGTTACAGACGACATCGTACATGAAATGGAATAGAAAAATGTTACATTAGTTCACATTGAATTGACCTATTTGTCGTTATAGTATATAGGCAGGCGCCGCTAATAACCAACTGGTAGTTTTAAACTCGAGGAAAGGCGTGCCATGAAAATAAACGCTGACCAAGAGTTGTTAAATTTAAAACTGGATAGTCTGCAGCACCGAAGCAAGGTAACTAGTTTCTCGGAATTCCAATGAATGCATTTTAAAGAGTGTGCACTATAATTACATCATTTAATTCCGTCTGAGCCCTTTTCCCATCAGACATAGATATACGACAAGCATTCACCCGTTTGTTTTCGAAATTTCGCGCATGGGGACAAAGTGTATCGTATCGTCTTTTATAATGTGAACAGTGAAGGATTGGAACAATCTGCTGGCGTTGGCGTTTCTGTCCAGCTATGATGTGGGAGTCTTCAAATGAAGAGTGAGCAGGCTTCTCATAGACTAGTGCATTTTAGCAGCTAGATTACATTTCCACTTTCCATCAGGTGAGATCGTACTCAAGCACTAGGCCATATAATATTAAAAGAAAGTCAAATTTTCTTTTTTATTGCTCTTTACTTGGCTTCTTGGCTATTTTGATTGATAACTCTTTATTAAGAAAAACAGTTTTTAGATTTAACTGTGGCATTGGTTTTTCTTTACTTTGATTCCAATTCGTTTCTGAAGATTCTTCAATTATTTCACAATCACTATCATTTTCAGATAATATCAGTGTAGGTGTGATACTTTTTGGTACTTCTCTGTATTGTAATAAATTGTTTTCCTTTAGAAAATCTTCATATTGTTTGACTAAACTTTCTTCTATTTCCATAAGGTTATGTTTTGCTAGTTTACACAACAAAAATGATTTTTTAACACAATAATCCATTTTAAATGTATCAATAACATGTTTAGTATTTATTTTTTTCTGAATGAAATCTTCTGATTTTTGTGTCATTAATTCACCCAACTCGGAAGATGTTTTTAAAATATCTTTTAAAAATTGGCATGCTTTTTCAGTTTGTTTTATTGTGAGTGGTACATTTATTTTCATTCCTAAATCATAAGCTGTTGTAGTTTGTACTGATTTACTAGTAGTTTGTAAAACTTTTGTTTGTGAACATGCATCAACACTTTTTTTTACCATATAAGTATCAATAACAGGAATTTCTAGACGGGTTATTGCTGTAGGTTCAATGTTGGATACCCGCTTTATTTTTAAGTTGGTACCTTGGATTTTCTTGGCTAGATAATTTTCAATTTCTTCAGATTTATCTTCTACAGATGTTTCTTGATCTTCTACTTTACTTTTATTTTGATTATCTGAACCAGATTTATTGTTCTCATCATATTGACTGTTATCATCATGTGTTAAAATCTTATCCTCTGACTGATGTGTATCTTTTTGTAAAGTATAAACATTCAACTTCTTTTCTTTCTTTTTGCTTTTCGTGTTTTTTCGTCTTCTTCTCGGTATTTTTAATTCATCCATATTTTTATCAATGTCACTGTCCGAAGTGCAAGATTCAGATAATTTTTTAACCTTTTTAATAGGTATATACTCATCATCTGAATAATAACTATTTTTATTAAATCTAATTGGTTCACCATCATCATCTGATAACTCTACATTGGCAAATGGATCTTCATCAGAACACTCATCATAACGTAAATTATGTTTATTTTTCCTTCGTTGTGGTCTACCACAAATGTTTTCAGCAGAAGAACAGGTGTTTTGTTTCTGGTTTTCAGTGTCACTCAATCTGTCTTCTATTGTTCTGTTACTAGATTCTTTAACAATGCTATCAATATTATATTCAAAATCAGGCAGTACAGGCATTTTAGAAGATCTTTTAGTAGAATTATTATAATGACAATCATCATTATTAACATCTATTTGTTTTTTATTTGATTGTTCTTCTTCTATATCTGTTGGAGTTTCTTTTAATTCACTATGACAAGTATTGTTAGTTTTATTATTATAATAAGTATTATCAGTTGTATTTTGCTCTAAGCTGCCAGGAGTTCTCTTTAAATTTTCTACAACAGGATCATCCACATTTTTTAAATTTTCAAATTTATCTGTATAGTCCACATTAGTAGATTGTAAACTAGAATATTCCATTACAGATTCAAAAGTGCTCTGTGTATTTTTTTCATCATGTTTATCAATCTTTGCCTTACGTGGTCTACCGACTTTACGAGTACTCTTTCTAGCAGCACCTTGTGATTGTTGATGTTTTGCTATAACACTTTTATTATTCTTAGATTTGTTTTTCATTTTTTCAGTATTAGAAATATTCTTTTTTGGCCTTCCACGCTTACGGATTATAGTTTTAGATGAAACATTGTCACTACTAACAGATTCTTCTCTTTTATCTCTTGTTTCTGAACAATTACGCATATTTTCCTTAATTTTAATCAAACTATATTCATCTTCTACATCTAAATGAGATTCGGTATTCTGAATTACACTTTCCTTATCAACATTTTCGTTTTGTCTTTGTGGAATTGTACGAAGTTTAACAGAGTTGGAACTGTTATTATCGACATTTTTTTTGGGATCTTTTGCTTTTATTATATTTGGAACAGCAGCTTCGATTTTTCTTTTGCTTTTTCTTTCATAAGTTTTATGGTGTTTGGTGATGACGACTGGACTTATTCTTCTATTTATTGTTTTTTTACACAACTGTGAAGATGTATCTTCACTTTGATCGGCTAATGTGGAAGTTATATTAACTTCAGAATCAAATGATAAAACTTTTAATAATCCCTCATCATCAGAAGTAGTACACTGTTGTGATTCTACAATACGATCACTTTCTTCTCGCATAAAAGCCGCTTGTACGTTATTAAAATCTTCTTCATTAAAAGTAACTTGCTGGCTTCGTGAACAAATTTCCTCAGACATGATTAATAAAAAGCATAAATTCGTGATGGAAAATAAAAATTTTCATTTCAATTTTATTTTCTAGGAATTTAATTACTTTTCAATGTTGACTACCATCCGTCAAACAATGTTACCATTCTAGCACAGACAACACAAATTGCAAATGCCTAATCCAAAGAAATGATATTTCTCTACTTTTTATATCCATCATCATCATTGTAATCACCATCAGCCGAAATACATATATTTAAGTCCAAATCACAAGAACACGTTATGTTAATGAAATAATAAAATTTAGAATTTGAACATATTTTTATAGTAGGATAGTTTAACAAGTAGTTTAAAATAACCATCGTGTTTAAAAGTCCGTGTTAAATACTTTTTATTTAAGAGTATGATAACTGTAATAATAATAAAGCTAAAAAAATTTAATAAAAGTTAAATTAGATTTAAATTAATTATAAAAATAATAGCTAAGAAAAAAGAACCTTTCACAAAAATAAAAATTAACCAATGTAAAGCTAAACAAAAACAATGGTTATAATTGATCAGCAGTTAAGTAATGTTTACAAACATAAAAAGGAGCAGTAACTAACTAATATACTATTTTAACTAATTTATTATTACTAACTAATTATAACATCAGAGTTTCGGATCTGCAAGTACTAATTTCAATGAAGACGTTCAGGCTAAATTCATAATATTAAAAATCGATGAAATATGTGAACAAAACAATTTAATAATCATTATAACTTAACGATTTTACGTAGTAGTGACCGAAGTTGAAAATTACACTGCAGTTCACCCCATATGACATTTGACAAATAACTCATAAAATTGAGAAACGTCAATTACTAGAAAATAATGATTTATTTATTGTTGACAAAGTTACTAAATCTAAAAAGTTGAAAAGTATTTTCCTGTTTCTGATGTAGAGATGTTTTTCAAATGTTAGACCACAATGTATTTTCCAATAGGATGGCCCAAGGTACTCAAGAATCTGGGAACAGAGAGTCAGGCAATCAAACAAATAGTGTCAAATAGAGATAAAATATTATTTGTGTCATTAAATGACGATTCATTTATTATATGGTTTTGTAAGGTAATGTGTTTAATTTTTTGAATAATTACAGTTCATATAAAATAACAAATTATTAGCTCCAATCCTGAACTTAAAACATTGAGTAAAAAAGCAAATTTTGCATTTTACATCATCGTCATCATCATCAGCCCATAGACGTTCACTGCTGCACATAGGCCTCCCTAAAGATCTCCACGTCGATCGGTATTACGTTGCTCGTATTAACCGTTAAAACCTTAAAACCAGAACAAATGAAATAAAATATAGGAACACTAAACATTAACAAAATTAAAAAAAAATGGTTTGGATTATGCCTTAATTGTTACTAAAATACAGATTGTAATTTATTGTTTTATTTCTGACTAATTAAATTTTATCATATTTAATTTTAATGTAATAAGAAAATTTTTGACAGTAATGTAAGAAAAATTATTAAAACACTCTTATTCACTCAGTTCACCTTTAAGAAACCATTGAATGTCAAGCACTATGACAATTACTGGTAAAATTACCAGAGCAGTAAGACTTTATATCTCAAGGCAACAAGTTTATTATAGTGATGTCTTAGAATTCTTTATCAAATAGTATCTAGTGAGACTTTTTTGTCCCAATGTATTAAAAATATGTAAATTAAAGTATCACTCATAGAGTTGTGACAGATACTAGTGACAAATCAATAAAGTGTGCTTTTTGTCTACAATATCCTAACATTTGACTAAAATTTTTCATAATCTTTAGAGCCTGAATATGCTGGCTTCAGCTATTTAGAAAAATTATGCTACCTACTAAATTGAATATATATCTTTTATTATACAATATTACAAGTACAGTTATGTATTTCTTAATTTTTTTTTATAGCCCACAGTGCCAATAGTTTTCCACAAACGTAACATTGAATCTCTTCAAAGACTTGGCACAAATGTAGGTGTGGAATGGAAACCTGATTCTTCTATGATATGTATATCGGTATGATGGTATTGTATTATATGTTAATACTTTGTTGTGTGCACATCTGGTGTAAAAACATAATTTTTAATGAAACAAAAGATTTTTTCTTTTAAATTTGACTCTATATGACATTAGAAAATTAGCAAAATAACAAATATTTTCAATATGTAAATTACAGACCTCAGAAGGACATTTAATAATCTACAATGTTGACCCACAAGTTGATGAAACTGCATATAACCAATGTGACCCACCAACAGTTAGCCTACGGAGGGATTCTGCAGAGCTATTTGTTAAAGAAATGATACCATCACTAAAAGTTACATTGGTAAACTAAACTGTTATTGATATTTTTGAGTGTATATATCAAAATTATAAATTTGCTAGTTGCTACCATCTAGGCCTGCCTATACCATCTCAGCTTCTATTTCTGCCACCAAACATTAGTGTGCAAATATTACTGTTACAACAAATGTTGACATTATGGTTTGGAGGGTGCTGTAGCTAATGAAAATACTGAGGTAATAAGACCTACTATATATTATGTCTCAAGGCAACGACCACAATGTGGTGTAGAATATTACTATTTTAACAGTCACATCACCTTGATAGAGAGGGTGTATTTGTTACCATCATGTGAACATCCTACTTCTCTCATCGATTCATAGAATAAAATAAAATAAAATATAAATTTTATTGGGTTTAATAAATCAATTTTGATATGATATTTTTTTCAAATTGGTAATAGAAATTTCCTTTCAATGTCTAAAAAATAAATAGAATGTATCTATTAACAATATGTAGGTATTTCCTCTGTCTTAAATTAGTGTGGTCAATTTTCACAGGTTTAAAATAAAAATTCTATTGTCAAGCAAAAATCTCTTTTTTTATTTCTTAAAGAGTTACACTAGACTATGTATCTAAAAAATGTGTATAGCATGACATAGTTATATTGCTTTTAATTATCATTTTCAGCCAACATCAACTGATGTATATAGATCTCCACTACACTCTTCACATCCAGTGGCATATATCTCTTACTTGAGTTTTAAAAGTTACTTTTTTAATATTGTAATATGATAAATTTTGTTTTTTTTTATTTATGTTACCTCATTATGTATGATTGTATTTAAATCTGTTATATGCATAATTTCTGCTTGATAATCTCTGTCGATTTTAGTTTAAAGAAGTACTAGTATGGGATGGTCAAATTACCCGAATGTGTTGTATATCTGGTACCGAGATACTAGTGTGTACAACACGCGCTCATTTGCTTCGGTACCGTTGGGACGGTACGCAAAACAGAGACTACTGCTTAGATTTGGGACGGATACCATTTTCAATAAATCAACAGGTTTCTAAAGGTAGGTGCATATAAATATTTTATTATTACTTTTTATTTTACGTTGATGGAAAATTTTTCCAGTGTTTGTATTATAGTTTGTTGGAAAACTGTAAAGTAAAATCTTATAGGTCATTCTGTTGTTGGAGGTCTATGTACAACCACAGGTTGTATTTCTGCTGCCAAACAATACAGTGCAAACATTATTAGGTTCTATTTATAAGGGCGCTGTAGCCAGGGACATTACGGGGCTAATGAGATTTCACATCTTGTTTCTCCATGATGATAAGCATAAAGCATTGCAATGAATATCATACTGACCAGCGCCAAAACTTAAGAGCAGGAGTGTCACTAATCATTGGGCGATCTTGCTATTTTTATTCAATGAAGTGAGGGTAACGGTTAGTGATATGCCTGCCCATAACAACATGGCGCTTGTTAGGTTTACACAGCATCACGTTGAGCACGTTACGCTCGTCACCTTGAGACAAGATATTAAGCCTCGTTACTGCAGTAATTTTACTGGCAACAGTGGTGTTCAAATCGGAACGCGGTAATGTTTGCACACTAGGGTTGGCGGTAGAAATAGGCGCTGTGGTGGTACCTATCGTGAGGGTCTCCGGTAACAGAAACCTACCACCAGTAACTGTTTCTTTGATTTGAAAAAAATCATGGAAGGTTAAGTTTATGATAATTTCACAAACTTTACAGACCACCAAAAATATTATCACAGGGATTTCCATTGGTTGTCTCATATACATCATATAAGTGCAAAAATATATTTTCTCTTTACAGCTGAACCTATCCTTGAAGATAACACACATGTAAATGATATTGAATACTCCCCATTAGTTTGTGGCTTTGGGATAACCCTCAATGATGGCCGGGCAGCCTACCTTACTGCACCTAATCTTAAATTTGATCCAAATGTAAGCTTTTTAACTAATGCTTTTTGTGCAATAACTACATATTATAATTGTAGTTTTAGTGCTTTTTAAATGGTGTATAGAGATAATAATCTAGTAAAGATGATCAGTATTATAATGGTAAAGTATTACTTCAAAATAGAAAGAATAACTATCTAGATCATTTACATTTTATTTTAAATAATTTCTTATTATATAGGATATGAATAATATGATTTCTGTGTATGATCAAATAATTGGCCAAAATTCATATACAAGGATTTATGTTATATAGAAGTAGGTTGCCTATATGGTGCAGTGGCTAGCACTTGCCTTGCAACAAGAATACCTCTGGTTTGATTCCAGGGCCTTACATTGTTTCTTTTCTTTTTATAAAATTTTCTCTTGCCCTTGACATATGAGTTCAGTGAGGTGAAGGGCGTATAGTATCCTACTTACAGTCTTTACAAGGTTGTACATATTGTGGAGTATGGTCGGTGGTACAGAATTTACGAATTCTCCTGGCTTATTACCACGATGATATTGCAAGTATAGTGCCATAACGGCAATGCTGCATTCTGGGGGTCAGCGTATGAGAGCCAGAGTATTCTAGGCAAGCACTCTTTGACATCTATGTTCATTGTCACTTAACACATTAAGGACCACTGACAAATTTTGTTATTGATTTTTTCATTTCGTTGTCAGGTATTCCATCCGTTATGGAGGGATTAAAATAACCTAGATGTTCTCTGATAAATTTTTAGATATCACCAAATTTGATATATATAGTTATGGTTTAGTAGTGTTTGTTAGTGTTTATTTTGTATATTTAAGTATTTAAATCTATAGCTAATGTATTAAAATTAATGGTGAAATTGTTGATTTGCCAAGAAATGATTACAATGGAGAAAACAGAACAGTTGGTATATACTACAAATTTGTCTAAAACCGAGTGTGTGGTTTTTGGTGTATGTTTACATATTGCTTTATGGTCCTTAAGGTGATAACACAATGATATTGTGATCAAGTTTTAGCCCACTATAGAAAATGTAGGCGATAATTCCTTATTTTAACGTGGGACCATTTGAAGTCTTGTTTTTATCTTTAATGCTGAGTCAAATTCTTTTGTGTTAATTATGTAAAAGCTTTTGGTTCACATACCAATTAAATGTATACATTTTATCCAACCAGATTTTATTGGATGATGAGTTACGGGTAAGATCTTGCTAACATTATATGCAAGTTTATGATAAAAGAATATATAGTAGTTTATGTGATACCAGTCTTTATAGCTAGTTTAAAAATACTATTGAAACTTTAGATGTTTCAAGATATTGTAAGCTACAGACCATTATGCTATGTTTTTGAAAAACCTTGTTAGTCATGATATGAGTTTGTTGTTGTATTGTGTTAATTTTATAAGTATGTGTATATGAATAGATTTAATTTCTTTTTTTAGGCAGTACAAGGAATTTGGGCTCCAAGCATCGATGATGCCACTTGTGTCAGAGTAAATCATAAATTTAGACTAATAACTATTGGGAGAAGGAAGTAAGTTCATAATTATATTTGTGGTTTTATATAAATGTATAAACAAAAGCATTGATACTAACCTTTTTTATCTTTATTATACATATTTACAAAATATGGTAAATCTCAAAAAAAAATTTAAATTCAAGTATTAAAATATTTTTTTCTATTCATTATATTATTGTTATTTCAGTTCACAAGTAGATGTTTTTACGATAGACGAAGTTACCGGTGGTTTAGAACTATCTCACACAATGTTACTTAGCTCAAAAGACTTCCCTGGAGATCCAGGACCTGTTAAGTGTATCAGGTGCTTTTTTTGACATATTCTTTTCAAAGTTTGGTATTTTTTTTCACTTTCATTGAAATACAATAAGTCACGTTCGTGTCCTTTGGTAAAACTGCTGTAAATAACAATTATTTAATATTTTTACTAGATTTCATATACTGAAGTAAGGAATGGAAATAAGTCTATAAGTAACCAAAAGAGAACGTTCATCGGCTATTGGCTATGGTGACGGTAATGAAATTATTACTATACAATACTTTATTATTTAACTTTCAGATGGACGGCAGACGGGCGAGCTGTGGCCGTGTGTTGGGAACGCGGAGGTATATCTGTGTGGAGTACGTTCGGAGCGCTGCTCATGTGTTCGTTGGCATGGGACTATGGACTTAGTCAAGATCTCGGCAAGCATAATCCACTGATAGTATCCGGCATGGTGAGTGATGTGGAAGTAATAATACATCGTAGTGTAGCAAATGTTTTACTACTATTACCTAGTTACTTAATCACTAGTTTTAAAAGATCTGAAGCTGTCAAAATGGCGATGACATTATTCAGGTACAGTAAAGAATCATCGCATTAAAGTTACGAGTGATGTAAATAGTAGAATCCGTAATAAAAAAGGGAAGTAAATTTCGAAGTTACAGCGCAAACGAGTCGTGTTTGTGTAAACTTGTAGATTTCTGATAACCTTTTAACTATTTGTTTTGACCAGTTATAAAATCACATAAAATGTTATGACAATATAATTTAAAGGTTTATTTGACCAAAATCTTCACATCTCATTATTTTCAGGAATGGGCCACAGAGGGTTACCAGCTCTGGATGGTTAAAAGTGAAGATGATGCAAATACTAATTTAATACAATTGGATTTTATTAAAAGCCCACTAAGCGTAAATCCGTGCATGGTTAGTATAGTTCTATTAAATATTTATCGTTAACAATCTCATTCAATTAATAAATAATTTGCTCTCTTAATGTTCCCACTGCTGGGATTCTGCGCTTGGAACTATGAAAGATTCAAAGCCATAAGTCCACCATGGTGGACAAATGTGGATTGTCTCATATTCCACCCGTGGACAAGAACAACAACTGTTGTTCTTCGAAAATGTTCTCACGATGTTATCTCTAGACGTATGATGTGTGCGACCGCCCCACCTGCCCTTTACCAGTTATGTGGGTTCGGCACAGTATGTACTTCATACTCATCTATATCCCTTTATCAGCCGTCAAATCTGAATTCACACTCTTCTTACATATGTCATCTTTCACACAATCCATCCTCACTTTCTTCGGTCTTCCTCTACCATTTTAACCATCCACGTTCATTCTCATTACTTTCTTTGTTATATGTTCTTCAGCTTTCCGCACAACATGTCTGTACCACGCTAACCTCTAAAGAGGTTAACATAAAAAACTAACCAACTTGTAAAGAGGTTGACAGTAATTTACGTTAAACTGATATCTATTACAGAGTAATCAAAGACATCTATATTTACAAGCCGATGACAAACTCTATGTCAATTTGGAGGATAACCTCACCAGAAAGACCAAGATATCAATGATAGATTCTTCGGATTATCATGAGAATGGATTGTCTGATCAAAATGTTCCAGTGTATGACAACAAAGTGAAGTATAGAGAATTTGTTGATGATAACGAATGCCGGAAGCAGTGGATAATTTTACCTTTGCCTGCGACGTACATTGCTACTAATTGGCCTCTTAGGGTAAGAGTTAGTTTTTAGTTGTTGGTAATAAATTATGATGAAATAAAAAAAACACGATATGATATAATTTATTTTTAACGTGCTTACTACACGCGATCTCGTAGTACATAACGCAACATCAATACCAAGTTTTTAGATTAAAAGATGCTGCAGAACAGGGATTTGGAATTAAATACAGCACTACGAATTAAGAGTGTGTTATGAGAAATGCCTAAATTTCGCTCTTTTTTTCATATGGCTACAATAAATAATATAACAAGCCACCACATCATATCATGTATGTGTTTATATTTATATATAGAGTTAATTTAACAGTACAGCGCGATCGACGAGGCTGGTGTGAACGTGTGTGTGGCGGGGCGCACGGGGCTCGCGCACTACAATTGCGCATCACGCCGTTGGAAACTGTTCGGCAATGAGGCGCAAGAGAAGGACTTCGTGGTCACTGGCGGCATGTTGTGGTGGAAGGACTACATTGTCATTGGTGAGGACAATAAAACGTAGTGTTATAAATTTCACGCGATTGTCTGTGAATTAGATTATAAATGTTCTAAAAAATATATTTTAAACTGAACCAGTCTATATCCAGTCTTTTTTTTTACTAATTTTTACGTCGAAAGCACTCTGTTTTTTGGTGATGAATTAAAAGCTTGTTTGGCTGTCTTATCTGTTTTCTAAATTATTTTATACCTTCAACTTACCTAAATATAAATAAAGGGACTGGATAAACCTCTATAGAATTATTTTATAAATATTTCTATGATTTTTTTTTAATTCATATTGATCAATTCTTCAGGTTGCTACAGCATCCTGGACGGACACGATGAGATCCGTTTCTACCCGCGCGACTCGAAGCTCGACAATAGATTTGCAAAGATCGTACGTGCGCAGGCGCAAGTGTTTGCACTCGACGCCCTCGACGATCAGCTCGTCGTGTTCGCTGCGGACGCGCTAGTCACCATATACGAGCTAAATGCCGCTGATAAAAGTAAACCTCCTCTTTTAACCTCTTTTGCGTAAAGAGAAATGTTTCGCGTAAAACATATATAGATCTGCGTAAAGTGCTAACATTTTTCGTTTTATTTATTTTTCTATTTTGAACCTAAATGTTAACCATAAATTAAAATATTTTTTTTTCTACGATGTCATATTCACAATCTTTTGCCAACTATACGTGCAGACGGCGGTATCGAGATGCGGTGCGTGCAGGCGGTGGATATATCGGCTCTTTCACATCCCGCCTGCGTAGTGTCCGCGGCGTTGTGCCGTTTGCAGGAGCAGCCCGGGCCGCAGCACCTCGTGCGTACTCACGCAACCACACCGCTGGCGCCAGACTCCTTGGTCAGTACAAAATTTTCTATTTTAAAGAAATGATGAGAATTTATTTTAATATAGCGTTATTAAAGTTGTTTATAAAGTATATAGTTCTCGACGCCTTGTGATATAAGATTTAAGGAGCTGCCAAGCAAGTTCTAATTCGAGCTGCACTTTTCTTACAGACATTTAGTTAATAACACCACCTTTGCTATTCTACTTTTCAGAAAGTGCCTAAAATCTTCTGGTTAGTCGTACAAAAATTGGCATTCTTATTGTTTAGGCATTGCATTCACTTAATATGTAATTGTTTCTTAGTTTGTTAATAATAAATAAAAAAACTGTTAAAAATCATAATTATTTATTTTGAAAATATTATGCTACTTGTTATTATGATTGCAGGTAATCAATGCTAGTGGCAAACTAATGATGGTGCAAAGAGAAGAATATGATGTTGATGAAGATAATAATCCAGTAAGTTCACTTTACGTTGTCTATATAATATATAAAAAAAAACATGTAATTATTTTATGAGGGTATGCCAAACCAAGTTCAGTATTATACATTGATGACTAAATAATAACTCGCTGGCTTAATGGTTAGAGCGTGCGGATTTCATATCGAAGGTCGCGGGTTCGAATCTCGGCATGTACCTATGACTTAATATTTAAGTTATGTCCATTTGTGAACTTTAGTTACAACAGCAAAATACAAACGGTGAAGGAAAACAAAGTAAGAAAACCCGCACATTGAAATCATCTTTGTGTGTGTGTGGTGGCCCCCAATAAAGTAGCAACAGGCTCGCCCCCTGTTACATGGGACCTACTCTGACCACATCTGGCGAAAAGTGGGTAATAATATATAAAAAAAACTAAATAATGTCTTGGAAATACTGATGTTGTATAATAAATGTGGTAGGACTAGCGATAGAACTCCGTTGCTAAAAACCAGATGATCACCGAAGTATCTGGTGATGTGTTCTAGTTTGATAAATTTTAGTGAAATTACTGCCGTTACACCTTATCTTGGCAACGAGGAAAATTTGGTGCAACGTATATCATTTTAACTAGCCCCTAAAACATAATATTTTTTTGGTTCAAAAAATTGGCTATCAAATATCCTCCCCACTCTTGGTACTTAACATCTCATTCCATAAAGAGAGAGTAAAAGCCACTTGTCTACTTCACTTGCCCACTGCGGACTGGCGGATGTCGCATAACCACCAAAACCCGTATTAATGGAAAATGTCGGTTTTTAGTGTGACTTCTTCAGCGGAAGTTCAAAGACGATCAAACCTGCACCTATCCGAGTTGTATTACATTCGGCTATACCTTCAAATTGGTATATAATTTAAATCATAAATAATACTGCTTATTTTTCCGATATAAAAAGTTTATTTACATTCGTTTAAACATAAATCAGGTACACTTCTCTTTTCTGGATAAACCGTACATCTTCATCTTAACTTCTAGTCAAGACCTATGTATACTTTTACACGTGCTTAGTTTATACATAGTGCAAAAACACACAAGTGTCCCAGTAACTGAAAGGTTACTTATACACAGAAGTCACAGCTTATCATATTGTGGCACAGACGAAAATTATTCTTAATGCCTAGTTTTAATGGTCACCGTTTTACCTTCCAAAGAGATGGGTCCGGTGGCCCATCTCCTTACAATCTTGCCCTTGTGTCCATACGAACTGCCGGAGAACGTAACCCAGGGGTTAATTTTCGATACTTGAATGGGATAAGGAAGGTAGTCCAGATTTTGATATTGCGCGAGTAGCGGAGCCGTATCCAAAACTGGTGTTATGAGCGGTCCATAATTTATAGGTTCGGGCTCGATCGCTGGCAGCGGAGCATAGTTTATGGGTTCTTCAATAACAGGAGCTATTGGAGCTACTTGCTCCTGGGCCGGTGTGAAGAAAATTGGTGCTTGAATAGGCTCCTGTATGGCCGGTGCGATTTGTCCGTATAAAGTCGATATAGAGTTTACGTTCGGCCCGGAACGTTTGACGACCGCATTGAAACCTCTTACGGCATCGGCAGTGTATTCTACAATGCGCACGTTACCATCCGGTTCTACCAGTGAATAGGCACCTTTGACCACATCACCGTTACGGCTCTCCCACTGAGCCTTGTTGTCACCAGTGGATGGATCGTTCACTGCGTAGTTGAACTCGTAGCTCGGATCAGACTAAAAAAAAATTTAACAGATAATTTAGTGGTTTTTTACTAGTTTAATAGCGGTTTATAGAAACTGTTGATGTTTGATATATTTTCTATGTAAATGTAATGTAATGTAAATCTATGTAAAAAATATGTAGTATAATAAGTAATAGGTAACTTTATAATCGTTTATATGAAATTAACATCATTGTCCGATTGTCACATAAAAAATTACCCAAATGTAGACAAGACAGTCTTTTCCTAACTCGAAATAAAATGAGTTTATATCTCTTAGCTACTAATAGCTCTATATATGAGCTACTAAAATTTATTGAGTACAACATACAATTTTATCTATGGTTGCAAAGTTCAAGAAGCCGAGCGAGGCCGGGGGCGGCGCATACGCTGACGCAACAGCAACGAATGCCATTAGGCGGCAACATACCTGAAAATTTAGACAAAAACCTGTTGCATTAAAAAAAAAATATTATCATTATACGACTATATATGTTTATTTTTAACTGATTTTCGTATTGTTGCTAAAGAAGAGGCGGTTTGATGACCTGCGGTGTGGTGAATAAATATTTTATCAGCAAGTCCGTGGTCAAAAATTAAATTAGCTGCAGAATGCGCGACAGTGAATATGATTTCTAGTGCTTGCTCTTGAGGTCCTCCTTACAGAAGAGATGAAGAAAAAAAGAACACTGTTGTCTCTTTACAATGAGACGTACAAAGCGGCCAGAGCTTGCAGAACAGCGAAAATATGCAAAAGTACCAAAGACGGAACATTCAGACGATTCTCTCGCAAGATCAAGTATGCGATGGTAATGCCTCTCATGTAAAATAAAAGCATATAATATATTGTATCTTAAGATTAGTTGTACGTTTACATATATTATATTATTATAAAGAAACAGTTGAATATCCGATATTGTCGGTAAATATAATGATAGTCATAATCAGCATGTTAATTTATAATTACCACAAATAGTTTGTTCATTTTGCTGGCAAGGTGTTTCAGTGAGCAATTGAAGTGCACTGTGTTTTTGTCATCAAACACTTACCAATTTATACTGCACTAATTATTCGACCGGACTCCGGTTTCGTCTGCCGTCTTGTTTACACGGATGGATTGACACGTGTGCTCTTTACTAAGTATAATTAAACGGACCCCTGGGTACACGTAATCACAATGAACTGGTTATCATGCTGCTAAATTATACGAAACGTATTCTGAATATTTATTAATAATTGATTATTTGCTTTAATAATTGTACGATTGCATGTACGCTTTGTATTCGTTATGAGGAAATCCTAATTTGTATAAGGACACAGTTGATAATTGATTCAATTTCCATTATAGCTACTACTTTATCGAGTACTAGCTGTTCCTTGCTCGCTTTGATAGCTGTAACACCCCTAAAACTCTGGGGATTGTATTTTATAATTTCCATTCTTAGCTGACCTCTAAATGGCAGAATTAATGTCTCTACCAAATTTTGAGTTTTTATGTCTAATAGATTCTGTAATATAGTGACGAGTCAATGAATGTCTGGATATCTCCTATGCACACATATACATTACCTTTTCGGACTACAAAATACATTTCGTACTATATTTAGAGACGCATGCGTGCAGCTCAAGTTCGATTTGCGTAGAGGTCCATAGGGGACACTTTATGTCCTACTGTGGGTGTCTCTTGGCTGATGATGATGATAGTCTGCGGTGGTAAGGCGCACTAGCCTGGGTTTACCCAGGGTCGTTAAAAATGTACGCGTCACGGAAGTGCTTTAACGTTAGATTAGATCTTAAAATAATATTATGCTCACATGTCGTTTCTTTTTCGTATTATTACGTCATTGACATCTAAAACAATCGCTGTGAAATTACTGATTAGTAAATAGCATTAAAGTAAGGATAGTTAAAGAAAAAAATTGCTCAGTACTATTACCGTTTACTTAACACCACCGGCATCCGGAAAACTAGTCTATATTAATATTATTTAACTTTTTTTTAAATTAAGACTTCAGTCTTATACTACGTCTTACTCTACGTATACGACATATTCTATTCGACGTCTTATTGTTAGCGAGGAAATTACTTATCAATTAAAAAAGGGTTGCAAAGGGTACTTTCCTAGTTAACTAAGTTTAGGGTAGTTTCGTAAGCTGGTTGTTCGCAAAACATATCTCACCTAAATAAATTCACATGATCAAGACCAAATCTTATTCCTTTTATCACGATCACTACTAGTCACTAGATCACTGTTGTAGATCACTGTTGCCGAAGACCGTCAAGGTAGGTGTTACCGTAGCTATTTTTTCTTCCGCCAAATCCGCGTTCCGATTTGAAAGGCGCTGTGGCTATTGACATTACTGGAGTAACGAGACTGAACGTCTTGTCTCACGGGGTCGGGCATAATGTGGTGCTGTGTAACGGGCATGCGTAGCAGTTACCACCAGGTGAACGACGCGGTCGTCTCGACGCTTCGTCGAATAAAACTATAGTTACTAGCTTCTAACTACCAGAGTTGATAGAAATTAGATTGAGTTATAAATTAATTAATCAACTATTGCTTAAAATATGCACCACAGTGAACAATAGAAATAAAGCAAGGTAAAGATACTTTTTACAGATACATTACATTTGTATATATAGTATTGGTAAGTAATGATAGCTTAAGTAAAAGGATAGATATATGAATTAAAAACAAATATAAATAACATGAATTAGTAATGAATACACGAATTGTTTAAATAATGCATTAAAACAAAAAAGGCTTTGAAAAATAACATGAGAATAAAAAAAAAATTAAATTGTTATAGAATTTTGATTGCTTTGTTATACTGTGTATTTATAAATTTTTGTTCTATTATATAAGGTTGTCAAATATCTCCCTTCCGCTTTTTTGCTCTTCATTCAATGCTTTATAAAAAGTGTTACAGTGATCGGATTTAGTTCAAATATGCGCCGTTTTGTTCGATAATCTGTTTCCATCTAGACAGCAACTTCATAATACCTCCCTCGTAGAAGCCCCCCTCCTTATTTGCGAAGAACTCGGACAGCCACTTTTCACAAGCCTCTTTTGAGTTCAACTTTACACCACCAAGGGCGTTCACCATGGACAGGAACAGGTGGTAATCACTTGGCGCTATGTCCGGGCTATATGGTGGATGCGATAAAACCTCCCATCCGAGCTCCCGTAGCTTCTGACGAGTCATCAACGAAGTGTGTGGTCTGGCGTTGTCCTGGTGGAACACTACACCCTTCCTGTTGGCCAATTCTGGACGCTTCTGGTCGATCGCCTGCTTCAAGCGGTCCAGTTGTTCGCAGTAGATGGTAGAATTAAGCGTCTGGCCATATGGGAGCAGCTCATAGTGGATGATTCCCTTCCAATCCCACCAAACACACAGCAAAACCTTCCTGGCCGTCAATCCCGGCTTGGCCACTGTTTGGGACGATTCACCGGCCTTCGACCACGACCGTTTTCGCTTGATATTGTCGTATGTGATCCATTTTTGGTCGCCAGTCACCATCCGCTTTAAGAATGGGTCGAGTTCGTTCCGTTTCAGCAGCATATCGCAGGCGTTGATTGGGTCCAGAAGGTTTTTTTGCGTCAAATCATGCGGCACCCAAACATCAAGCTTTTTTTTGTATCCAGCCTTCTGCAGATGGTTTAAAATGGTTTGGTGACTAACTCCCATCTCCTGGGCGATGTCACGAGATGCCACATGCCGGTCTAACTCGATGTAGTCCATGATTTCATCGGTATTTGTCGTCACAGGTCTTCCGCCGGCTGGCTTATCCATGGTGTCGTTTTCACCGGCTCTGAACCGTCGAAACCATTCCTCCGCGGTTCGAAGTGATAGAGTACCATCCCCCAAAACACCATTAATCTCACGGAATGTTTCTCTAGCGGATTTGCCTTTAACGAAGGAAAACTTTAAAATAGCGCGAATTTCGGCGTTAGTGAACTCCATGTTTACACGTCTATAACTGTTGAACGCAATATCCAAACTAATTATGCATAGCGTCGTTTTGTAGGTTATGTCAAGACCTTTCAAATTATGTATAGTATTGCCAGATACGAGCTCTGTAGCGCTTTGTACATAGCCACGAAATTCAAAAGACAAAAAGGCGGAAGGGAGATATTTGAGAACCTATATTACTTACGTTTCATATATAGAAATATTTTTTAAGGAAATATTTAGGTAAATGTCCTTTGTTTAAAGATATTCACTAGCTGTTAGTATAACAGCGAGTTTTTTTTAAATGTTTATGAAGTAATAATACGAACGAGAAATGTGTGAGCATATTGCTTTATTGTCCTATCTAATTTTACCATGCATATTGTTACCTACCCTCAGAAAACCCAGATTAGTACGCTTTAGCACTACAGATTATTATCATCAGCAGCCTTTCGACGTACACTGTTGGATATAGAGACTTATTTGGAGATTTCTACCTAATCGATCCTGCGCAGCTCGCACGCAGTGGCTTCCTACGACTCTTACCAGAACGTCGATGCCTCTTGTGTGGTCACATTCAACAAATCGTCAGTTTTAAAAGCCTATGTCTTTTACAAATCATATCACTATCTAAGATCAAATAAATCGTTGTGAAGTAATAATCTTTTTGGACTAATTCTTCAATAATTAAGGCATTTTTCATTGCTTTATAACATTGAATTATTTTAAATCGATTATTTTTTTCTTTGCCATATGTCCAGTTCTAAAAATATCTGTTAGTTTTAGAAATCTCATAAAGATAAGTGTCTTAGTAAAGAGAATAAACTTCGATTTACAAGAACCATGCTCCTTTATTCTATAGCAGTATTTTGGGTCAACGAATCCCGTATTTAAATTTCATCATAACCAGATGTGAAAACCCATTCTCACATAAGTATGTTATAGCAAATGGAATAGAAAATTCACCGCTTTGCGTAAGAGTTCGGGTACTATTTCTTCTAGTCTAGTAGCCCAAAAATCTATCAAAGACACCCTTCTTAAATCAGCCTGAAGAGTTTTATCTACGGTCATTTCTAATAATAACTCCTCATGCATAACACTAAAACAAAACAGCAACAGCACAAACACTAAACAGCACTTATGCTCTCATTCGTCACCACTGATGGATCACGAATTCAGCCCTCTTTACGTGAATCTTGTCTTGTGCCCACTACCGTCGAATGGTGAACTTCTAAGGGTCGCCCAGCTTAGGTACCCCACTTTAGGCAAATCTGCTGTACAGCATCAGTGTTATTCATGGCCTTTATATAATTTCAAACGCTCCACTACTTTAAAACCGATGACAACTTTTTCTCTCCAATGATTTACTTTTTAATTCGTGTAAGTAAAAATTCCCATTTCGCTTTACTTTTAAACATGAGAAAATGTCTTTATTATTATATATTTTTTTATATTGTCACTCCTTTTTCTCAGTATGGGTAGGCAGAGGTGAATAAACACCCACATTTCACCAGATGTGGTCAGATTAGGTCCCATGTAACAAGGGGCGAGCCTGTTGCCACTTTATTGGGGCCACCACACACACACACAAAGATGATTTCAGTGTGCGGGGTTTCCTCACGATGTTGTCCTTCACCGTTTGTATCTCACTGTTGTAACTAAAGTTCACAAATGTACATAACTTAAATATTAAGTCATCGGTAGATGCCGAGATTCGAATCCGCGACCTTCGGAATGAAAGCAGCACGCTCTAACCATTAGGCCAGCGAGCTACTATGTCTTTATTATTTTCATATGAAACGTAATTTATATACAAAAAAATTTTATTATCGGCAAATTAGAAGAAAAAAAAAACCGGTTTAACTTTTTTATTAACTTATTATTTGATAACAATTTACAGTCTTTGTTTTCATTGCAACTAACTTAATATATAAAGGTTTACGAATTAACAAACATTCTTATAAAGTTGTTGCATTTAACAAGTAGATACAGAAATCAAAATGCTTGTTGAATAATCAAAATTAATCCACGGATCACTCATGTAGTATGTCATCATGTATCACTCGTGTCTTTGTAGTCGGAGAATATTCAGGTGGGACCACTATATATTATATATCCACTTATTTCTACTTCTTCCAAATACTAGTGTGCAAACATTATCGTGTTTCGGTTCGAAGGGCACTGTAGTGTACTGGGGTAACGAGATTTAATATCTTATGTCTCGAGGTGACGAACACAATGTGGTTCTGTTTATATCATCCTTAATGACGACGTTGTTTAGAACAGGTGTGTATCCACTATAAATCCCTCTCTCGTCACGTCGCCTCGTAGAATTAAAAAAATCTTATATTAACCACATGAGACTAGATAATTTTATTTCAGCCTTTATTATAAGGAGAACCTTGTCTTAATAATTAATTTTTAGTTTTGATAATTAACTTTTTACCTTGAATAGGAATCGGTCCAGAAGACCATTTGTGCAGTTTGCCATTCACATATTTCTTACTGTACACTGTCGCGTAAGGTCCTTGATTGATCGGGCCAATGATTGGCACCCATCCGCCGTACGACCTGGTCAAAGGGTCCCATTTGAGACTCCAATCACCCAAAGACGTAACTTTGGGAAGACCAATCGCTAAAGCCGCGGCACCGAATCCATAGTTGAAGTTAGAATTAATCGATTTAACAGATGTTTTGCCTTTGCCCCTTATAATTTTAACCGTAGCAATATTTGGTGAAACCGCTCCGTGATCCAAAGTTTGATGACCGCTTGTCCCGATTTTCTTCACAACAGCATTAAATCCATTTATATCATTCGCGGAGTATTCCACTACTCGGATAGTTCCATCCGGTTCGCGTAAAGAGTAAGCACCTTTGACAACGTCGCCGTTCCTCGCCTCCCATTGTGCTTTATTATCTTTTGTTAATGGATCGTTTATCGCATAATTAAACGCGTAACGAGGATAATCCTGCAAACGAAAAGTTACATTAGGCTTTTCATTTCTTCAATGTGAATTATTATAACCAATGTTAACTTACAAGTTCAGATATAATAATCTTTCGGGATAGTACTGTGCCGAAAACTATCCCGGAAGCCAGGCACATCAAATTTATCTGAAAACAAAATTGAATTATGGGATGTTAATACCAAAATTGTTTTTTTTTTTTTCAATCCGTGATAGATCTGAATTTATATAACAGATTATTTAAGATAACTTCTGTAATACGGCTACGTGAAGATCGTAAGTTTTATTTACCACCAAAATTAGATTCATGTCGCCGTTGGTTGTGATGGTCGCCGTTGTGATGTCGAATGTGTGATGTATTGTCCGTAGTGTGTTTATAAGGGTATCGGTTACCACCGCCGTTACATTTATGTTACCGAAACCGACTACGTTACTGTTTCTTTATACTTCTCTGACATAAGCCCGACCTGCTTTGCTCTGCGAGCCAGCAGGTTCTCAACGTATTATGTGAGTTCAATGCGTAATCTTCGCGCCTCTTGTTATTCTTTTCTATACCTTTCAGCGAGACTCACTGAAGATATGTTGCTTTATCAAAAATATCGATCGTTTTTAATAACCTTAGACAAATTCATTACGTCAAGACAAAGTTATACAAAATCTTTAGTCTATTACTTTTTTTTATTGGTAAACCCTAAAGTAAAATTTCATCAAGCGAACGTAGCAACTTTAAGATCCTCCAATAAGAAAAAAAACTATTTTTATATTTATTATATATTGTGAAGTATTCCTTTTCTTCATACAAAATCTTCGATTAATCCCAGCGAATGTAACTAGAACGATATTTGTTACAGTAATATATAAAATTTTGATTTAACTCATTAAATTGGTTTAATCACTCAATATTATCTACGATAATTAATTATTACATATACAGTCTTTTTGCTATATTTGAGCATAGTTTTTTAAAATAATTCTCCATCACATCTCTTGTTCTACATAGTATACAGTATATCATCATAACCAACGCCACATTGTTATGGACAAGCGTTTGGCTTATCATCATTTAGATAAACTTTTTACTCACGATAAAAAAAATCGACAAAAACAAAAAAAAATAAGTTATCACATAGTGGTTTAATGCCTTTATTGGTGCTCGTACATTTTTGACTAACTTAATCTTCATATTACTAAAACAGCGTTGCAGAGGTCATGGCACACGTACTATGGGGTTTTTCTGGTACGTTAAAGATTACAAATAAGCTAAGGCTTTAAATAATAAAATTGTTTAACTAATTTAGTATTACTATTGATTGTAAATTTTTGGCTCGCATTCATATTTAACCCCATGGACGCTGTCTTTACAGTACACTACAGTAACAAACTTAACATAATCCACGTATCGGCTGGCTTTGAAATGTATAGGCAGCGGCATTTGTTAATAGTATGTATAATCTTTTCATCTACGTTCAGTGTTTCAAGCCAAGTCCGTATGAATTCCACAAGGGGAGATTCGGATTATATCCAAGGTCAGCGCCGTATCCCGATAGTAGTGAATCTTTCAATAAACCATCTCCCAATGTCGATAGGGGCGGAAGATACGATGAATCTTTCCACAACGGCCACGACAAACCTGGCGATTCAAGTAAGGACGTCTTAACATTGGCCGGGAGTTCTAATTCCTTGATGAAAGGTTCTACAATAATCGGGCTTCGTATTGGTGCTTTTATATAAGGTTCGGGTATAAATGACTTTGGTGAAATCGGAGCTCTGAATGCCGGCACAGGAAGGAAGGGCGCGATGGGAGCTACTGACTTGACTATTGGCGGTGCTTTATACAGTGCTGCGGAAGATACGGCGCCGCCGTAAGCTCCACCACCGTAAACTGCGCCGCTTGCAGCTGGTGCACTGCCCAACGCTTCAATTTTCGCCACGGAACCCACATTTATCGGAGCCACGAAGGCTTGACTCAAAACAGGAATGGGTGCCTTATAAACAGGAGCGGCGACTGGATGAACGTTTGGTCCGACGCGTTTCACAACTGCGTTAAAGCCGAACTTCGCATCAGCCCAGTATTCCACAACGCGCAGACTGCCATCAGGCTCCACCAGTGAATATGCGCCTGCATTGTAAAATGAGTTTTATAGTGAAAAAAAAAAATTATATTTTTTTTTTGTAAATTGTAATATCACCTTTAACAGTGTCACCATCGCGTTTTTCCCATTGAGCCTTATTATCTCCGGTGTGAGGATCTTTCACGGCGTACTCAAACGCGTAGCTAGGGTACGCCTGTAATAAAAGTGCGAAATGAATACAACAAAGCAGTTTACATAGTTTTTATCATGATACTGTTATGATTATTATACGATTGTTTTTTATATTTTATTTTATCAAGAAATGACAGCGCCATTATTAGAATTAATAACGCCTTTTCTTGGCTTTAGACAATATTTGTACGATTGAATCAATAGTTCAACTTTATGAAACCATATTACAATAATATAGATTACTAGCTATAACAATGTAAGTAACTAAATTAGTATTTCCGATTAAATTTGTTTTTGTGTATGGGCACTCACGTAGTAATCAACTGAAGAGTGTTCCGGGGCGTAGATCAGACTATCAAGCGTCCCATCAGCTTTGCTTGATGTTGCTAACGCGAAAAGGCACGTTACCTGTAACATTAAGTAACGTCATTCAGCAACACATCTTACAAAAGTTTTATCAAGGATCAAATGAAACACGAACCGCTAAGCAAAAAAACATTTTTTGGGAGGTGTGGTGACCACCTGATGTCAAAAACGCACTGATGTACAGGGGGCAACTTTAACTATTTATACACGATTGGCTCGGACCTTCATGTCCTGACGTACAGCTAGGGTTGGCGACACTCCACACAAACAAACCGGGAATATATACAAAATCGATTTTAGGGTCAGGAAGGGGAAGTATTAAAAAAAAAAATCAAACATTACTTAATTTTTATTTAAAATTTGTATTTACTTTGCTTTCGAGTCGTATCTAACATTTGAGGGGTAAAGGGTAAATATATTTAAGAATATTTCTTGCGTCCTGGGAGCTCGCGCAATCAACCCTTATTACCGTAGTCTCGGGAAACCCGGGAGGGTTGGAAACCCTACGTAGAGCGGATATGGACCACTGCGGCCCGCCTTGGTAGTAAGGATTGCATCATTCTTCCACATTTTCATGCCGCAACCTTCGTTAGGTGAAAACACGTATACCTTTACATTATGCTACTTAGTGTGACTACATTCGGTTGTCGGTATGTCGGAAAGTTGAATTAGTTTAATAATTTTTTCCAGGGGTTAATTGATAGGCTGTCGTAATGAATTAACAAAACACTTGATGTTTTTACAACGTCCTGTTATACCAGGAATAATTTAAGAAATAATCGATTTGCTAGCGATAGGACTTTTAATCGGATCCGGTACTGTATGGGGAAGTACCACCGCAGCTCCTATTTTTTTCCCCGAACAATGTATTCAGTAGTACCTTATTGTTAAAGCATATAACTAATGAAATTAATAGAGTAAATAGTTCTAGCATCTTACGTACTGAGGCAACGAGCACAATGCGGTGCAGTGTATAGTATTCTAACTAGCGTCACACTATTATGGGTAAGCATCACTTCCTGATGAACGTCTTGCTGGCTTCACCAATTAAACAGTAAAGATTAGTGCGACGCCATGCGATGATCTTGTGAAAGTCATTGAAACCCCTGGATACGGTCTGTTCAGCAATGCGTGTGTCGGCTGGTAATTTTATATTTTGATTTTAATCTTTAGTGCTTGATATTCTAAAAATAATTATTATTACTATGTTTAAATACATTCTATTAATTACAGGATACTTTATTCTTACCACAGTGAAGCATCTAACCTTTAATGTTTTAACGAAGGTTTTTATGCAAACCCTGTGTTGTAGTTGAAATAACGGTAGAGCTATTTCAAATTCTCACAAGCTGCCGGCCATAATTTAAATATGCCGTTATAACTATGTTTTACCCCCAACATATGAGAACCGGAGTATTATAGATGAGCCCACTTAGCCATCTGCAATCTTTTTTTTTTATTTTAGGAAGCAACGAGACGACGTACACTTACGTTACGTTTACGATATACGCAGCACCTTTTGTGTGTTCGTCTCCAGACGTAAAATTTTGTTACCATAGTAATTTCACTACCATCACCGCTTTTCAGAACAAAACCACAGTAGTGTTTGCTATAACTTTTCGCGACACAAAAGCTGCAGTGGTGCCTACATTGACGGTATCGGCAACAAAGATCTACCACCAGTGATATCCTCATGGCTACTTGATAGATGATATTAATATCAAATGTTAGAAATATCATAAACTACTTTAAGTAGGCTTATTGTTATATTATTATATTATTATATTATGGTTTAGGAAATTGTCCAAAGGAACGCATCTCATGTTGTATCGCTGCTAGTATTTCTACATTTCTAGAAATGGTCTAGGTTGGTAATAAAGCAGCGCCTTTTTACCAACCGAACAGTGTTTTACACACATGCTGCTCCGGTTCGAATGGCTAATGAGATTACTGAAATAACGTGTCAAGGCGACAACTGCAATATTCAGCTGTAAAAACATATTTACCAGACCACAATATATGAACGGACCTGTCACTTACTGTGAGGTGTATATTTCAATTGAGCTTGTTATAAAAAAGTTTAAACATAATATGCTAATAGTCAGTTTCATCGGCAACTTACAATTTCAAAACTTTAGATACTTACGAAGCTAAATTGATGTGTAGTTTCCATTACGGCCAATTTACGTCCCCACTGCTGGGGCACAGGCCTACCTTCAATATGAAGGCGATTAGGCCATAGTCACCACGCTAGCCCAATGCGGGTTGGTGATTTCACACACACCTTAGAATAAATTCTAATTCATGTGCAGGTTTCCCCGCGATGTTTTCCTTCACCGATTGTATTTCGCTGTTGTAACTAAAGTTCACAAATGTACATAACTTAAATATTAAAGTTTTAACCATTAAGCCAGCGAGTTACTAGGTTTTAAGTTATCATTACAATTATAAGGTATTCCTCTGCTGAACAACTCTAATCGATTTCCAGCATGATTTGTCCGATGCCATCTGTATCCAAACATTCCCAGCGATCTTCATGAAACGTGTAGTAGTATGCAGACTTGAATGGATTTAAATAATAACGGCGTTATATATTATCCTTGCTTTACCGTATATCCATAACTCGATGGTCCGTAATGAAGGCGTGTCGACGTTTATGCAAGTCCAGTAAATAGCTATTATGAGGCTTTGCTCCAATTGCTTCCATCGCAGCGGCCGGGTCAACAGCCGCGTTACTACCAACCCTGCGGATATTGCACGCAACGGATTAACTAGGAACAAAACGATACAGAATTTTGTCCAGTTACATAAAAAAAAAATAACATCAAGATTCATAGATTTCGTTCATTCATCAATAAGAATTCCTTAGGTCTTTTGTATTTTGTTATACGTGTTTATGTGTAAATATGGTGTGCTTGTGTAAGTGATTGTAGGTATGCCCGGGTATCTAAAGTTTACCATATGTTTAATACTTCTATGATAAGCATCGCCATAGAAATTTAATTTTAATTCTTTTTTCATATCTTAATCGATTTGGGCGTATTCAGATACGGTACTGGGTAACACTGAGGTTGTTGCCAGTTAAATGTCAATATCAATGTCATTTTGAGGAAGGGGAAAAAGAGGAACGCAGTGCGGGAGCGGACACACTTTCAGTGAACATGAGCATAGCCGTCGTTCGTCCGACTTTGTCGCCTTGCAATCAATTTGTTGAATTAAAAAACCCTATCGAGTCTTCTTTTTTGAAATCCACAATGAATGAAGATTGGAGGGATGAAGGACGCCCACATCCTACCACCCTCTATTCGTTGAATATTAATAGTATAGTTTTAATTCTACGAAACGGCGAGACGGGCAAGACGTTTTCATCTGATGAAAAATTATACGCATTTCCAAAACAACACGGGGAAAGTTAAGATGGTATACTCAGCACCATATTGTACTCATCGCCCTGAGACTTAAGATGTTAATTTTTGTTATCCCAGCAATTTCACTTGCTACGGCTATCAAACCAGATTGTTAATATATGCACACTACTGTTTGACGGCAGAAGTGGAGCTGCGGTGGACCTAAAGTGTCTCCAGCAACAGAGAACTATCACCAGGATATTTGATTTTTAGCATCATTTTTAACCAGCATTGATAATATGTTTTTTCAATAGAAAGAGCTTAGAATGGTTTCTTTATGCACAAACGATACTTCCGATATTTTTTTTTTTTTTTACTCATTCGTCTGCGTATGGCGGGTCAGAACCTTTATTTCAATCACTTATCATCTATTTCATTTTTTACAATTTTTTCCTCTTTCCCTTCTTTCATACTTTCATCTTTCGCTCTAAACTTATCTTTCTTCCTTTTTTGTTCTCCTCCTCTTTTCTTTCGCTCTCCATTCCATTTCCTTCTTTCATACCTCTCGCTGAGTGAAGACACTGTCGCCTCGTCGTGTCCGGAACATTTTCTTGAAATGGAAGCATCCACTTTTGTCTTGTTTTCTCTTTATTTTTTACTTCCATTTATTTATTTACAATTTAATCTTATATACTCTTATATTATTTTGACATTTATTTATAATTTGTTCCTTAATATTACATTATTGACTATCCTTCTACAATATTTTAAAAATATTTGGCGACTTTCGTCCTCACTCATCGGAGAGGCAACCGATCCTGTCTTTTTCTTATTTTTATTTCAAAATCCGCTCTTTTCCGCCCGAATAAGGAACAGGAAAGCAAGATGTGCACCACGGTCTGGTCCTCCTCCGGGTCACAGGGGCACGCGGGACTCTCCTTGAGCTTGAACCTGTAAAGGTACTCTGAGAATCCCCCGTGCCCGGTAAACATCTGGACCAAGACCGTGTCTACTTCCGATATTACAAGCATTTATAATGCTTTGTTTTTTTTAGATTATGAAATTTAGAAATACTAGGTTAATGAAGACAGTCTACGGTGATGAACATATAATATCATATGAAGCAGTGAAACGTGCTGTTGATCGCTTCGACGAATTTTTTTTTATGCAACACTGTAAATAGAAAATAATCATTTTCATTATGCAATATGTTCATTAAAATCAAGCATATTATCACATTGTATATAAAAAACGTCTATATATTTATTATTATAAGTTTCTTTATTTCTAATGGTTCATCTGTCGTGACTTGCTTAGTGAAATAGTTAATAACTTTTGTTTATTTAAGTGTAACAAGTTAACGCATTGCGCAGCCAATAAGTGAATATTACGGTATAATACTAACTGCCTATCGACGCATGAAAAAAAAACATAGCTAGTGTAATTCGCCAATAAGTCTTCAGCAAGTATTTAATTATTATTTCCATCTCTATTTCATAACCGAACAAAATGGTATTAACGTAATGCTCATTAATGTACTTTGATATAAGTATAAAATCATAAAATTGTATCTTTACAATTGACTAGAAACATCCAGGCACTACAATAAATAGGTTTAGGTAGGTTATCGATATAGCAAAAGGAAAATTAGACATTTTTTAACTCTACGAAAATATGAAGCTGGTAATGAAAACAAGTGATGGAAAATAGTTATTTTTTTATTTAATGTCATAATAATAAATACTAAAGTATGTAATAGGCCATATATGAATATGACATTGGATATTTAAATAATTAAATAAATAAAATATAAATAATAATTAAAAAAAGAAATTATTAATAAGTGAGTAATTGTGTACATAAAATCATAGTAACCCGTGACAATGAAAATGGCGTATAATAAAAAATAAAACCACGTTCCATTTTCAAAATCTCATTGTCAAAATATTTAGCGCCTTAAAATAAAACATGGCGCATAATAATTTTTTTTACAACAAAAGTAATAATTAATATTTTAAAGATATGTCAGTGAAAAAATTATAATACATAGCATATATAGCCTTGTTGCATCAAACACTTGTTAAATCAGTTGCAAATTCATTAATGAATATGAAATAACTTGGCAAACACTTAATATACGAATTAATTACAATTGCCGCTTCTAGCGTGCTGAAGAAAGAAGGGCAAACAACCTGCCCACCAATTAGTGTTTAGGTTCTTAGTGAATCTTTAATTATTACGTCCTCACATATGAAATTGGCGTTTTGTACGGGAGGAATATAAGGTCAATTTTTTTGTAAAATATATTTAATTAAGCAAAGTATGTACCGTTGTTATCTATGCACTTTTGCCGTCTCATAGGTAGTTCATTGATCCCTTTAATAAAAAAAACCACGGGGGCGAAAATCAATAAACTCTTTGAAAGCTGTTTAGACTAGTGCATAGGAGTTAAATTTTTTTCCTTGTAAAAAGTTGTCCAAATTCCATAAAGAATGGTCATCTGTTGGGGCAAGGTCCGGGGAGTACGGAGGATGTCGCAGATATTCCAATTGCAGCTCATCTAACTTAGTGGTTGTTTGTTGTGCAGTGTGTGGTCTTGCGTTGTCGTGAAGCAGCAGTGGCCTAGAGCGATGAACCAATCTCAGTTTTTTAGCAGCTAGTTATTCCTTCATAGTTTGCAGTTGCTGACAATAGATATCTGCCGTAATCATTTGGCTAGATTTTCGAAAGCTGTAGTGAACGATACCGGCGCTGGTCCACCAAATACTCACAAGTAACTTTTTCTGAGTCAATTTTCGTTTAGGGCAGGTTTTGGTTGGGTCTCCAGAGTTCTGCCATTGCGACGAGCGCTTCCGATTATCTTACAGGATTCACTTTTCATCACAAGTAATGATAAGATTTAAAATCCGTTCATTATTGTGTCGGCCGAGCAAAGTAACACATCAGTCAGTCGACGCGTGTTTGCAATTTCGATTCATTCAATTCTTGAGGTACCCATCGTTCAAGTTTTTTTACATTCCCGATTTGCTTCAAGTGGATTAATACAGCAGCTAATGTAGCTCGCTGGCCTAATGGTTAGAGCGTGCGGCTTTCATTCTGAAGGTCGCGGGTTCAAACCTCGGCATATACCAATGACTTAATATTTAAGTTATGTACATTTGTGAACTTTAGTTACAACAGCGAGATACAAAACGTGAAGGAAAACATCGTGAGGAAACCCGCACACTGATATCATCTTTGTGTATGTGTGTGTGGTGGTCCCAATAAAGTGGCAACAGGCTCGCCCCCTGTTACACTGGACCTAATCACCTAATCTGACCACATCTGGCGAAATGTAGGTGTTTATTCACCTCTGCCTATCCCTACTGGGAAAAAGGCGTGACTATATAAAAAAAAAAAAAAATTAATACAGTTTTGTCACTTACCCCGAAGCCTGCAGCTATCTCTGAAGTGCTTTCTGATGGATCCGCTTCTACAATAGCCTTTAATTTTTCATTTTCCACGTTGGTCTCCGGCCGTCAACGGCGTCGGTTTTGAAGGTCGAAGTTTCCAGAAAGGAAAACGTTAAAACCAAAAACTATGCAAGTACCGTGTTTTCTTTTGCGACACCAGCGCCGTACACATCATTAAACCTTCGAGCTGTTTCTACAGCACTGTTGCCACGGTAGAACTCGCACTCGTAAATATACCGATATCTCATGTTTTCCATTGTGCGGTAATAAGCGACGCCAAAGAAAAACATAATGAGGAATAAACAAATGAATGACTGTTTTCAAAACTCAAATGTACCAGCTAAATTAATTTATAAATTCTTAATCAAAGTGGAGATATTTCAGATCAATGGGGTCAGTACGACCAAACGCTAATTTCATACGTAAGGACCTAATATAATGAAGCATTACGTTGACTGCGCAAAAGCATTTATTGCTTAGATGACCTTATCAGGCACTAAACGAAATCGGTCTCGTGCAAGACACTAAACACTGATACTCTCGTTTGTTCTCATTATCTCGATGACCCTTCTTCAATCTGGAGTTTGGCGGTCAAATTGTGAAGCTTAAGGGACTGCAATAGTGATCTAAGGACGCAATGCAGGCATAGGTACGTTTCGTGGAAGATGACAGCGCTACTTGTAATGCATCAATAGCGACGGACAACCTTTACTGAGAATCCTTTTCTACCTAATAGAATCATTATCATCATCATCATTAGCCGATAGACGTCCTCTTCTGGACATAAGCCTCCCCCAAAGATTCCTACATCGATCGAGTAGGGGTTCATATAGGGGGATTTGAGCCATTTCCTACCACATTGGCCCAATGGGCATTTATGGGTGCCAGAGCTTCGTTTGTTAATTAGCTGGGTGCACCAGGAACAGGTGAGGTGGGTTTGGATCCCGTGCGTTGTGCTGGAACCCTTACACCCCAGAATCTTACACCGTATTAAATACCATTTCTCAATAGAGTATTGAATATGAGAAAAGTAACTAATTCAGTACTTTTAAATATTAAATACAATGTTTGTATAATTTTAGTTAATTATAATTTTAATGTGAACATGACAGTTAAACATTGCATTTAGAAAATAAATAATTAATGTTATATTCAAATAACGATCCAAAAGCTTAAAAATCTTACGTTAACATATAGACCTTATTTCTAGAATTTGAACAAATATGTTTAACAATTTTTTACTGTAAGTCAAAGTAGTTAAACGTTATCTTCTTAAAGTGCCTCTTCAACTAGTGAAGGTTGGCGATCAGCATGGTACAGTCCTTTCTTGGCTCTGCTTCGGCGGAACAATTCGTACGCCCCAAATACGCCAGTGTTTCCCTGATATTCCTCAACCATGACCTTTTTCCTTCTCCCCACCTAAACGTTATATTCGGTTTTAATTGTTAAAGCCCTATTCTTATTAACAAAGTACGTAATGAGATCGTGTTCGCTACTTTATTACTAACGTTTTGTAACATAACTACTTACTGACTCATTATGAACTTTCTGGTATTTTACTGTAGATATAATATATCACTTTCGAAGATGGTGGAATTTTTACCCGTGCCTTCATACTTCATCTTCATACAGTAAATCTGCTACTATAACACCTATTTTTGTGGTCAGACTGTATGAGCGTGAGTATTATTCCCAATGACGCTTTCCCATCCATAGCCTTATTGTCACTTAACATCATATGAAATTGAGTTTAAGTGTTAAGCCATTTCAAGTTAAAAAAAATTTATCTCTTTTGTATTGTAGTCGTCTCTCAAAGTGGTTGTATCTTATGTGCATGTTTTCTTTAAATTTATTGTTTTTTTTTGTTCACTGAAAACTATATCGGACGCATTTGTCTAGATTGTTTATGTTATAACGAGAAAATCTAGAATATTTTAATCAATTTAATCAGCGTTACTGGGTTCTTTTAATTTAATTCATTTACGGTCTACTTGTGAAAAATAGATGTAAATCAGTCTTAGTGTGCTTCAAAAAAGCGGTTGGTGGCAGTATACACTGTGTGCTCCTCTTTACATATGACTGCACTCAATGGAGACTGCGTCGTCACGATCCTCAGCAGTGAGGGAGCGACGAAGAAATGCTTCAAAAGGACCCAATTTTCTACCAGTGTGCTACAGCGATCCTGCAAACCTACTGCGTCTACTATTAAATTTAATCACTGTCATCATTATCATCACCCGATACTGGAACACTATTAAAGATCTTCATACAGATCGGTTCTGTGCCCCTGCATACAGTGGTTACCCGCGAACGTCAATAAATAATCAGTACACCTTGTGGGGGTCCAGCACCACGCTTTAGATCATGACCGCCGCGGTTTTATTACATATCCCCTTAACGTCTAAACTTTTTTATTCAACCCTGGTTAATGACTATATATTTATGACCAGGCTTACAGCTGTCTGCCTGCGACTGTGCTGGCGTCGTGCGTGGAGAGCGTGTGGTCGTGCGGCGGCGCTGGTCAGCAGACACAGTTGTCACGGGCTCTGTGGCTCTGGTGCGGAGCTCTTGGTGCCCGCGTGTGGTTGCCGCTTCTGCCACGCGACACTTCCCGCCGCCCGGACTCCTCGCGACATACCTTCATGGCGAAACGCATCATGCTGCCGTTTCACCTTGACATATATCCTCTAAGTTAGTTTTGTTTTCTCTTCGACGGTGACTAGTGAGAAATTCAAACCTACAACAAAAACTTGGGGCTAGTCAGTAGTCTTGCAGTTCGTTGTTGATTAAAAAAAATATTAAAGAATAATATGTAACTACCCAATATAATTATAATTTGGAAGATTTGTGCTAGTTAATACGTGTACGTATATATGTGTATGTATTAATGTTACAGCAATTCTATTTGATGACGCTATACTTTTGGGAGCGGAAAATGACACCACACTCTATGCGTCGGACTCCAACTCCATGTTCTCGTTGCCATTTTGCGTTGTGAATAGAACGGTAAGAGTACCATAATTTTTCTCATATAACGATTCTTCTATTGATGACCACAGCTAAACAGCTCTTTCTGATTGGTATAACATTATCGTACTCGACAAGCTAACCGTGTAAATCTATTTTGCGGGGTGTATTTGTGAAGAAAAGATTTTGCACTTTTCCTCGAGTTGTTTCCTTGTTAGTCGCCTTATAAAAATCGCTGTGCGTAGTTTTTTTTTTATTTAATTAAGCTACGAGTTGAGCGGGACGCTCATTTGATGGTAAGCGATACGCCCGCCCATAACGTGGCGCTAGTTCAGATGGTAGATACTGCATCACATTGCGTTCGTCGCGATGAAACATAAGATGTTGAGTCTCGTTACCGCAGTAATTACAGTAGCAACAGCGCCCTTCAAACCGGAACACAGTAATGTGTGCACACTGCTTTTTGGCGGCTGAAGTAGGCGTTGTGGTGGTACCCAGCTAGACAGTCGACGGCTACACTATGTTGTAGTTAATTTGATTACAATTTCTATAATAATACGCAGTGTTTCGAAATATAAGTATCGAAATGTTGTGTATGACGTGAATGGTTATAATAATTTACAGAGCCAGGTGTACCTCCACCAAATCCTGCGCCAACTGCTGCGACGCAATCTCGGCTACCACGCGTGGGAGATCGCGCGCTCTTGCGCTCAACTCTCTTACTTCCCGCACTCGCTGGAGCTACTTCTACACGAGGTGCTGGAGGAGGAGGCCACTAGTAAGGAGCCCATCCCTGATGCGCAGCTACCCAGCGTCATCGAGTTCGTTCACGAGTTTCCCGTTTATCTCCAGGTTAAGATCGATAATACACATTTTCAATACTTCCCTTCATTTTCTTTTCATTGTAGCGAACTTCTCTAAGAACGTTTATTTTATGTAAATGCATATAAAGCTGTTAACATTAGTTTAAGCTGTGGTATAATACTTTTATTAAGTAATAGTAATTACATTTTGTGAGGAAAGAGTAAAAAAGATAATAATGTGAAGAGAGTCAAGGTCTACTAAAGGCATGTCGGTGGAAGCCACATGATCCGTAAAGATGTTTGTAGAAGTTTCCTATCACCGGAAACTTAAGATCAATCCCCACTGATCTTAAGTTACCGAACTCGTGCGTAGTTGAGACATAAAGGACATATGATCGCCCTACAAATTGAACTATCGCAGGCCGTAAATTAAAAGATAAGTATTAAATAGATACAAATGAATTTCTTTGCAGACAGTAGTACAGTGCGCTAGAAAAACAGAAATCGCCCTTTGGGCCTATCTCTTCTCCGCGGCGGGCAAGCCTAAAGAACTATTCCAGGAGTGTTTGCAGCGGAAGATGCTCGATACAGCCGCCTCTTACCTCATCATATTACAGGTCAATAAATACTACTCATCAGCCAAAGAAACGTTTATGCCTTCAAACTCTTAGGGTCAATACAGTGAAATAAGTGCCTTCGGTATATTATACGAGTATGTTGTTTAAACTTACTGGTGGTCTAGGTACGTAAAACCACTTTTATTTCTATCTCTGAATAGCAGTGTCCAAACATTACTAGGAAAATTAGGCCTAAAAACCAGTGTCCAAACATTACTAGCAAAATTAGGCCTAAATTTTTTTCTCAAGGCGATGAACATAATGTGGTGTTATGTATAACATCCTAACTAGTGCCAATTTTAATGGATTCATGTCATGGAATAGATTACCATCAAGTGAAGGTACGTCTTGTGTTATTACTGCGCCGAATAAATAAAAATTGCATACATTTCTTTACTAATTTATGGATTGACTAAATATATTTTTTTGCAGCAAACGAAGGTGAATAATTAACGTTTTAAACGTTATTCTTAATTGGTGTACTAGTTTATTCATAACTTTCACTTAGTACCTTTTCTGAAAAATTTATTGTTGGTACTTGAGTAGACTTGTAGTTATATAGTTTTAATCTGTAGAAGGTTTTGTGTTTGTTTAATAAATATAACATGCTTTTATATATAAGCTTAAGTTAACTATTCCATATGAACATATTAATCATCGATATGGTACGTTATAATTGATTCTTAAAATTCTTAAAATTTATGATTTTTTTTTAATGCTTAGGGCCATATCGATTCTCTTGAACTTTCTATTTCTAAATATTTATGATTAACGAAAATTGTCTATAATCTATATATATATATATATATATATATATATATATAGATTATATAGATTATATAGATTATATAGATTATATATATATATATATAGATTATAGACAATTTTCGTTAATCATAAATATTTAGAAATAGAAAGTTCAAGAGAATCGATATGGCCCTAAGCATTAAAAAAAAATCATAAATTTTAAGAATTTTAAGAATCAATTATAACGTACCATATCGATGATTAATATATATATATATATATATATATATTAATCATCATATATAACAATAATGAAATACAGTATTGTTTGTCCGCCAATGAAATGGTAACTATTGAAGGTGTCGACATAGGAAAGTAAGCATTCGACGCGAAATGATCTGTAGATGATTATAGGCTATTTAGTTTTTTTAATTTTATAGATCCTTCATAATTTTATTTACAATTAACTTTTATTAACATTTTTATTTTGTATTATCTATGCGGGACTACAGTAACGGTTGCTATAAAATTCGGCCAGTAAAGAGAGCGGGGACCAGCTAGTAAAACTATAAGACTAAATTACCTATGTAACCTATTAAAAACTAGAAAAAATAAAAATAAAATATTTTCATGAACTAAATCCCTTATCTTTGCTCGATTTGGAAGATGGTTAAAACTAATATCCAATCGTGCTATAGAGCATACTTTGTGGAACACATTACAAAAACCCTATGTCCAGCAGTGGATGTCAATCGGTTGAAATGATGATGATAAACATCCATAATTTCTATAATTTTTTTTTATTTGTTCCACTACCGATATTTCCATTTTCATGATGCAAAGAGTGTTACTCTTAGGCGGGGTGTCCTTTATAGGTGATTTTTTTTGCTGAATATGTGTTTGTACTCTTTTCTATTTAAAAGCCCCTAATTGGTACAAAAAATGTCGTACAGAATTTAGAAAGCTCTACGGTGAGTAGGCAGCTTGCTACGCAGCTTCTTGACACGGCGTTGCAACAGGAGAGGTGGGACCTCGCAAGAGACCTAGTTCGCTTCTTGAGAGCTATAGGTATTTGTGTTCGTAATATATAATTTTATAATACTGTATACAGTTAAACTAAATTGATGGTATTCTGGTTATCGATGGCCGTTGCTATCGTTAATGTTTTTTTTAATCTACAATGGACGCAGATTGCGATGTGTCCTCGCCCAGAACACTGGCTCTCATATGTTGACAAGTGATATACAGTAATCACTGGTAATAGAGCAATAAATAAAGAACAATGTATTATGGCGGCGGATTCCTAATACTGGTATGGTAACTACTAGCAAGGTGGGTTCAAAAATATTCCACCACCAATCAAATGCCGGAACATGTGACCCCAGATTCGTAACATGGACCTCTATGTTATAAGACAAGCGCTGGGCCACGAAGGCAGTGGTTTGATATACTTTGTAGTAAACATTGTTAAGAGTAATGATTTAATTCATCTCATCATTTGATCAAAGACCTGTCCCAAATTAGGAACAAGAAAAGTCTCTCCAAAATGGTTTTGTTTTTCATATTTTTCTCTTTCATATTGGTATTCTGCCTTTTTTTTTATTGGAAATTCCTCTATTGGATACCGCTACGAGTGCTATAAATTTAATTCCGGAGTTTCGTCCGCCTAAAACGACACTTGTCATTATAAATTTTTAATATTATTATTACGATATATAATTATTTCTTAAATTTAGTATGGCTTTTGACAGATCCTAACGACGTTGATTCACCTCGCAACTCTGTGAACGTTCAGGCGAAATATGGACAAATAGTGCAGGCCCAGACAGTGCCTAACGCCGAGGACCTGTCAGTCATACTCGGTACCATGCAGGTCTGTACGCAAATCTAGTTGCTGTACCTACTATAATATATACATAAGAAAAAATATTCACAGCCTCGCCCTCCATAGAGCTTCTCGCTCTATAACGCTTCTAATGCAACATCAATGCTCCAAATCCTACACGGCAACATATATTTCATTCATTGTCATGTATTTGACACAGCAGCGCCTATTTCTGCCGCCAAACAGTAGTGTGGGAAAATTACTGTTTCGGTTTGAACGACGTCGTAGCAAGAGAAAGTACTGGGGTAACGAGATTTAACATCTTATATTTCAAGACGATGGCCGCATTGTTTTGATGTGTATATCGTTCTAACTAGCATCACGTTGTTATGGCAAATGCCTATTATTTTCCATCTGCTGAACATCTCGTTCGTCTGGTCGGATCGATAAATTAACAAAAGACTTTATTACTAACGCTTAATAGCGAGTAATAAAAATAGATCCAGAAAACGTGGAAGTGCTTTTTAGTATTCTCTACAATTCACAAACCTTGACGAAAGAAAAGTTTCAAATTCAGGTGCACAAAAAATAAAGTATTAAGTTTCCAATAGTACGGAGAAATGTCATAAAAGTGATTATAATATGATCAGTAATCATTGTTATTATTACAACTTATTGATGATGTTATTTGATTTCTTAATTTTGAAGCTAATTGCTACACTTATTGGCTCTGTATATTGCTATTTCTATGAGACCGATATATTAGTTATCCGTCAGTAGTATTTAACAAGACGCCGAGAGTAGAGCAATAGCGATGTTATAATTTGTCCCATCCTACACGCAGACTTATATTTGTGGTTCTTATTTGTTAAAAAAAATTATGTTATGACGCGCAGCTGGCAGGCGGTCGAGGGCGCAGCTTTAGCACCACCGCGGCGCCGCGCGAGCCGTCTCCGCCGGCCGCTGCGCCCGCGCCTCCGCCCGCACGGCGCACTGCCGCCGTCAAGCGCAAGAAATCCGTTCCCGCGCGAGCAGACAGGTGCGCACAATCATACATACATACAGATGAAGTGACAAATTATTGACCTTCGGGAAAACTCGGATCTTTATCGGAATATGATGACATGCGAACTGTCAATATATCATCGTATTAAATTAATGACATTTTTATATTCATTAATATCGAACTTTATTGTTTAGTGTCAAATGAATAATGAGAGAGAGACAGTAAAATAAATACGAATTTTTCCCAAAAATTACAAAGGAAAATCTTTCCTCACTATATCTGTATATCCAAACGAACGTACATTACATACTAATGTGATTTTTATATAAAACGGATACGGATTATTTATTTGTATAATCGACAGATCCTGCTTAAAACTTTAAAAGTTATATAATTTAAAACTTTCGGAGCCAATAGACTGTAGCCCAAGACCGTGTTATGTTGTGCTTTTCACTGAAGTAAGTTTAAGATTACTTTTGGTATTTTGGAATATTAAATTGTCACTGAATACGTTCGTTTATTAATTTTTATATGAACCTTTTACTTGAACAAACACTATTATCCGTTACCATTTCAAAAACCTGTTGAATATGAATACAAATTTATTATACTTTGGTTTTATTGTTTGATTTCAAAGTATACAATGATTTAAACTAGACATTATTCTGGGTAGAAACATGGTGCAATAGGTGTATTATAAAAAAATCTTATTATATTATAGAGAGTCATACAACGGCACAGCGGAAGAGTTCTTTATAGATATGATGATCCAGCGTCACGCTCGACTCTTGTTATCTACTGCGCGCCTAATGGCACTTGGCAAACTGGCCGCGGCGTTAGACTTGCACTTAGTGGCCTGGCTGGCAGGGGAGAGAGAGAGAGCTGCCAGAGTAGACAACGCCGTACTATGTTTGAAACGACTTCATGAAGACTTTGTCTGGCCGTATCCTGTGCTTCAGCAAGGGGAGGAGCAATACATACAGCGCAAAGCGAGCGTTGTGCCTAGTAAGTGTAATAATTTATAGCAATTTAATTATTATTGTTATTATTTTTCTAAATTGAAGTTTAGAGGCGAAATAGAAAAACTACTATGGTGCTGTTCTTTTTAAGTGAACATAATACTATTATATATCACCTTGTGATATAAGATGTTGTCTCGTTACTCTACTAATTTTGCTCGTAGCACACAGTAATGATTGCATACTATTATTTTGTATGTTGAAGTTTGTCATCAGCTAAAGTTTATAAGTAAAATTTTTAAACAGTGTCTAAAGTAAATAAAAATTTCGTGTTTCCAGATTCGTGCTCGCCGTCAGCAGAAACGGACAGTTTATGCGGCGACAGTGGGTATATGAGCCTTCCGTTGCGCGCCGCCCTGCCCATTGCACTCGGCGCACCAGTGTCCCCGGGCCCTGTCAGGTAATCAATCTTTCATTTTTTATAAAGTTAACATATAAATGTTCGCACACTACCGTTGTCAGCAGATAATGGCGCTGTAGTAGTACCTATATAATCTCCGGCTACTGAGACTTTATCATTAATAAATTTATTTCTTAGAAAGAACTTAATCCGAAAATCATACTGGAATCGTCAATACTTTTTGTATGTAACTGTTCATATATAAAAAAGCGTCATTTAATACCGTCGCTATCGAAAAATATTTATAGTAAAGTTTTTGGTACAGTTCGGCGGGCGAGTGTGCGAGCGTAGCGGAAGGAGGCGCTGTGCTCTGGGGCGGTGCGGGCGAAGGGAACGCGGGTGGAGAAGAGAGGAGGTACGCGGCACTGATGGAGCGCCTGCACGTGCACCAGACGGAGCGCGGCGATCACACAGCACACGTCCGACTGCGGTACGTAATCATTTCTTTCAATCTTTGCACTAACAAAAATCACTCAAAAGTTGCGATACACCGAAATGACTTCGCAAACTTGCTCTCGTAGGGGCAAACACAGGTTGTGTCGGACTTGTATCGACTAAAACCCCTACGATGTTTTACCTTCGTCGCTATATCGCGATGTCTCAACGTGTACCTGGTCAAATGGATCCCCTCAATCTGTCATCAGCTATGGGGGCTAAAAGATCAAAGTCTCACGGCTCCCTGAGGAGGTCTTGGTCTTAGGCTCTGCCGCAAACCGTTATATGGGCCGCAGAGGATAGAGACCAGCGGAACGTTAGCATAACTGATACGCGTTTTCCCTGCGGCTCCATCACGGTTGCGAACCTCATTTCACTTAACAATAAAACTTAACAAATGTGTGTTAAAAAAAAATTATATAATAAACGTAAGATCGGAAAAGTATTTGTGAAAGAATGTTGTTCAACTTTATATTAGCTGTACATGTATATAAATAACATTATACACTTAATTTTTTAAGTAAAATTAATACTTCTTCATAGATATTTTTCTGGAAAAGCTTGATATACAAAGTATTTATAATTTGTTTTGGTTTGTAGTGATATACTTTCTTTATTTACATTGACTAGCTCTTGGCTATGATTCCACTAGTTGATACTTTTTTATTGTTTAATTATTAACTAATCGTCTGTAAACGAAAAACAGATACTTTCTACAACTGATGACGGAGGCCAGCTGCGTGGAATGGGCGCTGGTGGTAGCAGTGGCGCTGCGCGATGCACTTGCGGTTCTGCGCACTACAAACGCAGCGCGCGGGCAAGACGTAAGCGCAGGTGCCGTGCGTCGGCTGCGCACCGCCGTGCTACAGCTGTGCGCGTGGAGTGACGACGAATGGTGGGACCTCAGTTATTCTACTAATAAAATATAAATAAATTTTTTTACGTGAACGCTACATTCGCTATATCGCCGACTCTTCTTAATTTAATCATAGAAGATTTAGATGGATCTTAAATGTTGTACATATCAGTAAAAACATTATGAAGGTGTTTCTGTATTCCACTTGGCATTGTTGATCTTAAGCAAAATTACCACTTTGTTTTCAGTCTCGGTTACAAGCCGTTCATGATGGCGATAAGCAATCAGGTTCCGTTCCTGACGTCGATAATCAACACAAGAGAAAGACGAGTCTCTATGGTCAAAAGTCGAGTGCGCACTCCAAGCACGGGATCCCTGAATTTAGAACAAAAACCTCAAGTTAGTTACTATTTACCTATATGTTCTTTAAAAAGTAATCCATTTTTGACTACGTCACTTCATGAAATAGCTAATTTAATTTTGACATGGTTCAATTAAAACTCACGATATTATGAACAAATTCTGGTTCTCCACGTTTAACTAGCAAGGGTAATAAAAACCATGTTCCATTTTACACCAATCCTATAATAATGATAATATTGAAAATACATTGATAGTAGAACATCCTCTGGTTTGGCTAGTTATGTATATACAAATTATTTTATTTCAGCAAACTTCACAGGAACCTATATTACCTCCACCACAGAAGGCGCAAGAGGTGTCAAAGCAATCTAGCCGCAAGGATTCACCTGGCGTCGTCTCCGAATCGAATCCCGTGATCCCTGCTGTTCTCCCACCCCCTGTACCACCAATACCCTCAACTTGCGTCCTGATGTAGCTGTTCACCACATTCAATATTTATTCATGTCTATACATATCTAACCAAAGCTCAAGCCAGCAGCCAAACGTGAAACTACGTCACACACATAAAAACCCATTCAATTATTGTAAAGTTTAGCATTTATAATTAGAACATAGAAAATGAGTGAGATGTTTCTTAATATCTTTATCTTTTTGTACTAAAAATTTGTTATCCCTGTCTCATTTAAACTACATATAAACAGCTCACTTAATGTTTCCATAACGGGAACTTTATATCACTACAACCATTTTATATGTATGTGTTACATTAATTAATACTTAGATATAATACTAATGATAATAAGTATAAATATTATATGTAATAGTTGTATTTAAAATAAATAATTTTAGTTTAAATTTTAACATAACTTTTTATATCATTAATAAAATGATAATGTGTTCTAATGGCATCTATAATCTTTGATTTATATATTTGTCTCACTGTGTTTATTATAGCATATATAGATTTTTAGTCAAATTATAATGTTTAATTATTCAATTGATTTTTATATGTTTAATTATTAATTAATACTGTTATAATTCTTATGTAATATTTATTTACAATGATGATGATGAGGACGATATTTTTACATTAATCAGCCATGTATTGTGGTGTTTGGTATAATATATGCATTCCCACATCTTGATATACACACGTGCAGTAAGGAATGCAAATTTTACTTAATTCCTGAAATACCATTTATGATTAGTTATTATTAAAGCAATGTTGTGCCTAAGTCTCAATTTTGCACATCTATTTAAAATATAGTAATTTTTTATCTCTAGTCTGTGTTAAACTTATTTTTTCTGAAGAATCTGTGCAGTCTATAGATTATTTAATTAATAGCTGGTTGTTTGAAAAAAACTTATACCATTACCCATATATGAAGAATAGTTAGCTAAAAATATTTCTACGACTACTTTCACCTTGGCGTAAACATCTATTAGGAAGGAAAGATAACACCAGGGAAAGAGTACTAGTTTTTTATGTGACTTAATAATTTACCGCGTTTGTCAATTCACATATCAAGACTAGTGAGTATGGCAAACACATCCACACTGAGAAAACCATGTTCAAAAGCGGGCATAAATTGACTAAACTGACATCGTGAAATGCGAAAGATTAGACGTCATTTTCTACATCTAATATTTTTCTATTTAATTACTGATGAAAATATTATAATGAAATATGTTTTTTTTTATGGCATTATTGAAAATATATTAGTTGTTTGTCTTATAAATTTATTATGTGTATGATATAGAGAATAAGTGAATTAAAAACTACATGAAATTAAATGAAGCCATACATTACCGCCCATCGAACTAGCGAAGTCCACCAGTATATTAATGAAATGTTTTAATTAAATTAAAATTTTGAAGTTGTTGAAACTATGTTAGTACACAGTGAGATTGCTTTAAGATATTCCTTATCAAACGATAAGTGACGTTGATATTAAATTAATACCCTGAACAAGCAGGTTTATGTTAAACTGCCAGCCATACAGAACCATATGATTTAAGAAATTAAAACTCGCCTCTGTGTACAAATGTTCTTTATATTCATCAGTTGGTATTAAGCTATAACATTTGGGAACTTTTTTTTGTTAGTTTATAATTTTATCAATAAAATATATTGCTCATGGTTTAGTAGGATTAGTTATTTTATGTTGCTCAAACAATTAATCTCATTTTGAATTAGGTCTCTTACTGAATTTCTTTCTGTACAATTTTCTTTTACTGCTGGTTCTTTATGTTTACTTGCCATCTCGGTGCCAAGATTCAACCTAGTAATACAATCAACCACACCTCTTATGTACATTTTATTAATAATTATTAAGTATGTTACTTATTTTAAGTTAATCACTATTTATTAATATAAAAGGATGAGCCCTGTTATTTAATATTTTATATCAGATAACTGAAACTAATAAATATTAACATCGTCATTTAGAAGGTAATCATTATATTTACTGACATTGAATGTATCAACTATTGCATTATGGGAAAACAAATTGTTTTTAAGGACAAAGCAAAATTATTACAGGATATTTTTATTGTTATTAATGAAATAATGATTTTGTTTGTTGTTGTACACGACAACAATTTAAAATTATGGCATGATAATAAATTTTGAGACTTGAAGATGTCAAAAGCACTCGCAACCGACGAGCATGCATGAAGACGCTTATGAAAGTGAAGGAAGCGAGAGAGGTGTGCCAGGATCGTAGCAAGTGGAGAGAGGTGGTCTCTGCCTACCCCACTGGGAACGAGGCGTGATATATATGTATGTATGTATGTATGAAGATGATCTTTGAATCTGTTTAGTTTATCCATGAAAATGTTTATAACTGGTAAAGTTGCAATTGAAAAGGAGGTTTTGGAATGTTATGCTTTTCAAACAAAGAATCAATACCAGAAGATGGTTGAGAATCATTTCAATAAACATTTTATATTATGGTAATACTGTTTAGTACAAAATAATATTATTTTAGACGCTCACATATAGTAAATTCATCAGAAACTTACGGAAACGCAGATTTTAATTTTTAACGATATATTGTCCAGAACTGGTGTTAAAACAAAAATGTGTCCATATCAACAATAATTGTGTAATTGTAGTAAAAATTTTAGATTTAAGTAACTAATTTGTTTTAAGTAAAATTTTACATTAGCATTTAAGAGTTAAATATATTTACTTCTAAAAAATTCATTTCAAGTCTTACAATTTAATGTGTTCAAGGAAACTTGTCAAATTTATTGTTTATTCAAACTATGTAAACACATTTACTTAAGATCACTTCAATATATTTGGTATCCGGATAAGCAGTTTATAATTATGGTTACAATTTTTTTTTAAATTAACATAAATATTATTTTGATGTATTATTTTTACGTATTATTTATCTTTCTTATAATTTAGTATTCAAAAATAATCGTTGTGTGTATTTTTAACTAAGACTAACTTGATTTATGAAGGTAGTTACGTGGCAAACGCGTCGATACATGACGTTAGTGTAGTCAATTAAAATTTTGTATGATAATGATAATTCTAATCATCATAACATCCAAACAGGTGCTAGTAAACACATAAGACAAGTAATAACTTCACACTACCTACATGTAAATTAAAATAAAAAACTATTTTACAAAACCTTTGTACATGCATTCACTAGTACTTCATTGACACTAATATATTTTTTTTATTACAGGAATACTTAATTGGATGTAGTTATTGAAGTGTAAAATCAGCAGAATTTTTAATAAAATTTTTCTTATTAAAAAAATATGAGTAACCTTTTCACAATGTTGTTATTAAATGTTTCATTAAAATTAATTTCAACATCCACAACTTTTTATTTCTTTAACTATCTCAATTTTTTCCGAGTAAATGAAACTTTAAATGTAAGTATACAAAAAATTACTTTTTATTAATAAAATATGGAAAAAAAATTGGAAAGGACCAGCTACAACGAATACATTTAAATATTTCGCCAAAATAATACAATTTCTTAGTTTGAACAATTTTATTGACCATTTAAAAAAAATTTAATTCGCGAACCATAAGAAAGTTTAATTCATATCGTCATTTTTCGTTATCTAGCTTAGGTAATAATTTCACTTGTGTAGATAACCATAGCTGAATAGTGCTATCGCTAAAAAACCCTGATCGTGTCTGTTAATTTCTTTAATTGATCTTAGGATTATGTAAAATTTTATTCAACTTTATTTTACACTTTTTAAAATATTTCATATTAATATCATTTAAGGTATTTTTGATAACAAAATCAAAAGATAAAGTGAAATATTGAATGCAAAATTGTGGGCTGAAAATACAAGTCTCTTAGGCTTATTCCTATTAAAAAAGTAGCTAGGAACGAACTGTCAAGACGTTATACTTTTTGTTAGGAGAATGTAGAAACATTGATTTTACACATTTTAAAGTTGTTTTTCTGAGCTTATTTACTTTGTTTATGAAGTTTTAACTAATAAGCCGTCTAACTGTCACAAGATGGCAGCCACGGCTCATAACGATATTTCCATCATGGAACTAAAGGTGGAAATTGAAAGACTCAGTCGAGAACTGGACCAAGCCAGCAGTGAGAAGATACAATCGGCTCAGCTAGGCCTGGTGCTTCTTGAGGAGAAGAGTGCATTGCAGCAACGATGTGACGAATTGGAAAGCCTCTACGAGAACACAAAACACGAACTTGAGATCACTCAAGAGGTTAGATGGCCTACATACCAGTTTATTTTCACTTTTCATGCATTAATGGATTCACATTAAGTTAAAGCAAATAATGAACTCAAAAAGATTAAAACATTACTTGTGAGATATTAAAAAGCATGGAATTTTAATATTGATTTTAAAAAAAATTTATTGCAATTTTGTGGAGTTTTGTTCAATTTCGGTTTGTGTAAGTTCAATGTTATACTTAATATTTTATGTTTGTAATAAATTGTTCGTTTAACAGGCTTTAATGAAACTTGACACAACACAGAGAGTCACTACACAAAGTGGCATAGAACAAGAAAATGCACTCCTTAATGAGTCAGCTGCAATGGAAAGCTCCCTGACTTTGCAAATAATTGAATTGGAGGGAGAGACCAAACAAGTAAGTAACATTGATTATTATTTTAAACAGGACTTGAACCAGCTATACCTATCACTGTGGCAATGGTTAAATAAAAAAATTGGATGCTGTCTATTTCTTCCATTGTATTTCAAGGAGTCCTTGACTCATCGTCTGATTTATAATCGTCCAGCACTGTGGACCTTGATTCTCTTTATGGCATAAGGATCCAAATAGCCTCTGTGATAACATAAAGTGGATGTTATACATTTTTTTACTAGTTATGCCATGGTATTATTTTATTAGATTTATAATGAAAATGTCTTTATTTTCTATAAATAATGTTAATGTATGCAAGCAATGACTAGTTTAAAAAAACCATTAAACTTCATGATTTCACAGTATGTAAAGCATTCCGGAAAGGAGGTGTTACCTACACTTGTAGTTATAAGATGTTAACATTTATGCTTTCTCGTTTAATAGCTTTTCATTTGAGATTTTATTCTTATGTCTATTTTTTACATATATGGTGAAATTAAGACTGCTTAAGCTTATTAACACTGTGTCCTGCTTAGATTTAGGCCAATACTTACACAACTGCTTCCTTCATAGAAAATAAGAACTTTTTTAGTTACAAACCATCAAAACATACATTTTTGATCATTAGTATTAAAGTAAATTGCTAATTTCATTGGGATATAATATTGATAATTTAGATAAATGATAGATTTATATTATATGCAAGATGGTGTATGTCATCATTACTAGCTCCTCTTTGTCATTGGCAGGTGTATCATTTATCATAAGGTTTGTCTTGCGTCATCACTAAATTAAATAAAAAAAAAATATTAGTTAACAAATCATAATTTATGTGCCAAATTAGTAAATTAATATAATAGACTACAAGTGGAGGGCCGTATCTGTAAGGGATATTATAATGATATTATTTTTGCTGTTTTATGTTTTAAGTGAAAGAGAATTATTCATACAACCAAGTTGACCATTGGAATGTAATGATTCTTTCTCACTATATATCTTATCCTATTCTTAACCCTTTGCACCCGGGACATTTGCGATAAAATACCCCATGGTGAGTGAGCGTCACCTCTCGAGTGCAAAGGGTTAACATACACCTGTATGATGAAACTTGGGCAATACATTATTAAATGCACCTACCTTTCATGTCTGCATTAGTTGCACAATTCAGTATTTCTCATAAGACATACAACATATTGCAATAATTTTGTCTTGTACTTGCAAAATAATAAAAAAACTAAACTTATTATTTATTAAGAGTACATCCAATTCATTACAAGTACATTTTTTAACTAAATTTTACTTTATCGCGTTTTGAATGGAATTGTTAACTTACAGCTTTAAATTCGAACTTTTTAAAATAGATAATAGTTCCTTTATCAACATTTCATTGTTAGAATTCAGCAGTTACTGTTTGTTGCTATCACGTGAATACATGTTTGTCGTAGCCATTTTGCATATTTATCATAATTATTCAGGTTCTATAATTAGTTCTACACTTTTAACACCTTTTATTATTGCTATACAAATCTAATGTAATTTATAAAAAAAAAAAATTAATTTGAGATGGAAGAGTGAATAAAATATAACAATTTAAGTGTTACTTTAACTGAAAAGGACATAGTACTTTCACCACAAAATTGAGATGACGATAAAGAGAAATAGAAAGTACTGTCTCAATGAGTACTATTAACAGATGCAAAATCAACCTTTCTATTTACCAAACTAGAGTGGAATTTTATTTTGTTATTAGACTAACTTTGCGATATTTTTTTCTTATAAAATCATCATCAAAATCTTGCCACTACGTAAAAAGGTATGTATGATACATAAACAAAGGGAAAAAAATAGACATGCACACCCCATTCCTTTGCAACCGGAGATATCTATGTCCAGCGGTGGACTTTTATTCGCTGATGATAATGTTAATCAGGATAATATTCAGTACTGAAATTATAAAATATCTTCAAGTAATTTTTTGTTTTTTATACCGCGTACCGGAAGACGTTGGCAGGCCTCCCACCGTGTAGGCCGACGATCTGGTGAAAGTTGCGGGAAGCAGCTGGATGCGAGCAGCGCAGGATCGATCGATGTGGAGATCTTTGTGGGAGGCCTATGTCGGCTGATAATGATGATACTATCAAGTGACGACACGAGTGAGACGGTCACCTGGTGATAACTGATTAAATTATACCCATGATAAAGTGCCGTTAGTTAGGATGGTATGTTTGCACACTACTCTTTTGTGACAGAAATAGAAGCTGCATTCGTACCTACCTAGACAGTTTCCGATAAATGATACCTGCTACCAGTGAAATTATCATAATTTTGTATATTTTACTGAAAAATTGTTGAATATAGTATATATGTGTATCATTAAAAATTGTAACAGCGAACTGCGTATCATAACGAGCAGTGTCAGGGTTAAGTCAGCCGATACAATAGGCGCTTACGTGAACTACAGTTTAGTATGCGGTGTGGCAAGAGGCGAAGGCGCTCCAGAACGCGTCATTATCTCATTACAGTCCGTTTCCCCAGGCACATGTAACTGAATTATGCCTACGCCCCTTTTAATTTAACGAGAGCAATTGATGTGAATCATAGCCGGTGGCGCGACCGGTGCCGAGACGGCATATCACTCCCAGTTAGTGCACTTGCTCCCTAAAAGAAATATTGAACGAGTCACAAAGAAGCCGTGACTTCTTCTGTTAGTCATTGTGCTGAAACTAATCAGCGATTCGGTCGCCACTTCGGGCAGGCCAATAGGAGCCCTAACTGCCGCGATGTAATGCCGCGAATGGCGTAAGCGCAGCGTCCGTTTAATCCATAACTCCGATCCAGAAATAAATTTTTATTTGCCCGGCCTTGATTCCGCCCGCTCTCGCGTATACTGAGCGGTAGTAAGGAGATGCAACATACAGCCGTACTAGTGTTCCAGTGAATTATGCGAAATATCTAGTGTTTGTGCCAAGTGTGCGTGCGATCGTATTAACAAGTGCACCGGTGGAATGCTGCGGTTGTTCATTGAAAATGAGCGAATGTGACGAGGTACAGTTATTTGCTATGTGCTTAGTCTATATATTTGAAGATCTTCGCGATGTTTTAGCGATTCGAAAAACCGGTGGATCGGTGCTCATGTTTCAGGTTTGATGTAATGTTTACTGAAATAATGGGACATTGTTGACATGCCTGTTGGCTTTGCGCCAACCGGACAAACTGTTTCCCCCACTTTCCATTTTTAGCGTTTATATCTCATGTTAGAATTTCTATATCATAAATCAACTGTCTGATGTAATTTGTAGTAAGTGATAGCATAAGCTATTAGTAAGTCGTTTAACAGGCAGTATATTAAAACTTGCAAGGTTGCCAGGTTAACTTTATTATCACCGCTAGCATTTTGTTATCGTGTATTAGTACAGTTTTGTAATTTTTATATACATATTTACAAAATGTTAATGTTTCGATGAATTTACTTTAAAATAGCTTTGCGGGATAAATTTACATTAAGAAATTATTAATGCCAATAAGTGCAAGTTTTTATCTATTAAAAATGTCATAGGTTCTTTCCTTTCCATTTACTCACATTCAGCGTTAAACATTTTATTCAAATTTTTCTACAAAAACTTCCAGGTATTCTTTCCAATTAAAAGTAAATTTATCAAAACCTAGTAGTAGAATCGTAAACCGCAAGAAAAGCACTCCGTCTGGTTACAAACTTTTGTGAAGTTTGTCAATAAGTTCAAAACAATTTTACAAAACTCCTACCAAAGTTATAAAAAAAATCGTTTTGGTAACTTAATAAGCATGACCTAAGTAATCATCTCCGACGCCGGAGACCGTCTAGGTAAGAACCAAACTAGCTCCAATTGCTGTCGCCAAACTGTACTGTGCAAACATTACTGTCTTCCGGTTTGAAGAGTTCTGTTGCTAATGTAATTTTTAGGGTAATGAAACTCAACATCTTATGTCTCTAACGACAAACCAATCTGGTGCAGTATATATCATCCTAACTAGCGCCACGTTGTTTTGGGCAGGCATATCATTTACTGTATACCCGTCCTGTTCATCTCGTCGCTTAATCGAATAAAAAAAACACATATCTGCGTCCAGTAAAGGTTTAATGGTGCGTTCGGTTGTACTTGCTGATCGCAGGGAAAAGGGTATACAATAATTTAAAACTCCTCTGATAAGAATGTAACGAAGAAAAAGGTGCCGTATTTATAGTGGGATTGCAATTAACATATTTATTTTAATAATTGTAATCCAATGGTAAGAGGAGAACGGGAAACAAGATCTATCCGGCCCAACAGTCAACCTCACCTGCCCGTGGTGCCCCTTGCTGTATAACGGACGAGGCTCTGGCGACCGAGCAATGGCGGTATAACCACAAACCCGGTCAGGCAACTGGCTGGATGAGGCATCAGCAGTCTTGAAGTATAAATAACCTTTAAAATGCTCGGTGAAGAAGGCAACGGGAAACCACTGCACTATATTCCCTAGTATTCAGCATGGAAGAGTCCAAAAATAACAAGGCCCCAAGTGGCCGGCGTCTCTTAGATGGGACAGGGGTGCCAAGAATATTCGGGCGGGCAATTAGAATAGGAACCTGGAATGTGAGAAGTTTTAAAAGTCCAGAGAAGGCTTTCAATTTATGTATGATCGCCAACCTTCACTAGTTGGAGAGGCACTTTAAGAAGAAGAAGAAGAGAAATATCCATTGTTTTTTTAAAAACTGTATTAAGCCTGTGTCTAAAGTTTCTTCTTTTTCGTTTCTGTATCTAAGTAAGATGAGAAATGAAGACAGTAAAGAGGAACATATTAGTAAGTCTACTGGATCAAAGTTGAGGCATTATTCATTCGAAACTGAGTCAACCTGTAACAAGAGAAATTCGTTCCACACATTAAATTATTTATTCGGTTTGAACGTTGTACCGCCACATCGTTATTTTGAGACGGTATCCGTCTCCTGGGATCAACCCCCTGAATTTAAAGTGCTTATTTAATAAAACTGACAGACCCGCCCGTATTAAATTATTTTGTGTCTCGTCAACGGTCTTGTTAAATTTATATTGGATTTGTAACATGTTTATATAACAATAAATGTTCTTATATGTAGTATATCAATCGTATAATTCAAGATATGCCGTCATCTATAATAAAACAAAAAAATCGATTTTATTTAGATAACGAATCGCATCATAAATGTATAGGTTAGACATTTTACATTGGAAATAGCTGATGAGGTACTGGGGTAACGAGTATAAACATCTTATATCATAAGGTGCAATGTATATTTAACTGGCGCTACATTGTAATATCCTCCAGTTTGACGTATAATAGACTGTTTATATTTAACTCGGAACATTTAAACAATTCACAGTGAAGTATACTATACTTATTTTCAAATAGTTTAACACCAACGATCCTTAGTTTTCTGCAGCTGATGACCGAATGACACGAGACAAAAGCGCGAAACGTTCTGACGGTTGTTCAGTGTTGTCATATTCGAAATGTTGCATATAATTAACGAAGGCAATGTTACCAACATAAATAATATATATTTTATTATTTTTTCACGAGGCTAACATTGTAGACAGGCGTATCATTTACCATCAGATGAAATGTCTCCATCTCATCGCTCCTTCGATTTTATTGTTAATTTTTTTTTTTAATTATATTTTAAATTACTCATTACGATGTCAACACAGGGGTGTAAGAGGTCTCGCAAAACAACTCACGGGACCCAAGCCAACCTCACCTGCTCGTGGTGCACACTCAACAAACAAGGCTTTGACTCCCACTAACCCGCATTGGGCCAGCGTGGTAGGAAATAGCCCAATTCCCCCATATGAATCCCTACAAACGTGGAAATTTTTGGGGGAGGCCTATGTCCAGCTGTGGACATCTATCAGCTGATGATGATGACGTCAACACTAATTATGTTTCTTTGTTAATCGGCGGTTTCTGTTTCGTATGCCGGACCACATATAACACAGTTGGAGACAATGTTTTTCCAAACCTAACTAGTTATTTTTTATATTACATAAAATCATGTACACGTTATAAGCATATTTTAAATTAAGTTTCATATAAAGCCTAGAAATCTACGTAGGTATTGAATAAGCACACCTTTTTCGCAAAGTAGTTTGTCACTGCGTCATTCCCAGCCGCCACACCTCGCGCTGCTGATATAAAGGCGTTCCATAGCCAATCAACTAAGTGCCAATTCTAACGAAACTGGTCTTCCTCATACGATTATGCTTTCTATAGGATGGTAAGTATTTTTTATATGTTACATGGCTTTATTGCTTATGTTAATATCACAAAAATGGATTAAGATCTATTTCTGCATCATCAGAAAAATAACATAAAAGCATAGTAGATCTATACTTAGTTCACCCTAAGCTTGTAAAATATAGCATGATAATTTTGACAGCTCACGTAGATAAATGTTTTTATTTCTTCAGTTATATGTACTTTAATATCATATTTCATAGGTTTACCGCCCACTTCGTGAAGAGACACGCGTAACAAATAACCACAGATTCAAAAATTGGTATGGAAATGAAATAAATCAGTTTTTCATGTACATCAGCATCAGCCGATAGACGTCCACTGCTGGACATAAGCCTACCCACATGGATAGATACCGTTCTGCCCGCATCGCCGGGCCGTCGTTTGTAAGGGTCCTTACGGGGGACTTGGGCAATTCCTCACCGCGTCGGCCCAATGCGAGTTGGAGGCAGCCAGTGCCTCGATTGTTGATTAGCATGGTGCAACACGAATGATGATCAGACTTGGGTCCCGTGAATTGTGCGGGAACCCGGACGGTCTCACTCCGGATGGACCGACGATATCATCAGAGCGGTCGGAAGTGGGTGGATGCGAGAAGATGAAGTTCGCATTTGGTGGAAGACATTGGGGAAGACCTATACCAAGTAGTGGATACACAAAGACTGATAATGATGAATGATGAAAAATAAAAAGTATCGTTAGGAAAATGCTCCATTTTGCTGATCCTTAGAGTGGCAAATAAACAATCCCCTAAAACTCAGCATAGTAACATAATTTTTTTTTAATATATTGAACATACGTCATAATTATGTAATGGTCGATAACACTTGATTCTCGATAATCGATACCATTATTATCGATTTCACACTACCCTCATCTTCGCTGTGACCTGACAAAATTATGAAATTGTATGTTACAAGGTATAGTTATCTGATAAGCCGTAACACAAGTGTATCATTCCCAAAGTTGAACTCATTTTGAACCCGTCTGAAGTCAATACGGTTAAGCCACTTTTTGATTTTTGTGAAATTTGATGAAATAAATCATATTCTCCTTAATTATTAAAGGAAGCAACTCCTTTTTTCTAAATCAAAAAGATCTTTTGTATAACTTGTGAATATATTGTATAATGTAACAATTTCAGAAACCATTGCGAATATGATCACCTTTTGCTTACTATTATGATAACAATTGTGACATACAAGCTAGTATGGCCAAACTGTTTTTTGAGGGTGATGTAAAAAAAAAACTCTACAATCGATTAGAAAAGGATATTGATTACCGAATAACGGAAGTGAATTTTAATAAAAATACTACACAATGAAAAGCTTCATAACTTTTTTTCCATAGCAATCGAACGATTTCGTATTTAATTAAAAGTTCCACCATTTCTCGGAAGTAGTTTCGCAATGTTGTACAAAGTTTTTTTTTGTATAGAAACGGGGTCACTGATTATGATACAGTGAAAAGAGATATAACAGCGTTGGCGGACCGCTTATGATAAAAAAAATTAGGTTCAAGTAAAATATAAAATTTTCATGACGGAACTCCAGCGTTGTGAAAGAACTCGATGAATCTGACCTATTTTCGCATCATTTTAAAATACCCCTGGGAGATGTTATTTATAAAATGTACGGTTAAATATCTGTACATAATATAGATTTTTAATTAAAAAAACAAGTAATATTGTATACATATATAAGATAGTTATTTGAACTTGTATCCAATAAAGTGAAACATGAGTTTCGTATGATAACAGAGAAACGACATTTAAAGTTTTTTATTCAGATTCTCTTTTACATGACATTAATAATTATATTCAATTACTAAGAAAGAATTATATCTATTTTACAAAATTATTTTTATACAATACTCTCAATCGATTGACATTGAAAAAAATTTCAGATAAAAAAAATTTACTGCAAAGGAAATAGGTTTTATTTTCTTTATACATATATATATATATATCCAGAATATGGTTGTTTGTTCGCCAATAACGTGAAAACTATTGAAGGTATTGACATAAGAAAATGACCATTGGACAAAGAATGATTTGTAGATGATTATAGACTATTTAGTTTTTAATTTTATAGATCCTTCATCATCTTATTTCTAATTTATTTTCATAAACATTTTTTTTTTTCGTATTATCTATGCAGGGCTTTAGTAACGATCGCCATAAAAAGTCGGCCAGCAAACCGAACAGGAAACAGCTAGTATTTATATAAAATTGATTTGTGTGTTTGTTATATTAATATAATAGGGGGACCGGAAAGCAATGTCGTTTCTGCGCATGCCAATACTTGATTGTCATTTGTCAGCTCATTGTTTTGTTCAGAGGCGTACCAAAGACATTGTGAGGTTATAGTGATTTCTTTACTTATAGACAATTGAATTACAATTTTTTTTTGTAATTTTGGGTAAAATGGCCAGCCAAATACCAGAAGAGGTACACATCCGGCATTGCATGCTCTTTGAGTTTCGCAAGGGAAATAACGCAACAGTTGCTACCAAAAACATTTGCGATGTTTATCCAAATGCACTGGACATTCGTAAATGCCAAAGGTGGTTTTCCAAGTTCAAATCGGGTAATTTTGATCTTTCCGACTCGTATCGATCAGGAAGACCATCAGCGTTAGACAACGACGTGTTAAGGGCGGAAGTGGAAGCAAATCCGTGTCAGACGATCGAGGAATTGTCAAACAGTCTCAACAAACCTTGGTCGACCATCCAAGAACATTTGAAGCAGATTGGAAAAGTAAGCAGAGCAGGTGTTTGGGTCCCGCATAATCTGTCCGAACAGAATAAGGCTAACCGATCAATCACATGCAACTTATTGCTTCAACGACACAACACAGAAGCGTTTTTTGATCGCTTGATCACAGGAGATGAGAAATGGGTCCTGTATGATAACCCAAAACGCAAAAGGCAGTGGCTCTCTCCAAATGAAATCCCTCGGAGTACTGCTAAGCCAGGTTTACACCCCAAAAAAGCGCTTTTGTGTGTTTGGTGGAGTATTCGCGGCATTGTTCATTTTGAATTACTGAAACCTGGAGAAACTGTTACTGCAGACCTCTACAGCGAACAATTGCAGCGAGTCAATCAATCTTTAATTGAAAAGTGGCCAGCGATTGTCAACCGAAAAGGCGTCATTCTCCAACATGACAATGCAAGACCGCACTGCGCAAGGCGAACTCTAGAAAAAATTAATGAATTGGGGTGGGAGGTGCTGCCTCATCCACCATATTCGCCCGATGTTGCACCATCGGATTTCCACTTATTCCGAGCGCTGCAACACTTTTTAAGTGGCAAAACATTTGCAAATTTGGATGATATCCAAAATGCCATCTCTAGATATTTTGCCGAAAAACCAATTAATTTTTATCGATCAGGGATTGAAAATTTACTCACTAGATGGCAAAAGGTTATTGACAATGATGGGGAATACATCATTGATTAAAAATAAAGACTCGTTAAAAATGTATGTGTTTGTATTTAGCGTAAGAAAACGACATTACTTTCCGGTCCCCCTAATATAACAACAGAATTTTGGAAAAAAAAAATTTATAGAACTTTCCCTGGAATATTGTTACATTAAAAATAAACTGAGATTGAATTATATCAGTTTAACTAGCACAGGTTTGAATTTGTGAAAAGAATTTTTTTTTGTTTCTAATAATAAAATATATTATATGTAACCTAAAATATATACTAGCTGTACGTTTACTGGGTTTCACTAGAATTTAATTTACCACAGTCGTGAAAAATATTCAGATTTTAATACTTCATTCTTTTACTGGTGGTCTAGGTCTCTGTTGTCGGGGCCTGTCTGGGTGGGTACTGTAGATTGTAAACAGTATTGTGCAAATATTAGTGCTTCAATTTGAAGGGCGCTGTAGCTAGTGAAATTACTGGGGTAACGAGTCTTAAACTTTATATCTCAAGTCGACAATTACAATTCAGTAGAATCATCCTAATAAGTAAGTCTAGATCGTATCGTTATAAGGCCCGTCTGAAAACTAGTATATGATATAGTAAATAGCTTTCATGAAAATTTCTTCGGTAATTATACGTTAGTAAATTAGGTTCTATGGGTATTTAAATATAATGCTTTAATATTGGTTTGCAGTTAAGACACGAGTTGGAGCGGGTGGTGAGCGAACGCGACCGTCTGCTGACCGAGAGCACGGAGCTGGGCGCGGACAAGGCGACGCGCGAGGCGGACCGCGCCGCGTTGCGGGCGGAGCTGCGCGAGGCGCGCCAGCGGGAGCAGCGGCTGCTCGTCGACATCGGCGACCTCGAGGACGAGAACATATCGCTGCAGAAACAAGTGTCTGCACTACGCTCCTCTCAGGTGATCAATCAATCGCTTCGAAATGCGGCAACGAGGCTGCTGACATCTTACGCCACAAAGCGACGAGTGCAATGCGGTGCAGTATTGTATATCATCGTAATTAGTGCCACGTAATTATGGCTGACTTAGCAGTCGATTCGTCAATTAAAAAAAAAAGAAATATATCACCCGCATTACAATTCGCCTATGAGCAAAGAAACTGAAGATGGATTTGTTAAATAACCTTGTAAAATGGAAAAATGAGAAAAATTATGTTATAAAATATTAAAAAAATAAAAATTCATATAAACCTAAATATGAATTTAAGATGTCTAAAAAAGTTCATAAAGGCGTGTGTAGTTGCTGGAATGTGTAAAGGAGGGGTTTGGAGATCTTCGAGAATGACCTAGGTCAGAGTCGACGTCTATCGGCTGATGACGAAAGACTTAGTGTTAAACTCACTAATCGTAGTGTATATGATGTCATAATTATTTAATTAGCTTATTATAGATATATATTATATGTGTAAAAACCCTTTTCAAGGTCGAATTCGAAGGATTAAAGCATGAAGTGCGACAATTGCGTGAAGAAGCGGAAAATGCCCGCGCAGCAGCTGACGAAACTGCAGCACTGCGGCGGATTGCGGAACGACAGCTCGCCGAAGCGCTGGAAGCATTGCAAGCTGAGCGGGAAGCTAAATTTGCAGCTAAAAAAGAGCTCGACGCCCATCTTAGCCGAGAGGCCGCTTACAATATCACCAATTTGGCATACAGTATACGAGGTTAGTTTTTTTGTACAATAGCCTGACAACGTAAATTTCACATGGTGTACAGAGACAAGAACGCCATAGATGGTGAAGCATACCTGCCTATAATTCTCTGGCTTTCAAACTATTATAGCCGTAAAATGGGTTATGGCGGCAGATTTATAATATGACGTTGTCACTAAGTCACGTGGGTTTGGAAAAGTATACCACCAAACAAATTCTATAATAACAATAAGACTTGAATTTGAATCAGGAATTTGGTACTGATGTGGTAGGTGAATGTTGCCGGAGACCGTCTAGGTAGGTATCACCGCACCGGCTATTTCTGCCGCCAAACTGTAGTGTGCAAACATTACTGCGCTATGGGTAGGTAGTGACCTGCACAGAGATTTCGATTAAGCTATGGTAACCACTCCTGAAATCTCTGTGTTTATCTGTAGTTAAAAATAAAATTACGTATATAGGCAATTCAGTCAATTTAACACCAACTTAGCAATAGTCAAAGCATTGCTGTGTACCTTTTGAGTAACTTGAGAGATTATTTTTAGATAGGTTTATGGAGCCGGGGTATGCAGTGCTTGGGGGTAGGTATTATGTATTGTTCAACCAAAGCTATATTGTTAAGTATATCGCAAAGCTATTTAATAAATCCATAGAAAAATTAAAATAAATAGCAGATAAATGGTATTATTTTTGTATGAAATGGTAAAGGGGTTTTAGAAAGATTTCAACTATGTTTGTCTATGGATTTATAAATTACAATATACAATTAGAAATTTTATTCATATATTTCAGGTATGCCAGAGGACAGTGCAGAGGAAGAGGGCGAGCCCGGTGGCTCTTCGTCCGCAGAGCTGGCCAGTGCCATGGGCGACCACCATGTCGACTTGTTCTCCGAGGTGCACCTACATGAGATCTCACGCCTCGAGAAACAACTTGAACAAGCGCATAATGAGAATGTAAGCAGAACGTATAATGGTATTTTAATTTACTGACTAGTAAATTACGTATAATGACATTATATTTTCATTACCTTAAAAATTTTCACATAGTTGATGACGCCTACTGTCTCACATCCAGAACTGATATTATATTTAAGATGTGTTCTCCACTTTCCACCTGACTACAGTCACAATTAGGAATGATTTACCAATTCTGCATCAATGACTGCTTAATGTTTAATTAACTAGTATTCTTCCAACTTTCTAAGGGGGACCGAACGATCAGTTAGATTAATGTCAATAGTAATGGTTTTTTTTACTCTCAATAAAATTATCTGTATCTCGAGCCACAGAGGATGATATATAACACATTTTCATATCCACTTTCAGAGCCAGTTGACAGCTTCGGTGCGTGCTGCGCAGGCGACCGCTGAGAGCGAGAGCGCTGCGGCAGGCGTCCTGCGCGCCGGGCTGGTGCGCGTCGCGTCGCGTGTCACGGCACTGAACACGCTGCATGCGGACTGTGCACCTGCGGTTAGTGCACGCTGCACGCACCCGTACACACACGCGTACATACACCAAAATATACATACTTCTACATTATCCTTATTTATAGCGGAAGGCCGGAATCTATTTCTAGCAGCACTCGAACTTCGCTGAATCTTACGTTTATTATTTATATATCCATGTAACAGTATTTTGTTGTGGTTTTATAAAATGTCTATTTGAATAATATTAATATTTACGTAAAAATGATAAAGCGTCTACATTTATAGGAAGAGAAAGAGGAAAAGACGGAGGGCAGCGTGGCCGCGCGTGCTGCTCGCTGGCTGACTTGGTGGCGTGTGTCTGGTGGCGAGCTGGTCGCGCTCGCGAGCACACTGGCGGAATTGAGCGCAGCGAGTGGTGCTCCCGGTTCGCCCGCTGCGCTGCAGCGGCAGGCGCTCGCGCAGCTCAGTGACCGCGTCGCCGAGGCGGAGTTGCGTTGCGCTACTCTGGAGGCAGATGCGGACCTGCTACGCACACTCGCCGGCGGTAAGCGCGCGCAAAAGTGTCTCAATATAAATAAAAAAATTTTTTGAACACGACTTCTCTTCATAATTTAAATTTTTTTTACAAAATGTACAATGCACATTATGCTGGATAGGAGCAAATGATAATACTTTTTTTTTTCAAATATACATAAATATAGAATAAAATGCATTGCTTATATCTTCTTAATTTGTCTAACAGGTGCTGGACGCGCGCTTGCTAGCGCTGCACCTGCGCTCGCATCTGCCGCGGAGACGTTAGCGCAACTGTACCACCACGTGTGCGCGGTGAACGGCACGCAGCCCGAGCGCGTGCTGCTTGAGCACGCGGGCCACCAAGACGGTAAACCACTCGCATTTTGTTATTAACATTTACACTATAACTTACATAATGAAGAAAAAACATTAGTATATTCCGGATTGTAAGGTATTATAGTTAATAAAATTACTTGGGTAACAGGGCCGAACATTTTGTTTACCAAAGCTATGAGCTCAGTGGGGTACATACATACATATATATCACGCGTTGTGCCCAGTGGGGTAGGCAGAGACATACGAGAGGAATATCATCCTAATTAACGCCACATTGTTATGGGCTCGCGTATCAAGTATTCATTGAGTGCTAGCTGAAGAATTTTTTGCTCGTTTCTTCACTTAGACGTTTATGAAAATTAGATTAACAAGTAAACGGCTGACACAATGGTTAGCGAGCCTATCCGCCCGTGGATAGCGACATCGGTGCTCTATTTTTAAGATTAGGAGTTATGAATGTTGAATGTTTTTATTGAGTATTGAACAAAGGTTTCACCATTTCATACCTTGTTAAAAATAATTGCGGACGATTTCAAAAATATAGGAAATAATATTTAAATACTTTATCTGTTATATTATAGGTGGCGGTGCAGAAGGACGCAGCGTTGAAGAGGAGGCGCTGGCGCTCGCAGCTGGAGAATTGGAAGGATTGCGCGCAGCGGGCGGTGTGGCGAGGTCAGCTGACACGCTGCTGGACCAACTGACTCATCTGCGCGCTGCTCTAGACACTGCGCTGGACTCGAGACATCGCCACCAACCTGGTGTGTATCTACAGCATTTTACGGCACGTGTGGTGCAAGTTAACTTACCAGAATACTATTGCAGAAGTGAATATTCATGTCATTGTCTATTTAATATTTTCAATTTCATATCTAAAATGTGAATGTTAGTGTTTTATACACTTTCATTAACATGAGTGCCCCTGTGGCTAGTAGCGAGATATATAAAGAATAAGTAACAGAAATGTGAAAAAAGACTAAAGTTAATTGATGAAAAATGGTCCACCAGCTGCCTCAGTACCTGATCATAGGCCAGTTAGAATATTAAGTTATACGCTTTTCTACTCACAACTAAAACAAAGTAAATTATACCGCTATTGCTAAATAAAAATTAGGCAGTTAACAACGTCTAATTTTTATTTTACGAAATTATGACATTTATTTTTGTATTGTTAATAACAGTTCATATTTATAACATTGTGTTTCGCAGCATATAGAACATGTGTTCAAAATTCTTATAAAGGTAACTACAGTAAAATAGAGAAGGAACGATACAACGCCGATTTAAAAGCCGATGCAAGGAGGAAACTTCGAGAACTCATTGTTAAGGCATCGTTAGGATTGATTCAGAATAAGAACAAAAGTGACATTGGGTCGGACACTAGTACTTCCCGAAAAACTGTTAAGGAAATAACGAAATATTTTGAAAATATGACAAAACCTGACACCGAAACCAATGATAATTTTACAAACACTGCGGCCCATTTCAGAGAGAAGAACCTTACAAGTTCAATTATAAAAAGTAACATTGATTGTCGGAATGCCCATAGAAACAATAGATTAATTTCCAAAAAGTATAATCATATTGATAATTATCATAATGCATGGAAGGATGCAATTTTGCGCGGAAAAGTGATGCACTTTAAAAGGAAAAGTCTAGAAGGATGTAGGACTCTAAGAGATTCATTGAAGTCTAGCTTCATAACATGTGTGATGTTGCTTCAGTACATAATGTGAAAGGATGCTGAGAGGCAGACGTAAGAACTTGACATCCATATAAATAAAAAAAATCAGTGATAAAGTAGCTTTATTAGATTCACTTAGCCTCCTTAAGCTTAGAGATTTGCAAGCTCCGAGTAAAAGAGACGAGGCTGTAAATGTAGTCAATAAGACTAATAACATCAACATCGTCCGATAAAGTGTATCGGCTAACCGGACATACTCGGTTCGATTCTAACACCACCCATGCAGTTTGGATAAACGCTGCTTAGTAATCGTTTGATCACTAGTAGTGTTTGTTTTTTTTTCTTTTGACTATTCATTCAAACATATTCATCTAAGTAATGATATTGTAAAATGTTTTAGTAATGTAATATAGTTTATAATGTACTATTTCATTAGTTGTCATTAGTCTTTATAATATTGTAAGTATATTGTGTATCAAACAGCTATATGCAATAACGGAAGTTTTAGGAAATAATTTCTTCTAAGAAAACATTCCTTGACAGCAGTATTTGTTACTACTCCATTCTTCCTACCTATATTGTTTCCATTAACAAAGACTTACCACCACTACCTTTTCGTCTAAGTAATAATTCAAATCATGGCAGATAATTAGTACTAAATGTAAATATTTTTTTTCAGTTATGGAGGCGGAAGAGCGCGGCGCAGAGCTCGCGGATCTGCAGGAGCAGGTTATCAAGCTCAAGTCGCTGCTGTCCACGAAGCGCGAGCAGATCGCGACGTTGCGAACGGTGCTCAAATCAAACAAGAACACTGCGGAGGTTGCGCTCGCAAACCTGAAGTCCAAATACGAGACAGAGAAGACCATCGTCACGGAGACCATGCTCAAGCTGCGCAACGAGCTGCGTCTGCTCAAGGAGGACGCCGCCACCTTCTCAAGTGAGTACTGATGCGTTTTTTTACATATTGTTTTTCAGTCTTAAAGAGAGAGAGAAGGCGTAAGGTCCCAGCTGTGGGAACAAAGAGGTGTGTCTATTTATTCGTTATTTAATTTTTGCATGGTATATAACACATTAATAAAATATCATATTTCTTTATCAATTCTCGCCCGTGTAAAAATTAACAAGGCACTATTTTGAATACAGCTCAATATTTTTTGTTCTTTTATTAATACATATGTGTATTCACATGTATAGCGTTGCTATAATAAAATGTGTGCAGGCTTGCGCGCGATGTTTGCGGCGCGCTGCGAGGAATACGTGACGCAAGTGGACGAGCTGACGCAGGCACTCGCCAGCGCTGAGGATGAGAAGAAAACACTTAACCAATTGCTGCGGCTCGCTGTGCAGCAGAAGCTAACGCTCACGCAGCGTCTCGAGGAACTTGAGGTATTTAACAAGGAGCTATCCTTGTTTTACTTAGTCAATGTTAAATGAAAATACTGATAGTAAGTGAACTGTTTTGTTTTTTCAGGTGGATCGGGAGATGCGCACTCGGCGCGTGCCCAAGTCAGCAGGTACGCCACGCGCACGCCCGCGTGATTTCTAGCGGCTCGTGTTGGCGCTGAAGGCGGCCGCCGCAGCCGTGCGAGCGCTACTGCGCCGCACCGCGCGCCAGCCGTAATGCGCCGCGGGATTCGAATGTATAACACGACGCAAGTTAGACTACACTAAATGGTGTCCGCGACCGAAGGCGCGTCAATCCTGCGGTGTTATAGTGAACTTTATATAACAGACGTACCATTTGCGAATTTAATTCTTGTACTCTGAAGTACTTATCCAAGTTCGTACCGAGCGTATACCAAGAAAAGTGGTATGTAGTTGGGTCAATGAAAGTGCGTGTGCGCACGCTTGCGTCGCTAACGAATTTATAGTATAGAACTTTCCGCGATCATACTAGACTTGGACCAGCGATTACGAAATATAGAAAAACAAAGAAGAATTGAAAGTAAAACCTGCATGGAAACCTGGACTGTGGACACACCAATACCTGTCGGTATATTGCTTCTGCTTATTGAGAACTAATCGCATATGGTAAAGAAAACATTAGTGATCGAAAAAATGTTGTAGAGACTTTTGGGGAGTTGTTAAAAATATGTTGTTACGAGAATGAACTCATGGCCGGGTATTTCGGACTTTCAAAGGTTTTTTTTAGTGGTTCTATAAAATTTTCTGATATGTATTGATACCATTGAAAAATGTGTGGTACATGGTCGTGTGCAGCTCGCATACGAGAGCGCACCGTTCCTCTAGCAGCGGAACGTATTATGGGACTCTTTCTTATTGTGGTTCTTAGGAGACTAAAGTATTTATACGTTTTATAAAATTTGATGTAATTATATATACCAATATTGTGGGCGGGGGTCCGTTTAACTTGCGACCTTGCGAGCGCGCGTCGCATCGCCTATCCTCTTTAGCCTCGTGAACCGTCAAACTGTGCGGCGGCGCGCGCGCACTCGCCCCGCCCCTCGGTGGAGTTTGCGTTACTAGTTAATATGTAAAAATGTTTTTACTGGTGGCAGGCCTCTGTTGTCGGAGACCTCTAGTGCATGTACCATCGCAGCTTAAGTCACAAGGCGATTTGCAAAATGCGATGCAGTATGGCCGGCGTATCACGTACTATCAAGTGAATGTCGCTCGTCGTCCTGTCAAATAAAAAAAAACAAAAATATTTGTAAACACACAACGTGACAGTATCATTAGTATACACGACTTGAATCGTTTACGTTTAACTACATAAGACTCCACCGATGAGCTGTTATTTAACTTCAAGTTAACGGACCCCGCAATAGGCTAGTTGGTGTTATATGAAAGTTGACTGATTTTAACTCGAGAGCGTATTCCGCAGGGAAGTAGAAGGGAGGAGGGAAGCGTCTCTCTGGCGTATCGTTGTTATTGTTAGGTTGTCTCACTTGCGAGTGGCTACTGTCGTCCGACGTCCCTTAGCAGTTCTTGCCCCCTAATCTCTACGAGTGATTCTCGCATTCCCTATATTTATCTATTACCCTATTCTAATATTTTGATATTTACGAATTTCCTTGTACCTACCTATGTCTACAGCATGAAGTGAAATTAATCTTTAACGGGTATTTTTGTAATTCCATTGGTGTATTTTAATACGCGAACGCACGCGGCGCCGTCATTCCCTCTCGCGTGTGCGGCGCGCGCGCACGCAGCGTTACTGCAACGACGTTGCTTACCATGGAAGAACGGGGCCGTGCATCATTATTTTTTAATTATATACATATTTAATACGCGCAACGAGGTTCGCATATATGTACATACGAAATCCTTTACTCAATACGAATATTTAGTACGTCCAAGATAAAATTGAAAAAAAAAACACATTCGTCGATGTCCATCCATTATGTGCGAAAAAGACTATGTAATCTGTTCTAGTTGATATTTTCTAGTTGTTTGTGTTGTTGTGGCCCTCTGCCGAATACTTTCGTCCATCTTGTTCTAGTTATATTTGTAGTATTTCCGTATTTTTTCTTTAGTTCTGTTAACGTTACGCTGAGTCTGTTGCGACGCCCGTATTCCCATTTGTGTTATGCCGCCTCTCTCTGTGTTACTGATTAATTGATTGTTGTAATCAATGCAATATTTGTCTAAGGTCTTTGCACATTTTAGGATTATAGTGTGCAGTTTGCATATGAGGTGGGAGTCGAGCAGTACGGTCGCAGCGGACTCAGCGCACTCTGCCGTCCTGTGGCCACACCACGTGCGTCCGCTATTTGTCCACGAGCCGATCGAACCTACTAAAACCATCACCAAAACTCAAAAAAAACACACACACACATCGCTCTTACACTCAGCCACACGACGAACAGTTATATGGAAACGTGAAACGCGCCTTAAGTTGCTCAAAGTTTGCTCACGCGGGGTTCGATCGGCGCTCTATTGATAAGACAAAATTTACAAGAGATTATTAAAGTGTTACGAGGTATTATTATTATTACGATTATTTATGTTATTGGATGTGATGTTTGCAGCTTCCCGTGATAAGATTGCGTGAAACCGGTGGATGACGTAGTCGTTTATCATTTACAGTGTCTCTCACTGGGCGTAGGATAGTTGAACCGTTCCATGTAGTGTGGGCGCTCGCCCTTCGTAGGTATTTTAATGGATTAGGAGTAGATCTAGTTACTACATTAACCTTCAAGTATACTTCATAGGTGTTATAGCGTAGTAAAATCTTTTGCAATATAAACTATTTGATAGCGTAAATATTTTTTTTCGCATAGCTAAAAGCGGACCATTCGCATTTATTTTGTTTTTTTGTTTAGATCGTATCGGCTAGCTGTTTTCGTAAATTAATTCTTCGCGTACTTAAACGATTAACTTACCACTTTATTAGTATTAGAAAGTATTTTTTTTTTCATTTCATCTTTTCGTCTTTTTCGTAGCTTAGCAGCAGACATCAGTAATGTATAATTTGTATCTAGTCATCTGGTACATCCGGTCCGCACCGTGTGCGGCACTTGTGCGCTCAACGTCACGGGCTGTGAGGAGACAACTTTTTTCGCCCTTAGTCGTTTATATCCCTCGTCCACCGTCGAGCTTCAGACGGATTCTATTATATGACTTTTATGTCAGTGTTATTTATATATGGCAATATTTTGATTATTTATTTACCGCTGTAGTTTTAGGTATTCGTTAAGGTTCAACTGACTATATGACAAATGCGGTGATGCGAAGCGTCGCCACATTTAGTCATATTATATATGTTTTTTTTTCAGTATTTTAGATTGGGCGAAAACGCTCGATGTCTGCTGCCACTATGCGGTGGTGGTGTTAGGAGCGAATAACCAAATATTTTCTTTATATCGTTTACATAACACTTTATATTACTTATTTTTTTGCTTGTGTTTAGTTTATATAGCATATTAAAGAGGAGAATTATTATAATTTTTATTATTTGCATGTTGAAGGGTATGGTTACCCGCTACCTTGTTGCATCACATAATCGAAGCGCTGGACAAATTGAAGCATGATTGTTCCCATTAGTATTTTATGGATTCATTTATTCTGTAGCTGAGTAATCCGTCGATTTTTCTCTATTCGACCCTCATAGCACAGTTTGATGGTTCACTTTGCAATGGCACAACGTGTCAATAGCTTTCAGTTACAAGATGGCCACTGGTTTGATTGTTTTTCATCATCAAATGGCTGAATATATCAGATTACATGTCTTCGTATAACTAATTCGCATCTTTAATGTAACGCATGAGCTTTGGAAAGTATAAATTATAGTTGCCTACTTAATAATGAAATTTGTCGATGTTCAACGACAGATGGAATGAACCAGCCTCGGGAACATATCATGGCTGACATAAACTCGATTTATTTTCAATGAAACGGGCACTCCGTGTTGTCGCAATGACTGATTTGAATCATGTAACAGAATAATAAATGATATATTTAACAACTGTCTTTTATTTAAATGAACAAATTATCATACCAAAATAATTTACTACAATTGTATGAAATTATATATATTTATAATTGCACTCTAGAAATTAGAACAACAACAAGCACACGGACAAAATGGCAGACTATTTTGCCACTGGTCACCGTCTACAAGCACCGGAAGATACTCTAGTGCACCAGAGGTTTACCAGTAGGTATCGCGTCACACCGAAAGTGTGCCTCGGTGGCACTTATTGCTTGAAACACATTTCAGTAAAGAGGATATAGGTCTAATAACTAAAGCTGAAACTTCACGGTGGTCACATTAATTAATATCACTATACAGTGTTTTTTTTTATTCTATTTTAAGCCATACACCTTTTAGGTTAAGCCAGCTACTATACAGTGTTTAAAAATAAATAAATTGTATCCAATCCAATCCAATCAGCCGGAAGACGTCCACTGCTGGACAAAGGCCTCCCCCAAAGATTTCCACTTAGACCGGTCCTGGGCCACCCGCATCCAATGGTTGCCAGCGACCTTGACCAGGTCGTCGGTCCACCTTGTGGGGGGTCTGCCCACGCTACGTCTTCCGGTACGTGGCCGCCACTCGAGAACCTTTCTGCCCCAACGGCCGTCGGTTCTGCGAGCTATGTGCCCTGCCCATTGCCACTTTGCGACGGCGACCCTTCGAGCTATATCGGTGACCTTGGTTCTCCTGCGGATCTCCTCATTTCTGATTCGATCTCGCAGGGAAACTCCGAGCATAGCTCGCTCCATCGCCCTCTCGGCAATCTTAAGCTTGCGGACAAGGCCCACAGTAAGCGGCCACGTCTCTGCTCCGTATGTCATCGCTGGCAGCACACACTGGTCAAAGACTTTTGTCTTGAGACACTGCGGTATATTGGACGAGAAGATATGTCTTAGCTTCCCGAATGCTGCCCATCCGAGTTGGATTCGACGAGAGATCTCTTTCTTGAAGTTGGACCTACCTAGTTGGATTGTATGTCCGAGGTAGACATATCTGTCAACAACTTCAAGTGTAGAGCTTCCAACTGTTACTGGAGTGGGTACAATTTGGACATTTGCCATGATTTTGGTCTTGTCCATATTCATTTTAAGACCCACTCGTTGTGAGACTCTACAAAGATCATCGAGCATTGTGTTGATGTCCTCCATGGTCTTAGCCAAAACCACGATATCGTCGGCAAATCTAAGGTGCGTGATGTACTCGCCGTTGATATTGATGCCATATCCTCTCCAATCCAGAAGCTTGAAGACATCTTCCAATGCAGCGGTGAACAGTTTCGGAGATATGATGTCTCCCTGTCTTACTCCACGCTGCAATCGGATCGGTTTCGAGCTCTGGTCTTCGAGGCGGACTGACATGGTGGCGTTCTCGTACAAGCACCTTAGAACATCGACGTACCGGTGGTCTATTTGGCACCGTTGGAGGGCCTGCAACACGGCCCATATCTCAATCGAATCGAAGGCTTTCTCATAGTCCACAAACGCTAAGCATAGGGGCTGGTTATACTCATGGGACTTCTGTATAACCTGCCGCAGCGTATGAATGTGGTCTATGGTGCTGTAGCCTTTACGGAATCCAGCTTGTTCGGGAGGCTGGAAGTCGTCGAGCCTGATTGTGAGACGATTCGTGATGACTCTGGAAAACAACTTGTAGACATGACTCAAAAGTGAGATGGGTCTATAATTCTTCAACTGGGTTTTATCTCCCTTCTTGAAGAAAAGCACCACCACACCTCCGTGCCATGCCCGAGGCGATCGGCCTTCTAGTATGACGGAATTAAACAACTTCTGCAGGACTTCGAGGATCGGCTTTCCACCAGCTCTCAGAAGTTCAGCTGTTATTTCGTCATCACCAGGTGCCCTGTTGCCTTTAAGCTGATTCAGAGCCACACTAATCTCGTGTAGGCTGACAACCGGGATATCTTCAGAGTAGTGTCGGGCTAGACTAGCTCTTGGATCTGATGCTAGTCCACCAGGAAAACATGTAGTCGTGTACAGCTGTCCATAGAACCGCTCAATCTCCTCCAGAACCTCGGCCCTTGACGATACGATCCTGCCGTCCTCTGTCTTCAGCCACGTCAACCGGCTTTGCCCGATAGACAGATCTCGTGCGAATACTTTAGAGCCTTTGTTCCGCTCTATTGCCTCTTTAACACTGTCAGTATTAAATCGGCGTATGTCGCGAGTCAGAGACTTAGAGACCTGCCTATTCAGCTGCCGATATTTGGTGGCATCTTCAGGAGACTTCAGGACCAGTTCTCGTCTTTCGGTCATGAGGTTTAATGTGTGGTCAGAGATCGGCTTCTTCTTTCTGGTACGGGGGACTTTAAAAATCTTAAGTCCTGCCGTACGGACAGCATCTACGAACCTGGTGTTGTAATCGTCCACATCAATGCACTCGCCTAAGGATGCAAAGCGATTTCGTAGTTCAAGCTGAAAGCTCTCGGGGTTTTGGAGTTGGATGGGCGCTGGCCGGAGCGTGGACTTCACCAGTCGAAATCGTTCGAGCTTTATGTTGATATTCAAAATGCCTCTCACGATTCGGTGATCGCTGCCCATTTTTAGAGCATTGATCACTGAGACATCCTTGAATATCTGCCTCTTCGTCGACATGATGAAGTCTATCTCATTTTTAGTAGCTCCATCAGGACTAATCCACGTCCACTTGCGGCTGGCCCGCTTCTTTAAGAAGGAGTTCATTATATAGAGGCCCTCCTTCTCCATGAAGTCGGCGAGCATTTGGCCTCGTGGATTTCTCTGTCCATATCCAAATTGCCCCACTTTCAGTTCTCCACTACTTCGCTGCCCTAGTTTTGCATTAAAGTCTCCCATGACAACGGTGTACTGAGTTTTGGAACTGTGTATGGCTTTAGAAATATCCTCATACACAGTTACCACCTCGTCATCAGAGTGTGCTGTAGTCGGTGCGTATACCTGTATGACCTTCAGCGAGTAACGCTTGGTAACTCTGAGTATCAGGTACGCTACCCTTGCTGACACACTAACGATGTCGACAACGTTATTCACAAGAGACTTGCGGACGATAAACCCGACGCCACCCTGGGACTGCTGGTCGCCCTCCCGGAAATAGAGCAGGTTGCCTGATTTAAGAGTTATCGTGTCCTCCCCCTCTCTTCGGACTTCGGATAACCCTACTATATCCCATCTTAACCTGCTCAATTCCTCCTCCAGCTCAATTATCTTATCGTCGGTCCGCAGTGTACGCGTGTTGAGTGTTGCCAGGGCCAGATGTTGTTGGTTTTGGTAGCCTGGCCGCTTCCGGAGATTCTTCGCACCCCTTGCCCCGCCGTTACCGTGACCGCTACCGTAGCCAGGAATAGCGGGGCCGCCGGGGACTAGGGGCCGTTTTTTATTTTGGGATCTCATCTTAGGGGGGAATTGCCGTAATCGCCACGCTTGGCAGGCGGCTTGGCGATCGCAGTTACAGAGGCCCTATCGTGAAACGCTGCTGCCCGTCCCACGTCCGGGATTTCCCTCCGCTTCCTTGGATGGATATACCGCCATCGTTCGGTTGACTGATTGCATTTGATGAAGTGTAAATGTACTCAATCGTCATATACACTTCAGCAAATGGGCGGTGGGGTCGTCACTTCCCGACGCCAAACTTAAATTTAAAATTTGTGCGTTGCTACAAATAAATTGTAGCAACGCACAAATTTTAAATTTCGCGCGCAGACCTCTTGCTGCCCACGCAGTGGCTGCGGTCCAATGGCGTGAGCCTGTGCGCGGTATTACTCGCGAGTGCGTGCGACGGACTACACGATACGGACTGCCGCTGTCACTTAAATCAATAAATCTCTGTATATCTTCTAAATAAATAAAATAAATGTTTATTGGTAGTGAACGGTGTACTAAATTATTATTATTAAAAAAAATAACATTTACGAACTACTGTTTCTATAAGTGGTGACCCGTTAGAACGCAACAATGTGTTAGTGCTAGCGATTCGATAGCCGAAGGTAGAAACGAAAAAAATGTTACCGTACGTCGAGGAAAAAAAAATGCATCTTGCTATGGATTCACAAAGGATTTCAGCGCACTGTCGTAAATATAATTTAAAAGTCTCGTAGTTTTGACCGGAAAATCCCGAAAAATGCTTTGCATTGTTGGAAGGTCACTTTGAATCCTTAGACATTACGGATGAGCACATAAAATTTATCAACTTTATCAACAATTTGAATATTTTTAAGCCAAGTCGGTAAAGGATATTATTTTACGACCACCGATTAATCATTGGTATTTAAAAACAGAACTACTTAAAAGACTTTCCGCGTCGCATGAAAGAAAAGTGAAGCAATTACTTAAAAGGAATTGAGTCACAGAAAACCATCACAATTCTTGCGGCACCTTCAAGACCTTGTCGGATCTACAGTACTCGTAGATGTTATTAAATCCATATTTGTTAATCGTTTCAATCGTTCAACAGCTAGCAAATCTTGCAGATTGGATTAATCAGTTGACTTCGCCGTGTTTTTCTGTCGTCACATCGTCGTCATCGTCTTCGCACCACGCGTTTCCCAAACTTTTAAAGATCGCAGAACTTAAGAAGATGTTGGAGAGACTCGCTGTGAAACTTGATCAGCACACTCGCATTTCCTGTACCTTTCGCAATCAACGTCAGCCAAGATCACAGCGTAGGCAGTGAACGCTGTCCCGTTGAAGATCACACTCAAACTCGCGTTACAAACGGTTTCCAATTTGTTGATACCACGCAGTTTTGTGACAACGCTAACAAGTGCGGTAATTCGTGCGACTTCGAAAAGAAGGAAACTCAGCGGGCGCTCTTCAATGGCGACTGATCTCGTCACTCAGATCGGCTCTTCATCTGGGATATCAACTTTATGCTTACTCCCGGTCTGCACTACGTGAACGACGAGCTAAGACACATTATCAGTTGTGTGCAGCGAATGGTCCTGTAATAGACACTTGGTATGATAGATTTCTTTTTGATTAAGACGGAATTTTCTTTGGAGGTTTACTGTAGCTATGATTACAAAACCAATAATTAGTGTAGATTTATTTAGTTACTATAATTTAATTGGAGATTGTAGAAATGAGCGCCTGGTATATAATGTGACATCTTTATCTTAAATAACTGTTACTGCGTTAAATGCGTAATAAGTTATGTAAAATCACGACTGGTGATACTAAATTTCACTGTATATTGGATAAGTTTCCTAAAATATCTCGACTATCAGGCACATAAGTGACACCAAATCACAATACTGAACACCATATTGACACCATACCTGGACAACCTGTATCTTGCATCTCTCAAAACCTAGCTCGCGAGAAGCTTAAAATTTCTAAACAAGAGATCCAACCTATGTTGTACTATGGAATTGCCCGCACTTCCAAGAGTTCTTGGGTATCTCACTTGCACCTGGTTTTAAAAAAAGGAACTTTGTGACGCCTTTGCGGTGATCACAGAATGTTAAATTCATGAACCATTCCATTCTTTTAGGCATATTCAAGATTTTACGCATAATATTGCCGGTTGTAATAGTTACAGCGGAGGTGTTAATAACAGTAAGAGGACTGGCGGGTTGCCATTGGGCGAGAAAGTTTTTGGCAAATTAATATTTTAATTCTATATTACGGCTTGCAAAGTGAACGGGGAATAGTTAGAAATATATATAGTACAGGTTTTGTGTTATTATCTAGATAAGATATGCTTGCCCAACCAGACTAATATCAATTTATCTTGAATTAGATGTGGGCACTGGATCCGATATGATGCGTTATAGATCTGTGACCGTAAATTTGGAAGATGCTTGAAAAGACGAATTCAAAAAAGACTACTTGGTGTTTATGAATAGTAGCAAAAGCAAAACTATCTCGTTCATGCTCATAGGCTATACTGTGTATGAGACCCGTGGCGTGACGCTGCTGCGCTCGCCGCAGCGCGTCATAGCCATACGGGTCGTACGAGGTTACCGTACCATCTCCTTCGAGGCGGCGTGCGTCCTCGCCGGGACGCCGCTGTGGGAACTCGAAGCGGAGTCGCTGGCGCGCCTCTACTGGCGGCGGAAGAGAGCCCTCGAGCGGGAGGGTTCGCTTCCGTCGCCAGACGAGGTGGAGAGGTGGCGCCAAAAGGCGCGTCGAGAGGTGCTTGGGGGATGGGAGCGGCGACTCCTCGAACTGTCGTACGGTCGCCTCACCGTTGAGGCCGTCCGGCCGGTCATCGGTGACTGGCTGGACCGGGACTTCGGAGTCCTCAGTTTCTGCCTGGTGCAGGTACTCACGGGGCACGGTTGCTTCGGGAGCTATCTGCACCGGCGGAACTGTACGAGTAGGACGGACGAGGCGTGCGACGAGTGTGGCCACCCGGTGGACACATCGTCCCACACCTTGGCCGATTGCCTGCGATGGGGGGGGGGGGGGGACAGGGCCGCGCTCGTAGCGGCGATAGGGAGTGACCTCTCGCTACCGTCCGTGGTCCGGACCATGGTCAGTGGCGAGGCGTCATGGAATGCGGTATCCCGATTCTGCGACTCTGTTATGACGCAGAAGCGGGAGACCGAACGTATTCGAGAGCGGGCGCCGAGGGGACAGGACGCCGTTGGAGCGCGATGACGGCTCACCGCCGCAAGGCGAGGCCGAGCGCACGACCGCTGAATGGCTCCTCGGCAGGAACCTGGCGCCGCGACCGACAAGGGCCGTCGGGTCGGTGCCCCCCTTGGAGAGGGTTCTTGGGGTGGATATGGTGATGCGTCTCGTATTCCGACGCGTCGCTACGTAGGGATTTTTAACGGGAGGGGTGCTTCACACCCCTCCTCGAGGTGGGCCCGGTCATTCGGGCGCCGTTCGGGGGTCGCGGATGAACTGCAATACTTTATCCCGCGACCCCACGAACACGTGGATGAGAGTGTTCATCAAAGCCAGCACCTCCACCTGGTAGACCGTGCAGAAGTTGGCTAGCTTGAGTTTCTTGCTGGTTATCTCTACGGCGTCCCGCATTACGCAGGACGCCGCACCTACCTTGTCGTATATGCGGCTGCCGTCGATGTAAATCGCCGAGTCGGTAGCCGAGGTGGCAAGTTGGGACTCCTCCGCACTTTCAGAGCAGGCAGGAAAACTCCACACCAAGCTGCACAGACGGGTGTGGAAGTCTCAAGTGGCTGACGAACCTCGACAGCTTTTGGTCTCCGAGTACTTCCCGGGTGTGGCCGCGCTTTACCTCAAATAAAGTGGCCGCTTCTTGGATTCGAAGATCCAGAAGAAGCAGCCTCGCAAGTACTAGGGCCGAATGCAACGGTGCGGTTCGGTGAGTTCGCGCAATTTTCTGCGCGAAGCCACGCTGAACCGCATCGAGCTGCTTCCAGACCAGCAGCTTCTTAGCCGCCGGCGCCCGTGCACTCGCTTCATACAAAATTATCGGCACCAACACCACCAGATACATCGTTCTGAGCACCTCCGAGTTCAACCCACATGATACTTTCGCGGCCCTGCACAATTGACGATAGAGGCCATGGGCCTTGCTGCTCATGTTCTTCACGGGCGTGTTGAACATGAATCTATCGTCAATTGTCAGGCCGAGTATCTTAACTTCACGAGTTCGACAAAGGGGCTCTCCGTCCATATTCAATATTGGGTTGTCGTACTGAAGTTTATTGGTCAGCACCATCAAATTGGTTTTGTGTGGTGCAAACCTCAACTTATTTCGAGGGGGTCCGAATCGTGAATATCGGCCAGCACCGCATTTACCTTCCCGGTGATGTCCCCGGTTTCTTGCCCGGAGAAGATCAGCATGACGTCGTCTGCAAACGCCTGGCAGTGTGTTCCGCTCTTGACCACCATCTCCCGGAGTGGATTTATGAGGAGGGTCCAAAAAATTTGGCCGCCCACCGATCCCTGCACGCACTCATTGGTGGTATCCCTGGCACACTCCGCCCCAGCGTACACGACGGACACCTTGCGATCGCTAAAATAGCTATCGACAAGGCGCCACAGGTCGACGGGGCAGCGAGTCTTGGCCAGTCTGCGCCGTATAGCAGGCCACCAGGCGTTATCGAAGGCTCCCTCTATATCCAATGATACCAGCATAACGATATCCTTCAAGCAAGACCATATGTGCTGGATCAGGTCATACAGGGAGTCTTCGGTACACCTTTGCGGCATAAACCGTATTGGCGGTAACTGATATATGATGCAGTGTACCACCGTATCCTCCGGATCATTATCTTCTCAAGGACCTTGCCCACGACGGGCAAGAGTGCGATGGGCCGGTAGGATTTCGGGTACGTGTAGCCGTCCTTACCGGGCTTCCGCAACACCACAACCGCTGCCTCCTTCCATCTCGTGGGGAAGTAGGCAAGAGCGAGACACCGGTTGGAGAGCGCGAGAAACAGTTCGGCATCCATGGCGATGGCCGCCCAGCAGATGTCAGCTGTGAATCCGACAAAGTCAGGTGCCTTTTTCGCGTTGTAGGTTGACACGGACCAGCGAAGCTCCTCCATCCAGAGGAGTTCACATGGATCACCATGACCCCCCTCATTGACTTCATCGGACTTAGCTCTTACATGGCTGTGGCCCACATTGTCCGCCCCGGGGTCACCCCCGTGAAGAAAACCTCCGCAAGCAACCCGGTCCATGCTGCTGCGTCCAGCACCTTCCCTTCCTGGACGAGGGGGACGTCTTCACGCCTAACCTCCGTGCGACGCATCACGCGATATATGCCGTTCCACATAGTCTCGTGCTCCTACTGCTCGCAGAACCGCTTCCAACTAGAAGTCTGAGCACGCCTTACCTCAAGGCGATAAGCTTTCTTCGCGTCGTAATACTCGCGCAAGATCATTTCCTAACGGGCCGGCTGCGCGTTCGGTATCTGTCTCTTCTTCCTCAAGGCGTCTGCCTTGAGGAGAGAGAGCATTTCGGACCACCAGGGCAATTCTGTTCTCTTCCTCCCGGAGGCCTTTGGCAGCACCGAATTGCAGCTGTCCCCCACGGTTTCCACATACCGTCCGACGAAGCTGTCCAACGCCCCCTTATCGGTGACTTCGGTCACGTCGGCTGGCGTCAGACAGCGGTCTGAGAGCAGTTGGGCGAAGGTTCGTTTGAACTCGTCTCAGTCTGCGCTATGGGTAGTGTACTTACATATTGAACACCTGATGTCCGTACCGACGGACCTCACGAGATTCAACTCGAACAGGATCGCCCTGTGGTCCGACGAAGATGCACCATCCGCGACTCGCCCGCCCTCCACTCGATCGAGCAGAGAGGTCGAGCTAGCAGTAATATCGATGCAGCTGGATTAACGCTTTATGCCCCGATGGGTGTCCACCGTAGGCTCTGACCCCCGGTTCAGCACGTGCAGCTCCAGTTGATCAAGCACAGCTGCAACATCAGTACCCCGTTGGTCTCCGGACTGGCTGCCCCCAGGTGTTTTTTTTTTTTTTTTTTTTTTTTTTTTTTTTTTTTTTTTTTTTTTTTTTTCTTTTGCATCATTCCCCTGCGTATGGCGGGTCAGGGCCTTTATTATTCTGATTCACTTTCCATCATGTTCATTTCATCTTACTGTTTTTATTATTTGTATACAATATATGTTTACTTATTTGTCATTATCTTAAATAATTATCATCATTCATTCTTTCCGTCTTTCGTTCTTTTCCTATCTTTCATTCCGCGTACTTTTCTTTCTTTCATTCCTCTCTGCTGGGAGTGACGACCTCGTCGTACTCGCATCGGGGCAGCTAAATGGGAGGGGGGGAGCCTAAAAAGAATCATCCCTCCAGCATTTTTCTCTCTCTTCATTTCTTCTTGTTCTCTTTTCCGGTTTACTTACAATTTTATTACTGTTCCACTATATTTATATACCGGACGTTGTTTATTATTTAATTATTAATTTTTAATTTATTGATTTTACATTTTATTATTTTCTATTACATTTGTTATTATTTTCTTGCTATACCCCAGAAATACTTCCCGACCATCGTCGTCACTCATCAGAGAGGCTACCGACTCCATATCCAATTTAACACCCATTCTTATTTCCAGGTCCGCTCTCTCCCGCCCGAATAAGGGACAGGAGAGCAGGATGTGCGCCACGGTCTGGTCCACCTCCGGATCACAGGGGCACGCGGGACTCTCCTTGAGTTTGAACCTGTGGAGGTACTCGGAGAATCCCCCGTGCCCGGTGAACATCTGGGCCAAGACCGTGTCGAGCTCGATCTGGCGAATTACGCGATACGCTGACTTGACGCTCGGGAAAAACATCCTCGTTGTTGAAGCCGTCGTACCTTGCACATACCTCCTGTTCCATTCGTCGAGCGTCTCCAGCCTTAGCTGACGCTTGACGAATGAAACGGGGCAATCCTCGTATTCAGGTCTTCTTTTGCTCTTCAGGGCCGCTTCCTTGGCCAGTTGGTCCGCCCTTTCATTCCCCTCCAGCCCCACATGCGCCTTCACCCAATACAACCTTACATTCGTCCCTTTCTCACGCGCTTTCGTTATATTCTCTTTTACTGCGATCGCCAGGGGATGGAGGGTGTCAGGTTTTGCGACGGTCTCCAGGGCGGACCTCGAATCGCTGAATACGGCGCACGAATGCGCCGACCCGCTGGCCGCGTACCCTGTCGCTTTCGCTAAAGCCAGCAGCTCTGCCTGGTATACGGTGCAGAAGTTGCCCAACTTGAGTTTTTTGTTGGAAACCTCTGCGGCGTCCCGCAGAACGCAGAACGCCGCACCCACCTTGTCGTCGATGCGGCTGCCGTCGGTGTAAATCACCGAGTCGGCAGCCGAGGTGGCAAGTTGGACCTCTTCCGCACTTTCGCCCAGACAGGAGAATTCCACACCAAGCTGCACAGACGGGTGTGGGAGTCTCAAGTAGCTGACCGGAACCTCCAGCTCTCGGTCACCCAGTACTTGCCGGGTGTGGCCGCGCTTTACCTCAAATAAAGTGGCCGCTTCTTGGACCCGAAGGTCCAGAGGAAGCAGCCCGGCAAGTACTAGGGCCGAATGCAGCGACGCGGTTCGGTGAGTTCGCGCAATTTTCTGCGCGAAACCACGCTGAACCGCATCGAGCTGCCTTCGGACCAGCAGCTTCTTAGCCGCCGGCGCCCATGCACTCGCTGCATACAAAATGATCGGCTCCAACACCGCCAGATACATCGCTCTGATCACCTCCGAGTTCAACCCCCATGATACTTTCGCGGCCCTGCACAATTGACGATAGAGGCCTTGGGCCTTGCTGCTCACGTTCTTCACGTGCGTGTTGAACGTGAGCCTATCGTCAATTGTCAGGCCGAGTATCCGAACTTCACGAGTTCGACAAAGTGGCTCTCCGCCCATATTCAATATTGGGTTGTCGTACTTAAGTTTATTGGTGAGCACCATCACATTGGTTTTGTGTGGTGCAAACCTCAACTTATTTCGGACCCCCCAATCGTGAATATCGGCGAGCACCGCATTTGCCTTCCTCGTGATGTCCCCGGTCTCTTGCCCGGAGAAGATCAGCACGACGTCGTCTGCGAACGCCTGGCAGTGTGTTCCGCTCTTGACCACCATCTCCAGGAGTGGATTTAGGAGTAGGGTCCAGAATGTTGGGCCGCCCACGGACCCCTGCACGCACCCCTTGGTGGTATCCCTGGCACGATCTCCTTCTCCTTCAAGCAAGACCATATGTGCTGGATCAGGTCATACAGGGAGTCTTCGGTACACCTTTGCGGCATAAACCGTATTGGCGGTAACTGATATATGATGCAGTGTACCACCGTATCCTCCGGATCATTATCTTCTCAAGGACCTTGCCCACGACGGGCAAGAGTGCGATGGGCCGGTAGGATTTCGGGTACGTGTAGCCGTCCTTACCGGGCTTCCGCAACACCACAACCGCTGCCTCCTTCCATCTCGTGGGGAAGTGGGCAAGAGCGAGACACCGGTTGGAGAGCGCGAGAAATAGTTCGGCATCCACGGCGATGGCCGCCCGGCAGATGTCGGCAGTGAATCCGTCGAAGCCAGGTGCCTTTTTCGCGTTAAAGGTTGACACGGACCATCGGAGCTCCTCCATCGTGAAGGGGGGTTCACATGGATCACCATGTCCCCCCTCGTTGACTTCATCGGACTGGGCTCTTACAGTACAGTGGTCCGCATTGTCCTCCCCGGGGTCATCCCCCGGGAAGAAAACCTCCGCAAGCAACCTGGCCGATCCCGCTGCGTCCAGCACCTTCCCTCCCTGGACGAGGGGGACGTCTTCACGCCTAACCTCCGTGCGACGCATCACTCGATAGATGCCGTCCCACATGGTCTCGCGCTCCTGCCTCTCGCAGAACCGCTTCCAACTTGAGGTCTGAGCACGCCTCACCTCGAGGCGGTAAGCTTCCTTCGCGTCGACGTACTCGCGCAGGACCATCTCCTTACGGGCCGGCCGCGCGTTCGGGATCCGCCTCTTCTTCCTCAAGACGTCCGCCTTGAGGAGAGAGAGCTGTTCGGACCACCAGGGCAACTCTGTCCTCTTCCTCCCGGAGGCCTTCGGCAGGACCGAATCGCAGGCGTCCCCCACGGTTTCCAAGTACCTTCCGACGATGCTGTCTAACGCCCCCTTATCGGTGACCTCGGTCACCTCGGCTGGCGTCAGACAGCGGTCCGAGAGCAGCTGGGCGAAAGTTCCTTTGAACTCGTCCCAGTCTGCTCTGTAGGTACTGTACTTCCGTGTGGTTCGCCTGATGTCCGTACCGACGGACCTCACGAGATTCAACTCGAACAGGATCGCCCTGTGGTCCGACGAGGATAACCCGTCCGCGACTCGCCAGCCCTCCACTCGATCGAGCAGAGTGGTCGAGCAAGCAGTAACGTCGACGCAACTGGAATATCGCTTTCCGCCCCGATAGGTGTCGAACGTGGGCTCAGACCCCCGGTTCATCACGTGCAGCTCCAGTGTGTCGAGTGCGGCTGCAACATCAATTCCCTCTGGTCTCTGGACTGGCTGCCCCACCAGGTGTTGTGGGCGTTGACATCACCGCCCAGTATCACGTTGGCAGTCCCCAACCTTCCCACGACCGAGCCGATCCGGTCCAGGTATGGTCCGACGGGCTTATTTGGCTCCAGGTAGACGGACACCACCCCTATCTCCCAGGCCCCGGTTCTCAGTCTGGCAACGGTAATGTTTCCAGACGTGAGGTCGGGATACTGAGTGATATCGATGGTGTCGTCGAACAGCACAATGGCGGCTTTGACGACTTCCTCGTCGCCTCGGCTCACGCATTGTACTATCCTTGTCCCTGGGTAGTGCCGCATCTCGCCAATCGCGCCGATATACGGCTCCTGGACCATCGCGAACGCCCACCCTCTCTTCGGCGCTTCGCATATCAGCTCGGCTGTGGCAAGCTTGGACCTTTGCAGGTTTAACTGCACAGCGCGATACTGGCGTAGTCCAGTCCGGATATTGCGGTCGGCCCCCGGGACGCCGTTAGCAATATGCCACCGACGCCCGAGCTATGGCGTCCCACCGTCTCCGGACCGGGCATTCTTCGTCGAACGCCCCGTGGTCCCACCGGTCCGCCTTTGCTTTCCGGCAGTTCCGGCAGGCGGGAGGTTTCCCGGCTTGCCATTCCGGGCACTCGCCTCTTAGGTGCGGTCCACTGCAGTGGGTACACCGATCCTCACTCTCGGTGCACAACCGCTTACTGTGGCCGTATCCCAAGCAGCGAGTGCACTGCACCAGGGGGGATTGGTCCTGCACCCGGACCCGTTGGAGATCCACGTGGATCATGCCCGCGTCGATGAGGCGGCCCCAGAGTTTTGGAGACACCCGCAAGACCACGTGGGTGGTATGCGCGTTCCGCGCCCTCCTCCTGAAGCGCACCTCGGCCCGCCGGTCCCGCTCCGGGATGTCACCCAGCAGATGAGCGTTCTGGGTTTTTAACGCTTTAATGATGTCCTCATCTTTGTTATAGGACATCACATCCCGCAGCACGACCAGCGGGTCTCGGCTCTGCACCTCCTCCAGCTTCAGGCCCTTGCCCGCCTTTGCCAGACGCTCGCGCACCTTCGCCAGCTCGCTCTCTGTGCCACATCCTAGTATAACTCTCCCATCCCTTATTTTCCGAATTTTGTTGATCCGGAGGCCCTCCTCCTTCGCATTGAGGGCCTCACGGATCCTCCCTACCACCTGCTCCCCTGTCGCGGCCACCTCCGACGAGATCGCCACCGAGTGCACCACCTCGCTCCCCGGTGGGGGTCTTTTTGCCGGGGCGGCCGCTGCTGCCGCTGCCGCCGCATACGTGCCCCGCTGCCGGGCGTCCTCCTCCTCCCATGCCTTGAGCGACTCCTTGAGCCTCCCAATCTCTTGGCTACTGCTCTCAAGGAGCCGCCCATGGTCCTCCAACTTCTTGAGGAGGAGGTCTGCTGTCCCCCGATCCAGCGAGGGGGGGGCGGGGTCCTCCCGTCGACCCTCTGTCCCCCGCCCCTCCTCCGCCTTCTTCGGGGGTTCCAGGACAGGGGACTTAACCCGTCTCCTGTCCGCCACGGCCTCCTTCACCAGCTCATACAACCTATCAATTGCTGCGGTCACCCCTATTTTTATCTCTGACTTGAGGTTGCGCGAGCCCGCCAAGTGAAGCTTGGCTTTTGTCAGGCAGGCCCGCGCTTCCACTACGCGGTCGACGGGCGCCGATTTCCCCTCCTTTGAGGGGCCCGCGGCGCCCGCCCCCGCCGGTGACCGCTCTTGTACCGGTCTCGGTCCCTTTTCGTTTGGGGCACGTACCTTGGGCTTGGTTGCGGGGGCGGCTGCTCGGGGAGAGGTCTTCTTCCTTCCCTCGACCTTCTCCCACTCCCCTACACTCCTACGGACGCTGCCCTCTCTAGGGGCGTCCGCTATGGGCGACGCACTCCTCCGCATTGTGTCTCCTGCCTCACTAGGCAGGGTCACGTCGCCCGCGTCCGACTTCCTCGGGGGAGTGCGGATCATGTCGAGGGGGAGGGACGCAGGGGAACTCGTCACTTGTCTAAAATCTTAATCCTAATGCAATAGGGCAATAATCAATTTTAAAACTTATAAACTAAGGCAATAGGGCCGATGTCAATATTTAAAAACTTAATCTAATTGCAATAGCAACAGTATACTTAAATCTAGTGCAAAAGGGCTTAATCTAATATCGTGGGTCAAAAAACCCACGATCTTACAATTTTACTTATATACTAAACTCCTACTCTGACTCCGCGGCAATAGTGCAACAATACACCTTGCTATTTATTTTTGCCAGGGGAGTTGGTATCTGTCTACTTACTAAAACTTAACTAACTTAAAATTACTCTTTGGTTACTTACTATTTTATACCTAACTTCCCCAGCTGTCCCACTATTGCCCCGGCCCCCAGGTGTTATGGGCGTTGACCTCACCGCCCAGTACCACGTTGGCAGTCCCCAACCTTCTTACGACCGAGCCGATCCGGTTTAGGTATGGCTCCAGGTACACGAATACCACCCCTATCTCCCAAGCCCCGGTTCTCAGTCTGGCAACAGTAATGTTACCAGACGTGAGGTCGGGACAATAGATGATATCGATAGTATCGTCTAACAGTACAATGACAGCCTTGATGACCTCTCCGGCGCCTCGGCTCACACATTGTACTATTCTTATCCCTGGATAATGCCGCATCTCGCCAGTCGCGCCGATTTACGGTTCCTGAACCATCGCGAACGCCCCCTCCCTCTCTTCGGTGCTTCGCATATCAGCTTGGCTGTGGCAAGCTAGGACCTTTGCAAGTTTAACTGCACAGCGTGATACTGGCGTCGCCCAGTCCGGATATTGCAGTCGGCCCCCGGGGCGCCGTTACCAATATGCTACCGACGAGCTATGGCGTCCCACCTTCTCCCGACCAGGCTTTGGCGTCAAACGTCCCGTAGTCCCACCGGTTTGCCTTCGCCTTTCGGCAGTTCCGGCAAGTGGGAGGTTTCCCGGCTTGCCACTCCGGACACTCGCCCCTTAGGTGCGGTCCACCGCAGTGGGTGCACCGATCGTCACGCACGGTGCACAGCTGCTTGCTATGGCCGTAGCGCAAGCAGTGAGTGCACTGTACCAACGGGGACTGATCTTCTACCCGGACCCGCTGGAGGTCCACGTGCATCATTCTCGCAGTTGTGAAGCGGCTCCATAACTCTGGCGACACGCGCAAGACCACATGGGTCATCAACGCGTTCCGCGCCTTCCGCCTGATCCGAATCTCGGCTCGCAAGACACGCTCCGGGACGTCTCCCAGCAGGTGGCCGTTCTGGGATCTGAGGGCCTTAAGGATTTCAGCGTCCTTGTTGTAGGCCATCACGTCTCTGCACCTCCTCCAGCTTCAGGCCTTTGCCTGCTTTAGCCAGCCGTTCGCGCACCTTCGGCAACTCGCCGGCCCTTCCCGACTCATTATCTTTCTGTTGATCCGGAGGCTCTCCTCATTAGCACTGAGGGCCTCACGGATCGTCCCAAACATCTGCTCCCCTGTTGCGGCTACCTCTGACTAGACCGCCATCGAGTGTGTTACCTCACTCCCCGGTGGGGGCCTTTTTGCCGGGGCGGCCACTGCCGCCGCTACCGCAGCATATATGCCCCGCTGCCGGGAACCCTCGTCCTCTTACTCCTTGAGCGACTCCTTGAGCTTGGCGATCTCTTTGGCACTTCTCTCAAGGAGTCGCCCATAGTCCTCCAACCTGTTGAGGAGGTCGGCTTTCCCCTAGTTCAGCGGGGGTTCCTCGTGGCGACCCCAAGACCCTCGCCCCTCCTCCGCCTTTTTCAGGGGCTCCGGGACAGGAATCTTCGCACTCCTCCTGTCCGTCTCGACTTCCTTTCCCAGCTAGTAGAGCCTATCCACCGCTGCGGTCACCTCTGTCTTAACTTCTGCCTTCAGGTTGCGCGAGCCTGCTAGGTGGAGCTTCGACTTAGTTAGGCAGGCAGACTTATCGTTACGTGGGCAACGGATTCCCATGAATTCATCACCCATAAGCCACGAGAGCCAAGAGATAATACTCTCTCGTCTCTCTTCCGCGGATCTGTTCTCGGGCTTCGCCACCAATCGTGAAACGGCCGCCGAGGTTAGGAAAAACGCAATACCGACACTCCTCTTTCCTTGCAGCGTCTCCACCGCCGCAACACCTGTGCGGCATCGCTTATTCATGGAGGGTAGCGATTCCACCGTGGGTGACTAAGCCCCAATACTGACTCTACCGGCACGACAAAGCTGGAACCTGTTCGGGGGGAAATATCTAATCGACCTATAACAAAGCGTGTGTGTGCAAATCTAGCGTAAATGTACCCCCACGTGCACCGCCTCATCCCGAAGCACGTTTAATGTGGCAATAAATCCTTTTTGATGATAATTTCTAGTCATTAGAATTGGTGTCGTATTATTACTAGAAACCTTTGAGGTCGTTTAATAAAAATACTTTCATCTGCCGTCGTCGGCGTGCGCAGTCTTTCGCTAAACTGAGATAAATCAGTAGGTCTTGCTTTACTATACCTCAATTTTTCAATACAATACATAAGAACGTGATTAATAAAACTCGGGTAATTAAAAGGAACATTTATTTGGATATACACGTACATAAAAAATAATACATGAGCAAGAATCGAATTACGAGTGATATTTACATTACACATAGAACATGAATGGTGCGATCGTTACAAAGTGCTGGAGTATTTTTATTGTCATTTACAAGCAAATGTTACCCGTTTTTAAAGCAATACTGTGGAGCCTAAAGTTTATTTTACGGTTTACCTATAAAACGCTTTACAGGTAAACAGTATCGTAATACATTTCTATAAGAATTGCTTGAAACAAAATTTGTTATAAAGACATATATTTCTTGGTGTTAGAAATTATTTTTAATTTGATCAAGTATGAAATTAAACGTTGAGTTAGATGAGGCTAGGTGATAATTTCGCGTTTATATGACGTACAAAATAAACTCTTACTTAACTTATTTACGAAGCTGTTGTCATTGCTAGTATCTACACGACTTGTTGTACCTCCAGAAGCAATTCACATTTGCATTTGGCTTACGTATTTACTTACGTACAAATTATCTTATACGTAAGCGTAATAATACACGAACGAAACCTTAACCGTAATGAAAAAAATAATAATAAGAACTTGAAAATATGTATGTTTCCGAAATAAGTTAAAAATATCATTCTAATATAGTCACCATATGATTCATGAATTTTAAAGTAGAATGAAAATCGTTATTTATTACATATTTATGTGTTATAGGCAATACTCGGCAAAGGATATCATTACTCCTATTTTCTACTACACAACCAAAGTAATTGAATCAAACAATGAACAATAACACTCGAACACATCTCGAATACGAGATTAACACCAAACCTACATCATTCATATCACAGTCTGTTATCAAATTTGAAGTTGTTATCGACAATTTTATTTACATACGTGTAATGTGTTATCAGAGAGGTAAAGAGAAACTCACGAAAATCATGTTATTAGATAAACTATAAACTGCAAGTTATACCACAATGTACCACAAATAATCCAAAAGATGTATTACTATGTGGCGGTAAGCCTTGTACACTTGTGACGCTGCAGTGGCACCTGTTCTGGCATGTTCGGGGTGGGTCGGTCATATCGACTCCATCTTCCTTCGATCGACAGTCCGTCGAAACCCGACGCCAAGAAGCTGTGCCTGAGCTCATTCGAGTACGTGGACGATTTAGAAGTGTTTATAGACAATAAAAGCATTTGTTATTACATGTAGTTTGATTTCGACATCCCCACCTAATTGGTGACCTCGACGTGATCAAACGTATGTAAATCCCGATTAAAATAAAAAAAAATACGGTGGAAGACATTCAAGTTTTCTTTTTTTTTATTTCATTAAGAGGCGAGCAGGACGTTCACCTGATAGTAACTGATACGGCTGCCCATAACGTGGCGCTAGTTAGAATGGTATACACTGTATCACATAGCGCACGACGCCTTGAAACAAGATGTTGAGTCTCGTTACTCCAATAGTTACACTACCCACAGTGCCCTTTAAACTGGAACACAGTAATGTAATAAATTCCAAGAAAAGCTTACGTAGACATGACATTCGCCAACTTGTAGTTAACCAGCAATGGTGGCCTGGACCAGTGTTACTCAACCTTTTTTCAAGGGTGCCACAAACACTTATTAGATGGTGTGGCGAACGGGAAAATAATTTTAAATAAGTAGCTAATGACTTAAGTTCTCGAGACTGTTTTAGATTTTTTTAATTGTGAACAGATTCATCTGTAATATTTAATCTTTTCTAATAGGGGCGAAATTTAAAATAAAGTAACACTAGATGAGCATACTACAAAACCCGCAGGTTGAGTACAGCTGGCCTAGACTCTCATTGTGATTGGTCTGTACATAGAGAAAACTAAGATGATCAAGAATTATTGTATCTGCGACTTCAAATGCATTTTTTAATCTGTGCTGTTGGTACATTATGACATAACTGAGATCAGAAGACGCCTTCTTTGTTTGTTTCCAGTCATCACTTAACCAATGTTTACAGCTTCGTTGGAGCCGTGACATATTTTTTTTTGTAATTCAAATGACTAGAAAATTATCTACAAAGTTTGTATTAAATTAAAAAAAAAAACATCGAAAATTTAGAAACTTAAACGTATACTTTATGAACGCAGTTTTAACTGGTGTTACGAATTTATAAAAAATCTTACAGGATACATAATAAAAAAAATATCTCAACATATTCAATTGAGAATTTTTTTAAAGTAAAAATAACATATTAAGAAATTAATTAACCTTTAAATTATTTTTTATTATCGCGGTGGAATCTACTTCTAGGCGTAGACAGATTTATGTGTTTTCTATTAATTACAACCCTTCAGTGCATCCCCCTGCTAGTGAGGTTTATTACGTTTTTTCTTTATTACGTACATTGAGTTTTTATATATAAAGAAGCAATGAGTAAAGCGTTCCTGGTGGTGGACTCACGGGCAAGAAAATTAAGTGCTTATAAAGGAAGAGAAGTACCACATTGCACTCCATAAAATTTTATATTTGTTAGTCGACTATTTCACTAGTGACGGCAAACTTCATCTGCTGTACTACAAAAACGACTGAAATTAGAAATCACAAAAGTGCACTAAATCATTGTGAAGACATGCGGTCACCATATATAGAAACACGGTGACCGTAATAACATTTATTCTGAACGCATTGTTTTTATACCAAAGCGAATTTAATATTAACAATATATATATTTTTTTAATATAATAAGAAATGTTAGTGAAATAGTTTTGTTTAGTTATTGTATTAAAATTGATGGTGAACGAAGTTGTGCGTTAGATATGAAATCGGAAGTTTGCAAGAATTTTTGGACACACAGAATAAACCAGATTGTAAGCATTACAAAGACCCTTGATGAAAATAAGTTTAGGTATAATTCATTATCACTATACTTTATTTCTAGGGCTAAAGTGGATCACTCGTTAATTTGGGTACGATTTACCATTCGCGGCGTCGTTGTCACTTAACATCATGTGAAATTGAAGACGAGAGTTAACCCAATGCATATGAAGAAAGGAATGATTATTAAAATTAATTGGCAACGGGCAGAGCACAGGCTCGAAGGACTGATGCCGGTTGAGCAGCAATGTCCTCGAGTGGCAGCCGCTTATTGGTATACTTAGTGTTGGAAACTTCTCCCAAAAGGAGGACCGATGGTTGAAGGTTTGAGATCTTTGCGAAAGATCTTTGTCCAGGAGAGGGCGTTAATCGGACAATGATAATGATTTAAAAAAAACGAGATAGAGAAATTTCCTGACATAGACATACATATTTGACAACATCATTTCCTCTTTCATATAAAAGAGCCTATTCTTCTGTGTCATCACGCTGTCGATATATACTATATTATTTTTAATTGCAGTATATCGCTAAGGGTTATTATTAGACACATCAATGATAACTGATGTTTTTTAACCTAAACATAGCCTCAATTTCATGTTGTTTAAATTGGGTTAAAGACGGTGAAACGAGCTCGCCCAAAATAATACTATCATACTTCCACAGCTGCTTGCTTAGCTGGTGATTTTCAATATGAAGGTGATAATATGCAAAGTTGCTTCATAAAGAACCCTATCATCAATCAAAATTTCACCGTATATAGCGGCGGAATAGAACCGGAGTTTCCCGTGTTATAAAGTAAGCGGCTAACCGTTGTGCCAGAGGGGACCAGGATACACAGCACACATAAAACTTGATCAATAATAAATTAGCAAAAGTTCAAAGAAACGTATTTACATGTTCTTATCCGTACAAAACCGAATATAGAATAAATGCGATATGTAAACATTTACATAATACATCCTAAATAATTAGTTGCATTGATGCCGCATAGGTCTAGAAGGTGTTGGGTTCGATTCTCTCTGAGCTTGAACTGCCGGTGAAGATAAACGTCGTGAAGGAACCGACGAGTTCCAATATCGGCAGTTTTCGTGGACATATGACATCCACCAAAACACCATGACTCATTGTGAAATGTTTCGCATCCCAGCAGTGGGAAAATCTTGGGTAGAACAACTCTTACAAAATACAGTTCGTAACAATTTTACTTAATCAATACTATCCACACTCCGTCTCCTTGCAATGGGGGCGTCTCCGGCTGAATTTTTGGTTCAATTTGTTTTCAGGTACTCTAGAAAGAAATTTACAACAGTTTTATTATAAATGAATTAAAAAATAAGTAAATTGTAATTAAAAATATTTTATGTGCATTTTCCAAATTTTTCAATACAAAATTTGGATTATTTTTTGCAGTGTTAACTCTATGAGAGACTTATACATCTACTCTAATATGTATGTCACAGTCGGATAACAGCATTGTTATAAAGGCTCAGAAAATCTTTTAAGGAGTCAAACTCCACAACATGTGGTCCCAGAATCGAACTAGGAACCTTCGAGTTACTTGGCAAGCTTCTAGCTATTATGCTACAGAGGCAATTTAAGATATCGCACATTCAATGTAAGTTCAGACAATAATGTGATTTGTTGAAATAAACTTTTTCTTTGTTATCATGACAGGCTACATACCGTTTCGCCGGTTACAATACGACGAGGTCCGTTACGTCCGCGCGGGGCGGGCCCGAGCTCGGCCGGAAGTACGTGCACAGCTGGTCATAGAGGCGCACGCGCGCGTCGCGTGGATCCCAATCCGCGCTGCCCACCTCCTCACCCAGCTCACCCACGTCCCACGTGTCAGGTGTGGGCGAGCTACTCTCCTCGAACGGCTGCGTGGCCTCTAGCGACGTATCGTCTGCACCCAGCACCTAAACAAATCAATGTTCATTAATAATGCGCGATGTTATAAACACAATCATATATAACGCGCGCATATACACGTAGCTCGCTGGCCTAATGGTTAGAGCGTGCGGCTTTCATTCTGAAGGTCGCGGGTTCAAACCTCGGCATGTACCAATGACTTAATATTTAAGTTATGTACATTTGTGAACTTTAGTTACAACAGCAAGATACAAAAACGGTGAAGGAAAACATCGTGAGGAAACCCGCACACTGATATCATCTTTGTGTGTGTGTGTGGTGGTCCCAATAAAGTGGCAACAGGCTCGCCCCCTGTTACACTGGACCTAATCTGACCACATCTGGCGAAATGTGGGTGTTTATTCACCTCTGCCTACCCCTACTGGGAAAAAGGCGTGACTATATAAAAAAAAAATATATATATATACATAAACTTAATGCAGTAGAGATAAGAAGCTTGAGAAGTATAACTGGAGTGAAGCTGATGGACAAAGTGAGGAACAGTGTGATAATGAAGCGGTGCGGCGTTGTTGAAGATGTAGTGACAAAGACAGAATGGGATGCTTAAGATGGTTCGGTCATGTTGAAATAATGGATGAAAGAAGATTAACAAAAGAGGTATACAAGGTGAGAATGATTGGACAAATCGGTGCAGGTCGACCTAGGCAGACATATTCCGATCAAATCGAAAATGTCCTAAAGAAAGGCCGGGTTAAGAGTGCTCGCAACCGACGAGCATGCATGAAGACCTTCATGAAATTGGTGGAAGCGAGAGAGGTGTGCCAGGATCGTAGCAATTGGAGAGAGGTGATCTCTGCTTACTCCGTTCGGAACGAGGCCTGATATGTATATATACAAGCATGCAAAACATTTATAAACGTTACCGCGGCGAGCGCCTGTGCCAAGTCTATGGGCGGCGGAATGCGTGCGCGCCGGCGAGCCAGGGTGCGCGTACGCCGCGGGTTCATCGAGCACTCGCTGCTGGTGCTTGCAGGCGGACCGGTGAACAGCACACTTGCCAGCTTCTGAAACTGCGCCACCTGAACCAAACATGTCGCTAATAAATACAAACCTTACAAGTTTTTCAATATTCAGGATATGTAGTAGGCTTCATTAGTCGTGTCTGTTTATCCTCTACTCTTATATTGAATATCTGTTTTGTAATATTGTTGCCACAGCTTTGATGTGTGTATGAGGGTCAGAGTAATCTGTGCGAGCAGAATTCACCATGCACGGCGTTATTATTGGATGGCACCAAGTAAATTGGTATCAAGTGTTAGCTCATTATAGACAAAATAATACACTACTATAGTAATCAGTCTAGGGTTACCTGCTGCGGGTCGCAGTGGTCGAGAGCGGCGCTGAGCTCGTTGCGTAGGTAGTGCACGGCAAGAGGCTGCGCGGCGGGCAAAGCCGCCAATTCACGGTAGCACATCTCCCGTAGCGATGCGCGAATGGTGCGCCACAGGCTGTCACGCTCAGCGCGCTTCAGCGTCAGGGCCCACAAATCGTCCAGCCGCAGCCGCGGACAATTAACCGTGCCCGGGTTACCCCCGAAAAGATAATGAATCTGCAAACAAAACCAAATTCCAGGAATTAGTAAAGTAATAAGGAAAAATGTGGTGGAAGAAAAACATATTAAGAACAAAATAGAAGGAAATGGAATGGAGAATGAATGAGAAACAAAAGAAAAGGGAAATGAAGATAAGAACGGTAAGAAAAAAGAAAAAGAAGTTATAAAAAGCTATAGCATGGGTAAGGGAATTTTAATGTATCATAGGATAGAATTATTAAATGTCGCAAACGTGATGTGTTTACATTACACGCCTGCTCATACCAATAAACTAGTTAATATAAACATATTAAACTACCTTATTGGTATGAATAGGAGTATCTCTTACCACCACATGAGCTTTCCGTTCGTCTCTCCATATTCGTTGTATAAAGTCTCACCTTTCTGATGGGATCGTAGACCAACTGGTGCGCGAACCGAGGTCGTGGTTCTGCGGGGGACACGCTGTCGTTCCTGTATATGCACGTCCAGGTCTGACGCCTCATGGAGAACACCCACAGCGAGTTGTACACGCGCTTATCTTTTTCTTTACTCATACCCTGTTAACAAATATTTTATTACAGTTTTTAAACTCATTGTCATAGCAGATTTTATCACAAGAATTTTACTGTATTTCCTGAATCAAAGACAAAAAAATATATTCATGTATTAAACAAGGGAGAGGTTATGTTTCATGTGTTTAAATCTTACAAATAAAGAATTGTTTTCTTTTTTATAATAAAAATATCCCTGATAAATGGCGCTTCTGTGCCGTTGGTAACGATAAACAAAATTGACCATGAACAATAAGTAGCGAAGCATGGAAACTTGGCAAAGAAGTTTACATATAAAAACAAAATAAAAATGGTGTACTAATTATCATAGAAATATTAATCGTGGATGTACATATTTATTATATCAGCGGGTACGTACAGAGAGCACGAACATCTCGTCGGTGTCGGGGTCGAGCGTGGCGCGCTGTGTGAACCCAGCGGCGGGTGGCGGGCACGCGGCCGCGCCTGCGCATAGCGCGCCGCACTGCCCGTTACCCACATCCCACCACCACAGGTCCAGCAGCTGCTCTTTGTTACGTTGCCCAGCGAACATGTACAATTTGCGCTGCGTCTGCCGCCCACACAAAAGAAAATTTAATGTGTTCTTATTCAACAACAAGTAATTGTACATAACAGCTAAGGAGGACATCCACCAGCGAAGTGTACTTACCGGATGGAAGAGCATAGAATGTGAGACTCTAGGCTGCGGTGCGGGCAAGTCATGCCGGTCTGCCAACAGCAACTGCCACGTGTTACTGGCTATGTAATACGCGTAAAGACCTGAGTACTGCGGGCTCACCAATTCCTCTCTGTAAAAAAAGATACAACTTGTTAATTCATTCATTTATTTACAAATTTATCGTAAGTGACCCCCATAGTGGTCGAGTAGATGGATTTTAAAGTGGAGCCAGTAATAAGGTAAACGCAAGACGCCTATGACTAGATTAGCGACGATCTGAGCAAGATTGGCCGCAACAAGCTCGGCGAATGTAGAACTGAATTCCGATTCATTGGAAAAGGCCTGTCTGCCAGCAGAACAATGTCACCCAAAAATGTATTATATTTAGTAGTTGCATCTACTTTAAGCGACATCTATGGGCGAGTTGCAATATTTGAGAGATTAGCATTGTCAACTATTTTTTGCTTAGTAGTTTCCTAACAGGAGTAAAAACACTAATGTACTCACGTATTGGCGGGTAGTACGCGTCCGCCGAACACGTATATGGTCTGCGTGTCTGCATCGAGGCACATCTGGTGGTCGAACACGAGCCGTGGCCCGCCCGCCGCCGCAGTGTCGCCGCACACCAGTGACCACGCGCCTGCTCCCACCTCGTACATATAGAGGTCGCTCTGCGCAAAGGCATCCATACATTTAGTACATTTAAATCTCCGCGTCTAAAACTTTTGCCTTATATCACGGATATTGTGGAATTTCATTAGTGGCGTAGATCTTTTAGACGTTATAGCTACCACCCTCATTATACATCTACCGCCATAACGTCCAGCTGTTATTATATTATATTTTGGGTAAGCATGATAAGTCATACACGACCTCATAACTCCATGTGATATTAAAATTAACTGCTAAATTTATTGTAAAATAAAAATATTACTAAAACACATAAATTAACATCGGTATCTAGGTTCTAGGATTTTGAAGAGGTAAGCAGGTTTAGCGTGCCCATGTGGTAGTAATAATCACCGATCTCGTTTTAAACGATACTTTTATACACACCATAGATAATTTTTATGTAACAGCGCCAGCGTATTACGCCTTACAACATTGACTGTATATATGTCTGCCAGTGAACGTCTCCTTTAAATTTATTAAATTCCAAAGATTTCACGAAACACAGACACACAAAAACTTTATAATAAAAGTGCAGACAGTGATCAACTTATTATGAAGTCACTTTTTTTCATATTCTATAATATATATAGTGCAGACAAAATTTTTAAACTACATACAAATCAAAGTAAAAGCGTAAATCTTTACTTGCTTGAATATTTTTCAAATTATAGCTAATAACAAAATAAAATCAAACTATCCAAAAATTATGTGGTGTTGGCAGACAGAGGGGTGGAGAGGAGGTATGCAAAGGAAGGTGAAGCTTGAAGGAGGGAGCAGAGAGAAAATGAAAGAGAGTAGAAGAAAAGTAGGCCTAATAACCCTTTTCTTTGGGATTGCGATTGGAAAGACTTACATTCATGTTACAAGGCACTCGTTGGGCGTTATCCAAGTACCTGCCCAATGTGTACAAGCGTTCATTTAGGGGGTCGAATACCATCTTGTGGCAAGAACGGGGGGACGGGCCCGATACCAGTGCACTGTGACGGCACAACAGCGTCCAGCGTTCGGCTGTGGTGCTGTAGCTCCAGAGGTCGTCCAAGTCCTCAGTTCCATTCCAGCCTCCGAATAGATATAGTGTACCTAAGAAATACAATGTTGTTTAAAATTAATTATCTCTAATATAAACATACATATAAATGTTTTTTTTGTTCTTCATTATCAGCCGATAGACGTCCACAACTGGGCATAGGCTACCCCCAATGATTCCCACATCGATCTCGTAGGGATTTATATGGGGAGATTTCGGCCATTTCCCACCAAACTGGCCCAATGTAGGTTGATGGTAGCCAGAGCCTTGTTTATTGATTAACAGGGTGCACCACAAGAAGGTGGAGTTGGCTTAGATCCCGTGTGTTCTTGTGCGGATACTTCTACACCCCCTTACCGTTTTTGTCCTTAAAGTATTTTAAATAGTGCAATGATTAAATAGTAATAAATCATTGGCCATTGGCATTGGGTAGTTAAATTACCTGTGTTGGGGTCGACAACTAGCTGGTGACCTCCGCGTGGGCCAGGCCGTGCCGAGCATGTGCCCGCGCAGCCTGGCTCGCACGCGTCCACGCCTTCGCCGCTCACCTCCTCCTGGCCAAGAGTAAAACACCTGCTTAATTCTGCTTTCATCTTTAAAAATAAAAAATGACACCACCTTAGATACTGTAGCATAACATGTACAAAAAAAATAAAATTGTTATAATTGATTAATATAAAAATCATATTATTGCCCGATTAAAATAACTTGAACTAAAAGAACCGTGATGATAAGGACATCGATTGGAGATGTTCATGTTATGCAGTAAACATCAATGATCTAAAATGATGATGATATTAGGATAGGGGATACTAACGGGCAATTCAACTCTGGGCTCGCGATCAGCGCATGCGAGCTCGTGGGGCCTTGGCCTGGGCGTGGGGGGCAGCTCGTCGCCGCAGCACAACCGCACCTCTACCTGAGCCGAGCACGGAGATAGCTGTCGCCACTGCGGCTGATACGGCTGCCATGACAGGTACCAGTCCATTTCTCCTTCTGTATTAAATATTTTTTGCAGAAAAAATTAAGAGACCACTTAGTCTATTTTAAGCAAGTAATACATATATATAATAAAAAGCAATAATAGACCTAATAGAGAGGCTATCGAATATTCTCACTGCTAAAACATGCTAATTTCACTCAAATTTCTCAAAATAAAATCAAGACCTTTTAAACAACCTTCCAGCCATGTGAGAGTTAGTGGCTGTGCCAAATCCATGAATGATATTAGAACCTAGAACATGTTAGTATCTCTGGATGTTTTCTTTCACTGGAAGCACAAGTTCAGTGGGGATTGTACATTAAACTTCTAGATTGCCTTATGGGTATGACTGCATTTAAAAACTGGGTCACTAGATACAGTTACAATAAAAACCAAGAAGTCAAAATATGCTTGATTTATGTTATATTACATAAATATCCAATGTTCAATATTCATCATGATTACACCCAATAAAAGATAAATGAAATGATATATTGTAAATTCATAAGTAGATAGAGAGACAATATATAACAAAAGTGTTAATTTGTGAAAAATAAATTATTGTATAAAAATAACATTAACAATTCATTTACATTATATTTATACAATATAATTGTTAATATTTATAAATAGCATTAAAATTGATTCAAAAAGAACACACTTTATTTATTGTAAAAAAAAAACAAAGTTCCTGAATTTTCATTAAAGAGATTATGACAAGAAAAATAGTTCCTATAACGCCAATTACGCTTACCATTCATGGCTTCCTCCAATATCTGCTCAGCTAACTTGTAATCTCCATTTTCAACCAACGCGTTCCAAAGTTTAGATTGGGTCGGTCCTTCAAGCTGAACACCACTTTCTCTAGACAATGCTTCGAAGGCATCCTTGTAACGGCGGCGACGCAGGTGCTTAAGCAGTATACGCACTGCTTCTTCTTCTTTACGCTGTAAATTTACAATAAGTTACTATATTTTGTAACAAAGTATCATGAAAAAGTTAAATGAAAATATAATTCTAACATTGTTTTCAATAGTCCAAAAATGATATTAAGACAATTTACAAATACTGTTAAAGCCAGAATTATTTCTTAAATAAAACTGGTAAATAAATGAATACACAAAGCCGAAACTAACCAAATTTATTGTTTCCATAGCATTTCTGATCAGATCTTCTTGATTCTTTCCATGCAGCTCCACATACCATATTGTATAATTATAAGCAGGGCCCCAAGACATAAGAGGCACAATCTTAATATATTGCACAGGTAGGTACAATCCTTCCGCTGTTCTATTTCTCAATTTGAATGACTCTGGAGCACTGTCCTTTTTCAAGCCACTACATTTAATTGTAAATTAATTATCATATATATATATATTTACGAGAATCAAGGCGTGATATATATGTATGTATGTATATTTACATTAACAAATGAGAACGTAGATTTTTTTTATAAACAGTACAGTGAAGATATTGTATGATAAAGCTAATCATTTCAGTAAGAATTAAATGCACATGTTCATAAATAAAAAGTTAGTGACATTAATTTGTTAGATTAGTAGAAAACAATGAAATGCCAACAAAAATAAATAATTGTTTTTATTAATACTTAAATCAATATTTGTCATTAGCATTATACCTTTTACCCGTTTACTAAAGCCATTTAGGCTAAGAACAGTCATCATTAAGATTAGAAAGTTAACAAAAATAACTTTTATCATAGTAATGCTTAAGTAAATGTACATTGTATGTTTTATTATAATTATTTATATTAAAAATATGACCAAAAACAAGTTACAATACAACACAAAATAATCATGTGGTATTTTTTTTAATGAGTTGTAAACATACATAAGGAAGTGTAATAATGAAATTAAAAATATTACTTAACATATAACTTTTATACTTACGCGGATAGAAGTAATGACAAGTTATTTTCATCAGTCCCTCCAAATACATGGAACTTCTTGAGGTCACTAACATGAGGTTTGATGTATTTCCCAAATGTAATTGTTTCTACTATAGATAATGATTCAAGTTTAAACGTGATGTACTGTGGTTGTAAAATATTTTGGGCGTTTGAACCATCTGTGAACCATCTCGACAATTGATCCGAGGGATTGTTCACCAAAACATTCCTAAAAATTAAGATACAAGATACTAAAACATAAATCAGTCTTAGATGTGAATGGCAAGTAATATATTTAACACATTTATGAATCAACTTTTATATCTATAAATAAATAAACTTTACACCCGGTTAAAAAAATAAAAATATAAACGTAAATAACGACGTACTCTGGTACATAGTTGGCAGAATAACTGGAGTATTTATGCACATTGTAATTTAATTTCACGGTTTCATATTTTTCATCCATATTTATTATATTAACATAAAATTGTTTTTATATCATATATTCAATTCACTTCAGACTATATGCGACACAGTCGGCCTGTTGACACTGACACTGACAGATTACCACAGAACCGCACGCGTTTAGTACCGAAGTACAACTGATGAAAACTTGGAACTTGAAAGGGATTTTACCTGTTGCGAAACAAAAGATAGTTATTGTTTTTAGCACTAAGCACATATTTTACCTAATTTATGTACAATAGTATTGTGTTTGCTATAATTTAGAAATCAGAACGCTCATTGACAGTTTGTATATTATTGTTTCACTTGTTAAATTTGAGTAAAAGTAAAGTTATATTAAGATAATCTCAATGAACAATGTTGCTGGTTTTATTTTCATAATACGCATCAGTAATAATAATAACATATTCAAAATTTTAGGTAAACAATATTACTTCCAGCTATGTAGCTCTCTGAGCTTTATAATTTTTCTAGATTATAAATACTACATTGTTACAATGTTTATATAATTTTAATGACTAAATAAAAAACACTAAGCAATACAAACAAAAGTTTCTTGATTATTATATTGTTTTTATTTAACATATTGTATTTATTTTCATGAGAGTAACCAAATATTATTTGTAAAGAAAATAGTAACATTATGAATTGTCCCCCCACCTTACCAGATCTATGTGATATGGTTATGTGACCTTGATACTTTAATTCATAACTTGATACGGGGTCACTAAAAATTATTTAAAACTTAACAAAGTTGATATTGAATTATACTTCATCAACATTGTATTGTCCAAGCTATTTACAAATATGAACAGTAATACTTTTATATGGTTTTATTTTTTATTTACAGCAAATATATGTAGAATTAATACTATTATAATAGATGAGTGTTCAAATATCAATGATATACAATTAAATGATCTCAAAAGCATAAGTAAATCGATTATACCTGAACTCAATGGCAAAGGAAAAGGTGAAGCTGGTAAAATAGGTATTATTGGAGGTTCTGTAGAATATACAGGAGCACCATACTTTGCGGCATTGGCTGCATTAAAGGTACGTTAATATTAAAAATTAAATTGTTATGAAAAATCTATTGCCTTTTTTTAATTACAGATGATTGTATTTTTCTAGATAATCATTATTACATTCGTTTATACTGTGAAGTTACAATTATATACAATACACTATACAAATACAAAAACTACATCTTGTTCATACAAAGTCTACGTTTTTATCACAAAGTTAACAAAGAAAACAAACATGTTATTATACTTTAATGTGTTATTTTAGGTTGGAGCCGATTTGGTATACGTTATTACTACGGAAAATGCAGCGCCAGTTATTAAATCGTATAGTCCAGATCTCATTGTTTATCCTGTCCTTAATTCATACTCAGCTTCGAAATTAAATTTTATATTGTCAAAAATGGATGTCATCGTCCTTGGTCCAGGATTAGGCAGAGAAGATGATATTATAAGATTAACACATGAAATTATGCAAACCTGTAAAATGTTAAAAAAACCCTTGATTATAGACGCCGATGGCTTATATGCAATATGTCAAAATGTCTCTTTACTTAAAGATTATCCCAGTCCGGGAGTGATATTAACTCCAAATCACAAAGAATCAATACGATTAATGCAAGCGATACCGACGAAAACATCAGCTTGGCATGAATATTGGGGAAGCAATGTATCAGTTTTAGTAAAAGGTGAACAAGATAGATTTCTCTCTACTATTTCTTCTTTGAAATGGTATTCTTCAGAAGGTGGATCCGGACGAAGGGCAGGAGGTCAAGGAGATATATTATCTGGAAGTTTGGGAACATTTTTCAATTGGGCATTAAGAGCCAATATATGTGAAAATGAACAATCAGTTCAACTCGCACAGAGCGTTGCTGCTTATGCAGCGGCAAAACTGACTCGAGCATGTAACTCACGAGCTTACGCAGTATACGGTCGTAGTATGTTAGCTTCTGATATGTTAAAAGAAATTCATAAAGCATTTGATGACGAGTTTAATTAAAAATTCTCATGTACTTTTTAAAAATAATTCACCTGTGATTAAAATCCACATTTATTTATTAAGAAAAACTTTATATACACTAAGCTATATGTTAAATAAATTAAAAAAGCATTTTGTATAGTTTTTTTGAAAAAAATCTAATCAGCAAAAGTAACACAAATGGGATTAAAAAAGGTGTAAATATTTCCATAATAAAGTTTATTACATGCCATGACCAAATGTCCAACAATTGGTGTAGATCTAAATCAGTGATTCCCAAAGTGGTCAATATCGACCCCTAGGGGTCTATGACAACCTGCAAGGGGTCTACGTCAGTGAAAAATAATTTGGGGTCCATGAAATGAAAATGGGGGTCTACGATAGTGGATCTCAACACTTACACTGATAGTACCTATTTGCTTATATAATACTATCTTATAATATCAAAACATATACATTATTTATAAAAGTATCTATGAAGTAAAAAAATTATTATATATGTATATAAAATTGTGTAAGTTGTAGGATGTTGGTATTCGCTTTGTGGTCGCAATACACTTTGAACTGGTAAAAACCTGAGAGTAGCAGTCTCAGAGCTTCGCTACCTTGCACTGACTTGTTCAATTCGTCACTCTATAAATACGAATGTGGGACAAATACGTTTATTCGTTTCCTGAATCTTGAAAAGGAAAGTGCTAAGAAAATATTTAAAAAAATATAAACAGATAGTATATCACACAAATTATTTTGTTTGAGAGTGCTGGAGAAAAGTAAGTACATTATTTTTTATTAAATCTTAGTTTTGTACTCGTAGTTAGCAAAGATAGATAAATTACGCCAATCATGACTTTAGTTATTAGTAGTTTAATATTCAATCATGCAAAATTACACGAGTACTCCTCAATAGTTTCTTTTTGAAAGTTTTAGCAATCAGGTAAGTAGGGGGTCTACCCAATACGGAAAAATATGGCAAGGGGCCTACGACACAAAAAAGTTTGGCGAACTCTGATCTAAATCATTAGATAACATGAATTCGAAATTATCATGAACGTTTTTACTAAAAACGGAAGTATTTATCACGGGAATCTTTATTTAAAAAGTATTAATACCTTGGGTTCGAGACTTAAAACAAATGTTATGTTTCATTTTATTACTAGTAATCGAGACGACAATCTTTTGCTTCAAAAATGGCAATAACTTTTAGTTATATTTTGTCGTCAAGTACTGGATTGATAGAACCGTTCATTCTCAAACTATTTTCGTTGTCAATATTTTAGTACAACTTTAACAGGTTTTTATCTAGTCAATTAAATACCAGAGACCTGATTTCCAGTATCGTAAAATTACAGATATCCAGATGTATGTACCACAAAAGTTGCGTTAGAAGCGTGTGAATAGAAATAAAATAAAACATTTCTTTTGATTTTGTTATCGGTAGATGATTGTGCTCTCATTTATCGATTATTATTGGCTAAAACGTAATGGGAAATATAAATATAATCAATGTGATATATTATCTGTTGTTACTACAATGACAAAATCAGAAACCGTTCATAAACCTATTTTTTCAACCTTTTAAAACTTTTAACTCAAAATTTTCCATTATTATTTAAATGATATTGTAGAGAAACAATATAAAATAAGAAAACCTTCACGTGTTATTCTATAAAATAGTGATAATTTTTTCATTTATTATGTATTTATTCCTTTTGTAATATCTGACATTTTTCTGCGTTAAACTTATGTTATTGTTACGAACGCAATGTGGCTATTTTTCCTTTATCAAAATATTGTTGCTGGAAATTTTAATTATTGCTGTGTTAAATGTAGAAAGAATCACGAATTTTAATCCTTGTTATCATGGAGGATGAAATCGATGATTGTATTAGAAAAAAAATTCAATGGTCCCAGTTACCTACTACAGTAAAAAAGGTAAATATGTAATGTATTGTTTTATTAAGTTGTATTGATGTACCATTGAAATTATTTTAAAGCTCTTCATATTATTCAGGTATGTTTTGTAAGTAACGTGTACATAATTAAATATACTTAGCGATTAAACGTATCATCTGCAGTAAATATTGTTTTAGTTGTTGGGCGATTCTCCTAAAGAATATGAGAGATACATATTTGAATTCAGTATTAAAAATCAACTACGCTACAAGGGGAGTCTTGGTGAGTAATAAAATGTCTCGAAGAGTTATGGTTTCACATTGAGAAAGAACTTAAATAAAAAAACCTTGTAATTATAAAATCTAGAATCACAGAATTTATGAAATGAAAATGTTTTTCCTTTAATTGTCTTAAATTTCTCTTAGAGTGCATGGAAGAAAACAACTTTATAGTGTTATGTTTATCTTCTATTGTATTCTGTAAGTCACCTCTTCTGTTCTAACAAGTTTTAAAGCACAAAGTATAAACCATTATTACCATATTTTAATAAAATAGGGCCACATTATTAAGTAACATTTAAACATTACAGTACGTATAATCCGAAAGGATGAGAGGAAATATTATGAAGTCCTTGTGCATAACAGTATACAGAGGCTCATGCTGTACCCATATCACCTAGCAGATATGATAGTGAAAGGTAGTATAACAATGTTTTTGTATCTTCTGGTATTTATTATTTATTTACTTTGTATTCAAGTGGGTACCAACATAAAATGAAAAAATATCTATGGTTTTAGGTAGCTCATACTTCATGTAACAGTAAATGCCATTTCCTATTGTCACATTTCTTTTTAATGTAACATATTGACAAGACTAGTACTATGTTCACCAGATGGTTAGATACAGTCTGCTTATGACATTCTTTTTGCATAGATTGTTTATAAATTACATGATGAATGTTTCTTTAGGTCATAGCATGATCACATTACTCTAGTACTTTCACTATCTATGAAATGTAACATTTGTACATAACTCGCTGGTAGAAATTTAGGTGTTAGAGTTGTATCTAAACAGATGGTCTTCAACAATTGATCTACCAATTAAACCATCTAAACGAAAAGTTAATTTTAAAATGAACAGATATGTTATCAACTCTATGATTACTTATGACATAGTTAATGTACTATGATATATATAGGTTCATGGGTTTATAAAGACAATTTTTAATTTTGATATTTGCTGTTTTTTTTTAAATGTGGATAGTAAGAATGTTGGTGTAAGACAATTTTTTTAATAATGAGGAATATGTTCTAACTATATAGCATAATTGTATAGGGAACATAGCTGGAAACTGCTGGCCTTAAATAATGAAAGATAGTTTTGTGCAATTATTTAGGAGAAAGCCATGTCTGGTTGTAAACATCAATTGATTGAGATGATGTTGGCCATGATTTAGGGCAATGCAAAATAAACATGCAATTGTAGAAAAAAATATATATTTAAAAAATTTACTATATTTATTAATACCGAGACGTTATGTAAGATAAATTAAAATACATAATTCATAATAATTTAGAAATACTTTTTAAGCAAACAAAATTTCCTATTAAATTACATTTCTAATATTACTCTTTATCATCAATTATTTATTATTAGAGACTGTGCAATGCGCTCATCTTTTAGTACTACTTAGAAATATAAATATATAGTTCACTATTTATAAAGAACATTTTTTCAAATTATCAATTATGTATATGATACATAATTTTCTAAACAACAATATGCTTCTTTCGCTAAAAATTCCTTTTATGATAGATGTAAATTTAAATCTACACTATAGTTAAAAATATACTATATAATTGCTTTCATATTAAGTCTAGTCTTTTGGCTAAGATCAAATAGTGACTACGTAATTGTGTGATTAAATTTGAAAACCTTTTTTTTTAATACTAAAATGAACACACTTCTTAAAGTGCCTCTCAAGCTAGTGAAGGTTGGAGATCAGCGTGGTACAGTCCTTTCTCTCTTTAGTTCGGCGGAACAATTCGAACTTCGAATTCGAAAGGTGAACTATGAATACACAATGCTTTCAAAGGAGTACAAAGTTGTGATTTAAGTGTTAATAATTATAGAAATGTTAAAGAAAATTATGGCGATATTTACAGTGTTAAAAATTTCCCTTTGTGCATACTTCTAAGCTTTACTTACTTTACTTAAAGAATTAAAAACAATAACCTATTTTTCGAATACCTGAGGGACCAAAAATTTTGAACAATAGAACAAAGATTAGTTACAGGTAGAAAAAATAAATGTTTTGCGATTGAATACAAGAAACTCTATTACTACCTGAAACAGTTAAGGTTATTTCATAGAAATTGGTGCTTTGTTAAAATGTTGCATTGTTTTTTTTAAACCCATTTATCTATTCCCGAAGTTTTTTTTTTGTGGTGTTTTAGGTTGAGGGTCCGAATTTCAATCTGAGTCGAATGAAATTGTTTAATGAGTCTTGAAGACAAACAAATGTTAATTTCGATGGAGTTTTTTTTTCTGTTTGTAAAACATTTTTGTTACACGCGTCCGAATTTATAAAATTCCCTGTTACTTTCGAAGGTATCTGTAGTTCCAGACAGTTTAAGTCAGCTATACTCAAGATTCACCTTCACTGGTGGTTGGTCTCTGTTGCCGGAGACCGTCTAGGTCGGTATCACCGCACCCTTTGAACAAGTTCACGACTTGTCGTGGCGGTGACACCCACGGTGAAGAAAAGAGGCCCCGAGTCATAGGGCTGACCCAAAGTGGCCGTTCCAGGCGGGCTCAGTGAGCTCACCTCCGATGTGTGTTGGTGACTTGCAGGACAGGAGTCCACTGTCTTTCGCAGTCGTGGTGGAATCGCGGATCGAGAGGAGCATCGGTATTGCGTTCTGCCGCTCTCCCTAATCTCCGCTGCCGTATAAAGGCAGAACTCTAGAACAGATAAGCTGCAGGGAGTCGAAAGAGTATTTTCTGTTGGCTCCCATGACCGCTGGTAGGCGGATTCGTGGGATTCGTTGCCCGGGTAACGATAAGAAGCCGGGAGAAAGGCGCGCTATGTGTTCCGGCGCGTGTTTACAGAGTTGGAAAGCGCGGGTCCCCCCTTTATTTTCCACCTTTGTAATGGCCTTCCGAGATGGAATTGCATGGTGCAATCGGCGTTGGCGGGGTCGCGGCAGGATGCGAAAGCGTTCCCGTGGCCCGGCCGTAAAGCGACGACGGTGGAACATCGTGGGAGTTTTAGTTGGTCGAAGTCCGACATTATCTGTCTTTGCCCCCGCGAGAGTACTTATGCGAAAGCATTTTCCCCACGTATTCCTGCCACTAAACAGTAGTGTCTAAACATTACTGTGTTCGGATTAGAAGGGTGCTGTAGCTAATGTAATTACTGTGGTAACGAGACTCAACATCTTCCTATCAGGTGATGAGCGCAAAGTGGTGCAGTATGTATATATCATTTGAATTAACGCCATCGTGTTATGGGCAGGCGTATCACTTATCATTAAGTGAACGCCCCGCACGTCTCGTTGTTTATTTTTCAACACCAACCACATCTGCTGCTACTTTATTAAAAACCATATTGAGTATCGAGCGTATTAGAATATTTGAGCCCATCGGAATAGTTAAATATATATATATTGTTTTTAGTATATATAATTTGTCGTGGCCCGCTTGTAAAGATTGAGTATCACTGGTGTAGATAGACATCACCGCAGCACAAATATTCGGGTTTAAAGGGCGATAGTGAAAGTACTGTTATAGCTAATATTAACATCTTACATTTTTAATTGAACCCAACGTTTTGCTATGTGAATATCTTTACTAGCATTCCATATTGTGCACAAGCCGGCAGTATCTTACCATTAGGTGAATGTGAGCTGGAACTTTTATAGCTTTTGTATATAAAAAGCCTTACGCCTTAAAAAGATATTATACATTATTTATATCACAAAACATAATTACATAAGTTTATAAACTCAAAACAACTTATAATATATAAAGATATAATTTATTATTCCCTGCTTACTGTTACGGTCAGATAATTTTTAAATGCTTCAGTGAACTTAATTACTAACCTCTCATCGCCAGGATTAAGGATAACTCCTTTTATATATTACGTGGAAGTGGTCGCCCTGTTGATAGAAATGGAGAAAAGCTATGATACAATGCCCAATTTTACCGCCGCTGATTGTAAGTATTAAAATTATAAAGGCATACTAATTATATAATTGTTAACACAGATAGATCTTTGAGTATCATTAATAACCTTTGTTTATCCACTGCTGGATATAGGCTTTTCCCAATATCTTCCACCAAATGCAATCCTCGGCTTCTCTTTGAGTGTATACAATGGGTTAAAGCTTTGTTATTTCACATTATGTTGAGTGACAACGATACAGGTGATAGCAAACTGTTCTCTTGGAATATTCTGAGCATATTTTCGTATCTCTATGGAGGCAGAGATGAGCTGGACGTTCACTAGGAGATAAATGAAACATCCGTGCATAACAACGTGGCGCTAATTAGAATGACAAATATTATATCACACTGTGCCCGTCGTTGTGAGATAAATTAAGACTCGTTACACCAGTCAGCACGAACCAGAACACAGTAATGTTTGTATTATTGTCTTGCAGTAAAAATGTCTGCAGCGGTGTACCTACCTGCAGTAGCATTGCTATTATGACAGTTAATATAGCTTCACCTTTGCAGGCCTTCGGCTTTTAGGAATCGGGCGGAATGAATACCTAGAATTGGTTGCTAAAGCCCGTTCTTTGGGGAGGCGGGGACGTTCTAAGGCTATCCGGGGCCTCCTGCCGCGAGTGCCTCTCAACATTCCAATGTTGCCCTGGTGGCGCATCGAGTTAGGCTACGTTCTCGAAGAAGACGTCAAGGTGGTATTTATATTAAGTGCTGAGAATTGATGAGTTACTTTTTTATTACTTTTTTGTGCGGATGGCTAACCACTTTGGCTAGACTCGCGATAAGAAATGGCAAGACCTTCTTTGCCGCTATAGCTGTGCTTATGGCAAACAAGGAGACCATTCAGCTTTTATCCTCGGGCTTATTTATCAAGCGATATAAAGGCTCCATACAATCAAGATGTGTTCACTTGACTATGAGACATAATATGGTAAATCTCGTTACCCTGATAATTATACTAACTCTAGCGCTGTCCATACAGATACACAGTAATGTTTGTTCGTTACTGTTTGGCGACAGGACTAAGAGCTGTGCTGATACTTATCTATAATAAAATGCTTTCTTATTCCTGTGATTAACATCAACGCGTGATTTGGTACTAACAATATTTATATAATTAACATAGCAATCAAGTAGCGGTCGCGTATACGTAAATTTGGTGAAGGTCTTGAGAAACTGCTCCATGTGGACAATTCCTACCTACGGGTGTGAAATATTTTTGGTGGTCGTCTATTTTCAGCACATTGACATCTGTCGGCTGATAATAATGATGAACTAACATGGAATATGGTTTTCTTTTAATAACTTGCATGTACCTGCTCGTGTGGTTTCAGCCTTTAAGTGAGAGCGAGAAGGCGTTAATCGACTTACTAATCGATCGAGGGTCGCAAACGGCGGGTACTCTGGATTATAATGACGTCAAAACACTTTACAGGTAAGGTTTTGTTAGAGTACATAATCATTAAGCAATGTCATTGTCACGATCCGAGGGTGACGGAAATTGGAGTTTGTCATATAGGAAAAGTAAATAGAAAAAAATTTATGGGGTACTATGGACAAGGGAAGAAAATGATTAAACGCATAACGCAATTTGTTTGTTTTTTTAACTGTAGCATACTTGTTCTTTTTTTTTTTGTAAGATTTATTGCTTTCTTCTTATTTAGATTTAATAAAAGATCTTTGTACTAAACAAATAGAAAAATATTTCTAACTTCATTAAATTGACGTTTAATCTATTCGACGATAAGTCACATCATCGTTGATAAGACTAACACCATTAGCGTCACGGGGAAAATAACTTGGTATCGTTGACCGGTTTTGTTAGAATTAGAAGATCTCATGATTGGTTTTCTGGAATCTGCGATGCCCGCAGATGACGAAGAACAAAAATTGTTTTCTTTTAGCTTGGATCTCTCTCACCGATAGTACCGTTCGCAAGTTCTTTCTGAATTATTGTTAAGTGTGTTTTGAACGCGTTAGTCTTCCGATTTCAGTCTGTACGTTTCGAGCGGAGAAATCTTATTTTATTTAAAGATATAGATTAATGCATGACCGTTATACCATCTCTTGTTGAGTGGTTATGTGATATATTATGATAATAACTATTGGCCTTGTAAAAGCCCGTTTAATTTTAACTTCAACATGATCCAGTCGTGTTTGCATAAGAACACTGACGTAGGGACGTTTAACTTTTTTATCCTTCGCATTAAGATTATGATGCTATACCTATACATATTTTTTTTCGTTGCACTTAGACGGGGTCTGGTATATCTGGATGTGCCCATAACGTCTGCCGACAAGGTGTCCGTGCCGCCTCTGCGCGGATTCGTCATGAATCGCATCGCTGGCGACTACTTCGAAACTTTGCTCTACAAGGTGTTCGTATCGGTAGACGAGCACACCAGCGTTGCAGAATTGGCTGCGTTACTTCAGGTTAATCGTATATATATTTTTATTTCTACGCAAAAACTATGTCTTCTGTATATCTATTTCGTCCGTATGAGAGTCATGTCTCTCAAATATCTAAATTATTTAATGGTATTTATATTAGTAATCATGTATGGATGGAGTGGTTGATAACGTTAAACAATTGTTCTTAGGTGGATTGTGAGCTGGTAAAACAGGCGGTATCATTGTACTGCAGGCTGGGCTTCGCCAACAACTTGCACCCGCCGCCGGTCGCGCCGCAGCATCTCTCCTGGAAGAATGCAGTGACCACCCATAAACATCAACCGTAATTTAATTTAATCATATTTAGACAAAAAAATATCCCGCTTGTCTCGTAGCTTAATTGAATAAAAAAAAACATATAGTGGAAGGTATTTCTTGTTGAAGACCTCTATGTAGATATTACCGTAGTGTCTTTTTCTGCCGCCAACCAATAATGTGTAAACAAAAGACCGCCAACAAAATAAGGATGCAATATATAATATCCCATCACTACATCGTGATGGGCAGGTACATAACTTACCATCAGGTAAAAGTTTCAGTCATCTTTTCGGTCTGTATACAAAAAACGTTTCATGCCAAAATGATATATATTTTATGTTTAAAAACTTTTAGATACAGACAAATAGCACCTCTTACTTTTGATCCTGCTGTGGAGGATGATGGTTTGCAAATGGAGCCAGTGTTGATTAAAGATAAACCTTCAACATCGAAACAGGTATTGTTCTATAACTACTTTAATTACCCTACGTTGTATAATTGTTCATAATTTCTATCGGTCTCTCTGTCTGTACTGGATAATCTTCGAAACTGTTGAATGGATGTGGTCAAAATTGACTTAATAAAGAATAACATATGGTATTATTATTTCTGTAAAAGATTAATTCCTCAAATTGAGTAGAAATTCTTTTTTAAGTACAATTATTTTTGTGAAGTGAAAAACAAGTGAAAGTCTAAACTTAATAAACATAAAAATATATCACTAAACTGTTTAACGTACTCGCATGTAGTACTTTTGAGGTTAGTCCAAAATTTTCACCCTCAACAATTATAGCACAAACTATTATAAATAGAATATAAAAGCTTTTTAACAATGACCTGATTCATTGTACTTCTGTGTATTTTCATAGATTATTTAACTTTCTAGATTTAAAGAGCACTAATGACATTATGTATGGCTTTTAATTAAATTAAACTGATATTTCTAAATTCATTATCATCATCAGCGTATAGACGTCCACTAATGGAAATAGGCCTCACCCAAAGATCCTCCACGTTTGTAGGGGCTCATATGAGGGAACTTGGGCCACTACCCACCACGCTGGCCCAATGCGGGTTGGTGGATAGTCAGAGCCTCGTCTGTTATTCAGCAAGGTGCACCGCGTATAGGTGAGATTGACTTGGGCTCTGTGAGGTGCTGGGCGGAACCGTTTTCACCATTTTCTACATTCCAATTTTTGAATTTGTGATATTCTTTGGTTTGAAAACACGAATAATAATAATGTAAAACATGCACAGGTATTATGTTTATAGGTCAATTAGTTTAAAATTATACAAGTTCTACTTTATTCCAGAGCTCCCAAGAATTAATGGATGCATCTACGAACAGCGGACAAAGAGTTGCGGTGCTATTCGATTCAACCTTAGCCGCTTACCTTATGATGGGAAACTTATCTCCGGTTAGTATACTATTAAGTTACTTAAAAGTTTTAAAAATAAATATACTGATTGACATTTATGATTTGTGTAAATAATTGTTTTAATTATAAATTATATATCTTATACATATATTTTTTTTATTCGATGAAACTGCCAGATGCAGAGAACGTTAATTAGTTGGTAAATGTCTACTCATAACAATGTGGCGATTATGTGGTAGTTAGAATGGTATGCACTGCACCACATGTTTGTCTTCTTGAGACATAAGATATTGGTGTAGTTTGACGGCAGAAATAACCCGGAGACCGTCTAGGCCTACCTATATAGGTACTACCTTGGAACCTATTCCAAGGCAGTATCTATTTCTGCCGCCGAACAGCAGTGTGCAAACATTACTGTGTTTGTGTATGAAGGTTGTTGTAGCTAGTGCAATTACTGTGGTAACGAGACTTAACGTCTTACATCTCAAAGCGACGTGCACAATGTGGTGCAGTGTATATCATCCTAACTAGCGCTACCTTATCATGGGCAGGCATATCGCTTACCATCAGGTAAACGTCTCACTAGTCTTTTAGCTTCATAGAATAAAAAAACAGAAAATTGCAACGTATGTAAATATTTCATGTTACTATGTAATAGTAGTATGTGTAGTTCATATTGCATGTTTTTCAGGATCTCAAAAGTCATGCAGTGACGCTGTTTGAAGTCGGCAAACTGTGCGACGAAAGTTTAGATAGTCTACTAATGGAACTAGATAAGGTACAATATATTAATACGCGTGTTATCATATACAAACAGGTGTATAAAAAACAGCAAGTTTATGTGCATTTTAAGTGCATCCTCATTAAGTAAAATTGCTTAAAGAGTATGAAAGTGGAACTGATCATATTTGTGTTGAACGTATTTATGTAAGTCTATGTAGCAACGAAAGTTGGAGATATTTAGTATTATTAGATATTTATTTTTGGACCACGATTCGTCTAGTATAAAAAGCGATGAAGATAGTCTAAAAGAAGCCTGTTTGCTCTTATATAGTCCCACGTCGTAACTAATGAAGACACTGATGCCAGCAGATTATTACATTCTTTCGATACACAAGAATTCGTTGTCAATAATCAACAGGTATATATGTCAATATTTTAGGTGGCAGCTGACCCGGAAATCGAGGGTGAAGCCAGGCGGTATCTCGCCGCAGCCGCTTGTCTACGGATAGCGTTAAGAAGCCTAAGGCCGAGTCTTCGCCCCCTTGACTTACTCCGTTGCGAAGCTCTCCATGCACTCGGCGCTGCAGCACGTGCTCGTCTTCTTGCCACTAAGTACAGGTAAGCTGCAGATTCATTGCAGGGACCAATTATTTCAATATTAATGGCAACAAACTGATTTATCAATTACTTATTGATAACATTTATTAAGTCTACCTGGTGAAATGTTGGGAGGCTCCCCACAAGGTCAGCGACGGTGTCGCGGGAAGCCGTTGTATGCGGTCAACGCGGCATCGATGAATGTGGAGATCTTTGAGGGCTGATGGCGATGATGATAACGTTTACTAATGTGCCAATCACCTGTCTTCTCATTGTAGATAAAAAAGAATCATCTACCAATAAATTTATAAAGTTAAGTGCCATATTTCAATACGATAGACTGGCGATATCAACGGCGCCACTGTCGCGCGAGGCCCGTGCTGGTGCAGCGGCCGGAGCCTTGCCACACGTCGGGCCTGCGCCACCGGAAGCAACAACGCCGTGGATGCGGCTGTATTTGTACCATATTGCTGGCTACGGTCCGCCCACACTACTTCTCACAAAAGGTATAATTTTTCGTCACTTTTCATGTTATGTAAGTAACAAGTAAAGTAGTTTTAGGTGTGACAGGACTATAAGTAGTTTTTAGTGCGCAATGTGTAGCAAGTTTATTTAGAAGCTGATTAGACGCGTTAGCTTCCAATCGCAGTCTATAATTTAAGATGACCTTTTTTTTTTATTAATAATCTTGTCGTCACTACTAGGACTCGTGACCGTCTCTCTTTAGGGGAGAGCTGAGCTCGTTTATTCGTCAAGCCACGGAAGTATAGGTTGGTGGATGGTACACCTGTACAGAACGATATAGGCAACTGGCCAGGCGGATTTATAAAAACCCTTCCGCTGAAAAAAAAAATGAATCAGGGCTTTGTTACAATGAAAGCGTTTGAAACTTTGCCATGAAGTAGTTAATATATTTTGTCTGCATAATTCAGGCCGGCCTAATGGTTAGAGCGTGCAGCCTTCATTCCGAAGGTCTCGGGTTCGAATCTCGGCATGTATCAATGACTTTAATATTTAAGATATGTACATTTGTGAACTTTAGTTACAACAGTGAAATATAAAGGGTGAGGGAAAAATTCGTCAGAAAACCTGCACATGATTTAGAATTTATTCTAAGGTGTGTGTCAAGTCACCAACCCGCATCGGGCTAGCGTGGTGACTATGGCCCCATCACCGTCATATTGAGGGTGATGGGCCAACTGTGAGGGCGTCAATTGGCTGTTATGTATGTATGTCTGCATAATTCAGGTACGGTACTGCGCACTGTACCACGGCCGTTGCTCGGGTTTGCGCGGCTGTCAGTTACGTGGTGGGGCGCGGACGGGGAGCCGAGCGCTTTGCCCGCCGCCGCCGCGCTTTCCGCTGCTAATTCTGCACTGCGTCGCGGTCCCGTACTGCTCCAAGCGGCGGCGGTACGCCACCACACTAACATTAGACATGTCGCGTTTCCGCCGAATGTCGACGAAGGTGAGACATGTTTATTTAGCATAATCGAAAATCTACTGCTATTACTACTATAATTTATAACTTTAATTATAATGATAAGAATTACAAGAATATATTATACTATGTTGTAATATAAGTTATACAGGTCATAAATAATACACATAGTATACATGCGTTGAATATATAGTGACAAAGATAGAGAAAGATGCTTATATAATTCGGCCATGTTGAAAGAATGGATGAAAGAAGATTAACGAAAGTGGTATACAAGGTGAGAATGATTGGAAAAATCGGCACGTCGACCTAGGCGGACATATTCCGATCAAATCGAAGATGTCTTAAAGAAAGGCAGGGTCAAGAGTACTCGCAACCGACGAGCATGAAGACGCTCATGAAAGTGGAGGAAGCGAGGGTGGCGTACCAGGATCGTAGCAAGTGGAGAGTGGTAGTCTCTGCCTATCCCACTAGGAGCGAGGCGTGATATATTATATGTATGTATGTAGTATACAATGGGTACTTAAAGTATTGACATCATGGTGTTTAACAAATTGAAGGAAAGTGTTATAGATTACTTTTTACGTAGACATTTGTTTAAATTAACATGATGAATGTAACATTAAAGCCGTGTAGATAAAGAAGCGAGCTCATCTAGTATACTCTGGCCCTAATACTATATGACAGATTTAGAAAAAAATGGATTGTGCACATAAGTACGCAAAAATCATTCCACAATCACAATTTGAACTAAGGATTTTTGTGTTATAAGACAAATGATTAGCCGCTGCGTCACGAAGACATTAGATTTAAATAATATAATTTACTGGCTAAAACAAATAGAATTATTTTTAATTGTTAATGTGATTTTGTTTTCGATAAATGTCCAGCAGTGGACGTCTTTCGCTTGATAAGGATGATGATGATGAATGTGGTTGATTTATGTATCGGCAGAGTGTCAGTCTGTATGGCGCACACACGCGGGATTGCGGCGGCTGGCGCGCCGGCTGCGGTTGACCCGCGCGGCTGGCTACGTGGCGCTGGCAGACATCGGCGTGCCAGACCTCGGCTGCCCGCGGCCGCCGACCACTGTTCAATTAGGTATAGATTTTTTATCAAAAGCCAATTTTTAAGCGAAATATGAATACATAAGAAATAAACATTTTAAACTTTACTTGATCAATATAGATTAGTCTATTATTATACAATTATTCTTTCATTCTTAGTGTAAGGCCTATATCCAAACGTGGATATCGGCTGCTGATGTTGTTACAACTATTGATAATTATTTTATTGATATCTTCCAATCCATATATTTTAAGACTATAATCATACCCTTCCTATTCAGTTCCACAGCGAAAGAAGAAGGAAGTTTGTGGTATAGCCAAACCTCTGAGTGAGATATCGCTTTCTTCCAACGAATCTGCAGAAAAATCGATGGCATATTGCAAACCTAACAATAGCCGATTGCAATCGCCAATAGAGTCCCACTTTGCTGTCACTCCTAATGCGGAGAGTAAAACAGGTTCACCGGCAAACGGCTTCACGAGTGTCGAAAGTGGTCAATTGCTTTGTGAAGAACTCGATAATCTTAACATCGACGATAATTCCATTCATCGGAGTAAAGAATCAATTTCGGTCGGTGACGACTTCGTGCCGATTCATTCTTCAATAAGCATCGAGGAGCTGAAAAAGCAATCCAAGGAGAAGTCGATGAGTAAGGAATCGATTTCGTTCTCTGATGAACTGGTACCGATACATTCTTCTTCGGCCAGCATTGAAAACTTGAAGTTCGATTCAAAGAAGAAAGAGACCGATAAGAGTGAGGCGTTAAATGATTTGTTGAGTCCAGCTGAGGAGTCCATATCAATGTTCACCCAGCTGTCGGACAAGTTGACGGAGATAACAGAGGGTGACAGCGGTGTTGACACCGCCCACAATTTCTCGGACGAAGAGACATGCAAACCGGAAGTAAGTTTCTTAGTAACAAAAACAGCTGTCTTAATACACTCGCTGTCTTTTCTCACAATAGAGCAAAAGGGCATTATTATAAACGCTGACTTAGGACGGGTTGGCGAATGTTATATATCTACGAAAGTCGTTATTTTGACTTGTAGATTTCCTCGCATTGTTTTCTTTCGCTGGTAGTTCAAGCTTGGTGGATATCTAACTTGCGTCTCTTCGAGATTTAAAGCGTAACCAATGGCCTTACAAACTCAACTATCACGGCTTATAAGTTAAATATGTACTACAACTAAAATTATAAATCGTATTTAATTCTGTACTAATATAAAATATTTGTTATTATTATATACAAGATGCTATTAGTTGTTTTTCAGATTGTTAATATTTTAACACACGCCATCTTTTAAAAATTATTATAGCAAGTGCAATATAATTTATTGATCTATATTTATTATATGACTTCTAGTTAGCCTCTGTGGTGTAAGTGCTAATCGCTGGCACTACACGAAGGTCTCTTGTTAGATTCCGGGGCCACGTGTTGCAGTTATGCTGGCTACCATTAATATTGAATGTCTGCCCCTATAATATGAGAGCTTCAATATTCTGACCGAGCAACAATTCCATCATTGTCACTTAACACCATGTGAAAACTAAAGTTCAAAGAAAGGTTATATAATTGCACGTAAATTAGTTTTTCGTTCAAAAATTTTCCTTAATCTAATTTCTTTAAAAAAAATCTTTAATAATTAAGAAGAAATACTTGGGAAATTTTCTGCTTCTTGAATAATCTAATAATGTTCTTTATTTTTTTTTTCTAGAAATGGACTATTTTAGATCTACAGTTTGGTATTCCGTTATTTGAAGAGGCTCTATGTGCAAAAATATGTCAGAGCATAGTAGATAGAATAGCGAAACCGGAAATGTAAGATTTTTTTTACGTAAGATTTTTTATTATCGGACCCATTTAAAAGTCATTTTGTGTAAATAAATTTTATTCCTCTTTACAGTCTGGAGAAGGTTAAAGAGGATAACGAGTTTATTCGAGCGGATGTACTAAAATTTGTTTCACAGTGTCAGGTTAGGAATTTTTTTTTATTAACACTTAAAAATAATCAATTTGTGTATTCAAATATTTTGCTTTGTCTGTTTAATAATATCACAAGACTGATAACAGATACCTGGTTCGATTCCGGGTCCACATGTTTCAGAATTGGTTGATTGCATGTTTTGTTACCCGCTGAGCTCGTATTGCAAGTCTGTCACTATAACAGCATCTGTTGACTTACGTAAGCCGGGGTATAGTGAGTGAGCAATAACTTTACCATGTAAAATTGACGTCAAGTGTAAATCCATAGTAAATAAAAAAAGTTATAGCTAATTTTGCTTTCTATTTTTAGTATTACCCAGGTGAAGATATGGGGATAGTGAAACGCGGTACCTTAGTTCCTTTACCTAGGAAGAACTTGGTCTTTGAGAATGGGAAGATCAGCGAGTGGAATGGAAAGTAATGTCCTCAATTCACACCAAAATCCCGTATCACATTCTTCCTATACAGATACCGTCTACTTAGAGATATTGCCTTACAGCTTCTAGTTCATTTCTTTAGTTTTAAACAAAGACGTAAGTAACATATAAGATATTGGTAAATAATAAAGTTACCTCCGATATCGCCATTTAAACATTAAAATTTTTTTTTTTGGTTGTTATTTCAGTCCATAAATTATAAACTATAAGTTATAATGTAGTAAGTCTAATATAAATACATTTTTATGTATATAAAATTGATGGTTGATGAAACCGTAAAGTTCTAAAACTGTTAGATATGGGTACCGAGTAGTGGATCGGTTTGAAGTTTTTTGAGGCAGGCCTATATCCAGCAGTGAATGTCTACCAACTGGCTATGATGGTGCAAATTATTACCATAATATACATTCTTAGTTTATAATAAAAGGCATTGTCGTAAACTGTACATCAATGCTCAGCAAAAGCAACATATAATGCCATAGTTATTCGTTTATGTTAATTTAAATAAACATCAGTAGTCATATATATTATATATTAGATAGTCATATAAATAGTCAATATTATTTTTTGTATTATTTTTTATTCAAACCCAAAAGAAATGATGATAAATTTTATTACAACTTTATATTCGAATGTGGTGAAGCGACATTATTTATTCTCACTACTTCGACTCGAAACCATCCCTCGCAAGCAGCATCAGCAAACAATATTAAAGGAGTAACAAAGAAGGAAAGGATTATTATTCAAATATTTACCTGACAATAGTTACAAACTTGCATAACACTAACTTTGAAGGTGGAACAAGTTACAATGAAAAGGATTTACCTCTAAATGAAATTAATTATTACATGTACTTATTTGGACAAGAATAGAAGCGTAAATGTTAAATATAGGACTTATCGACGAGCGAGTGACTGTTATAGTTGTAGTGAGCTTATAGTCTATTTTGAATTTAGGCAGTACTGTCTTCATAAATTAACTAAACAGTGTTTCAGTATCCAGACCTAAGATTTAAAAGATAATTAAAGTTGAAATAAAATATAAATTAACTTAACAGCTTTTCAACAATTTAAACAAAAATGTTCAGGCCTTATTACAGTATGTACAACAAAATCTATAAAGTGTATTTAAATATTTGAAAAATGTATATTCTACTGTTTGAATCAATAGTATTGTCTTTGTATCATTATTATCTTCAACATAATCATTTTAGCCTATTGTCTGTACATGTTATGTAAATGGTACACTCAGCACTTTTGCTTTTATCACATTTTTCATATAATCTCGAAGTTTTTGTTATTAAAGTTATAGGAATATTTACACATCCGTCCGCAGTATTAAAATATAAAACAAAAAATATATACCACATTTCAGATTCAGATTCTTTCAGATTGGTTTTCGATGCGGAAATATGTTTATTTTTTTGTTGATTTGCGTTCATTGCAAAGGTTCATTAAGAATTAATAGAATTAAAATGTAAAATTAGAGTACTCTTACGGTCACACTATGTTTTCAGACATATTATTCATGTAATTTAGCATAACTTAATGCTTATAATAAGTTTTTAACAATGTAATTAATAGTATAGATAATTTTAATTATGTTAATATACCTTAATGAACCAACATATATAATAATTTAATTTTTGACTTTTTGTTGATTATTCATAGAGTTTATCTCGTGTTTTTATTGGGCTCCTTTCTATTTTTATGTGCAATTTACGTTTTCAGATATTGACCTTGTTTTCTTGAAATACATTATCTAAAAGATGTAGATATCATTATAATTTATTTTGCGAATGTTAATTTTTTATTTTGTACATACATAATATTTTCAAATGCATAGCCTTGTTTAATTGTCCATTGAGAAATAAATAATATTTATCCGTTAACACTGAATTATTTTCGTGGTTAGTAACTAACAGCAGTTATTTTTTTTTGTCTTAAATGAAGATTTCTAAGATTCGAAAGATAAATGGAAGTATTAATAAATAAATACGTTATTGTACACAAAATAGAAATTATATTGAAATCTCAAGAGTAATATACAAAGTACTGTAATGTCTTTCAGTCAACCATTGCCTAGTAAAGATTAGAATATGTTGGACAGATATGTAGTGGGACAGTAAAGGGTCTTAAGGAAAATTTGACAGTTTTAAGCGATACCTTGCGATCAGTGACGGTAATTTATTAATATAATTATGGTTCTTGAAAATCTAAGATGTTCAGAGAAAAAAATTATGTAGAGGATTTCTGATAAATTCATGTGTCACTAGTTTCAAGACCAAATAGCAAATGTAATTCGGAAGTCAATTGAAAGAGCTTTGATTTAATTTAAGAAATAACGATTGCAATACACAAAAATGAACACCGCATACTTATGATTTTGATTAAAAATTATGCAATTAGTTTATAATTTAACTTAATGATGCCTTTATGTTGACTCTATGCCTACCGATGCATGTGAATAAAACCTACTGATCTTTTTTCTGTATTGACAAGCCTATTACACTTTAAAATCAATATTAAATAAAGAAAGAACGAAATGTTTTATTTGTCCAAAACCTGTTTTTGTTATTTAAATCATTAGATGTACCCGATCACACGCAAATGTCTGTTTGATTATCGAACAAACTCGAAATCACATAATTTAAATAGAGACAAGCAACCACAGAAAGAGATATATTATCTATAATGATTTTAGCGGTAAGAACCTATTTTATTAGCTGTACCGATAATGATCTATTTTGACATTTCGTTTGCAAGTGAAGGAGTTTTACTTTTTGTTTTCTTTCTTTAAAAATAATAAGTAAGAAACCATTTAAAACGTAATTCTGGATTCAATTACTGAAAATCAAAGGGAAAATATGGAAGTGGATCAGTACACAGGTTTAAGCAACGAATGGTCATATTCCGGCGAAGGATCCCGGTTGCCACTGATTGACGAATCTTCAGTACTTGGAAACCAGGCACCGAAAGACAGGTAAGGAATTTTGTATTTTAAATTGGAATACCTCTTTGTAACAATATTACAATACATTTGGTATATCAAACAAGTATGGAAAATTATTCGATGCCTAATTATAAAATGTACCGATTTATTTTACTTCCTACGCACAATTGTAATGAAAGCAGTTTATAAAACAACAAATATTAAAATAAAATAGAATACAGCTGTGTAATTTTTTTCTTCATGTAAATTTAATTAATAAAAATACTTCCTATTTTTAGAAATTTGTTAATGTCATATGCAATAAACACAATAATTTATGATTGTGCTCAAATAAATTAATTTAATGATGTTTAATATAACAGGAGTAAAATTGAGTATTAAAATTTTTATTGTATAACATCAGGTTAAATTATATGATTATACAAAGAGTTCCCATATTAGGAAAGTAGTTGATAGGTAGAGCTATGACTCATACAAATACCATCACTTTACAAATAAATAACAGCTTATTTTGTAACAAATTTGTAAGATTTTCATTTTCATGTATGAACAGCATAATTTATTATACAATAAACTTTTCATATATGGTTGAATTCTCATACTTTGTTAGCTTATCAAGCATGTGATTAAATCCTTATTTAATGTCTCATCATGTTTTTTTTAATTTATCAACTATCTGATTATATTATTGTTTTGCTACAAACTACAAACATGAATGTGCCTAAAGTCAATGATAAGATATACTGTCGCAAAATGCTACCATGTAGTTACAAAATATTTATTTTCTTTTAATGGTAAGATATCTTTTTACCACTTGATCCAATTCTGTAACTTATTAAAATTAAAATTGCTATACTTAATGTACCTTTAATAGTTGTTAATTAACTATTGTTCTACAGGTTATATAATGAATTATGAATTATGAAAAATAGGATTTCATTATATTATTGATACAATTTGCATCAGAGATGCTTCTAGATCTATGGATTGGAAAGTGTGATTTTTAGTGTAATTTTGAATATTAAAGTTAACATGGCAAAACCAAAAGAAATCTAGTATTTCTTATACACTGTTTCAACTTACACTTTGCATGTTTCATTGTTTTGACATTGAACCTGGTTATATACTTTTAAATAAAAAGAGATTACCTTCAGCTATATTCTAATGATAGACTTTAATAAATTATTTTAATTGTTTTAAAGATTACCTGGAACAAAAAGGCAGGGTTTGTTAGCAAAAGCTGTTATTTTGACATTTCAAGACATAAGTTTAATTTTTCTATAAACAGGGTCATTGCAGTATTAGATCAGGTCGAGATGAGAGTGGAGAGGCTTCGGCGGGACACTGTGCGCATTGAAGAAGAAAAAGACTCACTATTGTCCACGTTAGATAGTGTGAAGCACTCTGAGCTCCTTAGTGATCTATCTGAATGTTTGTATACCTCTCTGTTCAATGTTATATAAATCTTTTTTTATTAATTAAGTACAAAACAAGAGATATGCTTTCATAATACTTTACTCTGTGATGAAAAGTAACATGTTTTAATAAATTAGGATGATTACTATGCACCATGTTACTTTTCATCTTAATTAATATTGTTCATCGGTCTGTTATTTTTTCACTAGCTACAATGCTTTTCAATTTAAAATACAGGAACTATCACTTCGATTTGTGTATGTAAGTGTTTACACAAAAACCTAGACATACCACCAGTATGAATCTTTGTTATTTGTTCATTGATCACATTAACCCTCATTACATCAATTTTATTTCCAATGTATGAAAAACTTTATTGTGTAGGTGATAAAGACGACATTATGAGGTACGCGGACAGGATCCTCGCTCGGGCGATGACTGTGGAAGTTGCCGTGCGAACGGACCGCGACTCACAGCAGGAAGAGGCCTTGCATCAGGTAAAATAGATTATTGAACTTTATTGTATATAATTATTTTAATTATATATTATCTACATAATATGTTTATTCTGTTCAGTATTATATTTCCGTGTTTTATAACAAAGTATAAATGTTTAAAATTAAGGAAATATTGCAGTTGTATTGAGGCTAATACGTATAAAGTTAATAATCAATAGTAATTGATTCATTTATCTCGTGATAATGTACATTGTGTATTTTTTCTTTGGACAACAATGCGAAATTCTTTATGCAATTACTGTGCCGTGATCTTTACACTCGTAACAATGTAACCTTGCTTCGCAACGAGGTCGATTCTTTGTTTCATTGTATATTGCCTACTACTTAGCTATAGTCATAGTATTTTTTTATTTTATTAATCTGTATGGCTTATACAACACTTAGGCGTTTGTAACAGAAGTTGTTAACCGCTGTGTGGGATGATGTGGGCTGGAGTACTTTTGTTATATATCACATAATTTCATAACCATTATTATATTTATCCACTGCTAAATATGGACTTCTCTCAAAGATCGTTACACCCATCGGTAATCTTTTTTTTTTACTTTATTCCATTAAGTATAGAGAAGTTGATGTGATAGTAAGTGATACGTCTATCCATTAAAACATGAGGCTAGTTAAGATGACATACACAGCACCACATTATGCTCGTCACCTTGAAACATAAAATGTTATGTTATGTTAGCTACAAACGTCTTTCAAACCGGAAGTAGGATGTTAGGACATTAGTTTGTCGGCCGAAAAATGATCTGTTCAGGTATTTACCTAGACAGTTTCTGGCAACAAAGACTTATCACCAGCATATCTTCATTTCAGATTCGTCATAAAATGTAACAATAGGCGCGTACTCACACAATATCTCATGTAATTTTCTGCCAATCAACATACGCAATAAGGATATTACAAATATTAATAATCAATAATAGCTAATAGGAAAAAATTACATAAAAATCGTGTAAAAAATATTCTACACGATTACAATACAACCTTATATATAAATGTTAAAGTATTAATTATCATCAGCCGATAGACGTGCACTGCTGGATATAGGCCTCCCCTAAAGACTCCCATACTGTTCGGGGATTTGGACTATTTCCCACCACACCGGCGAATGCGGGTTGGTGGGAGCCATAGCTTGGTTTGTTGATTAGCAGGGTGCACCACGAGCAGGTGAGGTTGGCTTGGATCCAGTGAGTTGCTGTGCAAGACCTCTTACAGGTCCTATTTGTAATGCATTAATGAAGAAGCATAATTCGTTAATTGTATACATAGACTTCTTAATGTTTCCACTACTGGAACTCAAGGCTTTCTCCCACAAGGATATGGATGAGGCTATTTATCCACTACGCTGATTATATACTGATTAGTGGATGTCCGCAAAAACATACTTTAAATTAACGCGAACAAAAAAAAACATTGTTTAAAATGAAGTTCTTTACAATGGTAGTATGATTGCCAAATGATTTTAATAAAAATTGGCAACATTACAGAGAGCTGTTCATTGCTCCTGTCTAGTTCACCTCAAGGACTTTCTAGAATTAATATCACAGGTTTAAATATACATTTCTATGTATTCATTGCATAATATGTAATATCTTTTCGTAACCCCTGTTAAATTCGAAGTGTTGCGTTTCCAGGTGAATCTGTACATCGATCAGCTGGTGATATCTGTACACGACGACGCCGTGCTCGCCCACACACGCTGCCAGACTTACATGAACGCGTGCACCTCGCAGCCGGACCCCAGCACGGGCATGGACAAGAACTTCGAGAGCGCGATCCTTGGATGCACGCTCGACGACCAGAAGCGGGTGAAGAAGCGGCTACAGGGTCTACTCGACTACTTCGCGAAGCTCAACGTGACTACCTGCTCGTGAAGTGGACACTGGTGGTCCTCACATCCGCTAAGCGCTTACATAGATTCGTGCTTATTTATTCAAGCTATGGTAAGTCCGGCTTAACATTTAATATTTATGTGTTCTTTATAAACACACAAACACACACACACAAGCATGCCGTTATCCTTGACGTCACGCCTACACCCAGTGGCCTTAACTATAAGGACACCTTAACTAATAAGTCCTTATTACTATATAAATGTTTACCTGCTAGTTTTGATTTAATTTTAATGTCATATATGTTCCATTTTCTTAACGTCTGTACATTTGTTTGATAAATTTAAACATTCATATGATTTATATAAAATGTAGAAGCAATTAAAAACAAATCCCCATATTGCATTTTCTGTACTTTAAACATTTGAACTGCAAATATACGTTTTGTGATGATTGTGGCTCACTAATACGTATAGAGTAATACGAAGCATTTTTCCATCAGAAAATGCACAAACAACAATCACCACAAAATGTTTTACATTTGTATAGAACCGAAAATGAAGTAGATCCTCTCACAAACTCTTGAGTTATCTGTCATTGGAAAACAGGTGTTGCCACGCTTTTAATTCTTTTCAAAATTAATTAAAATCGGGCATTATTGATAACATCGCAGCTGGCGAGCAAGTTCAGTGAGCTTATGAAATCAATGTAGCAACGTTACTTAACATCATTACGTTTCAAAGCGATGAACGTTATATGGTGCTGTGTAAACATCCTAACTAGCACCTCATCGTATATTCTTACCTTTCTCGACGCGTCGCTTCAAAGTTTTGATTAAAATCCTCAAGTCAAACATTCCACAAGATATCTCGGTGTTTGTGTTCGGATAAAACTTTATTTTGTAACCAAATTTGGTGTTGTTTTCTAAGTGCAGTATATTATATTGTATTACTCCATAACATATATTACTATTAAAATTATATATTGTTATTATATTACATAAATGTTTATGTATAACTATTTTTTTATATTCCCAATGTCTCCTTTAGTCTTACCAAATATTTTCAATGGCATATAATGTATAATGAAGATGCTCATGAAAGTGGAGGAAGCCGGAGAGGTGTGCCAGGATCGTAGCAGGTGGAGAGAGCTGGTCTCTGCCTACCCCACTGGGAACGAGGCGTGATATATATGTATGTATTATGTATAACTATTATAAAACTATGTATGTATAAACATTCATATTTATATAAATTAATAAACCGTTAAACTTGTAAGGATGGAGTAAGACTAGTTAATAGATATGTAAAGAGACGGAATGCAACCTCATTTATATCAATTAATTCTTAGTATTCTATGTATATGTTCTAGATATATATGTAAATATCAACCAACCAGCACTTGCCAAAATGAATAAAATGCCTCGACCCTCTCCATGTATCAGAAGGCTCGATTCCCACTTATGAGAATAATTAAAGGGTCTGTTTATTTCTACGATATATATATAAGTACCTACGCATAAATATATAGCTCGGGGAGAGTTTAAAATAATTGTAATGGTAAGAAATGCTCAATGGCAACAAATTGTTGTGTTTAAGTATATCTATTTATCATTTGTTTTATTAATAACTATTACAGGTAACACATAAATTATTTGAATAACACATACATTTGTTTATAAGCAATTTTTTTTTTTCGGGAGTATGTATATGGTTCTATGATGGCAACACTGTCAAAACACATTCAACCACTGTAAATTTTTTCTACGCATTTAAAGCTATTTTTATAAATTAAACGATACCGGTATGTTCATGAGTTGTATTGACTACTTCGCCTTCGGATGTGTTTTCTTCACAAAGAACTATCGCATTATTTCATCACCTTGCTGGCCTGGTCCCACTTTATAGGTGATCGGGACAGTGTGCCTTCTCTCCATCCCTTCCTGTCAACCGCCAAATTAGTAAAAAATATCCTCTCTTACACAATCCATCCCTCTTCTTTACATCTACCTCAACTCATCCATCCATCTACATGCATATAATTATTTTTATGAACATCGAGACGATCAAAGGGTTCCCCTGATGCTAAATGATACGTCCACGAACAATGCGGCGCTGGTTAGGATGATATACACTGCACAACATCGTACTCTTCAGACATGAGATAGTAAGTCTCGTTACCTCACTAACTCACTAGCTACAACACACTGAAACATAGTAATGACTACACAACGGCAAAAAAAAAACTTGTTGGTATTTAGACGGTCTCTGGAAGTGTTAACCACCAATGTTGTTTCTTGAGAGAACATATTTTAATAGTTTAAAAATTTTAAGCTATATAAATTTAATAAAAATCAATGCGAGCTCCATCATACAAGAATGTTTATAATAAAAATATAAAAAATTTGTGAATAGAGAATTGGATGAGGATTTTGTAATTTTATATGGTTTATGGTTTGTGGTTTGGATATTGTCGTCGTAAAAATATTCTCATCGCACTATTAAATACACAAATCAATATTGTATGAACTTAAACCATACAAAAACCATTAAAGAAATACCCTCGAGTCGTTTTTTATACGTTTATACGATAAATAGTTACCTCGAAGTATTGATACTTATTATACTACATCCAGTTGATTACCTCACGCTAAATGAAGTGTTAGCGTAAGCCGGCTTAACCTAAATGGTGTATGGCTTAAAATAGAATAAAAAAAAAAAAAAAAAAAGTGTTAGCGTATGTTAAGAGCATTTGCTATCTCGCTTCAACAAGAGCTAGTTTCCGGTGTCATCGCACACGAATTTGCGTGTCTACATTTATTTCTTGTAAGCACTTTTCATTGTATAAATTTATTATCTATAATTTAATAACAACAAGTATGTTAAATTTTTTAGTTTAAACGGCGTCATATTTAATAATAAAATATCGATGTAATTATAACCGATTTTTATTAAGTCACTTTAACTATTTATAAAATAGTCCAGGTAATAAAAATCTTTTAATTAAAAGATTATTATTAATAATAAAAAGGGTGTAAGGGGTCTGGTACAACAACTCATGGCTTCCAAGCCAACCTCACCTGCTCCCAACACCTTGCTAATCGACAAACGAGGCCCTGGCTCCCGCCAAGCCGCATAGCGACAGCGTGGTGGGAAATTGCCCATATCCTCCCATATGAGCCCCCACAAACGTGAAAATCTTTGGGAGAGACCTGTATGCAGCAGTGGACGTCTATCGGCTGATTGTGATAAAAATATAAAAATTTCGAGTTCATTTTGTAGAAAACAAGAAAACAGCGTACAAAAATAATAATAATAATTTATTGTAAATCATAAAGTACAAAATATTTACAAATATTCCCCGTATTTCACAGTTCTGGATACTGAATTAAAAATTGACACAGTATATAAATAAAAAAAAACTGGCGAAACCAACGAATACAAAATATATAATTATTGAAAAATGATAGTTGGCGTAGTTTTAGCTATCACATTGAGTTATTAATAAATTTAATTTCCTTTTGAATATTTTAGATCAATGGGCGGAAGGGGTAGAGGAACAAGGAGACGGATGTGAAAGAGAATATATGTGTAAAAGGAATGGATTGTGAGTAGTAAAGTAATAAAATTGTACCATCATCTCCCTGATTTACTCTGATTTGGTGTTTTTTTTTTTCTACGAAGCGATGTAACGAAACTCTTACACCTGATAAAAAGTAATACGCCTCCCCATAACAACGTGGCGCCAGTTAGGATGCTATGCACAGCACGTTGCGCTTGTCGCTTTGAAACGTGAGATGTCATATCTGGTTACCTCAGTAATTTCACTAGCTACAACTCCCTTGAAACCGGAACAGGGTAATTTTTGCACACTATATTAGTTACAGTTAAGCCCGTCAATCTGCATTGAGTCAGCGTGGTGGGAAATGGCCCCAATTCCCCTATATGGAATGGATCCATACAAACGACGTGTCCTGATGCCCGCCGGTACCGGAAGCCGTGTTGAATGTGGTAACAAACTAAGAAATCTTGTTCCTGTGGTACCATTTTTTAACAAAAACGAAATTATATAAGGATCGATAAAAAAAAATATTTAAACATTTGTAATGTTCGTGGTAAGGTTTATATATAAGGTGATGAAATACATAAATATAACTAAAGATGAACTGCGAAAATGGTGATGACAATTCAATTCATACGTATATATCTATTTTACCTTATAACTTATCTTCCATTGCACGTTGGATATTAATTTATACATAATTACGTATCATACATACACAAGTACATATTAACTGCGCATTAAGGAAAATCGAAATTGCCGTGACAGCACTCCAATTGAAATAGTTTTAGGTTATCTTTAAAATTGTAACACAGATTAAAAAAAATTTTACTGTTTTAATAGTAGTCTTAAAATTGAAGATTTCTTTGCAATGTTAGTTTTGCTAGAACAAAAAAAAATTGCATATTTCTAAAGAGTATGTTGAGAATTGGAGGCGGATCGCTTGCGCTCACAGTATTCTGCAGGCATTTCTCAGCACGTTCTTCTTCTTGCCGCCGCCGGGCCGGTGCTTGGCGGGCCGCAGCAGGATAGTGCCGTTACTGTTATGGTTCGTGAAGGTACCTGATGGAAACATACAACCATTAAGCTGTAATGTATATACTGTTAGCAAAAATATTTCTTCGTTCACCTGATGGCGAGTGATATGCCCGCACATTATAACGTGGCGCTAGTTGGAATGTTACACACAGCCATATTGTGCTTGTCGCCTTCAGACATGATGTTAGGTCTCGTTACCCCAGTAATTTCTCTAATTACAACGTCGTTCAAACTGGAAGACAGTAATGTTTGCACACTACTGATAGGCGCTGTGGTGGTACCTAACTAGACGGTTTCTGGTTACAGAGACAACCAGTAAGATAAGTCTGAAAGATTCGATAGCACCTACATCCAAAACATCATACTTTTCAATAGAAATATCGCCACTGCAGTTATGATTTGTGTATGTGTGTTTGTATGCGTATCGCTTCACCTATGACGGGCGCGGCGGTGCGCGCTGGTGCGTCCGTCGCGTCGTCGCAGCGCATGTCCGCCAGACAGCGCGCCGCCAGAGCCCTGAACACCGCGCCCACGTTCACGTCCTCCTTCACTGAGGCGCGCATCAGCCGGCAGCCGAGCGCGCGCGCCACCAGCTCCGCCTCGTCCCTGCACCAAGCAGATGCATACACATCTTGATTACAGATGAAATAATGAACTCCTGAGCCAGGAATTATAAGACACGAAGTGGACAGAGGACATTAAAAAATCGCTGGGAGTCACTAGATTCAAACAGCAAGATCTTGTTTTATGAAGCACGTTACAAGAGACCTATGTCCAGCAGTGGACGTCCATCTGTTGAAATGATGATATATGAACACAATAGAATATATATTTAGTAGACAGCTCTAAACTTTTCTAATGTCTATATTTATTTTTCTATACCAATGAAAGGCGGGACGAGTGGTAAGTCCACCGGATGTCAAGTGTTACGCTTTACCCATGACAACGTGGCGATAATTAGGCTGAAATACATTACACCAAACTGTTTTCATCGTCTCGAGATACAGGTTGTTGAGTCTAGTTATTTCACTAGCTGCAACGCCCTTCAAACCAAAACACAGCAATGTTTGCACAGTATTGTTTGACGGCAGAAATAGGAGCTGCGGTGATACATAAGCAGTTTCCTGAAACTAAGACCTGCCACCAGTGAAAAAAAATATACACAATATACATAAACAAAACACAAAACATATATAATGTACGAGTTAGATGATTTTAAATATAACTTCTCTTCAAGTCTGTTGTAACCTGAGTTAAAGTAAACCATATCAAAATGATAACACTTTTAAATGTGTGTCGAGTACGTTTGTAATTAAAAAAAAATATACATGTAGTGGTGATGAGATTTATTGGAACCCACCAAGCCACCTACTACTTTTATATTGCAAATCTTCCTCCATACAAGTATTTATATATTCCTGTTATCTTCATGTAACGGTCTTCTAGTAGTCTTCGAAAATAGGGATCAAGTGGTAGATCATATAGAACTATGATTTTTGAATACAGTGAGAGGCTCATCTTTGTATGAGCATGATTTTAGGCACATTGGAAGTCAATCGGTAAAAGTTGGATTTTTCCAAGAAACAACGGAAGGTCTACTCACGGTCCCACTACGCACTGGTCCATCAAGTCTATCTTATTTTGCACTATTATCGTCGGTATTTCTCCGCATTCGTTCTCCACCTGAAAAAGTAGAAAATATCTGTAACTCTACTTCAGTTTTGTTGACAACATAAAGGCTACTTGCTTATGAACCGGTTGCAATTAAGAACTAAAACTCGATCAGTACACACACTTGGTTTTCATAGGATGCAGACGTAAAACAGCAGTACAGTAGTTCTTTTGTTTTACTTGGAGAAGAGAAAAGACATAACGGGTAAGAGAAAAAACAAATAAATTTGATTGAATACAAAAATCAGTTCACATCAGAATTTTTAACTATTTCTTTACATAAAAATGTCACAACTTTCAATAATTCATTTAAGAAGTTCATATTCAACCTGAACTGGGTCAGCATAGTCGACAGATGGCTTATACTCTCTTCTTATGGGAAAATGCTTCGTATCCCAGCGGTGAAAATGTTAAAAGGGATAGCAGTTGTTCTCAAATGGAACTGCGCAATTAACAAAGGAATATAAACGCGACAGTTAAATAAAATATATAATCATCATCAGTCGATAAACAACCACTGCTGGACATAGACCTCACCCCAAAGATTTCTACAATATTATAATTGTAATTCAAGAAATGTTTATAAATATATTTATTATTAAAAAACCAACGGCGTTATTATTTAACAATTTTTTTGCAAGTACTTAAGCTTATGTATAAAGCTAATAATGTAAAGGTTTCTTTGTACATCAAATTAGTATGCTGGTTTGGTATGGTAATTAATAATAATAAAAATAAACAATAGTACATGTATGATAAAACTATAAATAGTTTATTAGTGAAACAGTAAATAAGGAGAATAATTGATTTACACCATTAATTATGACAATATTATATACAATATATGTATTGTTAAAATTGAGGTTATAAGCAGTATAATATGGAAAACACGCATGCATATAGTTTTTGTATAATTGTAAACGACAATAAAATACATGATTAATAAAAAAATATATTTATTGAAAAGTTTAAAAGTGAAATGTTCCTTACATAAATGGTATTACAGACAAAGGAAAAAAAAAACGCATTTTAATTGATTGACGATAACTCATTGAAGCGGACAATCGGGTTTCCCCTCCCGGCCCATCATGAACCAGATGTCGTTGACGACGCTCTGCACCTCGCTGTAGCTCGGCAGGTAATTCGACAGCAGCACACCGCGTCCACCGGCAGAGCAGTTGATTCCGGTTATAAAACTATTGTTGATTTTTATGAATAAATACTTATACATTTTGTCGCATGACCTCATCAAGGTTTTAACTTCCTCATCACCGAAGTATACAATTTTGACAAGTTTACCGGTACTGTTCCTGTACGTCGCTTGTACAGTAGTTTCGTTGTAATCGATTGCATCATTACAATCTTCTGTTACATTTTCCACCTCGTCCTCCGACATACTCTTGAAGTTGAACAGGCCGCAGCTCTCCCTCTCGCGCTGTATCGGCGGCCAGTAGTACACGGCGTGCCATTGGTGTTCGTTTAACTGCGACAAATCGAAGTTCTTGCCGGTCCGGTAGTAGTTGAGGCATTTCTCTTCCCTCTCAACGTTCCAAAGACATTGTGCCTCAGTGAACAGTGCAACTAACACTAAAACGACTACGTTTTGTGCGAGCATTGTGCGAAATGATTCACTTATGAACTTCATGCTTAAACGAGTTCGAACCCAGATGCAGATGAATAAACATCCCGTTTTGATTACGCGGCACGCGATATCATCTGTATTCCAGAACTTCTCAAACTATTTTTTGTTTATTATATAACTATTATTAATAAAGATTCTTCTTCTTCTTAAAGTGCCTCTCCATCTAGTGAAGGTAGGCGATCAGCGTGGTACAGTCCTTTCTGTCATTGATTTGGCAGTTTAATAAAGATGCAGACCATTAACTGGAGGTAGGTTTCTGCAGCCGGAGTCCGTCTACGTAGGTATCATAGCGCCTACTGTAGCCGACAAACTATTATGCGACATTACTGTTCCGGTTTGAAAAGTGTTGTAGATGATAGAAGTATGATACTCTCAGGTTATGTCTGAGGAGCGCAATATGGTACAATGTATGTCGTAACTAGCGCCACGTTATAGGCGGGCGTATGAATTACGATCAGGTGAACATTCATCTCGTCTCGTCACTAAATTAAATGAAAAAAAAAACTAATTGCAACCATTATAACTGTGATTGCATTGTATGATATCCGGCTCTACATTACAATCTGTGTTTTATTATTCGGTTAAGCAACGAAAACTGCTGGAACTTATCCAGACGCTGTAATAAATTATAACCTGGAGACCATGTATGTGTATCAATATTATGTTTTTGTTATTATTTTGTATGTAAATAACTTATCCTTGGTTTTCTTCTGGTTCAATTAATGACAGTACCGAACAGAATCCAATCGGATCTTGTTACACGAGAAACTTGAATCCGTTGGAATAAGAATAAAAGTATAATTTGTACATTTCTGATGCTGTAAATGTAATATATATATATATAATACCAAGACTTGTAGATTTATTGGACAATATTTTTTTTTATAATTACGAACCGACGAGACTAGGAGCTCGTTCATCTAACGGTAATTGATACGTCCGCCCGTAATAACGTGGCGCTAGTTAGGATGATATACACAGCATCACATTACGCTCGTCGCCTTGGGACATAAGATATTAAGTCTCATTACCCCATTAATTACATTAGTTACAGTGCCCTTCATGCCGGAACACAGCAATGTTTGCACAATACTGTTGGGCGGCGGAAATAGAAGCTGTGGTGGTACCTACCTAGACGGTGTCCTGTGGTAGAGACCTACCATCAGTGGACATGTGTTACTTCAGACCTGTCGTGATCAAGGATGCTGCAAAACACTCCACACGTCGAATAAATAATCAGGTTTGCTCGATAAAGTCCTTGATATTTTATCATCAGTTGATAGACGTCCACTGCTGGACATAAACCTCCCTCAAAGATCTCCACATCGATCGGTTCTGTGCTGCATGCAACCAGCGGCTTCCCGCGACCTTCATTTGTAGGAGTTTTCATATGAGAGAATTTGGACCTGTACTGTTTCTTGATCTCTCCCAATGCGGGTTGGTGAGAGCCAAAACCTCGTTTATTGATTAGCAGGGTGCGCCTCTAGCAGGTGAGTTTGGCTTGGGTCCGGTGATTTATTGTACGAGATCCCTTACACCCCTTGAAATTTTGTATTATTATATAGTTTTAATCAGTACGTGCACAATATTTGCGGGCCGTTAGTTAAGGAGCGCTACAGGTTGAGTATGTTTACAGACTCCATACATTTGGTGTCGGAGCGTCGGTGGCGAACAGTTCGGATCTCGGCTCGTGACCCCGTTTATCGCGCAATCCTGTATCTCAAAATGATCCGCTCAAAACTTGTTATTGTCGCATTCACCCAAAAACATTTTGTTAATATTACTAGAACGGAAATTTCGCAAATTTGCAAATAAACGGTCCAAAGAGATATTTTTATATGAAATGGTTCGTAAATCTATATTAATAGTCATTGTTATTAGATTATCTCTAATGCAAACTAACGCTATGTAAATAAGTCTATATCACATTGTTTATAATTTTAAAATAGCTATGTTGTTATCTGTAATGAGCTGACATGATCTCCATTTTCACATGGTGTCAACTAATAATGAAGCTGTGGAAGGTGACACGCATTTTATATATATATATATAATAGGGGGACCGGAAAGTAATGTCATTTCTGCGCATGCCAATACTTGATTGTCATTTGTCAGCTCATTGTTTTGTTCAGAGGCGTACCAAAGACATTGTGAGGTTATAGTGATTTCTTTACTTATAGACAATTGAATTACAATTTTTTTTTGTAATTTTGGGTAAAATGGCCAGCCAAATACCAGAAGAGGTACACATCCGGCATTGCATGCTCTTTGAGTTTCGCAAGGGAAATAACGCAACAGTTGCTACCAAAAACATTTGCGATGTTTATCCAAATGCACTGGACATTCGTAAATGCCAAAGGTGGTTTTCCAAGTTCAAATCGGGTAATTTTGATCTTTCCGACTCGTATCGATCAGGAAGACCATCAGCGTTAGACAACGACGTGTTAAGGGCGGAAGTGGAAGCAAATCCGTGTCAGACGATCGAGGAATTGTCAAACAGTCTCAACAAACCTTGGTCGACCATCCAAGAACATTTGAAGCAGATTGGAAAAGTAAGGAGAGCAGGTGTTTGGGTCCCGCATAATCTGTCCGAACAGAATAAGGCTAACCGATCAATCACATGCAACTTATTGCTTCAACGACACAACACAGAAGCGTTTTTTGATCGCTTGATCACAGGAGATGAGAAATGGGTCCTGTATGATAACCCAAAACGCAAAAGGCAGTGGCTCTCTCCAAATGAAATCCCTCGGAGTACTGCTAAGCCAGGTTTACACCCCAAAAAAGCGCTTTTGTGTGTTTGGTGGAGTATTCGCGGCATTGTTCATTTTGAATTACTGAAACCTGGAGAAACTGTTACTGCAGACCTCTACAGCGAACAATTGCAGCGAGTCAATCAATCTTTAATTGAAAAGTGGCCAGCGATTGTCAACCGAAAAGGCGTCATTCTCCAACATGACAATGCAAGACCGCACTGCGCAAGGCGAACTCTAGAAAAAATTAATGAATTGGGGTGGGAGGTGCTGCCTCATCCACCATATTCGCCCGATGTTGCACCATCGGATTTCCACTTATTCCGAGCGCTGCAACACTTTTTAAGTGGCAAAACATTTGCAAATTTGGATGATATCCAAAATGCCATCTCTAGATATTTTGCCGAAAAACCAATTAATTTTTATCGATCAGGGATTGAAAATTTACTCACTAGATGGCAAAAGGTTATTGACAATGATGGGGAATACATCATTGATTAAAAATAAAGACTCGTTAAAAATGTATGTTTGTATTTAGCGTAAGAAAACGACATTACTTTCCGGTCCCCCTAATATATATATATATATATATATATATATATATATATATATATATATATACTTATCTACTTCTCTCTATGTTTAGTTTTTTTGTGGTATGAATAAATAAGATTTTATACATTAATTTTATCGTAAACTAGAGCATTCATTTACAGGGGGGTGTAAGGCACGATACCTTTAATTTCCAAGAGTGGAGCGCCAGAAACGAATCCCGGTCCGTAGTGGAGAAGGCGAGGACGCACGCGTGCGCGCCGCGGTAGTACGCCTTGGTGATGGCATCAAACTCCTCCTGACCAGCCGTGTCCCAAAGCATGAGTCGCACTTCTTCCCCATCGATTCTGAAAACAATACAATAACCTTACAACGCGTAAAAAGATTTATTTTACCTGGCAATACTTCTCATCATTACTACTTTACTGAGACATAGACATATCTGACACGCTATTAACTTAAAATACGCTTATGTATTAGACACGGTAACTATAGTAAATTTACTTAGCTAAACGAAAAAGATCTTATGACTTATAGCGTTGTAGTATATATATCCATAACAGCCAATTTACGTCCCCACTACTAAGGCATAGGCCCATCCTTAATATGAAGGCGATTGGGCCATAGTCACCACGCTGGCCCAATGCGGGTTGGTGACTTCGTGTGTGTATATATCGTAACTATAAAAATCATACAATAGGAAATCGTTTTTTCTGCTTAATAAAGCCGAATGGAGTTGACAGAAAAAAGTAAAAGTTACTAAGTAGTAAACTTAGAATTGATGTGAAGATCATTAGGGGAAGTACAGCAGTGGACGTCTATCGGCTGATGATGATGATGAAATTTAGAATTACAATTCAATTATGTTTATATATTATATAAACAGATTGTTGAGGGATGCAAGGGTTTCCGCACAGCAACTCACGGGATCCAAGTCAACCACACCTGCTTGTGGTGCAGGATGCTAATCAATAAACAAGGCTCAGGCACCCACCAACCCGCATTGCGCCAGCGTGGTGGGAAATGGCCCAATCCGAAATATGACCTCCATTAACGAGGAAATCTTTGAGGAAGACTTATACAGCAGTAGACGTCTATTGGCTGATAATGATGAAACGAATTGTTAATCGACTGTTTTGAGGTTAGAATGGCAAGTGATTTCAAATTCCTCTTTTAAGTAAGAAATTATATTAAATATTATATATTGTTTAAACAACAGTGTTATATAGCAGTATAAGGGTTTCCGTACAACAACTAACGGGATCCAAGCCAACCTCACCTGCTTGTGATGCACCCACCTAATCAACAAATGAGGTTCTGCCTCTCTGACCTTCCTAGTGGGAAATGACCCAAATCCCTCGAAATAGATACCTACCCGATCGTTTTGGGAGGCTTATGTCCAGCAGTGGACGTCTATCGGCTGACGATAATGTTATCATTACAACAATTATTTGTCAATTACCGGCATCCATACGATCCGCTTATTAATATTCCATTTAAAAGGGAGAGTTAAAACATCCGCGACAATTTATTACGTTAATAAACAGTTAAAATGAGAGGAAAACGCTCAACATTTTTATATTACGGCTATAAAACAAAAATCTCATTTAAAATATGTCGGAATTTTGATTGCTGCGACATTTACTGTTGTGTTTATTATATGCTTAAAACACTTACACAAGGATTTCACATAAAATTCTAAACTAACAAACCAAATAAAATCTGACAACGACAAAGAAGATTAATGTTTACTTTAAAACATCTGGCTATATTAAGTATAGAAATTAATAAAATAAAATAATACTTTAATAAGAGTCAATACTCAATATAATTATATTAGAAATTATACAAGTTTTTACGTATATTAGTATACAGTGAGACTATTTAAAGCAGCATTAGTTTATTAGTAATTATTTACATCATTTGTCTGTTGTATTTCGGTACCTTTCATTTCTGTTGCCACCAATAGAGATAATAATATTATAATGTATCGCTTTGGCTTGTTAAATATTCAAATAATCTTCAGCCGAATTGAAAAAAATGATCTTCAATAGAGAATATAATATTTTGTTTAAGCGACATCAGAAAATTAGTTCCTGTTTTTGATAAAATTATTTCTCAAAATCGTAAATTTGCTTTCTTTCTTATTAACATTATGATCAGTATGCCGCTGCTTGCTGCGACCCTCGCCAGATCATCGAACCATCTTACGAACAGTCTTCCAGCAAACCTTCTACATTATTATGAACTAGATTAAACTAATAATCCAAAACTAAGTCATTATGATTCGTACACTACGCAAATGTAATCAAGCAGAATGCTCCGCACTTTAATCAGTTAACTAATACAATAGGGTTGCCATGTACAGAGTAAAGACTAAATAATATAATGGAGTTTAAAAAAGGTTCTGGTTATAACATCCAGTGGTAAGTCTACTGGACGCCTTGCTACTGAGATGCACTCTAAAGGCGACTAATCTAACCTAATTGAACTGGTGGTAGGTCTCTATTGCCGCAGATCGTCTAAGTAGGTACTATTGTAGTTCCTATTTCTAGCATCTAACAGTAGCGTAAAAACATCACTCGTTTACTCAGGCCGTGGATCCGGGTCCACGAGCCCAGTGTCAGATGAGCTGTAAGAGCCGCTGTGGCTTGCAGCCCGATCTACATCAAGAATATAATCACTCGTCAATTGTGTAGCAACTTAAAACTTGCTACAATCTTTAATATTTTTTAAATAACGGTATTTAATTAAAGGGATTAATATTGTTTTGTAAGATACTGATAATTACATTTTTTTTTATTCAATTAAGCTAAGAAATCAACAGGAGTTTAGCCTGAGGGTAATTGATACACCTACCCATAACAACGTGTCGATAGTTAAAACGACTAACCATTGCACCGCATTGTGCTCGCCGCCAGAAATATATAACGTTGAGTCTCATTTCCCCAGTAATTTCTGTAAATACAGCGCCTTTTAAGCCGGAATACAGTAATGTTTGCTTACCACTGTTCAACGGAGGATAATGGCGCTACGGTGGAACTTACTAAGACGGTCTCCGGCAACAGAGATCTATCATCCACGAGTAAAATGACATATCTTATTTGCCTCATATGCCACAGAGATTCCTGGTTCAATGTCGAGCCTACATAATTATGGAGTTTTGTAAGTGGTTCAGTGGTTTTTGTGAAAATTTTTCCGAATCCGCTTAGCTACCTTCTACCTCATCTTGTAAACATATCGCCATGAGAGCGTCGCTGAGCTTACTTTCTACATATGACGACCAGACTATTTTATGTATGCTTTAGTATTCACGGATTTATTATCACTTAACACCATATGAATAAGATCTAGACTTTCCTTTAATTACTAAAGTTGCAGCAACCCTGTATTCAGTGGTCACGGGATTATTGTAAGAAATGGCGCGCCAGTGAAAGTGCATTCTCACGCGCAGCTCGACTATAAACCATAGGAAACTTTGAATATACTTTAATTATGAGCTTATAGACTATACCGTAACTTAGACATTATCATCTACTGAATCTTATTCAACGTGGTCATTTAAAAATACCGTATGAATCATTTTTTTAATACACAAAGCAACGAGACAAGGAGGATGTTCACCTGATGGTAGTTCATACACCCGCCCATAGCAATATGGACCATAAGATGGCGTATGACTGCACTGTAGTGTCCCTCCTCCACCTTGAGACACGAAATGTTAAATTTCATTACCTCAGTAATTTCTCTATCTACTATACACTTCAAATCAAAACAGGTTGTTTATTAGTTCCTAGATTCTCGGGATGTAAGCTCTTGGAAGCCATTTTAGACTCTTACAGCTCATCTGATACTGGGCTCGTGGATTCGGATCCACAGCCTGTTATTTACTACAGTTAGGCGACAGCAGTAGACACTGTGGCGGTACCCAAATACACAGACATTGTCCTAGCACCAGTATCATTTAAAGGATTAAGAATGAGTAAAATCACAGTGTTGAGATGAGCATCACATCAATTGAAGCAATATTTTAAACCAAGCTCGGGAGTTACTAACAAACTTATATACCAATTGAGCAGTAACGCTTACTACCCCAGTTGATTCATGCAATTGCGTTAAAAAAAAAAGTATTACTCGATTTGTCGCTCAAGAAAATCGACGCCAATGGTCTTCTTGTAATCTCTGGTGAAGGTGCCGCGGCAGTAGCGCTGGATCATGCTGGACTTGCCGACGCCGCCGTCTCCGACGATCACCACCTTGAGCGCCACCTCCAACTCCTCCTCGCGCATCCTCGCCGCATCCGAGCGTGCTCCACGAACATCAGTGTTGCCGAGTTGATTCCTGATAATTATATATAATGATTAAACCTTCGCAGTGTAGATAGTTACAATAATATAGTTGCAACTGGTCATATATGACATATGGACCAGTCCTTTTTTATTATTATCTATTCTAATGAGACGAGGAGAACGTTCACCTGATGGTAAGTGATCCGCCTTCTCATAACAAAATGGGACAAATAAAGTTTATGACTTTAAATTTATACCAAAATCTTAAGAGCAAAGAAGGAAACTTTTAGGGTAACATCATACTCAAACATGATATGGAGGAAAATCCAATAAAACCTGTTATGATAACTATCAGAATCCATATATTTGTTACACTAAATATAAATCCGTATTCATAAATATTAAATTTTTTTAACTATACATTCGAGCTAGTTGTTGAAATATTTAAAAGTGCTGTTATTTAACGAAAAATTAAGATATGGTTGAGAATATGTCACGAAGTAAATAAATGTTTATAATGCCGTCCAGCTTCAGAGACAGATGCATATTTTCGGAGCCGGAGTATAATTTATAGGTTATGAGACCTGTTGGGTGACCCTGTGCGCGACAAACGGCAAACCAGTTCGCACGAGCACCTGCCTAGAGGCGGCGCCGATATCGTTGCTCTGATTTAGATCGACGCAGACAGACTACGCAACCTGCTTTGAATATTGTGGCCATTTATTATTTGTAACAAATATTATATATATTAATCAAAAATAAACATTCACTCTGGCTTGTTTTATTATAATAAGAAAACCTTGTTTACGTTCAACACTTAAAAGTATACAAAACAAGATTAATATAGAATTCAAGGATAATAACAACATTACCTGAGCCTCCTCTCCCCTTGAGGTAAAGCTCAGCGTCCCAGCACTTCTATTACAATATATATATAGCGATATAATTTTCGGTACGACAATCACGTGAAACCTAGTGAACGTTATTTATTTATTCAATTTCATAGATCCTTCACAATTTTATTTCTAATTAACTTTGCATTTTTCATTTCGTTTTATTTATGCGGTTGCCATAGTAACGCTTGCTACAGAAAGATATTTCCATTTACTTTTATATTACGCCTAGCACAGCGGGCGGGCAACAACTAGTAAATACGTATAAGTATATATATAATATCATATCTGCCTCTTTGCTATAGATCTAAACCATAACATAGGCTATTTTTATAAGAAAAGATATGTGCGGTTCCGGAAATGAAACTCTAAAATTGTATATGTGATCAATTTCACTGGCATATGTTTGAATTAGTTAGAAACATACTGTCTATTTTGGTAACTATTATTACAGCATTAATAAATAAAGGTGTGTACGTACAGTACAACTTGTGCCTCATCCAAGTAATTTTAAAATTAAAAATATCTATTAGTTATACTAATCTGCCTGTTTCTTAAATTCAATTAAGGGGCTACACGAGCCGGACGTTCACCTGATGGTAAGGCATGATAGATACCGTTTCCCACACGATACCGAGTCTTAAAATATTATGTTTGGTCCGTTTTCTTATATGGTTGTGAGACGTGGACTTTAAATAAGGAATGTTGTCTTCGAATACAAGCATTTGAGGTGTGGGGACTCCGCCGAATGTTTGAGATCACGTGGAAGCAATTTGTCTCCAATGTTCAAGTCCTTGAGAGAGTTAACTGCAAACGCAGGCTGATGACATCTGTCATGCAAAAAAAGGTTGCATTTTTCGGACACATTCAAAGAGGACTTTTTTATGAGTTCCCAAGGTTGATCCTGGAGGGCAAAATTCCTGGAAAACGTGCACCTGATAGACAGCGCAAGAAATGGTTTAATGACATTAAGGAATGGACCCGGTTTAAATACCATCAGTTAAAAAGAATAGCTAAGGATCGAATTGGTTTTCTCAATATGATCGCCAAACTTCAGTTTGAAGAGAGCACCTAATGATGATTAAGGGATGACATACACCTCACCACATTGCGCTCGTTCCTTGAGACGTAAGATGTTTAGTTTCGTTACCCCAGTTATTGTACTAATTACAGCGTCCTTCAAACTGGAACACAGTATTGTTTGCGCAGTTCTGTTTGACGTTAGAATTAAGCACTGCGGTGGTACCTACCTGGATGGTCTCCGTCAACAGAGACCTAAGAGCGTTAAAAATAGTTTGTATGTTTTGTTTGTTTAAATTTTTTTCGACAAAATATATAAAAACTAAGCGAAAAAACTTAATTTTATTGATGCGTTAAATTCGATAAAACGAAGCAGCCGTAATTCGACGTTTTTGTGGTTATGTTTGTCCAAACAAACCAGTTGTTGGCGGGTCACACCGCGTTGGACAAATCAAATCGACGGATGACCAGATGATGCTATTGTTAACAAATATTTGAATTCATTTAGCTACAGGTTTTTTGTTTAAATACGTGCTTATGTTTGTTAACCACACTAAATTGACTTTGTATGTAAAAAAAAACGTGTCGAGAATCAAACGATGTATAAAAATACCTATAATCCATTATATTCATATCTCTGTTGCTGAAGACCGTCAAGCCTCTGCCAACGCAGCGCATAATTATGCCGTTAAATAGCAGTGTGCAAACATTACTGTATTCCTGCTTCAAAGGCGTTCTAGTGAGAGAAACTGCCAGGGTAATGAGGCTTAACATCGAGTGTCACAAGAACTAAATGTGGTGAAGTGGTTAGGTTTTTAACTATTGTCACAATATTATGCGAAGGTATACCTTTTTTTTTTCGGGAGTATTTTTGAAAAAGATATCAAGCTTCTGTAGGGAAGACAAGGTTATGTGGGATTTTACACACTAAATTCCTTTCGGTGGTCGTCCTTAATGCGTTGCGGGTAGTTCCAGGATCTACAGAACGCCCTGGTATCTCTCGGCTGTATGCTTGAGGCACGTGCCAAGGAAGGCTGTAATTCTCCTCTGCACCTTCGCTTTGGTACTACAAGCAATAGATCATATCGAACTTGTCGTTCATTCTAGGCTCGCTTTGTGGGAAATGAAAACTCTTTTAATCGCCATATATAACAGGCATGGCTTTCCTTAATCCTATAATAGCCTGAGACTACAGAGCAAATGCGAAGGTATACCTATTACTAATGAACTTCCTACTCCTCATTTTAGTAGGAAATATACATATATAAACGGAACGATGAATAGGATAATTATATCAAATATCACTGCTGGTGTCTAGGTAGGTACCACCGCAACCTCTATATCTATCGCCAAACAGTAGTATGCAAACATTACTGTGTTCCGGTTTGAAGGGCATTGTAGCTAGTGTAATTACTGGGGTAACGAGACTGAATATCTTTCTTCTGAAATAACGAGCGCAATGTGAAGCTGCGTACATTCAACTAGCGCCACGTTGTCATGGGCAGGCGTATCACTTATCACTCATCGTCGATTAATTGAATAAAAAAAATATATAACGTATATAAATACATTAACATACATTTGTAATTCTCACACAACGTTAATGTATCTCTTTTTGTCTGAGCAAAAGGTGTTTTGCTGTAACAGTCGACGCGCTCCACTTGTATCTGTGTATACGACTGACAGAGAGAATTAGTATTCAATCACTTATATTTATGTGAAAATAGCGGTCGCATGTATCATGCGATTTGCTGACGATCAACGGTTGTCTATCCGATATATTATTTTGTAAAATATTAAATTACAAACGAGTTATCATAACCGAATTTATAATAACAGTAAAATATTGACATTCTACCTACATCGTCGAAGTCTGTATCAGAAGAGACTTGAATAATTTGCTATTAATTTTACAACGAAGTTTATCCATGATATACATCTTTAATCATATCTTCTTAAAGTGACTGTCTTTAGGCACATGGAACAGTTGGTTAAGTCTGGTAATACCGTGTCTTTCGCCTTAATCTTTGCTCATCATAATAAGTAGAAGCAGGTGATATCTTTCGTGACTGTAACCTTGTACCACACGTAATAATTTTTTTTATGCCACACTTTGCTATATCGCAGGAATGTGAAACTAGTTTAGATTTTTATATATATTAGAAACCATTCGGTGCTCATTGTATATAAAGTAATACTATGACTATGAAGAATATGCTATACATATAAGGGGTAAGTCGATTTTTACCCGCCATAATTTCGTCCATTTTCTGTGTATGAAGGAGACATAGGAATCCAAACGCTTCCTTTGATATTCTATAATATCCGGGTCCCAAGATTAGCGCGAACCAGTCCCTATTACCCAAATTCTAATATTACTGTATTCCATGGTAGTTTCCGTACTCGCACCATCACTCGGTCAGACGTTGACGAATCAATTACATTAATTACTGAGTTTTACTTTCGACGAGGTTTCACCAGGTCGGCGCCGGCGGTGCGTCCAATGTCCGCACGTTCACGCACTCAAATAAAACAATTCTTAACGCAACACGCATTTTTTTTATTTAACACAGCGACGAGATGAGCAGGACATTCACTCGATATTAAGTGATACGCCTGACTATAACAATGTGACACTGCTTAAGATCTTATACACTGCATCTCTGTCTCTGATGTTTGTTGGCTGCAATAGGCGTTACTGTGGTACATACCTGGATTTACTTTATTTCCACAATAACGCGTCTATTATCTATGTATGTATATAACAAAAATGGATTTTCTTTGTTCGCCAATCACGTGAAAACAAGTGAATGCATCGACATGGGACTATGAACATTCTACGCGCAATTATAATGGCTACTAAACTTTTATAAACATTTTCACTTCGTATGATTTATGCGGTTGCTATAGTAACGGTGGCTATAAAAACATAAAACATATGAACAGAAGTCAGCAACGAGGCTGAGGAAAGATAAATAAATTTTCAAGCGAACGTAGTTTTTTGAATCATACTTATAAATGTACATTTATCTTGAGCATGAAATTTAAAACGAGACCTGTACTAAGAAAATTCTATTATCAAAAGCTAGATAAATCTGTCATCTGGTTATGATTGGTGCGCAGGGGGACAGGTTTCGCAGTGGAGAAACCGGCCTCGGTACCTACGACTGTTAGCAGGTCACCAACAATTTTAGTATATAAACTCGCTTAGATCACTGCCCGTTGGAATTCCTCCGAGTTGTTTTCTACCGACGTACTGATTAGGCAATTTTAAAAATTTCCAGTTTTTTTATCATTTCATCAGTTCACCTAATGTATTCCCGCCTTTTTATATAAATTAACATAAATAAATGTCCTCATAGTTTAAATTGCGAAATAAAATTTGGTATGCGGCATTCTTATACACAAAACATTGAAAACGGGACTTTTTTGTCAAACTATAAAATCCATATTCGATGCTTATATATACACCCGTCCCTCGATTAACACGGTTTGAATTTAAAAAAAAAATTGTCTGATAGTTTTGCATTATGCCATTTAACAGTATCATATTGATGAACGTACTCTTTTAAAAGATCGTTCAAAGTTACCGAACGCACCCTTTTCTTGGGCTCTTGCTGCATCAGCCTCTTTTTTGGAAGAAGAAGAAACTTCAGTCATATAATCATCATCATTATCAGCCGATAGACGTCCACTGCTGGACATAGGCCTCCTCATATGTTCTGACTGAATACTAATAACAGGTGAAAAAAAGGCAGTTTGTTAGTTTTAAATATTTATTATGTAATAGTGTTTCAACTTTATTACAGCCCTAGACTGTCAACAAAAAAAAAACCTCAAGGAAAAGAAAACAATCATTTTGGAAAAAAAAACTTAATTTTTTTTCCCCAAAATGAAACTAAAATCTGATCAAGGCTCTACATCCGTTATCAAAAGAATATGGAATAAATGAAGCAACAGTTCCCCTTTTATTCTTCAATTCTTATATCATTTTACACGATTATAATGAACATATCTTCAACTTTTCTTGTCTTGATAAGATCGTTTTACAAGGTTTTCAGGTTAATTGAACGTATCCTTCTACTTTGTATGAGCTCTGTCTCGTTTTACACGGTTTCGTATTGCACGATTTTCCTAAGAACGTATCTACCGTGCAAATCGAGGGATGAGTGTATTCTGAACCACGTCTATATTTTTAGTTAAAAGAAGACGGTCGTTGTAATGTATTTCATCTTACTGGTGGTAGGTCTCTGTTGATGAAGAATGTCTAGGTTAATACCTATGCCATAAATAGGCCTATTTCTAGCGCCAGTTTGAAGGGTGTAGTAGCTAGTGAAATTACTGGAGTAACGACACTTAACATCTTATGTTTCAAGGCCACGAGCGTAATGTGTTTGTCAAGAGCCGGCCTGTCATTTACCATCAAGTAAATATCGTGCTCGTCTCTTCGTTTCATCGTCATCATTTCAACCGATGGACGTCCACTGTAGGACATAGGTCTCTTGTAATGTGTTCCACAGTGCACGTTCTGGTGCTGTTTGAGTTCAATGGCTCCCTTCAATTCTTTTTATTTCGTCTCTCGACCTAGTTGGGGGTCTGCCGACGTTGAACTTTCCGATGTGGTGTTGCCATTCCAGCACTTAAGACCCAAACATCTATTCGTTCTACCACCTATATGCCTCACCCATTGCCACCACAGCCTCGCGACGCATAGATTCATGTCGGTGACCCTTGAATTCGTCGGTTAATTTAACAAAAAAAAAAAATATATTGCTGCTGCAATGGCTAGTAGTCTTCACTCACTAATTTCAGTTTCCTCTCAAAAATGTCCTGTCCTTTAAGAGAGTAATGGTACATTTACAAACATGAAAGGTATGGTTATATATATCACTAAATTAATCGTTGAAGATTTATCTCCGATATATACCTTCCATATTGTGGTTCAGATATCTAGATTACAGCGGCAAATAGACGTAGGAATCCAATCGGGAATTGTTTGTGGTCTAGACGGATTCAATTGAATGCTGCTGATACTGTTAGCTATCGGTAACCAGGTTATGGTTGGATGTGCAAATCATAGAGTTGCCAGATAAGTCTCAACGTTACGCTCTGAATGCTTGCTGTGTCATTGTTACTCATTAGAACTGTCTAGACCTATTTTTATCTATATACTGTGTGCCGACTTGTGGTGTCTTAAATTACATGTTTTAATAAAAGTAAATAAGTAATTGAATGAAAATTATTTTGTACTTATCATTATTCATACAACTATTTAGCTTATTGAGCCGAACTATGTGGTGGATGTATTTTATTGCCTTCTTAACTTGGAACAGAGGAAACTTATGCCCAGTAGTGGACGTCCCTTGGACGAAATGATGCTGATGATGATAACACTGGCGAAGATTTAATTAACGATGATGATGATAATTTCATCATGGAACTTTATTTTGTAAATGAATCCACTAAACTGCACTATGCCTGTTTGACTTTTGAGCCCCAGTATTGGACAGTAGTAGACTAATTTATCTAATATCATTGAAACTCCCACTGACATTACCATGATGAAAGTTACCTTTTTTACAGTAATATAGTGTTTTAATTGATATCTAGAATACTGTAAGTCATATTGTTGCCCTTGAGAGATTGTAACACATAAAGAACAGCGTATTAGTGCGCGGAAGCAGTCGAGGTCGGATCCCGCCATTGTCTGCCTTTATTAAGGTATTGTCAGTTTTGATTACAAGTTGTTACTTCGTCGAATGAGAAAGCAAACGTAAACATTTCAGCGACTATATCATTTACTGGTGATAGGTCTTTGTTGTCGGAGACCGTCTATCGAACGTACCATAGCCACGAGAATATCTATAGTCTGATAATGGTGTGCAAACATTACTGTGATCCAGTTTGAAAAGTACTGTAACTAGTGATATTATTGGGCCAACATTGCTTTCTCAAGGCGACGTGAATGATTTGGTGCAATGTACATTTATCCTAACCAGCGCCACACTGTTACATGCCTCTCTATATATAAATGTATGTATTTAAATATATATTATATGTGTATATATGCATATAATATAATTAAAGAATATTTCAGACGCGTGTATGATTTATCTGAAAACCGTTACATGTACCATTAAAGCTTAACATGTAATGATGTAAGGATGTAATTATCTTGCAGTGGATGGTGTGATGATGGTCATTCAACTCTCTAACGGCGAACCAGAAGCGATTGTTCCCGACTCTCGTCGACATTCGATGCTCATAATCGTGGTAATATCATTATGGATCTTGTCGATGAGCTCGCGGAATCACACACATAATGTTCTATTCTGACACATGAGAAAAGTTATTTATACGAAAACTAGCAATCACGGCGGACTCTGTTCACGTGGAATTAATTAAAAGAATCTTAGTTAAGATGAGAGTTAATAAACCTCTTTCATGTTTAGGTCTGCGGAATGTAGTCTTGATTAATTGAAGATGCTGTACCAAAAGATTCAAAGTTAAAAGGCACACGAGTAAGGATCAATACAATTTCTAGAACGCTTAAAAAACCTAAAGGTTTATTCTTGCGAAGTTATATGAGTACTCTTTAATAAAATGGCGGTGGGCAAGACAACAACTTCTAGTCCCTTTAAAAATATGATTGCGAATTTTTGGACTAGGATCTAGGATCTTTGCCACTCAGGTGGATAGACTCAGACTTAATGAAGTAGTAAATATCGGTCAATGTTAGTGAAATAACGCCGGTTCCAACCGGGTAGAAATTGGGGATACCTGCCTATATTTAACAGTGATGAACTTTAATAGGATGAAATGATAAGGAAGCTGAAGGAAAAGTATAAGAGATAATAAAATATTTGGATTTACTGGTAATTATCGAAATATAGGAATTATTCTTAGGTCACTTGAATTTGTTCACTCGAACTTGATGATATGATTCAACATGTTTCATTGAACAAATTTGAGTAGACTAGGAATTTTAACTTTGTCTTTTAAATGGAAAAAATAAATAAAGTAAATATTTACATTATTTTAATTCATATTAACACATCCTACCAATTCGTATTAACATTTTATCATACTCATTTATGTTTTATTATCAAGTACTGCTGTTCTTTGAATATGATTCTAACCGTAGAAAATATTCGAAAGCGCGTGTGGCCGTTCGATAAATCTACTGTGAAAGTTTAACGGCGGCGTAATTTGATTTCTTTGTGAAAAATTGGCGGATATGATACTATAACAATAATACATACTATTTTTCATTTCACGAAAGACGAGAGGAGACGTTTATTCCATCATTTCCTGAACGGATTTCTCTAACAGAGAATTTGTCGCTACTCTTGGCATGGGCGTAGTATTAAACGTCGATTACAAGAAAAACTACTGCCGTTTCCCTAGAGTTGTTTAACCTTAATATATTTATTATTTAACCCCGAAAAAGTTTTGACTATTGATTTTTGTACTTATAGTCTCTTGTATTTTTTCTACCGAACAATAGTGTGAACGTTTTACTGTTCCAGTTAAAGAGGCGGGAGAGAAGGGGGAGATATTGGAGGACTTAATACCTTAAGTCGTAAGACGACGAGCATAATTTGGTTGCAGTATTTATCATCCTAACTAGCGCCGTGGGCAGGCATCAAAAAATTAGGTCGTGACATCGTGTAAAAAAGTTCAGGTTTCGGTATTTCTTGTTTAATAAGGGGGCAGCCCTGCTTCAGGTCCGTTACTCGTTTATGAATGGCGGCGTCCTTGCGGCAAGGTGCTTGCCCTCCGGCCCTTCTCACAAGCCTCCTCAATCGTGCGTGTAAACAGCCAATTTCTTGTGAACATCTCACAATGGACCTTAATGAAATCTATGATATGTTCAAGGCATTGTTACTGTACAAAGTTACAAACATTTGTTAATATTATTAAATAACACACAATCATAATTTCAAATATTGATAAATGATATGAGATTTGTTAAGCATGCTTTCACATATAAATGTGGACAGCACTTCTGTGTTTCAATAATCATAAGATTAGTGTTGTGGTAAAGAAGTGTAGCACAAATAAAAGACCTTTACTTCACTAGGCACTTATGTGGTATGAGGCTTCCAAAAGTGGTTAGCAACAACACTATAAAGGCAGTTGGCAAAGTTTCATTCTTTTCGAGATGAATCAAATCAAAATTCTAAATGAAAGAACAATAAACGTATATGATTACGATTAAACTTATATGGATCAGATTTAATTTTACAGAAATCTTATTAAATTCTGTCCTAATTCAATAAACATTATTCGCGTCCATATAAGAGAAGTCTTTTTCTTCTTCTTCTTAAAGTGCTCCTCCAACTAGTGAAGGTTGGCGATCAGCGTGATACAGTCCTTTCTGTCTCTGGTTCGGTTGAACAATTCAGATGCTTCAGATATGCCAGTCCATTCCCTGAGATTCCTCCACCATGACTTTTTTCTTCTCCCCGCCCATCGTTTGTCATAAACTTTACCCATAATAATTAATTGCAGATCATATCGCCGATGACGGAGTACATGACCGAGGTAGGAGCTTTTACGTTCTTTAACCGTGACCATAAGGTTACGCTTTTGGCCAGTTTGTTGCAGAACCCTGTCATTGGTCACTCTCTGAATCCAGCTGATGGACAACATGCGTCTATATGTCCACATCTCAAAGCTTCAATACGTTTCTCAAGATCTTCTTTAATAGTCCAAGCCTCACATCCATACAAAATAAGAGAAGTAGTGACATCCAAACCTTTAAAGGCTTTAGTAGACTTTAACAATATGTAAAATTATTTACTTATATTTTGTATAAGAAAATGTACTTATATATGCTGCAAAATAATTGTTAGTTTGCCAATTTGTATGCCAACCCCTATTCTAAATAATGTAATTAATAATTATATAACTCGATGTATGTGGATAGTAATATGGAGAGCTAAATAAACAAAAAGTGAAGGATCCTCTGTCTGGCATTAATTGATAATAAAATATTAAACACCTGTCTGAAACATGAAAATAATAGTTTTACTTAATTTGTATAAACCTTTACACGATGTCAATGTCAAAATGGATATTTATTAATTTTTGTCTGGCTATTGTCAATATGTTCTGGCTACTCCTAGAAATGTCTGAATCGATCTTGATGGGATTTTTACAAGAGTGAGTAATAATTTATATCAGTTCTATATCAAAATAATTTATAGTTTATCTCAAAAGCAATGGTACAAGTTAATTCAGTTCACTAATTCCCAAAACGTAAAAAAAATAAGAACTACTTTTGCCATTAATTTTTAAGGCTGTATATGTAAGGCTGTATGTACTCGTATTGATGACCCTATGTACAACATAGAGATTTAAAAAACCCGCGGGCAGGACTTCTATGTTATTTATACATTAAATAAATAGCATAAATTGTTCATACAAAATTTAATTTTTATACATCTTTAACAGATTAGTATCGAAAATCTTCAAAATGTCAAGTTTAAGAATACATACGAAATCTATAAAATCGGTTGAACTGTTTGTTTGAACCACGACGTCGATGAAGTTGCAACAGTTGTCAATAAAACTTGCGGCTCAAACTTCATCATTAAAAAAAAAAAATTGTGAAGTAATAAGAAAATAACATTATAAAGAAAATGTACTGACGATGTCGTATCAAATTTATCACATTTCACAATTGGGAACTGTATAACCAATGTGATTTTTTTTAATATAAAACATTGATACGCTACTTTCAATTGAAATCGACTTGCTTTAAGATATCTTTTTTAAATAACGATATTTTAGTTTTATAGCAATTTAGTTATAATTGAGCGACCTTACTCATAAAGCATATTTCTTAGAAGGGTCGGCAGGTGCGTCCACGCATCTGCTTCAGTTGCTACCGATTTGAACGTTCTTTTTTATGCGTCGAAACGAATAGGATGTTACTTGATGGTAAGTGGTACTCGTCCATAACAATGCGATACAAGCCAGGATGATATACACTTAATTCTGTGCTCTTCTCTTTGAGATATAAGATATTAAGTGTCTTTACAAATTGCTATTTGTAATTTTACCAGTTAGTGGATGTGGGGGTGTTGTGGGTGGGTTTTACTGGCGGTATGTCTCTTTTCTAGGAGACCGTCTAGGTAGGTTTGTTTGCACAGTATTGTTGTTTCTGTTTGGAGGGCTCTGTGACTATTAAAATTACCTATATCATAACTAATTATCTCTAATAATTAATTATATACGAGTATATCCTTAATTCCTATAGTTGTTCATTTTAAATATTTCTCACAGAAATTGTAAATTGTTATAGTAGTAATAAAAAAAAATATATTAATTTAATTGTCTTATCCATATCATATATTGAGGAGTTTGATAGAATGATTGATGACGGCAGGTTGTTTTTTAATTCGCCTGGTAGCTACCTCCTTTTATAAACCTGTTGCCATAACAACATCGCTGTGTTTCGATTGCCAATATATGTCCACATGTTTTATAAAATGTGTAATATTCGCCTTAACGTAAAGTCATTAACTAGAACTCATAGTTTACGCAAAAGATTCATTTACAACATAAATATCTTATATTTATTATCGACAGCACAGACAGGTAATATCTTAGCGAAATAATGAAACTCGGGACATTTGTTCGGTTTTCTTGTTTGTCTTGTACCGGTATGCGCGATCTACGGTTAATTTTAACGGCACACTGTTAAATAAATACTCTTGTACGTACTGATACTAAGTAGTATCAGTAAATGTTATTTGTGGTTAAAATCCACGCCAGTTAGGATGGTAATTTTCACCTAGATTCACAAAATATGTTATTGCAAAGCATTTCATGAAGGATGTGAAATAAATTAGTAAAAGCTATAGTTGTTGCTGCTTTACTTGATTTTTTCAAAACACTTATATTTCTCTAACACATTTGACAATCTATAGAAAATAAGTATTTAATTAAAGCTTTAACATAACCTCGAAAAAAGGAATGTTTTTAAGTACAATTTGAAATGATAAGAACTATATCCAGATTTCGTCATTTGAGACTAACTGCTTCCAATGTGCATAAACAAATCGTTAGCAGAGGCATGCACATCATATAGGCAAATAAGCACTGCATACCCTCCTACAAAGTATTCACTATACCACCATGAAACTCCGAAATCTTATATACTGAGGCCCCTGATATCTGCTCCAGAATCTTATTAAATAGAGTTTGTTTGGTGACACAGTTTTTTCCAACCCGATCGACTAGAAAACACGTTTATATACGACACAGCTTTAAGTATATCGCTATATATCTGCTGCCAATACTAGGAACCAGAATATTACCAGTAATACACCCAGCACACATCGTCATCGTCACTTAATGTTACGTGAAATTGAAATAGTAATAAAGATTGTAGAGAAAAATAGCACAGATAGGGACACATTTTGGGATCTAAAGTTAAAAAAATGCTTATGATTACAAAGTTAAAGGAATCGTACATAAATGGAGAGTGTTGGACTAAAGTATAATGGGTCAGATCTTTGTGGATCTTTAAGAACTTACCAGAACACTATATTGGAGTAGGATTAGATATACATATTATACATGTACTAGCTGTTCCCCGCCGGCTTTGCTGGCTGTAATGTAATATTAGACCGCAAATGACTTTCTGTAGCAACCGTTACTATAGCAACCGCGTAAATAATATGAAATGGAAATTTCTATAAAATTAATTAGAAATAAAATTATCAAAGGTCTATGAAATTCAAAAAGTATACCCGTGTACCGTTTACAAATCATTCCGCGTCGAATGGTTATATTCCCATGTCGACATATCGACTGGTTTTCATGTGATTGGAGAAAAAATTGTTTATATTTATATATATATAAAAAAAGAAAAATATTAATATTTTATAACTTCAGTTTGCCTATCAATTCAGAATTTCTTAGATCATTTACTTGTTTCATAACCTTATCATCATATTCTATTGATCACATTGTTTCACTTTAACTGCACATGCAATAAATATTAATTCATATACATTTTTCGTGTATTCCAACAGTTACCGCAGTAATTTTGCAATACGTCGTTAATAAAAATACGTTCATATGTTACGTGTTGAATAAACGCAACATACGATACACGAGAACATAGAAAAAATTAACGATATTAGAAATGTACGAATATCAATAAATTGGAATTAGTCAAGGTGTGGACCGGGTTTAAACACCATCAATTAAAAAGATCGCCGAACTTGTTTGAAGAAGGCATCTAATGATGATGATATTACATATTCGTCATATCAAATCGTCAAACTATTAATGTTAGAATTATTGATTAGTTGGAGTTATTAACGCGAAATGAAGTTATGACAAAGTATTTACAGTTAAATGTTAAAATAAAAATATTTCTACATCATCATCATCAGCTGTTAAACGTCCACAGTTGGACGTAAGCCTCCTCTAAAGATATCCACATCGATCCGCTCTACGCTGCTCGCATATAGCATATCATCATCATCATCCGATATACGTCCACTGCTGGACATAGGCCTCCCCCAAAGATCCCACATCTACCATATATTTAAACTAAACGAAACCCTGTGCTTTTTTTATACAATTTAGGGACAAGACGAACGGGATGTTCACCTGATGATAAGTGATGCTCCCGCCCATAACAACGTGGCGCTAGTTAGGCGGATATATACTACACTACATTGAGCTCGTCATCTGAGATGAAAAACATTGTTACTTTACCCCAGTAATTACACTAGCTACAACACCCTTCAAAGCGGAACACAGCAATTTTAGCACAGTAGTCGGCAGAAATGGGAGCCGCAGTGGACTTAGACAATCTCTGGCGACGGAGACATACAGACAGAGAGGTATCACCGCTTCTGCTGCAGCTTCTGTTTCCGTCGACGAGCTGTAGTATCCAAACATTAGTATTAGTAGTGTTCCGGTTTGAAAGGTATTATAAAATAGCTAGAGACATTACTGGGGTAATGAGGTTTAACATCCTATAATTCATGTCTTTCTCTGTCTCATTATTGTAGGCGGGCGTATCACTTACCATATGGTGAATGTCCTGTTCATCTCATCGATTGAAAAAGTATCTCTTTTCTCACTCCGCATTGAAAACCAGTATTTTGGTATAGATCGTAAACAACTAGATATTGCAAAAAAAGGAAAACAATCGTCATATTAATAAATAATTTATTATTATCAATTCAAATTTTATACAACTTTCTATACGTTAATTTAATTTCGATAAACATAAATAAACAAAGTATACTAAAGAAGATATATTTAAATGTTAATAGCGAGTGGTTTCTTTCAAGTTTGATGTAAAACCAATACTTTGTTAGTTGATGTTGATTTTTTAGATTAAATTGTAATAGAGTTATCTGCCTGTTGAAAACCTATCTGAAATAACTAATAACTTTATTAAGTTACAGCACTTTTTCGTACTTCGTAAGTTTTATGAATGCAGGATATATAAAGTTATAGGCTCCGTCGTTATTGGATAATACCACGAAACATTGTTCGTTGCATGTCAATTGTAGGTTTTTACGTCATGTTTACGCTTTCTTTCTTCTTCGAAATCGTTCATTATTATCAGAGTGCTTATAGTCATGGAATTTTATTAACAATTTATACCATCGGTAGGAAAGTATATCGTAAAATTTATGCACCTAAGTACATCACTGAGGCCTCGGTTTCCGCCGACAAGCAGTTGTGAGCGATATTACCGTGGCCCAGTCGTATGGACACTGTACTTAGTGAAGCGACTGGAGGAAACTGGACAGCTCCAGTGTTTGCTTGTTCAGACAGCTTGAGACATTTTATAATACGTATTATTCATCACCAAGTAAGTGTATTTAATAGAGTAACGAGACAAGTAGGACGTGCAATAATCTTCATCATTGAGTGATCAATGTGGCAAATGATTCTCCTGCACTCTCGCCTATAACAAAGTGGTTCGAATTAATGTGATATACACAGACCCAGATTGTTCGTCGCCTTGTGACATAAATTACTGCAATAGTTTCAATAGCTATAGCGTCTTTCAAACCAGAAAACAGTAATGTTCGCATGATACTATCACTACCTAGAACATTGGATAACAATGGAGGCGGTACCGGCGGTAATAGACGCAGGAGCTTTATTATAACACGAATAGAAAAAGAGAGAGAGAGAGAGAATTAAATTTTAATTAATGATTATTTATAATTAATAGAGAAATATATAAAATTGTTGTAATTAACTATTACGTAAAAGAGAGCGTTAGAATGTTTAAACAACGGTAGGTCATAAAAGGTTAAGAACCCATCACCTAAACGGTCTGGCAACAGAGTCTAACCACCAGTAAAGATACTTTTGTTTTATAAAGGATAATAAATAAAAATAGCGTTATATTTATGAAGGCAAAAAACGTAATTTACACTAAATATAACAAAATTATGTATGAGGTACAGTGGTCCGAGCCAAAACCGTAACGACACAGTGCAATGACCTTTTAATAACGTCGATACTCATTAGGACTTTTCAAAATAACGTTAAATTTTTAAAATCTATTATCTTCTAATAGAGCTATTTATATTATTTTTCCTACATCACCGTTTAAAGTATTTTTTTTTATTATATCGTGGGTGTATTGAGTGTTGCGTTTTAGTGACGATAAATAACTTTCTACAATAATGAATAATTTCAATAATAATGAGTTCACATCAATAATGAAATATACATTAGATTTAATGATGATGACAATTAAGAAGTAATTTTGTAAAAAGTAATACGATTTTTTCGCTTTTATTCATATGTATAAAAATTCGATATAAAAATGAATGTTACCAACGTAAAAGTTTTATTCAATACGACGTCATTTAATACGCGACACCGAAACGAACACGCGATCGAGAAGACTGTTTCGCACTTTTTTATATTAAATTCCGGAATTACCATTCTAAAGTGTTGTCTTATGAGGATCAAAACTACCGTTTTATAATTTTTTTTTATACAATTAAGCAACGATACGTGCAGGACGTTCACCTGATGGTAAGTGATACGCCCGTCCATGACAACGTGGCGCAAGTAAAAACGGATATACAAGCACCACATTGAGCTCGTCGCTTGAGACAAGATGTTGAGTCCAAGTAATCACAATAACTACAGTTCCCTTCAAGCCGAAACGCGGTAATGTTTGTACAGTACTGTTTGTCGGGTGCAATAGAAGCTGCGGTGGTACCTATATAGACGGTCTTCGGCAACAAAGACCTATTACCAGTAAATTAATAAGATTATAAATATACATACATTCCTAAAAAAACTTTTATATAAGCTGGAAGAATAGTTTTTTGAGATACATTTTCTTAATTTAAGACGCAGGCAAGATGCTGATCTGACGCCAAATGATAGCTATAACAATGAGGCGCTAGTTAAGATTATATACACTGCATCACGTTCTGTTCGTCGCTTGACGATATATGTTAGATCTCGTCACCTCAATAATTTCAATAGTTACAACGGCCCTCTAACGAGAAAATGATACTGTTTGCACACAGCTGTTTAGTGGTTGAAATGGGAGCTGCGGTGGTATCTTTTAAGACAGTTTCCGATAACAGAGAAACCATTCCATGTTTATAAATATATACGAGTATATATAGTTATAGGTTTTGTAATTGAGAACAAGATTTTACCTCATGTAATAGTTAATATATATGAACAGCTATATAACACACAATATAAAAGCCTGTAAGAGCCCCAGAATTGTTTTAAACAAAAAAAAATTGTTTGAAATATACTGTCCAGTGTAAAGTTATGGCCTGGATAAATTATTTTTTATTGTATCTTTTCATCTTTTCATGAATTAAAGATTACTAATAATATACTCAATTTCAATGTATTATAGGTTAAGCACGCAAGCGTCTATTTTTATATAGTCATGTTGTCTGAACTAAGTAACGGTCACAAACTTTACCAAACTTTCATCTAACGTTTAAAGAATGATGAGTAGAAAACATAATGGATGTTCCGTATATTCAACATTCGCTACTGTTAATTCTTTACTTAAATATATATTAACCTCGAAACGTTTTAGCATAGATATCATAAACAAACCACGTTTCTTAAATATACATATGTTATCAGATTTATTAATTCAGGTCCTGCCAAACATATGACATTCAGCGTTTTATCGCGAAGTATTTTCTTTTAAATCCAATATCGACATTTGCTAAGAATTAACGGTTTATAATAAAAAATAACTTTTTGATATTGCTGAGTGCATAACATGTTTTCCAACAAGTCATCGGCTTTTATGCGCTAAGTATTTTTTACTAACAAAATACCTGCTAAGTTTGTTTTTCATACTTCATTAAATATTTATAATATTTGACAGTGTTAAATAAGAAAATCTGTTCCTGGATTGTGTTAAATGCTGTTAGTCTTTCTAGACTCTAGAGATCTAGAGTCGATGGAAAAGCGCACCATGAAGATAGTCGGTGACTTGGAGTTTTTAAGTTTAAAACTGGATAGCCTGCAATGCAGCTAGTGTCTCAGTGTTCTAACGAATGCATTTCGAAAAGTGTGGACAGGAATTACTATGATTTAAATTCCCTTTCGACCTTTTATCATCGAGAGTATAGAAACACGGCAGACATTCATCCCTTCCTTGTCTTATATTCCGCGCGTTAGGACGAATCGTTTCGGCGCGTCTTTCATAATGCGAACAGTGAAAGACTATAACAGTCTGCCAAAGTCAGTGTTCTCGTCAAGAGAAGAGTGAAAAGATTTCTTCTAGATTAGCACGCTCGACCACCTAAATTACATCTCCGCTTACCATCAGGTGGGTTCGTAGTCAAACACTATACAATATTAAAACAAAAGTCGTTTTACGGACTTATGCAGCTCATTGAATACTGGGCTCATACTCCTCTAGTCCACCGCATATTTTAACAAAACTTAATTCTACTTTTAAGTTTTTAGACTTTTCTAACTTTCCTCTTTGGGAATTGTTTTAATTCTTTTTTAATACATTGAAGGCGTTTTTGTATATTAAACCCATCATGAGATCTACTTATAGCGTACTCTTGATAATCTAGATTTCTTTTATAACTCGTTCACATATATAGAGTGTATGTGAGAGTTTCTTTATTTGTTAAAACGACAAGGCCAACAAGCCACTGATAAAATGCCGCTAATTAGGATAGTATACACCGCACCGTATTCTGTCTTTGGTCATGAAACATCAGATCTTGTCTATTTATCCTAATAAGTTCACTAGATGCAATGTACCCGAAGTCGGAACACAGTAATGTTAGCACATTACTATTTGGTAGTTGAAATAGGCGCTATAATAGGTACTACAAGTAACGATGAACAAATGCATATACAATATGGGCAAGTAAAAACATCGACAAGATCAGTGTAAAGTTTTTGCTTTACCCATAGATTGTATATGGGTTGTTTGCACTTAATTAATTACGGTGCAACAATATTTTTCCACTGCCAACTACAGCTGAGAATGAAACGCTACAAAAACTAGTCGCCGCACGTCTCACTTAATAAGTGAGAAAGTATCGAGAGCGCCGGCTGCGCTGATCAACGTTTTGTGCAAAACTAGATAATTGCACAGCTCCTCGCAACCTCCATACCAGCACAGCCGCTGCCATCCGCTGGGATAAGGTTTTTATTTATAAACTAACTCGTACCGTTCACATAACAAACACTGCAATTTTATTATTTCTAGCTTTCGTTCAACTTTTTCATGTGTTGATCAAAGATACGCCTACAAGAATGTAGAGCTAGTTAGGATAAATTATATTAATACGCTCATCTAACATTATACTCTTTACTTTAATATTTTTTTTTATTAAATTATATAGCGACAAGACGAGCGGGATGTTCACTTGATGGTAAGTGATATACTTAACTACGCGGCGTTAGTTAGGATGATATAAACAGCACCACAGTGCGCTCGTCGCCTGAGACAAGATGTTGAGTATCGATACCTTAGTAATTCCACTAGCTACAGCGCCCTTCTGACAGGAACACAGTAATGTTTGGACACTACTGATTTGCGGCTAGAATAGGCGCTGCGGTGATATTTACGTATACGGTCTCTGGCAACAGAGAACTACCATCAGTATCAGATACTGAGGTGTCATAATGATTCAGAAGAGGTATAAAAGCCAAATTTTGCAGTTGTTTTGTACTACAACGATGAGGCGTTAATAAGGATAACATACACTGCACCACATTGTCCTCTCTACCATGAGATATAAGATTGACATCTTTTAGATATGACTTATGAATAATGAGATGAACAAGATATTCATTTGATACCAAACCAACGCGCCCATAGTAAAGGAACTCTAGCTAGGATGATATACACAGCAATCTATTACGCTGCTCGCCTTAACATAATGTTGTCTTATTACCGCAGTAATTTCACTAGCTAACTGGCCTCTTAATCTTTAACATAGCTGTCATATTACTTAAAATGATTTGAATAATATATATGTATAGATATAGGAGATATCAAACAAGAACGGATTATATAAAAATCATTCTCCAAAGGGAGTTACGGACAAATAAATAACAAGGAGTGACTAAAATATTTCTGTCAAGTTTTAGGCCTAAATTTCAGATCTAATTTTATATTACGACCAGCAAAGCGTTCGAAGAAGAGCTGGTCTACTTATAAGTTCATTTTGCTTTGCTAGTATTCTTAAAAAAATAATAATTTTCTGCAGTTATGTATGCCACGTAAAAATAAAACTCTCGTCAGAGTATTAACGGAACACCGGATAGCTGAGATAACTCTTTATTTCGGTTAAAATAAATATTTTATATGATCCGCTGAAACAAATACCGAGTATTAATCCGATCTTGATGAGTGTCCGTTAGAACACTGCGGAAGTGGCTAGAACGAATTACTTTAACTATTGGCGCATTTACATTCTAGATAGACTATAATATGAACTGCGTAAATAACTTCCACTTGTAATTAACCGTTGTCATTGACTAAATGAAAATAACAATAAGAAAATTTTCCATATATCAACAAAAAAATAAATCTTATTTCATATTCGAATGTTTAAGTCCTCCAGACCTTTTATATCTTAGTTAATATATATATTAAGTAATTACTGTAAAATATTAAGTAAAACACGATCTCTGTGAAGAACCTTTAGTCCCTGTTGTTATTGCCAAAGTATACCTTGAATTTTCATGAGACGAACATAAAAAAAATTCATATATCTGCATAAAAAATTAAAAGATTTTGTGCTTTTTTTAAAATTTAGTTATTAATTTTTAGAATTTTATGAAGATGAAACAATACTCCTAGAATTAAAATATTAAAATTATTATTTATTACCTTGATAAATAAATATGTACTTAAGATGGATCCACTAATAAGAACATGAACATTTCTTATTAGTGGATCTCTCAAGATTATCCTCACAAAATCTGATAATCTCAGAATGATAATTTTGTCAAGGAGTAGAACAAATTTTATTGAAATGTTTTCATTATATCATAATATCCATAAAGAACCAATCTACGTGTTTCTTTTTATAATATAGGGCAATGTATTATGTATTTTCAATAAATTTATAACTTCATTTATAAATATTGCGCAAAAATAATATAAATAATAGTCAATGTTCATAATTGCTATCCAAGTAAACCCTATTTTGATAATTACTGTCTGAGTGTTGTCATCACTTAGCTTAATACTTTGAAAAGTTATCGCAAATTCCAGTGTCCTCTATTCCGTGCTGTTACAGATGGATTATTAACGGCAGGTAGGTACGACCCTGTGCCCCACCATTACGTATTCTTCACAGCGGCGCAAAAAGCAACCCGCGTCCGTACACTTGCAAATATCCATTGCTTTTTGTATTCTAATCATGAATCGAAGTACCTATTACTCGGAATTCCTACAAACTCACTTACGATGGTATTTCTCATTTGAACGTTTGTTATTCTTAACACACATCAACATTCCTATAACACGTTGCGCGTGTCTGGAGGCGGTACTAATCCGTGGCTGTGTCGGTATGTTTTATTACTATCATGAAATAATAAAACAAGACCCTGTGTCACATATATGACTTTTGTTACATACATATGTAACAAAAGTCTATTTCTGGCATAAATTGCGTTTGTCACGATGTATGTAATAATGGATATAGTAAAAATTAAGATGTTACTTTTCTTGTAATTAACATTAATTATGATACGGGGAAGTAGTTTTTGTTTGCAGATGATTTTTTGTTTAAAATTGTTCGCACACGTTTTTGAATGAAGCACTTGCCAATTAGTGTTTCTTGTAATTCTTGTGTACAAGCAATTAAACTAAGATTATGCCGAAACAATGAATTTTAATACTATTAAAGCCAAACCACAAAAGCTCGCAAACTTACAATAAGCTCCGGTGGTAGAACTCCCACAATACGTTGAATTACCATTCCGTAAAAAGAGGTTTCATAACATTGGAAACTTTTTGGTCTGAAACACTTCGCAACACTTCGCGATTTTCACTTCACACAATAAAATTCAAGAGTCGCACTTAGAGCTGAAATTGCTGCGTATTGTGGAAATCACCGCGATATTTACACAGACGGAGCGAAGTAGAATCGTGTTGTTTCTACGGAACAAACGTACAGACTGACGGGTAGCAGCTTGCAGGCGTATGTGTAGGCTTCGCAGTGGAAAGTTCATCGAACGTTGCGCCAGCGCCTATCGCGGACATCATTTCTATATTGTACTAGACTAGACTCATCTTGTGGTTATATTTACTTTAAAATTTTGAGAATGATTATTTAAATTGTGATGATGAAGTTTTGCTACATGTCTATAATTTATTTTATTTTCTTATCGTTTTTTGTAGTATTGAGATTTAAATAACGTATGTTTTAATTGTTTGTTGATGCTTATCTACTAATATCGAGTATATTAGTGTTAAGTAATGATTAAGTTTTAGCGGGTCAAGAGTACCTTCCTAGATGCAGTTTATTGAATATATCGATATGAGAGTCGGATCCAAATGGAGGTTTGTTTGCTGTACGTTTTACGTAAATGACAACATAAAAATTTCATCCGAATGCAGGAGTCCGAATATCCTTATTGTAACGAAAAATAACATATATAGATTACAATAGAATTAGCCCCGAATGGTTTACCAAATCTGATCTGCTGTGATCTAATCTTGATTTGGCTTATAAAAAGGTACAAATTGTGTCCTACACTAACTACAGTAGTCATTTTCATAAATTACAATAAATTTACGTATTTAATTTTTGTTGTTAAACACAATGTTGCAATGAGCATTTTCACTCTCTTGCCAACTTTTATGTCATTATTTGCAATAATGTTACATGGTCATATTTATCATTAAAGCTTCTGTGTCACTATCTAAAAAGTAATTTATATATAATTAACAAGTATACTCCTAATTTTTGATCTTACAAACATTAAATAGCTGATACGAATGAGAAGAAAACAATTTAATTATAGAGATTATAAAGTTCGAGATAAATTGTCATTGAAGTAAAAGAGACAAATAGCAGTTGTATTATAAGAAAAAGATAGATATATACACAAAATAATTTAAATTTGGCTGTATTTATTATTAATTTAATTATTTTAATGTGTACTAGTTTTCAATGGCTTAACGCCATTCTGTCAATGATTAAAAATTAAAAAAAAATTTATACTTTCTTTTGACGTCTGTCAACTTATTACACGAAGTGAATCGTGACTTTCATATTTGAAATATTAAACAACCGGTGTTTGTTTTTGGAGTAGATATATAAATCTAAGAGAAAGGTCTAACAATGCCCATCGTTTCAGGTAGGTTTTAGGATGTTTTTTCATTGATAATTAATAGTTTTCTTATGTTTAAGGTTAGATTTTAATAGGAACGTCAGAAAATAAGTCTTGCATCCTTTTAGTTACTGGAAATTACTATTACAATATTAGTGAAGTAAATTTTATTGCTAATAAAAGTATTACAAGTCTGATTCAATCCATATTGCCTCAGTTTTATAAAAATGCTTCAATTGCTTTAACCGGCTTTTTACTTTAATTGTTTTTAATTATTTGCTACTTTAAATTTTAGAATATAAAATATAAGTATCGAATAACAAGTATCTAATATTATAAAATGGCTAATAGCATATCTTAGGATATAATTATAATATACAAATATTGAAATAATAATAGGTGGTTGTCCATAAACAAACTACAGCTTTAGATCTATGAGAGAAATTTACTACACAAATCTGAAATTTTTATCCATTTCAAAATGTTAGCAATACGAAATATTAAATCCTTTATATTGAGAGGAAAGATCAAACAAAACTTAACAAGTATTTGAAGTTGTCATTAAAAAAATGTATGTTTTCAAATTATTATAAATTTTTTAATCACTCTTCCATTCAAAGTTTATTTAAAAAATTTATACTTATTAATAGTAATCTTCATTATCATAATTTCAACTGTTGGATGTTCACTGCTGGACATAGGTCTCTTGTAATGTGTTCCACAAACCATGGTCTTGCGCTGTTTGAATCCAGTGGCTCCCACTGATTTTTTTATGTCTTCTGTCCACTTCGTGGGGAGTTTTCCAAATCTACGCTTTCTGGTGTGGGATCGCCGTTCCAGCACTTTAACACCCCAATGGCCATCAGTTGGTATCAATCCATATCATTAATAATAGTGCCAAATGTTTTGTTATGTAGTCAAAGTAAAGTGGGGCAAGGAGACATACCCAGGTGTGGAAGTGAACACTGATGATGACCCAGTTTTGTTTAAAGCCCAAATATTTGCGCTAACTGGTGTACAGCCAGACAGGCAGAAAGTGGTGTGCAAAGGTGTCACATTACGGGATGATGCTTGGGGTAACTTCAAATTGACTAATGTGAGTATTTGAATTATAATAAATTTTTGGAAATTACTACTCATGAAGATAATAATATTCACACCAAAAAATACTAGTTGTGGGTGTAACCTTGAATACAAAAATCACTGAAGTATATGAGCCATTTATTTTGAAAGTAGCCTGACTACATTTGTCAATTTTGTCTGGTTGCCAAGATTACATATACAACTTTATGTTATTTATCTGTAAAGTCAGGTTGCTTATATTCTGAGCAAATACAATTTATCACACATAAGTTTTCTGAATTAATTCGATAACTGAACCATAAAATTTGAAAGTGGCCCAACTCCATTTATACATACATCATAATATTTTCTATTAATAATGTTGATAAGCAGTGATTAAGATAATTTCAATTAATTAGTATTTACAAGTTAACCTAAAATTTGGGACATACATACATATATATTATATCACACCTCATTAAAACTTAAAATTTAATATTACATTATAGAAATTATTTTACTCATGGGGAAGAACAGAATAAGACCTTTTGGTTCAGATAATGGAGATTTTGCTTTCTCATTTGACGTGCAAAAAACATTACAAGCACCATATGTTAAGCTGACTACCTCAGTCACATATTACGAAAGAGATATGTATGTTCTAAATTTGGGTGTTCACAATTTTCATAATGATAATGTTTATATTGACATTTGGGATGAAACTGTTGCATTCAGAGGTGCTCAAGAAGTTGTTTCTTGCACCTTAAAACATGGTAAAAATTTAAGAAGTGGAAGACATATTATAGCTTACAGTGACATGTGCAATGGAGCAAAATACATAAACGTTAAAGTAGCATTGAATTTAAAAATTGTCCAAAGTTTGGAAAATAATTTGGAAATCATAGATCACAAATTTTTTATATCAGGATTTTAATTTTTAAAAAATAATAGAGATTATGGTGTCGTGAAAATGTCATTAAAAAGAAATTATTTACTGTTTGTTTCGCAAGATTATTAAAAATTGTTGGAAAAGTAATAATTTTATTATAAAGGAAATGAGACAGGAAGATTTTGTATGAACCAAAATTATTAAAAGACGCAATTTTTAAAAGAGTTAAGAATTCTAACTAAATTGGTTACAAATATGTTGGATATGTTTTGACAGAATTAACCCTATTAAATTTTCTATAAGACAATGAATGAGAAAAATAATTTAAAGTGCTGAATTAATTACCACATCGGGGTAGACTAAGAAAATTCTGATACCACTCTATAAAAATATCAGAGAAATTACAACAGCATAATTCAAGGACACGATTGACCTATTACAGTATATACCACTGGAACATGATGATTTCTGCAAAATGTGGATAAACAGTGAATTGTTTTGTAATAAAGTTATTTTGGTAATTTTGTATGTTCTGTTATTACAGAATTACATGTTTTGCCGAAGTGTTTTAAAGATATGTAAAATAAAAATTCAGTATCAGTTATTTTTTTCAATTTGATGTTCTTTAAATTAGTTTGAACGGACTTGGGCATTTCCAAATTTTTAATGAATCTGGTTGTTCATTTTGAAAAACTCTTAAATATCTCAATTTGAATATAAAATGGATGTAGGTCACTTTCAAAATAAATGGCTCATGTGTGTTAGAAGCATTTTATATGGTTGAATATTTACATTTTTGCTGTGGCTTCTAAAGCCTACATACATACTTAGTTCTGCCAGGGAACAGCAATATGCAACTTTATTTTCTGTTACCTTTTTATATTCTATGAAGTGACAAGATACATAGAACATTCACCTGATGATGCTTGTTCATAATAATTTTGCACTAGTTAGAATGATATACACAATACATTGTTTTATATTTAGCAAATATGGTCTTCTTGACTTGTAATTACACTAGGTACACCATCGTCATTAGGTGCCCTCTTCAAACGGAAGATTGATCACATTGAGAAAACCAATTAGATCCTCGTCTTTTCTTTTTAATTAATGGTATTCACACTCGGTCCACTTCTACACTAGGTACAGCACCCTTCATACTAGAACACAGTAATGTTTACACATTATTGTTTTACCTACATTTCTGCTCTCCAGCAACAGAGACCTACCATGAAGTGCCATATATAGTAAAATTACGAGGGTGCTCTGTAAACACCTTAACTGGCTCCTTATTTTTATGGTCATTTATCACTAGGTGAATATTCTTTTAATCTCATCTCATTTTTAAAAAAAAAATATTGAGTATCTATAAAATATTTTTGAAAGTAATAAGGCAAAATTAAATATTAGTAAATTGTGTAAAATTTTAGAATGCATTGGTTCTTGTTATGGGAAGTAAGGAGGAAGATGTACCAACAGCCCCCGTAGAACAGACACGCTTTGTGGAAGATATGAATGAATCTGAACTCGCTACGGCTGTAAGTTTTGTAATATTTAATTCTTAATAAGACTATGTTCTGGAGCATATGATAATTTATCACTTGTTCTCAATATAGCTGGACCTTCCTGAAGGTCTCATTAATCTTGGCAACACATGTTATATGAATGCAACAGTTCAGTGCCTCAAGACTGTACCCGAGTTGAAGAATGCACTGCTTAATTATGATAAATGTGAGTAGTTATTTGAATTAAATAAGCTTTGTCTCTTTAATGTCACTGATATTATATACAATATTTCAAATCTTATCAATGAGTTGGCAATACAGCAGACCTCAAGGTTTCCACTTCAGCAAGTCAAACTTATTAATTATTTATGGAGTGACAATGTGAGTAGGATATTCATGTTTATTAAGCAAAATGTCTGCCTTTTTACATATAAAGTACAATAAGATACATTTTGTTACACAAGTATTTTTTCTTGGATAAGTGACAATAGTAGTGCAGTCTGTTAGAATAGAATCATCATTTTTATAGCATCAGGAGGTGGAACAGCGGGCGAGTTGACGTCAGCTTTGAGTGAGACGATGAGCGCGCTGGAGGGAGGTGGTGCGGGTGCATGCGCGGGCGCCGCCGCGAGGTTGTTGCGCGCGCTGCACGATTCAGCACCACGGTTTGCGGAGCGCAGCGCCGGGGGTGGACTGGCGCAACAAGATGCCTCCGAGTGTTGGAGCGAAATTGTGCGGGCGCTGCAAAATAGACTGCCCGCTGCGCCAAACGTACCGTCCAGCAATGGGTAACGATAGCAAAATTTAGACTATACTTTTTTCTATAAACCTTTTGTCTAGATGGCTATATTAGTCTCATCATCATTATTATCAGCCACTGCTGGATGTATATCCATTGGGGAAAGCCTTTGCTTTACCCATTGTTTTCTACCAAATGCGACTCTCCATCGTTCAATCCATATTAGTCTAATAACACATAAATGTGGGTAAAATCTCTTATTGTTCACTTTACAAGGGCTTGGTGCCTTATGTAACTAAGCGAGAATCAAATCCATTTATATACCACATACCCATATTGCTGATATCACATGTTCACAAAAGCAATGTTCCAGTGAAAGAAAACATTATAAGGAGAAGTGTTGTTCTCCTTATAATGTTGCACAATCTCATGAGGAATATGACTGCTTTAGATACTGAGCAACTCCATATGCTTTGGCAACACATACTCGTTTGTATAAACAACATAAGGGTACAGAATACTCTCAAGTATTTAAAGAGTCCAATGTTGAGCAGTGGATTCAATGGTATGATGGTATCTTATTAAGTTTTATATAGAAAAATATTGGGTACAGATAAAATACTTGCATCTATAAGTATAAAATTTTTTGATTTATATTCATACCCTATAAAAGAGTAGTAAAATGTTTTCCAAAGTGTTGACTTTACTTCTATCCTTTATATTATATTTCAAATCTATAGTATAGGTTTCACAAGCAAAACAAAAAACAAAATTATTAATAAAAAAAACAATGAAAAAAAAAAATAGTAGTCTATCAAAAAAAGTAGTCTTTTCTTATTACATATTGATGAGTATATATAATTATCAAGTTGTAACGGTGCCATAGAAAATTCACGTTCCTTCAAGATGTTCTCTCTTTGTCGCAGCATCCCTCGATAGCGACGTATCTATCTTAACTATCGTATCTTAAATAATTTATTTTAATGACTTTTATGATGATAATTTTTAGAACATCCGTCATTGAGCAGTACTTTGGCGGCACGCTGGATGTGGAACTAGTGTGCTCTGAGGCTGATGAGCCGCCCACAAAGAGTACAGAATCGTTCCTACAGCTGTCTTGTTTCATATCGCAGGATGTGAAATATTTGCAGTCCGGTCTTAGATCTGTAAGTGTTTAGATGTAAATGTCCTTTTGTGTGAATATATGTTCAACGGTCTTAAATTTGGTTTAAATTCCACATGGTGTCTAGCAACAATGAGGTGTTGAGAGTAGATGGTGCAGTGTTTGCTAAGAATACTCTGGTTCTATGTTAACAGCCAGAATACAGCAAAGTAGTTATGGCAGCAGATTTATGGAGATAGTCGCTAGCTATGTGGATTTAAAAAAACACCTTACTATATACCAACTTCTACTAGACATGGCCCTGGAATGGAATCAACGTCTTCGTCCACATTACAAACTTGTACCTTAATATCGCAGCTATTTCTGCCGCCATTTTTAACATTTTTCACTATAGTTATATTTGAATGGAGATAAAGAGAGATACTATAAAAATTTTTCTAACGATTTCGTTCCCACTGTTGGGACACTCAAAAATGATATCCATTTAAGAAGTACTTATATGTATACTTTTTTTATTTATTATAGAAAATGTCAGAACAAATCACGAAACTGTCACAAACTTTGGGCAGGGACGCTGTTTACACAAAGACTGTAAGTAGTTGAAGTATTTTTGTTTGCAATTACAATTAAATGTATATATCTATATTGATAAATTTGTCTCGCAGAGTAAAATAAGCCGCCTGCCTGCATATTTAACGGTGCAGTTTGTTCGCTTCTATTACAAAGAGAAGGAGTCCATTAATGCTAAAATACTGAAGGATGTTAAATTTCCTCTCGACTTGGACGTCTTTGAGATCTGTTCCCCAGAGCTCCAGGAAAGGTTGGCACCTATGAGATCTATGTTTAAGGTAACATGATGAAACTTTTATTATTGTTGTGTTGTTGTTACTGTATGATAACTAAATTGTATCATAAACATTTTTCAGGAAATGGAGGATTCTAAAGTGGAGTCGTCTTTAACTGGAAGAAATAAAAGTCACGGTGATTCCATGAAAGATATTAAAAGGAAATCAGTACTGCCGTATTGGTTTGCGAATGGTATCTCATATTGTTTTTGTTTTTTTTTTTTATCATAATTCAGATTAATTAATTTGTTTTAGCACAAGAACCTTCAGATATGTGAATCTTAATAGTTAAACAAAAATGCATTGGTTAGGATATTTACACAACACTACATTGCGCTCATGATATAGAAACACGATGATATCTCAGTTTGCTTTACTGTAGCGACCATTATATCCACAATGTTTACACGATACTGGCGGTAGAGGTATATACTATCATGACTTCCGCTAAAGAGTTTCACCAGCGTAGACTTTAAAAATCTTTTAATATTATAATGTTGCGTTGATCATCTTAACGCTTCATCGTTATAGGCAGACGTGTGATTTACTATCAAATGTAAATCCTGTTCTTAAAGACATGTAATAATAATGTAACATTTGGTAGACGTTGGCAGCAACAACAGCGGGTACTACAGGCTGCAGGCCGTGCTGACGCACCGCGGGCGCTCCTCGTCCTCGGGCCACTATGTGGCGTGGGTGTCGCGTGCCGGCGGCTGGCTGCGCTGTGATGACGACGCGGTCACTCCGGTCACCGAGGAGGAGGTTCTCAAGCTTAGCGGCGGAGGTAACACATATATAAGATTTGTGAACGTTAATACGTATATTTGTAATACGCTATACTTCAAACTTCATCTTTTACACCATGTCACTGGTGGTACATATCTGATGACTGAGACCAGCACCACCATTTCCCCTCTAAACAGTAGTATGCAAACATTACTGTGTGCTAGTGAAATTACGATGGTAACGAGACTTAACATATGTCGTAGGCGACGAGCACAAAATGGTGCTGTATATGTCATCCTAACTAGCGCCATATTTTTATAGCTTGCTTATTACTAACTGTGTAATGTACTCTTCGCTTGTTTGTCGCTTTAACAAATAAAAAAAAAATTATATAATTTGTGTACATTTTTTATAGTTTCATATAAATATGATGTAAATGTATAATACTTAAAATTTTCTTTTTATTTTGAATGCTCCAAATGTGCAAATATAAAGGTTGTCAAATATCTCCCTTCCGCTTTTTTGCTCTTTATTCAATGCTTTATAAAAAGTGTTACAGTGATCGGATTTAGTTCAAATATGCGCCGTTTTGTTCGATAATCTGTTTCCATCTAGACGGCAACTTCATAATACCTCCCTCGTAGAAGCCCCCCTCCTTATTTGCGAAGAACTCGGACAGCCACTTTTCACAAGCCTCTTTTGAGTTCAACTTTACACCACCAAGGGCGTTCACCATGGACAGGAACAGGTGGTAATCACTTGGCGCTATGTCCGGGCTATATGGTGGATGCGATAAAACCTCCCATCCGAGCTCCCGTAGCTTCTGACGAGTCATCAACGAAGGTTGTGGTCTGGCGTTGTCCTGGTGGAACACTACACCCTTCCTTTTGGCCAATTCTGGACGCTTCTGGTCGATCGCCTGCTTCAAGCGGTCCAGTTGTTCGCAGTAGATGGTAGAATTAAGCGTCTGGCCATATGGGAGCAGCTCATAGTGGATGATTCCCTTCCAATCCCACCAAACACACAGCAAAACCTTCCTGGCCGTCAATCCCGGCTTGGCCACTGTTTGGGACGATTCACCAGCCTTCGACCACGACCGTTTTCGCTTGATATTGTCGTATGTGATCCATTTTTGGTCGCCAGTAACCATCCGTTTCAAGAATGGGTCGAGTTCGTTCCGTTTCAGCAGCATATCGCAGGCGTTGATTCGGTCCAGAAGGTTTTTTTGCGTCAAATCATGCGGCACCCAAACATCAAGCTTTTTTTTGTATCCAGACTTCTGCGGATGGTTTAAAATGGTTTGGTGACTAACTCCCATCTCCTGGGCGATGTCACGAGATGCCACATGCCGGTCTAACTCGATGTAGTCCATGATTTGATCGGTATTTGTCGTCACAGGTCTTCCGCCGGCTGGCTTATCCATGGTGTCGTTTTCACCGGCTCTGAATCGTCGAAACCATTCCTCCGCGGTTCGAAGTGATAGAGTACCATCCCCCAAAACACCATTAATCTCACGGAACGTTTCTCTAGCGGATTTGCCTTTAACGAAGGAAAACTTTAAAATAGCGCGAATTTCGGCGTTAGTGAACTCCATGTTTACACGTCTATAACTGTTGAACGCAATATCCAAACTAATTATGCATAGCGTCGTTTTGTAGGTTATGTCAAGACCTTTCAAATTATGTATAGTATTGCCAGATACGAGCTCTGTAGCGCTTTGTACATAGCCGCGAAATTCAAAAGACAAAAAGGCGGAAGGGAGATATTTGACAATCAATTACAAGTACAGGTAGCACGTTGGCCTAATGGTTAAGGCGTGCGGCTTTCATTCCGAAAGTCGCGGGTTCGAATCTCGGCACGTACCGATGACTTTAATATTTAAGTTATGTACATTTGTGAACTTTAGTTACAACAGCGAGATACAAACGGTGAAGGGAAACATCGTGAGGAAACCCGCACATGAATTAGAATTTATTCTAAGGTGCGTGTGAAGTCACCAAATCGCATTGGGCCCGCGTGGTGACTATGGCCCATCGCCCTCATATTGAGGGTAGGCCTGTGCTCCAGCAGTGGGGACGTAAATTGGCTGTAGTGTAATTAAATAAATGTATCCATTTTCAATTGAAATTGAGGTGTGTAAGAAAACTGAAGATCTGCATCATATACCATAGGAATGTGTCCGGAACGAGAGCGTTAGAAAAACACTTATGGTTATCCGTAAGTGTTTTTCTAACGCTTAATATGTATAAAATTAGACATCGGTCCATATCACAGGGTTCTGTCTTCTCCGAGTTCGGAGAAGACTAGAGCACTTTAATTTTGTCCTGAAATTTTATTAATTTTGAGACAACAACATTTCGTAAATTTAAATTTCTTATGATACGATGGGTCTCTCATGATTTTAAAGGTCTCAATATTAAATAAAGAAAAAAAACAATTAAAAAATTTAAACGTTTATTTTCGGCAGGCGATTGGCACTGCGCGTACCTATTACTATACGGACCCCGAATCCTGGAAGTACCGAAAACGGATGAAGAGATGGTGACGGAGGTAACCGAAGATCCGGCCGGCGATCCACCCACCGCGCTCGCTTAAGGCGCCGCCGTCGACTAATGAACAAAGGCTGAACCGAAATTCTTCCTCCCCGTTCCTCTCCCATTTCCGTCGCTATATATTGTAACAACATTGTCTTTACGACATATAATGCTATGGCTTTGTAGAATCTGTGCTCTGATAAATAATTAAATAACCCCAAATACAATTTGTGTAAACAATTTTGATGTCTCAGTATATAACGCAAATCAATTAGAAATTAAATAAACATTTCTAATAGAGGATAGCTTTATAATTACATTGTTTTGTATAATTGAATAAATTTGTGTTTGATTTAATGATGATGACTTTTTAACGGATTCCTTTACGATTACACAGGTTATAGATCTGCACAAAAAGTTCTGTACTTTTTTTTTTCCAGAAATATTTTCATATCATTTGGTTCCGTTTTCGTACAGATTGGGATATTTTCTTGTATATCAATTTTTTTCTATAAATTCTACACAGTTCTTCCGATTTGTGTGTTGTTAAGAAATCTAGTGGTAAGAATAGGTATTGTAATAAAGTAAGGCATAATGAATCGAACATAACTATTAGTACATTATGTTACAGTTTGTTTAAATAACAATACGCAAATTTATCGTTTTATCTGTTACAATGCGGGAATTATTGAGAAACGGAACCATTTGCGTATTTTAAATAAGCATTTAAAATGGCGGCGAGAATCTTTAGAGGCGACTCCGCCTTTAGTACTTTTCGATAATGTTCTCTTATACAATTATATTCAATTTTATAAGATTAATAACTGTACTAAAATGATGTTAGTTAAATAAATATAAATTAATAATGCGTTTTACTCAATTTATTGCTGAAAATTGTGTTAATATTTAGCCGAACGGTCGACAATGTCATTCCTGGATCAGTCGGTAACCTGCCTAAGTAAAACATATCTTGACCTTTCTAGTTTTTTTTTTTAAATTACATGAAAAAAAACCTAGCCTGGTAAGTATAACATATGTGGAAGAAATTTGTCCGAATTCCTTGCCAGTTGGTAGATGTAGTCAGGATTGGCATGGGCAAATGTGCTAAACTCTTAATAAAATAAATTAAAGTCTGTAAAAACAAAATTGATTTAGGATACCTAAACAAAAACACACGTATGTCAGAAAAAATAAAACATTAACTAAAACAAAAACAGAAAATTTTAGACCCGTTGCCAAAAAGATTGCTGAGACCTGACTTGCTCACCTTTAAAAGAGGTTGTCATTTAATTAAGCTAACATCAGACATGAAGTATAAGTTGGGAGTAATGAATACTTTTTGTATATTATTATAAGTATAAATAATATTAACTTTAAGAGGGTCTATTAAATCAAGCCTTAACAGGTTTTGTTTTTAATACAAATATTTTTAACTATATTTGGTCTTCATTGAAACAAAATTAATAATACTGAGACTTCCTTGACAAGAATTCGATTTATACTGTCATGAGAGCATTGTTAATGCGACTAGTTTATACAAACACGTTAAATAAATAACAATGATGATTATAAATAAATGTTTAGAAAAATGTACGTGAAAACAGCGGTGTGGTTTATTGTTGGATTCACTTTGGGACAATTATATTATTTATATTTCCTAAAAGACATTCGACTGCCTTATCACATTGTGGAAATTACATCGTTAATAATAAGTATTACATTAGGTAAGCTATTATTATTAAAACTAGAGTAGTAGTAGTAGTGAGCGCTTGTTTAACAGGCAGTTGACTGCAAATGAAATATTTTGGTTTATTTAAAAAGACATAGTTTAGACGATATGTGTTAATTTTAAATTAATAGTCAATAAACTTTAACATAATCTTTCCAACGGGCCCGCGCCCGGCCTCGACGACCGAGTAGAATCGCCAGATAAAGCACAACAAGAACCAGACACACAATATACAGAATCATCCGCCAGATAGCTACATCCCGCGTAACACTTTTTAGTTTCTAAAACCTCAGGCCGTGGATCCGGGTCCACGAGCCCAGTGTCAGATGAGCTGTAAGAGCCGCTGTGGCTTGCAGCCCGATCTACATCAAGAATATAGATAATCTTTCCAAAGGCACATAAAATGTCGTATCTTTTGGGAGCATATCTAATTATATAGTATTTCGCTTAACTTCCGACAGGAGTGATGTATCAAATAAGTTAGCAAACAACAATTGTATGTTATCGTCAAATTTCCTACCAACCAGCGAGCGGTATTATAACCAAAAAAGCACTCCGTCCGGTTACAAACTTTTGTGAAATTTTTCAACAAGTTCAAAACAATTTTATCTAACTAAGTTATAACAAAAAATAGTTTTGATAAGTATGACGTATAAATGGTGTCTGTTGTCGGGAATCGTCGAGGTAGGTACTATTTCTGCCACCAAACAGTAGTTTGAAAACATTACTGTGTTCCGATATGAAGAGCGCTGTAGCTACGTAACCACACTCAATATCTTGTGCCTCAGGCGACGAGCGCAAAGTGGTGCAGTATATATCATCTTAACCAACGCTACATTGTGGTTGGCAGGCGTATTACTTACCATCAGGTGAGCATTCTGCTCGTCACGTCATTTAATTGTAATAAAAGAAAATTCTCCTTAGTAATTCCACTATTTTTATGGTTTATTACATTTTAAAAAGACAGAGATTTACCGTCGACAATATTTAAATTAGGATAGTTAGTATAACACAATAATTTTAAAAGATTTCCATGGCGGCAAAACAATATGCTATTTATCGTCTGTAAAGAACGTAATCTCTCCTCCGACAGGCATTGGGAACGCGACTTCCGTTCAGCTCCGATGCATATCCTTGCTGCTGTTACCGATGTACTGCGGCAAGCCGGGCCGCGGCGTTTTGAAAGCTGTTGCACTCACATACGTCATAGCAGGTCATTTAAATTAATTATTCTTCTCTTATTAATCGAATCTAGTTTATATAGTTAGTACATAAAAGTTCTTGAATCTTTATACTTTTTATACCTCCTTAAAGGGAAACGTTTTAAATTATAAAACCAGAACCTGTTTTACAATTACAGGAAATAAAGACACAATTACCATATTAAATGTTATCTGATGCTAGACACCAATGAAACCGCAATACGTACTATGTCACCAAACGGTAGTTTGTAAACATTACAGTATTCCGATTTCAAGGCTATTGTGGCTAAGGATATAACTGTGTGGTAACGAGACTTAACGTCTTATGTCTTATGGCAACTATGTACTACATACCACTTACCATCAACTCAAAGTCTTGCTTATGTCATCGCTTTGTTTTAAAAGAAATATAAGGATATAATGTAGGATTTTGAAACGTTGGAGTCTAATAATAAATTCTCCCTCTTCCTTTGAAACTGTTTTTGTTTTACTGGTGGTAGGTCTCTGTTACAGGAAACCAACAAGTACATGATTCTGCCGCCAAATAGTATTGTCCAAAAATTAGTATTTCGGTTTAGACGACACTATAGCTATAGCTGACATCTTGTTTCTGACGACGAGTGCAATGTGGTGTAGTGTATCCATTCTAACTAACGCCACGTTGTTTTGGGGATGCATATACAATGAGGTGAACGTCTTGCTCCTCTCCTCGCTTAATTGTATATAAAATAAAGAAACTTATCAAATACATACTACCAACATTGAAAGAATTTTCTACATTAACATTCATTAGTTCAGACTATAGGGATACCGGTCAATATATTTCATAAAAGTTAATCTTCTGAATACTTTTAGGTCCTATAACAAATATGGGATACAACGCAAAAGAAGTTGTTCGTGTATTTGCGTGCAGTACGCAGTTATCATATAATTTATCAGAAATAAGATATAAACTCTTAGCCAAGCCAATAAAAAAAGCCATAATCCAATCTAGATCTCAAATCACTCTGTTTAAGGATACCATCAGGTATGATCTTTGCTACACCTCAATGGTATTGCCAACTGAGATAAGGTAGTATTAAAAAATATAATAAATAAGGTAGTATTTAAAAAAATAATGGTGGTAAGTTGCAGAATAACGTCTAGGTAAATATCATTGCAGCTTTCTTTCCTGCTGCAAAGCAATTGCGTGCAAAATTTACTGTGTTTTTTGAATGAGTTTGAAGTTTTACTTCTCTAAAAAATAAATATTAAATTACAGTCTTTTACACATATAACTTTAATATAAATAATAATGTAGACAATTGTATTATTAAAGTTCTATCGAGGATGTCATATCTCCAATCGTAAATGAAATAGAAGGCACAGACGAGTTGAAGCAGATAGAGGAGCGCAGTGTTTCAGACAAATTTATAACAAATAAACGTCATACTAAAGAGTTTGAGAGCAAATATCTGTAAATATCAAATTGCATCTTTATCTGTTTTATAGTTATCTAGTTTTAGCTATGAATTTACATTGTCAGCTGGAATATGACTAATGCTAAGCGTAGGTCTCTCAAAGATCACATAGATCGGTCCTGCAAACTTCATCCTTTTACTCTCATTTTATACACAAAAAAATATATTCTTCTTTTCAGTTTAATATATTTTCTAATATTTTTTTAAAATATAATACAATTTCTATGTAGCTTTAATATATCGTTTCTGTTGCCGATTATTGGCCATATAGCACCGCCATTAGCAAATACAATTGGATTTCAGTTGAAAGGCCTCTGTAACTTGTGAAATAAATAATGTTGCGAGATTTATCCACTCTAATCTTGTACTTTTAGGTGTATCACTTACCGTCAGATAAGCTTCTAGCTCGGCTCGTCTCTACATTGAATAAAAAAAATGTCCTTTAAGCACAGCTATTTGCTTTCAGAGTGATTGGCGCAAATGATTCGGACGTATACCAGACACAATATCTTAAAAAAATTGAATACAGATGCGAGGATCAAATAACGCGTGGGATCAACAAATGCATACAGTTGTTTGGTTCAGCGTACACCGATTGTTGCCGGGCGGCGTCGCCACAGACTGCCGTCACTGCTTGCAGTTTACTGAGGGTCGAAGTCGCATGTGAGATCAGACAACTCCTTAATGAAAGCGAAATGTGTAACGGAAGAGGTCAGGTAAGTATCGGAATAATTTTTTATGGTATGGTACCATTGCAATGCCTATTCGAAATACCAAAACATCGTTTAGAGTCTTATAGCTATTGATATTATCAGAATAGCAAGAATTAACATCTCAAGTTCCACGTTTTCAACAGTCTAATTTTTGGTTTACAGGCAATATTAGATTATAGACAAAGAAAAGAAATGCATATGTTAGTAATTATATATCTATATTAAAGTTGTTGTTTCGTTTTTACTTCACAGATCAACTCCGGCTTAGGCGTAGGCTATTCATCCCTTAAAAGGGTAAAGAAGAAACTAACAGATAACTTAAAAGATGTTAAACTACAGTACAAAGTCACAAACGAGAAAGATCTATATGATATCCAGGTTTATTAATGTATATTTTAACCGATTTTTATTTATATTGTCAATCTTTACATTGAGGTTAGGTTTTACAAAAGGCAGGCTTAATGCCTATATGCATTCTTCCGGTCAACGTTTGGTGAGGCAAGATGATGTAAGTGATAATTTAATCATCAAGTTCATAAACATATATAATAATAACTATTTATGTACGTTTACACATATATAAATAGATATTTGATAATTTTTGGTAGGTCGGTACTTAAATACTATTGTTCCATACTGCCCCGTACGGTTTTCCTACTCTGTCTCTTTACGACAGCTTTACGTCACGTTGTAAACAGATAAACATACGTAAGAAACAGTGCATCTATAAAAGATACCTTGTTTCTGGTGGGAAGTCAGGATTAAATAGGATTTTTACTATTTAAACCCTCTTGATGGTCACCTTCAATGTATTGTGAAAGGCCTAGGTTCTTCCACAGAACACACATAGAGAGCCATAGCAATCTATAACATCCTTGTGCTACTAGAAACACGAGACCCCTTCGTAATAGTCGTCCCCTCGAGTCCGCTTAATGCGGGATAATTGTTTTCTTCAAAGGCTGCGAAGTCACGAAAAATCTTTTAGCCACCTTATACGACAAGACGGGGTTACTGTAGTCCCATTCTTAAAATACCGAGACTATAGGACTAAGCTAAATATACATCCATAATTTTAAGCTTGTTAATGTTTTATTTCATTTAACTTATTACAAACAGCTAAAGGTCCATTAAAGGTACAAAAAAATATTGTTAAAGTATTTTAACAATAATTGTCGAAATATGTCATTGTAAGCTTTGTCGCGTATGTTCACAAACAGGACGCGAAGGAGACGGGTAAGCGTGTTATGCACGAGTTCGAACAGAGAGGCACTGGCATGCAGTACGCGCTCGACGTGGTGAACATCTGTCTCGCCCTGATGATGCTGCGTATCGTCATCGCCGCGCAGAACTACCACGATCACTACCTCACCAGCATAACATACGATAATGTTTATATCACATCGTATTTCAAACGAATAGATGCGAGGCGAAAGTTGAGAAACAAATATGCGTTACTTCCGTTGAAAAAGGTATCATTTTGTGTCTTTTAAAACTGATAAATACTGGTGATAGTTTTCTGGACACCATTCAAGCATAGAGTAGCGTGCACGCATTATTGTGGTCATTATTTGAAAGCGGTTTTTGCTAATGAAATTACTCGAGTAATGAGACATAATATCAAGTGTCTTAAAGGGACTAGCACAATGTGTTGCAGTGCGAATTGTCTCTTCGGATTAGAATAAAGTTATAATAATAACGTTCCTACAGATGGAACGTAACAAATACGTTGATGTGCATTCATTTGAGTACAAAGCATCGCAGCGCAGCCAGCTGGTGACGCTGATACTCAAGGTGATGTTGGAAGTGGTGACGGCGACGACCTTCGTCATGTTGGACAGATTATTCTACGAGGCACTGGATGTCGTGAGACAGCACGCCATGGTCAACGTCATTCAGCAGGGAACGAGAGATTTGGAAATAGAAGTCTGTACCGAAAACAAGCATAATATCTAAAAGTAGTTTACTATTATGTAGTATTTATATAACATCACGATCAACCGGTAAGGTTGTCCTTGACCTGGTGGTAAGTGTTATGCCATTACTGTTTAGCGTCGTAGGGATGCTTTCGCATGCTTTCGTGGATCAATAACCCAGTTCAGTTGTATCGGATTTGGAGCTACCAAAACATACGTAACATATCACTACTCAAACCGAAGCACTTCTTCTCATCAGTCTCCAACCCCTAAGTAATTCAATCAATGAAACGTCTCGTTAGAATCCTTTAAAATAAGTTAATTTATCCCCACTGCTACTGCTTTTTCAAAAAAAAAATATCTATGTGACTCGTATTTTTTATTAATTTTATTTCATCATAATAGTCATCATTCCAGCCACTGTCGTCTGAATATAGGCCTTCCCCAATCTACTTCATCCGCCAGCCCGATAACACCTGCATCCAACGATTACCTGCAATTGTCACCAGGTTGTCGCTTGTCTACATTTATTCTAGTTTTTCTAAATAGGTTGATGGTAACGGTACTGTCGCCACGATAATACGCAACATACTCAGCGGTCTGAAAAAGTCACCGCATCCGCGAACTGTCTCCAACGAGCCGTGCCTGCCCCGTCCGCGCGCGATGCCCACCATATATTTCATAAAAATCTATTGCGGATACCTTTGGATACTGCTGCTGCTGTATTTGAATCCTTTCACGATACGTTTGAACAGGTCAGAATTTTAAAGACAAATTACAGATACAACTTTGTAGTGGGCCAATTTAACAAAAATACAATTGTCTTATGGTCATCTTGTAATATATTATATTTGAAAATATACAATTTCGATTGAAAAGGATTAGGTTTTTTTAAGGCTCTGCTAATCAAGGAATTGACATCACAGTTTCTACTATTATTATATGCTTGCAGTATATTTATCAATGCCAAGTCCTAATTGGCAATATATACGAAATTTCAAATCTGTCTCAAATTTCAGATTAATTTGCAGTTATTTTTATCCGCGGCGAGAAAAACAGCGCATACTGTATTTATACAACGACATCCTCAAGAAACGTATGAAAATGCAGAAAACACTTAGACGGAAAGCATTGCAGGCGGTGCGCGCACACTATCTGTCAGGGGAAAGTTTGTGCAGTTTAAGAATGAGGTATTTATTTGAAGTCAATAAAAAATATTATAGTATATTATTTGAAAAAATATAATAAATTTGCACCGATAATATTTTTTCTAAAGCATTTACTAGTTACCTGTTTGCATTGAAAATAATTAGGAACAACGAAAGAGCTTCAAGAAAGATCCATTATTTTCCATTAGTTCCAATTCAATTATTAGCAGCTACCTTCAATAAAAATTACTTTTTACATATATTTAGCTGTTCCATTTGCTGGTTGTAATATAAAATAAGGTTTTAAATTTGTCTGAAACATTCCACATATAGCGACCGCAACCGTAAATGAATTTCCATAGAAACCGTTAGGCAAAATTATACGAGATAAAAATGTTTATAAAAGTTCATAAGATTAAATGAAGAAGAATCTATGAAATGTATAAAGTAAATATCTATAAATCATTACGCATCAAATGCTTGGTCCCATGTCGATACGTTCACTAGTTTTTAGGTGATCAACGAACAAACAAAACCCATTTTCCTTATATATGTATTATCTTCATTAGGCGCCTTATTCAAATGAAAATTAGATCGAGAAAACCAATTTCACGAATCTCTATATAAATAGATTCAGCAAATGATTCATAAAAATGCAAAGATGATCACATTAACTCAATATTTTTGTTTTTTTTACGTTTACCACGTTTTTTTTTAATAATTATTCGTTCATCTAGATTCCCGCGAATATTTGGATGGCTTTCAGTATTGCCAGCTGCAAGAATGACTTGCCTAATTTGTGGAGAAACTGAACCAAGAAGTAAGTTTTCTAACTTATATACTTAATACTTCTGTATTCGAGATTCTTTACATTATTAGAGGTATTTATTTAAATAACATTAACACATTAATAATACGCCTAATTACAGAAACACTAAATATCGTCGGTGAACTTCAATAAATATAATTTACTAAAACTGTTAAAAATATTTTTGCAATATTGGTTAAAATAATATTTTTTTACCTTTATCTGTCTTTGACATTACTAAATTATTATATAAGCTTAGTGTGATTGCTAACCTTAGACGTGCATCGATTTTTATTACTAAACTTCATAAAAAAGTAAAATGGATGTGTGTATTATTTTTTTTGTCATACAAAACGACAGAACAAGCAGGACGTTAATCAGGAAGTAAGTGCTACGCCTGTCCATAATGATGTAATGGTTATTAGCCGATACATGTCCACTGCTGGGCATAGGCCACCACTTTTATAGGGGTTCATGTGCGAGGATTTGGGCCATTTTTCACCACGCTGTTCCAATGCGGGTTTGTGGGAACTAGAGCCTCGTTCTTTATTTAGCACGGCGCACCATGAGCAGGTGAACTTGGATCGGGTCCCGTGAGTTGTTGTGCGGCACCCCTTATGATATGATAATAATGTAGTGTTGGTTGGATTGATTAATGCTGTCATTACATTGTCCACACCTCGTCGTAAGATGTTAAGTCTCGTACCTAAGTACATTCACTAGCTATATCGTCTTGTATACGGAACACAATAGTGAAGAACTCACTGTTTGCGCTACGATGGTACCCACTTAGTTGATCTCTAGCAACAGACACTATATCGTTATCAGTAAAAAGTGTTTGTGGTCTGTTTAATGCTGTTGCTAATTTTAGTGTCCTCAACTGCGTCACGTTTGTGGCACCGGTGCGAGTGCCCGGCGTGCGGGTTCGCGTGGTGCGGCGAGTGCTGGCGGGCGGCGGGCGCGCGCTGCCTCGCCTGCGACCCCATGACCCGCCTCAGCGACCTCGACTCCCTTAGCGACGACCAACTAGCTGAATACTGATCTACTTACCGTAGTTACTATCATAACCGTTCGTTAAAAGGGATAGTAAGATTTGCACGGGGACAACGAATTTGTGATGCCTGTCGTTATATATGTAAATATCGCGATGGAAAACACTGTGGACGCCCTTTGCCTCATCTAGGCGCCATAAATTATAAATAAATGAAATGAAGTTTGATGATGTACTAGGCGCTGCGGCAATAATCATAAAAAGTCGGCCAAAGATTTTGTAATTTTAAAAATGAAATTATTAAAACCTTTTATTATCCCGTTTTATTGGAAAAATATTCTTGAAACTCGACAGGTATAATAATAATTAACTTACTATAAATATAAAGGAAATTTAATTGAAAAATTAGACCAAAGCGAATTAATTGCGTTAAGGATTTATTTAATTTATGCCGTTTTACTTCAAACAGCACGTAAGATTACCTGTGCTGCGAAATTATTTTCATTGACAAGTGTGCCGAGAAATATTTTTCATTTCTGGGTACGTGCCGCGGCGAAAAAAAATTTAAAAGCATTGATATAGGCCACTGTAACTGCTAGTGATAGGCCCTACGTCAGCTGTTTTGTCCAGGAATGACAAACGTTTGTAGAATACTCATAACAGAGTAATAAGCTATTTATAGAATAGATAATTTATAATACAATGCTATCGTTATTCTTACTTTTTTTAACTTTATTATTTTAATTTACTTTTCTTATTTTTATCTCGGTAAGTTTCGCAAATACTTATAGTATTATTATTCATATATGATGCACGTAAAGACACGGTAGAGATATTTTTTATTTAAAATAATCCATATTCCAACTGCTCGCCCACTGTTAGATTGCTTACAAACTGTATGTTTTCTGCCACCTCATTGCAGAGCAACGCTAGACCCGTCAGCTCACCATTCTCCTGAGGATTGAAGTTGTACACCAGCTGTTGATAGTACAAATGTTAATAAATATTAATCGTAAAGAAGCCAAATGTTACCTAGATAGATATCACTGCATCACTTAAACAGATTTTATCATCACTCCTAATAATATTCAGCGGTAATTCTTCATATATGAATTAGGTAAAAATACTACACATCCAAAAGTTTACTTTTTATAAAATTGATAATGAAATTACAACCAGAAATAAAAATTGTAGTAGACGAAAATTAGGGAACTAGTTTAGTTAGCAATAAACTATGATCTTATTTTTATGATGATCAAGATAAAAATGGTAAAATAACGCCTAGAATACTTTGGCTCGAAGATGATGCAACCAAAAGACAGCAGCGCTCCTATTTAAGTTACATACGTTCAACAAAGACACCGTTGAACGAATTTTTTAATCACTGCGTATAAAAAGTTAGAAAATCATAAAACCATCGATAATCATAAAAGTACAATATTAAAACGTTAAAAGAGCTAATGTTAGTTTTACATACAGACAGAAATTCGTCGTAAGTGATCCAGCCGTCGTTATCTGCATCCGCTTCATTATATTTCTCTTTGCGGATTTCCATAGAAGTCTCGTCGCCTATACTTTCTAAGACCGCGCAACTATAAACGAAAAAACGCTACGAACCAGAAAACTTTTATGAACAGTAATGATTTCAGTAACGATCAGTAATAAAAAAAAATTCAGGCCACAGCATGATACAAATAATTAAAAATGCAAATTTTAAAAACGGGATATCTTAAAATTCAGTTTTCTTTCAATAGCTCAAGTTCGTAAGGATATGTCAGAACCAATTTTTAAAGCTAAAAAGTGTAGACTACTAACAAGTCATCGAAACCCAGCATTCCGTTAGACTGGTTGTCGAATAGCAGAAACAAACTATGAAGATTGGCGATCGTGACCTCGTTCCAACCCGTGAAACGCTGAACCACTTTTTGCATGCTCCATCGTCGGTCTTGATCTTTCATTTCCTAGATAACGCTTTACTTTAATATTACTTCAGGACACATATTATACATGTAATCAATGTATTTGGGAAACGGATTTGGATATCAATATTATCGTTACTCTCTTTTGCGAGTTGATAACTTAAATCTCATCAACAACTATATTATATTCTTAAATATATACTTGGTTGTATTGTCGCTGCTCTGTCAATCTCTTGTAAAACAAGTCAACCAGTTTGTCGTAGTCCGTCATGGTTGTTTTCAATGACTCTGATGTCGTCTTTTGAGGTTCACCTAGAGCAAAGATATTAAACATTTTCTATTATATAACGTACAATTCTGCATTAACATGTGATATTGTTCACATGATTTTAAGAATTTAAAACATCTGACATACTAAGATCATCATCTGATATACTAAGATCTGAAAGCATCTTCCAATTTCATAAACATCCGTTCTTATTCCGATTAAAATCAAAGAACTGCAAGATCTAAACAATAAACATGAAATTAACCTCAAAAGATGCTAACAAGGTAAGTTTGTAATTATCTTATTACTTGCTGAACTTTAGTTATCATATTCAGTTAGTGTAAAAATACTTCTGGTTCTCTAGGCTATCTGGTTAACTAATAATATTTTTTTTATAGCATATGTGGGCAAACGAGCGAACAGTTCATTTGGTAGAAAGTGATCACTAACGTCCATGGACAGTTGCAACACCCAGAGGATTTACGGCTGCAGTGCAGACTTTTAAAATATCTGTATATATATACCAACTGTCATAACAATTAGCTGAACATTACATAAATCTAAAAACAAAGGATATTTTTAAATAAAATACTTGTCCTATCTTTGTCAGATAAATGTCGGCCGGCGTCCCCATCAGTAGGAAAATTGAAACGGATGTTTATATTGTAAAAATACTCAATTGTTTACTAAGCGTTGTTTTGTAGTTATTTTGTAGTTTAGCAATCTCCGAAGAATTCATTAGTATATGTGTAGTTAATAGTAAATATGTATAACCTGTTGCCGTGAAATCCTCTTGTCTGTAGAAACATATTGGTTTTCGTTTCACTGGGTACTCAAAGAACCTGCTCAGGCCGGTGAATATCGTACTCAGTTGATGACCCATACTTACAGTAATTGCTTCAGTTACGCGACTTGAAACTTATAGATCTCTTGATGTATTTGACAACGTTATTTCATTTTATTTTTTATTTTACAGTTTGCTTTTCAGTTGACGTCAACGAACGTTGCATAGTAGATTAATAAAACAAAAAATGTTCATGTAGAAAATTATAGAAATATACAGATAGCACTAATTTTATCTTTCTTTACGTGTATGTTATATCTTCTTAATAATAAATGCTTTAACAAGAAATATTGTAGTAAGTCGTCATCATCCGCCGATAGACGTCCACTGCTGGACATAGGTCTTCTCCAAAAATCTCCACATCGGTTGATCCCAAGTTGCATGCATCCAGTGGGTTCCTGTGAATCTCAATAGATCGTCGGTCCACGATGTGATTATTTAAAGGCAGCAACTAGCTTTTTTTATTAGCGTGTTTGTCGTTTTCGATTGTGTCATGTTTTAGAGGAAATTTTGAGATATGGAGAGAATTTAAAAAGTATCCTGAATAGTTCATTTAACTACAAAAATATTCAAAAAAACAGAAAAATAAAACGAACCAAAGTGTTATAAGAAGCGAAACCAAAACGGATAAGGATTAAAAATGAAAGACCATTTTCTATCAATCACTTGATTAATTTTCATACAAAATTCCATTAAAAATTTCAAAAATTTCACGACTTATATAGCGTCATGAACAATTGATAAGATTATAAAGATCAAAGTAATGATTATACCGACAGGGTAAATGATAATGTAATCGAAAGGTAGTAGGCAGTAAATTATTCTAAATTAAAATATAGGAACATTTATAAATTATCAGTCTTCCTCCAACCAGATTAAAGAAATTTAACATAAGACATATATATATATATATATATATACATATATATAGAAAAAGACCGTTGTCGAATAATGCTAAACGAAGACTTTTTCAATTTAAAGGGTTAATTTATTTTTATCTCGTTTAGAGCAGGAAATAACTTAGGTGCAATACAAAATAATTCAGCTTATATTAATAGACAACAGACTTCTAAAGCGGTGATCAAACCACCGCCACATTAATACCAATCAGTCTTAAATGCAAAGTACACATGAAATAAAAAAAGAATAAAGTGAGGTAGACGCGGTTATATTAAGTTTGAACACAACTAGCCTCCCCGCGGCGCGGCTCGGCGTGCGCGCCCCGGACTCCGCGCGGGCTCCGGGGTCCGCGCACAAATACTACTTATATCATTTACATCGTTCACCGCCCCTTTGTATTAAAAAAATTAAACCGACCATTGTATATGCATCTTATGTATCTACCTAGTGAGTGAGTGAAAGCTACTGCCATAACATAATTCGAATTAAAGGTATTCGTTCACAGGATTGAATGTAACAATTTCAAAAACTGTTAAATGCACCACCCAATGATATAACGTCGCAAAGGGGAGATAAACGAATCTATTCATTACACTAACACTAACACAACACAAGCGCCTATTTTAAATTTAAAATAGCACGAAAGTGGCTCAATACATTTCGCTAAAATCTCATACTATCATGTAATATAGCAAATATTATGCAGCATCGCGCCCGATCTGTCGGATAACACCGGATGCCCCGTGTCCTTTGATTAAGATCAAACGTGCGATTCGGTTAACTTGTAGTTTGGTAGTAAATTTTCGAACATTAAAATCTCGTACAAAATCTATCATCACGCATCAATTAAGTTCTTCAATTTTATTGTTTCTATCACAAAAACCACATTTTACTGCTAGCAGCTAGCAGTTCTCACAATGTTCACCTGCCATCGCGATCAAATCCCTGACTTTGTAACTAAACCGAAACGCGTGCCCGGCGACTGCTACCCCAACACTTTTACAAAGTGCTCACAGCCGTGCGGTGATGCTGGGCCGCTCCTCAGCAGGCGCCGCCACACGCAGCCACCGACAGCCGACAGCCGACAACCGACAACCGACTTACACATTAAATGGACATTCATAACTACGCTATCATTCACACACGTGACTAAACAAGACCGGTGAGGTGATGCGATCGTGGAGCCTCTCAGAAAAAAATTCTAATATCCAAAAAAAAAAAAAAATCGGTAAAATGTAACGAAATTTTAACTAATAAAATATACATAAAAATCGTTCCAAACAAAATGCTCAATACAAAATTAAGTAATTCATTAGCAGCTTTCAGCCAAATCACCCTTACAACATAACACCACCGCTCTAGAAATTTGCGTGTACCCACCCATCGCGGACGGACTGATCTAACGAATTTTACGTTTTTTTTTTTAAATTATACAGGTCATATAGGCACGGTCACCATTTTTGGTAAGTCCCGTCCGTCCACGATGGGCGTATGATAATATATTATATATAAATGGCCTTCGTCAATGAGATCCCGAGCGGTAAAGCATTACATCGAGCAATTTATTATGCGAGACTGGTAACATTCTACGAGTGCACGAGTCAAAACATAATCACGAAACGTATTATCGGAGTTTGCTTAGCAAATCCATGGTTTTGAATGTTAAACGCTGATTTCATTCAAAATTGAGATTCGTCTTCGCCGATGGTTGCAAAAAATAAAAACGTTTCGCAAGTGACGTCCAAATTTTGATCAAATAATAATAATTAAAAAAAAAAAAATATATGCATTACATGCAAACACATTAGTGATATAAAAATATAATAACGTAATACTTTAATAATGGCACTGAACGAAAAGTAAGTTACTCTATGTTAATTGTCGACATGAAAGGAAATGCTGTTTATTCGTTGAAGATATTCCCGATTGACCGTTAGACGCAAAACACTGCAAGCCGATTTGCAATTTCCATCAATAAAAAAAAATAAAACCGTCCCAAGTGCGAAACTACGAATGTAAGACGCCGATGAAGGTGTAGACTCACCAGCTCCGCGAGTTCGACCAGTACAGTACACTAGGGAGCAGCGACCCGTGAGGACGTTTCAACAAACATGCCGCGACATCAGACAAACTACGATTAAGCTTCAAACAAGAATTTCTCATCTACCATTAATTACCTTAAATATACTTCAGACTCGTCAAACTAAATCAGTTCTAAGTTACACGACACAACTGAAATATTTCGTTTGAATTGCAATTAACGCTAATTTATGCTACTTAAGTTAACTTACGTAGAAACTTAGACTAACTCCTACACCTAAGTACAAACGTGAGAATTTTTATACTAAATTTATACTAAGTCGTGTTCGATCGATTATTTGCAGCGTAGCTAATATATTTTTTTTTTGTTTGTGCGTATTACTAGTGTTTAACCGACGTTATGTCTAATACTTAATTTTATTCGGGTAATCTGTATTGATGTCCTAAGGTTTAGAATGAGAGCAAGCTATCGGCCCGACAGTATTTTACAAAGCGATTAGAGAGAATTTATTTTTAACATTATCTATTGCGTCCGCGTGTACAGGACAGCCAAAACCTACGATAACAAGTTATACGGGGATATTTAACAAGAAGCTCACGGCAAAACTTCTAAACACTATCTAATAAGTTATTACAACTCGATATTACTAGAATATTAGCGGAAACAGCTAAGTTTTTCACTAACGATTTCATAAATCTCTACTGCAAGATTAGATAGACAAACATTAGTCAATTTCGTGATTGCTTGTGTACGAGATAAGATCTTAAAATTAATTCCCTCTATATGATAGATAATAATTTCACTAATACACTCAACAATTAAACGACACAAACATCCAATGCGAACGCGACTCTAACTTATATTTAAATAGTAATTTTACTGAACACATACTGACTGAACACAGCGGCCATGTCGATTGCGATCGACAAGTATCAATAATAGATAATACAACTTCTCTCACACGCACTATCCCGATCAAACAATTTCGCTACAATATTTCAACTAATACGAAATAATTTTGACTGTATTAACTAATTTAAAAATTATTATGTAGAAGAATATCTCTATATTATTTACCTATAACAACAATCGCGTTGCAGCATCTAAACATCACTAACAATACATTACGTTACTCGAACGCCGCACGCGCACGCGCATGCGCACGCGCACGCGCACGCGCCGGCGCGCAGCGAAACGTCCCTAACATCTAGCTGGAATTGTTGTGTGTTGGTAAACAAATCAACGGGACCGACGCGATAAAATGGCAAATGCTAACGTAAAAATTAAAAAAAAATATATATATCACGTGTAAAAAAAAAATAACTCGACCAACGCACGCAACCGACGCCGGTAAACTCAGCCGAATGTACCAAATACAGTAATACCTAGGATTTGGTAATAAAAACTAGCATTGAACGTAACGCGTCAATCGCACCCTCTTCCCTCACACCTACCCCACACCCTATCTCTCTCTCTCTCTCTCCCACCCCACGCCCCGACCCTCCCCCCCGTCCCTACCACCCGCTAGCCCCTATCCTGCCACGGCCTCCACGTCTTTAAGACAGTCTTCTGAAGTCAGTCTTAAAGTTTTATTGCAGTAATTCTCTTAGTTCCGTTGCCATTCCCTTTCCTCCCCTTTCGAGATGCAAACAAAAGAGAAGTTGAAGCAAAATGCTACAAAACCATTAAAGCGTAGTGCCAAAAACGCTTCATTAAAATATATATATATATTTGTATATTATATATATATAAACGCAAAATAACTTATAATACGAATAATACATATTAACGTCTGTTTCGCCATTAACTAAGTTAGAGAACGCAAAAAGTAACATTTTGGAAAAATACTTTCAAAGTTATTTTTTTTTTTTTAAATTATCTCACATTAAAAACATCTTTTTAATCACAATGTGATCATTATCATATAATATTAATATACGATTCGAATATGTACGTTATATGTATGTATGTTAAATTGCTGGATATAGGATGCGTTACAATTAGTGCTTTAAACAGTATATAAACATTACTGCGATATATGGTTAATATAGTGATTCACTGTGAGCTATAGTTATTTCATATGTGATACAAAACGACTGTAACTGTATTGTATATAGTTTGGTACTTATAGACTAGGCATGCGGAAACGAAACTCGAAGTAACATGGTAACGAAATGTCATCAAAAATCAGTTTATGGAGAACGGGCACTTGCCGCATCACTTAAAAAGAAAATATACGCGCAAACACCAATCCTCCGTACAAGCTAGGCTCGATTTAGGTTTTTCTGAACATTAATAATAAAATTGGCACTTTTTAAATCAATCACAAATAAAACAAAACAAAAAAAAATATATAAAGTAAATAAAATCATGTGAGCCCACGGCCCCCGCAGTGCTGGCGTGCCGCAAGGCGTTTATATGCGTCAGTAAACCTTGATGTACTGTTTGCCGTGTGAGGCTATGTCGCGGGCGGTGTCCGGCAGCGTCTCAAACAGTACCACCAGGTAGCCCTCCGGCGTGAGGGCCACGTCGCTGGGCCTGTCCTTGTCGTCGAGGCCGGGGCTCTTCAAGTCCACGGCCCACAGTATGCGCAACTCGGACGTAAACACGAGCACGCGATGGTTCTTCGAATCGGCCACGATGATCCGTCCGTCGTCATCGGTCACTATACCAGAGGGCCGGTTCAGCTCTCCAATGCCGGATCCCTCTCGGCCCATGCAATGTAAAACTTTCGATAACGTTGGATCGACCATAAGAAGGCGATGGTTTTCAAAGTCAGACACAATAATGTTTCCGGTTGTTGTGAAACAGACACCTCTCGGAGTTGTGGGGCCTTTCAGCAACTTAGCTGGATTGGCGGCTTCGAATACAAATTTGGTGATGTAAGTTCCATCACTGGTGAACAGCTGGATGCGATGGTTCCTTGTATCCGTGACTACAATGTTTCCTAATGTATTAACAGCAACGTCCCATGGATATTGGAATTGACCGCATTCCTTTCCGAATGAGCCAAACTTTAGAATAAAGTTACCGGAAGATGTAAATATTTGTACTCTATGATTATCCTTATCTATGACAATAATACGGCCATAAGTATCGGTGGTAATGCCAGCGGGTAAATCGAATTCACCGGGTCCTGTCCCTTTTGCACCAAACATCATTTTAAATTCACCGCGATTGCTAAATATCTGTATGCGATTATTACGTCTGTCAGCAACGATAATATTTCCTTCTCTATCCACACACAAACCCCAAGGCCTTGAAACTTGCCCCTCCTCTTGTCCCTCTTTGCCAAATGAAAACATTGGGACTCCGGGCACTGGGCTCCTTGTCGGTCTGACTGTTACTGACATCCAATATCCAGGTATAGCCTGTCCAACACCACGCGACGGATTGTAATCAATGGCTACGCTGGAGGATATACTGTGATCGTAATAATTAGTTGATCTTGTGTGACTAGTCGCATAATCGGATAAATTTCTCAGGTTATTTGATGCTGAAATATGATAAGAGAGTGGTGAAAACGATTGAATAGATTGTAAAGACTGCAAAGAGAGTAATGACTGGCGGGACTGGATCGATGAAGCTGACGTCAACGAATGCATGGATACCGCTGGCGCAGGTTGAACGTCACACTGGCGTTTTATCTGATCAACCAAGTCATAATTAGGTGGGACAAACATGATTCTTTCTTCAGTAATATACATGTTTTTGAACATACAAGAGAAGTAATCTACTTGAGCTCTACCCTTTTCTTTGGCCATAAACAAATCTATTCCTTCGGAATCCATGCTGCGTACCAATGTCTCATTTGTATGCGCTAGCCCAGCCAGGATTCCGCGAAGTGTGTTCATGTGATCAGTCAACTCGGTCATTTTAGCTTGACGCATTTTCTCAACTTTATCTAATAAATATTTTTCTCGATCTTCAATTGCTTGCGCGTAACAACGCATAGCTTTTCTTATTTTTAAATTAGCCTCCGCCGTTTCTTTTTCATAGGCTTTGGACATTGCAACAGCCCGATCGATAGCAGTTTTGATAGCTTTAGTGCCAGCTTTAGTGTCTTCAATAGCTCTGAAAACGCCGATACGGCACATGTCGAGAGCACCTTTGATTGGAGTATAACAGTGATCCTTATGAACCCATAAGGTACACTCTTGACAGATAAATATAATACAAGCTTCACAGTAGAATTTAACAGGGTCACCGTGAAGCTCACAATACATTACTTCTTTTTCAATCGGAACCGAATTAGGGCGTGCGCCTATTGGAGAGATTTGATGTATTGGAAGTAGTGTATGTTCCCTAAGTTGGCAATCGGAAGTAACTTTATGGCAACATTCGTGGCAGAAAAGATCGTTGCATTCAAGACAACGAGTTGTTGGTGTACGTTCTTCACAACGGAAGCATGTTATGGACACCGACGATGATGTTCCGGGCGAGCCGCTGGAATTATCTTCTTTGGAATGATTTTGATGATTGTTGTTATGACTGCTGGACTCACGGCTGACTGTCCCGATAGAGTTTTGAAAGGAACTGCACGAAGGCAGCGACCAGATATCGTAGGGAATCGTAGAGGAAGCCGAGGTCGAAGCGGTCGATTGCAGATTAGAAGGTTTATTCATGTTCTCTAAAAGATTGCAGATGATGTGTGTCATCGCGAGCGGATCCTCTTGATCGGCTGTGTGGTTGGAGGTGTTGGCCGAGTTTCCGGAAGAGGTTGTTGGCAAGCTGGCTGCCAGCGACGCAGTCATGTTGGCAAACGACGTCATTGTTTTACACGTTCAAGTCATTAGATCTGAAATAAAAATAAAATATCTTTATATTTACTTACGAACACATTGTATAACAAATTTTAAACATTATTATTATAATAATTTAAATAGAAACTCTATGCAAATTCTCTTAATCTGTGGTTTTTATTACATTTAACAAAATCGGAATAAGGTTACTATTATACTACTTCCAAGTTTTTGAAGGTTTTTTTTTATATCACTGTCTTTCATTTATAACAGAATAATTGTTTAATACAAAAAAATCTACAAAATTAGATTGTCAATTATTTTATATATTTTCTTTATTGGGAATTCTAATGTTTGTTTATGATATGATACTTATTTTTGAACAAAATTTGACACGTAAACAAGCTTTCATTGAAAACTATACAAAGCTTAATAGAAATGGAAGAAGATTATAGAACAGGGCTATATGGAATATCATCGTCAGCCCGTAGACGTCCACAGCAGGACATAGGCGTTCCCCAAGGATTCCCACACAATTGGGCGAGGATTCATATGGGGGGATTTGGCCCAGTTCCACGCTGACAGAATGCGTGTTGGTGGGAGCCAGAGCCTCGTTTGTTGATTAGCAGGGTGCACCAGGAGCAGGAGAGGTTGGCTTGTGCCCTTAGAGTTGTTGTGCGGGAACCCTTACAAAATTATTATTTTTTTATACTGATAAATGATTCACGTTAAAATGGCAAATGTATGGACACAGATAACATTAATGAGATAATCAAAGGAAGTCCGTGTATAAATATTAACACACTAAACAGCCTTATTAACGTATCGTTAATCTAATAAAACGATTTTTAATGTTTCATAAATACACATAGTCGAATTATGGTAATGAATAGGTTTATAAACATATTTCCTTCACGAGTACCGATTAAATTAACACATTAACCAAATTATACTTGTAAATACAAAACTGGAAGTCGATAGATTAGAAATGATGGGTTGTTAAGTATACTGATGATCTGTTTTATGACACACACATAACAAGGTACATATATAAATATAAATATATTCATGAAAAATTTAAATACTCTGCTTCACATGCTCCGATTCAGAATTACATCATTTTCTTTCACTACTGGGAGTTAGAAGTATTTTTTTTTAATTTTGCACAGTACCGAGACGAGCGGGTAGTTGATGGTAAGTGATGCGCCCGTTCATAATAACGTGGCGTTCGTTAGGATGGTGGAGAAGACATAACGTATAAAGTATCGTATCGTTACCTTACTAATTTCACTAAGTACAACTCCCTTCAATCCGGAACACAGTAATGTTTACATACTACTGTTTGGCGGCAGATATATAAGCTGTGGTGGTACCTACCTAGACGGTCTCTCGCAACAGAGACCTATCACCAGAAGTTAGAAATATTGGCTTAATGTTAATACAGTATCGCTTGTATCATTTTCATCATGTACATTTTTACACTTGATTCTTAATTTAACTGGTAGTAACTGTGTTCCGGATAGAAGGGCGCTGTACCTAGTGCAATTTCTGAGGTGACGAGACAACATTTTATACCTTAAGGCGACTAGCACAAGATGGTGCTGTGTACATCATCCTAACCAGCTCTTCGTTATTATGAGCTTATCACTTACCGTCAGGTGAACGTCTCGCTGGTATCGTAGAATAAAAAAATTGCCAATGAAATATATTGGACCTACCCTTAATTTTAAGTTTATGCAGAAAATAACAAATATGCTATATCTCTCAAACGCGCTATTTAATACAAATACAATCAGACAATGATTATTCCATATCTGATCGAACCTCTTAGGATGCATCTTGCACCATAGCCACTTACTTTAAGATGTTTAAAGGTAAATTATTCTTGAAATCAATATTTGTACATGTCCTTCTCAAGGTGTCATTTCCTACCGGAAGTCGGTTATCACAGGGGATATCTTTATTCTTCAGATAGTCGCGCGGAATCAATTCCATCGTATCTCTCCCTTCAACGCCAGTAGAAGCATCTTTTATTTTTTGTAACGAATTATACTATATACAGAAATCTTTTTTTTATAAGTTAGTAGAAATTAAATTGTTAATTATTATAGTGCCATTAGCATTACATTCACAGAATATTAAATGATTGCATTAAGTACGAGCACACTTCGATACTAATTTATTAGTCTATATATTATGAATGTAATCGATCAACAGCTTGATATATATTTGAATGCGAATAAAAAATTCGTAACAAACAGTTAAAAATTAGAAGAGTGTTTTAAGGTTATTGAACCCATACAAATAAACTCTGTTTTCAATTGAAAAAAAAAAATTAACAACATGCAAAGAAATTTCTGTTTTCCATACATTGTTTACTTCAACAATTTCCACAGATTGCTGAACTTTTATAAACTTACACCAGAATAGGTTTATACGTACATATAAAAAAATAAGGTAATATTACAATAAATGTTGTATATTAAATACTAGGAGGATATTAATGACTAAAATGGCCGAATTTTTAACTACTGAAAAAGGATAAAAGTACAAAAATTATACGTCCGTTTACTTACAGAAATAATTAACAAGAAATATTGTAAAAAAAATTATGTTAAAAAAGTATACTATTACATTAGTTTCTAGTTCATTAAAATTAAAAAATAAAATAAAATATTTATTGCTTATGTATGTGCATGGTGATAGATGTACAGTGAGGGTAGTACACTTACATTAGATATATTGAAATGATACTGCACCACTCTGCGGCTTTATCACAGACACGAACCGGAAGCCATCCGGGCACAAACAAAAACTTTGTCTACATCAACAATAAATTAACGTTCAATGACTAATGTACGTGCGGACCGTCCGGCCCATCGACACAAACTATTGCACCAAGGCTCACTCATATGGTGCACTTTGCGAAAAAAAAAATCCATCCCAAAAACTTTCTTGCTGCCTGCTCTACCCCTCGAAATAATAGGTAGCGATCTGAGAGTGGGACGGGGCGATGGGCAACGCGCAAGTGGGAGTGGGACCAGACGATGATGTCGCATTCCAAAATTTTCCATAATTTAGATAAAGGTTTGCTATGATTAGGGATGTGCCCCCGCCCGCCCCAAACAAAATCTATAGGCTTCCACAATTTTTGCCACAATAATATTGACTTGTTTGTATTTCAATACTGTTGAATTTGCGATTTTTTTTATTTATTATTTAAATGTGTAATGCATATAAAAAAAAAAAAAAATAGTTTATTTAATTTTTTGATATAATCGTAAAATAATTGGTGCGACTCTGAAGTTAGTGTTGTTATAAATACAGTAATAATTTTCGCAAAAATTAAATTTGTAAGAATTTTTTAAATTGATTTTTTTTATATAAAATGATGTAATTGTGCTACGTTATATAGGATAATCGTTGGTTTTAAGTTAGTCACGGGCCCGTGCGCTGGCAACCCTATTTGCATAGTTAAAATGGGTATTGAGCAGCGTAACGCGAGATCCCGGCCGGATGCGCAAGCGAGAGCGAATGATAAGGCAGCGGAGAGAGATTGTTTTGAGAGTGACGCCGCGGCGGTGGCGGTGCCGGTGCCGGTGACGCTGGCGGTGGCGGCCGCGCGCGTGACCTTGGCTGCGGAGTGCGCGTGAGGCAGGTCCGGACCCCACGCCGCCATCTTGCCGCGCCCCCGCGCCCCAAACTTGGGGTGCCGAAAATCGATGTCTCTCCCTCGCTGCCCTTATACCCCACGAAGGGCGCACGGATTAACATCGTGTTACCAAACGCCCATCACAAGGGCCAAACTTTTCTCGCAAGACAAAGGATAGGAAGCTTTTTGAGGTAACTGGTTGCTACCCGTGTTATTTCCAATACACGCAGTATTGGAAATAATTCCAATAAATAAATTAACCATCACAAAATTAATGTCCGAATACAAGCTTTAACACAAGTCCAACACAAGTCCAGTCCATCTAGCTATTTAGACCATACACTACCATATCCATATCTCATAGATATAAGCATATCTTATCTTAACGACTCCATCATCCCGTTGGCTTATATACCAGTTTAGTATACAATATCTTAATGTTGTGTAAAGATTTAAAATATTATAATTACTAGCGATACTCATCCCTGTATGCGCATGCGCATACCACACGGGCGAGTCGACGTTGCTTCAGAGTTCACTAAGACGGTTAAACTGAAATTTCTCCTGTTTCTGCAAGATGATATTTGCCAATGGACACTCGACAAAATTCTACAATATTATATTGTACATTTCTTCTGATCTATGATCACACAGACACAATGCGGATATGATTCAGCCAGCGTATAAATATCGTTTGTTTAAAATGTTAACTGTTCAGAATTATTCAATAAACTTTCTACCTGCCTTCATTTATACTCATTCCGGGAATTGCATTGCAATAGAGCTAGTGTAGCGTTCATTTAAGTGCACTATTGCAGCAGGTAGTACGCACTGATCCATTGTGAGGGAAAAAAATTCTAAGCCCTTTTTTCTAAGAATGGTTTCGAAACAATAGGTTTTGCGCAGGTCGGGACAGTATCGACATGATCCGCACCCCTCCGGTAGCCCTCCTTCGGTACCAAAGCTGTTCGATACAATATTTAGAATATTATCTTAAATGAAATAAAGGAATTTTACTATAAATATTACTTCTCGTACAGAATACGTTATAATACTCATTCCTCAAATTTCAGTGTATTATCAATATTATATCAAATATAACAAGGAAAACTTTGAGTAGGAAAATCACCCTTCAAAGAAAATATAGATTTACTAGAATATATTACGCTGATCGCCAACCTTCAGTAGTTGGAGAGGCACTTTAAGAAGAAGAAGAATATAATAAGTGAGTAAAAAGATCAGTAATGGTGATGAATATTGAAGAAAGTAAATGCTGAATGAAGAGACGTTCAGAACGAGAAAGAATCTTACAGGTTTATATCTTCCTACTATATACAAATGTCATAGGCAGATATAGTATATTATATACAATGAACGAATTATAATTAAACTGCAGAGACTATAAAAATAATAAACATTCCAAAAGTTCTCACTGTTAGTTCTCACATGAGAGTCAAAGTAATCAAGCAAGGCCAAGTCCGTGTCGGCGGATGTCATGTCTACGAAAGTGTCTTAGAATATATCAATTGTTTCGCAACGTTTTCCTATAACACAAACTAAAGCTCATTGGGAATAGAACCTGCGTCACACACACAGATCCATCACCGCTAAGCGAAGTTTGTAGAAAAAAAAAAAAAAAAAGAAACGTACGAAATCATTTCTTCCACATAACTCCGCAACTACGTAAAGAGTTTAATGCGCAGTATTTAATTTTGTTACGAACAAAGACAAAATGGCGGCCGACGTGAACAAAGCCGATTCGGATTTTTTTTTTGTAACGACTTCCTTTATCGTCAATATGCGAACTAATTTGTAAGCATTAATATATATATATATATATATATATATGTACAAATGATTATTTTTAATATGGTCTCTTGCCGGAGACGATCTAGGTAAGTACCAAATCAACTCGTATTGCAGCTTAGGAAAAGTATTGTGCAAACATTACTGTTACGGTTTGAAGGGCGCTGCAGCTATTGTAATTATTGACTCTTCATATGACTCGGCGACGAGCTGAATGTGATGCTGTGTTTACGATCCCAAGCGTATTGCTTACCATCAGGTGAACAACCAATAAAAAATTATAGCTTTTTACATACACAATGGTTTTTTTTTGTTTCACGTAGTAAACTTTACTACGTGTACACCGTTTCAAGCGATATAATAATACTAACTCGGCGATTGTTAACTTTTGAACATTTAAAAGCATTTTTCATAATAAAGACAAAGCTTTAACAATATTCGCGAAACAACAGACAGACAAACGAAAAGCTACAAAGGAGCTTTTAACAATTGCAGCAGCTGTGTTAAACTTAACCATCAAGTATAGAAAAAAACGCTAAAGTTACCTGCGCAACAACTCGTGCAACAATGTCAAAAGTTACTTTTTAACCGACTACGAAGAGGAGGGTACTGTACAGCGAAACGTAGCATTCATCCATGGAGTGATGAGAGGAGCAAGACATTCTAGTCCATAATACCACCTGTCCATAACAACTTGGTGCTGATTCAGATTACACGCCAGGGGGGTAATCTTCGAAAAGATACTCCGCCTTGTGGGGGAAAGTCATGTAGAGACTTTTACCCACTAAGACTAAAACCTCATCGGTGCTACATTCTCCGTACGCTGTGCTGGGATAGCCCATCCCGGGGTCTACTTTATGCAGGCCCCACCAGCATCGTGAGTACTACTTCAATGACCGAAGACCTCGTCCCACCAGTCTTCCTCAGTCGTTTAGGCGATGAGAACCCCCGGGTGACCGCTAACGACCCCAATATGTATCGCTCCTATGACAACGACACAAGATGATATGTGTCAGTAGCTCAGTAATTTCACTAGCTATAAAACCTTTCGAACCCGAACATAGTAATGTTAGTACTATTGTTTTTTATATATATATATAATAATGATAAACAATACTTACAGATCCATCTTCATCACAGCGTCGAGGGTCTGATCACGTCTAACTTTAACGGAGTCGTTAAGTTTCCATGTTTTTTTTTTTTTTTTTGCTCGGAACTTATAAAGTAAAATTTCAACTCAAAGCAACAAAAACTTCATAATGTCCGTTAAAACTTTTTTTTTTCAGTTTTACTTCCGTCTATTACACTGTCGGAAATATTTATTAAAAAAAAATATATATATTAATGGTTGTTTATCAGCACTTTAGCAATAGTACCCAGAAAACAAAGTTGAACGCTTGAAAGCTATTGAGTTATTTAAAAAAAAAAAAAAAAAAATCTTTTTAGTTTAACAACTTTTTCTTTTATACTACGGATCGAGAAGACGAGCGAGACGTTCACCTGATGTTGAGTGATACCTCTACCCATAACAACGTGGCACTAGTTCCAATGGTATATACTACACCAGATTGTACTCGTCGGCTTAAGATGTAAGCTACCGCGGCCTTCAAACCGGAATAGTAATGTTTGCACACTATTTCTACCACAAAGACGATCTTCAGGACCTACCAGTAACAATATTTAATAAATTTCCACCTATGTTAAGACCATGATATCTCTGTAACCATAAGGCTTAGAGACTTGAAATTTAGGAAGATAGGGGTAGGATTTTTATAAAATACCTACCCCAAAGGAGCTTACGGGGTGTACGGCTAGCAAAGTGAGCGGAAGATATGTATTTTGTAAAAAAAAAATGAAAAGGACTTGTGAGAAATTTTAAACTCCCAATCATTTGAGGTTACTTTTGGCTCTTATAAACATAAACAGCGTATATAAAGTACGGAGACGTTTCTCAAGCGATTCATTTTCTACATGAAATCATACACAAGGCTCTCCGCCGAATTAAACAGGAAGCGAGTGTAATTGTATTAACAATATTAGTAAGAGTAAAGTAAAAAAATTGTGACAACCGGTAAAAAGGAATAGTCAACGGATATAACATTTCTCGCTTATACGACCTCCTAAAGACGGATATAGATATTGGCTTTCGAGCTGATGCACGAAGGTAAACTATCAACTACAGTATATTTTATCTACCTTAACCATCTTTCTTATATAACAAATTTTACTTACTCCAAAGCTAAAACAATACTTTTTACTATTCAAGGAAATAACTATACGTATACAGGACTTTGAATCGATTGTAACTTCCTTGAACACTAAAAAAAAAACAAGGATTTTGTTTTATATAACAATTAATGATTTTAAAAATGTAGACCCGTATAAAAGCGAATATTTTGAAGTCGTATCCAATGAATATGATAATAATTACGATCGCGTTGGAGGGGTCTGAGCAGCGGCATAGTGGCGCATGCGCTCTGCTATGCGGAATACTCTGGGGTAAAATCCTTCGGATCTATCACTTGATATATATAGAAGCTTCGAGAACACAACGAAGCGATAATATGTGAACGATTCAATTCATTTATATAGCTAACACAGAAATGAGAACAGTCGAACCCATCTATCTGCTAGTAAGAATTAAGAGAAACTGAAAATATGCATGAGTATACTTAATATAAAATATAGCGTGAAATAAAATAGCATTTCCGGTTTATATTACTCATTAACAACATCAAAAGAATCTAAAACACGATAACGTGTTATTTAGAAATGTCTTAACAAATAGAACGAATTAAACTCAGTCGTATATAGACATTCATGGATCATTTCTAGGTCTTAACAATTAGACTATTATATGCAATATATATATGATACTCAAAATTTAGAAGTAGACTTAGACTTCTTCCGGAAGTGACTTTTTTTATATCAAAAACTCATCTTTACCACGCGATTTAGGAAACGACGCCATGATACCGACGGTTGAACAAGATCCAAATCGGTGTTTATATTCTATCAAATTATCTGCTCAAAGAAAATATATTTATTAGCAATCATCTTACTTTATTTCGGTAATATCATACTTTATAAAAATGTGATAGTTCTATGTGAACTATCTTCCTTTTAAAAGTTATTAATACTTTCGATTTCGCTTGTGGTATTTAGAATAGTTCTTCATTAAGGCCTTTAGATATTATGACGAATGAAGAAGTGCAAAGCATTAGTTGAAACGGATTATACAATATGTTCAGCGAAAGTTTGATTATAAGATTAAATAATAAATACATTAGATTGGTTTTTAAATTAGTAGTCGTTGAAAAGTAGAGGATTCGAGCTTCGCTTTTGTATTTAAAAAAATGTTGATGCGAGCTAGAGCGCACTGTGTCACTGAACCGTAAGGACGTCCTTCATTTTATCTTGTTTTGTGCGCGTCCACTTCAAAGTGAACAGTTTTCATATAAACGCAAACATAACAGCTTCCACCTACATTTAATCACAACCTTACACACACTATTAGTGTTTAATATAATACCTATTCATCTAACACGACGGCGGAATTTGTAGTTCGATTATGTAAAAGGAGTAGTAACAAAAGAAGGCAAAATTACTGTGATTATAAAAAGAACCGCATAGTAAATATGTTGAAAACTTTTTACTGACCATTTTGGTTAATTTTAGACGTTCGGTTAAAAACTGTATTCGTGATTCATCACCTCATTTTCGGCAACTGCATTGTATTTAATAACGTATGATGATTCATGGATCTTGAAAGAAAAGAGGTCATTGTAACGAAAATTACAATGGAAACAAAATTGTTCTTTAAGAATGATCTTAAGTAAATTGTTTTATAAGTAATTCTGATAAACGTTTAAAATATTTTTGAAAAAATTTAAAATATAGTTTTCAAGGTGTTTACTAAGTTAAACAATTAAGACAATATATTATTCTAAAAGATAGACAGTATAGAAGATTCTATAGTCTTCTCTATCTATAAGAGATATCCAGAGGTTTATTTACTCATCATGAGATCTCTCAAAACTATTAGAAGTAAACAATCAAAATTTGGTAAAGATATTCCTTCTACCATTTAGATATCAGCTAAGAATAGATTTTACAAAATTCTTTTACCAAAGGGTGTTGTGGTGGTGTTACAGCCGGTAAAGCAGATGGGAAACAGCTAAAATTATAAACAGAAGACATAGATTTAAAAAAAAACTAAGGTTCTATAAAAACTTATTCATGACACAATACATTAAAGTACTTCAGAATTTCTTCAGTAAATTTCTTCAGATTTAAACCTTTACAGAATTTTTTTAATAGTTTTCTGAAATGTTTAATAATAAGAATACACGGAGTACTTAAAATAAACTCTCTCATAACAAAATAAATGTACCATATCTATCATAGCTATCTGTAATTATTTATAGCAATCCTTAGACATTGAAAAAAGCTGCTTCCTCTGCAAATTCAAATGAATTTAAAAATCATAAAAATCTTCACTCTAAGCTGAGATTGAGATGTTGAGTCCATTGCTCTGTTTCATTAAATCAAATGCCTTTATAACTTACAACATCCACCAATACCTACTTGGTTTGTATGGTAGATCATTGCCTTGTCACTCTCCTTTTGAGAGATCACTTTATGATTATCACTATTGGTAACAACAATTTGACTGTATAATTAGAATAACAACTGATAGTAATAACAATTGAAAAACAGCACTACAGAATTATGAGTTTTAAATTTACCTTAATTTTAAGATAAAAAGATATTTAATTTTATCATTAATTTCTCATTTTTTATCTGTGCATAGTTAAGTTAAAGAAACATAGAATTTTCATAAAAAAATATTTAAAGATTCATGAATAAGAAAAACAGTAAGATTCTTATAAAATATTGTTTTTATGTTAATGTAAAAATATTCTAGCTTATATGTTTGGATATTATCTGGACCTGGCTAAACTAACAAAATCGTCTATAATAATTTTTGTTATAATAGTTAAGATGTAAGATTTTAAAATTAAATATATGACAGAGATTTTTAATAATCATAGCTTTTATAACACATACAAATCATGATAGCAAGTATACTATGAAATGTCTTATAAGAAACTAAATGTTAAAAACTACAAATCGAAGTAATTTAGATGTAAAAGTTAATAGAGGTAAAGAAATGGTGAATTAAATTTGTAATATATAATACCCAAAATATTGCTTACCTAATATTAACTAGGGCTCCGTTATATTACAGCAAACTGAAAGAAGAATATAAATAGCTCATAATATCCTATTTGCTACTGAATAATCAGGAAAAAATTATAAATCATAAAAGTCCCGTCACTATAATTATTCACAAAATATGCCCGACAATGCAGGTAGATTGCACTAAGTTAGCCATTAAAAATGATTAATTCTACAGTCCAATGCTGACTACTACACAAATATTGCACTAAATCTAAATATTGCAAATTATCGCGACGTTTAGGTTATTCCTTCGCAATAATAGTATATTTATTTATTAACATCATAAAACACCACGAAAACAACAGCGGTGAATGAACGATCAATTGATTTAAAAATAAACACTCATAGTCTATGGAATATTGTCAACAATATAGATAAAATATTGAACAATTTTAATTCTATGTATTTTGTTTTTAATACAAAAGTATTAAAAAAATTTATAACTCTATTTTTAATACATTACCTTATAAATATATTAGATAATTTGTAAAACCTTAATCATATCTATGAACGACGCTGAAGATCTGGGCTTAAGGGTTTCGTTACCAGACCAAAAAAAATTAAAAAAAATATGTCAAATCATCAATATCGATGTCAAAATTCGCGCCAAACGTAAAACTGCAATGAAAAGTGTGATTGTTTTGATTGTAGACCAATAGAACTATTTAAAATTAGATACTAAAATGTCTACGCCATCAGAACGACCATCATCGCGTGCTTCTTCAGAAGTGGCGACTCCATCTCGTAGAACTAGATCTTCGCAACAATTAGTAGTTCCAGAAACTCCTCAAAGATCTACCAGTACACCTTCGAAAGGTGAGTAAACTGCTTTTTAATGATTTAGAATTTTCTACATTATATAAAATTTGTACAGTCTGCTAAATTTTTTTGTTCTTCATTACATGGTAAGCTGTACAATTAACCCTATTAAGTTAAATAACACGCATATATGTAATAATATTCAATCCTAATTTATTGCTTTTTATATTATAAATCAAATTTACAATTGTTTAAAATACTATGTATCAGTTTTTATGGTCTTTTATGGCTTTGTTGCAGAATAATAAAAAACTTAGAATTCAATGTAATTTCATTTTTTCTTAAGACAAAGTTACCTTACATATAACAGTAGTATGTTTATTTCTATTTAAACATACAAGCCAGATTTAAAGTTTTTTTAAACATATCTGTACTTGAATTGCAAATCTAAATGTCATACAAGTTCTATGTAAATAATCCATTGTGTGATAATTATGAGTCTGATTCAAGATTTTGAATAATTTTTAATCAACCAATATTTTTTTGGAAACAGCACAAAAACATTTATTGATAAATTAATAATATATATATGAAGTCCTTGTTACATTTCAAAGTTTTAGGATAGTTAAGTTTGTAAGTTAGTTTAAGGGAAGCCTTACATAGTACATATACTGTACAGTTGTATGTGCACTTTTTGTAAAAGATAAAGTTAGTGCACTAAACTTTCTCAATGGTACAAATAAATGTTACTAGAAAAGTAAAGACATTAATTTGAGTTGAATAGTCATATTTTAGCAATACTTTCGATTACATTTATTTTTTGATATTAATGTTATATTTTTCATGTGAGGAAATTAATACAAGTAATAAAAATAAAATTGTAACATATAACAATAGATTTAAATGGAAATATATATATTCATTAATTTTTTTTAACAGATGGAACTCCAGGAACTCCTCAGGGTACTCCACAAGGCACTCCTCGCACTCCCAGAGTGCAGTTGCCGGGTACATCACCAGCCCATATGATGGCATCTAGCCCACTAGGTAAATCTATGTGTATTATTTCATCATCAATTGTTGTTACAATTTATGCCTGGATTTCTTTTATTTTCTCTAACCTGTTAAATGGTTCTGCCATTATAAACCTTGCCATTAAAAACTGAGCCAGTTGTTAATAATATATTGGAATGTCACCCAGGCAAACTACATGCTTGTTTATCTTGTCATTTGCATTAGAAAATTGTTTGTGGTATATTTTTATACATTGCTTTATGCATCTTTATATTTTATTAAATTTTTCAACAACAAGGCTATTAAAAGATAAATTGGAACGAGTAATTTTTACCATGATTTATATTTGCATTATCATCAATATCAGCCAACAGACGAACACTATATGCATAAAATAAACAAATAATAAAGAAGGGAGACAATTAGTAAATGATTAAAATGTTTCTTTTTTTTTAACTGCATGAAAGCAGTAAAAAGCTGTATTTTTATCATAATAAGAGTTAATTCATCATTTTATGTATTTCAAACTGCAATTTTTTTAAATCAAGCCACTTTTATATGTGGAATTTGCTTACTACATTTATTTTAAAAGTAGGTTGCGTAAACATTTTTTAATGCGATCGCGATAAATTACTCAGGTTACCTGTTGTAAGTAATCAAAGTATCATTGTTACAAAGGAACAGATATAGACATGAGCTCTCCATTGAATTACGGTACACCGAGCTCTCTCAGCACGCCTCGCTCGCTTATGCGTGGTGTGTCGACTCCCGCACGACAGAGGGCAGACCTGAGAGGTCATCAAGTTGGTCCAAACGTACCAGCCCCTACGCCATCTAAAAGAGTAAGTAAACATGATATCTTTATAGGTAATAATGATTCTGTTTTCGAAAACCATGTAGGTAAGTACCACCGCAAAGTCTATTTCTCGCGCTATGCGATAGTAAGCATTACTGCATTCCAGTTTTAAGAGCATTATAGCTAGTGATATTATTGAGGTAAGACGACTAAATATTTTGTCTCAAAGCGACGAGCATAATGTGGTGTAGTGTATACAACGAATAATGAAGACGCTTATGAAAGTGGAGGAGGCGAGAGAGGTGTGCCAGGATCGTAGCAAATGGAAAGAAATGGTCTCTGCCTAGCCCTCTGGGAACGAGGCGTGATATGTATGTATGTATGTATACAACCCTAACTAGCACTACGCCGTTATAGGCAATAGTATTACTATCAAAAATAACGTCCTGATTGTTTCGTCACTTCGTCGAATAAAAAAAATCCAATTTATTACAACATGAGATCTTAATATTTATAAGGATTTTTTTGTCTTCCGTCGTATTATTTGTCTTTAGTTTGTTGGTGTGATCGTTTTACGACTATCTTATGTGTAATATGGAATATTATGTAGGACTCTTTAATAAAATATCATAATTTAATTATTCTACAGGCTGAGGGTGGTGCTTCTGAAACTACATCCGGTGAGCCTCAACTAGTGGTGTGGGGAACGGACGTCGCTATCGCAGAATGTAGAGAGAAATTTATTAAATTCGTGCAGCGTTATGTCGAGCCGGATGCTGTCACCAATGAGCCCCTTTATGAGACTAAGCTGGAGGAGGTTAATATAACATTATCTATTAAGAGTAAAAAGTTATATCTAAATATGAAATAATAAAACCTAACTTAGACTTGTTATTTATTATTCTATAACGGGAAAACGTTTAAGGCACTTTATTACATATTTTTTTTTGTTTCGTGTTTCAGGCATTACTTTAAAATTTATTCTTGTTATTAATGCTAATAAATAAATAAATAATTAATAAGTGAATCTACTACATTTTTAGATACACACTTTAGAGGAGCCCTTTTTGGATGTGGACTGTGAACATGTTAAAACGTTTGACGCCAAATTACATCGACAACTCGTCTGTTACCCGCAGGAGGTAAATACATTTTGTTTATTAAATATCGACTGCCGATCTGGTGAAGGAAGAAAAAACTGAATGATCAGGAATGATTACGGAAGAGATCTAGGGGAAAGACATAGTCAAACCATGGTCATCTTCTGGCTTTGTTGACATCGATGGTGATTATGTTACTTTAAACATGAACTTGAATACACTTCTAAATGTTTCCCCTTCTAAATTGCGCGGCCTTCTTTCCGAAGGTCAAGAGTCAAAACCGTTTACCCACCATGTTAGCTCATCTTGGGTTGTTTCATGACGGGGTTCTTGCGATGTTTTCTTTCACCGGAAGCTCATTCTCAATGGATATCGGATCTGTGCCTCAGAATGACGTATCGTGCGTACCATTGTCTTGCTAACTATATCTACTTTATGATAATCTTATTACAAAATTTTCACTGTAACCTAGATTAATTGGCAGAGAATTTTTATTGACTTTATCCATCCACCAAGCTAAAGAGTAACAAAGTATAATTCCATTGCAGGTGGTGCCCGCTTTTGATGCAGCTGTTAATGAGTTATTCTTCGAAAAATACCCGGCTGCAGTGCTGGAACACCAGATACAAGTGCGTCCATACAACGCACCACAGAGGCATATGAGAGACCTCAACCCTGAAGGTTTTATACACAATTTCGATGTTACATTTTGTCTGTTTTATTATTTATGGTAGTATAAACTTTATAAAATCAAATTCGTTACAGATATCGACCAATTGGTCACCATATCGGGTATGGTCATCCGTACGTCGGGCATAGTGCCTGAGATGCGGGAGGCCTTCTTTCGTTGTGCGGTCTGTGGCTCAGCGGCTGTGGGGGAGCTGGAGCGCGGTCGAGTGGCAGAGCCCGCACACTGCTCGCACTGCAGCACCGCACATTGCTTCCAGCTCATACACAACCGCTCGCACTTTAGCGACAAACAGTTAGTGAAGCTACAGGAGGCTCCGGGTAAGTAATTTTTGGACATTTACATCATTAATACCTACCGTTGCAGCACCAAACAGTAATGTGCAAACATTATTGTGTATCGACTAAATAATATTGTAGCTAGAAAACCACTGCAGAGTTGAGACTTAACATTTTATGTATCAAAGTGAAGAGCACTATGTTGTGCGTACTATCCTAACTCGTCACATTTTGTTAAAGCAGAAAATTTGCTATCATTGGTGCTTCCCCGCATGTCTCCCCGCTTCAACAAATAAAAAAACTATGTAATATACTATACAAATAAATTAATACATTCATTGTTATTTTTTTCTTCTTTCCTCTTCTCGAAATGGCTTTCCTCGCTTTTTATTCTTCGCCAGTAATTAATGTTTATTCAGCACTACAATCAACAAATAGCTTACAACCTTAACTTTTATTTCATAAATGAAAAAGGATTTTTTTTAATTAAAATTATGTTAATGCAGACGACATGCCAGCGGGGCGCACGCCGGCGACTGTTAACATAATGTCGCACGGCGCGTTGGTGGAGGCGGTGGGCGCGGGCGAGCGTGTGTCGGTGACGGGCGTGTTCCGTGCTGCGCCCGCGCCGGTACACCCGCGCCGCGCCACTCTGCGCGCGCTGCACCGTACTCACATCGACGCGCTGCACTACCGCAAGGTGCACAGCGACCGACTACTGGACGCAGACGACATGTGAGTATATTATGTTTATGGTGATGTTTGTACCGATGTTTTATTGACAACCATTGCGTCCTCATCGGACTCGGGGCTATAATAATAAAAAAATAAAAAAGGAAAATAAACTAATATTAAACCAAAACTTGAAATGAACACAAAAATACAACATATAACACAAAATCTGAAACCAAAACATAAAAATTAAATATATATATATATGTAGATAAAGTAGTAAGTAAAAAGGAGAGGAGAAAGAAGAGAAAATATTGGATGCGGAAGGGTTGAGGAGTTGGATAGTGCTATAGGGGGAGAGATAAGGGGGTGCAATTAAATATATACATAGATAAATATATATATGAATTTAAGACGCGCGTTGGATAGCGGCAATGACTATGAGGTCAACGGGAGAGGGCTCGGGCCTGTCCTCCGATCACCTTCGCCTATATCGCGAGCCGAGGGCGGTGAGGACCGCCCGGACTGCCGGGTGTAACTTGTGTGCGGTGTGCGAGCCTGACGGGCGCCTCAACTAACGGCGAAAGCGAGCGGAGCGGCTGAAATGTGGTGAATCCGTGATTGGTGTCTTTACGCTTTGATGTCGTGTTGTGCTTGCTGGTGTCGTTGGATGGTCTGTGGGACTTAAATTATAAATGTACTGATCGTAACGTCAAAAAGTTTGGCGACAACTTGTCTAGAGATTGCCATTGGATTTCACTTGCATGAAATTCTTACAATATGTATCCTTTGTATCGAATACTTTTTTTTAAAGAAGCGACGAGACGGACGTTCACCTGATGGTACACACACCACATTGCGCTCGTTATTGTTTTTTAACGCTCGTGTTTGTGTTGCTTTAAAACAAGATACTAGTCTCATTACCCTAGTAATTTCTATTATTAACTAGCTGCTATTAATCCCTTCAATCCGGAACACAGTAATGTTTGGTGGCAGAAATAGAAGTTGCTGTGATATCTTACCTAGACAGTCTCCGGCAACAGAGACTTACCACCAATAACACAATCAATGTGCAAAACCATTATTTATTGTACACACTGTATGTCTCGAAGTAGTAGAGCTTTATCCTCATTGACCTTAAGCTTCCAGTTTTCCTTCACTGCTTCAGCTTCCAGTGAAGGAAAACATTGTAAGGAGATGGAATTGTTCTGCAACAGCAACAGGTTTCGTGGACTTGTGACTTTCCAACCCACATTGTAAACTGTAGACAATAAAAGGTCTTAATCTCTTTGTGAGTGAAGGCTTTTAGTCCCAGTAATAGAATCATTAAGAGAGCTGAATTATCAATTATTCTATTCATATTCTTGATTTAATCTTAATTGTATGATTCATTCAAACTTGTAATATTTAGTTGAATAAAAAATTATGTATTTATTCTTAATTGATGAAAAAAACATGCTTTTATGATATACTCATGAATGAATTGTTTTTTGAAGTTTAATCGAAAGCCTGCAGTACGTAACAATTATTAGAATATCCAAAAATATTATTATTAGTTGATAAAATATTAATTCATTCTAAAGATTTCTAATCAATATAATTTAAAACCATTTTTGTTGTGATTATTTACAGTAAAGACCACCGATTCCCGCCGGAACGCGTGGAGTTATTCAAATCGCTATCCGTGCAGTCGGATTGTTATGAGCGATTAGCTCGAGCCATCGCTCCTTCTATATACGAAAACCTGGATATCAAGAAAGGTGTTCTTCTGCAATTGCTTGGTGGCACCAAGAAGAATTTCAATGCAGCCGGTCGTACACATTTCAGGTGGCCATTTGTTACATAGTTTTAATATTACTTTGTAGATGTCTACATAAATAATAATAAATATATCCCCCCATTAAACAAATCCAGCAGTGGACGTCTATCGGCTGATGATGATGATTATACATATACACCACTTAATCGTTATGTTAAAAGAATAGGTTCGATAAAAAATAGGTAAATGTCTTCTAAGAGAAGATCACTGGTCTCAGCAGTTGGAAAATTAAGTAAGCTGGTTTTTTCTAATGCTTCCTTTCAGATCAGAAATAAATATACTTCTGTGCGGTGACCCTGGGACCAGCAAGTCGCAGCTACTGCGCTGGGTACACGGGCTGGTGCCGCGCGCACAATACACCTCAGGCAGGGGCTCTTCCGCCGTAGGTCTTACGGCCTACGTAACCAAGGATCCGGACACGAGGCAGCTGGTTTTGCAAACGTGAGCACCATTAAAGACTATTTGAGCATTTCATTATAACATAAATAGTCTATTCTGTGGATCTCCATTGCCCAGAAACTAGATTGAACGTGTATTTCTGCCGTTAAACAATAGTGTGTAAACATACTGTTCCAATATACAAGATGTTGTAGTTACCTTACATCTTATGTAGTAAGGCGATGAGTACAATGAGATGCTATGTTTTTAATCCCAACTATGTTACATTGTTGTAGAGAGATGAATCATTTGTTACGATGTGAATATTCTTGAATATGAAATATGTGAAGCCTTGTCTCGTTGCTCCTTCTAATAAAAGAAATGAATCGGTGTGTTTGTATTTTATGTAATTTGGTTTGCAGTGGGGCACTAGTGTTGGCTGACAATGGCATTTGCTGCATTGATGAGTTTGATAAAATGAATGACTCTACAAGAAGTGTCCTTCATGAAGTAAGCTATTTTTTAAAATTTCAATTGTTAAGTTTTTGTAATAACATTTTTAATCATATTTACACATTAAAAATGTATGTATATGGTTGAGCATTAATATATTTCATTATCTTATATAACTCTTAGTGACTCCTACTATTGGTCTCTTGGAACTTTACAAAGCACGATCTTAAGCTATTATTATTAACATTTACTTAAATTAATTTATTTTTAAATTATTTAATTATTTTGTCTGATGATATTGACAAAGCTTATTAATGGTAGCTATCTCACTTCCATGGAATAGGGAGTAAACATTACTGGTGTACACAGTTTTAGATTGCGACAGTAAACATGAGCAAACATAAACTGGCGCTTTATTTTTCATGTTTAACGAAGTTAAAAATAAACTCAATGCTTCAAACCAAACAACAAAATACTATTTCTATACTTCAGGTCATGGAGCAGCAGACTTTATCAATTGCGAAAGCGGGCATCATCTGCCAATTAAACGCCAGGACATCCATACTAGCTGCGGCGAACCCGGCGGAGTCACAGTGGAACAAAAACAAGACCATTGTCGAAAATGTTCAACTGCCGCACACTCTAATGTCTAGGTATAAACTTTGATGACGTTATTATGCAAATCTAAATATAGAAGCACTGTGTACTTCTACCGCCAAACAATAGCCAGCCAAGATATAGCAATGTGATGTTAGATAGAAATTACGATTTCTTCGATCAATTTTAATGTTAAGCCTGACGAATGTTCGGGTTTCTAATCTCTCTAAGTACTATAATTCAGATATCGTACTGTAAACGGTATATTAATTTTGCGTGGACAATGTACCGAACTATTCTTAACACCTGCAGGTTCGACCTTATATTCCTGGTGCTAGACCCGCAGGACGAGGCATTCGACCGGAGGCTGGCGTCACATCTCGTCTCGCTTTACTACAAAGACCCCACGGAGACCCGCGACGAAGATGAACATGTTGTATGTAACATTTATTGTCTAACCAATTTGCTGAGCACTACAGATATTGTACTATATATATGTATATTTCAACATATTCTTTGCAATCTTCAAAATACTAGTTGCTGCGAGTAGTCAGATTTTTGTGAGTGTTTCAAAAATCAATAGCTTTCATGGTAATATTATATCCATCAATGTGTATTTGGTCAGCACTATGGGGAAATAGGGGTGTGAGGGGTCTCGTGCCACAACTCACGGGACCCGACCCAAGCTTACTCGCTCGTGGTGCACCCTGCTAATCAACAAACGAGGCTCTGGCTTCCGCCAACTCGCATTGGGTCAGTGTGATGGGAAGTGATCTAAATCCTCTTCCCCTCCATATGAACCTCTATTTACGACAGCCCCTAATGCCCAGCAGTACCAGAGGCCATGCTGACTGTACGTGGAGATCTTTGAGGGAGGCGTATGTCCAGCAGTGGACATCTATCGGCTGATAATGATGGAGAAAAAAATGAAGACCCAGTAGTGGGAGCTCTTTATGTAGATAAATAATATGTGTTGATGTCCAGAACATGGGTCTGATGCGAGACTACATTGCGTTTGCTAAAGAGCAAGTGCAGCCTGTACTCAGCGAGCCTGCACAGCAGCGGCTTATCGACGCGTACGTTGACATGAGGTAATGAGACCACGATCTTTAAAAAAAATCTTTATAAGCTACCTCCGAAACGTTACCAACGAATTTTTAACATTTCTTATAGACGAGTAGGTAGTGGACGGGGGCAAATCTCCGCATATCCTCGCCAGTTGGAGTCGTTGATACGGCTTGCAGAAGCGCACGCGCGGGTTCGCTTGTCGCCAGTGGTTGAAATTATAGACGTGGATGAAGCCGCTAGGTAAAGTTATATCAGTAGATTTTTATTAAAAATTCACGATTTTGTTTTTATTAACAATTATTGTTTTGACAAATCAAACCAGAATAAATAAAAGAAACCGTTAAGATATTCATTAAATGTTTTAGTTGGAATATTGACATTACAGCATATTTATTGTTGTATCAGCCATGTGCCTTTTAAAATGCAAAACGATCATGTTTTACTGATTAAATTATAAACAAGCTACATAACATTAAAATTAGACAGTTGCAACTCAAGTAATCTTGTTGCAGATTACACCGCGAGGCACTGAAGCAGTCTGCCACTGACCCGGCGTCAGGGCGGATCGATGTGGGCATCCTGACCACGGGGCTAGGTGCAGCGGCTCGTCGGCGTAGAGCGGACCTCGTGGCCGCTCTAAGAGAGCTTATTCTCCCCTACAGCAAGCCGCACACACTCACGCACGCCAAGCTGCTGCAGGAAGTCAACTCAACCTCACAGATCGTATGTATACTATCGTTAACTATACCTTAATATCTGAAGAAAAAAACTTAGATTCTGAAATAGGTTGTTGATAAAAGGAATGGGGGTTAAAATAATAAAGTTAATGAATTTATTTTAACATTACTGACGAAAGCTTTCTCTTGTCTGAGACATTTATTTGAGTAAGCGACGAACCATCGAGACGTTTACCTTATAGTAAAAGATACACCTGCCCATGGCAAGGAGGCGCTGGTTACAATTATATACACTTCACCACATTGAGTTTGTTGCTTTGAGCCATAAGTTGCTATATTTCACCTCAGTAATATTACTACTTATAACAAGCTTTAATGGGGAGTACAGTAATGTTAGCACGCTACTGCTTGTCATCGGTAATAGGAGCTGCAGTAGTGCAAACCTCGAATGCCTTGTGGTCGAACGTCCTAGATAGGTACCATCGCAGCTCCTTTTTCCATTAATATTACTTTACTAACCTTATTATATTTCTTATTGAAAGTTTTCCTCAATTTGTCGCGAAGCGGTGAGCTGTTATGCAATGTATATAATTTTAACTAGCTTCTCATAGTTATGAGCGGACGTATTATTTACGATCAAGTGAACGTTTCATTCGCCTCTAAAAATAAGTTCTGAGCTGATGATGTACTTTCCAGTCTGATCTTTTCTATTAGATATAACATGTAAGAGTATTTTGTGCGAGCACACTCCATCATTGTCACCTAATATGGAAAATAGGACTGGTAAGCCATGGTAAATTAAAAAAATGGCTGCCGTATCAATTATGACCTTTAGTGTTTTATTTATTTGCATTAAACTAAGCGATATCGAATTATTATGCCTAAAATAAGATTTTATGTATTCGGCTAATTTATGCTACTTTTTTACACAGACCGTTTCACGCGAGCAATTAGACGAGGCGTTACGCGATTTACAAGACGAGGGCAAAGTGACCGTCGTCAGCCACACGCACCTGCGGCTCTGCTGATACCTCGCGAACAGTGTGAACTATACATAACACGAGGACATGCTACAGAACACTACCAGGACACGAGACCGAAGCGTGAAAGTATGTGATTAGATGTTTCGACCAATTTGCAATTATATTTAAGTTTTTTCATTAATTTGTAGTTATTAAATGAAAGTCTTATGCATTTTTTCAATGAAGCTGTAGTATAGTGGAAGTAAATACGATTAAGCGACATATAGTTCCTGTCATTTTCTATTGTCTAAATTTCACTGTTTTCGAGCTTAATCATAGACAACACCATAAAAGACTACATAAAAACAATTGAATAAATTAAACATCATTTCAATAAATAATCTTTATTTACATTGCCGTAAAACCTGTATAATTAAAATCTAGAGCCCCTGTAACCGTATCATGAAAGAAATAGATATTAAACGAAAAGAACACTTCAGTAAAAGCTAGCATTAAAAACCATATTTTATACAAACATTGAAGACATAGACAATTAAACAAATTTCTTTTAAAATTTATTTCACTTCATACAGTGCAAAATGTTGATATTTACATTTAATTAAAATTATAAGAATGTGAATTTACAAGTTAGGTGATACAATATAGTAAACAAATATAAACGATTTATTTTTAACAATCAAGGACTAACATTTGAACTTCATACTGTGGTGTTAGTCTTTTTCAAATACTCCGGACTTATTGTAGAAGTCCTGCCATGAACCAAACTCTGTAATGTGGCCTCAAAACACAGACCTGTATTATCAGGCAAGAGGTTACCTACTGCACCACAGATATAATTGATATGAAGAATTTCCGAGAGTATTATCAAATAAATGATAAATATAAAAAAAAAATATACCGTAGTCTCAATGACATTAATTTAGCTTATGCGCTATTATATATTAACAATTAAGAGGTAGTCACAAATTGTCTCTCTAAGAATGTTAATACTTTTTAATTAAAAATAAATTATTACTGCATAATGGACCCCCTCCATAGCCAATAGATAGGATCACATAGGATTTCAGGATTTAAAATGTTGAATAGTAGAGACATTATCTTTGAATTCTGTGAAGTTGTTTAATATGAAATATTGGGGCCATATTTCTAGAGGAGACATTTAAGTAGATTATAAATTTATTTATCACTATTCGCTTTAGCTTTCTCCTTTATGAGAGAAGACTCAAGTCCCAGGAGTGATAATGTTGAGGTGGCTCTTTGTCAGCATTGCTTGAACTAACAAATGCGTTGGATAAAGGAACTTGTAAGTAAATTGTGCGCTTCAACACAGTAGTGTATCAGTAGTTTATTTGTCATAACAATACCTAAGAAGTTTTTTTTTTATTTTAGTTAAAGTATAGTTTTATGTAAACTGTAGCTTGTGTAAACAAATGTGACATAGGTAACATTATTGAACAGTAAAAGTTGAATTTAGTCTACTAAATAGATATAATTTATTTCCATCTTTTCTATATAGTTGCATGAACATAATTCACTATACAATTCTCTCTGTAGCTTTATTATACTAGACATTGAAAATGAAACAATTAACTTTTTTAATATGATCTGACTTATTTTACTAAAGGGTTCATGTCTTTTTTCCATATCTAAAGTTTTATTTCAGTTTGTGATTTCTGTGCACAGATTCACAATAGAAATGTTTTTTTTTTTAAATAAACATAGAGGTCTTTTTTTTAATTGTTAAGAGATTTAATAAATAACTTGGAACTAGCACTTGTTCCTCTACGTAAAATATACGGATCAATGCCAAGTTCAGTTCACTGTCATGTTTTACCACAGATTCACAATTGAAACGTTTCAGAATACAAATGATAGAGGTCGCTGTTTTTTTTAAAAGACTAATACTGCAGTATTAATAAGAGTGCGGTACAGTTTCCGTATGAACATTTGTAAAATGGCGCTAAAAGTATTTAGCTAATATGTAGTTCGAACATGATCATGATTGGTCGGCGGGGTGGCCGCTATCGCCCAGTCCAGGGGCTATGCTCGGGGTGGTCGGGTTACGCGGGTCGTACATGTCTGCCCGTTCGCACGCCTCCACGACGAACTTGTTGAACAGGTCAGGTTTGTCCAAGTAAATGTGGTGACCCGCTCCGTTAATGACCTGAAACATTCACTTACTATATGAAGGAATCAAAACTATTATCAGGTGATAGATGTAGACCGCTGCTGGAGAGAGACAGGGAGAGAGTTTGTAGTCCCGACAATGGGTGTGAACGTCTTCGATTATATCTATCGAGTACATAACTCGATCGAGAAAATTTAAAGGTATAGATTCGCATCATAATTTTAGTATAAAAAAAATTAAAACAATCACCTGCACATATGTAACGGAATTGGGTCGGTGTTCGGTGAGTAGCTGGCTAGTGGAGTTGTCCACCCAGGAGCGGGAGCCGTACAGCACGGTAACTGGAAGCGCGGACGGCAACTGGCCTACGCGGTGCACCATAGGGTTCTTCGCCCAACCGAAACCGTGCATCAGTGTATGGAACGCGCTTTCGCCGCTGCAATAGAAAAACTTATATGAATATTATAACAAAACTTGCTGGTCCCCCCCTCGATTTCATAATCATCGTCATCAGGTGATAGGGGTCCACCGCCAAACCATAGAACACAAGCAGGTGAGGTTAACTTGGATCCCATGAGTTGTTGTGAGGAACCCCTTACACCCTGCTTTGCTAGCCGTAATATAAAATTAGACCGGAAATGACTTTATATATCAACCGCATAAATAATACCTAATAAAATGTTTATAAAACTTAATTAAAAATAAAATGATAAATCTATGAAATGTAAATAGTCTATAACCATTTCTCATCGTATGGTCATATTCCTATGTCGATATGTTCACTAGTTTTCAGGTGATTGATAAACAAACACAACCCATTTTTATTATATATATATATATATATAGATTTATAATGATTACAATATAGTGGACAGGTGATATTAGTGTAAGTACTAAAGACAGTTCGGACAGCAAGGTCCAGTAGATGGTGTTAATGGGCACTTCAGAAGGTGGACCTTTCAACCACTAATGCCACTAAAAGTAGACAGGATCGTATGAAGAATAGCAATGTCCATATCCAACAATGAGCATCTATGGGCTAATAATGAAATGTACATTTAAACGTTTAAGGTTGTCCAGCACTCCACGGTTCCGGTTACCTGGGTGTCTGAGAGTTGCACTGATAGATGTAGTCAGGTATGATCTGCTCCGCGTCGGGCAGGTGCGCGGCGTACTTGCGCGGTATGTCGGGTCGCGTCTTGCCCACCAGCCAGCGGCCGGCGGGGCCCGCCGCGCGCACCGCCCACAGCGGGTTCAGCGGCTGCATCGCGGTGGCAACGGCGCGCACCCACAGCGGCAGCTGATACTTCTCGTAAACGTTAGACGGCTTCTCGGGGAACCCCCATGGATCCGCTAATATTAAATGTCGCACTCTAAACAAGATAGAGAGAAAGAGTATTATGTGATAGTTGTTTATAAGTTGTACACACTATACATCTTAAAGAGGTGTGCAGGTTTGTTTTTCAATGAGCTTAAGATTTCAGTGAAGATCATGAGGAACCCAATATATCCCAAGAGCTTTATTGGCTCTCGTGGACATGTGACAGCCATCAACTCCCACTTGGCAAGAGAGATGAACGGCATCTGACTCTTTTTGTGGGAGAATGCCTCACATCTGTTTTACATATCAAGTGATATTAAATATACATTAACCGTGTAGAGATATATGACGTTGAAGCGGCTTTACTAGACATATAATTATATGATACAGTAGTTCTAGTGGTGGTACTAAAATTGGTTCCGACATGCTATCGGTAAATTGACACAAGCATAGAATGCTTTATATTCATTCTTCCCCTCACCTGTCCGGGTATTTGAGCGCGTACGCCGTAGCGATGTAACCGCCGAGGCTGTGGCCCAGCAGTATCACTTGGTCGAGGTTCACCTCCCGGCGCCACTCCTCGACGGACTCCACCCACTGCGCCTCCACTTTACTGGCATCCGTCGCAAACTTTGGACGCGAGCTGCGGCCGAAACCTGATCCCAACATGTAATACATATAGTAGGAGAAATAGCGGCGTACATAATTTTCAATAATATATACTTTTTTATTAGGCGAGCGAGTGGAACGTTCACCTGATGGTAAGTAATACGCCCCCCCCCCCCCCCCATAACAATGTGGCGACAGTTAGGATGTTAAATACTGCACCACGTTGCGCTCCTCGCCTCGGAGTGAAGATGTTGTCTTATTACTCCAGTAGTTACACTAGGTACAACGCCCTTCATACCGGAACACAGTAATATTTACAGAATACTGTTTGGCTGCAGAAATAAGCACTGCCGTGGTAATCGTAAGTTGATATATATGTATATATATAATAGAAGTATTTATGTACGTACCTAACAGATCGATCGCATAAACGGGCCGCTTGGCAGCCAGCGCGTCTAGGTTAGGACACCACAGCGCCAGCCCGGCGCCCATGCCGTGCAGCAGCACCAGCGGCACCCGCGGCGACTCCTCATTCAACGAGATCGTCCAGATCTTATCGCTCTGCCCCACGACCGATCCGATGTCTACATAGAAACGCTTGTACGCTGTTTTCACGCCTGCAAATAAATTATTTACTGACAGCTCTTCCGATAGCTATCCTGGTTTCACCACCAAGTTAACTATAAAACGTAGAATATTTAGTTTGTTTTTTATTAAGTGATGCAGTGTTACGATATTTATTCGAGGTCGCCACAGATAAACTACGACGTGTTAGTCCAATAGTGATATCAGTGATAAACTTTTGTATATAATGGTCGCGAAACAACATCCTTATAATAGGGGGACCGGAAAGTAATGTCGTTTCTGCGCATGCCAATACTTGATTGTCATTTGTCAGCTCATTGTTTTGTTCAGAGGCGTACCAAAGACATTGTGAGGTTATAGTGATTTCTTTACTTATAGACAATTGAATTACAATTTTTTTTTGTAATTTTGGGTAAAATGGCCAGCCAAATACCAGAAGAGGTACACATCCGGCATTGCATGCTCTTTGAGTTTCGCAAGGGAAATAACGCAACAGTTGCTACCAAAAACATTTGCGATGTTTATCCAAATGCACTGGACATTCGTAAATGCCAAAGGTGGTTTTCCAAGTTCAAATCGGGTAATTTTGATCTTTCCGACTCGTATCGATCAGGAAGACCATCAGCGTTAGACAACGACGTGTTAAGGGCGGAAGTGGAAGCAAATCCGTGTCAGACGATCGAGGAATTGTCAAACAGTCTCAACAAACCTTGGTCGACCATCCAAGAACATTTGAAGCAGATTGGAAAAGTAAGCAGAGCAGGTGTTTGGGTCCCGCATAATCTGTCCGAACAGAATAAGGCTAACCGATCAATCACATGCAACTTATTGCTTCAACGACACAACACAGAAGCGTTTTTTGATCGCTTGATCACAGGAGATGAGAAATGGGTCCTGTATGATAACCCAAAACGCAAAAGGCAGTGGCTCTCTCCAAATGAAATCCCTCGGAGTACTGCTAAGCCAGGTTTACACCCCAAAAAAGCGCTTTTGTGTGTTTGGTGGAGTATTCGCGGCATTGTTCATTTTGAATTACTGAAACCTGGAGAAACTGTTACTGCAGACCTCTACAGCGAACAATTGCAGCGAGTCAATCAATCTTTAATTGAAAAGTGGCCAGCGATTGTCAACCGAAAAGGCGTCATTCTCCAACATGACAATGCAAGACCGCACTGCGCAAGGCGAACTCTAGAAAAAATTAATGAATTGGGGTGGGAGGTGCTGCCTCATCCACCATATTCGCCCGATGTTGCACCATCGGATTTCCACTTATTCCGAGCGCTGCAACACTTTTTAAGTGGCAAAACATTTGCAAATTTGGATGATATCCAAAATGCCATCTCTAGATATTTTGCCGAAAAACCAATTAATTTTTATCGATCAGGGATTACTCACTAGATGGCAAAAGGTTATTGACAATGATGGGGAATACATCATTGATTAAAAATAAAGACTCGTTAAAAATGTATGTGTTTGTATTTAGCATAAGAAAACGACATTACTTTCCGGTCCCCCTAATATATTCCTAAAGAGAACAATAACACTTCCTTTGACGAAGTTGTGAAAAAAAAAAAAAAAACATCTGAATTCCCTGTAGTCTTGAGCTATTAAGAATAGGACTAAGATAAGCTCCGTCTGTTGTAGAAGGCAACTAAAAGTGCCTTCGGGTTCGTGGACTTCGAAGGTAGGGACCTTCATTGATGATTAAACGAGCACAGGCTGAACAAAGACAAGGTGGTCATGTACATGTCGTAGCATAGCGAGGGTACCGAGGGTTACAGCCCTTGAACTTGTTTAGACGTACTGCAGGGATGCACCGGTGCGTTCCATAGGAGATCCCGAGGTCCCCAGCAATGCACTAAGGATGACCCCACCGAAAGACTTTAGAGAGTCAAAAGTATCTTTTTAAATGATGTCCTGCCTGATAAAAAAACGGATAATATACACAGCGCCATATTATGCTCCTCGTGACGAAAGATTTTAAATCTTACTACCACTGAAATCTTATTAACTACACCCATCATACCAGGAATCAGTAATGTTTGCACACTACTGTTTTGCGGTGGTATACTTCTAGAGGGTTTCAAGCAACAGACCTACCGCCAGTAATGCAGCTAAATAAAGGAAATAGCATTAATTTCAATCAGCCATTATTCAACGCTTGAAACTATAATTGTAATGAAGGTATTATAGTTTTAAAAACACTAATTCACGGTAGTAATAAGACTGTAACGTAGAATATATATTTATTTATTTTTTGCACAATCAACAAAACATGAAAACATAAACATATACAGTATAACAGATATGTATGGATAATTCAAAAGGCGGACATATGCCACAAGGCATTCTTCGTTTAATCTTTAGGATTATGAAGTGAAGTACAATAAAAAAAATACAATCGGGTGCAAAATGAAAAACAAAATAACAATACAAATGGAAACACTAACATAAATATTATAATAAACATGTATGTATATATCATGATAATTATTTCAATCGATGGACGTCGTATTATATATATAAGAGATTTCAACCTACATAGAGACCCATCACAATATCTCTGGTCCCATAAGGTCTACTGACTTGGAAGGAATTTTCCCATTGTGTAGTATAGCTTAACTATGAACGGAGTTTACGAAATTTAACCCCGAAAAGGGGGTTGTTAATAACGGGAAGAACCTAGAGTGCCGTCTCACGTTTTGACACCCCAGGGCGCGATTATTTCTGACATTGTTTTTTATTATTTCATTAAGCGACGAGACTAACGGGACGTTCACCTCCACCACTAACATGGCACTAGCTAGAATGGTACACACTGCAGCACCACCATTGCGCTCGTCGACACATAGGATGTTGAGTTTCGTTACCCTAGTAATTATAGCTACAGCGCTCTTCAAACCGGAACACAGTAATGTTTACACACTACTGTTAGCTGCAATAAGCGTTGCTATGGTTCCCACCTAAACGGTCTCCAGCAATAGCTACCTACCACCAGTGAAATGAACCGGGCGTGGAACAGCTTGTACTTATATAAAAACACGTGGACTCGTGAACGTCAGATAGATTTGTTGAAAGGTAACACCTCCAGAGCTTCGTTTAAATGAAGGCTTCCTCCGCACTTTTGGAGTGTTTCGCTCCGAGGAGTCCCAAAGCAGTAAGCAGCTGTCTTATCCGCAGTTTATTATCTCTAACACAGAGCTACGGTAGCGATAAATTTTTATTTATACGTCTGATGTACTAATTGTTTCATTTGTCTGTTATCTCACGCCCTTGAACGTTATACGTTTGCAGATTTTTTGCACGTTCACAATTATATACATTTTGCACCAAATATATATATATATAATGAGTTTTCTTTGTTCGCCAATCACGTGAAAACTGGTGAACGTATCGACATGTGAACATGAGCATTACAAGCAGAATTATTTGTAGATTATTATAAACTATTTATTTTATAAATTTCATGGACTCTATCATCATTTTATTTCTAACTTTTATAAACAATTTCATTTCGATTTGTATATGCGGTTGCTAGCACGCGTTGTTATGGACAAGTATCACTCACCATCAGGTGAACATCGCGCTCGTGTGGTCGCTTCGTAAAATAAAAAAAAAGGAACGAAAACTAGCTTTACGCTAAAAAGAGTATTGACCCAGAAAACCTTGGAATGAATTATAATAAACAATGTAGATGTACTATGCACCCACAACAACAAATACAATATTGTTAACTAATGACGCATATAAATATTTATTTTTGATATAAACAACATAAAGGTGAGTTAATTTTAACTTTGAACAGATCAATGATAATTTCAATAATACAATACACACAACATTAATCATCACTGATAAACAAAGGTCAGCACTATGTAATAAAACTTGTGCAGTGTACTCGCACTGTGTAATTGATTCCGATAGATTGAGATAAGATAATATGATAAAGATATATTGTCATATGCCAATACATATAGATTTATCATTAAATTGTAGAATTTATATAAAATGGATTCCTCTGGTCAATATCACTATTAGAAGGCATAAAAAGCTTTTCATTATTTTTTTTTACGGAACATAAAAACAATATATAACTAAAAAGTTATACATCAATCATCATCTATTTAAATATGACAAGTACAGCACCACATTCTCGACACCTATTTCTTGATTGGACGAAGTGAAGACTAACAAGACACTCATCATCATTTCAAGTAATGGATGCCCACAGCTGAGCATAGGTCTCTTGTGATGTGCTCTGTCCAACTAGGCAAGATGCCATACATTATTGTAAATGGTGCTCGTACCTATAATATTGTGGCACTAGTGATTGAATGGTATAAACTGCTTTATGTTGCACCCGTCACATTGAGATAAAATATATCTCTTCAGTCCAGTAATTTCTTTAGCTAGGGCACCCTCCAATCCGTAACAATAAAAAATGCATACTACTGTTGGTCGGCATATAATTGTGGTGGTACCTAACCTAGGCTCTGGTAACAGAGACTTGCCACTAGTTTTTACAGCTACAACATCCTTTATACTAGAAAAGAAATAGGAGCTTGTTACGTCCATGTCAATTACGAACAAAGATAGATGTAGAATGTTTCATTATAATGTTATCGCAAACTTCCTACATATATTACTGGTAGTAAGACTCCATTGCCAGTCTGTCTTCGTTGGTGGTGTTATGTTGGTGATCCTGTTTTAGCAACCAAACAGCACTGTGCAAATATTGCGGTTACATTTTAGAGGGTGTTGTATGTAGGGAAATTACTAGACTAACAAGATTTAACATCATATGTCGCAGAGAGACATGCATGACACAGTTAATGTATATCATACTAATAAATCCAAATTATCATGAGCAGTTGTATCTCTTATGGTCAAGTGAATGTCGCGTTCACATTATAGTACAAGGCAATCAACCGAGCATTTCTGCACAACATTATTAAATGTAAATGTTTCAGTCACCGTGACTAAACATATTCTTTAATGGAAAAAAACATGACATCACTCACATGATAATATTTTTTTTTCAATATTCCTGAGCATCTCATCTGACTGACGCGTCCAGCTGAACCAACCTCCGGTCCAACTAAAAACAAACATTTCAAATATATACAACACACTTTAGAAAATAGTGTTTGTGTCAATCGTGTGAATATTCGTTGTCAAGAACCAGACCCTTGGCAAATAATGTGTGAGAGTTAGCTAAATTTAAAAAACAGATACAAGCACACTGAAGAATTCTTTTTTAAATATTGGAGTTTCTTTTATTCGCATGAACTTAATATGGCAGAAGCAATAAAAATAAAGCTTCGGAGGACCATAAAAGCAACAAGCAGAAATGGAAATGAATCTTACTTCCACACAATAGACAAGATAAAGCCAATCCATGTTCTGCTTACAGTGCTGAAATTCAAAACATGTTTTTATAATATTATACAATGAATCAAAATCTGAAACTTGTTCGTTTATAATCATACTTAGAATTAACAAGTCACAAATCTAAGACATATTAGATTGTGATATTATAATAGTTAATAAATAATTGATTGTGTATTTGTTTTGTTAAAAATGAATTGTGAAAATAATATAAAAATAGTTATATAGATAGTATAGTATTAAGCTCCTAAGAACACAGATTTTGGTTTTAAGAAGTTAATATGAAACAAATCAAAAAAATTTAATTAGTGACAATATCATGTTTGTTAATAATAAGTAAAAACCATGATATTTAATTTAAAATTTTGACTAAGGATAATCAATTGATAAATATTCAAAAACAAAAAAGGTTAGCACATGCTTTGAAAAACTCAAACCACACAAAACTTGCTTGTTGATTCCCATGGGTGTAATTTTATAGAAGTATTTATCTGGAAATATTGCAATAATTAGTTTCATTAAAAACTTTGCATGAAATATGATATATCTATTGCTTATATTTTTATATTGTTTCATAAAAATATTTAGATTAAATTGCTTTGCTGTATAATATAATTTAAATATAATATAATTTTAAATATAATTTTCCTGGGTACAAATATTTAAACTATTTTTAACCTTGATGTCGTCATTTTATTATTGTTTTATAAGTAAGCTTAATATCACAGAATTAAGATGAACCAACATACCTATTATTTGCCATAAATCTTAAACATTTACCTTAGCAAGCCAATAAACATATGATACATGAGCGGCGAGATATTGTGAATCCAAATGCGAGTGAGCGTTGGCATTACGAATATAAAGCCATGATGAACAAATTCGTAGGACCCCTTAAAATTGAAACACCAAAAATTTTTCATCGAAGCGAAATGTAACATTAGTTTGATGTTAATGGAAATTTAATTTATTGCGCAATGATATGAAAATAGAGATTATAAAAAAAAACTATAATTTTACCTGGATGTAGAAGTTTCTAAATTTAATTCACTACCCATTTGGCTAATCACTCAATCACACACATCAAGTCTTTGAAACAATATTAATTCTTATAATATTCACAAGTCTTTTGCGTTAATAAAATCAATGAATCACTATTCGCTGTTAAAAGAAGTAACGACCGACTATGATTATAATATTCAATAATATGTCAAATGCAATTCCTGATCCCATTGACCAAAGAATGACAGAACTTTTTTGTTTATGGTATGATTTTTTTTTAATGTGAAAATTGTACGGCATGGTAATGAGACCATTAAGCCAAAATGGTATAATCCTTACGACAACAAAAACAATAGTTTTTTAGTATTGCAAGTTTTCGATGTACAAATAAAAAAGAAAAGGGCCCAAAAATACTTAAATTTTACCGTAATAATTAGTAAAATTTTCAACGTATTGATTTTATTTTATTTTTTATAAATATATAGTGCTTTACTCCTATCCCTCCTGCTGGTAAGCGACGACGCAGTCTTTGTTAATACAGAACACTAGTATAGACAAAGTCTTAAACTCTTCTTAAAAATTCTTATCAGAATGGAAAAAAAGTGGTCTTCAGTCGACGTTGTTACTCTAATTTCTATATGCAACCCGAAGGACGAAACAAATTGCTTTGCCGGAATATCTTCTAAAGTCCACATCGAATAAATTTCTACATATATCTTTATGTCTGATGGTAAAAGAATAATCGCTGTATTCAATCAGATACTTTCTTTCATTAGTGGCTAGTGTAGAACATAAGTCTCGCTAAACGTTTAGTTGCCATGACGACAATTTTGTGAAACTTTTGTTACAAAACAAAATATAAACAAAGATATCTCATCAATTCTCTCGTCAAAAAGTCATAATGCAAATATCTACAGTTCAACCAGTGTTTAAATTAGAATTAAACCATAAAGTAACACCGGGTGTTGTGGTAATAGCGAAATATGACGGTACACACCCCTGTTTGACTGCATCGGCTGGATATGATAAAGTATATTTTTATTTATATTTTTAATAATTTATTTAATATTATTTATTGCACGTAATATATATTTTCAATAACCTTCAAACTTCTTCATCGCCATTCCTTAGTCTTGTTTTAATATTCAAATGAAATAACTTTGTTGTAAAAACAGCATATCTTTTATTTTTAATCAGTTATCTCATAGGTATATAGGTATACCTTATTGTTACATTAACATTGGAAATAATGCACTTTTTAATTTTAAGATTATAATTCACCACCCTCATGGAGACATAGCCAGCGGACGTGCTCAACGTTCTCATGCCCATGGCGAAGTCTCCGAATTGAATGTTAGCCAAGCAGTGATAGCTTTAGCGGCCGGTCAATTGAAACCAGATTGTATGAGAGATATGTTACTTATTGGATCACCAACCCAAATACTTGGTATGATGTAACTTCACAAAGATTTTTAAAATTCAAAAAGTTTTTAAGAAATACGAAAAACTTTAGAACTTACTATCATTATTTATTTAATTATTAGTAAGTTGTTTCTCCAAGATTCCTTAAGTATTCTTTCCATGTTTAGACTCTTATAAGATAAATTATTTTATAAGATATTACAACATTTACAACTTATTACAGCATATGATGTACACGACAACTCTGATCTCTTCTTCAAAGAAGTACCCGATGGTGTAAACGTTTTAATCACTGGTAATTTTGGCAAATACAATGGATTGATTGTAATAGTAGGGGGAAACAGTTCAGTGCAGGGTCTTAGTTGGGAAGGAAACGAGGTGTTCTGGAATGTAATTAGTGGTAAAGTGTGTTCTATGATCATCTTTGACTTTGACAAGGACGGAGAAAATGAGGTAATTACATAATAAAAAGGATTAAATAATTATGACAAGGGATAGGTTGAGTGTAATAACGCTAAGCAAATATAACATTACATAAGTGTTTTAATTAAATAATATTTATCGTATCTTACAGTTAATAATTGGATGTGAAGATTCTTTTATTAGGGTGTTAAAAAATGATCAGTTTATAATGGAACTGCCTGAAACTGGAGCTGTCACTTGTCTTTCCCCCATTACTGATGTACGATTTGCTTATGGATTAGCCAATGGTACTATTGGAATATATGAAGAGAGCTTACGTTTCTGGAGAGTGAAGGTAATTGATGCTTGTACGATATGTGACAAACGTATATTTGATTATATACATATACACGATCTACGTATATCGTCCAAGCGTTCATTAAACAAAGCAATACTGTGAATTACAGCTAGCGGTGAGGCATACTTTAGAATCTAGGTTTGGGGTTTTTTCTATTCAACGAAGCGACGAGACGAGCGGGACTTTCACCTGATGATAAATGATATGCCAAGTAATATGCCTCTAGTAATTTCACTAGATTCAACGCTTTTTAAACCGAAACACAATAATAATTGTACATTAGTTTGTTAGCTGCAATAGACGTTCTACTGTCACCAGTTAGTTAATACACTTGATCTGCGATTAATTTATGTACTAAGCAAGAACTTAACGTCGTTATAAATAAACGATAAAACCTTAAAACAAAACTTATAAAAAATGAATTAAAATGAGGAAAAAGCAGAAGCTCTAAGCAGTAGCACTAATTTTCAATTGGACCCAGATATCTGTGTATGCAATACATTTCGGAATAGGTGTTTTTTTATCAAATTTTTGCACTGTCACTAAACAATTATTTAAGTTGGTTATTTTAATGTAAATATAGTTTAATACATAAATTAATTCCGTCAGTCAAAACAAAACGCGGTCGCCCTACGATGGTCGGACGAGTCGCTGGCGTGCGCGTGGGCGAACGGGCGGCTGGACTGGCGCGACGGCGGGAGCGGGCGCGTGCTGCGCCGCGTACAGATGCGCGCCGGGGCTGCGGCCATGCTGCTCTACGACTACCGCACCATTGGCATACTGGATCTTATTTGCGTGTCCGATAGGGGAGAAGGTATATTTAGGACATTAAAATAATATTGATTTAAGTAAAGAGAAAATAAATTTCATTAGAAACTAGTACAGACATTAAAATTTAGACCGCAAATCCTATCATGTCTAGGATCAATAGTCTGCTAAACCCACCACAACAGTATACCTGTAATTTAATATTTAATTCTATGAAAATTATTAAGACATAGGACGGATGAAGGTGGAAGCATAAGTATAAAACTTATTGTATTGTATAAACAGTTGAATATAATCTATTTTCATCCATATAAAGTGACTAGGAAATCATATAGGAAAAGTTAGGGAAAATTTCATTCAAAATTATTTCTATGAGTACGTGAGCATTTAATAAAGAAACGTTTCTACATTTGCTAGTGTTAGGATATCAACCTTACCACGAGAACGTCGGTTTTAATGCAACGTCAAAGAAGTTTCCGTCGGAAGAGGATCGCTTGGCGATCACCGAATTGTTGAATAAGAAACAAGCACTCATGGTTGAGCTGCAACATTATGAAGCGAACTCGGCTAATGCAAGTTTAGAGCCGGACGAACGGCCATCTACCGGTATGCCCACGAACACGAGATTGCAGCTGGCGATTAGACCCAATGAAGAGGAGGTAAAGTAAACAAAAAATTAGATGTTAGTAATCTACCGTCTGTGTAAGGTCGCCATTCGGCTGAACTAGAATTCGAAAGTGACGGTTTTGGAGCCACCACACACTGGTATAGTATCTACTTCAGGAAGCGTTTACTCATATCTTAAAATGTGAATTATACCCGAATTACATATTATTTTACCATTAATACCCTCTTTTCCCCCATTCTATTAGTCGCAAGCGCATAAGTTTTATTAATTACAATCGCTGTCGAGAGGAATCTTTAGATGATTAATTCTTGATTAGGGTTGCCTGGATTTCGCTATATCGACCAACAATGAAACGATAGTTCGAGCGGCATTCGTGTTGGCTGAAGGAATGTTCGAGAGCGGCGAAACACTCGCGCGACATCCACAACCGAGTCAGTTACGCTCTATACTATACGCACCGTTAAAACCACCCAGAAATCTCCCCGTGGATGTACACATTAAGGTATGTTGCTTATACGACTCTAACTAAATACAGCAATGGACATGCACCAGGTAAACTATGCACACCATACCCGAAATCAGAAACATCTGTAGTTAAAAATAAACTTACCATTTTTTAATTCAGCATAGTTGCCTCTTTTGAATTATTTGATAATATATAGATTTAGGGATTTAGAGAAAAGTCATCATTAGCTTATATTAAGCGAAAAGCCTGCGTGCGGGGGGCCGACTACACGGCGCCGTGTGACTAAGTGCACAGATTTCAGGTGAGGCATTTATGATAATGAGTTCGGTAACCTAAGCTGAAGAGCAGAAAATAATTGGAATATTTCTTTTGTATATTTAAATAAGTAACAAAATTTGACATTAAAAATAATAATTGTCTTGAAGTAAACAAGAATTAATGTCAGAACTTCATACAAAAAGGTACCTAATGTTGTCTAACAGATCACAAGCTTCCATGCTTACCTAGCCACATTCTGCAAGTAAATATATATATATTGTTTAAGAATTAAATTGATTTCCAGGCCCTAGTTGGTTATGCTGAGAGTGAACAATTTCACATTTTCGAACTAACAAAGCATTTACCGAGGTTTTCCATGTACATTGTGGAACACCCTGCGGTAAAGAAGAACAAATCAGACAGTTATGTAACATTCCACATCGTGGAGCGTGTTCAGAGAATATGCATTTGGATAAATCAGAACTTTATGTTAGAAGAAGAAATCGAATTAGAGAATGAAGATACAAAAGAACTTAATATAAGTTTTCTGTGCTTACGTGATAGATCACATCTGAGCATGAATTTCTCTGCAGATGGTCAAGTCAAGTTTACTACTTCTGATATAGAATTAGCCGGAGATCTAATCCAGAGTTTGGCTATTTTCTTAAATTTAGGAGATTTGCAAGTAAGATTTGAGTATTATTTTTTTTTTACATTACATTTCTTATAAGTTTTGCCGCTTCAAACTATTTTATATGGTTTTCTTAATTATTAGATTTTGATCTACTTAGTTGTGCAATGTTTTTAAATATTTTTTTAAAACAAGCATATTTTAAGTTTTGAATTGTTGAGCAGTCAAAGTATGAAAAAGGTTTTTTGTAAATTTTTTGAACTGTAAAAACATTTCAGAACATTTATAACATTAAACTTGCTTAAAACTTGTTAATATAAAGAAAATAAATAACAACAAAGTCTTAAGAAACATTTTTATAATTAAATATTGATATTGTATTCCACTTAAAAAAATCCATTGATTCCTTCTCACTGACCATAAAGTTCCACGAAACCGACACATTTTACAGGATTAAAGAAGAACATATTATTGTGTGGGGGCTCCCGTTGGCTCATTGCTTTTACCACTTCTTGGGCTATTACACCTCCAACAACTGCTGCTACTCCCGATACTACTCCAAAAACATCTGTCAATAATGCATCACTGATAAAACCTGAAGGCAATGTAAGCTCTTTTACCAACTCATCACGCATCCGTAAAAGAATTTCTGTGTCTGCTTTCCTTTTAGATGGATCTGGGTTCCTATTGTACTCATCCCTGAAACGTAGCAGGATCTTCATTACGAAGTACGACGGATCGCCACGTCGTAACCGAGAACGCAGTTCAGGCTTCGTCCAATCTGCAGATAATGCATTTTGTAGTGGTACATATATAGCACGACGCTTAACAGTAATGCTGACTGTTTCTCTCGCACTTTTCTCTGAATCGTCAACACCTCGTTTCACTGCTTTATGCTGTACAATCTCTTCTGAATACTCATGGTCTACCAAGTCGGCGAACATATACCCATACATACCCCATACGTCGCCGCACAAAAACTTTTTGTTATTGTCTCGGCAAATATTATTGATGCGCTCCAGTTGTTCTTGTTTCAATCCCGTTGCGCATACAATGTCAAATGTTGTGAAAAAGCTATCTGGGAGTTCATCGACAGCTTTGGTTTCTGTGGTAATGTTCACCATCGGATTCAGCGCTTTTGCCCTTTGTAGAGAAGCTTCTGCTCTGTTGTCTCCAATTTTGTCAGACGGTGATAGAAATTGAGAGTACAAATCGATCTCTCTAAGCTTTTCATTGTCCAAAAGGCATACACTTTTTACTCCGGATAATATAACATTTTTAGCTGTTTCAGCGCCGAGACCGGATAGGCCGATGATTAAAACTTTGGAAGCTCGTAATCTTTTTTGTGATTCTAAGCCCCATAGGCGAATTTGACGATCGTACTGCTCGGCCTCAGCTTCGGAAAGTTCAACTTCATTGTTTTCAACCATGTTAAATGTATTAGAAACAAAAATCCCCTAAAACTAACCGCTAATTCGCACAATGGTTGTCAATGTAATATTTGACAACTAACCTTAACCGACGCCAAAATCATAGACAATCTGTAATTTTTCAAGAGACAAATGTCGATAACGTTATGTACATCTATGTATTCTTTACTTAACATAAGTTTATGTGCAGTGTGCATATATTGATACGAAAAAAAACACAACCAATTTGGTGCAAAATACGACTTAAATAGCTGAAACAGCTAAAAATGTTATATTATCCGGAGTAAAAAGTGTATGCCTTTTGGACAATGAAAAGCTTAGAGAGATCGATTTGTACTCTCAATTTCTATCACCGTCTGACAAAATAAATTTGTCATTCTTTAAAGTCCCATTTTATAAAGATTTATATAATAATTAATTTAGAATATATTTATTTAAACCACTAAATAAACCATCCACATAACAATGTTCTCGAAAACAGTCACATTAACGAAAATTTCGTTAGACAGTAAACCATAGAAATAAAAATGTGTTTTAGTCAACGGCGCAATTTCCCGAAACCGAAAAGAAGCTGCGCGAGGAAATGGAAAATGTTTCTCATGTAGGGGAGACACGATCGAGATTGGCGGCAGAAACTGCAGAGAAAGCTCAATTAATTACAGCGTTGTTGCCAGCAGCCCAGGATGCAGCTGCTTACGACTTGTTTGTATTACTCGTATAAATCTTGTTCAACATTACTAACTTTTTGTGATATTTATTAATTTAATCGTATTAGTTTGTATATTATTTAGCATTGCATCAGAATATATATCATACCTTAAAGCCGTAAGTATATTATAAAAAATATCTATCCGATGTGCGATCGATTCTTTATTATATCTTAGTGTTATATAACCCAGGGTGTGATATATTTTTTCAGAAAAGAAATGTTAAACCGTTATAAAGAAGTAATAATTCTAAATGAGGAACTATTAACCGGATGTCACATGCGCCGCGCCACGCAGAAACAAGCCATCGATTCTCTGAAAAGCTTGCACATTATTTTAAGACATGCAGCAAGACTGAGAGGTACATCAACTTATGCTAGTATAAATTAGAGATCCAGGAAAGTACTAAAATATAATTGAATTCTTGAATTTAGCACTACTCAGAGATTATCTACTGAAATCTGGAATCATAGACTTAGGCTTCTATTTAGTTTTTTCTTTAAGAAAAATTTTTTTTCTGATGTATAATCTTTTTATAAAGGCGCATTACATTTTGATTATTTTGGAGACTTAATAGAAAGTATTTTATTAAAAATACAGTCCAAATATATTTTTTTAGTGTTCTAGTTTTTGCTAAGGGTGTTTGTTGTAATTTCGTTTTAGTAAAACACTAACATGGCATGAATTTTTTTTTAACACAATAGAGAGATTTAAGTGTTTACACTGTTTTCAGTTGGCAAATTCAGCAAAGCTGTGGTCAGTGCTTGCAGGAAAGCGGTGCAGGATAACAACACAGAGGCTCTGATTAAAATTCTCCAAGTCGGCGATGGTTAAATGAATTATGTAATACAAAAATTATTATTTATTGTAAACACTTACTATATCAGTCAAATATTTAATTTAAGAGAAACTTTAACAATTAAGGCAATTAGTTTGTACTTAAGTTCACATCTAATAAATTGTTCATTAAACTTTTTAGTAAGGCCTTTTCCAATTATTGTCACTAATATAAATATTAGGAATATATAAAAATGGTTATATTACTACTTGTTGGATAAATAATATATCTTATTTAAAAATAGTATGTATGTTTTCTTTTAACACAATATTTCAAGATGAATACTTAACGATTTCCAGTCCCTCTTTATGTAGAGCCAACATGTTTACTAGTTCTTTCTTTATCTTCTATCAACAGTTAACTTATAAACAACTCCTTTTACATGTATACCACTTCCGCACAGACCCTCTTATCTCTTCTTTAGTCATACTCTACTCTACCGTCCATTCACATGGATACTTTCCATTATTCTAGTAACAAGGTTGCCTCCCTTCCGTTTACATCGCCATTCTCAAGTTTACACACTTATATGCATTTTTTCATCCATTCTAGTAACACCATTCATTCATGCCAACATTCACATTTCCGTCGCATGACTCATCTTTTTCATCATTCTTTAACTTAGTTACTAATTTTCTGTAAAATGTATAAAACATTATAGAGTATTTATATTGGCTTCATCATCATCATCGTCAGCCGATAGCCGTTCACTGCTGGACAAAGGCCTGCCTCAAATATCTCCACGTCAATCGGAACTTAACTTACTTCTTATTAAACTAAAATTGATCAGGTATTTAAAATCTAATTGAAGATAAAACTTAAAAATTAAATATTTTAAAATTAGTTCAACTTTTAGTTATAACTTAACTTCCGCTTTCTTATCTATAAACCATTTGAAAGTCAAACGGCAACCTGTTTAGTAGCATAATGAACGTCATCAGCGCTGACATTCAGTAAGAGCCGAGGTTCGGTCGGCTTTGGTTCCATTAGTAGTAGTTTGGAGGCGGCCAGTCTGGCGCATATTGTCTGCGCTTGCGCCGGTGTTGGCGCCTTTATGCTGGTGGCCGATTTATAGGGGCGGCCGTCGAGCGCGACTATGGCTGCCGCTGTGGCCAAAGCGCGCGAAAGCGTCGTCTCATCTGAACCTGTCCTCTCCACCTGTAACAAATATCTAAGATAAGATTGACGTTTAATATTAATGGACATGACTGGTCTCTGTTGTACTGGTAGTAGGTTTCCGTTGATGGAGGCCGTCAAGTTGCCTACTACAACATTTTTTTTTATTTTTATACATGTATTTACCTTTTTATGTCTTTTAGTTATGATTACATTTTTCTTTTAGAAAATTGTTTATGGGACATTGTGTTTGTATACTTTGGAGTTGATAGCGTTTTTTTATTTTTAATTATTTTAGGCTCCACTGAATATCAGGGTTGCGGTCTTAATAGGCTGCAACATTACCTAACTGGGTGGGTTCTTTTCCCACATAATCCAAGGATAATATTTTGTTTTATTTTTTAATTTTTTTTACTGTGTACTTTCTTTTCTTGTGGGAATAAACGATATATTATTATTAGTACAACTCCTGTTTTTGCCAATAGTGGTAGTGCGCAGACATTACTGTGTTCCTGTTATAAAGGTGCCACAACTAGTAAAACAATTTTTTTTTATACATTTAAACGATGAGCCTTAAGTGACACGCCTGTCTATAACAACCTGGCGCTAGTCAAGATGATATACACAGCGCTCGGCGCCTGAGACATAAGGTGTTGAGACTCGTTATTCCAGTGTGTGTAATGTAGAGTGTAGTGTAATTACACTAGCTACAGTCACCTTCAAACTGAAACAGTAATGTTTAAACACTTTTGGCGGCAGAAATTGCGGTGGGTACCAACCCACCTAGACGGTTTTCGGCAACTGAGACTTACTATGACTCTACATCTTACGTATCAAGGCTTCGAGCACCATGCGCTGCTGTGTATGTTATTCTGACTAACGCCACATTGTTATGGGCGGACACATCACTAACCATCAGGTAAACGTCTGAATCGTCTTTTCAGCGGCATATAATAGACACACAAATAGCCTAGACAAAATACAGGTATTAAGGTTAAATCAAATAGGGCCTGATTTTGAAGTAGGCATTTCATGTAATGATCATGTCATTGTAGTATATGATGATCTGCGTAAATCTCACCTCAGCGGCGACAGCTCTCAACATAAGCCTTTCAGCAGGCGAGCAATTCCGTATCGCCCTAACTATGGCGCTGGAGGCCGCTTCTCCGAGAGCCTGTTGAACTTCCTTCAGTCCCGCCGTCTTGTTATCTGCCAGCTCCAACGCGCGCGAGCACAGAGCCAACGCGCGGCGCGCATCTCCAGACACTGCTGCTACCTTCCTGTTATAAATACTTTTTATCTAGACTAGATTCTAAAGCAATATATCCACAATTAGTAAAGCAATATATAACGAAAGAAAATTGTAGAATTTTGATAATTATTGTTTTAATCGAAGTCTTCAACCTTCTTAGACCACACACATATAATAATTTTAATATCAAAAACCCATATTCATTATACAAAAATATCTACTAAAAATAAATTTAATAAGGAGCTGCACCAAAAAAATTTGAGTCCGTATGTGAATATGGTGGTGTATCTCTTTCTCTAGGTAGATAGGTAGGTAGTATAGTTTTAATCATTTTAACAAAATATTGTTATGGGCTGACAATATATTACCTAACATTAGGTAAACAACTTTAATGTCTCTGAACAAAAAAAAAATCATTCATGCATATCCTATATTAGTAAATTACAGCACTACTCCCTAAGTGAAAACTAGTAGTTTCCCTCTGATGGCTTGTTAAGGATACCAATTACTTTAGTTTTTGTTTTGTTTAAACTTTACCTAGCAATGAGTTGTACAGCATCAGGAGTAACATTAGCGCCGGCCAGCCTGGTCGCGACGATGCACTGCAGCTGTGTGTGCGTGTATGGCGGGAAGGTCAGTCTCGTGAGCCCCAAGCGAGAGGCTACGCGCGCCGCCAGCGCCCGCTCTGGTAAGTCCATTGTGTTGGCCACAGCGAGCACCGTCAACAGTGCTGAATTGTGCGAAGCCCACTCCATTATACTGTATAGAACATCTTGACGACGGGTGCAGAGAGCGTCCAGCTGAAAATGAATCATTCAACCCCCTTATTAAATTTATTAGTGACAAAGGTTTTCAATTGAAGATCATGATTAAAAACAAGTATACAGCTTTAAAATGTACAGATGTGGGGAGCGGATTGACTTCTTAAAACGATATCCTGCTTCGAGGGGGAACACAAGGTTATATCGGATTTGTATCCACTGAAACCTACTTAATGGTCACCTCCGCTGTTGCGAGCGACGAGGTATCACTTACGGAATTCTTCACTGCACTGTGCCTAAGCATGTCTTTTTTTTACATACCTCATCAACAACTAGAACTGTAGGAGTTCTCCTCGGTCCAGGATTTGTGAAACGTTTTTCTAGTAATGAGCATGCCTGTTCCCAAACAACCGATTTGCCTGAAATAATATTCCTTTATTAATATCATTATCGCCATCCGGAAGACGTCTACTGGTCCACTTTCATGGTTCTCCACTTTGGATTAGTTCTGTGTTACTTGTGATCAGAGATTTCATTAATATTATGCTTACTGTTAGTACTTGGTTGATCTTAAATTACCAGTGTATTTATATTATTATTATTAAAATTTCAAATACTTTAACAAATCTTTGTTTCGAAGAAATTCAAACATTTGTCAGTAAATGATTATTGAATTGGATCTTTATTTATTACCGATAGATTGACAACTGCGAGGAATAAAAAAGAATGTCCTGGCTAAAGAACCTACGGCAGTGGTTTGGAAGAAGCACCCGTACGCATTTCAGAGCCGCAGCATCCCAAACTCAGATTGCATAATTGGTCGTCGACCTTCGAACGAAGATAGCACTTGTAAGAAGATGCTAACATAATCTAAATTACAAATGGCATTAAATGACAATGAGGCTGTCAATAGTGAGAAGTGGCGGGAATACTTTAGCACCCATATTAACAATCTGAAAATAATGTTGGTAAAGCAGCATATTATACCATCGGATATGAAGATAAAGTCGAAATCAATCAAGATATTTAGTATAACTGATCTTTATGGTAGACATAAATTACCTGTTAATTGTTTGTATATCTGGACGTAGGCTTGTCTTGGTTCCGCTATTCTCATTCCATTGACCTCAACTAATTGAAAATCTGGTAAATCGGATTCTTCTTTAAGGATTTTCAATGCTGCATTAACAGTAGCAGTCTTGCCAGTGCCCGGGACGCCAGATATGTACATACATCTATATCAAACCATTGTTTGAATTCATTGAAATTATAAAAGGTCTTCAGTTTAATTACATGAGCTTCTCCCATAAGATGAGAGTTTATTTAACCATCACATTAGCCAAGTTCAAATTGTGAATATAAAATATCCACAGGACCTGCTTTTGGGACATGTTAGTATTTCTCATGATGGTTACCATCACTGGAATCTAAAGATTAGTGGAGAACCCATTCCACATTGATGAGACATACAGTAGAAACTGAATAACACACTGATCCATTATGGTTTTATTTACTTGAGTTTAATAATAAATTTATATTATATATGTGATTATATACTCACCCACTAACACTGTCTAATAGTTTATTTTTTATAAAAGCTAGTATTTCCTCCATCTGGTTCTCTCTACCAGATAATGACGAGTTTTCTTTAAGAAAATCTGCAAAAAATCGTTATAAGTTATGCCTAGAATTAAAGTAAAAAATATCAAATAACGTTAAGTGTATGAAACATAAACAAATTTTAATAAATTCCTAATTTAAATACTGTTGAAAATGGTATCTTAAAATGTACAGGGGCCTCACAAGTAGGCTGGATGAGAACCTCAGTGCTCATCATTATGCTCAGTTGGACATATTGCAGGTGGCATACGTACAGCAGTGATTGCAGGATGAACAGATGGTACATTTCAAAATAAAATTAGATACATAGGTTAAATGATTTTTACTAAATGTATAGACAAACCTTGTAAATTGTCTAGAGAATGTGCTCTGGAATGCAAGGTAGGTGTAAGCTCACTTGTAAGAATTCTTTTGGTAGCACTATGTTTAGGTGTTTTTGCAATTCTAGATCTAACTGCTCTTTGCGTTCTAGGGGTTTTTGGAGTTTTAGGTGTCGTTTGTATTTTCAGCATTGGTTTAAAATCATTGTCACTATCATTCGAAAATCTCTGATTATTCTTTCTTGGTGTCCTTTTAACTGGTGATAATTCCTCTTCAATATAATTGACTGGTTGTTTAATTTTTCTCCCAGAACGAGTAGCATAAGTTTCCTTCTCTTCTTCATCAAAAAGTAAAATTTTCTTTGGTGTTTCATCATAGAATCTTACTTGGGATTTTCTTTTCGGTGTGTTTGGTATGTGTTGCCTTATAATAAGTGTTGGTAACTCATCATCTGAGTTTTCTTTTAACTCCATAAATAACAGTTCTTCTATATTTTTTTTGTTAAGTTTTTTACTGCTCTTTGGAGTTTCAACAACCATAGGTTCTGGTTCTAACATATTTTTCGAAGTAATTTTGCTAGGAGTCTCTTTCTCATTTCTATCACACAAAACAGCTCTCTTTAGTAACAGTTTGGTGCCATCATTGTTAGTGATATTCCAACTTCTACTTTCGGAGACAGAAACTCTACTCATCATTTTAATTAGGCTACTCGGTGTTTTTCGAGTTGTTGGCATGGGAGTGCTGTTTCTAGGTGTACAAAAGATTTGAATAGCATTTCTTTCTTCTTCTAGGATTGGTTCAAAATTGAACTTTTTCCTTCCAATTGCTATGAGCCTGTATCTACACATATAATGATGTATCAGAGCTTCCTTAATAAGATCATCTGTGTCTTTTGTATGACAAAATGTAATAGTACATTTTTTGAAAAAAGTTTCTATTGAAACATCTGTATCAAAAGGACGATGATCTTCAACTACCTAATAATGAAATTTTAAATTATCATTTTGTTAGTTAGTAGTTGTATAACAAAAATAAAATATAGATCATTATTAAAATATAGATAGTACATATATTGTCTCATAAGGACAACATATTCTGATGTTACATTAAAATTCATTTAGAACTAGTATTAGATTGATTATCTATATATTAATTTTACATTATGTAATATTCTCATAAAATCTAATACACAATAAATAAAAATTCTGCAAAACATAAAGCCATATCTTTCCTTTTTTCTTCCCAGAAGTGTCTTTTTCTTTAGTATGCAACCAACTTCAACATACACTCTGATAAGAACCAGCATAATTAGACTCATAACAAAAGTTTAAAAATAAAACATTATGCTTATTCAAATCAATAATTATCAATATTTTTAGCATTGGATGAAAAGCGTCACAAATATTTCTGTCTCTTGTATAGAAATATGTTGAACTTTTGAACCCTAGGAAGTTAGATCCGATTAAAAAGAGGATATTTAAGTAATTACCTCTTTATTAAAAAAAAATATTGACTGAGACTTATTAAAACAACTGTTTGGTAAATCACTTGGTCTGGAATACCACTGCACTTTAGCTCTGTAAGGATCATTTTTGTTTGAGGGATCCTCATATAAGTAAATAATTTTTGCAGCATCACATCCTTCCTCTGTATCGGGCTCTGCAGCGTCAGCATTTGAAATTAAAATAAAATCGCCAATTTTACCCACTATATCTTTAAATTGAAACTTCCTGCAACAATTATAAACATATTTAAAATATTATATACAAAATGTACATACTAAAAGCTTTAATATTTGTTTTAAAAAAATCTTCGTTACATTAATGTAGAATGTTTAGAACAAACTTACTCATAATGTTTAAAAATGGTATTTAGGCATTTTTCATTATGTATTTCATCACTTAACCATGTTACAGGATTAGATCTCATGAGCCCTTTTCTCATTATTTCTTTTATTAGTAAAATCTTTAGCTATTTTTACTATTTGAAGGTTATTCAAAGTTTAACGTTTTTGTCTTTATTATGTTGTCAAGTCTAAGAATAAGTCAGAAATTTTGCTTTTCGCGGGTACTTTAATCATCCAGGTTTCAAATACAGGGTTCTTGATCGAATAGCCACATAGTCCAACAATAAAGATGAAAGATGAGTGAATGTTTTTATGAAAAAGTGTAATTTACAACAGAAATACAACGGTAATATTGTTAGTTACCATAAAATTTCATTATTATATTGTATACTTTCAAAAATACTTAAAGTGTTTAGTAATAAACATGGAATTATTATGGTAATATAAGTATCTTAATTATTAATAATTATTGATATATTCAGTATATTTTTAAAATATTGAACTGCTCTATATATCATCATCGTCTTCATCAGCAGGATGACGGCCATTGCCACTACATAATAGGGCTTAAAAGATTAAGATAAATGCATTGCAAATATAAATGATGTAAATAATTTCATATTTCTTTATTTATCATAGCCTAAATAACAGTTGAAGTATTTACATAGTAACAGAATCATAATAAGAACGTTTGCTGTAATCTGTCGTCATGTTGTAAGACTGATGCACAAATATCATTGTCAAATTGTCAGCTTATGTCAAAAGCACGTTTTAATTTTTTTGAAGAGTAAGTCGTTTTCATAATACAAAATGAAATTAAAACAAAAGAGATCAAGTAAAACTACTTTGTCAGAAAAAATAGCAAACGCTTTAACCGTACAACCAAGAGCAGATATCGAGGACGATCATGTATTCAATACGAAACCAAAAACACTTTCACGTGCCGAATTTAGTTCCTCGGATAGTGAGGACGAGGCTCTGATTAGTGATTTTAGAAAAAGGAATGTTAATTTGTTAAGTGAAATTAATAAGAAGTACGAAGGGAAAGTGGTTTCTCGAAATGACTTAGAAACAAATCATCAAGATGAAGATGCTAGTGATGAATCAGGTGATGTATACAACGGAGATAAACTAGAGGATACGGAGTCCGATGTTCAAAGCAATTCTGGTGGTGATAGCGATGATAACCATAGCATAACAAAGGTCCAAAAGCAAATGAGTAATGCATATGACAGTGAAAGTGATGATTCCAATGATATTGCCAATGATGATGATAATGAAGATGACGACAGTAATAATGATGACGATGGCAATGGAGGTTATGACATAAGTGCTATGAATGAGCCAGCCAAAGAGAATTTTGAACATATAAAGAAAGAAAATTTATCTGAAGAAGCCAAAAAAGGTGCTTGTGTTAGAAACCAACTACTTATATGGGAAGGCCTGTTAGAAATGAGGATCCATCTGCAAAGATGCATGAGTACAGCCAACAGAATGCCAATGAAAGAATGTTTCAAACAACTACAACAGAATACTGTGTTTTTAGAGGAAAGCAGGAATACTATGAATAATGTAGCATTAGTATTAGAAAAGTAAGTACTGTTATATATTATTAAGATTAAAAGTAACATTTAAAGGTGATATTTACATGATACTTTTCATTAATGTTGATATGGTATATATATTTTTGTGCCACAATAAGAAAGTGTTTTAATAAATTGGCCATTTCATCAAGTTACTACTAAGACTTTGAAAGTAGATTTTATAATTAGTAACAATAATTCAATCCAGTTATAAAAGAATTGATTTGATTACAAAAATGGTTATATCCAAAATTTAAAAGTAAACTTTCTGTGTTGCTTCAGATGGGTTTAATGTAATTATAATTTGTTGTAATTTAATTTATCAACATCATTAGCTGATAGACATCCACTGCTGGACATAGGCCTCTCTTAATGATCTCCACATTTGTTGAGGTTCATGTGGGGGGATTTGGGCCATTTCCCACCACACTGGCCTAATGTGGGTTGGTGAGCAGGTAAGATTGGCTTGGATCCCATAAGTTATTGTGTGGGACCCTTTACTCCCTTTGTAACTAATTATAGTTAGTAAATTTTTCTTTTCCAGACTGTTAACTGTTCAAGACATGTTATTTAAAAATTATTCAGAAACCAAGTGTTTGTCAACAAAAAAACAAGTAACCGATCTAAAGAAAGCACAAGTTGTAGAAGAAAGTGATGAGGAAATACCAAGTGACACAGATAATGAAGAAATTCCTTCAGAAACTGAGGATGAGAAAGAACCTGATACCCAGGTTGATAAAAAGGAATCAAAGGTCAATACAAAAAAACGCAAACTTGAAGAATATGAGAAAGAGTTGGACACATCACATAAAGCATTTAAGAGTTTCAGAGACACTACAATACAGAAATGGTATGATAAAACTCGCATTGCTACCACTGTTAATTTAAAAAATGCACCAACAAATACTATCCTTCAACAAATATCATATATACTGTCAGACAGGAACAAACTTATCAGACGTACACAGTTAAAAAGATCAGAATATGATATTCTAGGTTATAAAATAGAATCTCTGTTACAAGAGAATAACGAAATGAATACTGAAAATGCTGTGATTATGGATAGAAAAGAAAATGACGAATATATCCCAGAAATATTTGATGACAGTGATTTCTACCATCAGCTTTTAAGGGAGTTAATTGAATGCAAGTCTGCTGATATTTCTGACCCAGTGCAACTAAGTCGTCAGTGGATTGCTTTGCAACAGATGAGAAGTAAAATGAAAAGGAAAGTTGATACTAAGGCCACCAAAGGTCGGAGAATAAAATATGTTGTACATAACCAACTAGTTAATTACATGGCTCCAGAGAAATCGCTAACATGGTCTGATGAAAGCAAAAATGAATTGTATAGCTCCTTATTTGGTAAAATGTTTGAACACAACAATGTTGGTTTAAATGTTAATTTAGAAAATGTAAAAATAAAATAAATGATTACACCTTTATCTTTCTTTTATTTTTTAAGTTCTTAATGTGGTCAATGTTTTTTTTTAAATATATTGTAGATTTAACATATTACCATCTTTTTCTGTTAATTTCACAGCATGAGATTATATGTTTGTACTATATAAACAGTGTTACTAAAATCATTAAGGTCTTTTTCTGGACATAGGCCGGCAGTGGACCACAGCAGGATGATAATAATGGCCATCAAGTACAATAAAGTATTAAAAAAAATCTAAGTTATTCACTATTATTTATATACTTCTTTACCATTTAGTCTTATTTAAATTTGATTTAAACATTAAGATTTTTTTAAATAATTTATCAATGTGTCTCACAACAATATGGCTACTTGTTTATTTATTTATAAGGTGTGTTTACAGTGTACAATGTGAAGCATTGATAACAAAAAACAACCCATACAGCTAATTAATTTTAACATCTACTGCTATAATAAATGCACACAACATTTAAAGTATAATAACATACAGGAGAATAAAAGTAACAAAAAAAAAATTCAATACATTACTTGTTTTGAAAAAACATCTATGACCATTTCTTTTAATTTTATAAAATTATCATTAAACACCTCTATACTTGGACTTTTGGAGCTAATAAAAATATGTTATTTATTCATTCTATTGAGTGAAGAATGTGAACCACTTGAAGTGAAATATGCACTGTCTCGTTACCCCGATTATTCCACTAGCTCTAGCGCCTTACAAACCAGAACTTTAATGTTTATACAATACTATTTGGCAGCAGAAATAGGAGCTGCGCTGGTACTTATCTAGTCATTCTCCGGCAACAGAGACTAACCATCAGTAAAAAAAATACCGAACAACAAATAATTTAGCACTATAAATACTATGTTGAACTACAGGTCTACCAGGTTCTGATGGAAAAAAAAGAGTTTAAAAATAGCGATTTTCATATGGTAAAAAAAATATTATTTAAATTAAATTATTTAAATTAGTTAAATTTGGAGAACTGACCGCCAACCTTCGCTAGTCGGAGAGGCACCTTAAGAAGAAGAAGAAAAAAAAAATGTCATGTAAAAAATGTCAACTACAATTTCGAGGAATTGTTTTTGGTTTAGCTTTAAAATTCTTTTAAAAATTGGTGAAAATGTCGAAGAAACCTCTTCGATCGCAAGCAAGAAATATTGTTTTCAATGTTTATCAAAGAAAGAAGATCATTGGATATATTTTTATATTTACATGTATCACACACAGGATCAGCCGTTATAAAGGAAAAAAAGTATCAAAACGTTTTACTCCAAATCCTCAGTATTGCTAGCGTCAATTTCTTTTTTTCCTTTTAACCATCATATCCTAGTAGACCTATAATAAGTGTTTATCATCATCATCATCTGCCGACAGACGTCCACTGCTGGATTATTAAGTGTAAACAATACTAATTTGTGATTTTTTTGTCTATGCCTTCAGAAGAGCTCTATATTCTTTGATGGTGTAGCTCTTGTAGTCATTTTGACTCTTATAGACATCTGCTACTGGGCTCCTAGATCCGTGTCCACGGCCTGTTGGAAGGGTTCTCATTGCGACAGCATTCTTTTATAACATTCCTTTGGAAACTTGTTACTTTTCTTATGTCTTACGCGCAACTTCAACAGTTACCCAATTTTTGTATTTTTTTTATTTTAGTATACCCCAATGTAGGTTGGTGATATGAAAGCATTAACATTTTCCGTTTTGTAGGGCGCTGTAAGGTGTTGAGAAATTACTGCAATAATTAAATTTAACATTGTATTTCAAAGTGACGAATACGATTTGATGCAACGTAAACATCCGATCCTGTGTTGGGAATAAGTTGAATAAAAAATTAAACGTAATAAAATACGAGTCAATATTTTACGCTTTAATCATAGCTTTATTATTGGCAACTACTAGCAAATCACATACAGACAATAAAGCGGCTCGGCTGTTCAGGTTATTCTGTTAAAAAAATACGAGAAACTTGGTTAAAGGTTGGGATAGTCATGGTAATATAGTCTATCGACTCTACATCTTGTATCTCAGGCGACGAGCGCAATGTGGTGCAGTATACACCATCCTAACTAGCGCCACGTTATAGGTGAGCGCATCACTTACCATCAGGTGAACGAATGAAAGTTAAACAACAAAGGTACATTTTAGTGCTTTAGCATAAGGATCCGTAGATAAATAAATGCATCTGGATCTTATTTGTTCACATTAAAGTGTAAATCAGATTTCGTAGCGACATCCGTGTCACAATTATCAACAACAAAGGCCTCGGGCAAGCCGGGGGTTATCACAGGCGCGTGAACAGCACAATCCTGAACTACACACTAATAATCGCAACACTGGACGATTGTTTTCGGTGAATTCATTATTAGCAATTAATTAAAACGTGAATTCGGGTGTAAAATCTGTTAATCGTGGGGCGTGATCAACTTACGACTTTAAAATTACGGTTTAAGGCTCATTTTTTTTGTTTCTGATTTGTATTTAATGTGAGACGTACCAATGAAGATTATGTATTCGGGCGACGACACATACGCGTCGCAAACTGATATCACGTTGAAATTCGAGTCGATACTAAGGACTATTTATTAAAGATTTGTGAATGAATTCTATACCATCATTAGGTGCCCTTTTAAAACTGAAGTTTGGCGATCAGATTGAGCACCAACTCGATCCACAGCTGTTTTTTTTAACTGATGATAAATTAACCCGGTCCACTCCTTTATGTTGGCAAACCATTTCTTCTGCTATCTATCAGGTGCACGTTTTCCATGAATTTTGCCCTCCAGGACCAACCTTCGGAAGTCATAAATGGATACTCTTCGAAGGTGTCCGAAAACTGTAACCTTTCTTTGCATGACGGTTGTTATCGGCTGACGTTTGCAGAATGTTTATGATCACGTGGAAGCAGTTTGTTTCCAATGCTCAAGTCCTTGAGAGAAGTAACTGCAAACGTAGGCCGATGAATTCTATATAAGTAATCAATACTTGGAATCAGCAGCAATGTAAATAAACTTTTTTTTTTAGCATTTGTCCTGTGTAATGACAGGGTGTGCTTTCTTACTTCTTTCACTCCACTTCGCTCTTTTTGGGATATCGCTTTTTTTGAGATGACAGCTTATCATATCTTTTATCATTACACAGCCATCGCAATTTCGGTCTTCCGCTCCGCCATTTGCAGGGTATGTTGAGGCTGACTCTTATTACCTATATATTGACTCAGTCTTCTTTTGACATGCCCATACCATCGCAGCCAGTTTTTCCATAGTGTGGCGGCGATATCGTCATAGAGCAATGTAAATAAACACCGCTTATTAAATAATATTTATTATCCAGACACCTTTAAATTTCCCAAAGAAAAGACTTATTGTAACAGCAAAAAACAAATCCATTAGGGCTGATTGTGTTTGGTTGTCGTTTCATTAAAATAGTATTACTATCACATTTTCATTCTTTTCATCATTTCTAAACTACGACGGTTTTGGTTTTATTAGTCTAATGCCGATTGTCATCTGACGCACTAAAACCTGCTCTTTTATGATGCAGGAAAAACTGCGAATCTATGGTGTTCATACGTCGTTGTGTTTAGTCTTACATAAAGCGGAGTCTGATTATACCGCTAATGGATCATTATTTTCTTGAAATCACCTTGGAGTATTTTTTTGTAGTTTATTCATTAATTTGTTGATGTACATTATTGTGAGAGGAGGCCTCTTCAAAAGGGAGTATTTGTTTGCTACTCTTGATGTACACCTCGGCCTTACAAGAAAAGCTGTTGCAGTTTTGCTAAAAATAATTCCATCTTTTTCTTCATTTACCACACATTGAAAGTAGTGCCGGTTGAGATATTATAATCTGTATTTTATATACAGATAACCTACCCTCATGGCTTTTTAAAAGAAGGATCTACCTCTATCTAGTTCAATAAAGAAAACGGAAAAAGATTATGTAAATATCGGATTAATTCGAAAAGTAATAGCTTAGGTTTAAAATCTTTGGCCATAACGTAAGTCTTTCACGATAAATTCGCTTTCATTTAGTATAATCCGAATCGATTTAATTTTTTTTCTTCTTATGAAAACAAATAAGGAAAACAGGAAAATGGAAATCAGATGGATTTTCTCGTAAACTCCTTAAAGGTATTGGCATTTATTTCTCATGTTTAAATATTCTATGAAATTATGGCGAAAAGTATCTAATGAAATACGAGACGATGGGGGAGAGTTTTATTATTCGGGTAATTTGACGAATACGATCAATAGAAAAATTCTGTAAAAAACTATGGCAAAAAGTAATATCCGATGCGGAGTGATGATTACATTATTATCATTATCAGTCGATAGACACTAACTGCTGAGCATAGCAATGTGGACCAAAAAAGTCGTAATATCTTGTTGCTGTAATTCCAAGGAAATAATTACTACTTAAATTTTCAAGAGAACAATTCATCTTCCTTTTTTCCATTTAGCGAACGTTCTTCTTGGGTTAACCTATGCCTTCTCGAATACTAATTTTAGATCCTTTATGAAGAATATGAATGAATCGGTTTGTTGGATTCATTGTTCCCTTTCGAGTATGATGCGGACGTCCTTAGGAGCATTTAAATTGGTTTAATGTAGACCCGAGCGCTTTATATCTATACATGTTATAGGATATAAGCCATTAACGTTATATCAGAATTATAAGTTGATATATTTTAAAATTAAAACGAAAGAAATTGGCGAGATTAGACAATGGCGATAACGGTAGGGTCTTTATATAATAGTATGTATTCATTGATAGTATCTCGGTGTTGACGGTGACTGTCTAGGTACCACCACAACGCTTATTTGAAATATTACTGTGCCCAGTTTCAAAGAGCGTTATAGCTAGTGAAATATCCGGGGTAATAAGACTAGATATAAAGTACCTAAATGTAACAAGCACAAGGCGGTGCAGTGTATTATCTTAATTATCGCAATATTGTTATTATGTTATAATACATAATCTACAATGTCCTTAAAATCGTAACAAAGTGATACTAAAACAATTTTTTATCTAAATGATATTGTTTCTCAAATATAGCAATGTTTTCACATTTCGTTTAAGGCAAACGTAGTCTGTCTGCCTAAATGCCGACATATCTTTCTCCATCATCAGGTACTAAATTCATCTATAGTTCATTGTTTGATTATTTTTAAGATAACGTTTCTCGATAAATCTTGTTTGTATTCAATAAATATAGAAAAATTATAACTTAAACTAATAAGAAAATAGTAATTTAAAGCAATTCATGTTCTTGCATTAATAATGAACGTGAAAGCGCATTCACGGTGCTTAAACATATATAAATTGAAGCAGTGATTGAAATTTTTAATGAAATTATAATACAAACAAAATGAGATGTATATTTATAAAATTCATTAAGATTTAATTTTTTTTTTTTTTATAGTCACGCCTTTTTCCCAGTAGGGGTAGGCAGAGGTGAATAAACCACCCACGTTTCGCCACATGTGGTCAGATTAGGTCCCATGTAACAGCCTGTTGCCACTTTATTGGGACCACCACACACACACACACACAAAGATGATTTCAGTGTGGGGGTTCCTCACGATGTTTTCCTTCACCGTTTTTGTATCTCGCTGTTGTAACTAAAGTTCACAAATGTACATAACTTAAATATTATGTCATTGGTACATGCCGAGGTTTGAACCCGCGACCTTCGGAATGAAAGGCGCACGCTCTAACCATTAGGCCAGCGAGCTAAGATAAGATAAGATTTAATGAGATTCTTTAACTAATTGTATAGTGCAGTGGCTAACCGATTGCCTGATAACACTTATATTACAGTGCTTCAAGTTGTGAAGCTTTGGTTTACGGTTTTTTGCGAACTTGATATTGTAGAGATGGTTGTCTATATTGTAAATTTGTCTCTCTTAACATTATTGTTGTATTCCAGCCGTCATTAACATATGAGAACCAGAATAATCTGGGTGACCATGGTTGCTCTTTCTCATTGTCACCTAACTTATGTAATTGAGATATATAAGTATATATTACATACATAAGAAATATCCAGAGATTCATTCACTCACCTCAAAATTTCCGAAACAATAAGACGTAAACACTCAAAATTTTATAGAAATATTGCTTCAGCCATTTAGAGGTCGGGTAAGATTGGAGTTTGCAAAATTCCTTCCCGTAAAGGAGTTTTATTTCCTTACCGGGTAGTAATATTTCTGACAAATTTTAAGTCTAAATTACTAATAGAATTCTATGTTACAGCATGTAAAGCGGGCGGGAAACAGCTAGTTTTAGATAACGATCGAATATAATAATGAATAAAATTTCATAAACAAATAAAATCGGATACATTTCTATGTAATACATACGTCAATTGAACCAGCAAACGGTTTTCGCTTATTATAAATTATCGATTTTTTTAAAGTAATAAGATGTTAATTATATATGAAAGCATTATCTCGGCCAATTGTTGTCTATTGCTTATTATCATTAGCGATCCGCTGCAGTCCACTGTCTTTTATCTAAACAAATGCCTCTTAAAGATCACCCCTAGCTCTGCTACTAGTTACGCACCTGTTTGTTACCAAGTTTATTAAATATAAAGATTGTTATTTGTACGAAAAATTTGAGTATTGAATGTATCCCAAAATACTTTCATTAGTATTCTCTGCAATATTCAATTGATAATCAGCATGTGTTCCTTCGTAAGTTCTCATCAATCTTCTTCTCGCTATGACTTCTCTGCTACATTGGCGTTGGAACTTTGCCTACTAATTGCCGCTTTAGTTTGCCCCGTTACTTAAGATATTTTTAACATTGTTCTTTACAAGTGATTTCTAAATCGCATAACATCCATGTCTTGTCTAAATACCAAAAAATGTGCTTATCACTTGATAAAATTAGAAATACTATGTATAATTTAACGTTAAAAAAAAATACACGTGACGTTATGAAAGTTCTAGCAAACAGCGTATCGATAAATGTGAAAGTTCAATGTTGTTTCAATGGTCTACGGTGGTCACCTCGTCGTCTACCATCATTAAGCCGTGTTTACGAGCCGTTAGCCAAGTGAGACAATTGACGACAACGGGGGTCCTGGGGGACATGCAGCCCCATTCGTGTAAGGCAAGAGCATAGCGATTTTCAATAGAATAAGACCAAATATGCCTGCAGAAAAATTTCTGTAGTTTACAAACAATATATAATACATTAATAATATTTTATATCATATCATTATTTATAAGTTATGACAATTAAAAAAAATAATGATGTTGAAAGTACTACTTCGATTTAATTTACTCAGTTTTTTTCATGTGTATGCACAAAGTTGTAAATAAATACAAATAATTCGATTGGTATTTCATCATTATCATCATCAGCCGATAGACTTCCACTGCTCAACATAGGCTTCCCCCAAAGACTACATCACACATCTGCACTGGTCTGGTTCCGGTGTTTTGCCACTGTTACAGTCGGCATGGCTTCCGGTACCGCGCGGCATTGGCCACAAAATGGGCGCTGGCCCAATGCGAGTTGATGGAAGCCAGAGCATCGTTTGTTGGTTAATATGGTGCACAACGAGCTGGTGAAGTTGGTTTGGATCCCGTGAGTTTTTTGGCGGGTTATACTTAAGATTTATTTTAAATATAAATATTTGTATATAAAGAGATACGTAACGTCTGTGTCAATATTATATTGATGGTTTTCATTCAACACACGAGGCTCGAGTATTTTCGGTGTCAACAGCCAATCTTCAAACATGAAAAGAATGAAACAGAGGCACTGCAAGAATAAGAAGATATTTTTTTATTTAACGAGCTGAAGATACGAGCAGAACATCCATCATCCTACCGAAACTCCGTCCATAACTATGAGGCGGTCTTTAGAATAAGGCATTGTCCACGTCGCCTTCAAACATCAGATGTTTGATTTCGTTACTTGATTAATTTCATTTACAACGTCACTCAAACCGGAACACAGTGCAGTTCACACACGAGTGTTTCGCTGCAGAAGCGGGCGTTGCAGTAGTACAACTGGTATTAGATCTTTGCTGCTGGAGAGCGTCTAGGTAGATACTACCGCAGTGCTTATTTCTGCCGCCAAACTGTAGTGTGCAAACATTACTGTGTATCAGTTTAAGGGCGCTCCAGCTAGTATTATTACTGGGGTAACGAGATTCAACATTTTATGTCTCATGGAGACGAGCACATGTGGTTCGTGTATAACATCCGTACTAGAGCCTTATTGTTGCGAGCAGGTTTATCACTTATTATCAGGTGAACACCCGGCTCATCTTGTCGCTTAATTGATAAACGAAACCTACTTACACGTTCAGTAGAAACGTACCACTGTCTTAAACTGAAATAATTAATTGAGGGACTGTAAAATAATTTTCTTTGTAAAAACAATGTCAGGTAGATAATATACATGAATTATGATATAAGTTAATTAAAAAAAAAGGTTTTTACTGATTTTATCTACACTCCAGTTTTTCTTTAGTTTCAATACAAATATTTTCTAATAATTATCTACTTTGTTAACTATAGTATAATATTATACTCTGTCCATACTTGTTGTATTATGTATAGCTTGTTTACTTGCATGTTACATCTATCTGTGCTCACGCATTGAAACTTATGTAACATCAATTGCCGTTTGCATATATAAATACATAAGTAGGAATTTGACAAAAAACGGTTAATTTTAACTTTTAAATTGTGTTAATCAGTTAATCATTAATTAATGTCTTAAGACCACAAAATGGAGCAAAGGGTGACAGTGATCCACCATCGCGATCTGTCTTGTGTTTCATCTTTAACGTCATTTAATGAGATAATTAGTTGATGCAAATTTAAAATATAATAAAATGATGTATTTGCTGTTGATTGTGTACGCTGACACCTAACATTTGCACCCCTGTAAAGCGGTAAGTGTGAGATAACATCTGGGCGGCCCGCCCGCGCCGGCCGCCGCGGCACGCCAGTAGCACTCGCGCGCGCGGCGGCAACAAACGCCCGCGCCCTCACCGCCTCATCCCCTGAACTCCTCGCCGCCCTCTCAGCCGCACGCCGACACTGTTCACTGTGAACTATAGTGCAATTAAAGTGCTGCTTGTGTTGTGTTAAAAGTTCAGCGCGATGCCACGATCATTTGGTAAGCAGCTTTTTTTTTATTTTTACTTTTAAAATAATAACTTCAAAATCATACAAATAAAACAATATGATATCCAATTAAATTATACTGCGTATGATCATAAATTATGTATGTATTATTAGAGTTTTTGACATATATAATTATTTATTAATGACAAAAATTGTACACAAACTTTGTCATCTTATTTTCTTAATATATTGTATATACTAGCGTTATAAAGCGTTTTTAAGTCGTCCATAAATATGAAATATAAGCTATTTCTATTAATTCATTCGGTACTAAAGTTTGATTAATTTAACCTTTTTTGTACTGCTGTATTTAATTTTAAACAAAATATAAACTATATTAATAGTATATTTAATTTTGGGGAACATAAAAACCGTTCCTCATGAATGCAGCTCCACACTTTTACAGCCACATTTTCACTTAATATCTCGTGTTTAGTTCAAGTGTAAATGCAATACAGACGAAAAAAAGCACCATTATGTTACAGAGACGACGATGTGATTTAGATTAGGTGGTCTAATAAGCTTTTGCATAAAGTATTATTGGTGCTGTTTTAGTATTTTAGCACCATTATCTTTCGTAAAATTTCTAATGAGAACCTAGATGAATTTTCATAAACAAAACACCCACTAGGTGAATTGTAGATCACCCTCATTTCTAAGGGTGAGTTGTGGTATATTTTAAACAATCGTAGCGTCTAACACATCTTTAAAGTACATCAATTCACATTCAAATAGACTGCGTATTGTTTATAATACTAGGATTAAGGAGTTTTCTTACGGCAAGAGAATCAAAGTCATTTATCCACCACGCTAGCAAAGTGAGGGTTGGTGCATTTACTTTGCTAATTTGTTTTTCCCGTAGCCATATTTCATGTTTTAGCTTACCTCACATCGTTATGAAGAAATGAGATCCTATATTCCTATGACGTCTGATTGTTTGTCTGTGACGCATTTTGTCATAATACAAAAAACAACACCGGAAACCACGTTTTCCGCGGAAAAGCCATTTCGTTCGACAGTTGCTTTAAGGCTGTAACCACATCAAAGAACATCAAAGTATATCGAACATTTGAGCATAATAATGAACCCTTAAATTGATTCTCGAGCGAATAATGACTGGAATTTATTAAATTTGATAGGTCTAACGGTTTACGAATAGACAACCTTGACGCATTTCAGCCTCCCGTTATATTACATACAGGTATGCGAATGTAACATAGTCATTTTGACGAGACATTTGCGACGGAAGTGTTGAAATAGTTCAAAGAGATTTCTGCGTACAATTTAATTAATCTAAAGTGGTGATATTAGTCGCTGAATAAAACTGTGCTAAAAAGGTAACTACGACAATGTTTACTTCGTTCAAAACATGTTTTTGTTATGAAATAACGACACTAAAAGATTTTCGTTGGTTTTATCTATATAACATTTAATAACAAGAAGAACTAAACTCTGCGATTGTTTCAGCGTATAAAAGTATTTACGTTAAAAACTTTGTTAGTTTACACATACCATCAAATCTATGGTCCCTGTAATATTATATTATTTTCATATTCAAAAGTAATTTCTAGATTTGTTTTTCGAGTTGTTCTATCGAAAACTTTAATGTTTAACTTATATTCTTACTCTATACGCAATGGAAGCCACAGCTTATAAACAGTCTAACGTGGTTTATCAAGTGTCTTTATTATCGAAGTCCGAAAGCATAACAAGGTTAAGAGTGATACTCATTAAGAGATAATTTTCTTAAGTAAATTTGTGGAGGACATCTTTGATCACAAGCGCCGCAGCAACGAGGGATGCTAATTAAGAGGTATCTTTCGCATCCTTGAAATGCTCTTCAGGACTCAGTATTTTATACGAAAATAATAAAGGTCACTGTTTTCGTTACAATAAATCGATTAGGTCCTTGATCTGTTGAAATCTAACGTGAGAGGCTAGTTAGGATGTTTTCACTGCATTATATTTGATGATTAGGACTGCATTTGGATACAAAACTAGTTATTCTAGTTAGAGAGCAGTTTAAACCGCCGTTTTTTTTTAAATTACTAAATAGTAAGTGCTTCGGTTCCCTGCCTAGGTAGTGCAAGTTATCTACAACTAGTTTAATCCCTTTTAAATTGAATACATTTGAATAGCAAGTGCGTTTCCATCAGCAGTTAGATACCCACTTCTGGAAATGGTATTTGTCACACCGATCGGTGTTGCAGTTTCGCGATGTCGTCTCCAAAACTTCGGACCCAGCGCATAACCAATGAAAAACACGAGAGTTACAAAATAAACATATATTTACAAATTATATTATGTGTATATTGAAGGAATATCCTGTACTATCCTTTGTTCATTAGATATACGTAATATGAGATACATTGAAACGGAGGAAAGGGAACCGTTCGATTGTGAAGGTTAAATAAGGGTGTGATTTGATTTGTCGTTTGTATAAGCAGCATTTTGTATGGCCATCGGATTACACTCGGATTTTCAGCTTCATTGCTTTATCACACCGTTGTTATTACATTCAATGATATTGATTTTAAATTATGTAAAAATTGTCACGATCGCATCTTAACACCGACTTTCCCGCATGCATCAAAATATTTATACGAAGATTGCCCCTCTAGATACAAAAAAAGTTTCGTGATAGAAGAGAGGATGCGATGGAGGAGTAATATAAGAGATTGGAACGTATTATAAATTAGTATACTATAGTAACTTCTTTTCGGAGAAAAATATATAATTATAGTATTTAACATAAATTTTTTTCTACAAATAAATCAACAACATTTTTACTTACTTACTTCTCTGGTGCAGCGACTCTAAATCTTGGACTTCGACATAAGAGAAGGCCAGTTTTGTCTCATTCGTCTGCTTCTTGCTGGTCCACTGCATGTAGTTCGCGTAGGTCGTGCTTTACGGCATCCAGCGATATCTGGACCGGCGAACAGGTCCGCGGCCAATCAGGGTTCCGAGGAATGCTTTTTCGATGCTTCGATCGTTTCCCATCCTTAGTATATGGCCCATCGAGCAAAGTCTGTAGACTTTGGCTTCTCCCATGATGTTCGGTTCGCCAACTAGCCTCCCGATTCCAATGTTGTATTAGGCTTGCTACCTAACATCCTTTCTCTGGGTTTCCTCTCTGGATTTTCCTCTCGGCAACCAGGCGCATCTTTTTTTCTCATCATCTATTTCTTGTTTGACGAGAATTGAAAGAATACTTCATTAGTACTGATACAAATTCTTAATAAATGTCATCTTATTTATTTTGTCCGGAATCGGAATCCCCGAGTAAACTTCATTTGTATTAATTATCTAGTAATAATGAAGATGTACGTGAAAACTTGACGATTACAAAATTTATGAGTTTCAGGTTTGATTGTAACATAGTAAAAAAAATCGGAAATTTGTAAAAAAAACAAAATTTCGCTATTAATAATAAGAAGCACATACTACGCTTAAGAGAGATTTCGTGTAAAATCATCACCGAAATTAACAAATACTGGTGGTAGGTCTTTCTAGTCAAAGGTCGTCGTGGTAGGTACCACCGCCGCGCTTATTTCTACCACCAAACAGCAATGTTCAAACATTACAGTGATTCGGTTTGATGGGTGCTGTAGCTAATGTAATTACTGGGGTAACGAGACTCGACATCTTAAGGCGACAAACCTATGTTATGCCTGTATAACATCCGACCTAACGCCACGTTGTTATGGGCAGGCGTATCACTTAACCCCGGATGAACAGCCCGTTCGTCTCATCCTTTTTTAAATTAAAAAGCTAAAAAAATATTTAACAATTAAATGTAAATTAAAAAAAATATAATAATTAACATGTAAATGTTTAATAAAAACAATTTTTATGTATTTTATTAAGTATTCTAAATTGATTAGCTTCATACTACTAGAATACTTCAAGATACAATAAGCTTATCCTGCGTAGATTAGAAACAATAAAGAGTTGTGGATACTCTGAGATCCTATGACGTCATATCTAGTATCTACTAGTACTCTCCATGAGTTAGTATGCTCTAAAAACGACAGTTAATTAAGGAGAGAAGATAAAGTTGGCCAAATAATTTTATATTGTGCAATATTCGCATAAAATTAAGAAAATATAATAGTATGAATCTTAGCAGCAAATATAAAATGTAATAGTTTTAATATTGTTAATCAATTCCAATGTTATATACAATAATAGCTTAAATTGAATTATATGTGAATTTTGAATAAGTGTTATGTTATTGGTATTTAAAAAAAATTTACATATATAGTTTGCTTCGTGATCCCTTGCTCCAGTGATCGACAAAGTCGTCTTGACGCTGAGGCATGTCAATATCGTTTGTAATAAAATGTACAGAATCCTTCATATAGGTTATGTTACCCAATCTACTCAATAGTTATTAATGTTATGGTACCATAAAACGGCTATTATCTGTGATTCCTAAGCTTTCTGCCGATATCAAGATATTAATTTACCAAGGCAACCGTTTTAGTGTAATGAATAGTACACAAACATTTGGTACATATAATAATATGAATAGCTCTTAATGTCGGTAAATATATAATAATATAAAAAGACTAATACAGAGCATTTAGAAAATACATGGTGTAATATTATAATAGTTTTATTATGGTTAATAATAACGAAGATTTTTTTATTAATTCAATTAAACACGAGCGTGACGTTCACCTGATGCTAAATGGTACGGCCGCCCATAACAACTTGGTGCTAGTTGAATGATAAACAGTCCTGCCTAAAGTAATAATAGGTTTTTGCTGCAGGAGACCGTCTAGAGGTATCACTGCAGTTCCTATTTCTGCCGATAGACAGTAGTGTGTAAACATTACCGTGTTCCTCCTACCTAGACTATCTCCGGCAACAAATTCCTACCACCAGTAGAATGCGAGCGAAGTTGTTGGACGCCATTGGGAAAGATACGTAGTCTGTATATTAAGGAGCAGCATTGTTATCACAGGATTGTACAAGATCCGTCAGTTCTATCCTTAGTAAACACTTATTGTAGTTTATAACTGTATCCATGGACGTTTTTGTGCTTTACTTCATAAGATTTTTAATGTCTTTAAAAGGACTACGATGCTGGTTCTTTGTCATTAAGTAATTGATTTTTTCCTTATAACCATCTATTAATCTTCTAATAACAATACGAAAATATCTTGACTATTTTTATTTCATGCTCAATGTACTAAATTATTCACATATGTATTTAAAAGTTGTATAATAATAATTTATTACAATTTATACCATCAGGTCTATTAAGTCGGGATCATGCCGTTGTGGAGATTACCCTGAACAAACAGATCGACCGAGCGGAAAAAGTCATCTTTTTGGATATAAATACTAATATAAATCAAGTCAAACAACGTTCTATTCATATTAATAATCTTTCAATTTCATTTCTCTTTATAGATATCTAGCCGCCGTTCGTATTAAGATCTAAATCTAGAAGTCTGATTTCGATTTTCTCCTTTGTATTCTCTTAGAACAGTCACATTATTATTAATACGTTTTTCCTTAAGACCACATCCACATTCTCGTTACAGTAACGAGACACTTCATGTCCTTGTAGAATGACATAAACATTTTTCTTTTGTATTTTACTTCTGTATCTGATGTATTATTTCCTTCAATCTCTCGTCGGAATGAAGAAAGATCCAATTTTTACTGACAACTGCTATAGTATTTGAATGAATATATAAACTTAGCAATTGAATTGGCAGGATTTAACCTGATGGTAAGTGATATATAAGGTTGTCAAATATCTCCCTTCCGCTTTTTTGCTCTTTATTCAATGCTTTATAAAAAGTGTTACAGTGATCGGATTTAGTTCAAATATGCGCCGTTTTGTTCGATAATCTGTTTCCATCTAGACGGCAACTTCATAATACCTCCCTCGTAGAAGCCCCCTTATTTGCGAAGAACTCGGACAGCCACTTTTCACAAGCCTCTTTTGAGTTCAACTTTACACCACCAAGGGCGTTCACCATGGACAGGAACAGGTGGTAATCACTTGGCGCTATGTCCGGGCTATATGGTGGATGCTATAAAACCTCCCATCCGAGCTCCCGTAGCTTCTGACGAGTCATCAACGAAGTGTGTGGTCTGGCGTTGTCCTGGTGGAACACTACACCCTTTCTGTTGGCCAATTCTGGACGCTTCTGGTCGATCGCCTGCTTCAAGCGGTCCAGTTGTTCGCAGTAGATGGTAGAATTAAGCGTCTGGCCATATGGGAGCAGCTCATAGTGGATGATTCCCTTCCAATCCCACCAAACACACAGCAAAACCTTCCTGGCCGTCAATCCCGGCTTGGCCACTGTTTGGGACGATTCACCGGCCTTCGACCACGACCGTTTTCGCTTGATATTGTCGTATGTGATCCATTTTTCGTCGCCAGTCACCATCCGCTTCAAGAATGAGTCGAGTTCGTTCCGTTTCAGCAGCATATCGCAGGCGTTGATTCGGTCCAGAAGGTTTTTTTGCGTCAAATCATGCGGCACCCAAACATCAAGCTTTTTTTGTATCCAGCCTTCTGCAGATGGTTTAAAATGGTTTGGTGACTAACTCCCATCTCCTAGGCGATGTCACGAGATGCCACATGCCGGTCTAACTCGATGTAGTCCATGATTTTGATCGGTATTTGTCGTCACAAGTCTTCCGCCGGCTGGTGTATCCATGGTGTCGTTTTCACCGGCTCTGAATCGTCGAAACAATTCCTTCGCGGTTTGAAGTGATAGAGTACCATCCCCCAAAACACCATTAGTCTCACGGAACGTTTCTCTAGCGGATTTGCCTTTAACGAAGGAAAACTTTAAAATAGCACGAATTTCGGCGTTAGTGAACTCCATGTTTACACGTCTATAACTGTTGAACGCAATATCCAAACTAATTATGCATAGCGTCGTTTTGTAGGTTATGTCAAGACCTTTCAAATTATGTATAGTATTGCCAGATACGAGCTCTGTAGCGCTTTGTACATAGCCGCGAAATTCAAAAGGCAAAAAGGCGGAAGGGAGATATTTGACAACCTATTATAACCTGCGACGGGTGAAGGGTATACATCACTATGTTGCGCTTGTAGTGTTGAGACGAAAGATTTTTACTGTATAACATTACACGAGATCCAAGCCAACCTCATCCGTTCCTAAAGCATCTTCCTAATCAACACGCATATGAATCCATGCATATGAAACCCGATCGTTATGGGAATCTTTGGGAAGGGCCTATATCTAGCAAAGAATTTTATAGAATACATTTTTCTTCAAAACGGGACCTGATAATGTTTGATAATAGAAATAACGCTGCGGTGGGATCTGCGGCAATAGAGACTTGAGACAAATAAAGCTATTTATTTAAAAGGGTTTTCCTGGTTAAATCTTTTGTTCATTAACTACGCAGAAATACTTCCATTTTATTAATATTAATATCTTTTTATTAGGAAAACAATAGAAATAGATTCCCTATAGGCGCTGCGTGGGAGGAAATATTATTGGATTCAATTCTCCGGTTAAATTTCGTCGGTGTCGAAAAAAAAGAAGTCGCAGGGAATCTGCGGCGGACGTGGCAATCAATAGTTAATTTAAAACTTCTATCAATCTAAATCTATTTTATTTACAGTATATATGTTATATATATAAATAAAATAAAAGATAAGTTTAAGGTTTTGTAAAAATTCTAGCAGTTAAGTTTGCAATTTTATTGTTTTACAAATGCTTAATAGGAGTTAAGTCTGAACGTAAATTAATTCTCTTGGAAAAGCTTCGGGCGTGGTCAAATAGAATAAGGTTTTTTTTTCTGAAAAATGTTCTTTGATACTCCATGCATTAACTATTATAGTGACAAGAGTTTTGCAAGGGAATATTCTATAAGAACGGTAATAACTCTCTACGTATCTTGTTAGAACTGAGGATACGTGTTCAAACAAAACCAAAACAAAGAAAATTGTATCTGACAGTCAAAGTTAAATATACATTACTTATTAGCTCAATGAGGGTAGCATTGTAACAGAATAGAGGTCTTTTTAAAATAATCTACCACCGTAGCCACTAATGAAGTTACAAATCTTACGCTAGACCATGCTTTATGGTCTATAGCTTTTTAGCAGTTAGTGCTTTCAATAGTGTAATCAATAAGCAATTGTTTGAATAACAACAAGCCGTCGGGATAGGCGACGCCGTAGTTTAAACACTGCGAGGAATTCAAGACCTTAGACAGCGACGATCTATTAGATACTCAATTGCTTCTATTGAACGAAGGTTATACTATATTATTAAATGATGGAGACGGGTATATCATCATTTACAATAATTAAATATCAGTCTTTGTTATTTATGACGGTATGACGCATATTACAATCTGGATTCTTTTGGATAAGTTCAAATATAATATAGTAAACATTTCTTCGTAAATTGTCTGTGATCATAACACCGTTGCTTTGTCAGATTTGTTAACATATGAGAAGCGCAGCATTATGGGTGGGCAAGTATCATCTTAGTAGTCAATATTAATTTGCTTTAGCGGGTTTAATGTTATTTGGCTAGTAGACGGTGTTTGAAGCGACACATAAAATGGTAGGTGCCAGATTGGAAAATCTGCGTCATATTTCATGTGAAAAGACAGTTTCAATTTCTAATAAACTGGAGTCTCCAAAGAAAGAAATATCATTAAGAATCGGACCCCTTTCGTGGACATAAGACATCCACCAACCAGCAGTTGGTTAGTGAGGTGAATAAAATTGCTTTCACTCTCCTTTTGTGAGAGACGAACCCAAGTCCCTGCCATGCGATTAAATACTTTTTTTTATTTAACAAAGCGACGAGACAAGCAGGACATTCATCTGATGGTCAGAGGTACGCCTGTCCAGACGTTCTTCGGCAACAGAGACCTACCACCAATGAATATCTCTTGGCACATATGTACATATATGAGTGAAGAGAACGTAAAGTATATACATAACATAATTCGTTTACAGGTAATTAAAATTATCAATTTTTACCCAGTTTTACTAGATCAAGAATCGATTAGAATTATCAAAAAGACTAGATGAAAATGTCGATCTAATTTTAAGTCTTTAAAACCTGCGTCCCACGCAACCCTCGCGTGATAATCGATTTCACTACGCACGTATACCTCCGGGAAGGGTATTGGAAGCATTATCCAATTGTTAGGCTTTTTTTTTTTAAATACATATGAAATTGCAATTCAATCAAATGATCATGAATTAGTTTATGTGAAAACGATGTTTTTTTTGTTCAAAGGGCTAATACCTGACCTCAGTTTCAAATGATATTAAGTGATGAATGAGGCCTTAGATGGTGAAGCGTGCTCATCAGAATACTCTTGTTGTCATACGTTAACAGTTGCAACCCGTTGTCATGGCGATAGATTTACAATATGAAGATGATAATTAGCCAGGAAAGTTCGAGAAACCCTTATGAACAAAACTTAACTACTTTTCGCCGTAGAATCGGACTAGCAACCTCCAATGTGAAAAGCCAGGAGCTGTTACCCACTACACTATAGAGACAGTTAACTGAACAACATAAGTAGTTCAACATCATTAGTGATAATGAGCATTAAGAAATATTTGGAGCTATTTTAAGTATACAAAACACACAAACCTGTAGTTTCGCGTTTTATATGAATGTGAATAGGGTAAGCCCTGCTTGACGTAGAAGGCGACTAAAACTTAGTTCCCTTTCTTAGTTAAAGTGCAAATGAGGCACTTATGCATTCTGGAGGAGATCAGGAATCCTAACTATCGTACTGAAGAAGTACGAGGTACTTGAGTTCGTCCCTGACACCAAAAAAAAATGGTGAAATTCATATTAACCCTCTCAGTTCTATCTCTAATTTTAAAGGTCAAGTAAGCAAACACCCCTTTAAGCAATTATTTCTATAGGCAATTGATGTTAGCACCGATCTAACTCAAATTCTTTGGCGTACTTAAATAAAAATAAAAGGTACAATATTAAATAAAACACCATATTAAAGAAAGTCTTCAACTGAGATTTGCCAACATTTCAATTTCCTTTGAAGAACATTATCTTAAAATCGTATTATGAGTTAGGGATAAAACATCCCGAATAATAGGGGTTGGTAAAAATTTGTAACGTTATTTTCTGTGTTAAGATTTTTGATCTGAAGTTTATTTCTTTTTATTTTATTCAATTAAAAGACGAGACGACGGGGACGTTCACCTGTTGGTAAGTACGCCTGCCTATGGGCAGTATGGCAGCTGTTGTTATGACAACTACGCGTTGAGACATCAGATATTGAGTCTCGTTACCCTGGTAATTACACTAGCTAAAGCGCCCTTAAAACTGGAACACAGTACTGTTTGAGAGGGTCTCTGGCAATAGACACCTACCTCCAGTACCACTACAGCACCAGTAAATCTACTCTTAGTTTGCTACGATGAGTTGGAATTATACATTTATTAATATAAGTTATCAGTTTTTAAACATAAAAAAAATGTATATGCAATGAAGTTGTGTATATAAACTTCAATCCTTAGTTTTAGCGTGAGATTAGTAGCATTTTGAACAAACATCAAAGTAATTATTTATTTTTTCCACTCAAAAACCATCAAGAACCCAATTAAGTATATAAGGAGAGGTGAAAGGAATTGGTCAAATGTAACTGAGCAATCGATATACTATTAGGGGGACCGGAAAGTAATGTCGTTTTCTTACGCTAAATACAAACATACATTTTTAACGAGTCTTTATTTTTAATCAATGATGTATTCCCCATCATTGTCAATAACCTTTTGCCATCTAGTGAGTAAATTTTCAATCCCTGATCGATAAAAATTAATTGGTTTTTCGGCAAAATATCTAGAGATGGCATTTTGGATATCATCCAAATTTGCAAATGTTTTGCCACTTAAAAAGTGTTGCAGCGCTCGGAATAAGTGGAAATCCGATGGTGCAACATCGGGCGAATATGGTGGATGAGGCAGCACCTCCCACCCCAATTCATTAATTTTTTCTAGAGTTCGCCTTGCGCAGTGCGGTCTTGCATTGTCATGTTGGAGAATGACGCCTTTTCGGTTGACAATCGCTGGCCACTTTTCAATTAAAGATTGATTGACTCGCTGCAATTGTTCGCTGTAGAGGTCTGCAGTAACAGTTTCTCCAGGTTTCAGTAATTCAAAATGAACAATGCCGCGAATACTCCACCAAACACACAAAAGCGCTTTTTTGGGGTGTAAACCTGGCTTAGCAGTACTCCGAGGGATTTCATTTGGAGAGAGCCACTGCCTTTTGCGTTTTGGGTTATCATACAGGACCCATTTCTCATCTCCTGTGATCAAGCGATCAAAAAACGCTTCTGTGTTGTGTCGTTGAAGCAATAAGTTGCATGTGATTGATCGGTTAGCCTTATTCTGTTCGGACAGATTATGCGGGACCCAAACACCTGCTCTGCTTACTTTTCCAATCTGCTTCAAATGTTCTTGGATGGTCGACCAAGGTTTGTTGAGACTGTTTGACAATTCCTCGATCGTCTGACACGGATTTGCTTCCACTTCCGCCCTTAACACGTCGTTGTCTAACGCTGATGGTCTTCCTGATCGATACGAGTCGGAAAGATCAAAATTACCCGATTTGAACTTGGAAAACCACCTTTGGCATTTACGAATGTCCAGTGCATTTGGATAAACATCGCAAATGTTTTTGGTAGCAACTGTTGCGTTATTTCCCTTGCGAAACTCAAAGAGCATGCAATGCCGGATGTGTACCTCTTCTGGTATTTGGCTGGCCATTTTACCCAAAATTACAAAAAAAAATTGTAATTCAATTGTCTATAAGTAAAGAAATCACTATAACCTCACAATGTCTTTGGTACGCCTCTGAACAAAACAATGAGCTGACAAATGACAATCAAGTATTGGCATGCGCAGAAACGACATTACTTTCCGGTCCCCCTATTAATTTAAAAGATATTTATAATTTCAATTATGTTAATAAATCCCAGTAGTGTAATGGCTGTTTACTTGTATTTATGTTTATAGTAGGTTTTAGTGAAAATGTTTCTTTTAAAAATATTGAACAGACAGCAATTATGCTAAAGACTCCCGCCGATTTATCGCTTCTATAATATTACTTTTCACTTTATCTCTAAATTCTGTGATGTTTAGTAAAAATGATATTAAAAGTTAGTTATGTTCGTTTAGATTACGAGAAGAAATAAATAATACACATATATATATATATATATATATATATATATTAATAACCCCACCAAACCCGCATTAGGCCAGCGTGGTGGGAAATGGCCATAATCCTCCCGTATAAACGAACCCGTACATACAACAGCCCCTAGTGCCCGACGGTACCGGAGGCCATGCTGACTACGTGGAGGTCTTTGGGAGAGGCCTATGTTCAGCAATGTATGTCTATTGGATGATGATTATGATATAAATGATATAAATATGTATGAAAAGAAAAAAAAATCTATAAAAATCAATTACCAGAGTAAACGTATTTTGAGTTTTTATTGAGAAAGATTTCTTACCATCAACATTGTTATAATTTATCACTAGAAGGTAATGAATAAATATAAGAATATACTGGCGAGAAACCCTTCAACGAGATTCATAGTTAATTTATTTGGTGACCAAACATAATGATCATTAGTGCAATAGAAAATTTAAAAGGTCTTTTAATAATTTGCTATCACCGTTTTATGTTGTAGTCAAAGAAAACTTTTACTGGAATAATATAACTCTTCGAAATTAACGAGAACGACTTACTGCTCATTCCAACGAACCAGACGGCGATGTAAATTATTAAAGATAAATATTGAAACAACATAGAATTTGTTAAATAAACCAATCGCCAGTAATTAAATCAAAACAAGATTGCTAAAATGAATAATATTTCTATATTGATGTTTAGTGAGAAATTAAACATGGTTTTTAGTTCAACTAAGGTATCTGCATTAGTAACTTTCTTACTGTGAATTAAATTCCGTTTAATGAATATACTTCGTAAAGTATAAGTATTAAAAATGCTGTTTTTTATTGTTGTTTTCAAATAATCTTCATATAACAAATTACAAAGCTGTGTTATATTGAAAATTCATTATTCTCTTTACATTGTGCTCAGAGTATCAGGATGGATAAAGCGATATGTTCTCACTTATGACAATATTTTGTTAGGCAGAATTCTAAAATATTTCAACGCTTTTATTCTTAGAAAATTACGAGAATCGAAAGTTATTTCAAAGCTAATAGGCTATACAAGAAAATCTAACGTCGTGATATACTTAGAGAATGCTGGATTAGTGAGGGACTGACGGCGATTATGGGGAACAACGATACAGGATATTAACTGTCATCATCATCATTATCAGCCGACTGACCTTCAATGCTGGACATAGGCCTCCTCCAAATCTCCACATGGTAGAGTTCATTTAAGGGGAATTGGGCCGTAACGGTAGGAGGTATTTTTTGATAGTGGTAGTTCTTTCGCTGTCAGTGAAAGGAGAAATAAATTTTATAATACTGAAAGTATTATAGAAGTGTAAATTAAGAGTGAAATCGTTGTACCACTTATGCTAAGTGGCTGATAATTCTACGCAGTCTTTGATCTATGAGCACCGAGGTAGATGAATTTAAGTGCTTTCAATAGACATATGAATATTATCAAATTGAGTAGACTTTAGCACGTTAGACAATGATTTTGCGTGTTGAAGTACAGCACAATAATGCTTTTTATATAGGTTTACAGATTGAATAACAACTTTGCTGTTTTGTTACAATACGGGACTAAGAAAATTTTGTTTTATGAAAATAATTTTGAAATAAAACAATAGGAACTTTTAATACATAACACATCTGTAAAATTTTTAGTTTCATATTAAACATCTAAAAATGAACAATGTAAATGAAGGAAGTGTAAGTGGATGTTTTTATTCTGGGAAGCGACGGGCCGACGACTTAGTTGGTGATAAGGAATTCGTCTCCTAAAAACAATGTGAAACTCATCAGGATTTATAAATACAATAACCAAAGCACTTTATACACTACCATTAAAAAAAAATATTTATGTTTATGACTGAAAGAGAATTGGAGCTGTAGAGTATGACTTCATTTATTTCATATAATATTTCACATGATAAGATACTGAAGATTATCGAGCTTATTAAAAAGCCAATATTTGATCAGTAAGGTTGTTATAGCAGCGGACCTAAGAGAAAACATCTTTAAAATCCGTATAAGTTTGTATATCTCTATTTCTAAGCGAGATAATATCAAAGTTAACATTACTGTCTTTCTATTAGCTGAGTACTTAACCCAAGAATCGATATGTTTGAATAATGGTGTACAAAATGACAGTACAACTACTTCGAACGAAATTAAACCTATTCTGTTATATGATGTATTTGAGGACGATGACAGTTCACTTTGAAAGGTGCCCCGGATTCACGTGGGATTCGGTGTCACGAGGCAACCCACCCTTAAGTTTAATCTCTCGAACATTTGAATTACAACCTGCATTGAAAAAAATAAAATGAATACCTCATTAAATATTGTTAGGTAGATGATATATTTTCTTATTAAATACGATTCTTATACTTAGTTGACTAAAATGAAGATAATATTTTATTAACAACAAATAATTTATATCGTTAAACATTTCATCATTTGAGATCAAAGGGAATTTCTCTCATTGTTTTACGATACAGCCGTCTACAATCGTTTGATTGGCTTATCCTCAATAGTAAAAAGGGATATAAAGAGAAAATACACAACTTCTTTTACTGGAGATGCTACCATTACAACAATTAATTTTACCGTAAAATATAAAAGTAAAAAAGTAAAATTAAAGAGCGTCTTATCTAGTCTTACTTAGTCTTATCTATCCATTATTGACGCAATAGTTCGATCTACGAACTTCTGTTCTTACCATCAAGTAAATATTCTGCTTCTTTCGTTACTACGTTGTGTAAGTATTGTTCGAAAAAGCTGAAAATATCTCCGAAAAATCTACGGCAAAAAGCTTTGTATATGCTGATAACAATATTACAAATAACTGGGCTGTAACGGGGTAATTAGAGACGTATAAATATCGTGGTTCTGAGAGATTTTTTCACCTTACATTAACGCCTTACAAAGACCGATAACATTTATTCCATTAATACTGTTCCAGTGTAAGGGTCACCTAGGGGTGTCGTTGACGTATGTATTGTGGTGCAGACCTCTCGGTGGCGGTCATTTCGTTTGCGTACCTGCCGCTTTAATACTCTCACAAAGGTCGTCTAAGTCCCACCTGTATCAATAAATACACAAATATCACTTTAGCAAAAACAAAATGAGTTTTTATCTAGAATATTCTTTATTTAAGCCAATATTATTTCTCTTTACAAGTTTACTTACGTCCTTACTTTAGCCAATGCGATTTATCACCGCAGAGCACATCTTTATTCAACACTGTGTAGATTCGGGATCAAGCAGTAACCTATTAAAAAAAAAAAATCATTTTTCTTCTTTTTAACTAGGAGTAAGTTTTCTAATGCTTAAACATTGATTTAATTTTTCTATATACCCTCGCATAACCTCAAACTCGTGTGTGAAAACTTATCTGTTGAAAATTCTATAACAAACCCTTATGGTAGGAAAATTAAAAAAAAAGTTCTCAAAACAGAACCTTCTCTTAATTATGGTTATTTATGTTGTATTATAATGACCGGGCAAGTAGATACTACCGCAGCGGCTACATGTGCCGCCGAGCGGTAGTCTGCAATTATTACTGTGTACCATTTCGAATGGAGCTGTAGTTAGTGAAATTACTGGGGTAACGAGACCCAATATCTTATGTCTCAAAGCGACTAGCGCATTGTGATGCTGTGTGTTATACAAGATGTTATATCTTAACTAGCGCCGTGATGTTATGGGCAGGCGTATCGCTTATCATCAGGTGAACGTCGCGCTCATCTCGTCGCTTCTTAGCATAAAAAAATGTTTTTTGTAGTATTTTAAACAGGTTTACGAGATTTAGATCATTTGACACATTTGTGTTTCATCATTATCAGCCTTTGTGAGCCATTGCTCAATATAGGCCTTCATTCTTAGTTTCTCGCATACACCCACTTCCGACCGTCCTGATGATGTTTTCAGTCCATCTGGAGTGAGGACGTCCTACACTTCTGCGACTTGTACGACTTTTGACCTTTTGACCAAGACTTTTTTTCTATATCGGATGTCACTGCCACGAAAGACATGGACGGCCCACTGCCATTTAAGCTAGCACATTTTGTGAGCTATATCGACAACTTTTCTGTTTACGTACAGAATAATAACATTGATAGTATTTTTCCGATGAACAACAACAACAAGTTAAAGGTCGGACATGAAGTTCAAATGTATCTCATTTATTTTAGAGTATGTCATTTGCGAGAATAAAACTGTATCATTAGGTTATTTGGACTTGAATAGAAAAGGTTACGACCTCGTGCGGTTTCATATTCCTTTTGTTTTGTGCATTACAGGCGTATCTAAATATGATATCGGTCACTGGCAAACTAATTCTGTCACCTTTAGTACGTTAACATTAAGCCTTTTTTTTATCTGACGAAGCGTAGAAGCTTTATATGATAGCAAGTGATAAGTCTGCCCATAACTATTAGGTGTACCGGAAAGTAATGTCGTTTTCTTACGCTAAATACAAACTCATACATTTTTAACGAGTCTTTATTTTTAATCAATGATGTATTCCCCATCATTGTCAATAACCTTTTGCCATCTAGTGAGTAAATTTTCAATCCCTGATCGATAAAAATTAATTGGTTTTTCGGCAAAATATCTAGAGATGGCATTTTGGATATCATCCAAATTTGCAAATGTTTTGCCACTTAAAAAGTGTTGCAGCGCTCGGAATAAGTGGAAATCCGATGGTGCAACATCGGGCGAATATGGTGGATGAGGCAGCACCTCCCACCCCAATTCATTAATTTTTTCTAGAGTTCGCCTTGCGCAGTGCGGTCTTGCATTGTCATGTTGGAGAATGACGCCTTTTCGGTTGACAATCGCTGGCCACTTTTCAATTAAAGATTGATTGACTCGCTGCAATTGTTCGCTGTAGAGGTCTGCAGTAACAGTTTCTCCAGGTTTCAGTAATTCAAAATGAACAATGCCGCGAATACTCCACCAAACACACAAAAGCGCTTTTTTGGGGTGTAAACCTGGCTTAGCAGTACTCCGAGGGATTTCATTTGGAGAGAGCCACTGCCTTTTGCGTTTTGGGTTATCATACAGGACCCATTTCTCATCTCCTGTGATCAAGCGATCAAAAAACGCTTCTGTGTTGTGTCGTTGAAGCAATAAGTTGCATGTGATTGATCGGTTAGCCTTATTCTGTTCGGACAGATTATGCGGGACCCAAACACCTGCTCTGCTTACTTTTCCAATCTGCTTCAAATGTTCTTGGATGGTCGACCAAGGTTTGTTGAGACTGTTTGACAATTCCTCGATCGTCTGACACGGATTTGCTTCCACTTCCGCCCTTAACACGTCGTTGTCTAACGCTGATGGTCTTCCTGATCGATACGAGTCGGAAAGATCAAAATTACCCGATTTGAACTTGGAAAACCACCTTTGGCATTTACGAATGTCCAGTGCATTTGGATAAACATCGCAAATGTTTTTGGTAGCAACTGTTGCGTTATTTCCCTTGCGAAACTCAAATGGCATGCAATGCCGGATGTGTACCTCTTCTGGTATTTGGCTGGCCATTTTACCCAAAATTACAAAAAAAAATTGTAATTCAATTGTCTATAAGTAAAGAAATCACTATAACCTCACAATGTCTTTGGTACGCCTCTGAACAAAACAATGAGCTGACAAATGACAATCAAGTATTGGCATGCGCAGAAACGACATTACCTTCCGGTCTACCTATTATGTGGATGTAATGATTCAGAAGTTTAATAATGGTTTGGAATTTGTGAAATATATTCTGTAAACGATTTCCGACTTATGGTAAATGCTTATGTGTTCCCGTATAACAACTCATGGCATCCACGCCAACCTCACCTGTTCGTGGCACAACCTGATAATCAACAAATGAGGCTCTGACTCCCACCAACTCGCATTGGGCCAGCGTGTTAAGAAATAATCCAAATCCCCCACATGAATCCCTACCCGTCCATGTAGGAATTTTTGGGGGAGACCTAGATCCAGTAATGGACGGATATCGACGACATACGACGATGACGATAATCATGATGATCCTGTAAACTGTACACAAAATTCCTAGATAATATTGCCAGCGAACTTCTCTAAGTTTCGTGTTCCCAATAAAAATTACTTTTCTCGATTATCGATGAAGAAATACTTTGTCAAAAGTTAAAGTAATTGACTAATTAGTCACTCCGTTTCCGCCTTAATCTAGCCGACACTTTCGAGGAGCTTAATTATAAGCCTGTTACGACCTTTGAAGTTTTTGGTGGGTCCGGTATTAATTAAAATAGATGAACTAAATTTGACCTGCAAATAAAGGTTATAGACATTCCTACGCGAGTAATCTGCTTTCATGACGTAGAAGTTAACCGATCGTCTTGTAGCTTGTGCCCGGTTCGATCTCGTTGCCATATTAGCGATGGATTTAGGACAGTGGTAGGGTTTTGTGCAATCCACACTAGCTACTGCCATCATCAATAATATCCCACCATAATAAAGAAAAAAGCATTGTGTTCCAGCAGTTACAGATATAATATCCAGATTAACTTCAGCGATCACATCCACAGCTTCCACTGTTTTTATTACATCATGTGAAAGATCAAGTGGTTTTTGTTTTGAATAAACACTTGTTATGTTTGTTTTGAAGTTATTATTAAATGTTGCTTCATTATTTGGAACTTTTTGTTGTGTCTTCCAATATTAGATGTTGGCGAAACATTCTATTTTATGTATAATCCTTTTACAGTGGTTTTCATGTATGATAAATTAAATTAAATTATTAGGCCCTAAAAAGACTGAAGAAAATAGCAATATACTGTTTTATAGTTAATAAAATACCTTGGTTCTTCTTTAAGCTTACTCAAGTTGTATTTTATGCGGCTAAAAGTAGACTATCTTAAGCAAGTAACATTTGTCTCAATAACAAGAATTTTCCTAATTTTTTTAAAGCAACTAGACGAGCAGAACATTTACCTAATATTAAAATAATAATACTGCTGAGCATAACAAAGTTGCCTCAGTTAGAATGTTTACACTGCACAATTTGTGAGATATGTCCAATAATTTTAGTAATTTCAGTGATTTTTCAAATACAATAAATCGGAATAATGTACTTACTTTTCATTACCGCAAATAAGGTAGATGTAGCACTCTCATCTCTTCTGTTGCTGGAGACTGCCTAGGTAGATGCCATCGCAACTCGTATTTTTGCCACCAAATATTAGTGTGTAAACATTACTGTGTTCCGGTTTGAAGGATGTTGTAGTTAGTGAAATCATCGGAACAACTAAACTTGACACTCTAGTAAAACTTCCGCATTGTAAAGATCTATTTGGCTTCCTAAAGTTACATGTATATTGTTACTATCAAAGTCTTAACTGCCGTCAATTAATAATTTACGTAAGTGTAACCTTGTTGCTGATTAGTTTGTCATCTGTTCATACACGAAAACCCGTAAAGGACACGGAAGCGGATCGATCGCCAAAATCAGTGGACCGGCGTGTCGATACACTATCATATATATCGGATCAAGCTTTGATGCAAATTGAGGAAAAATGGATATAAAATCTTTATCGATAAAACTAAATACAATTACAACGTTAACCCATACCGTTCTCTTGGCAACACTGTCTTGTCACGCGAGCGAGCAGAACGCTCACCTGATGGTAAGTGGTACGCCCGCCCATAACAATCTGGCACTAGTTACGATAATATAACATACACTGCATCGTAATGTGCTTGACGCCCCAGATCTAAGATTTTGAGTCTCATCATCATCAGCCGGCAGATGTCCACTGCTGGACATAGGCCTCCTCCAAATATCTCTACGTGAATCGGTCCCACATTGCTCGCATCCAGTGGATTACCGCGAAGTTAGAAGTCTCGTTATTCCAGTATAATTGCACTTAATATTACTATTCATATCGAAACACAGTAAAGTTTGCACACTACTGTTTGGCGGTTGAAATAGGCACTGCGGTGGAACCTACTTAAACGGTCTGCGGTAAGAAAGGCTTACCACCAGTATAAGTATATTATATCCCCATTGTTAAAAACAATCCTATTATCCTTCATTACTTCATTATTAGAGGAAACAGGAGATATCTTGTTTGACTTAATGACGAAGACACGAGTGAGACTGACTGATTTTCACGTGACAGAAAGTGATAAGCCTATCCATAACTACGTGGTGCTAGTTAATATGATAAACACTACACTACATTATGCTCATCGATCAGATACAAAAGACGTTAGATCGCGTTACACCAGTGATTTTACAAACTACAGCAGCTCTCAAACTGAAATATGGTAAAGTTTTGCATACAATTTCTTGGTTGAAGAAATATGTGCTGCATTAGTATCAACATAAATTGTCTCCAACAACAATAAATGAGTTACTTTGTTTACAGCAGTTCTATATTTCGCGCTTTGGAACTTTTAGGTTGTAATCCCAACTTTTCTGCTACGTGCTTCTAATAAACAATTGCTTAGTTAACCTGAAAACATAAAATATAGACAGTAGCAGCGAACCGGTATTTATCGAAGTCACACGAACCAAATTGCTTGATCAGATGTATTGAATAGGATATAGTGATTGACTTTTATCCCTTTGAATGAGGATTTCGCAGGAAAGGTCGCAGGGACACAGGGAAACTTAATTGAGCGATGTTCTCTAACCCGTGAAAGCGATTTGTAGATTGTATTATACGAATGTGAATCCTTTATATACATATATATGAAAGATATAACGTTATTTCAACCGATGGACGTCCCCTGCTGGACATAGTGGACATGTACTCTACAAAGCACGGTTTCGCTTTGTTTGAATCCAATTGCTTCCAGCGATTCTTTTTATGTCCTCTGTCCACTTAATTTGGAAACAATAAGAATATACATATTTATACAATAAGATTATACATATATACATAAATGTGTTAACATAATACATTAGTCTGGAAACAGTGGCTATTTAATATTAGCACTTATCAGAACTTTCTCTCACAATGGGATAGTTATAATTATTAATCCACCACCCTGGGTAATTTAGCGGATGTTACTCATGATGTTTTTCTTCACCGGAAGCTCAAATTCAATGGCTATCGAATCAGGGCGTTTTCGAGTCATTCAATGTATAGTTCCAACGTATTGTAACCTTTATCTCTTTTTCTTAAATATAATAGTTTTAAATACTTTTTAAACTATATTTAGGATTTCATATAATCATATTTTACGAGACCAGGATGTTGCATACTATTCTTTTTAGTATGATTAATATTTATATTTTAGCCATTAATTGTTTTTAATCATTTGTGATCATCTCCATTAAGACTTTGTTCTACGTTGTGTTTATAGTAATATTCAGTTCTTTTACGTTTATATAGAAGGATGAATATTTGTTAAGATAGTTTGATGTCGTTTGTGTGGTTTATTTTCTTATTTACAATCCCTTCACGCTTGTAAAGAGCTCCACATCTTGTTACGGGTTTACAATATTTATTAATTCTTAAGACCCCGACACAAGTGTTTAAGTTCGCATCCTCACATTTGAAAAAAAATTTGGGGATGGCATACGGCTCTAGTAAATAGTCCCCGCCGTATGCGGTGAGCGCCAACCAAATACTGCGCCGCCCCCGAAACATTAATTGGCCTCGGACCGCAGTCCACAGCAAGGTTTACTGGCGAACCGTTAGAAGAGCACTCGGCTTATTGTTAGTGCGTAAGCACAAACTGTGATCAAATTGCGCATGGCAATGTGAGTAGGCATCTCACAAGATACAACCGTAACCAGATACACAGTGTATGGTCAGAGCACATTCCAGGACACATAATAAATACAAAGGGTACTCTGACCCAAAGGTTAGTCCTTGTACGAGCCACCACCTTCACTAGTCAGGTGCACTTGCAGACGCATTGTAAAGTATTGGAATTGACATCACCACCAACTACGTAGTCAGCGCGGATCGCAATCCGCGGAGTGCGTTCGAGAGCTCATTGCTCACCTCATAAAATGGCAAAGCGATTACATCGCAGCCTTGAGAGATCGTACTCCTACCAGCTATCACATTACATTAAGTAAATGCATAACTCCGCCAACCAATAATGGATATAGCCAATAAATATTACTTTTTATTATGCGCCATCAGTATCTCGTTACAATATGTACCGATTGAATTTTTCCCTGATTAAAGTAAAACTTAAAATGGTATTATGATTATCAGATATATGAATCAGATGATGATGTTTAGTTTGACTCGTCAAATATTATTCTTTATTATAACGTACAATATTAACTTTTCCTATTTAAACACGTGATACGTAGATATAATATAATTGATTCTTTATGATATATTTACGAATGTATTTATTTAACGCATGAAGCGTGAAAAATAATAAAATAGTATCTATACAAGTAAAATTTTGTTTAGAGAATCTTGAAGAGGTAACTTTAACTTTTATAGAATTGCGTATAACTTCTTATTCAAGTTTAAATGAGACGAACTTTGGTATAGTTGAAGTTTTTATTAAAAGTCGAATAAATATTGTATATTGGCTAAGTTTGAGACAATGTTGTTTTACTTTAACCCTTTGAAAAGTTTTTGGTAACCGCCGGCTTTTGTGTATACATGTATGTTTTAAGAAGTAATTTTCCGTTAATAAAAATTAATTAATTATTCAAAATAGACTTAAATTACTGCACGCATTGATTTAAGATGGATTTGTATGTAGGATTTTGCTCACTAAAAATATCTACGAGATATAAACGCTCATAATGTCATGCGTTGTCATATTGAGACTACACTTACATTAATTTATGCTTTGTTAAAACTCTATATTATATAATATATCAGTGCATTCGAGAAACAGAAAGAAGATTTTACACGGCTTTAACTGTTTACTGAAACAATTTCCATTGCACTTTTCATTTCCCAGCGCAATATCCGTTCAAGGAATTGAATGTCGTGCTCCCATCCGCTTCCTGCAATCCGATGAGTAAACATTGCAATGAAATATAATAGTAGGATACAATTATGTAAGTGTTGTGAGATGATACGGAAATCCAGGAAATAGATGAGCACACTTCACGTTTCCAATAATTGTTTTTTTTTTTCTTTTAATACAACTAAGCGATAAGACGAGCGGAACGTTAAGCTGTGGGTAAGTAATAAACCCACACATAACAACGCGGCGGTAGTTGAGACATTAGCTACTCCACTTTATTACGCTCGTCACCTGAGACATAAGATGCTGAGTCTCTTTACCCTAGTAATTACACTAGCTATAGCACCCTTCAAACTGGAACATAGTAATGTTTGTACAGTACTGTTTGGCGGGTGCAATAGAAGCTGCGGTGGTAACTAGTTCGATGGTCTCCGGTAGCAAAGACCTACCACCAATGAACCGTTTGACTTATGAATACATAAATAGTTTCAGATATAGTTCGTAGATGAGAATCTTTATAACTATGAATTTATTAATTTATGTAGCTTTATTGTAAATCTTGGAATTTGTTTGGAAAGATGTGGTGAGAATTGTGCTTTTCGCTTTGAGTCATAAGATGTTAAGACAATGTAGGTAAAAGCATATCTGGATGGTCTCCAGCTACAGACCTACCATTAAAGAAATATAATAGTGTAGGGAATTATAAGGGTAAAAATAAGCATTTATTGAGCTTGATAACATGTTTTTGAAACTGGTTGCCTCTTCTAGTATTGGTGAACTACAATAATAGTTTAGAAAGAGAAACATTTTGTTACATTGTCATTAATTTATTTAAAATAAAGCGTTTAATCAACATTAAGTGATAAAGAATTATATTTTCGCCTGTAATAGGATAATTTAAAGCAAGAGCTTAAGATGTATCGTATAATTTAATGTAAGAGAACTAACTGCTTCGCGAAAACAGTTAATCTTCTTTCATTACATTCAAAACAATTATTTTAAATACCGCCTCCGTAGCGCAATGGGTAACCACTTGTTTTAGTATAGGGAGGTTTGATTCCGAGATCCATGTATGGAATTTGGTTAGAGGTAGAGTTTTTTGGAGCCTGCTAACTACCACTATCACACTCAATCAGTCGTCATATCAGCATCGCTGTGTCAAGCCAAAATATTCTAGTGGACGACGCTTCACCATTCAGGATATCATAGTCACTTAACATTATTATGTAAAATTGAGATAATGTGTTAGCCAATTGTAGAATAAAAAAATCAATAACTGTATTCCTTTCATATCATTAAACAACACCCTACTCACATGTAGCTTATGTATAAAGGACATTTTAAAAGATATAGATAAATACATAACATTCTTAATGAATATCTAAGTGAACTTTAGCTGTGTCCATCCAAAAACAAATATCCAACGTTTGTTAAACATTGTTGTATCGAACATAATATTATTTTGTTATTTTACATTAGTCATACACGAAGTTTGACAAAACTTATCCGATAGAATGTTACTTGCGAGTTTGTGGAATTGTGTGTGGATGTTTCACGCTGTCCTAAGTGACACACAAACAGTGGCTGAAGGTGCAAAGTCGAATTGGATCGTTAATTAGCTGGTTAATTAATAATATATCGCGTTCCTGATAAATGAGAGGAGAGGGCCGAGACCTGAGAGGTCAAGAACGCGGATTCGCTATATGACTAAAGCCATCTGTTTCAAATAAACAATATTATCTGATAAGGCTTTTTATAATAAAAAAATTTAATCGTTAGGCTAAACACTGTGTTTTGTAACTCTTTACAAATTATAATCCTTGTAAAAAAAACATCCAGATATATTAACAAGGTTGTGTTGTAGAGATAGAAACACTACGTACTCAGCTCTGAGAGTTATCTTATGTAACCATTCGGATCAACATCAGCTGATAGACCATCACAGCTGGATATAGGTTTCCTTTAAAGATCTTCACCTTTCCTATAGGACATAATAAATAGTCTTCACGCGCGATAGATTGCATTTTGTATAAAGTCTTCTATTAATGATTACTAACTCCTCTTTTTATAGAACTTTTTAGATACAGTGAGCTAAAACTTGAACTCTCTGTGAGTACTCTGGCCTTTATATATGGAAATAGCTAGATAATTCAGTTATGGTGACAGATTTACAATATGAATGTAGTGGTGGTGGCGATATCAAAAATAATCTTGTACTATCCATAACTCCACCATATGTCTCCTAAATTATACCAGGTACTTCCCTGTTTCTAAAGAGGATAGCCGTTGCTTCATGGAGGCAATCGTTAAAATAAACAATTCTTACTTATATACTCAACAAAGTATGGAATAATAAATAAGTTATCTAACTTTCTTTAGTATTTAGGTAACGCATTTAAGTCGGCGGATTGACATTGTATAAAGAAGACTTGAGTGTTTTCATTCGATCGAATCATATCGTCCTAGGTCACAGATAAAACGAAAGTGTTTATAAATATTTGTTCAACTCTGAAGAGGCCGTTGGGATGTTATAATGTACGCATTTGACCTCCAGCTAATGTATGCCTACGTTATCAATCATCGACAATAAACAGTAACTTTGGAAGTCTACGGCGTAGACGCGAGAACGTGAAAAACATACTACTTACTGTATGACGTAACTTAATCGTAATAAATTAATAAAAAAAACGGAAGTGTTCACGAGCAGTAGAAGTAAAACTTATTAATCTGCTTGATTTGTAAGAGAATAAAATGAATACACTGTGGAGATAATGAATAGAGAAAAGACAACGATTCATAGACAATTTTTTAATGATTGAAGTAACAAAAAAGAGGCAAGGACATAAATTTCAGTGTTTAACTAACATTTTAGTTAAAATAGAAATTGTCAGATTCAATGTAAAAGTTTTTAATAAATATTTTTATGACTTCCGGGTTCATATGTCTGTGTGCGGCGACAGAGCAGTGAGGACGCTGCGGATCATAGCACAAAGAGGTCGTGAAGGATGGGAAAACTATAGACAAGTAGAAATGAGTTTTATCTGATACTCTCACATACCAAACTTTATAAATACATTCATAGTTATCTTATTTTTGATAATATTAATAATTCAGACCGTCCCTAAAGAAGTTTTACTTCAATTTTTTTTTTATATTGTCACGCTTTTTTCCCAGTAGGGGTAGGCAGAGGTAAATAAACACCCACACTTCGCCAGATGTGGTCAGATTAGGTCCCGTGTAACAGGGGGCGAGCCTGTTGCCACTTTATTGGGGCCACCACACGCACACACACACAAAGATGATTTCAGTGTTCGGGTTTCCTCACGATGTTTTCCTCACGATGTTTTCCTTCACCGTTTGTATCTCGCTGTTGTAACTAAAGTTGACAAATGTACATAACTTAAATATTAAGTCATTTGTACATGCTGAGGTTCGAACCCGCGACCTTCGGAGCCGCACGCTCTAACCATTAGGCCAGCGAGCTACTTCAAAACGTTTTAGTTCAAAAACATCTATAATTCGTATTAATATGATATATAACAGATTACAATACTTTGGTAATAGTCGTAAGTAGTACAGGATAAAATCCAACATCGGAACGTTCATTCTCAGCCGACAGACGTCCACTGCTGGACGTGGACATCTGGACATAAATGAAGTATATAGTTTTATAACATTAGCTTTTATTTGAATTTATTTCTATGATATATTTTATATATAACATGCAGTGTTGATGCGGTGCTGTACTTTATAATCTACTTGGTACAACCATTTTTCATGAATATTATACTATTTACAGATATACAGAGGTAAAATAAATATATACAAACAGTATATCATCTGGGACTAATAAATTTTTAAATATATACTATTCAGACACCATTGTAGCAGTATTAACACGATCACAAAGTAAAAGGAAGGAATACTACATGTATTGATCGATAAGACTTATTTTTTATATTAAGCCTTACGATTTGTATGTAAATATCGCTGATGTCAAATATTTATGAAGTATCATAGGCGAAATTATCTGCTATGATATACTTTGTTGTTATTACTGTCTTAGTTTATTAATGTATTTCGAAAGTTCGGGAATTAGGTAACAATGTTAAACCCAATATTTGCTCATGTATAATATTACAAAATGGAGTATAAATTATCTAAGTTTATGATAATACAAATAATGTTCCGATGAAACTGTTGTACTTATGAAAATTAACGAGATGTTAAGACGGTCAAAAGGTTGTGACTTTGGTAAGTATTCGCGACCGAAACTGTTTTTGATAGGACCGTGTTTTGTGGGATATATTAAAAGTTAAAGGTCCAGTATAGATGTCTATCGGTGAAGAAAGTCATTTTTTATACAGGTACTAGGTGATCGAAACTTTCTTATGAACTTGTCCATAATCCCTGTCAAATAATATATAGTATTTATTACGGTACCGGTTGCAAACATTTCTCCTGGTTATTTGGTCCATTATCATCGTGAAACATTCTGCAGGTCAACGAAACGAGTCAACGAAAAATTACTTCTGATGGAAAATAATGCTTAGTACTTTGCAACATTTTTATCCGTTCATCTTGAAATAGCAAATTGTGAAAAGACGTGAAATGACGTCAGTAAAAATGTAATTTATATTTCTGGAGGAATTGAATAATGAACTTCCGTTTTATTTAATGGTAAAGTCGGGTCTCTACCCTATCACGGCTTTTAAAAGCGTGAGTAATTTAGCTCAAATAATCTCCCAGGTAATAAGCGTATTATTTGCTTCGCTAACTCGGAGTACTTACTCCGTATGTGACACTGATGCAGGTACATATACAACTTAATAAAACATTCAAAAACGCTTAAATTTTTAATTGTTTTTTACAATAACAAACTTATACACGTTCTCTAATATAATATAATGAAAAACGAAGAGTTATTACATTTCCCTGACGATAGAAGATCCAGTACAAATTTATTCAGCATCACATACGCTTTATTCTTTAAGGTTTCGCAATTATATTTTTAGTAAATAAATATTATGAGAATAAACTTTAATAAAGATATACAATTAAGCTTTGACTTCAATATATCGGTTAGTTGAATAAAAAATATTTATCATCTTGTCATTTTTTAAGGGCATTATAAATGTTTCTTTCTTCTATAAGTCCTTTGAGACGTTTCATTCGTCGATCTTCAAGACCATTCACATTAATTGAATAGTAAACATGTTAAATTACTAAGGCCTTTAAGTAAATATAGTATATAATGTAATATTTTGCATAATGTTTTCATAGATCTCTTTAGTGAATGATTAAGTGTGCTTGCTCAGAATATCCAGGATCTAATATGTTTACAACCGAATACAGCAATATAACTTTTTTTTTAAACTATTTTTATTTTACAATATGACGATTACAGCTAACCAGGCGGGTTCTTATTAAGTATAGTAAAGAAGTGTAATACAGAGGAATACATATTATATTAGATAAAGTCTGAAAGTTGGTCCAGTGACAGAGAAATTGAGGAGCAAGAGGTTAGCGTGGTACGGGTATGTTGTGCAGGGGGATGAAGGACATATAACAAAGAAAGTAATGAGTTTAAACGTGGATGGTTATAAGGGTAGAGGAAGACTAAATAAAGTGTGGATGGATTGTGTGAAAGACGACATGTGTAAGAAGAATAGAATTCAAATATGACGGCTGATAGAGGGATGGAAACCTAGTACATACTGTACAGACCCCACATAGATGGGAAAAGGGCAAGAGGTAGAAGAATAGAGAGGAACACAACTTGATAAGGAAATAAATAGAACTGAAATGTTATTAAAGTAAAATTATGAAATGAAACTGTGAAAGAGAGTAAATTATAAAATAACAAATAAGGAAAGAAAATGTAAAGATGTGATTAGAGTAATAAATATGCAAAAAAAATATATGAAATGTAACGGAGTCCGAGAGGTGATGCATGATAGATAAGAAATGATACAAATGTAACAGGAAAAGATAGATAAAATGAGATATGATATAGGAAAAAAATAAAGGAAGGAAATGTAGAAACAACAATGTAATGAATAAACAATGGAAATGAATAGGATGAATCCTGTCCTGAAATCAGCAGATGAAGCAAAATGAAAAAAAAAGGTGGGTTCGAGAAAACTTCGAATCAGGTATCTCCGCATTATTACAGGCAAGTGCTTAAAATTATGGAGAAAAGTAATTAGTAAAGTAATAACAAAACCGGGGGAAATTATTAATTACTTGTCAAGAACAAAATATTCCGAAGTGTTTATAAACATGTCCGTCGATTGAACGTCGTATCTTATCAAATTAGCAACGGAGACCTCACAATTTGTCATATAATATTTAATTGGATAGATTGGAATTGTTTTGGTGATTGTCAATTTATAAAGACTAAGAACACGTCACCAATTTAATCATAGTTAAAACTAACTTTATAATAAGTAATAATGATAAGCTGTTATTTAGAATTTCGAAAATAAAGGTGCCGCACTATTTAGGGACTTAAAAAGAGACCGAGTGAAATATGGTGATGAACTCATTACCAACTTCTAATAGCTGGAGAGACACATTAAGAAGAACAAGGTGTAAATATCAAATATAAAATATTTCCTTCCTTTCTTCCTTTTGCTAAGAATATAATTTCTGACATTATTTATGTGTTAATATATAACAAAATAAGTGTGCTTATTATTTCCATATTGCTAATGTTGTAGAGTTAAAACTACTTTTTTAATTTTAAAATCAAGGTCGTACTTTAATAAAGATTAGTACTGTTAGTAATTTGAGTGACTTCTGGAGCTTATCTAATGCTGGCCTCGAAACAATTTTCCATAAACGGAAAACTAAATATATACTTATATATCACGCCTCGTTCCTTGCTACGACCCTGCCACACATCTTTCATAAGCATCTTCATGCATGCTCGTCGGTTGCGAGTACTCTTGACTCGGCCTTTCTTTAGGACATCTTCGATTTGATCGGAATATGTCCGCATAGGTCGACCTGCACCGATGTTTCTAATCATTCTTACCATGTATACCTCTTTCGTTAATCTTCTTTCGACGGAAAAGTAATGGCGAACCATCCTGCGATACATTAACTCCGTTGTGTTGGACTTTAAAGTTACAATAGTGAGATTACTACTGATGTCATCGAAGATCTCGGCTACTGCCGGAAGCTCTTAGCTGGACAGCGCCATATTGCTTTGATGACTACACATTGTGTACACTAATAGAGAACGTACAGAAATTGTTGTAATATTGCTTTGCTCCTGTACCAGTATATTTAAACCTATCCATCAGAGAGAAATTTATCCAAACAGATATTTTTTTCACGTTAATATCTTAGAAATAATTTTAATTGTAATCTCTAGAACATTTGTGCAAACATTTTGCGTTGATATAATTATACCTTCCGAAGCTGTCTGTTTATTCATTTACTCTTGTTTTTATTAAAAGGTTCTAAATGATCGAAAAGATGAATTCTTTCATGTTGTAATATTGAAAAGTAGGTTTAATGAATAAATTAAATCGCTTCCAAGGTTCCGATGGTGCGACGCACTTCCCCTTTTCACCTTCGATACCCTTTCAAAATGTTTACTCTAATTTTATACTTTGAGTAAAGAAAACGATATCTAGTAATGTCTAGGTATTTTATAGTCTACTTAAATTACAAATAATTAACTATCTGGTTATTGACTTATGACCGTAATGAAATTGTCTTTGTTCAACGTTTTCAACTTGAATATGTGATGAACATAGGAACTGCTTTGACATATTTAGTTGTTCCAGCAAGACAAAGAACTAAATCAAAAACAGTATGACGTACACATGAACCATAATAAAAACGTCCGATGAATAGGAAAAAGAAAACTTATTCATTCCTGATGAAAGTTATTTAAGGTCGAATACCTAACGTTTTAAACTTGATTAACATTCAAAACTATTTCAGCGGGTTAATTTGATTAGATTAACTACGGTATCTAGTGTATATTAAATGTTTGCGTACGTACGCCCGTCGAAACCTACGCGGGGTCGGTTAAGTTTGCACAATTTATATCAGGATACAAACTCGGACAAATTTAACATGTTCAAATGAAAAATGTGGGTGTAACATAGTTCTCTTCATTATCACGTGGGTAGACGTCCACAGCTGGACATAGGGACTGTCGTTTGTTGATTATCAGGCCATTTCCACGAGTAGATCAGGTTGGCTTGGGCCCTGTGAGTAGTGCCAGACCTCTTACGCCTCTACAACCAATATAGTTAGTCGGTATATATGCTTTCGTCAAACAATTACTGTTTTACCGTTTTAAACGGTGTTTTAACCAATGAAGTTACTGAAGTAATGAGACAATATGTTATAGTACAAGACGATGAGTATAGTCTGGTGCTGTGTATATCATCCTAACTAGCGCTACGTTGTTATGGGCAGGTATCATTTACCAGGTGAAGGTGAATGTCTCATTGCCTAATCAAGTCAATAAAAATCAAGTAAACACTCAAGCGAATAACGAAAATATTTAGCTGTTTTTTTGATAGTACAAACTAAAACCTATTTCATCATCATCATCATTAACATCATTAATTTAGTCTATTGTTGCTAATAACGCTTTTCATTAACAAATTCTATATAGAACTTTTTAATAGCTAACAATAAATTTGATGATATGAATGACGATCAGCTTTCAATACATAAAATTGAGACGGTGCCTGTAAATCTAGGAGCAGTACACGATATTAAATATTATTCTAAAACACCCACACATTATTTATCAATATAAAATCTACTTTCACGATTTATTAAAGATTCTTTAAGGGTCGTAAACCTGTTGAGGGTTGAATGAGGTCAAATATTTCTATTACTTAAAGCAACAAAGGCGCCTTATGTCGGAACATTACAGTTGTGGTATTCTGAAATGAATGTTTAAGTTGACAAGGGATAGGCTCTCTGCTGTTCCATGTAAGGAAAATAGAAATCGTTATTTCTAAGGAAATTGTAAAAAAATTACAGACTTCCTTTTCATCTATATTATATATTAACAAATAGGATTTGTTAGAACGAAAACTGCGTTAGTATTGCCCTTTTTTTGTTAACGGAGAGGAAATCTTCTAATAAGATACGCTGCACCTGGAGGAAAGACAAGGTTAAGTAGGATTTTTACCCACTATAAAACCCTCGGTGTTCATTCTCAGTGCGTTGAGGGAGGCCCCGGGATCTCCTACGGAACGTACCAGTGCCTTCCGGTACTACACACGTCCCACCCCAGAGATGATAGCTCTCCACGATATCCTCGCTTTAGTCCGATAAGCACTAGACCACCTCGTACTTGCTCTTCCCGGCTCGCTTATTAGACAATAAGTGTCTTCACATTCGAGGTCCACGAACCCCAAAACCCTTTTAGTGGCCACGAACGACCGGCAGGGCTCCTATTTTTAATAGTCCGAGATTATAGAATAAGCGTAACTATTGCTCTATCGCCACAAAAGTTAGCATGTCATATTTCATGGATGTTTTTTATTATCCTCTTTGTTGTATCTCAGCATCAGGTAGTGCTTTCTAGAAACCAAATGTACATTAGATGGTGGAAAATCTGCCACCAATAGTTACCAGTTTTGTATCTACGATAAAATATATAGATCTAAAGGAAGAATTAGGTTTTGAGCGACAAAGCGATTGCCTCTTAGTTGTTTATTTTTGTTTTATTTTTTATTAATTTAAGCGATGAGGCGAATGGGACGTTCACCTGATGATAAGTGATACGTCTGCCCATAATAACGTAGCGCCAGTCACGGTATATACATTGTTCTCTTTGCCTGAGACGTTGAGATGTTGTCTCCTTACCCCCAGTTTGTCGGCTGTCGTTCTCCGACAACGAAGACCTAACACCAGTAAATTAAGTAATAATTAATAGAAGAATTATTTTAGTAGGTCCTTCGTTTGATTCTAAAGTACTCATAATATATTGCGTTGTTTAATTAGTGATAGGGTTATTTCAAACCCACGTTTGCAGTTACCACAAACACACTGTGAACCTGTCATCATAACTTCATTCCTATTTTCATAGTTGTCAACAAATATACCATCATATGAAATTAAGGTCCATTACTTGCTTTAGCAGTTGAAAAAAAATCATCATGCTCGCTACAGGCAAATCAAACTATTATCTTAACTGGTATGCTAAATTATTACTGAGATACGTGGATGTGGTGCGGTCAGTGTACCAAATACATGTCACATACCTCAGGGATGTAACATAAACATGTTCATGATAACAGGATTCAGACGTCATAATTTTTAGATCATAATGAAGATGCTAAATATATAAATCCTGTCTTTCTTTGATTTTCTTCCATAGAATTATACAATTAAAAACAACGTGTTACATATTGAGGAGTATCACATGTGGAAGTGGAAATGCAAAATATACTCTCTGTACTAAGCAACCTCTGGCTCCTTCTCTTGGGTATAATACTAGTGAATAAATATAAAAATTAATAATATATAATAATAATAGTGGTAAAATATTAGTGTGTCAGTATAATCTTTTCCTTTTTTTATCGTTTTCTTAATTATTTTATTAATTATAAATAAGTACACTTCCTTCATGTCTGTTATTTGTATTAGTTTCCTAATATCTGCGTAATCCAATTCCTGAAGCTATTTAGTTATAATATTAATATTTTCTTTATATGTTTTAAATGTTATCTAATGACCATAGACTATAAACATTGTTTATGCGTAAATGGATCGAGATTGTTTATTTCTTACCATGCCAACAAGTTATTTTTCACATGGTGTTGAGTGATAATGAAGCTGTGGATCGTGAAGTGTTCTTATCCAGAATATTTTAGGTATCATATGTTAACGATCGGAATAAAGTGATGCTGTTATGGCGCAGATTTACAACACAGGGTGGCAGTTATACAGGTTCGAGAAAATCCTGCCACCTTCTAAAATATTAATGGTGGTAGATATTTTTTATTAGAGAACGTCTAGGTATTACCACCGCAGCGCCTATTTGTTTTGAAGGGAAATATATTCAGTGAAATTACTGGGTTAACGAGACTTAAAATCCTGTGTTTATTCTATACTATGTCGCCATCCTTGTTATGAGCACTGACTATTAAGGGAACGTACACCTCGTCTCGTCGTTTCGTTGAATACAAAATACTAGATATCTGGCGTCGAAATAGAATAATTGACCTCCGTATTACATGGCACGCCCTTAGCCCTTAGCCGTAATATAGATATCTGAACGTCGATGTTCATTGTTTTAAAATCTAGATGTTTCTCAAGCATCCCTAGCTATACAGCAGTGCGACACCAGTTTATCTTAAGCAATAAATTGGTTCGTAAACATGCATTTATACTTACATATATTACTGTACAAGATGAAAACATTCGTATCGCGCCTCTTATCAGGTATTCGGAAGGTCGGGGTCTGACCTGTCTGATAAGCGAGATCGGAGCCTGGCTTAGCCACACACCAGTTGAAGACCAATTGCATTGCGCCATTTAAAAGTTCCAATTAAAGTAATAACAACCATTTCATATTCGAGAATATTCTATTAAATTTTTATCTTTTCATCCGTTTCCTCGCTTTGTCATATTCTAAGGACCTTTGTGGTTAGTTGACTTCCACCAAACTGAAACTGGAAATGGTCTTATCCCTCCATATGAGAGAAAGCCACGAGTCCCAACAGTGGGAATATTAATACAGCCATCCGGTAATGGTGTCAGCTATCTCCTGTAGCCTTATTCCCACCTCTATTATTATCAATCGAAAGGAAATCGTGCGTAGTCCCTGAGTGTCTCCACGTTTAGACGAATCAAAGTATGTACCTAAGGGGCCAAAACTACACAATAGACCTCAGGGACCTTTTTAAATAAATAAAGGAGAATACTGTAAGAGGCGAAAATGCCTACCGTTCAGTATGAGAGGTCTTATATGAAATTCGGGCCAATTCATGCGTTTTGAATATCAACGCCGTGCCGATATTAAGTTTGGCTCCAACATACGTATGTTTTATGTAGATAAGAGATTTACACATCGTAACGAGTTTTTTTTTTTATGTTTATACCTATAACTAAACACAGGACACGTGATAGGTATAAGATACGTACCGCAAACTTTCTACGGTGTCTCTTGAAGATCATTGATACAATACACAATGTATATACAACGACATAACAAATCAAGAACTTTCTCACACAAATGCTAATGTAACATATATATCTCGTGATCACAGTATATATACAGTTATCAATGTAGTAGTATACAACCGTATCATGCTGTACAGGAGAGCACAAAGGATTCGTCCTCATCTCTCCAGAGATTACATTCTTATTGAATTGCGTCACATTTCTGCGGATTCCCATCGTACAAATTTTCTCGCCTAATCTTGCTTTATAATTCTCTGCTATTTCTATACTACATCTTGGTTATGCTTTTTCATGCTTATATCTATATATATTGATCTATAGGCGAGGCCTGTGTCCAGCAGTGGGCGTCTATCGGCTGATGATGAAGTACTAAGTAATTATGGATTCTAGTGATTATCACACCCGTCGTGGTCGAATATTAATTATCTGTATTAGACATATTTTATCTACCCTGTTAATTGTAAATTTCATATTATTTTTACTTTTAATACCATAGTGCTTTAGCTAGTGTAATTACTGAGATAACGAGACTCAACATTTTACGTATCACTTACCATGAGGTGAATGTCCCGCTCTTCTCTTCGCTTCGTAATATAAAAAAAGTACAGCAATGATGATGTTAAAACTTATTGTCAAATATGTTTTATATTGTAAAACTGTAAGAAAATATAGTAAAATCATTTTTTTTTTATTCTAAACGACGAGACGAATAGGACGTTTACCTGGTGGTAATTGAAACCTGGCCATAACAATGTGGTACTAGTTAGTATGGTGTACAAAGCACCACATTGCGCATCGACGCCTACAGATATAAAATGTTGAGTCTCGTTACCCCAATAATTACACTAGCTAGCAGTTTGAAGGGTGATGTCACCCTTCAAACCGGAAAACAGTAATTGTTTGCACACTGCTGTTTGTTGGCAGGAATAGGCGCCTATCTACACGGTCTCCAGCATCAGAAAAGTACCACCAGTAAACTATACTAAATAAGCCCCTCACAAGATACACTTGCCCAGTGTGGGGCCATCAGGAGATTGCATAGAGCAATTTTTTTTTCAATGAATAAGTAATGAAAACCTAAACCAAACTTTAATCCTTATGAAAGTGAGAGTCTGTTCAGTATAGGCAAAAGAAAATTTTATATGCGTTTTTTCTCTTAGCTCAAATGTAGGGGGTCGTAAAAACGTTTGGAAATCTTTAAAACATTGGGAGCTGCGGCATTCGCAGACTCGGATAAATTACAAAAAGCGTGGCATGTCATTTTAGGTCCTTTGATCCTTTAATCCCTCAAGGGATAAAAAGGTAAAAAGGCTCCGATAGCAAATATTTTCCATAACATCGGTTGGACGCGATTCACATTTTACAGGTCGAACGATTTAAAAAAAAAGTAAAAAAAAACCGGTGCAAATTACTGCTGTAATTACATCACCATCAAAATCACGCTCTTTCAGTGAAATCGGTAAACGGACCTTCCCTTTATATCGGGGACTCCATTTGATGTATCCAAAAAATATTCTCGCCTACAATCATTAATAAAATTTCAGATATTCATTAGTGTTACTCGCTAAAGCGAAATAAATAGATTTTTAAATAATCATACTTATATTTACTAATTAAGAGAAAACTAAAAGGATAATTATTATTGTCCTTTATACAATAAATCTATTATGGGAAAATAGTCTTCTTATAAGCCACGGTGCAAATGTACTCGTATTTCATTTTATCTTCGTAAGTAAAACAACAAGAAAAACGTGATTATTTCATATATTTTCACGAATAGTATACATTTAAATAAACTTGATTTTATATGGTAATAGCTGTTATTGATAAAAACCGTAAATATAAAGTTAATAAAAAAAATTATGTAAAACATAATGGTACAGATGAAGTTAACGTAATTATGAATTCTCTAGAAGCTAACCCGGACGTCTTTTTACAGTTTTTACTGTAAGGTATTTTATAAAGTTTTATATACATTTATAGACATTTAATTTAAAATAAAATAAACAATAATTTCTTAACGGTAACACACTTAAATGATGTGATTCATCGATAAGAGGCTCGACTAACAACGCCCGTCGTCGACACCTGGCTTACGAGACAACTGACCTTCGCGCTGCACTCACCAATGAACTGTATCCTTGAATCGTCAATGTTATGCAGTTAAAAAATCGATTATCAAGTAATTAAACGTTTTAGATCGTTGTCCAAATGGAAACGTTAAAGTGATATGAATTTAGTTATATTTATTTAATTTCTGAAGCTATTACTTATACACATATCACACGAACTCCCTTGAGACTTAAATAAACGCAGATCATGTTTTAGTATTCTAACTTAACTAAATGTATAATTAAATTAAATTAAATATATAATTAACATAAACATAAAATTAATTTCAGCGTTGAAATTAATCTAATAAACTACACAATTTTGTTTTTTTTTTACTATACTAGACTATAACATTTTTTATAACAACCCACCTTGATGGTATAAGTTTTGCATCGGTTATTGATTGTTAGATATTTTGGGGTTTTTCTAAATATGTATAAAATTTATAGTTATCATTTCCTCTGAGAGAATTGTTAATTTTTTTATTACTTTTTTACTTAATTAATTGATATACGCAAAGCACAACAGTTGTGCACATACTACACCACTTAAATTCAATGTAGGACTTAAAATCAAAGACACAAAAATGTTAGAGGGCAGTAACAGGATAAAGAAAATGGAGCATATAAGGAAAGAAAACCTTTATATATATATAAACAAAATAATAAGATTTCGTATTATGTGAAAATGATGGTCCCTATTTTACCTTTTGACCAGTAAATAATAAATATTAAAAATTATTGTCTTTAATGTTAACCCAACACAATGTTGACTGTTTAAAATTCCTTCCACATTCTCAATTTTCCTGTGACATTTTCCTTTTCAATACAATTCCAGCTTTGTTAAAGGAAAATTTGGTGAATAATTCGGAAAGCTGCGAAATTTTTTAGACAAAGAAAACATTTTTGTTAACATAAAAGTTTAATGGTTCAGAAACTTAACTGACGTAGCCTGTATCTGTAACACCGGAATATTCTGTATAAGGAAAAGTTGTTTCGTAATTTTAGCCTCACAAATTTTGGAGCAGCTTTGTATCAATAAAAACGGTTACGCTAAATTTAACAAAATATCAAAGTAATGCAATGATCAAAACCTTTTTAAAATTCAGATACAGAGATAGAGAATAATTATTGAAGAGACAAGTAAGAAATAAAAGCAATAAACATTACAATTTACAACATATATTTACTTCTAACGATGACCATCTATGATTACTTCTCCATTAATTATTAACAAAAGAAATATGTTTAAACAAAGATACGAAGGAAGACTTGATAATTCAATTTGTTAAAGAATCGTACACGATCTGAGACTCTAGGGTATACAGGTTCAATTCCTATTGAGCTTGAGCTTCCAGTAAAGGAAAACACGTTGAAACTAAAATTTGTCAATAGTTACAGTTTTCGTATACATGTAACTAAACCCCAAGTCGCATTTAACTAGCGTGTTGATTAAATATTAATAGTCTTGACTATCTCTCCTTGACAGAAAAGGAACTGGAAAGTTATTTATAAACAAAAATACATAATTTTTTTTTATTCAAGCGAGGAGACGATTGGAATGTTCACCTGATGGTAAGCAATACCCCACATATGACAACGTGGTGCTAGTTATGATGATATATACTGCTCCACACTGCGCCCGTAGCCTGACTTAAGACGTTGAGTTTCATTACTGGGGCCCAGTAATTCATTAGCTACAGCGCCCTTCAAACTGGAACACAGTAATGTTTAAACAGCACTGTTTATCGGCTGCAATAAGAGCTGCGGTAGTACCGACCTAGACGGTCTAAAGCAACAGAGACCTAACAGTAAAGAGAGATGTAACTCTAACCCTAATTGGTTTTTTTCACAATTAAATAGTCTTTAAAAGCGCTTCGATTAGATTAAATTTTCTGAATAAAGTCGATTAATTAATATTAAAATGCATTAAAAGCTTTCAGTCTGTATTTACATATTTTTTTTTAAAAGCAATCCTAACTCTATCAAACCCATTTTAGATATAATTTGTTTGGTAAATTGTTTATAGTTTTCTCTTTATAACCCATTTTATTAAGGGTGTACAGGGTCCTGCACAACAATTCACGGGATCCAAGCCAACCTCATTTGCTCGTAGTCCACCCTGCTAATCAACAAACGAGGCGCTAGCTCCCAGCAACCCTCATTGAGCCAGCGGGATATGGTCAAAATCTCACCATATGAACCAACCACCAAATAAACAACGGCTTCTAAGAATTGGCTGAGAGATAACAACACAGTTTATATTGGTTTTTATTACACGTGTAATATTTATATGTATATTATATTATAAGATTTTTTTTTATTTTATTATATATAATATATATATTATATAAGATTTATTTATATTACAAAGCGACGAGAGAAGCGGGGCGTTCACCTGATGTTAAGTGATACGGCAGGCTATAACAATATGGCGCTAGTTAGGATGTAATACACTGCACCACATTACACTCGTTGCCTTGAGGCATAAGATATTGAGTGTCATTACCCTAATAATTTAACTAGCTACGGCGCCTTTAAGACTGGAATACTGATTGCACACTACTGTTTGGTGGTAGAAATTGGAGTTGTGGTAGTACCTAGGAATTCTCCGGCATCAGCTACCGATCACCAGTTTATGATATTGTTGATAAAAACGTATAGTAAGCAACTGTACTCGTCATTTTAGAATGAATAATAAAACTTAATCAATACAACACTAAAGTCGACAAGCTTTTAATAAATCCTTAATATAAATTAAGTTGTGAAATTCTTACACCATGAAATATGCAAACGAATGTGTTCACAGAGGGTTTAAAGCTGTTTAAGCGATTCCTTTAAAGCTGTTTGCATGTAAATGCATAATTTAAATAAGACGCGTTAACTCATCAAAGTTTAACGGCGAAGTACGAGCGCACAAATCCATCTGATTTCATTATAAGCGTGTATATCTTTGTAAATATATTGTCTTATATATGGTAAGATGTATGTCTTATGTATTAAAGGATTTTTTTTATTTATTTCTCTACAACTCCACATAATCTTGTAATAATCTTTGGAGTGGACGTATATCGGCCGATGATGCAATACAACTAACTACCTTAAATTTTCGCCCTCTGGGTGACGAGTTAGTTTATCCTAGTTCAGTCTATCCTCACCAATATTATTACTTTTGCTACAATTACCAGCACACTACGGCAATCTTCAGGATAAAAATTACCGCAAATATTTCTTTTGGAGATACCAATTCAACAATTTTAGTTGATATCGCTAAATATTCATTATGAACCAGAAAGTGAATGATTAAGATCTGTTAGTCAAATTTGTTTCGTGATCACATATATTGATCGATTGTATTGTAATGTTAAAAATATAGTTAAAAGATAATTTAACTATCAAATGAATATCTACCTTATCTGAGAATATTTATACGAAACATACTACCTCTTTCTTAGTAACGTTAAAGTTTCCTCTGGACCTACCATTTATCATATTTCTTATTCTCGCAATCGAAATCAATTTTTCGCTCTCAACTTTTCGCATTTATTCTATTATAGCTTAACTTATATTCAATTCGAACCTCCATCAAACGTCTAAATATATCTCTCCCTCTTTTCGGTAAATATCTAGACTGTCGTATTATATACACAAAGTTGTAACCGGTGTCGATAAAATATATAAACTTACGCTTGACTTCAAATCTATAAAATTAGAAAAATAATTGCGTCTCTGAGAAATATGCATGAATGATAAAACTAGTCTGAAACCTAATACTGTCTGAAGGTCGAATCGGATAGAAAACATATCATATCAATATATTTTTTTTCTATATCTTGAAATATTAGTTGGGAGGGCAACTATTTCCAAAGTCTAAGAAATACTTTGTGTTGGATATAATCTTGCTGATGGTTTCGTAAACCTTTATCATTATACAAAACAGTTATTAATTAACATTCAAGAGTACAATCAATACGTTTACTGATGATGAGAAATATTTTCTGTCTGTTTCTTATGACCACGTTTACATTACTTACATTGAAGTAACTATGGGACGTATGATTAGTTTATTATTTACATGATAAATGTTTCCAAAACCATTATGCATGTTTGTATAATACGATAATACAATACAATAGAAATACGCAGTTCTAACGGAATCAAAGCAATAATATTATTAGATTAATATTGTTTTCGTACATTCGACTTCAAGATGACCTATAATTCCGTAAATATTATGTACCGTTTGTGTCGACGGTATTAAAATAGAAGCAATGTACGAATAAACGAATAAATGGAAATAAGGTTTCGATGAATATAGCAGTATAGATAATTATATAACTTGAAGATTGCCCTCACCGAACACAGAGTGCTCTTAAGTAACCCTTGACAAACGTTCGTAGCAAGTTGAAAGTCACTTGAAGTTTAAAGGCTTTTGAGAATGTAACTTTGGATTTAACATTATTTTCTTTAATCAATAAGGAGATAAGATATGGTGGTAAGATAGATAACTGGAGATAAGATATCGTATTATACAAGTCATGGATCTTGTATGCGAACAGTCATTCGAAGCTGTAAAGAAGAAAAACCTAATAGAATAAAATTTTAACTTAATACATACAGAACTAGTTTGAGAAACGAACTAAATTACTTGTTCAAAAGATGAAGGAGAAGATGCGTTACTTCCCGGAAGTGCAACATCCTGCACTTAAAATCATTAGGACAGGAAACGGAGAAGGAAAATGACAGGATAATGAAACGGCATTAACAAATATTATTAATTCATTAAATAATAACATAGATTTTTTCTACTAAGATACCATAAACAATTAAAAACCTGGGCTGGCCTACTGCGTGGAGTCTATTGCGATTGCGATAGTAGTTTCCAAATTGTATTAAGTGGCCTTTTAGCGCTCTCAATATGACTTTTAGGTTTTAATAGTTCCAGAGCGAATCTATTTGTTTTCTGATATTTATAAGTTTTTTAAGATATTTATTTCATGGTTACTCTATAAAGTAATAGATATATTAACTTATATATATTAAGTATAAAACTATCCATCCCATCTTAACTAGCCTCACGTTATTATGGGCAGACGTATCACTTACAATCTACATGTTATAAAAAAACTCACATTACTCATACACTCTAGAAAGAAGTAATATTATTATTTCCTATTTGAGCAGTCAAAAATCTTTATTCTCTAAAAAGTCTTAATATAATAGATTTAGACACTTTATATATATACTGTGGATGTAATGAATTTTAAACAGGTTTTATTTCGTTACATTCAAAAACTTGTGTTCGCCATTTCGTTTCTATAAACTGTCATTAAAATCTTTGGTTGTTTTTTATTGTTCTGATATCATTATATTTATAGAATAAGTATGCAAAATGGGGAAATACTGGGTTTATCAAATTACCCACAATAGGTTGAGTAGATGAATGTGTTAATCTATCTATGATAAATGTAAATAACTAATCATTTAAAAAAATGTAAATTTAACTACTATCAACAAAACAATACTCCACTCCGTATAAGTGGTCTAAAAACTGTTCGACATCTAATTGCATTATCCACTCAACGTTTCTAGGGTTGGTGTCAGTTGTTACAATGTTTACACAGCAATAAATTGCGTTCAATGTCATAGCGTGGTCTAGTTACCCCAATAAATTCACTAACTCCATTTCAACCGGAACAATTATTTATCTTTCCCGTCACCTGACCGTCTCAATATTTTAACGTCCGTTCGGTATTCTAACTGGTAGTATCTCTACAGGCAAACGACAAGTAAATTAATTACAGAGAAGAGTTTAATTGTAGAAACTATGAAAATATATAATAATATTCCCTACTATCTAGTAGAATTCATGACAAAGCCAGAATCAAATGTTTTAGTCTGAAAACACTTGATTCTGGCTTTGTCATGAATTCGTACATACCTTAATATTCTATGTGTGAATTTACTTTGAGTAAAATTTTGCACTTAAACAAAAGGATCATAACTGCGCGAAATAATAACATTGTTATGAGTTTCACTTGAAGCTGTTACTTGATCACTAAAGTTTCATTAATAAACTTGTAATGAAGACGGCGGAAATCTTCTGTTTCACCCGGAAACCTTAGCAATTACAACTAATCTACGTTTACGATAAAGTTAGATTCTCTTTTTTTTCCGAAGAACGTTTGTGTATTCCTAATCTACATAATTCAATACAGTCTATACGTTCCCAACGAATACAATTATAAAACAATGGGGAAAGTTAGATTTATCATATTTCAATATTGGTACGGAAATTATATAAATGTTGAGATGCGAGTTAGATTGTAAAAGTTTATATCCGTTGATAACAAAATACAATGAAATCAGGTTATTTTCAATATTCGTATTACTTCATCACGATCATATCTTAGAGTATATTAGTTAAATTAAACTACTTAGTTATAAATTATTTTGTTACATAATGGTTTTGCTAAACTTTTAACTACTTTCGCACATTCAGATATCACTCAAACTTTTAGACACAAATGCTCGAAAACCGTCCGCAAAAGTTTCAAGTACAAAGTTCTTTGTGAACCATTAAAATCCTTATTATATATACGTACAAAATACAAAAATAAATACAATAATATTGTAGAGAAAAGTTATTACCTTTCTCTACATTATTTTGTATTAGGGGGACCGGAAAGTAATGTCGTTTTCTTACGCTAAATACAAACATACATTTTTAACGAGTCTTTATTTTTAATCAATGATGTATTCCCCATCATTGTCAATAACCTTTTGCCATCTAGTGAGTAAATTTTCAATCCCTGATCGATAAAAATTAATTGGTTTTTCGGCAAAATATCTAGAGATGGCATTTTGGATATCATCCAAATTTGCAAATGTTTTGCCACTTAAAAAGTGTTGCAGCGCTCGGAATAAGTGGAAATCCGATGGTGCAACATCGGGCGAATATGGTGGATGAGGCAGCACCTCCCACCCCAATTCATTAATTTTTTCTAGAGTTCGCCTTGCGCAGTGCGGTCTTGCATTGTCATGTTGGAGAATGACGCCTTTTCGGTTGACAATCGCTGGCCACTTTTCAATTAAAGATTGATTGACTCGCTGCAATTGTTCGCTGTAGAGGTCTGCAGTAACAGTTTCTCCAGGTTTCAGTAATTCAAAATGAACAATGCCGCGAATACTCCACCAAACACACAAAAGCGCTTTTTTGGGGTGTAAACCTGGCTTAGCAGTACTCCGAGGGATTTCATTTGGAGAGAGCCACTGCCTTTTGCGTTTTGGGTTATCATACAGGACCCATTTCTCATCTCCTGTGATCAAGCGATCAAAAAACGCTTCTGTGTTGTGTCGTTGAAGCAATAAGTTGCATGTGATTGATCGGTTAGCCTTATTCTGTTCGGACAGATTATGCGGGACCCAAACACCTGCTCTGCTTACTTTTCCAATCTGCTTCAAATGTTCTTGGATGGTCGACCAAGGTTTGTTGAGACTGTTTGACAATTCCTCGATCGTCTGACACGGATTTGCTTCCACTTCCGCCCTTAACACGTCGTTGTCTAACGCTGATGGTCTTCCTGATCGATACGAGTCGGAAAGATCAAAATTACCCGATTTGAACTTGGAAAACCACCTTTGGCATTTACGAATGTCCAGTGCATTTGGATAAACATCGCAAATGTTTTTGGTAGCAACTGTTGCGTTATTTCCCTTGCGAAACTCAAAGAGCATGCAATGCCGGATGTGTACCTCTTCTGGTATTTGGCTGGCCATTTTACCCAAAATTACAAAAAAAAATTGTAATTCAATTGTCTATAAGTAAAGAAATCACTATAACCTCACAATGTCTTTGGTACGCCTCTGAACAAAACAATGAGCTGACAAATGACAATCAAGTATTGGCATGCGCAGAAACGACATTACTTTCCGGTCCCCCTATTATTTTATATGCACCATTAGAAAGACGTATGGGATGGTAATAAAGTATGTCTCAGTTCATTTCAACAGTAAAGAGATATCATCTAACACACATTTTTATGAAAAAAAAAGAGAGAAAATGTTTAGAACATTCCTCTTCTCTTCCATATCCTTGGCGTTTTAAAAGAAGGGCAGAAGGTTCTTATTATAATGACAAAACAAATTCAAATTGGAGCGGCTAATTACCGCAAAAAGCTGACAAGTAACTGAGTTACCACGACTTCCATTAATCCAGTTTCTCTCAACAAAATTGACTTAAAACTTTTCACCTTTCTGGAATTGACTCCAATTGACAGCTCAGCAAAGCTGAGTACTTTGAATAAAGTTTTATTATTGAATCGAATATTCGCATATTGGTGAAATTTGAATTTTCATATCCCTGGTGGTAGATTATAGAAATCGGCTGGACAGAGTTCTGGAGACGCAGCATCTTTTCGTCACAAATACCGCAGTGTCTGAACACAAAAGTCTTCAATTCATCCGTTTTTCCAATGTTGACATATGGGGCTGAGACATTGCCTCTTACTATATGCTTAATAAAAAGATTCAAAGTCATCCAGTAATAGAGTGAGCTATGCTCAGAGATTCTCTGTGCGATCGAATCAGAAATATGGAGATCCGCAGAACTAAGGTCACCGACATAGCCCAAAAATTTTTAACTCAAGTGGCAGTGGGCAGGGAATATGGATGGTGTTAGATTTGGTTTATCTTGAAAATAATTGCAATCAGATATTTTTACCTTTTCTTTTCTTCTTTCGATCAATAAGTTCATAGACAATCAAAACATTATCATTTGTATAATATCTGAAATGCGTCAGAATCTTATTACTTTCTGATATTAAATCTTCAGGAAATACTAAACTATATAAATCTTATTTTTACTTTTTTTCAAGTTTCATAATTTATATACAAATATGTTGAAACGAAAATCCAATTTTTCGGTAATAAATCTATAAATAAGTCATTTTGCTTCTTATCCCAAGCGAGAAATCTTTGTTTCAGGGGCACTTCATTGAATTTGCTGTCCTGGAAAATTGGCTACAAAATGAAAGAGATTACGCATAACGAGATGATTGTATTTCTTAATGAAACTCATTAAAAACAATCAACGATGGATATAGACGAGAAAGTGTCGGGGCCGGGAGGTGCCTCGCAGAAGAACTGGACGCATTTAAATACGAGCAATGAGCTGCCGCTGGAGATGCGATTCAACCATGGTCACATGGTGTCAATAACAGTGTACACAGTGCTTATGATCATTTCAGCGACCGGTAATTTGACGGTACTGTCCATATTGCTGAAGAGGAGGCGGGCAATTCGCACGAGCAGGTTAGATATACTGCTGATGCATTTAGCCGTGGCAGATCTTATGGTAAGATCTTTTTATATAATTACATATCCAACAATTGCCTATAATGTTATTTTAATGTAGTAAATTTAAATTAATTAAGTACTTTAATATGATGAAATAATGAGAATGTCTATCATAGTACTTTGATGTATCAGATGTTTTTTATTAAGATTCATAACATTAAATTAGTTGAAGTTATTAAGGGATATAAAACTTTTTTTTTTAGTCCACGAAACGATTAGGCCAACAAATCAATCACCTGATGGTAAGTGATACACTTATCAATAACGACGTGGCACTAGTTATGATGACATATACAGCACTACAATGCGCTCGTCGCCTCGAGACATATTATAGTCCCGTTACCTCAGTAATTTTACTAGCTACGACGCCCTTCAGAACGGAACACAACAATGTTTGCGCACTATTGTTTGGCAGCAGAAATAGGTGCTGCGATGATATCCACCTAGAAGATCTCCGGCAATATAGACCTAATATCAATATCTTATCAGTGAATCTGTCATTGTTATGACTAAATTATATGTAAAAATAAATAATTAATTAAAATCTATTGATTACTATGCACTGTTGTTGAACAGGTGACATTCCTCATGATGCCGCTGGAGATCGCGTGGGCGGGGACGGTGCAGTGGCTGGCTGGCGACTTCATGTGCCGCCTCATGATGTTCACGAGGACCTTCGGCCTCTACCTCTCTAGTTTCGTGCTCATATGTATCGCAGTCGATAGGCGAGTTACTCTTTCCATTATAAATATCACAAACGGGCTATTTATTTGACCGTCTAAATTTTATTACGCAACAAGTTTAGAAAAAAACTATCATTTTACATAATACTATAAAGTGTAGTAGTTGATTAGTAGACTTCTAGTAATCAACTACTACACTTATATTATACAGACTATGTATTAGCATACATACATAGCAGACTATACATTAGCATCCTGTAGAAGTAGATATATAATTAGAGATTTGACGTTAAACTTTGATCAAAATGTTGAATGCCAAATAATGAATTCCAATCTTTACGCCTGTCTATGCTTCTTGACTCACAAATATCTTACATTGTAAGCAAAGTTACTATTCTAGAAATAATTTATAAACTACAAAATGTAACTAAATAATTGAATCCATTTTACAGATACTACGCAATTTTAAAACCACTGAATGTAACTTGGGAGGCACGGGTGAGGAAGGCCCTACTGATCGCCTGGATTTGCGCTGGCTTTGCCAGCTTACCACAGAGTTTCATATTTCACCTGGAGGAGCATCCCGATGTTAAGGGGTTTGTAATATAATAATCGAAGCAACTTAAAATTACGCTTTAAATCAACACTTTTCCTTGTTCTATGGTTTATTAATACAAACAATATGGAAGATAAATTATAAAATCTGTGGGTCAGCTTAGGTTAGAATAGAACAAATCTAGTATTATTTATAGTGAAATCTTTGTTACTTTAGATACGATTAATCAATTATTACAATTAATTCAATTTAATGTTTCTACCCTAATCAATTTTGGAAGTATGACGTCACGATGGCTCTGGAATGATTATTGCGAACGTTTTAACTAACTGCTAATTCAACGGAGTCACCCCGAGCAGACGGGGCTAGTAATTTACAGCAAAGCCATTAAAAGCTACGATCAATCAGTTCATTCTTCAAGATTATTGATATTTACAAGTCTTTAAAAGACATTAGTTTATTTTGTAAGTACTTCTTCTTTTAGAGTTTCTAACTGAACAATTTGTTTAACTGATATTTCGTCTGTATCCCAGTTAATTATTTTAAAACACAACATATCAAGGACTAAAGCATTCTATCCAAGTGTAGTTTGTATGTTAAATATATAAAGTTTTTAAAATGCAATAAATCCTTATGATAAATTTATAAGTTTAAATAATTTTTCTTACCTATACTTTTGTTTTGTTTCTATTTGTAATATAATAATATGCTTTTTACTAGACCAATGGGTACCGTTAACATTGAACTAAGTAAACAATGTTAGTACATAAGACAATTTTAAATAATTTCTTTCTTATTTTGGATAATTTACATTGCAAAATAGTCCTTTTTTAATATATAATAGTTACAAATAGCTTCTAAGAAAATAAATATAACCTCATTAAATAAAATAAACCTGTCTGAATATGTTGAGAAACACATTCAGTGTCTTTTAATGATAAATAACAATGATAATAGATATAGAAAAAATGGAAAACCGCCGTTTCTATATCATGAAAGTAATATATGAAATGAAAGAAAAGAAGGATAAGAATACAAAAAACACTAATTTAAAATAATACAATCCCGCTGTATGAACCCCTACCCGAGCGATGTGGAAATCTTTGGGGGAGGTCTATGAGGTAGGTATCAAGATGTGGACGTCTATCGGTTGATGATAATAATACATCAGGTTTAATAAGTATAGAAATATATAATAAAGTATGACTTGGTCCAATTATATAGAAGTTTTAGCAACGTTTGCTTTTCGATACTCTAGAGAGAACTCGAGGTCAATTGATATATTGTTTCGCTATATACTAACACATTGAACAAAGAACCTCTGAAATTACACAATACATTACAGAGAAAGGTTAAACAAAAAAAATTCTAACGGATATTGGTAATATTAAAATAACTGTTTAAGCAGCTTTACGATACTTATACTAAAAATCCGTTTTCTGTCGGTTAGTTCCGGGTAATATCCTAAACTAATCTATTTTAAAGGATCTATCATTTTTCTTTCGTTTGATGTTTATGCCGTTTTCCTTTTGATGACTTTAAAGCTTCATCAAACTTCACGATAATTGTTCTTTTGCTGGTTAGCTGAAGATGTAAGACAACAACTAACAAAGGCTTAAACGCCATATTTTATTTACATAAATAATACATACAATTTTTTTTTATAGGAAGCGGTGAGACGAGCATAGCGTTCACCCGGTGGTAAGTGATATGCCAGCCCATAACGTGGCGATAGTAAGGGTGATATTATATAAACTGCACCACATTGCACGTGAGACATAAAATATTAGATCACGTTATCCCAGTAATTTCACTGGCTACAGCGACCTTCAAACCGGTACACAGTAATGTTTGCGCATTACTATTGAACAGCAGTAATCGACACTGCGGTGGTACCTACCTAGACAACGTTCTTATGGGCGGGCGTATAATACCATCGCGCTTCTAAAAATTTAAAAAACTTATATGTATATATAATATACACTACAGCGAATCCTACCTAGATGGTCACCGACTAAAGAGACAAATCGCCATATATCATCAAGTATGTATAAGTATCAAGTTTTATTTGATTTTAGATATTATCAATGCGTGTCGTACGGCTCCCTGCCCACGGAGCGCCACGAGTTCGTCTACTTCCTAGTCAACATGACGCTGATGTACATTGCGCCGCTGGTCTCCACCCTGTACTGCTCCTCCGCCGCTCTAGCCGAGATCATCCGGAGAGCCAACACGTCCAACGGTAAGCATACGTAACTTTCGCAAACTGTGCACCACTGCAGTAATGAAGGAACTCGAAATACATTCATCATCATCAGCAGCATCCTCGAAGGCTTAATCGTGTTAAGAATTGGGAAAAGGGAGAAAATTCTCTTTCCTCTATCCCTCTTTATTACTGTTTTATTAACTTCGTTTTTTTTTCATCTAAATTACACATTGTTTATTTGTCTTCAGTGTAAATAGTTTTGTTTACTAGTACATCAGCAGGTGGACGCTGCTAACTACAACACGGTTATCTCAATAACTACTCTAATTTGTGATATACTATTGTTTATTACTATAAAGTTGTTTTTTCCCGAAATATATTTGATGACTATTTATTATACTAGTTAATAACAGGTTGTATTTAATTAAGAAATTTAATTTTAAAGTGAATTTTAACGGAAAAGTACTAAAATTTCTGACGTTTTATTTTTTTTAAATATGTAATCGAAACACATGGTAATGAAATTTGGAGAGTCAAAACATCCTAAGAAAATCAATAGATTACTTACTATTATTATTATTTACTTTTAAATAATTACTAGGGGTGTAAGTGTCCTTGTACAACAACTCACGAGGACCAAGCGAACTTCACCTGCTCGTTGTACACCCTGCTTATCAAGAAACGAGGATCTGGCACCCACCAACCCTTGTTGGACCGGCGTAGTAGGAAATCTCCCATATTCCCCTATATAACCTAACCCCTAACCGACCAATGAGGGAACCTTTGGGGGAGCAGTGGTTGTCTATCGTCTGATGTTGATGGTCATGAAATTATCTGAAAATGATAAAGTTATAAAAAAAAATTATTTATTTCTTCATTTCACAAAGGATTCACACAGGCTCTAGTTAGGTATATAAATATCCACTGCAGCAAGTAGTGATCTTTGCTTTGAGGCAACTTGTTTAGTTGTGTTACCTAGATATAGTGATTTCACCAGCTAAAATGCCGTTTTGGCAACAGAGGCATTACTGTATTTCGGTGTAAAAAGCGCTGCAACTAGGGAAATTACTGGGGTAACGAGACTCAACATCTTATGTCTCAGACGACGAGCGCATTGTGATGCAGTATGTATCATTCTAACTAGCAACACGTTGTTATGAGCAGGTGAATCTCCATCAGGTGAATAATCTGCTCTACCTGTCGCTTAGTTAAAGTAAAAAAAGGTTATGATACCATTAACAAACTTTATTACTGTTTGCGAAATTGTTGGGGTAACGAATTAAAAAAAAGAAACATCGCAAAAGAGATACCACTTTTTCTTTTTTATATGTCTTTGTCTAGCAATCAGTCAGGTAGACTATGAGCAGATGTGTTGCGAGCTGTTAGGCGGTCAGAGCAAAATCTCTATCGAGACTGCACCACTCTGTCAACCATGTCTATTAAGACAGGATTTTTCGCCTTTTAAGCCTATTTACTAGGTCCGGTGTGGTTAGTTGCGTGGCAAGCTTATTAGGATGCATTTCTAGCCTTTTTCTGTATCTCATACCCCAGGTCTTGATCTTCTCTTTGACAGTCCTGATTTTGAGGTGCTCATGAATCTCCGATGTTTTTATATACCACGGACAGTTGGATATTTGTTTCAAGATGTAATTTTGAGCTCTCTGTATAAGTATCATATGTTAGAGTAACACGCTGAATCCTATAGTTGCATCCCGTTTGTCCAAATTGGTTCCAAGAGCATTTCGTAGATGAGTAGCTTATTATCTACTGACAGCTTGGAATTTCTGCCAAGCAGCTAGTAGAGTCCTCTGTATTTCAGATTGATTTCTTCAAAGATATACCAGGTCATAAAGATTTCTGTTTTTATAATTACGCTATGTATTTTATGATATTATATATACACAAAGTATATATATAACAAAAATTGGTTTAGTTTGTTAGCCAATCACGTGAAAACTAGTGAACTTATCGACAATTTTACTTTCAATTAATTTTTTTGAACATTTACCTTTCATGTTATTTTGTGGTTGCTGTAGTAACAGTCGCTATAGGAAGTCATTTGCGGAAGCAGTTTCTCTCAAGGAATACTTCAAGTCCGATTTTATATAACAGCCAGCTAAGCGGGCTGGGAACAGCTAGTATATATATAAAGACATGTATAAATATACATAGACATAGGACACTAAGATTGTTTGCTTTATTGTTAGTTCAGATCAAATATGGCCGCCACTCGTGCTAACCACAACAATTTGCACAGTGCGAATATCTACCTAACTCTCGTATTTAAACAGTAAATAGAAAATAGTTGTAAAGTGAGTTTCGTGTCTGTACAAATACTTTGAATAATTTTGGTATTTATTCACACAGTTGTTGTTTTTTTTTCTTTTATTTAAAATGAACCTGAAGAGAAGTAGTAGTAGATTTTTAAATCGCAAAAATTGGTATACATATAGTTTGTACACGATCCCACCTGGTATTAGGTGGTGATGTGATCCGCGATGGTAAAATCAACTAACTTAGTAACAGTTAATTTACTAGTCTCTTGAAGACATCTATTATATATTAAGATCGAAACACAGACGCCGGCAAATTGTTCCAATCCTTTGTCTTTGTCAAGAGCAAGGAGCTAAATCTATTTCTTCACAAATCTACTTTCATTACCTGTCATCGATCTTAATGTTTTTAATTAATTGAACCCAAAAGGTTAGGTTAACACGGAATCATCAAATACTAAACTTACTAAATTAAGACCTATGTCCGAGATAAACATCGATTTTTAATACATATTTCGTAATGGTTTTACAAAAGTTACATTATATAGATTCAATCTTTTTTGTCTTCTTGCCTTTTCTTCACCTAATTGAATTATTTAGCTAGACTTAGCTCGCTTTACTGGCGCTAATGTAGAATTAGATTTGAAATTTACACTTGAAATTAGTCAGAAATATTCAACTCCTTTTGTAGAAGGAAATGTGTGACATCCATTCTTAATTGACTTGTAAATGACAGAAGCAATATATCTACCGAATTTTGAGTGTTTACGTGTAATGGTATCGGCGATCTTGTGACGAGTAAATGAATCTCCTATATATATGTAAATTTTTATTGAATTACAGACAAAATGCGTCGCAGCGGCGTGGGTATATTGGGACGGGCGCGGGCCAGGACCCTCAAGATGACTATAACGATCGTTTTAGTGTTTTTCACATGTTGGTCGCCTTATTACTGTTATTGTCTGTGGTAAGTTATTTAATTGCTTAATATTTCTCAATGAAACTAGTACTAGGTCTTCATTCAAATATTTTTTTTTAATATTTACTTAAAATTTTGTAGGCATGTATAGGCTAATACTTGAAAACGACTACTTTATATGTATATAAATATAATATACGTAACTTGTATTCATAGATGTATATATAGGTATATGTATTACTATTTTTAATTTGTTTTCTTTAATTATTGTTTTACCTTTCATACATCTACTTTATAACACATTACCACAAAGTTAAAGTCCACCTTTACACATTGTGTATAAAGAAAAATAAATACGAGTTATATCTTCACCTGATGGTAAATGATACTATAGAGATATATAGATACGATATATACTTGTTTTGAAAAGTCACAGAGTAACGAGTTTCATCAATTAGTATGTTAAGTATTTCACTGCCTGCAGTGGCTGTCAATTTAGACTTTTTTGGAGTTCTCCTACGATACTTCATGTACAAAAGACTACTATAATTGAGACGTGTTTACACTTCTATACCTATTCAATGAAAGTAAAAAAATATCCATCAATTTATCTACAATAACAGTAGAATTGTTTAACAGGTACTGGATAGATAAGGAGTCCGTAAGAAGTTTGGACCCGGCGTTTCAAAAAGCTATGTGGCTCTTCTCATGCACAAACTCATGTGCCAACCCAATTGTGTATGGTGTATTCAACAGAACCCGCTGGCACAGACGACCGGTACGTTTGTTTATATCTATTTACAACCTGATAAATGGTCATAAATATGAGAAATTGAATATCAATATATGAATAGTAGAATCAACCTATACTCAATTAAGATTTTTCAGCTAACTTTAGAGAAAGAGTAAGCTTGTTTGTTTTATTCGCCATGGTAGACCGCCCATAACATAGCCCATAAGATGTTATACACTGCACCACTTTGTGCTCGTCGTTTAGAGACAATATGTTGTCTCTATCCAATAATCACTTTACTTATAGTGCCCTTCAAACCGGAACACAGTAATATTTGCATACAACTGTTTGACGGCAGAAACAGAAGCTGAATAGGAATAGAATCAATGAACTCATGTACATTGTATAACAACAGTTATTTAAGTAATAACAGTAATTTACGATGGTTTTGTTTCTGTACTTATTTATGATTTATCAAAATAAATAACAAATGTAAGGATGATGGTTGAGTCATATGTATCAGAAAATCTGAAAAATTATGTACTTTTCTAGAAAATTTGCTACAATTTAGGCCATTATAAGAAATTACTAAAGTATGTTTAATCATATTCTTAATAAACATATTTTGAATTATTAAGTGAAGTAATAAATGTTCATTAAACTAATTATTATATTTTTCAAACTATATTGTTTCTATAAGATAAATAGACAAAGAATAGAAGTGGTCCATGTATAGACAGTACTTTAGGTCAAAATATTTTTGGTTTGACGTTTAAGCATTTGTTCGTATTCCGTAAAAAGTTATTGGTTTTGATATTATACAAACAAACTATTTATTTTCTCATATTTTTCCTGACTTTTGTTAAACGTATATCTAATTGTTCTACTAAACAGAACGCAAGGTATCGTAATGGCAGCATGAGGAGGGGATCGCGGTTCCCATTCGGCGACTCCATGGAAATTTCAGCGGCGACTTTAGTTCGTGCTCGAAGCTCCATTCAAAGCGATAGAACCGAAAGAAGAGATTCATCATTGAACTCCAAAAACGGAAACTCAAAGCAACTGAATCACAACAATAACCTCGTCAGCAACGGCAACGTTTAAAAAGCTGTGCAATCGATTAAAGCTAAACGATACTATAAATAAACTAATGTACATTCGTAAATGCATTTGTATGTAATAAATATGTAAATGGCGATTTATATTTAGATAATTTGGATTTAAGATGGAAAATGGAAAGCTTTAACAACAAGTCATACGACATATCTCGTGAGTAGATGACAATTTAAATGTAACCAAAGTACCAACCGAAGGAAGTTGGAAGTACATCAACATACCTTGTTCTGGAGATCAAACTATCATTATTTAAACTTGTTACTTATCTTAAAGATGAGTTTATGATATTTTGATATATCTTCACATTCCAAAGTAATATGTTGCGTACTGTAGTTGAGTGATAGTTTAGAACACGCATGATAATAATTGTTAGGAATGCGAGCCAAGAGTTAGAAATGACTATATTTTGTTAAAAAAAAATATTCTTAATCTTTTATCAATTAATCATTGTCATTTATAGTTAACAATTAGAAATACTCATTTTAATTTTTTCTACATTCCAAAGCTTTAAACTTAAGTTATATTATTTAACTTAAGGTATAAATTTATAAAGAGACTGAAAGAACGAGTCCTAACTCTGAAGTTAATGTAAAATTTAATGTTTTTATATTTCATTTAAGTTCAATGTCTTGTTACCTTGAAAATTTTATACTATTCATACTTTTTATTTTATTTTTGGATGAGAAATCTTGGCTGTGAGGAGATTCAGATATGTGTATAAATAGAAACACTTTTTTACGTAATATACTGTGTTAGTTAGTAAACAATGAAATAAAGTTACATTTCTGTATGATGTTTGTATGACTCTCCCTTCCTGCCAACCCAAATAAAAAAAAAAACAAAGTTATTCACAATATCAACATTCTTTATTACAATGATTACCATTTAATTACTGCCGTATAGAAATCAATAAAATAACATTTCCAGATAACCTGTTTGCTAATGTAATAATTTGTACTTATAGCCGATGAATATATTGGTCAAAATCTGTGATAATAATGAATAGAACATATTACAACAATAAATTACTTCAAAAATCTAATAATACGAGTTACTAGAACACGTTTTAATCTAACAAAGAAAAACATAGTATTGATGGTATACGAAATAGTTAATTCAAAATAACTGTTTACTTTCGAAACATTTATTCCTACCTCACTAGACTAACATCAAACTAATACTACTGAACTCTACAGTACACAGATAAATAAATCATTATCAACAATACTATATTATACGTATAAAGTTATGACTACGTTTAACATAGTTTCACTATTAAATGTTTAATAAATACAATATAATCAAAGCAAGAAATCATAGCAATAATCTCAATATTTTAAATATGAGATTAATAATTCATCAACATATCTTTTTAAATTAATATGTTTAATAGTAATCTGTATGTTTATTACTAATCAAAGTAATTAAGATGAATTTAAAACGGCATCTTCATTATATGCGCAGCTGCTTGCCCGAGGGGCGAGGGATAAAGCATCTAGCGAGCTCGCAATGCTTCTAGAATCAATTCATGACCTTAAAATCTGGGCCCAAAACACTAAAGTACACACGTAATGGGATTTACATTAAGATTAGAAATATCTCATTCCTTTACTTATAAGTAATATTAATAAAAGTTTATAAAATCTTTATACCCTTTGTGTAATCGGCGTCTAAACATGTCATTGATATGACGATATATAAACTTTTGTTCTATGAAGCTACGAGACGGGCAGGACGTTCACCTGGTGTTAAATGATACCGTTACCCATTGCGGTGTTAATAATAATGATAAACAATGCAATATGCTGTGCACATCACATCAATTACATTAGCGGCAGCGCCTTTCAAACTGGAACGGAGTAATGTTTGTACACCGCTCTTTTGTTGAAGAAATACGCGTTACAATGGTAACTGCCTAGACGGTGTCTGAAAATAAACAACTACAACTAGTATAAAGTGAAATTATCTTATTTCTTCCGTAAGCTAGACTTCCAGGTTTTTTTGGTGCTACCGCCACTGTACACAAGTTTTTGCCTATAGTACACTAATACATAATAATAGAATCGTTACTTATTAAATCACCCAGCGAATAATCTATTGAAATAATTTCATATGGAATGCAAGTAGATGTATTAAATGGAGATTAATATATATACACTAATCAAATATTTAACTTATGATATGGCACATCCGCTATAAGAGAAACGTATAGTAACGCAAACAAGTTCGAACATTCATACAAAAATATATAACGAGAATTTTCTTTGATCTAAAAGGTTTATGTATAGAAGTCTTTATAATAATGTAAGAAACGTTAAATATTGATATATCTCCTATGTAAAGTTTATTGAAAACATCTTCATATACTAATACAAAATATTTTCATTTATATTTGTGCCGGATATCACATCGTTGATGTCATTACTCGTTCTCAAAGTTTAAAACACCTAGCAAATACGTATTGGAACATTTCTAACTTGACTTTTAGTTAATATGAATAAGCTGCCTGTTCCTCAAAAGCCGTTTCACAACATCTCAAAATATCTTCTTCATTGAATACAGATAATATGTAAGAAAAGATTTTGAGAGACCATGAAATAGTTTTAAGTACCTACGTCTATGAGAATTGTGCTGTTTCAAGTGAAGTTAAAGTTAACTTTCTAACAAGTGGCACATCGACTGTTTAATAAAGCAGCTTATTATATTCAATAATGAAACGTTAACATAATAATATTGTTACGTACTAAAATAATGATAATGGTAACAGAATACTTTACTATTTCAGAGTAGTTTAAAACTGCTAATTAAATGCTACTTATAACTAAAAGCCATTGGAAAGTTTTCACATGTGATCTAGCATTCAAAACTATTTTTTATCATTCAACGGAGTAACGAGACGAGTGGCAGGTTCACCTGATTGTAAGTGATATGCCTGCCCATGACAACGTGGCGCTAGTTACGATGGCATTCGCAACGCCACCTTGCGCTTGTGGCCTTAAGATATTAGGTGTTAAATCTCGTTACCCCAGTACAACTAGCTAGAGTGCCATTGAAACCGGAATACAGTAATGTTTGCATACTACTGTTTGACAGCAGAAATAGTAGCTGTTGCGGTAGTTATCTAGATAGTCTCCGGCAACAGAAACCTACCACCAGTAAGTTCAGATTTATTTAAATTTATCATGCTTTTGCATTATCTTAACTATTGACGTTATTGTCTTTTTTTTATAAAAAAAAATGTTACTGCTATTCGCGTATTGAACACAGCAAGGGCCGTAATTGGTTATACGTTATTCAATGATCGCCCTTCTCCAGCTCGGTGAGCTCATGATCCGGCGCCATCTCGCGGTCGTTTTGTTCAACTGCGCGTGACTTCTCTATGTCTCCCTGAGACAGCGTGGTCACTATGATGGCACCCAACGCGTCGCAGACCACGTTGATCGTTGTGCGGAAGCGGTCGCTGAAACAATCCACGACATCCCAAATAGTTTCGATCAGTAGATAAACATTTACATCAACGTTTTTATTAAAGAAAATTCCATGGCCTACAACTTTGCCGAGCAATAAGACCGCTCATTGTCATCATCACGTGCCCTCTTCAACCTGGAGTTTGACGATCAGATCGAAAAAACCAATTCGATCCTCAGCTATTCTTATTAACTGATAATATTTAAACCCAGTTATTATTATTAACATTTCAATCTTACAACTTTATGACCTTTTGATTCATTTAACGAAGCCACAAAAAGCTAGGAAGGATAATAAATGCATCACATTTTATTCGTCACTTTCAGTCATAAGATATCAGTCCTTAGTTAGTTGTTACCTCAGTAATTTCACTAACCACTACGCTTTTCAAATTAGAACACAGTAAAATTTGCACATTACTGTTTTGCAGTATAAATAAACGCTGCAATGATGCTTACCTAAATGAGCTACGGCTAAGACTTACCACCAGTTGGACCTTTTTATATTCGAAGAAGTGACAAGACGAGCGAGACTTTGAATTAAAAGTAAGTGTTACGCTCATTCATAGCAACATGGAGCTAGTTGGGATAAAATACACAACACTATATTGTACTCTTCACCCCCACAGGTAATATTTTAAGTTTCAACACGCCCTTCAAAAGGGACACAGTGTTCGCACACTACTACTACACGACATAAATAGATGCTGCAATGTTACCTATCTCCGATATAGACCTTCTTTCTCTAGATAAATAAGTCTAGATGTGTTTTCTAATTTATTTCATTTAAAGATATCTATGTATTTAGTAATTAAACATGTCTACTCACAGCAGCCAGTCGACCGCAAGAATAATGGAGACATCTTCCGCCGGGAGGTTGACCGTGTCTAATACCATCACCATGGTAACCAAGCCCGCTTGAGGTATTCCAGCCGCGCCTATACTGGCCGCGGTCGCTGTCACACTTGATAACAAGATATTTTGACATATTTATTGTGCTATATAACGATATAGATATGAATACTTGCTTGTTAATAATTGACATCATATTAACTTTATAATGTCCAGCAGTTGGCGCCTTTGTGGTGAATTTGAAGTTGAATTATGAAACGATATTTCACTGCAGTATACCTAAATATGGAATAAGATTCCGGCTACATAAATAGAAGTAGTAACAACAATAGAAACTAAGTTAAATATAAATAAAGATACAATAAAGAGTTGATTGATAATTTCTCTACTTCCTCGTTGAAAATGTCTTGAACTAAATTAAGACAGCATGTAGATAAGTGTCTAGAATAATAAATACTAAATGAAAAAAATAAATAAATACTAGAAATAATTACTAAATTGATACAGAAAATTTCAACATTAAAAAATAATCCAGTTTATCTTATATCTTATGGAAGGAAATCTTTGTTTGCTAGAAATAAAAATCCATAAATAAAATGAAGTAACTAAACTTCCTATTATAGGCATCGAGGTGTTCTAACCAGGGTCATCATTATCATCAGCCGATAGACATCCACTGGCCTACATAGGCCTCTCCCAAAGATTCCGAATTCAGGTAGGGATTCATCTGGGAGCAGTTGGGCCAGCGAGGTAGCCCAATGTGGATTAGTGGGTGCCAGAGCATCTTTCATTTATTAACATGGAGCACCAAGAGCAGGTAAGCTTGGCTTAGATCCCGTGAGTAGTTTTTAGGGTCATTTATTGGTATAAAAATATCACTTTGCAAAGAAAGATCGAATACCTCACTGCAACAATCTTGCCAAACGACATTTCCACTTTCCTCAGTTGCGCTATGAAAATGGCCGCGACGGCTTCGTAGAGAGCAGTTCCGTCCATGTTGATGGTGGCCCCAATCGGAATGACGAAGCGAGTGATGCGCGGGTCCAAGCCCATATCGTCGCAACATCCAATCGTTATGGGCATCGTAGCTGAACTGAAATTTTAAGTAAAGAAGATTCTTTTTTCTATTCAATTAAGCGACGAATCCAGCGGGACACTCACCTGATAGCAAGTGATATACCTACCCACATCAATGTGGCACTAATTAGGATGTTATACACTGCACCACATTACGCTTGTCGTCTGAGACATAAGACGTTTAGTCTCGTTAACCCAGTTACACTAGCTACAGCGGTCTTCGAACCGGAATACGATAATCTTAGCACACTACTGTTTTTCGGCTGTAATAGGTACTGTGATGTACCTAGACGGTCTCCAGCAACAGAGACCTACCACCAGTAAACAAATAATATTTAAAACATTTCTACTGTACAACAAAAAGCTTTTAACTTCTATTTCTATTACTAGATTATTTAGTAAGGTTTTTCCTAATCCGCTTGGCTATCTACCAGAGCCATGTCACCTTAACAGCATAATTGCATTTCGGCTGTTGACATATGAGAGTCAGAGTATTCTTGGCGAGTACGCCTCAAAATCCGTGGCTTCATTATCACTTAACCCCATTTGTGATTGAGATCAAGTGTTACCACTTTACGGACAAAAAAGATGAAACTATAATTCGGTAACTTCAATTCCTTGAAAGAGAGCTTGAGAGAGAGAGCTTTAGCTTAATTCCAGCTATAGACTGCTGCATGCTGATGATAGTGAATGTCTTAAAAATTATAAAGAATGTCTTTCAATAAGTTTTTGAAAAAGAAATCTCCTCTTTAACTTCCATAAGTAAATATTTAACCTGTCAACCGAACCGGACGTAGGACAATTAGATTTTTTACAAGCTTCCGTTACCACTGTAGACTTTTGAACTCTTTAATTGAATAACTAGATGTTTGACTGAAGTAAAGTAACATACCTTGAAGCTGTGCCGAAAGCAGTAGCCATGACTTGACCCATTTTGGCAATGTAGCGACATGGTAGCTTCTTGGTGGCCAATATGAACAAAACGCTGAGTGTACCGAAGCCGTGGAGGAACAGGCCGAGAAGTACAGTCATGAAATACAGGCCCAATCTACCCACCAACTCAGCAAACGACTCTATTTCCATAATCTTTGCAGTCACCAAGAAAAACACACCAAGTGGGGATAGCCTGAAAGACAATGAAAACATTATAAGTGATAAAAAAATTTATGAGGAAATACCCTAAAAAGATTTAAGATTACAAAATAGACAATACAAATGAAAATGAGTTTCTTTATATAATTTCATTGTTACTGATATAACTACAAAAATAGCAATCAAAATGTGAGTTAGTAATGTAAGAATGTCTAAAAAATATAACAAACTGATGCGGTATTACCAAATCACCCATCCAGTGATAATCATCATAGCTTCAGACAATGTGTGGAAAAATTCTTGTAGAGGGCGACTCTTGTCACCCATTTTGCCGAGGGTAATGCCCAGCACAATGCTGAAGCAGACCAGACCAAGTACATTGGAGCCGTTTTGATAGTCACCTTCGATTTTATAAGTTTCTAATTGACCTGAAAACGATATAAAGTATATATCAGGAAATAAAGTATATAATAAAGTCATTTAAGTAATAATTCAGATAGCTCTTGAAAGTAAAAAGGAATCACTACTTTAGTACTGTGCTTGCTTAAGCTTTTAATAAATTACAGCTCTTTGGTAGTTTGATAGTAATTTACTGATCGTGTCTGTTATCGGAGAGTATCGTCAAACAGTACTGTGCAAATATTGCTATATTCCGATTTGAAAGGACTCTAGCTGGTGTAATTACTAGGGCAACCTGAACATCTTATGTCTCACACGACGAGCGTAATGCAGAGTATAATATCTTGATTAGCGCCACGTTGTTATGGGCGTAATACTTACCATCAGGTGAACACCCTTTTCATCTCGCTTCGTAAAATAAAAATAATTAAAGAATACCACATGTAACCATACTATAACAGGAACAGATCAGTCATTATAAAGACAGAGTCATAACCCTAAATTTAAAAACAACCTGCGTAAAAGATTCCAAGCAACTTACCTTTAATCATCTTGCTGTCCTTTGGATCAAACGATAATTTAGTGCGGTAGGATGCGATCGTTGCCTGGGCGATGTTTTCCGGAAATACATTTCTGAATAGAAACGGAAGTTATAAGTTTTTGATATTATGAATCAGATCTATTGGATTTAGATTTTTAAATCAATTGAAACACATAAACAAATTCCAGGATGTGTAAGGCATCCTGCATAACAACTCAAGGGACCCAAGCCAACCTCATCTGCTCGTGGTGCACCCTACTAATCAACAAACGAGGCTCCGGCTTTCACCAACCTGCATTGGGCTAGCGTGGAGAGAAAAGACCCAAATCCCTTCAATGTGAATCCCTACAAACGACCCCTAGTCCCTGGCGGTTTTGGCAGCACAGGATCAATCTATGTGGAGATCTTTTAGGGAGGCTTATATCCAGCGTCGGACGTCTAGCGGCTGATGATGACAAAAATCCAGGCGAAAGCAAGAAAATTAACTATTTAATAGACTACAGTCTTTTTTATTCGTTTCAGATAGAAATTAAAACAAAGCAGAATATATTGGCAGTTGTTAACATTTCAAACTGTTTCATATTAGTCAATATCATCATCAGCCGATAGACCACTATATACTGTTTAACATAATCTTAATTTCATTTGATCTTATGTGAAAATATAGCAGAGCAGTTATAGCTAAGCGTGATGGTGAAAATAATCCTCAAAATTAGTGAGGTCTATGTTTAGCAGTGATGTAAAGATAACAAGTCCCTTTCTATTAATAAACGAAACAATCAGTGTTTCAGTTTCAGTGCATTTTTATGGACAACAAAATTGCATTGAATCGCATGAAGATTGATGTTGTGAATGACCCTAAAAATATCCGATGCGAAGGACGTATCTTTTAACCGAATCAAATATTATTCGCGCTTCCTAGAGTGCGGGAGGACTGAAACTTCCGGTGTCATTACGCCTATTAACCAATTTAAAAATTGCAATAACATGAAAGCAGATTATACTCAGCTATTAATATATTTGTAACTATTTCATATAAATTGAAGAAATTGAAAATGATACAGTTGTAAAAAATTTCATTAGAAAGCTTTTTTGTATATGCAAAAAAGTAAAAGCTATGAGAAGACTGCTGGAATAGCTATACTGGTAAAAATACATATTTACTGAATGATAGTTACAACTAACCGGGACTGTATCTAAAACCCTATCACCACCTAAACTACAGCTCTATTAGCTCTCAAAATATAATCAGAGATCCTCCGTTTTATAGCTAAAGCTAAAATTTAAAACGATTATAGATAAAATAAGTATTTTTGAATAGTACAAAAACCAGTTAAAAGTCATATTTTCTCATGGACACTGGAGGTAAAGTAGAATATAATAGTAGATATTTATATCCCACATCAGTGAGCAAAAGGTCTTTGTTACTATTAACGATAAAATATATTTAAAAGGAAATTAAAAAATAAATAGGTATTATAGGAAGATTTTAAGTAGTAACAAAGTCGCAGAAGAGAAATGTTTTATTCATACATACTGTATTGATATAGCCATAACAAGTGTCGATCGAGAATAATCGAGTTACGTTCAAATGACCTACTGTCACCTGGCAATCTGCAACGCACCGCTCTGAAGCATCATTGTTCTGATTGATTCTGAGACGAGGGTTGCCTCCTTCAATTTATTGAATGGCCAAAGCATTAATACAGCCCAAATACTGTCATTAGTACCATTATCATTTTTGAATATATTTCCTACTTGAGTAGAAAAGTATTTTATCTACATGGACATGGAAACATAAAGTTCTTCTCTAGTCAATTTTAACATTTCCGTTTCTTTCATTCAGAATATCATCAGAATGATTGTTATAGTGAAACCTGACCTTTGATCGTCATATTTCATATTAGCAAGAGCGTTTTGTAAATGTAAAACTTTTAGGAAGTTTTTACAACATTTTATACAGAGCGATACAAGTAAGCAAATTTTTATGAGAGCTAGAGTATTCCAGGCGAGTGCGCTTTATCAAGCGCGGCCTCATTGTCACTTAACACCATGTGATATTGAGGTCAAGTGTTAAACTATTGAATATAAAAAATCTAAAATAGCCAGATCTATTTTTATATGAGTCATGATCTATTTTTAATTATGGACTTGAGTAGAGACAAATTATAACAGAAGAAGATAGTGAATCTTCAATCTTTTATCAACGAAATATTTCACGTATAGTTATTGTGTATTTGAGTATTTTTGTAACTATTATATGAGGACATCCCTAATAATGCGCAGTATCTAGGGCGTTGTATAAATAACCAGTTGACTGATGAAGAGTGACGACCAGGGAACGAACGCCCGTGTTGCTTCTCTCCGGGCTCCGCAACTAATTGACAATAATATGGATATAGATAAAAATATATACACCTTGAAGATGATACGTAGATTAAAAAGAAAATAATTAATTAATATAAATTTAGTGTCGACATTACTCTTAAAGCAGTGTCACCAAGCTTATTATATTAGTAGTTATCTTCAATACACAATTTTACGTATAACGTACTTTGAAAAGATTGAAAAGCCATTAAACAGTGTTCTTTTATTTTTGTGAAAATCTTTGAGAATATGTCCAGCAAAGTGTGGATGGATTATGTGAAAGATGATTTGTGTAAGAAGAGTATGAATTCAGATACGACGGTTGGTAAAAGGATGTGGAAGAGAAGTACATACTGTACCGACCCCACATAGCTGGGAAAAAAACAAGAGGAAGGAAGGTTTATCCAGCAGTGAACGTTTTTCGACTGTGGATCATAATTTTACCTTTCTTAGAATTGAAGATTCGTTTGTACATAAAATTGTGTAGGATTTAGGACTAAGTTTTAAGATATCGTAACAGAAAAGTCGGAAGAAGTGTCAAGTTAACCTATGACCCGCTTCACACAAATGGCTCAATTATCCCATAACCTTTATCGCCTTCTGCGCCGTGCACCGCATACGTCTGATCGTCTAACACCACAGAATAACAAAATAAACTGCACTAGTTTCCTGTGTAGTTAACTCAAAACATTAACAACATATTCTTGTTTGATTATTTAAAAACAATCACTCCAATAAAGTAAAATAAATGAAGAGTATTCAGAGATATATTTTCTTTGTTTAAGCAAAAGATTATCTCACAAATCCGTATTCTAAGTTAAATCCTAGTTTTCTCATTTTAAGTCTTAGATACAGCCTTACAGATAACTGTTGATTGAAAAAACAAGTTAAGTATATAAATATATAACAAATTATTAAGCTGTATAGTGAAGGTGAAAATTAGTTTTTACGTCTTTATTATGTTTTGTAACATAATAATACATTAAAAAAATAAAAAAAAGTATTAATTTCTAACCTCTAACACCTTTAAATGCAGTTGCAAACGATTGGATTGTTTCATTAATTAAACGAAGATTGGAAAGGTACTCTTAAATCATTAAAGGTCGTTATTCATAAAATACTATTTCACATACTTGTGTTATTGATTAATATATAATTCAGTTATTTTCACATCCTTGTAAAGAAATGAAGATTTTTATGCCATCACTGCATTCTAATCGAATTAATTACAATTATTAGATTTCTCTCTACAGTCATGCAACAGTTAAATCAAATCTACATTATCTTATACAACGCTAACAAATTAAACCTCGTTTTCTTAATAATAAGTAGTGGTGGTGGAGGTATACATCGTAAAAAACCTTATATGGACGAACAGGTTAGCAAACAAGCATTAGAAAGATCACAAATATAATGTTTCAAATGTGGTGCTCTTCAAACATCTTTACTACTACTCTTCGTTGATATAAACATATTAACAATTTCTGATCTAAAAGCCCTGTATTCATTGATGCTGTAAAATAGTACGGTATACTAGCTACACATGGAGATATTAGGTTAAACTTTAGTTAAATGGGTCACGATGAAAATTTATATTGTTAAAAAATACCAATTCGCGGACGGATAGTGATAATTGAGCGATTTGTTAGCACCTATTAAAATCATTAAGGCAATAAGTGATCCGACCCGATTAACACGGAGCGGCCGCGGGGCGCATTGCGATGCCTGACATTTCATCCGCACAGTTACGGGAATTGATCAGCACTGTGCAAACTTATCAACACGACAGATGCTAATGAATAGATCTTGCACCAGCATTCCTTAAGATATATCGCCTTGTTCTTTCAGTTCCATCCATCTTACTCTGTCATTCATCACAATCATCATTATCAGCCTTTATTTATCCACTGCTGGATATAGACCTTCCTTAATATCTTTCACCCAATGCGATCCTCAGCTTCTCTCATATCCCCACTTTGCCTATATTCGACTAATAAAAATTATCCTTATCCATCGCTAGATTTTCTTCATCGATAGGTCTTCATCAAAAATCTCTACATTCATCGATGCTGCGCTGCTTGCATCCAGCGGCTTTCCGCGAACTAATACTAACTAAAATTCACTGAGGACATCAAGCATTTGTCGAATCTGAATTAGATCAACCAACATGAATGATGTTTACAGCCTTCTTAGATGAAATATTTACCCAGGCATTAATATATAGATGAAGTTCAGCAGTAACGATATTTTGATAAATATACCTACATATCTGTATCCGTATGTAACTGACCTTAGTCATATTTAACTATTACAAGATTTATTTTCATAGAATCTTCTAGAACTCAGGTAATAATATACAGAAATTTAAAGCTGAATTGAAAACATTTTAGAATATTTTCAAGTAATTTTTTTTTCTTTGACTATTATTGTTATATATGAGTTATTGTTAGAATTATTTTTATACTGTAATTCTTATGTTTAACATAAATATATAATTTACGTATTTAAAAAAATTCTTATTAACAAGAAAATCCTAAAACTTCTATTATGCTGCATTGACTAATGCTGTTTTTTTTTAATATTGTATAGCTTAGTGCTTGACTACTATTCCAACTGATGGTAAGCGAAGGTGTAATCTAGGTGGTAAAGCGCATTAGTCTAGAAGAAGCCTATTTACTCTTCTCTTGAAAACTCTAACGTCATAACTGTAAGAAAACACTGACACTGATAGACGATTTTCAAGTTTATACTTTATAGAAAATCATTTATAATCAATCATTGAAAATATAATTTTTCGTCTCAAATACCACAGTGTTTGAAGACAGAAGACTTCATTCAACTCGTGCTTGTTGCCAAAGTTGATATACAGACCCAAAAGAACCCCTTACCTTATAAAAAGACTCAAAAACAACCAGAGGGCAATGGAGATGGTTGTGGTAAGAGTATCTCTGTGCAATCGAATCAGAAATCCGCAGAAAAACTAAGGTCACCGACGTAGTCCAAAATATTGCTAGACTTAAGTGACAGTGGGCAGAGCTCATTGCTTGAACGACAGACGGCCGATGGAGTAAAATGGTCCTCGAGTGGTGCCCGTGTAGCAGTAGACGTAGTGTTGAGAGGCCTCCCACAAGGTGGACCGACGATCTGGTGAGAATCGCGGGAATCCACTGGACGTGGAGAACTTTGGGGGAGACCTATGTCTCGCAGTGGACGTCTACCGGCTGATGATGAAAATATAATGCAGTATAGATATTCTACAAATATTATTTTAAAAACCTTACCTAATTAAATCTAAAAGCGTATCTGATGTCAACGTGTCCTTGGTGACCACTTTTGTCGCGTTCGGCTGGCTATACGCCTCGGGGTCTTTCCCTGGCTTGATGGTGGTGACGAGAGCGATACCCAACATCACCGCGCACACTGTAGTTGTCATATAATAAATGATTGCACGGAGACCGACCCTGAAATTAATAAATTTTAATATTATTTTGGTTTAGAATTAATTATAGGTATTATAGAATAGATAGAACAAAGATAGAAATTTCCACCGCCTCCTGTTACTAACATATTGCATCCGCCAATCCTCATGCCAAGTTTTGGGTTTTGTTAATGAAAAATTCCCTTAGGATGCATTCATCAGTCGACATCAATTGACTAAAAGCATAACTGTGAAAAATATATTTCAACTTACTTGCCAGAGAGACTGAGATCTAGAGATCCGATAGCTGACACGATGGAGGATACCAAAAGTGGCACAATCAGACATTTTAGCATTCGCAGAAACAGCTCGCCTGGGTACTGGAAGTACATGACCTCACGTCGCGACCACTCGTGGCCCGAAGCTCTGAGCCCCCATCCGAGTAAAGTCCCCGACACAACTCCTATTACCGTCAAAAGTGTGAGAAGGTTTTCCCGGAGGAAAACCGGACAGTTTCGTCGTATCTGAAGCGGCATCTTCAAGGTTCGGACTCCGTTTTTTTCTATAAAGGAATACCGTAAATATAAATTAAGTTATACTTGTAAATAAAGTAAGTAAATTTCATACAAATGTTTCATGATATTTATTCCCTGATGCGATAATATTGACGGTGTACAGATTTTAGGTAAGCAAAACAGGATATTAAATTCTTCATTTTAGGTTTAAGTCTACAATAATATCATTTATCATCATTATCAGGTGCTCTCTTTAAACTGAAGTTTAGTGATCAGATTGAGAAAACCTATTCAATCCTCAGCTATTTTTAACTGATAGTATTTAAACCCGGTCCACTTCTTTATATAATTAAACTATTTCTTCCCCTATCCACCAGTTGTAAATTTTCCATCATTTATATTATGTTTAAACTATTTATAACTCGCGGGATCCAAGGCAATCTGACGGGGGATCCGAAGCTCTGGCTCCCACCAACCCGCAATGGACCAGCGTGGTGGGAGGTGGCCCATATCCCATATTAATTTCTACTCGATCGATGTGGGAATCATGGAGAAGACCTATGTCCAACAGTGAACGTCTATCGGTTAACGATGATGATGAATAAAGATAGGTATATTAGTAGAAAATAAATTGAAAAATAAAAAAACAATCTCTATGAACTATATCGACAGGAAAATATGAATAAAGTAAAGAAAAACATACGCATGATGACAAATTATAGCTTTGATTAAGTCCTTTTACACGTATCAGTCTATTTTAAAACCTTCACGACACATTTGTACTTAATAATTCCTGATAAAAACAGCTATTAATAGAAGTCGATATAAAATATACTTTCGTAAATTGTATCTTAATATGTTGAAACAAAGCAACAACAGCTCGCAAAGTAAAACTACTAACCTAACATATAATGCAATCAAATTATCAAGACACATTTTGTTTACGGTATTTTATAACAATACGAATATTTTACGCTTAATATTGTATTATTAGGACAAAAGCGATAAAGAATTAATTGCTTTATATTCTATTATATATATGTATAATGATATCGGTTCATTTATACATTTTCTATATCATGCATTACCTAATTCATAGATTCACTTTTATAATTAGGCATTCCAATTAAGTATTAATGGCAGTTTATCAAAAATATGTATTAAATTAATATTAAAATAATTGTGAATGCTATGTTATGAAATCCTTTGCAAACGCAACCAGGAATTACTTTCCATAGCAACCGTCACTATAGCAACCACATAGATAATACGAAAAGGAAATATTTATCAGATAAAATGATGAAGAATCTATAAAACTCATAGCCTATAACCATTTACAAATTATTATGCGTTGAATGGTCAAGTTTCCATATCATCATATAGTTTTAACGTGATTTACGAACAATTTGGCCATAAATACTGGTACATAAAAACCTTTATTTTTTTTAAGTTTTTAATTATTTTGAATTTGGAACATGTATATTATTTTAAAAACTTCGAATTTGCGCCATTTGACATATTTTTCGTGTTCATTATCAAATTACAATATGGAATGGGGTGTTAAAGAAAATAGTATTGGAATGATCGCCTTGCACAAAATGGGCATGGTGCCGCTCCAGTCGATCATATTCGAGACATTTCAAAAGCTTGGTATCAGCCGTATGTTCGTATATCGTACTATCAACAGATACAACAACACTTCCTCTGTCGAAGACCAGAAAAGATCGAGGCGGCTAGAATTATAAAGACTGTTAATGGTGTTAAAGACAAAATTAGTCGAAACCCCATTGGGAAGCAAGAAATCTTATCACGAAAAATGAATATTTCGACTAGGGCTCTGTCGCGTATTATAAAACAAGACCTGAAGTTCGTTGCTTGTCGTCGATATACAGGACATGCCCTAAATCAATCTTTACAATTGAAGATGGATGGAGTGGATCAAACAAAACGAACAAACCTTCTATCGCGATACGCACGTTAAAGGCACAGAAATATTCTCTTTACCGATAAAAAAAATTTCGCGATTGAGGAACACTATAATAAACAAAATGATAAAGTGTACGCTCACAGTTCTAAAGCTACTCAAGTGGTGGTGGTCGGAAAGGTACAACGTGGTCATCATCCTGCGTCAGTAGTTTGGTGAGGCATGTCTTATCAAGGAGTCACAAAACTACATGAAAAACGAGTAAAAACTTCAGCCAAAGTGTATCAAGATACAGTCTTGGATCATATTGTGAAACCTATCAACAATACACTTTCTAAAAATATACCGTGGACTTTCCAGCCAAACCACGAAATACCCAGGCCTACCTTGAAACTAACACTTCGGACTTTATAAGAGCTGAAGATTGGCCCTCATCTAGCCCAGACTTCAACCCTTTAGACTTCTAATTATGGTTAGTTTTAGGGGATATAGCCAGCACTAAATGGCGACATTGAGTCTCTTAAAAAATCTTTAGAGCAAGTAGTGTAGAGAATTTACTTGGAAACTGCACAAATCTATAGATTCGTAGCCAAACAGATAAAGACCTATATAAAAGCCAAAAGTGGCCATTTTGAATAGAATATATTTTTATTTTTCCTGAGAATAATATAAGGTAGGTATAAATTTTAATAATATTACATTACTTCAGTATATATATATATATTATCTGTTTCATTTTCATTTCTTTCCTGGCCGTAACACCCCAGCAACGGCATTTGGAGTATTTTCTTTGTAAAATCCTTTCTTGGTTGACTTGTACTCTTCATAAGGAATATACGTATCAAATTTTAAGTCTTCAGGCCTTATATTTCCAGAGACATCGTGATTAGTTTCTTCATAGGTTGAAGTCTTATATATATATATATATATTTCTTATATATGTGTCTAATTATAAGACGTAGCTTGCTAAGCCTACCCGGCTGATGTTCACAAAAAATTACACATTTCTCTTTTTTTATTCTATTAGGCAATGAGACAAGTGAGACGTTTACTTGATTCTAAGTGATGCAACACCTGCACATAACAATGCGGTGCTAGTTAAGATAGTTTACGATATACCACATTGTGCTTGATGGCTTTGAGACATAAAATATTGTCTCGATACCCTTGCAATATCATCAAACCACAATAATGTTTGCCTACTGCTGTTTGGCTACAGATATAGAAGCTGCTGTCACACCTACATGGATGGGCCTCCTTCATCAGAGAACTGCCTTTTTTTATTTATTGTTTCTTTTCTACGAAACGACAAGACGAGAGAGACGTTCCTGATAACAACATGCGCTGGTTACGACGTTATACTCTGCGCCTCATTGTGCTCGTCGCTTTGAGACGCGATGTTGAGTGTCGTTACCCAAGTAATTACACTCATTACAGCGCCCTTCAAACCACAACTCAGTAATGTTTGCAAACTACTGTAAATAGGCGCTGTGGCGGCCTACCTAGACGGAATCCGGTAACAGAGACTTACGAAATATATACTTCAACAATGAAATCATTTCTAATAGATAATATTGAATCGTCATACTCTTACTGAGCTGAGAAATTCATTCGGTTCATTCGAACAACACATAGCCAGTAACGCTGCAGAGTATTTGGCACTTGGCACTGAAACGGTTCATATCCGCAAGCGAAATGCTACGTATCGGGAATTCAGCACAACGTCACGAGACACGTTATTGTCTAGTAATAGCTTGCTTCACACACGTGCATCTTGACTGCTAGACAATTAAAATATGAAAGGTGAAGGTCTATTTCTGGGCGAGAAGTAAATGCTGCAGAAACAGGTTGCAAAGACGCAGCAAAAAATAAACACCCATCTCTCAACCCGCAGGTAGAGACCGGTCCGTCCAAAAGGCTGCAAGGTGGTACATACGGTACTTCCTCCTAACACTTTTAAAGTTCCACCCCGAGACGTGGACTCATCAAGGCCTGAACTGTCAGAATTACGGTTGTGTGTGAAAGCGTTCCCGTGGTTCCCGCTAAATGCTCTGAATGAAAAACCGTGGGGTCTTAGCTGGTAAGAGTCCGGCATAACTCTTCTATAGCACCGACAGTAGCAGGGTGTCCAATGGAGGAATTCTTCACCTAGAAAACGTCTCTATTGCCGAAGGCCGTCCAAGTAGGCACCACCGCAGCCTACAAAGAGTACTGTGCAAATATTACTGTGTTACGATTTGAAGGACGCTGTGACTAGTCTAATTACTTTAGTAACGAGAGTCAACGTCTTATCTCAGTTGGCCAGCGCCATGTAGTTAAATGTCTCTCATCGCGACTAGCGTCACGTTATGTACAGGTACTTATCATCAGGTGAACGTGAAGACCCATTGGATGATTGCAGATCAGATGAGTGCAGGTTTGTTATCCTGGATTTTTATTTTCAATTAAGGAAAATGTGGTGAGAAAATCGACACAAGAAACAGTGTCAAGGTATGTGATCTGCCAGCCTACACTGGACCAGCGTGTTTGACCAATAGCTATGACTCCGTTGTGAGAGAATTAATGAATGAGTTCAACTAGTGAAAATATGTAGTATCTTATTTGCTGCATATAAATAATGCCGGAAATAAATCGGAAACAACCCGCTTGTTAGATAATTTGTTAACTAATTAACAGGAAGAGTAGGACGAGTTATTAACTAGACTAACAATTAGATAAAGTAAATTTCAAAAATTATTAATAGGGGTTGATAATGTCACTAACAAATATTTGATTGAGTTATTTAATGAATAAGAATATATAAGATGATGTTTGTCAAACTACGGCCAACGTTTTGATTCAATTCTAAATCCGCAAACTTTTAAGAGAGAATTCAAAATGATTATTCAAGTACCTGCAATCCCTCTGCATTGTACTTTTTAGTGCATTAGTTCCCAAACTGGTGGTGGTGGACCCCCAGGTATCTACGAGCGATTTGACATGTTCTACGTTGGCTCTAATCTTTATATATTTTATCTAGTATTGGGATTATGGTAGAAATATAGCTGCAAGCAGTGCAATAGAATCAGCTTAATTTTGAAAGTGGTCTATGAAACAAAAAAATCTGCGAAGTCTCTGTTTTAGTAAATAACGCAGTGTGTCAAATAGTGGCCAACGTTTCAAAAAATATTAGACGCAAATGACTTTCTATAGCAACCGTTACTATAGCAACCGGATAAATGATGCGAATATAAAATGTTATAACAATTAATTAAGAATAAAACAATGAATGATCTATGAAATTCAAAATATAAATAACGATCTACAATTCGTTCCGCGTAGAATGATCATGTTCCCATATCGATACGTTCACTAGATTTCAGGTGATTGGTGAACAAAGGAAAGCAGTTTTTATTATATACATCATCATCATCACCATCAGTCGACAGACGTCTACTGCTGGACATAGGCCTCCACCAAAGATCTCCACATCGATAATAATAATCTTATAATTCATATATATATATAATGCAATGTTTGTGAAACTATAGCCAACGTTTACATGAAATTATCGAATAGTTTTCAGTGTATTTCGCAAGTGGTTTAGTGAAATGTACCGGCCCCATGGGCGGGGCGGGGCACGTGGGAGCCCCGGGGGGCCGGCGCGGATCGCTGGGCCCGTAATCAGTACGCGCGGATGTCACCGCGGAAATCTTTAGTTAGCGGTATCGCGATAGATCCGCGCACTCCCCTCCGCTCACACGCACCGCAATACACTTTAAACTACCGCCAACTACTCTCGTCACCTCGCTGCGCATCCACCAGCTGTACGTGGATACATACATTTGGGACGACAAGCGATTGCAATATTAAAACTGCTGCAGACTAAACATTCCAGAATCGACTGATATTCTTATCTATTCAATTAAGCGATGGGACGAGCGGGATGTTCATCTGATGGTAAATGATACGCCTGTCCATAACAACGGCACTAGTCAGTATGTTATACACTGCACCACATTGAGCTCGAAGCCTGAGAAATAAGGCGCAGTCTCGTTACCTCATTAAAGCCCACACTTCCTCCCTATACGGTTTCCGGCAATAGCACTCTACCACTACCACCATTCAAGCGGATCAGATTTCTCAGGATTTAATAGGATCGAAAATGAATAGAGTAATGCTTAATAACCATTAATAATAATATTAAGTATGTAAAAACAGATTAAAAATAAAAATCACTGATGTATTTTTTTTTAAATATCACCTATTATTTTTTTGACAACGATGAGAGGGCATTTCTTGTATACTCAAATACTACGTGTACTACGAGTACTTTGGCATGTATTTTATTAAATATTAATTTGTTCATGTATAAAATAAGTTTGTAGTTTTTATGTAAACATATTTATAGTTGTATATAAATAATATATATGTTTGTGAGAAGAACAAAATTTTTCGTGGTTAAAAATTTTAAATTTTTATCAGCCCACCTATTACTATTTCTTCCCAAGTACAACGTTAACTTACTGTAACCTAATTTTTAGTGTTCGAATAAAGATTTTAAATAAAAAAAAGAATTTGTTTATACATATTTATATAAAGCCTACTAAATCAATTGTTAATAATAGTTAATTTCTAAAATTTTAATGAATTTTAATCTATCTACCTTAGATAATACAAATGGTGCGTTTCAAGTCAGTATTCGCGGAATGATTTATTTAACTTTACTCATTTCATTTTCCTTGAATATATATATATATATATATATATATTCGTTGTTCAGCAGTGGACGTCTATCGGCTGATGATGATGATATTTTTCAAAAAGTAAATGTTAAATTTTATACAGTAGATGGAAAGGTACAAAGTAATAATAACACTATAAGTTTAAGCAAAGACCGAACGAGAGGATCAAGACATGCAATATATTTGAATTGAATACATACACATACATTTATTTGTCAACGCACACATAGACAAATAAATCAACAAAAAATAGCAATGGTTACGAATCTTGAATATTGTATGAGAGATGTAATTATAAGATTTAAAGCCGGTTCAGTATATGCTGTACAAAATTGCCACAGCGCTGATATTCAGCGGAGCCCAAGTTGAACAGTACCCCCGATGTTCAATAACTATATAAAACTATACAATAATAAATATTGAAAAGCTATATAAAAACTGTGCTAAGATTATTTAACTTTATAGAACGCTATAATTAGTAAAGATCTTGGGCTATAATTAAGAATATGAGGGTATATAGCGACGATTGAAAGGATTTCCGTCGTTCACGGACATTGTAAGTTTGTGCCCTCGTCGTTCACTAACCGTGGTCAGTATTGATGACTAAGAAATAGTCTCATCTTTATCGTTGTATAGCAAGGTTTCTGGTGTTATGGTCTTCTCCGGACAGGCTTAGGTATGTACAGAGGCATCCATAAGTTCTCATGAATATTCTAAAACCGTTTGCAACCCGTTATGGCTGTACAACGAGGTTTTAGTGGATGGCAATCCCTCAATAACTTCCGATCATAACTACTACTAGATTTATACATTAATTATGATGGAAATATGTATGTAATTTTCACGCTGTACCCTATACGGTTGGCTTAAAATTGATCCCCACTTGTTCCGATTCGAGCTGGTCGATTCGTGAATAAGATACTCGGTCGTCATCGACCTACATCCGTACCGAGGGATTACCGCCGTCTGTTCCATTAAATCGCTCACTTCAACAAAAAACTACCGTTCAAAACCTACCTGATCGCGGCTTTATTCCAATAAGAATAAGCCCATACGTTTGTATTGCACAAAACATATCAAACTTTAAACTATTTTCCGTAATAGACAATAATATTTTTTTGAATAGACAAAGGTATCTATGTACATTAAGCCAGTGATAAATTAAAAAAATAAATGTAATGACTTCTTGAAAATAGAATTAGTTGTAATGTTTAAAAATTTATTTATTATTGGAAAAATATAACAAATTTTAACATTTTATTATCTTAAAATATTGTAATTCTAGATAATGAAATAAAATCAAAGAACATGACTTATCTTTAAGTTCAGCATAAAATAAACGCCATTTGTTATTCTCCGATATCTCTTTTCCATTAATAAGGATACTGATACAACGAAAACTTTCACCTGGTATTAAATGATATACAATTCTAGTATTTCTACCCAAGATTTTTATATCTTTGAATATATGAAAACCTTAAGAACATATCATAGAAAATTGTCTCTTGAGTTTTCTATTTCTTAAATATGAAATATAGAATTTTTCAAGAAGGACAATTATAAAAATTAACTCAACTTTAGAAGCTAAGTAGAATTCAAAGCTAAGTGTCTGGAAAAGGGATGAGAGCTCTTGCTTACAACAGACTAAAGTAAGCACATTATAATTGCCCTTTCGTCCTTCACAATACTTATGGCACTCGTAATACATTTGTTCAATTGTATGTATATATATCTCAAATCCTAAAGGCTTTGTCACTAATTAAAACAAATCGATTATGCTTCAATGGACTGAAAACCTATAAACTTATCGGTGTTGACTACAGCTTCTATTTTTTTTACTGTATGTAGCGATGACAAGAGCAATAGGTCCTGATGGTAATAAATACGTCAACCCATAACAAAGTGGTGATAGTTAGGACGATGAGCACCCCACCGCATTGTGCTCATTGCCTTAGGAAATAATATTTTAAGTCTCGTTACCCCAATAATTTCTCTAGCTACAGCGCCCTTTAAACTAGAATGTAGTAACATTTTCTAAGGACTATTTGGCAGAAGCTGGAGCTGTTGTGTTTCTTATCTAGACGATCTGCTGCAACAGAGATCTGTCCCAAGTTCTATTAAATCAACGACAGTACAACAAAAAGATTATGAAATTATGACGATGATAACATCAGCCTCAGGTGTTCCTTGGGCAGGGTTTAAGTCTATCTGTGAATTTTTATGGGCTGACGTTGATGATGATGAAGCTTCAGTGAGAAAGCGACTAACCTTCTGCTTTATAAAACGGTGATCTCGATTTATACTCCATATCGATATCCAAAATAAATGTTATGTAAAAACTTTTTCATAATAGTTTCTTATATTCTTGTTAATAATAAAGATTTAATGGATTTTTTTTTTATTTATTCACTGGAGGATAAAGGTGATATGTCCTAAATGGCAGTAAAATATTGTTTTTCATACAATTAAGCGATAAGACTAGCGGGCCATTCACGAAGTGGTAAGTGATACGCCCTGCCATAACAATGTGACGCTAGTTAGAATGTTATATACTACACCACATTGCGCTCATCGCCTGAGACATAAGATGTTGAGTCTCGTTGCCCCAGTAATTACACTAGCTACAATTCACTTCAACCCGAAATACAGTAATGTTCGCACACTACTGTTTGGCGGTGGAAATAAGTGCTACGGTGCCACCTAGAAGCCTCCGGTAACAGAGACTTGATTTTTTGATTTCGGGAGGAAAATCTTCAAAAATACCCTGCTTCTGGGGGGAAGTCTGAGTTATGTGAGATTCATAGTCACTAAAACCCCCTAGGTGGTCTGCACCAGTGCATTCTGAGAAGCCCAGGGATCTCTTACAGAACGCACCGGTGCCCCTCTAAACTTTGTGTTAACGCGTCTCTGAGGTAGGACCAAACCCTCCTAGGCACCATCGCTGAGCCATACGCCATTCCACGCAGGTTCGCTTTTTCAGCGATAACAGCCCCCACCCTCAAGGCCCGCGAAACTCCTAGATCCTTTCAGTGGTCTTCTACAACAGGCAGGGCTTACTTTAGTCCTATTCTTACTAGCTCGAGACAACAGGGCTAAACGACAATAGAAACCTACCACCTACTATTAAGAGGACTTCTGTAGTCTCAATCTCGTACGGGTGTAGGAAAGTTGTTGCAAAAAAGGAAATAAATAAATTTTTGTTAAAAAAAGCTACTTTATTTTTACTTGAACTTTGCTATTAATTGTTTCTTTACTATACTAAGTAACGCAGCTTTTTATTACTGTATTATGTATACGGTTATGGAATGTAACAAAGGTGGTCTTATTGTCAATACATATTCTCATATCATTAATGTTAACAGAAACTATAAATTTCAATCGTCCGTTTACGACAGGAAAGGTGGGCAAAGGAATAAACAGTTCACCTGGTGGAAAGTGATCACTAACGCCCATGGACAGTCGCACCAGAGGTCGCGGATGCGTGGCTTAAAAGCCCTCATGTGGTATTAGTTGGGAAATACCGCTGGTGACAATTGATTCCACAAAGTGGTAGTGCGTGGTAAAAAGTTGCGCTTGAAAGTAAATTTGAAGTATCACAGAGGAAGATCATCAGTCATCCAGCTGGTGAGGATAGAATATAGCTTTGTGTCGGATACTATGCTAGTGGAAAGTAGAAAGGAATAATTCAGAACTCCTCGGAACACTGCTCGTGGTACATTTCATGAAGAATGCAATGAGATGCGATGTCTCTTCGCAAGGCCAGGGGATCACGGCTGTTGGAAAGAACTTCGTCATCAACGGTTCGATCCATTCTCTGTTGTATGCGGTCAAATGGGAGAAGCTGGTACTGAGATGCGCCCGTCCAGACGTGTGAACAGTGACCATGTGGGGCCGAACCTGAGCCTACTTATTATATATGTTTCCTTAAAGTAAATAAAGGTACTGACAAGTTTTTGGGAATTGACAATTTTATAAAATATTTCTACTAGCAATAAACTTTGATATCAAAAGGACCTATGTCCAGCAGTGGACGTCCATCGGTTGAAATGATGATAATGATCATGAACAATAAACCAGTCGTAGATATTATTAGGTTAAATCGAAAGTTTACTAGATTCTATATTTTATACTTTTATACTTCATTAAAAGTATAAAATTTAGAATATCTTATTTTTAAGCTAGCTTTAGCTTCTTCAAGCTATATTATAAAATATTTTTTTTTTATAGAGAAATGTCTGAGTTTTTTTTTAGTGTTGCTTTTACTTTTAAATAAAAACAACGTTATTGTGATATACGATTTTCTTCAAATATCAAATGTTTTTTTTTTTAATTTTGAATATTAATTTGCAAAACAGTGATAGTGGTGTCGTATTAGCGCTATACGGTTCGAAGGATCGTGGGTTCGATGCCCACTGCGCTTAAGCCTACGATGATCGAATGTGCGAACGCTAAATCCGAGCAGTGGAAACATCAAGAAGGCTGTGTACATGTATGTTACAAATTCAATTTGATAATTAATAGCCTAACAATATTATTATTGACGTCGTCCGCCGGAAACGGGAGCTTTTGCGGAACACGCAAAAAAGTTTATTAGCAATGATCGCAACAAAGCATTGCAAATGCAATTTGTGCCAACAAGTGTTTCCGCCCACTGTCAAGGCGAAGTTGATGAAAGGCTTAGCATGGATATGACTACAATAACTGTAAATATTTACTTTTTTATATAAAAAAAACATTCATTTCGAATTCCAAACACATTAGCTAGAAAAATTCCTCTTTTTTTTAATTATTACGAGAAACGATAAAATTTTAAGAAATCTTTTAGATATATAAAAAAAATAACTTAGACTTAGTAATTAAAAGTACTAAGACACTAAAGTTTTGATTATTTCATATCTATACAGTATGTATGCAGTTATTTATTTTCGTTTTCAGATTTACTATATAAACTAAACTAAAGACGAAAAAATCTTTTATTATGTATAAAAAGGAGCTGTGGATGTTCTTTTTTAAACTAGATCTAATAAAATACATAAAACTTTAAAAGAAAAAGCTATATATACTTAAATTTTAAAATTTAATATGTTTTAGAGACTTTTCCTACAAGCACATTATAATTTTTTTTTATATTATCACACCTTTTTCCCAGTAGGGGTAGGCAGAGGTGATTAAATACCCACTTTTCGCCAGATGTAGTCAGACTAGTTCCCATGTAACAGGGGGCGAGCCTGTTGCCACTTTGTTGGGGCCACCACACACACACAAAGATGATGTCAGTGTGCGGGTTTCCTCACGATGTTTTCCTTCACCGTTTGTATCTCGCTGTTGTAACTAAAGTACACAAATGTACGTAACTTAAATATTAAGTCATCGGTAATGCCGAGAATCGAACTCGCGACCTTCGGAATGAAAGCCGCATGCTCTAACCATTAGGCCAGCGAGCTACTTATAATTAAATAATAAATAATATGATTGTTTATAACAAAAGGGCAGAACGTAGAAAAAAAAAATAGTCGCCTAGAATAATAAAGGTAGTCCCGTATTATTCTTTATCTCTAAACAGATTTCCCTTATCTGCAATTACGACTTAAAACCCTTCCTCATCGTACAGGAAAGGTATATAAACATTTACTATATATAATAAATTATTAACATAAGGAATGTTCGTGTTATTGTCTGTATGTTTATATCGCTAATTCTCTTCAGCAGCAACAGGTGGTTTTCACCGAAACGGTTTTTTTTAAAACAACAGCGACAAGTGTTAAATGTGTGTAGCTGAATAATATCCTTCGTCCACTCACCGATTCTCCTTTAACAGGACTCGTTTGTTAGCACTGAATCGTATTCAGGTGACGAACACAACAGCATCACTGTGATCGGGGGGAATCGGATCGCTGCTGTGACGGCACGCGCTTCTCCCACGACCGCCGGGAGCTGACTGACGAGCCACTCCGTCTGGACTTCCTAGGATCCTGTGGGGGGGTCTACGAAGGGCTGCGGGGAGTGCGGAGGGACGTGACGATTGATCTGCGATGCTTCCGGCGGTGTTTCATGTCCTGAATGAACCTCTCGTCTCGTACGCCCTACGTTGTAGTAGCCCAGTTGCGCAGTTTGGGGAGGGATTTGTTCTCATCCGCATCATACTAAACGCTGCCCATTGTTCTGTAATACTAAACTCTATATCACAATCGTTTGTACTTAATTCTTATTTATTTATTCATTACTCAATTTGGCAATTATTTCATAAATATAGTCGCCTTCTACTAAAACTTCCTTCTTTTTAAAGTACCTCTCCATTAATGGAGGTACTGAACTCTGAAATACTACATACTTTTAAATATTTTGTTTTATCATCATCAGCCGATAGACGTCCACTGCTGCACATAGGCCTCTCCAAAAGGTAGCCACATTGATCGGGTAAGGACCCATAGGGTTGTAATTAGGCCATTTCCCACCGCACTGGCCCAATACGGGTTGGTGAGAGTTTGTTTAAACCATGTAACTTAAAATTAGACAATTGTTTTTTAAAAAAAGTTTTTTTTATTCGACGAAGCGAGACGAGCGAGGCGTTCAGCCGATGGTAAATGATACACCTACTCATAACAACGTAGCGCTAAGTACGATGATATACACTACACCACACATTGCTCATTGCTTTAAGACAGAAAATGTTATGTTTCATTACACCAGTAATTTCTCTAATTGCTACCTTCTCCAAAATGTAGTAATGTATACACACTACTGTACATCGCCAGAAAATGAAGCTGCGGAGGTATCTACCTAAAAGATCTCCAACAACAGAGACCTACCAACAATATAAATCTATATTACTATCAATGAGAGAACATTTCGCATTTATGGAGTACTTCTAGATATGACCATGAAGATGGTATTTTGAATATACATTTCGTCTATTTAGTTATAGACATGATAAAAAAAATTAACTAAAATAAACACAGCTAAACATATATTTTCGAGATTGTTTGATATAACTAATTTTTTACTCCCACTGTGATGAAATGTCCACCAGCAGATTAATAATACGTTGGGGAAAAGGAAATCCATTATTTTTATATGAACTTCAGGACTTTATTTAAAATGCTTCGGATTGTCCGATTTGGGTCAAATATGCACCGTTTTGTTCTATGATTTGTTGCCATTTTAAAGGTAACTTCATAATGCCTCTCTCGTAGAAGTCCTGGTCTCAAATTTCAAAAAACTCTAGTAGCCGATTTTCACAATCTTCCCTAGATGCCAATTTTTAATCACTAAAGAAATTTTGTAATGCAAGAAAAAGATGGTAATCGCTTGGTGCCAAGTCCGGACTGTATAGCGGATGCGTTAAAACTTCCCAACCAAGCTCCCGAAGTTATTGGCGAGTCACTGTAGATGTGTGTGGCCTAGCGTTGTCCTGGTGGAACGCGAGACCTCTCCTGTTGGCAAAGAAAAACTGTAAAATGTACCGAATTTTCTCTTTGTTCACTTCCATTTTTAACAGCCTGTAACTCACAATTGAATGCACCAAACAAAAAACAGCAAAAGAATTTTTTTACTGCGAAATGTCACCTTTCCAACGAGCATAAATCTGAAACTGTTAGATCGATACTTTACGAGAAATTTATCACTACAGCCATCTACCAAAAAAATAATGGATATCTTTTTCCCCAACCTAATATATTGTTCTAGTTAATGCTCTCAGAGCTTGCTCTCAATAATTCATTTGTTGATCGTCGCAGCCGCTTACAGACGGCAGCCGTGCCACTTCTCATGATAGCGAAGTCATCGTGTACCCTGGCCTCCATGAATATATCAAAAGTACTGTAGAATCGTGGATATTTAAAAAGTATGCGGATACATCGTCATATTGTACTCTATGACTATTGTGAGCTTTGCGTGTAATCTTGGTTCAGAGCGACAGATGGAAAAGGACTGACAAAAAATTTTAAATAGTAGAATTTTAACCTGTATAACTCTTACCTTACCTTATATATGTTTTTTTTAAGTCCTCTGTCCACCAAGTGAGGGACAGAGGACACAAAATCACTGGGAGCCACTGGTTTCAAACAGCGCAAAACCGTACTTTGTGGAACACATTATAAGAGACCTATGTCAGTGGACGTCCACCAGTTGAAATGATGATGACGATGCTTATGAAATAACGAATAAGAAATAAGAAAAGCGGATAAAAAAATAACTGTTTAGTACATGAAAAAAAATTTAATTTAGACTTTTCTCTAGCACTATTTACATAAAAGAGAGAGTAGGGGTATAAATGGCCCAAACGTAAGTCAAAGTTAGTGTACTCCAACACAACAATTTACGAGACGCAAGTCAACATCACCAGCTCGTAATGCACCCTTCTAATCAAAAAACGAGGCTCTGACTTCCACCAACCCGCATTAGACCAGCGTGGTGGGAAATAGCTCAAATCCTCCCTTATGAATCCTTACCCGAAACGAAGACCCCTAGAGCGCGGCAGTAATGAGCCATACTGATTGTCGACCGTTTGATGTGGAGATCTTTGGTGGGGGCCTATGTCCAGCACTGGACATCAATCAGCTGGTGTTATAATTTTTTTATGAAATATAAGATAATAATGTGTAAATACATATTTTCCATACGTACGTATTATTATCATTTCAGCTACAAGGATCTACGACCATGACTACGGCGTCGTAGCCTTCGTAGACATGTCACGATAACAGGAATATTAAAACGATATACGTATCATCAGCCTACTACCTATTAAGATATATACATTGCAACCAGTAAATAAATAATTTTATTTACATATACTGTTTAATAGTTTTTAAAATTACCGCTTTTTTATTCTCTTCTTTATGTCTCGAAGGAAATGTCTTCCGGAATTAAGTTCACTTTTAATTAAATTTTTAGTTTTATCCTTCAAATTAACTAACTTGAAAACAATGATACTGAATTTGTTTTATTTATCTACTAATTATATTGGTAAATAAATTAAAAAAAATTAGGGCTTTTGGACTAGATTATTAGAACAAAAATGGTACGAAGGGATGAAGGGATGATGGAATGAAGTACGAAAAACAAAGAATTGATTAAAAAAAAACTCTTAATTATTTGTTTTTTTTTTATTTGACGAAGCGATGAGGTGTGCAATACATTCACCTGATGGTAAATGATACGTCTATAACAAGACGGCGCTAACTAGAATGATATACACAGCACCGTATTGCGCTCATCGCCTTGTGACGTATTATTCATTGCCTCAGTAATTTTACTAGCTATAACGCCGTTCAAACCGGAACATACAAATATTTTTACAATACTGTTTCTCAGTTGCATTAGGCACTGTAGTATCACCTAGGTAAGCGATTTGAATGAAGGTAATACGACCGTACGTAAACGTAAAAAAATATACCGCAATAAAAAAAATATTAAAAACGTTCAGCACCAGTCATCGTAGCTATACATATATATGTTACTATTTACATATCGTATGTATATGATACAAAAACCATTTTTCATATTGGTATCTCATCCTTCTAAAAATTTATCTAGTGTTATACACCAACAGCCTCGTGTTTATATTGTTATTAATAGGTTCCGGTACGAGATCACTATGCTGATAGATTAAAAATAATTAACGTAATCATCACGACCTTAAACGCGCTCGGTAGCGACCAGTTCCAACAATTATGACATCCGACAGCATTGTTAACGCCTGTTGAACGACGGATATAATTAACAAAAATGGCTATTATTGTAAAATTTCTGCAAAAATTATATTTTCAAACATTGTTACATAAGTATAAACATTGTGGTTTCTAAAACTGGTGGTAGGTCTCCGTTGCTGGTGACCGTCTGGGTAGGAACCAACACAGCGCCTATTGCAGCCGCTAAAGAATAGTGTCTATATACTGTGTTCAGGTTTGAATGGCGTTGTAGCGAGTGTAATTACTGGGGTAACGAGACCAAATATGGTGTGTATATGTGAACGAGCACAATGTGGTGTAGTGTAAAACAATTTAACTAGCGTAACGTTGTTATGAGCAGGCGTAATACTTATCATCCAGATGAATGTGTCTCTCGTCTCGTTGCTTAATTATATAAAAAAAATTGAACTTTGCTATTCCATGTGTCTCTCAAAGAAAATATGCTACACTTTCTTGAACTCATTACGTTCATCATAAAAAAATAAACTACATCGTATAAAAAAAATTTAGAAGAGCAGCGCATATTCTGCCGCCTTGTGATATTGTGCAAAGATTACTGTATTCGGGTTTAATAAGCGCTGTAGCTAGTAAAATCACCGGGACAACCTTTTTACCTCACAACGTGTTTCGAAATGTTTAGCATAAAGCAGTTCTTGTGAACATTCCATTCTAAAAGAATCGTAACCATGTATTCTTACAGATGGTTTCGTTTTCGTTGCTTTAAAGTATGTGAATTATTATCAAGTCTTATTATTACAGGGATAACACCATATAATATTGATAACAGAAAAACGCTTACGTATTATAACAATGTTTTTTTGAAATTATGAAGTCTTTTTACACAGTATCAGTAATGAAAACCATGATAGATCTAAACTAAACCCCTCCTACAACTAAAGTATTTAAACAAAAGTTATACTAAAAAAACTAAAAACTTTGACGTGATGGAGTTATTACAAGAACTCAAATATTTCAGATATTAAATTGTGTGTGTTCATACACACTTTAATTAATTTGCTCATTACTTTAAGTACTTTACAGGTTTTTTTTATTAATGATTTATTTTTAAGTTTATATTAACGAAGTACAATTAGTAAACCACGCCTGATGTGTGATCGAAGGTTCTAAATGCAGTCATTATAAACCAATAATTGGTTGTGAATCTAAATTATTATTTTTTTTTTTTTTTTTATATATTGTCACGCCTTATTCCCAGTAGGGGTAGGCAGAGGTGAATAAACCACCCAGGTTTCGCCAGATGTGGTCAGATTAGGTCCCATGTAACAGGGGGCGAGCCTGTTGCCACTTTATTGGGACCACCACACACAACACACACACAAAGATGATATCAGTGTGCGGGTTTCCTCACGATGTTTTCCTTCACCGTTTTTTTTGTATCTCGCTGTTGTAACTAAAGTTCACAAATGTACTATAAATATAAATTATATTTATAACTATGTAATTATATATAATAACTATGTAATGTAAATCTAAATTATTTCACAATAAAAATTATTAAAGGACATAATGTTTTGCTGAAATAATTATTCTATTTTTTTTATTGTTTACAGCTCTGGCAACATACTCTTTAAGCCTATTTTATTATATAATACTTAAATATTACCTTGCAAGTTCCTTATTACTACTGTGTTTACAACAAACATATAATATATAAACTTGTAATTGTTAGGGTTCCTCAAAAGTTTTGGTAAGCCGTATGTTATTTGTGCGTTATGTTTTGTTTATTTATAGTTCAGACATTAATATTAAGAGTTGAAACTTATAATTTTAACGATTGATTAAAATATTTTCTATGTCAGCAACATCATTACAAATTTCACATTTAAGGTTTGAAACTATGCTGCCTTGCTAAATGCGTAGGGATTCTACAGTGACCGAATCTTATACGATTGCTAGAAGTTATATAGATTCTATTTACAGCACCATTGTGACTATTATACCAGGGCTTTGGCGACGAGGAATTTTGAAATTTGGCATGCCACTTCTCTTTACTGACATCTATAAAAACATTAACGTAAAAGATAAAAGTTTATGTCATCAATAATTATTCCACATTTTTTCAATGTTACCACTTAATCGTTTAGTTAAAAAATATTCATTAATCTTTTAACAAGTGTAATAAAAATATGGATATTAAAGACAGTTAATAAGGTATCGCTAGACTACATTTAAAGAAAAATTAGAACAGTTTTAGTGAATTTGTTGAAACTGTAAATACAATAAAACGTTATATTAAGTTGTAGACAAAATAAAAAAAATTGTTTATGCCATAGTGACAGCTAACAAACGTCATAACAGAGTTGGTAGAAATAAAGATTTGGTGTTTAATAAAAATAACACAATGTCAAAAAAACTTTGGGGAGAATTCGAAGACGATGAAAACGAAAATACTGTATATCAAACTGTTAACTTCAATCCTATTATAGAGTTGGGTTTGCAGAATATACCAGAAATACCGATTGCGGTCAATTCATCGCCCATTGATCTGCCTAAGCCGAATTTAATCACTCATACGATTCAATTGCACTCATGTTCAAGACAGCTTTCAGCTATTTTAGAACAAACTGAAAACGCCGTATTCGAAGGTGCAAGACTAGACGCTATGAGTGTACCCATGCTTCCAACGGAACCTCATGTAAAATTAGAACACGAGACCACGCCGCCTATAAATTTTCTTCCAAAAAAATACTGTGATTTTTCTCTCGGTAAAGGCCCTGTCATTCTACCGTTTACACCAGAGAGTCATAAACGGGCGCTACGCCAATGCGCTGCGATTGCTTTGGGTCATATAGGCATTGCTACTTGTACAACCACTGCTTTAAATGCTACAGCAGATGCCTTAGATTTTTATTTAAGTAATATGTGTAAACTAATGAGAACTGTAGTTGATAGAGAAGCGAGTGGAATAAAATCAGGGTTTCCTGATGTAATAGCAAAAGTTTTTGCTGATCTAAATGTGGGCAACTTACATGAATTTTACCAAAACCGTGTAGTGAGATATCATTCTAAAATTAAAAGTCATTGTGAAGATTTAAGAAACCAATGTGAAGCTTTGGCTATTGGAGACATTGCTCCACAATTAAAACTTGAAGAAGTTCCCGAGTTACACTTTCCGGCAGCTCTGGATGGTGCTTTTACACCATCACTGGAGCCAGGTTTTCAGATGTTACACAGCTTAGAGCAAGAGCAACTGCAGGGATTGGACTTACTGGATTCCGTGACAACAGATGATATAAAAGTTGAACAGATGGAGTTTTCACAAACTGATACTGCAAAAGTCTCCTCACTCTCACCTAGTGCTAGAAAGAAAAGAAAATAAATGCTTTTCCATAATAATCATATTTTTATTAATTATGTGTTTGCTTGGGAATCACAGGATGTCATTAGAATGTAATAGTATGAAACAAAGACATCTGAAAGGAGATGTGTATCTGTTGCGATGTCTGAAAATTACTTCCATTTATAAAAATCATTAAAAATTTAACTAAAATTCAAAATTACATCGCACACAATACCCACCCTCTTCCGATAATGTATATATCTATCAGAAGACAAAACACTAATAATAATTCAATTAATCACAGTACTTGTTTCACTTGTCTACTCTTGTATGAACTTCCTGGCGGTAGGTCTCTATCACCAGTGACTAGGTAGCTACTACACTACAGCTTTCTATTAATGTTACCAGTAACAGTAGTAAGCAAATGTAACACTGTTTATTAAATTGTAGCTAGTGAAATAACTGATAGAGAGATTTAACATCTTGTCTCAAGGTGTCAACTGCGATGTGGTGCAGTGTATATCATCCTAAATAACACATTTGATTGGCAGATGTATCACCAACAGTTGAATGTGTCTCTCGTCTCTTCGTTGCATAAATAATCATTATTAAAGGTAACATAAATAAAACATCAAAAATAGCACCAAATAATTTATCTGATTTGATTTATAAACATAACATTTAAAACATTATTCAGCTGCAAATTATTATTAATTTCATTCAATTACAAATTCAAGAATTAACAAATGTAAGACCACATGCAATACACATCTACGTACAGTGTTTGGGGCATCGTTTCAATTGTAACTGTAAAAACTAAAGTTATAAACAATGAGAGGACTACACTTTTAAGTCCTAACTGTTATGTCACAATACTTAATATCATATAAAAGGCACTGATTTAAGGCATCTTAAAAATTAATGACTAACTTAGAAGATATGGAATGAAGATCGTAAAGCTCACAACAAACTAAAGTACACGGAGGAACGACAGTTATTTAATACAGTCTAAATATATTTTTCAATGGAACGTAATCTCACTGAACACTAATTCAAGCAAGTGATTTTTTAACTTTGACAAAACTCATTTAAAAATTAATATAATTTAAATACCTTTTAATGCTGTATCTGCATGGGGCAATACAAAATAAATTATTTTAAGTGTGCTTACTCATAATCATCTTATTCTCATATATCGACAGCCAGAACACGATGACGTTGTTATACCAGCAAATTAACAGCTTGAAAGTGGTACCGAAATTAAATGGTTTGTATCGACTGCACCACCGACCAACCTTCATCGGTAATAGCTCTTTAGCCTGCTGTTGAAAATTTCTTATCATTAGTTAGATCTTGCCACAATTTTAGTTTGTTTGTGAGCATTCTTATTATAAGTTTTACATCTAATCACAAAAGACTGTACAATGAATTGTCAATATCACAATTTTACTTGTTCATGGGTGGTGTGGGTTTCTTTCTCTTAAACAACAAAATATGGGGTTCTGAAACAAATAATTAATATTTAGGCAAACATGTCTTTAACCCGATTAACAGAACAGTTGATATCTAGTTTTATTAAGTATTAGATCACAATAATTTCTAAGTACTCTTGATTAATATCTACAAGGAAAGCACAGTCATAACAACCCAGTAGCAAACAAGGTGAAGAAGATCAGGAAGATGTAGAATGAGATAAAAGATTCAACAAGACTGAATGAAGATCTGAATAACAAAGGGGTGGATAATCACTGTGAGCTATATGCCTCAACTATAGGACAATAATGACACATTTATAATCTATTTGACAAATAACAATGATTCATGTCCTCATCATTTACAAAAAAATTACATGAATTATGTGATTTTTTATCTATAAACTATGATCAAAAATTTGGTAATTATTATCGTAAAGGCAAAGCTGAGGATCGAATTGGTTCTCTCAATCTCATTGCCAAACTTCAGTTTGAAATGGCACCTAATGATGATGATAAAAGTTATGACACTATAGTTAAAGAAATTGGCTCATCTGAAACTGCATAATATGTAGCGCATCAATAATATTGCTTCTGATAATAGTTACTGTTACTAACATAACTGGTCACAGTAACTAAGTGACATTTGAACAGCACCAGTTACAATCTGTCCAAAAATATTTTTGATTCCATTTACCCTTGAACAATTCATATTTGTTTGCGATTAATATTAAAAACAAACTTATTCGATAAATATAAGTAATTCAGACAATAATATTAAATGTTTCCATAGCTTAGTTTAACTTTCATTATAGAACTAATTGATAAGTGAATTGTAACTAACCAATTTGGTTAAACTCGGAAATTAAAAATGACTAAGTACAACTTTACAATCAATATGAATAGGTTTGAAACAGTAATGATAAAAATATGTAGGTTCTCTACTGCAAAATACTTATATTACTTTACACCTGCCTAAACATTCCAATGTCTTACAAGATGGTAGAAGACAAATTCTTATTGGCATTAATCTGAATCTATATATTTTACATGAAGAAACCTAATAATTTATCTTATAAAAAAAAAAATTCTTACCAGGTTGATGTGTCATATAATGTACCCAACCTTGACTTTGTTGTACTCCAATACTACGCCATTCTTGCTCAGACATTAGATGGTTCTTTGGCACCAATTTCACCATTTCTTTCGGTAGTACCACATGCCTGTATAAGGAACATACAAAATTAAAATTGCTATTAACAATTTTCATTACCATTCAATAAATAACCTACCACTGTACAATATTACAATATTAAAAAACAATACTTAGTTATAATGTGTCCTATGAGTAACAACACTCCATCGAAAAAAATTAACTGAACATTCACACAATCAAACATCATTAAAATATGATTATAGCATTTTAGTTAAAAAAGTTATGAATTTTGTGGAAATCTTACCTATTTTTACTAATTACCGTTAATTATTCTTATTGATCCATTTTCAAGACATGTTCTGGTTATATTTAGATTTTATTTTTATCTTTAAATTTTTGGCTTACTAATATGATTGTTTATTCCTACTCTTCGTTTTTTGGACAAGTTGTTTTATCTGGATTAGCTAACAAATATGTATAGTAACATTAAACTAAATAAAACATTTTATTTTACGTTTACTCTGCAGGTAATATGTCTAATATGCTATATATCACCTTTGTCATTAACGATAAAATGTTAGGCAAAGATTAATATCAAATATAATAAGCCCTGAGATGTTTTTAACCATTATTTTCAAGTCATAATAAAAAAATTTGTTTACTGTACCTGTACTCGTGTTCTTCGTCGTAATATTTCTCCGAATAATATATCTCTCTCGCCGACATGGTGAAAAACAATGATTTTAATATCACCAGAACAATAGAAAATTTTCTTCAATATTTGTACATAAGCTTATAATTATAAGATCAAATTTCCAAATCCAATTAAAGAAAACTGCGACAACCAAGGACTTCAATTCTATTCACAGTTGAAAACACAACTACAATTCTTACACAAAAGATACGTTACTAACGAATTTCATAATTCGAATATCCACCAAAATAAATTGCCAGTATGTAAAATTAACCAATTCTAAAAAATATTAACCACTTTTTATTTTAAAATGGCAATTATAAACACATTTAAACAAAATTTAAACGTATTCGTAAACTTTTGACCATTTTAAATTAATTATAGGCTCCACAAATATTAAACTTTTCCTTTTTTTGATCTTTTAATTTAAGTTATTAATTCATTGAATACTCTGTAAATAATTATTTTTAGTTTAATAATAATTTAAAGTAAATCATGTTAATCTCACTTTTTAAATGTAGCATAGATAAATAAATAATATTTTACATTTACTTTAATATATAAGCATTTTAATTATTATGAACGTTTATGGACTTAAAGCAAAACAGTATTTTTTTATATTATTGATAATCTAATTGTACTGGGCAATGTTTGTAATGAATTATTTGATATTAACCATTTCACTAGCAACATGACTTTTCATGATTCGGAGCGGTTATCAGAAAGGGTCAAAATAATATTCACTTTTTATTAAGTTTTTATTGTGTTGTCTATCGTATTGTTAGGTTCCGTATTTTTTTCATCTTTCTTTAATTTTTTACAACCATTTGAATGTGAATGTTTTTCGTTTTGATGTATAAAACGTATGTGCCTCTTGAGATGTGAGGAACGCGTTAGACGCATTCCACAAATGCAACATACGTGCGGTTTTTCACCAGTATGAGTCGCTACATGTTGTTTCAAATCACTACGGGTTATAAAAGCACGACCGCAAGTGTAGCATTCATAATTCTTCGCACCCGTATGTCTCCTAAAAATTATCCTTTTTAAAAATTTTTTTAATAACACAATAGTATTAAAGTAAAACTAAATTATGTATCTAAATTAAAAATTTTGATTGACATTCTTGTTTAGTCAAAAATATAATTTTTTATATTTCAGATTAATTTATAGTATTTTTTTTTGTTCCTTTTATATTTTATACATGAAAGTCCATATGGTATAATGTAAGTCAAGATCTATGACAAAATATTTTTTAGACATAGCCATGTAATAGTATAAATTTAAACAATAAAATTTGATATTGAATACATATTTTAAATATTTATTACCTTACATGATATTGTAAATGTCCAACAGTTCGGAAACTACGTGGGCACAAAATACACTGATATGGCTGTTGACCTGTATGTTTACGTCTATGCACTGCAAGACCAGCTGAATGTGCAAATGCCTCACCACATGTTGTACATTTAAATGGTTTTTCACCCTGGCCAGAAAATATAATTGCAATTAGGTCTATAGCCTAAAGCTAAAAGGAAAATTGTTAATATGTTGCTTTAACACAATGGCATTTATATTAAAAGTTCTCAAAGAACCCATGATGAGATAATGAATTTGACAGCAAAATATATCCTAATTCATTGTCAAATAAATGTAATTTAATAACTAAAATATAAAATATGTTCGAATAAGTAAGAGAATGGATGAAATGCAAGATTAAAGAGTAGAAATCTACAGAAGATATCTCACTCTTAAGAGAAATTACGGTTAGATAGGATTTCTACCTACTAAAACCCTCTTGGTACTCATCTTTAGTGCATTGTGAGGTATTCAGAAATCTTCTACAAAATACACCAGTGTCCTCGCTGCACTAATGCCCTCTTTAACACCTTTGCTGTGCCAAGACAAATACAAAACTACTTCGTATTTGTCATCTACCTAGAGCTCGCTTAGTATGCAAGGTGGGCTCCACATTCATAGCCCACAAACCAGAAGACTCTTTTAGGTTACCATCTATGACAGGCAAGGCTTACATTAGTTAGATTTTTCGTAACCCAATACTTCGGTTAAGCATTAAATTGATATTAACATATGTCATGTCAATGCAGTGCTCATAAATAACTTTTTCTTAAAATAAAGAGTTAAACACCGTATGTATCCTCATATGAACTTTGAGATTTTGTGCCAAGGAAAAGGTTTTATTGCAGTTAGGACATGCAAATGGTCGCTCTCCCGTATGAATTTGCTGGTGGGTTTTCAAACGAAATCTGAAATAAATAAAAATTCTGGAATAATTTTGTAAAAAATTCAGTTGTGCAAAAAAAAAAATTTACATTTGCATGAAATTATATAAGCTGCAAGTGTTAAGTATATCTTTGACAGGTGTGTATTTTTCAATGATATAAATGTGCTGCTTCCCCTTTAAGTGAACATCATCTCTTATTGCTGTTGTTAACAATTAGCTGTAATTACTATTTGATAATATTTTAGAAATTTTTATACATATTTTATCCATTGGGTACCCACCTAGAAGACATTACTTTACCACAAGTAGAACATTGTTGTTTCTGTGCTCTTTTACTTTCACATTTATTTAAAGTACCTGATGTATTAGTCTTATTGATAAGTATGTAATTATCTATACCTTTTATGTCAACATCTAAATTTGTTTCTGTTGATAAATTAGGCATTACATCACTACTAAGTTTCTTCTGTTCACAAATAGATGTTATTTCTGAATCTTTTCTATCTAGTTCTCCATTATTTTTTAAACTGTGTACATTTATTATTCCGGTAGGCGTTGATCTTAAATAAAAATCAGATTTTTCACATTGATCCACAAAATCTATACAGTTCTCAAGTCTTCCAATGCATGTTGAACATATAGTTGATGGTAATCCATCATTTGGATGTATCTAAAAAATGCAAAGGTCTCTATAATAGGTGATATTTTTAATCGGCATACATATTTATTGTAATAGTATCATTACAACTTCACTTTCTAAGCCTTACCACTACGTTAGCTATAGACATAATTTTTGCGGATATTTTCGAAGATCCACATTGCCCAAAAATACTGTTTAAATTCCCTTCCTCTAAGCAAATTCTGCATTTTTGATCTCCCATATTAAATACTAAAATGGGTATGAAACGCAGTGTTTACACTTTACATGACAAATGACAACATAAACGATGTTTTTGAGACAGACGTATTAATCGAAGCAGGTATGTTAATTTCCGAGTATATATATTCCTAATGCCTAGTATAACCTTCCCAATATTAAAAATATTTAAGTATTGAATATGAAGGAAACGGTCAGCAATGCTTGTTTTCCAGCCAATATAGTAAATCTTGACCCTTTCCTTGTTTGAAACACGAAGGTAACTGTCGTAATAACATTATTAACTTTTATGACAACAAATTGTAACTGCTATAATAATATTTTAGAATATTCTTATAGCAGTCATGGAAATATTTTTTAGAAATACAGGGAAATAAAATTTCTGTCAATGAAGCTTGAACCTTTTTTTTATTTTAATAAAGATTTTTAATTAATATAAAGACGCTTTTCCTATTAAAGAAAATAATAAAATACTTTTTTTTTATTCTATTTTAAGCCATTTTATTTAAAGCCATAAAATATTTGATAAACAGGTATTTAATGTTCTTAATACAATTCATGCTTAGTATATTTTCGTACCAGGTATGAGTAATAAATTATGTAAAACCAGAATAGCATTGAGTATTTTAATTATATTGAAAATTGCGACGTATAGAGATACTAAAAGCACTTAAGGATGACCTAAATACATTTGGATTATTAAATAATTTTATTGTGAAATGGGTGTGGGTAGATGGTGATAATTACACAATCGCAGATACTTCCATGTATGCCTTTATGTTTGTAATATTGGTTAGTAAATGTAGTGTAGTATTTTAATTCAATACAGTCCAATAATTTATAGGAGAGAGAATCTGCAAATTGACATTTGTTTCCTGTTTTAATTTGCTTTATAAGTAAACAAATTATTAAAAGATTTTTTTTTAGAAAATTACCATATAATATTCGTAGTTCTCCTTGTTGGGGGAGTCCATCTAAGTAGATACTACCACAACTTGTAATTCTGCTACAAAACAAAACAGTAGTGTGCAAACTTTACTGTGGTATTAAAACATTTGGTCTCAACACAACAAGACAAAACGGCTACGATATATATCATCCTAATTAACGCGACATGGTTATGGGCAGGTATCACCATCAGATGAATAGCTTGCCCTTCGTTAATTAAAAAAAAATAGAATATAGGATTGTTTAGGTCAGAGTTCCCCAAAATTTTTTGTGTCGTAGACCCCTTGCCATGTTTTTCCGTGTTGGGTAGACGCCCTGATTGCTAAAACTTTTAAAAAGAAACTATTGAGGAGTACTCGTGTAATTTTGCATGATTGAATATTAAACTACTAATAACTAAAGTCATGATTGGCGTAATTTATCTATCTTTGCTAACTACGAGTACAAAACTAAGATTTAATAAAAAATAATGTACTTACTTTTCTCCAGCACTCTCAAACAAAATAATTTGTGTGATATACTATCTGTTTATATTTTTTAAAATATTTTCTTAGCACTTTCCTTTTCAAGATTCAGGAAACGAATAAACGTATTTGTCCCACATTCGTATTTATAGAGTGACGAATTGAACAAGTCAGTGCAAGGTAGCGAAGCTCTGAGACTGCTACTCTCAGGTTTTTACAAGTTCAAAATGTATTGCGACACACACACAAAGCGAATACCACCATCCTACAACTTACACAATTTTATAAACATATATAATAAATATTTTACTTCATAGGTACTTTTATAAATGTATATGTTTTGATATTATAAGATAGTACGATGTAAGTAAATAGGTACTATCAGTGTATGTGTTGAGATCCACTATCGTGAACCCCCATTTTCATTTCATGGACCCCCAAATTTTTTTTCGCTGACGTAGACCCTTTGCAGGTTGTCATAGACCCCTAGGGGTCGATATAGACCACTTTGGAATCACTGGTTTAGGTCAAAGGGACAGTCCTACTAAAAATCGGTGGTGGAAATAATGGCATAATGTCAATAAACATCTATATCTTCTCACAAACTTCGAACACAAATCACTCCCGGTAGCCCGGGCGTCCTCATCGCCCTGGGCTAGCGAAACAGGCGAAGGTGATCGGAGGACGGGCCTGAGCCCTCCTATCACATAGTCATTGCCGCCATCTGACGCTCCCCGTCCGCGTCTTAAATTCATATGTATATATTTAATTACACCTCTTATCCCTTCCCCTATAGCACTATTAATCTCTTCAACCCTTCGCATCCAATATTTTCTAAACTTTCTTCTCCCCCTTTTACATACAACTTTATCTAATATACATATCACTACATAGTATAAAACATAGTCGCTTCCCGCCGTCTGTATGCTTAGATCTTTAAAACTAAGCAACGGATTTTGATGCAGTTATTTTTAATAAATAGAGTGGTTCAAGAGGAAGGTTTATATGTATAATATAGTAGAGAAATATTGATAATTTTAGAGATTTCTATGTGATGTCGTAAATAAAAACAATTTTTTGCGATTACATTGTGAACTCTGCGAGATCGATCAAAAATATGTATTATAGTACAGTAATATGGTGTATATTTATCTCTTAGGGAAAACCAACAATATCCATTTTTTATCGTTTATTTTTCATTCTGTAGTTTATTTTGTATCAGCGTTGAAACCTTGCGAAGCCGGGACGGGTCGCTAGTATATTTATATATTAAGTTTTTGTGTTTAGTTTTTGTATTATTGTGTTCATATGAAGTTTTAATTTAATTTAATTTTCTTTACTTTGTTTATTATTTTAGCTCGCGGATACCAGATCCGAGTCCTGTATCTGATGAAGCTGCAATGGTTGCCAATAAAACTGCAGCACAACCTTCATTATAAAAATAAAAACAATTTTGTTTTAAACCAATTAAATTACTATTTTACCAAAATTCCTTTTGGGGTTAAATGCTGATGTGATCTGCAGTGCTAATATACTTATGAAGATTTTGACACTTTTATGAAGACACCTGTTTTGTTAAGACTGGAACTCGGCCTCCACCAATTTATTCCGTTTCTTGTCTTTGTTTTCATTTAACAAATTCCACTTCAAAACAAACGACATTTTTTATGGGCATTATGTCACTATTAATCAACAAATAATAAAGTCAAAAATTGGCAAAAATTTTAATAACTTGGAAAACTTTAAAGTTCTCAAATGTACAACTCTATAGCTTAATAATTATCAGTAATATTAATATAATTTTTATTCTTTAATCCCTAAGTACCTTTTATATTTGCTTATGTTACATATGAACTAAAAATAAACTATTTTATTTATACTTATCCAATAAGGTTCAAAACAATTCTGTGAGGTATTTATAAATTATATCCATAAATGTTTAATTGTTGTAAAACACTTAACATATTTTATTTTTCATTAAGTATGTGTACTTTCTTATCATTTATTTTTCTTTACTATTATAATTGTACATATTGATATTAAAACACTCTTATTGAGAAATTATCAAACCTATGTTGTCTATTACTCTTTTCTGTATATTCATGGTCCAGTGTATATATTTTAAGTAGCTTTTATTCTTTATAATAACATTTTAGAACTAATTGATTCTCATTTCGCACTCTTCGCTTTATTACAATCTCTGAGGTGAATCCATATTCTGACATAATTTTAATAATTTCATTTGGCATGTTCTCTTCAATCAGTAAAAGGTAAAAGGTGCCATCAGGAGCTAGTATCTTTGGTATCATGTGTAATAGCCTGTCAGTTACTTCCCTGCCTTTCACCCCACCTGCCCAACTCGCTGTTAAATCACAACCATTGCATTCTTCTGAATCTGTTACAACATATGGAGGATTGCAAAGAATTAAATCAAATTTATTTTTAATGAAACAACTTCCAAGATCCATATTAACAGTTTCCACAATAACTTTGTTGTAACAAGCTGTACTTTTGGTCATTGCACAAGCTTTTATATTAATGTCAGTACTAAAACAGACAGCTGTTGGAAATGCCATTCCAAATGCAGTAATAACTATTCCACTTCCTGATCCCACTTCTAAACAAAATATAGGGTTTTTTCTCTTTAAATAATCTAAATCTTTTTCTAATGTGTCTATTAACAAGAAACTATCTTCTGCTGGTTCATAAACAAAGTCAAAGTCCGTCTTTTGAATGTGGTTTTGTAATGGAGTTTCCATGTTAGTTAATACTACCTTGATCTGAAATAACACCACTTGTACTTGGTTCTGGCTCTGGTGGTGGTTGTGGTATTCTGGCTTGTAAATTTGGTTTGCTTTTATTAATAGACTGCCTTATCTCATTAAGTCTGTCCTGAAAGAAGAAGAAAAAAAGCTTTTCACCTGTGACATAGCAGTTTTGTCAGACTTTTGTACATTATTAACACTACTTTACCTAGAGTACTCCACCAGCGAGTGTGGCTTATGGGCCAATAATGTATCATCACTCTTTATATATAAGTAATTTGATGATCTAGATCTTAAAAGTCTTATACAGCTCTTTGGAATGGATATGTTACAACCAATAATAGTTAGATTTTAATGCAGTGCTATTAAGTATGAGTTGAAAGAGCTGTAGTACCAGTTGATGTGGAGATCATCAAGAAAGGGCAGCAGTGGACACCTATTGGCTAATGATGATGATGAAATCATCATATTTTATTATACTTAAAGTAAAAATAAACTGAAGTATATTTTTCTACTAAGCAGTATTGGAATATCAGCTATTAGAAATAATTTTTATTTTAAAACAATTATATGTACCTGTGAGTTTTGTAGGACATTAAGAATAATGGTGACTTTATGTTTGCATGCAATTAATTTCTTTACATATGGATCCAAATCAGGATGGTTGTTTAATGCCTCCCTTACATTTGTCAAAACTTCATCTAAGGAATCTATTTGTTGCTTTAATTCTAATTGGGATATTCTGCAAAGTTTGAGTAAACTTATATTAATTGGTAAATAATTCTTTAGAATTTAATAACAAGAAAATATACATAGTGTATAGTGAAGGTAATAAAAGTGGCAACTATAATACACTATGGTGATAAGCCTGGTTTATACCCACATAAAAATTAAAGAACTGTAGAATGTACCATTATAATATCAGGGAATAAACTGGCATATCTGAGGCGTCCAAATTGTTCCGCCGAACTAGAGATAGAAAGAGCAGTACCACGCTCATGGCCAACCTTCACTAGTTGGAGAGGCACTTTAAGAAGAAGAATGTACCACTACAAACCTCGTGGCTCTTACTCTTTCATCGAGCTGATCAACAGTGGGTTTAAGGAGACCTATTAAACCTTCTGCAAGAGTATCTCTTGTCGGATTATCGCATAAGTTGGCAGTGTTTTCATCTGCTGATGTTGTTGTGCTTTCCGTATCGTCCATTACTCAATACTCCGAAAAGTTAATGTAAACGCTAAAATTAGTTATTGCCAGTTATTTATTCCATTTTATTCTGAAGACGCGGCTATTGCACTTTTGAATGAAATGTCATTTGTCATCTTTGTTGTCACTGAGAACGTATTTGAGGGACCCGGTTTTACTACCACGTTTTTTCTTCTAAGTAAAAAACTTTCCAGTATTTAATGCTTTTTATGCTATATTTTTTTTATTTACATTTTATATTACTAAGATAATTTGTGTTGTCGTTAGATTTTTTTTTATTATATTTATTTATAGTTTTTACAATTCACGAGCGCGGTCGGCCTTTTAATGTGATTTAACATGCATGTGCACAGTGTGACAGTGTATGTGTGTGGCAGAGCGGTCGGACGTGAACGGACTGTCGACTTTGAATTTGTCATTAATATAGATGAATTTAGTAGTGGTAGCGATTTCGAAGATAATAGTAGGTTTTATGAGGAAGAATAAATAAAATTAATCTATTAATACATTGATTGTCTTATTTCTCATAATTATTTCGCTAAAATAAATCAATCATAATACAAAATATTTTTAAAAACTTAATTTGCTAACCGTAAACGCAACCGCGTGCGCGCAAACATGGACACTTATACAGGTACGTATTCACCACGAGCAAGGACCGGCCGCAATCGTCAATTGTAAGAACTATATACAAAAAGAAAGAAGCAGTTCGACCAAAGGACTAAAAAATACTAAATATTATAGAACTATCAACTAAGAATTGAACATGGATATGTTTTTTTTTAATTAAACCGTGTTTAAGAAATAGTAATTAAAATTTTGGTTATTTTGAGATCAAGCGTTTGCCTATACGGACAGCGACATTAACAAGCATATCGAGAATATAGAAGTAAAGCAGTATTTCTACTTATTAAGGGGAATATTAGTGTCACACGGCGTCAATTCAACGCTTGGAACGACATGTTGGACGCTTTATATACTTCATTTATTTAAGCGGTCACATTCAGTTATTTACCTCTTTTTAAAAATGAGTTGTTATTTTTATTGAGTTTTTCCAATATAATATATAACTATTGCGCAGGTTTCCAAAGGATAAAATTCTCGTGGTAAAAGATTACACTAACAGTTCCCATGATCTTATTGTGTGTTTACATCATCTATTGTGTTGTCCTGTAAACATTTCAACGAGCTGCAGTCTCATGTGTTAGATAAAAGTAGATTTAGAAAAATTAATTTATTGAAAAATAAATTATTCTAATACTAGTTAAAAATCTGGGTTTATCTACCTTAATTGGTATTATAGGGCGACGTGTGTCTGTCTAGTAGGACAAGAGAGTCAAGCCAAAAAGAGACTGCCAAAAAGGTAAACAGAAAACAAGAAGAAGAAAATAGAAAACTGACAAAAACTGAATGCCTTGCTTTTCAGGTTCCCTTCCAGGGACAAACGGCGACTGTCATGACAGAAGAAAATAAGTATGAAAGATAAGCGGAGTATGATAGAAATGAAAGATGAGTTTGAGATAAATTAAATAACAGATGGTAAATGATTGTACAATAAAGGGCCTAACCCACCACATGGCATTATAAGAAAATACTAGTACTATAACAATTCTATGTAATATAAATATTAGGTACAATTTCATAATATTTTATAAATCAAATCCGGACGGTAAACATGAATAACCGTAAACAATGAAAGAGACATGTAGGAAGTTTTCATTACAATCACTTTAGAATAATTACAAACACGTATGAATGTAGAACACTAAATTGTATGTTTTTATTGACATGTTAGTTATGCTTTTCTTTATGAGTCTGGGCAGTACTATGTTTTTAACATTTGGTTTTAAAATTTGGTAACTTACATGCGTCTGTCTCTAAATCAGTTAAATGAGCGCGAAGCTAGGTACGAAAATGATGTATAGTAAAAAGTTGCTATAATTTAAAAATTGTTTATAGTATTTAATCATCTAACATATTCAAAATATAAGTTTTATGAAGGTTTTTAGTCTGTAAGTAAATAAAGTGATTAAGCACCTAATACGGAGATAACGTCAGATCTATCGATAAAAGTTTAATTGGGTAAGTATAAATATTCCGCGAATCATATAAAATCAACAAAGTATAAAACTATCGTCCTAAAACAATTTTCTTAATCGTGTGTTTATGATAATTTATTTAAGGATAAGAAGGAAGCAAAGTTTAAAATGTCTTCACTTCAACTCTACCATTACCCTGCTAGTGGTGCTTCAAGAATTGCATTGATGGCGGCACGTTTAGTTGGTGTTCCTGTGCATTTAAAAATTGTAGATTTAATGAAGAAAGAACAATACAATGAAGGTTATTTAAAAATTAATCCACAACATTGTGTACCAACACTTGATGATGATGGTTTCATACTTACGGAGAGTCGTGCAATAGCCTGTTATTTAGCTGACATGTATGGTGAAGATGATACAATTTACCCTAAAGATGTCAAATTGCGCGCCATAGTAAATCAGCGATTATTTTTTGATAGTTCAAACTTGGTTGTGAAAATGAAAGCTATATATGTATGTAAAACTTTCTATAATTTCTAACATTTTATTTATAAATGCATTTATCATTAACAATTAGGACATTGATTTAAAATATTGTATATTTTTTATTGTTGCAATAAACTTTTTACAGTATCCCATAATATATAATGGTGAAACGGAAATTAAAGAAAAGCTAAAAGAAGACTTTAATGCATCTTTGAAAATTCTAGACAAATTCCTAGAAAGTAACAAGTGGGTGGCTGGAGAGCATATAACTATAGCAGATACTACTATTTTTGCATCAGTATCAGGAATATTTGTAAGTGCTTATTGAAAACATATCATAATATTCTTCATGTATTGGACTAATAAAAAACCAGAAAGCATATCATATAGAATAAGAATTTCAGTACATGATTAAGATATAAAAATTATTATTGTAAAATATTCAATAATTTTGTTTTGTTATTAAACTTATCCTTCTCTTATCACACTCTTGTAATATACAAACCATAAAACAAAAGAATTTCAATTATGAAAAAAAATATGTACCCACAAAAATTATTAATAAACTTGAATTTTAAATAATTGGCTATTTGTTTTCAGGCTATGGGTTGGGATATCTCATCATTTCCTAATATACAACATTGGGTTGAAAAGTGTGCCTGTTTGCCTGGCTATGAAGAAAATAAAGAAGGTGCAAGAATTTTTGCTGAAACTGTCAATAAAAATTTAGCACAGTAATACATTTTGTACATAAGAGAATCCCATACATATTATGTAAGATGAGCATTTAGTATTTGTAATACTTGTCTGTTGATTATAACTTATAAGGTCGTACATAAATTTTATTTATAATGAATTGAAAAGTATAATACATAGTTTCTAAATTATTTTACTGTTATAATTTTTTAACAGATTATATCTTATAATATGAAAATTAAACAACCTTAGAACATTTTAAACTAAAACATTGTGGTATTTGCCTTTAATTGTAATGGAGTAACAATGGTGCATATACAGAACAACCCTAATAGAAATGTTTGTAGCAGCATAAAATATTTTTTCTATTTTTTTAAACCAATGTAGGTGGATCATTGTTCTAATTGTAATGATTATAACCCAAACAGAAAATGATAAAACAGCAATGTAAATAAAATCAAGAAGTGGGAAATATCAAACAAAAAGTTTTTGATTTTTTTTTTCATTACAAGCACTTAACATTCTAATATCTATAGGTCTACCAGGATCTGATAGCAAAAAGGTAAAAAGAAAATTGACGCTAGCAATATTGGGGAAAATGCAAAAATAAAAATTTATCCAATGATCAAGGATAATTTTTGAAAATATTACTATGGCGAATGTGGGGTTCGAAATTTAGGTGAAAACTCCAATTACTCTGTTCATGAGTTTATTAATTAATTATAAGCTATCAGAACTTAAAAATGGTTCCAAATCCTGCACATCCATAAAAAAGTCTTCATCGAAGGAGGATCTTGTTCTATGAACTAATTTTCAATTTTTATTACATGTTCACAAGATTTAATATTACTTGCTGGTCTATTGACGTTATTAATTAACCAAACTTTTTTTAACTTTAATAAACTAAAGTATCAAGACGTGTCATTCCTACTAACCAGCCAACGCTTGCACATGGCTCAATATCGATGACTGTTTGTTCTATACCTTGTTCATCAAGTATTCTTTGATAAACATTGAAAAAAATATTTCTTGCTTGCGATCGAAGAGGTTTCTTTGACATCTTCACCACTTTTTAAAGGAAATTTGAAGCCAAACCAAAAACCATTCCTCGAAATTTCAGTTCACAGATGACATTTTTTTGTTGCCATATGGAAATCGCTATTTATAAATTCTTTTTTTGCTATCACATCCTAGTAGACCTATAAGTACATTAAAGTTTATAATCCTTAAATTCATATTTTGTATTATTACAGTAAATAAACTAACTTGCGTTGGTAATCCAATAAATAAATAAAATGTGAACGTCTAAATACGTTCACTCAAACTATTTCTAGTGTTAATGAAAGTTCGCAACATTCAGTTTTAAAAACTGTCATCAGTCCATTATCCTTGAAATTTTGATTTCAATTAAAATTATAAATATATTTTTAATAAATAAATATATTTTTTAAAGGTTGATATTATGATGATGATGATATTTTAAAGAAAATTGTGTTCATGGGCAAATATAAAATCGATGAAGAGAAGAAAGTAAATACTTTTTCACGAAATTATTCACATGTTTTTTAATCATTGGCTGATAAAAATCTTATTGCCAAATAGTAGACAAATACTGTAAAAAAAAATTTTTTATAAATATTAATTTAAATTAATATTTATGAAAACTACTGAAAGATCTAGAAAAAATTTAAAATAGGCTGTATGGACCTTAGTTCTTTGCCTTTTAAATTATAGAAAAATTTTCAATAAAGCGAAAGTTTGTTCACTTTAAAGAAAAGTTTTTATAATCATGTCTCTTGTGAAATTATTTCATTTTCCATTAAGTGCGCCATCCAGGGGTGCGTTAATGGCTGCCAAAGCGATAGGGGTGCCTGTGGATATCATTATAGTAGATTTATTTAAGAAAGAACAGTTCAATGAAAGTTTCCTAAAGATAAATCCTCAACATTGTGTCCCTACACTTGACGACAATGGTTTTATCTTATGGGAAAGTCGAGCAATAGCTTGTTATTTGGCAGATAAGTACGGAAAAGACGATTCCTTGTACCCAAAAGATCTTGAACATCGAGCACTAGTAAACCAGAGATTGTATTTTGATAGTTCATTTCTTTACGTGAAGATAAGAGCTATATGTGTATGTTTTTAAACAGTCGGTTAAGGCTTTTGGGGTGCAGTACTAACATTATCTTGCTACTTGTTATATCAACATATAAACATATATTAATGAAATAACATTTAAAAAAGTCCAAATTGTTTTAAATAAAATATACCTTTTTTATTATCATGAATTATAACTCATATATAATACAAGTATACATTTTATTTTCAGTATCCAATTCTTTATCAAGGTGTAACAGAGATATCAAAAGTACTTAAGGATGACTTAAATACTACACTTGGAATATTAAATAGCTTTCTTGAGAAGTCTGTGTGGCTAACTGGGGATAACTACACAATTGCTGATACTTCTATATATGCCTCCGTGTCTGCAATATTGGTTAGTAAATGTGATGTCCTGGTATTTGTATTCAATACAGTTTTTTTTTAAAGGGGTAATTTTTGCTCTTTCTTTACTTTCTTTTACCACATAATAACATTCTCTTAAATAAGTTGTTAAAAGTAATATGTTAGAGAATCTAAATGTATATAATGTGTTCAAGTAAACTACACAACTTTTGTAATATACATTGAGATGGTGAAAGGTTGTGTTAGAATTTGTCTATATAGATGGTGCTACTAATAGATGCTGCTGTAGACTACTGCAGCTGCAACTATTTCACCTATGTAATAGTAGTGTATAATTTTTATTATTTTTTGGTTTGAAGAAAATACTGTTGCAAATTACTACAGTAATGGCACTTAGCATTTCAGTTTACTCCACATTTGTTCTCTTCATACTACAGGGATTCAGTTTTCTCCGTGAAGCAGAGACAAGGTTCTTTATCCATCATTTAATTGAATAACACATTTCCTCAATAATTTAATAAAGTTTGTTCAAATCAAAAATTAAAATATAAACTATTGTTTGCAGGCTGTAGGCTGGGATATATCAGCATTTCCAAATATCCAGCTATGGCTAACTGAGTGTGTAAACCTGCCGGGTTATATGGAAAGTGAAGAGGGTGCTCAAAAGTTTGGAGCAGCTGTGAGGAAGAATTTAAAACAATAGCATATTAAATATTATTTTAACAAACAAAATATGTCTAAATCAAGTAACTTACATCACAATTTTTAAATAAACAATTTGATGAAAATTGCTTAATTTTTATTTAAATGTACAAAATAAACCATCAAGAAAATTGGAACAAAAGCTAAATACTTTCATTTGAATAATATTATGTATTGCTAGGGACCATTTATCATAGTATATATTTCATTGGCTTGAGTAATAATTATTTTGTCAAAAATTGAATCCCAATAACACACATGGTAGGTTTCTTTTGGTGAAAACTGTTTAGTTAGGTAACCGAACGATGGCGGTATATCCATCCAAGGAAGCGGAGGGAAATCCCGGACGTGGGACGGGCAGCAGCGTTTCACGATAGGGCCTCCGTAACTGCGATCGCCAAGCCGCCTGCCAAGCGTGGCGACTACGGCAATTCCCCCCTAAGATGAGATCCCAAAATAAAAAACGGCCCCTAGTCCCCGGCGGCCCCGCTATTCCTGGCTACGGTAGCGGTCACGGTAACGGCGAGGCAAGGGGTGCGAAGAATCTCCGGAAGCGGCCAGGCTACCAAAACCAACAACATCTGGCCCTGGCAACACTCAACACGCGTACACTGCGGACCGACGAGAAGATAATTGAGCTGGAGGAGGAATTGAGCAGGTTAAGATGGGATATAGTAGGGTTATCCGAAGTCCGAAGAGAGGGAGAGGACACGATAACTCTTAAATCAGGCAACCTGCTCTATTTCCGGGAGGGCGACCAGCAGTCCCAGGGTGGCGTCGGGTTTATCGTCCGCAAGTCTCTTGTGAATAACGTTGTCGACATCGTTAGTGTGTCAGCAAGGGTAGCGTACCTGATACTCAGAGTTACCAAGCGTTACTCGCTGAAGGTCATACAGGTATACGCACCGACTACGGCACACTCTGATGACGAGGTGGTAACTGTGTATGAGGATATTTCTAAAGCCATACACAGTTCCAAAACTCAGTACACCGTTGTCATGGGAGACTTTAATGCAAAACTAGGGCAGCGAAGTAGTGGAGAACTGAAAGTGGGGCAATTTGGATATGGACAGAGAAATCCACGAGGCCAAATGCTCGCCGACTTCATGGAGAAGGAGGGCCTCTATATAATGAACTCCTTCTTCAAGAAGCGGGCCAGCCGCAAGTGGACGTGGATTAGTCCTGATGGAGCTACTAAAAATGAGATAGACTTCATCATGTCGACGAAGAGGCAGATATTCAAGGATGTCTCAGTGATCAATGCTCTAAAAATGGGCAGCGATCACCGAATCGTGAGAGGCATTTTGAATATCAACATAAAGCTCGAACGATTTCGACTGGTGAAGTCCACGCTCCGGCCAGCGCCCATCCAACTCCAAAACCCCGAGAGCTTTCAGCTTGAACTACGAAATCGCTTTGCATCCTTAGGCGAGTGCATTGATGTGGACGATTACAACACCAGGTTCGTAGATGCTGTCCGTACGGCAGGACTTAAGATTTTTAAAGTCCCCCGTACCAGAAAGAAGAAGCCGATCTCTGACCACACATTAAACCTCATGACCGAAAGACGAGAACTGGTCCTGAAGTCTCCTGAAGATGCCACCAAATATCGGCAGCTGAATAGGCAGGTCTCTAAGTCTCTGACTCGCGACATACGCCGATTTAATACTGACAGTGTTAAAGAGGCAATAGAGCGGAACAAAGGCTCTAAAGTATTCGCACGAGATCTGTCTATCGGGCAAAGCCGGTTGACGTGGCTGAAGACAGAGGACGGCAGGATCGTATCGTCAAGGGCCGAGGTTCTGGAGGAGATTGAGCGGTTCTATGGACAGCTGTACACGACTACATGTTCTCCTGGTGGACTAGCATCAGATCCAAGAGCTAGTCTAGCCCGACACTACTCTGAAGATATCCCGGTTGTCAGCCTACACGAGATTAGTGTGGCTCTGAATCAGCTTAAAGGCAACAGGGCACCTGGTGATGACGAAATAACAGCTGAACTTCTGAGAGCTGGTGGAAAGCCGATCCTCGAAGTCCTGCAGAAGTTGTTTAATTCCGTCATACTAGAAGGCCGATCGCCTCGGGCATGGCACGGAGGTGTGGTGGTGCTTTTCTTCAAGAAGGGAGATAAAACCCAGTTGAAGAATTATAGACCCATCTCACTTTTGAGTCATGTCTACAAGTTGTTTTCCAGAGTCATCACGAATCGTCTCACAATCAGGCTCGACGACTTCCAGCCTCCCGAACAAGCTGGATTCCGTAAAGGCTACAGCACCATAGACCACATTCATACGCTGCGGCAGGTTATACAGAAGTCCCATGAGTATAACCAGCCCCTATGCTTAGCGTTTGTGGACTATGAGAAAGCCTTCGATTCGATTGAGATATGGGCCGTGTTGCAGGCCCTCCAACGGTGCCAAATAGACCACCGGTACGTCGATGTTCTAAGGTGCTTGTACGAGAACGCCACCATGTCAGTCCGCCTCGAAGACCAGAGCTCGAAACCGATACGATTGCAGCGTGGAGTAAGACAGGGAGACATCATATCTCCGAAACTGTTCACCGCTGCATTGGAAGATGTCTTCAAGCTTCTGGATTGGAGAGGATATGGCATCAATATCAACGGCGAGTACATCACGCACCTTAGATTTGCCGACGATATCGTGGTTTTGGCTAAGACCATGGAGGACATCAACACAATGCTCGATGATCTTTGTAGAGTTTCACAACGAGTGGGTCTTAAAATGAATATGGACAAGACCAAAATCATGGCAAATGTCCATATTGTACCCACTCCAGTAACAGTTGGAAGCTCTACACTTGAAGTTGTTGACAGATATGTCTACCTCGGACATACAATCCAACTAGGTAGGTCCAACTTCAAGAAAGAGATCTCTCGTCGAATCCAACTCGGATGGGCAGCATTCGGGAAGCTAAGACATATCTTCTCGTCCAATATACCGCAGTGTCTCAAGACAAAAGTCTTTGACCAGTGTGTGTTGCCAGCGATGACATACGGAGCAGAGACGTGGCCGCTTACTGTGGGCCTTGTCCGCAAGCTTAAGATTGCCGAGAGGGCGATGGAGCGAGCTATGCTCGGAGTTTCCCTGCGAGATCGAATCAGAAATGAGGAGATCCGCAGGAGAACCAAGGTCACCGACATAGCTCGAAGGGTCGCCGTCGCAAAGTGGCAATGGGCAGGGCACATAGCTCGCAGAACCGACGGCCGTTGGGGCAGAAAGGTTCTCGAGTGGCGGCCACGTACCGGAAGACGTAGCGTGGGCAGACCCCCCACAAGGTGGACCGACGACCTGGTCAAGGTCGCTGGCAACCATTGGATGCGGGTGGCCCAGGACCGGTCTAAGTGGAAATCTTTGGGGGAGGCCTTTGTCCAGCAGTGGACGTCTTCCGGCTGAATAAGATAAGAAGTTTAGTTAGGTACCACTGCAGCTCTTATTTATGCCATCAAACCTTAATAAGACTGTGAACATTACTGTGGTAATGATACTTAATCTCGGTGAAAGGCGACAAACATAATATGGTGTTATCCTAACTAGTGCTACATTGTTATCGGCAGGCATATCATTAACCATCAGATTTTGCTTTATGCTAAATAATAAGAGCACAGGATTCTGTAGGATATAACGACAGTCCCAAAGAAAAAGAGGCAGTGGGAATAATGTCAGTACCGCTAGAAACTATTTTTACACTAGATTATTGTGTGACCAAAAATCCACTTCAGGTTAAGCACAATAAGTACCAGACCGTCACACTTAAACAGATATGAGATTGACACTTTTAAAGATACCTGGTGTTAGGATTGGAACACAGACTGGCAAGTTGTTTCACTTCCCGGGTTCTTTGTTTTCATTTGGAAAACTGCAATTTAAAAGTTTTTTTTTATGACGAAATTTGCGCCCGTACTTTTATGGACAACCATTACGGCTTTATCTGATTCGGGGCTCGCGGATCTGGTATCCGCGAGCTAAAATAATAAAAAAAAGAAATTAAAATTAAACTAATACTTTAAATGAACACGATAATACACAAAAACACGAAAACATAAATCCGAAATTAAAACATTAGAATTAAATATATACATATATATGTAGATAAAGTTGTATGTAAAAGGGGGAGGAGAAAGGTGAGAAAATATCGGATGCGAATGGTTGAAGAGATTGATAGTGCTATAGGGGAAGAGATATGAGGTGTAATTAAATATGTACATAGATAAATATTGTGTATATTTTAGATTGATTATTGAATTAAGAAACGGACGGGGCGCGTCTGATGGCGGCATTGTGGTGAATCCGTGATTGGTGTATTTATAGTTCGATGTCGTATTGCGCGTGTTGTTGTCGGTGCTGGGTGTACCATGCCAACACTTTAAAAGTAATGACATTGCTTATTCTTATTATCTCCAAGATATTAACCGACAAAAAGTGAAAAATTCTATAGTTTAATACCTTACAAAACTTGTACTGTAATAATAATAATCAGTAATATTAATAAAACCTTTATTCATTAATCCACCAGTCCCTTATTTAGCATAGCTTAGCTTATGTTACATATAAATTAATAATATACAATTTTATTAATACTTATCAAATAGCTTTCAAAACAACTCTGTGTATAGGTTATTTATGAGTTATATCCATAAACGTAGGATTTTTGTAAAACACTTACCATATTATATTTTTAATAAGCATCTGTACTTTTCTATCGATTATATTTTTTTACTATTATAATTGTACATCATCATCATCAAAAGCCGATCGATGTCCACTGCCGGATGCACATATCGATATTAAAAACAAGCAACACAATTATTGAGAAATTATCTTAGCTGATGTTGTCTAATGATCTTTTCTTTATTTTCATGGTCCAGTGTATACATTTTAAGTTGCTTTTATCCTTTATAATAATATATAAGAATTAATTGATTCTCATTTCATACTCTTCATCTTATAACAATCTCTGAGGTGAAACCATATTCTGACATAAATTTAATAATTTTATTTGGAATGTTTTTTTTTTTCAATTAGTAAAAGGTGCCATCAGGAGCTACTATCTTTGGTATCACATGGAATAAACTGTTAGTTACTTCCAGCCTTCCATCCTATCTCCTCAGCTCACTGTTAAATCACAATCACTGCATTCTATTGAATGTGTTTTAACATATGAAGGATTGCACAGAAACAACTTCCAAGATCAATATTAACAGTTTCCATGATTACTTTCTTGTAACAAGCTGTAATTTTGGTCAGTGCACAAGGTTTTATATTAATGTCAGCATTAAAACAGACAGTGTTGGAAATGCCATTCCAGATGTAATAATTGCACTTCCTGACCTGACTTCTTAACAAAATGTGTGGTTTTTTCTCTTTAAATAATCAAAATCTTTGTGTAATGTGTCTATTAACTAGAAACAATCTTTTGCTGGTTCATAAAATAGTCAAAGTCTTCCTTTTGAATGGGGTTTCCATGTTAATTTATTCTACCTTGAGCTGAAACAACACCACTTGTACTTTGTTCGGGTTCTGGTGATATTTGTGCTATTTTGGCTTGTTGATTTGATTTCTCTTTATTTATAGATTTCCTTATTTCATTCAGTCTCTCCTGAAAGAAAAATAAAAAAAATGCATCTGCCACATTGTAGCTTTGTCAGACTTATACACAACTACTAAACTACTTTTCCTTTGCAAGTCTGTCAGAGATTAGACGATACACTAGGTTATTTTGGTCTTTTACAGTAAACAAATGTTTTATCATCACTGTCTATGTGCAAGTAATTTGATGGTCCAGGTTTTAGTCTTATGCAGCTCATTGGAATAGATGCTTGCAACTACTTTAAAAAGTATGATACAATCAATAATAATTAATTTTAACATGTACAAGTTGAAAGAATCAAATTTTATGAAACTGAAATGAAAAATAAACCAGTTTACTTTTCTCCTAAGCAATATTAGAAACTCAGCTACTAGAAATCATTTTATTTTAAAACTATTATGTACCTGTGAGGTTTGTAGAACATTAAGAATAACAGTAACTTTGTGTTTACATGCAATTAATTTCTTTACATATGGATCCAAATCAGGATGGTTGTTTAATGCCTCTCTTACATTTGTCAAAACTTCATCTAGGGAATCTATTTGTTGCTTTAATTCTAATTGGGATATTCTGCAAAGTTAGAGTAAATATATTAATTGGTAAATAAATCTTTAAGATTTAATAATTAGAAAATATATATAGGGTATAGTGAAGGTAATAAAAGTGAAAACTATAATACACTAATATGGTGATAATCCTGGCTTATACCCACATAAAAATTAACGAAGTGTAGAATATACCATTATAATATCAGGGAATCAACTGGCATATCTGAGGCGTCCGAATTGTTCCGCCGAACCAGAGACAGAAAGAACAGTACCACGCTGATCGCCAACCTTTACTAGTTTTAGAGCCAAATTAACAAGAAGAAGGTACCATTACAAACCTCGTGGCTCTTACTCTTTCATCGAGCTGATCAACAGTGGGTTTAAGGAGACCTATTAAACCTTCTGCAAGAATATCTCTTGTCGGATTATCGCATAAGTTGGCAGTGTTTTCATCTGCTGATGTTGTTGTGCTTTCTGTATCGTCCATTATTCAATAGTTCGAAAAGTTAATGTTAACGCTAAAATTAGTTTTCGCCAGTTATTTACTGCGTTTTATTCTGAAGACGCGGCTATTGCACTTTTGAATGAAATGTCATTTGTCATCTTCGTTGTCACGGAGGACGTATTTACGGGACCCGATTTTACTACCAAGTATTTGCTTCTGTGATGTATGTATATACTGGCATACAAGAAGTTGCCTCAGCAATATACCTTTTATAAAAATAGCGTTGATAAAAATGTCTTATAGAAAAATTTTGTAATTTGTAAAATAGTAAGAATGCATTTCAACTTTAATACAAATAAAACAGTTTAAACAGCTTCAGTACACGATTAATTCTGATCTATCTCTATTATCGACATATTAAAACTTTATATGGTCTCGGAGCGTTTGGTAAAAAAAAAAGGACACTCCAACAAAAGAAAACTATTATACATGGGATGTACAAGCTGAAACAGTCCTAGTAAGTAATGAATATGGAAATACATTGAAAGTATTTGAGTAAGGATCCAAGTACAGCTAAAACAAAAGGTGACGGACAAGCTAGATCGTAACTAATTTTTATGATTTCTACATCTGAGCTTAATCAAATTAAAATAAGCCTATCTGCAAAAGCTGTTTGGAGTAAACTTCAAGACATGCAAGCAAAGGACCTGCTCGTAAAGCCTTTTACTGAAACATCTAATTCTAACTAAATTACATGGACATGAAATACAAAGTCATGTAAATAGATTCATGGATATAGTTAACCAACTGGCAGACATAGACATAATTATCAACGAAACATCATTGGTCTTAACGTAGATGATGGAGTTGTAGCATATAACATACAGATTTTATATAATTAAATCTGGTTCTTATTTTATGTGTTTAGTTTTTTAAGTAAAGAACTTTCTAGTCTTTAATACTTTTATGCATTTTTTTCTTTAATTTATAATACTGAGATAACTTACGTTTTTTTATATTTTTTTCTTATTATTTTTTATTTATAAATAAAAGTGCAGTAGAAATCGAGCTAAGATCTAAAAAAACTTAAATATTATTGAACTGTCGATTATTTTCGAACACGGATGGGTATTTATTTAATTAAACCATTAATAAGAAATGGTAATTAAAGTTTTGGCTATCATGGCTATTTGGTTAGGAAGATGATTAGATGTTCCTGGTTAAAAAGCGCCAAGAATTGATGTCAAATGATTACCAGGCCCCTTTTTGTATGTTGATATGGAGGTAAATTATAAAGTTTAATCGCTAATTTTGTTCTTTAAATCCAAGTAAGAAAAATTACAATTGAAAAAATATAATGCATTTATAAACGAAACAAAGGTAATAATATTTTTTATTTTTCAAATTCTTTGGTGAAAACTAACAGCTATTTTATTTATTGTTAATATTTTATTTCACCTATGAACCTAATTATATTGAGCAACCTCATGATCGGTTATCAGTCGTTAAAGTCTGATGGAAGTTTATGTCAGAATCATTTGCCGATCGATAAACATTTTACAGCGATTGATTTAGAACAGTAATAAGGTTATATCTACAACAAACTATGTTTATACTAATTCAGAGATTTTCTGAAATGATCTTAAAGAATTAGCTAAATTAATCTATATACATATAATTACACATGGTTTCAAAAATGGCCTATCTACTGTTTTTATAATTCGTCATGACTATTTAGTTAATACCTTCTATAAAACTGTAACAAAAAAATATCACAATATAACATCTAATAACAAATGAAAATTATTGGATTACAATTAATCCATAAGCATTCGCATTTGATCCTTAACGTGTTTATCCATATCTACAAAATCATTTAAAACTTCTTCGATCATGTCTACAAATATTGTTGGCCACTGGAGTTCAAGAGTACGAAGACGTTGAGCAGCCCCGCAGGCCACTTCGATTGCATGTGACAACTGACCCCGGCCGCGTACGCGCCAGCTCATATCTTCCTATAAAAATAAATTATTAATTTTTATTATTAAAAAATTTTCGAAGTTTTTGTTGTTAAATATAAGGAAATATGTATTATTTTGGATAAATCGATCGACTCTCATTACCTGAGATACCTGCCCCTTTTTAAATTGAAGGGCTTCTTTTGCTATAACATCTCTTAAAGAAGGGTCAGCTGCCCTTAACCAAGCCTTGGCACTAGCAGTGCTGCTGCCGTTTCTTCCAAGTCGTGATAATAAAGGCTGAAGTGGTGCATCGGGAATAGCCCGTAAAACTATATCACTCAACCCATGGTAGGTATTGTTCGCTGACTTTATTTCATCTTCTGTTATCTGTGTGTAGATTATCATAATATGTAATATGGTCAATAGGGGTAAAAAGATCGAAAACCGTAGCCAAGCATAATATTCCAGGAGATACTGTAACTTAGTAGACCAATTTTAACGCAATTATTATCAAAAGAATTTAATGAAACTTTAAACATTCAACAAATTTTGAAAATTAATAGCGCACTATTTCTTACCTGTTCATCATTTATTTCTCTTAATCCCCAATGTGCAAGTCGATAGATTGTGTATTCACGCCAAACCTTTGCACATATTGGATTGCCTTCAGGCATTATAGTCAGGCCAGTTATACCACGCAGTTCTGCTAGAGCATGTAACTGTCCCAGATATTGGAGACCAGTTGCTCTAACTGATATATGTGTTATATTTGGGAACCTAAAATATTTACACGCATAAATTCATGAATTATCGGCACACACTTATGTACACACGGATTTAAACATTAGATGCACTTAAATTTTTTAAGAGAATTCATTGGTTGTCAGTTGTAATAGCATGTTATCAAGGAAATAAATCAATTTAAATTATCATTATCAGCACATGAAAATCCACTGCTAATCTTAGGCCCTCTCAGAAGATCACTCCGATTGTTCTCTTGCTGCCTGCATTCAGATGTTTCACTTTATTTTAATCGGATTGTTAATACATCTTTTAGAAGACTTTCCAGCTTAGCGTCTGTCGATGCGTGGTGGTCTCCAATCGATGATCTTACTGTTCCATCGTCTGTTAATCCATTGAGGAAAATGCCCTGCCCGTTGCCACTCTCTTTTGTGGATTCCTTAATTTCTGATCCGGTTGGTAGAAAAATAATTAGTATAAATTTTTAATTTTGAATCATGACATACCTGGTTTTCAACTCCGATAGTGATTGAGCGACTGCATTAAAATGTACGTAATGAAATGCTGCTCTGGTAACCATTCGTGCTCGTTCCCAATCCCAGTCTTTTGCTAAGCGACGCACTGCACCTGTTCCCCATGCACTAACTGTTCCATCACATACTTCTACTAAATAGTCGACACCTATAAAACAGTAAATAAAAATTATAATGAAAATACTTCACAATATATTAGCTGCTCCTAGTACCTTGCTCTCTGTCTTTTGATGCTGGAATGGCTTTTGGAACAGGTTCTGAAGATTTCAAACTTGCTAAACTTTTGCCAGATTTAGCTCTGGCGGTTGATGCCCGATTTACAGAAGCAGATCTTTCACTACGTCTTGATAAAGTGGCACTTCTTACATTTCTATTATTTAGCCTATTATTAAACGAACTCTCTCTTCGCATAGTTCTGCTACTGTGATCACTTCCTGAAGTTGAAGAAGTAGTAACTGATCCCACGACAGTACTGCATGATAAATTACTAGAGTTTTCACTTTGATCTAGGTTCTTCATTTTTGTTCTCCGACTTTCGGGATCGCACACAGATTTAGATCGTAAATTAGAGAAATTCCGCCTATTTTTCAAAACTGTTGGCATTCTTTTCAATGGTTTTTTATTATTTTCATTCTCACTGTCACTACTAGAAGATGGAAGTGAACTAAATGACGAATCTGCAACCGGATCGACACTAGAAATACTTTCCCATCTTTTTAAAGCAGATTCTGCCCCTTCAGATAATTTTACATTTTCTAATGAAGAAATGATTGGTAGCAGTATAGGAGGTAACCGTAAGTCAGTACTCGTAGACGTCGAGTGTGATGCGTCAGTATCTTGTGACGCACTTCTGTCTGAAAAGTTAACTTTTTTTTCTGAAAATTTACGTGCAGTGGAACTCCTTTGAAACTTATGCATTTGCGTTTTTCTAAATCTATCTTTAAGAACGATGTCGGTTTGTGCATCACTATTAATATTTTTATAACCAGTATCTTCAGTCTCGCTTTGAGGTAGAGCCAGTGCAGAGTCGGTATATGGCTCTTCATCCATTGTTTGTGTACTTCCACTTTGTGTTATAGTCAAAGACGTTTCTAAAACTATTTCCTTTTCAATTTCCTTTTTTGTCGAAGTAGTGACTGAAGCAAAACATTTATTTTCTGATCTGCAGACGTGTTTTTTCAATTAGAATTGTAAAATATCGAAATGTTACTTAAATAAAATTGAATTGATCTTACCTAAGCAATTCCCAATTAGTACGGGCATTGTGAATGATTTGGTCACGGCGCGCGGCTTGTTGCGCTGATCCGCCTAACGCGCAGTATGCGGCATGAGCTGCTTCTTTGTTATTACGCCAAGCCATTGCAGCCGTACGAACCTAGAGCAAAATATTTTATTTTTTTAACAATATTAAAACTATTGAATCTGGCGAAAGACCGATAAGTGTGATCTACACCTGGCAATCGTCTGACCGAGTTCGACGATACTGAGGTCGCGGATCACTGTTTGAAACCCAGTTTTTATTATAATATATAAAGTTGTGCTTAAGCGCGTGGTGATTAAACTATGAAAGGGTTTAGTGTAGTTTAAGTATTACCTGTTCTGTAATATGCATGCTTGATAAAGTAACTATGTTCGGTAAGTAAGACACTAGAAACGGAGTGCAGTCGCCTCCTAATGCAACAGGATTACCATCTAAAGTGACTTCGATTAGAGATATTGCTTCGGCGAGTGACGACACATCGTCAACACTGGAAAATTGATTATTTTTTAAAAGTATAAATAATATATAAAAATATTTGCTTTATAGTTTATATACTTGTAAAAATGAAATATTTGATGAATGAAATTATTTTATTGTAATATTATAATCAAAATGAACATTGTTACCTCTGCAAATCGTTGTTACTGAGAAACAATTTCTGCAACTTCATTGTATTTTGAAATCCAAGCAATTTTCTTAATTTATTGCGTTTCAAATTTAATTCTCGCAATGAAACTAGACCTTGAAGATCGCTTTGTCCTATATGTTTAATTTGATTTCCAGCGAGGTTTAGAACTTTAAGCTCACCCAAATTAGAGAGACCGGTTACTTTTGTGATTCTATTTCCATGTAAATCTAAAACTTCTAACTTGAATAAATTTGATAAACCCTCTATTCGTTTTATTCTGTTAATAAATAATAAAACAATTAAATTTAAAGAACCGTAGTGTAAAAAAATTTGCTAAAATGTTCTTATACCTGTTCTTGCCCATTAATAAAACTCGTAAACTAAATAATTTTTCAAACGACGTAATTTTATCGATCTGATTATCATATACATCAAGAAAGACGAGTTTTCCTAATTCGAGAGGTATGAGTCCTGACAAGCTATTTATCAAATTATGTTGCAATGATAACAGGCGTAAAGTCGGTTCTCCAACTATATTCGGTATTGAGGATAGTCCACGTCTGTAATGAAAAAGTCTTATTTTAAAATTATCTAGTTTTCAGTTTTTTCAAACTTTGGATCGACTAACTCCTTTCGACTGATATTATTATAATATATAAATGCACTGTAATAACTCAGCACAATATGTATTATATGTAGGCTTAATAATTCAAAAAACTACCTGTCTAAACTTATTCTATCAGGTAGACGATCTTTTTCCTGTGGAGTTCTAGAAAGTTGTACTCTGCCTTCTCCAACAGCTTGTAAATTAAGTACATCATCTTTTTGGTCTACTTTATTTGGGTATTCATTGCTGTAAATAATATAGAAGAAATATTCTTGAAAAGATCATATTCATTTTGGCATTAATAGCTTAAAATACAGATGCTTCAAAATTTTATTGTCTCTAAACGATTTATTCTTAACCAGTCTCTAAAAAATTGCATCAGTATAGACAATTCTATCACGGATCAATATCTATTTGAAATTTATTAAGTAATCGGCGTAGCTCACCAGCATACCCAAACTGAAGTAGCATTGGACTATCTACATTAGTCAAAGAACCGACAACATTCAATAAACTTTAAGTAAATTATTTAAACATTTAACAACTTAAATAAAAATTTCTTCGAAATATTAAAAAAAGTCATTGTCGTCTTTTTTACTAAAAAGAAAATATTTTTGAATTTTTCTCTCACCATGATAATACCGTACATGATTGTTGAATCGATGGGTGGACAATTCTTGGGTCTGCTAAGGCTGGCTTAATTTGTAAAAATAAGCTATCATCTCCGTTTGTAGGTGTATCCACTCGTGTACCGCCAATGTCGAGGGATTGTACTGATCTACCTCTTGTGCGAAAAGCTAATTTTCTTACCTGAAATATTTAAATACAAGTGTTCATTGTATTAACTTCTATTACCAAAAATATATATAAATAACTTTCAAATTATACATTTCCACGTTTTAATGTGACAGGCATTAGTTTAAACAATGTTAACAACTATGGATATGATAAAATGAGTTCAGTTGGCCCCATTTAAAATATCTTTGTTTTAATAAATGCAATAAATTCGTTAAAAAGGATAGTTTTGGTCCATTTCATCAGTACTAGATTGGGTTGCTAAGTAACGATAATATGAAGAATTACTGAAGTATCAAAACCCAAACGTTTGTTAGTTAATATTAATTAGAACAATATATTTTATTAACATATTGTAGCTCACCTTATTATAATTACTTTTTAATGTATAATGTATATACATGAAAAAGTAATTATAATAAGGTGAGGATATTTTAGATTTTTAAGTCATTATAATATATCATGATTAAAGATATTTCAAACTTTTGTCTCAGAAGTAAAAATAGACATGAAATGCCTCTGTAACTGTATTGTGTACACTACTACTCAATACTTCAAAGTAAATAAAAAAAAAAAAATCCCATAAAATCAAAGTAAAAATTTAAATATTTTCTTTTTTTAAGCTTTTAAATTTTGGAATTAGTTTTAATATCACAAATTTATATGATTAGTACTTAAAACACTTTAAAGTATTTTAAAAACTTGTTCTTGATACTGGGACTTAAAATATATGTACCAGGATGTCCCAAAGTCGAGTGTTAAAAGAATACTCAGTCCAGACGAATTTCTATTTGATTTCTTATCTATGGTTTTTCTTTTTTTCAATATTTTTAAAATTGACGAGTGTCATGTAATAAAAACAAAACCTTTCTAATAGAAGTTTTTTAATGACAAGCATTTGAATTATTAATACCATTAAAGGAAATAAACCAATTTTAAAGACTGTAGTCGTATTTATTAATGAGCAACGTATTAAAAAAACTATTTTCGCGTCAGCATCTTTCGAAATTTCTGTATAGTATTACTCCGATTGTAAAAATGGTGCGATATTTTCCGAATCCCTATGAGGAAGGTACGGCGGCCAAAGATCTTGGATCGGATGATATTCTACAACAAATAAATGAATACGTGAAAAATATTACAAAACGCCTACAGCCGTCCCATAAGAATGTCGATGGAGGTTTGTACGTAGGTGTTACCGGTGTGTCTTTCATGTTTTATCATTTGTATAAAAACCCTCTATTGTCCGAAAATAAAAATTATTATTTGGAAAAAGCTACAGAATATCTAAAACCTGCAATGGAATGCTCTGCAGGGGAAAAAACTTCTTTTCTGCTTGGTGACGCCGGAACTTATGCTATAGCAGCAGTTCTTCTTAAAGCTAAAGGTGATGAACGTTATTCTGAATATTTGAAAATGTACAAAGCTCTTTATTCCCAATATCTTAATCCCAAGTTCCTTAAATGTGGTGGTGATGAGTTTTTCGTGGGAAGGGCTGGCTATATTGCAGGTGCTCTTTGGATGAACCGGGAGTTGCAAACTCAGATTTTCACACCTGAAGAGTTATATAAAATCTGTGATATGATGGTAGCATCAGGTCGTGAATATTCTCTAAGGAATAAGAGTCCATGTCCATTAATGTATCACTACTACAATACTCAATATCTAGGAGCAGCTCATGGATTGAGTTTTATTTTGCAAATGCTTTTGACTGTACCAGGATATATACAATATAATAAATCTGCAGCTCGAGATATCAAAGCAACTGTGGACTATATGGCGTCTTTACAAACAAAGGATGGTAACTGGCCATGTTGCATGGAGGAAATTGTTTTAGATGATCATAAATTGATACACTGGTGTCATGGAGCACCTGGCACTGTATACCTTATGGCAAAAGCATATCTTGTTTTTAAAGATACAAAATTTTTAGATTCATGCATGAAAGCTAATGAAGTTGTTTGGGAAAAAGGTTTGTTGCGTAAAGGCCCTGGTATTTGTCACGGCATAGCTGGCAATGGTTATGTCTTTTTGCTTTTACATAGGCTGACGGGCGACAATAATTATTTGAAAAGAGCAAAGTTATTTGCAACATTTATGAGCACGGAAGACTTTGTAAGGGATGCCAGATTACCGGACAATCCGGAGAGTTTATATGAAGGTACAGCGGGTACTGTATGTTTCTTGGCTGACCTCTTGGCACCTGATATGGCAGAATTTCCATTTCAAGATGTTTTTTCTGATTACTCCTTTACTGATTGATGTGTAGTCTATTATCCAGTTCATAATAAAGATCAATATGATCAATAAAAATTAATGTTTCACTAAATCTGGATCTAATTTAGTGTATTTTGATTTTTTTTTATTGCATTTTTTTATTTAACTTGGGTTACTTGGGATTATTGTAAGCTTTTATCAGTCCACATTGAAAAGAAAATTTTTATGAAAGATTTTTTAGGTCTATATATATTAATTTGGACAATACTCAATTTATAATTCTTTGTTAAAAGAACCTTTATCTCCTACACAAATTAACATTTGGATTATATGGATTTTGTTCAATACATGTGATGCTATCATGTTAAATTAACAAAAACTACTAAACCGAAAGCTAAATAAGAGGCATTATAACATTATATACAACTGACATTTTGCTAGAGATTTATATCTCTATGAAATTACCCGAACATGATAGTTATCCTTCCAAGTCATAGTTGTTCGATATAGTTAAACATTTCTGTTCTTAAATATTTTTATAAATATAACTTACTGAATTGTTCAAGTTTGAACAAATGTATCATGAAGTTTCATGACAAATGTATGATGGTTAAGGTGGTAGATTTCTCTAACAGAGACAATTATTAACAATTTCTTAGAAGAGAATAATTATACCATAACATATCCACATTTTGAAAAGAATTACTATGAAAAATTTCATGCCCATTATTTTTTACTTGGTGAGACGAGAGTGATCATCACCTGATCTCTAATCTTCGTCAATAGATTCAAAACCAATTTTAAATGTTTTATTTTTTTTTTTTTTTTCATAAAATAAAATTTGCGCATGGAACTAAAGAGCCTACACTAGACGCGGTAAGGCGTAGGAAGTTTGGGTTCTAAAATAAACGTCAGGGTGGCTGGGAAAGCCACATAATACCAAAATTTTCAATATTACCCTTGCAGTGTCACCAACTGGCCTCGCGAGGTCCACCTTAATGTACTCTAGTGCCAGTGTCCTAGTCCTAGTAGGGAATACAACGTGAAAGTCTTTGTGGCATTGAAAGTTAACTGCCTCTGTGACGCAGTGTCTGACAGCTTTCTCTGTAACTCTAAGAACTGTTTAGATTCTGGAACCACATGTGAAGATTGATTGGAGGTAGGGTTTTTTCGGCCAACCTCCAGTAGTGGAGAGGCACAAGTAGAAAAAGAAGAAGGGTTTTTTAACCCTGCCTAGCTACCACCCGCATTTTATTGTAAATCTATCGTCACAATAGTATCTTTTCACCCCGCTGTTAACATGGGAACCGGAATATTTTAGGCAACAATTCTTCACTGTCGTCATTGTCACTTAATAGCATGTGAAGTGGAGGGAGGTCATGTTTTAGTCAATTGTAGAAAATAAACCTAATTCAATATATTTTCGAACCTATACTGCGATTATGCTTGTGGATAGGTTGACAAGCAATTTGTCTTTCAACTTTGATTACAGCTGACAGTAACCGTTGATAGTTTACTATAATTTATAATCAATTGCTTCCGGTAATGGATCACGTAAAATAAAAAGCTTCGACTCGAAAAGAATAATTGTTCTGAAATTTATCATGGACGTTAATACAATAATGATTTTGCTTTCAATTTTACCGCACTTCAATTTGATCATACAAATTTTTAAACATTATCAAATCAATGATGGGATACTGGTTCACTGTTATAGTGCGACGCAAACGATTTTACTGCAAAAGGCTCTTAATGATGGTGATCTAAAGATATCAGCGGTGCTACACGAAGATGTTGGCAGGTATCAATTTAAGGGTAAAGTTGGGTTTATATTGGACACTTCATGCGTGGATTGGATTAAAGCATTTGATAAGTATACTAACTTTGAACATGGTCATCAAATTACTTGGATTATAAATACAATAGATATGTATTCAACCATACGAGTACTTACACGACATCACTTGAGGATCGATTCTAAGGTTATCGTGATTAACAGCAACGGCACTATTATTCGTTTATACGAAGCGTACAACACAGGTTTTAAGAGTAGAGGTTTATTTGTTATGAGAAATATCGGATTTTGGAATTCGTCATTGAATTTATATGAACGCAGCCGTCGTGATTTGCATGGAGCGAAATTGAAATGTGTCTCGGTTATAACTGAAGATCTAAAAAACGAGACCTTCATGCATTTCCTTAAGGAGTCCAGGCATGAAAAGCCGGATACTCTGCATAAGTTAAAATTTTTCACAGCTGTTGGATACCTGCAAGAAATGTATAATTTCAGGTAATAAAATTACCGCAGGTAATGTAACTTCTTTTGAGTAAACTATCAAACAGCACTCCAAAGAAATAAGTAAGATTTTTAGCTGATGGTAAATAATACTCCTGCATTTAACAATTTGCTTATTGTTTTCAGGCTCTAAATCTCGTTCAGCTTCTTAATAAACTTGAATCATTCGATACCGAGCCCTTCGAATCTGAAGTCATCGTTGTATCTCTATGACTTAGAACATAACTCTATTAGGAGGCGAAGTGTTATGATTAGCAATCAAACATTTCTTTTTAACAGATTTTTTTTTTATTTTGTGAAGCGACAATATATTTGACGTTCACCTAATGGTAAAAGATCCCCTTGCCTATAACAAAGCAAAGCTAGATAGGATGATATACACAGTACCACATTACGCCTGTCGCCCGAGATATTAGATGTTACATCTCGTTAACACAGTAATTGCGCCAGTTACAACGTCCATAGAATTAGAATATTATCACTAAAATATGGCAACAGATGTATGCGTTACGGTGGTAATAAAAATGTCCCCGGCAATAGACCTATCATCGGCAAACTTGCATATTTTTCGTGCATAAAAAAAACTTAATCACTATTTATTTGCTGGAGATAGGCCTCCCCTAAAGATCTCCACATCATCTCATTTCTAACATACCGTTAATTTATTTTTTAGTGTTGATGTTCAACGTACTAATTCGTGGGGTTATTCGCGCAACGGCACTTTTGATGGTCTTGTGGATTCTCTGCAGCGTCAGGAGGCTGATATTGGTTGTTCGCCGGTTCTATTCAAATTCAACCGGGCCAAAGTTCTCGACTACGTTGTACCTACTTGGCAAACAAAGTATGTTGTGTTCGTTATTTTAATTCGTGATCTATGACTTTGTTAGCCTCAAGCTTGAGTAAATCCAATAAACTTTTTCATGTTTATTTGGAGACTAATGTGAATACAATCGTCACTGTAAACTTATTTTTTATACGATGAAGTTTGCGCCGTTAGTTTCTTTGACAGTTACTACGGCTTCATCGGACTCAGGGCTTGCGGATCCAGTAGTCGCAAGTAAAACATAAAAGAAAAGAAAGGAGAGGAAATGTAAAAGAAGAGAAAACAAAACACAATAACAAAAAAATAGAAACTAAACAACCTGTTCGACTTTGTTCTTGTACTTTTTCTTTTTAATATTATTATGTATCTATACTTTTATAATAATAGGTCGGGGAAAGAGAAATACATTATTTTTGCGTGAAATTAATCAATTTATTTATCATGTTTTGGATTTCTTCAATGCTTCATTTAATCCCTCTTTCGTAGAAGTTTTGCTCCTTATTGGTGAAAAACTCTAGTAATCGATCTTCACAATTTTCTGTTGATCTCAAAATCGTATCACTCAGGAAGATTTGCTATGAGAGAAAGAGGTGGTAATCTTTTGGTACCAGGACCGAACTGTGTGGTGGATGTATTATAACATCAAACAAACTCTGAATCTGGCGAGTCACTATAAACGTGTGTAGCCTGGCGTGGTCTTGATGATTGGACAACACCTCTTCTGTTGACCAATTCTAGCCGGTTTTGGCCAAACGGTAACTTTAAACGGTCCAGTTTTTGACAGTAGTGATCTGAATTTAGTGTTTGGCCATACGGAAGCAACTTATAATAAATGTTTCCTTCCAGTCCCACCAAATACACAGTAGAACCTTCCTAGCCGTTCCTTTCTGGTTTGGTAACCGTTTCAGCTGCTCCACTGCGCTTTGACCACGATCGTTTTCGCATAATATTGTAGTATTTGACTCATTTGTGTGTTGATTTCGTTCCGTTTGGCCAAGGCTTCGCAGAAAAAAATTCTATCTATTATGTTTTTTGCTGTTAATTGGTGTGGCATCCAAACATCGACATTCTTTTTTGAATCCAACTTTGCGCAAATGGTTTAAAATTATTTTATGGTCGAACGATTATTTCTGTGATTTTATCCTCATTACCGCCTATGGACCTGCCTGTGCGATGCGCATTTTTAACATCAAAAATGCCTGAACGGAGTCGACGAAACCATAATTGCTCGTAATTAGCTGCTACAGAATCGGAACCATAAACACCGTTCATAGTTTCAGCCGCCTGGCTTTCATTTTCGCCTTTATCAAAGAAAAACTGTAAAATGTACCGAATTTACTCTTTTTCGACTTCTATTTTTAAAACCCTCTAATTGACAACTGAAATATAACCAAATAAAAAACAGTAAAAAATAATTTTTTGAGTGAAATATTGGTAACGAGCATAAATTTGAAATTATTTGATCGATACTTTATGAGATATCGGTTACAACAGTCTTCTACCGAAAAAAATAATGGTTTTCTTTTTTCCCAACCTAACATATGTCGCATATAAATATGATTTATTTATTAACGCTCTAATTTTTATACTATACAGAGACAGCTTCTTGTTCCGTCAGCCTAAGTACCAAAGAAGTTTCGTTTCGGTGTACTCCCGTCCGCTCGATGAGAACGTTTGGCGCTACGTTGTGCTCGTTCTCTTGACTGCGGGTGTGATTCTTAACGTCATGTTAAGGATACAAGTAATTAACGCAAGTCTTGATGAAGAAAAGGACTCTTCTTTAAGCCTTGTATGGTTGGTGATTTTCAGTGCTGTTTGTCAACAAGGTAAGCACCAACAAAGAGGCATAATAGGGAGCTATTATAAAGTTACTTACATCCCAATTTGCAGTGTAAAGGATTTGTAGATAAGTGATATCAAAAGATTGAAATAATTGTTTTTATATAATAATAAAGTAAATTTTATATAAATATAGCCTGAGCTATGTGTTATAACATTTTTTTAGGCGTTCACTTGATAGTAAGTGGTACACCCGTGCTTAACGTGGCGCTAGTTAGGATGATATATATATATATATAGCACCACATTGCGCTCGTCGCCTGAGACATATGTCTTGTTACCCCAGAAATTAAACTAGCTACAGTGGCCTTCAATCCGGAATACAGTAACGTTCGCACACTACTGTTTTGCGGTAGAAATAGGCGCTGCGGTGGTACCTACTTAGACGTTTTTCGGCAACGGGGACCTACCACCAGTAAACTTGCTCCGTAAAATGGTTAAACCGTTTCTGAGATTACCTAAAATAATATAGATGGGTAATTTTTTTTTAATTAATGTTATAGTAAAGATAACCTAGGTTATGATGCTTGGCCTTTCACCAGAGACTGTTTGGTGTAGTAACCACAAAGTTACCTTTATGCTTTTGTTAATGTCCCTTTTTGTTGTCAAGCGGAAATATATGAATATTATTGTCTATTTATTTAAGAGCAATATCACAACATTGTAACAACTGTGCTTCTTAACGAATTTACTCCAATAATAGTTACATTATACATTTCAAGGTATGACGGTCACCAGAAAAACGGTTTCGACGAAAATGGTAATGTTCGTTATATCTATGTTCTCGTTGACGTTGTATCAGTTTTACAATGCGAACGTACTGTCGGGTCTGCTTAACGAGCAGTACGACAACATACGAAACCTTAAAGACCTGCTCGAAAGCGATTTGAAGGCTGGAGTCGAAAACATGTTATTCAACAAGGATTATTTCAAGGTACGGATTTTGGTTCTATTTCAACTGACTTCATCATCATCATTATCAACCGATAGAGGTCTACTGACCTACACATTGATCGATCTTGCGCTGCCTGCATTCAGCGGCATCCCGAGACCTTACAGTCAGCCTGGTCTCCGGTACCGGTAATACAGAGACCGTCGTTTTAGGGGTTCATATGGGCGGAATCGAGCCATTTCCTACCACTTTGGCCTAATGCGGGTTGGTGAAAGCCAGAGCGTTTCTAGATTAGCAGGCTGCACCACGAGATGGTGCAGCCTGCTAATCACCACGAGCTGGGGAAGTTAGCTTGGGCCCTTTGAATTGTTGTGCGACCCCTTACACTAACTTTGACTTACGTATTTGAAATGATGAGTATAGTGTTAGGATGTGCAGGGCAGTGGTTCCCTCTAATAATTTCTCTCTCTATGACGGGCTACATCGGAATATCTGTAAAAGAACCGCGTGAACCTCATACCGAGAGTTAGCCGGGAAACTTCATAAAACCCTCTTACTCACAAAAGTAGAGGTTATATTCCAAAGAGGCTATATCAAGCATAATGATTATTCTACGTTGTGACAAGACGAACGAGATGTTCACCTGATGTTAAGCGATACAGCTGCCCATAACATCGTGGCGCTAGTTAGGATGATACACATTGTGTACTGAAGTGGGTTTCCTTTTACGCGCAATTGACTGGCACGTCTTTGTTGCCAGAGACCGTCTAGTTATGTACCACCGCAGCACTTGTTTCTACCGCTAAACATTACTGAGTTTCGGTTTAAAGGGTATTGTAACAAGTGAAATTACTGGGGTAACGAGATCTTATGTCTCAAGGCAATGAGCGCAATGTGGTGCAATGTGTACCATCTTAACTAGCGCCACTGTGTTATGGGCGGGTGTATCGCTTACTATCATATGAACGTCCTGCTCGTCTCGTCTAGCAATTGGATTAAAAAATAATGTTGTGCTGTATGAACATTTTTTAAAGGTTTATTTTCTAAGTACTTATGGTGGCTTGTCATTCACCATAATCATAGTATTATATGTAGTAAACCGTTGCCTTGTCCACTGTTTCAGCGCACGACGGATCGTGTTTCTTTAGACATTTATAACAAGAAGATAGCAACACATGGAAGTTATAATTTCTTCGACACGGAGTACGGCATGGAACTGGTGAGGCGCGGTGGCTTCGCATTCCACGTCGATACCTCCGCCGCCTATCGGGTGATGAGGAGAACATTCAGCGATAGTGAGATTTGCGAAGTTAGCGAGGTCCCACTGTTCCCGCCGCAGTACGTGGCCGCTGTGGCCGTTAAGGGTTCCGAGTACAGAGAATACATTACACTAGGGTCAGTAGTTTCTTTTTATTCGACAAAGCGACGAATGAGCGGAATGTCCACTTGATACTAAGTGATATGTTTGCACATAATAATGGGCCCTTGTTTTGACGACATGTACTGCACCACATTGCTCTCGTCCCTTTTTACACTAGTATTTTATTGGTGGTCGGTCACTGATGCCGGAAACCGTCTAAGTATGTACCACCGCAGCGTCTATTTCTGCCGCCAAACGGTACTGTGCATACATTAAAATGTTACGGCTTGAAGGGCGCTGTAGCTAGTGAAATTACTAGGGTAACGAGACTTAACATCTAAAGTCCCAAGTCGACGTGCACAATGTGGTGCAGTGTGTGACGTACTAACTAGCGGCACGTTGTTATGGGTGGACGTGTGATACCACCAGGTGAACGTCCCGCTCGTCTCGTCGCTTCGTAGAATAAACAGAAAAAAGTTATTGTCTGTCTATATACATTATCCTCTTACTTCCTTTTCATATGTTTACTTTTATTACATTTTTTGAAAAATATATTTACATCAGGCAATATCATCATCAAATAGATATAATATGTATCTTTATTATGTTCCTATATGTTACATATAGTATGTACTTATAAATCTCTCATATCTCGCAATTCGTTTCAGTATCACCAGGATGTTAGAATCGGGGCTGATGAATAGACTAAAGTCGGTGTGGGACAGCCGCAAGCCGCCGTGCTCCAAACTTCGGTATAACAGTATAGTAGCAGTCAACATTCAAGAATTTTCCATGCCACTCATCTTTTTAGCCAGCGGCATTATTGTAGCAGCCATAATTTTATTATGCGAGATCTATTTTAGTAAAAATAATGAACTAATACTACGACGTCGAGATCTATTTGTTGCTCATTTGAAAATAGTCAAAAAATGCAAACGGATGAGAGGGTATAAAGAGAAATGTACGGCTCGGAAAAGAATTCCTTTTATTAATTAATTATCATTTACAGTCATTGAGAACAAAAAGATATGTTTCTCATGCTACTCCTAGTTTTTCGTTTCAGTAGTATATACAGTATTGACTAGTTTCGATAATTGTTATTAGTAACACCTAAAAGAGTGATAAAAAAAAAAATCTATTAAGGTGTGGTTATTATTATTAAGAATAGAAGGAGTATATTTCCCTCGCTTCAACACCAAGTTATCCTGCAGGTGAAGGTCTTTTAAGTCTAGGTAAGCATTTGTCTTTGACGAAAGAGGAGAATTCACCATGTTAAATTATTTCTGAATTCGTTTAAAATATACGCAACTATACAGAATTCATAATGGTTAATTTATTTGTACTACTGATAAAACTGGAATGAAAGATTTTTCTCTAAGTAAATAATGGCTTGTTTATATTAATTTGGACAATACTCAATTTATATTTCTTTGTTAAAACCCTTTTAACTCCTGAATAAATTAGCATTTGTATTATATGGATCTTGTCCAATACATGCGACATATGAAAGGTAAAAGAGTGTAATAGACGCGTCTCTAAAATATAAAAATATTTCAAAATAATGAAATCAAACTTTATTCTAGAACTAAAATAAAAAAAATATATAAATAGGTTTAAGTTTAAAAAGATTCATTATAATAATATGTGAATAAAGTTAAAATTAAATAGGTGGGTGTTCGTTTAAACGCCCTAAGGACTACTTCTATTTCTACTGTACCTTATTTCTATTTATTATTTTCGCTATTATCCTTTTGCTGAACTCCAGGAATGTGTGCTGACTGTTGTCCTCACTCATCAGAGGCGATACTGCCAGCGCTTATTTCTTTTCCTACCTCGGTCTTACACGGAGTGAATGGGTTACTATCGCTCAATACCACCGGGTGGCATTTTTAAGGTATTAAAAATTTAAGATCCATCTCCAGCAGCTAGCGAACAGGCTGATATTGTGTAGATTCAACGTCTACTTAATTAGATTTACATTGAAAAATGAAAAACATGGGCAACAGGGTAAAATGAAACAGCTATACACATTTTCATATCGTCCGTTTAATAAATCTGGTAAATAACTTTCTCACGGAACACCGTTTCGTGTATCAGTGTGATCAAAAATGACAGGTTCCAAATAACGCGGTCGCGGCGCGCGTCCGCCGGAAGTATCGCGACACAGATTACATATTGCGTGCAAAGCTGCAGCTGCCTCACAATCGTTACCGTTTATAAAGTTGACAAATTAAAGAAATCTTTAGCAACATCGACTAAGGATCTATTTAAAAATAATAGTTAATCATATTTTATTTCAATGATCTAAAAAATATTTATTTTAGAGTTTTTGATATTATAATATTAATAAAGTAGCCAAAAAATACAGGCGAAAGTTTTAGGCAGCTGTATCGATTTAAAATAAATATCGATTAACTTAGATCACATTCCCGTCATTTCCTTTAGCAATTTATACAAAATAAAAATTATAATACATAGAATGCCACAAAACTAATAAATGATGCAAATGATTATGAAGTAATAAACATCGATCGTTTGATATTCAACAAAAATCATGTGTTTTGTGATATTTTACTAACTTGTATTGAAAGGTTTAGTGCTCAAAGTAATATTTAAGTCCATTGTATAGGATGCTACGATTTGTTTCTTATCATCTCTAATGATGAAGACATAGATCATGTTCTTACAGACAATATTTTAATTAATTTTTTTTTCAATTTCATCATCCTCGAATGTGGCGATTATCAAAATAAGTTTATGTTTAACCTTAATACTTTACCAGTATGAATACATACTCCTCCGCCATCGTGGGACATTTTTAAAGACAAGCAATTTAATACCGAATTACATTACAAATCTCACATTAGTGTACTAAGTTATATTTCTTAATTAATTTAATGTGAAATTACAAACAAAAACACAACCTTCTATCAATACAACGGCGAATGAAATAAGCTGATGTAAGTTACACGGATATATGGCCACACTTCGACAAATGTTTGTCCAACATTTGATCGTCGAATCACACACAGTTTTCTGTACAATCTAATTCATTTTAAACGTTTGAATCAATGTTTGGTGATTCGATGACTTAGACGTGAAAAGTGTACCAAAATTGGCTTAACATAAAGTGACTATTATAAATTGACCGTAACACCAATGGAACCGATCAACTTTTTAATTTTTAATGTAACATATTCGTTGAACACACAAACAAATAAATATAAGTCCCAATGTTGCCCCCGATTGGGACTGTGAGCTTTCTCCCACAATGAGAGCTAGGGCCGGATGATGGTTGGCGAGTCACATGACTATGAAGGATATCGTTCTTGGAAAAGGCCGGCTTCTCCACCATGTTTCACTTCAGCCAAAGCTCAAACTCAGTGGGAATCGAACCCGCGCCTCTTCAATGCGTACAGCTCGTACAACCGCCGTACGAACTGAACTATTATGTCTTCAAACGTACAGTAATAATAATAAATAGCATGTGACGGTTTATGAAAAAAACTATATATTAATGACGTAAGCGTATATATACATATATATTTCCTACTATCACGAAAAATGTATATGTAACGTTATAATTAATTAAACAAAAGAGTTTGAAACTTCGATTTATATATAAGAAAAGTGTATTTAACCACTTCCGGACTCGATCATGCAACTGCGATCACAGAACAAGACAAACAATGACCCGCCGTATTGGAATGAGGACTGGAAAAAAATCTCAGTGGGATAAATTTGGGTTGGTGGACAGAAAAGTCCGGGCGCGGCGGTAGGGGAAGCGCGCGTGCGCCGACGCATGCTCGGCGGCCTTCACCGCTCCTCCAGCATTACGGTCTCTTGAGGATACAGTTTCAGAGCTTTCAGTGTACTGTTGTGAGATTCTGTCGTCAGCTGTCGAGAAGAACACGTCTTTTAGTGAAAGATGCTCATAGGATATACGTTAAAAAATAAAATAAAAATATAAATACTTACGTCTCTCCTAGGCCAGCTAGAGATGACTTTGTAGTTTTCCTGAGGGTATCCTTTCGATGCTAGGAAGTCTAATAATGCCTGAGGTGTAAGAAGAAACATACATGCAGATTAATAATAAATTTACTTAAGAAAACTTTAAAATGTTAAACAATTTGAAATTTTATAATATATTTCGTTGTGCAAGTGGGCAGGGCACATTGCACGTAGGACCGACGGCCGATGGGGCAGTAAGGTCCTCGAGTGGTTCCCGTGTACTAGTAGACGTAATGTTGGGAGACCTCCCACGAGGTGGACCGAGGATCTGGTGAGAATCGACCGATCGACCGATCGACCGATCGACGTGGAGATTTTTGAGGGAAGCCTATGTTCAGCAGTGATATTTCGTTATATCGCATCATTAATGTTTCTACAGTTGGGATTCGGTACTGTCGCATGGAGTGTCAAGGTTATTTTTCTACCATAATGGGGATGTGTGGATTTATTAATAAAGGGTGCTATTTAGCGGTGAGTACTCACTTGTAGCGTGTCCGTCGCGTAGAAGCGCCGCTCGAGCGCGTCGTGGTGCGGCGGCGGCAGGCGCACGCGGATGCGCGCCACTTCCCGCTCGCGCTCCTCCACGCACGGCTCCGCGGGAACGCGAGCCTCTGCGCCCGCCCGCATCTCCTGACGAACGTACAGAACATAGATTTATACGTTCTTAAATTGCTTACCGATTGACGGCGGTTACAGCATCGATTCCAGGGCATCATGCTGAGTTTCGATGATAGTAGTTCTTAGAATCCGCCTGTCTAGCTATCACTCATTGCAAGTATTGCTGTGTTTCTTCTAACAATATATGAGCCACAGAATTCTGAACACTTCACCTCATTACAACAGTAATTTCTCCACCTGGTCAGTCTCTAGTAGAGAAAAGGACCGCTTAAAGAGTTTGAATAAGTTTATAGACACTAATAAAATTGATAATCATTTCATACCTCTTTTTTCGCTTCCTCCATTATCCTCTCAGATTCGGCGCGCTCTTGCTCTTGTTTTATTTCTAATTCCTGCTGTTTTTTTATTTCTTCTTTGGCTCTGTAAGTGTTAAAATTAATGTTGAGTTTTTATTTATTCCACAAAGCAAGGAGTCGAGCTGTGGAGCTCCACTGACTGATGATAATGATATTTTACCTATCGGCCTCAAGACTTTGTTGGTAGGCCTCATCTTGCTCCCGCTTGACGCGTTGTCGGGCGTCCCTTTCCCTCTCTAATCTTGCGTCCTCTTCCCTCTGCGCGGCGAATCGCTCTATTGCTTCAACCAGACCACCGACTAGTTCGGAAACGCCTACATTTCCTGTAAAATATATTTTTTTAATGTTTACAATTGTCGCTTTTATATTTTATAAATAAAAAAAGTTTATTAATGTTCGTAATGTTAGAACAGAAAGAAAATCTCTTATTGTATGTAATATTTAAAAAAAAAACTTAAGTTATTCTTAGAAATAAGACCTGGATTACTCACCGTTTATGACTGAATAAATTTCGGTATTGGAGCGCACGCGCATAATTATGACTAATGCTGGTAGCCTGTCGACTGGGATGCTGCGTATCGTCATACTGGCGACGGGACCCAGTGTATTTGCTATTGAGTTTAATAGCCTGCGAATAAATGACTCGTATTAAAAATAATAATAATGGATTAATCTTCCCAAAGTAGGGAGTCAGGACCTTTTGCTAGAAAGAGAGGGTCAAGGTCATTCGTTTATCCATATTGTTCCAAAAGATCCAATATTTGCTATATTGGATCATTAGGTGCCCTCTTCAAACTGAAGTTTGGCGATCAGATTGAGAAAGCCAATTTGATCCTCAGCTATTCTTTTTTACTGATGGTATTTAAGCCAGGTCTATTCTTTTATGTCATCATACCATTTCTTGCGCTGCCTACCAAGTGCATATTTTGCCGTCCAGGATCAAACTTGGGAACTCATAAAGGGATCCTCTTTGAAGGTGTCCGAAAATTGCAACCTTTCTTTGCATGACGGTTATCATCAACCTGCCTTTGCAGTTCGCTCTCTCAAGGACTTTTTTTTTTTTTTTTTTTTATATAGTCACGCCTTTTTCCCAGTAGGGGTAGGCAGAGGTGAATAAACCACCCACGTTTCGCCAGATATGGTCAGATTAGGTCCCATGTAACAGGGGGCGAGCCTGTTGCCACTTTATTGGGACCACCACACACACACGCACAAAGATGATATCAGTGTGCGGGTTTCCTCACGATGTTTTCCTTCACCGTTTTTGTATCTCGCTGTTGTAACTAAAGTTCACAAATGTACATAACTTAAATATTAAGTCATTGGTACATGCCGAGGTTTGAACCCGCGACCTTCGGAATGAAAGCCGCACGCTCTAACCATTACGCCAGCGAGCTCAAGGACTTGAGCATTGGTACTTAGTTTACTGAAATCAGCAAACTTACCATCGGATCAGTCTGCCATTACTATTTTTTTTCTTTTGGCTTATATCCAGATATCTACCAGTATTTGGGTCTCAAACTATTGTTAATGCACATGTTACACTCACATGTAGTTGTTGTTCGCGTGCGTTAAGTCCCAGCCGTAAAGAAGAAAGTTCGCAGAGAGGGTCTGCAGCACAGTATCGCAGCCGAGTAGCTGTGCGCAGAACACGTTCGACAACACCGATTGCTCGTGATGCAGGTACACTCCCAACAGCTTCCGCTGGAAGGCAAAGCGGTAGCAATGTAAGGTATTGTGTATTTAGTACTACAAATGTTTGGTATTGCAATCTATATATTTTTTTATTCCAAGAAATGAGGACATGAATAGGATAGTCACTTGGTGAGTGCCACCCGTCCATAACAATGTGGCGCCAGTAAGCATGTATACTGCATTTCATTGTCTTCGCCTTGCCTTGAGGTATAACATATCAAGTCTCGTTACCCGAGGAATGTTCTTAACTACAACATCCTCCAAAGCAAGTCATAGAAATGTTTGCTTACTACTTTTTGCGAAAATATTTACTGCAGTGATACTTCGGCAATCTTCGGTAAGTTATACCGGTCAGCAGTAAAATTCGGAATTAATTTTCATTTGCTTACCTCTTTAGCGGGTTTGAGGCACGACTCTTTGATGGCATCACGCAGAGTGCCCTCGAAAAAGTTTGGGGTGTTTGGCCCGTAGCGGGCGCGAAAACGTTGCGCGAACTCTATGCAACCCAGCACCTCGTCGTCCACGTGCTCCGACACTGAGAAACGTATAGTTTTTTTTTATAAATAACTACACAATATTATGAACAGAATGATGTCCTATCGTGAGCTTTAAAGACTTCGTAAACCGCCTGCTGCTGAGTCAATATATCCTGTCTCTTTAACGCAGTGGACCACATGCTTTCTTACATAGGGGTCCCGGAATAGAAACACTCAGCCATATGATAAGGAGTTTGGATGTTTGTGAGTTTTGTCAAATTTGCTTTGTTTGTTACCACCCTATTACTAATGTGACGCCACATAAGCATTGATATATTAACATACAGCATTCTGAGTGAGCACGCTGTACTATTTTTGGCCTCACAGATAGTCTTATGAAGTTAAGTATTAGTAAATTGTATATAAAAGGCAAAGGGCCTCTTGCCACATCAGGAAAAATAAGAGAGCAGTATATTATTTAATATTATTATTTACAAAAGCCAGGTAGTATAAAACTTACTTAAAGGCTGCAACCTCTCTGACTGCACCAAGTCGACGAACATGTCGTCCTCGGCAGTAAACCCGTCGCCGGCTTCTTCGATCTCTTCCACCGAACTGTTCTCACTATCCGAACTCTCGACTATTATCTGTTAACAAATTATACACCCAAATTACTAGTGTGTGCAAATCTTAAGAAAAAAAAGCAAAAGAGTTTTTAGTACTTTTTTCAAGAGACACAATTCTTTTTGGTGATCAGAGAACTTTGTGCATTTCAATGGAAAACTTTGTTTTAGTATCTATTCTACATGTAATTATTTTCTTTCAACAGCCTTCTTAATTTACTGGCTACTTGGATTCAAAGCCTTCTATTACAAGTAGTCGAGACCAGTGCAGGTTGGTAGATATCTATGTCCACGAAGCCTTTGTTCCTGGAACATTTAGTTACTTCACGATGTTTTCCTTCACTAGAATCTCGAGCTCAATGATCATTGAATCCTCGCCTCTTCGAGACTTCTGAAGTAATATACATACATATACATATATATCACGCCTCGTTCCCAGTGGGGTAGGCAGAGACCAATAAATAAGAATAAACCACTGAAGTAATATTCAGTGGTTTATTCTCACAACTTTCTAATATAACCCACTCACCCTTTTATATTCTTTTTGTTTGTTAGGCGGAGCCCTTTTGACTGTGAGCTCGTGTTCTGGCGAATCCAACCCCACCATAGCAAGTACTGTGTCATCTAATCCAGATATTGCAGGCCAGCCTGTCCATACCTGTAAATAATTTATATGATATGAAATTATGATTAAAGAAACGAAGTGCTTAGCACAAACAGATGTTTACAATTTCCATATTTATTTTAATGTGTGTATGTTGCGGAAACCATCCATACAGGTAACATTGCACCGCCCGAACAGGTTCCGTAGCCAAGTGCGATGAGTCAGGCGGTAGGATGCCGTAGCCGAGGCTTGGTCACTCACGTTGAAGCTAAGAGGAACCAACTGGGTTGGCTCGAGGTGTAGGACTGGTCACAGATGGCCGGTCCAAGTGAGCTCCGTAAGCTCACTTCGGATATATGCCGACGGGCTGCGGGAGCAGGCGTACGCTACCCTTAGTACGGTGAAGTCGCGGAGCGAAAAAGGTGTCGGTTTTGCGTTTCGCCGCTCTCCGCATTTCGCGGCCGAATAACTTTGGGATTCGGGAAGATCCGTTGGTCAAGTGACGGTAAGAGGCTGAGAGAAGGGCGCACTGTATGTTCCGGCACGCCCTTACAAAGATGGAAAATTGGGAGCTCTCTTCTCAAGATAGAGCTACGCGGTGTGTCAAACGCGATTTATTCTAAAAAGTCCATAACAGCCAATTTACGTGCCCACAGCTGGGGCACAGTCCTACCCTCAGTATGGGGGTGATTGGGCCATAGTCAATACACGGGCCCAATGCCGATTGGTGTATGTATGTGTATAATGCCAATAATCTCAAACCTCACCTGAAGCCGGACTGGTATATCCGTAAGAGAGTATATGTCGATTTTCACCTCTCGCACGGACTTTGTGCCCGGAAACTTCAGCGTGTACTCCCGCTCGTCATACTTCACTCTTAACGTATACGTCATTGTTAATCTATCTGTCACCCTGTTACAAAAACAATAACAAAATGTTTATATTGATAAAAACTATTTCGTCTTATAATCACGATTTTAACAAGTTTTTTTTTTATATATTAGCACGCCTTTTTCCTAGTATGGGTAGGCAGAGGTGAATAAACACCCACTTTTCGCCAGATGTGGTTAGATTAGGTCCCATGTAACAGGGGGCGAGCCTGTTGCCACTTTATTGGGGCCACCACACACACACACACACACACAAAGATGATTTCAGTGTGCGGGTTTCCTCACGATGTTTTCCTTCACCGTTTGTATCTCGCTGTTGTAACTAAAGTTCACAAATGTACATAACTTAAATATTAAAGTCATCGGTACATGCCGAGATTCGAACCCGCGACCTTCGGAATGAAAGCCGCACGCTCTAACCATTAGGCCAGCGAGTTACTTTAACAAGTTTAACGTATTAATAATTTAAATTAGGAATAAGGATAAAACCATAAGCAATGAAGGAAGCAGACGCTATAACTTTAATACATAATTATTAAAAGATGAACAGAAATAAGTTAAAATACAGTGTAAGAAAATATAATATTAGAATAAACATTGCTCTAAAGTCTCCGTTGACGGAGATCATCTAGGCCCTATGGTCTGGAACCTATCACTGTCGACGAACAGTAGTGTGTAAAGATTATTGTGTTCCGGTTTGAAAGTCGCTGGAGCAAGTGTAATTACGGGGGTAACGAGACTCAACATTTTATGTCTCAGGCGACGAGCGCAATGTTTTGCAGTGTATACCATTTTAACTAGCGCCGCGTTGTTATGGGCGGGCGTATCACTTACCATCAGGTGAACGTAACGTTAAATGAAAAAAGTTAAGGTTACAATACTATAAGCTCCATTCTATTTTCAATTTTTTTTTAAGACTCACTTGTCATTTAATTTTGTGTTTTAAGTATATTATAATAACATATTTCGAAGTAGTCTGTTGGTTGGTCGTGAGTAGAATTAGAAGCTTACTCATCATCATCAGCCATTAATTGCTCGGCGGGCTTGAGACGCAGCACTGTATTCTTTTGTAGACCGAGACTGGAGAGCGAGGCGGACAAGGTGGCCCTCGAGCCGCCGAGCCCCGAGATTTGCTGCCTGCATATGGGCACACCGAATACCATTTCCAAACGTTTCTTTAAATCACCTGTGGACATTGGAAAATATTTAACAATGACTCTAAAAAAACCTGATCAATATATTAATAAACATTTATTTCAGAGCAGTTGGCCCATACAATAAAAAAAAAACTTATAAATTTAACATATACTATAAATAATATATAAATTACAAATTAAAAAACATAAAAAAAAATTAAAATAATGTTTCTGTTTGACATGGATTGACGTGAAGACGAAACCAATATGCGAGCATGCCCCAGTACCATCTGTTGATCAATACATTCAAAATGATGTTGAGAGAGACTAAAGCTTGGTTGTACTGTGCGGGTTAGCATATTGCCTCTAACAGCCAACATTCTCCATTCTCTTTCCATATCAATATCATTTTTTAAATCATCAGTGACAATAGTTCACAATATTTAACGGGCTGCCATTTAACACAAAACAAAGTATTTAAGAATACATTTTGTCTGTCATAAACCAAATCGTTACACTTTTTTAACATTAAAAAAAAAGATTCCTAGCGTCTTTGCGTGGGGCTCGCAAACAAAGACTAATTTTCTTAAAGCATTGAATGAAATATTCAGCAAGACCATATCGTCTGCTTAGATAATATTATTAATGTTAATTCCATTAACTGAGCAACTGACACTCGATTTACTGAGCTCTTCAAACAATCTATTTATGTACAAATTAAAAAAGTCTGAAGGAACTCAGACACAGAAAGACAAACTATTAATCCACTGTACACAATTAATTTAATTATTACCAACATCTCAATTTCACTTAGTATCATAAATTTACTTTCATTATAAACATTCATATGACACATGGTCAAATACTTTAGATAAAGGCCAAAAAGCAAGTACAAACAGGAATATTTCTACTAGTATAATACTGCTTGAGGTAATTGCATTCTCTGTAAAGAGCCCACTCGTAAATCCAAACTGTGAATCAAGCAAAGAAATAAATCATTTTAATCACTTGCTGGTCAATCAGGCCGTATTATTTAGTTTAGTTTTTGTTATTGTTTTAATTCAGATAAATAGATTTCATATTGAATCGAAAAATTTGTATAGGGATTATAAGATTAGTTCAATTATTTCATTATAATCTTTACCAATGGTTGCCCACCACTGGAGATAGGTCTCTAAGATAGCAACATATTCCACAAATTACAGTCATTCATTTTACAAGATAAATCATAAAATTGTAATGTTAATTTAAGTAATATCAATAGTTTTTATTTGTATTTATACAATATGTAACATCTTTATATATAGTTTTATAAAAAGTTTTCTTTTATTTTTTTTTATATTATCACGCCTTTTTCCCAGTAGGGGTAGGCAGAGGTGAATAAACCACCCACATTTCGCCAGATGTGGTCAGATTAGGTCCCATGTAACAGGGGGCGAGCCTGTTGCCACTTTATTGGGGCCACCACACGCACACACAAAGATGATTTCAGTGTGTAGGTTTCCTCACGATATTTTCCTTCACCGTTTGTATCTCGCTATTGTAACTAAAATTCACAAATGTACATAACATAAATATTAAAGTCATTGGTACATGCCGATATTAGAACCCGCGACCTTCGGAATGAAAGCCGCACGCTCTAACCACTAGGCCAGCAAGCACACTTTTCTTCTCCTTCAACTTCACACAAGTTTTCTTTAATGTATAAATTTTTATTAAATATAGTTTCTCTCAGTAGCCAGTTAATTTACAAGTATTTCAAACAGTACCAAATCTTGAATGTTATTAAAGTATAGGATAGTATTATTTGTTAGTATAAAAAAATATTCACTTACTAACTGTAGCTGCACCGGACATTTTGATTTCATGTATCTTATTATTATAGTGAACTTGAAGCTCTACCAATTCGGAGGAATTACTTCTAGGTGATGAGGTTGATGCTTGATTATTTTCTTCCCGATCTGTAGAGTGTAATTAGCTAATAACATTATTAACATAAAAATTAATTTATAATAATAGGTTTTTAATACTAGTAATAAAAGACAAGATAATTACAAATATTAAAATAAAAATTTACATAGAATATATATTAGCGAACATTAGATTGTAGATTCTATTCCCACTGAGCTTTAGCTTCTGAAGGAAAGCATTATAGTAAAAACTGATTTGTTGCAAGAACAATAGCTTTTGTATATATGTAAAATCTGCCAATTCTCACTAGTGTCCCGTCAGTGTGGTTTATTAATGGCTTGAGACTTATAACAATATTGTGTCCATCCAGTGAGAACATATAAAAGATTTTGCTTTTCCATTTATACCTGGTGGGTGAGTTTTTGGAGTTATCACAGATATATCTTCATCTATCATTTCAACATCATGGGTATCACTGTTATGTGACCTAGAGTTGCGGGAGCTCGATCCATCTTGAGGCATTACACGGTTGATAGCAGTCTGCAAACAGGTCTTATATTATAAAATAATAACAAATTCGCTGCATTTAAATGTACTTGTAAAATACTACCTTTTCTGCAACTAAGCTATCATATCTTTTTACATTTCAAGATATTCATGTAAATATTATCAGTAATGTATATATACTACAACATGAAAATTTCTGTTCAATAATTTATGATCTTATTAATTTTAAAATAATATTCATGCAATTTTAGTTTTATAGACATTGAAATGTGCAATAGTTAAAATTAAAGTGAAAGATCATTGTTCCCCACTAATAACAAGTAATAAGAAAAATGTAGGTGTATCCTGTTACACCTCATATATGACTAATTGCTATTTCTGTCTAAATAGCATTGTCAATTTCAAAAGTTTTTTGATCATATTTTCTTTGTTCTATGTGATAATAACAACCTTGAGTTTAATATAATGAAGTAAAAGTTATAATATGCACAATATTAAATTAAATTCAATTATTACTTACAAGTAAGTCCCAATTAGATTCATCTAAATGCAAAATAGCTTCTGCAACATCTTCTATGTTTGTAATTCCCTGTAAACAATTGATTTAATGAACATGGAAACTTTAATAAGAATTCCTTTACTTTTATATAAGCTGCGCCACTATAAAACTTAAAGAATATTATAATGAAAAAAAAAATTAAATTAACTCAACTGAGTTTAACACAAAGAAAGTCAAAGTGAAATTAATCTAAAGCTATACCTTACCAATTACATTTATGCAAAAAATCATTATAATGAAAAGTAAAACTATATGTAAATAAATTACTAACTTATCAATTACAATAGATAGGGTACAAAGAGATAAAAGAAGTTTTAATAGTCACTGTTGTTGATTTCCACATAACCTTTTCAGTAAGAATTCTCGATATTGTATAAGCTACGAAAAAACTGCAAGGCATTAAAAAGCTAAATATCATTACCTGAAAATTTGCTAGAATTTCCTCTCTGTTTTCTGCCATCCTGATATTTTTATCTCAAAAACACTACGATTCTACTAAGAATGACATTTACATTTGCAGACAAATCATACTCAAACATTACCATAGATTTTACATATATTTAGTTGCCATTGAAATAAAACAGAAATTAAAAAATCTGTCATAAATCAGGTAACTACTTAAATAATTTAGATTACAGTGTGAAATGTCTATGTCTGAAGAATTTGTGTAGATCCTCGTCGCATGTAAAGAAAAAATCGTTTTTTTTTTTATTTAATAAAGCAACGAGAAGAGCAGGACGTTGACGTTATGATAAGGGATACGCTTGCCAATAACACTGGCATAAGTTATTATGATATGCACTATAGTAAACTGTGCTTTTCGTACTGAAACATGAGATATTAAATCTTGTTTTACTTTTGTATAGTAGTAAAAGTTTCCAAACAAATTGCTATCAAAGATTATTTGAGATTGTTTTACCTATTATTAAATAAAAAAATAATACCTGTGTATTATAATTGCAAAGGATACCGTTTAACATAAAATATCCAGTTTTTTTAATGTACAACAAAAAAAAATTAATTTCTGGGATATATATCTAATTGTGAAAGCAAAATTGATAAATTTGCTACACATCAATGTAATAAGTAACACTAAAACAAAGAAATAAATTTAAAGTTTCTGCGTTTTTATTCACGTGACAAAAAATCATAATGGTTCCGTCACATGTAGGATTGAAATGTATGAAGTTTTATGAAATAAAAATTTAAATAAATGAACTTTCATTTCATAATAAATCTCTGTTGATTAAAATGTAGAACTACATGTTGGTGATAGCGTGCATTTTTACAATTCTCTTTTGCAAAAATACATCCCATTGGCAAATCCAGCATTAGAAGATCTCTTTGCGACTGTTACAATGAATTCTTACGTGATAAAAATTTAAATATGACAACTGTATCAATATTAGCATTTTTTTTTAATATTTGGATTTGGTTTTTTACCACAGAAGGCGTATTAATATTTATTTCTAAGATAATTTATGTAGAGGAATAATTCACTAATATATAGATTGAACATAAGAGAGCAGGTACTGTGAAAGTTTTTGCTAATTATACAGTCAAAAATGCTTATGAACAAGTTCAAACACGATAAGCGTGTTAACCAACTCTGGAGTGGATTCTGATCAGTCTGTTGCAAAAGCGCGCAGTTCGCGCACGCGCCGTTATTATTTTTTGTGTTTGTGATTTACGCGGGAAAGATTTATAGAAAACTAAATTTTAAACGGTAATAACATTAAGTTTCGTGAATTTAATGAACAATAATTTGATTTTTAATTTAAATTAATTTCATTAATTATACTGAATTAGAATTAGAAAACTTTTCATGAAACAGAAAATAAAATATTTTTTATTAAAAATATTGTATTCATTTATTTTGCTATTTTTGCCTAATATAATTTTAAATTTAACGAAATTAATTATTATTTGATAAACTTTTATTTTAAAATCTTTATATTCAAGGCCTGTTTTTGGCTTTGCCTCCGATTTTGTTTTAAAAAGAATAAATATTTCACTGTAGAGATAGTACATGTTTAAAAAATTTTGTTATAATTACCAAATGTCAGGAAGTTAAGAGTACTTATTAGATTTGCGGAAGATTTGCGGATTTGTTTTATTTTCCTTACGTGGTATCTAATACTGATACGATAATTCCAATGAATTTGTTTGATTCATTGTAAGTCTCAATTCTTGTAAACAAGTGCCTTGTAATGTAATAATTTTATATAATTGTTTACGATTTCATTTTAGTTAATGAAAGTTAATTTCCATTCTTAATGTAAACAAATACGTAGCTTACCTCTATACAAATTATACATGGATTTTTGTCTATTCTTAATCACTGAATTCTAAAGACATTTAATGTTTGTCTAAAAAAAAATCAAAAGTTTAAATAGTTAAATATGGACAAAACCGTGAAGTATCTTCTTCTAGAAATAATATATTACCATGTATACTTTATAGAATACACAAGAAAAGTTTATTAATTAAAAAAAAAAAAAGTTCTTGTTGTTTTCGTTTATAGGAAAGAACTTACTTAATTCATATGAATGTATATACGTTACTTCTATTAAAAAGCTATTTAAAAACATTCCTTCTAGTTTAAAAGTTTTGATTTATTATTAATATAAGGAATATTAGCAATGGTTACGGATATAGCTCGTATTACATGCGTAATTTCCGTTTGCAGGCATTATGGCTTCTCCGGCCATATGCGGCCGATTTGCTGTGCTTCTTGCTCTGATTGTGGCTTCACAAGCGCTTACTTTTGACAAAGGTATGTATGAAATATACATTATTATTAATCTTACACAATTTTTACATATTGTAATGTTGAATTTCTTACCTGTTTACTTACGACGCTTTCTTTAACCGGAAACTCAAAATTAGTGGGAATCGAACCCGTGCTTCATGGAAACGTACAGTGCATACTAAAACCTCATAAACTGATATGTCAGGCTTTAAAAGTTTTGGTTAATCATTTTGAGGTATTTTAAAACAATTTATGTCGTTAGATTTTACGCTAGCTTCTATTATCTTTTAATAATGTGTACGGAAAAAAGAAATTAAACGTCTTTGTCAGGAGTATCTCTATTTTGTCATAGTATCTATATATATATTTATACACACACACATATATATATAAGATATTGTAGTGTAGACAAATGATATAAATTCGCAAGATTATAGTCTATCTAGATACAGCTCTATGTTCCTATAACTGGGTCTAGGCGTTATACTTTCTTTTTATATTTGATCTATAATAAAGAAACGTATGGGGAACATACGTTAAGTGTAGGTGGAGTAATTATCTTTTATTACAAGTAGATTTTGAGTAAAATCATCATCATCAGCCTTTCTCAATCCACTGCTGGATGTAGGCCTTCCCCAATGTCTTCCACCAGTTACGATCTTCAGTTTTTAGCATCCATCGACTTCCGACTGTTCTTATGATGTCGTCGGCCCATTTCGAGGGATAAAAGTTTGTATAGAAAGGCGTTAATTAAAATAAAAAAAATCTGTATAGGAAAATAGGAACTTCGCATTATTATTTTTTTGCATTTGCAAGTTTCACTTCTTTTTGCATTTGCAAGTTTTATAATATTTTCTGTAAACACAGTCGTTGAAACTTTTATTGAAGAAAAGTTTCCCCGTTGTTCTATTAATGGTTTGATTACGTTAACAGATTGTTTGAATGCTTTTGTAGTATTTCAACACTGCAAAGAAAGTCGATTCTATGAAATGGGTCTTAAAATAAAGTACTATTTCTGTCCTCATTAGGGTGGTGGTGTAGTCATACCAGAAATAGAATGTCTGCGAGATGGATAAAAGAAATGTAGTGGTGACATACGATTTGTAACAACTCGATAATGTTTCACTACAAAGGTATGATTAGAGTTGACATATTATTAAAAAAAGTATAGTATTAAGAAGAATAGCTGAAGACATTAGGATAAAATTTCTATTTCCATAATTCACTAAAGCTTTGATCTTTTAACATCATTTTATTGTATAATAATATAAATGTATGTCTTGTGTTTCACATATATCATAATATGAGACATGCTTCCAGTCACTTGCATTCACCAGGTGTGATGAAGTTAGCTACAAGATAAGGTCTGATTTTTACGCTATCATCATCATTATCAACCGACAGACGTCCACTGCTGGACATAGGCCTCCCAAAGATCTCCAAATAGATCGATCCTGCGCTACTCGCATGCAGCTGCTTCCTGCAACCTTCACCAGATCGCTCGAATGAGAGAATGAGATTCACAGTCACCATTCGAGGACCTTGGTACTCCATCGAGTGTCAGTTCTTCATTTTTACGTTACAGAATTTAAGCTATTTTCGTGCTATTTACGCCGTTGTATTATATAGATAGACTAATTTATCCTTCACGAGGAACTCGGTTGTTGCGCTCAGTTACCGAGTTGATAGATACGTCCTAGGTCAGTGTAAAGGTCCTAGGTCAGTCTAATTTCTAACCAGCGATAAAGTGGTTAATGTAACTACTTTTTTTATTCGTGATTGCTTTATAAGGTCCGTTCATGATGATTCTTTTAATGTTTCAAAGAATATATCTAGAAGATTGAAATATATCCACCATGATAGAAAACCGTAAGGTGGGGAGAAGGAAAAATCATGGTTGAGAAATATCAGGGAATGGATTGGTACATCTGAGGCGTTCGAATTGTTCCACCGAACCAGAGTCAGAAAGGGCTGTACCACGCCCGTCGTCAACCTTCACTAGATGGAGAGGCACTTTAAGGAGAGGATAGGAACCCAAATTTGGCTCTTAATCATTTCTGTAGCGACTTTATTCAGATGTAGAGATTAATTCTTATGAGTTATATGTATATACTTTATAAGTTAAATTCATTATGAGGTAATTCACATTGATGTACGATTAGAGGTTAGCGCTTAAAGTCACTGGGTCGTGAAACATATGGTGACCATATCGGTGCGTCAAGTTTGTTTGCGCAAGCGCTGACGTACTTGTATGGCATTCCGAAGTAAGCATTGAACTTGTAAGCTGCCGATTTAAGCTTTGTGTATACAATTCCATAAGGAAAAAGAACCAAAAAATTAAGAAGATATATTATGAAGATTTCAATTAATTCTATCTTAATTGTTAAATAACAGTGGTAGGTTTGTTACTAGAGACCATTGCAGCCGACAATAAGTAATGTACAAACATTATTGTGTTCCGGTTTGAACGGCGTATAGCTAGTGTAATTACTTGGGGTAACGATACTCAACATCTTATGTCTCAAGGCGATGTGAGCAATGTGGTAAAGTGTATACTATTCTAACTAGCGCCACGTATCACTTACCATAAGGTGAACGTCTCGCTCGTCTCGTCGCTTAATGGAATAAAAAAAAATGTTGTATTATGTATACTAAAAATCTCTTAATTGTCTCTTAGCATTTTTATATATATCTTATTGAAAAGGAGATTAGGGATTAGGGATTCTCCCTCTTTTGTTCACCATGTCCAAATAGCCGTAAAGTGTGAAATGGTCTTAACATCTGTTCATAATTCTTCTTAGTTCTGTTCAATTCATTAAATGGTCATATTCGGGTCTCGCTCCATATGATTAATGGTGTCAAATTATATAACGCGTAAATAATATTATCTCATACGGAACCGTTCATAATTGCTATAACAGTTTTCGTTGCCTGTTATATCAATTATTTTTTTTTACTACCAACATTTGTCCTTAAATTTATGTGATGTTAAATAACGACCCAATGGTTAACCATGTTCGCAATTAATACTTTAATAATGATATTATACCCCCTACCTTCCCTGTGGATCTCAGATATAAACAGGTACCAGGTCCTTTCGTGTTAAAAGGTGCATACTTTTCGGTACAGATTTCGTGTAGGATGTTCATGTCCGAAACACTAGGGCCAATTACACGGCGCCATGTGTGACTGTGACCAGCAAAGATTTATACGTAAATGTATGTTATAACTTTTTTTTCAACCAAGACACGAGACAATTGGGACGTTCATCTGATGGTAAGTCAGTCTGCCCAAATAAATGAGACGTTTATAGGAATCATCCTATTATATATCAATATACAGCACCACATTGCGCTCGCCGCATGAGATAAACACAAGTTTGTTTAGTGTCAGAAATAGGCTCTGCTGTGGTACCTACCTAGACGGTCTCCGACTGGAATCTTGCCATGAGCACAATTAATATCAGTTCAAAATTAATTTTAACGCGAAATCAAATTATGCGCTCCGGTTACGTAATGTGGTAAACTGGCAAACAGGCAACTCATTGCGGTCGACGCCCACGCGATCAGCCCGGGAATTGACATCGGTGAGATTGAATAAATCGCAATTATTGCCATATGAGGAGGATACTACGAACTGAGTTTAGGTCACGGCCATAAATGTATGATATAATGTACGTGTGTACATTCAGTATTCAAACGGAAACGTATCGACGTAAAGAAGTTTTTTTTATAATCCACGAAGCGACGATACGAACAGGAGGTTCACCTGTTGGTAAGTGATATGCCTGTCTATAACAATGATGGTATACATGGCACCATATTGCGGTTGTCGACTTAAGACTTAAGATGTTAAGTCTCGTTATCCCAGTACCACTACTTTCACTACATTCAGTGACTTCCATCAACACAGTGTTTGGAAAATATTATTGGTCGGTAGAAATAGGAGCTGCGGCATACCTAGACAGTTGTCGGCAACAGGGACTTACCACCAATAGAGTTTTAAGTCTCAAGGACAATGTGGTGTATATCATCTTAACTAGCGTCAAGTTATCATCAACAGGTAAACGCTCGTCTCATAGCTTCGTGGAATAAAGAAAGTACTTATAATGTGACTGCAGCTCGTTTTGAAGCAACAGCTTTCCCGTCGAACAAACCTCCATTATAGAATAACTAGCTGTTCTCCGCCTGCTTTGCTAGCCGAAATATAGAATTAGAATTGAAATTTAGACTTGAAATTTGTCAGAAATATTCCTCCAGATCCCTCCTTGATACTAAAACCCCCAGAACCTTTTTTGGGGGTAACATTTCATAAAGTCCGTTCTTAATTGACCGTTACTCGGCAAAAGCAATATTCCTACCAAACTTCAACTTTCCTAGCCTTACCGTTCCAATGGTATCGGGATGAGTATATATTATATATACAAGTAGGAAAGGTGTATATTTATGCATATATATATTGCTTCACAGATATATATTTACAATATACAACATACAATCTGATAACTTGAATGGAAATAGCGTGGGCAAGGTTGGGCTGGTGCGCGCTCTATGAACAAGTCATGACGTCAGGATGCCTTGTATCATAGTTATCAACTAACACAACTGTTTCATTGACCATTAACAGGCTTAATAGTTGTTAATTTTTCTGTTTTACGTGCTAATTAGTTTTGTATATTATGCTCTAGACTAATATTCAGTAAAAAGAAATGCCTCAAAATTGTATGAAATCGCTAATTTTAGCTAAATAGGGTCTAGGTAATTACCACTGCAATTCCTATTTCCGCTGTCAAACGGTAGGGTGCAAATGTTTCCGTTTAAAAGTTTGAAGGGTGTTCAAGCCAGTTAAATTACTGCGGTAACGAAACTTAACATGTGTATGTTTTAAAGCGATGAGCACAATATGGTGCCGTGTATAACATCCTAACAAGCGCTAAGTAGTTAACAGCAGGCGCATCATATACCATTAGGTCACAGGCAATACAGGCAATATCGCTTCTTTGATGAATTTAAAAAAAAAAATTATGGTGTTGTCGGACAATGTGACAGTAGATCATGAAGTTCACCCATGGCTCTCATATATCTACAGTAGAAATACAATAATGCCTGTTAGAGAATAGTAGAATAAGTTGCTCGCTGGGCCAAAGTAGCTCGCTGGTCTAATGGTTAGAGCGTGCCTTCATTCCGAAGGTCGCAGGTTCGAATCTCGGCATGTACTGATGACTTTAATATTTAAGTTATGTACATTTGTGGACTTTAGTTACAACAGCGAGATACAAAAGGTGAAGGAAAACATCGTGAGGAAACCCGTACATGAATTAGAATTTATTCTAAGGAGTGTGTGAAGTCATCAATCCGTATTGGGCCCGAGTGGTAACTATGGCCCCATTGCCATCATATTGAAGGCAGGCCTCTGCCCCAGCAGTGGGGATATAAATTGGCTGTTATGGTTAGGAATGGAAAAGACAAGCGAGAACGAAAAAATCCTAATGCTGGTCAAGCTCCACAGGATGTGACTTCGTAATCGAACCAGGGACCTCCGTGTTACCGGGAAAGCAGTTAATTATATTACTTTCTCACTTCCTCCCTTTCCTTCCTTACTTACTTATTACTACCTTTATTTCCAATTTGTCTAAGATTGCGCTGTAGTGTATTTCTGTATCGTTTAAGTAATTCTATTGACAATAGATTGTAGATACTAAACATCCATTTGTAGATATGAGGAGATAAAATAAACCATTCGCAGGATATCATCAGCAAGACATTCAATAAATATTGAGATAAGGTTTAAAATATTACAAGTACTTATAGATCTTAAAATATTACGTTCTCTACTTTGCATAATAAACATAACTTCTTACTTAAGGTGGGGAACTGAAAGGGTTATTGTGTATCTTATAAGCGACTATGATAAAAAAAAATTATATAATAAACCATAGGTTAAAAATAATATAATTAAGTATACTTTGATAAGCATCAATTAATTTTGTTTTTACTCTAAATAATATTTATTTTTGCTGGCATATAAATATTTTAATTAACATGCTGTGGTATCTGTTAACATGCTATACTATTGTCTTCAATATATTAGGGGGACCGGAAAGTAATGTCGTTTTCTTGCGCTAAATACAAACATACATTTTTAACGAGTCTTTATTTTTAATCAATGATGTATTCCCCATTATTGTCAATAACCTTTTGCCATCTAGTGAGTAAATTTTCAATCCCTGATCGATAAAAATTAATTGGTTTTTCGGCAAAATATCTAGAGATGGCATTTTGGATATCATCCAAATTTGCAAATGTTTTGCCACTTAAAAAGTGTTGCAGCGCTCGGAATAAGTGGAAATCCGATGGTGCAACATCGGGCGAATATGGTGGATGAGGCAGCACCTCCCACCCCAATTCATTAATTTTTTCTAGAGTTCGCCTTGCGCAGTGCGGTCTTGCATTGTCATGTTGGAGAATGACGCCTTTTCGGTTGACAATCGCTGGCCACTTTTCAATTAAAGATTGATTGACTCGCTGCAATTGTTCGCTGTAGAGGTCTGCAGTAACAGTTTCTCCAGGTTTCAGTAATTCAAAATGAACAATGCCGCGAATACTCCACCAAACACACAAAAGCGCTTTTTTGGGGTGTAAACCTGGCTTAGCAGTACTCCGAGGGATTTCATTTGGAGAGAGCCACTGCCTTTTGCGTTTTGGGTTATCATACAGGACCCATTTCTCATCTCCTGTGATCAAGCGATCAAAAAACGCTTCTGTGTTGTGTCGTTGAAGCAATAAGTTGCATGTGATTGATCGGTTAGCCTTATTCTGTTCGGACAGATTATGCGGGACCCAAACACCTGCTCTGCTTACTTTTCCAATCTGCTTCAAATGTTCTTGGATGGTCGACCAAGGTTTGTTGAGACTGTTGGACAATTCCTCGATCGTCTGACACGGATTTGCTTCCACTTCCGCCCTTAACACGTCGTTGTCTAACGCTGATGGTCTTCCTGATCGATACGAGTCGGAAAGATCAAAATTACCCGATTTGAACTTGGAAAACCACCTTTGGCATTTACGAATGTCCAGTGCATTTGGATAAACATCGCAAATGTTTTTGGTAGCAACTGTTGCGTTATTTCCCTTGCGAAACTCAAAGAGCATGCAATGCCGGATGTGTACCTCTTCTGGTATTTGGCTGGCCATTTTACCCAAAATTACAAAAAAAAATTGTAATTCAATTGTCTATAAGTAAAGAAATCACTATAACCTCACAATGTCTTTGGTACGCCTCTGAAAAAAACAATGAGCTGACAAATGACAATCAAGTATTGGCATGCGCAGAAACGATATTACTTTCCGGTCCACCTATTATATCACGTATCCTTAGATGGAGGTCCTAGAACAAATAAAAATAAATTATGTACTTATTTAGTACGAATATGTATAGAAGATATCCAGACATTCATTGACTCGTCACTAAATGTCTGAAACAATTAGACGTCAACACAGTATTTAGTGGAGATTTTGCTTCTGTCGTATATAGGTCAGCATAGAATGGACTTTACAAAACTCTTTCCCCAAAGGGAGTTGTGGAGCTGTTACGGTGAGTAAAGGGAGGGAAGGGAACAGACGGTCTATGTAATAGATTTTCACCTATGTAGGGACTCACCATGATACCTTGGAAACCATAAGGTCATAAGGAGTTGAGGGATGATAACAGAAAGGGCTCATGGGGAATATTTCTGACAAACTTCAAGTATAAATTTCAAATCTAACCATATTACGGGCAGCAAAGCGGGCCGGGAACAGATAGTATATACATTTATATATACTAGCTGTTATATATGTATATATTCGTTCGACAAAAACGATTGTTTACCGCCGTCGTTGGTCTCGTAGCTGTATTAGGCAATGCGAGACCCACGGAATTATTGAGACCTGTCCCCACTGGGCGAGATGTTGGACGTGGGTTGTGAGCGACATTTTGTCTATACTTAGTTTTCTACTGTCATGGTAATGGAACATTAATTGAATGTAAATTATTATTACTGGTGATAGGACTCTAACCGAAGACCGTCTAGGTAGGTACCACCGCAGCGCCTATCTACCGCCAAACAGTAATGTCTTCGGTTTTCTGAAGATGTTAAGAAAGTTATATTGATTCTTCCAGCTCATTTGAAACTGGGCTCGTTAATCGGGATCCATAAACAGTTTTTTTTTAAACGTACTACTTGGAGCGTAGTTATCCGACGGCGGATTTTCGTATTGTGTGTCTGGATTTTTTCTTTCTGGCGAATCTACTCGGTCGTTGGAGTTATAGTGGCACGTTCTAAAGCGTGGGCGACGTGATGGCGTAATTCGGAGTGTGCTGGACATTTCTGAAGTGTGTTTCTTAATGTGGGTGTTGTTGGTGATAGTTTGAAAGTGCGTGGTGTGCCCCCTAGTGATGTCAGGATTAGCGCATGCTGTGGTCTGCGCTTATTGGATCTTGAGAATCGACAGCGGCTCGTAGTCAATCGTCTTGGCCACCAGAAGGACAGTAATGTACAAACATAACGGTGTTCGGTTTAATCAGCGTTGTAGCTAGTAAAATTATTCAGGTAAAGAGCCTTAAAGCGGCGAGCGCACTATGGTGCTACCTAACTATTGCTATGTCGGTATGGATAGGCATATCATTAACCATTAGGTGAAATCCTCGCTATGTCCAATGTCCAGCAGTGGACGTCTAACGGTTGATGACGATGAGATGATGGAATCCTTGCTCGTCACATAACATCTTCTAGTTAGAAAAAATATAATAGTATGTTATGATAGTAAGTGATACGCTGCTAGATAGGATGTTATACATAGCACCAGATTTTGCTCATAGCCTTAAGACAACAGTTGTTAAGTACGTTATCCCAGTAATTATACTAGCTACAGCTACCTTCAAACCGAAACACAGTTATATTTGCACATTAATGTTTGCCGGACGGAACACAACGAAAATAGTAGCAACGGAGGAATTACGGAGGGAGTACTTATCTAAACGAGTACAGTGCGAGTACATATATTAGCTGGTCTTCACCTACTTTGCTGACCGTAACCCACCATGCAACTCCCTTTGGGGAAGGAATTTTGTAAAATCCATTGTTAGCTGACCTTTAAATGGTAGAAGCAATGTCTCTACCAAACTTGGAGTGTGTACTTTCAATAGTTTCGAATGATGATGGTGGTGTCTCCTGAAGAGTCAATGAATCTCTGGATATCTTATATACATATATATGTTAATGATCTTTTACGGTAAACGTTAGCTGTACTTCTGTCTGTCTACGGTACCAGACGGGACGAACAACGGGGTCAGGGTCCCGTCGGGTCCGGGAAGTCCCTACATGGCATGGGCGGGTTTTTATCCCTTGACCGTTACGACATCGGCTCCACGGTTACATCACTATCTCTTTAGAACATTTACTGTACCGCTACATGGCAGCCATAGGTAACGAAATTTCAATGACCACTTTGTCTATGGATACCGGATATAGACAACAGTCACTTGTAATTTTCAAAGTTTATCATCATCATTATTATTATCAGCCGATGGACATCCATTGCTGGACATAGGTCTTCCTAAAAACATCTCTTTAACTGGTAGGGATTCATAAAGGGATTTGGACCATTTCCTACCATGCTGGTCCAAGGCAGGTTGATGGGAGTCAAGGCCTCGTTTGTCGATTAGCATGATGCACCATGAGCAGGTGAGATCTGCTTGGATCCCGTATGTTGTTATGCGAGAACCATTACACCCCTGAAGTTTATATAATGTGATAATTCAGGAGACTAACACTGGTCGAAGGTCTCTCCTATTTCCTGTTTCAGTGCACTTTAGTCGTTCCTCTGTCCCTTTCTAGTAAAGTTCTATACATACATATTTATTTATGTTTCTGTAATTTAAATTAGCTTACGATCCGAGTCGTGGCTTCAAAGTAGGTCGATAGAGAGGTTGCTGGAGACTGTCTAGGACCACCACTACTCACATTTTCTGACGCCGAACAGTAGTGTAGCAAACGTTAATGTGTTACGGTTTGATGGGCACTGTAGCTGATGAAATTACTAGGGTAACGAAACATAACATCCTACATCTCAAGAATGCAAGAGCAATGTGGTGTTATATCTTCTTATCTAGCGCCACGGTGTTATGGGCAGGCGTAGCACTTACTATCAGGTGAATCTTTTGCTCGTCTCGTCGCTTCGTTGAATAAAAAAAAAAGTTCTCAAATTGCTAACATATATGGCGCGGCAATAAAAATAAAGGATCAGTGAGTCAAACATATGTTAGTGTCATCGGAGTTAAGAATAACTTCACACGATGTTCTAAGTCAATGACCTTGGGAACTTTCTTCATTGCAACCATTTTCAATATCACTTTCAACTTATTACTGGTAAATGGTAATTAATTATACATGTAATTAACTGTAATAAAATATACATGAATGTATATGAACAAACTGTCCTCAATCGGCTTTATTAATGTATGTAGTAAAAACTTTTTGAATATATTTTTGATAATAATCCTTCAGAGTGAGAGGTTCGCGTAAACGAATTATTTAATCCAATAATAACTTAGTCAAGTTGTATGAAAGCTGAATGCTTAAAATTAACATATCTAAACGAATTATACTATTCAATTACAACGGTATTAAGTGACAGGGGGATAAAATGATACAAACGGAATTAGAGATAATGTCTATTTCAATCTAAATACTAAATGAAAGTTTTGTTAAAATATCTAATATTCATATACAACAATTATCCTTAATTTCACGTGGTGTTAAGTGACGATGAATTCGTTAATGATGGCCTGATCTTCTAGAATACTCGCTCAAACGTTGACAGTACAAAGCTTTCTTTAATAAAGTAATCGTCGAAACGAGCTCGACGTTAACCAGATGGTATGATGGTAACGTGGCGCCAGTTAGGATAATACACCACATAGCGCTCGTCGCCTTGATAAGATATTAAGTCTTGTTCCTCTAGTAATTTCATTAGCTATTACTGTCTGTAATCCGGAACACAGTAATGACAGTACCTACTGTTTGACGTGAGAGATAGGAGCTGCAATGGTTACTACTTAGAAGGTCCCCGGCCAGAGGAACCTACCACCAGATTACTGACCATATCTTGAATACTAGTCTCCATACTGTGTACTAATACAGGAAGAAGATAGAAAGAGAGAAACGTTTAAATCTGTAGTACATTAGTTTACACCCCTCTCGTTTTATACTACATTTTTGCTTTAATCAATAACATTAATGTTAATCAATAATTTTTTTTTATACTATGATGAGACGAGCAGGACATTCACCTGATGCTAAGTGATACGCTCGCTCATAACAACGTGGCAGCTAGTTGGGATATTTACACAGTACCATATTGCGCTTATCGCCTTGAGACTTATGAAACATCATTAACATTTAAAAAAGTCTCATTACCCTAATAGTTTTACTACCTACAGCGCCTTTCAAACCGGAACACATTGATGTTTGCTAGTGTTTGTGCAAATTAAGAACAATACAAAGTTTTTTTTTAAAAAGTAAATATGCTGCGTAAAGCTTTCTCATATTGGTTGATGATGTTTCCTAGAGGTCGACCCTTTTCAAAGATTAACGATGCTTGTCGCGGGGCTTTTAACATTTAAAAAAAAAACAGTAATAAAATGGTGATGAATCACACTTTATTTTTATATTAATGAGGTAAATAATACAGTGTAAATACTAGGTATAAATAATAGGTCACGTTAAATCGGTGCACGTTTACCGCTGGTGTTGCCGGAGACTGTCTAGGTAGGTATCACCGCAGCTAGTATTTTTACCGATAAATAGTAGTGTGCTGGCATGTTCCGGTTTGAAAGGTGCTATAGCAAGATTACTGGAGTAATAAGATTTAATATATCATATCTCAAAGCAATGATAATGTCATCATCAACATGAGGCGCCTTCTTGAAACTTGTTAGGCGGTCAGATTGAAAAAACCAATCCGGTCTTTAGCTTTATTTTCAACTGATTGTATAAGCCTTGAAAATAATGTGGTGCAGTGTATATCATCATAACTAGCTCGACATCACGTAGTTGTATCACTTACCATCACTACTTTTTTTAACAAAAACATGTATTAAGCAATTTTTGAAGAATCTCAAGAAATGGGTACCATGATATACGATTATTTCTTCTTTTCACCGACAGCATCTAAAAAGCTTATGAATGAAATAACCTGTTGCACCAGCTTTCTATGCACCAAGAGGAGGGATAAGGGTAACTAATAGCAAACAGTAAACGATTCGTAGAGTAAAAACTGGCAGTAAACGGTCGTCTCCAGTCCATAAGTAGGCTACCAAGGGCTTTAGTTACTGTACATCAGCTGGAACAGGTTGCTACGTCTTTTTTTCTTAGTTTATTGACAGGACAATGCATCGGCTTATGGAGTAGGGTGATGTATAGAAAAAAATATAGATATGCAGCGAATATCTTGACCATAAACAGTACGATCAATTTATTTTATGTACTTTGCGACAATAGAGGTATTTGTTTATAAATGGACGAATAAAGGGTCGAGAAATAACGAATACATAGTAATATATATGTGCCACAATAATTACTTTATGAAAGTTTTAGATATAAGTAAGCTGTATAAGAATAAAAAAAAAAATATTCAAGTACTTTTTTATCTGTATTATGTTTCTATATGCATCAGGGTGATATTTGAACTAAATTTTAAAAGGTACTAATTAACAATAACACAGTTATAGATCATGCTATCACAAAATATCTATTTCTCTCATATGTCGATGAACGAACTCATCAATGCAGTTATAGCGATAGATTTACAGTAAGATGCTAGTAGATGGTTTGGTAGAGAAATCTACCATCAAACAAATTTCACATGTGGCCCTGAAATCGAATCGTGAATTTTCGAGTTACAAGGCAAGCTATTGCGCCATGGAGGTAGTTAAAGTCATCATCATCAATATCCCGCGGCAAATCTCTGCTGGACTAAGGCTTCTCCCAAGGAACGCTACTTAGCCCGATCTTCGGCTACACGTATCCATTGTTTATTTATCTATATCACATCACTTTTCAAATATACTTCATCATGTGTTTGTTGATGATCCATTATCCTAGACCGAATTTCTAAGCCAAGCTCCTTAAAGTTCGTCAAATAGTTATAAAATATGATTTTGCAACACTTACACAAATATCTCAATATCAACACAGTTCAGTAGGTCGAAGTACCCTTATCAAACTGACGATTCACGAATTCTATTCAATGTTTTCACTTATCAAATGACCTGTTGACATCAGTTCATTTTTTTTACACTGCATACTTTTTGGTGAACACTGGATACGGTTTAAATTTGATACATTGGTCCATGATGATCATCATAATCTTCCTGAGATTTCTTCAGCGCGGCACAACCTTCTTCTTCTTAAATTTCTCTTTATTAGCCCTCAACTTCCAATTCATATATGTATATCCTTCTTCGTACAATAGATTCGGTTCTTACTTCTGTAAATTATTGGAATAACCAGACTTATCATTCTTACATCTAGAACTACGTTGACTTGTTGTATCACTTATGATCAGGTGAACGTCTTGCTCATTTTTTCGCTTCGTCAAATAATTGTACAGTTTCCGCTGTTGGGATAATGTCGACGGTGGAAATCTGGCTGGCTGAAGTCGATGAAGATGATGATGATTTAATTATTATAATTACAGAAGCGACCAATGATGTAGTAGCAGCTGCTGGATCAGCCCGCGAGGGGGGTGAAATAGCTATATTGATTAAAGGACCTCAAGGCAAGAACACCAGACGCGAGGAGTTGCTGCGTGCTCTGAGCTCGGATGACGATGCCATCTCCTTATATTATAACCGCAAGACTAACAAAGGTTAGTTAAAATTTCTTTGTACTGTATCCATAACCTTGTTTTCTTAACATAAGAATTATTAATTTTTATAGAAATATTAGAATAAGTTAATAAATATTTTTCAGTGTCCTTGGAAAGTCTCAATGGCGATAACTTGAAGTCCGTGTCGTGGGGTCTTGGTACACATCCCCGGGACGTATTACTACTTGTCGTATCGTCCAATAGAGTGAAACTATTCGCTGGCTGCAAAACCCTCCATTGGCACGATATGCCTGGAAACCACGACGTTCTTCGGTTGTTCTCTCATCAAAAGTTAAGAGTGGTAAGTTATATTGTTGCAACGTTTTATCATTGAAATATTACCGACCAGCAAATCATTAACTTTAAAGATCTAGATGAGCATAAGGTTTTAGATAATAAAATAGGTTAATTTTGTTACATAATTTTTTTTTAAGCTTTAAACCATTTGATTTTTGGTGACTTTCGAAACGTGTTTTTTTTATTTCATTCAATTATGGGACTAGTCGAGCAGGACATTAACTTGATGGTCAGTGATATGTCCACTAATTATCCCAATAATTAAATTAGTTACAGCGCCCTTCAATCCGAAACACAGTAACGTTTGCACACTACTGTTTGCAGGAGAATTAGCAACTGTGGTGGTAGCTACCTAAGCCGCTATCTGGTAATAGAGACCTAACACCAGTAGATAGTATATATGATATTTGGATATAAAAGGTTTCATAAACTTTTCAACCTATAAACACCAGGTAAAGTGACGCGAAGTTGATTTATGACATCATCGTCGTTTATGGCGAAGAATATTACAAATATTCTTCGTTATAAACAATTAACTTTTAAAGGCATAACTTCTAAGTAAATATGATATTAGTAATCAGTGACGTAATCAAGAAAAATGCTCTTCCTGTTTCAGTATCATGAAGAAAATACACCAGTAGAGGTGTACGGAAATGAACGTGCAGCCTTAGATTCTCTTAATTGTAATACTCGTGAGGATTCATTCAAAATACCAACACTGGTGTCAGTAGATGAGTCTGACGTGGAAGATGTGAAAGACTTTATAGCGAAAGATGCTAGATGGAAGAGAGAGCAAGAACAAATGCAGGGAGATGATTATAGATCAAATTATATAGATCCTAGTGGTGTTCTACCCCAACCTTCACAAGCAACCACACAAAGAGGAGATATTCCGTCGACAGACATTGAATCTTGTGATGGTATTGATATTGAATTTTGTTCATTTCGGATTAATTGGATTTTTTTTATTTAACGAACTGATGAGCCGAGAGAGTCGTTCACCTGATGATAAGTGAAGAACATAACGTGACGCTGGTTCGGTTAATATATACTGATTACGCTGTGCTCGATGCCATGAGACATAATAAGTTAGATCATTACTCCAATAATTACACTAGCTACAACGCCCTCCAAACCGGTGGTCAGAATGTTTGCGTACTAGTGTTTAGCGTCAGAAGTAGGTGCTACGGTAGTAATAGAGGATCTCCGGCAACAGAGACCCACCACCAATATATTTGGCGTTGCAGACATATGTAAATCTAAATAGAAAGTTCTAGAATTAGTTTAAAAGATTAATACTTTGATGGAAATATAACTGTTATTGTCTTCTCTTTCTTTCTAGATGAAGTGGTTCGCCAGCTTAAACTTCTGCGACAGACGATTGATACACTGCGCAGAGAGATGGCCGATCAAAAGGGAAATATTGACAGTTTGAAAAATCAACTTCGCGTGTGTTGCAACAGGGTACCATCACCACCGCCACCACCTGTCGACCGATGCACCGGATCCTCGTGTTACCCTGGTTATTGAACAAATTTCTAAAAATAATTTTTCACCTGACCTGCTCTACCCTGAACATTAATTTATTATGTCAATAAGTATTACCTCTAATTAAGTGTTTTTTTTTTTTCTTGTCTAAACAGTTCGATTGTTTGTCGTTTTGTTTGAAGGTAAATCAAGCAACATTTGTATGAATGTGTGTGGGTTTTAATTAAATACTTCGGTAAACATTGAACGCGTTTTATTTCACAAACCACATTCCTTTATTGGCATAGTTCGCCGGCTAACCGCGTGCGAAGTTCACAGTTGCACCTACGCGTTATAAATTTACAAGTTGCTTGATTAATCTTGGCAAAATGGCTCAAATACTTCGAATTATCATCATCATCATCATCGTCAGCCGATAGACGACTATTGGACATAGGTCTTTCCCAAAGATCCCTACAACGGATAGGGATTCCGATGGGAGGAGTTGGGCCATTTCCGACCAGGCTGGCCCAATTCGGATTGGTGGGAGGCAGAGCCTCGTTTTTTTTTTTTTTTTTATATTCTTGTTGTAGACAGGGCTGCAAGCTACAGCGGCTCTTACAGCTCATCTGACACTGGGCTCGTGGACTCGGATCCACGGCCTGAGTTTCTATAAACTAAAATGCGCTACGCGGTATGTAGCTGTCTGGGGGATGATTGTATGTGTCTGGTTCTTGTAGTGCTTTATCTGGCGATTCTACTCGGTCGTCGAGGCCGGGCGCGGGCCCGTTCCCTGACTACCTTCGCCTGTATCGGAATTTCTGGGCGGTGAGGGCCGCCCACGATCGCGGGTGTACTTAGTGTACGCGGTGTGTGAGTAGCTGCGGCGCCGCGTTCTGAAGCGAGGGCGGCGTGATGATGATATTCGGAGCGTGTTGGTGGTGTCCGAAGTGTGTGTGGTGACGTCGGTGTTGTCGGTGACTGTGGGCGTGTGTGTGGTTTGCGGGACCCCTTGGGATGTCGGAATAAGCGCGTGCCGCGGTCTGCGCTTTTTCGTCCTGGGATTCGGAGGTAGCTCGTAGTTGGCCGCGCTGGCCACCAGAGGGTTGGGATGAGTTGCCGCCTTGGCAAAGTAGGTCGCGGAGCACTCTCTGAAGTGCTCCTTGATCGTTGGGAGTTTAAGGTCGCTGTGGATGTCCACATTGCGCTGGTACCATTCGGCACCAGTCGCGGTGCGGGTGAAACGGTTCTGGAGGGTCTGTAGAGGTTTGAGACGGTCTTCGGGCGAATGGGCGAAGACAACGCTTGCGTAAGACATTATAGGTCTTACGCATACCTTGTAAAGGTGAAGCTTGTGTCTGAGAGAGAGCTTACTCTTCTTACACAGCAGGGGGTATAGCTTGCCCAGTACTTGGGCCGCTTTCTTTCTCGCCTCACGGATGTGGGCGATGAAATTGAGTCTGGAGTCGAGCGTGACGCCGAGGTATTTGACCGATTTCTTCCATGGGATGGACTGGCCGAAGAGAGAGATTTGACCGAGTTCATGGCCGCGTTTTTTCGCCAACTTGACAAGCGTCGATGGCTTTCGGTGGGTGAAGTGAATGGCTTCACTTTTCTCCGGGTTTACGTCGATTCGCCACGTCCGGAACCACTCGCCTAGGCGGGTGGTCGCGTTCTGAAGGCGCATCGTTATAAGACCCGGATATCTGCCGGAGTGATAGAGAGCGGTGTCGTCCGCGAAAAGGGCCATCCTGACAAAGGGGTCTCTAGGTATGTCGCTCGTGTAGAGCGAGAAGAGTAGCGGAGAGAGGCAAGAGCCTTGGGGGACGCCGGCTTTGATCGGCCGGGGCGAGGAGAGAGCGTACTCGGCGCGAAAGCGGAATGAACGATTCGAGAGGAAGTCTCGAATGATGGTGACTAGACGGTCTGGCACTTTTTGAGTGTAAAGCTTGTATAACAAGCCTTCGTGCCAGACTTTGTCAAACGCCTTGGCGATATCGAATAGGACGGCGCAGGTGTCGATCGTAAATTTGTGCTCCAGACCGACCAGGATGTGCTCGGTCAGTCGGTGCACTTGGTGAACGCAAGAGTGGTTGCTCCTGAAACCGAACTGTTCGTCGGGGAGGAGGTTGTTCTCTGCGGCGAAATGGCTCAGACGCTCTAGGATGATGCGCTCGTACAGTTTGCCCAAGGTGTTCAGTAGGCTGATCGGACGGTAGCTGTTTGGTAGGTTTCTCGGCTTTCCGGGCTTCGGAATGCCTATCACTACGGCCTCTTTCCAGGCGTCTGGAAAGGAGCAGTCGGCTAGCAGGGCGTTGAATATGGCCACTAGCAGACCGACGATCGGGGGCGGGAGACCTTTCACAACTCTATTGGAGATGTTGTCGGGTCCCGGGGCTGATCTGGTTTTCAGCCTCTTTATGATGTCAACGACCTCACCGGGGGAGACCGGTTTTAGTGGAGGACCCTCTGGTGGGAGAGTTGCCCTACGGCGCACCTCGTCCTCGACCAACTTAAGGTGATCGGTGTCCACTGGTGCGGTAGAGGGAGTGCATTGGCTCTCTAGACTGTCGGCGAGACAATCCGCTTTTTCGGCATCCTCCGACGCAAGGGAGGAACCATCGCTCATTACAAGGGGAGGCATGCGGGCCATGTTCTCCGCTTTGAGACTGCGAGCCAAACGCCAAAAGTTGGCGCTCGAAGGCTCTATGTCGCAAAGCAGGTTGTCCCATCTGTCGGATCTGAGATCGGATATGCGCTCTTTTACCTGCCTTTGAAGGCGGCGCAGTTTTATCCTGAGTTCCTCGGATCTGTATCGTGAGTAGAGTCTCATTGTGGCGTTTTTCGCTCTTATCAGCCGACGAATATCCGCCGGGAAGGACCCGAGCAGGTAGTCCGACTCGGGTACCGTTCTCGATGATTCCTCGACGGCTGCGGCGATGTGCTTTGTTAACGAGTCGATCGCTCGGTTTGCAGCGCCGAGCGAGTCGATCGTATCGGGGATTCCGTCTAGATGCTGGGGGTTCGCGGCCTTGAGTTTGACCTCGAGGCTGCGCCAGTTGACGATGGTTTTGGTCAGAGGGACCTCACCAGCGGGCCGGCCCAGCTTCATAAGAACCGGGCGGTGGTCGGATCTGAGATCGTCTATGGTCTCGATCGTGTGCAGCGGGATTGTGACATTGTTGAACAACGCAATGTCTAATGTAGATGGGTTATGAGACGCGACGGTAGGGTACCGCGTCGGGGTTTGCGGAGCTACAATGTTAAACTTGAGCTTATCCGCAAGATTGGAGAGGATTTTACCATTCCGGTTTGACTTGTTCGGGTCCCAGGTGCTATGCCTGCTGTTGAGATCGCCAGCGAGGATAACAGCCGGGCCTAGGTCGAGAAGGGTTCTTATGTCTGTTTCCCGCAATTCTTTTGTCGGGGACAGATAGACGGACGCTAGGACGATCGGTTGATGACCGGTGAGGGAGATTTTACACGCCGAGACTTCTATTTTGGCGAGGGTTGGACTAACAAGTGGTACGCAGTGCAAGGACCGCTTGAAATAAATGAGTGTGCCGCCTCCTGGGGCGGTCAGCCTGTCGTTGCGGATGATGTGGTAGTTTGCGATTTTCGGGTCGCGGTGGAACGGTTTGAGAAACGTTTCCTGGATGAGCATGACGTCGACGTCATGGTTCCTGAGAAACAGGCTTATTTCCTCCTTTTGAGAGCGGATGCTGTCTGCGTTGAAGTACGCGACAGTCAGCGAGCGGGGTTTAACTCTTCCTAAGATCCGGTGTATTTCCATAACGGTTGAGTGAGATGGAACACCAAAGGTCTCGGACAGAATCCTGGGCTGTGGCTAAACGAAGGGTTCTTCGAGTGCAGCGAGAGTGTCGGCGTGCTCGATGCAGGCCCTCAACCTATCATGCGAGCTTTTCGCGCCTCGCAATTTTTCTCCTAAGAGAAGAATATCTTTGATACTCACCTTTGATATGTAGGCGAGAATGTTCTGTAGCTCCGAAGGCGGAGCTGTTTGGCTGGGAGCAGCCTGTGGTTTCGGCGGCCCCGACAAAGGGGCGGCTTTTGGAGCCTCGGCGGCTTTTGGCTTAAGGAGCGGTTTGCTCCACGCCGACACCGCCGGCGGAACGGCCGGCTGTGCGGGCGGTGGCCTGGACGAGACAGATGGCTGCGGTGCAGCCTTTGTGGGGGCGGTGGTGCGCCGTTGTGCGGCCCCGGGTTGCCTACGCGGGGCTTTGGTGCACCCGCGATAATTCGCGGGGTGTCCCTCGGTTTTGCAAAGGACGCAGCTCGGTGGGTTTGTCGCTTCCGTGGTGCGGGAGCATTCTTTCGTCCCGTGGTCCCCGGTGCATTTGACGCACCTCGGGCGGGCGAAGCAATTACGGGCTGAGTGCCCGTAAAGTTGGCATCGGTGGCATTGGCCAATGATGCCTTTTTTGTGCGGGACCTCAACGCTTACACTGGTGAGGTTGCACAGGCGGGTGATGCTGAAAATCTTTTTACCCTCTGGAGAGAGTTCGAGACTTGTCATTATCAGTGGGAGTGCGGCCTTTGTTCGCATGCTAGTCATGCGACGGGCTTCCAGCACTGGGAAATTTTGCCTTTTCAGGTCGTCAACGACCTCGGAGATGTCGATCTCCGTTGGGATTCCGCGTATGACAACGCGGAGGTGCTTCTCCTCGGGGAGAGCAAAGGTGTGGAAGCCGAGTCCGGCGTTCCACAGGTGCCTGGTGGCAGCCCGGAAGTCGTCAACCGTTTGGAGGTTGATGCGGATGCCCTGCGCGGTGTTCTGCGCTTTGGGGCATGCGATTTTGTGGTCCGCGAACCACCTGGAAACATCGTTCCACTTGGACTTGTCCTGGAGGACAATCGGGGGAGGCGGCTTCGGGCCGCGTTTCTCGGGCGGGGCCGAGGTGTTGGGAGGGTGCGCGAGAGGCGCAACCTTTTTTGCCGGCGTGCTGGTCGGCGAGGAGCGGTCCGAGTTTGACTCGGAGGGCCGCTTAGAAGCGCGTTTGCGCTTCTTGACGTAGAGGGTGAAGCCCTCTTCGTCGGTGGTCTTGGAGAGTGGACGGTCCACCTCCATATCGCTGCCGCTAGCGGAGCCCTCCGAGTCGGATTCGGAGGAGGCGGGCAGCTCGGGCTTGGAAGGCCCCGCCATGGGGGCCCTCGCCTTGTTGTGCGCTCGAGTCGCGGGGGTCGGGTCCGGAGAGGCCGGGCTGTCCGTGTCAAAGCGCGCGGGAAGGGCAGAGGCCGAATTGGAGAATTGTTCCCAGACTTCTGGGAACTGTTTGCGTGCAAAGCACGCAAATTGTTTCATTAAGGCGTCCGTTTGCACGGACGCCATTTTGTGTGTAGCCGCCCCGCCGTGCGGCGGGGGGTTGTGTGCTTATTCGAGCAGGGGACCTAGCCGTCGCCTAATGCGACAGACTCTACGTAATAACCTCGCCTCTGAGGCGATTAAAGAAAAAGCTACTTACAGTGCCGGAACTAGGCTCCGGCAGAGTTTTCGCGTTCTGGTACACTAAATCACAGCACTATCACTGCACTGCACTGACGCGCGCAAGCGCAAATGGCGGCCGCCTAAGCGGCGTTGTGACGCGCACGAGCACGGGCGAGTCGCACTGAGCGGGCGTAACGGTGTCGCGCACTGGCAGCGGACGCATGGGACGTCCGATCGGTACGGCGGGCAGAACCCGAATCTCAGAGCCTCGTTTATTGATTAGCAGAGTACATCAAGAGCCGGAACCTTTACACCCTTCGCACCCCACCCTTCGAATTATGAATTAATAAAATGACTGCCATGTTATTATAACAGTTTTAGAAAGTGAAACTTATTAAATACCACCTGTTCTCAGCCCAAGTTTTAAAATTTGTCAAAAATATTCTCGCTCGATGGCACCTGCTCGCCCCACGTGCCCGTTCCTTGTATCAACCCCTACACCTCCCCACCCCGACGCAACTCGCTTTGGGGTAGGAATTTTGTAAAATCAATTCTTAACTGTCCTCTGCCTAGCAGAAGCAATATCTCCAAATTTTAAGTGTTTACGTCTAATAGTTTCGAAAATCTCCTGATGGTTCAATGAATCTCATGATAACTCCTATATCATATCTTTGACTGCCTCAATAAAATACAGTGGTTAGCCTTGTAACCTTAGTGTTTTTATTTAGTTTTCTGGGCTACAAAACTGAGGGTTGTTTTTAATTTTAGCTACCACCTTCATGTGTCTGTGGCCATAAGTGTTACTGTGTGTCTAATGTCAACCTAGAGAGCCAGGGTGAACACGCGTATCCATCAATAGCCCCCATGTCACTTAACTTCGTATGAGAATGAGCGCAAATTTTTTCCCAAAGTAAATTCACATTATTTTCTTTTCCCTTCTTCTGCCATTTTAATAGATTATATATTATGAGAAAATGCATATAATGAATTGTATATTTAACTTTTGGTGTGTAATTTTTTGGAAATTTATACTATTGTTACCTCCTAATATAAAATCCTATTAAATGTTGTAAAACGTGAATAAAATAAAATATAAAAAAAAATTAAACACCCACAGATAAAATAAAAATGCTACTATTAATACTCGTTACAAATTAGAGGAAAGTGATACTTATCCTAATATTAATATCGGGTATCAAATCCTAGTATCTGATTATTACCCGAAAGCTAACTGTATTGGAAGCGGAGTGTTAAAATGATTATGGAACAGGTGTGGAGTGCCGGAACACCGCGACCGGATATCAGTGCGGCCCATGCCCTAGAGGAATGGACGGCGATGGTAGACGCTGCAGGCCCATACCGTGCTCCAGGCGACCTTGCTCCCAAGGTAAGGGAATTTGAATGGTTAGATCCAACTAAGGAATATAATGGATTAAATTGCCAGTAGGTCTATTTTTCGTAAGTGCCATTTATAATCCTAAAAGTAGTATAAAATTACTATGTATTATTTATATTGTTGTTGGAATCTCTGATGACGTTACTGAGGCTGACATTATACAAAAAATATAAAGTGTCGTTACTCAAGTAATAGATCTATCATTAACAACCTTCAAACTGGAATACGTAATTGTATAGTATAGTTCGGCGCTAGCAGGTGCTGCTGTGTGATCGTTACCATTCGATCTAGCGCATCCGTGCTATGACTAGAAATCTTAATTCGACTCTATAATCGTTTTATTTTCACAAAACAATAATATTAGTATTAATTTTTTAATATTAAACAAAGGTTTTTTTACTTATACAATAAATTGAAACGGAATTATTTAAGCGTTTTTCGCGCCATTTTTAACAGAGCCGTTTCTGAGAGATGTCAGATTGGTGTTGCCATTTTTGAAAATTTCTGTACATTGTCAGATTTAGGTGTATATTTTATTATTTAAATTAATCCAGTGGAATACTGCGTGGACACGGAGAAAGGCTACCGATGTGAAAGATGTCCGGCAGGGCAGAGCAGCGACGGTCAGCAGTGTCACTCGGCATGCAGTTCGAATCCGTGCTTCGGTGGACGTACGTCAAAATTTTTTAATATTATCATAATATAATTCGACGAGTTTATAAATATATATTTCTTTGAAAAACTTGGAGTTTGAGTTATACATAAAAGGCAAAGCTAAAATTTATACGCTGGCTTTAACATAGACCCTTGTCTCTTCATGTTTTATGATTTCCAATAAAGTAAGCTTAAGAAGGTATTTATCGAGAAAAATTATTTTCAAGGTGTACCCTGTCAGGATTTACCGGGCGGCGGCTATCGCTGCGGCCCCTGTCCTGCCGGTTTCCATGGTAACGGCGAGGATTGCCAGAGGATCTCGTGCCGTCACATCTCCTGCTATCAGGGTAAAAACTTAGCGCAAAACTTTTGCTGGACATTCTTATTAATCTTAAAAATATTGAAGCTGTTATAAAATTAATGCGTTTAAATATTTCTGTGCAAAGCTTTAAAAGATATGTGGTTTCTATAAAGAGTTTTTTTTTTAATTTCTACTTTTAGGCTTACGTCGTTACCCGAACGTTCCTGATTCGATTCCGAATCATACAGTGTTCGAATTTTGTCCGACGTATTATAAATCTACAACCATAACAAAATTGCTGTATCTACACTTTTAACACATAAGCGACAAAGCAATAATCTATTGTCGATAAAAATATATTTAAATAACACATCAAAATTTCTCAGGGGTCGAATGTCAAGATACGGCATCAGGACCACGATGCGGCTCTTGCCCTGATGGGTATTTGGGGGATGGACAAAGGTGCCAGCACATTTGTGACGCGAGGAAGCCCTGCAGTGAGAGACGATGCACACCCATCCCTTCAAGCCCATTTTACCAGTGCCAGGAGTGTCCTAAAGGGTTTCAGTGGAATGGTAAGTTTTTTCATAATAATGGCAATAGATCAATGGACGAAATTGAACCGAAATATATTAAAGTTAGGTTAAGATCCGTTGTTGAATAGTCTAACTCATTTTCGGATGCAATAAATGAAGTCCGAAGCGTGACTAAATGAAACTGTTCATATTTCCGGAAATAAGACAAAACCTATAAACCGGAAGCGAAATCAACTTACCACTCTCTACAGACTCATCTGTCTGTAGAAACTCTAATAAGTGTTATACTTATTATAATTAAATTATCAGTTCCGGTGTGAAGGCGTAACAAACATAAAGTTTTATACATATACAAAATTGGTATATAATATACCCATAACAATGTGGCGTTGGTTAGGATGATATACACTGCATCACATCATTAGATAACGCCGCTCCGCCAGTTGCTGATGTTGTCTCGTTGCCATATTAATAACTCTAGCTTCAGCGCCCTTTATCTCGGAACACAGTAATGTTTGCATACTACTGTTTCAATAGAAATTGCAGTAGTATCTACCCAGAAGGACTTCAGCAACAGAAATCTTTTTTGTCGGGAATGAAATCTTCAAAAAACATCCTTTTTCTAGGGGGAATGATAGGTTTATGTGGAAAACCCTCTAGATAGTCATCTTTAGAGCATCTTGCACCGTTTATCTTTAGTTTGCAAGAGGTCCCAGGATCTACGAAGTTGCTGTATCCTCGCTGCACTGCTCTTAAGCGTGTACCAGAGAGTACCGTAACCCTCCCAGGCATAGTTTCTTTATTACATTTTTTACAATTACGAGATGTTCTCGTGCTTGTCATTCACCCCAGATTCGCATAGTACGCAATAAAAGCTGCTGCTACCTTTAAAATGCACGAACTCGAAAAATCGTTTAGTCGCCTTCTACGTCAGGCAGGGTTTACATTCATCATTTTCTTCATAGACTTAGACTACAGAGCAGGGAAACAAAGATCTATCACCAGTAAGTCTCGCTGAACAGGAAAAAAAATTTTTATAATGTATTTGTTGGTTCAGGTTATACCTGTGTGGATATCGATGAATGTGACCTAATACGTCCGTGCGATGAGTTAGTGTCGTGCCGGAATGAGGAGGGTGGGTTCACGTGCGGCCCGTGCCCCGCGGGTTACGAAGGCAGCTCAGGGTGGCGAGGAGCGGGAGACGACCGCCGCCGTGAGCGGTGCGTCGACGTCGACGAGTGCGAGGATGGACGCATCAGTTGCCCCAGAGGACGCCTATGTGTCAACACCCCAGTAAGTAACTCTACTTCATCATCATCTTACTATCCAATTTTCTTGTTGATAGTGTCTCTATTACCTGTAACTCTCTAGGTAAGTACCGCAGAAAAGAAATCTGTAAACAGAACAGAGTATGATAGAAAGAATAAAAGATGAGAATGAGACCAGTGCATGTAATAATATTTTAATGGTAAATGATTCTGAATAAAGACCCTAACCCACCACACGCAGACGAAAAAAAAACACAACAAAAAAAAAAAGGTCAGTACCATCGCAGCGCCTATTTCTATTCCCGAAGATTAGTGTCCAAAGCTTAAAGGTAAGGTACGAATCGGCTTTACTCATTTTCTTCTCTAACGGAAGTTGTAGGGGTGTTAATACATCCCTACATCTTCGTACTGACACTGACACTCGAGCCACTTTCCGCTATTAAACGGAAGTCAGCGGGTTACCGCCGCGCAGGAATATTTCTAACAAACTTCAAATCTAATTCTAAATTACGAACAGCAAAGCGGTCCGGAAACAGCTAGTGACTGTATATCTGTAAATGGATAGTTTCACATACTCGATTTATGTAGCTTCAACGACCAGGGTTTCGCTTGAACAGGGTTCGTACACGTGCGTGCCGTGTGGCGGGAACTACTACGTGAACACGTCTCGGCCGTGCCTGGAGCCCGACTCGCTGCTGCAACGCTGCGAGCCGGCGCGCTGCCGCCGCTTCAACGCGGTGTGCGGCTACGGGCAGGAGTGCGTCTGCGCGGTGAGTTGGTATTCATACTTGGTGTTAGGCGACCGCATCCGAAAACGAAGACAGACAGTACTAATGACGTCTTTGACGATGGGACGGAAAAAAATCAATTCTGATTAAAAAAAAATCATATTTTGAAAATGTTTCATTAGCATCTATTTACGCTCCATCATGTTAGTACAGCTAAATGGAGCGATAGTTTCATAAACAATACATTACTTTAGTAAAAAAAAACCAGCAATGAAACACAAAATCATAAACAGTTTTTCATTTTTTGTTTCATTGTTTGTTTTTTTAGTAATGTATTTTTTATTTAAGATCGATTTTTTTCCTTCTTCTTCATCTTCGTTTTCGGGAACGGTCTCCTAACACTCAGTATAGCTGACTATGTGAGCCCTGTTTTACTGGTGACACTTATCTGTTCCCGAATCCTCTACATCCACTCTATTTTTGTCGATTTATTATAGTATTCAAAAAGATTACTGTGTTCCGGTTTGATTGGCGTTGTAGCTAGTGAAATTACTAAAGAGACTGAACATCTTATTACAAGGTTGTTACAGGGTGACGGGGACAGTGTGCTGCAGTGTATAATATCCTAATTAGCGCGTTGTTATGGGCAGACGCATCATTTATCCTCCCTGGTGTCTCCCACAGTGCGGAAGACAGTAATTGTAAAAATCTGATCGATGACTTAAATGAGAAGTGGTCATTAATAATTATCATATTTTATTTCATGGCTAAAACTAAGATTTGTATTGTTAAACATTCTCATTTAAACCCAATGCTGGTGCTGGAGGACTCCCTCAGAAAGTGGACCACCACGCTGGTGGTTGGGGAGACTTGTGTCCAGCAGTGTACATCTATCGGTTTCCTTCTTTAATTTACCTCATCTTCCATCTATAAAACCTTGTTTAAACTCACGTGCGAGACATTCTTACAGACGGGATGGGCGGGCAATGGAACCGTATGTGGTCCTGATAGAGATATAGACGGATACCCCGACAACCAGCTGCCTTGTAACGAGCTGCATTGCAAATCTGACAACTGCCCCGACGTCTCGAATTCCGGACAAGAGGACGCTGACGGTGATGGCATTGGTGACTCATGCGACCCAGACGCCGACGGTGATGGAATCCCAAATATTCCGGTATGTAAATAAAAAACGTCTTGATTATTATAAAGTTGGGTGTAAGGGGTTCCGTCCAATTTCTTACGGAGCCCAAATCACCCTGCTGAATACAGATTCTGACAACCCACCAACTCGCCATGGGCCAATGTGGTGAGCTAAGACCTAATTACACTCAATTAGTTGAATGTGAAGATCTTTGAGGGAGGCCTATGTCCAACAGTGGACGTCAATCGGCTGATGATGATGATGATTATGCAGTTTACATTTAATATATCAAAATATTTGTATACGTTGACAACCGGTAGTGATGTAGCAACGGGGTACTAGTTAAGGTGATATATTTACACTGCATCACATTGCACTGGTAATGAACTTAAAAACAGCTTAAAAAAAATTTACTTATTTTAAAATTAATAACAAAAACACGTATTTTTATGTAAAAATCATAATTTTTCATTTTCCTTCAATGGTTCGAATCCCCAAAATCTACTTCCTAAAAAAGAAATTTCATCTAAAATTTTGATTTCTAACTCGATTTGTGCACATTTCTTAGGACAATTGCCCGTTAGTACCCAATCCGGATCAGCTGGATAGAGATGAGGATCGAAGCGACAAGATAGGCGACGCATGCGACAACTGTCCGCGGCGGTACAACTCTGGACAGGAGGACGCGGACAGAGACGGACTGGGCGACGTCTGCGATCCGGATATGGATAACGACGGTAAAATTTACACAGACGGAGAGTCCAGGTCATTTATCCATCGCACTGGTCAATTGCTGGTTGATGGATGTCACATGTCCACGGAAACTAGTTCTTTGAACATGACGGTTTCTTTGAGATGATTTTCGTCACCGGATACTCAGGCACTAAATTTGATCTAACGACATTACCTAATCCTATATTAAACAACTATTTTTTCGGCTAGACTCCTATCGGCAGCAGTGTATGACAATGCACTATAGGTTGAGGTGATGATGATGGCGCCCATAAAAATGATGGCGCCCATATTATTTGTTTTCTTAAGTGTTTAAAGTTGATAATTTAATTAACAATAAAACACACTCATATAAAGTATTACAAAAATACTAGAGTAATTGTAATATAGATAACATCAACATGCTAAGTAAAGAAAATATCAATAAGAATATGGGATTAACAATAAATCTATCGACAAACCTATGTCAAATTTATAGAATATAAGACAGTTGTTGTTGTTGGCTGATGGAGAAGTAAGGTCCTCGAGTGGCGCTCGAGTACTGGTAAACGTAGTGGTGGGAGGGCTCCCACAAGGTGGACCGACTATCTGGTGAGAATCGCGGGAACCCGATGGATGTGAGCAACGCGGGAACGATCGATGGAGAGATCTTTCGAAAAGGCCTATGTCCAGCAGTGAAGGGCTATCTGCTGATAATGATGATGAAGGCAGTTATGATTTACAGGATGTTATATATCATCAATATTTTCCAAAACAATTTGTTTGAACAAATATCGAATGATCGTTGTAAATGTCTAAATTATTGATTTCTATAGACAGCTTGTTATGAACAATCCCTTCCCACATTGGTGAGATAATAACTATTATTGCTTTATTGAGATATGCTCGCGTCTAACAATGTTCTTATCAGTCTATGAACCGAAAGACCACTATTCCATCTAAGTACGTCTATTGATGCAGGTGTCGTTAACGAGGACGACAACTGCCCGCGGGCGCACAACCCGGACCAGGAGGACACGGACGGCGACTACGTGGGCGATGCGTGCGACAACTGCCCACGCGTGCGCAACCCAGCGCAGGACGACGCGGACCGCGACAACGTCGGCGACGCCTGCGACAGCGACGTCGATCGCGATCAGTAAGCTGTGGAGATTTTTGAGGGAATGTCTATGTCCAGCGGTGAACCTCTATCTGTTAATGATGATTATAATGATAACGGAGAACTATCTTCGGATTTACTCACTTTAACTATATGGACACGATTTAATAGATTTTCATTTTTGTGATTAGGAACTGCGGATATTCCTAAATTGATTCCGGAGTCTCTAGTTGTTAGTGTATTTACTGGGGTAACGAGGCTTAACATCTTGTCTCAGATGACGAGCGCAATGTAGTGCAGTGTATAACATCCTAACCAGCGCCGCGTTGTTATAAGCGGGCGTGTATAACTTACTACCAGAAGAAAGTCCCGTTCGTCCCGTCTTAATTGTAAAAAAAAAGTTATGGAGTTTTGGTTTTATCAAGATTTTTCCAGACTACTCTCCTTAGATACCAGCTTCATTTGTAAATCTGTCGCCATAGCTATTTTTAGGCAGCATCATCATCATCATTGTCATGTGAAATCGAGAAAAAAATCTATATTAACTTTTGGAATATTATCGGACTTTCTAGTTTATTTTACTGGTATTTTAAATTTTGGTTTTGAATGCGGAGATATTACAGTAACACGTGTACGAAGAGCGAAGTAAAAAAAACAAACAGCAGCGTTAGATTATTCTAACAAACAAAAACATCATCATCATGATTAAGTACTCTTGAAGCGATGTCTATGATTGTGGTATAATATTTCTTTCAGAGATGGTATTCAAGACGGTCTAGACAATTGCCCCAACTTGGCTAACAGTGATCAGTTGGATGTTGATAATGACGGCAAAGGTGATGCTTGTGATGAAGATATCGACGGTGACGGAATCCCCAATTTGGAAGACAATTGTCCTCTTGTGCCAAATCCTAATCAACTGGACAGTAATAGTAAGAAATATTTTATGATTCACAATTTTGTTTCTGGCGTAATTATATATAACATCTAGATTCTATTAAAGTCTATAAAATGTGTGATCTACTCTTATGTACAGTTGTTTTTAACATCATAACTAGTCTTTAATATATCATACATGCAATGAACTGAAATTTTTTCTCCATTGTAGCTTTATGTTTTTTTTTTACTAATTTAAATAACTAACTCCATCAACCTTGATACTAAAAATCTTTATGATGCGTCTAAATAAAACTTAAAATTCTTGAACACTCAAATATTTGGGAAAATTTTGCTGCGTTTGATAATTATTAATTAGGAGTAAGTTTATGCTTATATTAAATGAAATTGTCCAGCTCATGAAATTTGGTCTATGATCATTAGTAGATGGGGTTTATAGATAATTTTTTTGTTTCACAGACGACGGCGTTGGTGATTTATGCGACAACGATTTCGACGGCGACAACGTCACGAACGCATTGGACAATTGCCCCAATAACTCCAAAATATTCCGAACTGACTTCCGGTAACCAAATTTCTTAATATGTGACCCTGAAACGTATGAGAGATCCTGAAAAGTCTTGATTCTTGACAATTTTTCGTTTAATATTATTTTTTTTTGACTTTGTGATGATTATATGCAATCATTAAATTTCTGAAAATATTTTCATTTATCAGAGAGTACATGACAGTTCGATTGGACCCCGAAGGCGAATCGCAGCAAGATCCTAACTGGGTGATAGCGAATGACGGTGCCGAGATAATACAGACCCTGAACTCTGATCCGGGACTCGCTGTGGGTTTTGATAAGTTTGGTGGTGTCGACTTTGAAGGAACTCTGTTTGTTGACACCCAGATAGATGATGATTACGTTGGTTTTATATTTGGGTAAGTCTTATCATCAATGTTTAGAACTGTAGAAAAGCTCGGGTATCTTTCGTTAAAATCTCAGTGATGGGAAAATCTTCTTCTTAGGTCTTGGGTACTAGGTCTTGGCCGATAGTGTATACTTATTAGAAAATTTCGAACCGGTCTTTTATGTACATTTAGTGTTCATAAGTAGTCGTAAAGTAGATCTACTATGGAAGAGTAATTATAAACCTTTTTTTATACTATTAAACGAACGGGACGTTTACCTGGTGGTAAGTGATATGCCCGCCCATAACAACGTGGTGCTAGTTAGGGTAACATATACAGTACCATTGCGCTTGTTGCTTGAGTCATAAGATGTTGTCTCATTAACCCAGTAGTTTTACTAGTTATAGCACCCTTCAAACCGGTACTGATATGGTATGAAACACAGTAGTGGTTGCACACTACTGTTTGGCGGCAGAAATAGATCCTTGGGGTAGTATCTACCTAGATGGTCTCCGGTAAAAGGGATCTACCACTAGTAAATCTTACCTTCTAATAAATCTAAATAAATACTATTAACAGAATAATAGTAATATTATTAAGGTTCAGATTTTCTTAAGTTTCCGGGTGTAATTAATTAAATTCAGTTTACAAATCATTATTTATCTACAGATATCAAAACAATAAACGGTTCTACGTGGTGATGTGGAAGAAAAACACACAGACATATTGGCAGACAACACCGTTCCGAGCTGTGGCCGAGCCCGGCATCCAACTGAAGCTGGTGAACTCTAAAACTGGACCTGGGAAGACTTTGAGGAATGCGTTGTGGAACACTGAGTCTACTCCAGATCAGGTGAGAGCAGAGGTTTAGAAAACAATAGAAGCAATAAGGTATCTAGTAATAATATATTATTTAGAAGATTCGTTTAAAGACGATAAGCGCAGAGTGGTGTTGAGTAAATGTTCTAACTATCGTCTATTTTGAAATAACGGAGTATCACTTTGAAATTACCATCTTCAACCGTAATCTTTCTAATATTTTAGGTGACTCTACTGTGGAAAGATCCACGGAACGTTGGATGGCGCGAGAAAACCGCTTACCGTTGGCGCTTGCTCCATCGGCCGAAGATAGGTCTGATCCGACTGAAGGTATACGAGAACAATCGGCTGGTCGCCGACTCCGGCAACGTGTACGACTTTACGCTGAAGGGTGGTCGACTCGGGGTGTTCTGTTTCTCCCAGGAGATGATTATTTGGTCCAATCTTGTCTACCGGTGCAACGGTAAGTATTAGTAACAGTTTTTCATTCCTGATGCCAAATGAGAGAAACCTTTTTTCTTACATTATTGTGGAAATTACGGAGGAATATATAAAGTCATCACGGCTCTGTATTATTGCTGAACTGCTGAACCAATTTTATCCGTCTTTTTTTTGATCGAAAGATCAACTCGACCCAGAGAGTAGGGTGAAATTTAAAATCTGTCTGTGATTAACTATAATAAAAAAAATTGTTCACAGCAGCTATATGTAAACGTCTTCGTTAATTTTATTATCCTTTTCCATTGAACTAGGCGAAGGATCATTCGCCTGATGATGAGTGATAGGGTATACCCATAATATTTCATTACTATTATCATCAAAATACAGCAGTCCACTGCTGGCATAAACCTCGTCTAAGGAACGCTATCTAGCCCTACTTTCGTATTATTTTCATTTCTTGCAATATGAATGTGTTTTTCAGATAAAATCCCGTCAAATATTGTTTCGGAACTGCCAACGCGACTCCTGAGGAAGTTGGAAGTGGATCATAACTTCATATACGCTTAATTTCGTAATGAAAAGAAGAAAAAAACATAAATATTAGTGATTACTTACATAAGACCACATCTAAACATTCGAAACTAAATAAAAATGTAATATTGTAAATAAATAATACTTACAAAAATGTAAACATGTCTACAAAGTAAATAAAATGTATATATCTAAAATATACATATTTCCGAGATAAACAGTAATTCTAAAGTATATGCAGTACGTTTAATATCTTTTAAGTGACTACTAAGTGGATTAATAATAAAAAAAGTACTTTAACTTACAAGCATCTCATTGAATTGAAAATGCCGTTGGAAGGGTCGCAATCGAAGACGTTTTATTGGGTAAAAATTCTTCACAACTCTAGTCCGGATACTTGTTCAAAATCTCAGTATTTTTGACAAACAAAAACTTGTCTCCTATTGGTATCTTTTTATTATCATTATCATCAGCCGATGGACGTCCACTGCTGGACATGGGCCTCCCCCAAAGATCTCCACATCAATCGGTCCTACGTTGCTCGCATCTACTGGGTTCCCGCGAGTCTCACTAGATCGTATCCTTAAAAAAGCCATAATTAAAATTTCTGATTAACTGAAAATTATGCTTAAAATAAGCTCCTTCGTCATTAATCTTCTTCTTCTTTCTCTTGCCCTTTTCACAGCTATGTAGGGTCGGCACAGTATGTACTCCTTCGTCATTAATATAAACTTAAAAAGTATAATCTAAATGAAATTCATATTTGGCAATAGATTGTCGAGAATTTGATAGATTTGGCAAGTCAATATTACTGACATTTATTTTTCTATAATCTTGATAATAAGTAAATTGAAAATAAACAACAAATTATTTGATGAAGTGAATTAGATGGACGAGTTACCGGAACAGGATCGTCGCGCAAATGAGGACACGCAAAATATGGAAACTAATATTGAAGACAATGAGCCTCTTGAAACAAGTGGATGTAGTCGAAATTGTAATAAAACAGTAACAGGCAGCCAGGTAGGTGATGTGAATGCCAGTAAAGATGGTACTGGTTCAAGTGGAACTAGTACAGTAGATGTTGCACGGAGAGTTCACAGGCGGCAAATCTTACTTAGAAAATGTAAATCAAAAGGTGAAAAGATGTTAACGAAACTCGCTAAAGGCGTTATACCGACAGAGATAGGAATAGCAGCTTCAAGGTCACGTTGGCGGAGTCCGAAGGGGAGGTTCCGATCAACCCGACAAGCGAGAGGAAAGCGCTACGTTGTGAGAAAGCGGAAGCGCTGCGGCTGCTACTCGCCTTGTTCACGTTGTGGTCATCTCCGTAGCAGCAGAATTATCAACTGATACACGATATTTTGATGTTTTTAATATTTTTGGTCTTTAAACGGACTACATAATGTATTTGTTATTATTTTCTAATTTTTTATTATATTTAAAGCATTTTTTTTTATTCGATGAAGAGAAGAGACGAGTTCTAAACGATATGTTTGCTAAGCATAAATATTATGCTCGTCACCTTGAGCTTAAGTCTTGTTACATCAGTAATTTCACTATGTATAATGCCCTATAAACTGGAACACAGTAATGTAAGTTTTCAAAGGATTGTCAGTAGAATTAGTTGCTGCCTACCTAGACCGTCTCTAGCTACTATGAGGTCATCATCATCATAAGATGCCCACTTCAAACTGAAGTTTGGAGATCAGATACAGATACCACCAGTAAAAATATATTTAATATTTACAAGGTGTATTGTAAAAACACTTAACGAGTTTCCTTAAAAGCTTTAGACACCTTCAGCAAGGGTTGGTCAATACATTTCATTAATTTCTTGCATAAAACTAGCAGTTCATGCAAAAGTTCTAGATCATTTAGAGCATTCAATTTATTTGAACTATCACATCCATCGGTCACATCACACTTGTGACTTCTCTCAACAGCTGGAATGGCTGGAACCACTGGAATGTTTAGGGTTTCATTCGTTGCAGCGTTTTTTTTTTATTCAATTCTCTGACAAGACGAGCGCGACGTTCACTTGAAGGTAAGTAATACGCTTACTCATAACAAGGAGGCGCTAATTAGAATGATATATACAACACCACATTGTGCTCGTCGCCATAACATGACATGTTTAGTCACATTACTCCAGTAATTTCAGTAGCAATATCGCCCTTCAATCCGGAATACAGTGATAAATATACACTAATGTTTCACGACCGCAATAAGTGCTCCATTGTTACCTACTTGGATGGTTTCCGGCCACAGACTGCTACAAATATATCTTTACCATCAACGCATATTGGCTATACCATTTGCACGAGGATCCTTTTCTGATATCATCGAATATGTATTTATATCCTTATATTCATTACATCTTATAATCCTACAACAAACTGTACACTTTTATTCTGATCAATAATGTGAAGAGACGAGCGAGACGTTCACCTGATAGTAAGTGATACACCCGCCATAACAACGACGCACTAGTTAAAATGATATATACTGTATCACATTACGCTCGCCGTCTGTGCCATATGTTGAGTTTCGTTACCGTAGTAATTACATAAGCTACAGCGGCCTCCTAACTGGAATACAGTAATACACACTACTGTTTGACGGCAGAAATAAGCGTTGATGTGGCTCTTACTCTGAAAGTCTGAAAACAGCGACCTTTCTTTTTTTTGGTTTCGGAGGGAAATCTTAGAAAGGTACCCTGCTTCAGGGGGGAAGTCAGACTTATGTGAGACTTTTACTCAGTGAAACCCCCTCAGTGCTTTGCATCAGTGCGTTAGGAGAGGCTCCGGGATCTCTTATACAAAGCACCGGCGCCCCTCTACACTTTCTTTGAAGATGTCTCTGAGGAGGGGCTTAACCCTCCTAGGCTCCCACACAGGTTCGCTTGTTGAGCAATAAGGGCCCCCACCCTCAATGCCCGCGAAAGTCCTAGACTTTTTTAGTCGGTTTCTACGACAGGCAGGGCTTATCTTAGTTCTATTCTTACTAGCTGAAGACTAACGGGCTGTGACAACAGAGACGTACCACCACCAAAAATTCTAAGGTAGACTTACTGTTGAACAAGTTATTTGAAGCATTTTAAATTTATCAGAAATAAAAATGTATTATTCGAGGGTGTAAGGTTTCCCACATTACAGCTCACGGGACCCAGGCCAACTTCACCAGCTCGTGTTGCACCCTGCTAATCAACAAACGAGGCTCTGACTCCTACTAACACGCATTGTGCCAGCGTGGTGTGGAATGGCCCAAATTCCCCCATATGAATTCCGATCCAATCCATGTGGGTATCTCTGGGGAGGCCTATGTCCAACAGTGGACACCTATCGGCTGATGATGTTTTACTAATCGCTGTAAAGTGCATTTAGAAGGCTTTATTTATAATTAAGCTTTCCGGTTTTACGTTTATATGCGCTATAAACCGCAGTGAATAGCCCAACTTCCGGTTTATATCTTCATTTCAAGTTGGTGTCGCTTGGTAAATAGTTCTGGTTGTAGTTGCTGTAAATATATTATTACTCGCTTAAAGCGACCCTTACTTTTAAGTGTTAATTGTAGTTTTATTAGTGTTTATTGCGATACAATTGTATTTGCTGGTGATAGGTCTCTGCTGCCGGAGACCTCTCTGAGTAGCTATCACCGCAGCGTCTATTGCAGCCGAGAAACTACTGTGGAAATATTACTATGTTCCTGTTTGAACGGCGTTGTAGCTAGTGTAATTACTGGTGTAACGAAACTCAACATATTGTCTAAGGCGACGCGCGTAATGTGGTGCAGTGTGTACCACTCTAATTAGCGTTATGTTGTTATGGACACGCGTATCACTTATCATCAGGTGAACGCCCCGTTCATCGCGTCGCTTAATTGTATAGAAAAAAAGTAACTAACAGTTGATCCATTCCGTTTTAAATGGCGTCTAGACTTAAGAAGGTTAAAAGGCAGTGCTGTAAATGAAATGTCTATCGAAGTAGAAGAACTCCGCGTCGAGGTCCCGCTGAGTGCCACTAAAAACGCTTTGTAACAAGTAAACCAATTTACTCCTCACAAATTCAAAAGCTGTTTCTCCTAAAGTGTTTTTAATGGTGTACTTTTGTGTAGAGAATTCTGTTCGTATAAAAAATAAATGAAATATTAACCTGATTAAGGTTATGAAAACGGCGGGCACTCTTACACTTGAAAAAAATTATTGCGATCATTCTGAACCTGTTTATTATTCAACGACCAGTTTACTTCATCCAATGAATAGAGAGTGAAATGTAGTTATTCATGTCAGCGGATGTTTAATTTACATAATGCTTATTATTTATCTCATCATCATAATTATCAGCCGACAGACGTCCACTGCTGAACATAGGCTTCCTCCAAAGATCTCCACATCAATCAATCCTACGCTGTCATCCATCGGCTGTCAGTCCTTCAAGCAATGTGTCCTGCCTCAAGCCACTTGAGGTTAGCAATCTATTGGACTGTCGGTTATTTTTTATCTACCGTAGTGAAAAAAGGAGTGTTAGAGCTTAGTTGAAGTATTTGTATATCTGAAGCTTTGATTCAGCTAAACGGTGTTTGTTTGAAATATCTTGATGTAGTTGAAAATAATTGTTTGTTCGTTTCAAGATCTTCCTGAGTAGTAGTATGGGAATTTCACGATTGACACTCTACCATGATAGAAGCAGATAGAGATGAAACGGTCTCTTTCTGACCGTGACTGATGATATTAAAATAAACAAAATAATATAATAAAAACGATAAAATCCGTAAAAATATTGTTACAACAAAAAAAAGGAAACAACTCCAGGAAAAGACTTGCGCGATATTTTTCATATCATATTCAATAGTAATGGTGGCGTTAAAGGAAACTTAGCAGAAATTAAATTTCAGATGATAGTAAGTGATTGGGCCTATAACAACGTATCGCTAGTTCGGATGGTATTCACTGCACTACATTGCGCTTGCTGTGTTAAAATATAAGATATTAAGTCTCGTTATTCGAGTAATTTGACTAGGTACAACCGTGTTCAAACCTGAATACAGTAAAGTTTGCACACCACTGTTTGGTAGAAGTAGGCGCTGCGATATTGTCTAGATCGTCTCCTAGCCTCCTAGCTTGGATAGATAAAGGAATTATTAAAAACTTTTGATGAAGCTGTATGTAGTGTTAATAATCATAAGAATGTTTAAACAACACATATTATTGTTTTATTGATACAGATAAAATAAGGAACATGTTTTGTTGTTGTTAAAGGCATAAATTTTTTTTTTGAGTAAACAACTAGATAAGGTATTGTTCACATGATTTTCAATGACTTAATTTTTTATAAGCCAAGTACAGCAAAAGACAAGCATGAAAACATTATTCAAGTTAGTTTTTTTGTTTGCTAACAATAATATTCCAGATGTAGAAGTTGAAACTAAAACGAATCGTTACATAAACATTACTCAAGAGAGGCGCGGACGGAACGGCTCCGAAGATTAAGCGTGTGCCAAGAAGATGAACTGCCTCTGATGTGCCTTACGTTGACTTTTGTTGAAAATATCGAGGTCCCAAAGGCGCGTTAGTGTGCAAAACTTAAACTAAATGGAAACTGGCGCTACATATGTTAAATTTAGTTATTACTTATGTACTTTCACAACTACTGTTATATATAGATCACATCATCTAACAAGAAAAACCTTTCACGCTAATATTTTAATTATCACCATCATCATCATTTCGACCTATTATCTACTGCTGAGCATTTTCCAATTTTCCTTGGCGAGCGGTCCAACGCCAACATCATCAATGATTCTTCGCAAGCCTTGATAACCCTTAATAGGTATCAACCTGAAAGAAAGTTAAAATATCACGATATTAAAAATATCAAGGAGTTTAAATTTCCTTGAAACCTCTCTCGTGGTCTTGGCTTCAAGTTGGCGAAGTGTTCAGACCCGAGTTTACGGCCAATTAAGGTGACAAATTGCGCGTATAAACGATCATGCCGGTGGTTTGGTGATACATTTCAGTATTAAATCTCATTTTCTTCACATAATTGCGTCGGCCAAACGCGTGCCAAGTGCCAAGTAAGATTCGATAGACCAAGAAGTAATTCGATAGACAATATTCTCCTTACTACATGAATAGCCTTATCTTACTATATAAAATAGCGTATGTTCAGAACTATTTCCATAAAATTTTTAAGGCGATGTGCGCAATGTGGTGATCTATATACCATCCTAACTAGCGCCACATTGTTATGGACAAGCGTATCACTTACTATCAAGTGAACGTCCGTTAGTCTCGTTACTTAATTGAATAAAAAAAAAGGTTTGCGGATAATATCACATAGGATATCGAAAGGTTACATTCAATTATTAAAACATTTGCTTAAAAATTCATACTTTATTTCGCCAGTGAATAGTTATAAAGTAGATATAACCTAAATGACTAATTTAAACATAATTTAAAGCTAAAAGTATCAGTATATATATATAACAAATAAACTCAGCTGATTTGTGTATACAATCTTATTTAACTCTATATCTTTCATATATAAAACAAATGTCAACATTATAAAATCTAAAAAAGCACTTGTTGAATTATAAAAAGAATTTAATAATGAAAAAGTGGACCCTCCGAGATAAGGAATATCTCTTCGTCAAGTTTGAAGGACTTTGTCTAGACAAACTTTAATTAACTGAACAAAGAGTGTGAAATTTCTCGGACATATTCAAGCTCTTCGCAGCTTTTAATAATATCTTTATACAAAATCTATGGAAGTATATTTTAAGTTTTATAGGTAGTGTTATTAATATATCATAATTTTCTGGTGATGATGGATGACTGTCTAGGCAGCGTCTGTATCTGCCACCAAACAGTATCAGGTGATTTAAAGGACACTGTAGTTAAAATACTTAAAAACAACGAGAACGATAACCTATGCATAAAGACGATGCACGAAGCGTTGTGTTGTATAATCATCATCATCATCATCATCATCATCATCGTCATCGTTATCAACCGGTAGACGTCCACTGGACATAGTCCACCCCCAAAGATTCCCATTTTAATTAGACAGGGATTTATATTTGGGGATTTGAGCCTTTTCTCACCACGCCGGCCCAATACGGGACAGTCGCAAACAGAGCGTTGTGTGTTAATTAGCAGGGTGCACCACGATCTGATGAGGGTGTTTTGGATGCAGTGAGTAGTTGAGCCAGAACCTTTACACCCGTGTGTTGTGTAAACATTTTAAAAAACTCTACATTACTTCAGTTAGGCGTATGAATCACGAGGAAACTAGTAATAGCATTTCGTTAGAAATATCACGGCATTCACACAAATGTTCAATCCGTGTTTATGACATTAATCTAACAATTAAATGCACGAAAACTATCCGTTTTGCAATATCCGGTGTTCGTTCATGTTAATAATTCATGAACTCTAGCTGACTTCCGGCTGTTTTCGTTTACGGTCCAACGTTTACGAGTTTTAACAAATGTTTATTTTAGTTAAGGGCACTCGGTTCTATGATGTCGTAAAGCTGGCGGAAATGTGTGCGGAAATGTGTGCGGAACCGGAATACAGCTTTCTGATTTATTTAGTATATTAACAATATGAATTAAAACATCAGTCCTGTGGTATGGTCAAGTGCGAATCGCTTTGATTGTAAGCGATCAGTGATGGTTATGTACGTCGACAACCAACTGATGATACATTCAGTATAAGCAAAAGGAAATTTCCTCATATAACCCTACAAATGACGGTCTCTAGTGCTTGGCGGTACCTGAGGCTATATTGACTGTTTGGTGAAGGTCGCTGGAAGCCAGTGGAAGCGTGCAGCGCAGGATCGATCCATGTGGAGATCTTTAAGTAAGGCCTATGTCCAGCAGTCGACTGTATATCGGCTGATGATGATTATGAAGTAGTAAAAAGCGGAACAAAACCACAGGTTTTTATCTACTTCTGCAATGAGTGCGATTATACTTTGGGTTAAATGGCAATGAAACTGTGGATAGTAAAGCGTCCGTCTAGAACATTCCAGTACTTCCACTCGTATGTTGGTAGTCAGAATACAAGGTGTAATATCGGTAGATTTACAATATGAAGGTGGTAGTAGACAAGTTAGAACACTACCATTAAGCTCTATCCCGGAATTGAACCACAGTATTTTAAGTTTAGCGATATTTATGCGTTTCCTGTTAAAATAAAGTACATCGCACAATCACAGATCACTGTAAAGTGATAACACTTATTTTCTTTCACGTTTCATTTGCAATCGGTCTTCAATGAAATTGAGAGGAGGTTTAGTTATTTCAGTTTAATGTTTTCATCAAGAAACCTGTTCTTTCATAACAGAACCTTTTATCCTCCTTATTATTTTGTATACACTTTACTTTTTTATGAACTTTGTAAAATATGAGACGTACTTTAAAACAGTTGTGCAGTTTGGAAAGTTAAAATAGAAAGGATTCCTACAATTTTAATTATCAACTTCTTGAAATGCTAAAAACCCTTCCTTCGGTGAATAACATAATGATAAGAGAACAAAAATAAGTACAGTTACTTCTCTATGAGATGGTATGATTTAAATTCGTTTGATAGTAATCCAAGCGAAATTGGTATTTGAGATGATGTCAAATTTGAAATGAAGATAAATGAAACTTTGCGCGGAGCGGGTGCTGTTCCCCGAAATCGTAAGCCTATCGTTTAAAACCAACACGAAAGTTAATTGATTACAAAATGTTGTTAGAAATTGTTAAATTTGTTTCGTATTCAAGAAAATTACACAAGATGGGAATGTAATTTGTAATACGACTAGTCAGAATCCGGAGCCTTATAAGTTTGGGTGTGAGCCAGAACATTCTCCGCTAGTATATGATATGTATTACACCGTATACGTCCATAGGATTATTAACATTGTAAAATTAAAGTCAAGATAATTATATATTATGTAGGCCAACCTACTGGCAAATTATACTCCCACACAAAATAATTGTTTCGAAAACTTTAAGCTCCTAGATGTTTCGGTGGCGTACGTTTTATTCTATACTACGTAGCGACTATTATTCCTCCAAATGGTAGTGTACATACACTACTAATATACGAGAATGAAAATCACTGTAGCTAATGTATTTTGAAAATAATCGAACTCGCGTTACATTAGACAAGTATACGATTAACTTGTGAACGTCTTATTTACTTTGTTCCAAAGCTAAATTAAAAAAGTTACTATTAAAATTAAGTTACTAAGGATAAGGAGGTTGTAAAACGGAAAGTTGAGAATTTGTAACAAGTTGAAAAATGCTTACGTATTCGTGGTTTTATTAAAACTTGATTGGTACTTTGGATATAAGTTCAGGTTTTAGTAACTGTGGGCTAAAACTTCGCCTCAATTTCAGTTAATTTTCGTTCGTTCGTCGTTCAGTTTTTATCTCAATGGCAACCGGAAGTGTTAGTCGTTTTATAATAGTTGAATCTTCGTAGTCGATTGCATACTTTGGTAGATTGGAGACCAGAATTACAAAAAAGCGATTTCGCTTCACTTTTTATAATCGGAATAGCAAAGGACTGGCACGGTCTGCTTTCCCGCTTCAGTGTTTCCATTAAAGACTACATCTCTATTCACCGTCTGTAGGGATCGTGTTTTAGCATTACTTTATATTAAGTTTTTTATAACATCATCCACAATTTACTGCGGTAACCAAGGTCCATGGAAGTGTGGATTCCATTTGTTGTTGTGGATCTCTTTCCTAAAACAGTTCGCGCTTTTCATTGCCTTCAAACAGCCGTCGCTCTCGTTGGCGACAGATTGCTCGCATATATGTAGGAAGTATAGTATTTGATGGGCCGTTTCGTCATCTGTGCGGGATAAATTTGGATATATTTAGAAAGCTATTCATTTTAATACCACAAAGCGACGAACAGAATCTCTACTTAATGGTAAGCGATACGGTTGCACTTAACAATGTGTGTTAGATATTTATATATATACTTTGCACAGAGAAAGCGCTAAATTACAACAGTTATTATTTATTAAGCCACTACATTGTGCTTATAATCTTGATAATATATATTCTCCTAACTACAGTAAGTTAATAGCAATATACACTTAAGATAAATAGCCCATTTATTGTTCCCGTTGGCAGGATCTAGGGTCTTTTTTCAGATGGAGACAATGAAGATCATTCTTTGATCATTTATTGCACTATCAAATATATTATCTAATATACACTGGCGTTTGTCTTACCAGCTCCACATCTCTTGATCAGATTAAACAAATTTTTGAGATGTAATTTAGATTTTTCTCCGGGTATTATCAGGTTTTGTTTTGCGGCGATGCATATAATTGCACAACCGGTTGGTTGACTGGTGAACTCGTAGTTCTCCGTCCAAAAATTCAGGAAGTCTGTGTATATGCTGTCGGGGAGGCTCATCTAGACAAACGATAAAATGAATTTGTTGACAATGATATATTTGTGCTATTATATGTGGTAGTATATAACAAATATGATACAAAATGCGAGTCTAATGCTAAATTTAGGCACTAAATTTAATAAAACTCAAGCAAGAGTATCAAGATTGAAACAGAGGAAGTTTACAAAATAAGAAATCCTAGTACAAATTTCTTTTTCCATTATCTGTGTTTGAAAAAGTTTAGACAATTCTAATGTACCAAATAACTAAATTGTAATTCATTCATTCACAAACATAAAAGATCAAGAATGCGAAGTAAAGGTTTGAAGTTCTTATCAGATGTTTAATATTCGTCACCGGCCTGAGGTAATAGTAATTACTTATTATTATTATTAATGTTGTACAACTTGCTATATATAGGAAATAAAGACAAAGATTTTAAGCATAGTCAACATAAAGTATAACATGACTAATGATCATGATGTGTGTCAAAGAAAATATTAATAATTCTCCTTTTTAAATTTCAAAACTGGTCTATAAAATTTAACCAGTGGATTATATTCCAGTCGTTAAAAATTTTATGGTAATATACAATATCTTTGGTTCTAAAAAAATCTTAATATAGTTGGAAGAGAACTGAAAACCGATGCACCAGAGTCATGGAAAAATTTCCACTAAAGACTGATCAAGTAACAGGAATCGTTTACTTTCAGATATGCAAATACAAAAAACAAATAAAGCAGAGTATTAGCATTACATTTGGTTTCTCATTTGGAAGTATTTACCTCTCTCTGGCATTTGACCAATGGTTTCACATAACGCAGCATCATATTTCTCATCACCTCTGCGTTGGGTTTCACACATGACAGTAATGATAGGTAAAACACGGCGAACTTTAAATATCCACTCATCGTTTTCATATTTATATTCACGAAATCGTTTCATTTATTCAATAATTCCAATATGTTAATAACACTAGATTTGATTTCTAATTGAATTGAAACGTCATAGTGATGGATCATCTTCATTTTACAGTTAAAACAAAAATTTAAAGACAAAGGCCATTTGTCTGCAAGTTTTATTTTGAAAAGATTTTTATATAACATCTGTGCGATTTTTTATACGCACTTGATCTCAATTTTACACAATTGTAAGTGACAATGAGGTCGTAGACAGCGAAGCATGCAAGCCGTAAATATCAGGATATTTACGTTTATGTTTCACCATCTACGAGACATCTTACGAGAGTCACAGATCTATTAAGATTCTATACACTGCACCATATTGTGTTCGTTGCTTCCAGACGAAGATATTACGTTTCGTTACTGCAGTAATTTCATTAGCTAAAATGTCTCAGAACACGGTAATGTTTGCACAATATTGTTTGTCGGTAGATATAGGCGTTGCAGTGTTACCTACCTAGATGGTCTCCGGCAAGACATTTACTACCAGCTAGTTAATTATTACTTACTTGTGAATTATTTATCGTATATATTGCTTATTGTTTTTAGATTAATCTGTTGAAATATCTAAATTATAACGAAGCTATTGAATATTCTTATTCTAGGTCAATTGTTGAATTTGCCGCGTTTGTAAAATTCTCGAAGAACAAATCACTTGGACGAATTCCAAATTTTCTACTCTTTGAGTTAAAATTTTACTAATACTTTTTTTTTAAGATTGTTCATAAAATACCTAATTGATTAGAATACGTTCACTATAAGATAATTCAGGCCATCGATGAAACAGAATATGGAGAAAGCAGCAAATGTCACCCTACAGTCTTAACTTCGAATACGTGTGTAGTATTGAAATATATGTTTATAATATCAAAAATTCAAGCGTTTTTCTTAATTTCATTTCATTAATATAATAATAATATAAACATTTCTCTAAATACACCCTCTGCTGAAACACAGAACCTTTTCGCAGAGGGAAAAGAGACTATAGATCTTTCATCACCACGTAAGCTAAATGTGGGTGAGTTATTTCATTTGATAACAAGGTACTAATTCTCTTTGGACCTGGGTACATTGTTTAACAGCTGATTTGATTTAACTGTACTTTCACTGTACGATAGTTGTTCAGTATAATTATGATTATATATTAAAAAGTATATACAAATGTAAGAGTATAATAACAATAAGATAGATTATAGAAGGCTATACAAAAATTGATATAATTCAGATGCAAAAATTACAATGGAAAACTATGCGTCTTGAACTTTTGGAAGTTTAAACATTAAATAAAGCATAACAAAATGAGGGATGTGTTATAAGAAAATTAAAAACTGTTAACCAGTCAACGTTTTGTCTAACCTAACTAACAGTTTACTACTTTTTTTTAGTTTTAAATAGTTAAAGTTTTTGTGAATTGTAAATTTGTTTACGTGATATTCATATGCCGTTAACTGGCAAAAATCACAAAAATACAATGTAAAAGAGATGGTTATGTGAAAAAAAATAAGAAGAATCTCCTGATGATGTATTTTTTAATAAGATTTGCGCGACACGACGTGGAACTTAATATCGTACACGTGTAGAATGGATGGGTGGGCGCGGCGGCACGTTCCTTAATAACTTGACGACGCTCAGCGAACTTTTAAATTACGTACGACATTGTTTGAACCCCGCAGGCTTTATCTTACAAATATGTAATTATATCATTACATATTGATGTACACTGATTAATGATGAAACGCAACTCATATAGAAGTTATTTGAAGGCACTATGAAAGTACTTCCAGTTAGGCTATTAGTTAGAAACTTTAGTAATGATAAAACGTATTTCGCTTCTCTAATACAATACATCATATCACAACTCTATAATATATACAAAAATGCTTATTTCTATTCATATATATAATTATAAATATACATATTTAAAATGAGCTTTGTTCGGTCGTCAATCACGTAAAAACTAGTGAACGTATGGACACTGGAGCATAAGCATAGGACGCGGAATGATTTGTAAATGGTTATAGGCTGTTTGTTTTGTAAATTTCATTGAACCTTCATCATTTTATTCCTCATTAACATTTCCATTTCATGTTATTTATGCGGTTGCTATAGTAACGGTTGCTATAGAAAGTCATTTGCGGTTGCTCTCAAGGAATATTTCAGACAAATTTCATGTCTAATTTTATATATATAAAGCGGAAGGGGGCTAGACAGTACATAACGTGGTTAAATAGTAATGATAACGTATAGCTTGCCTAGTAAGAGGGATGTTCTTAGTTCGATTCCGGATGCACATGAGGAGTTTTTTTACCGGTCTGCCATTCCGAAGCCCCGTGGCTTTGTTGAGGTCTTCAACATACGAAAGCCAAAATATTCTGACCAAGCACACTTCCCTATCCAAAAGTTCGTTGGTACTTAACACCGTTTGAAATTGAGATCAATTATAAAAAAAATAAGTACTTAAAAGATGTTAAAGCAAAAGCTTTTTAACTTGCCTTTGTTCAAACTTGAATAATTTTTTTGTTTATAATAAATTGAAGCTTTGATGTATATTGAAGATTTATTAATTAACTTGTATAGTGATCAGTTTGGTTCAAAACAGTTATGAGAATGTCTGACAATCATTAAAAGGAATATAGGCAATGGTAGGTTTATATTTAACGTATTATATATCTAATGGTTTATGATAATAGACCTTATGATTTAATGATAATTGTAGACGGTGAGCATCCGGATAAAATGAGGAACATTCTTACGTTCTACCTTGTAGTTAATTAGTATAATTTCTGATATTGTGTCTTTTTATAAAAGAGTGCTTAGATAATCGAATCTCTGTTGCATATTGAAAATTTAAGTTGAGCGAAACGTAATTTGTCTTTCAGCGAACATAATCTTTCGAGATTACATGTTAAATATCAAGTTTAGGGAATATTCGCAAGCAAGCAAGCAAGGTAAATATTTAAAAAGGCTTTGCTAGATTTAATTTCGCAACAAGGTTATTGCTAACGAATTTAATGAAACTCTGTATGAAACGAACTCTTTGTATACATCTAATAAGCACAGTTCGCAGTCCAGTTGTGGGTAAGGACACGCTGAAATGACGATGATGATTCTGAGGATTCCTTAACAGAGATCTGTGGATGATTTATTTTTCTCTGCTTGTGCCTGTTTGAGACACATGTTAATCTTATTAAAATCCACTTTCTTTGTTCCAAATTGCGCTTTTTTAATATACGGCATAATGTTATCCCTTTATTAACTTGTTGTTAACCATCAGAGGGTTATAAAAGCGTAAAAGGAAACGCCTTTCAAGACGGCTGGAAGAAGACAGACACAGGTTCATATTCACAATGATAACTACAATAGCTACATTATCTACACAGCTTCGGAATATAGTATGATCGCTGTATCACGCTGTATCACTGTTACCATGTAGTGAGTATTCTTAGTGAATATTTAGATAGTTGCAGATACTCCACGATAGTCAATTAAGGGGCTGATAGGGTATAATAAGTAGTATATAAGTTAACATTAATTTTAAGGTATTAATACTTTCACATGTAATTATTATGTAATAACGTTTAAGAGAACGTAAAATGTTTATAAATCTAATGAGCGTTTGTTATTGTCATAATGAACTTACATGTAAATAAATAAATAAATCAAAATATACATATATCTGTTACATATTAAAAGATACGGGCTACCAGCGTTCATCAGCATCCGTCAGACGTCTATTGCTGGGCATAAAACTCTCTCAAAGATCTCCGCATCGATCGGTTCAGCTGCTTTCTGCGACCTTCATCAGATCGTCGGGCCACCTAGTGGGAGCACTGCCCACACAGGTGTCCCAGGCCCACACTAATGCGACAGGTTAGGGTCGCAAGAGTTTTGACATATTTGTGGTTATATGACAGCTCTTCGTAAATTTCCGAAGTTTTGACGTGAAAATTGTTAAAAAGGTGTCAAACGACGTCAACACCTTCGTCAGGTTTCGCTAATTCAGCTAATCTGAAAGATATATTTAGTTGAGATTAAATTTAATAATGATTTACATGATGACAGTTTATATAAGTGACCACGTAGCTGAAGCTGTAGTCCTGCCCAGCTCTTCGCTACCCGACCTGCTTTGCTTAGTTTTTTTTTACGGATATAAAATTAAAATACTCGGTATCCCACATTCCAATCAAAATGAATCGCGCAAGGTCGGATCAAACCAATACGGGCGTATCGCTTTCAGTGCCACAGTTGCATGGTAGCAACCTTTATTGGGCCCACTTTGGTCGCAACAATTTTTGAACAATGGAAGCTGTATTTATCTTAAAGTATTACTTACTTTATTTGTTTGTTCGTCCGTCCTTCCGTTTGTCGGCTCGTCGGCTCGATCATACGATCATTTATTTAGCGAACTAATGAAGTATACTCAAAGCCGCCAAACTTTAATTAATTAATACGGCCCTTCGCTGCTGGTAGGTCTCACTTACCGAATCGTCTAGGTAGGTACCATCGCAACGCCTATTGCCGACGACAAACCCTACTGTGTCCGGTTTGAAGGGCGCTGTACTAGTGAAATTACTGGAAGCAAAGAGACTCAATAATTTATGTCTTAAGACCACGAGCACAATGTAGTGCAAGTGAAGTTAGCTCTAACTAGCACCTTGGGGTCGTTGGCGGTTAGAATAGGGATTCTCATCGTCTTTTAAACTACCCTGTGAAGGATAATGGCTGGACATGGTCTCCGGTCATTGAGGTAGTTTTGACGAGGTCGGTAAGGTCTACATAAAACAGACCCCTGGATGGGCTATCCTAGCATAGCAAGGCTACGATTGTTCCGAAGAGAGATCCCGTGACCTCTCCAAACGCCGAAGAGGGTTTTAGTGGGTTACAATCTCAACATAACTCTGACTCGCCTCCAGAACAAAGAATACCTTTCCGAAGATTTGCTATCTGAAAACAAAAAAAAAGGCCTAAGTTGACACTTAACATCAGGTGGACGGCCCGCTCGTCTCGTCGCTTCATTGGATAAGAAAAAAAAATTAAAAAAGAGTTTACCTTTACGTTTCGTGTTCCGATCGAACAAACTGAGACATTCAATTACTCGTAACTGTATTTACTTTTACCCCTATTTTATTCCGACTCGATGTTTAATATTCATGCATCAGTTAACTTCAGGTTGAACTTAACTTAAGTTTATTACTTAACGTTGATAAATAAACGTGAGGTTTTATAACAATGTAAAGATCCAACGCGAAGAGTTTACTCGTAAGATGTCAGCCGGCTACCGTCGTGAATAAACAATCCTGACATATCTTAAGAGAGAGATCCGTACATTAAGTGGGTTGTTTCATCGTCAGTCGATATCCACAAGTGGGCGTGGGCCTCTAACATCTCCGCAACGATCCTTACTTTTACATATTAATGTTTAGTTGTTTTTTTATCTTAAAAATAATTATTTATCTCAAGCGGTTCATATCATATCATCATTATACTTACAGTAACTTTTTTAAGTAATACAAACTTCAATGATATATTTAGATTACTGCTTAGTAAAGGGTATAAAGGTTCCCGCTCAGAGACTCATAGGATCCGAGCCAACAGATAACTAGAGGTGGGAATCTTTAAGGGAGACTTTATGTCCAGCAGTGGACCTCGTTTCATAATGATTCACTGATTGGTCTCTATTGTTGGAGACCTTTGTACCACCGCAACTACTGTTTCTACCGCCAAACAGTAGCGTAGAAATATTACCGTATTCTTGTTTGAAGGGGTCTGAAGCTAGTGTAATTTTACTGCGGTCTTGAAAGTGAGATCTATCTATCGTCTATCTATCGTCTCTCAAGACGATCTTCCTAGCGTGGTGGGGAATGCTTCAAATCCCGCCCGTATGAATCACTACATACGACAAACCCTCATGCCCAGCGGTACCGGAGGCAAGGCCTACGTCCAGCAGTGGATGTCTCTCGGGTGATGATGATGATGACGCATCACCAGATGACAAGATGAGACATAAGAAGTTGGAATCAATCATTACCCTAGTAATTACACTGGCTACAGCACCTTTTAAACCGAAACACAGTAACGTTTGCACACTACTGTCTGTCAGATGCTATAGAAGCGCGTGATACCTACTTAGACGGTCTCCGCAAAATTCTCTGATGATGTTGAGCTCTCGGTCTCTCAGCTCATCTGATGGACTCCTTAACGGCGGATTTCCACATTGTGTGTCCGGATTTTTTCTCTAACATCAGAGATCCATCACCAGTTTATATACAAATGTCCAGTGCTTTATAACGTCTTACTATGCGCGTTGTTTCAGGGGAATATAAATCAAAATATTTTACATAATGGCAACAAGAAAAATACTTATTCGCTCGTTCAAAATGTAAACGAAATGAAAGATAACTGAATGCGGATTTCCCCTTTTATTTTTTAATACGTACTCTTTTCAAAATATAGGTAAAGGGGACGACGCTGAAAGTTATATTCATTTCGCTGCAACATTAAAACGCGATAAAAGTTGCATTAAGCAAGTTTTAACTGTGCTCTGTGTTCCAGCCGAGCTGAACTCCCGTCTATGGAACCAGGGTGCGCGTCGTGAGTATGCTCTATATACTGCATCACGCGATCTGGGTCAAATGCTAGTTGGGGGTTTGTTCAGTGTCCGATTAGTTTACGTTAATAAATTTGAAGAGCTATTAAGCGACAAGACAGGGATGATGTCCATATAGTCGTAAATGCCGTGCCTGGCCGTAACATTTTGACAAGGAATGGTGGTGAGTTACTGTTCCCGGAGACTGTTTAGATACCATAGTATTTCTTATTTTCGGTGTTTGTTGTGTTCGGTTTGAAGGGCGTCTGTAGCTGATGAAATTACTGCGCTATTGAGATGTGATTACTTCCAGCTATTTGAATGGCAACCGTGCACTAGAAGACGCAATGTTGGCTGGCACCTGACTAGATGGTCCGTCGATCTGGTGACGGTCGCGACAGGATGCTTGTTGCGGGCAGCGCAGGACCCAGGACGAAATAAATTAATGAAATTATTACGATTCTGGCGAAAACTTTTACTTAAGTATTAAAGTAGTTTCATGAAGTTCAATCAACAATAAGTTAAAAAGGAAATACTAAAAGAGGAAGGTGATGGTGAAGGTGAAGGTGGATTAGATCCATGATGAGTAATAAGGTAATTACTTTGACAGACGATTTAGCGATCATGTGATCGGGACCATCACCTGATGGTAAGTGATACGCTTGCCCATAATAACCTGGCACGAGCTAGGTTGACATACACTACCACATTGCGCTCATCACCTGACACATAAGATGTTGGGTCTTGTCACCCCAGTAATTACACTCGTTTCAGCGCCATTCAATCCGGAACATAGTAATTTTTATCGGCTGCAATTGGCGCGGCCCTGGTATCTGCCTAGATGGTCTCCGGCCGCAAGGACCTACCACCATTGAATTTACTGATATAAATGAGAAAACGAAATTAGTATATGTCTATTCTTTCTTGATAATATAACACCCAACAGTGGGAACATTAAGAGGCCCAGTTTATCCCTCTATTCATCTCAAGAATACTTTAATGGAACCATCTTTAAGGAGGTGGTCCCGTACAACAACTCAAGAGACTCGAGTCACCATCACTTGCTTGTAATGCACCCTGCTAATCAACCAGCGTGATGGAACATGGCTAAAATCCCCCTGTATGAACCCTATATAAACGACAACCCCTAGTGCCTGGAGGTAGCGGAGGCCATGCTGACGACCAATGGATGTGGAGATATTTTACGGAGGCATATTTTCAGCAATGGACGTCTATCGGCTGATGTTGATGATCTTTAAAGAATGTTCTTTCAGTCGGTAGGGAATAATAAAAAAAAGACTTAATTTGTGAGGCTCCTTATCCTTTATTGTACAAATAAAATATTACTTTTGTATCTGTATATGTATCATATTATAGAAAAGTATTTTATGATCTGTGCGACTTAATATATATTTACTGGTGGAATTTTCGCCAATTTTATCGCACAATGGAGATGGTCACGAGCTAATCTATTTTTATGTTTATAAAGGCAATAACGCTTCGGTACTCGTCCTTTGTATATCCTTTGATGTTTACAATAAATATATAAAAGTAATAACTTATCCTGATACATTTATTATAAGTTTATAAGCTCTTCGCAATATCTCACAGTGGCTTCAATCACATCGCCTTTGTAAGGGGTAGTACCTAAATATTATAGGAAGAGAATATATGTTAATACCGCCAGAAGATGAGGGGGAGAATCAGTGTGCGGACATGATTAAACCGTGTGAACATTTAATGACTTTTATTAAAAGATATACCACAACATGGTGTCAGGTGTGTATAGTTTATTATGATGTCCTGAGTGGAATGGTGTTCAAATGTGTAGTAATTACGAAAGAAAAGAAGGGAATAATGTCTAAAAATAAAGAGGAGTGTATAGGCTTTCCTTTTATACAACAACCGTCACCCTCGCACAGGAGGGAAATTTAGTTACTAATTGGCGAGACTGGAAGACGGGGTTCGATTATTATTTGATCTCGGAGGGAAGAGACAATGCGACGTCGAAAGAAAAATGCGCTGTTTCTGCACGTCATTGGCAAATATGGACAAGAATTAGACGAGGAGCTTGATTTAGAAGCGGAGAAATACGATTATAATCTATTATGTAAAAAATTTAATGAACACTGTTATCCTAAAAAAACTATTAATTATGAAAGACATGTATTCTTTGAAACTTACCAAAAGGAATGGAAATTCGAGAAATTCTATAGTTCTCTTAAAATAAAGGCGAAGAATTGTGAATTTGGATCTCATACTTACAAAATTAATTCGTGGTGTTAGAGATAGGCGAATGAGAGAAAAGTAATTGGCAAAATCTAGTTCATCGTTGGAGGAAGTGATCGGATTATGCCGTGCGGTTTAGCGTGCAAGCGAGCAGGCGTAAGCTTGCGACTCAGGGCGTACTGGTGCAAACGTGGGAAACGAAGAAGTGGACATACGTACATGTCGCGGAGCAGGGACTGGCGAGAGGCGCATGGCACATTCAAGGGTCATGTCAATTATACACTGGACCAGAATAGTAGACTGGCACAAAACTATTACAATAAAGAAAGAAATTGGAGGCGCGCTGGTGATGAACTAATTAAGTGTAATATGTGTAATTCAAGCCACAGTGTTCGTGACAAGTGTCCGGCACAGGAAAACCAGTGTTATCGTTGCAACAGACCTGAGCACTTTGCAAGATGTCGCCGCGTTAAGTTTACGCGGGAGGTGCTAGGAGCCGACGAGATGGATAAAAATAATGAACACGAGAACAAGTACGGTGAGGACATGGGAGACGTGGGTGAGTTTTTGATGAACGATGTTTCTGTAGATACATTAGATTTTTCTCGTGAATCTTGGCACGCCGATATTAAAGAGAATGATGTGTTTGTTAAATTTAAATTAGATAGTGGTGCAGAAGCATCAGTGATGTCTTTAAATTCGTACCGAGATGCTGGCTTTCAAGTACGGAATACGGATAAGTAAAAAGCGTTTGCCGGTAGTCGGTTATTTTATTGCTTACCTTCAAAATAATAAATACTATTGTTATCAACCTATATATTAGGGGGACCGGAAAGTAATGTCGTTTCTGCGCATGCCAATACTTGATTGTCATTTGTCAGCTCATTGTTTTGTTCAGAGGCGTACCAAAGACATTGTGAGGTTATAGTGATTTCTTTACTTATAGACAATTGAATTACAATTTTTTTTTGTAATTTTGGGTAAAATGGCCAGCCAAATACCAGAAGAGGAGGAGGGTACACATCCGGCATTGCATGCTCTTTGAGTTTCGCAAGGGAAATAACGCAACAGTTGCTACCAAAAACATTTGCGATGTTTATCCAAATGCACTGGACATTCGTAAATGCCAAAGGTGGTTTTCCAAGTTCAAATCGGGTAATTTTGATCTTTCCGACTCGTATCGATCAGGAAGACCATCAGCGTTAGACAACGACGTGTTAAGGGCGGAAGTGGAAGCAAATCCGTGTCAGACGATCGAGGAATTGTCAAACAGTCTCAACAAACCTTGGTCGACCATCCAAGAACATTTGAAGCAGATTGGAAAAGTAAGCAGAGCAGGTGTTTGGGTCCCGCATAATCTGTCCGAACAGAATAAGGCTAACCGATCAATCACATGCAACTTATTGCTTCAACGACACAACACAGAAGCGTTTTTTGATCGCTTGATCACAGGAGATGAGAAATGGGTCCTGTATGATAACCCAAAACGCAAAAGGCAGTGGCTCTCTCCAAATGAAATCCCTCGGAGTACTGCTAAGCCAGGTTTACACCCCAAAAAAGCGCTTTTGTGTGTTTGGTGGAGTATTCGCGGCATTGTTCATTTTGAATTACTGAAACCTGGAGAAACTGTTACTGCAGACCTCTACAGCGAACAATTGCAGCGAGTCAATCAATCTTTAATTGAAAAGTGGCCAGCGATTGTCAACCGAAAAGGCGTCATTCTCCAACATGACAATGCAAGACCGCACTGCGCAAGGCGAACTCTAGAAAAAATTAATGAATTGGGGTGGGAGGTGCTGCCTCATCCACCATATTCGCCCGATGTTGCACCATCGGATTTCCACTTATTCCGAGCGCTGCAACACTTTTTAAGTGGCAAAACATTTGCAAATTTGGATGATATCCAAAATGCCATCTCTAGATATTTTGCCGAAAAACCAATTAATTTTTATCGATCAGGGATTGAAAATTTACTCACTAGATGGCAAAAGGTTATTGACAATGATGGGGAATACATCATTGATTAAAAATAAAGACTCGTTAAAAATGTATGTGTTCGTATTTAGCGTAAGAAAACGACATTACTTTCCGGTCCCCCTATTATGTGTTAAATGTAAATTTTAACAACTTATTGGGTTTAAAAGCGTGTATCGAGTTAAAATTGTTGGCGAGAACTAACTATTTAAGTTTAAATAATATACATATTGATGATGCAATTTTTGATGGCTTAGGTAGTTTGCCTTTTTTGTATAAAATAATAACAGACCCGAGCGTTCCGCCGGTAGTAAATGGTCCGAGAAAAATTCCAATAAAATTGGGTCCTAGATTAAAACAGGAATTGAATAATATCCTGAAGATAGGCATCATTGTAAAAGAAGATGGTCCAACTGATTGTGTTTCGAATATTGTTATTATTGAAAAACCTGATAAATCATTACGCATTTGTTTAGACCCTAAAAATTTAAACAAAGCACTAAAACGAAGTCATTTTCAATTACCAACATTGGATGAAATAACTAGTAATTTATCAGAAGCGAAAGAGTTTTCCAAATGCGATGCAAAGAAAGATTTTTATATGATGCGCTTAGATGAGAACAGTTCTAAATTATGCACCTTCTTAACGCCTTATGGTCGATATAGATTGTTAAGAACGCCATAACGAAACAGTAAAAATTTTTAAAATGGAGGGAGTAGAAGTTTTTTGTGACGCCTTGCTTATATGGTTATAAGAGAACATGACGAGAGATTAGCTAAGGTTTTATGTAGGGCAAAAAAGAATGGTTTAAAATTTAATAAAAATAATGTTTAGTGCAAAAGAAACAAAGTTCCTTGGACACACATTTAATTCTAAAGGGTTAAGGTCAGATGACAATAGAGTGGATGCAATATTAAAAATGGAAAAACCAACAGACAAAAAAGGAGTGGAACGTTTCTTGGGTGTAACTAATATTTAGTCAAGTTCAAATCTAAATACTCGAAGATATCGGCACCGTTGAGAGAATTATTGAATAAAAAAGTCGAGTTTGATTGGTTACATGTCCACGAGCAAGCATTTGATGAGCTTATTATTCACTACACGAGCCGGTCACCGTGTCGGTGGATGCGTGTGTGCACGGCCTGGGTGCATGCCTGCTGCAGGGCGGGCGAGCCGTGGCCTATGCGTCGCGCTCGCTCACACCCACGGAACAGCGCTGGGCGCAAATTGAAAAGTAACAGCTTGCAGTAGTGTTCGGGTGCACAAGGTTCCATCAGTATATTTACGGACATAGCAAAGTAACAGTAGAAAGCGTTCATAAACCACTGGAGGTTATATTGAAAAAATCTCTCAATGACACTCCAGCAAGGCTTCAGGGGTTACTATTGAATTTACAACATTAAATTATTGATTTAAAATACAAGCCCGGAAAACTTTTAATTACAGCAGATACGTTATCCAGAGCCGCGGCACAGAAAGGAGATGATGATTTAAGTGCGAAGGTTATGATATATGAAAATCTAACATACAATAACGTAGCAGCGTCTACTACGATGGGCAAAATTAGGGAAGAAAGACAAAAGAATTCTGTTTTTGTAGATCTGTGCCAATACTGCCAAGAGGGATGGCCTTTCGATAAAAAACAAGTAGTAGAACTAGTAAAGCCATATTGGAGTGTTCGTCACGAGTTGAATGTCATTAACGGTGTTTAAGTCTAAAGAACGCACGAGTCGTGGTTCCACGGTCTATGCGTAAAGAGATGCTGCGGAGAACACACGAAGGGCATCTGGGAATTGAGAAATGTCAGCGCCGTGCGCGAGAGGTGTTATGGTGGCCAGGTCTCACGGCGGACGTAGCGCGAATGGTGCAGGGCTGCGAGACGTGCCAGCGGCTTTAGCGGCGGACATTTTCGAATTTAAGGGTAAACAATATCTCCTAGTTGTAGATTACTTCTCCAAGTTTGTAGAGGTATCTTTATTAACGAATTTACAAAGCATTACGGTTATAAAAGTAACGAAGAATGTCTTTAGCTGGTTTGGTATTCCAAAGAAATTAGTTACCAATAACGGAACACAATTCACAGCAGAGGAATTTAAAATATTCAAAGAGTCATGGGGTTTCGAACACGTTACTAGCTCACCATATTATCCCAGATCAAACGGCCTGTCGGAAAGAAATGTAGCAACTCTAAAGTCATTGTTTATCAAGTCGCAAGAAACTAATACGGATTGACAACTTGCACTTCTCAATCTTTGAAATACACCGCTCACTAGAGAAGAACATTCGCCTGCCCAGTTATTGATGAGCCGACGTCTTATTACCAGGTTACCTGTGCAACACAGTCAGTTGTATCCTCAAATTATAAACGGTGATAGAATGTCAAAAAATAGGAAAAAAAACATTGGGAAACAGGCGGCGTACTATAACAGGGGCACTCGATGTTTACCTTCATTACGGCCTGGTGAGTTGGTGCGAATGAAGGACAAAGGTTTATGGGAGAAGGCGCGTGTAAATGGCCGAGCGCGGGGTGATCGTTCATACTCGTTGGAAACTGAAAATGTATAAATAATAGTAAAAAAAAAAACTGTAGTAAAGAGACTATTTAATGTTGTAATATACAATACGTAGTGTATAAGACTTTTGTCAATTATATGTAACTTTGTAGTTATTCAATTTATTTGAGATAACAATTAGGCTGCCTTAAAACAACTAAAAAAAAAAAGGTGGAGGGAAAGAAAAGTATAGGTATAGTAAACTCTACCGTCAGAAGGTGAGGGGGACAGTCAGTGTGCGGACATGATTAAACCGTGTGAACATCTAATGACTTTTATTAAAAGATATACCACAAAAACCTTCAATTTTGTTTTATTCAAGCTGGTGAATACTGACTGCGAACGGTAGTTTAGCGTTAGTCAGATTACTAGCACAGGCACTACATTTTGCTTGTCACCTTAAGACATGAAGTCTCATTACTAAATTGATTTTACTAGATAAAGAATATTTCGTCTAAAGCTTATAAACAAACAGTAAACAAATCCGTCTCCAAACTGGAACACGGATTTTTTCTAATTCAGCTAAGCGACGAGACTATTGGGACGGCCACCTAATGTTTAGTGATACGCCTTCTTATAACATCGTGGCGTTAGTTAGGATTGTATACACCACATTGCGCTCGTTGCCTGACACAAAATATGCAGTCTCGATGCGCCAGTACAGCGCCCTATTGCTACAGCACCTTTCAATACGGATTACAGTAATGTTTGCATAACACTGTCTGTCGGCTGCAATATGCGCTGCAATGGTACCACTCATCGTCGTGCCACTCAACAGTAGCTTGAATATCACTGTTTTGTTTTAGGAGACTCTGTAGCTAGTAAAATTGATAGTTTTAAAATTTAAGCTTCATATTTCCCCAAAAATCACAAATCGCTTATGAGGAATAAAACATTTTAAATATATTATTAAGAGTAGGCAGAATAGTGATATACAATAACTACTTGAAAAACAGGAAGGTGCATACACATTACAGCATGTCTGATTAAAAGGAGAAATTAAATTTACTCAATCATTTTTAACTATAAAAGGTTGAGCGCAGAGTGGTGCAGGTTAGAAACATTACTAGCGCCACATTGATGGGGCCATTTGCCACCAAAGAAATGCCATGTTCGTGATGTCGCTATGACATTAATAAGGCGTAGTTCTGTAAATAAATGAGAGCGTGTAGGCGGATTTGAACCTTGTCCCCGAGCAATGACGTTTTATTCATAGCTGTACAAAGCGAGACCAGCAGAAAAATATTGCCGGCGCATTCCTTCCCATTGCGACGGGCGAGGGGGTTGCCGGGGCGCGGCAGGGCAGAGCGAGAGCTCGCTCGGGTGCCGGCCCAACACGTTCAGTGACCTGCGCGCCGCGCCGCTTGTCGAACGCGCCTAACAAAATGGCCGACAACTGCGTCATATTTCCGCGCAAATTACTCAGAAAATTTATAACGCTTTACAGCGAACTGCCGTGCCTGTGGGACAGGAACTGCGTGGCGTACAAACACAAGCAGAAGCGGCACGAGGCGATATCCAAAATGACCGCGCTAGTGCAGGAGTACGACCCGAGCGCCACAAGAGTGCACGTGCTGCGCAAAATAGAGAGCCTGAGAGCTTGCGTGCGCAGGGAGTACAAGCGGGTGAAGGACAGCCGCCGGAAGTCCGCCAACCCGGAGGACGTGTACGTACCTCACCTTTGGTACTACAGCTTGTTCTCGTTCATGTTCGGCAACGACGGAGCCGGTTATACGAAAACGGATTCGCCGAACAGCGAGCTCACAGAGGTAAAACTTCAGATTCAGGTAAACACAATAGCTTTCGTGTTGTCGTGACAAATGTAAGGATGAGGGTTCCATCATCATTCCATATGAACTGCCAACAAAGTTGCGACTTGAATGCTGATGACGCGTGCTGTACGTGTGTCGCTACACTATGCAACATTTTTTAGACAACGTCGTGTTGCCTTTACCGTACCATAGCATCGGTCAAGAAGAATAGCTGAGGATCGAATTAATTTGCTCAATCTGTAAGCCGAACAGTTTTAAAAGGGGACCTGATGATGATGAGTATTAGTTTTGGAAATACTAACAGTGCAAAAATATTACGTACCGATCCTTTTTAATATATATATAATAAAACAAACAGGAGTTTGATATCACTTTATAGTTAATATTTTATAGAGAATATTAAATTGACAAATCTATCATCAGCCGATAAACGTCCATTGCTGGACATAGGCCTTCGCCTAAGATGACTTCGATCGTGCGTTGCTCACATAAAGCGGCTTCTCCCGACCTTACAGTCAGCATGGCATCCGGTACCATCGTTTATAGGAGTTCATATGGGGGGGGGGAGATTTGGGCCATTTACCATCACACTGGCTCAATGCGTTATGAGTTAGTGGGAGCCAGTGCCTCGTGTGTTGATGAGCAGCACCACGAATAAGTGAGGTTCGTTTGGATCCCGTGAGTTGTTGTGAGGGAACCCTTACACCTCTGCGAGATCCCTACGACCCCAACAAGACAAAAACATAGCACGGTAATAATATGATAAATGTTATAAAAATTTAATACTACTCAATCCATTTTTAATAGTTTAGGAGTAAAATACTTTGTTAATGTTAATAAAAACACAATAAATCAATAAAGGAAAAAAAAAGGAAATAAACATTATAAAGCCGTTGCCTTACATTCCTCCAGGATTCGCAAGATGAAGTCAACGAAAGCTGTCAACTGGACGTGGCCACGTTTGATCAGTCGTTGGAGAGTTACCCTATAGAGTACAACGTCTCCACCAACATGGACGACGCGGCGGACCTCTCCCATAACGTGAAGCCCTACACCTTCGATGATGAGCAGGGCAAGAGCGGCAAGCGGCACTGCACCGAGATACAAGATGAATACGACGCTATCGGTATATATCTTTGCAGCAACGTTGAAGAATAATCTCCATCATCAGAACATGGTGACACAGTTTATAACCCAGGCACATTATTTCATATCAGAGCCCTAATTTTTTTTTATTTAAAGATGTGACCTGACCCAACGAGACGTTCACTTGATATTAAGTGATACGCCTATCCAGAACAGCGTGACGCTAGTTAGGATGTGTATACCACACAGCACTACATTAAGCTCGTCGTTTGAGGCATAAAATGTTGAGTCCAATTACCCCAGTAATAACATTAATTACAACGTCCGTCAAACTGTAGTACAGGAATGTTTGCACAATATTGTTTGTCGGCTGCAATAGGGGTTGCGGTGGTGCCTACCTAGACCGTCTACAGCAACAGAGATCTACCACCAGTGAAATGTATTTAGTCTGATCGTCTTCCAGAAGTTTTATTAACTACATTACCCTTTAAACCGGAATACAATATAATTGGAATACAGCTTGGAAGTGTTTTGTTTTCATTCTGGGCATTTACCGGAAGTCGAATTATGACTTTATTATAATCAAAAGACGCATAAAACATTAATTAATTTTTTTATAGCTCAATGGAATCTGATGAAATAGCTTGCGAAAGCATTTAATATTTGCAAAATAACTAACATGTTATTTTATAGCCGTTGCTATATTTAGAGGTTCTATGTATCTAAAATATATTAATATTTTACAGCTGTTGCTATTTTTTTTTTTTTTATTAACGTGTGTAACAAAATGCTAACGGAACGCACACCTCGTTGCCAAATTGGGCCGGCGTCGGTGGTAGTGTCGGGCTCCAACCGACTAAAAAGATTCACACGGTATTCCACTCTCATCCACGTGCTCGTGGGGTCGCGGGATAAAGTATTTCAGTTTCTCCGCGACCCCTCGAACGGCGCCCGAATGACCAGGCCCACCTCGGGGAGGGGTGTGAAGCACACCTACCGTTAAAAATCCCTACGTGGCGACGCGTCGGAATACGAGACGCATCACCATATGCACCCCAGGAACCCTCTCCAAGGGGGGCGCCGGCCCGGCAGCCCTTGTCGGTCGCGGCGCCAGGTTCCTGCCGAGGAGCCATTCGGCGATCGTGCGCTCGGCGTCATAACAGAGTCGCAGAATCGGGATATCGCATTCCATGACGCCTCGGTACTAACCATGGTCCGGACCACGGATGGTAGCGAGAGGTCACTCCCTATCGCCGCTACGAGCGCGGCCCTGTCCCCCCCCCCCCCCTATCGCGGACAATCGGCCAAGGTGTGGGACGTGTCCACCGGGTGGCCACACTCGTCGCACGCCTCGTCCGTCCTACTTGTACAGTTCCGCCGGTACAGATAGCTCCCGAAGCAACCGTGCCCCGTGAGTACCTGCACCAGGCAGAAACTGAGGACTCCGAAGTCCCGGTCCAGTCAGTCACCGATGACCGGCCGGACGGCCTCAACGGTGAGGCGACCGTACGACGGTTCAAGGAGTTGCCGCTCCCATCTTCGAAGCACCTCTCGACGCGCCTTTTAGCGCCACCTCTTGACCTCGTCTGGCGACGGAAACGAACCCTCCCACTCGAGGGCCCTCTCTTCACGCCGCCTCGAAGGAGATGTTACGGTAACCTCGTACGACCCGTATGGCCATACGGGTCGTACGAGTAATGACGCGCTGCGGCGAGCGCAGCAGCGTCACGCCACGGGTCGACAGGTGTTGCGCCCATATGGGCGCACCGTATAACGCCATAGAGCGCACCACCCCTGTGTAGAGTCGCCGGCATACAGCTGTTGTTATATTTAGCGGTTCTATGTAACTAAAATATATTAATATTTTACAGCCTTGCTATATTTAGGGGTGCTATGTATCTAAAATATATTATTCGTGATTAAATAAACCTGAGTCTGGATAAGAAAGGTGCTCCTAGTGGCAATACAAGCAACCTGATAACCAACGGATCTTTGTACAATAGGATCGGCTCTTGTTGACTTTTGTTTTTTTTTTTAATTCCACGAAACGACGAGACGAGCAAGACGTTCACTTAATAGCAACTGATATGGCCGACGATAACAAAGTGGCGCTAATTAGAAAAGTATACACTGTACCTCCCCGAAAAGGTTCCCGTATTATCGTAGCGGTGGGGCTCAGTAGCCGTGGCTTAGTTACCCACGGTGAAGCTAAGAACCTACCCGCCCGGCTTGAAGTGGCCGCTCCAGGTGAGCTCAGTTCGGATTTGTGCCGGCTACGGGGGCAGGTTTATACTGCCCTTCGCAGCTGTGGTAGAGTCGCGGAGAAAGAGGTGTCAGTATGGCGTTTCGCCGCTCTCCTTACTCTTCACGATTAACCAATGCCACACCGCTAATGCGGCGGACGTGGGTTCATGGAGGAAAAGGAGTGTCGGTATTGCTTTTCACTTCTCGACTAATCCTTCGCGTTTGCACGATAGTTGGTGGCGGAAACTAAGCCCACATCCGCCGCAAGGAATCGAGAGAGTTATCTCTATTGGCTCCTAAGGCCTCTCGGTGACGGATTCGAGGTGATCTGTTGCCCAGGTGACGATAAGAACCCGCGCTTTATGTTCCGGCACGCCCTAACAGAGGTGGAAAGGACAAGACTCTCCTCCCGAATCTTTGCCCCCGCGAAGGCAGGTATGCGAAGGCATTTTCCTCGTGTAAAACAAAAAATAATTATACACTGCACCACATTGCACTTTTCGCTTGTAGACAAGATGTTAAGTCTCGTTACTCCAGCAATAATAGTTACTGCAGCGCCCTTAAAATCGGAACACAGTACTGTTTGGCTACAGAAACAGGCGCTGCGGTGAAGTCTAAATAAACGTTCGCCAGCAAGAGAGACCTACCACCAGTAAAATAAAGTTAAACTGATGACAAGACACTGTTGTCGGAGACCATCTAGGTACCACCACAGAATCTATTTCTGCCGCTGAAGAGCAGTGTGTAAATATTAATTCGCTTTGATGTGCAGCTCATTTTACTATCTATTACTTACCGCCAACTTAACTACAACTTACCATTGTATCTAACTGTATATTGTACATAATTTCCTCAAGAGTTTCCACAAGGATGTGACTAATATAGATTATATTGCATAAATGAAATTCATATTTTTCTTAGGTATCAATGTGGCTGCAAAGCTCAGGACCTTACCACCGAACACGAGGATCATGGCGGAGAAACTCATCAACGACGTTCTCTACCAGGCTCAAATGAACGGTCTGAATTCCTCTTCCGTCATCACCACGACTGATCCCTTCAAACAAATCGTCATTACGTCGATGGAGAACAAGTTGTGATTGATTTATAGTAGATGATATGGGAATACAAAGTATCAATTGAAGGATGCTGACCGTTTTAGCATCTGTCTGACGACTCATGGAGATTTTTGGTGGGCAAAGATAACAGCATTTTAGAAGTTTCTAGAGTGAAAGTTTCAAGTTATCACACTGCTGTTTATTAGCAAATATGACAAGACTACGATCAAATTTATTTGGTTGTGTAATAAAGAGATAGAGGGATATTTTATCATCATCATTCACCGATAGACGCTAATTGCTGGACCACAAAGTTCACCTTTCCGATCGGTCCTTCGCTGCCGCATCCAGCAGTTCCCAGCGACGTTCGCCATCGTTGGTCAGTCGTGTACGTAATAATGATATCGTTACTACCAATATACGATATTTTTTGTATTGAAGATATTATGTAAATAAAAAAAAAAAACTTTAGTTAATATCACATTTACATTTATTGTATTATTGTACAAATTGTTTACATAACACAGACACATCGGGACAACTCTCCCGGGAAGATAGGTGAAAGCTTCGAAATATCCCAATAAGGATAACAAATTTAATACTCGGAACGTAAACTTATAAGTTCAGTTAAAGTTATCTTAGTTATGCTTGAAGAGATTACATTATTTTATCTTGAAACTTAGCATCCGCATTATATTATTAAATTTAAGTCAATAAGTAGACCATGTGTTAAACGACAATGAGGCTGTAGATAGTGAAGCCGGAATACTGAAATGCATTTGTGATATCAGATTACAATTAGATGGATGTAACTAGGTGAGTTCGAGAAAACTTTACCAACAACCAAACACCACACGTGTCGCTGCAATAAAACCAGAGACAAGACCAGAGAGAAAGAGCGAGTTGTTATAAGGCAAGCGGTTCCGCTGTGCGAAAGAAGCTGTATTTTGAGCGAGCAGTCTATAACACCCACAGCATTATTGTCACTTAAAACCACGTGCAATAGATGTTTGCTTGTTGGCAGATTAAAAAAAAACTGTATCTTAGTCTCTTATGAGACATAATTTTTTTCTCTTTTAAATATTATAAATTTCTTGTAAGTTCAAAAATGGGGATGACTTTTATTTATAGTAAATAAAACTGTATCTCAAGCAGCCCTTACTTGTCCTTTGCCTAACTTTGTACATACTTTTGTAAGTATAATATTTTAACAATTATACAAGAATTTTCATTTCTTGTGTTTATGTATATGTAATGTATATTATCTACTTTTTATGTTTTGTTTAGCTCACTTTAAATTCTCATCACACCGGAGAATGCTAGAAGAGAATATTAAGTGGGTATTAAGCAAGTATTTTAAGTTAGTAAGTTTTACAATGAAGAAATAAATAAATATTTTTTATGCATTCTGTAAGTATATACAAACAACTGTCCAGGACTATTCATATGAAAGACAGATCTAAGACCTAGGCTTTCTCCATGAGATAAGTTTATTTTTAGGACTTAAGCAGTAAGGTATAAAACTTGTGTAAATGTTGGAACGGCGCTGCAGTTGGCAACACAGTTAAAAAAACTATGATTATCTCTGGATGGGTCTACTTCGTTGTTTTAATATAGTTAAATATTCTACTTCACAATAATTCCTGTTGTAGTCCTGATAAAATAATGTATTCTAAGCTAATGTGAGATATCAAAGCAAATAGTAGTAACGGCTCTTACGAATACTTTTGGTATCAAACAACAATTCTATTATTGATTTGTATTTACAATTACTTCATTAACTATATTATTAATATAAATTGATAAATTTTGAAAAACAAATGCGGACATCCTCGATATATATATATATCGGGCTTGTTAGGAAACCCTTATGGTTGCATTCATTTGCGATACATAACAATTGGTGAAAGTTTAATAAAATTATAAAATAGTGTTATAGATTTAAGATTTTTGTTTAAAACCATTCAATAATTTATTTACAATAATATAAATGATTAGTTTAATACATTTGTTTCCAATCAAGATCAAAATATTAGAATATTTCGGAAGCCAATAACGTGTTTATTAAAGGGGTCGACAAATTTATTACAAATGGACGCAAAGGGTCTACTTGTTAATAAATAATTTCATTACACAAAGCAACACGCTCTATATTTTATAGAAATAAACTACAATATAAACTTTCACTCAATTCCGTAGATTAAACTTCCTTGGATAATGGATTTGAATAAAAAGAAAATCCACTCATACATTTTTTTTTTTAACATTTAAATTCACCATTTTAACTAATTACCTACATTATTTTATTTAATAAATATTTTAAGTAGTTATTGCTTTTAAATAAAAACATGTAAAATGATATGAAGAAATGTCTTCGATATGATTTCATAGCGATTGCATACTATTAAGTATTGATAGAATTATATTAAGATTTAATTTAAAATATCGTGTAATACTAATACTTAGCCGCGATATTGATCGTTCGCAATTATATACAGAAATTAAAACGACATTTCGTGTTGTAAATTCAAAAAACTGGTAAAACTTGCACAAAATATTTGGTATAAGTGAACACATTGTGATGACCGTTCATTGTTGAGCTTCGAAATAAACTACGCAAATGTTCCGCGTCCGTCCGCTGGAACATTTATTGTACATATGTACGCAAACGGTCCACGTGTTATTTATATAGATAATTACTATATTCAAAGCTAATCATATCGTCCTGATATATGAAAGCTGAATGCTTCCGTACTCTTCAAATAATTATAAAGTAAATTTTTCAAAGTAAATAAATGAGACAATAAAATTAAATTGTAAACCGAAATACAGATTAAAAAAAATTACACACAATCTTTACTTTTTTCAACCACACCAAGAGATACAATTTTATACAGCCAAATACCAAATATAAAAACATTCCAATAGAAAAAAAAAACAATTGTGATCGCTTTTATAAACAAAGTCGTGCCATTGAAAAAAATATGTGACAATTACAAAAAATAATTTTGTTAAATGAATTAAAATAAAATTGTGTAATATTATTATTTTTTTGTTATTTTCAATGCACATGCAATATTATTTAAAAATAATGTTAATATAAATGGTGGAATTTAAAAAAGAAAATAGCACAAACATTTAATAGTATTTCATTGATATGTCAATAATATGGATATATTTTATAAAATGGTAACACATTCCATTTCTGGCCTCTCACCTAACTGTAGGCAAAATTATTTTAAAATCATCAATTCTTATTTCATACAAATAGATATGTACACGTTACTGTTGAATTCATGTATACTTATCTGATATCGTTACAGTATTACAACATTCATCCTAATCGTGTCTAATCTGGCAACACTTCCGCAATTGTTGCATGTACTTGGAGTCTGTACTGGTATTTCCTTTACATTTGTATAAAACATTTGATTATGGAAATATTAGGGTTAAGTAATACATAGCGGTTAAAAAATTTAAATCTTGTTGATAAAGATATCCTTTTCTCGTGCAATCAACATGAACGTCCGTTATGTATATTATAAGTTTATTAACATTAGATTGTCCAAATAATTGCGATCTTTTTTTCGTCCTTTCTTTCCTTCATTTCTTTCTTTACATAACATAAAACTGTTTATTATTAGCAACATTTATCATCGTCAGTCCCTTTTTGTTTTTATTTTGTGTTTGTTACTATGTTGCAATTAATAGCCTTCATTGTCATAAACACAACATGCTTTGGGCAATGTATTGTTAAAAACATTTTCGCGATTGTGGATACCGGACATTTTGTTATAGTAACAGTTAACCTAAAAGGTTGTTGAATTAATTTTATTATTAGATTTTTAAGCAAAAACATGATTACTATTATAACATGAAATTATTGACCGACCGACTGGTCTTAAGATAACATCTTCATGTCGTAAGTTACAAACATACAGACTTGAATGAAGTCAGCAGCGATAAGGAACAACAAGCAGCACATTTTTGGTGTTTTCATTTAAACTATTATTATCGTTATTAATAATTACCATTTGACTATAATTATATTCTAATACGCAACCGTAGTGCAGTCTCAAAGAATTATACTTGGTTGACGGCTCTCCTTATTTTGCTATTACCTCCCCTATCCTGTGAAGTAAGATAAAAAAATAAATATGTAGACAAATTAATAAGTATTCTTACATCTGCCTTACTTTAATATGGATCAAAGAACGTCTGAGAAGACTGCAGCGCATACTATAACCCAGTAATGATTGCCTACTGTTGTCTGATGACAGGCAAAGGAGAATATTTTGTATGTATGCTTATATTATATAATACTTTAACTTTCGCTTATCGTATAGGTGTTATGGATATTCAAAGTGATTAGGGTGTATGTCTGTGTACTTAGCACATGGTCTCCGGCCTGGTGGGCCCTGGCGGCTGCGGCTGAGGCGGGTTCTCCGCTGATCTCTGGCGCGGCAGCTGCGAGGAGTCCAACACTATCGACGGACGCGGAGGAAGGTTCTCGCTCAGCATGTGCGAGAGCGAGATTTCACTTGATGCGTTCGTTTCACCTTAATCAGTGTTGGAAATAAATTAGGTTGGGGTGTCGTTGTCATTACCACAGTGATAGAAATTATCATCTCTTCAATTCTAAATCTCAGTTTTACCTGAAGGTTGCCTTGGAACTGGGAGGAGTACATCACCGCACGCATCGTCACTCAATAGCGGCTGCAGTGGTGACGGCAGCTCTCGGCTGTCGATTGCTGAAGAGCGACGTAACGAATGCCTGTTTTGTAGTGATTATAAAAAGAATATTTATTCAGATGGAAGCAGATGAGTTTGTAATATTTATGCCGAACATATTTATTTTATTCGACTAAGTACGAGGTGAGAGTTCATTTCATGGTACGTAACGCGCGTGTTGCGTGCGCGTGTGCATAGTAACGTGGCGTGAACCAGCACATTGTGCACATCACCTTGACACGTCAAATGATATATCTCGTTGCCCCAGTGATTTCACTAGTTGCAGCGCCCTTTAAACTGGAACACAGTAATGTTTGCATACTAAGGTTTGTGCGGCAGAAATAGGCACTGCGGTGGTACCTAACCCAGACGGCATCTGATAACAGAGATCTACCTGATATAAACTTTGATAATTCGCTTTGTTTACTGTTACCTCTGATGCACCAGGCGTCGGTCGGCCACCGTCAGCAGCTGTGCGTTCTGCGGCGGCTGCGACGGCTCGTCGTTGACGCACACGCTGATGCTGACAGCGTTTACACCGGCGCCTCCTGCCGCACCCTTCTCCTCACCCTCGGCAGCTTCCTCCTCCTCGTATCTGCCCAGGACACACTCCATTTCTATGCTACAGCGAGTGACAATTTTGTATAGTACCCAATGTTTGATAATCGTTACTATCTTTTTTTCCGAGTATACAGACATACCGGAAGTTGCAGACTGTTTAAGACTTTGATTTTGATTCTTACTTGAAGGGTCAAGTGGGATGCATATCAGCCAATTGTTACATTCAATGATTTCTAGATTTAAGTATATGTGCTGTCAGTATATCTTATTATATAAGATATAATGATATTTGAAAGGAAAAGTAATTTTATCTAATTTTTAATCAACTCCTTAAATTTTGAATGTAACGGTCCGGTATAAAGTCCTACCTGATCAAGCAATCTAGAGAGTTGGCTCTTACCGTCGCTGTATCAGATTCTCCATGATGATGTAGTCGTCTTCCTCCGCACCTCTCAAATGCTCCTTCTCCATGAACAGCGCGAATTCTGGATTGGACATCTCGCTTGCGTGGCGTCGCCTAAGAGACGGCGATGCTGCTCTAGCAGGAGACAGGAGGCGTGATGTTATCGGAGTTCTGCAAGAGAGGAACCGAGTCTGAATTTGTGTGCAGTATCTGCAATATCAATTTTTGAGGTTTTTGGTTCACATGGAAATAATGTCCAAAGTTTGAAGAAATAAATAATCAAGACAATTACTTTTTCAAAAATTATCAAACTTATCATCATCGGTCTTTCTCAATTCACTGCAGGATGGAGGCCTTCCCCAATGTCTTCCATCATATACGGTATCAGCTTTTTGCACCACTGACTTACACTTGATCACACTTATGATGTCGTCGGACTATCTCGTGAGAGGAACTCCTACACTTTCCTTTCCCATCAGCCGTCATTGACACGGCGGACACAGCCGGTCCTCTGCCACTTAATTTTGCAGATTTTGAGAGCTACGTCGACAACTGTAATACTCCGTCGAATTTCTCACTTCCAGGTGTTGTCGCTTAGAGAAATCCAAAGCACGGCTCTCACCATCGCTCGCTGCGAACCTTTTCATCAGTGCATCATACATTTACATAGGTTTTAATCCAAACTTTAACATTTTCAATTCTACTTTTCATCGGCAACAAAAAGGTGTAAGGAAAATGGTACCTATCTAGCTGGTGTCCAACAACAGAGATCTATAACCTGTATAATATAATATTTAGAGGTGTAAATAATACCTGGGCGTGTGCGGCGGCGAGAACAAGCCGTACACGGTTTCCAGCTCATCCGTTATGCTCGTGTACTCGTGCATGGCCAAGAGCAAGGATCTGGGGGCGCCTCCGACTCTTGTGCGACCTGAGGACATGCCGGTAGCACCACCAGTAGCCTCCCAGCCCGATTGTCTCCCTAATCAGACAACGACTGGCTTAGGGTAACCGTTATTAAGTTTGAGGCAAACATCCAAAATATTCTGTCATAATAGAATTGTAACTTTAGTATAATTAAAATATAATCGTAATAATTACTTTAATTTAATAGTGAGGTACTATAATACAAATTTATATTTAGCTTTAGCCCTCTCAAGGGAGAGAAAAGGGTTGATTGTCTACTTTAAGTGACACTGGTATAAACCATAAACCCAAACAGTAGGATTTGCTTTATTAAGTATAAGATTTATCTAAATAAACTATAGTAATAAGAACTATCATTTATCTATAATAGTAGTTTTTGAATTAGGATTATTATTAATAAAAACCGATGGAAAAATCTAGAACGAAATGAACATGTATAAGAAACCAAACATAACTTGGATAGTTGAGTTGATCGATTGGATTTTGTTTGTGATTGATGAATAGGAAAACATTCAATCATGAGTTCATATGAAGATTAATACCTGTTACTGAATTGTGAAGAGAACTAGCATCCACAGCCGAGTTGTCCGGCTCGGAGTGCGTCTGACTGTGTTGACGGCGAGGAGCTAAGTGCTGAGCGGAATGGTGACCACCCATGCCGCACTCATTACCGCCTTCCGACCGTCTGCGATCACAATTCATTAGATTGGAAAATTGTTTGTCATGAAAAATATCTTGGATGAAACTGATAAGATTTATTTAATTAACAATATAATAGATGTTTTACTCTGTACAGAAGGAAGAGACAAAAAGTAACATTCTCATATAGTAGATATTGAAAAACAATAATTTTCAGTAAAGTTGATAATTAAGAGAGATCTAAAGTAATAAAAAATTGTGGATGAGCTTTCGAGAAAATCTATAACCAATTCAAAAAATATGTGCCTCGTAGTGTACTTTTAGTTCGATGTGAATAATGAAATAGTTTGAAGAGAAAATAGAGTACGTTAAATTTTTAGAGAGAAGAGAATATGTGAAAATAATGTATTTTTTAAATCATAACATAGTACTGATTAAAAGATAGAAGTTTAAACGATTATCACAGATATCGATGTAAAAACGAAGAGATATGCGTTGAATAAGGTTAACGCACTCGACGGCCATCGATCAGCGTAGTACACGATTAATATACAGCCAATATGTTGAATGTGTGAAATGAAAAGTGCCACAGTATGTTAGATATCAATTTCCAATAATCAAGCGTGTGTCGGAGTCTCAGCATACAAACCGTGATGACATACATATGCTACATCTAGCTACACGAACATTGCTAAATTTACAAGCTAAGCGTATCTCCAATTGAGTCAATTTGACTTACTGTTTCCACAACCGTCTCCTAACAGATGCAAGAGAGTAACAAAAAAAATTAAATTAAAAACAATCGTGACAGATGGAGAAATTTAACATTTAGATCAATCAAACGCTTTTTGCCAATAAATTTTTAATGAAACGCAAACATTCGAGAGGAATGAATGGATAAAGAAACAATGGCATGCATAAATCGTATACTGTAAACGGATTACTGTATCAGGTATATTGATTGTTCCTCGTCAGATTTTTGTATACTGCACGATATGCTAGCATATTTAAGAAAATAATTAGCGAAATTAAGTGTTCATCTAAATTCTTAACTTGTCTGATCGCCAAATAAATATCATTTTCAGCAACCAATGAGCGATAAATGAATTCCTTTTCTATATTGTGCAAATTTGTCATTAAATAAAGCGAGATGAAAAAAATAAGGACGTACCGTCTCGTGTTTGCCGTGCGTCGTGTTCCAGCTGAAGTAGTTCTTGGACGGTGACCTAGGGCATCGCTGGGGACTTCGCGCACTTCCGGCAAGAAGGCGTCGTCGGTACTTGATGGAACTGTCATTGATTCATTTATCAATTTACGTTATAATACATAGCTAGATTAGTTTGTTCGTTTCATATTTTGTGACTAATTGAAGGTAAATAAGAGATCAACAGGAATCACCTTAGAATCTCTTTATAAATATTATAATTTCTTAAAGATCTGTTCTTGACTTTATGTACTCTTAATGGCAACTCAGATTGGTCTTTTGATCAAGTCATCCTTCAAATAATTAAGATGGAAATTGTTTTAATCCTGTTTGCTATTCCCTTTATTAGGTTTTTGTAAATTTTTATGAGATTTACAGAATTTGAAATAGATAAATGATTACATTTGTCTTCGCTGCTTTACCTTTCTTTTCATCACTCGGCTCTGTTCTATTGCTGTCTGATGACCTCTGCCTGGCTGGTGTAACGGGAACGGTTTGTCTAACAACAGTGACATCAGGACCTGCCACACTACCCGCTGATGATGTAGATATAGAATCAGCCTCAGGTTCTTTTTCGGGAGGAGCGTCTGGCCCCGATTGTGGAAGCTCGTCCTAACACATTATTTCAGATTATTTTAAAGTACTTACTAACATGATTTTTATCTACCCGTTTACATAAAGTGCTATGGGAATTAGATTGTTTGTGAAAATAAGATTATTTTGTTTATAAAAATTCAAACAATTATTATCTTTTAAAATGTCTTAAATGTTTTTTTTTAAGATTTTAACTGAATATGCTTACCGTAAAGTTTTTTTGTTGTATAGGTAACATTTGATGTTTTAGACAAATATAAACAGATGCATGATAACAAAAATAGACAACGGGAACATCAAAACAAATAACAGCAACAGTACAAACATTATGTACATTAACACAACAATGAATGATAAAACAAGCACAGACAAAACTGCTTTCGGCATCAAACAAATTTCTATCTAGAAATTGTGACAATACAATTGAAGCTTCACAACAAAAGCTGAACAATGAAGTTGCTCTCTCGAAGTATCGGTAATCAAATATCGTTACCGCATTGTTTTCACAGATTTAAGTTATAACAAGTAATGATTACTTAAGGTTAATGTTAAATTACTCGAAAGAGGCAAAGAAAGAAATGGTAGCATTTCTAACTATATTAATTTTGAAATCGGTGTCTATTTTCAAGATCGTCCATTGTTTATATTTCTCTTTTATTAAAACAGTAGTTATGCTCAGCAGTAGACGTCCATTTTGTTGAGATGATGATGAAAGCTTTGGTGCTGTCTCTCACGACACTAGGCGCTTTAAATTTTACCAATATTCAACATTAGATGCTAATTTAACGGCTCCTTCATATATCTTATAGTTTTAACTTAATTTGCCAATTTATCTATTAGATAAGTTTCACCGCCCATATAATTTATAAATTAGTAACTTCCTTGTTCATTTGTTAAGTTGACTTTCTTAAATGTTTAATTATGTGGAAAAATTATTAAGCTTCAGTTTTTGTATCTACGATGAGTCAAAACTTGACTCCAATTTAACATTGTGTTAAGTAACATTGAAGCTGTGCTTGCCTAAGCTACTCTAGCTCTGATATGTTTATAACACAGATACAAAAATGCTGTTAAGGTGGAAAATTTATAAGTAGTAGCTAGTCAAGTTCCGAAAACCTGAATGGAACCTAATCAAATTACAAGATGTGGCCCCAGATTCGAACTGGGGACTACTTTGTTACTTGTCCAGCGATTAGCCACGGAAGAAATTAACTACAGAGACAGTTAATTTACTAGAAAATATTACTACAGTAGCGATGGTTACTGAACAAGAAGCGGAAGTGTTGGGCGGTGAAACGGTTAGTTAATTTCTTTAGTCATATGTGAGGGCTTACATCCGAGGGCTGTGAGGCTTGCTCGTCCTCCTCTTGCACGGGGCGGACGGTGAAACGAGCCGCGCCCGTGTCGCTGTCTGACAGCACCTGCGTCACCATCCGCAGTGACGTCACAACAAGACAGCCGTGAATTTCGGTGTGCGGGACGGAGGTGGTGAAAGGAAAGGGTTAGGGGGGTTTGGAGCAATAAACGTAGCGTATGCCAATCAGCGGGGATAACGTTCAAGTGACTTTATTCAGAACCATTTGATAATCAATAAATTTATAAAAAGAGTTTTAATAATTTACACAAGTTGTGTTAAACATGAATCTAACAGCTTTTATACATATGATAACCACCAACTCACTCTTGACCAACATGGTGCACCAATGGCAATAACTCTCTCCTTCTGAAGAGAAACCCCAAAGGGAACATTGAGGAAATTGCTTTTTAGATTTATAAATAAGTACTTCTCCAAATGTAAATCACATTAAAATGTATTAAATATCCTCGCTTCTTACGAAAGAGCTTCTTTGATATAGTATCATAATTTGTCTATAACTATATATTTAAAGTTGAAAGATATATAACAAAGAGTTAACGTTATATACGTTACATAGAAATCATTCTAAATAAAGTCAACAGAAACGAAGCAAATATAAATGAATAATTACATCGGATCATTTCAAACAAAACAAACACAACAATGGTTTAAATTGAACATTCTTAAACATATGGAAATATTGCTATACTTGAATTTTTTTAAATGAAACTCTTACTACTTTTTGTGATATTAACATGCTTAGTTTACTTATAATATATGTTACAACTGATACACAGTAAATATTACAAACACTGTTTTGTAAGAACCTCATTCTGATTAACTTCTCTTAATAAATTTTGTGGAAACAGAATGAACTAGACGATCGACATCAAAATACGACAATAAGATGACTTACCTCAGATCTATCGCTAGCTGTCCTTAGCCTAGCACCACCAGCCTGGAAAGTAGGTGGTGGAGGCCCTAAAGTGTCCGTCGAACCTCGATTTACTAACGACGGATGGGTCGCCATGAACCGATGTATCACCGCCAGATGGTTCATGGTTTGTTCAGCGACATCTTCCAACTTTCGTAACCTAAATTCGGCGCTCTACAAAATCAGTACAATATTCACACTGTTAGATATCACTTGTTATAGCAACTCATAAATGTTATTCAATCGATCAATATTAATTATTCGTGAGACGTATTCAACTGTAGTCTATCAATTATTAAATCAAATTATACTAAGGAATGGATAGTGCCTTTTAATACAGTAGCTTCTCTTAATTTAATTAATTCTTAAATAAATAGTCCTTTCAAACAATCCTACTTAATAGACAGTATAGCGTGACTTAGTATTCCATATCAGGAAATGAGAAGACAAGCAAAACATTCAACTGATGACAATGTTTAAAAGGAACTGCTCTCGTCATAATACGTTAAATATCTATATCCTAGTAACATGTCCAGCTATGAGGCACTTTAAAAAGGAAAAATATACGCTAATGTTTGATAGCAAAAATTAGTAACAATCATCCTTATTACATTATATAAAGTATCTGCCTAGTAGCAGGTCTCTGTTGCCGAAGATCATCTAGGTAGGTGCCGCTTCTTCGCTATTTCTTTCCCATATTAATTCTCAATTTGATTATTGAGTATAACCTCACCTGTATGGATTGGATTTGGCAGTTCGCTTTCTGGTTTAAATCCTCCAATTTAGTTGAGATATGTTCCACTCTGTCAGTTGTTATTTTCACTCTTTCCTCTATAGAATTAGACAATTTCACTTCCTAAAATTTATAATAACTTTATCACTGAAAAGATCTCTTAGAATATGTATAACTCACTTGAAATTACTTACTTGTTCTCTAAAGTAACCTTCAACACATTCCTCTTCGAAATCGTAAAGTCTCTCCATATCCTCTTTCTCCAAGAACAGTTTTAAACCGTTGTCGTATTGGAAACGTTTGTGTGAAACGTTTCTTGTTACCCACTTGCAGGTAGCGTAAATGTGACAGAATATGATCAGAGGCGGCGGCAGTACAGGCTTCTGTTCGTATTCCATGACCACAGTGAATCTTTGAAACATCCACACCTGGGATTTGTTGAAAACGTTGTACTTAGAAAAATCTTAGAAGTGAACTTTGTATCACAACATACATTACAAAATTAATACATAACCCTACATTTCTATGTATAGTATATAATCATTATTATTTATAATAACTTGGTAAACACAAAATTAAACAAATTAGTTTCATTAAAACAAAAACGTTGTTATTAACAGCTCAAAGCAATGTCCGGGTGTTATTTTCTATCAGACGTCTAGGTCTTACTTGAATGTTGTTTAAATATGATTGAAAGAGTTAACTCTACCAATTTTTTTCAACCTTAAAAATATTCTAATATTAGCGTATCTAATCTAGATTTATTTTGTATGTTAACATTTAAATACATTTGATATCAATCATAAATGTTAAGGCAAGTAATAGCCACCCATTCGATTAGTTTAGCAATAAGTGACTAGTTAAAGCGTAAACAATGATATTACATATTAACCCTTTAATTATAACATCTGAAATTGCTTTGCATTGGTAATAGCTTGAACTAATCACGCTTAATAAGACATTGGCTAAAGAAAAAAAAGGATATTAAAGATGAAGTCAAAATATCATAAAAAGCGCAAACAAAATTAAACAAAAAAGGAAACCTGATGCGAGACTTCATTGACTTCGTTAAAAATATTATTAAAGACGGCAATGAGGAGGTTTATAAGTAAAATATTCGCCACAAGGAGGTAGATGGTCATCGCGATCGGAGTGATCCAACGTCCGGTGACACATTTGCGATCCGAAATGTCCAGACCGCATTCAGGGTCGATGTCAGTTGCAAACACCTCGCCGTATAACATGAAGTAAGGTTGGAAGAATATCTACAAACAATTTACTTGTTGAAAATAAATTACATCAATACATTACTGTTCAACGTTGGTGATCATCTATAAATATAAATGAATAGAACAAAAATGTAGCGACTAGTGATAAATTATACCATACACATTACACCTGCAACCAAAAATACTAACAAATTATATAAAGATACTGATGAAGTTCAATGTGACTAATACAAACTACAAAATAAATAATACCTAAATAGAACTAAACTACGTGGTAATCAAATCTCGCAACAGGCCGAAGGCATCCAGTAAGGCAGTAATTAATATATTATAATTGTGTAACGATAGTGATACAAGTTAGTGTATACATTTGCGGACGTATACAACGCAAGCTACGGGACTGGACTGGCGGTGAGACGCAACATCGAGACTACATAGTGGTACATGGCAGCCGCAAACCTGGTGCGACACCCCGTTGACTTCTATGAAGATGTTATTGAACACGGCAATGAGGAGATTGACAAGTAAAATGTTCGCGATGAGCAGGTAAACGCTCATCACGACGGGGGGCACCCAGTGGCCGACCCGGCACTTCTCTAGACCGGGGGCGCCACAGGGTGGGGCCATTTGTTCGGCGAATACCTCGCCGTAAAGCATGAAGTAAGGTTGGAAGAAGACCTGCAATTATTCGGTTAGTGTGGAATAGGGTTTTTCATTTCTTTTATATATAATTGATTAACACTTGATGTCAATTTCTGACGAGGGAAATGATCCAAATCCCCTAAAAGAACCCCTACATACAACAGCCCCTAGAGTTCCGCGGTACCGGAGGCCATGCTAACTGTATGTGGAGATCTATGGGGGAGGCCTATGTCGAGCGGTGGACGTCTATCGGCTGATGATGATGAAGTGATGAGACCATGGATGTTGAAGCTTTCCCGCCTTAAATACTCCAGTTCTCTATAATATCAACCGGAGCACAGCGATACTGTCATGGCGGCAGATTTACAATAACAAGGTAATGCCGTGTTCATTATTATCGTAAACAACAATATGGTTGTAGTAAACTATGTCAATAACAATCAAAATACAATTTAATATATATATGTATATATTATGCACGTGTTTGATTCTAGTCGACAAACATCCCTCTATTTATTTACGTATATTTACATACGCGTGTACCGCAATTCTATTGGATGCGTACTTGTGTATTGTTTCAATATTATATTCGAGTGTTTGGTTTTTGTTGAATCATTGAATCGAAAAAAACATTTCGTTTAAAAATAATCGTTAGATATGTCGTTAATAAAGTTATATATAATACAAATATTAACTTCCGAGTTTAAATGTAGGTGGAAATTCCAATTTGTTTCATGTGAAAGCTTGTATAATAATTTCAATATTCTACAGCGAAGAGCGTTGGAGCTAATGAAATGACTAAATCATTGTATATGTCATTTAGTATTTAAAAATGATGAGTGCTATTTGATATTGTGTAGAATATGTTAAATTATATTGTTACGGTAAGTCTTATACCACAGTGTAGACGTACATATAGTTAATTTTATTATAGCCTTCAAATTACTTACTTCTCTTATCAAATACCAACTGGCTTCCTTATCCGGATAGAGTATTGCTTGCCGCGCAACCCCGAACGACATGAGCACCACTAGCAATAAAACTACAAAGTATATCATATTCTTAACCATTTTACCCATCATTGTCACCAATGGACCTGAAATTATAAAGGACGTGTTAGGAGGTGGTGATACTATATATTTAAGATGCCTTATTCCAGATTGAACGTAAGGAAAAAATCATCGTGTAATAACCGATTGGAATAGGGGATAAGTTTTCGAAGATTTACTGCATTTTCCAATAGGTATTCGATCAGAATGGCACATTATAGTTTTGACTATCTCTTTATGATCTCTAAATCCCAGCTGTGGAAACATGAAGTGTGTATTTTGGACATCACTTCAACAATTTACGAGAAAAAAACTAGTACATCATTAATTAGGCTCATAACTGTAGCTTTTGAGATAGAAAAAATTACAATAATTGTTTCTATCTCAAAAGTTACAAACTTAACAGTATTTATGAATAGTAGACTTTCAGTCATATTAGAAAAAATATACGCTGTGTTGCCAAGTTATTTATAAATAAGGTCAGAGTTAAACATATCCTTCAGATACAAGAATAAATTTATAGTTACCCAAAATATAAAACTAGGAAATATCAAAATACTTGCCTAAATATTTATTGACACCCAAAATATTGAGTATCCTTAAGTACCAATAAATTATATCTACGCAGTAAATAACTCTACCGACGTCCATGGAACTGTCGCGCAGGCGGAGAGTCAGACCGACCAGGAAAAATATAATAAACCCAGCGTCGTAAATGTTCCACATGTTCCATGCCCACACACTGAACTTATGTCTGGGAAGCAAAGGAAATCGTTTTACATAAACTAGATTAAATTTTTAATACCTAAAAAAACAAAATTTCATAAGACCAGATAACGATCTTCTAGGAAAGTGGTGGTTCTTTTAGTAACATTCAGACATTTTGGATTTTCGTTTTGTAACTACCTTCCTAAATGGCGCAATAATATGTTCGGTCTGTTCATTCTTAGATATTAGCTTTACATATCTCTGATACGGAGGTAACAAAAGAAAAATTAAAGATCCAAGTCAGTGTAAAGATTGTATTCATGTAGAGAATACTAATGACAAAGAGAAAATTTAAGCACTCACCTAACAGCAACTGGTTCGGACGTAACGATTTCTCTTATCTTCTCACATAAGAATGTTAATATATAACATATGGAGTAAATCTCCGGCCAAGATGGGGTTAGGTTCATCTTGACTAATACTGTATATGTAAACATCAAAAGGAACAAAATATAGGCAATCTGCAACAAGTAAACATTGTTATACAAATGCAAAAAAATTCAAATGGGAGAAGATTAAGTAGGATATACTTTTTAGGGTTTTACTGAACCTTTTACTAATTCATTTAGAATTAAAAAAATCTACTAAATAGCTAAGTTCTTTAATCGTTTGTCGTTTGAATGTAAATATACATTAACTCGTGAAGGAAATAACGCGACGTCAGCGAAGCCATTATTCAAAGTACATAATCGATCGTGTAATTACTCTATGTCCTTTAAGTTATATTTTTAGTTTGCGTCGGCACACGACCTGAAATTTACTTTGTAACAACGTACCCTCGTCAGTTAACAACGTGACGCCGTACTACTTTTTTTCATTAATTAAAACTACCCCATTAGATAAGGTGAAATTATTAAAAGCGTTCAATTTCGTTGCAGAGAAATATTCTAAATTAATCAACAAGTCATTTCTAACTTACAAAGAATTATTTGAAAGTGGTTTTTGTTTTATAGTTTGATGATGAAGCACTATCTTTGTTAGGAAATTTATGAAGTATAACAGTTATTGATCAAGATACATATATTTTAGCGTTGCTAGTTAATCTCCAGTTCAATATGTTAAACCTTTCCATAGTAAAATTTGTTGCAGCTTTGGTTTTCGTTTACACATGAATCGTATGATATTAAAGTTACTCACCGAGTCGGCCCAGAACTTGGTGATAGGCGCTGTGAAGAACTCGTAGATTTTCTTCCTCAATCGCAACGGCCTCATCCTCTTATCTTCGGGAGCGTGGTATTCCGGCAGCTCTCTGTACAACGGCTCCCATCCTATTTTACCAACTTTTCCGTTCTGATCGACACGAGTTTCGCATTCGGCCCCTGAGCCAATCAACGCCTGCTTGAGTCAAGACAAATGTGCAAATATTACCACAAAATGAACGAAGGGTTGAAATAGAAGGAAACAAATATATAATTGAAAGGAAATAGCGCATCGATGAATTTAAGCTGTAGTTAGATATTAGATAGTTTATATTAAGATATTGATAATAATTTTGTTAAAGACTTTATGATTAAGAGAAACGAATGTATTGAAGTAACAGCTGATTATGAAGCCAAATATTAATGTACACAATGTAAAAAGCTGTACGTCCAGATATCTCTTTATTTCCATTTAAAATATAATAGTAAGCGCGTAACGTTTATAATAAAGCCTTAGACAAAAAAGGACTTTGTATCTGATCCATAAATAAGAGAACAAAAATTTGCACAATTATAGATATCCAAAAAGCAACAGACATCATTGATTTTAAATTCGTCTATGTACCACATTAGCAAGTAAATAATGAAACCATTGTAAATTTAGACACAGTAAAGGATAACCCTTATAAAAATGATGATTGTACCAAATTAATTGATTATTTTAACAAGAATAAACGTGGTACGTAAACAAATAGTACAACATTTAGTTCAGAATGTACAATACATAATAAAAATAAGTAATAATATAATATAGATAATACGCAACTACTTGACAAAAGAAGCTGTAGATTGATCTGCTGATCGGTTTGTGTGTTTACGAACACACAACTGTGCTCTGTGAATAGTGTTAAGTATTATATAATTAAAAAAAAACATCAATGTTTTAGGATTCATCGCCTGCAATAAATTATGTTTTCTCGTCGGAATGAATTAAATGAATGATATCTTTTTCAACAAGAATCGGAATATTATCAATAGATAAATAAACAAACACAAGACATTCTCTCCTAGTCAACCCTTGTTCTTTGAATATTCTTAGGATTATAAATGATTATAGATTTGTTGTATTTATAAATTACGAAGTTTTCCTGATTATTTTTAATATTCTTTACTCATATATAGAGAAATCTTATATTTACTTTTATTCTTCCCAAATTAGATGGCATGTTGAACTAACTAAAGCATTAAAATTTTGATTCAAATCAGATATGTATTGAATCCAATCAAATCAATTGAATAAACAGAAAGCAAAAAAAAAAAAAACAATAACGGCATGTATCTCAATTTGTATTGTAATAAAGTGTGAAGCAAATCAAACAATGTGCAGTTCTGTGTTCATATCACATTGAAGACGACATTGTTAATAGCTGAAGTGATCCAGCGGACGTCTACCTTCGTGACTTTACCCTGCTGTCCCGGAGGGATAATCTTCTTGATAGAAAGCGTTCGCCTTTTCACAACGCCAACCTACATACGTAACAATTTCAACTTTACTCTCACATACAGCAATCTCATCTAATACATCAGCTAGAGAAGTTATTAAATCAAATATTACACAAGTATTTTCATCTTCTCACGAAATTAAAGTTTTATTATTCGCGTCAACTTTATGTTCTGCTCCCTGAGGTAAATGTTTGTTGTAAAGATTAAATATAGCTTTATATACATTCGACTGTGGATGGTAGTGCGTGGGTATGGAGGTTGTATAACGAAGCATGTTTTTGTCAAATAGGTGTATGGAAATAATTTAACCGGCACCCGATAGCGTGTAAAGCCAAATGGGAAGCAACTAAACACGAAACTTTACCTCGGCGTCGTTCGGGTCCTTCGTGCTCCTATCGTCTTCCATACTCTCATTCTCCATGTGCTCCTCTTCCGTTTGCGGCATCAGTTGAAGTTCCTCCTTTGACTTGAACTCCAGTTGTAGAATGTACAGCGGACACAGCAGGCTCAGAATTACCTTCAGACATGACGACAAAGCCGATGTGGCAAACGAAACGCTGCTCGATCGATGCTAACTAATTCACTTTGACTTTAAGCTTTAACATGCTACGTTTAGCTAATCGAAAGGTTCGCTGACGCCGACCGTTCTCTTCTCAACTACATCGCAACAACATCGATCAGTTCAGATTGAATGGTCGTCGTCAAGGAAATGCAACGCATGCGTCTCCGTTTTTAAAGCTCATTGACACATAGACATCTATCTCGTAACTTATTACGATAGATAACGTTAAAAGTTAATTTCTAACATTACCTCTACAACGACGTGCCAATGACGACAGGTCTGTGCATTGATAAGGTGAACGGAGAAAGAGCAACAGAGCTAGAGAAGGCAACTTCAAGGATTTACCTTAAGATTTGTGTTTTTCCTCGTCCTAAGGCCGCCCATCCACAAATCGGCGAGGATTATTTGGGAGCAGGGATGGGCGAGCAAGGCGCGATGGTTGGCAGCGACTGCGAGGCTCAGGCAGGTCTGTCCGGACCAATTTTGAAGTTCACAAGTCAACAGTTGTTGAGCTTGATCGTCGTCTTGGCGGTAACAATAATCCAGTAGCTCCAGTGCTGTCGGGAGATGTACAAGATTTAATCAAACTAAATTTCTTTCCTATCTTCTATTATGAAACATTTGAAATAGTGCTTATCTATGTTGAAAGGTGAGGAGGGCAATATCATGGTGTATAATAATTCTAAGGTTAAGCCCAAGGTGGATGACCTAGCCGTCTAACAAGCAATGGCAGTGAAGAGATTTATATCCTTTCCTTCAATAATACCATTGTATAATTTTAATTTTACATATACGAATATCTAATGGGACCGATCGATGTGGGGATGTTTGGGGGAGTCCTATGTCCAGCAGTGGACGTCTATGGGCTAATGATGATGATGATGAATATCTAGTAGTTAAATTTGTTACGATTTTTTGCTACTTTAAAAATTTTAATTGGTGTTCATGCTTAGCCATTTGATTTGATGTTTGTAGAGGTTTTAGGTGTTTTTCCGAACAGAAGTTAAAGAAGCACAATTAAAACTTTTACACTGCATTGGAAATTTTTAGAGAATATGTTATACATCATTATAAAAATATACCCTGTCTGTATAGGATATAGTTAGTTGGCATGTTTTAACGTATTTAGATCTTTTATATCAAGGAGAGATTAACTACTTTAGCCAGCCTTGCTTCAACCACGTTCGGAAGCCTCTTGGGATAATGAAAAGCTTCTAGAGCGACTTGAATTTGTGGTTTATGTTCTGCGGCTACATCACATTACATGTTATTTTTTTTAAATAAAGATTATCTGACTGTGAGTAAATGTAAATAGGTTTACAAACCTTTGGTTTCAAATTCCTTCCCATAGTGTCTTAATTCTTCGTAGACCTCCGTCTCCATGTCGTCCTCGGCCGCTTCGTGCGCCATCGCTTTGTATAGTTTACATGCTACTAGGGATTTGGCCAAAGCTTCTTCTCCATGAGTCCACATTAAAAGTGCCATCTGGTGTCGCTTTGTTAACACTGCCCACATCTATATCAAACACATGATGGATTTTATGCGTATCATCGCAAAATAAGTTACTAAATACTAATTACCTGTAGCCAGTCCTCTGGACGATATCTGATGTAAATTTTATTTCGTTGTCTAATACGAATGTAATAAGTATGATATAATTAGGAGTTTCAGATCTAATCGTTCTAATCGTTGTATGTCATCAAACATCCTAGATTTGACGAATAGGTGTACTGTAAGTATTTGAACATTTCCACATAAAAGGAAGTTAAAAGTATTATTATTGTTAATCTAGATAACTAGTTTCATATTACACATACGCTGTTTTAACCATTTGAAATCGTATTGGTACATTTTATTCACTATATATACCTAAAAAGATTATAAGAGTTAACAGTTTAAACCTCTTTTTTTTTTACTGGTGATTACTTATAAATAGATCTTGGCTTTGCTCTGAGTCCTAAACCAATAAGGTCTGTAATAGCTGTTCGTCTTTATAAATAAGTAAATCCTGTTGTTAAAAAGGCAGTGGCAACTTACGAGGAGTTCGTTGAATGGATAATCGAAGAGCGCCATCTCGGAGGTGACGGGCATGAAGCCGGTGATGAGGGACAGTCCGCCGGCGTTGTGCCTAGTGAAGGAGGCGCTATTGCGGTGGACGTTCACACTCTTGTTCATCACCTTCGCGTAGATTGGACGGAACTTACGTCGAGTGTAGTAGCACCTTTACAATTCATATTACCATTACTCGTAGCTTTTACAAGCAGCAAACTTAACACTGTTGACTTTTATACAATACCGCAATAACCAAGCTACAGAAACGATGTTTTTCTGGCAGATCTCTGCTAAATTTGGACAAAGGTCTAGATTTTTATTGTTACAACGTATACATACCAACGAGAAACAATGTAACTCCATAACACGAATACTACCCAAAGTTGAAGCTGAAGTTATTTACTATTCTATTAAAAAGTTTTCAATAATAACTGTTAGTAGTAGAAACATGATGAAAAAGCTTTATTTACGATTGAAAAAGAACAGCTTCTTTGTGGTTGCCAAGAATGCTCAAACATTTCAATAAAACTTATAAGTCAAAAATAAATATGATAAGTTGTTAAGAAATAACTTATTATGCCGTTTACAACACACACAACATTATCTATATATTTTTTTTATGTAATCACATCATCATCATTGTCAGACGATAGACGTCCACTGCTGAAGTGCTTTACACAAAGATTTACAGAATTATCAGACCAGCGCTTCACTGGTTCTGACGCCTTGCCAACGTCCGTCAAAGTCAGCATGGACTCCGGTACCCCTGTCATAAAGAGCCATCAAGTGTAGGGGTTCAAATGCCGAATCTGGCTTGGTGGAATCCAGGGCCACGCTTATTGATTCGCAGGATGCACCACGAGCAGGTGAGGTTGGCTTGGGCTCCGGAGTCATTGTGTGGGTCCCCATACAACCCACTTTAATCACATATCAAATCTAGATCTAATTTAACTAGTGTTCTACCTGTAAGCGCCGCCCATCAGTTTGTTTATAACCAGCCCGATGTCGTGTAGTGTATACACGTAACCCCTGGGCAGGTGAGGCCTGACGTCCCTCAGGATGTACCGCAGCGTGTTGCTCGGGCCGCTCTTCGTATTGTACAGTTCCTCTAAACGTGGTATGGTAAGGAACTTCCTCATCGACACACCGTTCTCCAACAGCAATTTCACGAAGTCTATACGATCGTGTTCCAACGCTTGCATCATCGCTTCCTCCAGCGAACCTGAATTATGATATATAACAGCTTTGTATATAACACATTTGATTTTAATATTATTTTATGACCTAATAAGGAACTGATAAACGTCCACTAAAGGCCTTAAGTCCGTCCAAAAGAACTAATTAGTCTCCTGTTACCCGTCTCAAGTGACTTCCTGTAACCATTACCAAATTGTCAGTCCATCTTTTTTCCTTTATTTCCGCTAGTTAGGTTGTTATACACAACACCAAATTGCTCTCATCGCCTTAAGACTTAAGGTAATTTCACTAGCAACAGCGTCCTTAAAACCGGAACACAGTAATGTTTGCACACTACTGTTTGGCGGCAGAAATAGAAACTGCGATTGTACCTGCCTAGACAGTCTCTGGTAACAGAGCCCCACCGCTGTGATGTTCCAGCACTGCGATACTTCCGGTTTTCTGCTGCCTACCTGCCTGTCATCGACCGACAAACCCCCAATTGTTACTTTAGTCTAGCAATCTTTTAGGCTATATTAGTGACCTTAGTTGTATTATAAAATGGTGTAAATTTTCAAAATGATAACATAACGTTTCATTAGTACTCGTGTACTTTAACATCGAAAAGGTTATCATATATTGAATGATAATGTATTATAAAAAGAGGTCATAATACCACGAGGCCCAAAAGGTTAATATAAAAACTTTTGGTAATGTCCCGACAAGCTCGGAAACATTACAAAGGTGCTTTTCTGTGTTTGATTACATTTCAAACAGCATGAATAAAAGGTTTCGTTTTTTATCGCGTATATTCAATGTTGGAATATATCGCGGGTTACATTGCTGTGCATACAAAAAAATCGTTAGCAGAAACAATTTAAAACCAACAATGAATATTTCCACATATTAAATAACCAATATCCTCAGTACTTTTGTAATAGGGGGACCGGAAAGTAATGTCGTTTCTGCGCATGCCAATACTTGATTGTCATTTGTCAGCTCATTGTTTTGTTCAGAGGCGTACCAAAGACATTGTGAGGTTATAGTGATTTCTTTACTTATAGACAATTGAATTACAATTTTTTTTTGTAATTTTGGGTAAAATGGCCAGCCAAATACCAGAAGAGGTACACATCCGGCATTGCATGCTCTTTGAGTTTCGCAAGGGAAATAACGCAACAGTTGCTACCAAAAACATTTGCGATGTTTATCCAAATGCACTGGACATTCGTAAATGCCAAAGGTGGTTTTCCAAGTTCAAATCGGGTAATTTTGATCTTTCCGACTCGTATCGATCAGGAAGACCATCAGCGTTAGACAACGACGTGTTAAGGGCGGAAGTGGAAGCAAATCCGTGTCAGACGATCGAGGAATTGTCAAACAGTCTCAACAAACCTTGGTCGACCATCCAAGAACATTTGAAGCAGATTGGAAAAGTAAGCAGAGCAGGTGTTTGGGTCCCGCATAATCTGTCCGAACAGAATAAGGCTAACCGATCAATCACATGCAACTTATTGCTTCAACGACACAACACAGAAGCGTTTTTTGATCGCTTGATCACAGGAGATGAGAAATGGGTCCTGTATGATAACCCAAAACGCAAAAGGCAGTGGCTCTCTCCAAATGAAATCCCTCGGAGTACTGCTAAGCCAGGTTTACACCCCAAAAAAGCGCTTTTGTGTGTTTGGTGGAGTATTCGCGGCATTGTTCATTTTGAATTACTGAAACCTGGAGAAACTGTTACTGCAGACCTCTACAGCGAACAATTGCAGCGAGTCAATCAATCTTTAATTGAAAAGTGGCCAGCGATTGTCAACCGAAAAGGCGTCATTCTCCAACATGACAATGCAAGACCGCACTGCGCAAGGCGAACTCTAGAAAAAATTAATGAATTGGGGTGGGAGGTGCTGCCTCATCCACCATATTCGCCCGATGTTGCACCATCGGATTTCCACTTATTCCGAGCGCTGCAACACTTTTTAAGTGGCAAAACATTTGCAAATTTGGATGATATCCAAAATGCCATCTCTAGATATTTTGCCGAAAAACCAATTAATTTTTATCGATCAGGGATTGAAAATTTACTCACTAGATGGCAAAAGGTTATTGACAATGATGGGGAATACATCATTGATTAAAAATAAAGACTCGTTAAAAATGTATGTGTTTGTATTTAGCGTAAGAAAACGACATTACTTTCCGGTCCCCCTAATATTAAGGTATTCTCAAAACAATGCAACGGATGAAAGCGATTGGAAGTTTGAAGGCTTTTATAACTAAAAGTAGATGTCTAGGAAAATGCCACCGCAGCTCTTATTCCCCACGACAAAGAGTACTATGAAATAATGTGTTCCAGCTTGCAGGGCATTGTAGCTAGTGAAATTACTGGGGTAATGAGACCTAACATATTTCTTTCACGAAACGTCAAGACAGGTAAGCTGATCATCTGATTGTGATATAGCATTGATATAGTCCATAACGCACCAAATAGCACTGAAACATAATCTCCTTACCACAGGAATTTCACTAACTACAGAGAAATTCAGACAGTAGTTTATATCCTACTGTTTAGCAGTAGAAATAGAAACTGCGATGGTGACCACCTACTCTTCGGCAACAGAGAACTTCCACCAATATGAGCTTATATGTATATGAAAGTTGCAATTTACTGCCTTGATAGATAGTTATCATTTTATCATTAGCCCTTGGACGTCCATTGCTGGACATAGGCCTCCCTCAAAGATTCCCACATCGATCGCTACAACGACCATATGGGGGATTGGGACCGTTTCCAACCACTGTGGCCCAAACCGGGATATGATAACTATTTAGATATAAGATATATATCGGATATGGATAACGTAACAGTAACTTCCTACCACCCCATTCATGAGTTATTAATTTTTCTTACCCATAGGCCACTCCTGTCCGTAAACAAAGATCTCAGACCTGGCGATGTCCACCCGGTTCCAGGTCAAGGCCAAAGACAGTTGCTCGCTGGGCGATAGATGCTGTGCTCGGAACAGCGCAGTCAGAATCACCTGATCCAACTCTTGCACTTCGCCACCTTCCGCTCGCTCTTGAATCCTAAAAACAGTTATCTGTGGACAAAGTTGATAATAAAAGTTTATTTTTGAGATACTGTGCCCGAAGATATTAGAGGTCTCTTTTGACGGAGACTATCTAGGGAGTTAAAACTTCGCCATGTCCACGATCAGCCTCCTAACACTAATGATTGAGAGGAAGAATCTAAGAAGTCGAGGTCATACAAAATGTCTCAAAATACCTGTTCGTTTGGCAACTTTACATTATTTCTTCTAATAATACTAGGTCATGAGTCGCCATTTTCTTTTTAATAATTCAGCATATCCTTGCGGGAATAATTTAGGTTTTGACCTGATATCTAGATCTAACAAAAGCGTATAGGAATACCATAAAAAAAAGACACTAAGCTACAGTTCAATTTGAGAGAGATTCACTGATGGTAGGACTCTATTGCTGAAGACCGTCAAACGATGTCAGAATCTTTGGGGCTGTGTCCAGCAGTTGGCTTTTGGCTGATGATGATAAATACAAAGGCAAACTTCTATTAACAATTATACTAGAAATACTAAAAGGATTAAAAATGAACATTTCCTAGTTTAATAAAGTTATGATATCAAAGAGAATCCCACGTCAATGCCCGTGAAATAATCCGATCGTTTGACCCGAAGCAACCGAGACTAACTTAATCAACTTATTTAACATAAAGCTATCGTAAAGTAGATATGAATATATTCACCTAATCCTGTTGGAGTTGCCTTGTAAAATATATGACGGGGAGTTTTCCTATAGTAAGTTTAGCGATGGTAGGAATAAATTTTTACTGTCTGGATCCACTTTAACGCCACATTCAGTGTCCAAATTTTACTGTGTCTGACTTTCAAGAGGTTTTATAGCAAATGAAATTTACTGCTTATCTAACACACGACAGCAAGGATATATAAAAAAAAACATATTATTATAATAAGTTCTCTTACCATCAGATTACCATGAAATCCATACTTTAATTTGTTATACATATAGGTATATTAATAACTAACCGTTTAATCATACTTCCATATATAATGTATAATCCATTTCATCATTAACACAAAGGGAGTCACAGGATATAACCGTCGGGAGACTTGGTGAAAGAAGTTCCTTCATCAGGATTTATACTTTTGAAGAACAAAAGGCAATCTCCGTAAGATATCCGCTTTAAGAGCTGACGAATGAACTGGTTACAAAATGAAATACCTCCGTAGTTGTATTGATTAGTAATTAAACTAATTTTTCTATTTAACATTACTAACATGTAGTACAAGGTTTGTGGGTTGATAGACTTTGTATCCGTGTTGTTGAAAATATAAGGTTATAGAAGCAAATACAATTTTTTTACATATTTACAATAGAACATACAATTCTCTAGCTAAATTCGGTTTTATAGTAAAGGATTATTTTTTTTATTTTGTCTTTGTCACATATAAAGGTACAGTTTCTTAAAGAGAGAAAATTGTATATATCCAAAATAAAATTTTAATGGCCTTATAACTATATGTTTACATGAACAGGGAAACTAAATCTTCATTCAATAAAATTTTATCTATATTCGAGATCTTACATACTCCTTATAAATAGTATAAGTAGTAGTATTATATTTGAAACCTTGGGACTCCCACGCAATTTTAGGCAAGGGATTCCATTTTCCAAAATGAACTGATACCTCAGTCTCCCGTAGCCAAATTACTTAAAAAAAATCTAGTTTTTTTCCTATTGATAAAAAAAATATTAATATAAAACCTTTGTGTTAGGTTAAGTCAGTTTTACATCTTGTACAACCTTTTTTAAGTTTTTTAAAAGTACAACAATGATACATTGTTCTAAAAGATCGGTTATTCTTATAACAAGTATGAACACGTAACTTAATTTACGCAGTGTTATTAAGTTTCCAAATAAGCAATTGCGTTAATTAATAGGAATCGATCGTCGAATCGTCGACCCCGAAAATCAGTTCACGATTACATCGACCCCTGGGAAATCGATTTCGATTCTATGGAGTCGATAGCGACTACTTAGGGGAATGAATACTTAATTTAAATAACTGTATTATATGGCACTATTTAAATCTTAAATACAGTTTAGAAAATTCTAGAAATAAAAAAAGTTGTGTTTGATAAATGTTATTACCAAGTTCTTCTTCCTAGTGCACTGCAGCAGTTCGCTGTATAGGCACTCTGCTTGTTGCAAGCCCACTTCGAAGGTCTTCTGGATGGTGCCGATGAGATAGTCCCGCATTGACTCCAGCACAGTCTGTTCCCCCGTTTCCGAAGCATACCTGACAGAATTATAACATGGTTATCTCTAACGACAGTAACAAGTCGAGGATAAATTGACTTTAGCAGATAGGACTCAAACCACACTGTAGGCGAAAATCAGTTTTGCTTACCAAAGAGATCTTATCGATTTATTCTTTTAACCAGCAAAAAAAATTTAGAGTAAAATAAGTATTAAGGTCATTTTAGAACGATGAGTACCAAACCATATAAAAATTGGTATCATTATAGCCCTCATCCAAATTTTAAAATTAAAGTACTCAAAAAAGACATTTGAGAGTTAGGTCGTTTCTACTTAACTACGCCTAATCCTCGTTTCATATATAACAAGTATAAATCCTTAATTTCACGTGACGTTAAGTGACGATGAGGCTGAAGATGGAGTTCAGACGGATCCGAACTAAACTACCCTTACGTGACTCCTAAAATAGTAGCAAGAACTTTCGTTTCGAAACCAAGGGAAGTAGGAACGGAACAAAATTAACTCATCAACGTGATTTCATTAATTTTTGCATATTGTCTTTATACTAGAATTGGATCATCATCAGCTCAGTGCAACCTTGGACGCCCTCAGTTGTTGGTAGAGAAATCATACGATATTACTACTATCCTCTTCTTAGTCAAGTTAACACAATACGGGAGTTAGTATGTTTGTTTGTTTATACCTGATACAATCAGGTTTATATTGCCCTCTATAAGAGAAGAATAATATGGCTACTTACTTATGTACGAAGGCAATGAGATCGGCCGCCCTGCCGCTACCATCGCACACCACCACCGGCACCGGTGGTGTGTCGGTGACGTACTCCAACACGGCGCGCACTGTGTTCGTACCACCCTCAATCACCAGGCACACCACGGGGGTAGACGAATGTGTATCTGCGAGAACCAAGAGGTCTTCATGGACTTCTTATACATAGTATGCTTTATTGGTGGCAGGGCTGTGTTTCCGGAGATCGTCTTGGTAAGTGCCACTGCAGCGTTTATTTTTGCCGCCGTACTGTAGTGTGCAAATCTTACTGGGTTCCAGATTGAAGTGAAGTGTAATTAATGAAATTACCGTGATGACATGAATTACGTCTCAAGGCGACGAGCACAATGTGGTAGTGAGTATATCACCCTAACTAGCCACGTTGTTATCAGCAAGCGTGCCACTTATCATCAGGGGAATGTATAGCTCATGTCGTCGCTATCATCAATCGATAGAATTTTGGAAGTCTGATCGTGGTCCTCGGATATTTTTAGATAGATCTAACTAGGCGCTTTCCTTGTCTAAGCTGCTGCTTTTTCATATATTAATATATTATGACGTCTAATACATCTTTTATATGGTGCTAATATAGTGCATAAATTCCTACGTCCCTTTCATTTACAAGAACATCAAAGTTATTACATGTTCTTAGTTTATATATAGATTCTCGTAGTATTAGTTGGTGATAAATATAAACTCTTACACGGATGCAGTTTCTGTGCAGCGATGTACTTCTCCAACTTCCTCCTCAGCACGATCTCGGCTCCATACCGTCCCACCGATCCATTGTCCACCAGCAGGAAGTACGCGTGCCGGTTGTTCAGAACAGCCAACTTCGATCTAACAAATGATATGTATTAAAGTTTATTTCCCCCGATACATAAACTTTGAAACCAGGACATTCCTCAGCTGAGTTCGATCTTATGAAGAAGAATATAAGTTAATAGTTTATTGTAAGATACTAAATAAACAAGATAAACGGACAAACCTAACTGAACCCAATGTTGAAGTCCATAGCCAAATCATCAGTCTATCCAAAAGCGGATATCTACCGCACTCGTCATCTTTGGCAAATGGGTCACAGTCACAAAGAAGCTGCTTTTTTATTTACTACCCTCGTTTGGGAGACGTGTTAGAATTTCTAATATATAATAATTAAATATGACGATCGAGGAGGACTAGGATGGACTGGAGTCTCTTTCGATAACGAAACCTGCGCTGATTGTCGGCACAGGCCGTCATTTTTAAAAGGACCTTCACGGTGTGATAAATGTTACGGCAGACTGCTTTGCTGCTGCTTATCTTCATGATCCTCGTTAGAGACTCGTGTTAGAATATCCACCACTTTTCTGTTCAGCAAATCATAAAACCGACTGTGCTCGACTAGGAGTGAACAAGGCGAGATATGAAAATTCAATCACCGTTCAATATAGTCTTACGTGGTCTCATGATCGAACTAGAGAATTGTTTTATATAGAGAAGACGAAAGACGAACAAGACATTCACTTGACAGTCAGCGATATATTAGGGGGACCGGAAAGTAATGTCATACTTGATTGTCATTTGTCAGCTCATTGTTTTGTTCAGAGGCGTACCAAAGACATTGTGAGGTTATAGTGATTTCTTTACTTATAGACAATTGAAATACAATTTTTTTTTGTAATTTTGGGTAAAATGGCCAGCCAAATACCAGAAGAGGTACACATCCGGCATTGCATGCTCTTTGAGTTTCGCAAGGGAAATAACGCAACAGTTGCTACCAAAAACATTTGCGATGTTTATCCAAATGCACTGGACATTCGTAAATGCCAAAGGTGGTTTTCCAAGTTCAAATCGGGTAATTTTGATCTTTCCGACTCGTATCGATCAGGAAGACCATCAGCGTTAGACAACGACGTGTTAAGGGCGGAAGTGGAAGCAAATCCGTGTCAGACGATCGAGGAATTGTCAAACAGTCTCAACAAACCTTGGTCGACCATCCAAGAACATTTGAAGCAGATTGGAAAAGTAAGCAGAGCAGGTGTTTGGGTCCCGCATAATCTGTCCGAACAGAATAAGGCTAACCGATCAATCACATGCAACTTATTGCTTCAACGACACAACACAGAAGCGTTTTTTGATCGCTTGATCACAGGAGATGAGAAATGGGTCCTGTATGATAACCCAAAACGCAAAAGGCAGTGGCTCTCTCCAAATGAAATCCCTCGGAGTACTGCTAAGCCAGGTTTACACCCCAAAAAAGCGCTTTTGTGTGTTTGGTGGAGTATTCGCGGCATTGTTCATTTTGAATTACTGAAACCTGGAGAAACTGTTACTGCAGACCTCTACAGCGAACAATTGCAGCGAGTCAATCAATCTTTAATTGAAAAGTGGCCAGCGATTGTCAACCGAAAAGGCGTCATTCTCCAACATGACAATGCAAGACCGCACTGCGCAAGGCGAACTCTAGAAAAAATTAATGAATTGGGGTGGGAGGTGCTGCCTCATCCACCATATTCGCCCGATGTTGCACCATCGGATTTCCACTTATTCCGAGCGCTGCAACACTTTTTAAGTGGCAAAACATTTGCAAATTTGGATGATATCCAAAATGCCATCTCTAGATATTTTGCCGAAAAACCAATTAATTTTTATCGATCAGGGATTGAAAATTTACTCACTAGATGGCAAAAGGTTATTGACAATGATGGGGAATACATCATTGATTAAAAATAAAGACTCGTTAAAAATGTATGTGTTTGTATTTAGCGTAAGAAAACGACATTACTTTCCGGTACACCTAATACATGCCCATTACAATCTGGCGGAAGTTATAATGGTATACAATGCACAACATTGTGCTCGTCGCCTTGAGACATAACATGTTTAAGACTCGTTACTCCAGTAATTACAGTAGCTACAGCGCCTTTCAAGCCGGAACACAGGAATATTTGACGGCAGAAATATACGCTGCGGTGGTACCTATCTAGACGGGTTCTGTACCATTAGTAAATCTTGTATTGAATATTATATATGCAGATATTTATTCAATAGCGTGTCTATCGAGTATACTATACTATAAAATACATACTAGAAGTATTATCTAGTAATAAAACTTTATAATACTAACAATTTTCTACCATTTTTAACATCCATGTTTCAAGACCGCTAACTGTGCTTTATTATTTAATCACTTCAAATAATCGCTTCAGTAGGGCAACTCGGGTTTTACGACTGATGTAGTGATTAATACCTGAGGAACTGCGACATGGTGACTCATAATGGTATTGTAAAAAGTCTCAAAGCACAATGGAGGGATTCGTAAAAGAATTATAGCTATCGGTATACCCCAAAGCTTGCTGGAATTAAGGGGCAACGGGCAATACATATTGTCCAACGACCGATGAGACAATAAGTTTCTTGAGTGCTGACCGCATACCGGCAGGAATAGTACTAGAAATCCCAACAATGTGGACCGAGGATCTGATGAAGGTTGCGTGAAACAGCTAGATGTTGACAGGTCAGGATTGTTCGGTATAGAGATCTTTTCTAGAGGTCTATGTACAGTAGTGGACTACTTTCGAGCGATCATGATGGTGATACCGCAAAAGCACCAAGCAATAACCAACTCCAACTAAATTCCGCAATAAGAAAATAATATTTTTTTCTCTCACTTCCGGTTCCCTTTGGTACCGTTCTAATATTACGACTTTTTTACAACTTGTTGATTCTTCATATATGTTTTCGGTCCCCGGCCACTTACTTCCCATAAGAGAAGTTCCATTATAGGTAATAAAAAACCTCTTGCGGATATTTTATTTTCTTCAAGTAATTGTTTTTAAGTGTGTACCTTATTGTTTTTACTTATTACTTACCTATTTCTACATTCTGTAATATTACCTTCTTTCGGTTCAAAGGTCGATGTAACTAGTTAAGTTATTAGGGTAACGTAATTTAATATTTATGTCTCAAAGTCACGACCACAATGTTGTATAAATGTATACACACGCGAACTACATAAGTAAGAAAGAAATTAAGTGATGTACTGCATCTTATTCCTTTCTTCAGACTATTCCCGACTATGCCGATGTTTACTATCTAGTCTTAACTGAAGCGCAGCTTGATAAACTTGAACGTATTCAAAATGTGTGTTTACGATTCATATTTGGACTCCGCAAATATGAACCCATTTCTGAATTTCGTAAAAAACTTAGTGGCTGCCAATCTGTGTTCGCAGGAGTACATTCTTGCTACTTTAAACAAGATATTATTTAATCTTCTAACATCTTCCACCTAAAAAATCAATTAAAATTTATTTAGCATAGTCGTACTCTTCGCTTTCCTTTCGTGCCCCCTTCTATTACTCTTCATTCTTCCATAATTTCGGTTCGCATCTGGAACTCTTTACAAACCATATTCGTATCTCCAAATCCCTATTTTCTTTCAAAAGACACAAATAACTACCATCATAAAGTTTAAATTCTAAATTCCTTCTGTTTGTGCTATTGCTTGGTTCTTTCATCAAATGCTTTAGTTTTTAATTATTTAGTGCACTATATTTTCCTGGCTTTATGTCTTCTTTTCTTGGTTGTCTTCTAGAACTTGCATTCTGAGCAATAAGATCGTCCATTGTACATTTTATGGTTAAATAATGTATTCCTTATTTATGTCATTGGTGTACAATAAAGTTTATTTATTTTACCTTGTATCTGTCGTTTTAAAGTGACAAAGGATTTCGTAGCTAAAACCTTACGGCTAAATATAACTGATAACGGCTGGACCGATATGTCCAATTTTTCATTTTTGAAAAAACCACAGATAGATTTCTCGTCAATATAGTGTTTTGTAATGACGTACCTAAAACATTTAAATACAGGAATATAGATAATTCACTTGTTAACAATATTAACAAAGCATTTCTGAAAGATATACAACCTATTTTGTTGAGGATTGTATTAAACAGCGAGTGGTGGTTTCGTCGATCACCGAGATACTAGTATTATATTATTTTTAGTTCTGGTATATTTTCTGTTTTATTGAGCATTCCATTGTGAAAATTGACAAAGGAGTAAGAGTAGGTAAGTGGAACTAATAGGCGAAATTACAAATAGACGTATCAAAGGTTTGGATTTGCACCGGCAAGGTACAAGAAAGTCTTTGTGTTGCTTTCAAGGGGTTACTGATCCGACTGGACCACACAGGGAAGTCGGTCAAACCTATTCTTCAAAGACTAAATTCAACGTAGGGTAGTCGTATATATTGTAAGCAACATGAAAATAGATATCTAAATTTATTATTAAGTTGTTCAAATTATTATCAATTAGAGCGACAGTAAATATTACTTCTTTGTACTTGTAACTGAAGTGGCAATAGGAAACACTTTAGATATGCGGTAAAAAGGAAAGAGCGTATAAATAGAGCTTCCGTCATTCTCTTCTTCTTCGCTGGCTATTGAACGGTGCATGTCTGGGGTAGCTATGTGTATAAAGACTTCATTCTCTTCTATTACTATTAGTTTCTTGCTATATTCTTAGGAGAGGTTAGCGAACTGACATTAGAATATATCTATACTTACTGTAAGGATTTCCTAACTCCTTTTTGGGGTAATTTTGTAAAATATATTCTTAGCTGATCTCAAATCGGCAGACACAATCATCATTATTAGCTGAAAGGCGTTCACTGCTGGACATAGGCCTCTCCCAAAGATCTCCACATCGATCGATATGCGCTGCCCGCATCCAGATGATTCCCGCAGAAACAATATCGCTATCAAATTTTGAGTGCTAGTTACGCAGATCTCTGGATGAGTCAATGAATCTCTACTTATCTTATAATATATAGATTACCTTGGCGATGCTATAGCGTGGTAGGGTACGTCCCTTCCCTTTCCGATCAGTTCGTGGGCACCTTCGACGATACCCCATGGCGCGATTCCGATGCTCACCACCCTGCCAGCTCGCTGCGACCTCTCCAGTTGCAATGCGTCGCCAACTTGACGGGTAACACCTGAGAAAGAAGACGACCAATTAACCACATATCCGAGAAGAGAGTTATAGGTTTCTTCCAGATTGCAACTACCAGAAGCATTTGTGGGAGAGAACAGGTTGCTAGACATGAGAAAGTTTTTAATCATATTCAAAAAAGATCAGCTTTTTGTTTCACTTTGTTGTTTTATATTACATAAATTGCAAAACGCTTAAATTTATGGAGAACGAATCTAGGGAGTATATAAAAGTTGTTTACAGCTCATTTTATGTTCAGATTGATGGATTCGAGGCCTTCTAGGATAAAAAGAGACAAGGATTTCCATTACATTGAACAAAGCTTAGTAAAAATTATAGAATTTATTTATATTATTGATTTAAGGTACATGAAATAATTTAATGTCCGATGTCCTCACCTGTATTTGTTCCTCCTGTAAATATCCAAGCGCCGGTAGTCTTCGCTGCCTTAAGCAGCCCTTTCCTCAATACCTTCTTTAGCTTGGGCTGGAGATCGAAGTTGGCCTTGCCGCCTTGGATGGTGATGAGAAGCTTCGGCCGGTCCAACGCCCACTCCCTCGTCAGCAATTGCACAATCAGGTCGGGCCGAGTGTCGTGAGATAGACGGACGTACTGTTAAATAGTTTTATACATAAATTAAGAATACTTTTTAAAATATCGCATCGCGATTCATCCCAGTATGTACTATCTAACAGATTTCCAGCTATGTAGAGACTCATCCCAATATCTTTTGAACCATAAGGGCTAGAGACCTGAAATTTGACAGGAATATTCCTCTTGCCGAGTATAGATATCAGCTAATATTAAATTTTTCAAAATTTCTTCCCCAAAGAGAACTGTGGGAGTGTTACGGCCAGCAAAGCTAGCGGGGAACAGGTAGTTTTAAATATATGTATAATCTAAATTACAAGTTATTGAAACAGTATACAATTAAACAAAATTTTCAAAAAACCGATTGATGATCAATGACGGTATAATAAACCTCAGCTTCTCCTACTTTTGATATTTAGTGATAGTAAAATATAAGATATATTTTACTTTTATTATATATATGTAATATATTATTTAGGTGTCTCAAGTTTAAACTAGTTTTACAGACATTTCAGTTAAAATAGTGGCTTAAAAAAATATTCACCTGAGCTTTGGTGGGGTGTGGTCCTCCTTGAAACTCTACCGTACCGTAGGCGTCCGTTGGCGATGAGTGTGTGTGCTTCGCGGGTACCCATGCCTCCCCTGGAGCCGCTGCTGCTGTGGCTGAGCCATGGGCTGTCTTGCTTAACCCGCACCAGCACCTTAAGCCAAATATTACAATGTTTAAATAAACTGGTTCACTAGTCCGGTAATTAGTTAACGTAAGTTACGTAAGTAAAAGTCATAGAGTTATGTCTCCTTATTACAATGATTTTATTAAGTACAACGATCTTTAAACCGGAACACAGTAGTCTTTGTCTGCTGCATTGGTACCTACCTAGATTGTCTCCGACATCAGAGACCTGCCACCAGCATTCTTACAACAATCGTAAACTATCGATGCAAATGAAAACTTTTTACACGTTTCCATTTCACGTGTAAAGGATAACCCTGTTTTCCTTTCATACCCGCGATCCGGTAGTCAAGCGCGAGCGGGATATATTCGTATGGAACGTAATAAACTTCCGCTCCCGTGTGATTCTAACGGATATTATTTTATCCTTTGCTATTTTACGTCGCAATAAACTCTATTCACGTGTATTTTACTAGAGATTGCCCGTTAAAACAACAATTTCATTCTGCAGGAACAATGTAAAACACTTTCAATAATTTATCTAGATACACAAGCTGTTCCCATCCCGCTTTGCAGGCAGTAACCACCCCTGCAACCACTTTTGTAGATAACAATTCGTAAAGTCCGTTGTTAGGTGCCCCACATCATGTAAGTGCATAATTTTTTTTTAATTTAATTAAGCGAATAGACGAGCGGGACGTTCACCTGAAAGTAATACGCCTGCCTATAACAACGTGGAGTTGATTGGCATGATATACACTGCACCACATTGCGCTCGTCACCTGAACCATAAAGTGTTGAATCTCGTTATCCAACTAATGATACTAGCTACAACACCCTTCAATCCGGAATACAGTAATGTTTGCACAGTTCAGTTTTTCGGCAGCAACAGGCGTTGCGGTGGTACCTACCTAGACGGTCTCCAGTTACTGAGACCTAGTAATATAGATGGAAACCTCTTATATATATTTTGTAGGTATTTGCAGTTAAATGATCGACTTTAATGTCCCCACAAGGTGGACCGACGACCTGGTCAAGGTCGCTGGCAACCATTGGATGCGGGTGGCCAAGGACCGGTCTAAGTGGAAATCTTTGGGGGAGGCCTTTGTCCAGCAGTGGACGTCTTCCGGCTGATTGGATTGGATTGATTGGATTGATCGACTTTTTTTATTTATCAAGTACTTCGTATTTTTAATAAGATTTATGAGAATTATAATACAGTTATTATTTTCTTCTCTTCCTTCGTCGAAGGTCAGCGCTCCAGCAATTTTGTCATCAAATAAATCAAGTTTATACATAGTAAACTTTTTAATTTACATTTGTTGTATATATTATATATTCAATTCAATATTTTTAAAGTGACTATAGCGTGGCATATAGTTCATAGAACCGATGGACGTTAGGAACTGAAAGTGCTGGAATGGCGTGACCGTATCGGAAAGAGCAGCGCTGGCAGACCTCCTACTAGATGGACAGAGGAAATCAAAGGAAACGCTGGAAACCACTGGATTCAAACAGCGACCGTGCTTTGTGATACACATTACAAGAGAAGTGTCCAGCAGTGGATGTACATTAATATGATGTTGATGATATGATGTAACAAAAGCACAAAAATCTCGCTTTCTGTTTAAAGTAGCAGAGAAGCTTGAAGAGATTTTTGACCTTTTCCAAGGACCCATTGCGTTTCTGCTGAAAGCTTAGATAATAGAAAAAAGGAAAGAAATTCAAGCTTTATGTCATAGTCTTGATTAATTTCTTCAGCAATAAACCCTGTTGTAACGATTTAGATTTAAAACGAAGGTTTTAATAAAAAATTAACGAAATCCTTTGAAGCTGCGCTGAAAGGTAATGATGAATGTAAAAGATGAATAAAGAATAAATTTGAACATTTTTCACGAATCCTTTGTCTGTTATCTTTGTACCTTCACCGCTCCATTCTCCGCGGAAGGTGGATTCGGTGCGGGAACAATTAGCAAGTACCTGGTATTATTTATGGAGCACTTAAACATTTTCTTTTAGATGTCGGAAACAGTGTATTCGTTTAAGTATTCTTCCTGTTTCCTCGAAATATGGTAGTTAAATTATAGCTACAATGAAGCATAGACATCCGTGTTTTTATAGCAACATATTTACTGGTAACAAGTCTCAAACAGGTGAAGGTGTAGCTAATGTAGCTAGTCAAATTACTCGGTCACGAGAATTAACATGTCTCAAGGTGACGAGCACAATATGGTGCTGTGTCATCATTATCTTTATCATTTCAACAGATGGAGTTTGACGTGCATGCTGTGTGTACTATCCTAAAAGGCCCCCCTTTTGTTATGGGCAGGCGTATCACTTACCATTTGGTAAAGGGTTTCGTTTGTCTCATCGTTGAATAAAATAATATATAAAAGCATTTAAGGTTTTTTATATATACATATTGGTAAACAATACTATAATCTGAAGAGTGTTCCCTCAGTTTCTTGTCTCTCATCGGAATCAATGGAAATTGAATAATAAATCGATCCAATGTATTTAGCTGTGAGGGTTTCTATTTTATTACCGAACGATGTCAATCAAATAACAAATTTGATTGTATCGACGTCTCTCTTTTCAAGTTAGATTATATCAAACAATTTTAACTTAATATTGTACTTAATTATTAGTGTTACTAGAAGTTGTGATAGTTTTGTTTGTAAGCGGTACGCGAATAGAAGATATCACTAGCAAAGCGACTTCCAAGAAGCTTTCGTGGAAATGTGACATCAAAACTGGCCTTGTGCTCATATGTACTTCGACCATCTTGTGAAAAGACACCCTTAATACCAATAGTCGAAATATTAACTTATTACACATTGGGACCACTCGACCTCTTTTCTACAGGTTCACATTTAGATATATCACCAAAAAATTTGATCAAAGGCTGTGAACTGGTCCATGAGACAGTAGCTCCCACACGTCAACGTTCTTCTACGAAGGAATAGCCTTGTTATCTCGAACAGTACTTATCCAGATATATATGTCTTTAGATATATACATACGTACACACTCATTAATATATTCAAGAAGCGATCCACATAAACAGAGAATAGATAAACATATATGATGAAGATTAACAACATATCTTTATAGATGTAAAGTAATTAGAACCAGAGTTCATGAGGCGTTGACTCGGTCCTAACATTGTTAGGTCTAAAGTAATTTCTAAGTTACCTAAACAATAATCAATTCAGACAGACTGAATATCTTTCTCTGTAGCTCAAAAAGGATAAGAAAAATTAAGGACATTTAAGTGTTTTGTATCCGCATAAATAATAACAAGTACTGAATCTGCCTGATCTACTTTAAGCGTTCTCCGCTTATCAAGTTTAACGTTTCTTTTTTAACTTAAAGTTCAGATATACAAAGTTTATCCTTTATCTGCTACCTTCAGTATCATATTTATATGAAACGATTTTTTTTTTAAATTTTCTATAAAAATGATGCAACGACTGTTAGTTTTGTAGCTTTTGATACCTGTATAGAATTTGTGCTTTTAATTTGGTTTCATAATCATTTTTCTGATACAATTTGTGATTGAAGTTTATCTTATCAGACGGAAAATATCCACTGCTGGGCATTAGTCTCCTTCAGGATTAATAGGGAATTGCGGGAAATGGTGGGGCTAAGCCACCACGCTGGCTCAGTATGGGTTGATGGTTGGTTAAATCCTCGATTGTTGTTTATCAGAGTGAACCGCGTGGTGGTGAGACTTGGACTCCGTAAGATGTTGAGCGAAACTCCTTACAACCTTTGTATGTAGAATTAAATTTATCGATTTAAATTTGTTCACTAAAACACTGTCTGATTATGACCTCCGTAAAAACAAGCAAGGTTCTAAGTAATGCCGAACAGTTTTTTTTTTATTTTATTCAACGAAGTGACGAGACGAACGAGACGTTCACTTCGTGGTAAGTGCCATGCCAACCAAGAATAATATGGTGCTAGTTAGGATGTTATATTCAGCAACACATTGTGCTCGTCGCATTGAGACATAAGATGTCGAGTCTCGTTACCCCAGTAAGTACACTAGGTACGACGGCCTTTAAACCGGGGCATATTATTGTTTGGTGGCCAAAATAGGGGTTGCGCTGGTCCCTACTTAGTCTCCGGCAACAGAGACCGACCACCAAACATTGGTTATTTCAAGTTTTTGAATAAATTCCATTTTATTATATGGTTAATTTACTACAGAGTTAACTTTTATTCGTAAAGTTATTATATAGTAATAATTAAGTTTTCCCTTTATACTTTTTTATTTACAGTGATAAATATAACTTAATCTACCAAGTATGGTTAAGTAACATGTGTACAAATCAAATCACAGGGGCGTGAGTGATATAGGTTAAAAGTGCCCACCGTTCGCGAATTGAATTGCAAAATACAAAGACCGGGCGAAAAACTCAACCGTCGTACATCATTCGCGCAAACAATGTGGGTACATGAATAAACAATCTCTACGTGAAATGTGGCCAGTGAATTAAGTCACGAATTCGGCGTTAATTATGAATTAACAAAAATTTTCATAAACAACAAAGAAAACCCGTTTGTAAATAAACAAATATGTTGAGGCTACTGTTAGCAGAATTATAATTTAAAAATAAAACATCCTGAAATTATAATTTTAATATGGTAATATTTCAAATATGGCAACACTGAATAAATGTCAAAATATTTTTAGGAGGCTCTGCCGCGTGTCATTCGCGCGTTAGCTGCCGAGAAGCGTGGATCGGAGGTGTTAAATTATTAGGGGGACCGGAAAGTAATGTCGTTTTCTTACGCTAAATACAAACACATACATTTTTAACGAGTCTTTATTTTTAATCAATGATGTATTCCCCATCATTGTCAATAACCTTTTGCCATCTAGTGAGTAAATTTTCAATCCCTGATCGATAAAAATTAATTGGTTTTTCGGCAAAATATCTAGAGATGGCATTTTGGATATCATCCAAATTTGCAAATGTTTTGCCACTTAAAAAGTGTTGCAGCGCTCGGAATAAGTGGAAATCCGATGGTGCAACATCGGGCGAATATGGTGGATGAGGCAGCACCTCCCACCCCAATTCATTAATTTTTTCTAGAGTTCGCCTTGCGCAGTGCGGTCTTGCATTGTCATGTTGGAGAATGACGCCTTTTCGGTTGACAATCGCTGGCCACTTTTCAATTAAAGATTGATTGACTCGCTGCAATTGTTCGCTGTAGAGGTCTGCAGTAACAGTTTCTCCAGGTTTCAGTAATTCAAAATGAACAATGCCGCGAATACTCCACCAAACACACAAAAGCGCTTTTTTGGGGTGTAAACCTGGCTTAGCAGTACTCCGAGGGATTTCATTTGGAGAGAGCCACTGCCTTTTGCGTTTTGGGTTATCATACAGGACCCATTTCTCATCTCCTGTGATCAAGCGATCAAAAAACGCTTCTGTGTTGTGTCGTTGAAGCAATAAGTTGCATGTGATTGATCGGTTAGCCTTATTCTGTTCGGACAGATTATGCGGGACCCAAACACCTGCTCTGCTTACTTTTCCAATCTGCTTCAAATGTTCTTGGATGGTCGACCAAGGTTTGTTGAGACTGTTTGACAATTCCTCGATCGTCTGACACGGATTTGCTTCCACTTCCGCCCTTAACACGTCGTTGTCTAACGCTGATGGTCTTCCTGATCGATACGAGTCGGAAAGATCAAAATTACCCGATTTGAACTTGGAAAACCACCTTTGGCATTTACGAATGTCCAGTGCATTTGGATAAACATCGCAAATGTTTTTGGTAGCAACTGTTGCGTTATTTCCCTTGCGAAACTCAAAGAGCATGCAATGCCGGATGTGTACCTCTTCTGGTATTTGGCTGGCCATTTTACCCAAAATTACAAAAAAAAATTGTAATTCAATTGTCTATAAGTAAAGAAATCACTATAACCTCACAATGTCTTTGGTACGCCTCTGAACAAAACAATGAGCTGACAAATGACAATCAAGTATTGGCATGCGCAGAAACGACATTACTTTCCGGTCCCCCTATTATTTCAATAGTATTACACTGTATATCATTGTGAATTGTTAAAGATGTGAGTAATTTTTTTTTTACAATCAATCGACGAGGCAAGCAAAGGCAAAGCCAAGGGTCATTTACCTGATGGTAAGTGATACGCCTACGTAAAAGAACGTTGCGCCAGTTAGGACGTTACACATTGCGCTCGTCGCCTGAGACAGTAGATGTTTAGTTTCGTTACCGCAGTAATCACTCTAGCTACAGCGCCCTTCAAGCCTGAAGACAGTAATCTTTGCACAGTACTTTTTCTCGTCTGCAATAGAAGCTGTGGTTGGTACCTACCCAGATGGTTTTATACTCGATACATTTTTTTACTGAATGATATTTATTCTAGACGGTATCCGGTAAAAAACCTACCATCAGATGATTTTTTTTTTTATCACAACTGTTTGTTATGAACAGCTACAGTTGCGATTAAAAAACTCAAGCGCAATAAGAACAAAACAAATGACTCCACAATAGAGAATCAGGAGACCTTCAGCAGGCTTCATGTCAGCATTTGTCTGCTTCAGGGGATTTTCACGCTCAGTTCGAACACCAACGAAGCGAGCAAATTTTCCGCATTAGATATCCCTTTGAGATTTAACCTAATGGGGATCCCGAAATATCTTTAACTGCTTGTATCATTCAAATCACAACCTTATATAAAAAAATGTATATATATATATAATATATATATATACAAAAACCAACCCCACTAGGTGGACACAGGACAAAAAAAAAAAAACGCTGGGCGCCACTGGATTCAAACAGCGTAAGGTCGTGGTTTGTGGAACTCATTACAGAAGACCTTTGTCTAATATTGGACGTCCATCAGTTGAAATGATGTTAATAACCGGGGAGGGTCCCAGTGAAGAATTGCAGTCAACAGCGAATATTTCGCACAGATTTCAAATCAAATTATACATTACGGCTGACAAAGCAGCTAGTGTTGTAATATATTTTTAGAATACGATTTAACCTGCATTGAAGTACGTACTAACAAGCGCAGAAACGATAAAACTGAGTAGCTGATACTCCACTTCACAGAAGGTAAGAGGTTCCCTTTCTAACAGCCTCATTTGTTATGGATTCGGATTAACTGGCGCGCAAACGGACCCCTCGCTTGCAAATGGTGAATTAGTCGTATTTCAAGTAGTAGTAGTAGTAGGAGGAGGACGAGACTAACCCGATGGTAAATACACCTACCTATAACAAAATGGCGCTAGTTAAGATAATATACCCAGCATTAAATTATGCTCATCCTCTCGATACAATAGATATATATTGTCACTGCAGTAATATCACTAGCAACAGTTCTTTTAAACGGAACACATTAATATATATACTACTGTTTGTCATCAGAAATAGAATTTGCTGTGGAACTAATATGGTCACAGACAACAAAAACCTACTTCTTATTTCTTTATCTTACTGGACCCAACAAACGTTTAAAGAGTTAACTTAGAGTAATTTAAAAGTAGATAAAGTTATCTAAAAGAAAACAGATTTTATAACTAGCATAGACATTACTGATGATGATTAGGTAAACAATTCTACTGTCTGCAGCACCATCAGGTAATATACAGTACAGAAGACAATAAACGCTTTATCCGACGATAGCTGATTGATTCTATTTAAGCTTCCAGATATGGATTCAGATCGATATTATGATGGGGTTAATACAAATCACGATGAAGACAATTATAATGTTTAAAAAGGTCTCATTTACTACGGCATAAATTTCCACACCACAAAAACCACAGACAAAGAAGGGCAAATTTAAGAAAAAGATTTCTAAACGAACATCAGCAAAAAGATTCGACTTCATCATCAGATACCTCAAGTTCAAGAATCTATATATAGGTATAGCTGGTAGAAACAAACAAGAATCTCAATTTCAAATTACCTTACAATCTGTCTGATTTACTGTTTGATAGTAAACACGTATTTTTTCAACACGTTACTGTGGTTTTTCAGTATAAAATGTTTTATACGAACCGAATTAAAAACCTGCTCCTCATCCATTACGAGCGAAGATATGGCTTCTTATTCGAAGCCCAATTTGTGGAAACTCATCGTACCCTTACAAAAAGCTCATAAGCTGACAAATGCTGACACCCTGGATGAAGCGGAACATCCGTGTTATCTTCCAGGGAACGTCGACTCATTCGTTACGTCCCATAAACTGTCACCTATTCGCAATTCGCCCCTATTTTCATCCACTCGGGTCTAAGGGTAGACCACATATATCATCGCAGTGACTTTATTTCATACATCATTACCGGTAATTGGTTCTCATAATATTTTACTCGCTGGATCTGAACAGCCAAGGACCGTGTTCATATCAGGAATAGGATGTCTTCCATTTGAGATGATGATAAAAAATTTCCCGTGGGACACTCCGGGCTACTGCCACGTAGTATGAGTTCACAGGAGTTAGTGCTTATTAATAAATTATAATTGAGATGATAAAGATTGTAAGGTGATAACTATGATGACCATATTGCCTCCAGGTTAGATGCTGAATAACCTTGAGCTTCCAGTAAAAGTAAACTATGTGAGGAAACCGATCCAATAGCAACATCAGCAAACGCACATTTTGTCTGATGGATAAATGGCTTTGTTCCTTTCCTTGTGAGGTCCTGGATCCCAGCAGTGGGATTGTCACATAGTCTTAATATTACGTAATATGTAGTGTATATTTCATTTCGTTTCTGTTCATGTGTTTTATCTTCCAATTCAAGATTAATTTGATATAAATAGGAGATATCTCCAGAATCATTGACTCCACGCGAGATCTCCGAAACTATTACACGTAAACACTCAAAATTTGGTAAAGATATTACTTTTCCCATTTATAGGTAAGCTATGGATGGACTGTACAAAATTCCATCCCCAGGAGTTGCGAGGGTGTGATATTACGGCCAGTAAAGCGGGCGTGGAACACCAAGTGGAACCTTTTGATGATAGGTCTCTTATGTCCAAGACTATCTAGGTAGATACCACCGCAACGCCTATTGCGATCTATAAATAGTGTGCCAATATTACTGTGTTCCGGTTTAAAGAACGCTGTAGCTAGTGAATTATTATGATAAACGGACTTAACATCTTATGTCTTAAGGCGATGAGCGCAATATAGTACTGTGTATATGATCATAACTATCACGTTGTTACAGACAAGCGTATCCCTCAGCATCAGGTGATCGTCGTATAAAAAAACAGTATAATATATATCCTTTGTACGTTTGAATGTTGTGTAGAATAAAAACGAATAATTCTTATAAAATCATAGAAGTAATTCTCAAAGACAGAAATTCTTTTCGCTACTTCTTCAGACATCGTATCGAAGTCGCTTCGTAAATAATTCAGGCTTATTTGCAATGCTAACGTGCCCTCGAATATCAGGATCTGTTCTTACATTGCGAGACTTCGCACTGCACCATGTTGTCTTAATAATCAACTTAGCATAAACATAAGCATAAATATGCTTCCGCACCTGGTGCCTCTCACAAGGCGAAAACCAAAATAACCGCACAACACTAAGGATAGATAAAGATAGTATACACGAGCTAGTAGAAAATAAAATGGAATAATCTATTGCTTCAGATAGTTGGAGACCTAGGACCTTCTAGACACCACCGCAGCTCCTACAGTAGTCATCTACATTTATATATATAGAAGTATGTATATACCAATCAGTCCCGAGTCCAGATCATTGATCGATGTGGAGATATTTGGTGGAAGCCTTTGTTCCGCAGTGGGCATCTATCGGCTGATGATATGTATACCTACTCCAGCCATAAGTTCTGTTACAAACGAAAATGCATTTTTTTATTAACAAAGTAAAGTAATATAATTAAAATTTATATCAACATATTTATTAGTTTCAGCCAAAAAAGATCTTCTATTCAATTTGGCCGCCTTTGGCTTTTATACAGGTCTTTAATGTGTTTGGCCAAGTATCAAGAATCTCTCCAGTCTCGGCGTAAGACAGTGGTTAGACACTACTTTCCATAAGCATTCGGCGATGGATTAGCCGAGACGGACCAGCACCGTGGTCCGCAAGGTGTCCCGATATAACACCTTGCGATTATTCGTACTTGATATGTTGGGGTCACATATCTTTAGTGTACACAACGCCTATTAACTAGTTAGAACATTTAAAGTAACGCATCATCGTCGCTGCTGACCAAAATAAGAGATTAGCTCACAGAGCTCAAGTCTACTGTGAGGAAAAATGTACTCTAGGAAAAAGTCTAACGCGGGAAAAAGTCAACTGCGAGGAAAAGTCTACTGTGAGGAAGTCTACTGCGAAGAAAAGAATGTTGCGAGGAAGTATTGTGAGGAAAAATCTATCGCGATGAAAAGTGTACTGTGAGGAAAAGCATACTGCGAGGAAAAGTCTACTGCGGCGAAAAATCTACTGCGAGGAAGAATACTGCGAGGAGAAGTCTGCTGTGAGGAAAAGTCTACTTTCAAGAAAAGTCTATTGTAAACTGTACTGTTGTAAACCTTTTCATAGAACATAATACAAAACTGTGTGAATAGTCAATAAACTTTTTTTATTTAATTTCTTGATGAGACAAGGGAGCCATTTACCGGATGGTGAGTAATATACATATATGCTAGCTGTTTCCAGCGCGCTTAACTGGTCGTAGACTTGTAATTTGTTTTAAATATTCTAAAGCAGCTCGCTGGTCTAATGGTTAGAGCGCGCGGCCTTCATTCCGAAGGTCGCGGGTTTGAATGTTTGAATGTACCGATGACTTTGATATTTAAGTTATGTACATTTGAAAACATCGCGAGGAAACCCGCACATGAATTAGAATTTATTCTAAGGTGTGTGTGGAGTCACCTATCCGTCACCGCGATGACTATGGCCCTATCGCCCTCATATTAAGGGAAGGCTTGTGCCCCAGCAGTGAGGACATAAATTGGCTGTAATGGTATTCTAATGTAATTCTATGGTTTTTCTATCAAGCAAGGCAACTGCATGTTTATGTTATTTCTCTCTCTCTCCGTCATGTTTATGAAAGTGTTTGACACATGTTTTCCTCACGATGAATATCGTGAAATGATGAACAAATATTATTCATACGTGATAATAATTTCTCAGTTCCTTAACCGAGTTATCTACGATTAAGGAGACAGTTAATAATATCATGGCTGTGTTTCACGGAACGTGTTTTGGCAACGACATCAGTTACCGTCAATCCAAGTGGAAATTGCGATAACTACACTACACATGTGTGTAGCTTTTGACGTTCATATATAATACATTTGTGTGTGTGCGTAATGTTACAACCATGCGATATATTGTCGCATAACCTATACATTATATTTATTTCCTGACGAGGCGAGCGAGACGTTCACCAGATCGCAAAATGATACACAGCATCATTTATAACCTTTTTTAATTGGTAGGTTTCTGATTCTGCTCTGCTCAAGAGAACTAAGGTCACCGATATAGACCAAAAGATTGCTAGCCTCAACTGGCAATGGGCAGGACCCATTCTGGCAGCCAATGGGGGACTAAGGTCCTCGAATGTCGGCGGCGTACCAGAAGACAGTGTTGGCAGGGAAGCAACTGAATGCGGGCAGCTAGGATCGATCGATGTTGAGATCTTTGGGGGGCCTATGTCCAGCAGTGGACGTCTGTCGGCTGATAATGATGATGATGAGGCCTCTGTTACCGGAAACCGTCTCAATACCACCGCAGCTTCAATAGCAGCCGACAAACAGTAGTATCCAAAAAACATTGTGTATCGGTTTCAGAGGAGTTGTAGTTAGTCGAATTACTGAGGTAACGAGACAATATCTTGTCATAAGGCGACGACCACAATTCGGTGCAGTATCATCATCCTAACTGGTGCTACATTGTTAAGGGATGGTGTATAGCTTACCATCAGGTGAACGTGTGGCACGTTTCGTTGCTTAATTAATTTAAAAAAAAAGTATACTCACACATGCTCATCCTTGGCGCTGGGCACGAAGCATCTGCACTCGCGCTTCTGGAACGTGCTCTCTATCCAGCTGCGGGTAGTCTTCTGTAACAACACGGATCATGTCAATTTGTGACCGGAAACGTATTTAAAGAGAAGTCACTCTTCAAACGGAAAGTGTGGAGACGCTTTACAATTTAGATTGGAGGTGGAAAAGTTTGCATTCTTTGAAACTAGTTTACGTACAGTAGTGTGTGTGTGTGTCTATGTACGTGTAGAAGCACATTGTGTTTTTGTTTTTGCCCTCCTTCTCTATCTCTTTCTCTTTCTGTCATTGTGTGCGTATGCGTGCATACGTGTGTGCGTGTGATTTCTTTGATTACATTACCTATTTAATTTGATATTTGTAACTCTATAACTAAGTTTAAATTCCCGTTTAAATTAACACTCTGACCGTTATTAGTATTTTAATTCACACACAGCCAATGAAATTACCGTTAGGGTGGGGGTGGTTGAATATAGATTATATAACGAAAAGGAATAGTCTCAAGATAAGTACGCCTGTGAGTTATTGTATTAATATTAAAATATATGCTAGGAATATTACTATGAATAATACGAGATCTATGTCCAGCAGTGGACCTCCATCGGTTGAAATGATGATGTATAAACGTGTTGGTGTAGTTTGTATTTGGAACTAGTTTACTGGTGGTAGGCCTTTCTAGCCGGAGACCCTCTAGATATGCTGCCTAAACAGTACTCTGCAAATATTACAGTGTTCCGGATTGAAGGGATATATAGCTATAACTAGTGACATTACTAGAGTAACAAGATTCAAAATTTTACGTTTTAAGACGACGAGGGCATTGTAGTGGGATGTATTACATCCTAGCTAGTGCCTCATTGTTATAGCCGGGCGTATCTCTTACCGTTAGGTGATAGACCCATTCGTCTCGTCGAAAACCATAGCTTTTCTTTTGTTAAAGTAAAAAGTTCGTTTAGAAGATTTTATTTGAGTTAAATGCATATTTAAACTTGTGTTTTAAGCGTGTAAATCCTCCGCAGACGCTGTTTGCACAAAATGGCCGCGCTCCGGACGTACAGAGGTGAGTTCGCGTAATCAGACCACTTTGCATAATGCTGTTTATGCGTTTACAGTTTCACTACATTAAAGTTTAAACTTTGCATTAATAGAAGTCTAGCCTTGACACGTATAATTACTTAAATGAACGAATATATCCTTATGAAGATCGTTCGAAATGGATTTTCTATGAACTATGCGGCGCGTTTAACAATCCTTCGTTTTAATGTTGGTTATTACATTTAGTATATTTTTTTATACTACGAAGCGACGAGTAGATTTCGACGCCTGAGTCATAAGATGTTGAGTCTCGTGACTCCAGTAATTACATTAGCTATAACGCCTTTCAAACTCACTACTATTTGACGACCAAAAATAAGAGCTACGGTGGTACCTACTTACTCGGTCAGTTGCCACGTGTAGTCGAAGACTATGTCCTGTTATTGGCCTCCTTAGAATACCCCGTTTAGGTGGTACCATAGATACTCATGACGAAATATTATCGCCAAAATCTCTTAGTCTTCAAGCGGAGACATTCCTCCCTCGCGTTCATTCTCCCGGCTCTAAACTAATGCGAGAGTAATTTTTTATAGTGGACGCAACTTTTTTATCACTGCAGACATTTTCCAGAGCAATCGCCGAAAAGATAATTTAATTAAGACACTTCAGATTTAAAAGAAAGGACAGTGGGAAACTCTTGCTAAATTACTCCCGCAACAAAAGTTTCCATAACTCGTTGTAGTACCAAGATAATACATTTTTTTTCATTTAATTTTATTTTCAACGAAGAAAGCTTGGAATTAAAAATTGACTTGTTTGTGAAGAACTTAATCAGAGTTCATTTCGCCTGGAATGTTAAGTGCTACCTTTGACAACCTTTTTAATATCTAAATTTATTTAGTAAATTCTTTAAACCCAAATTCATTAAATTCGCAACTGCTGTAACCCTCACCCCGCTAATACACCCCCAGTAACTCAGTTAACGTAAACTCGAGAAATACTCCATACCAAATTGATGCTGTCAAATGAACTGAAGTAGTTTTCAAGTATTTCCGTAATATCGGCCAACGGCTTTGATGGGAATACCGTGAAGTTTTGATCAGGTTAAAATATCCTGGTTAAAGATCGAAAACCAGTGGCTTGGTAAATGCGGAACCGCTTTCCAGAACCGATCTATCTAAAGCGCAAATCGTTGTAATGATCATTGAAAGATCTTCCAAACACGAGTAGAATAGAAGTAATCCGGAATAACCTTTTCATTCCTCTCCACCAACCCGATGTGGAAATTTACTCCTGAAAGAAAAACCACCAACGACACATAACACTACAAATACAACGAAGAAAACAGTAACAGCAGTTGAACTATCCAATTACCGAGTGGAAATCATTGGAAAAGTACATTTCCACTTTCATATTGAACATCCGATACTTGAATGGCACGTGAGATATGTTAAAATCTACATACGTACCATTTACATTAATGTGTTTGTTCAGCTCTGATGACGTCACGACCGTTTCAGTGACACTCGATCTTCACCAGCACTTGACATGCTAATACTGTATGCGTTGTACGTTACAAGAATTATTTATGATACGACCCCAATTTAGATTTCCAGATTTTCAACCATCTAAATGGTTTAATATTAGTAGGAGTTGTTAGTGTTTATATTTTAATTAAAACTACACTATTTATTTTTAACAAAAAAAAATACCTTATTCATTATTATACAGTGAGTTAAGGCGGACATAATGCCTCAGGCTTCACCCAGTCCTTGGGTGATGCTGAGATGTAATGAGATACAAATCCATGCAGCCGCATCTACTCCTCAGAAATAGGGTGGGTATCTTATAAAGATTTCCCCCTTGATAAAAAAAATTATATATTTAAACAATGACAATATACAAAGAGACATAAGAACTTCACATAATTTATAGACATACATTTGTATACATGCAATAAAAAAAAATTTACTAATACAAAAGTCGTGATGGCTCAGTTTGTATGACTGAAGCTACGTATCGAAAAGTCTATGGATCGATGACCAATGAGCTTGAGCTTCCGGAGAAGGGGAACATCGAGAGGAAATCGACATGTTATAAGAACAACACATAAACATGATATAATTTAACCTCTTTGGTGGAATATCCTTTATTCTCTCCTTATGTGAGGAGGCAATGAATCCCAATTGTAGGAATATAAAAATTTTGGGAATATTATGACACAAATTAGAGCTTATCGATGGTAGGTCTCTGTCGCCGGAGATCGTCTAGGAAATTATCACTGCAGATTCTATTCATGCCGCTGAACAATATACAAACATTACTGCATTCAGGTTTGAAGGGTGGTGGAGCTAATGAAATTACTGGTGTAACGAGATTTAATATAAGGTGCTAAGTTTAGAGAGCATAATGAGGCGCTGTGTATATCATCTTAACTGGCGCCACTTTATGAGGAGGCGTATTACCATTATAAGGTTACCCTCGTTTCGTCGCTTCGTCGAATATAAAAATAAGAAATCTCCTTCATCCAAATTGTAATCCAATATGTGATTTGTGATAACGTGACTTGAATTTAAAGATATGAAATAAATCAAATAGTCGTTTGGGTAACGACGCTAACGTTTTCTGATGGGCGGGTGTTGAAATCGCACGCTGCCTTTAAGGCGTAGACCCGTGCTACGAATGAATACCTGGAAGAGGAACTGCAACTTTATCATATCTATGGACAGTCTTTTTTATGCAAAGAAGCGAGGAGACCAGTAGGATGTTCTGTCTGATGGTAACCTAACCATAACAATGTGTTGTTAGGATGATACAGACCACTGCAGTGTGCTCGTCGCCTCGAGACAAGATGTCAATTCTCGTTACCCAAGTAATTTCATTAGCTACAACGCCGTGGAACCGGATAACAGTAATTTTTACTATCTAATTGAACTGAAAGTTCAAAGCGAAAAATAATTTGTGACAATTTACATTTATACTGCTAATAAGATAAACAATAGCAAAGTTACAAGAAATGAAATACCCTTAATGGATGAACATTATAAGTTATCAAATGGTCTTGATGGGCAAAGTGGAGGATCAAAGTATTGTTAGTCGTCTGAGGAAACCGTGGCTGTGTAACATCAGGGAGTTCACCGGGAACTGTTCCGCCTCGCAAGAGTCCGGGCGAAATATGGTAAACTGACCGTCAACCTTCGCTAGATGGAGAGGCACCTTAAGAAGAAGAAGAAATGAGTAGCTGTTCATAAAGAAAAAATTATGGAGTAAAAAATTCTCTTCTCATGTATTTAGAGTAAGTCCTGATAGTCACAGATACCAACAGAAATTCAACTGGGCAATCTAATTAAAAATAGTGTACTTAAAACCAAGTGAAAATCCGTAGAGAATTTAGAAAGATTTTCATGAATAGATAATTTTTAAGGTAAGTAAAAATTGGACAGCTTCAATACAACAGCGGTACAATTTGATTACGAAATTTAGTATTCACACTACACTCTCTGTTTTTATTTCGACAAGCACCTATTTACATATAAATTGGCTTTTAACGTAGATTACTGGAGCCAAGAGGTGGAGGTGGACTGTCAGCCGTAAATATAAATCGACACATGAGGGGCGTTTGCAGATTTTTATCAAGGATCGATGGATTTGTTCTAGGACGCGATTATAGCTTCACAGCATGTTAACAAAGAGCAATATTAACTAATGAGTCCCAAAGTAGATCCTGTTTTGATAAGACTTAGAAAGGATGCTTATGCTCAGCAAGGATAACATCATTGTCTAACAAAGTACACCCAAGACACGTCTGTGTATTTGTAAGTCCAATATATTTAAGATTCATCCGTTTCCTTCGATCCTAAGTAATGAAGAATCCGACATATCCCTTAGGGTATTTCCAATAAATCTATATAAACGGTACATTCAAACTATTCCGAGACACAGTTATAATACTTACCCTTAACACTAATACCTCTGGTTTGATTCCAATACATATTGGATTAGGATATGTATCTTAAAATATATCGGCGTATTAAATTTTTTAATGTTTGAGATCCCAAAATTAAACTTTAGATCCCAGTAAGTTAGAAATAATAGGGGGACCGGAAAGTAATGTCGTTTCTGCGCATGCCAATACTTGATTGTCATTTGTCAGCTCATTGTTTTGTTCAGAGGCGTACCAAAGACATTGTGAGGTTATAGTGATTTCTTTACTTATAGACAATTGAATTACAATTTTTTTTTGTAATTTTGGGTAAAATGGCCAGCCAAATACCAAAAGAGGTACACATCCGGCATTGCATGCTCTTTGAGTTTCGCAAGGGAAATAACGCAACAGTTGCTACCAAAAACATTTGCGATGTTTATCCAAATGCACTGGACATTCGTAAATGCCAAAGGTGGTTTTCCAAGTTCAAATCGGGTAATTTTGATCTTTCCGACTCGTATCGATCAGGAAGACCATCAGCGTTAGACAACGACGTGTTAAGGGCGGAAGTGGAAGCAAATCCGTGTCAGACGATCGAGGAATTGTCAAACAGTCTCAACAAACCTTGGTCGACCATCCAAGAACATTTGAAGCAGATTGGAAAAGTAAGCAGAGCAGGTGTTTGGGTCCCGCATAATCTGTCCGAACAGAATAAGGCTAACCGATCAATCACATGCAACTTATTGCTTCAACGACACAACACAGAAGCGTTTTTTGATCGCTTGATCACAGGAGATGAGAAATGGGTCCTGTATGATAACCCAAAACGCAAAAGGCAGTGGCTCTCTCCAAATGAAATCCCTCGGAGTACTGCTAAGCCAGGTTTACACCCCAAAAAAGCGCTTTTGTGTGTTTGGTGGAGTATTCGCGGCATTGTTCATTTTGAATTACTGAAACCTGGAGAAACTGTTACTGCAGACCTCTACAGCGAACAATTGCAGCGAGTCAATCAATCTTTAATTGAAAAGTGGCCAGCGATTGTCAACCGAAAAGGCGTCATTCTCCAACATGACAATGCAAGACCGCACTGCGCAAGGCGAACTCTAGAAAAAATTAATGAATTGGGGTGGGAGGTGCTGCCTCATCCACCATATTCGCCCGATGTTGCACCATCGGATTTCCACTTATTCCGAGCGTTGCAACACTTTTTAAGTGGCAAAACATTTGCAAATTTGGATGATATCCAAAATGCCATCTCTAGATATTTTGCCGAAAAACCAATTAATTTTTATCGATCAGGGATTGAAAATTTACTCACTAGATGGCAAAAGGTTATTGACAATGATGGGGAATACATCATTGATTAAAAATAAAGACTCGTTAAAAATGTATGTGTTTGTATTTAGCGTAATAAAACGACATTACTTTCCGGTCCCCCTAATATTATTTCAACGAAATTATAACTTAAACAACTATTAGATAAGCCGATCGGAACATAAACGGGTCTAAGTCGAGTCGATGGGCAATATAGGCGTTAAATCAGATATAACTCGCTTATCGACTATTAACATTCACATCCCGAAATAATTGGATTCGTATCCAATAACTTGTTGATATGAGATCGGTGAGATTACAGTATCAATTATGTTTTATGTCCTTTCGGCACCTTCGATATAAATTAATCTTATATCTACAGTAAATTGTAGGTTAGCTAGTCCTTTTTTGGTGATTTCTGGCGACAAAAGCAGTAGAACGTCTCTTCGAATAATATCCTCAGAAATCGTACGAATTGTTTACAACGAAGAATTGGATCCTTAATTAGTCTTAATTGAATCAAAAGAGCCATCGAGAAAATATTTGGCAACAGTATTAAACTATATTCAATTTATTTATAGCCTTCATTCAAACGGAGGATACTTCTTTCTGAGTAAATCTTTCAGATGACGTAGGTATAAATTTTATATAATATTACATCTCATGCTTTTTGTCAAAGACATTCCTAGAAATTCCAATGAAGTTTTCCGAAGCATTTCTGTACCCGCTACATTCTTTATACCATTATCCCATCGTCTACCTTCCTTTCTTATGCTATTTATAGGACAACTATAACAATTTTCATCTATTTTTCTAGTTTCTCGCTATTTAATTTGCCATTATAATTGTTTGTAAACAATTTTAAATTTTTTAAATTATCTAACATTTTTCTCCAAAGCTAACCCATACCCAAATTTACCATCTGATATACTTTTCTCAATGTTGTTTTGGCTTATTGCTATATTATTTAAGAGGATTTTTAAGATGAGCATGAACTACTATTAAGTAAAGGATATGAAAAGTATTTTTTAACTCTTGTAACACTGTCTTCGTTTTACTCCTCGGTCGCAGAGACTGGAACTGTAATTGACACGTAAATTGTCTGCTCTGGCATATGATTGCCAATTTACATCGGGATGAACAATTTTCGGCCTGCCTTACTGTCTTCTGTTTTACTCCACGGCGTTTGTTCGTCCCTTTATTAGTTTGGTGACGTTATTAAAGTTATCATTATTTAAAGTAATAGTAGAACGTAGTTCGCATGTATATCTAACGTATAACATAAGCTCCCGCACAATCAAATCATAACAATTCTCAAAGATTGGAAGCCTGATGATCCATATCAGGTTTGGACTCCTGTTTCTTATATTAAAGATATAAATGTATTATTAGACAAAGTATGTCTGTGTTAGATAATTTAATTCATCATCATCATCATTTCAATTTATGTACGTCCACTGTTGGACATAGAACATTTAATTAAGTATTTTAAATTTTTAGATAGACTCTTTATTGCAGTAGATCAGATGATCATCCTCATGTCTTTGAATAGACAAATTGTTTACACTGGTGTCTGTAGAATTTATACATTTTCATCTCTTTCGCTTTCTACGTTGGTTCTTAAATGACTTTTAAATCTAAAACAGCTAATTTTTTAGACTGTCATCCCCATGCCGAGATAAGATGAAGAATTAAAGATACAAGAAACATTAGAGAGACCAGCATATGAAATGGTGGATTTGTTGTTTGAATTTTTTTTTATTCAAGGAAGTGACGAGACGAGCGGGACATTCACCTGATGGTAAGTATTACAGCTCATAATTAATGTTATGCATTGCATCGTATAACAGTGCACTGTATTAGCTGGCCCACCTATTAGGTGGTCCGAGGATCTGGTGAAAGTCACGGGAAGCAGCTTCCTGCGGGTAGCGCAGCACCGATCAATGTGGAGGTCTTTGGGGGAGGGCTACGTCCAGCAGTGGACGTCTGTCGGCTAATGACACCGCAATGCATTGTGCTCGTCGTTTTAGACATAAGATGTTGAGCCTTGTTACACCAATATTTACACTAGCTGCAGCGCCTTTCAAACTGGAACGCAGTGATGTTTACACATTACTGTTTGACGGCAGGAGTAGGCGCTGCGGTGGTAATCTGCCTAGACGGTCTCTGGCGACAGAGACCTACCCACCAGCTAATCTAGATATACCTTTAACAACCTGTTATTTTATTTACTTATTATTTATTGTAATACTAGGTATTTTTCTATACTCTCCGTGTACCTAAATTCGGGTGCATGATTTTTGTCAACGATCGTTACTGTGAATTCTGATTTATAGATAAGCATAATCAGCAAACATTTCCGGTTTATACAGAAAGGTACAGACCAAAAATTACGCTTGCAGTCCGGTTATTTGGTTTCCAAATGTTTGCTATCGCGCAATATCCGGAAATTGTGTCCCTTTTCCATAAATATAACGTGCTCTCCGACTTCCGAATAAGCTCGCACTTTGTTGGTATTATGTTGTTACTTTGTTCTATGTAACACGTTAAGACAAAGGATGACTATATGTAATAGATAGTACATTTATTTAAATATCTTAAAGTAAAACTGGTTCAAGAGTAAATGGTAGAGACACGCCTGAACTGGTACGACCATGTTATGCGAAGACTAACAACGCATATGGTTAGGGTAGCGCTGGATCTCGAAACTAAAAACAGAGTCCCTGTGAGATCTCCGACTACTTGGTTGACGATCATCAATAAAGATTTAGAAGAATAACCAGGAGGACCGACCCAATGTAAAGGTCTAACAAGAAGATGAAGATAGTACAATTCTTTATTAATCAGATATATATAAAAACTTTGTCTTAGAACAGTCGTTTTTTAACCGCGAAGTATAATACGGGTTGACTTTAAATAAGTTTTGTGTCACTGGCTTAAACTTACCTTTGTATAAGGTAAAATTAAAAACAAAAGTTTATATAGAGGTATGCATACAGTACTTTCCCTTTATTGAAAAAACATAAATAGCAAACAGGTTTTAAAATCTCGACCATTACAAAGAATATTCTCCTTCTAAGTTACGATACTTTTTCCGAAGTATAACTGCTTTAATAATTTCATAGTTAAACCGGTAACACTTGAACTAAATTTCACATTATATTAAGTGACAATGAGGTCCAAGAATATGAAGCTTCCTTTAAGTACTTCGCTGTATATGTTAGCAGTTGGAAAACAATGGTTTCATGACTGCTGATTTATATAATGGTGGTAACTAACGAAATGGATTTGGACCAGTAGTGTTAACAAAAGCTTATCATCAACTATTCCGTAGAAGTATCATTTTATATAGTACCAGATTCTTCAAGAGAAAGGTATCGATTTCCATTATCTCGGCTCATCGCACTTTTATATAAATTTATGAAGTCTAAAACATTTAAATCAATACACGAACCAACTGACCGAAGGATGTTGGCCTATATAAAATATAGAACGTACACAAGTCAACATCCCCTTTCTATAAAGCTTTCATTAACGACTGAGTAGTTCCGGTTAAAATCCGTAAGGGATTATGTTATTTAGTTTCGAGATCCGACGGGCCGGTGTTGCCATATTTTGACCTTTTTTCCTAAGTAAATTCCTGTCAAGCCTTCATAAAGATTTAGGAAAGAGATTCGGCCGATAATACAAGACAAATTAATAAATCTAATGGCCTATTATTATATAATATACAACTTCAACGTCTAGTACACAATAACTTCATCAGGTGGTAGGTCTCTGCTTCAAAGAAGAGATTAGATCAAAGTAGATACTAGGGGGTAGTTGTAAGGAGTCCCGCTCAAAAACTCTCGGAACCCAAGCCAACCTCACCAGCTCGTAGTGCACCCTGCTAATCAACAAACGAGGCTCTGGCTCCCACCAACCCGCATTGGGCCAGTGTGGTGGGGAATGGCCCATATCCCCTCCATATAAATCCCTGCCCGCCGAAGTGGGAATCTTTGAGGGAGGCCTATGTCAAGCTGTGAACGTCTATCAGCTGATGGTGATGAAGCTATAGAATAATATGGTTTAATTAAAAAAAAGTAAATCCTGTTAAGGCTCCGCCTAAATATTCAAAAACTCGTAAAATGTCAACCAAACGCACTTCAAAGAGTTTATGTAAATTCAATGATTCAAATGGAGATATCAGGTTTGAGCTCCTTTATTAAATCCAACCTTTTATAAGTAAGGAATTTTTAAAAGCGAAATTCAATACTTTAGATCAAATTTTAATATAAAATCGCAATTTAGTAAAGTAGCGAAACTTAAAGTGGGCCTATTCATAACAACATTGCGCTAGTTTCACTAGCTACAGCGCCCTTCAAACCGGAACTTGGTGATGTTCGGTACAGAAACCTAGCACTATTATAATCTATATATATATATAAGATATCCAGAGATTCATTGACTCATCACGAGATCTACGAAAATATTAGACGTAAACAGTAAAAATTTGGTGGAGGTGTTGTTTCTGCTATTTAGAGGTCACCTAAGAATGGTTTTTAGAAAATTCTTTCCCCGAAAGGAAGTTGCTGGGGAGTTACGGCCAGCAAACCTGTCATCTGATGGTAAGTGATACGTCCGCCCATAACAACGTGACACTAGTTAAGATAGTATGCACTGCACCACATTGCGCTCGACGCCTGAGACATAAGATCTTGAGTCTCGGAACGCTAGTAATTTCACTGGCTACGCCACCCTTCAAATCGGTACACACCACTGTTTGTCGGCTGCAATAGGAGCTGCGGTGGTACCCACCTAGACGATCTTCGGCAACAGAGATCTACCAGTAATATACTATTGTCAACATTGTTTAAAAATTACAGTTTATCCACCACTCATATTTCTGAAAGGAACCTGAAAATGTTCCCGCCACAGGTTTCACTTGACCGCACAATACGTCGCCGCAAACACCTGTTACGGGCCTTGTAAACCTGCCGTACCGCACCTGCATATCCTACAGCGAACTGATAACAAAATACTGGAAGCGGCACATTAGCTATAACCCTGCTATTATCCACCACATCGCACCATCATCATCAGCCGATAGACGTACACTGCTGGATCTATATCCAGCAGTGTACATCCTGATGTTCGGGGAAGGCCTATGCCTTCCCCGAACATCCCCACATCGATGCCTATGGAGATGATTTGGGTTATTTCCTACCACGCTGGCTTAACGTTTGGTGAGAGCCAGAGCCTCGTTTGTTGATTAGCAGGGACGCACCACGAGCAGGTGAGGGTGGCTTAGGACCCGTCAGCTGTTGTGCGGGATCCCTTCCACCACATAGCATATCGATTTAAATGTTTACACCTAAAATTCGGTAACAATGGATAACCTAAGAAATGGTAGATGTTGTGGTAGATGAGGAGAAATATTTTAAATTTGTTATGATAACCAATAATATAATTATACAAATACACATGTAATAATAAAAAAAGATAAATATAGTCTAGTATATATACAAATAGAATAATATACTAATTCATTGAGATAAAAATAGATAATATAATAGATACTCCTAGGTGTCTGCAGCTGGTAACGATGAGCAGAGAATAAGACTAAGACTTGGACAATCTTGGTAGTGGTTTAGCTCTTGCTCTTTCGCAAGGCCAAGACCAATTTTACTCATCATTAGTTGCCGGAGACCGTCTAGGTAACCAGGTCTTTTGTTTACAAATAAAAAAAAATAGTTTTCGCGGCATATTTTAATTTAAAAATGGAACGAGAATTGAAAAATAGACTAACGTACAAATTACTGGAGGTAATGATACAATAATTCAGATGTGATGACGACGAGCACAATTTAATGCTGTGTATATCATCCTATGTGGAGGCAGGTCGGCATGAGCGTATCACTTACCAGGTCTCGCTGGACTTGTGGATTTGTCGAAGAATTTTTTTGGGCTCCTTCTAGTAAGGGCGTAGATCCACGTTCGACCCCGCTGCGACCTACTTCACCCGGTCGCACGGACTCATTTGTCATGTTAATGCTAAAGGCTGCGCCAAAAGGATGAACTAGGATAATTTAGTTGATTCATTATATTAATAACGTCGAATTAGCTGTTATATAGCACTAACTGTTATCCTCTCACCCCCTCTACTCCGCAATTCCTTTTAGGGGAAGAATTTTATAAAATTAATTTTTAGCCTATAAATGGCAGAGCGCAATGCAACGCGGGACCGATCAACGTGGAGGTCTTTGGGGGAGACCTATGTCCAGCAGTAAACGTCTATCGGCTGATGATGATGATTAAATGGCAGAAGCAACATCTCCACCAAAATTTGAGTGTTTACGACTAATAGCTTCGGAGTTCACGAGACGAGTCAGCGAATCTCTGGTTATAACGTATATAAGGATTTACGTTACTACAAAGGAGTTGACAGTTGTTGGAGGCACATGAGGAGTTGGCTTGGTGGTGATAAATTCATCACCAAGTCAGCTATCATCATCACATTGTTAATCAGCTGCTTAAAAAGAATTTCTATATTCTGTCTAACGATACATGAGGGAGGATAATCTGTGGGACCTTTACCTATTATGGTCTCGTAGTCACTTAACATTAGGTAAAATTAAGGTCATAGAGCTTATAAAAATAAATATTAAAAAGAAAATCTGGTAGCCATTGATACGTTGGCTATTATGGTCCTGGAGTCAGGTAACCTAGGTCTCAAGTGTTAACAAGAGATAATAGTATAGAGATTACTATTTTATCATCAAAAATGTATTAGTGGTAGGTTTTTGTTGTATTGGTGAGAGAGTATTGTTGAAGACCGTTTGGGTAGAAATCACCGCAGCGCCTATTACTGACCCGGTTTGAAGGGCGTTGTAGCTAGTGTAATCACTAGGGTAACGAGCCTTGACGTCTGTCTCCCGACTAGCGCAATGTATCATTCTAAGTGTCAAATTGTTATGGGCAGGCATCTCAACCGCCTCGTCGCTTGGTTGGATAAAAAAAAAACCTTAGAAAGTAGACAGGAATGTAAACCCTAAAAAAAAACCACTGCTAAGAAAAACCTTCAAGCTATCAAGTCTAGAACTGTATCAAGATTGTAGTCGTCCTTATATAAAATGTCAAAGACAAGACGATCGAATATGGTGAAGCGTGATCGCCCAGGTTACTCTGACCCTCATAGGGTATGCGTTGGAATACAGCGGCGTTGTTATGACGACAGATTTACAGCGTGAGGCAACAAATTCACATGTGACTGGATTTGAATCAGGGCACTTCGTACTACAAAGCTTGCTAGTCACTACACCATAGACGTAGTTAGTAAACAATCGACTGGTTACACAGAGTAGAGCGCCGAACTCCATCACAGAGGCCGCTTCTGACGTAAATCACGAGGGAATCTATTTAACTATGTTAATTAACTATGTTCACTAACCATAATGTTAAACCGATTAAGGTTTCAGCGGTTAAAACGGGATTATTACAGTTATGTTATCTAACGTTTAAATATATAACTAATGTATATAATAAATACTTCATCATTGTCAGCCTATGTTTATACTGCTGGATAAAGGCCTTCTCCAACGTCTTCCACATGAGGAATATCAGGGAATGGACTAGCATATCTGGGCCGTCCGATTTGTTCAGCCGAATAGAGACAGAAAGGACTGTTCCATGCTGATATCCAACCTTCACCAGTTGGAGAAGCACTTTAAGAAGAAGAAGAACCTTTTACACCAAGTGCGATCCCCACCTCATAAATATTTATGGTATATTATCGCATCTCTATAAGTACTGGTGGTAGGTCTACGTTGGCGGAGACCGTATGGTAGGTATCAACGCAACCCCTATAGCAGCCGATATACAGAAGTGTGCAAATATTACTGTATTCCAGTTTGAAGGATACCTGGTGAAATTACTGGAGTAACGAGACTTAATATCTTGTCTCAAAGCGACGAATACAATGCGGTGCAGTGTATACCGTTCTAACTAGCGCCACGTTGTTATGGGGGAGCGTATCACTTACCATCAGGTGAACGTTCGGCTCGTCGCCCAATTGAATAAAAAAAAGCGACGAGACAAGCGGACCTTTTACATTTAAAGTTAAATTAAATTAAACCAGATTTACTTAATTAAGTATTGATTTACAGTAGTTTTTAGTTACAACGTTCTATTATCTAACGCTCCTGTCTACATCAATAGAACCTCTTTATATACCCTTCTAGTATATATATAAATACATTTCATATATTATATAAGAAAGAAAAATTCTTTATTCGGTACATAACAATTTAACATACATATATTTAATTACATACACCGAAATGGCATCCAACTCAGATATATGCTGCAACTAAAAGCTGCAGCGCTGATTTTCAGTTGGTGCTGCCAGAAACAGCAGAAAAAAAAAATTGAAAAGACTATCTACACTGAGAGCGGACACAACCCAGAATAAAATTTAGAATCCGTGACGAAGTCTTAGATATAAAAATACAATATATGTTAATAAAAGTATATATATAAGGTTGGAAAATATCTCCCTTCCGCTTTTTTGCTCTTTATTCAATGCTTTATAAAAAGTGTTACAGAGATCGGATTTAGTTCAAATATGCGCCGTTTTGTTCGATAATCTGTATCCATCTAGATGGCAACTTCATAATACCTCCCTCGTAGAAGCCCCGCTCTTTATTTGCGAAGAACTCGGACAGCCACTTTTCATAAGCCTCTTTTGAGTTCAATTTTACACCACCAAGGGCGTTCACCATGGACAGGAACAGGTGGTAATCACTTGGCGCTATGTCCGGGCTATATGGTGGATGCGATAAAACTTCCCATCCAAGCTCCCGTAGCTTCTGACGAGTCATCAACGAAGTGTGTGGTCTGGCGTTGTCCTGGTGGAACACTACACCCTTCCTGTTGGCCAATTCTGGACGCTTCTGCTCGATCGCCTGCTTCAAGCGGTCCAGTTGTTGGCAGTAGATGGTAGAATTAAGCGTCTGGCCATATGGGAGCAGCTCATAGTGGCTGATTCCCTTCCAATCCCACCAAACACACAGCAAAACCTTCCTGGCCGTCAATCCCGGCTTGGCCACTGTTTGGGACGATTCACCGGCCTTCGACCACGACCGTTTTCGCTTGATATTGTCGTATGTGATCCATTTTTGGTCGCCGGTCACCATCCGCTTCAAGAATGGGTCGAGTTCGTTCCGTTTCAGCAGCATATCGCAGGCGTTGATTCGGTCCAGAAGGTTTTTTTGCGTCAAATCATGCGGCACCCAAACAACAAGCTTTTTTTTTGTATCCAGCCTTCTGCAGATGGTTTAAAATGGTTTGGTGACTAACTCCCATCTCCTGGGCGATGTCACGAGATGCCACATGCCGGTCTAACTCGATGTAGTCCATGATTTGATCGGTATTTGTCGTCACAGGTCTTCCGCCGGCTGGCTTATCCATGGTGTCGTTTTCACCGGCTCTGAATCGTCGAAACCATTCCTCCGCGGTTCGAAGTGATAGAGTACCATCCCCCAAAACACCATTAATCTCACGGAACGTTTCTCTAGCGGATTTGCCTTTAACGAAGGAAAACTTTAAAATAGCGCAAATTCGGCGTTAGTGAACTCGCATGTTTACACGTCTATAACTGTTGAACGCAATATCCAAACTAATTATGCATAGCGTCGTTTTGTAGGTTATGTCAAGACCTTTCAAATTATGTATAGTATTGCCAGATACGAGCTCTGTAGCGCTTTGTACATAGCCGCGAAATTCAAAAGACAAAAAGGCGGAAGGGAGATATTTTCCAACCTATTATATATATATATATATATATATATATATATATATATATATATATATATATACATACATGATAAGCGGGGAGCTATAACTACACTAAAGAAAAGAGAGAGAAAAAAAAACTCACAAACAACGCAAAGGAGACTACACCTTTACATAAATCTTTTGTAGGTCGAATGCATATTGTCTAACCCTCAATTTAAATGATTTAACGGTAGGTATGTCGCGTAGGGGTGGCGGCGGGTTGTTCCATATTTTTGCAGACGCATACTCAAAGCTCCCCTGGAACGCAGCGGTTTTGTTTGGGCACTGTCAACACATAATTACTTTCGCGAACTCCGCTGGACCATATTAGCTAATCATATAAATATTTTGGCTCACAGTATTTAATAATGCCAAACGGAAGGGTATAATAGTAAACATAATAACCTGTAAGACATCTTTAAGACATATTCTCCGTTGAGGTATGGAAAGAATCTGTTAACTTGATACGTAATGGAGTATTCAGAAAATTTCGATATTTATACAAAATTTTTAAAACGATAGAAACAGTTGCGTACCGTTTCTTTTATATGTGGTTCAAATCGCAGTCCAGGGTCTATATTACGTATTTAATAAGGTCAAGATTACGTATTTCAACAACTCTATCTATAGCTTTATCTGATACAAAGAGTTGACGCTGATATGATAATATTTTTGTTATTTGCTTAACTGTTCCAAGTACCATAAATATTTGACTTACAGGGATTAATTATTAGTGCATTACGTGAAGCCTATTTTTGTGTTCTTTCCAAATCTTCATTATTTTTTTTATAATATGAGTAATCATTAACAGCCGATAGACATCCCCCCAAAGATCTCCGCATTTGTAGAAGTCCATGTGTGGGGATGTGAGCCATTTCCCACCACGCTAGCCCAACGCGGATTGGTGAGACACAGCTTCGTTTGTTGATAAGAAAGGTGAACCACGAGCTGCTGAGGTTGGCTTGAGTTCCGTGATATGTTGTGCAGGACCCGTTTACATCCCTATGGGTGTGTGTGCCTGTGCGTGTCTGTGTGTATAGATCGATAGATAGCTAGATCAATATGTGGATACATAGATAGATGTATAGATCGCTAGGTCGACAGGTGGATAGATCGATAGGTGGATAGATCGATAGGTGGATAGATCGATAGGTTGATAGATCGACAGGTGGATAGATGGATATGTTTATAGATCGATAGCTGGATAGATGGATATGTTGATAGATCGATAGGTCGATAGATCGATAGATGGATGGATCGATAGATGTCTAGATCAATAGGTAGATACATCGATAGATGGACAAATCGACAGATGTATAGATTGATAGATGGATAGATCGATAGGCATATATATTGATAAATAGATGTATAGTTCGGGTTGTACTCTTTGAATATTTTAAAACTAGCTCTTTCCACCCCCCGCTTTGTTGGCCGTAACATATAATTTGATATGAAATTAGATCTTTTATATCTACTACCTTTCACCCTGTATATGGCATAAGCCTTTAAACATTACTGTTGCCGAGTAAGGAAAAAAGTTATAAGTATATGCAGTACAAATTTGTTATATAATAATTTATTTGAAATGAATGCATAAACAATGTTTTTGGTAAAAATAAAATATTTTAAAATTTTAATTATTTTGGATTTTTTTTTTCACGTTTTATTTAACAGTTTTTTTTTTGTCTATGGTAAGTTCAAACTTGAACTCGATTTTACAAGGTATTAAGTTATAAAGCTTGCGAAACGTTAGTAAGTGGTGAAACGTGATCGCCTATTAATACATTGATGTAGGTAAACAAAATAAGGGTAGTAAGTAGATTTTAGAGAACTTTCCCTGCTACTAAATTCTAAAACATGTGTTATGAAGGGCGACATGGATACGTTATTAAATTTGAGACCTCTGTGTGGTAATGATGTAATTTCTAGTAAAGGCTACTCGTTGATTTCTAACAATAAACAAATTTCATTTAAGGTCCTAGTAATACATCGCGGTTACCACAGCAACGGCCTGTTGTACTGCATCGAGCCGATATCACATCATGAAGGGTTTCATCATAGCTTGAAGATCATACATACATATATTATCGCATCTCTACAAGTCTGCGTTGGCAGAGACCGTATGGTAGGTACCACCGCAGCTCCAATAGCAGCCGACATATAGTACTGTGCAAACATTACTGTGTTCCGGTTTGAAGGACGTTATAGCTGGTGAAATTACTGGAGTAACGAGACTTAATATCTTGTGTCGCAAGGCGACGATTACAATGCGGTGTAGTGTATACCATTCCAACTGGCGCCACGTTGTGATGGAGGAGGGTATCACTTACCATCAGGTGAACGTCCCGCTCTTCGCCCAATTGAATAAAAAAAAAAGTGATGAGAACGGACCTTTTACAATTACAGTTAAAATAATACAGATTTACTTAATGAAAACGTTAAGTGTTATTTTACAGTAGTTTTTAGTTACAACGTTCCATTATCTAACGCTCCTATCTACATTGATATAACCCTTCTTATCTACCCCTATAATTTATATATAAATACATTTCATATATTATATAAAGGTGTGGTTATATACATATTAAACGTTGACCCTATTTTCATATTTTCTCATTAAACACATTAAACCGCACTATGATATATAATACCGCGCCATTTGCATTTCAGCGGCAAAAAGCCGCGATACATGACGTTAGTATTTATAAAACCAAATATATATTTATAATAATAAATTAGTTTTTTTTTTCTTCAAGGAAACGACTAAGATGATGAACACCTGATGGTAAGTGATACATCAGCCCATAAGAACGTGGCCCTAGCACATCACTACTACATAGCCCTCGTCGCCTGAGATAAAAGATATTGAGTCTCGTTACCACAATGATTTTACTAGTTCCAGCGCCATTCAAACCGGAACACAGTAACGTTCGCACACTACTATTCGACGGTAGCAATATAGACTGTCTGAAGAACAGACGGAATATTCTTTTCTATTGTATACAAGTTATTATTTATTATAGTATACTGAACAAGAAGATAGTAGAAAATAGTATTTCTTTATCATCAGCCTACAGACGTCCACAGCTGGACTTAGGCCTCCCCCAAAAATCACTACGTTTGTAGGGTTTTTATAAGGGGGGATTTGAGTCATTTTCACCTCGCTGGCTCAAATGTGATTGGTGGAAGCCAAAGCTCTGTTTGTTGATTAGCAGAGTGCACGAGCAGGTGAGGTTGGCATGGGTCTCAGGAGTTGTTGTGCGGAACCCATAAGACCCCCTTTTTTTTCATGTTCATATACATAGTAGACTACTACTACTAGTATCCATGCTTACGGTTAAGAAACGTAGCATGTTGGTCATGTACTGCGTCATCAGCGATATGATTTGCAGCTGATTACAATCGGTAAAAGTGGGGAGAAAAAAAGTCATGGTTGAAGAATATCAGGGAATGGACTGGCATATCTGGATCGTCCGAATTGGAGACAGAGAGGACTGTACCACGCTGATCACCAACCTTCACTAGTTGGAGAGGAACTTTAAGAAAGTAGACTGTTATGAGATTTGATAGTTATAAACTTGGATATAAAATGGTTATTGTTTTAATCGTAACTTTTAACAGTTAAATTAATAACTGAACGTTAAAGTGACCATGATTCGGTCAGTTAAGTTATTGTGAAATGCGGTTAAATTTTGATTATACCGCAGTAAATCATTTTGGAGTTGAACTGTCCACGTATCCGAATATCCGAATATCGTCCAAACAGCGAGTTTATATCGATAATAAATGAGAGACTTGTTTTAACTGCGACGTGTGGGATTCCCCGTTCGATTCCGGTGTCATGTTGTAGATATTTAGTAGTAGTTTTTTTTAAACCAACCCTCCTATCTAATAAATACTACTGCTGTGAATGAATAGTAAAAACCTTATTGATTTAAGGAGACGAGCGAGAAGTTCATCAGACAGTAATTTATACGCCGGTAATATGGCGCTAGTTAGGATGATATACATATTATCTATTATATATTACCTAAGGCAATCTATGTAGGAATCATCACCACAGCTCCTATAGCAGCTGACAAACAGCAGTGTGCAAACATTACTGTGTTCCGGTTTGAAAGACGCCGTAGTTAATAAAATTAGTGCGGTAATGAGCCTGAACATCTTATGTATCAAGGTAACGAGCACAACGTGGTGCTGTGTATATTATCCTGACTACCGCCATATTGTTATGAGTAGCGTATCATTTACCACCAGGTAAACGTTCCGCTCGTCTCGTAGCCTAATATAATAAAAAAAAATACAGATATTTAGTCTCGTTAGCCCAGTAATTTCATTAGCTAGAGCACCCTTCAAATGAGAACATGGCAGAGTCGCCACAGTATTGTTTGTCAGGAGAAATAGGAGCTCCGGTAGTGCTTAGAAAGTCTTCTGCATCAGAGACCTACTGTATATCATTGTCTCCACGTTGTTAGAACCTTACCACGCTATTTCCGGTGAACCTTATTTCCGTGTTGTCTCGAATAATTATTTCTATAAGTCTATTTATTTCGTATAAGTGAATAACTAAAACAAACAGCAGTTGCGGACATCTAGTTTTAACTATACCAACTTCGAGGTGATGCTTTTTCCTTGTCCATCGCAAAAAGTTGTTCAGGATTGTGAACACAAGCTGCTGCATCCCCCGACCAACCCTGAACCCTTCAATCTTGATGTTTTTATGGGTCTAAATATTATTTACTTATTTATTTAAACTTTTACACAACAGTCTAAACTCAAAATAGGATATAAGTATATTTATTGGTGGTAGGTCTCTGTTGAAGGACACCGTCTAGGTAGGTACCACCGCAAGTCATATTGCAGCCGACAAACAGTACTGTATAAACATTACTCTGTTCCGGTTTGAAGGGCGCTGCAGCTTGAGTAGTTACTACGGTAAAGAGACAACACGTCTCAAAGTGACTAGCACAACCCAGTGGAGTGTATAACAACTTCAGTAACACCACGTTGTCAAGGGCAAGTGTATCACTTAACATCAGGTGAAAGTCCCGCTCGTCTGGTCGTTCCTGAATAAAAAAAATGTAACCTATGTATAGACTCATCACGATATTTCTGGAATTTTAAGATTTGGAGATTTGAAATTTGGTAGGAATATTCCTTTTGCGGAGTATAGTGCAGCTGAGAGCGGATATTAAGAATTTTCTTCCCCAAATGGTGTTGCGGGGGTTAATAACGGGAAGAGCACCAAGGGGTGGCGGGTAGTTTCCGTACGGGAATATTTCTGATAAATATCAAGTCTTAAATAAAACTATAAAATGTAAAACGTGGACAGAATTAAAATGTACAATGTAGTAAAATAGTTAAATAAATATAAGAACCGCAAATGTAATATTATAGAATAAGAAATGAAAAAGCAACAGAAATGTACAGAAATAGAATGTAGAATAAAAAGAATGTTAGAGTAAAAAAATATTATAGAATGAGAATGAGAATGATATAAAGAACAGTTGTCTCCTTCAATTAAGCGCGATGTATGAAAGGACGAAAAAGTATGGAGAATGAATGAGAAATAAAGAAGGGAAAGAAAGGTAAGAACGGAAAGAGAGAGGAAGGGTAAGAAAGAAAGTAATACAAAGAACTGTAAATAGAGAATTGAAGCCCAGACCTACAAATTCCCGAGGAGAATGAGTATTAAAAAAAAAAGTATCAAGTTTAAATCTCAAACCTAGTTGATATAGATTTTATGTGAATAGAATGAAACCGGAAATAAAATGAAGATATATATTGAAATAAAAAAAAAAATTGCTATTAATTGTCACAATATAAAGTACAGTTATTAAAAAATCTAAAATGGTAAGAAAAAAAAATCAACTAAACATATATTAGGAAAGGGAATGATGTAAGGGAAGTAGTGAAATCTCGGATGAACGTTCAGCGGTACTTTCAATTAGAGCCTTCATTTTAATTAAAGCCTCCTGATAAAATGGCGCCGTCAAACAAACAAATTGGGCGGGTAATTGAAAAGTTAATTAATTGTAACGGATGCCGACACCTTCTTACTGCGGCATAGTAATGAGGGACGCCGTAAAACAACATCGAAAATTAACTGAACACAAGTGAAGAGTAGGCCTATAAGGGCAGGCGTATTTCTTACCATCAGGTGAACCAACTGTACGTGGAGCTGGTTAAGGTGGCGAACACAGGTTGACATTGTGCTCGTCTCCTTGAGACATGTTCATTCCCGTTACCATGGTAACTAGACTTGCTACAGCGTTCTCTTGTACACCGCTGAATAGGCGCTGCGGGTGTACCTATCTAGATGATCTGCAACAAAGACTTACCACCAGCATATGTTGAATGAATCCATGCTAACCTCACCAGCTCTTGGTGCACCCTGCTAATCAACAGACGAGGCTCCTGCTCCCATCGACCCGCATTGGGCATGCTTGATAGGAAACGGCCTACATCCCCCCAATAACAACTTCTACAAATGTGGAGATCTTTGGGGGAGGTCTATATCCAGCGGTGGACATCTATCATCTGATGATGATAAATTTAATGATTACTGATAAGTTTACTCATAAATGAGGGGTGTAAGGGGTCCCGCGCAACAGCTTATGGGACCCAAGCCAATCTCACTAGCTCGTGGTGCACCCTGCTAATCAACAGACGAGGCTGCAGCTCCTGCCTATCCGCATTGGGCTAGTGTGATAGGAGATGGCTTACATCCCCCCCTATAACAACTTCTACAAATGTGGAGATCTTTGGGGGAGGGCTATATCCAGCGGTGGATAAGTGGCTCATAAATCAATAAAAAGGTTTATATGTTGTACGTATTAGTGGCACTTCATCATGTTGACTTTGTGTAATAAATAAAAAAAAAAAAAGTAAGTATGCTAAGTTTCAGCTTCAATTAAGCACACTCCATCCAGTCCTGTTGTCCTTCGATGTTTCTTTTTTTTTTATTAAGCGACGAGACGAGCAGGACCTTCAGCTGATGGTAAGTGATACGCCGGCCTATAACAACGTGGCGCCAGTTAGAACGGTATACACACGTTGTACTCATCATCTTGAGTCATAAGATGATGAATCCGTTGCCTCAGTAGTTTCACTAGCTATAGCGCCCTTCAAACCTGAACACAGTAATTTTTGCACACGACTGTTTGGAAGCAGAAATAATGCCAGTTGCAGGTCTCTATTGACGGAAAGGTACTGTGTAGTACATCCGTCCGTGAGAGCGTCTGCGTAGCTACTGTTTCTGGTTTGAAGGGTGCTGTAGCTAGTGTACTTACCGGTTTAATGCGAGTCAACATCGTACGTCTTCAGGCGATGTTCACAATGTGGTGTAGTTTAATCATCCTAACTAGCGCCACGTTGTTATAGGCAGGTGCATCACTTACTATCAGGTGAATGTTCAGGTCGTCTTGTCGCTGTTGAATAAACAAAACCTAGACTGTGTTCACCACCAATACATGATTTTTTTTTTTTTTTGTTGGTTAAGTTCCTTAAAGGTGGTCTCGAGGGTTTTGAACAAAATACTCTGTGTGGAAAATATGGAAGATTTACTTTACCGCTGTTAATTAATTACGCTGACTTTTTTTTTAATTAATTTTTTTCGTTAAGTGTTTCTTAATTAACTTCTCACGTTGATATTAAGTTCAATTAATGAGATAGTCAATGTTTACGAGTCTTCCATCATCATCATCAGTCGATAGACGTCGACTGCTGGACATAGGCCATTCCCAGATATGTCCACATCGACAGCCAACAGTCAGCGTGGCCTCTGGTTCATATGGGGGCGATTAAGGCCATTTCCCACCACACGGGCTAAGTCGAGTTGGCCGGAGCACGAGCTGGTGAAGTTGGCTTTGATCTCGTGAGTTGTTTATCAGAACCCCTCGTGTGTGCGGCGTGTTCGTGCGCATGAGTTTAGGTGTGTGTGCGTGTCTTTGCGTCTGCGTGTGTGTGTTTCTGCGTATGTGTGTATGTGTGCGTGTGTGTGCGTTCCTGTGCATGCGTGTATCCGTGCGGGTGGCTGCGTGTGCATGCGTGTGTGTGTGCGCGTTCATGTGCATGCTTGTCTTGGTGCGCATGTGTGCGTACGTGTGTTCGTGCGCATGTGTGTGCGTGTGCATCATGCGTGTGCATGCGTGTGTGTGTGTGCGTTCGTGTGCATGCTTGTGTTGCTGCGCATGTGGGTGCGTGTGCATGCGTGTGCGTGTGTGCGTGCGTATGTGTGTGTAAAACTAAAATGATATAAACACTATAAGTTTCATAGATAACGCGATTCGGAGTTTTATAACATTTGTTTAGAATAAAAAACTAACACTAGAATAAAATAAACTTATATGCACTAACAATAACCGGAAAGGCCTAGGTCATTTCAGTGCCGGACCAATTAATGGCATTGCTGCGCTGGATGGCAAGGCTTCTTTGTGTCATGTAGTCGTCGGCTCTGGGGTCTCGGGTGGCTTCCATCAATTTTTTTTATATATCTCTAAAAAGTTTAAACACACCCTGACCCCAAGATGTTTCCACCCCCATCGGTTCAAATATGAAATCCTCTACTAAGGCATTCATACCAGCTCCGCTGGAGATCCTCCGCGTGGTCTCTGGCCGCACCATAACATATTAAATTATTTAAATAACAACGTAACGTTTGTAAACTGATAATAATTTGTAACAAATTATCTCAAATGTTAATGTTACAAAAGATTAATTGAATGTTACATTATACAGAGGAGGAAACGAATTTTTAATGTGTACCGCATGAAAATGTTCGACGTTTTAATGAAATTCCAGATATTCGGATAAAGAAAATGGGGTAGCGGGGGTGGTTATACCCTCAGGGGAAGCTGTTCCCCCGTCTACTAGCGGAACTTCCAAACCATAGACAATTAAAATATGATTTTGATCAGGAGAAAGTTAAGGTTAAATATGTACTGTTCGGTTATATCCGGCAGAAATAGGAGATACGGTGGTACCTAGACTGCCTAGGGCAATAGAGACCTACCAACAATAACATCATAAAACAATAAAAAATATTCTAGATTTTTAATATTAAAGTCTAACTTTAACTGGACTAAACTCAGATAAAAGTTATCTATTAATAAACAGACGGTCTGATATTATTACTTAGTTTGCGGCTGTCGGCGGTAGTTATTGTGCGATTAAGTTACATCCAGCGCCAACTGTTCGCGTCTAGACAGATCTAGACTGCCAACTGCCTAAAGACATTCTCATGACGCTGCAAGAACTAAGTTATAACAGGAATTACTCTGACAACGACTTAGTGAACTAGAAATGTTATAATTAAGTAATTACTTGAAGTTAACTATTATTTTCGATCTCGGGATGTATGAGCCAACATTACCTGCTCCTGTGAATCCTGCTGATCAACAAACGTGGCCCTGGCTTCCACGAACCAGCGTTGGGCCTGAGAAATAGCCCAAATCCCCTCCATATGAATAACTCGATCGATATGGGAATCTCTGGAGGAAGCTCATGTCCAGCAGTGGACGTCCATCGGCTGGTGATCATGATGATATTTGATCTCATGTTTAAAGTTAAAGGACGATAATGAGGTAGTCGCCAAGTTTATACGTAATTATATGCTTTTACTTATGTTTAGAGTTTTTTTTTCTACATCTACCGCAAGTTAAGTTAAAGTTATAAAATATCTTTAACTTATTCTAACGAATGTGATGTAAAAATATAGTTGAAAAAGTAAAAAAGCGATACAGAAGGAAATCAGTACATTTTCTATATCATTAGTAAACTAGGTCAATACTATTTTATTAGTTCAGGGTTCATATCTCATGATTACCATTAATCAGTTTATAAATTCTAAATATATCTTTAACTAGACTAAATCCTTTTTTTTTAACACTTGATTAGGCGACAAGAGTAGCGAGACGTTCACCTGATGTTAAGTGATACGCCTGTTCATAATAGCGTGGCGCTAGTTGGGATGATATGCACAGCACCATTGCGCTCGTCTCCTGACAAGATGTCGAGTCTCGTTACCCCATCAATTTGCACCGGCTACAGTGCCGTTCAAACCGGAACGCAGTAATGTTTGCAGACTAGTATGGCGGTAGAAATAGGCGCTGCGGTGGTACTTACCTAGACCGTCTCCGGAAACAGACTTACCACCAGTAAAGTATCATGGATATATATACATAATAAATATATGAACAGAGAAACAGACAGTCATATATATATGAAGTACTTTATATAGGCAGTGTAACAATATTATTTGCTTCAGAAGTGAGGGTGTTAAGGGTTCCGCCCAACATTTTACGGAGTCCAAGTCAACCTACCCTGCAGGCGGTGGACCCGGCTGAATAACACACGGGGCTCTGACCACCCACCAAACCTCCCTAGGCCCAATTCCCCTTCAATGAACTCCTCGTGGAGATCTTTAGGAGAGGACTGTGTCCAGCAGTGGAACTCCGTCGGCTGATAATGATGTTGATGCTTGGGAATTATTCTATTATTCATGAATATCTAATATTATTCATGAAATTATATCACACCACTGAAAGGCCTCATGGCATAATAAGCTAAGCGTAGATCGGACGGTGAACAATGACTAGAGCTGCGGGTAGTTCGAGGTGACTGATGACGAGATAACTACCAGCTCAGTCATCCCAGTGACCATGGCTGCAGCAATATATAATGTCAAGGTAATGAATAATTAAATATGATCTATACTCCCTGTGAAATATTCGCGTAAATATAAGAAATCATTATAATATTCTCAGCTCGACAGTTTATCATCACAGTTCATACGTCACACTGTTGTGGAGTATGACGAGAGTCACGGCGAATTGTCGCTATCTCCCACCGGCAGGTACGTTTTCATTATTTTCACGGGATTTAGGAACGCCAGCATTTTCCTGTTCCGCTCATTTATAATTTATTAGATAGACATTTTTTTTTTACAATATTTATTCCTGTATCGATGGTAGTGCGATTGTCTGCTTCCTTTGATTCAATTCCGATGTCAGACAGAGAGACAATTTTTTTGCGATAGGGTTGTCGAAATTGACTTTTCTTTGTTCTACGAAACAAGACGAGAGACACGTTCACCCGATAGTAAGTGATACGTCTGTTCATAATAACGATGTGCGAGTTAGGATGATATACACAGCAGCACACGACGACTGTTCCTGTCGCCTTGGGTCCTTTAACAAGTCTCACACCCCAGTTGTTCCACTAGCTACAATGAACTTCAAACTGGAACAGAGCAATGATTACACACTGCTGCTTGTCAGCAAAAGTAGGAGCTGCTGTAACTAGACGGTCTTCGGCAACAGAGACCTACTTGCAGTTAAAGCCTGATTAGCTACCATCCTCCTTACCACTACATCACCATAACACACCGTTCTTTCTCTTCTTAGCAGTTGTCCCATCTTACAACTATCATCATCTATTTCTCTCCACCGGCCTCATTAATAAAATCAAGAGGATTAATTTTAAACTAAGACAGAGTTTAGCTGTTTGGTAGCCACTTTCAATCAGCTCCACCACGTCTACCAGCTTTACCCTCGCCAGTTTTAGTTACAATAGTTTCAATGTAAAAACAGACGAATGAAATAAAACATAGAGAAGCGATGAAATGTTTACACTGTCGATATCCGAATGAATTCAGAGCACGATTCCTTTTATCACATCGCAGAGGTCCGCTGTGTAAATAGTAAAAAAAAATCCAATAAAGACTTAAAAAATTATGAATCGGATTGAATTATATAGAACATCATCATCATCATCAATCATTACAAAACTTAGATGGAGAGAGAACATCAAAAGAATCACTATGCCACTAGATTAAAACAGCGCAAGACCGTGTTTCATGGAACACATTACAAGAGTCCTATGTCCAGTTTGTCTGTCTCCTGACAGCGCCGGCGTTGTCTGGGACAGACAACGCTGACAGTCTCTTGTGTAGGAAGCCAAGAGTCACTTCAGGTCGGTGCATCAGAGGAGTATGTCCAGGATCGGATGTCCATCGGTTATAATGATGAGCTAGCGACAAGTCGTTCAACCAATTAACAGCCGATAGACGTCCACTGCTGGACATAGATCTTCAAAGATTCTCATACAATCGATTAGGGTTTCGTGGGGGGTTTGGGCAATTTCCCACCACGCTTGTCCAATGCGGGTGGGTGGGAGCTAGCTCGTTGATTAGTAGGATTCACCACGAGCAGGTGGGGTGGGAATGGATCCAGTGAGTTGTTGTACGGGAACCCTTACACCCCTCACAAGAAGGATACAGACGACATTAATCTGTATATATCGCAAACATATACTTAATATTCTTAATCCGAGACTAAATGATAAGAAATTCATTTTTATATACAACTTACACAGAAGATTTGCGCGTTGCGCAATAACTAAGTTATATTCAAGTTGATACTTCAAAGAGATATGCTAGTTATCGTGGAACATTTAAAATAATTGAATGGTAGAATAAATCTACTTTGTATAGGGAAAATGAGAAAACCAGACTACAAGTAGCTAGCTAGTTATAACTTAATTGGACTATTATATCCGTTTTCATATTTAACACAAATAAGTTATCTGATTAACTTACAATAAACATGTATTGTAAATATATACAAATTAATATACTATGTAGTTTTTCTCTCTGTCCGTTGTGTAAGTGACGGGCGGGAGTGGCGGCGCAGATATGTAGAACGCCCTCCAATCCAGATGGACCGACGCCATCATCAAGGCGGACGGAAGATGATGGATGAGAGAAGCTGAGGATCTTAATATTCTTGATGTAGATCGGACTGCAAGCCACAGCGGCTCTTACAGCTCATCTGACACCGGGCTCGTGGACCCGGATACACGGCCTGAGGAGCCGAGGATCGAATTTGGTGGAAGATACTGGGGAAAGCCTTGATCCAGCAGTGGATAAACGAAGGCTGATAACGATGATGAATAAGTTGTTATATAATTTCTAGTTACAGTTGAGACAAAAGCAACTTTAAACGTCTAACTACACGTTCTAATTAAAATTTCAATGATAACTTAGTTACAATTTAAGATCTAACTTGACTATAAACATATATATATATATACAAACCCACTTTTGGCCAGCGTGGTGGGAAATAGCCCAAGCTCCCTATATGAATCCCTAGATACGACGGCTCTAATTCCCGTAGATACTGAAGGAGTCAGCTTGACAGTGGACCGATCGATGTGGAGATATTTTGGAGGAGGCTTATGCCCAACAGTGGACGTCTATCGACTGATGACGATATGTATGATAAGTTTACATAAAAAAAAGTCTATTTTGTTAAATCTAAACAATTTGAAAGACGTCTATGTAAATGTCTATATAAATTTTTTCATGGTGAAAGACCATCAGACCACTTTATGGAAATTACCAGTGGACCTATACACTTCATGCTACATATTGACGGTCATATACCTAAGTACAAATCCTATATACTTCACCAAAAAGTAAAGTTCATTGAGAATGGAACCCACGTCTATTTGTAACCTCTACACAAACTGTGCTATAAGGGTTTCAAAGAGAAATGCTGTATCAGTATAGAAGAAAGCATCGCCTTATATTAGTCTCTTCTTAATCGCGTTTTACGACTTTCCAAGGATACTGGAGATGCGGTGGTGGTGATGAGAGGTTTAAGATATGTTTGCCTTATAATAGGGGGACCGGAAAGTAATGTCGTTTCTGCGCATGCCAATACTTGATTGTCATTTGTCAGCTCATTGTTTTGTTCAGAGGCGTACCAAAGACATTGTGAGGTTATAGTGATTTCTTTACTTATAGACAATTGAATTACAATTTTTTTTTGTAATTTTGGGTAAAATGGCCAGCCAAATACCAGAAGAGGTACACATCCGGCATTGCATGCTCTTTGAGTTTCGCAAGGGAAATAACGCAACAGTTGCTACCAAAAACATTTGCGATGTTTATCCAAATGCACTGGACATTCGTAAATGCCAAAGGTGGTTTTCCAAGTTCAAATCGGGTAATTTTGATCTTTCCGACTCGTATCGATCAGGAAGACCATCAGCGTTAGACAACGACGTGTTAAGGGCGGAAGTGGAAGCAAATCCGTGTCAGACGATCGAGGAATTGTCAAACAGTCTCAACAAACCTTGGTCGACCATCCAAGAACATTTGAAGCAGATTGGAAAAGTAAGCAGAGCAGGTGTTTGGGTCCCGCATAATCTGTCCGAACAGAATAAGGCTAACCGATCAATCACATGCAACTTATTGCTTCAACGACACAACACAGAAGCGTTTTTTGATCGCTTGATCACAGGAGATGAGAAATGGGTCCTGTATGATAACCCAAAACGCAAAAGGCAGTGGCTCTCTCCAAATGAAATCCCTCGGAGTACTGCTAAGCCAGGTTTACACCCCAAAAAAGCGCTTTTGTGTGTTTGGTGGAGTATTCGCGGCATTGTTCATTTTGAATTACTGAAACCTGGAGAAACTGTTACTGCAGACCTCTACAGCGAACAATTGCAGCGAGTCAATCAATCTTTAATTGAAAAGTGGCCAGCGATTGTCAACCGAAAAGGCGTCATTCTCCAACATGACAATGCAAGACCGCACTGCGCAAGGCGAACTCTAGAAAAAATTAATGAATTGGGGTGGGAGGTGCTGCCTCATCCACCATATTCGCCCGATGTTGCACCATCGGATTTCCACTTATTCCGAGCGCTGCAACACTTTTTAAGTGGCAAAACATTTGCAAATTTGGATGATATCCAAAATGCCATCTCTAGATATTTTGCCGAAAAACCAATTAATTTTTATCGATCAGGGATTGAAAATTTACTCACTAGATGGCAAAAGGTTATTGACAATGATGGGGAATACATCATTGATTAAAAATAAAGACTCGTTAAAAATGTATGTGTTTGTATTTAGCGTAAGAAAACGACATTACTTTCCGGTCCTCCTAATATGTATATCAATCACACCTATCACATCTGTATTGTTTTATGAAATGGTGAGTATTCAATTCTTCGACATCGAACAAAACGACAACTTGATGCAGAATCTGCAATTGGTAACGAATAAATTAACTGATAATTAACTTTAATAGTTAAAAAAATGTCCGTTAGCGAAGGTCAAGGTACGTTTTAATTGACTCATGGTATTGTTCATAGATTTAATCAACCCCGAGCGAAGCTAGGTCAGGGCAGCCCCGAGTAGCTGGAATGCATTTCCATTTAGCAAAAATATTTTGTTTGCCATAGGAAATGCAACAGATTGAAGTCTATATAACTTCAATAATTTTTTTATCTACAGTGGTATAAAGATGGCCTAAATTTCACGCAGTTTTAGGTGTTAACTAGTTTATGTACGATGAAGTGAGTGTACTTAGAATAATACTCTTATATGTTTACAGCAATACAATGACGCTGTAATGGCGGATATTGAACGTATGCAATCGATAAAGATTAAGTTTTTTTTTAACTTAATATTAATATATAAAGTTTGTATGAAAATTTTGTGTTTATATTAACTGCAGTTCATGTTTTAGTATTTTTTTTTCTAATTTTATCGATTTTATCTTTTATTTATATCGATTATAAAAACATTGAAATGTGCCCACCTTAAAGGAGGTTTTATATACAACGCTGTAGGAAAATTATTCCGATAGTTACATTTGTTCGCGTGTTCGCAATGAAACTATAGACTGGAGCTTCGCAAGGACATTGTAAGGATACGGTGCGAATATAAAATCAAACGGATATTCAATCGTTCACAGTTCTATTCTTTTCTAGTGAAAGGTGGTTTATTGTTTACCAGAGCGCCAAGTAAGGTTTCATAGTTTCTATTCGCTCACGCAAACTCTTTCGTAGTCGCTTACCTGAAATTAAAAAAAAAATATGGTGTCAATTGCAATTTATTTAAGACTATTTTAATTAGCAATATCATTACTCTATCATTCGTATAGTTCATCATCGGCTCACATGTTCGCTGATCACATCAACGGCCTTCCTAAAGAGGGTAATCGCCTTTCAATGACATTAGAATATTCAGACCTGTCACTAAATAATATATTTTGTTCTATATAATTTAAATCACAATATTTATATAGTAAAGAGACCGCAAATGACTTTATATAGCTACCGTTACTATGGCAACCGCATAAATAATACGAAATGAAAATGTTTATAAAAGATAAATAAAAAAAAGTTTGGAGAATCTATTACCATCTACAAATCACTTCGCGTCGTGTGGTCCTGTTGCCATGCCGATACGTTCACTAATTTTCACGTGATTCGCGAAACAAACAAAACATATTTTCTTTGTATATATATAAGGTTAAGATACAAAAAAAATCATTATAATTCCAACAGTAAACGTATGTTATCATTTCACAGAATGAACTTGCTACCGATCGTCATCATCAGCGCCGCTTTGACCGCAGTCTGTGCAGCATCGCACCTGGACCGGTACAATTCGATAGATGTCGATGACGTCATATCCAACAAGCGATTGCTCGTCGCTTACGTAAAGTGTGTTCTGGACAAGGGACGCTGCACACCGGAAGGGAAGCAGTTGAAAAGTAAGCTATCCGTTTTTTTAACCATCTACCAAAACGGGGGTGTTATAGTATATAAGTTTAACGCGAGCATGATATGTATTAAGTATAGTTCACTGGTGATAAGACAGCCGATGGGGAACTAAAGTCCTCGATAGGCGATCGCGTACCAGACATAGTATTGGCAGGCCCCCCACCAGGTGGTCTGATGATCTCGTGAAGGTTGCGGGAAGCAGCTGGAAGGGGGACCTATATCCAGCAGTGGACTTCTATCAGCTGACAATGAAGTCTCAGTTGCTGAATACCGTCTAGTCACCAGGTATCTCCATTTTCTGCCGCCGAACACTAGTGTGTAAACATTACTGTGTTCCAGATTAAAGGGCGTTGTAGCTAGTGAAAGGGTTCTCGCACTACAACTAACGGGATCCAAGCTAACCTCACCTGATTGTGGTGCTGCCAGCTAATAAAAAAAAAGACTGTGGCGCCCACCAATCTACATCGGGCCAGAGTGGTGGGGAAGAGCTCAGACTCCCTATATAAATCCCTACCCGCCAGAAATAAATACCACCCTAACTTGACGGTCTCCGGCAACAGAGAATTACCACCTCTCTCTCTAAGATCTTGGTCATTGCTAGGGTTGCTGTCTGGAGCGGGCGATCTACTTCCACTGTTTCCTCTTCCAACTACCACCAGTAAATATTAAAGTATTGGTTGTAATCTGATTTATAACATTTCACAGATAATATAACGGAGGCTCTACAGAGCGGCTGCGTTAATTGTACAGACAAGCAACGCCGGGATATAAAGAGAGTCATAAAGCATCTCATACATGAAGAGCAGGTGTATTGGGACGAGCTGGTCGAGATGTACGACCCACAAAGGACATACTCCAATATGTACGAAAAGGAATTAGGATCAATATAAAGGAGCAAAGATCAACTCGGAGCTAGGTCTCTGTTGCCGGAAGCCGGCTACAGAGACACTACAGTGCCTATTTCTACCGCCAAATAATACTATGCAAAGATTACTATGTTCCGGTTTGAAATGGGCTGTTGCTAGTGAAATTATTAAAGTTATAAGACTTAACATCTTAAGTTTGTAGGACACAATGTGATGCTGTGTCACCTTAACAGATGAAGTGTCGCACCTTCCGTTGCTTCATATAGTAAAAACATCGATCCTAACTCCTTTATACACAGCATATTTTTTTAATATTTCCATAATTATTAATAAGGTATCGTAGTATTATTAAACTAGTATTGTTAAACATTATTATCTGTTGTTATAGATCTTTCGATGTATGAGAGGAAATACATATAAACCTTAATAGGTTCTTAGTTATTTTCATGCATTAATAAGATTAATTTCGATTGTAAGATAATATATATTGTTATATATATAAGAATAAATATCTGTCTGTTAGTTTCAGGTAATATTCCAAATGTCTAAACCATTTTAAAGAACTTTACTAATATATCTACTATAGAGCTGTTTGTAGTCTTTGAGACATAATATATTTTATGTTCATATTGAATTTTAACATTATAACTATAAACAATATATTTTTACCACGATTTGTTTATGTAATAAATTACATAAATTGAGCTTATATTATTTAAATAAACAGACAAACATACTTACAACATACAGGAAATATAATATAGATAAAATAAATATATACTGTGATTCAAAGTCTGTTATATTACACTAAGTTCAACATTGCATAGAAAGTTGTTAATTTTGTTCATGAATATATATGGAGTACATTTGTTAAGATTTCAATAAACTGATAGTGGAGTCAAGTATTATGTTAACCTATTATTTTTAATCAAGCACAAACCACCCCTTTCCAACCCACTGCTGTAAGGGGGGACGGTGTTCCCATTTTCTTGATAGGAGACCCTACATTTGCTAATAGTCGGTAATTTACAGCTAATATTCACGTAAACATGAAGGTCGAAAAAATAAAACTGTCTTACTATATTAATGTAAGTTAATCATTCTAAATTGTCCTGAAACAAATTTTCTTTTATATTGTTCGAATGAAGTTTATTATTCATGACAGCAAAATGTTCAAATTAAAGAACTTATTACAAGTCCAAAATCAGCAGCTTAGTCGTATATCCTTTGTATAGCCCATATAGATCAATCACAGTATAGTTTTGAAGTTCATAACCAGAACAAATCATACGTTCGCCGAATGTTTCTATATGTGGTCCTTCGCCTACTGTTAAAATATATTCTATAAATTTCTTGACAATATTACTCTAGAAATTTCCAGAAAAAACCGCTCTAGAAATTTGTAAAGAACTCTTTTTTTTTAATGCAATACAGATGGATTTTTACTAGTCTGTTTTAAAAAGGGCTGATGCCTGACTCGCAATATAACGTTCTCATTATATTTCTCGAATGTTCTTGTTTCGATTGAGATTCAGTCTCAAAAACCAACGGTCTATGTTACTATCACTCTCAAAGACCGACGTCCCTTTAATGGAAAGTTTACTGTCACTCCCAAAGACCGACGTCCCTTGAACGGAGAGTTAACTAACACTTCCAAAGACCGACGTCCCGTGAACGGAAAGGTTACTATCACTCCTAAAGACCGACGTCCCTTGAACGGAAAGTTTACTATCACTCCTAAAGACCGACGTCCCTTGAACGGAGAGTTGACTATCACTTCCAAAGACCGACGTCCCTTGAACGGAAAGTTTACTATCACTCCTAAAGACCGACGTCCCTTGAACGGAGAGTTGACTATCACTTCCAAAGACCGACGTCCCTTGAACGGAAAGTTTACTATCACTCCTAAAGACCGACGTCCCTTGAACGGAGAGTTGACTATCACTTCCAAAGACCGACGTCCCTTGAACGGAAAATTTACTATCACTCCCAGACCTACGTCGCTTGAACTGAAAGTTTACTGTCGCTCCCAAAGACCTACGTCGCTTGAACGGAAAGTTTACTGTCACTCCCAAAGACCTACGTCGCTTGAACGGAAAGTTTACTATCACTCCCAAAGACCGAAGTCTCTTGAACGGAAAGTTTATTATTACTCCCAAAGACCGACGTCCCTTGAACGGAGAGTTAACTATCACTTCCAAAGACCGACGGCCCTTTGAACGGATAATTTACTATCACTCCCAGACCTACGTCGCTTGAACTGAAAGTTTACTGTCGCTCCCAAAGACCTACGTCGCTTGAACTGAAAGTTTACTGTCTCTCCCAAAAACCTACGTCGCTTGAACGGAAAATTTACTATCACTCCCAAAGATAGACGTCCCGTGAACGGAAAGGTTACTATCACTCTCAAAGACCGACGTCTCTTGAACGGAAAGGTTACTATCACTTTCAAAGACCGACGTCTCTTGAACGGAAACTTTACTGTCACTCCCAAAGACCGATGTCCGTTGAACGGAAAGGTTACTATCACTTTCAAAGACCGACGTCTCTTGAACGGAAACTTTACTGTCACTCCCAAAGACCGATGTCCGTTGAATGGAAAGTTTACTATTAACCCTGTAGGCTACTTACCTACTCGCACCGCCTATGAAAATTGTCGATGGTAACACGTTCGAGGGATGTCAGGGTGACGTCTCAGTCACGGAAAAAATGAGAGTTAACGACATGATATAAGGGTACTGAAATAAACAATACGCATAATCGAAGAAGTTCGATTACGTCTACTATACCTCACACCCCCAATGATTGGGGCAGGAACTGACGCAGCACTCAACGCATTGAAATCAAAATTATATTTTTTATTATTTTAGATATTTTTAAAATATATTGAGAAGATAAAGCATTCCCATCCAGAATAATCAGTCTATATGCTGACAGCCGGAAGACAACGCCGTTATGGCGGTAGATTTATATATATATATATACAATGGTAGGTAAATAGACTGGTTTAAATAAACCGAAATACCGAACAAATTATATGTGATCGTGACCCACCACCTTTTAGCGCAATCGCTTAATCACTGAGGCAGTTGTAACGAAGGAGACATACAATCAACGGAGACTGGGAACGATAAATCTTACTGCTGAGCAGCATTTAACATTGCGAAGTGTAAAGGAGTTAAAATTTTATTACTTTCGCTACTTAAAACAAATTCGCTTTAAGCTCCGACGTTTTACTCCTGTAGTACAGGTGAACTTACTCCACTTTATTATTGTTCGAGCTTTCGCTAAGTGAAAATGAGTCAAACTTTTAAGGTTACACTTCAAGGGTCTCCCATTAAAGAAAAGGATTATAAATCAAAAAGAAATTGAATACATTAATTTTTTTTGGAAAACTATAAATTTACTTAGATCATCATCATCATCAGCCGATAGACGTCCACTGCTAGACTGCCTATCTTATAGATTCCGACACAGTAGGGTAGGAATTTATATCAGAGAGGGCGGTGGGTATTTGGGCCAATTCCCACCACGCTGGCCAATGCAGGTCGATGTTAGCAAGAGCCTCATTTGTTGATTAGCAGTGTGCACTCAGCGAGAGGTTTAAATTAAATCCTGTAAGTTAAACAAAGAAGTGTTCGTGTACCTCGAAGCACTAAATATTACGCAATTGACCACATCAGCTTCCAAATACTGGGATTCAAGATTTCATCCCACTAGGAAAGAAACAAAGCCATTTATAAATCTTGTAGTCTCTGCATAGGTGGAAATCTTTTACATCATCATCAGCCGATAGATGTCCACTGCTGGATGTAGGTCTCCGCAAAGATCTACACCTACAGTCAACATGGCTTTCAGTACCTCTGGGCACTAGCAGCCGTCGTATGTAAGGGTTAACATGGATTTGGGTCATTTCCTACCATGCTGGCTCAATGTGGGTTGGTGGATGTCAGAGCCTCCTTTGTTGATTAGCAGGGTTTACCTATGATGTGAGATTGGGATAGGTCTCGTCAGTTTTAGTGCGGGAATCCTTACACCCCTACGGAAGCGGAGGAATCTTTTACATATATATATTATTACTAAATAATTGTAATATTGAATATATCTGGATGTCCGCCTTTGTAATAGTTTATGTACATGTAATAATTTTATTTATTTATAGAAAAATTTAAGTAGAAAGTTCACTAGTAGGAATGACTAGAGGAAATAGACTCAAAATATTCATACTAAGTATTTCTAAGTTAAATCGATATTAAACTATAATAACATAGTTGTGATGAAGTTATTCTGACTATAATAATAAGAAAAGTTCCGTGTTAGTTTATAACGTTGTATCACCTAAGGTGATGGTTTATAATAATGGTGTCATCGGAAAAAAAAAAAATATATGTCGTCCATTAAAACGCAAAAGCAATTTACACGCTAAATACGGTTTGACCTTTTTTCGTGCCATTTTACGTCGCTCCGGTATCACGATCGCCTACTGAACGTAACTAACTAAACGGTCAGTTAAGTTTTTAACACCGCCCATTTGTTGTGTAAACCTTTTCAATACAATACCTTCCCTTAAATAGAACCATAAAGAATTTTAGTATTTTTGTTTTCACAAAAAGCGTTAAAATTTTACTTAAATTTAAGTGACAACAAGGCCTGTAGTAAATATTATTAATTATTTGAAAACCTTCGTTCTAGTTGTAGTGATATATATTGGTGGTAGGTCTCTGTTGTTCAGCCCTGTAGTCTCGAGCTAGTAAGCCCTGCCTGTCATAGAAAGTGACTAAAAGGAGTTTCGCGAACCCTGGGGGCCCTTATTGCTCAACAAGCGAACCAGCGTGGGACAGCGTATGGCTCAACGATGCTACCTAGGAGGGTTAGGTACTTCCTCACACTTGTTGTAATACTAAGTGTAGAGGGGCACCGGTGCGTTCTATAAGAGATCCCGGAGTCTCCCTGAATGCGCTGATGCAAACCACCGAGGGGGTTTTAGTGAGCAAGAATCTCACATAACTCTAACCTCCCCCAAAAGCAGGGTATCTTTCGAAGCCACCAAAACCAAAACAAAAGGTAGGCACCAACGCAGCACCTATTGCAGACGACAAACAGTGATATGCAAACATTACTAAGTTCCAGTTTGAAGGGCGCAGTAGCTAGTGTAATAATGTACTAGTGTAATAGTGGTAATGACACTCAACATTGAGTGTCTCAGGCGATGAGCGCAATATGGTGCAGTATATCAATCCTAACTAGCGCCACGATGTTATAGGCCAGCGAACCACTTACCAAAAGACGAATATCACACTCGTCTCATCGCTTGACTAAAAAAAAACTCCGAGGGAGATCTGATGGTAAGTTACAGGTCTGCCAATAAAAACGTAGAACTAGTTAGGATGGTATACACTGCACCGCATTATGCTCGGTGACTTGAGACGAAGGTGTCTTATTACACCAGTAATTTCACTAGCTGCAGTCCCCTTCAACTAATGTATACACCACTATTTGGCGGCAGTAATAGTAGCTGTGATGGTAATTAGACAGTCTCCAGCAAAAGAAACCTACCACCGGTAAATCTTTAAGGTTTTTTTTATACGCTCTGACGATGTACAGTATTTATATAGATAAATTAAACATTATCAACTTTTCATATATTGTCTTACTAAATACTTTTAGAAAACTTTACCGACATATTTTAGAAAAGCTTTCGTGGACATATTACATCCAACATTTAATTGCCAGGATAAAAATCCTGGACCCCGTGAGAGCATTCCTTAAGTCCTGATGGTGGTAACATTAAGAGGTTTTATTTTCACTTACTTCTACTTAATACTTTATAAAAGGGTTTTATTCTAAGCAGCTCCATTAAGAGCGAATGTTCCGACCTCATATGTTCCAGGTAATTGAACTTAGACATCCGGCCGAGCGGTAACATTGGTAATGTATATTTAGAATTTAGGATATCGGTTAACTGTTACACACATAAAATAAACTAACCTTTTATAAACAACAAAACGTCTAAAGAAAATTGACATTTAAACCCCATCACCTTTTAAAGCTGCAGAAGGTTAAATAAATAAATCATATAAACTATTAAAAAATACCATTAATACTAGCAAGTATAAAATGTCGACACATAGATTCAGTTTATAAAAGAATTATTTATCCTCTAAACCATAGACTATTCATAACATTTGTCTAAAAACTAGGAATTACTATAAATATAATAGTTAAATTTGCCTAAACAAAATCTATAATATACAATAATAGTTTTTCACAAGTATCAAATATATCATGAAACAAAAATACTATGATTTATAATTGGTGATACTAGGTAAGTATGCAATGTGTTATGATGATGAGTCATTCCAGTGGACGTATGAAGAATGATCTAATCGATGAAGCGTTCAGTTCACCTGAACCTGTCACTGCCCATAACAAAATGGCGCTAGTTAGTATGATAATCATTGCAACACATCGTACTTGACTTTTGAGACATTAGATACTGTCATTACTTCTGGTACCGATGTTATCTACTAAAACGGTTTCCGGCAACAGACATCTACCACCAGAAATTGTCACAATTCTCGTATCATCGTCATCATCAGAAGTCTTCTCCAAACTGAAGTTCGGCGATCAGATTGAGAAAACCCATTCGATCCTTAGCTATTCTTTCTAATTGATGGTATTTAAGCCCGGATTTCGGTATTCTCGAATCAATAAGTATCTTTCTCTATACATCTCTCTTATTCGTCTACTCAGCAGTAATATCTTTCTTTAAATTACTACATAGTGAATAAATCGTTCCAGTTTTTTTACCTATATATACATCCACTTTAATATCCAAAACCTTTCGTAACAAATGATCTTCCCTCTTAAAACGTTTATCATCATCTCCCGGGAGATCTCTTGTTGGAACTTTTCTCCAACTTTCAAACTTCAATTTTAAGATGGCTCTCAGTTATCATCCGCTGTTGCTCTTTTCGTAGACTACAAGCTATAGTAGCAGATGTATACAAGATTGAAGGCTGTAGTTAAGTACATTAATCTCGTGTGCCATACTAAGGAAGTGATATTGTCGCTCGATTTTTAGATTGTCCAACCGACCGTTGACCAAATTTGAGATCAGGAATATTTTGGTGTTTCAAACTTGTGATTCATGCATGGGTTGATGATGATGATCTAAGGATATATATACATGATTTTAAGGATTTATCGAAAAAAAGATATTCATTCGATACCGAAATGTATATTTTTCAGTAGAAAATAGAAGTTTTAGAAACATTATAATTGTCGGTTGGACAATGTATCACTCGAGCGACGATACTCTGCAGTTTCGGTAATCTCGCTGTCCTACGTAAACTTCTAGTAACTAAAGTCCATAAATAAACACTTTCGTTACATATTGCCTCTTAACCGTAATTTAATCAAATTGGCTGTTATGTATACGTCTCTAGTTTATATTTATTTCTAGCTTTGTATATAAAACCGGAAAATCAAATTGATGAATGGACAACGGTTTCCCGTTACCATTAGCATTTCCCTTAGCGGAAGACCAAGATATTAACACACCACATGCATGAAACTATTGTAGGATTATAGGTTAATGACATTTGGCCTCAGTATATCAATAAAATATTTACTGTATATATTTATTTTGGCGTCTGGTACGTTTAAGTTAGAAAAAACCAGGAATTTAATCTATCTCCACAGGGTCTTTGGTCTGTGTATGATCTGATGACTGCCCTTTCATTCTTTATACGTGGTCTCCAAAGTACAGATCATCGCTGGATTGAATATTAATGAAAGTAATTTATTATCTCGCCACTGTCTACTTCTTTCGTCAAAATTTGATGCATAGTTAAAAGATGTTATTGATGCGCATTCAAATCCGTGGCAAATAAAAGAATTTTTGAAGCTCAGAAGTTATACGTTTATACAATTCTATTCTTTTCTATTCTGAATATTGCTATAAACAAATATTAAGAATTGTAATAAAGAAAAGGTACAGTAATAGCGCGCATCCGAGCCAGTGCAATTGTTAATAAATTTGCATAATCTGCAACGGTACAAGCTACGTTTAAATTTTACTTTGAGCTTCGCATCCTACATTTTCGTATGCGTTAAAAGTATACATTTCCATATGCATACATTATACGTGTTCTTTTTAACATTCATATTTAATATATTAATTAGTTAAATATACTTTATGTTAATAAATGAGAGAAACAGGGCATGTCTACATTAAAATTACAATACGTCATACATTTCAAAATAAACTTCAATATTTTTTAATTTTGTCTATTGTTTTTATTTATGTACCCTTTATTCTACAAAAAAAAGGAGGTCTAAAATTATATGTCTAAACTATTACTTTTTTGTACGCCTTTCATCAAAGCCCTCCTCTAAAGATTACCACGCGTCTCTATCTTTGGCTTCTCGGATCCATTTTGGATAACCCACTTCTTTCATATCGTTTACTCTATTTCCTTTAATTGTCTCTTAGGATTTATTCCGTAATAATTTTCGTCCATTTTCTCTAGTTTCTTGTAGCGTGTGCCCTGCCCAATCCACCACTATTTCAACTGTTTGTAAACCATATGTGCGTTTTTAAACTTCGTCATATGTTTCAATTTCTTTTAACGGAATCTGTCTCTCCTTTTTAAAAGGAAGACAGTTTCTCTTTCTTGTCATATTTTTGAAATAATATTTACTATATATACTACTATATATTTGCTATAAAATCTACATAATTAAAAACTGATACCGCTAAATAAAACAAGTGACGTAATAATCCATGTAAATAAAGGTTGGCTGTGTGTGGAAGATTTAATGTACCCATCAAGCGCCACAAAACACAGAATCTTAAGTTTAAAGACAACTATTGTAGTGGTAAGTAAATTACACTTAAAGAATTAAAACCTTATTTTAGGAATCTTCATTATTAGACTTGAACTACATTTCGAAACTATGCCAATATTTATATTGCGCATGTGCATATATCTCAGTAATAATTGCCGGTGAATTCTCAATTTGTGAGAAGTGGACTGTTGTCTAAGATTGATTTTTGAAGTTCAGTAGTTTATTCCTTGTATTGAATTATATTGATTTTTTAGAACAAAATCGATTATTATTTAAAAGAGTAATACTTTTTAAAGTATTTTTTTTTAAATTAATTGAAAGGTACGGACCGAAGAGAGCGAAGAAGCGGATTACTAGGAATACAAACAAAGATCTATCGCTTCAAATTACAAATTGTGATTTAAGGAGCCTTCAGTCCGGGGTATTCACGAGGAGAGTGATCCCGGACAATTAATTGACGGCTCGTTATCGAGACAGAGCGGTTAATTACGTTTGCTTTTGACGAGCTCATTGCTCAATACTCACGATATTCTCGATGCTTGCTAAATCTAACTTCGTTTGTATCACCAATCGTTTCAATTTTTATGTGCCAATCACGATTGACAGTTTCATTTTGTTTTGAGTTTTGTAATTTTTTTTTATTCTGAACCGACTAACATTTGACCTCAATTTCAGGTAGTGTTCAGTCACAACCAGGCCTTGAATGTTATGTGCTTGTACAAAATACTGTAGCTCTAATATTGTATTGATAATTGGAGTAAACAGCAGATTTAAAACATGAGGATGTTACATAGATTAGTTCGGACAAAACGTACGGTTAGTAGTAGGTTCATTACTGCTCCAATTTCAGGTGATAAACAGTAGTAAGCATATATTACTGTGTAACCGCTGTAAGAAAAAAGTTTGTTGTAGGTTGTAGGTGTTTTTATTACCTTCTAAATATGTTATTAAAGGTGATATAGATAGATTTTGTTACTAATACTAGTTGTTCCAATCCGCGTTGCTGGCTAGTCGCTGAGGTGTTACTTCAGCGACTCCCTTTAGGGAAGGAATTTTGTAAAATACATTAGTATCCGATTTCTAAATGGCACAAGCAATGATCATCAGCCGATAGACGTCCACTGCTGGACATAGGCCTCTCCCAAATATTTTTATCCAGTCGGTTCCCGCGGTTCTCATCGTCATCAGATCGTCAGTATGCGGTACGCGTACGCGACGCCACTTGAGGACTTTACTGCCCCATCTGCGGGGAACGGCACACGCAATATCTGTACCAAATTTTTGGTCATCATTATCAGCCGATAGACGTCCAAAGATCCCCACATACAGTCAGCATGGCCTTCTATATCGCTGGGTAATAAAAGCTGTCGTATGTAGAGGTTCATATGGAGGGATTTGGGCCATTCCACCACGCTGGCCCAATGCGGGGTGGCGGGAGGCATAGCCTCGTTTATTGGTAAGCCGAATGCACCACGAGCAGATGAGGTTGGCTTGGGTCCCGTGAGTTATTGTGCGGAAACCATTATACCTCTACAAATTTTGAGTATTTACGTTTAATAGAACCGGATATCAGGAAATTATATACAAATATATATATATGTATATAAAATAAATTGCTTAATTATAATTAAAGTACACTGCATAGAAATTTGGAAATCCAGTGCTGAACTTCGACAGAACTTCTCGATCCGTCCTCCTTACTCGTATTTAGCGGTTGCGGAAATATACTGTGTTCCGGTTTAAAGGATTTGTAGCTAGAGAAATTACTAGGGTATCGAAGTGATATCTTACGTCTTAAAGCGACGAGCACTATATGGGGCTGTGTATGTTTTTTTTATTGTTCCTCTGCGTATGGTGAGTCAGGGCCTTTATTTTTCGTTTCATTAACCATCACATAGTTTATATATACTTTTCCTCATACCAATCTTTCATTCTTTCTTATCTTTCACTCTCTGCTCTTCTCACACACGATTTCTCCTAACATTCTACATCCCAATTCCTTCTTTCATTCCTCTCCTGAGTGAAGACCGTCGTTTCATGCGTGTTCTTGATCTGAACGAAACCTAAAACACAGAAGTTTTTCTGCGTTCTTTTATTCTTTTGCTGTTCTCATTTCTTTTAGACTTTTTTCTTTGGTTTCCTTACTTGGCTATACTTATACTAATATCACAGTTTATTTTCTTCTGCTAAATTTTAAAAACACTGTCGTCTTTACTCATCAGGCGCTGTGTAAATTACCCCAATAAGTGCCACGTTGTTAGCGTTTCACTAACCGTCAGATGAAAGTCTCACTAGTTTTGTCGCTTTGTGGATTAAGAAAAGACGAGTTTTAACTTGATGTGTCAAGTTGGTTAGATGATCTCGCCGGTAACTTGTTGCGGCGGATAAGTAGTCCTGCCCTCGTCCCGGTGCCGGGCTGTTGTAGCGGCATGATATATTCAGCCCGCCTGCATTATTTAGCCGCGCCGCCCAAGGCCGGCCGTTTGATGCTGCGCCAAATGAAACTGCTGCGAGGGTATTCGCCTTTTTAATTAAATATACACTACGCGCTACGCTTCCAGACTACACTTTTTTTATTCATACAAACACTGAAAATTTTAACTACAATGATAAAAAGAGAAGTGTTATACATGACACTGACATTAGGATCCTTTTGCTGGACACAGTTTAGGTACAAACGCTGCTCCTGTTTCTATCGCCAAACATTAATGTGCAAACTGTACTGTGCTCTAGTTTGAAGGACGTTGTAACATTATATCTCGTCTCTAGGCGATGAACACATCGTGCAATGTATGACATCCTAACGAGCGTCATGTTGCTATCGGCAAGTGTAACCATTTATATTCAGTTGAACATCTTGCTCGTCTCGTCGCTTAATATATTCATCATCATCGGCCGCTAGACATCCATTGCTAGATAGTATAGATCTCCACATCGATCGTTGCCGTGTTGTTCACAATAAGTAGGTTCTAGCGATTCTCGCCAGATCGTCAGTATCGCCTTGTGGGAGGCCCAATAGACAAGACACAACGTACAGGACTATAAATGGTGTATATAGCCTAAATAATGACGAGCACAATTACGCAGCTCATTGTCCAAGGTTGACGTAGTGTAGGCGGCAAAAGAATATCCTAGATTTAAAACCTCCATTGTTTGAGACATTCACTCACTTTTCAGAGCTTCCGTATCGAAAGTGCAGATTGCCTTTACGGTTGCTGAAAGACGGAACTTTAGAAATAGGAAAGGGATATGGTGATATGTTTCTGAAAAATTTGGTGCCATCCTAATAAAGAATTGTTAATCTATGTGTATAGAAGATACCCAGAGATTTATTAATTCATCTCGAGATCTCCGAAACTATTATACGTAAACACTCATGAGATAAGAGGCTGTTACAGACAGCAAGCAGGCGTAATAAAGCAGTATTTTTATAAACTGATTTGGAAGGTTTTAGTTTAATTAAGACTACTTAATTAATATTGACTAATTTCATCAAAACGACTATATTTCAGGATCGAATTACTCAATATGGATACTGAATAAAACTTTTTTTTTTCAATATTAATACATTATAGAAAGAGCGCACCGTCTACATTAGTACCACCGCAGCGCCTATTTCTACAGTCAAATAGTGATATGCAAACACTACTAAGTTCCAGTTCGAAGGGCGCTGTAGCTAGTGTAACTACTGAGGTAACGGGAGTCAACATATTATGTCTCAGACGACGAGTGCAATGTGGTACAGTATATATCATCCTAACTGGCGCCACGTTGTTATAGGCAGGAGTATTACTTACACTACGTTAACGTTCCGCTCGTCTCTAATTATATGAATAAAAAAAACGTAAAAGTAAGAAAAGCGACCTCTTTATAAGCGATTAAAAAAAAATTAAGCTACTTATATACAAACTTAGTTAAAAATTAAGTTATTAAAAAAATCATGAAAGTACTATATATATAAAACTGTTGAGTAGAAACTTAAATAGAGACCTTCTTGATGAGACTATCGCACGTCGTGTTTAACATGTCCAAAGGTTTCGCACCTTCATTATCAGGGATGATATTACAACCCCCCTTATCGTTAATCGATTTACATAAGCTACACGATTCACTTAAAGGGTACACCATCTGCTTACCCCTTTTACCAATAATATTGAAGCTTTCCGAAGGTTTTCATTATAATCTCACTTCTCTAGTTTAGGCTTTATATAAAAGGTTACTGTTGCCAGATCTTCATTTTTATGGTGAGTCGAGGTCGTTTATCAACTGCCTTGGTCAAGTGCGAGTTGGTGGATGTTACATGTCTCTGATAGATGTTGGATCTATCAACATTTTTCTTTCATCACGTCGCTATTTCTACACCGGAAGTGGAATCCAAACCTCTTCAATTCTACTTCAAATTTAACCATCAAAGCTTCGTTTCGAATTGGACAAGTAACTACGTTTTCTATGTTTTCTTTTTACAAAAAACTCCAAGACTAGGAATGTTTTATATATAAATCAATTCATATTACTATACATTGATGTTGTATAACAGATTCTTTTCTTTTTTGTTTCGTGTGGGGAAATCTTCGAAAGATACCTTCCCTGTGGTGGGAAGCAATCTTTAATACGATCCTCAGCTATTCTTGATAGTATTTAAACCCGGTCTACTTCTTTATGTCGTCAAACCATTTCTTCCGCTGTCGACCAAGTGCACGGAGATCATCTAGGTAGGTACCACTTCATCGCCTATTGCAGCCGACAAACAGTAGTGTGCAAATATTACTGTGTTCCGGTATAAAAGGCGCTGTAGCTAGTGTAATTACTGGGGTACCGAGGCTCAACGTCGTGTCTCAGGCGACTCCAAAAATAGATGAAAGAACTTTACTCGAGGTAGGTCTCTGTTGCCGGAGATCATCTAGGTAGGTACCACTTCATCGCCTATTGCAGCCGACAAACAGTAGTGTGCAAATATTACTGTGTTCCAGTATAAAAGGCGCTGTAGCTAGTGTAATTACTGGGGTACCGAGGCTCAACGTCGTGTCTCAGGCGACTCCAAAAATAGATGAAAGAACTTTACTCGAGGTAGGTCTCTGTTGCCGGAGATCATCTAGGTAGGTACCACTTCATCGCCTATTGCAGCCGACAAACAGTAGTGTGCAAATATTACTGTGTTCCAGTATAAAAGGCGCTGTAGCTAGTGTAATTACTGGGGTACCGAGGCTCAACGTCGTATCTCAGGCGACTCCAAAAATAGATGAAAGAACTTTACTCGAGGTAGGTCTCTGTTGCCGGAGATCATCTAGGTAGGTACCACTTCATCGCCTATTGCAGCCGACAAACAGTAGTGTGCAAATATTACTGTGTTCCAGTATAAAAGGCGCTGTAGCTAGTGTAATTACTGGGGTACCGAGGCTCAACGTCGTGTCTCAGGCGACTCCAAAAATAGATGAAAGAACTTTACTCGAGGTAGGTTTCTGTTGCCGGAGATCATCTAGGTAGGTACCACTTCATCGCCTATTACAGCCGACAAACAGTAGTGTGCAAATATTACTGTGTTCCGGTATAAAAGGCGCTGTAGCTAGTGTAATTACTGGGGTACCGAGGCTCAACGTCGTGTCTCAGGCGACTCCAAAAATAGATGAAAGAACTTTACTCGAGGTAGGTCTCTGTTGCCGGAGATCATCTAGGTAGGTACCACTTCATCGCCTATTGCAGCCGACAAACAGTAGTGTGCAAATATTACTGTGTTCCGGTATAAAAGGCGCTGTAGCTAGTGTAATTACTGGGGTACCGAGGCTCAACGTCGTGTCTCAGGCGACTCCAAAAATAGATGAAAGAACTTTACTCGAGGTAGGTCTCTGTTGCCGGAGATCATCTAGGTAGGTACCACTTCATCGCCTATTGCAGCCGACAAACAGTAGTGTGCAAATATTACTGTGTTCCGGTATAAAAGGCGCTGTAGCTAGTGTAATTACTGGGGTACCGAGGCTCAACGTCGTGTCTCAGGCGACTCCAAAAATAGATGAAAGAACTTTACTCGAGGTAGGTCTCTGTTGCCGGAGATCATCTAGGTAGGTACCACTTCATCGCCTATTGCAGCCGACAAACAGTAGTGTGCAAATATTACTGTGTTCCGGTATAAAAGGCGCTGTAGCTAGTGTAATTACTGGGGTACCGAGGCTCAACGTCGTGTCTCAGGCGACTCCAAAAATAGATGAAAGAACTTTACTCGAGGTAGGTCTCTGTTGCCGGAGATCATCTAGGTAGGTACCACTTCATCGCCTATTGCAGCCGACGAACAGTAGTGTGTAAACATTACTGTTGTCCGGTTTCGAGGGCGCTGTAGCTAGTGTAATTACTGGAGTAACGAGATTCAACATCTTATGTTTCAAGCGACGAGCGCAATGTGGTGCAGTGCATACCTTAATTAGCGTCACATTGTTATGGACTGGCGTATCACTTACTATCAGGTGAACGTCCCGCTCATACCGTCAGTTAATTACATAAAAAAAAATTACATAACTAAGAAGGCTTTTTTAAAATTGTCTGATATAAAATAGGTTTTTATAAAGCAGTATTATATTTTATCCGTCAGCAGAAATAGCTGCGGTGATACTTAGACGATCATCATCAAGAGAGACCTGCCATCATTAAGGGGATTTAAAAATACGCAAATTTTTTTTATATTACTGAAAAATGTCAACAAGAGTCGGCACTTCATTTGGCCTGTTTTAATTTCAGCGCTAGGTTCAGCTCGCGATGGTTTACTCTTCGAATTTTTCACCCAAAACTGTTTGAAAAACGCATGGCGCAGTTTTCATTTACTCTTAAAATTGAACGCTGCTGCCGGTGGAAATACTTGGCGAAAGAGTCAGCTTTTCCAACTCATTTGACGAAATTGGCTGTCAGCTATGATACTCTAATATACAGTAAATCCTCTAGACTGCCAATTTACTGAACAAGTATCTACATACTTAATAAGTACCAGCATACTACAGTTGTAAGCCTGATCACCTGATACCTCTGATATTTTACCTACTTGAAGAGACCAAAATACGATCTTCAGTGAGCTTGAGCTTCCGGTTAAAATAACTTCATGAACGACGTGTTATTCTGTGTAAACATAACTGTATAAGTTATCCAGTAGAAATTGGATCATCAAAGCCTATAACATTGCTCATGAACAGCCGTGGAACCCCAGGAATTACGGTTACGGTCCTGATCTTCAGTCCGAATAGGTCTCTGGTAAGTAATTCCGGCACTTATATTTCCGATATTCTTGTACGCTGAAGAAACTTTACCTTGCGAGAAGTAGAGAAGAAGATAGACGCTGTAGATTTGTGGTGCTAGAGGAGAAGGCTTGGAGTATCGGACCAACAAGTATATTCTTCAAGAACTCGGCATCAAGCAGCGTTTATAATTTTTGGTGCAATGTCCTTTTTTGGTCATCGAGGATAGATTGCAAATGAGCGACTCGTATTACAGGGAAAAGTTAAGGGCACCAGGCCACCAGGAAGAACGCCTATGTGATAGACTGACTAGATAATAAATCGAAATCTTCGAAAGATACCCTGCTTCTGGGGAGAAGTAAGAGTTATGGAAGATACTTACTCACTAAAACCCTCTCCATCAGTGCATTCGGAGAGGCTTCGGGATTTTCTATAGAACGAACTGGTGTCCCTCTACAAATTCTATTACACGTCTCTGAGGAGTCTAACCCTTCTAGGCACCCTCTCTGAGCCATATGCTGTCCCACGCAGGTTTGCTAAGGGCCCACACCCTCAACGCCCGCGAAACTTCCAAACCCTTTTAGTCGCATTTACGACAGGTAGGGCTTACCTTAGTGCTATTCTTACTAGCCAGAGACTACAGGGTTGTGCTACTAAAACCAGAAGTGATGACCACGGCTCTATCAAGAATGATACCGAGGTAGAAGAATAAGAATAGGCTCATTCCTTAAAGATCGTATTTGCGAAAAAAACATGCCTCAAGCCACAAAATCATTCCTTCATAGAACAATAGAATTTTTTTGTTATTTTTTTTTACTCAAAAATAACTTCATAACTTTACTACATTATAATAAAATTAAAAAAAATATATAAAATACTACATACTAAGTTAATAGTATTCATTACACACTAAGTGACCTCGTTCGATCAAAGTGTTTTAAGCACGCGAAATATTACTACTGCTTTAATGAATAATTAAATATTTGATTACCCGCCTGACACGGCAACAAAGCCTGATAAAGGTCGTAAGGTCCAACAGGTCAGACTCTTGGGTGTTTGTGGTCCTATCTTAGAGACACTGTACCATTCGTAAATCAAACACCTACGTAATAGTTTTAAGAGATGATTTCTCATCTATTTCATCTTCAACATCATAGCAATACATTGATAGTAATAATTTAGGAATGAATATGTGAGCACTAGATCACGGTACTATCTGATGGTAAGTACATATATAGCCTTTGATAATAAAGACAAAAAATCTATTTATTCCTCTCTTAAACATTCTTTCATAATACCTTTTTTATCACAGGGGAAATCTTCTTAAAAGGTACCTTACTGCTGTGAAGAAAACAAGGTTATGTATGACTTCTACCCCCTAAAACCCCGTCGGTAGTCTCCGTGATTGAATTAGGAGGCTGCGGGATCTTCTACTGAACACACCAACCCACACTCAGGCTAATTGATCCCACGGAAGGAAGCCTTCAGCACTCCTGTGCAACGACAAATACAAAACCGCCATGCAGTAGCCGTCGTCCTAAAGCTCGCTTGAGTTTTGATGGCCCCACCTGCAAGGCTCACGAACACGAGGACTCTTTTAGTCGTCTTGTACAAAAGGCAGGGATTACCTTAGTCGTATTGTTAATAGCCCGAGACTACAGGGATGTCCTTCATCATACCTAGATGGAAGTCTCTCGCTATGAAGCTATTGCTTCTCCGTTATCATTATTACTAACTTTAATTTTAATCATTATTTCATAATTTCATAGTAAGAAATATAGAAATTTTCATTACATTTGTAGGAATGAACAGCTGTAAGTATAGCCTTATTTCTTTCACTAACATGCGAGTGAAACCTAACAATTTCGAGGTATTCGCTTAACTGCATCCCAGAGGGGTCTATAAGAAACTACTTCAAGAGCTAGAACTCCTATTGCTCTGGAACGGTAAGTTATTTCTAAACTTGTGTACAAAAGATACTTTTATTGTAATTGAATTTAGTTCTACGCCAGGAACAGAACAGTTCCAACTAAATTCTCGAAATCTATTGGGAGAGTGTGAAACTGTTCATTTATTCTTCTATCTTCTATATCTTCTAACATGTATTCATTAGTAAAAAGGTATTAATTAGAGGTTACAGAGTAATCTTTAAGAGCTATAAGTAAATAATAAGAATTCTTGTTATAAATACTAGTAATATACAAGCACTTTTAGTTATGTGGAATGATGGTAGACGACTGATTCTATCTTAAACTAGTTTCTTTTGCTCGATATCGCTTTATATGGTTCCTTTAAAAAAAAACCACAGTTATTTTATAAATATCCAAATTGATACAGAGGACATGTGTAAGAAGAGTATGAATTCAGATATGACGGCTGATAAAGGGATGTGGAAGAGAAGTACATACTGTGCCGAGCCCACATAGCTGGGATAAAGGCAGGAGGAGGAAGATATAAATAACCGGCTTATAAAGATTAATTAAAATTTGGTGATACTTGACCAGACCTCAAAGGTAATGTATGTGACTATGTCTAAGCTTATGTTATAAAACAATATTCAGTTAAACATTAGAATAAAACAAAGCACAAGGTGGATATTTACAAAGGTCGGCCTCTGTAAAATGTTGAAGCAGCGGATTCGTAAATAACATGTTTCAGACTGAAACAAATAAATAAGTCGTTTTACTGCACTGTAACCTACTTGTAATTCAGACAGAGCTTGATTACTGGTCCCGCAGTGAGCGTTACGAGTGAATTTAAACCTTAACAACTTACACGAAGGTTCTTTTTTGTATGACGAAGCAATGTACCGTATCCTTATTTGTACACTGCAGCATTTACTCCGGCTCTCTTTCTCGTTTGTCTTTAATATTTAATTTTCACTCATCGGGATGTTTTACACGTAATATAATACTTCTTCACAAAAAAAAAACTACTTTCGTATAGAGTAGTATTTCTTACTATGAGACGAACGCAATATTAATTTTTATAGTTAAAGTTAATACAAAGATATTAAATTTGAACTCAAAATCGTGTACCTAGAACTCGACTATAATGCATTGAAGATCACTTAGATCTTAGATATAAAAAAAAACCCGTGATAACCCTTACTCCTTTGAAATGTAGATGGCAAAATTCTTTCGGACACCAAAGATAAAAGTTACATAAGATTTTCTTCTCGAAGAAAGGTTTCAATGAAAAATATTTCCAACCTGTTACGCGCCGAGATAAATCCCAGTTAGGCCTAAGTCTGATTAGAGGGTCCGCTTTGTTTCATCCTTGTTGCTATTAAATTGAATTTTATTCGGTTCGACATAAAGTACATTATTACATGCTCATAGCCTTTTCGACGATTTTGTAAGGGAACAGTTGGTTATTAACTTTTATAAGCGAATCCTCTCCTTAGCAACCTTATATACGGGTGATAAACATAGATTATAGTGATACAATATTGCAAGTATATCACGTACTATGTAATATTTCAAATCTATCTTTTTTTATACTTTCTAAACGTTAATTGTACGTAAGATACAATTCTATAAAGAAATTCAGAATTCTTGACTTGATTTGTCTTGACTGTTTACTCGTTTCTAAAATCCCAGGATCTCTTCACTGAAAACTTACATAACTTAAACTTTTGCTGATTTAACTGTTTGAACAACTTTTAACTTCTTTTTTTTTTAATTGATCTGAATATTGTAAACGTAAAAGTTTAATGAGCACAGGTACATCCAAATGCTCCTCCGATGTTCCCTATAATGTTAATGCTTTGTTCATCAACAACCAAACAAATAGTCAGACGTAGCTTCTGCTTTATTTTCTAATAGATTAATGTTTGACTACGAACTTACCTGATGGTAAACCATGATATAGTCCTTGACCATGAACCGTATTAGTTCAGAAGAAACCTGTTCAATTTTACCGTAGCTCTCCTTCGCTTTGTAGAATCAGCTAGCTGATTTTTCGTGTCAAAGTTTTTGGAGTTATTATAAAAATTTATAAAGATTTTACTAATAATTATTGCTATTACTCGCATCCAGCTGCTTCCCGCAACCTTCACCAAATCATCAGACCACTTAGTGGGGAGCCTGCTAATACTGCGCAGGGTCTATCATTTTGGAGATCTTTGGAAGAGGCCTATGTCCAGCAGAGGTCGTCTGTTAGTTTATGATGATGATTGCTATTACCGAAAATATGAAGAGTCAGCCGCTCCAAAAAATACGTGTATTCAATACTCATGTTACATAAAAGCATCTAAAAATATTGGAGCTTCCCTCTCTTCCAATTTTAGTACACATTTAGTATAAAACGATATTTGCATAATGTTACAGCTCAACTTTTCGGCTCACATATTTCCAACCTGTTACAAAACGAAATGACATAAATTTAAGGATGACTACTGTAAACGTCCAAATCACTTTAAACTTATTATCATTAAGAATAGAGTCTAAAATGCAAGGTTGTCTTATTATGAGTTCGGTATACAATTCATAAGCTGATTTCGAACTTTGATATTATTATAATAAAGTATATTATCAAATTGACAACAAAAATATAACAGAAGTTCTGCGACAGAAATTAGTATCCTTTTCTCTTAAATATTTATAGAAGTCACTGTTGTCATATACTTGGAGAGGATTTAAATTTTTAATAGATAAAAGTCTTTGATTGAATAAATTTTTTCTTACTCTATGCACGGAAACAATTTTTTTGTTAACTATCAATTAACGTATTAATAAATATTTCGATGGCTTATTACCTGATTGGAAAAGTTTAAAACGTATTTATATTAATTTTTTGGAAAAGTTTAAAACATATTTATATTAATTTTCCACAAAGAAGTTCTATTGCAAATAAATATTTATGTGAAATATATATACTACTTGTATTAATAACGTTAATTTTATTCAAGTGATAACAGCTCCTTATATTTCGCATCCGCAATTGTCTTGCGATTTATAAAATTGCATAAACATTTTCCACAGGCGCTTAATGAAGCTTGTAGTGGCTTATTATGTGTTTAAATAAACTAATTTTATTTTAACTTCAATTAAGCGACGAAACGAACAGGATGTTTAGTTGATGGTAAATGATACGCCCGCTCATAACAATGCATAACTATTTAGGATGATATACACTGCACCATGTTGCGTTCATCGCTTTGAGACGCTAGATGTTAAGTCCCGATACAAACCCTGCAAACCATTACATAATAATGTTTTTATCTAGACAGTCTTCAGCAACAGCGTCAGACTATTAGTACAAATATAGATATTATCTACTTTTTCATTATTTTAGTTCTACAATGGCACATTGAAGCAAGATATGTAATAAAGATATATATTCAATATATATAATATAACTAGTTAACATTCATCTAACGTTATACCCATATATTTGTTACAACATTATTTCTACTGCTAAAAGATGACTCAATTGTTGTGAAACAAATACATATTCATTCATATATTTATGTATATATTCCATATGACGGCTGATAGAAAGATATGGAAGAGCAATACATACTGTGCCGACCCCACATAACTGGGAAAAGGGCAGGAGAAAGAAATACGTATCCATTCAGTTCAACTGTTGGATTTGAAACTAAATTTATTTACATCTTTATAGATTTTTACATATCTTTACCGATTAAGGCTAATTTTATATCTTATATAAATATCTTTACGTCTCCCCGTGAAAAGCCTGACAAAAGCCGTTAGAGACGGTTAGACGAAATAATTTTATTTGGAATTATGTCCCGCATAAACGTTATACAAACACATGTCCAAACATTGTTATGTTCAAAACTTTCTTATAGAGATTTCACGTCACAAATATTCCTCCTATCTCTCTCTCCCATTCCCTCTTCATCTGCACAACATATCTTCTTTAATTTCTTATTAAGCATCTACTTAAAGTATACACTTACAAGCATATTATCTTTCACACAATCTCCATCTCTTCTATGATCTTCCTCTGTTCTACATATATTCCTTAGAATAATTGTTCATTGTCTTTAGGGTACAAAGAATAAGAGCAACAGCTAGGAGCAGCTCGCCGTGTGTTATTAAACGGATTAATTATAAAGGAGCGTTGTTGCTGGAGCTGCCCGACTTTACGCTATTAAAATTTATTGCTCTCCTACCCCGGAATAACACCGGAACAATTTGCTAAAGAGGTTTTACTAAAACTACACTGTTACTTACACCGTATACAGGGTTTTTATTTTAAAGCCAATTTTATCAAAAGAATGATTCGTAATATTACTTACTCAGTCGGGTACCAAACGTAAAATTACTGGTAGAAGATCTTTGCCAGAGATCGTCTGAGCAGGTACCGCCGCAGCTTCTATTGCAGCCGAGAAACAGTACTGAGCAAACATTGCAGTGCTCTGACTCGAAGGGCGTTGTGGCTAGTGTAATTACTGGGGTAATGGGAATCAACATGTCTCAGGCGACGAGCGCAATGCGGTGCAGTATATATCATCCAAACCAGCGCCACGTTATGGGCGTATCATTTACCATCAAGCGAAAGTCTTGCTCGTTTTGTTGATTAATTAAAAAAAATTACTAGCTCAATAAATTTAGATTAAAACCTTAATGTGTTATACTTTATGTTATGCGGAAGATGCAGTGTTGGCAGGTTCCCCATTAGGTGGTCCAACGATCTGGCACAGGTCTTCGGTAGCAGTTGAGTCCGATCGATGAGGTCTTTGGGGGAGGCCTACATTCAGCAGTGAAAGTCTGTCGGCTGATGATGTTATACTTTAAATATTGTTATAGTATAGTTTTCATTTAAGTGTCAATGTAAAGTATATTTTATTCCATCATTTGCGCGACTTGATAACTTCGTATCAACAAACAACAGATGACACACGTGTAAATCATTTTCAATTATATATAACTGCTGTCAATAAATACCCATAAAGAATCTTGGTACATTGCGAAGAATGGGAGAATTATTGCGGTTTCTTATTGTTGTCAACTGAATATAGGCTTCTCCAGTTGGTATCCCTCACTTTGGATCTGATGGCAACTCCATCAAATTCCTTTTGATCTTTACCAGTATGCTGGTCCAAATGGCTAGCGATCTTCCCCAGCTGTCTTAGTCATAATTGACGTGTAGTAAGACATTAGTAAACCTTACTTGTGCTGAAATTAAAACTTATGTGTTGATTGTGCTTTCACAAGTTGTAGATTTTAAAAAGTTCCTTTGAAGCTCTTCAAAGGAAATTAAAACCACTTAACCCTTCAAACAGTTATGTCTGTTTGATTAACAGAGTAATACCAGCCGATGGAACAGTAGTATAGTAGCTCGCTGGCCTAATGGTTACAGCGTGCGGCTTTCATTCCGTAGGTCGCGGGATCAAATCTCGGCATGTACTGATGCTTTAATATTTAAGTTATGTACATTTGTGAACTTTAGTTACAACAGCGACATACAAACGGTGAAGGGAAACATCATGAGGAAACCTGCACATGAATTAGAATTTATTCTGAGGTGTGTGTGAAGTCACCAATCCGCATTGGGCCAGCGTGGTGATTATAGCCCAATCGCCCTCATATTGAGGGTAGGACTTGCCCCAGCAGTGGTAACTTGGCTATTAGGGATGGGACAGCAAAGTTCTCGAAAAACGCCGGCGTACCAGTAGTCGTAGTGTTGGAAGGCCTCCCACAAGGTGGATCGGTGATCTGGTAAGAATCGCAGAAACCCACTGGATGCAAGCAACGCGGGACCGATCGATATGGAGATCTTTGGGGGAGGTTTATGTCCAGTTGTAGACGCCTATGCGCTGATGATAATAATGAATAAACCACCGATCATACTTCTTCAGGAACTTCAATTACAAAATTGTTAAACTGCTTCATTTCAAAATATCGATGTCCACTACTAAATATAAAATTTCTCAATTATAACTCCAGTACTCATTAGCGCTTGGCAATCGCAGTAAAGGTCAAAGGAAATGCTGCTGCCCTTTCACTGGAGTACCCTCTTAGTAGCCTTTTACTGCCGGGGGTGGAGTAGCAGTGGAAATATTCTAACCCGTCTCACAAATAAATTACGGTGAGTTAAGTCACTTAAGTCAACAGTGGGATTCGGGAAGTTGAGGTTGTTTATAATTTATGTAGTAGCTGTCGTATTAAACTCTGATGAAGTTTCTGGAACAATCTATACACAGTACAGATTCCAGTGCAGCACAGCGCTTGACGATAAATACCTAGGCGCTAAACTTCTAGAAAACATCCCTAGGTGTTCCCCATAAATTTAATATATTTTATTATCTTGGCCTAATTAAGATAATTACTGATGTGGGATCTTTATTACCGGAGACCGTCTAAGTTGTGCCACCGAAGCTCCTATTTCTGCAGCCGAACAGTAGTGTGTAAATATTACTGTATTCCGGTTTGAAGGGCGCTTTTCCTAGTGAAATTACTGGGGTATAAGGACAACAACTTATGTCCGAAGGTGATAATGTTGCGCTGTATATAATAGAACCCTAACTACAGATCTCATTTCTGATTCTATGACGCACCGATCTGAATGTTCACACTAAACATAATCTAAAATTTAGGTCATATGAAATAATTCTTAAGGGCTGCTCGAGGTTTACCTGTCGAATCAGAAATGAGGAGATCCGCTGGAGAACTAAGGTCACCCACATTGTCCAAACGATTACTAGCCTCGAGTGATAATGGGCAGGACAAATCGCTCGAAGGACTGACAGCCGATGGGCGAATGGCGACGGTGTACCGAAAGAGGTAGTGTTAACAGGTACTAGTTGGTCCTATGATCTGGTGAAGGTTGCGGGAAGCAGCTGGATGCGAGCAGTGCAAGATCGATCGATGTAGAGATCTTTGGGAGAGACCCATGTCTAGAAGTGAACGACTGTCGTCTGAAATTGATGATGATGACGAATGATTTATAATATCCGTTAGTCTATTCAGAAATACCTAAAATACTAGATATTCGATGACACATAATGATGAATCGCGCTGGTTTTGTATTGATTCATACAGCTCTACATTTTGATACTGATAACACGTTATCAATATTACCAATAGGTATAAACAATGATAACGTAGAAGGAGATGATAAAGAATTGATCATTTGTTCAAGTCTTGGAATGTGTGAATGTGATTTTTGTGACTGTCTTTTTTATTTCTAAAAGAGACGAGATGATTGAGATATCAGGATCATATATTTACTGGTGGCAGGACTAAAGGTGATAATTGTGAAAGAAATAATCGATGCAAAGATCTTTGGAGAACGTCTACGTCCAGCAGTGGACGTTGACTGATAATGATGATGATGAAACAATCCGTATAATGTTGGCAGTCCGTTCCTCTCTTACAATGGGAAAGTCACCATTGTTTATTCACCACTGTGGTTATATACCGGTTGGTGGATATCACCTGACTTGACTGGTGGAGACCGTCTAAGTAGATACCACCGCAGCTGCTATTTCTACCAACGAACAATAGTCTAGCAAATATTACTATGTTCCAGTTTAAAGCTGTAGCTAGTGAAATTGCTAGGATAACGAAATTTCAGCCCTGTAGTCCCGGGGCAATAAGAATAAGACTAAGGTATTCCCTGTTTGTCGTACAAGGCGACTAAAAGGGTCCTTGGTTTCGTGGGCTTTGAGGGTGGGGGCCCTGAAAGCTTAATAAGCGAGCCTTAGGGGGACGGTAAATATATTGTGGTGTTGTATTTGCCGTAGCACAGCGTGGGTGTCAAGGAGGGCTTGGCCCTTCCGTGAAATGTTTTAGCTAGAGTGCAGAGGGGCACCGGTGCGTTCCGTAGGAGATCCCGGAGCTCCTTCTAATGCACTGAAGGAGACCACCGAGGGGGTTTTAGTGAGTAGAAGCCCCACATAACCTTGTCTTTCCCCCAGAAACAAGGTAAGGAAATTTAGCATCTTGTGTTTCAAGGTGACCAGCTAAATGTGATGCGGTCTATACCATCTTTACTGGCGCCAGGTTTATAGAGATGTGTGATTGTGAACGCTTGGCTTGTTCCGTCATTTCATCGAATAAAAAAAACTCACTACACTACAGTGTCCAAGCTGTTGATAACTGATACACCTACAAATAACCACATGGCGTTACTTAGGATAGACAGAGAACCACATTGCGCTCTTCCCCTTAAGACATAAGATGTTAGGTCCCGTTACATCAGTAATTTCACCAGCTACAGCACCTTTCACTAAACACTACATACTTCACCGTTATGTACAAATAATAAACACATATTTACATTAGAACTTTCGAGTAGATACAAGTTCAAGTATACGGCTACGAACTTTAAGTTATAGTTTATCGATTTGAGTTTAATTACAGTTGATAATTAAGCTCGAAGCTGGCTGTCGGCGACGTGGTGCACCAGGACTTCCATACCAAAGTGAGAATATTATTAACCGAAATACAGCGAATATTACTACTAGTATCAATATATATTAGCTGTTCTCCGCCCGCTTTTCTAGTAGTAACATAGAATTATGATTATGGATTTTTTCTATTGATTGTTCTACATTTAAATAACTTAGTTGATTTTTATAAGAACTTCTTCAATTTAAATGGATATTACACATCGAATAAAACTAGATTTTATGGATTGATTCGCATAACCAGAGTTACTATAAAACACGCGAAATTTCTGCTAATAAATAGTTAAAATAAACGCGATAAAATCTTTGTAATTTAACTACTCAGTTATACCATATTAACCCCTTATAAAGTACTAATAAAGACCATTTGTTTACGAGATATCCATTAACTATACTCTGAACGGCTCCCATTATCATCTGAATGAATATAACAATACCATCACCACCTCATCCGCAGACTGTTCCAATTCTTCTATAGCTTTATTTTATACTAGCTGTTCCGCACCAGCTTTGCTGGCTTCGAGAACAACCGCAAACGAATTTCTAATGTAACCGTCACTATAGCAACCGCATCAATAATACAAACTAAAAATGTTTATGAAAGGTAATTATAAAATGATGAAACATCTATGAAATTCAATAAAATTGATAGCCTATAAACATCTACAAATCATTTCAGGTCGAATGGCTGTGTTCCCATGTGGAAACGTTCACTAATTTTCACGTGAGCGGCTAACAAAGGAAACCCATTATCATTATATATGTATAGATATGAAAGATAGATATAACGAAATATCAACAACAATGAATGAATGCAGTACTTCTTTATAACTGATAGTGAAGAAGCAACGGCGTTATCAACACACTTTACCTTAATAAAAAAGAGTTGAAATAACTTATAAAGAAGTAAACTTTAATATTAATACTAAATATTGCATAATAAAGAAGTTACCTTTATATATTTCACAAGACCGGCGCACATATTGTTATAGAAAATATCACATCATCAACTACTTTAATTCAAGATAAAGGCATTGTTTACATTGAAAAGGATATATTGAGGATAAAAGTACAGTCGCACAAACAAACACAGACACTAGTAGATGCCATGAATATAACTGAATATGATGTGTTTGATAAATTCGTACCACAGATTCAACTCACGCGCAGCGACTGAAGCTCAATCGATCGGTAAGTCAGAGACATATATCTCTATAACGCCTTCATACGCAATTTCACACAAATTGATCACTTTAACATTTTTTTAATTGCTTTAATAATCATATAAGTGACTTATTTTTTTTATACAATGTAGCGACGAGATAAGCAGAACTTTTATCTGGTGGTAAGTGATAAGCCTGCTCATAACAAGGTTAAAGGTTGAAGACGCTTATGAAAGTGGAGGAAGCGAGAGAGGTGTGCCAGGATCGTAGCAGGTGGAGAGAGGTGGTCTCTGCCTACCCCGCTGGGAACGAGGCGTGATATATATGTATGTATGTATGTATGTATAACAAGGTTGCTCCAAGATAGTATGTACAGCACCACATTGCGCTCATCGCTTTGATATATAGGATGCTAAGTCCGGTTCCTAAATTCGTTGTTAAATATCTGTTTACTTGCAACGAATAGTATAATTACAGTTTTATACATATAAAAAACAATATATAACAAAAAGATAAATAAAGATCGTTTTCTTGATACATTGAACTATGAATCAGATGAGATAAGAGTACATGTCGTTCTCGTTGCAGAAATGGTTTTATTGCAGAATGGATTTATTGGAAATTGTCCAAGTGTCATAAATTCTAGCACTTCGGTACTATATTAATGATTTCCACAGCTCTAGTGTTAGACTCTTGAACCAGAGGCAGAGGAAAGTCGTCATTCAAAGTGCTGTGACGAAGAAAAACAGAAGTACTACCGATAGATAGCTACTATATGTTTTGCAAATTTTTCATAGAACAGAACAAGGAATCGTATTTATGGTCAGCCTGATAGTAATCAAACAATATCTCTTATAAATTCCTGTATTAGCGTATCACGAGTGTGGTGACGAATATAAATAAACCTTACTAGGTTATTTGGAAGAACCCCATGCGGCAATCAAATGAGGTAAAGCAAAATCTTTAGCTTGGTAGTAGTTGGAAGAAAAATTATATTTGTGGTATACAATAGTGACTAATTGCTATATGACCGATAAATATTCTTTACTTCAAAATTATTTAAAATATGTTAGTAAACCGTTATCGTTTAGGTCAAGGTCTTATCCTTGACATTTGTTTCCGTGGAATAGACGTAATAGCATTAAAAGTACAGAAGCAAGTCACGATAGTCGGAGCTTTGAAAACGTATTGCAATTTAATTGGCCAGCAGTCAACTCTGCTTCCTTTAAAGGGTAGCTATTCTGTAATACTAAACTAAAATGTTAATCCTGTAACTACATTTGCATTACCTTCATCTATAGACGTAGTTACAATGTAGCAAATTAATTAAGGAACCAGTTGCATTAGACTTTACTGCATTCTAAACAAGTCAATTAAATTGGTAAAGGTACTAGTTTATAAAGAATATTCGTACGTGGTAAGATAGATACGATTGTATTGATAGTAAGAATGCTAAATCTAAAAAGTAATGTGAAGCATAAAATGCGAAACGATGAATTGTTTCTACTTTATAGTAAAGAAAAGGCTCAGCAGCTATGACCTGATCACAAACAGGCAAAGGCAAAGAAGGAAGCAAATAAAATCATTTGTATGTATAAGTTATAGAACGTAAGTAAATGTATAACAACATATATAATACATTAAGAAAATATAGTAAATACATTAGACTCATAAGATAATGTAAAATGACAGACAAGATAGTTTGTTGATGATAGTAACAGAAGTAGACAAAAAAGATCAAAATAAAATATCTAAGTCTGATCAAGATAAAGAGGATAAAACAGATACTGCGACTTAAATCAAATTATAATATAAATATAAACTCAAATTTGCTCAGGAAGATTGAGGATTTGATAACATTGGATAAGATTCAGATTTCGTTCGGTTCCAATAGGATCAAAAGGTCTTCATTCTAAACACTAAAAATTAGAAAATACGAATTTAACGTGACTTAAAATATTCGATTTATATTAAACAAAGGATCTGTAGTTAAAGCTTCAGTAGTCTTTTTAAACAAAGAGACAAACGTTTCAAACTACACACATCAGCACTCTGGCGACACGCCAACATGGAGTTGCGATGTAACTGTATATTTACACAAGAACAACGAACTTAATATAAACATATTGAATTATATATTTGTTTAACCACATATATAATATCCACATTGTAACATGTCGTTAGCTAATTGTAAAGATAATAGAAGAATTGTAGAAGCATGGACTAGGCTAACCAAGACGTGGACATAGAAAATGGATACAGCACTACACGAAGGCATATTTTGAAAATGTCCAATCTGTGTAGTAGATTTTGTTATGTGATGAAAAGAAATCTAAACATCTTCACTAAACTGGTACAAAATGAAACAGGAAGTCCAGTTTCAGCGGGTATGATCCATTGTGTCTAATATCATAGCAGTAGGTTTTCACTTAATCCCAAATACTAAATACAAGGTGTTTATAGAAAAAATATACAAATAAGTCGTTTTTTATCTGATTATAATATTGTTACCACCACCATCAGGAGACATACGTCCACGGCTTGACCTAGACCTCCCCCAAAAATCCCCACATCGATCGATTGTAGGGTTTCATATAGGGGTATTTGAGTCACTTTCCACCACGCTGGCTTAATGCGGGTGGGAGCCAGAGCCTCATTTTTGATTAGCAGGGTGCACCGCGAGCAAGTGAGGTAGACTTGGGTCCCGTGAGTAGTTGTACGAGATTCTTACACCCCTTAATATTCCTAATACGACGCTAATGATATAAAGAAACGAAAACTTACGTTCATTAAAAAACGAAATAGGAGAAGACATAAATCTGTGGTCACATTCCAATGACGTATTATTGTAACATGTTTTGATTTTGTAACACTAGTTTAACATGTTAAACTGTTATTTTTCTGTATCTCTAGATTTCTACAAAAGCACTATTTTCTATCTTTTTGCATAAATCAAAAAATATTTATTGTTAATCAAACGATCGATAGCATCATTAGGGGATGTACCTAAAGATATCATCATACTGATACGTGTTGATCGAATGACTGTGAAGTAGAATGATTAATTTATAAGTATATATAATTTATAATCAGTTAATAAACTAAGTTACATATATAAACATATTTTTGCTATTAAAATATTCATGACAGACTAAAAAGTAGTTTCTCATTCTCTTTCGATCTCTAGATCTGAAATCTCTCTAGATTTCTGTTAAGTTGCTTTCGGGGTTGGCACACTGATCGATAATTGATCATAGCTGTTAATAGCAACTTGATGTTTTTTTTAGTATTTTGATTAACTATTTTAATAATATATTTCCATACTTATTTCAAACTTTCCTATCATATAAATTATATTAAGATTCAAAGGACAAAGGATGCGTTTTGTAAATCAGTTTCCCACTGCGTCATGTTAGAGTGCAACAATATCATTGATAATTCGGAACGAGCTCATTGTAACATATAATAGTTTAGCACAGTCCTGCGGAAAGGCGTCACGCGATCGGACGTGTTCTCAACACCGTTATGTTGATATTGTTTTTAGTATTCGGAGTGTTGACTGCGCACGCGCAGGAGCTCCCTGTAGTGAACACAGCACAAGGAAGGATACAGGGCACTAAAGCTCCTGACGGCGATTACTTTGTGTTCTACGGTATACATTATGCTGGACCTGTATCAGGAATCAACAGGTTTAAGGTACGTTGCTGCCATCATTGTTTGTTGTTTGCTTGTTATTATGAACCGCGCTTTATTTATCTTTTTCACGTCAAGCTTTTTACTGAAGTCTCATCTTTATAATACTTCTACTTTTGCTAATAATACACCTTATCCATAAAATATTAATCGATTACGCATTTCCAGTTTTGTTTTTAAATTATCTATTTACTAGATTTTACTCTATACAATTAAAGACTTAGATACTATTTGAACTTAAGGGAGATAAGTTCTCTTTTCGCATTGAATTTTATTTTAGAATTAGTTCAAAACAAAAACAACTTCATTGAGATGAATTTGTTTTTGCTATTAGGTAATGAATCAAAACATTTCGATTTGGCTCTTCGTTACGTTCGCGATTAGTCCCGGAAACCGGATTTGCTTTGCGAACGGACCAGTTGAAGTTTCTACACAAAAAACAATGTACGACCGTCTATACTTCGCAAAGTTGTTTTCGTACATATGACTATGTGCAAAAGTCGTACGATTTCGGCAACAAAAACTACGTACTAGTAGTATATACTAAATAAATACGGTAACTTGAAATATCTTTATAATATTTATAGCAAGTCAATGCATAGTAAGTTAGTAAAGGGTGTAAAGGGTTCCGCACAACATCTTACAGAGCCGAAGTCAACCTAACCTGCAGGCGGTGCACCCTGCTGAATAACAGACGAAGCTCTTACCACACACCAACCTGCACTGGGCCAGCGTGGTGGGGATAAGGCCTGATTCCCCTTAAATGAGCACCTTTTATGGGAGGCCCATGTCCAGCAGTAGACGTTTATCGGCTGATGATGATGATACAGTATACATATACAGAAAGTATACATGTGGCTGTTCTCAACGAACTAATGAAGCTTTGTTTTTGTCTGATGACGTCATCGCCAGTTTTAATTGTATTACAAAGTGAAATAATATATTGGTAAAAACTAGTACTTATCTAATAGTCTAAAAATGTATTTCTGAGAAGAAAAAAAATACATTTTTCTTTTAAAATCTTATACAGTTGTAATAAGTCTTCATTTGCATACATTAATACGTCTTAAAAGCCGAAGACTGTTCAAGTCGATACAATTACAACCCCCCACTTCTGCTGGTGAACAGTAGTGTACAAATATTAATGTGTTTGGAGGGTTTTGTAGCTAATAAAATTAATGGGGTAACGAGACTGCAAACGTCTCAAAGCGAGGATCATAATGTGGTGCAGTGTACACCATCCTTTTTTTTTTTTTTTTTTTGATATCGGTGGTGGAAATGCTGTTACCGCATACCCAACGTCCTTTTCAAGGGGGGGGGGACGTCGGGTTATGTGGGACTCGGGGCCACTGAGATGTTGTGCGTGACCCCCATACCCACTAAAACCACCACCGCTTGTCCCGCCATACGCATACTGGAGACGCCCGGGTTTCAGTCAAGCAACTCTCCGGGCGCAGTGTACACCATCCTAACAAAAATTGTTATAAATAAGCGCATAAGTATTTTCTTTCAATTCGTCGAATACAACTAAAATGTTTTTTACAGAGAAATACTGAACCATGGTTTAGTTGTTTGATATTTAATATTTTCAGGTAGCTCCACCTCCCCCAATTTACCCTGAAGTATTCAATGCTGATGACGATGTGATATGCGCGCAGCCAACATCCCGTGGCATTATAGGAGTTGAAGACTGTTTAACCCTTAATATCTATACACCTAACATTACAACTACACAACCAGTACTAGTTTGGATTGTAGGAGAAGAGTACACAACATCAGATCCTACCCCGCGATCGTTCAAAAATTTTATAGAAGAAAACATTGTAGTAGTGAAAATAAACTACCGTCTATCTATCTTTGGATTTCTATGTCTCAGGGTTGAAGAAGCGCCAGGAAATGCAGGTTTAAAAGATATCGTCCAAGGTTTGAAATGGATTAAACGAAACATTGCACAATTCGGAGGTGATCCTGACAATGTCGTTCTATTTGGCCATGGATCAGGCGGAGCTATGGTTGACCTTATCACTTTGTCACCATCATCACGAAATCTTGCACACAAAGCCATAGTTCATAGCGGATCAGCGTTGTCACCTACGGCTGTAGCGTATGATCCAATTGGTTACGCTAAAATGTTTGCTAAAAAACTTGGCTACTTTTATGAATCCAGAAAGAAACTAGCTCAGGCATTAATAAATACCGATATCAACTTATTAGCTAGTAAACTAGTTGATTTCGAACTTCTAAACAATACTGCTTTATTTACTCCTTGCATTGAAAATGAAGCACTTGATAATAATACTGTTCTCACTGAAGCACCGATCAATATCCTTAAATCCGGAAACTATAATCAAATACCTTATATTGCTGGTTTCACCGATAAAGAAGGTACAATACGAACAGCACAAGCAGTCAATAATCAATGGTTAAATAAAATGGATGAGAGTTTTGAAGATTTCTTGCAAGTTGATTTAGAAATAAGACCGCAAGCAAACAAAACCATCGTTGTAGATTCTATTAGACAATTTTATTTTGCAAAGAATTCTATAAACATGAATGTCTTTGAAAATTACACGGATTACCACGGAGATACAATGATAGCTGTATCTACTGTACGCGGTGTACGGGAAAGAGCAAAGACTTCTAAGGCGGAAGTAAGTCTTTATCATTTTAAGTTTAAAGGGACTTATAATTCTGATTGGATGTTCCCGCAAATCTCTTTGACTGGTGTGAGGCATGGAGGTGTTCTGAATTACCTGTTAAATTATGATTTGAAACCAGCAGATTTGAATGTTATGAAATCGTTGATGCGGCGATATTCAATGTTTATATGGAACGGGTAAGATTTTTTTCGTCACTTTTAAGATATTTTGTGTTATTATATAAACCAGATAATAGTTGTATCACGATATCAATAAGAAAGTTTAGTACGATTTTAACATTAATCATTTTCTTGTTTTAGAACAACAAACGGTCCAAAAATTGTTGAATGGCATCCGGTTTCCGATTTTGTGTTCTACCTGTGCTACAGCGGGGGCGAGGTGTCCCCTAACTTTACCGTTTCATCTGAATTCGGAATGATCAATCCAATGGAACAAACGATTGCCTTTTGGGATGACCTCTATTCCAAATACTATAAGGCACCGCAACTGCCGTCTTCAGCTGCGAAACTATCAAGTTTATCTTTATTCCTAGCTCTTTGCAAATTATTAACTGTATTTTTTTAACACTTTTATATCTTTATCTATGTCAGTGTAACAGACAAGATTTTTTAAAGTCAAACTTTTAAGTACTAAATGAAGAGAGCAATCAAACGTTAAACTTCTCTTAAATAAATTATCTTCTAAACAAAAACATTCTTTTCTCTAAGGTTCTTTTAACAATTCAATATACTTTCCAAATAATTTACATATTTGTGTTATTTCTCACAGAGTTTTAAATGAATTTGATACTTCATAGAGTAATAATAAGTGTGTCTGTGATGAATACTATTTATATTATATACATAATAACATAGAACTTGTCACTTTTATTATCATTGTTTAATTAAACATAATTCAGTGAGACTGTATTTATAATATTTATTAGTATTTTACATAAGGTACAAAAGGGGAATAGACATGGACAATCTAGACAGGATCTATTATTTTCTAAGCTAATGCTGTGTGATGTAAGATACTATTGGGTTATTAGATAACAATTGTAACATCAGATTCTTCTTCTTAAGGTGCCTCTCCGACTAGCGAAGGTTGGCGGTCATTTCTCCAAATTTAACTCTGTCTCTTGATAAACATCAGATTAATTTAGTTTAATACATAAGTAATAAAACATATCGATTGGTTTTTTTTTGTCAGTATTAAATATTTAAAGGCAGATCGTTTTTACTTTACGTAAACTTTTGTATACTATATTTTAATATCGGCTTATTTGCAAGCTGCCTGAATATGGATGGAGCATGGACGTATGTATGGCCGGTAAGTCGACAGGTGTAGGCCCCGAGGACCGAAACTCTCGTTAAGATTAGAACCTTAAGCTCAAATTGCTTAGCTTTGTGAATATCTTTATCGGGTTAACGCTTTACAATATAATCATACCAAATCACATCTGCTCCGCTTTCGTATTTTCCAACTTAACTACGATTCAATATTAAATACCACTTACTCTTTCTCAGTCAGAACTAGTTGACATAGCGATAAATCTTACCTGTAAAAAAAATCAATGATTAGTTAATGATAATTAAATAAATTCTGAGTAATTTCCAACAATGGTCTAAATGATCTAGTGAGCATATATAGATAAGCTGAATAATGATACATAAAGCTTGTATTTTCCTGAGTGGTTTGATCACAATTGCAAGAACAGTTTGACATGGCGACCAGCCACAGGACCCAAAACCTATTGAATATTAGCTGGAACTTTTGTTTCATAAATATCACTTGTTAATGTTTACATTAACAGTAAAATCTGAACTAAACAACGCAAATATACTCCTACTTTAACTATTACATAGACCTTAACGAAATTTAATAAATTTAGACTAAAGAGCGAGTACTTAAACGCCTTTTATAGTAAATTTATAAAGAGATGATTACCTAAATTCCAAGTTCTAACGTTGTTTCTATTTATATTATTATTGCTAGAGCGAAACAAAAAATATTAAAGCATGTTAGTCCTTATATCTTCAGCTATTTTCCGGTAATACTCCTGTCGAAATCAGTCCATCAATGTCAGACACGATACAGAAGAAACACGTGATTTATAATACATAGACAAACTGTATTGCATTTGTACAAAGGAACGGATATCGGGAGAGAGATAATAATGAAGTCAATAGAGAATTAAAAGTGTAGTGAAACAGAAATTACTAAATTGGCTGATACGGATTGAAACTACTGTTATTACTTAACCTCATTAAAACTTCGCAAAATGTTATGTCTGCATTTAAATATAAAATAACTTTTAATGAACAATACTAGCGTCCGACTATGATCCAGTTAGATATTAAAAAGCGATACGGCATTGTGCACACAAAATCAACGTTAAACATGTGTTTGTGTTGTGAGTCACTTCCTGGAAAACTTCACGCAATCAATGATTGGTGACGGTTAGCCAAAACATTCGTAGAAACAATGTTTTCTATTCAGAACAAGTAAGCGATAACCCAACGCGGCACTTAAGGGACCGTTGATTTTATTGATAAGAAATTCTCTAACTTCTATAAACTCCTCTGTCTATAGGAATAGGTAGCAACTATATGCAATACGTTACCATCTTCATAGGCTCTATGCTATCCCTAGTAGCTATACTATACTATCCCATTAAACACCGTGAATTATTAGAGACTAAAATTAAAAAGAGAAAGAAAAACTAGGATTAACAGTCGTAAGTACTTGACTTAATGTACCGTGAGATAAAAGCAAATAAACAAATAAAAATGGAGAAAACACAAGAAGGAGGAAGACGAAGCTCGAGGAGAGGACCTGGCGACAAAAATCTTCACACATCTTGCGAGAGGTATGAAAGAAGGAAATGGAATGGAGAGTGATAGAAAAGAGGACGAGATTACTTAAGGAAGAAAGATAAGTTTAGAGCGAAAGATGACAGTATGAAAGAAAGGAAAGAGGAAAAATTGTAAAAAATTAAAAAGATGTTTAAGTGATATGAAATAAGGCCCTGATCCGCCATACGCAGGGGAATGATGAAAAAAAAAAAAAAAAAAAAAAGATGTACCGTGAAATCTCAGGTTAGCGTTACCAAATAAATAATAAAATATATTCCATTTTATATTGCATTATATCGTTATCATTACTCTTCTTATTTTTTAAGTTAGCAACATTTAAAACATAACAACACGAAAGGGATGCGCCGACAAGATGGCGAAGAGTTATCAGGTACCGTAGGATGATTAGCGAGACCAAAGCGAGGATAGTTAGTATTAAGTGGTTTCTAATGTATTTTAACTATATCATTGTACATTGATTAAAGTTGTACGTAAAATCTCAACCATCTATTATTTGACAAACTAGAGGACACAAGTAACACCTAAAAAAATAACAAGCAAAAATTTAACATTAAGAACAAAAGAAACGAACCCGTAGTGTTATAGCTTATAAAGACCAGAAGTCTGATATTTATGCCTAAAATTGAAATGTCATACAATTTCACGTTATTAAAAGTCATAATTAAGTCTCGAGTGCTAAAGCATGATCGTACCTAATAGTCTAGATATCATATGTTAACAGTCGGAACACAAGCACTACTATGGAGGTAGATTTACGATACAGGAGAGTAGTTAGCTAGTTTTGAAGAATCCTACTATTAACAAAACTCCATATCCAGCTCCTCGTTATAAGACTCGCTGGATTGTTTTTTTTTAATAATACGTATGAAGTTTGTAAGGAACGGTGACGTCATTGACAAGATTCTCGATAAAAATAATAACTCAACTCGGTATTATTTTAAAGGTGTGATACCGCGGCAGTACGCGACCATTAAGCCGTCGCACGCCGCAGACGCCGCACGTCGATCTCGCACTTCCGTGTGTGCGTTAACATGTTACTACTGCACGTGTTTGTGTGTGTCGCCGCGCTTGCGCACGCGCAAGACGTCCCCATTGTGAACACAACTCAAGGATTGATACAGGGCTCCCTGGCGCCAGATGGAAATTACTTCACTTACTACGGCATACATTACGCCGGAATCGCGTCTGGAGAGAATAGATTTAAGGTAATTTATATTCCATTAACTCATAATCTTATAACGGATCTTCGTAACGCATGAGAATAATCCATTTTTTTATATTTTACATAGACTAGAATGCAGTCAACGACACTATTATCGATGATATAAACAGGGCGTTGGTAACTGATAGTAGAGATAGTATATACAAATAGATAACAACCTAAAGTGCTTCGTCCACTGATTTTAACACGAACTAAACGACAATTTTAATGGAAATCAAAACCTGTAGCTTGATATAATAATGATGATGAGATTGCTAATAAATATAATAATTAACAAAGTAATAATACATTAATTATTCTTTAAGACCTTGCAACCAAAGCAACAAAGAATAACGTATTTATATATTTCTTTTGTTATAGCTGTATGTGTATTACTTATCTATATTCAGACATTGAAATGCTAAAATATAAATATAGAGTTTCGATTCTGTGTAAAATAAACTTGAAATTAATCTGTGATACACTTTACATTGCATGGTCGACATGGATGCGAACTAACAGGCAAACATGTCGCAGTTCGATTTCATAATAACGCGCCATGAAAACACGCATACAATATATTGACACGAGGTAAATTATTATACATATATAAAATATGATTATATACGTACGTTACGTTATGTAATACATACGGCATATAACATCAATATTCAATTCACTTTTCAATAAAAAAATGAGTAAAGATAACGACTAAGTAAACATTTCCTTATTTATTTGGATAATTTCTATATAGCCCTTATATTGTATAGAAGACGTAAGACCAAAAGGACAATCACCTCCAACCATCTTTAAGAGACAGAGGAAGGCATGATTATCATTACCAGCTTGAACTGCTTCACCTTAATAGCATATTTTAAATAAAAAGAAAAGTACTACATACACCGATATCGCTTCTTTATCTATATCAGCGTGGGATGTATTAGTCTCACAAAAATACACTGAAACGATATTTACAGCTAGATATGGTTTTATAGTTTTTTTTTTTTATCTACAACTAGCTACACTAGATTATAATCCGACAATGTTACTTGGCCTATAAGGTCAATGAAGCTAAAACACTCCGGCTCATATAAAACACATGGGATTCCAAAAATCGTTCAAGAAACGTATATGTTACAATTCAAACGTATTGAATAGTATGACCTTGGATGTCCTTTTAGTAACAACATGACAATAAAACTCTCATTATTATGTGTATGTAAGAATAAAACTTTTTAATGCAAAGGTTACCAAGTTTCATACACGGACGTTTACTTAATTAGGTATATTTTTCATTATACGTACACCTTAACTGTAACTCTTACGAATTGTATTATATGGAAATAATTTATCTTTTCTTATATAATACATAATACGTAGTTATTTATCATATATGTTTGAATAATCACTATATGTAATTATCAGTCATAACATATTTACTACCTAATGTACATCTAACCTTACTCGATTCTTTGATTTATTGAAAATAATATTTACTATTAAAAAAACTTAATGTTTTCTTATAAACAAATTATCGAAATCTTGTGTTTTAATTTTCAGGCTGCTCCTCCTCCTCCTTCATACCCTGGTGTGTTTCATGCAATCAACAGCGAGATTGTATGTGCTCATCCAACGATGCGAGGTCTCGTCGGAATGGAAGACTGCTTGACCCTAAATATCTTCACCTCAAACCATACAGCTTCACAACCGGTACTTGTTTGGGTACTGGGAGAAGAGTATACAACTACGGACGCCACTGCACGATCGTTCAAAAATTTTATCGATGAAAAAATTGTAGTTGTGACGATTAACTATCGACTTTCCATATTTGGCTTTTTGTGTCTAGGTGTCGAACAAGCACCGGGCAACGCCGGTCTAAAAGATATCGTACAAGGATTAAAATGGATAAAACAAAATATCGCTGGATTCGGCGGAAATCCCGACAATGTTGCGTTATTTGGACACGGATCAGGAGCAGCTATGGTCGATCTCATTACGTTATCACCTTCAGCGGCAAATCTTGTTCACAAAGCAATAGTACAAAGCGGCTCGGCGTTATCCCCTGTAGCTATAGCTTACCAGCCTGTTGAATACGCTGAAGCATTAGGGGCTAAACTCAGTTATACCGACAAAAAGAACGAAGAACTAGCAAAGTTACTAGCATCTACAGACGCAGACATTCTAGCAATCGCGCTCACCGACTTCGAATTTCTTAACAACACCGCTTTATTTGCACCATGCATAGAAAACGGCGTAGATGCAAATAATACATTCCTGGCAGATGCTCCTATAAATATATTGCGTTCTGGAAATTATAGTCACATACCATATATTGCTGGATACACGAACAAAGAGGGAACCATAAGAGCCTTTGAAGCTGCTTACGGTCAATGGTTAGAAAAGATGCAAGCAAATTTCGAAAATTTTATTCAAGTTGATTTAGAACTCGCATCACATCCAAACAGGACGACAATTGTAAATTCGATTCGTGAATATTATTTTGGTCAGAGGAATATTAACATGGAGACAATCGAGGATTTCTTAGATTATCAAGGTGATACGATGATACTTGTGTCCGTCATCAGGGGGGCACGAGAAAGGGCGCTTACGTCTAGAGCGGAAGTCAGACTATACGAATTCACCTATAAAGGAACTTTCAATTCAGATTGGGCTTTACCACAAATACCATTGACTGGGGTTAAACATGGTGGTGTTCTGAATTATCTTTTAAATTATGATTTAACTCCAAGCGACGGAACAGTTATGCAATGGCTTGTTAGGCGTTATTCGTCCTTTATCCATAACGGGTAAGTTAGAACAATTTTATCTAGTCAAATAGTAGTCTTGATAAAGATCTCTTCTAATCTAAATCACGCAGTTGAATGGAATGAATAGTATCAAAATAAAACATAAATAAAAGGAACTACCGGTAGAATTTTACCGTCAAGCGGTAGTGTAAAGAATTTGTTGATCTGTTTTAAAGGCTAGCTAATAAAGTGAATAGGTGATTAGATGTACCATCTTAAATCTAAAGGCAATGGATGAGCTTAACCAATTGTTCTGTCATCATCTTAACTAGCACTTATCTATCATCAACGTCCAAAGCATAGCGTGGATGTATTAAAATAGCTCATATAGCATATTACCGCTTGATACGTTCATTTGGAGATTGCCAGATATGAAAGGTATAACATAGACGAAATAAGTAAGCTATAAAATTGCAAACAAATTTCAATTCAGTTCAATCATTATCTCTGAGACGTGTTTGAATTTTTAAAAAGCTTCGGTGTCTCTGTCACTTCATATCATGTGAAATATAGGTCAAGTATTAGCTCATTAAAGTTAAAAAATGATAATAAAAAATAGAGCCGTGAGTATTTAACAGAAATTTTAAAAATTATTTTACAGATCTCCAAATTACGAGAATGCGGCCACATGGGGACCAGTTACCGGTAACAACTTCGCATATTTCTTATTCAGCGGCGGTGAGGTGTCTGCAAATATATCGATTGCGTACGAGAGTCCGAGAACAGATCCCCATCTACAGAGAATGACCTTTTGGAATGACAGATACGCCAACCTGTACAGACCTCCTCCACCAGTGTCCTCAGCGGACAAGTTAATGAGTTTAGCATTTGTAATAGTTTTATTACAAGTATTACTAAATATTCTGTAGAAAATGTATAACAACTTAAACTGGTAATGTTTGCCTGTTTTCGTGTGTAGTTTTTAATATAATTATAAGAGTTATGTTTGTGTCTTGTATTTATAAGCTGAAATGAAAGTATATTCGATATTGTCAAATGTTGAATATAATAAGAAAGATACGAAATCCCTTTATATAATAATAGTTTTAGACAAAATAAAATAACTTGATTAAACTCGCAATAGTGTTACTAGTTTTCGAATTTGCTTTTAAATTATATTATATGTCTAAGATCACTTTAGCTTTTGTCTTTTTTTTCAATTTGTTATTTTCAAGTAAAAAGAAAATAAGAAACAAGTACTAATTAATGAACGGGATATAATAATCGACTATTTCATATAACGGAGCGACGATCAGCTCAAGGTGGAAGCAAGAAACCGTATAAATGAAGACCGGGCTAAGAGAAGTTTACTTAGAATGGATAATATTGCATAATCAATACTGAAGTCAGTGTAAAAAATCGCAAACAAAATTACAAGAGTAACAACAGCGATAGATGTAAGCAGAATTTGCTTTCATGTGAAATTGCCCTAGAAATGACAGCTCTAGAATGAAATAATAGCAAGACCTAGACTCATTGTAATTATTGAAGATTATCCTCAGAAGTTAATAAGGGTTTATCAAAAAATTTATTTCATTTACTATGCGTCCGCTCAATGCGTCGGATGAATACCATGAGATTTAAACGGTCCGAGATAACATTTTCTATCTCAGGCAGTAGGAAAATCTATTTTGCAATATAATTTTCAGATTCTACAATAAAATATTAAATGCATCACTAAAAGAGCAATTCGAATGTGATAAGAGCAAATTGTAAAATATTTTAAAACTATTTAGAGACATCACAATGTAATACACTCCATATCTCCATTATCAGTTGTGTCCTTTGATGCTTTGTTCCTTTGTTATAAAATCTTAAGACGTTCATAGTTCTTTTTACAATCGGACTTATTCCTTTTATTGGCAATATTTTTCGCATTTCATAAAGGAGAAAGCTTTTCGCTTCGTCCTTCGTAAAGTGTACTGCAAAGGATTGAAAGTAGACTGCCGGCGTCAGAATTATTACCATCCCAGATTTCATCTGTACTCTTGTGATAGATTTAAATCCGACACCAAACAGTAGATATATTGAAGAAGTAGAACCATACAAAACTATCTTATTGTTGTTCCAATCGTAATCTCGGCATAAAACCGAACTAGAAATTTTGTCTTCGCATAACTTACACGAACTTCACAATTTCGTCGCCGAGCTCCTAAGTTTTCACACAGAACTTAAGATAAATGGTTTAACTTGGCGAGAGTTAATGTTAAGAAATTTATCGTATGATTGAAATTAAAGGATGAAATGTATCAACAAATAATGAGGTATCTCTCTTTGTAGGATTAGTAAACTGTACAAAATCAATCGAATCTAACTTATTTGGCAATAGTGATAAACTTTAAGCTGCTTTTTAAAACTTAGTATCTACTACAACAGTAAAAAGACCGTTTTAATTACTAGCGTGATCTATGCTTGTTGGTACTTAATCTTAGGATGTTGAACATTGATACTCAAATTCAGCGGCGAAATGATGTATTGAACGCTTCTGACCTTCAATCTTCGGATGCTCATCTCATAAACATATTTTTAATAGATATCAAAATTTAAAGTTCAGGAAGTACAAGAAACTTATTTCGGGCGTTTTATTATCCATGGAATAGAATATATAAATGGAGCTATTTCCTATGTGAAAATGCGGCTTCCTTTCCGCCTTGCGCCGGCGTACCTGATTTACTTTGTCCCTTGGGTAACATTTGTAAAGTTAAGAGGCGAACAAAAACGAATCTTACTTAAAAGAAACAAAGTATAAAATCGGTTATACTTGCTACCTGGATGAATTCAATTCCGAAAAATGTAACTATCTGTAGAAAACAAATTGATAAAAATGTACCGGAAGTTTATAACTCGTTCATATTTGAAATGTTACGGTATTAATGTTATGACTATAGTCTATTTTTTTTTTACTTAAATCATTCCCATAAAAATGAGATACAGCCTTTGGTATATCAATGTTTACCATTGGAATTTTTTTTAAAGAGCTCTCACAGCTTCAATATTTCACGTCTTTGACCTTGTCCCATATGAGTTCTCCGTTCGCGTTTATAATTAGCTCTAACAATACAAAATAAGCATTTACACACGGACAATGTCATGAAGATGAAAAAAAGGTTGTAATAAAACGGTTAAGATTCGCTCTTGGACAATAAAAAACTCCACACATGATTCACATTAACCTAAGGATAACATAGATTGGTGAGTGAGGTACAGAAATAGATTATAACACAATAGCTTGACTTTGAAACGCGATCCGCATTTCACTAGTATGTCATCAGACAGAGTTTGCATTATCAATATCAGCGGCTAGACGACCTGTGCTAGACATTAGCCTTTGCATTAGCTCTAGTGCTAGACATGAGGACCCACAATTGTACAGATCTTTGTCGTCAAAGATCTGTACATCGATCCATGCTGCATTTCCTATTGTGATTTTTTCCGTCTAAGATTAAGCCTAAATTTCAGAGTCCTCACCACCCTGGACCCGCGACACAGGCGAAGGTGATCAGAGAACGGATCCGAGACCTCTTTTGATGACCGCATAGTCCTCGTCGCCATCCGACGCGCACTATGCCGACTTAGTTTAAGATTTCATATGTATACTTATCTATGTATGTATTAGTATACACTCTCTTCTTTTTACTCTTATATCACTTTTAATGTTTTCAACCCTTTCCCGTACTTTTTTGTTTTGGGTTTTATTTTCTTTTCTTTTTTATTTAGCTCGCGGATATTACGTCCGCGAGCCCCGAGTCCGATGAAGCCGCTGTAGCTGTCAAAGCAAAGAGCGGCGTAAACTTCATCACATTAAAATACAATCAGCAGAAGCTATAATAAAATGTAGAAACATTGAATAAGGGATTACATTTATCAATACATGATGTCGTATCTAACTACTATAATAAGTAGTTGTTACAGAGCATTAAGAAACATCTTGACACACCTGTATCGCATAACTTACAAGTATAGTGATCCAGTTGGAGAACTAGTCCTGCAAGTAAAATTACTAAACAAACTAGATCATTTTATATAGCAGCGAGAGGACAATAACCAGGTGACAAGATCTTAACCCTGCAACAGATTACTGCACTGTCTAGGTGCCACAGCAGTTCCTATTTCTACCAGAAAACAGTAGTGTAGCCACGTTACTATGTTCCAGTTTGAATGATGTTGTAGCTAGTGAAATAATAAGACAGAATTTCATGCCTCAAATCATTGAGAAGAATAAGGTATCATCCTAACTAGCGCCACATTATAATGGCGTATCACCTAAAATCAGGTGAACGTCTCTCCTCGCTTTCACATTGCTGTAAATCATTACTTCATAATGGACCTATTGTATCACTATTAGAGAAGGAGAAAGAGAGAATTTTATTGAGTTTACTGGTGGTCGGTCTCTATTGCCGGAGACCGTCTAGGTGGGCACCACCGCAGCGCCTATTTCAGTCGCCAAACAGTGCAAACATTATTGTGTTCCGGATTGTGGGGCGCTGTAGCTAGTGTAATTACTGGGGTAACGAGACTCAACATTTTACGTCTCAAGCAACGAGCGCAATGCGGTAGTCATTGTGACTGACGCCACGTTGTTATGGGCAGGCCTATCACTTATCTTCAGGTGAACGTCCCGCTCATCTTCTGGATTAATTGTACAAAAAAAAAAATATGTTTTGAGTATTAGCAATTAATATACAGACGTATAAAATTGGTTTAATTAACTATTATGTAAAAAGTGAGGTTGGATTTTTTCTTTCTATAGGCGGTAGTTTATCAAAGGTTGGGAATCAACGCTTCAAATGTACTTATGTTGTACTAAGCTAACATATATATATATGTGTGTGTGTGTATGTATTTAAATGTGTATTATTAACGTATATATCATACATACGTGAGGTGGATGCAATTATGAGAATATTTGCTGCATAGTGGTAGAGGAAATAGTATTAGAGCGGGATTAATTAACATCGGATGTTATCGTACGATTTAATCTCACGTTGAATGACTTCGCCTTAACGACTTATTTACGGACCGACGGTAGCTGGTCCTTATTATTCTACGAAGAGACGAGACCAACGAGACCTTCACTTGATATTAAGTGATATGCCTGCCCTTAACAACGTGAAGCTAGTTAGGATGATATATACTGCGCCACATTGCGCCCGTCGCGTTGAAACAAGATATTAGGTCTCGTTTCCCCAGTAATTATACAAGCTGCAACGCCCTTCAATCCGGAACACAGAATTGTTTGGACAGGACTGTTTGTCGGCTGCAATTGTCGCTGTGGTACCCACCCAGACGGTTTCCGTCAACCTACCACCGGTAGTGTTTCATATCGTCATTTAAAAGCTGTTGGCTTTTTAATGGTTTCCTCATGGTCTTCAATTCAACGGAAGCTGAGAAGGTGGCGTTACAAACTGAGTTGTATGTACACTGGTGATAGGTCTTCCGGTTCTAAATTACTGGTATAACGATACATCTTAAATTTTAATACGAAGAGTAGAATGTGGCGCTGTGTATATCATCCTAACTACCGCCACGTTGTTATGGTATCACTTACCATCAGGTGAGCGTCTCCTTCGTCTCATCGTTTCGTAGATTATAAAAAATAAAAGAAGTTATTAATCATTACTCCACACGTAAAACCAAACTATACGCTTTTAAGTGAATCATTCGATATATTGCTATGAAAATAAATACATATAGTAGTATATTAAATATTTACTTCAGGAACGTAACGTACAGAAATAGTTCACTAAACTCGTACTTGCGTTGCGTTTTTATATTCAACTCACGTGCGGTCCAAGTGTTTAATATTTAGCGTTTTATAACGATTAATTAAAAACGCTATTATTTATATACAAGACGCCAATAACAACGTTGCGCTATTTAAGATGATATACACAGTGTCGCATTACGCTCGCCTTACAAATATCGTCTCGTTACCGCAGTAATTTCACTAGATACAACGCCCATCAAATCGGAACATGATAATGTTTGCACAGTACTGTTTGTCTACAGAAATAGGAGATGCAGTTGTATCTATCTAGACCGTCTCCGGAAACAGAGACCTAACACCAGGAAACCTATTTAAAGTTTAAAAATGAGAATGAATGTTGGTAGGGGAATAGCTTGATTTCACATGATCATCATCATCATCAGCCGATAGACGTCCACTGTTGGACATAGCCTCCCCCAAAGATTCCCACATAGATTGGGTAGGAATTCACATGGGTAGGTTTGGGGCCATTTCGCACCACGCTAGTCCAATGCGAGTTGGTGGGAGCCAGAGCCTCGTTTGTTGATTAGCAGGATGCACCACGAACTGGTGACATTGGCTTGGATCCTATGAATTGTTGAGTGGTTTATGTATATAATGAAAACGGGTTTTATTTGTTAGTCAATCACGTGAAAAGCAGTGAACGTATCGACATGTGAACATGCTCATTCGACGCGTAATGATTTGTAGATGGTTATAGGCCATTTTTATTGAATTTCATAGATCCTTTATCATTTTACTTCCAATAAACTTTTATTAAGTTTCATTTGGTGATATTAATACGGTTGCTATAGTAACGGTTGCTGTAGAAAGTCATTGCTGTTGCACTCAAAGAATATTTCAGACAAATTTCAAGTCTAATTTTATATTACGGCCGGCAAAGCGGGCGAGACACATCTAGTATATACATATATCTTTATAACCTTAAAAGATTTATATCTTTATGTACCTTAAAAGTTGTGAATATTTATATATATATAGATATATCTTTTATGGTTAAAAAGACTTGTACCACAACAGAGTAGCGTATACTGTGACCCTTAAATAAATTTTACAACGCGCCCGGCGCCGGATCAGCACCAATACACTCTAACATATGATTGAAACACTTCCATTATTTATTTAATATCATCAACCCTTACTTTACTATATACTTCAACGTGATGGTAAGTTATACACACGCCCATAACAACATTACCCTAGTTAGGATATATACATCACCACGTTGCGCTCTTTACTCTGATACATAAGAGGTTAAGTATCGATAGTCCAGTAATTTAACTGGCACCGACGCCCTACAAACCGTAATACAGTAACAATTATATAATAGCTGCTGTGATTCTTACCTAATCGGTCCCCCCAACAGAGACCTACCACCAGTATAAATATCGTCATGAAGTTTACTATATGGGAGTAGTAGATTCGTAGTAAACTTTCGAGCAATTATTGAAACCCGGCAAAGTTCTAGACGTTGTCGAGAGTTAGATTAATTAAGAGGCGCTTATTAACGTTTTGTCTAATTGGTACGTAGAACAAACAGTCAACTTTGTCAGACCCCCCTCTTTCGGTGCAAACTAACCCCCACAACCTAAATCGAATTAGTGCGGACTACAGCGAATGGATTTCAATGAAAATACCGCAGTCAATAAGGCTACAAATTTATTTCTGAAGGAAACATGAAATTGAAAAGCATCAAATAATTCATCACCATCATCATCATCATCTGCCAACTTGGACGTTTTTTTGCTTGGTTGAATAACAATAATTCATTACTAGTAAATTAACTACTAATACAACTACTAGTGGTAGGTCTCTGCTGCCTCACCGGTGCGTTCCGTAGGAGATCCCGTAGCCCCCCTAATGCATTGAGGGAGACCACCGAGGGGGTTTTAGTGGGTAGAAATCCCACATAACCTTGTCTTCCCCCCAGAAGCAAGGTATGTTTTAAAAAGATTTCCGCCTGAAAAAAAAAAAGTCTATGCTGCCTGGAGTCAGGCCTTGCTCTGTAGTCTGGGAGCGTTAAGAATAGGACTAAAGCAAACCTTGCCTCTCGTAAAACGCGACTGAAAATAGACCCTCATTGTCCATTAAGCAAACCCTAGATGAACAAGCACGAAGTGGTCTAGTGCTTGTCATACCAAAGCGGGGGTGTCGAAGAGGACTACAGACCTCCCTAGGACGTGCTTTAAGCGTAGTGCCGGGAGGCACCGGTGGGTTCCGTAGATCCCGAGGTCTTCTTCAACGGACTGAACATGACCACCGAGGTGGTTTCAATGGGTTAAAATCCCACATAACCTTGTCCTCTCCCCATAAGTAGAGATATCTTTTTAGATTTCCCCCCTGATAAAAAATAGGTCTGTTGCTGAAGAGCTTTTATATACATCCGCAGCTTATATTTCTGTTGTGAAGTGAATATTTCTGTGGTCCGGATTGAAGGGCGGTGTAGCAGAAATTGCCGGGGTAACGAGCTTTAACATATATATATTCTTCACATGGTTGAATAAAAAAAAACTTGACGAGAGCGACGTTCACCTGATGGTAAGCGACACGCCTGCCCATAACAACGTGACGTTAAGATGGTACACAATGCGCTCATCGCCTTTAAACATAAGAAGATATATTTCGTTCTGGCTGTAGTTTCACTAGCTACGTCTTTCAAACCGGAACACAGTAACGTTTGCTCGCTACGGTTCGTCGGCAGCAATAGGCACTGCGGACCTACCTAAACAGTCCAATAACAGATGTTCACTGGTCACGGGGGATTCTCGGAGTACTTGCACAGGTTCAAGCTCAAAGAGGGTCTCGCGTGCCTCTGTGACTCGGCGGTGAACCAAACCGTAGTACACGTATAGACTACCTGTCCCTTATTTGAGAAGGAAAAAGCGAATTTGGAGATTACAATAGGGAAAAGTTTGGAAACAGAAGTCATTGCCTCTCTCATGTCGCCAAATATTTATGAAAAATTGTAAGAGAGTGGTAGGAGACATAATTAAAAGAAACAAATTGTAAATAAATAGGAATAGGATAACAAAACAAATAAAGAAGAAACTGTAATGTAAAGCATAGGAAGTTAAAATTGTAAAAGTATAAAAAGCAAAAAAAAAAAAAAAAAGGAAAAATAAATGTTACAGTAGGAGAAGAAAAAGAAGCAACAATGGGATGATTGCTTCAGGAAAAAAGAATGATTCTTTTTCAGATGACGAGGCGACGATCTTCACAAAATGAGAGGAATGGAAGAAGGAAATGGGATGTAGCATGATAGGAGAAAAGAAGTTGAAAGATAAATACGAAAAGAAAGATAAGAGAGAATAAAAGGAGAGTATGAAGGGAAAAGCTGTATAGACTAAGAAAATTGATGTTAAGTAGATTATTGTACAATAAAGCCCTAACCCGCAATACGCAGAGGGAACGAGTATAAAAAAAACAGTCCAATAAAAAAAAATTGATAACTTCGTTATTCTCGCCATCCATCCTCTTCTTCTACACCTTTCTAATCTTCCATTACTATTTATCTCATCTATGTTACATCTTAAATCTTTCTTTCATCCTTCCCTTAAATGAATTGAAGCATATATATTTTTGTTCCTTTAAGAGATGTATATGTTAGAAGACGAACCTTGTGCGTGAAGTCCCAATATACCCAAGTGGGGATCGGTTTATATATTCAGCAGTAATATAACATGAAGATGATGTTACTTAGTCATCAAATAAGCGATACAAAATACTTTAATACTTTGATAACGTGTATTGTGAGGCGCAATAAAGTAACAGACAGATTCAAACTAATTTATATCCTATTGCTAATGGCCGAAAGATTAAAATCGTCCGGCATTAAATATTAGATACCGTCGAAGAGTAACTCCACCGTCGCAGCATTGAAGTGGAAAATTTCACATGAACAATTTGACCGTTATAATAAAAACGGTAATAAATGATACGTGGTGGTAAGGTGGTAGCTTGAGGATTAAAAATAGGAATGAATAATGTGTGCACCGCCGACGTGTGGCGAGTTTGAAAACCTTTCATACGATTTACGAGCTCTCCGTCCATCCATATTTCATTGAAGATCTTTAAAATGTTTCTACAGTAGATTTCCTTTGTATACATTGAAAGTTTTCTGAATCTACTTTATGGGACAACATCTTTACAATACATCACTATGAAATTCCTGAAACGGTTTTAGATTTGAACTATAATAGTTGTTACCCGCCCGCTTTGTTGTAATATAGAAAATTACATTTGACTCTTTTTTTTTAGTTTAACTCTATTTCTATATCTATTCGGTTCTTCCCGAACACCGGGCATTCCACAATCAGATGTATTATTATTTCGTCTTGTAAAGGACTATTCTTGCACTTGAAGCGAAACAAGTAATCACCCGTGATAGCACTGACGTGAATAACCTGTCTGTTTTTTTTTATTGAGTGCATATGCCTCCTACATCGAATCCAGAGTTAGATAATAAAGAAGAAAATGTAGAATCGGACAAACTATCCACTCAATGTTCAAGTCCTTGAGACAACAGTCATGCAAAGAAAGATTGCATTTTTCGGAAACCTTCAAAGAGGGTATCTTTATGAGCTCCCAAGGTTGATTCTGATGGGCAAAGTTACTGGAAAACGTGCACATGGTAAACGGCACAAGAAATAGTTTCACGACATATAAGAATGGACCGTGTTTAAATACCATCAGTTAAAAAGAATAGCTGAGGATCGAATTGGTTTTCTCAATCTGATCGCCGAACTTCATTTTGAAGAGGGCAGCAAGGATAATGATGATGGCACCCGGAAGAAACTGCTTATTGGTGTGGCTGTGTTATCTTCTTTACAGCGTCGGTTCCATACGGATTTGACGTTTGATGAATGAAATCGGTCACAGGTAGTATTTTGATACATAATCATTTGTTACATTTGACCTAAAATTAATCAGGAATATTCCCCGTTCCTTAGCTCCTTTCCTGTTATTAACACCCTCGCAACCCTTTTTGGGGGTAACATTTCGTAAAATCCATTGATAGCTAGTCTATACTCGGTAAAAGGAATATTCCCATCAAATTTCAAGTCTAGACTGCGATAAACTTGTCTGTAACTGGGCAGGCGGTTAGCTCCAGTAACAGTTAAAATAGCAGTTAGCATAGTGATTGTAATACTTAGTGCTTAAATATTAATATATTATATAATAAATACTGTTTGTTTATAACGCCTACCCCACTGGGAACGAGGCGTGATATATATGTATGTATATATGTTTATAACGTCAAACGGTATGACAACATTGACGTGGTAAAGGAGAAGCACAATAACCAATGAAACTGTGGAGTGAGAGAGTAATAAACCTTTTCTCTTTTCACCGCAGTATTACAGCAGACAAAAAAAAAGTATACAGAAATCCTATTTTTTTTATCCAATTAAGCGACGAGACGAGCGGTACGTTCACCTGAAAATAAGTGATACACCTGCTCATAACAACGTGGCGCTACTTAAGGTGATATATACTGCACCACGTTAGATGTTGAGTCTCGTTACCTTAGCAATTACATTACGTACAGCTTCCTTCAAACCGGAATATAGTAATTGCACAGTGCTGTTTGTCAGTTGCAATAGGCGCTGCAGTGGTACTATTTAGACGGTCTCCAGCAACAGACCCCTACCTTTTTTTTTTTTTTTTTTTTATATTGTCACGCCTTTTTCCCAGTAGGGGTAGGCAGAGGTGAATAAACCACCCACGTTTCGCCAGATGTGGTCAGATTAGGTCCCATGTAACAGGGGGCGAGCCTGTTGCCACTTTATTGGGACCACCACACACACACACACAAAGATGATATCAGTGTGCGGGTTTCCTCACGATGTTTTCCTTCACCGTTTTTGTATCTCGCTGTTGTAACTAAAGTTCACAAATGTACATAACTTAGATATTAAGTCATTGGTACATGCCAAAGTTTGAACCCGCGACCTTCGGAATGAAAGCCGCACGCTCTAACCATTAGGCCAGCGAGCTACACCACCCCAGACAGACCGACATAACAGACCCCTACCACCAGTTAATATTATGAACCAAGTACTAACTTAATTACTATTATGGATGTATTTATTTTGCCAACAGTTAAATTGTCTTAATGCTTAGTTAAAAATAACTTCATGGTAATAGAGCTGAAGTTATTACTTGGTTTAAAAAAATATTGTTAAGTTCATCAGCTAATAGCCGTCCACAGCTGAACATATGCCTCCCCTAAAGATCTCTACTTTTGTAGAGGTTTATATGAGGGATGTTCGGGCTATTTCCCACCACGCTGGCTCTATACGGGTTGCTGCGAGCAAGAGCGTCGTGCGTTGATTAGCATGGTACACCATGAACAGGTGAGGTTGGCTTGGATACCGTGAGTTGTAATTCGGGATCCCTTACACCCCCTTATTAAGTTGCGTTTTTTTAAGTAATGACAATTCTCCAAGGCTATAAAAGACTCCAATTTTTTCCGCCAAACAGTAGTGTGCAAATATTGTGATCCGTTTTCAAAGGTTCTGTAGCTAAAGATGTTAAATCTTATATCTCCAGGCGTAGAGCACAATGTGGTGTGGTGTATATCATCTTAACTAACATCATAATGTTATGGACAGGCGTGTAATTTACCAAGAGATGAACGCCTCACTCGACTTTCACTTTCACTTGATGTTAAGTGACGTGCCTCGCCATGACGTTGCCTTGAGAATTAAGATGTTAAATATCTGAGACACAGTAATATTTGCATATCACTGTTTGGCTTATATGGCGACCTTCCTAGACTGCATTCGGTAACAGAGACCTACCACCATATTAAATGTTATGTTGAAAGCACAGCCGAAGTCCGAGATAGCTTTCTTCATCACCACATCATGGTGTTCACAGTTTTTTAGTTCAATGGAATCTTTTAAATGATTAATCATGAACCCATCGTAAACACATCGCGTACGTCACGGGGCAGATGATGGCTGTGATTTATTACCACAGATTATAAACCGTCTTCTTCACACATTGTATCCATAATGAATTTGATGGCTTTTGTCATTATTTACTATGCAAATGTAGACGAGCGTCTGTGACGAACACGTCACCAATCCTCTGGTAAACATCTTAAAGAACCATCATACGAAGTATGTAGGTTACGATAAAATATCATTTTAAACAAATAAAAACAATTTTTTTCTATCATTCAATGAGACGAGTGAGACGTTCACCTGATGGTAAGTGACAGTCCTGCTAATGATAATCTGCCGTTAGGACCTGCACACTACATACATACACAGCACCACATTGTACTCGCGTTGAGACTTAAGATATTTAGCCTTATTACCTCAATAATTTTACTACGTTCAGCACCTTTCAAACCGGAACACAGTAATATTTGTACACTACTGTTAGTCGTCTGTGGTGGTACGTACCTAGACGATAAACAGAGACCTACCGCCATTAAATTACAGAACATGATGACTGTATACAATCGTATATTAACGCTTATAGCTCGATGTTTCGATTGCTTTGCATCAGCTGTGGTCATGGGAGGATACACACACTTGGGAGGACTGAGGCAAAAAATATCCAGAGGTCATACTAATGTATTTACAGCTTTTCATTATTATCTACAGTCCGGTATAACCAGTATATTCTACATTTCTTTTATAATAGATACTAAATAAGTTCATAAAAATTACTGAACTTATCACTGATAGTGAATATAAAAACTTTTAGGATAACAAAGGATTCATAATCAACCTATCCTGTTAATAGATCATTAAAACAGTTTTTTTTTTTCATACCATCGCTATCGAGGTATCGAAGAATAAACAATTCATTATCATAAATAGGAAATAGTAACTGAAGAAAATACATTGATAGTGGTAAATAACATAATCATAACACGTATTTGTACTATGAGGTATAATACTAGGTTTAGTGTTATATAACTAAATCCTATTATATATTAGGTTCTAAATTACATATGTGTAGTCTCGGGCTATTAAGAATAGGACTAAGCTAAGCCCTATCTGTCGTAGGAGACTGAAACGGTTTTCGGGTTCGTGGGCTTTAAAGTTGAAGGTCCTTCTTGTCCATTAATCTAGTACGGGATGAACAAGTACGGTCTAGTTCTTTTCGTACCTGAGCGAGGATATCGAGGGTTACAGCTCCCTAGGACATGCACCATGGCCATGACAGTGGAAGGGATTTTAGTGGGTAAAAATCCCACATAACTTTGTTTCCCCCGCAAAGCAGGATATCTATTTTAAGCAATATCCTACACGATAACAAAAAAAAAGGTTCTATATTCCAACCACAATCTTTTTACTAAATGACATCTTACAAAACCTATTTCATCTGTCTATGACAGACTTTAGAGATCCGTAGAAATGATTATCAAGGTAGATGTGTGATAGAATTACTTTTACTATACAACATATTAAAATAGAAATTCATTAATCATTCATCATGAGCTGATAGACGTCCACTGCTGGGCATGGGCCTCCTACAGAGATCCCACATCAATCGGTCCTGCGCTACTCGCATCCAACTGCTCCGTAACCAGAGGCCGTCGTTTGTAATTGGATGGGGGACATGGGGGATTTAGGCCATTTCTCATGTCAGAACCATGGTTTACCAATGCGCGGTGGTAGGGGGATCTATCGATTATTACAAAGGAAAATATTTATATGCATTATAAACTAGTAAAAATTGTGATACTTTCGAGCCAACCGCCATTAGAACAATAAGCTAAAATTTGATCTACAGTTATACTAAAAGGCATAAAATGTATAACAATCATTATCACTACTAAGAACTTTATGTTAACTTTAGTGTTTTATTTAACTGACCTTTTTGGGTGGAACTTTAACCGCATCCTGTAGATATGCCGATGTACAAAGTATCGTATAAACTGGTGCCTCGGTTGGTATACCCAACGACGCCATTACTGTTGCGCGCACGAAAATACTAGTTTTAAAATATACGATATAATTTCCTCATTTTGATCGATACTAATTATTTATTACTAGAAACATATTTTACACGATTGGATCTTGAATTTAGTAGCGATTTGGTACTTCGAACAACTTCGGGAAGACTTATAAAGTATACTGAACAACTGTATGCGCACAGGCGCCTAGTGATACCGTCAGATGTTGACAAACTCCCCGAGCGGTGACGACGTGACCTTATCATATCGTACTAAACAATCTAAACATTTTTTTTTTAAATGAAACTTTCGTCAAGTCAAGAAGAATTGGACATTATGAAAATAAATAGGAACAACTCTAAATATATTTATTTAGACCGAGAATTAGTTAAATCGTGTTTCTAATTTCCCTACCCTTTGTCTCTTCTTTGTACGGTTCACATCGCCTCCATTACTTTACAGCTCTGTTATACACGGACAGATATCGAAAAAATATATAATAATCGTTATATTCTCGATGGTTTTGTCCCGGCTCGTTTACCTATTAACTAGAGAAAAGCAAGAATCGCTCGTATTAAATAAGTATATATAATAAAATAAGTATTTTATTACATTTCACTGTGTTATGATTACAATGACCGACTAGAATCGTAATAATCTATTATTAGTCCAACTGTAGGTTACTGCAACACTTTATTTTATCAACAATGGAAATGACCTTAACTACATGCGATGGTAAGTAGCCATAAATACACAAGCTCTTATATGTTGACAGGTGGAATACAGTGATGCAGCGGCTAGTCAACTTCCAAAAAAATTTCCACCACCATTCAATTATATATCCGGAATCTACCCAGAAACTACTACTTACTACCATAGAACTGTTAACTACCATAGAAGTAATAACTATATGATTTCTCTTTAGTAAAACAAGTATTAGCGAAGGGTAATTAGATTTAAACTAGGGCCATCAATGTCATAAAGCTAGTACTTATTTGTTGTTATTTAGGGGTTTGGATGGTGGTTGAGTTTTTTTGCACCCGTACAGACTGCACACACTTTGATATTGAAATCTGTTACTATAGCTATATACATTTTTACCAAAGGTACAGTATTCTGAAAGTGTAGACTTCTCTATCCACGATCTCATAGAGACTTGACAGAATGTAAAATTAAGGTGATGTAACCCAATATCTAACTAAAGTCTTTGCACAGAAATTACGAATAAGCATCAACCTTTCTACACTTTTAGATTATTCTACGAGACTAGATGTATTTAATAGTAATAACCACAGTGTTTTACTAGCTAGTTAGGAGTATTATATAACTTGACATTCGGATGATATTTGTGAATTTTAGACCGCGTCCACAAGGTCACTTCGAGACGTCGGCTCAACTTATCAAGAGTCCAGAGTAAACATAAGTTTCGTAGACAAATATTCTGAACAGACAGAACATAAGCATCGGTAACGCTGAACAAACGAACATACACAGCTTTAGTCTATATATTAATGAAAAATATTGTAGTCTAAAAATGGACCGGTCGCCCGACTATACCTTTTGTATACCGCAAACGAGCAGCGGGCAAAAAAAAAATTGTGTGAATTTTTTTTTTATTCAACATGTTCCTTTTAAAAAATACAATATATTCTTCTCATAGTAAAGGTGGCCGAACAGACATACGTACACCTCGCAGTGCAGTATAAGCAAGAGTAGTTATCATGGAGACCCTGGTTGAATTTTAGGGTCATACGTAGATTTTTATAGGAAGTACAGTTTTTTTCAACCGTCCACATTACCTCATACTTCTACTGTATTCCGGAATGTATGATCTATCAATATATGAGTAACTTAGTTAACTTTTTTTTTTTTATAAGATCTAATAGGCAAACGAGCAAGACGGGTCACCTGATGGTAAGTTGCCTACCCTTCAGGTAAGAATATGCTCTTTTCTTGAATAACCCAATGTCGCAGTTGTTGGGGAAGACCGCTGATGGCAACGAATTCCAAAGATTTACTGTGCGTGGCAGAAAACTGTTTTTAAAACGCATTGTAGTGGAACGCCAACCATCCAGATGGTGCGGATGATAGTTCCGGCGAGACGATCGGTTGCGAAAATCAGCGGCTTCTATTAAATCAAACAACTCCTCAGAACACTCCCCATTGTAAATTCTGTAAAGTATGCATAGGGAAGATATATCCCTACGCAGTGCCAAAGGATCTAGCCGATCTGCAAGTTCAGGATCGTCGACAATCCGAGATGCCCTACGTTGGATTCGGTCAAATGGAGATAGCTGATAACCCGGAGCCCCGGCCCAAAGGTGGCAACAATACTCTAAGTGAGCCTGCACCTGTGCCTTATACAGTTTAAGGCGGTGAGCCGGCTTGAAGTACTGTTTGGAACTAGACTGTTAAGTCCCATACTCACGCTGAAGATCACCAAAATAAAGAAAAACTGTTAACTTGTGATATGTAGAACATTAGAAATCAATAGCAGATTAAAACCTGCTATTCTTGTTAGGATATAGCTATAGCACCACGTCACCGTTGTTACTTCAGTAACTTCACAAAGTTTATGTAAAACTATCGGATCAGTTTGAATCGTGGAGGGTCAAGTCTAGCAGTTGACATGTTTCGGCATATAATAGTTATGACGATATCCGAGTTTAAACATTAGAACTTAAGTAATGTTAACATAATAAGTTTGCAAACAAACACATAAACACACGCAAATTTAAATAGACACAGTTGACGTACTTCTTATGTTACATTTGAATGACAATGTTGATTTAACATTCAACAATAACTGTTTGATGATCAATGATGGCAGATGTTATATTTGAAACAAATATATTGCACAGACACATTCGTAGTATTTGTAAAATAATCTATTAACAGACAGACACAAAATCTCGTAACAATCATGTTGATAAACGGTAGATACTAATTTTTTTTTATATATAAATCTTAAACCTAAAAGCCATCTATATCTGTTTAAGGTATGATAACATTAGCTGCGGCCCGAGGTTGGTAGGCTGAGGTTCATCTTCAAGAACTTTTAGTAAATACTTCCTCTCCGTCCTCGTTATTTTTTTTAAACAATGTTATTATTAATGTTTTCACACGAGACATCAATATTATCAATCATCATCAGCCGGTAGACGTCCAATACTGGATATTAAATCAAGGAACTAATAAGACAGTGTTGCTTAATATGTAACACATGATCACAATTGATATTCATCTTCGTAATTTTAACAAGAACATTTTTGAATTTCATCCGTATACCTTCCAGAGTAATAATGTTCAGGAAGAGGTTGTAAACTTTATTTAACAGTATACAGTAAAACCACAATCTTTCAAATACTAAGTAACTTAATTATTGACTCGTCTAAGTCTGACGCTCTGGGTCTCTTGCTTCTTTCATCTAGCTCTCTCCATATAAGAATCAATTAAAATGTATTTAAAGTTCATTTCAATTTGTTAACACTTAGACAAGCAAAACTACCAGTTACCAGTTACCAAACAGTCAAATTAAATTATTAACACATAGTTAAAGTTACTGTAATTTATTTAAAGCTATTATATTCATATCACTCTGATAGATACAAGTTATTTGACAGCAACTATTTAGTTCCTGTATCAAAAGTAAAATAGATAATATTCAAATTGACTGTTTCTTTCTATATAAATACACTTTATACTGCACAAATTGCAGTATACGGGTAATAGATTATTTCCTTCAGGATTACGGTTTTCCACGTGACTTACTCTAAAGCAGTACGATAGAGTAACGATCCGGAAACGAAGTTAAACGGAATAAAGTTCTACATTCCTTTACATGCTTTATCGATTGTACAAAGTAGAGCAGAAATCTTTTACTATCCTATGGTTTATTAAATAGTAAACTTCGAACGTGATAGAAGTACTGCTCTGGATATTTTTTATCAACAATGGAATACTTTGGATTATCCAGCGTTTCTATATCAAGACAACAAATGCGCGAATCAGTTGGTCTTCTTCACTATTTATTTGTATTTGGTGTTTATCTCGCCATCTATCTGAGAGCTGTTCATTGTAACTTACCTGAAAAGAAATACAAATATACATTACTTATAAAGAAAATGGCACAAAAAACTTGGAGCTTTTAGTTGTGAATATTCCAACTGCTATAAATTCCTTTTCAACCCTTTGTTCTTACGAGTAAAGATCGAGTTGAACTTTCACGTTTGTAAGGCATTTCAGACAAAAGCCATCGAAACCTGCACCGTGTTAGGCAATAGTTCAAATTCTGCCCGCAATGAGTCTCTTCTATAGGAATTAAGATTTAGACCCTTATTCATAACCTAGTATACATAATTCTATTCAATTATGAACTATTTTTATTTAACATTAATTTTCTTTACTGGTGTAGTTAAAATTTACTGGTCTGACTGACTTCTGTAAGATCTCAGTAAGATCTCTGTCTGACCTCAATTAATTTTATTCTATACTTAGAAAATCAGACTACTCCCAATAAGTATTTATAGAGATTCAGATTACCTTCTCTTTCTTCTTTCCGTAGATTTAGAATTTTGAATTAGTAAAACTTATATATACTTAAATCACTTATTCTTGAAGCAATCCTTGTTTTTAATTACATAACAGTTCCCATTTTAGTATACGTTGAATATTAGATATAATAAAGTTTGAAAGAGTTTCAGAGTGATTATAATGCTCACGTTATAGCCTATTTAAGTGTAACGGAGCCTATCTGCAAACTCATTAAAGATCAGTTTCCCCCCACTTAAAGGAGCATTAAGGAATAATATAGAGTTTTATGAAAGTGCACATATGACTGACCTTGTTCTACTTTATTTTCGTTCATCGAATACATAAGATTGATTACGTATACTAAACATATTTACTCGTAATGTAAATTAAAAAATTAAGAAGTACAACAGAAATTGGTAAGAATATCTATTTTTGTTTATTTAAAAAACACTACCATGGACTATGTATGTGAAGAAATATATGAGCGATATAACAGAGAAGTTTTAATTTCGAAAACATATCGACGTAATGTTTTAGACAACGTGGCAAATGCGTTCAAGTAATGTCTAAAGTTAACCGAGTTAAGTAACAATGTTTACCTCATACAACTACGCTAAACATATATCCAAATATCACGCTAAAGTAACTCCTCACCTTTTTGGGAACTATTTTAACAGGCTTCTGTAAATACGCCGAGGTGTAGAGGATCGTGTGGACCGGCGCCTCCGTGGGTATACCCATTGAGGTCATGATTGTAACACGTTAACGAATCTAATTGAATATGTAATACTTCACAAAGAACCTATTGAGATATTTATATATAAATCATACACAACGGAGACGCGGTCTCTGTTCAGTCCATTTTTTCATAGCACACCTCTGAGATTTCTTGTAAACGTAAAGAGCACAAAGTTTTCTTGATTTAAATGAACTAGAGTACACAAGGGTCTAGATCCTTGGAAGGTAACTAAGTGCGCTGACGCCATTTAAACACGTCTATGCGCGATCATATCCGCTGTTCAGGCGACCGGACCTTGTAGTGTAGTAGTTTGCTCGTGTTCGTGAAATTTGTAGTCGTTTACTTAGAAGCTTGCATTCATAGACTATCACACGATGACTCTTTTTCAAAATATATCATAAAGTTTAACAATTAAAAGGAAAACTGTTCATAATGTGACGACCTCGTAAGTCAATGAAATTGTCTTCTATAATTAACTTTTATGGGCACAGTTACAGGTTAATATTTTATAACCTTTTTCCTAGTATACAATTTTCAATGAAATATTCTAACATTACGAGTACAATTCTTCAATTTTCACTGTATATAATCCTTTAAGTAAAATTTAGTAAAGGATATCAAACCAAATAAAACCTAAAAGAGCTAACCGACCCGTACAATCATTAAAATACATAATTAGCCTCATTTTTTTAACACAGTGATTTATTTAGGACCTTTTCTCTTTCCGTGAAATCGTCCACTGTGCAAATGAAAAATGTGTACAGTTTAAAAATGAAACAGCTGACCGCAGCACAAAGTCACATCGCTCGGAGCGCGGGCTTAACTTATCAAGAGTCCCGGGTAAATAAGAGGTTAACAATCAAACAATTTGTGTAATCAGGAGCGGCACACTGTATACTCGCTAACAAAGAGCATTTCATACATACGCAGAATTTCACATGAATTAAACATCTCTGCTATAAATTACGATATTACAGTCAACACATGCGCGCACTAGGAATTCATCGACGCTCATTTTAATAGAGATCTTATTTAAAAGATTAAATGTTGTTAGTCAGTACTTAATATATAAAAAAGGATTTAGTCTTTTTGCACAGAATTAATCTAAAAACCTTTTTATCTCGCTTGATGATAAAATACCATTGAGAGAATGTTAAAATACCCTAGAGAGGCGCTCAGTCTTCAGTTGTATATATTTCAAATGAACAAAATAGAGGGAGATTTTTATTCTTTCCTTTCTCTATATAAGAAACAGGTTAGAATATATAATTATTATATTATATTCTACTCTTTAATCGTCGTGTGGTAATAGGTGAATAATAAAGGTATAATCTTCTGTGACTGGTCAATGTACAGTGCTTGGCGACTCATACGTCAAGTGTATGTTCAGCATTGAGCTTAAAAAATGGTGTTTTTGAATATTTTATTTCAACATGACTGTACCTCGAGGTGAATGTGGACACAGAAGAGACCGTCTAGTTTACAGACTTTGATAAGTCAGATACAGGTTCCGATAAACACTTGAATGTTTTGATTGTAGCGACTGCTTGCTCGTTGCTCAGTGACAACCTTCGCGATGAGTTGGAAGAACCAGCCACGGATGGTACACCTAAACCGATTTAAACGTCTGTGTTGATTGTAAACATATTGTTTGTGATACAGTGAATATTAAGGTTAGTTACCATAACGTATTTTAAGCTAATGTTGTTGAAACACAGCATGTCATTATAACATACCTTTTTTCTCTTTCTTTACCTGATCCATTATCCATGTCATCTATCATTAATATACTGATGTTAATAAATATTAACCTCTCTTATCTATTAAATCTTGTTCTCCGCCTTTTAGCGTTGTCTTTTTATCGTGATTTTATATCAGGATGTTCAACAGATGCTGCCCCGGTAGCCAAATAACAATGTAGCACTAATTAAGACGTTTACAGATTCCACATCATGTACATTGCCTTGGGATGAAAGACGTTATCGTATTATTCTATCAATTTCATTGGATGCTTGAATTTTTGTTTGCGCAACAAAATCGGAAAATAGAAATAATGATTTTCTATGTATTTACTAACACAGATTACTAGAACGCAAAAATAAAGAAGGCTCATATCATATCCATACAAACGACGTCCCCTAGTACCAGGCGGTGGGGAGGCCATGTTGTCTGTATGTGGAGATCTTTGGGAGAGGCCTATGTCCAGCTATGGACGTCTATCATCTGATGATCACGATGAAAAATAAAGACACTTAATAAATACTGTTATCTCCATACCGTTTAAGTAATAGAATAAATTTGCTATGCCCGCTACTATACTCAATAATGCATCAAACTCTTTCAAACGTCAGTGTATACGTTTTTATAAAATGATATGATTATAAAGTGATGTAAAACACATATTATAAGGAAAAAAAATAAACGTAAATCTCAAACTACACAGACGTCCTTGCAGTATTTTCTTTCAGCGAATGAAGAATCAGCGTTAACTGATTTATTATACGAAGCGACTGGACCGAGAGAAGACCTCATGGTAAGTGATATACAACGTGACGCTAGTTAAGATATACACATTTCACCACTTTATGCTCGTCCCTTTGAGATGCAAGATCGTTACCGCAATAATTTCACTGGCTACAATGCAATTCAAACCGGAACACAGTGAATTATGAACTGCGATGGTTCCTAAACGGTAAACAGAGACGATAATAAAGCAAAATGTTTTGATTTTAAATTCAATTAATATCGGTTTTCATCTAAATACGAATAGATTTCCTAATTAGCGCCCAATTTAAGATGTTTACATTGAACCACTTTGAGCTGATCGTCTCAATATTGGAGAGAAGCTAATTAGAATATTAATCGTGCTAGTTACAGCGTCTTTAAACTGGAAGATATAGATATTTGATGTAATGGTTGTAGACATTTCCATCGTTGATAAATTTTAGCAATATTTAAGTACGATATTTTCATCATAACCAATCGCAGAACTACGATTTCGCTCTAGATAATATCCGAATATCGAAATTGATATTTAGATTACACGTTAGATGGATTCGCAATACTATATTTGCACTGTGGTTCGTAAAGTTTTAATCTATAGAGGTTTTATATATAAATACTTGTACATTTAGACAATTATTCTAATATATGCAAATACGTAAATATACGTACTACATTCTTAATTTGTGTTATATTGACGTTATAACTATGCATTCTCCTGTAACCATGCTCTGGATCATCGGAAAGTTTGATAAATCCCTAAATCTATGCAAAAGAACACTTATTTCCACAAAGGATGGTTAGCAAGCCAACAAAATTGAAAAACATCTTAATTTCAACTGATATGTCACTGAATTTTGATCCTCTTAACAAATTTAAATCAAACAACAAGTGTACAAATAGAAGGCTTCAACACACAGTGAGCTCATCCTGGATGAATCGCATTGTAACATAATTAAATAGCTACAGGTACTCCTCGTAAACCAAGTCCTCCCCAATAATAATGTCTGCTGCTAAGCTCTCAAAACTCCGGGATAATAAATAATTAAATAAAGGTGATAGCCAAAAAACCTCAAACGTACTACTAGTAAAAACTACCTCAAAGATTTCGGCGGGAGAATTGTCAAAGGACCAAACGCGAAAGTTTTCTTCAGACCCTTCAGAGCATTAACAAGGGAACACATTGTATGAAACAGTCTGTAATTGGTCCACGGGGTCGTTATTTTCGACAGTTGAGAAGTTTTCTACTAAAGATCATAGTTTATTGGTGCGAATTATAACTTTTCCAAGTCTTTCGTTGCAAGATAGAAATATATATAACGTATGAGGCAAAACTATTGGAATTGATGCGAATATTCTCACGGTGGTAAAGCATTTATGTTGACATGTAATTTAAGTCCTCACCTAATCACTTAATACTAAACACATCATCAATCGATATATGTCCACTGCTAGACAGGCTTCTCCTAATGATCTGAGTACAAAACAATTCTTAATAATGTAATGAATTGGTGGTAGGTCTCTGTTCCCGGACACCGTCTAGGTTTCCGTCGCCGAAGAGCGATGCAGCAGCAGCAAACATTATTGTGTTCCGGAATGAAAGGCATTTTTACTAGTGAAATTACTCAGTTAACAAGAATAGTTTAGCTTCTGAGATTACTGTTTTGCAGATTTTATAATCCTATCTAGCTCATTGTAACATTTACTATTAACTAAATGTCCTGATCGCGAAGTGAAATAATATGAAAACGTGTGAACAAGAATCGTTACCATTACATCATCATTTTAGCATAACGCTGCCGGTAGGTATGATCAGTAGTGGCTGAACGTGGGCCTTCCCAGTCTATTTCTAACACTAGCCCGATTCCAGCTCCATAGAATAATGAGTTCCTCACCAACTCATGGGTAGTTTTTACTTAAGTATCCTTTCCCAAATCTTGGCCGTTATATTTTCGTACTACATAACTCGCCTATTGCCAGCTTACTAATCCCCTGGGCTAAGTCAACGACCTTTGTTCTTCTACGGATCCCGTTATTCCTGATTTGTTCTCGTAGAGAAACACCAAACATAAACTTTTGAGCGACTTTGAGATTTTTTAAGTCCGTTACAGATCAATATTGTATATACGTCTACATTAATTGAACAAAAATCTATTTCTCTAACTTAGTTCACTTAGGCAGATATTATAGGATTTATCTAATCTATATTAAACCTAATTAGATGTTTATTTTGATTAGGTGTCGGGTTCCGGGCGTCAGCGAGCACACGTTTCTCAAGAGGTAAGCTGACACTGTTGCCAAGTGAACGCTTGAAGACAGGTAAGTAGCGTCTTCAACAGTATGTTTATAATTTATGCTATTTAAAAATACTGATAATAGATCATTTGCAGCTAAAGAGATGAAATGGATGTTAAACTTTAAAACCTTATCAATGATATCTTCGACGAATTTATTTATATTTACTTCTTCTTAAACTATATTATATGACTAGCGATTAATAACTAAATTAACCTCAAGTTTGTTTTTATACTTGGCTATTTGTGTAAGAAAGACGACTCGTGTTTTTATCTGTAGCCATACATTTAATATTCAAAATCTGTTATAATCCAATAGATAATATCATATTGAGCTCATCTGATACTTAGCTCGTGGGTCCACAGCCTGTTACTTATATCTTGACAGGTGGAACAGTGATGCTGTTATGGCGACGGATTTACAATATGATGGTACCTAGCCAGGCTAGTTATACTATTACTTTTATATTATATACTATGCTATACTTTATTGATAATAAAAATGAGTATATTAGAGGAAGTCTGAAAGTTAATCCAGTGACAGAGAAATCGAGGAGCAAGAGGTTAGCTTGGTACGAGCATGTTATGCGGAGGGATGAAGGGCGTATAACAAAGAAAGTAATGAGAATGAACGTGGATAGTTATAAGAGTAGAAGAAGACCGAAGAAAGTGTGGATGGATTGTGTGAAAGATGACATGTGTAAGAGTGTGAATTCAGATATGATGGCGGCAGATAAGAAGTACACAGTGTGACGACCTCACATAAATGGGTAAAGGGCAGGAGGAAGAAGACGATAATATGTTGTTTCAGCAACTTTTGTTAAGCCACCAGTTGTTATATCAAAACTGAAGATATTTTATAAATTTTCGTTGTCCCAAGTAGGAAAAGTCAATCACATCATCAACGACAGTTTTATCTGTAAGAGGAACAATAAGACGTTACATTAAGTTTAAATAAATTCTGCTGACTTCCTGGCCCCAAGCTCCAGTCAATACGGCAGACATTTCCGGAGAGTGGTGCATTATAATATGAAACGCTGAGTCGTTACTCTATTATCCATCATTTTTATTAAAACTCAAGTTTCATTATTTGATATGCGTACAGAGGAAGAGGAAAGGTGATAAGTGCTTTACGTGAATAGTTTTACTATTCTCCTATAAAATTAACTAAGAACAGCATGATAATTATTTGTAAGTGTAGAATCACCACACTTCTTCAAAGTGTAGAGGATAAAAAAAACCTAAAAAAAAAGGCTGTGGTGGCCAATTATAGTAACCCTAGAAATTTTATAGCTGCCGCGCCGTTCAAACACAGTAATGTTTACAAACAACCGTTTGGCAACCGAAATAGACGCCAAAGTACCTTTCAAGTATTAGGAGGACCGGAAAGTAATGTCGTTTTCTTACGCTAAATACAAACACATACATTTTTAACGAGTCTTTATTTTTAATCAATGATGTATTCCCCATCATTGTCAATAACCTTTTGCCATCTAGTGAGTAAATTTTCAATCCCTGATCGATAAAAATTAATTGGTTTTTCGGCAAAATATCTAGAGATGGCATTTTGGATATCATCCAAATTTGCAAATGTTTTGCCACTTAAAAAGTGTTGCAGCGCTCGGAATAAGTGGAAATCCGATGGTGCAACATCGGGCGAATATGGTGGATGAGGCAGCACCTCCCACCCCAATTCATTAATTTTTTCTAGAGTTCGCCTTGCGCAGTGCGGTCTTGCATTGTCATGTTGGAGAATGACGCCTTTTCGGTTGACAATCGCTGGCCACTTTTCAATTAAAGATTGATTGACTCGCTGCAATTGTTCGCTGTAGAGGTCTGCAGTAACAGTTTCTCCAGGTTTCAGTAATTCAAAATGAACAATGCCGCGAATACTCCACCAAACACACAAAAGCGCTTTTTTGGGGTGTAAACCTGGCTTAGCAGTACTCCGAGGGATTTCATTTGGAGAGAGCCACTGCCTTTTGCGTTTTGGGTTATCATACAGGACCCATTTCTCATCTCCTGTGATCAAGCGATCAAAAAACGCTTCTGTGTTGTGTCGTTGAAGCAATAAGTTGCATGTGATTGATCGGTTAGCCTTATTCTGTTCGGACAGATTATGCGGGACCCAAACACCTGCTCTGCTTACTTTTCCAATCTGCTTCAAATGTTCTTGGATGGTCGACCAAGGTTTGTTGAGACTGTTTGACAATTCCTCGATCGTCTGACACGGATTTGCTTCCACTTCCGCCCTTAACACGTCGTTGTCTAACGCTGATGGTCTTCCTGATCGATACGAGTCGGAAAGATCAAAATTACCCGATTTGAACTTGGAAAACCACCTTTGGCATTTACGAATGTCCAGTGCATTTGGATAAACATCGCAAATGTTTTTGGTAGCAACTGTTGCGTTATTTCCCTTGCGAAACTCAAAGAGCATGCAATGCCGGATGTGTACCTCTTCTGGTATTTGGCTGGCCATTTTACCCAAAATTACAAAAAAAAATTGTAATTCAATTGTCTATAAGTAAAGAAATCACTATAACCTCACAATGTCTTTGGTACGCCTCTGAACAAAACAATGAGCTGACAAATGACAATCAAGTATTGGCATGCGCAGAAACGACATTACTTTCCGGTCCACCTATTATATAACCTCGTCTCTGATTCACGTTCACCCATTTCCTTCTCTGAAGGTAAGAATTTTAGATAACATAATATTGTTATGGAAATTAGATTATAATCACTATCAGATACTGGACTTACCATTAATCATTCAAAGTTACTTTGAAAAATTACACAGGAACGATTAAATGCCAAGTATTCAATACAAATAATACCTGCACCCGGTGCAACTTTGGTTAGTCGGTTTCCGGTTCCAACCTTACCAATGACTTCGAAATGCTTCAGAGACGTTATTTTATTGGCAAGTGAAAAGGCCACTTCCGTCGCAATCTCGGAGCTTAACATAATAACACTCTTAGATATATTGAAGGTTCCGCGAAGAGTACTCTCACACGAAGCAATTATTTTTGCAAACGGAAGTTATTCCATTTTGTAACTAGATTTCCTTGCTCTTTCTACGCACATACACATATATCTGTAGAAGTGTATGTAAAAACAGATACTATATAAATCCTTTCTCAAGGCGATAAGCATTCAAATATTTTAATTGCAAAGGCTCATATCGAGCTTGTTGTTACTCGTTATAATGCTATCATGATATCAACTTGTAAACATTTATAGTGTACATTAATAATACATTTTAATTTGTATATACAGTTAAACATAACATAGGATAACCTCGACGGGATTCAGTCAGAATATAAGCAGTCATGATTAAATCTTATGGTACAGTAGTAAACATAATTGGTGTAGAAAGGAGCTCATAGGACATTCGCCTAACGAGAAAGGCTCCCGAGGAACCCTATTACACCGCAGAGGGACGCTGTTAACCGAAATTGAAACGTAAATATAATAGCAACATTTATATTAAATTACCACAGGGACCGGGAGAATGGATGACATCGAAGTAGAACCCACTACCGAGACGGTGGCAGTGTAATTTAAAGTGATTTCTTGAAGACCCCCCTTTGATCAAATCTTACTAACAAAATGTCTAACGTACAATAAACAAATAGATTTATGATAGTTTCTAATACATTTGAGCAAAGAATTACAAAAATATCTTGAAATATTACTTATGAACATACTTATATTCGTTTGGGACGATCGGGTGAATGTTGCCATATAAATAGGCGTAAACTTCAACCAATGATAAAAACTACGGCGAATACAGTTTACCCTTTTGTTAATTTTTTTTGTTGTTAATGATAACTTCTTTACAAGTTCCTGATGGTAACATTTCAGAATTTAAGTAAATTATTTTTTTTTTTTTTAATAGATTCAAAACTGTCTAGAAAGTCTGAGGTACGAGATAATTTCACGTAGGATTTAGTCGCACCTAGAGTTTTATCTAACTAGCCTGGCTACCCTTGGAGGGGGTTCCTGGGGTGCATGTGGTGATGCGTCTCGTATTCCGACGCGTCGCCACGTGGGGATCTTATCGGGAGGGGTGCTGCTTCACATCACATCCTTCCCCGGGGTGGACCCGTTCATTCGGGCGCCGATCGGGGGTCGCGGAGGAACTGAAATACATTATCCCGCGAGCCTCGAGTATGTGGACGAGGCAGGAATACCGTGTGAAGCTTTTCAGTCGGTTGGAGCCCGACACTACCCCGACACCGGCCCATTATTGGTTCCGGGGTATGCGTTCCGTTAGCATTTGGTTACACACGTAAATAAAAAAAAATTAAAAAAAAAGGCCCTGGACCCACGAACCCAGTACCAGATGAGCTCAATATGACTTTCAAGCGCTTGACATCTTCAGCAAACAGAACATATAAGAGCCGGAGTATTCTAAGCGAGCACTTCACCATCCAATGCATCATTGTTATCATCCATCCATTGCTTCATCATTAAACTTCTCGTTCTCTCATTCTATCTACATCTCTTTCTCTTCTTTGTAAGACAACGATACAAGTCCTAATAATATTTTCATTTATTTTTTCAACAGTAAATGAGTTGTTAATAGATTTTTTTTTTTTAATTATTTATTATCTAGACTTTTAAAATATTCTTGATAATTTTACATAGTATTGAATACGCTTCAAATACGCCATGACATCTTTTATTATACTTTAAACTGTACTCTCTCTCTCTCTCTGTAGCTAGCTAACTGGAACCGGATTCGCTAGGTAAATGTTAGGTTTGTCTTTAATAGAAAAGCTCACTAAGATTTTTTAAATAATATCTATTAATAATATACATATATATGTTTTGTAATATATAAAATCTATTACCACAATTTTTGCACTGCAACATTCACTATTGTTTTCTGCTCAACCGTAAGGTGGATTAATTGATCCCTTTGGCATTAAGTCCGCCATTTTTCTATTGCTTTTGCGTGTGTTAATAAAGGTTTAAAGATATAAATTAATAACCAATGACTTAAAGTTAACTTAAACTGACTGCTCGCGAGATCGCCGTAATTATTAGATGTAAACACTCAAAATTTGGTAGAGATATTGCTTCTGTTATTTAGAGGTCAGCTAAGAATGGATTTTACACAATTCCTACTCCAAAGGTAGTTTCGGGGATGTTACCGCCAGCGCAGCGGGCGGAGAACAGCTAGTTAAATATTAGGAAATTCATTGATACATAACAATGTAATTAATTTTCTTAATATTAAGTCTTTTACATAAAAGAAAACATCAAATTTTATCTAAAATAAGTAATTCTTGACCTTATTTCTTAGTAGTTCAGGACGGAGGAGAACTTGGGACCTGTTACTCAACAACAACAACCATATGGTGTATAAAACAACACAATAAAGCATACGAAGTTTCAAACATACATGCTCTCAAGGACACGTCAGGACACACACGACAGATCTATATACATCACGAAACTCTTGGTGAAATGATGAAAGATGAATGATGAAATCCAGATCAAATTCACAGACTAAACTAACTACAGGTTAGGTAACTTAACAAAGTTATAACTTACTCCATTCGGACAAACTCTCGACTGAATTATTTTAATACTGCCTAGGTTGCTTTATTGAACAAATGGGCCGTTCACGTGATGGTAACTGATACACTTGCCTATAACATGGCCCTTTTTAGAATGATATACACTGCACTACTTTATGCTCATCTTCTTGTTCCATATGATATTAAATCTTAGCCCTAGTAATTACACTAGCCGAAGCACTCTTCAAACCAGAACAAAGAAATGTTTAAACAGTACCGTTAGACGGGAGAGGATGGCGTTGAGTTGGAACCAATTTAGACCTAGGTCTCCAGCAACAGATCTACCACCCGTAATAAATTACCATCGAAGTCGTCATAGATAACAATCGTAATGTCCGTTTCTGTCAAAATAATGTAGTTAGATATTTGTGTTGCCATTTGAATGTTTTTCTAATCACCGTCAGGTCCATGTCCCTATCTCGTCGCTTTGTCGTGTTAAATATTAATTAATTCCCGTCAATTCATCACGCCCAATAACTCTGAAAGCAACGAGCGGCAATAATTTCACCCGTGTCAAATACATTTCCCGAATTCAATACTGTAAATTTAACCCTCGAAAGAGAATACGGTTAATTTATAACTCGTATGTGATGTTTAACTGTCGGTCTAAAATAGTACAAAGATCTCGAAAAAATTATCCGGTGGTAGGTCTTTGTTTCCAGAGGCCGTCTAATCACCACGGCGGCCATTCCAGCCGCCAAACAATTGTGTGCAAAAATTATTATGTTCCGGTTTGAAGTGCGTTGTAGCTAGTAAAATTAATATAATAGGATAACAGAACTTAATATTTAGTCTCGTGGCGACGAGGACGGCGCAGTGTACATTATTCTAACTAATTCCACATTGTTATACGTAATAGTCATTTACCATCACGTGATTGTTCTATTCATTTGATCATTCGCTCCTTTCCTAAGATAATTATAAGATATAATTAAGGTCATCGCAGTCTCAAGACATAAATGCATTACAAAAAAAAAAAATATTTGAAATCAACGCTTGATGGTAATACCGCCATTGATTAAACAACACACACAAAATGGAGTCGTAAAACATGCATTTCATTCTAACCGCAAAACAAAATGGCGACGTCTCGTTCCAACGAAAAACTCAAAAAAAAAATAAACACCCAAACTCGTAATACACAGTCTAACGTGATGGCAGTCATTTTATTTTTACCGTATTTTATTTTCCTATTAAAAAGACATTAATACAAGATATTGAAGGAGTTTACTATTAGTACTTCCAGTACAATTATACTTCGTAACAAATAACATGATAATTTTGACAACTCGCGTACATGAAGTTTGTTTTTATTTCGGTCATTTATACTAAACATAATATCATACTTTATAGACGTTGAAGTGACAGGCGTATTTTTTTTTTTTAATATTTTACGCCATGGACGTGACTCGAATAACACACAGCCAAACACTATAAAAAAATTCTTTTAAAATAAAACGACGACACAAAAATAACATTAAGGTGGTTATATTATTTTTTGGAAATAATTAAGTTTCTAAAAGATGCGTTAATTGTATATTTTATAAAATTAAAGTTTTATTCGTGCAATAAAAAAGCATCTTTAAGAGAATGCCTCAAAAAAAAAAAAAAGCATCAGCTTAGGCAACTATAATAATAAACAATCCACCTAAATATAGTCTTGTATAAAAAAATTATAAATATAATTTAAACATACAACATAATTATGCAACTATCGATAACAAGTTCTACAAGAGTGATAATCGATAATCGAATACATTTATTATCGATTATATATAATACTTCCCCATTCTTACTATGACCTGTCAACAACATCATGTTATATTCATAGTACGAGCAATAGTTTTCTTAGTGTTTGCGGTAATAGAAGTACTTGCGATACTATATTAAATGCACTGCCGGTAATTGCTGTTTATACTTCTAAGTAATACTTGGAAGGCTTTTACGCCACTTTACAATACGTCTTTGGTTATATATGCCTATGTTTTAAAAGGAAAGGTAATTTTCACCGCGCACGCGACTCTACCGCTACGCGCCTGTGTAATACGAGCTTTATACACAAATATATGTACAAAAAGAGATGATAATAATCACGATATGTTGGTGATGACGGATGATGAATATGACGCTGATCATGCTCCACACGAGCTACTGACTTTCTCTTTGTCATCGACGGGTATCGACAAGGACAGCATCGCCAGCCCGACCTTTTTGAGCCCACTTTGCACACCCTGTTGAAAATACATATGTTAATAAGTTAATAATTATATACATATATAATGTTCTGCTGATATATCTCTTTTGTCGAAAACTTAGTAGGTATCACCACGTTTCTGCTGAACAACAGTGGTTTGCGAGCATTACTGAGGTAACTATACTTAACATCTACCTCAGGACGACGAGTACTATATGGGCAGGACTGTCTCTTACCATCAGGTGAACGTCGTGCAAGTTCATGGCTTTGTCTAATAAATAAAAACTTATATGGTTAATATAATAGTGGTTTAATACTGGATTTTGCGTTTAACAAAGCTTTATTGGAAGATATATTACTCGCGACCACTCAATGGAATATAACTTCGTCGGATAGTAACTCAGTGCGCCGATCACAAACCCCCATTAATGTCAAATCTTGTGAGATAACGGGAGGCAACTGCCTCGTTAAATTTATAACTCAATTCCAAGTTCATTGTTTATATCCCAGCGGCGAAGCTAAAATTATCAAATAAGTAATAACATATATGTTATATTATACATATCACGTGTATGTTAAAAACATCGCTATAAACCTCGTCTCTTTATAATAAAAAAAATATTTCACAAGATTCTGATACACTGTTAATAAATTCAAAAGTTTGACGTATGAATCTTACTAAATCTTGAATATTACATGTTAATATACTGAAGAAGCAAACAATTATACTAACAAGTAATAAACCATAAAAAATATTAGCTTTTCTCTCTATCATAGTTTTAATTCTATAAACACTATGAAGTTATAACTAGATTAACTATATCACGTAATTTTAATAGTAAACGTTCTTTAAGTTTGTTGAACTGAAATCCCCTTAAAAGGGGATATTACATTTTCTCGCCGCGCAGGAATTTAGTAACGGTCACAAAGGAAGCTACTGCCTTTTTCTTAGAATTATTCCTTCCTTAATTACCCCTTACGACACGCCGGGGGTAGAAAGACGGTGGTGATATTCAATGCCGTCTCCCACGCGGACTGAACAGTACGCACTCGGATTTCTTGAGAAAAACGGACAACGTTCGTATTAATCGTAATACGTATGTAATAGTTTAAAACTACTGAAATAATATCAAATTTATTAAACAACCAACACATTAAAATAGTCATTAGAAGAGTTTAACACAAAGGATATAGATTCTAAATGCGTCCATCATCCATGGAGATGAAGACCGAAGCTGCGACGACTTGGCATAGTAACAAAAATTAAAAGCTTCAATATTACAGAAAATGGTGTCTATAATAGAGAGGAATGGAGATATATAGAATTAGGAAACCAGCAGTCATAAAGAAGCAATGCTAAGAAGAATCTGTTGGATGATACTCATGTATCTAAATGTCTCTTCTCTTCTTATAGTGAATCTCCAACCAACCAGAAAATCTAGAAATCTCGCAACTGGTGAAGGTCTACAGAATCTTTAATACGTACGATATCTATGTATTATAAGAGAGTGTCAATTGACTCATCACGAAATCTCCAAAACTGTTAGACGTAAACGTTAAAAATTTAATAGAGATAGTGCTTCTGCCATTTAGAGGTCAGCTAAGAATGTATCTTAAAAAATCCCTGCGCCAAACGGAGTTGAGGGGGTGTTGATAATGGAAAGGGCGCTGTGGGAACGGCTTGCTACTGGGCGGGAATATTTCTGACAAATTTCAAGTCTAATTTTATATTGTAGCCAGCAAAGCAGGCGAGGAACTGTTGTATATAGAAAATAACCAGTAAAATTTGATGCTTGATAAACTGGTTGACAATCTAACAACACCCCGTGGGTGGTCAAAAGAATAGGTTCTGTATAATAAATGTTATCAAACATCGTCTCGTGTTGCATCGCGAGCCGGCGTACTGTAATCAATTTGTTTATGCAAAGGTTATCTCATAAAAGGGCCCGCAGACGGTCGAAGGTCAACAATTAAAAAAAGTGTTTACATTAGACTAAAGGACAACGATCAATAAACAGTTTGTTTACTGTTTAGATTCTTACAACGCGTTTTATGTTTACAACTTAGTTAACTTCGTATATATTTTTAACATCTATACTTAAATTAAAAGACTTAAATAGTTTGTACACAGTTTGAATACAACAAGGCTTTGACGCTGAAGTAGTTTTTTTTTAGAAACTTATAATTATTAACTTACATATATATATGAGTAAAGTAGCATATTATATACATAAACGTACATATATATATCGAAATATTTAGATATATATGAATAAATTCTGAAAGTTGTGTGATGCATAACACGTAAATAATAAATCACTATTTATTGAATGAGATGGAGATTCTTCTCATATATATTATTAGACGAATTCCATGATAGCAGTTTACAATATATATATATATACATTAAGAGATTTTATATACTTACTAAAAATTTGTTACTTAATGTAACACCTTAAATTAAGTAACAATAGACGGACTTAAAGTCTATATGCAACGTAAGACGTGGTGGTGAATGCAGGTGCATTGAAATAGAAATTATTAATATTATAAACCAATACTAAAGTAAAGTAGCTCGCTGGCCTAATGGTTAGAGCGTGCGGCTTTCATTCCGAAGGTCGCGGGTTCGAATCTCGGCGTGTACCGATGACTTTAATATTTAAGTTATGTACATTTGTGGACTTTAGTTACAACAGCGAGATACAAACGGTGAAGGAAAACATCGTGAGGAAACCCGCACATGACTTAGAATTTATTCTAAGGTATGTGTGAAGTCACCAACCCGCATTGGGCCAGCGTGGTGACTATGGCCCAATCGCCCTCATATTGAGGGTAGGCCTGTGCCCCAGCAGTGGGGACGTAAATGGGCTGTTATTACTTATTACTACTAAAGTAACTAATGATGATATATATACAAACTATATACATATTACATATATACATATACATTTCTATAAACGAGCTCGCCGCTTACAGCAACGACGATCGCTTGCGCACTGGCGCGTGCGCAGGGCGCTTGTTCAATATTAATAATAATAATCAGTCCTCTTAATATTCCCACTGCTGGGACTCAACGAAGAAAGAGTGCTATTTATCCACTTTACTAAGTGCGGATTTCTGTGTCCTACGTGAAAGTAATGAGAGACGAGGGAGACGGTCACCTGATGGTAAATACGTTACTACAACTATTACCCATGACAAGTTAAAAAGATACACAGTAACTCTTTATGTTTGTCTCCAGATAAGATATTAATTCTAATTACCCCAGTAATTTCACTAGTAAAATAGCTAGCTACAACCTTCAAGCCAGTATACAGTAATGTTTGCACACTGCTGTTTGTTAGCTGCAATTGGAGCTGCTGTGGTACTTAAGTAAACAATCTCCGGCAATAGACCGCCACTAAAATTCTGTTAGAATGTTTAGGATTTTTTTTCATGAACTTCCTTTATATGAAGCTTATAGCGGTGAAGATCACTACTCCTCACAACAGTCCAGCTAGGTAAGTCCAACTTTCAGAAAGAGATCAATCGATGAATCAAACTCGAGTGGGCAGCATTCGGGAATATACACAGCATATATTCGCCTCAGATCAGTGCCTGAAGACAAGTCTTCAACTCATGCGTGTTGGCAATGGCCTTATAAAAAGGCTCAAAGTCACGCAGAGGGCAATGGAGACGGCTTTGCTCGGAGTTTCTCTGAGTGATCGAATCAGAAGTGTGGAGTACCGCAGAACTAAGGTCACCGATATAGCCTAAAAGATTGCTAGAGTTAACAGGACATGTCACTCGAAAGACCGACGGCCGATGGGAAAGTAAGGTCCTCAAGTCGTACCAGTAGACGTGGTGTTGGGAGACCTACGACAATGTGCCTATGTCCAGCATGCAACGAAAGCCTATGTCCAGCAGTGGACGTCTATCAGCTGATGATGATGATAAAACAAAATAATTAAGTTGATCATCATCATCATCATACACCCACATAGCTGGCAAAAGGGCGGGATGAAGAGGAACTATTATCACAATCGTTATAAGCTTGACAGTATTATAAAAAAGAGCACGTATATTAACGTTATAATAGTTAAATATAACGTTAATATTATAGCAGTTTTCCCTAGAGAAAGAGCTATGGCGTGAAACCGTGTTTAAATAACGTGCTATATTACAATAACGTTATCATTGTTATTCATTTAAAACAGTTTCTTCGTATAATGTAATTGCTATTGCTATGGAAATAACTAAGTTATATAATCGATTACGTACCCTTGGAGGTCAACGTTAATAGGGACCTTGGTGAACCTAATACTAGGCATTGTGAATAGGTCAACTGCAGTACAGTAAGCAAGTGTTAAGTATTGAAGTCTGTAGACAGGTACGATGTTAATCTTGGGGATCGCCTCATACATATCTTACTAGCATCACGTTCTTAGAAGACAATGTAGCTTACTATCGCGTGAAAGTGTCAAGAATGTTTACATTAGACTACACTATTTAACTGTGACACAGTAATCTTACTGTACATCGCAACTATATTTGACTATCGTTATTTTTTTTATTTGTCGCAGCGATGAGATGACGCGTTCATCTGTAAGATATGATGTTGTCTCATTACCCCAGTAATGTTTGTCAGCTGCAGTGATACCTAGACGGTCTCCAGCATCTCTTACCTATTTCCAGTAAATTATCCGTTTGCTTAGTGTTGCCATAACGTTTCCGCCGTGCAGCAGGAGTACCGGTCCTCGTAAATCAACGACAAACATCCCGTCCGACGCAGGTGCTTCGGAGCGCTTAATCACCGCACATCGATTGTATACAAACCATTACAGCTTATTGCAATATGTCCATTAATAATTTTCGGGCACGAACACTACATCATCATCATCATCATAATCTTCATCATCATGAGCCTCCCCCAAAGATCTCCACATCGAACAGTTCCAGGTTACTCGAATCCAGGTCGTTCGATTCTCACCAGATCATCGGTCCACCATAGTAGGCCTCCCAACACTACGTCCAACACGGACCCCACTCGAGGTCCTTACTGCACCATCAGCCGTCATTCCTTCTAGCAATATGCCCTGCCCACTGCCACTAAAGTCTAGCAATCTTTTAGGCTAACTCGGTGACCTAAGTACTTCTGCAGTACTCCACATTTCTAATCCGATCGCACAAACAAACTCCGAGCTCCCGCGAACAAACACACATTAAAGCAGTGTATATATACTGCTGTTTCTACCGCCTATTAGTAGTGTGCAAATATTACTGTGTCCCGCTTTGAAGGACGCTGTACCTGAAGTAGAGTAACGAGCTTTAACATTATATGTCTTAAAGCAACGAGCACAACATGATGCAGTGTGCGTCATACTAATTGGCGCCGAGTTGCTATATGAAGACGTATTCGCCTTCGTGAAATAAAAAAAATTATATTTTATGTTTCACGGTATAATATGATGCAGTGTATATCATTCTAACTAGCGGCATTTTGTTGTGGAAAAAAGTATCATTTAACATGTATAAAGGTTTTGTTAGTATTAGTGAATTAAAAAAAAAATAACTTGATAAGAAGACGAGAATATTATAATGCAGTGTATGTCATCCTAACTAGCGTCATGTTGTTATAGGCGTTTAAAAAATCAGACTAATATAAGGCGATAAGCAGGATATTATCCAGTGTAAATATTCCGGTTTGAAGGTGGTTGTAGCTGATGCGATTACTGTGGATACGAAGAATAAAAGAAAATGAAAAGCGGTCACAGAGTAGTGTTGCCATTTAATAAACAGAGTGGTGGTCATGCTTAATTAATCTCGGACGTGGAGAAAGATTAAGGCCATACACGTGTCGCGGGCGGCCATTGCAAACACAACCGTAACTGTATAGTAATAAAGTTCAAAATCCTACGAGACTACACACAGCTCTGACCGATTTTTCAACTAATAGACGAAGAAATGATTAAATACAAAGTAAGATTTTATTATGCAGTTATTAAACTACTTGTCTTTAGTTAGAGACAGTTAAACTTTTTTTTTTTTTTATTTATAAAAGTGACGAGACAAAAGGGACGTTCACCTGATGGTATACCCTGCACAACATTGAATTTTTCGCGTTGTGTATAATGTTACGTCTCGTTACCCCAGTAATTTTAATAGCAACAACATTCTTCAAGCACAGTACTGTTTGGCAATCGCGTACAGGAAGACCTGGTGAAGGATGTGAGAAGCAGCTGAACGTAGGATCGATCGATGTGGAAATGGGGAGGCCTATGTCCAGGGGTAGACATCTGTCGGCTGATGATGATGATGCTGTTTGGCTGCAACAGGAGCTGCGGTAGTTCCTACTTAGACGGACTCCGGAAGTGACCTAGCACCAATAAAACTAACTTTGACCATAAAGAGAAACGAGCAGGACGTTCACGGTAAACATGCGATTAGTTAGGATAATATACACTGCATTGTGCTCATCGATAGACATTTGATATTAAGCCTCATTACCTCAGTAATTTCACCAGTCACAACACCCTACATACCGGAACATAGTAACTATTACACGTTATTTGGCGGCAGATGCGCACTGCGGCGGGACATAGACAACAGAGATGTACTACAAGTAAATAAATACTATACATACATGTGTTTATGTTTGTCTATGGAACGGTAATTATTACCCGTAATATTGCTATTTAATTTAAAGCGGAAATTCCTTTGAAGGTTAGTTACTAAATAACGGGTCTATTTTCTTTGTTTCACATACAGTAGAAGCGGAAATGGCTTCAAAGCAGAAAAAATAAACGTCAGCCTTTACTTAGTACTTAGCCGTCTAGATTAGTAATAGCAAATAACGTAATATAACAACGATTTACGGGATCTAAGCCAACCTCGACTGCTCCTGGTGCGCCCTTCTAAACAATAAACGAGGCTCTGGCTCCCACAAACCCCCATTGGGCCAGCGAGGTGGGAAATGGCCCAAAACCACCATATGAACTCCTACTAACGGCTCCTAGTATCCAGCTGTACTGGAAGCCATGTTGACTTATGATCGCGGGAAGCTGCTGATTGAGAGGATCTATGTGGGGATCTGGGTAAGGTAATATATATAGTCCAACAATGGCCGTCAATCTGCTGATAATTGTTTGCAATAAAAAAAATAGGTTTTATTTGATTTGAATACTAAATAACACGTATTAAAACGAAAGTCCATTACAAATACTAGGTCATGGCTTACTTCATTTTTCACGAAATACAAATGTAGCCATTCGATTAATTCTAATATAACTGTAGGTCGATAAAAATCCAAGGCAACCGTGAAGGTGTTAGTAATATTAATATCGCCCTTGTTAACTTGATCGTTACTTAAATACAACTTAAATTGTACTAGTGATATAACGAAAATCTAAAATGTATCTAGACTAATATGTTTTACTAAAAACTATGGTAACATGACATCAAATGAATTAGTTTGCAACCTCCTTTAAAGGTAACATTTCGTAGAATCCTTTATGAACTGATCTGTATTAGGCAGAAGGAATAGTCTTCAAACTTCAAGTCCTGGACCTCATGGCTCTAGAAGTATCATGATGAGTCTCTACATAGGAGGAAATCTTTGGATGTATATATGTACCAGCTTTTCCCCGTCCGCCGTGCTGGCCTTGATATAAAATTAGACTTGAAATTTGTTTGAAATAGTCCTCGAGAGGAACCGCCACTGCGAATGACTATCTATAGCAACCGTTACTATAGCAACCGCATAAATGATCGAAGATGTAAATATTCATATAGTTTTATTAGAAATAAAATGATGATGATCATATCGCGTCGAATGCTCATGTTCCCGTATCGAAACGTTCACTAGTTTTCACGTGATTGGCGAATAAATCAAACCCGTTTTAAATATATATGGATATATATCCTAGTTATATGTAAGCTAAATTGTATATCCTAGTTTTCAATATATCCTGAAAATAGGTTGTAAACGAAAACAAATCAGAAAACTCGTGTACAAACTGTTATCCGTTAGACGCCTCTGATCAGAGTACAAAGTTAGTTCTGCAACAGTTTGAATCAGTTAAAAACTAGTTAAAATTCTAATTCTAGGGCATGGAATATAACAGAACAGAAAGGAGAGGAGAGGAGAGAATAGAATGAGATTATTTTATACTAAAGGGAAGGGGAATCATTTCTATGTATACCTAAAACCTTTAGACGGTTCTTATACTGAAAGTGTATTTCAATGTTTGTTTCAAGAACAACCTGTAGATAAGTATAAATAGGATATTTACATTGCGCCACGTTTACGCTATTTCTTTAAACTTCGAAGTGACTAGACGAGTGAGACGTCGATGTGTTGATAAGCGATAGAGTCGATGACGAAGTAGATGAGGATGAGAAAGATGTAAGTAAGAAGAAATAAATAGGAAAACATTTATTAAACTATTTCAATTAAAAGAAAAGCTTTCCTTTTAAAATTACTTTACAAGAGGATGAGGATTTTTAAAAATCTTTTTGAGGGAAATGTTCGAAGAAGAGGATACATGAAAAATTGAGAAATGAGGAATCCCCATCAACTCTAGTAAGTGAGACATCTACTCATAACGTAATACTCATTAGATATACCATTGTGATTATCGCCTTGAGACTTGTTAAGTCTCGTTACCCTACTAATTAAACTAACTACAGCACCCTTCATACCGGATCACAGAAATCAAAACAGTACTATGCAAACAGAATACGGTTTGCCGGCAGTAATACGAGCGGCGGTGGTTCCTACCCAGGCGGTCTCCGGCAAGAGAAATCTACCAGCTCTTTTTTTTATTAACTTTCACCTTATACAGGATGTTTACACAGCATCATCATTGTTTGCAATTGACACATAGAATATTGTCTCATCAACCCAGTACCTATATACACCTTTAGCACTAACAAAAGTAGTACCAAAGGGGAGATAGTGTTAAAAAAGCGATTGTAATATGTAACTTAATAATCATCTAACTTCTCCTTCGAAGTGATGTAGTGTGACAACCTCCACGTCATCATCGATCATCACCAGGACATTCACTTTGTCTTAAGACAACATTGCAGGTGTCGCTGTTAAGGAAAATGAATCGTTCAATGACATCATGGTAGTAATTGAAGATCCATACACGTTTTCTATTTTTCTAGAATATTCGAAGGAACTGTAGAAAGGTAAGGATTGCTGTGGATGGTGACCGTCTAGGTTGGGGTTGGTGGGTCTACCACCACAGATGCTATTGCGGCCGACAAACAGTAGTATGTAAACATTGCTGTGTTCGCATTTGAAGGGCGCTGGAGGTATTGTAATTATATTTTTTTTTTGATTCGGGGGAAATTTTCGAAAGGATACTTTTCTGGAGGTAGTCAGAGTTATGTCACTAAAACCTCCTCGGTGCGGTTACGGGTTCGTTCGGAACACAACCGTGGTCTCGCTAACGCTATGCCGGGTTTCGTATGGTCTATTTTATGCAGACCCTACCAGCCCCATGAGTACTTCAACGATCGGAGACCACGTCCAGCCATCGTTCTCCTCAGGTTTGCTTAGAAGGCGATAAGGATCCCCATACTAATCGCCAATGACTCCAAAGGCCCTATTAAAGTAGGGGACTCCATCCACGGTTGCGCCGTGACGCTGCGCATGAATAAAAATAAAAATTTCGTGAAATATACCTACGGATATATATATACTTCTATTATATATACTATATATATATATATGTATCTATATTGTAGTAATATAGTAGTTGACCTATTATTCTTGTTCTATTTAATATTAATAAGAATCGTTAGTTAATTAGAATTATTTTGTCAGAAGCGTCTCAGATATTACACGCAAAAGTTATCTGGTCCCATTTAAAGATCCTAAGACCTATTCGAGTTATACTTTCAAAAGCTTTTATCTTTCAAAATTTTGGATTTCATATATCCGAAGATAAAATCTGCAGACAGCAGTTGCAGGCAGCTGAAATTGAACGTCGGATGCGAACGTTCTCCGATTAAAGAGAAACAATTGCTCTAGCGCAAATTGAAATAGTTGGTGTGGTTTGAAAACTTTTCAAGATTTCATTTTTGTATGAAAATAACGAATATATTTGTAGTTAAGTTCTTTAGGGTGTAAAGAGTGCTACACAATAACTGGTCGGTCCCAAGCAGACCTCACCAGATCACGGTGCAGCCTACTAATCAACAAACGAGGCTGTAGCTCCCACCCTTGAAATGGCCCAAATCCTCCCATATGAACCCGTATATATGACGGGACGTAATCCCTAGCAGTAACGGAGGCCACGACTGAGGACATGACTGTGGTGAAAATCGCGAGAAGCTGCTGGATTTTTTGAGATGAAGGAGAAGGGAGGACTTTGTTCAGCAGTGGACATGTAACAACTGATGTTTATTTGCAGTTGATCTGATCTGTACAGACAGACGTTCACTGAAAGGTATATATTACCGAAGACTATCTGGGTTAGTACCAATAGTTAAATTACTGAAGTAACGAGACATCTTCTGTCCCAAGGTGTCAAAAATGTGTTGCAGTGTATATCATCCCATCACCACGTTGATAAGGGCAGACGTATCATTTACCAAGATGAACGTCTGTCTAGTCTATTCATCGAATATAAAAATCGCAGCATAACAGTGCCAGTTAGGATAGCACACTGCACCACATTGTTGACACCTTGGAACATGAGATCTTGTCTCATTACTTCAGTAATTTCACTAGCTACATCACCCTTCAAACCGAACAGTAATATTTACATAACTGTTTGCCAACAGATAGGAGTTGCGTTGGTACCAAAACTATCTTCGTGAACAGAGTACTACCACCAGTAAGATGGTAGAGGCTGCAGTTGTTTTCCGCGCAGATTATTAAGATCTTATCGATTTCGTTTCAATTCAATCAGATTTCGTTTTGTTGCAGTAAAATATAACTTTACTGCGTCATAAATGTAATGTTGCCAGTGAATACTGACATCCGAAAGTTTGGTTCTGTTTGTTGCTGCGCGGGATTTTCAACTTTATTGTAATAGCCGCAGATGTGAAAGTTGAAGGATTTTGGAGGCAGTTAGGTGGAGAGCTAATGTGTGTTCGGCTTTACATTGTAAAGACCCTAAGTTAGGGGATATGAAATGTTTTGAATTCTACTACACTGCGCCTTTAATGGAAATGGACGCCATTGTTGATTTTGAAGCAGCAGTTAAATAAAGTCAATGTTATATTTTTGTCTTTTCACCAACAAATTATGAATATGCCTTCGAGCTCATAAGCAAAGGACGTAAATTTTTTTTTTATTTTAGATTTGGTAGTGATACGCCGGGCGGGAATATTTCTGACAAATTTCAAAGCTATATTTCAAATCTAAATCTATACGGCTGGCAAAGCGAGCAGGCAACGGCTAGTTAATTTATACAGCTAGTTGGATTTTTATTGATAATAATTGTATAAGAAATAAATAAAAAGGTTATATATATGTATATAAGTTATAAATGTATTTATTTATCGAGTCAGAAATTAAAATAGCTTCATTCATACAAACATTCCGATTAGTTTAGTTAGCATGTGTACTGTGTTTAATTACGTTCATACCACATAATAATCTATTAAGCTGTATACACACTACACTTATGTATGACGCATTTGCAACAACCACTTGGCTTCTAAATTAAGCATGCGTTATTGGTATCATTCTGATATAAATCAAATTGATCATCCCCATCATCATGAAAGTTTATAGCAGTCCACTGCTGAAGCTACTACTCTTCAATCAGTCGCCTTTTATGAATTAGTGGAGATAAGGTCTACTTTTCCACTGTGTTCAAGAAATCTATTTTCGAAGTTAACAGCCATGTTCAGACATGAAGAGTCACAACTAGAACATGAATTATTTAAAGACAACTATAACGTAAACAAATATATACATTATTTTTATTTTGAAGTACTAAATTCCTACGTACATAAGTTTTGCTGGCGCAGAGCATTTAAAATCCTCTCCAAAGTAAAGTTTGTTGGAAGAGAACTCTAACAGTTAAGCTCGGCTTTATAACTATATTTTAAGATTAGTATGTTTTTATACTGCATTTATGTGAATGGTAAATAAATAAATAAAATAAACAATGCAGTCGCAGTGATCCAGTATGACAACGATCTTACGTATACCGCATTGAAGAGCTAGAGCGTATACCACACGACGCGCGGCGAATTGAACTGTTATTAATACATCAACAACATTAACTAACATTGCTATTTTGCTATAAATCAGCGCTATATTTATTAACCAGTCGATATTCAAAAAGACGTTATCCTGTTATTACATATTTATAAGTTATAACAGAAATAAACTCAGCGCTTATCAGCTTAAAGATGAGTCCATTTCTAAACTTGTGGTCGAGCTGACACGGCGCTTGTAAGAGAATATTCTGATGGACCATATACTTCGAAAGAATTTCCGCCTTCGTATACAAGTCCACCTGGTCGATGACCACAGTAATAGTCAACTTCAAAGCACATTGCAAACCAGAGACCACTTGACACGGTTCCTAATAAATTCTAATGAACAGCAAAAGCTGTCTGTATCTTACCTTGGAATGTATATGTATCATATAATGGGAGTACTTAAGTAGGAAATAGCTTTGACAGGCTCGAAATAAGCTCTAAATGCGAGTAATATGCCCTGGGAATGGATTCCTAGTTGTGAGACCTGAAAATCTTGTTAGACCTAAGCCTTAAGCTCTTACCGCCGGAGCCTTACGACTGTCACTATAAAATCATTACAGCCATGAATACTAGTTTACCCTTATAACTATTTACATAAAAAACTGTATAACATAGACAACAGCTATCAAGGGAATAAAAAAAAATCATTGATATGAAACAAAAATACACGAGAAAATTTTTATGTCTGTATCTTTTGGGAATTAGCTTCCCTAAATAATAATTCTTACTTTCCATATGTATAATGTTGTAATAAATTTTCACTGGTGGTAGATCTCTGTTGCCGGAAACGGTCTAAGGGTGGATAAAGAAGCTAGCAGTTTACCTGGTGGCTGCGATGTCGACCCTTAAGGGTTCAGAAATACCGCTGGTGACAACTGGTTCCACAAAGTGGTAGTGCGTGGGGAAAAGTTGCGCTTGAAACAGCACAGTGGAGGATCCAGGCGGAGGGGATGGAATTTGGCGTTATACCAGAACCATACCATCGCAGCTCTTACATCTACCACCAAACAGTAATGCTAATATATCTCTGTTCCGGATTGAAGGTTGTCGAAGCTAGTGTTATTCAGTAGTGGCTAGATTTAATATCACACAATGTGCAGAGTATATCATCCCAACAAGCGCCATGTTGTTGAGGGTCAATTACCAACAAGTGAACGTCTTATCACATCGTCAATTAAAAAAAAACGAATTGATAGTGTAATACCAATTATTTCTTTTTGCAATCACTTTTAACCAAATATTAAAAAAAAAAACCTATACCTATACTATATTAGTAATATATATATATATATACATATATATCACGCCTCGTTCCCAGTGGGGTAGGCAGAGACCACCTCTCTCCACCTGCTACGATCCTGATATTAGTAATCATGTAAACAATACTCTCCTTCCACAGTCTTAAATGGTTGAAGCATTTGAGGTTATAAGTAACCTAATTTTTTTTTATTATTCAAGTGACTATACATGCGGCACGTTCACCTGATAATAAGTGATACGCCTGCTCATAACAACGTGACACTAGTTATGATATACACATCACCACTTTGCCATCGTCGCCTTAAGACTGATGAGATGTTGCGTCTCGTTAGTCCGGTAATTACACTAGCCGCAGCGCCCTTCAAACACGGTAATGTTTGCACAGTACTGCTTGTCTGCAATACGCTCTGCTGTGGTACCTACCTGAACAGTCTCCGGCAGCAGAGACCTACCACCAGTATCTTTAACTATCTATATCCTTAACAAACAGTATATGTTGAAGTAATTCATTCATTCTCTATATATCTGATTCACGTTAAAAGGAATAGAGCATTAACTAAAAAAAAGTGTTGATAATCTGAATAGGCAATATAGATAGTGTTATATGCTGTAGACTGACAACGCGTTATCTTATCAGTGATTTGGCTACATTCTTCCTAACGCCACACTATCACAGATTAACAAGTGATAAGAGTTACCAGACAAGTACCCGACAATTAAGTATTTTTAAAACTCTACTAGTTGTAGGTCTCTCTTTCCGGACACAGTCTAGGTATGCTGCGGTGGTCAGCACTGCAGCCGACTAACAGTAGTATGCAAATATAACTGTGTTCCGGTTTAAAGGGTGCTGTAGCTAATGAAATTTATAGGGTAATGAGATTTAACATCATGTCTGAAGGCGATGAACACAATGTGTAGTATTATTCCATCTAAAGCCAAGTTGTTACGGGCGGGTGTGTCACTTATTATCAAGTGTCGTCGCTTCATCGAATAAAAAAGCATCGAAGAAGGTATTTGCTATATTTTGAAAAATTTTCCTAATGTTCTTATATTATAGCCAATTTAAATACATAATGTATGATGATCGTATTGTGTAAGTTTCCTAACTAGTGCTGGTGTGTTAAACGTCATGGCTCCAATATTCACATTTGCCCATTCTTTTTTTTTATATTAAACTATATGGAAATAATTATATCAGTATGCTCGAAATACAAATTTATTGGTAGTAAATTTCCAGACTTTTAATGCTTTATATTCACAAACTACTCGGGGATGTAAGGGGGTTATGTCCAGCAGTGGGCAGTCCGTTGGCTGATTATAAAGGCAATGCTAACAATCTATGAACAACCGGAACTACTAATTTATTTAATACTTTTTTTTTATTTACGAAGCTCGACTAATGAGACTTACGTGATGGTAAGTGATACAGGGTGTAAGGGTTCTCGCATAACATCTCACGGAACCCAAGCCAACCTCACCTGCTCTTGGCGCACCCTGCTAATCAACAAACGAGGCTATAGCTTCCACCAACACGCATTGGGCCAGCGCGGTGGGAAATGGCCCAAATCCCCTTACACACCCCTACAAATGACGGCACCTGGGCATGCTGACTTTGAAGTCGCGGGATGTTGCTGAATGCGGGCAACGCGGAACCGATCCATGTGGACATCTTTGGGGAGGCCTATGTCCAGCAGTGGACGTCTATCCGTTAATGATGAATCAACCACTCCATTTGTATAAATATTACAAGTTTATTTAAGTTGGAATGTTATTTAAATAATTTCATAACTTCATGTTATTGACATTTGAACTGTGGCACCACGGCTGACCAGTAAACGGATCCAATTTTACATCATTATGCTAAATACTGTTTACAATGTTCGGTGGTCTGATGGTGGTAAGTTAACAAAGAACAGTATCCAGATATTACTGTATTCCAGTTGAATGGCATTATAGCTAGTTAAATTACTGGAGTAATCGTACGTCTCAGGCGACGAAGGCAATGTGATGTGTATATTATAACTAGAGCGTCGTTCTTATGTAGGTATTATTTACCATCAGGTGAACATACCGCTCGACTAGTCTTTTCGAGGTTATTATTATCTACTATACTACAATCTAAAACAGTTATTATTTAACATTTATATTTCAATCAAACCGACATACATTAACAACAAAGTTAATTAAATTTGTTAAGTAATTATCACTCACGAATTCATCAACTTCATCATTACCATTTCATGTTGGAAATGTGTTAAATTTAACCACTGTATAATGGATAACTATTTACTGAAATTAGTTTGGTTTTATATTGTATATATATATACTGTTAGCTGATTTTAGTATAATACGAATGTTTGAAACAGATAAGGGCTTCGTTACTATAACAACTTCCTGATACGTTTATAAACGCGATTTCAATAATTTTCTATATTAACAAGTGTTAAAATCAATTGAGGAGTCGATTTATTTATCCTTTTCTCAAGTTTGTTTCAGAACATAATGCGCTCTTTACGTGTAGAGAGCAATAATGGATGTAACACGTCAAAACATCGTAATTTCCTCACAATAAGCGTGTTTAAACTGCAACTATATGTGTGCGAATAAATAACCATATCGAAAACGTCAATATAATACTAGATTTATAACCAATAATGTTTACTTAACCGTATATTACCACCCAATAATAGCTTCACACGCTGGTAACCTTTGAAGTCGGTCGCCAAGGGAAAGATAACCTACAAAATGAACGTTTCAGAAACGGAACTTGTGCACAAACAATGGCGTAAATAATTATTTACCGTTTTAACCTCGTTGTTGTTCGACTTTGCGGTCGACATCGCCTTTATCATCCTGCTAGAGTTATCCAAGAGGCACTTTTGAATACTCATATTTGCTCCTTTTCAACACAATGCACTTGGATAGAAAAAAAAAAATATTCACATCGCTTGCACAGGAATACGCCGCGTTTTATCTGATTAGCGAGCCATTTGAGTTCAAAGCGATCGGAGCGATTCACATTTTAGTTGCAAGTTTGCGGGAACTCGCGTTGTTTTAGGTTATATCCATTGAACTGACGTAAGAAAGTTTCGCGAGGCAGGGACGCGCGGAAACCGTACCGCGCCGCGCTCGGAGTCCGACTGCCGGCGGCCGCGTGACGGCGGCGCCCCCTGCCTCCGCCGATCCGCACAAAGAGCCCCGACAGCCCTGCAGCCACACCTTGCCAGGGTCGTAAAGATACCATAAACTGGCGCAAAGGGAGCTCCTCTTAACATCACCATTGTCTAAATTGACTGCCCCCGTTTTACTGCCGCGGGATGTTTTTATTTGGCGGGTTTTGTGACGCGACCGCCGCGGCCGGTCGGCCGAATACCAACACCGACCGCAGTGACGCCGCCGTTAATTATTAATTAGACAGTTCGTTTGTTTAATACAAGTTTATGTACAGTTAGTAAATTTAAAGCCTAAAACTTAATAGTCTAGAATTATTATTTCAGACGCAGTTGCAATGCGTCAAAGGCAGCGCAGTCAGCGGCGCAGCATACCCAATAGAGAACAGTATCTTTTCTCCCTCTTCTATACAAACCTCATGATTCCAGGGGCAGTTGCTGCTACTCGCTAAGATTTCAGTAGTCTTGTTAAAGGCTACTGTAAAACTTGCTGCGTTTACTCAGGAGTTATTGCCACTTGAAGCATTTTACGACACGCCGTCGGTAGGGTAGCGGTGAAGATAACCTGGCCTGCCATCCAGACGGGGACGAACGTCGGTTAAGAAACTTTTATAACGATACATTTGCATAATATCTTCAACACGCCCCCACCGGCGCTTCCATAAACTCTTACCCGACGCAAGATGCCCTTATCTACAAACTATAAAAGCTTTCACATTTTATTACGAAATCATGAACTTACCCTTTAAAAAAACCCTTATAAATAAACTATTGTGCTAAGATTAATTCGAAACTACTGTTAATAATAATATTAACATATATACAGGGCAGTAATTATCAATAAACTTTGATAACAACTGAGATATATCAGGAAGAGTTAAACCCCCTCAGCTAACGTTTAACAAAATACGTACTCTATTAGAATCATCATTACCTTTGGAGGGTCATGGCAGACAAAATAACTCTTTCTTTTTCCCACCCTAACCTCAATCGCAATGAATATAAAACCTTTTTGCCGTCAGTTAAAGTAGAACATGTCTTCAAGCTACAAATGTAGCTATTGAACAAGCTACTAACTCAAGTAGTATATGAACAGCCTAATTAATTGCCCCGCTATTAAGACTGCGTTTTCTCTCATAAGGAGAGAATCAGCGCCGTTTACTAACTCTGGCCAAGTGTGAGTTGGCGGATGTATTATATCAAGTATTTGCTCTTGGAACATGTCGGTCTCCTCACTTCGTTCTCTTTCCATAGAAGCCCAAGCAAAATTACACATTCAGTTATTTTTCAAGAGTTAATTTTTAACCGTTTCGCGAGGACACAATATTTTGCTCTACTTCCTTTCGTTATTGTTACTGACTGTTATAATTATAGCAAATAATAATTTATACTGTTTACCTATGTATAAAAAAAAAATAACTTTTTTTATCAATTAAGCGAAGAGATGAGCGAAACGTTCACCTGATTATAAGTGATAAGCCTGCCATAACGTGACGCTAGTTACAATGTCACCACATTGACGTTGTACCACACCACCGCACTCGTCGCTTGAAACTTAAGATGGTGAGTCTCGTTATCCCAGTAATATAGTACACTAACTATAGCGCCCTTCAAACCGGAACACAGTAATGTTTGCACAGTACTATTTGTCGAATGTAATAGGCGCTGCGATGTTACCTTCCTAGATGGTATCTTCAGGCCTTAGATACCTACCACCAGTCAACATGTATACTTGATATATAACGAAACATCTTCGACTTCACCATGAGAGTTTTGTACAGCAGTGGACATCCATCAGTTGGAATGATGGTGCTGATGACGCAGGATATTATTGTATACATATGCATAAAGTAATGTTTACTTACGCTTATTGTTTTCATAAGTTATATCCGCGGGTGTTTTATTGTAATGGTAGTGTGGTAACACCGCAATGCCGTTACCATGGTAACACTAATTTCCAGTTTCATCTAGTTGCTCTCCTCTCAATGATAACACTCCTAACTAAATCTGGGGTCAGGTTGGATAGGATTGAACCGGATACGTCAGATCGTCATCGTCATCAGATATATCAAATCCTGATAGACGTGATCACTATTAAGATAACGTAATGATAATTTTACTGGTGGTATGTCTCCGTTGCTGAAAACCGTCTAGGTCCACCGCAGCTCTTATTCTCTGTGCAAACATCACTGTATTCCGGTTCGAAGTGCGCTGTAGCTAGTAGTAGTAGCTAATGGAATTAATGGGGTAAACATTTCAACATCGTACGTCCCAAGCGACTAGCGCAATGGGGTGCTAAGTTTGACATCGTAACTAAAGCCACGTTTTTGTGGGCGAGCGTGTCACTTAATATCACGTGAACGAATATCACGTCGTCTCGTCGCTTCGTGGAATAAAAAAAAATATGTAAAAACTCATTCAGCAATGTACGCGCAGTTATCGCGAATGTGAATAGCAATCGACCGCTTTCACTAAAAAAAAAAAAAAAAAAAAAACAAACTATGTATTGAGTAATAAAAAAAATCGTATTGTGTTTACTATTTTTTTTTAATCTGCATTGGGGTAATACTTGACCTCAATCTCACACGAGGTCGAGGATAATGAAACATACTCGTCCAGATTACTCCAGCTCTCATACGTTCACAGGAGCACAGTACTGTTGTAATGCCAGCAGATTTACAAGACAAGGGTAGATAACTAGATAGACTAGGTATAAAGTAGACAGTAAGCAACTCCTGAATCGAACCAGAGACTTCCGCATTGGTAGCCCAAAAAAAAAAACCGTCTTTTAACTACTAAACGTTTACTTGAGCGTTATAAGTCGCTTGCTTATCGTCTATTGCACGTTCTGATCGGCATATTATTAGTTATTTACTAAAGTCCCGTAATCGCTGACTACAACACGACATGGTCGTTTATTACCAAGGCATATGACGACATTATGTATGACTCTCACACTCTATTTACCGTGATATTATAATAAAAACAATTAATTGTTTATGATTTATCGATAAACACACGCATTTCTACTCGCTCTTGCATATGACTAAAGCAATCTCAGTTGTAGAAGGCGACTAAAAGGATCTTCGTATTCACATGACTTAAAGGTACATTAAGCGAACCCAGGGTTGATAGCAAACAGCGAATCTATACATATATATTAAATATATATGATATTCACATATGTAAAGATTCATCAAGATATCTCTGGAACCGTGAAACCTGGAGACTTGAAATATGGTAGAAATATTCCTTCTACCGAGTATAGGTCAGATACGATTTTACACAATTGCTTCCACAAAGAAACTTGCATTGAATAACTGGAAGGGGTCAGGGTAGCGAGTTACCGCCGGGCAGTAACATTTCTGACAAATTTCAAGTCTAAATTACAATTTTTTTTCTATATTAAAAACTCATTAATTATACATTTAATAAGGAAACTACATCACAAGTTTAATCTTGAAATCAAACTTAATAATTCTTCCAGTACTTGAAGATATATAACAAGATTAATTCCGTGAGACTATTTCAAATACTTTTGGATATTCTGCGTTGAATCACAGTATTTTGAGTGATTTACATATAAATAATAACGCTCATATATAGCTAGATGTTACAAGTAATTTTAATATCATAAATAATAATGATTGAATGATCAGAATCAATAATATGAACTAATACACTAACTCTATAAATACTTGCATCAGCTCAACACTTAAAGCTATATATTCAAAAACATAGCTTTTAGATTTATATTATCTAGAAGTATATACTTCTAGATTATTGTAGAAACATTATTCTAGAGGATTAATATTTATAAACAAAGTATTCTAAAGCTTAGATATCTAGAATTAATCAATTTCTAGTATACATCCAAGTATCGAACTTTAGTATTTAAACATTACTGTTGCGATTCCAAAATTCATATTGATCTATAGTTAAAGAACTGAAGTATAGTAAATACTGGAGCTGGTGGTGATGTAGACAATAGGTATCGTCCACCATCAGCGAAATGATTAAATAACTAAATCGTAACTTTCATAGGTTGCTGGAAGATAAAAGATTTATAGCGCTCTTGAATTATACCTGCGCCTGCAATAAATGATAACGCAGACGACCGGAATATTGAACATCAAATATTCTGTTATGATACTGGAAGCGGCATCTGACGGAGACCAGATCGTCAAGCGTGAACTGTGTCATCATTTTCTCATTCGAACTATCTTGACTGACGTCAGTAGTTGAAGCGGTTATACTGCTTTCGGGTGAAGGCTGTAGCAGTTACAATAAACTTTAACACTAACCCAAGAGTATAAGTGGATCTGCAGCATAATTCACGGGATCCAAGTCAACCTCACCTGCTCGTGGTGCACCCTGCTAGTCAACAAACGAACTGGCTCCCATCCACTCACGTTGGGCAAGCATGGTAGGACCTAAATCCCCCCATATGAACTACAAACGCCATCCCCTGGTGCCCGACGGTGTGGTGATCTTCGGAGAAGGCCCATGTCCAACAGTGGACGTTTATAGTCTGATAATGATATTGACTAACCCCACAAGATCCTGTGTGACCCAGGAAAAGAATTAGAGACAGCAGACCGGAAACAGTATAATGAAAAACTAGACTGATAATCGTATTGACTGAAAAAAAGTCGGCACTATGATTACCAAACAAACAGGTAGTTAATTTTTTGCAAGGTTAACTCCCTTGCTCGATGTGATGGTAAGGTGTTTACACTGTACCAAATTGTTTTTATAGATACATAAGACTATCTTCCACCAGTAGTCGTACTGTCTTCAGCGTATTTTTAAAGGCGACGAGACATGAGAGATGTTCTCCTGATGGTAAGTGATACGCCGCCCATAACAACGTAGTGCTAGATAAGATGGTATGGATTCACCACACTACACTACAGCGCCCTTCGAACAGGAATACACTAATGTTTACACACTATTGATTGTCGGCTGCAATAGGAGCTGCCGTGGACGGTCTCTGGCAATGGAGACCTACCACCAGTAAAAGTACACATATTACTGCTGCGTAGTTCAAATAGGCAGTAAGAATTCAGCAATAGTAATATTCACTGGTGGTAGGTGTCTGTTGCCGAAGACCGTCTAGGTCTTCTAGTCCGTCTAGGACCGTCTAAGTCTAGGGAATCGCCGCAGCTCCTATTGAAGTCGACAAACAGTACTGTGCGAATATTACTGTGTACTGGTTTGAAGCGCGCTGTAGCGATTAAAATTACTGGGATAACGGGACTCAAGATCTTGTCTCAGGCGACGAGCGGAATGTGGTGCAGTCTATAACATGCTAATTAGCGCCACGCTGCTACAGGGAGGCGTATCACTTATATCACTTATTATCAGGTGTTCTTAATATCTATAAATATCTTCAATACACAGAGTATATATAATAAATAATATGTTTTTTGAAAACAGGAAATGTTCCTCTATAAAGATATGAAAGATGGCGCAATATCCGATTCCATTTGTAAATATTTTGATGTTATCTAGTGATAAAAAAAAAACTTTGTAGAGGGTGTAAATGTAAACATAAATTTATACATTTACATATATACACCACACAAACGGCCCGTTTAAGTCCCCACTGCTGGGACACGGAATCTTTTAACACAAGAAAAGAATACAGTAGATTTACACACCGCAATAGCCGAGGACATTGATGGAAAAGCTGACGATAATGATGATTAATGGCCAAGTGCGGGTTGGCTGATATTCTTTACTTCGACGATAATATTATGTAGTTCGGAACAGTATCATGCTGACAAACCATTGAGGACTAATTAATGGATGAAAATGGAACAACAAAACTGGATGCGAGCTGAGCAGGACCTGTTGAAGATCTTTAAGAAACACTCTTTCAATAAAGCAAAGGAATCAGCGAAACATTCACCTGATGGTGAAACTATACTTCACCACATAACAATGTGGTAACGTAGACCATAAGGTATAAATACTATATTATGCTTGTCGCTTTCTAATATTCTTCCGTTACCGCGGTAATTTAATGTTTGTACAGAAATGACCTTCTATTAGTACCTAAAGGTTCCACAAGATGTCGCTAACAAGAAGCAATGAATTAAACTTGAGCCGAGTGCTTGCAGGTTATAGATCTTACACTTGACTTGAATTAACTTAACGGTTAACTTTAATGAAGTAATTATACTAGACGCGGTAATATAGCCGCAAACTGGTATAGCATTAAAATATAACTTTTTGATGCTTAAAACGAAGTTAAATTGTACAATAATTAATTTCTACTACTTTATTAAGAAAAGTGACAATGTTTGTAATAATCTTATTCTTGAGATTAATGATTTTAGTATTTTCACTGGCTTTAGGTATTCTGTATTAATATACAGAGAATTTCCATTGCATAACTTTAAAATTAAATAGAGGACATTTTTTTTTCGGACTCTACAAAGAACCTAGCACACTATATTGACCTATATCGTATCTGGCAGTACGTTACCACCAGTGGAGCACTAAAAACTACAAAAAGATTTGAACGTTACACTAATAAATGTAAGACGTGCTACTGATCATCAAAACTCTTCGCTCTCCAATTACAAATCAAAATATTATTTCTGTCTTACATATGCCGCTTTTGCCATTTTCCTTCCAAATATTCCGAAGACAATGATTGATGATCAAAAGTTACCAAAAATTATATAACGTTGGCTTCCAAATTCACAGAGGAAAATGATAAAGAGGATGACGAGTGTGACACTGCATGATTTATTACTCCGTTGTACACAAAATTAATGAAAAAATATCAACAGATTTGTTTTAAAATACAACGCCAAATGAAAAAATTATATTGAAAAGCGCCATCTGTTGGCACTATAGTAATCTTTTACACTTACCTATTTTACTCTTGTAGTTTAATAAAAATAATGCAGATGACGTTGTTATTAAAGTTTTTACCAAATGTGTTTAGGTTAGAATTCTTACGATAAACAATTCATGAATGAAGATAACCCAGTAACACAGTCACCATTGCGGGAATATATCGTTTTATTGGTAAGTTTTTTTAACGTTTTTATAAACGGATAAATATAAATATTGAAAATATATCGTTTGGAACAATCGGCGCATATGTGTGAAATTATAACCATATACCATATGATTTGTTGTTTTGTCTCTTTCTTTTGTCGCCTTGACATTGACAGTCAAATAATTTCGTATAAGTTACAATAATGTTTACTTAAGTAACTAATTTCATAACATGATAAGTTTAGTAATAAAGATATTATAATAAATAAAAAAGAGAAAAAAAAAAAAACTTTGTTATTATGTTTACGTGTACGCTGTTTGTTAAGATAAACAGAAATTGTAAATTCAAACGCCTTGATCAATATTTTAATTAAAATTTTGCTTGAAGTTAACTTTTAATAACATTTTTCTACTATTATTACCTTACATATTGGTTTTAATTAGATTTTTAGATTTTTATAGTAGGCTGATAGTATAGTTTATTATCTAGTTTAATATACGATTATTTTTCTTTCATGTTATTAATACGTCTATAATAATTATATATGTATAATCATTATAACACATACAAAATGGCTTTTTATGAAGATGCGTAGTCATTGTTTGGGATATTAATTATCTCGTGACCGATAACGTGTAGAACTTGGCATAAAAATCTTTAAAAGCCATTTTCTGTCTATTTATATAGTTATTTAAACAATCACATATTTCATATCACTGTATCTGAGTGGGTAACTTTGCTTCCTTTATTATATGCACGGAGATTCCTGTTTAGAATCCGTGGACTCGTATAACCCATTTTGGATCAATCAATCATTCATCAACCGACAAACGTCCATTGCTGGACCTAATCCTGCCCCAAAGATCGGTCCTGCGCTGCTCTAAATCAGCCTCAGATACTGCCTGGCACTGGAGGCTTTTGTTTGTTCATATTGACCATTTCCCATTCCGCTGGCTCAATGCAGATTGGTGCAAGCTAGAGCCTCGATTATTGATTAGCAGAACACACCACAAGCAGGTGAGGTTGGCTTGGGTCCCGTGAATTGTGCGGCATCCTTTACACCCCTGAACAGATTTTGGATGGTGGTACGGTGTTTTTTATCCTCCTTTTTAATGAATTATATTGTCAATCATCTGCGATTTCAGCATTGCTGTGTTCCAAATGTAAAAATATAACCAGATTATTCAGAGAAGCAGTTTCATCTGATGACGTGTAAAGGTCGTGTTAGTTCATTGTAGATAATATAAAGTTTGTCATTCTTACGATAGTCTACATGGTTGCCAACTCCTATTTACTAGATATGTTCGCTTTTAGTAAAAGGCGATAGTGTAGTGTGGAAAGGAGAAAAGGATATTTTAGCTTGTATCCAATTCAAGGAATCATTATTACCAAATTCTAGCGTCCATTTTTATGGCTGATATAGTCTTTAAATTAGTTTAACTTTTTAATTAATCTAGATAGTATTATATATAGGTCAGTCAAGAATGGAATTTACAGACATCCTCATCTAACAGGAGTTACATGGGTGATACAGCCAACATAGTGGGCAGAGAACAGCTAGTTAATAATGAGACTTGTCAACAATTATAATTACATCAGTATGATTGATTCAGCTCGTGGAATTCATATCCTGAGTTTCAATGAAGTCGTAGAAATCTTCAATAACACTAACCAAGCTCATTCTCACCCTCTGCTCTTCTCATTCAAATAATCTTAATCATAACTATAATCTCTACTATACAGTGAACTAGTGAATAAAAAAATAAATAACGTTTATAATAACGCGCAACAGTAGCGTCGTGTGGAAATGCCTTAACAGAGTAATGTTATCTGATAACAATGACTTAACGATTTTCAATAACTAGTACTTACGTTTAAAGACTACCATCAGTTACTATTAAGTGCTCCAAAGTTAACCACAGTTACTGTTCATTCACATTGGAAAGATACATATATATATATAGTTAATTACCCGGCTAACGTTTTGTGCGTATATTTGTTATTATTATTAGTGTTAAAGGAAATCTTTTCTTTGGTTAGAATAACCAAATCTAACATTTCTATGTAAAGCTTATTATAAACTAGCTCTTCCCTGTCTGCTTTGCTGGCAGTAATATAGAATTAGATTTGAAATTTAGACTTGAAATTTGTCAGAAATATTCCCGCCCGGCGACAAGCTGCTATCGGTCTCGGGCCCCGTCTCGTTATTAATACCCTCGCAACTCCCTTTGGGGAAGGAATTTTGTAAAATCTATTCTTAGCTGACCCCTAAATAGCAGAAGCAATATCTCTACCAAATTTTAAGTGTTTACGTCTAATAGTTTCGGAGACCTCGTGATGAGTTAATGAATCTCTTGTTATCTATACATATAGATTTTATTAATGTTTTTCGTTGAAATTAAAATTTCTTTAATATAGAAAAAGATTACATTATGCCTTATATCTGGCATCGACATTTCAGTGAAAGTTTATCAAAAATTTAATATACAGATAAAAAAAAATTATAGATCAATAATCTGTTTTGATATTACAAACAAAAGTTTTAAATATTTTTATTTACTTATACTAATACGTTATTTTATATGTAGTACTAACAAAGAATATGAGTCGTCTCACGCCTAATCCGGCCAAAGCGCTGATAAGGGAGCAAGTGGCAGCGAGAATAGCTACCCTGTCCGCAGAAGAGAAGAAGAGGCAATCCGACATTGTCTACGAAAAGGTACGTATATGTATTTTATTTACTACCATTGTATTTCCATTAAATCATAACACAAGAAATCGAAAAGATACTTAAAGCAGGAAAAATTCAAAACAAATCTAAGGAAGTCGTTGTAATTTATGAGGATATAAAGATATAAGTAAAGAAAGAAAGAAGTGGTTATAGTTCCACAGATAGAAGCAAATATTTCGTGATTATATTGCATAGTGTTGGACCATGATCCCACCTGATGGTAAGCGGAAATAGAGAACTTCTCGATAATGCTTGTTAGTCTCTATCAACCCATTAATACAATGAAACTCGTTACTACTACTCTGTATCAATGTTTTATGTTACGAAGATGTCTGGAGGAAGTGGTTTCAATTCAGGAACCATATATGCGAAACCCACCGCCGTCACTCTGTAAATCTGTTGCCATAACGTCTGTACTCCGACTACCAAACCTGTTAATTCAAGACTGTTTTAAGCAAGCATGCTTCCACCTTACAAGTATCTTATTCACACTTTATTGGTATATCAAATCATTTATCATCTAGTGATAACATTAAATATGTACTATTTGTATTTCCTAATAAAAAAATAACTTGTCAATAAAAACTGGTGTTAGGTCCCTGTTGCCAGAGACTGTCTAGGTACCTACCTATTGTAGCCGACAAATATTACTATTTTCCAGATTTAAAAGGCGCAATGTGGTACTGTGTATAATATCCTAATTAGGACTACGTTGTTATGGGAAAGCGTATCACTTAACATCAGGTTAACGTCTTGCTAGTCTCGTCGTTTTGTCGAATAAAAAATTAAACAATTTCATACTAATAGTTACAATCATATGACTTTGACCTTTGACCCTTACAATAAAGTAGTATAACACACGCGAGTACTAAAAAAAAATTACCATGTTTTAAAACAGTAATGATTTGAGAAAAAGCACAATCATCATCATCTCCGTAGGGTCATTTTATCCGTCGACTGATATATGGTCATTGTGTTAATAATCTGAATGAGTTGACGATTTAGTTACTTAATAACATTAAGATAAAAATGTATTACATTGATAAGTTACTTGATATATATATTATATAATTTGTCATTAATTAAAATTGAATTATTTCAATAATAACATAAGAAGAGACTCATTATAATAAGTTTTAACTTTACATCCGGGTTCCAGATTATAAACCATCCGAACTACCAAAAAGCGAAGAATGTCGCGATATTCATGAGCACGGATCAGGAGGTGGACACGGCGCCGATGATTGCTCACATCAAAGCGAAAGGTGGTTCCGCTTTCATCCCCCAGTACGCCGGCGGTAAGATGAGGATGCTGAAGTTGGAGGTTGGAGACGAAACTGCCATGCCTCTCACTAGGCACGGAATACAGCAGCACACGAAGGATCAGGTCAGAGAAGATGCTCTCAACGTCGGTGAGTATATTGACTAAATGTATAGAGAGAAACAATAATAGAACTGCCAAATTCCGTGTCCATTGGATTCCCAGTATTTGAAGCCTTCTTTATCACTCCAGCCAAGTGTATGTGGTATTCACATACTATAAGGTTGCCGGCGACTGTGTAGAGCAGACCCTGGATCGAGTTATTTTACCATAGCATTAGAGAAGTCGCGGTGGTGTTTCAAAATAAGATCCCTTGTCCTCTTCATATACTGATAACCACTGAGGAGGTTACAGTTTATAGAATACAAGGTTCCAAGAGGGTTCAAGTCCTTAAAAGGCGAAAGTATCTTTTCGAAACATCCTCGCGATACCAAAGAATAAAGATGTCCACTATTGTCGTTCTCTGAAGGATATATCGGTATCCTTACAATTATTTCCTTAGGATATAACCTCCTGAGGATAACGAGACACAATATTTTATATCTGAAAGCGATAAGCACATCTTGGTGCAGTGTAAACATCCTAAGTAACACCACGTTATTAGAGGCAGGCGTATCATTTAACATCAGGTGGACGTTCCGCTTGTCTGGTCGCTTCTTTGATTAAAAGTAAAAAAAGTTATGTATAACTTGTTGAACTGCTTTTACTGACAAATTACTTGAAATTAAGTGTCTATATTCACTTGGTTACAAGTGATAAGTTTTACAACATAATTATTATATATACGTCTATCATTTATAAACGAAACTACTAAAATCTAACATTATATTCAAGTAACAAACTAAGGAACACACATCACTAAAATCCAAGTGAAGACTTATTTTTTTTATTGTGAATAATTTGTTCGCTACTGTATGTATTCTGTTATCTTTTCACACTATTACTCTTTTCTTCCAGGACTGGACCTGATCATCGCTCCCGGAGTAGCTTTCACTAGGAACGGTGGGAGAGTTGGACACGGAGGAGGTTATTACGATAAGTACATAGCCAATCTCCGTCAGGATCCTGCAACAGCACCGAAGGTACGAAACTATTTAGGAGCTTTATGAGGCTGTTATGGTTAAGATATACGGACTGATAATTAAGGATTTTTTTATTCAATTAAGCAATGATATGAGCGAGAAGTTCTTCTGTTGATGTGATACGCCTGTCCATAACAAAGCAGCCCTAGTTAACATGACATGTACTACACCACATTGCCCTCACCGCCCGAGACGTAAGATGTAGTCTCGAAACTCAAGTAATAACACTAGCTGCAGTGCCCTATCTACCTAGACGGTCTCCGGCAATAGAGACCTATCACAAATAAAGTCCCGGATATTTTTTTATTTTTCTGCAACAGCAACACTCTTCTGTCTCGTGTTTCATTCGGAATAAATCTCATATAACATAAAACTCTCGTTTACCTTCTTATTTACCAGATGCAGTAAACTACAGATTTACTAAACTTTTTACTTCTAAATTATTTAATTTTCTAAACAGTATACATTCCTATTATTACAGATCGTTGCGATCGGGTTCAATTGTCAAGTCCTCGACGAGGTGCCCATGGACCCTCAGGACCAGAAGATAGACGACGTGGTGTTTGCGGAGTAATAATAAGATCTCCTATAGTTTCCTTTCCTAGCTTCATAACTTTTGTAAGAGAAAAATATTCACGGAATCAATACCTTTAGTTTAACCTAAATATGACTTTATATACTTCTATCTTATTTAACTGGTAACACATTTAAATCGGATAAATTAAAAAAAATACACCACAATATAATATTTTAATTATGAATCAAAATCTAAGTGCACTTTGTGCAAGTTTACAATAGAAAGTCACTTAAACAATATAACACATAACCGATACAATAATAAGGTACGAGGATCACAATTTATGATAATCACATAATTTTAAAAGGGAATCCTTACAAAGATTAAAAAGGAAAAGATAAATTCTTTTTTTTTCATACTTATCAACTAAAGTAATTAATATTTATATAGTGTTGGATATACTTGAAAAAACAACATACAAACATACATATATAAAAGAGATATCCACCTATGTGATATCTCTGAAACCATAAGGCCTTCTGAAACAATAAATACAAAATTCCTTATCCAAATGGACTTGCGGGAGTGGTAATAATAAGAAGAGGCCTGAGGGGCAGCGGGTTGCTGCCGTGCGGAAATATTTCTGACAAATTTCAAGTCTAAATTTCAAATATAATTCTATATTACGGCCCGCAAACTGAGGGAGGTGAATAATACATTGCGTTTGGGAATTGATAAATGAGTATATTATTATTTGAAAAAAGAGAAAAAGAATTATATTGCTCTCATCTAAAACGATCTCTTACATAATTGAAGAGAGTTATTTTTCATATTTTCAACGAAAATTTCGTCGATACGGACAGACTTAATTGGCATTTGTTGGGATGATGTATATTGTACTCGTCTTATGTATATGTCGATTCTCCTTCTTCTTGTTTATTTTTAATTTTACGAATCGACTAAACGAGCGAGACATTCACCAGATGATAACAATCTAGCACTTAATAATATCACGCTGGTTATGATGGTATACACTACTACACACTGTGATAGTCTCAAGACAATATGTCAAGTCTGTTCATCTTTGTTATTTTTAATCGACGAAGCGACTACACGAGCGAGATATTCACTTGATGGTGATAATCTTGCCTTTAATAATGTGGCGCTAGTTAGTATGGTATACACTGCACCACAATATCAACAGTGTCATAAGAAAAGATGTCAAGTCTCTTTAATTTTAATTTCAGTTATTGGAGCACGGTAATATTTGCACACTACTGTTCGACGGTAAAAATGGTCAAAGGGATCTGCCCCCAGTAATTTAATATACATCATCACCATTATCATCAGCCAATAGACCTCCACAGCTGAACATAGGCTTACCCAAAAGGTCGACATATCAGTTGGTCCCACGTTGCGCCCTTCAGTGGCTCTCGCAACTCTTATCTGATCGTCGGTCAACCTTGTGGGAGGCCTCACTAGTCTCGACTTCGACTTGCGAGCGTACTGCCCCTTCAGCCAACGGCCCTTCAAGCAATGTTCCTTTCCCATTGCCACTTAAGTTTAGCAATCTCTTGGACTATGTCGGTGACCTAAGTTCTTCCGCGGAGCTCCACGGATTTAATTTATATATTAATAAAAATTAAAATAATGTCCACACTAAAACTGGAAACCACTCATATGTATATATTTGTTTAAAAATTAAACTATTTAAGTTAACTAACAACTAATCGGTTAACCATAATTGTATACTTTAACAAACAAAATAGGATGCTGTTTGTTTTTTTAACATATTAACTAACGTAGTTATATTTCGTTGATATTTTTTTCTTTTTAAGTCAAGAGTATAAAATGGAGTTAAAGTAATCATAAGAAGTGTAAGGGTTCCCGCACAACAACTATCGGGATTCAAGCCACCCTCTGGAGACTCTAGTTCCCACCAACCCGCATTAGGCCAACGTGGTGGGGAATGGCCTAAATCTTCCCATACGAATCCCTACCCGATCGTGTGGGAATCCTTGAGTGAGTCCTACATCCAGCAGTGGATGTCTATCGGCTGATGATGATGAAATCAATTATGATATATATTCTATATTTATATACAGATACTATCACAATTTGTACCTTAAACATTACTATAAAGAACATGATATTTTTTTGATGTTTTTAATATTCTTTGCTGGCAACATTTTATTGAAGTTATGTAGACATAGAACCAGACGAAATTTAAAATATGTTACTTTAATTAGAGACAAGAGATTTATGTCCAGCTGTGGGCGTCCATCTGCTGAGATGATGATGACTTTAAATAAAGTGTAATAGATGAGGAGCATGAAAGCAATTCTTCTATCAAAAGAATGGTGGTATATAGGTAATAAAGAAAACACTGCACGGCATTGTGTCCGTCGCATCAAGACACTTCGAACAAGAGCTCTTCGACACACGATAATGTTTGAACACTACTGTTTAGCAGCAGAAATAGGAGCTGCAGTGGTACCTAGATGATACCTAGGAACAGAGATCAGTGAAGATCGGTAGCTGGATATTACGGCTTGAGCTTTAAATACATAATAATTATTGTTATATCTAATAAACTGTTTTCGTTCGCCTCTTTAAATAGGGAATAAAGTTGTAAAGAAGCGACGGCGCCATCTTTAATTTTCAATTTCAGCCTAAAATCAAAACGTCATCATCAGCTATTAGACGCCTAGTAAACATAAACCCTTAAACATCTGTTAATTATTGCAGTTACTTTTAAAATACTGCATATTCCATTAAACATTTTTAGTTTTATTAAATCCGCCATAGCCGGCTTAACCTATAAGGTGTATGGCTTAAAATAGAATTAAAAAAAAATCCGCCATATTTGAATCATTAGTACTATATTCGTGTCATGGTGAAACCTTTACCATTTGATGGTTTGTTTCTAGTGCATTCATTTTAACTTCTGCTCTTCATCAAGATGGGGTAAAGTCGATGGTAAGGAGGTGGTGGTAGGAAAAAATCAAGGCTATTTAAAATGAGGGAGTAGAATTGCGAGTATAATGAAATGAACATCAACCTGTTACTCGGAGAGACACCTGAAGAAGATAGGAAGATGAGGAATAATTTGAAATATTTACGCTAGTAATATCACTGAAAAGAGAAACTGTTAAAAGTTATAATAATGTTTAATCGTTTAAATAGATTTTTTTATCATAGTTATGGAGATTTCTCGAGTCAAAGAAATAGATCACAATTGTTTCCGCTGGTAACAGACATACGAGATATATATTTAGCATATTTTACCTTGAACTCCGTCAAACAAGATTAAACAATTAAAAAATGTTATTAAGTGCCGATCACACGAAGTTGCGTAACGCCAGAGGTGAACAACATTGGTGCATTTTTTGGCCAAATTTGGCAAGAAAAATTTTTGGGTGAGCGAGGGCTTGTGCCGGTCTTGAATTCCAACTGAACAGACCCGACCGCATTCTAGGTAAATATTTTAAACTTACTGGTAACAGTTTGATTCTTACCTGCAGTACACTTTCATTTACACGTGATATTAAGTGATAAAGAGATGAATGACGCGTATTCTGAATACTCCGGACATTCGGGGCATATATTGATATCAGAAACAAAGCACGATCGAACTCCTCGACTTAGGGCTCCGGAATTGAACCAGGAACTTCTGGATAGGAAGCATTTAGCCATTACACTACAGAGGCAGTTATGTATACATATTAACTTAAACAATTTTCGAAGTAATAATTTGACAACGACATGAGAATTTAATCGGAGAGGTTACATGTCTTGTTGGTAAAATTATAAAGTAATAACTTATATCAGCTAATGGATATTATTTACATGTAGAAGTAAGTCACGTGCCTGCGTATAATATTAAAGTGCTTATTAGGATGTCTACACAACACCGCGTAACGCATACACTGGCTAGAAATATGATAAACAAGTTTCCGTATATACTAAATCGGTATAAATAGTTCCGTACTTGAAAGTCGTACAGCGCCTTTCAAACTGGGTCAAAGTAATATTTGCAAATTACTGCTCAGTAGTAGAAATGAGCGTTGCTGAAAACTGTTGACGTGGAAGAGGGAAATGGCCATTCGTTGTTGTTGATATGTAACGTGTTATAATTATCGTAACACAGCTCCAAAGACGCGCTGGCCTCTGGACATGAGAAGTTCCACTGCGCAGACTGCAGCCAGGAGTAGGAGTAGGGCGATGACGGCCACTGCTGCACGGCACCGTCTCCGTCGCCTTTCGCCTCTCGCCAAGCGTCTGGCGAGTGCTTCTCCTCTGGCACCGTCAAGCGTGAAGAGGGCGCTCGCAGCCTACAGAAAGAGATTAGAGTTCTTTAAATATACTAACTACATAATTAAAAAAAAATTACGAACATATTTCAACAACACTATCAGCCCATAAACGTCCACAGCTGGAGATGGACCTCTCCAAAGAATCCCACGTCAATAAATCGATCCAGTCTATTTATAACATTGAATTACTTAGCAGGTTTCCGTTACCAGAGAAAGTCTAGATATTATAGGTACCACCTCAGAGCCTATTTCTACCGCCAAACAGCAGCATGCAAACATGACTGTGTTCCAGTTTGAAGGGCGTTGCAGCTAGTGAAATTACTGTGGTAATACTATACAACATCTTATATCTCAAAAATTTGTAGATGGTATTAAGTGACATTTACTCATAGACAGTGAAGCATGCTCTTTCAAAATACATCATACACTGTGACGCTGTTATGGCGAGGGATTTAAGATATGATGGTGATAACTAGCGGGCCAGGTTCGTAAATACTTTACCATCAACCAAATACCATTATTTGCAGCCCCGGAACATTAGAATTCGTGAGGTGAACGCTTAACTACTGTGCCACAGAGGCAGACGACGTTAAAGATACTACATAGGTAATAAATTAGATGCCAGGCTAGCAGTATTTATTCTAGGTAATCTCCGATCCAGCTGAACTTATTATGATGATGCTGCTAACTGACAGATGAACAATTTTAAAAGGCATAGTTAAAGTTTACTTTTAAGTTAATATTAATACGTGTAAATGATTTAAGTTGTATTAGATCACCGGCCACTGAAATCCTTACAATACTTAATGCTCACTACTACCTACTACTGTATTGAAAGTCACTGGTGGTACGTCTCTGTTATTGAAGTCCATCCAGGTAGCAACCACCGTAGCATTTATTGGAGCCGCCAAACAGGAATGTGAAAATATTACTGTGTTTCGGTTTGTAACTACTTTATTTACTAGGGCAACGAGATTCAACATCTTATGCCTTAGGCGACGAGCGCAATGTGGTGCAGTAAACACCATCGTAACTAATGCTACGTGGTTATGAGCAGGCGTATCATTTACCACTAGGTAAACGTCGACCTTGTTGCGTCGCTTAATTTGATATAAAAAAACAGAAATAAACTGTAAATAGACTGCGATCGAAAAATGTGAAAAAATCATCAAAACGCTAAGATTATTTCGAAATAAGTTTTGAAAAAAATTGTTAAGGTGTATATCATATCAAAAAAAAAAATACAATTAACAATACAGTAAGTGTAAACGGTTCTTGTTTTATATATCAATACGATAATAAAATGGCGGAACAAAACGCTTTGCTTTTACTTTGTAAGGATCACAATGTGGTCGCGGCGAGATTGTATCAACAAACAAATCTTACTTAAAACACAAGCTTAATATTAATGAGAACGTTAATAAGAGATTGGAAATGTTTTGACAATCGTGGCATCAAAAAATATATGAAATAACTACACACATGCAGGATGTTTGTCTTTTAACTGATCATCGTATTCGTAATGGAGAAATGGAGAACTGATATTATATATATATATTTATATCAGCTGTTCTCCGCCCACTATGCTAGCTGTAACACCCTTGCAACTCGCTTTGGGGATGAAATTTTGTAAAATCCAATTTTTAGCTGATCTTTACTTCCGCTCCTCGCCATCCCTGGCCTCTTCCCGTTATTTACACCCCCGCAAGTCAATTTCAGGAACGAATCTTGTAAAATCTATCCTAACTGGACTTAAACTTTAAAAATAAAGGAATATTTCTTTCAAATTTCAAGTCTCCAGGCCTTATGATTCTAGAGATATCGTGATGTGCCTTTAAATAGGTATAAATCTCTTATATTATATAATGATGATATATATGGGACGAATCTATAGTGGAATTACTGGGGTAAGAGGGGTTAACATCTTACATCTCAAGGCGACGAGCACAATGAGATGCTGTGTATATCAACATAACTAGCGCCATGTTATTATGAGCAGGCGTATCACTTACCATCGAACGTCTCGTTTGTGTAGTTACAAAGTAGAATAAAAAAAACATAATAAAATGAGTAAAATTATAATAAATTTGATTTCTAGAAAAAAAAGAAGTAATATAGTAGTATAAATCTGTCTTAATTAGAAATGAAAATAATGATCTATTCGTGGTAAGTTTCCGTTGCCGGAAACCATCACTGTGGGTACCGACTATTATTTCCAACCCGAAAATGTAGTAAGCAAACATTACTTTGTTGGTGTAGTAGTTACTGAAATCACTAGGTCAACGAGATATCGCATACGACGATTCACAACGTGGTTCTGTGTACACCATCCTATTATATTATATCGTTGTTATGAGCCGGCGTATCACTTACCATCAGGTGACGTCCTATTTCCGTAATCGGTCCTTGATTAAGAAAGAAATTATAATTCATCTATAAAAATAAATGTTTTTACTAATTTGGTAATGTATGATAATATAGTTAGTAAAAAAAGTGACACGAGATTCATTAAAGCTTAATTTGATCGTAAAAACACCATATTAGCTTTAACAAGCAACCGCGACGCGGACAAATGGGCAAGGGCGATCGAATTAAAATAATAAATTTAATTGCACTTTACTTCCAATAATTACTAAGTAATTGGAGATAAAGAAATTTTAAACACTACATATAAATAAAAAGCACGATATAATTATACTTTTATATGTAAAGTAGCTGCTCCCCGCCGGCTTTGCGGGCCGTAATGTAAAATTGGACTTGAAGTTTGTCTGAAATATTCCTTGAGAGCAAACGCAGTCGCAAATGACTTTCAAAAGCAACCGTTACTACAATAACCGCATATATAACACGAAATGATTTTTTTTAAATACATATAAAGATAGATAAGGATATCTAAAACTAAATAGAAGGATGCTATTATTGTCTCTTGTTTATTTACAGATTACAGAAGGAATTTCCATAAGACAAGAGAAGCAATTAATGATATAGAAAAATGTTTATTATTGTTATAAAAAAGTATGTTATACTAATTGTTATAATTTTTTTCATAGTAAATAATTTATTGCTTTTTCTTTTTATATCATACCATAGACCTAAAGTATTTTTAAACTTTATAACAGATATAGTAAAACTTTTGATCATTCCTTTGTAAAATTTAACAATAGTTAAATAAGATGTAGCAATGATCTAATCTTAAGATTAAACTATACAAAGTGTTGTCCATCATTTTTGAAGCATGGCAATTTTGTTAGATTTACGCTCTTGGCCCATTTTCACATTGTTTTTTATCAGTCGACCGTGGTTATGGTCATAAACCTTAATTTATTTTTCAATTGTTGCTCACGTAATGAAGGTTTAGATCTCTGTACCTATCTATATAATAACATGAATTATGTTTTTAAGAGAAGATAAATGGCCTTGACTCTCCCTGTAAGAGGAATGAAGAGTTCGTAAAGTGATAACAATGAAAGAAGTATTCGCCAGCTTTCTGTAATGTAGTTGTTTCGCTTTGTTTTCATGAGAGCGACATGTGTACCTATCGTTGGGAGAACAAAGATAAGTATTGTCGGACTTACGGCGATTTACTCGCACAAATTTCTTTATTTGCGATTGTATAGCAGGACAATGGGAACGGTTTTGCACAACATTGGGAACCCCGCCAAAGCTAGCCACCTCACAGCAGAGCGCCTCTTCTTATACATTTCGTCGTGAAAACAAGAATCCACAACTCATAGTTTACCATGCTTCATATAATTGCCCTTACCCCATATATGGGGCACAGCGAGTGGAGATAGAAATCAGAACAAGACAAAGGGTAAATTGTACTACAATCGCTTCTCAGATGAAGAAGGACCAAAGATGACCAATATTCTTGATTTTTTTTTTAAATCAATTGTTACCAAAATTATTAAAGAAAATAAAATGTGAAAACAAAATAAACAATAAATATACAAGCGAAGAAAAAAACGATAAATGTATAAAAAATTAGAGGAACTGTATTGTATTGAACAAAAAGAAAAGTATAGAATAAGAGCAAATGTATGAAATAAGAAGAATGTAATAGTTCTAAGCATGGAAAAAATTAAATAAAAAACGATCTGTATCCTTTATTTATGCGTGAAGTATGAAAGAAGGAAATGGAATGGAGAATGAACGAGGAAATGAAAACGACAGTAAGATAAGAAAAGTATGAATGAAAAAGTAGAGAAGAAGAAGAAAGAAAGAAATGTAAACAAAGAAAGAGTTGAAGCTCAGGCCCACAAATGCCCCGGGGAAAGATAAAAAAAAAACACCCATAGATTTATAATTTCTACTGTACAGGTTTCGAATATTGGCTCTCATCAGTATAAATATAACCCTTAGTACTTAAAGTTTAATACAGACCTTCAAGATCAATGTATTAAATTAATCTGATTTTTTCAATCATACATAATGTCAACTTAATTATTTTAAGTAATTTAATACATTGTTTATTTGATTACAATAATTAGGTTATTTATTTTCGATAGTAAATTACTGTTGTAGGATATTGCTGAATATATAAATAAACAAGTTTAATTGAATATGGTAATAAATCAATGTTTTAAATAAAAAAAAAACGTCGTGTAGGAACTGGTATGTTCCAAGATTTATGCTTTAGCGGATAAATGGAATGGAGTCTCCTCTTCTGAGAGATCTCGAGTCCCAGCTCTGGGAATACTAAAGGGTTTGTATGTTTAACAAATATATAGTAAGCTTTTTAGTACTCATTGCAATGTTGCTTAAGCATTTAAGTGTAGCTTAAAGTTATTGCTACGTGGGCTGCATTCCGAATGGAATTAAGTATCGGCCACTCCAAATGTCACTTTTGGCCTTTGTCAAGCAAAAAAGAATATCATAATTGTATGCCCTCACTCAAAACTTAACTCTTGTGCTAATTATATAAATACTCGCAAGTAAACAACACTTGAGGCGTACCTTTGACAGGTGGTGATTTTAAGCTGCATCCATCATATACCATCAAGGGTTTCACGGTAACTAAAACGATCTGTTTAAATTTGACTTTCGGTATATGTTTACAGAGATCTTCTAGTAATGTATTTAAAGAAATATGGTGATAAAAAGGAATTGTGTGCAATAATAGCAAACAGTAATTTAAATTTTTTTTTCTTATTTCGTCAATAAAGCTAACATATATTACAGGTCTTAAATCGCACTAGGTTAAATAACACAATCATACTGTTATTATTAGGTAACAGGTTAAATAAAGAATGCGAGAGAAGTGAAATTTTCTACAAATACTAATGCGATTAGCCTCACGCTCGAGCCTTTACGACCGACCATCTTTAAACCGGAAGTAGCGCAAAATTAAACTCGAAAAACTACTATTGAAGCTTGACTTAAATCTAACAATAATAGGGGGACCGGAAAGTAATGTCGTTTCTGCGCATGCCAATACTTGATTGTCATTTGTCAGCTCATTGTTTTGTTCAGAGGCGTACCAAAGACATTGTGAGGTTATAGTGATTTCTTTACTTATAGACAATTGAATTACAATTTTTTTTTGTAATTTTGGGTAAAATGGCCAGCCAAATACCAGAAGAGGTACACATCCGGCATTGCATGCTCTTTGAGTTTCGCAAGGGAAATAACGCAACAGTTGCTACCAAAAACATTTGCGATGTTTATCCAAATGCACTGGACATTCGTAAATGCCAAAGGTGGTTTTCCAAGTTCAAATCGGGTAATTTTGATCTTTCCGACTCGTATCGATCAGGAAGACCATCAGCGTTAGACAACGACGTGTTAAGGGCGGAAGTGGAAGCAAATCCGTGTCAGACGATCGAGGAATTGTCAAACAGTCTCAACAAACCTTGGTCGACCATCCAAGAACATTTGAAGCAGATTGGAAAAGTAAGCAGAGCAGGTGTTTGGGTCCCGCATAATCTGTCCGAACAGAATAAGGCTAACCGATCAATCACATGCAACTTATTGCTTCAACGACACAACACAGAAGCGTTTTTTGATCGCTTGATCACAGGAGATGAGAAATGGGTCCTGTATGATAACCCAAAACGCAAAAGGCAGTGGCTCTCTCCAAATGAAATCCCTCGGAGTACTGCTAAGCCAGGCTTACACCCCAAAAAAGCGCTTTTGTGTGTTTGGTGGAGTATTCGCGGCATTGTTCATTTTGAATTACTGAAACCTGGAGAAACTGTTACTGCAGACCTCTACAGCGAACAATTGCAGCGAGTCAATCAATCTTTAATTGAAAAGTGGCCAGCGATTGTCAACCGAAAAGGCGTCATTCTCCAACATGACAATGCAAGACCGCACTGCGCAAGGCGAACTCTAGAAAAAATTAATGAATTGGGGTGGGAGGTGCTGCCTCATCCACCATATTCGCCCGATGTTGCACCATCGGATTTCCACTTATTCCGAGCGCTGCAACACTTTTTAAGTGGTAAAACATTTGCAAATTTGGATGATATCCAAAATGCCATCTCTAGATATTTTGCCGAAAAACCAATTAATTTTTATCGATCAGGGATTGAAAATTTACTCACTAGATGGCAAAAGGTTATTGACAATGATGGGGAATACATCATTGATTAAAAATAAAGACTCGTTAAAAATGTATGTGTTTGTATTTAGCGTAAGAAAACGACATTACTTTCCGGTCTCCCTAATACTTTAAAACTCTATTGTTAAAAAGGGTACTGTTTTGATTACTTTAATTGAAAAAAAAAATCCACCATATTAATATCCTTTGAAATTGATGTATTTGACCTCAATTTCAGTTAGCCCATCGACTTTTAACAATCGTAGGGCTTGCTAAATTAAATTTAAAACCTATGATTATCGCATCGCTGCTTAACGAGCATCTCGACAATAACCTGTCAAGCCTTCAGCTGATGCGCAACCTCAAGAAACAACGGACAATATAATTTTCGGGTCACTTGCTCAATACTTTTGACATATAGTACGCTGGTTGCACATACTACAATGCCGTTAGGAAATAACGTGTCAAAACTTTTCAAACTGCAATACGAAAACGACAAGCATCCACAAAATGCATCATCACAAGCATCATCATCATTTTAGGATATGGAAATCCACAACTGAGTATAGACCTCCCCTAGAGAGGGTCCGCACTGTTTATAGGTAAAGAAGACAAAGGAAGCGTTTGCCCTTTCCTTAAAGCTGTACCATCTTAGTCGTCTTTTAAGAAATGCTAAGAGTAGAGTATCGAAGAAATTTTAATCCTCATTTAGAGTACTGGTTGATGACGGAAGTTTTATCTAAATTAGATTAGTTTTAAACCCTAAGTCTAGTTTATAAATAAAATCAATGTTTGAAAAGAAAAAGAGTGCAGTTGTCACGAGTTGTCGTCGGATGGCGAAAGACGCTTAATAGATGATACGACTTCCCCCATGCTGAGAAAGATAACATTTTTGACTTTTACTGACTTTCTTTAAAAGGCAAGGTGTCTATCGGAGGACTTCGTCTGATAACAAATGATAAGAAAAAAAAAATCGTTACGCCATATGTTCTTGACATGGCGACGCTCGGTCGCGGTCGCGTTTAGCAACAACTTAATTAATGCCCACCGCATTCCGGCACGCGACGTCGCTTCTACCAGTGCCCCACCACCACTGGACATCCGATTCTACAATCACTATCTTCCTACATATCTAAAAAAACATTAAGAACATACCGACAGCAGGCGACTGTTCTGTAGTGTAACCAGGAAATGAAGTAATCGTGACTGTTCTAAAGCAGAATACTCTAGAGCATGATCAAGAATGATGAGCGTATGACCTAATGGCCTTGCTCTGGAACTTAGATGAATTTTGAATTTGTGTAATAGTTAAAGAAGTTCATCTATCATAGTTTGATTGGAGTCGATGTTAAAGCCATTCATCGATGTAAAATGTTTATAGACATGTATAGACTACACATATTTATCATCATTAGGTGCTCCTTTCAAACTGAAGTTTGAAATCAGAATGAGAAAACGAATTCAAAAGATAATATATTTATGATGAAAGTTTAATATTTCAGGCGACATAATACGGTCTTCAGTATTTTTTAAGCTCAGTTGGTTTTTAACCCTAACTCACACGCCTCGATGGCAAGTACGGAACCGGTGAAAATTTTACCGGATAGGTAATTTAACGCATTCCTACACGAAAAATCACTTATACCTATATTTTGAAATACGTTTGCTTTTATTTTTCAATACATAAACGTACGTTTTTAAATACTATAGATATTTGCGCCTTGTGGAGGAAGAGGTGAAGAGGTCTGTGAACTGTGTTTAGCTGCGTGTCTCTCTCGCTCCGGGCGGAGAAAGCAGATTCTCTTGATAGATGTATAGTTATAAATGTTATCATCCATCTTCGTTATAAAAAATCATACACATTGTACTGTTTAGAAAATGTTTAAAACATTACTTGACTATATTTCAATTAGACAGCTTTATTGGAATTTAGCCTCTGGGGTATCTAGCATGAGACTGAGATAACCTTTATCCGTCAAAAGTCAAAAAGATTTTCGTGAAGTGTTATCATGTTTATTGTAGCAGAGTAAAAGTACTAAGAAAGGAAGAGTTACGGTCCTTTCTGGAACATGTTTAAGCAGAATGAGATCTCCAGACTCCTCGTAATCCACAGAAAAGCAACAATATGCATGGGTTTTATTACCGATGATCCTTTGGATTTGTCTATGGTGTACATTGCCTTATATTGAAAATTAAAAAATGCAAAGCTTTTATTTTCGAGATAATCAATCAAATATAATACATTCATCAAAAAAGTTTTTTTGTATTAATAATTGTCCGTTGATAGATTTTGATCATTTGTTTTAAAAAAAAAAATCAATATTTTTCCTCGCCATTGAACACTGACAGCGGTTCGTTTGTCAGTCGTGCCCAATTTATAAATCACTTGTTAACTCATAAATATATTTGTTGCCGGCTAAAGGCCCGCCCCCGCGGCCAGAGACAATGGCCGTTTGTTTCTGACGTCTAAATAAAAACAAAAAACTTGACAGGCACAAAATGGCCGCGGATAAGAAACGGAAAAAAAACACGAGCGTAATAAATTTGCCGAGCGTACGATCAGTTATGACCTAATTACCCTAAATTGGCGTTACTTGTGCCCACGCGAGGGCAAATTTCTCACCCACTCTCTTTTTTTTTATAACAATTTATTATTTTAAGAGCTTAGCTTTTAGAAAGTGTCGATAAGCGAACTTTAATGACGATTAATTAAAAAGGAGATAACTGTTACACAATGTTTTGTCACATTTAAATATTTACACATAAGTTGGAATATTATACATGTTTTTTTTTTTTAAATTCAGGTCAATTTATAGTCACACGTAACAGAGGAAGTATGAGGCATTAATTAAATTCAAACTACTTTGAAAGTTTAAAAAAAAATAACTATCTTATTTACATTTTCTTTTATACAATTAAGCAATATAACGAGCGGGAAGTTTACCTGATGGTAAGTGAAACCAGATTGCGCTCGTCTCCTGAGACATGAGAAGTTAAGTCTCGTTATCCTAGTAATTACATAGTTACAACGCCTTTCAAACCTGAACATAGTATTGTTTGCACACTACGTTTTGGCGGCAGAAATAGGTGCTGTGGGTGGTACTCTCCTAAACGGTCTCCGGCAACTTAGACTTTTTTTTTATACTGCGTTATGCTTGAGAATATGAAGTAATGCTATGAGAAAGCATTTTCTTAACGTGCAATAAAAAAAGAAGAGTAGTAGAACCTCTTTCGGAGACAAAGTAGTAATTTGCAAACAACTAGTGCTTGACGACGAACCTGTTGTTGAGTGGTGATGAGTATAGCAGTGTTAATACTCATTAATCTAGCATCAGCCTGTTCACCTAGAAGAGTCAGGCTCCTCCTCAGGTACATGTAACAGAAAGTGTAGAGGGGCACCGTTGCGTTCTATAAGAAATCCCGGAGCCTCTTCGAATGCACTGATGCAGACCACCAATGGGGTTTTACCGAGTAAGAATCTTACATAACCCTGCCTTCCCCCAGAAGCAGGGTTCTTTCGAAGATTCTCCACGGAAACCAAAAAAAAGCAACAGCTTGTTCACACTTCTTTTGGTGACGCCTACGTCATATTAAGACGAAGAACACAAGCTGTTCTACTTCTTCGCTGTTCTTATCATGAACAAGGAGCAGAGTTTTTTGTTTGTTAACTGCAGATTGCTGTACGTAGTAAAACTACTGGAATAAGGATCTGTAACCACCGATTTGTGGTGTGTAGTGTGGGGATCTTTGGTGGAGGCATATGTCCAGCTGTGGACCTCAATCGGCTGATTATGAAGGAACTATAATATCTTACGTTCGAAGGCATGCAATGCTGTACGTATAGTGGAAATATTTTGACCATAAACAAACCCTTGAATTGTAGTCATGAATGTAGATATTATATATTGGGAACATAGTTCACGGTATCACTTAAAATAAAGTGAGGAGCAAAAATTAATGAAGTTTGCTTACAAAACTCTGATTCTCATATGTAAATCGGAAACCAGTAATTCGGTGGATATCTAACATGGTTAGTAGCTAGTCCGGTATCGAACCAAGGTCCTCTGTGTTACATTGCAACCTTTTATCCGCTGCGTCGAAAGCAGTAGTTATTATGATCATATCGCATATATTAACTTTTATTATCGTTATGCAATATGGTTATGAGTTCGCATTTTCAAAGAAAACGTATATAACTAAAACTTGTCCGCAGTTAACCGTTAACGATGCAATATGTAACAGACATTTTTTTTAAAACATTTCTTGAATGGTATAAAATTAAAGATGAAGGAAGAAAATTCATGTTACGTGGAAGTGGAAAATAATATATGGGTTTGGGTGTGAGGATTTTCATACAACTCACGGGATCCAAGCCAACCTCACCTGCTTGTGGTGCACGCTGCTAATCAACGAAGCTCTGGCTCCCACCAGATCGCATTGGGACAGCGTGGTGGGAAATGGTTCATATCCCCCCTTATGACCCCTACAAACGAAGGTCGCGAGCAGCCGTTGGATGCGATCAGCACAAGACCGATCTTTGTGGAGATCTTTGAGAGAGGCCTATGTACTGCAGAGTATCGGTTGATGATGATGATGATGGATTGATCACTATTACTGTTGGTAAGTCTTGCCGGAGACCGTCTAGGTACCACAGCAGTGCCTATTGCAGTCGACAGACAGTACTGTGTAAACATTACAGTGTTGCGGTTTGAAGGGTGTTGTGGTGTAATTAATCAGGTAATGACACTCAACGTCTTAGCATATTCATACGTCTACCCACGTCATTGGCAGACGTATGAATAACCAGAAAATATTTTTTATCCATCAACAATTTATTCATAATTCAATGAAGCGACCAGACGAGTGTTCACCTGATAGTAATTGATACGCACGCCCATAACAAGATGGCGGTAGTTAGGATGTTATATACAGCATATTGTGGTCGACGTCATGAGACATAAGATCTTAAGTAGTTACTGCAGTAACTCCGATGAGCGCAATCTGTTGCAGTGTATACCAGCTCGCTGGCCTAATAGTTACAGCATGCGGCCTTTATTCTGAAGGTCGCGGGTTCGAATCTCGGCATGTACCGATGACTTTAATATTTAAGTTATGTACATTTGTGAACTTTAGTTACAACAACGAGATACAAACGGTGAAGGGAAACATCGTGAGGAAACCTGCACATGAATTAGAATTCATCCTAAGGTGTGAAGTCTCCAACCCGCATTGGGCCAGCGTGGTGATTATAGCCCAATCGCCTTCATATTGATGCTAGGCCTGTGCCCCAGCAGTGGGGTCGTAAATTGGCTGTTATGGATGTATACCATCTCATCATCATCATACTAGAGTCACATTGTTAAGGTACCGCGTGTGTCATAGTTTAAAAAAAAACCGCGAAATCGTATCACTTGCGCCGAACGTCTACACTACAGTGACTGTGTGTTTAATCTGTGGCTCCTTTGTCCCGATTTGCCGCCATCGTAAATTTGTTATAATAAAAAATGAAACTGTTGCTTTTTATTGATTTTATTTATGTTTATTACAATGGTATCGGCGCCATTGATTCCGCTTACACCGCGTGCGAGATTAATTGCTCGTTTTATTGCGCAAACCCAAATAATTGTTTAATGATCTCATTAACTACATGCGCATTACGCAAAGTTAAGATATTTCACGTTTAGGGGCCTAATTATCCAGCGTTTAACTGCCGTTTGTAAACAAATGAGTACTTAATCGTTATTTTATATGGCCGATGGATAATTGATGGTTCAATATTACTCAAGTTGAACCTTTAAATATTTTTAATTAAAACTGGACGCGCGCTGCACAATATATGTTATCTGTGCTATTATTGGATGATAGAAGATTAGCGAAAGAGGTATCACAAAGGGCACGACTAGCTGTGCATAGAGGCGTGTTGGTTCCCACACTGATGTATGGTAGTGAATGTTGGGTATGGCAGAAGAATGAAAGTAGGATTAAATGCTGTGGAGATGAGAAGCCTGAGTATAACTGGAGTGAAACTGATGGACAAAGTGAGGAACAGTGTGATAAGGAAGCGGTGCGGCGTGGTTGAAGATGTAGTGACAAAGATAGAGAAAGGGATGCTTAGATGGTTCGGCTATGTCGAAAGAATGGATGAAAGAAGATTAACGAAAGAGGTATACGAGGTAGGAATGATTGGACAAATTGGTGCAGGTCGACCTAGGCGGACATATTCCGATCAAATCGGAGATATCCTAAAGAAAGGCCAGGTCAAGAGTACTCGCAACCAACGAGCATGCATGAAGACACTCATGAAATTGGAGGAAGGTAGAGAGGTGTGCCAGGATCGTGGAGAGATGTGGTTTCTGTCTACCCCACTGAGAACGAGGCGTGTTATATATGTATATGTATTATTATTATCACTAATACGATCCCTGTGCTTTTGGTTATCAATAACCGCAAATGACGTTCTATAGCAATGGTTACTATAGCAACCGTATAAAACAATACGAAATAGAAATGTTAATGAAAAATTAATTAGAAATGAAATGATGTAAGATCTGTGAAATTCCCATGTCGATACATTCAATAGTTTTCACGTGATTGATGAGAAAAATATATTGTATATATATATAGTATATGTTGTAATTTTGTTTTATGTATTCAATTTCTTTTTACCTCTGGTAGTAGGTCTCCGTTGCCGGAGATCGTCTAAATAGGTTCTACCGCTGCGCCTATTTCTGTCGCCAAACAGTGGTATGTATACATTACTGTAGCCCGGTTTGAACGGCGCTATAGCCAGCATAATTATTGGGGTAAAGAGACTGAACATGTCTCAGGTGATTAGCAATGCCGTGCAGTATATAACATACAGACGTCGAACGTCCCACTGATCTGATTGCTTAATAGAATAAAAACAAATATTTTAAAGCTACATCCGAGATCAATCGAAACTGCTTTATGGAGGTGTGTATCATTATTTTATCCGGTGATTTGTCGCAAGCATTACGAAGTTGTGTACATAGTATTCGTCTTAAAGGTCGCCTGCACTTGCTGCCGGTGTTGCAACTCGTTAATTTCTGATCTACTACCAGCTAATAACGTCTTCCGTTCGATTTTTATACATCGGTGGGAATTTACGCAACCAGCTTCCGCGCAATGGTGGACGACATATTTTATAACATGCTACGAAAATGTAGAAAGCAGTAACTCTACCACGAGCTATGAGATGTAAACTTTAAAACGTGATGATGAGGAGGACATGCAACACATATTTTACAACAGTATTATATCTGCAGGATAAAGTACATAGATACAAGTTTTGCGTAGAAGCCTTCCCCACTTTGTTCACCGCCATCACAATATTGTAAATCTGCTGCTGTTACAGTATTACTATGGTATAGCTTTAAATAAATTAAAGTCAAAGTATTAAAAGCAACTTTAATCATACCGTATGGAGAGGATTTGGCCATATTCCACCATTCTGGCCCAATGCGATTTAGCAGCCAGAGCCTCGTTTGTTGATTAACAGGGTGCACCACGAGCAAGTGACGTTGGTTTGGGTCCCGTGAATTGGGCAGGATCCCTTACATCTCTTTGTCACTTAATATTGAGTGGAATTGAGATCAAACGTTAGACCCTTGGGTTTCGATGAGAATAACTCTTACTGGTGTTACGTCTCAGTTGCTACCGACCTTCTAGGTAGGTACCACCGCAGCGCCTATTGCAGCCGACAAAGGACTTCGCAAAGATTATAGTGTTCCGGTTTGAAAAGCATTGTAGGTAATGAAATTACTGAAGTAACGAGACTTAATATCTTATGTTTCACGGCGACAAGCGCATGGTGGTTCTACGTAAATAATTTTAACTAACACCGCGTTGTTATGGGCAAGCGTATCACTTACCATCAGGTGAACGTATCGCTCGTCTCGTCGCTTCGTTCAATAGACAAAAAGATGAGAATAAATATCAACATGACATACAAACAAGTGTGATTTTAACATATAACTTTAAGTAATAAACCTTTAATTGTTTTATAGAAGGACACTCAGTTTTATATCAAATGAGAGGCGAACAGTTTGAAAAGTTAACATCACGTGAATAATAGTGACGGACATTTAATTACAGTAGCAATTGCATTATAAATTTGCGTTAAGTTGCGCAAAGTTAATGATGCTGCAGCGGTAGCACTTGCGATGCTCATTGTGGTCATTTCGATCCAGCCACTCTCCGTGGCGGCCTTCGTGTGCACAGACAGACGCATCCTCTCTCTAGGCCCTCATGATTCGCGTAATTTACCACAACCCGGCGCCCATTAGCCGTTTCACAACACCAAGTGCGCTATTAAAATATAAATTGACGGTATTTACATAAAACGTCCGAATTATTTGAGTAATTGACGTGAGAAGGTCAGCTTCTGTGACGGCATAACTCCATTCTTTATGTAAGAAGTAACACCACACAATAACTTAGATAGCTTGATATTAGATGTAGACAGCGTATAAACATTTTCTTACGTTGATAAGAAATGTCTTATATATAACAAGCACTTCATCAGTTGCTTAAAAAAAATTCTTTAAAACAAGTCTTCGATAGCTCCGAAGAATTTTTCACAGAAGAAAGCTGAATGTTACCTTTCAAACGAATCGATTCCAAATATTGAAGTACTAAAGGATTAGGAGAGTTTTTTGGAAGGTAGGCAAGGCACTCTAGCCAGAAAATCTCTAGAGAGATGCTACTGAAGAACTAGTATCGCTAGACTGTTGTGTATCAACAATACTTTGTTCCGGTTTGTACAGTTATATAATTGTATCACAGAAGATGAGGAGATAAGGAGTAATAGGTTGGTATAGTACAGAAAAGGATATACAGAGGAAAGGAAACAGTGTTACTATAACAACAGTAAATATACATGATGGGAAGAATGATAGAGAAGAATAAAGCATTAGATATAGAGCATATGCTTTTAAAAGGAGCGGATTAAGTTAACTGTTGAGAGAAGGGAATAGAAGAGGAAGACTTAGAGTGTCGACTTGAAGTTTACGCAGATCATTGAGATCATCATTCGCCGACAGACGTCCACTGTTGGACATAAGCCTCCCCCAAAGATCTCTATATCGATCGATCCATCTGCTTCCCCTGCGTCTTAGGTTACGCGGTTGCCATTCGAGGACCTTGCTACCTCATCGGCTGTCTGCCACTTGAGATTCGCAAGCTTTAGGACTATATCGGTGATCTTAGTTCTCCTGCGAATCTCCTCATTTCTGATTCGATCACGTAGGAAAACCCTGAGCACAGCCATTTTCATTGTTCGTACAATTTGAAGCTTTTTCATTTGGCCCACAGTAAGCAGCTACGTCTCGGTGCCATAAATCATCATTGGCAAGACGGATGCATTAAAGACCTTTGCCTTTATACACTGAGGTTGTTAGGGTCATCGAGATGATGATGTGTAACTAATGATGGGGTAACGCAGCTTAAAATGTCAGTAATTCTATTCTAGCTCAGTGACAAGAGAAAAGTGATATGAGGTCACGCGTAAGTGCGTCTGCTCGTCGGCTAGTGCCGCGGCCGTGGTCGTGTGAATGCTTTATAGTTTTACTAAAATAAATTGGCGGTGCACTTAAAATAAATATACGTAAATTATTCGCGGGAATGTGACCGGTACACTCGATGAGAACGTTCATATGATTTAAATTTTTTTTTTTTTGTTACAGTAATATCGAATGAATTAACTTTATAATCCACAATAAGCTTATTTGACCTAAATTTCACATGGTGGTAGTTCAGAACACTACGGCACTCATATGTTGAGAGTCGGAACCCAGTAATGCTGTTATAATGACAGATTTACAGATGATGGTCAATACTTAGGTGGATTTTAAATAACTCGAATAACAATAAAAAAAACTCTATCACTAAATTTCCTTGTTTTCTTCCTTTTTTCATGTAATTACTATGTTTTCTAGTTGGTTTCAAACTATGTTTAACTGATGTTAAGTCTGCTGGAAACCATTTAGGTAGGTACCACCGCAGCTACTATACACTCTGTTCCAGTTTCAAAGGTGTTGTAGCTAGTGAAATTACTGGGGTAACGAGACTCAACATCTTGTCTTAACAGGATGACCACGCCGTGGCTTAATGTTCCTCATCTTAACTAACGCGTTGATATAAGTGTATCACTTACTATTAATAAAACGTATCACCCGTATCACGAATAATAAAAAATAACGATAGTTAGTCTCGAAATGTTTTACCACATAAGTGTACTTTTATCAGGTTTTGAATATGTCTGTCGCAACGGAGCGACGCCTACGGCAAGGCAGCCAGCGGTCACTGCTCACTGGCACTTCACTGGCATCGTTAATTTACGTAAAGACAACATGGCACACAGCGACACGGGGACCATCATACTGTCAACTAACTATTATTATATTATCGGCTTATATCATTTACTGGTGGTAGATCTCTGTAGCAGACTGTCCAATTAGGTTCCACCGCAGCTCCTATTTCTGCCGCCAAACAGTAGTATACAAACGTTACTGAGTTCCGTTTTGAAAGGCGTTGTAATTAGTGAAATTACTTGGACAATGAGACTTTATATCCCATGTCTCAAGAGGACTAGCATTGTAATGTGGTGCAGTGTATATCATTCTACCACCATATGTTACAAAGTTTCATTTACTATAAAAGTATTCCTCGACACGAAAACAAACGACCACATATACCTTGTTACATAGTGATCCAATATTGTTTTTGTATATGTAATCTATGTATTTGTGTTGTTTTTTTTAATAGATTACACAAGTTTGCAAGAGTGTGAAAATGTAAAACATCCGTTAATCTGTTGATAGTTGTAGGAGATATCCAAAGATTCATTAACTCACCACGAGATCTCCGAAGCAAAATTTGATTAAGATATTGTTTCTACCATTTGGAGATCAACTAAGAATGGATAAATTGGTGATAATAACGGGAAGAGGCTTGAAAGGCGACGGGCTGCAGCCAAGCAGGAATATTTCTGACAAATTTCAAGTCTAGATTTCGAATCTAATTCTATATTACGGCCAGCAAAGCGAGCGGGGAAGAGATAGTAATCAGTATCGAAAGTCTATATCTTTGTTTTTTTCTTTATAATAAAATATTATTTCCATAACATGACTTATAAGGAAAAACTTAAAAGAACTTGTAAACAACGAGACAATATTGAAAATCCTTTTTACGCGTGTGATACTTAAAAAATTTACTACAAGTGATCTCATTGTTATAATAGAATTTAACCAAATGTTTCAACATCTCTGTTATTATATCGCACTTAATTAAATAAGTAGATTTTTTATCTGCGATGATACTCAATTTCACAAGGTAATAAGTGACAGTGCGATTGTAGGAAGTGATTTCTTTGAAAATATTCTGGATCACTTGTATACGCCAGCCCGAATACAGCGACAATTACAATATGAAGGCGAAAGCTCGTCAAACGGGTTTGAAAACTCACGAATGGCACCGGAATCGAAGCAGGGACTTCCGGACTATAAAAGCTTATTAACTTTACCACAAAATCAGTATTAGTAAGTCTCTTTATCACCGCCGTCAAAAATATAGCAATAAAACATTAAGGCATTAAGATATGCGATCGTATCAGAACAATAGATCTCGACGTCAAATGATCTATAACGATCCTAAACGTTAAAGGAACAATATTGATTTTTATCTATAGCTTAGTTACGTTCGTGAGCGTTAAGAGATCAATAAATATTTTATTTATTGTTTCATATCGCTTTAGGGTTAGTTTAATTGACGCATAAATTATCTCGTGAAGCGCTTTATCTTCAGCGCCCACTGGCAACGCCGTGGCACATAACCAATCTATCGCCAGTAAAGGGTTGGGACTAAGGCCAAACTTGAGGTCGATTCGACCCGCCTCTTTATTCCCCATATATCAACATCGTAACACGATCACTTTAGTTAAAAAAAAAAGCTATTAAGTATATATCAAATGTATAACGACCACCAATTTGATGAAATTGAGACTTTCTATCACAAGAAAGAATAAAGAGAAGTAAAAGGAAATTAAAGAGAACTGACAAAGGGCAGATTGATAGTTGAAGATTTTTTTTTTTATTCTTCGAAGTAACTAGACAAGTGAAACATTCACCTGATTTTAAGTGATACGCTTGCTAACAACAACGAGACTCCAGTAAGGATTACTGTGGTAACGAGACTCAACATCTCATGTATCTGGCGACGAGCGCAATGCTGTGCTGTGTCTATCATCCCCACTCTTGTTCTCTCTCTTTACTCATTATATTACATTGAACTCATTGCCTTAAGAAGTTCAGTCTCATTACTTTCGTCCAGTCCTGGGAGTATAGTGGAAATGTAGCTGCAGGAGGATCCACCAGAACAAAATGTTCAAAGAGATCCTAAGAGAAAAAGAATCTGGGAAGCTGTGATCTAAACAATCCTAGGATACAACGGAACAACAGGTTAGATAATTAAAGTCACAGAGACTGCAATCAGTAATATAGAATCAGTAGAGTAAATATGGCTTCAGCGTAATCATTTGCTAATAATGCTTTATCTATACTAATTAATATTAAATATACTTGACGAGTAAATTAAATAAATAACTGATTAAATACTAGTGCGTTAGTAAATCTAATTAATAAGTTTAACCTCATAAAGCGGCTAAGCAAACTAAACTTGGCAAATATTTAACTGAGTCATTCGTGGAAACTTATACTATCCCAATATAAAATTAAACTTATCAAGTTTTTTTTTATATACGATTAAGCGACGAGACGAGCGGCACGTTCACCTGATGTTAAGTGATACACCCGCCCATAAATACGCGGCTCTAGTTAAGATGATGACACCGCACCGCATTGCACTAATCACCAGACACATAAGATTTTGAGTATCGTTACCACAGTAATTACACTAGATACAACGCGATTCAAACCGGAACATAGTAATATTTGCACGCTACTATTTGTCAACTGCAATAGTAGTCACCCACTTAGATGGTCCCCGGCAACAGCGTCCTACCACCAGTGAAGACTTTATAGAGAAAACCATTCATTAAGTTATTTTTTTTAATTATGTGGTGACCAGAAGAACGAGACCTCTTGATGGTAAATAATACGTCTGCCCATAACAATGTGTCACCAGTTCTGATGATACTGCACCACATTGTGCTTGTCAGACTGAGACAAAGGAACTTGTTCCTCTACTAATTTCACCATCTACAAGATTTAAGTGAACAGACTGTTACTAGGTTACTGCGCTTCACCACCACATACCACATCACCACTTAACATCCGTTGAGGTTATGCTCAAGTATAAACCTAGCCGATTTTTAAAAAAGATACAACATCCTTTGAACCGGAAGTTTCTCGGATGTAATAAGAGCTACGGTGGTACCTGGACGGTATCCGGCTAAAAACCTACCAATTAACTTTATTGAACCGGAAGGTGTGCCACCTACGGCTTTGAAGAAGTAGCATACGCTCAGGTGGTACCTACTAAGATGGTAAAGAGTTACCATCACCGTGATCATCAAATGCGAAAGATACCATCAAAGTACCTATACACCACCGCAGCTCTTATATCTGCCGTCAAACAGTAGTGTGCATACATTACCATGTTCCGGATTGGAGGAAGTGGTAGCTGGTGAAATTCACCGTCTACGTCTATGTCCAGGCGTATTACTTACCATCAGGTGAACGTCTTACTGGTCTAGACGCTTCGTTTAACAAAAAAAGGTATCAACCCCACAGGACGCAAGCGATTCGCACTACAGCGGGTTACCCAACAGCCGTCTAAAGTTCGAACCTGAATGTTTCCACCACATTTGCGAGTGAATGTAGTTCAAGAGCGGAATGTGGCAACACAGACGTTATTTTGCATATCCCCCCTCGCTAATATTAATTGCAGACAAACAAAATCTTATTGCAATAGGCATCTGAATCATTTTCCCTTGAACCGTTTGTACGGGAGCATTGCGAGTGTTCGCGTAACGTCCCGAATAACAATTGCACAAACGTACCTTTACACTTTTCACATAAGAGCTATTATCGTGTAAAATGTACAGCGAAAGCATTTTTTTTTTATTTGTACTTAATTCTAAGTGATAGGTGTTTAAATTATATTTAAGTTTGACACTTTAAACATTATAACTTTGTATGTATTGTGATATACAAAGGCGGCTCAAAATACAATGGTTTTCTTTTTTATTCAACGACGTCGTTCACCTGATGGTAAGCGACACACGTACACATAACTTGGCATAAGGTACACACTGCTACAGCGTCCTTTAAACCGGAATATTTGATATTTGCACACTATTGTTTGTCGGCTACAGTAGGAGCTGAGATGGTACATACCCTGATGGAATCCAGGAACAGAGACCTACCACCAGTTCGAGTTGGTTCGTTAATGTTATTGGACCTTCTATCCTTTCTGATGAACGATGCCCTTTATTTACTCCACAGAAGGGACGGATTTTGAGGCAGTAAGGTCCCCATTTTTTGTTACTTAAGGATGGGGGATTCTATAAAAAGACTACCTCTAAAGGGAACAGAAGATTATGTGGGATTTTTACTCATGCTCATCTTCAGTGCGGGAGACTTAGGGAATTTCTAACGCATCGGTACCTAATGGACCAACGATCTGTTTAATAGCTAGCTATTTCCGGCGGAGACCTACGTCCAACAGTGGGCGTATATCAGCTGATGATGGTGAAGAAAATAAAACTATTGTTACGAGGGATCTTAAACCTTATATTAGTTTACCGACAAATTTATAAAGAAGTATAATATAAATATTTTCTTATTACTTAAGACTATGTACAGTCTTCGTAACTTAAAATTCCGCTAAAATTGGATCACAAGATCAAGTACTAGTAAGTTTTCTTTCCTGAAACGTTGTTAATGTTAGTACTTAACAGTAAAGAAGGATACAAAACATAGCAATTTGATTACTGTCTCAAAAAGATAATAGAACCTTTACATACGCTATCTTTACAAATACGTACCACCGCAGCTTCTGTTCCTACCGCCAAATAGTACTGGGCACAAATTAATATGTTCCAGCTTGAACGGCGCTGTACCTAATGATATTACCGGGGTAATGAGATATCTTACTTGCCAAAACGGCGGGTGTAATGTGAGGTTATATAGATTATAGTATCGCCACGTTGTTCACATCACTTACAATCAGGTGACCGTGGCACTTACACGTCAAATATTCATACATATATACATATATATCACGCCTCGTTCCCAGTGGATATACAATTAAATATAAACAGTCAAATATTCGAAGCGGATAATTATTTACAATTCGAACCCGCGACCCTCTGGTAGACAGTTTCACCCGTTGAACGGTCGTCAATCATGACCCGACAGCGAGTAGAGCGTTATATATTAGCACTAATGTAAAACAAGTACAAAAAAAAAGGTACCCGTCGGCTCGTCGGTTTGACCCCATTTGTATAAGCTACAATCATCAATATAACGGGTTCAATTTATTTATCATTGATAATGTATTTATATTCATGACTGTGATTTATTTGAGTAGTAACATCGCGCGGATTCCATTACCCGTTGATTGAATATCACGACTACCGTTCGTAACGTCTGCTCATATATTATGGTCATTTAGGGTCGTTTTTTTTTTTTAATTCTTACACAACCGACCTGACGATTGAAACTATCTACCGGCGGAGTGGCGGGTCGCGGGTTCAAGTTCTTCGGACGTATAGGCGCCAGCCATGTTCGCCTGATGGTATGCGATAACGTCGTGGCGCCAGTTAGTATGACCTACACAGCACCATATTGGACCACAGTCATTACACTGACTACAGCGCCGTTCAACTGTATTACAGTAATGTTTGCACATTACTGTTTGTCAGTAGGAATTGGATACTCGTTGTTAGTTCTCTGTTGCTGGAGATCGTCTGGGTACCACTGTAGTTACTCAATACTGTTTAGCGGTAGAAATAGACGCTGCGGTGGTACTTATAGCTACTTATACTGCAGGATCTATCACCAGTGTATCCTTTTAATTTTGTAAAACCCATTCTTTACGACAGAAGTAATATCTTTAACGAATTTTGAATGTTTACGTCAATAATTTCGAAGGCTTAGTGAGGAATAAGTGAATCTTTGCTACTCATGAATATATACCAGCTGTGCCCCGTCCGCTTTGCTGCCCGTAATATAAAATTAGACTTGAAATTTGTCTGAAATATTCCTTAAGAGCAACCGCAACCGCGAATGACTATCTATACCAACCATTACTATAGCAACCGCATAAATAATATGAAATGTAACTGTTTATAAAAGTTAGAAATAAAATTATGAAAGATCTATGACATTCAAAAAAGTAAACAACCTGTAACCGTCTACAAATCATTCCGCGTCGAATGCTCATATTCACATGTCCATACGTTCACTAGTTTTCACGTGATTGGCGAATAAACAACCCATTTTAATTATATATATATATACACATATAAATTTTGACATTAACCATGACCTAAATATGCCAAACTATAAGAAACGCATGCAGACCTTAGGCCGGATGATTCACAGACCGACCACCGGAATAACAAATGGGCGGAATTGTTGAATTTTAAATGGTAGAACCTCCTTTTAAAATTATTCTCACGTTGGTAGCAATGACCAAGTTGGCAACAATGGCGCAACGCCATCGGAGAATGTACACAGCGATGGCCCTGCATATAGAAATCAATTCCTAGAAAGACTCTTTCCTCTCTTTTTTTTATTTAATTGACGAGACGAGCGGACGTTCACCTGATCTTAAGTGATATACCGACATGATAACATGGTGCTAGTTATTATGCTATACCACTACATTATGCTCGTCGCCTTGAAACATAAAATGTTGAGTGTACCCCAGTATACTAGGGTAGTAGGGTAGTGTACAGGGTAATGTTTGCACAGTACTGTTTGTCGGCTGCAATAGGAGCTGCGATGTTACCTACCTGGACGGTCTCCAGCAACAGAGACCTACCACCAGTAAACTAATAGTATATTCAAGGATGAACAATATGAATTGTGCAACTGAAAACCGACATCCAATAAATGCGCATTATTCATGAACCTGTTCACATTTATGCTAAACTATTCCATAAATTATATATTAAATAACTTTAAATGTTCGTCTGTGATGATGTTATGATAGACATATTTATCGTTGAGAAGGAATATCATAATAATCATATATATATCAAAGAGTTTGATGTATCCATATCATGAGTAGAAGGACGAAGGCGAAATATCAATATGTAGTAGTTTGTCTGAAATATTCCTTGAGAGCAACGGCGACGGCAAGTGACTCTACAGCAACCGTTACTATAGCAACCGCGCAAAAAATACTATTATAAATGAATATATTTATAAAAGGTAAAAATAAAATGATGAAGGATCAATGAAATCCAAAAAATAAATAGCCTTTAACCATCCACAAATCATTCATCGTTAAATAGTTGTTCCCGTGTCAAAATGTTCACTAGTTTTCACGTGATTGGCGAACAAACAAAACACGTTTTCATTGTATATATGTATAGATATAATAGCTAAATACTTGAGTATAATTGTATATCTTTCATTCACCGTGCACAGCAGTAATAAATTAAGCAATAATCTTACATTCCTCAACCATCCCTCGAGTACAAGCCAGGTCAAGTAATAAATCTCCACTAGGTCTTATAATTAATGATGACCAAATCAGATACTTATTACTAAAGAAACAAATAGTATATAACATTACCGTTCAGTATATAATACGATCTTAAATATTTTTTTCTATTTAACTAAAAGACGACAGGAGATAGACGTTCACCTGATGATAAGTTATACGGCTGCCCTTAACAACGTGGAGCTGGTCAGGATGATATACACTGCACAATATTGCGCTCGTCGTCTGATACGTAAGATGTTGTGTCTCATTATCCCAGTATTTACACTAGCTACAGCACTCTTCAAACCGGAGTACAGTAATGTTTGCACACCAATGTTTGTCGGCTGAAATAGGACCTGCAGTGGTACCTACCTCAACGGTATCCGACAACAGATACCTTTCCCCAGTAATGACAGTTGTGGTGATCCTCTCTAGATGGTCTCCGGCAACAGAGACCTAGTACCAGTAATAGGACATGCGGTGGTACCTACCTAGACAGTCTCCGGCAATAACATAGTACGACAGATAAATATGAATAGCCCTCTTAATGTTACCACAGCTGGGATTGCGATTGTTCTTTCACAAAGAGGTAAAGTCATTAAACCACGCTGTTCATATTAATTACTGATATATTTTCCGATTTCCTCACGATGTTTTTTCTTCACCGGAAACTCCAGCTCATGTTCAGTTCAGATCACATTCAATTTACTTGTAAAATGATGTTGATATAAATGAAAATGTCTTTGAAATAACGATCACTCGACACTGGATACAGGTGAGTGTACTTGCAAAATTTTGGCAAAGTACTTGTTAAGTTGGGTCAAGTGTTTGCAAAATATACAAATTTACACAAGTTAAGAATCAATGGATCAAAAGTAATCAAGCATCCTTAAACTGAAGGTGTTGTAACTTGAGGGGTGCTTGAAACTTCTTTTACACTTGAGACTGACTATAATTTGCATTTAACTTGTTTATTTACAATGTAAATGAAATCCATTCCTTGATATGTTTTTTTTATAAAATATCTATACATTGCTTTAATCATATTTTTATTCAATAACAGTAAACTAATCAGAGAATAATATTCGTTTCATGACTACAGTACGTAGTAACGTAAAACCGCTTAAAGCTTGTGAGAGGGTGCTGTTGTTGGAGACCGTTTACGTACTCATAATACCGTAGCTCCTATTGAAGTCAACATTACCGTGTTCCTGTTTGAAAGGTCGTAGCTAGTGAAACTACTGAGCTAACGACTCCTAACATCTTATGCTTCAAGAAGAGCATAATGTGGTGCAATGTATATCATCCTAACTAACGCCATGATGTTATGGACAAAGGTATCACTTACCAACAGGTGAATGTCATGAACGTGAATGTGTGTAATCGTCTCGTCGCTTCTTCGAATACAAAAAAAGCGTATAACGCTGGACTGAAGATTTTTAAGGAAGGTTTATGTCCAGTAGTGGACGTATATTGGCTGCTGATGGTAATGATGATATAGATATCTCATTTGCATAGATACTGATGGAACAGCTGCAGAATGATGTAAATTATTCACTGGCAGCGAGATTGCAGTGATTTGGACTTTGGGATTTGGGCTTTTGGTTGCTGTTAAGCAAATGTCTTACCAGTAGTGACATTTCGGTCTTGGGGCGCATGGTGACGTCACCAGGTCGCACTCCGGGCCCGCAGTACGGCAGCGCAGGCGCCAGGCTGTGCTGCGGCTCGTGCAGCGCCCGCAGCGCCGCGTGGAGACGCGCCCGGGCTGCGCTGACGCCTCCAGCGCCCCTCACAGCCGCCTCCACCAGTTCGCTCACATCCTTCTCCCATCTATTAGCAAGCAGAAAATTTTAAAAATATTGAGTAAAGTTTAAAAGTACAATAAACTAGTTTCGGTAGTGAGCACATATTTTTCCTTAACAAATACGCCTTATAAAAGCCGATTCCATTTCCGATATCAGACAAACGTAGAAAGGTTTACTGCTCATGGTTGTGGTGATTAAGAGAATAATCTAGGATAGTTCTTTTTGACATAAATTACAATTTCATCAGACTCAGGGCTAAAAACTAAACTAAACTACAAGAAACCTAACGGAAAAGCTCCGCCATGTTCAATATTTGACGTCTATATTAATAATAACCTCGCTTCAACTCCTAGGACTAAAAAGTTTCTCATCGATACATACCTGCATCCTCCTAAACATGCTCTTATGTCGTCCTTCAGGCTCCTGGAGAGTGTGCAGATAGGACTGCCGTCGGAGTCGGAAGTGCTTTGAGATCCTTCGTTCTTGTCGGAGACGGACAGCCGTCGCTCCGGCTCCGCCTCGTAGGGTTCAATCTTTGGTACTGTTGGCGACACGCGACCGTGGCTGCCACCACCGCTGCCGTAGCCTACCACAAAACAAACTAACTTTACTGTCTTAATTAATCTCACATCTAACCGACTGCGAATATATCATCATCATTAATATCAACCGATAGATGTCCAACGCTGGACATAAGCCTCCCCCAAAGATCTCCTTGTTAAAGTTCATCGAAGGGAATAGGGCTCTAGCCCACCAAGCTAGCCCAGTGCGGGTTGGTGAGTAGTCAGACCCTCTTCTGTTATTCAGCTGGGTGCACCGCTTGCAGGTGAGATCGGCTTGAGCTCCGTAAGATATTAGGCGGAACCCTCTTACACCCCTGCTTATATCTAGGTATTTAATAAACTTACTAAGTTATCTATCTATATGAATGGTCTTGGACATGAAAGATCCAAAACAAGGAAAGGTTACGACAAATATCTTTACTCTTGGTAGGTTAAAAAATTAGTAGACCCTCTAAGCAGATACCACCGCACCTCCTATTTCTGCCAGTAAATAGTAATGTGCAAAAATTACTATGTTCCAATTTGAAAGAGGTTGTAGCTAGTAAAATTACTGGACTAACGAGACTTAACTTCTTATGTCTCAAGGCGAGAAAACAATTGTATGCAGCGTCATCATCATCATTATCAGCTGACAAACGTCCAATGGTGAACGTAGGCCTTCACCAAAAATCTCCACATCGATCGATCCTGTGCTACCCTCATTCAGCTGCTTCCCACAACCTTCACCAGATCGTATATCATCTTCGTTCGGTGCAGCGTATGTCATCTTAACTAGCGCCAGGTTATTATGAGCAGACGTATCGGCTACCATCAGGTGAACGTCTCGTTTGTCTCCTCGCTTAGTATAACAAAAAAAAGGCAAACCTAATGAGGGTTAGTGCATTTACTACATTGTTAAAACAATCACTTTACTATACGTAAGCGTAAATTTAAACTATAATTGTGGTTTTATAACATGATGAAATCACAACCACAAGGTTTGTTCGTGGTTGTATCGGACATTTATTTTACTTCGAACTGTAGTTTACATTCGGTTATAAATTATTGAAAATTATATTTAAATTAAGGAAATGTCAAGTTAAAGACCTTTTTAAAAAAAAAATCACTAAAGCTGTGAACTCATTTATCATTCCTATCAGATATCCTTTTATATAAAGCTAGTTGTTCCCTGCCTGCTTTCGCATCTCCCTTTGAAGAAAGAATTTTGTAAAAACCATTCTTAACTGACCTCTCAATAGCAGAAGCATATCTCTACCAAATTTCGAATTTTGAGTCAATGAATCTTTAGATATCACTTATATGTAGATTAGGTAATATACCTGAAGATGTGGAGGGAGCGCGCCGAGGGACCCGGGGAACTTCGGTGGTCTCAACTTCCGGCGTCTCTTCCAGCGAGTCTACTATTATCACTACCTCTTGTTCCTCTTCTTCCGTATATAACGGGTTAGATCTATAAAAAACAGCGGCGTTAAACACTTAAAGAAATCGCAAAAAAATTAACTGTTAGTTAATGCATACGTTTGTAGTAGCCGGTTACAATCAGCTGAACCAATCTTGAAAAATTTTAATTTATTTATTTCACTAAAATTTACAGACGTTACTACAAACATATTTCTATGTAGTTGTAACTAGTTTGCTAATAATGTTATTTCCATTGGTTTTAACCTTTGGAATCCTCACTAGGCGATGCCTGTGTCGAGTAAACCCAGGACACAAAACTTCCAATTCCTGTTAGTTCACTAAACTGAATTGTTGTACTAGATACATACATATATAAAATACATATTAGGTACTATCTCTATATTTTTACTATGGAGCTTAATCTCAATTTCACGTGATTTTATATAACAATAAGGCCGCATGTTAAAGTGTACTCGCTCACAGTACTTTGCGTCTCATATGTCGGTAGCCGGAACAAAGCAAGGATGATGTTAGCAAATGTATAATATGAGAGTGGCAGCTTCATTCCAGTTCAAAAAAACCCTATCATCATCCAAACTGCTCAATACGTGGCCAGTGAAAAGATGGTTACAAGTCATGTTAACGCAGAAAACTTCTGAACTATTCTTCATCCTTTTGAATATTCAATTGTTCATTATATCTATTTAGTAATAATTTTATCTACTTCCATTATTACTTATGTATTTTTTAAAATCTTAATATGTGTTTCATTGCATGAAGATAATCCTGTTCTTATTTAAACATTAAAAAGTACGTAGCTTTCATTTACCACTGTGCTAATTGTTCCCCAACTAATCAATGTAAAGGGTGTCTGGCAGCAGATTTATATTTTAAAAAACGAATATCTCAATAAGTTATAAACAGTGCGGGGGTGCAGTGAAGGTGGTGTCATTAGAATCACCGATCGTGCGGATTTCTTAGTCACGATGTCGCAGTGGTCGGGTGAGCATCGCGCGTTCGCTATTGAAGCATTTTTCAAGAGTAACGATTCTTACGTACTCTCTCGCCGACAGTTTTGTTCACATTTCAATATTCGACGGATAGGCGATGGGCCGAGTGTGAATTTAATTCGTTCGTGGGTGGAGAGGTTCCGCGCAACTGCTTCGGCTATGAACACATCACGGCCAGGACCTAGTCGATCGTCAAGGACCCCCCAAAACATTGAACTGGTTGAACGCAGTTTACGTGAAAATGCACGACTTTCGATACGGAAAAGGGCAGCTTCACTGGGACTTCCAAGAGCAATTGTGCATGACATTTTGAAAAAAGATATGAAGTTTCATCCTTTTAAAATTCAAATAATTCAAGAATTGAAAAAAAATGACTTTGCGTCACGCAAATTTTTTTGTGAAACCATGTTGGAGCGTTTTCGCACTGTGAATTCCATTTTTTGGAGCGATGAAGCTCATTTTCATTTAAACGGACACGTAAACAAGCAAAATTGCCGTTACTGGGCTCTAAGAACTCGCAATCCTCGACTGAAGCAACAAAAACCATTACATTGCCCAAGGGTAACTGTTTGGTGCGCTTTATCCACGAATGGGATAATCGGACCATTTTTTTTTTGAAAATGCACGGGGCCAAGCGACGAATGTCAATGGTGAGAATTATCGGCTCATGATCTCGAATTTCTTTTTGCCGAACCTGCTAGCTCATTCATCATTCTCATCACACACGTGGTTTCAACAGGATGGTGCGACCGCACACACGGCCAGAGCTTCGATGGATTTGTTGCGAGAAAATCTCCCTCAAAAACTGATTAGTCGCTTTGGGGACATCCCGTGGCCACCGAGGTCACCCGACTTAACTCCAATGGATTTTTTTTTGTGGGGTTACCTCAAAGAGAGAGTTTACGCCAACAATCCGCGAACTGTTGTGGACTTAAAAGAAAATATTCGGCGAGAAATCAGCGCAATTGAACCAAGTTTACTGCAGCGTGTGGCACGGAATACGAGGCTCCGTTTCGAACAGTGTGTGCAACAGGATGGAAGACATTTGGATGACATTATCTTTAAAAAATTAAATCCGCATTTGTACTCTATCTTTTAATACTTTTAGTAAAATTATATGTCAAACATATTATTTTTTATTTAAATTTGAAAACATAAATCTGCCACCAGACACCCTGTAGTATGTTTCTAGCGAAATTACTGCGCTTTGTCTAAACTCATATATATATGATTTACCATGTTATTGCGTAATAGTAATATAGACGGCAGACCGCTAACCACAACTGTATTATCTTGAAGTATTTAAAGACAATTACCGTCTTTCCTGATCAATATTCTAACTTGGAAAAAGTAAAGCTTCTATTTGTAATAATCGATTGCTGTAGTTCTTTTTGTGTTTGATGGGAAACCACAAGCTGGATAAATTATTCTACTTAAGGGGAAAATTATAGTACTAATAAATTTATAGTTCCAATAAGTAACATTGTCTGCGATGCCGATGTGCTTTTAATATTCATGCAAGCCTTATAAATTACAGACGCCGGCGCCATGTTTATAAAGCGACCACAAGTGGTCATGTATACAAGTTTATTCAACCTTTAATAATAACAATAACAATGCAAAAATATTTAAATATCTATAACTGAAATATTCAGGGTAAAAATTGTATTTTTTAATACTTTTCCACACTTTAACTATTACTATTAATGACTAACTAAGAAAGGGAACTTTTACAAGAACCATAAGCGAAATAATAATAACAATATACCGTTTATTCCCTCAAGAAAGAAAAATATATAACAGAAAAAAAAATTGTATGATATATACTGCAAACATTGCGCTCGTCGCCTGAGACAAGATTGAGTCTTATTACCCCAGTAATTTCCAATTTCAACATTTGCTCTTTAAACCGAAACACAGTAATGTTTGCATATTACTGTTTTTCCGCCGCAATACGAGCTGAGGTGGTGTCTATCTAAACGATTTCCGGTAACAGAGACCTACCACCGACATCGGTAGGTGGTCTTATTGCTTAACTAGTAACATAGAGGATCCTGTTACCTGGCTAGTTACTATTTTCACATTCTCAATCTATCGCTTTACCATAACTGCCTACCTGACTACCGTCAATATGAGATCGCTAGAATATGCCGATGAGTACTTAATTATCACTCAAAATCATTTGTAATGACAATCTTCTCTTAATAAGACCACCACAAATCTGAATGTTATATAAATAACAGATTTCTCTAAGTGTAATTCGTGTGAGCAACTTTTAAACAGCCCTAAACGAGCCTCTTGTTACGTTGCATGCCTTTGTTCATGTCACGTTATAATGATCACATTGTTTGACCAAAGGAGTGAAGGGTGGTAATTTTAAAATAAAAGCAACAGAAAATTTATAATATATATTTTTAATATACCACCATTCTGTAGTAGTAGGTCATTGTAGACGCAAATCATTAGTGTACAAACCTTAGTCTTCCGGTCGGAAGAGCACTGTAGCTGTTGTAATAACAGGTAACAAGACTCAACAATTCGTGTCCAAAGAGACGAGAGCAATGTGGTTCATCATATATCATCCTAACATCGTTATTATGTGCAGGAGTATCACTTACCATTAGGTGAACATCCTCCTAGTCTCGTAGCTTAATTGAAAAAAAAAACAATATTTATATTTCCTGCTTCAATAGTTCTTAACCAGAATGTTTTAGATACACTTCATCATTTTTATATCACACCCTTTGTGATTGAGATTGAGTGTTAACACATTATATGAATATAAATACAAAACACCGTTTTCAGGGTGTACAGTAACGATGGGGTTACCACGCTACGGCAGGGCCAGCATGAACGGATTTCCTGTCATCATACGTAAACGCTCAGCATCATTACTTCGCCATGTGCCTGGTGGCGTTATTGGATAGATGGGACTAAGCGATACTAACTAGCTGAATACAATTACATGTTGTTAGGTAGACTTCTGTTATGCTGACATCATTGTGTCACCAAACAGGAGTCTCAAACCTTTTAATTATTACTAACGCTTCATTATTCATTATCATTATCATTCTTCTTCCTCCTGCCCTTTTCCCAGATATTTAAGTCGACACATTATGTACTTCTCTTCTAGATCCCTCTATCAGCCGTCATATCTGTATTCACACTCTTCTTTCACATGTCATCTTTCACACAATCCATCCATACTTTCTACGGTCTTCCTCTACCCTTATAACCATCCACTTTCATTCTCTTTACTTTCTTTGTTATATATCCTTTGTCCCTCCGCATAACATGCCCGTACCACGCTAACCTCTTGCTCCTCAATTTCTATATCACTAGAATTGTCTAATATATACATCACTGTCATCAGAAATATATGTTATAGGATGACAGGATCGCTGTTGATGTGCATCGGCGGCGATCCAACATTCTTAGCTACCCACTTAATTTTTAGTTGCAATCTGTGACCTTATATCTATACTTAACATTGGCGCAATTTATTAGGAAACGCCATTAACCCAAGAGATAGATAGATATATGTTATGTTTATTATAGATGAAAACAAAACAATCGACAACTCTTAGAAGAAAGCGTCTAACAAACTTTATTATAAAGATGAAGTATCTTACCTAAGTACAGGCGGCATGTCATCCAGGGCGCGCAGCGGGTGCGGCGCGTCCGGCAGCGGGGCGGGGCGGTCGCGGTGCGCGGTGTGCGCGGGGTGCGAGGTGTGCGCGGGGTGCGCAGGTAGCGCGGAGTGCGCGGGTGGCGCGGGCGGCAGCGGTGCGGGCGGGGCGCGCCGGTCCGCGCACGCGCAGCCGCCCGCCTCGCCGCACTCGCGACGCCCTCCACCCTGACAAACGACAAACATTATTCTTTCAACCTTTTTAGATTAATTATTTATTTTTAGACTAACATTTAGTCAATTATTAGGCGATTAGTCTATTTTTAGACTAACATTTAATCAATTATACGACAATTAGTCTATTTTTGCAATAAGATTTAGTCAATTATACGATAATTAGTTTATTTTTGGACTAACATTTCATCAATTATACGACAATTAGTCTATTTTTGCAATAAGATTTAGTCAATAATACAATAATTAGTTTATTTTTGGACTAACATTTAATCAATTACACGGTAATTAGTCTATTTTTAGACTAATATTCGATCTTTGATCGCTGCGGACGATCGGAAGCTCTCATTTCGATACCTGTTGACACAAACAGCGTACGCATCATCATGGCGACGATGACTTTGAAGTGCAGTATTATTCAGTTCATCCAGCTCTGTACGGCTGGTATGTTTAAAGTTGTGAAGTATACAAAAAAAAACTATGACTACGCTATTTTTTGTATAGCTTAATGTAATTTCTATGATGTTTTCGAGACGCATAAAACAATACTTTCTAGAAAATAACGAATGAGGTTAATAGAATATTAAGAAATATTACTCTGCTAATATTTTTTTATAACTATAAAGACCAAAATGATATATAATAAAACCTTTTTTTACATGTTGATTTACAATATGAGAGTGTTAATCAGACGAATGCAAAAACCTTACCAACGAATTGAACTATACAAATTGATCTCGTCATCGAACCAGAGACCTTTGTGTTATAAGACATACACCCTTAGTTATTAAAGATATATTAAACAAAATAAGTTGTCAACACGCTCTCTAAAAAGGCTATGAAGCTCCGTAATTTTTTTTTTCGATAAACGATGTCAATCGATATTACTGGTGGTAGAGATCTGTTGCTGGACACCGTCTAGGTAGGTGCCACCACAGCGCCTATTGCAGCCTACAAACAGCACTGTTCAAATATTACTGTATTTTGGTTTAAAGGGCGTTGTAGCTAGAAATTACAGGGGTAATAATGAGACCTTATATCTCCTCTGAAATCGATGAGCACTAAATAGTATTATGTTCTTCTTCTTAAAGTGCTTCTCCAACTAATGAAGGTTGGCGATCAGCGTGGTATAGTTCTTTCTGTCATTGGATCGGTGGAATAATTCGTACGCCCTAGATATGCCAGTTCATTCCCTTGATATTCCTCAACCATTACTTTTTCCTTCTCCCGCCTTTCGTTTTCCATAAACTTTACCCATTATAATCAGTTGCAGAGGATCATATCACTGATGACGGAGTACATGAAAGAGGTAGGAGATTTTACGTTCCTTATCCGTAACCATGAGGTTCCGCTTTTGGCCAGTTCGATGAAGAACACTGTCATTGGTCACTCTCTGAGTCCAGCTAATGGACATGTGGTCATGGTATTATGTACACCATTCTAATTAGCGCTACGTTATTATAGGCAGCCGTAACATTTACCATCAAGTGAATGTCTCGCTCGTCTCGTTTCCAACATTGATAAACAGAATGTTAAGCCATTAATTTTCCAACTTCTTCAGAATTTCAATCTTCCTCAAGAAATTTAGAAGAATATTAATGACCACACATTAAAAAACGTTTCACAAAACGTTTAAACTTAATAGTGTTAAGATTCAGTGAAAGTTAAGATAAATTTTTATACGTTTAAAATCATTACACTCTTACTTTCCATAAATATTTCTTACATGAAGATAATACTCATGATATCATGACCTTTTTAACATTATCAAAGATCGAAGTAAATATAGATCTATTGCATCACTATGATATATTGAAGCAATTTACAAAGTATTGTTGTGAATTGTATATATCGAGTGTTTGTATTAGATATTGATCAGTGTTCAGATTAACGAAGATGCCCTCTAAAGGCGTGACAGAAAGGTCGAAGCTCAATGGATTGCCAAAATAATATTTATCCAATATTTCAATGCAAGGTTTTTCTGCTTAAATAAAATTTATATGAACTAAATCATACATTTCGAAGTTTCGCTGCACCCTGCTAATCAGTAAACGAGGCTCTGGCTCCCACCAACCCGCATTGGGCCAGCGTGGGAGGAAATGACCCAAATCTTATATGAATCCCGATCATATGGAAATCATCGGGGAAGACCTATGTCTAATAGTGGACGTATATCAGCTGATGATAATGAAGGTGTCTTTACAACAATCTTATACAGTTAATAGTGCTTTTAGTTTAGACTATAGAAATAAGATAACCTAAACTCTTATATTAAGTAACATAAAATGTAGAAAACATTTCGATCTCTCTATAATATACGTTAGAAGTTAAGTTTAAGTGATACTATTAAAAACAACAACATAAAACTGAATTTTATTATTATTAATGATTAATAGAATTTTATTATAATTAACAATGTTTTACTGGTAGGTCTCTCGTCTAGTAGGTACAACAACAGTAATATGCAAATAAGTACTACTGTTTCCAGCAATAATGTGATCCGTAGTAAGTGAAATTACTGAGGTAACAGGACTTAACTAGATTACGCCTAGATTACGCAATTAACCTGGAAGGACAAATAGAACTTGATTTGGAGAGAAAAGTACTTAGAAATATCTTTGGTCTGGTGAATGAATGAATGAATTTTACATTTCTTAACCTCATGCTTTCAGTTAAGAAATATAAAATCTACCTTGGTCATGTACTCCGTTATCAATAATATCATCTTTTGCAGCTGATTATAATGGTTAAAGTTTCTGGAACACGTAAGGTTGGGACAGGGAAAAAGCCATGGTTGAGGAATATCAGGGAATGAATTGATTTATCTGGGGCATCCGAATTGTCCGCCGAACTGGGGACAGAAAGGACTGTACCACGCTGATCGCCACCCTCACCAGTAATAGACACTTTTAGAAGAAGTAGGTAAGTGAATATAATGACACCGTTATCGGATAAATTTTGAACGTATGACTCTAATACAGCAACAAAGTATTATAACTATAAGCGGACAAAAATTACTGTGGGCCCCATTGGAGGGCCTTGTAGCTAGTGAAATTACTCGGACCAAACTGGAGATAAAAGACCTAACATCTTGTATCTTAAGGTGACGAGTACAACGTGGTGTTTTGTATATCACTCTAACCAGCTCCACATTTTTACTGGCAGACTTACTTAAACCGTCACGTAAATGTTAAGATCGATAAAATAAAACTATTACGTATGTATAAATATCGTTACTAAGGTCAAAAGATACTCTAAATGTAATGACCGAAACGATATGTCATCAGTCTCGTCAGCATCATTAACGTTATGAGAACGTTCCTCATGATTGCAATCGCTGGATGTAGACCGTTGCCCAATAACCTCTTAGCCTAATGCAATTACTACTATACACAATAGGGACGTCAGAACTTATCGAAATGTATTATATTCGATTTATAAATTCAAAAGACCAAATATCCGACGTAACTTTATCATTTAAAAGCCTCTAAAACATCAGATCGATCCCGATTCTCTCACGTCCATCGGATACCCCACCTTCTTCTTGTCTTCACCAGATTCATTACCAATAAATATTTGAAGACACTCTACAATGTGGAGTAATAAAAGTAATTTTAAAGTATGTAAAATCTAATTGATGATCTTCTTACCAAAAACATTCCTTACTAACAAATTCCACGCTGGTCATGAACTACGGCAAATTTCACACTTTTTTACCGAATTAGCTGGTCGAAGACCATAACACTATCCGAATATAAAGAGCCTAACTTGCCTGTATATCTACTCTTACAAAGAGAAGGAGTCGAGGCCGTGTATCTATGGAGCTATCCAAGTGCGACTTGGCGGGTATCATATATACTGTACTGTTGTTGTTGAAGCACGTTAATAACCTCATGATATTTTCCTTCAGCAATCATTTCAACCCATGGAAGTCCACTGCTGGACATGGGTCTCTTGTAAGGTGTTCCACAACCTACGGTCGGCGCTGTTTGAATCCAGTGGCTCCCAACGATTTTTCCACCAATAGTTAATCTTAATGGGTATAGAATCTGCGCCTTCTTAAGTCACTTAACGCATACCTTTTACCTTACAAACTTAACTATAACATTTCATAAATATTTCATATTATTTCAGCCTGATGTCTGAAACAGACCTTCCAAATGCGTGAATATGGTGGAGTTACGAATTAGTGAATATATTAAGAAATCAAAAAAAAACCTAGTGTATTTTTCTAGAATAATTCTTCATTAGTCGGCAGGCTAAAATACAAGTATCAAGATAACAGTATTATCATTATTCTGTCGTTATTATATAAATATATTTATTAGTTTGTTCATTATAGTATCGTGTGCGACGGAATGAGCGAAACGTTCATCGCGTGGTAGGGAGCCGCCTATCCATAACAATGTGGCGTCGTCGTCTAGAAACAAGATGTAGAGTCTCGTTACCGCAGTAATTTCATTAGCTACAGCACCCTTCAAACTGGAACACAGTAATGTTTGCTTACTATTGTTTAGATGCTGAAATAGCAGCTGCGGTGGATACCTACCCACAACAGACTCAACAGTACAATTAAATAAAATAATCCCAACAGTTCGTGTTCGCAACCCTTGTATGTTCAGATACAGATATACGATACACGAGTGGTGGTTTTTTTTTACCTGTCCAACATGGAGGTGTTACTCGATTATTGTAAATCGATTCGTGATCGCAATTAGCGCGTGACTACAAGTACCGTCGATACAATCTCGTTTCGCAATGTGTATCGAATTCAAACAAAACTCGAAGCTCACCGTGCGATCTTTAGCTAATGTTTCTAAATGTATTTGTTCGGTACGTCTTCAGCTAATAACTTGCTTCATCGTGTCTTTTTTTATCTACAATTAGCTAACACTTGACCTAAATTTCACATGCTGTTAAGTGACAATGAGGCCGAAGATGAAGCCAACTGGCCCAGAATAACCATTACATCTATCAGGACACTGCATTACTAAAACATGACTTAAGGTTGAAAGCGTAACGATAGTAACTAGTCAGATAGATTTGGAAGAGACCTTAGATCAAACTCCATTAGTTATTTAACACCAAAAGAACTTTATGCCGTATTCAAGAGGCTAGTGGTCGGTACACTTCAGCCAAAAACCAAATAAACGGAATTGAAAATAATTTGTTTAGCCATTTATCTAAAATGTAAACTTTCCTTGTGGAAAGATATTTTTATTAATATGATATATAAGTAAAATATAACAATGTCTAGAAATATAAAAATGCTAATTGATTTCAAGATGGGTATGGTATACAATTCAGTAAAACGAAAGATGTTGAGAATATGTAATATTATCAGGATCATATGTCTTATAACACGTGGTCATCATTTCACTTCTAGGAGAGCCTGCTCCAAGAGTCTTGTAAACTTCGACTATATAGGCAAAAAGCCTATATGTGGCTTGTGAGCCGATTTGCCGACGTCTGTGCTAGTCTAGGGCGGTACAGATTTTTTAGAAATATTTCCAAAAAAAACCAAGTCCCCTAGACTGTATAAACTGTGCATCTGTCATTTGTGATATACCCTGTAGTGTAGTTTCCCTAAATTTACTTAAATAAGAAGTCTACTCATCATCTTATTTCTCGTAGGATTTCAAAGATTATATAATTTAATCTTTAAGTGTAGTAAAATAAGAAATATTGACACGGTTAACTGATGCTATCATCATTTTAAATATTGAATGATGATGAAAGGAACATTTAGTTCTATTGGAGATAAACTCTACGTTATTCCTATAAAATTGTTGCTGTAGTTAAAAGTTTGTCTAAAACATAATAATAAATTCTATCATACAAAAGATGGATAAACTTCTGTAATAATTTAAGGAATGCAATAGCTGATTGCTATTTCAGAGCTTTTCTGTAGCAGGCGTAGTAGCTTTGAATCTCTGCTTGGTAGTAGAAATAAATATCTAGATCGTTGCAATAAAGGAAGTTCTGTACCAATTGATTTATATTTCACACGGTCCTTGTGAACAGGCTCAAATATTTTTTTTGTTATAGAATTAACCGCCTTCCATGCATACGATTTGTATCATGTTTCACGTAAACCACAAAATTTTTTAGCGGTATAACCTTGCGGTCAAGCGGAGAAGGTGGCGACTACCCACCGCCTTAAACGAAATGTAGGACGAGAAAAAATTCCTTAACGTCTTTTAATCAAATCGTAATATTTACTTGTTTTTATGGCGCCAGCGCTCATGTGGGATGGTACAGTTATATACAATAGTGCAAATAAATATAATAAACAGTCCATCTAATTTCACCAATATTGGGACTCACAGCTTTCCTCACAAGAAGAACTCTACATCCATTAATCCATTTGCGTACATACTTTAAAAACGTACTTAATAACAAATACAATATCTGACTAAAATATATCTATTTTGATATGTTGTTTTTTTTTACACAGTAGTCCTGCTTGGTTATAAAGAATTTATATCAGGGGTAGGCAAACTTTTAGTTCGTGATCAAAATCAACAAATATATTTATATAAGACGTTTTTGTCAAAAATATTTTGTACTAAAACAGTCTTATAGTTGTGAAGATAATTTACTAAAAAGGTAAGGTAGTTCACTTGTACTTATGAATTTTGAATTGACTTCAAAAGCAAATCCATAAGTAAAAAAAAATCTACTGTAAAAGTCGCAAATTTGATTTTGAAGGCATTTCTTTCTGATTATGCTTTGTGCTTTTTCCTAATAATTATTTTTCATTAGAAGGAGCATACTTTGAAGTTGTTTTAATATAAAGCAAAAAAAATATAAAAAAAAAAATATTTTTCTTCTTTAAGAACTGTCGTTATGGTAGTACATTAGTAATGAGGCAACAAAAACAAAGCAATCTTTTTTTACTACAATGGATATTATAAGAAGCCATGGACTTTAAACAGTGACGCAAACTAAAAACCATCACAATCAGATACAGGCGTCGATAGCCGATAGACAAATTCATCGGGACAATGTGTCATTAGAGATTAAGAGCGTGACCACATTGTACCATTAATAAACCGTGTCGGATAATAACCGACGTACAGTTCCAAGTCGTGACTCCGCACTGTATGGAGATATTCGATAAATATTTTCTTTTAACACCAATGAAATTGCAGCGTCAGAATGCGAGGGTATTTAACAAAATGGACAGTCAAAACCTTGACCTAACGCCAATCGAATAACTGAAACGTTTCAATTCATGAAACAATATGTTATGTTTAATCGGATATTTGGCCAAGGTGGCCGTATAGCGGCGAATCCGTAGCCTATAATCTTCGCTGATGAATTAACAATAGAGGACGCATTTGACATTTAAATGTTAATTTCAACTTTGGGCCTTATTATTATGTTGTCGGTTAAATCGAATTAACTTAATAAACACAACATATTAAAACGATGAGGATATCATAACGAAATCTAACATATTTATTATTTTATTACATCTACCTTTAATATCTTCTCTGTCTAAATATGATGGTCGGAGAATTGTACCTATGCATTCTCTCTTTGTACCTTATACATAGTAAAGATTTAATAAAAATAACAACATTTTGCTATAATTTTTTTTTCCATTTTAAACAATAGCTCGTTGAGATTTTAATTTGTAAATTTGTATACCAATTTTCGCAATGTAAATAATATATTTTGGATGTAATGTAAATGTAAACACGTGTTCTGATCCAAAATGTACTTGTGGAACGAATATCCAAATTCCCCAAAAGGTATGATATTGTTTGCAAATATGAATAACATTAGTATTTGTATTTATACTATATTCTTGTTTTAGATAATATATTATTTTGTTAGGTTATAATCTCAGAAAATTATTGTACACTTTTAATCTTACAACATTGAAATTTAGCATGATTTCCTTCGCGAATGTGAGACGGAACGTAAAAAAATCTACGTATAGAGCCACTTACGATAAAAGCATAATTTTACCTAACTCCGTAGTTTAGTGGCTGACCGCCTGCATTGTAGCTGGTAGATTCGATGCCTAAATATGACAAAAATTAGATGGTGGTCGAATTTGTCAGAGTCACCTGAGCTACAATTTAGAAATGAGAGCCTTAGTATTTAACTAAAGGTTTGTCTTCGGACGAATGTCACTTGAACATCATGTAAAATCGAAGTCGTGTTAGCTCATCTTAGACAGAAAAATGTCACTTCTCTTAGATTTTGACCGTAATTTTAATAAATTGTATTCTTAGTGACAAACCTATGTGTGGCTAATGAAACAGTGAATTTAAGTATGACTTGCTTTTAATTCGGCTGCTCGAACTGGTTGGATTATACCAATTATAATCTAATTAATTGGAAAGTAGGTATTGGGTTTATCAAACTATGAAATAGCCAAGGCTCATATATCTTACGTTGATATACGTAATGGGAGAAAGACGCAACGCTTTGTTATTTTGATAACTTCCGGGTAATCCAACATTGTTATGGGAAAGTCTTGTTACATATGCTTAACGTTATGCTCTAATTAAAAAAAGTTTTATGTACAACACAAATTGGTAAAAGAGGAATTAAGTATTTGAAGAATATTTCTTTCATTCGACCTGGGGTCAGGAATGTCATATGTACGCAACTTTCGACACTCGCCGGTGTAATGTCATTTACGTCGTTGCTTAACGCGATGTTGACGAGGGAGAGGAGAGAGGGTGGGAGGAGGAAGCCCTCCTCCTTCCTCCCGCCCCTCCTTCTACTTCCGATGGTAAGGTGGCTTTTGAAGGAGGGATGGAATGTTAAGAAAAATATTTTACGAGCACGCTGAGGTCGTACAGAAACGGAATTGATTAGTACTTATCTAAATCCATTAACTATTAGCCAATCGGAGATTACAGTTGAATTTGAAGCTATTAGATATTGCGGGTCCAAAATTTAAATCCTGTGTAAAGAGCATTGGTAATGTACTCCATTCTTAGATAAAAACACTTATTAAAAAAAAACAATTAACTTTCAAATTTAACTTTAACGAACCCTGCGGAGTAAAACCAAAACGAATTACAGGTTAAAACCTTTCTTAAGCTGTTTTGTCCTTGTCCTTTCTAAACTGTCTTCAACTAAAGAGAATTTAATTTTGATGTCTAGAGTTTTATCACAAAAGTCGAAATCACGAAATCGAACCTTCCAGAAAAGTGTTGGTGTTTTAGAAGATGTAATAAAGAGAGAAAGAGTATTCATGGCATAACTATTTTCACCTTATCATCATGTAACATCATATGAAATTGATGTCAAGTATTAATCCAACGTTGTTCGAAACGAAGATCCGCAATTCTAACTACTTTAATCGTGAAATTTCTTCATTAGGATTACACATGTTTTAGTAATTTATTACAATCATAGCCGCAAAGGTTATATTCAAATATTAAACAAATCTATTATGTTATGTTGCAAAATATAAAATTCTGCAGCGGACGCGCTGCGCCAAGGTTCCGCCGCGCGGTTATTTAACGCGAAACTTTAAACGGCTTTACATAAATTCCGGCTTATCGACGCCGGAGGCCGATGCACAAACAACGAAACTTATCCATGACATGAAAAGGTTCCTCATACTTTATAAGTTAATATATAACATAAGTTTAAATCCATGTATTCAAAATTCAAGCGAAATCGTTCGATCCTTGCAAATACATTGGTACACACGATTCGGTATGGTTAAACTTGAAATATGAGCGAGAAGTTCTATGTGATACTCTAATTTGCCGTAAGTCTTAAGATGAGAAACACTACAATATTGAATTTGTCGTTTATATAAGTAAGATATATCAAAATTCGAGTACTCCTGATAAAGTTGAGTGATCATAAATAACAAAAAGACGATAATTTGTTTCAATTCTGCAACTTTTAAAACGGAGCACAGTAATGTTTTCGCAATATTGTTTGGCGGCAGAAATAGGAGCAGCAGTGGTCTAGGTAAATAAACAATCTAGATCTTTTTTCATAAGAAAACTATATAAAAGATCGTCGTGAGAAATTAAGAATCTCTAACCTTTTCTATAAAAACTTCTTGGTACAATTTTATTGTAGTCTATTTCTTTCTCCAGTTGCGCAGGTCTGACTTTATTCATAAAAAATCTCAATATTTTGGAATCTTTCCACATCCCTAGATATTTTACGGAAGTGATTTCAATCATATCCGGTGTCAATGGTCAGTTTGCGGAAGTATGAAATAGACAAAAGGATATTCATACTTGCTAGGGTCTAGATTCTTTAAAATCCCAGTCCCACTTTACATTGTTTATATATATATTTGTTAGCTTTTCTTGCCCGTTTTGCTAGGAGTGATATAAAATAACATTTGAAAATTAGACTTTGTCAGAAATATTCTCGCTTGGCGCCTTTCCTGATATTAACACCCTTGCACTTGCCTTTAGGGAAGGAACTTTGTAAAATCCATTCCTAGCTGACCTCTGAATGGCAGAAGCAATATGTCTACTAAATTTTGCGTTTAGTCTAATAGTTTAGGAGACCTCGTTATAAGTCAATGAATCTCTGGATATCTTCTATATATTATAATATAATATAGTATATATTGGGATAGGAAGGGTGTAGTGTTCCACCAGGACAACGCCAGACCACACACTTCGTTGATGACTCGTCAGAAGCTACGGGAGCTCGGATGGGAGGTTTTATCGAATCCACCATATAGCCCGGACATAGCGCCAAGTGATTACCACCTGTTCCTGTCCATGGTGAACGCCCTTGGTGGTGTAAAGTTGAACTCAAAAGAGGCTTGTGAAAAGTGGCTGTCCGAGTTCTTCGCAAATAAGAAGGGGGGCTTCTACGAGGGAGGTATTATGAAGTTGCCGTCTAGATGGAAACAGATTATCGAACAAAACGGCGCATATTTGAACTAAATCCGATCACTGTAACACTTTTTATAAAGCATTGAATAAAGAGCAAAAAAGCGGAAGGGAGATATTTGCCAAACTTATATATAAGGGATTCTATGAAAGTATTCTATTAGTTCGATGAATCTTTTTATTATGAAAACTATCGATAGAATATCTCCTTTGAATTTGGTTCACCTTCGACGTACCCGTATACCTTATATGTTATGAAATGTGGCTTCTACTACAACACTATTTAGCTAAAGCCTTACATAATACACATGCGTATTACCTGTAACACGGCGAGCTGCGAGCGTACATGATTATTGTTTTTTTATGACGAAAGAAACCATATTACACAAGCTTCATAACAACGCATTCCGCTTAGGACATACCCGCTTCATTATTCACACGCGAAACCCATAGTACCTTCAGTTGTAACTACAACATTAATTCACGTAATTTCTAATATACTTTCTATATACCTATAATAATGCACTTCCCACCTAATATTCCCACTGCTGATATTCACTGCATTCTCTTTCGAGGAGGAAGTCAAGGTTCAAATGTGAGATGGCGCATTTCACATATAAACTCCTTTATTGTGTAATATTTTCTTCTCTCCAGATGCTCATAGTCAGTAGGATTCGAACCCGCGTCGCTGAAGATGTCTCGACACCGCCATACAAACTGTGGTATCACGGCTTCACTTTCTAATAGCGCCTTCAAACTTATAGCGGTGACATACATACTTCCACAAGGTAGTGGTATATGTTTTTTATTTATATAAAATTTTACTTTAATTTCACTTGATATTGAGTGACAACGAGACTGTATCCCAGACGCAAATGCCGTAAAAATATACAAAAAAAAATCGTATGTACTCATATGGATCTGGATTTGAATCCGAGAACAGATCTATGTTAGTGTTTTCTATGATTCTTGTCAGAAACAATTCATAGTCTCTTTAATACCAATAATTCATCAACAGCCAACATCAGCTAGACTTAGCCCTCCTCCCCCCAAAGATCCCCTAAAGTCCTACGCTGCCTACGATACAATCAGCATACCTTCCGGTACCGTCGGGCACCAGGTGCCGTCGTTTATGGAGGTTCATTTGGGAGGATTTGAGTCATTGCCCAACACGCTGGCTTTGGTCGGGATGGTAGCAGCCAGAGCCTCATTTGTTAACTTGCATGGTGCTCCACGAGCAGGTGAGGTTAACTTGGGTCCCTTTACACCCCTATATACCAATAATAATAATAATATCAGAATTAATATACACTAGTAACATTCGTCACCTAATAAATTTCCAGTCCACTTCGTCGCTTTAGTCGCTTTAGTCATTTAGATTAGTGTACGTTACCATCAAAGACCGTATCTTCGATTATCATCAGGTGGGTTGATGGTATACTATTAGTCTAGATTAAATAAAAAAATATACATTTTACAATCGGATATGACTGCGAAGTAAGCGTGAGGATATGAAGGCATAATCTCGACTCACCGACAAAGAGGTGAAAGTTATGCACACTCCGCGCCTATCCACGTGCTTCTGACAGTCTTATGCCACAGGTAAACAGTTAGAATTATACAAATAAAAATATATATAATAAAATCTATTTTATAATACTTCTCTCACATCATATTTTCAACATATTTTTCTCTATTCATTTATAACTTCTTTACATATTAAAAATTCTTCTAACTGTTAAAAAAAAGTTTCAGCCCTATAGTTTGCATAAAATGTATATTTAATTGGTTAGGGCCCAAATATTCTCCTTTTGCTCGCTTTCCTCAACTACACTTCGCGTATCTATATACAGGTGGTGACGTCATCGATAGATCAGCTTTACAGCTACACTCTTATATCCTTTTTTTATTCGTATTAATAGAAAGTTTATCGTGGACTTAGGTATCATATATCGAATATATCTAGATATATCTACTCATCGGGCTCCAGACTCCAAACTCTTCATTTTCGACGTGACAACGACTACAAATTTTCCAAAATTATGTTTATAATATAAATTTATTAATATGTAAATTTATCGGTTTTTCTAATTAAACTGATTTAATATGGAGATCATTTTAGGTATAGAAATTATCGGTATGGTTTGTCGCCATGTTGCATACGGCCGTTCTTTAGTGACGCAACGAGTATTTTCACTCCGTTACGGCGTCTTACATAAGTGACATTGAAACCGACTGACCGAGTTCCGAACACCCTAAAATTATGCCATCGATCATCGATTGTATACCATGGGTACAAAGCGAACAGAACCTACCGGATACACTAATTGCTGAGGATGGGAAACGAGTGTGGTGCCAAAAAAACGTACCGAAATACCAATATTAGGTGCCGACTTGTCAGGCAGGCACTGAAGAGTATTTTTTTTAATCTACAAAGTTAATGCTTGACCACAATCCCACCTGATGCTAAGTGATGTCAGCGGCGTGGGAGTTACTCGGGTGCTATTAATAGAAAGGGAGATTGGGGAGCAGCAAGTCACTGCCGAACGAGAATATTTCTGACAGTTTTCTAGCCTAAATCTAAGTCTATATTACGGCTAGCAAAGCGAGGAATATCTTGCAAACGCGAAGTGTGAATTAGAAGTTATTTCCTCGAAAGCATTATTAGAATTGCTTTAGGATGAACATTATACTTTCACTTGAAGAAACTCCCGCGCATGTTGAGATTGCAGACGCTGTATAAGGAAGCTGTGGCTACATTACTAGAGGAACAATGTTCGATTTGTCGCTTCGTCTAATATACTTTTAATTGCTAAAAACATTTCTATTTAAAATTCAGTTTAATTCCAGTTTAAACCAAAACCGAGGGAGTGGCAGCCGCAGCGTTAGACGTTTTTAAGTTATTTGAGGTCGCATTTCGTAATAAATCTTAGATGTTATATGAACATCAATGAGAAGCCGCCGATGACGATTAGTGTGATATTTCACAGTCAACTTGAGGTCGGTGACATTAACGAGAATATATAAATAAAAAAAAAATATATATAATTTACATCTCGTTCCCATTATTGGGATTCGTAGAGCAGTGTAACAAGGAGAGTGCCAAGCCAAACCAAGTGCGGGTTGACTGATGTCTCATGTCGAATGATAGGATATCTGTTGTTCTAGACCGTCTAGGTATATACCATTGCTGCTCCTATTTCTGCCGTCAAGTATAAGCATGCAAACTCCTTGCGGCAGTGATAATACGAATGTTCTCTTAATTAAATAACTTAGGCGAAAGTAACGCATTAACATGAGACTATAGTCTATTACCAGTGTGTGACAGACTAAAAATTACCATAAAGGTAATTAAATTAACTGTGGAAATATACGAGTTTTGTAATCATGCGATACATTAATAATTTAATGCCTCATTCCATTTTAATAATGATCTACTAAATATTGATCTTTTTTTCATAATATATCGATCATTTATCAAATCATATCTCTTTTACGTAAACAAAAGTTATATCACATACATACACTTGGCTAGGTAGGTACCACCGCAGCTCTTATCTCCAAACAGTACTGGACAAACATTACTGTGTTCCGGTTTGAAGGGTGCTGTAATTAGTGAAACTACTACGTATCGGCACCTGCTATATATTTCAAGACAACGAGTATAATGTGCTGCAGTGGATATCATCCTAATTTACTAATAAGGATGATATCCTAATTAGAACGTAGTACTCTACGTTGTTATGGGCATGCGCATCTCTTACAAACAAATAGACAATAGTATATATAACGAAAATGGGTTTAGATTGTTCGCCAATCACGTGAAAACTAGTGAAAGTATCTACATAAGAACATAACCATTCAACGCGGAATGATTTGTTGATGATTACAGACTATTTATTTCTCGTCTTTCATAGATCCTTAATCATTTCATTTCTAATTAACTTTTGTAAACATTTTCATTTAGTGTTATTTATGCGGTTGCTATGGTAACGGTTGCTGTTGATAGTCATCTGCGGTTCAAGGAATATTTCAGACAAAATTCAAATCTAATTTTATATTACGAGCGGGAAAGCGAACAGGAAGCATATATGTATATATGTATGTATATATATATATATATATATATATATATATATATATATATATATATATATATATATATATAAATAATACAAGAAATAAATATCATCATCAGTAGGTGTCCTCTTCAAACTGAAGCTCAGATGGAGAAGAACAATCCGATGCTCAGCCATTCCTTTTAACTGATGGTATTCAAACCCGGTCCACTTCTTTTTATCGTCAAACCGTTTAAATCATCATCATCAGCCGACAGATGTTCTCTGCTGGACATAGACCCGACCCAAAGATTTCTACATCGAAGAGTTCATTGAGAGGAATTGGGCCGTAAACCACCACGCTGGCCCAGAGCGGATTGGTGGATGGTCAGAGCCTCGTCTGTTGTTCAGCAGGGTGACTCCGTACAGGTGAGGTTGACTTGGGCTCCGTAAGATTTTAGGCTGAATCCCTTATAGTCCTCTTAAATAAATATATTATAGATGTAACTAATTGTATGAAGGTAAACAAGTAAAGGAGACAACAAGAGAAACATGTATACAATAGCTCTGACTCCCCCCTTGCGTGATAAAGCTCTAAGTTTTAGTAGTGGGAACATAAAGTGGGCTTGTTATTATTAATCAATAGTAGTGTATATACAAAATGATACTGTGTGTGTAAATTGTTATCTGAAACATTTTAAATGTTTACGAAACGCTTCAAATGTATATACTCAGTTAATTTATAAACGTCGCGACAGGAAGGTCGCTTCGAGATTCGATTTTCACGAAAATCGAGACATGTTTTGACACCTGCACGATGTCAATCACCAAACAGCTCAAATTGTTAGTAAATGTTATGAAATAAATACACTACTTACTCAAACCAACAGACGTTGTCTATATTACATAGAAAATTAGTTTATATCATCGTTCTTATATTTAACATTTCTAGAAATTAAAGGCATCCTTCACAATTTGGGAAAGTTCCCACTAATGGGACTCGGCATCTTCGAGTGTCAATGCCACTGATCAACCGAGCTGGAATATAGTGGGATTGTCAATTGCCTCGCGATGCTTTTAATCACCGGAAACTCAAGATTAATGAGGATCTATCCCTCTCCTCTTCAATATGTAAAACAAGTATGACAATCTCAACCTTAAATAGCCCACCTTATATTCCCACTCGTGGGACTATAGTATAGGTCAAGGTAATTGATTCACAGGGCTGGCCAATTACCAGATGAAGGATGACTCGAATTAAAGCTGTCGATTCTTGGACATTTTGATTACCTCATTTCCTTCATCAGAAGTTAAAGCTCAATGGAGATCAGATCCGTGTCTTCTCAATATGTACCAGGATGGTCTAGTCCATAGATATTGACGGGTACCTTTGTCCAGCAGTGGACAATGATAATCCATAATGACGATTTCAAATTACTAAACGCGTACGTCCTTATTTCAAATGGGATTAGTGTTAGTGTATTCAATGGGCAGATTTTAGAAATGACTTAACACCGGATAAAGTCCAGCTCAGAGCTGCGGGTAGCTTGCGAAATACTAACACAATGCGATAACGCGAAGGCCGCTTAGTAAATATATACAGCACATTGCTCGTTAAAATGGAAATAGCTTATGTATATGAATTATATATGTTTATGTCATATACTAACAAGTTTTAGAATACCTACATTATACATTTTATATAACAGTAAGTTAGGAAGACATACAGCACCACATTATGCTCGTCGTCTTAACACAGTAATAGGACTTATTCCTATTACTTCAGTGATTTCACTAGCTACAGCGCCCTTTAAACCAGAACACTATAATGTTTGCATACTACGGTTTGGCGGCAGAAATAGGAGCTGCTGTGGTATCTAAACGGTCTCCGGCAACAGAGACCACAGCAACGCCTATTGCAGCCGATAAACCGTAGCATGCAAACATTACCGTTATCCGGTTTGGAGGACGCTGTAGCTAGTGAAATTACTGAGGTAACGACATTCAACATCTTATGTCTCCGGCAACGAGCGTTATGTGGTGCAGTATTTTCAACTTAACTAGTGCCCTGTTGTTACAGGCAGATGTATCATCACCAGGTGATCGTCTAAATAATGATAATCGTATAAACAATGAAGAGAATGAAATAAAAAAAAACATACGAGTATGTCCAGCAGTGGACAACTATCAGTTGAAACACTTATACGATATTTATGTCTATGATATTAAACCGTAAAGATTTCAGAAAGTATACAACGTTATTATAAAGCACTAGCTGTTCCCCGCCCACTTTACTGGCTGTAATACGGAATTAGTCCACAGGTGACTATCAACAGCAACCGTTACCATAGCAACCGCATAAATAATACTAAATGAAAATGTTTATAAAATTTAATTAGAAATGAAATGATGAAGGATCTATCAGGTGATTGGTGTACAAAAGAAACTGTTTTTCATTATATCTATAGATAACTTCGAGATAGTCTAGACGTTTACTTAGTAATTAACACACTTGGCGGTAACAACTAAGTACTAATTAAGATGTTTATCGAAATGCAAAAGAAAAGCGATGGCTACATATATATGTATATACGTAGGTATAGAATCTAACTATGTTAGACCTAGATTAGCAATAGCAGCTGACCATGTCGGTTCGATGACACCCTTCAACCATCCAAACTTCAACAATGGCTTTGGAATTGAACCAGGGAGTTCCGTGCTATAAAGCACACTCTTAACTGAGCCACGGAAGAAATGGAAAGCTAGTATAATACAGCCATTCCCTAATATAGAATTAGATTGAAAATTAGGACTAGAAATTGGTCAGAAATATTCCATCCATGCTGCCCCCCCACCCTTACAGTTATATAATATACATATTCCATTCTTCACATTATTAACATGCAGTGCCCTTTGGGGAAGGAATAATGTAAAATCCATTCTTACCTTACCTATATTTTCTTTATTCTTTGGGGGAGGCCTATGTCCAGCAGTGGACGTCAATCGGCTGATGATGATGATGATGATGATGATGATGATGATGATACCTGACTTATAAATGTCAGAAGCAATATCTCTACTAAATTTTGAGTGTTTACGTCTAATAGTTTAGGATATCTCATGACATTCAATTAATTTGTTTTTATATATATTACTGTGTAACTGTTTACCTATTCCATAAACTATTGAATTAAACTTATATAAACATTATTGGTCCCACATTTGTCTACCATTTCTACCAAACTGTCACTTCAGTAGATCGTAAATCTAGACTCACATACAGACTAGTCTTTTCGTGGAATCGCCGTGGGAACGGAAAGAGAAGCCAATATACGCACATTAATACGGACATCAAACCAAATATACAGTGAAAATATACACATAAATAGACGTTACTCGTCGTCATCAGCCGATAGACGTCCACTGCTGGACATAGGCCTATTCCAAAGATTCCCATAGCGATAGAGTTATTCATAAAGGGGGATTTGAGCCAATTTCCACCACGCTAGCCTATTCCGGATTAGGAGAGCCAGAGTCTCGTTTGTTGATTAGCAGGGTGCACCACGAGCAGGTGAGGTCGGCTAGAGTCCCGTGTGATGTTGTATGGAACCCTTTATATATTATGTATACATACATTGATTCATATATATATATATTATATATACGCATTTTTTTTCTAATATTTTTCTCTTTATAACCCAAAACGTCGAGTGACAGATTGCCTTCTGACATGTCCGCCATCTTGTTTGTCTATTCCCATTGTATACTTTCTAATCCCTCTACTTATTCTGCATTCTATAAAAAAAATCCATTGTTTTCTGTACATGTTAATATAAATATTACTTGGTATGTATTTGTGAAACGTTGTATAAATTAATAAAACAAGCAAATGTTGGGTCATAAGTCACATGGGTCATATGTGTCTTCCGCGTCTTCCGCCAAAACCTCACCTTCATCCGAATGTTCTTCTCAAGGATGCTCCCCACCGATGAGTTGTTTATTCTGGGTCCTCTCCGCTTTGAGGATGTCATTGTCTTACGGCTTAACGTCCTGAGAATTAACATCACGGCCCCTCACCTCATCCAGGCTAACGCCCTTACCTGTTTTTGTGAGCTTCTCCTTTACCCACGCCAAATCCACCTCTGTGCTGTAGTAAGTCTCTATTGCTATAGATTGTCCAGGTAGGTACCACCGCAACGCTTATTGCAGCCCACAAACAATATTGTATACACATTACTGTGTCCTGGTTTGAAGGGGGCTGTAGCTAATGTAATTACTGGTACAACCAGACTCAATATCTTACGTCGCGTGGAACGAGCGCAATGCAGTGCATCAGCTTAACTGGCGGGACGTTGTTATCAGCGAGCGTCTCACTTATCATCTGGTGACTTGCTAATCTCTTTGAGGGTGCTTTAAGGGGAGTGGAATTTGTTACTGAAAGAGCACTCTTTCAACTTTAAAACTGAAACTTTTCTAGCGAATATCTTCTAAGCGAGCAGATCTTCATTCTTCAAGTAAAATAGATTCATATAAATTGAATTCATTATATTTCAGCCAGAGACTGATGAGTGATTACGTAAATTGCAGTGGAATTGTTATTTAAATACGGATACCGCACTTTCTCTTACTTCTGTACACATAAAATGATTAAGAGATATATTACGAACCCCGAAAACAAACTAATTACAAATATATCATCATCATCATCAGCCGAGAGACGTCCACAGCTGGACATAGGCATCCCCCCAAGGATTCCCATATCGATCGGTCTTGCGCTGCTCGCATCGCTGAGCACTAGGGGCTATCGTTTATAGGGGATGTAGGCCATTTCCTGCCACGCTGGCTCAATGCAGGTCGGTGGAAGCCAGAGCCTCGTTTATTGATTAGCAGAGAGCACCACGAGCAGGTGAGGTTGGCTTGAATCCCGTGAGTTGTTGTGCTCACACCCTTTTATCACAAATATATACACAACGTTAAATGATTGGATCATAACTAAACAAAACCTAAGAAGGAAAGGAAATAGGCAGAGCTGTAGAGTTGATGAGCTGAAAGATGACAATGAAGCCTTAGAACATTTACACAAAGCCTCATTCGCGCTGTCTTACGACATAAAGTGATCAGTGCCGTTAACCTAATAATATCACTAGCTACTAACTAGTAACTACAGGACAGTAATATCTACTACGGAAAGGAGCTGCTATAACAGCAAGGTCTCCGGTAAAAGAGACTTGAAAAGAACCAGTAAAGTCACATACACTAAGCTATCACTGTATACACCATCTCTTTCTGTAAATATAAAACCTTGGATTGAGATTAAAAGGACATCTATACAATGTTAAAAATATTCGATTTATGATCCTTAATAAGGATTTACCTTTAACGGTGATAATCTTACATTGATTCATTAAGATAATACGTGAAGTAATTTTTCAAGGCTTACTGTCCACAAATATTTATTATATGTATATTACTGTGCTAGAGTAAACTTACGAAAGGTGGGGAGAAGGATAAAGTCATGGTTGCGGAATATTAAGGAATGGATTGGCATATCTGGGGCGTCCGCTGCAACGGGTTCCCGCCTTGTCGTGGCTGAGGGGCTTAGTAACCGTGGGGCCCAACACGGTGAAGCTAAGCGGAACCCACCCGGTCGGCCCGCGGCGAAAGGCCGGCCGAAGCGGCCACTCCAGGTTCGAGTTGGGATAACTGGGGCTCACCGGAGCGGCCGGGAGCGGCTTCATGCTGCTCCCTGCGGCCGGCTGCAAGGGCGGTTTTATACCGCCTTTGCAGCCGAGGTGGGGTTGCGGAGGACGTATCCTTCGCGACCAACTGGTGTCGCACTGGCGATGCAGCGGCGGTGAGGCCGCGGGGGAAGAGGAGTGTCGGTATTACACTGCGCCGTTCTCTGTATCCTCCGCGGCCGCTAACGGGTAGCGGTGGGCCCAACATCTGTCCGCCGCGGGGAGCCCGGAGAGGATATCTCCCGGGGCTCCCGTGACCTCTGGGCGAAGGGTTCGGGGGAATCAGTCGTCCACACAATGGAGGCCAAGGTGGGGGCGCGCAGCATATTCCGGCGCGCCCTGCAGGGAGGGTTTATTCCTCCCTACCGAGGTGGGGCTGCGAAAGCGGCCAGCGCCGGTGAGGGTCGCGGACGAAGGAACCAAGCCGTACCCGTGACCCTTGCTAAATGGCGACGAGTCGAGAACATCGTGGGAGTTTTAGTCGGTGCAAGACCGACATAACCCGTCATTGCCCCCGCGAGGACGCGTATGCGTAGGCACTTCCCCCTCGTAAAACTAAAAAAAGAAAAGACCTAGACACCTAGTAATTATTGAAGATGTTCCTCAAAACTACCTATTTTTAAGCCTATTTTTTTTATTAGTAAAAGTCCGGAAAAATCAGTACAACCAATTCGAAAATTATTCAGTACAGATAGACTTTTATTTTAATTTGAACGTTTAAGTAATCATATAGAAACATTAAGAATGTTTGATGACGATATTTATGTGCAAATTCCAAGCACAGATCTACAAGACTAAAAGTAACACTATAATTATTATGAATATATCAAATTATATATTTTTTTCTATACAAATAAACGAGGAAATGAGTGGGACGTTCATCTGATGGGAAGCGATACGCCCGCCCGTAACAATGTGGCGCTAATTAAGATGTTATATACTGCACCATATTGCACTCGTAGCCTGAGGCAAAATGTTGAGACTCGTTACCCCAGTAATTACACTAGTAGCAGCTACAACGCTCTCCAAACTGAAACACAGTAATTGTTGCACATTACTGTTTAGTGCCAGAAGTAGGCGCCGCGCTGATATCTACTTAGGACGATTTCCAACAACAGAGACCTACCAGCAGTAAAATAAATAAAAGTATAGCTCTGATATAATTATAATCTGTGTATTTTTATTCTTATTTATAAATATATATATCATACATGAAGATTTATATTATAATAAACTAATTCAAACAATAGATTAATATTTCCTATTAACAATAAAAGAAAAGTCTGTGGACGGCAATGGTCATTCTTTGTGCCATATTGATGCTGGCTTTGGAGTGGCTTCCGCTACTTTTATGGAAATATCACTAAAAGACTATACTATACGCACCCGGATCCCAAGATCCTATCGTTTCCACCCCAAAAGGATCAAATATTAAATCCTCTCTTAAGGCATTCATATTTGCAAACTGCACTTACTTCTGTATTTTTAATATATAATATATAAAGAAGACTCCCTTCCCAAACAACAATGTAAGTTATTACTACGCTTTTTATAAAAAAAAATCACGTATTAATAATAATTAATAAACAGTAAATTATAAAATATACCTGTTAATGGTATTAGGTACTTTAATATATTCATTTTTAGTATCTTGGATGTAAGTAACTGATGTACTGTTTGGGAGGATATAAAAATATTGAGAAGATTATCAACTCTTTCATTATTGTTTTGTTCTGCGAGATCTTAATGTTAATTTGATCTGGTGGTAGAACTCCGTTGCCGGAAACATGCTAGGTAGGTACCACCGCAGCGTTTATTGCAGCTTCTTCCGGTTTGAAGAGAGGTGTTGCTAGTGTAATTACTGGGGGTAATGAGACTCAATACATTATGTATCAGGCGGCGAGCGCATTGTGGTGCAGTTTATAACAACCTAATTAGTGTGACGTTGTTATAGGCAGGTGTATCACTTACAATCCGGTGATTATCCTATTTATCTAGATACTTGAATAAATTAAAAAAAAGTTTATGACAAATAAATAACATTGGAAGATCTTCTTTGCCTTTGCGATTGTTTAAGTACCACCGCAGCTCTTTTGGAAATTCTATAGCAATGTAGTGCCAATTGGGATGATGTATACAACACCACATTGTGCTCTTCGCTTGATAGGTCCTTGTTGCCGGAGTATGTCTGGGTCTATACCACAGCAGCGTCCATTCCTTCCGCCAAACACTAGTATACAAGGTTTGAAGAACACTGTAGGTAGTATAATTAATGAGATACCGAGACACATCTTATATCTCAGGCGACAATGTGGTGCTGTGTATGTAATCTTAATTAGCGTCACATTATTATGGGCAGGTAAATCACTTACCATCAGATGAACGTCTGGCTGGTGCTGAACCTACATCGCATTAAAAAAAATTAACATAAACTTACTTTTCGACAGATGGTGCCGCCAAAAATACTCCCTCACTGAACACGCACATCACATTTATGAGCAACAAGGGAACACTTCGTTCTGCACATCATTTTTAATCAGTAGGAGAAAATCTTAATAATTTAAATTAACGTTCTCCAAAATGGCGCGAAAATTAAATTTTTAATTTTATATACATCCAATGTACTTAAAATTTAAAAAAATTAATATAACCGAAACGGAATATAATTAATTTATTTAACTAAAGAGGTTCTTTAAACAAAAAGGTTGAATTTTAAAAAGTGTGTCATACGAGTGCGGGCTGCCAAACCGGGCGCGTTCGTTGCGCAAGCCGTGTTCGCGGAGCAAGGTGCCTGTGGAAACTGAAAGTGGTCCCAGACGTCTCGCACCCCACTCTGGTGCCACCGGCGCTCGTTGGATGATGTAACGGCAAGTGATTACCATTAATCCCATTCTCATAACAGCTACGCATCCACCGCCATTGTTGTGGTTGTTTTGTTGACGTCTCATCATTTTGTTTGGTTCCGCGCGCCGTCCTGTCGGAAACGATTTGAGAAGTTTAATGACGTATTTGACTTTTTAAGCTTTTATTCACTTAAGCTACGAAAGCAGGACGTTCACCTGATGGTAAGTAATACACCTGCTCATAACAACGCGGCGCTAAAAGAATGATACTACTGCACTACATTGGGTTGGTCGCCTGAGACATAAGATGTCAAATCTCGTCACTCCAGCAATTACTCTAGCTACAACACCCTTCAAACTTGAACACTGTAATGTCTGTGCTGCATTGGTACCTACCTTGACTCCTGCAATAGAGACATTCCACCAGTAAAAGATACTAATATATCACAAATACACTTAAAATAAAGTACTTGTCAAGGATGTACTATGTCCTAATTAACATATTTAATGCATGAAGTTTATGGAGATTAAATATTACTAATAACACAGAGAAATATAATTCATCCGACAATATATTCATAAGTAGATCAGTTATCTGTTGGTATTTTTAAAAACATAGCCAACCGGATTTCCGTTTCAAAACTATACGTTGCAACTTAATGTATTACACACGGGATATTTGGCAACTTAAAAACATTGTTTTTTACATTTCAACAGTACTGAAATTTTTTTTTTATTAATATGTAACTTCATCATCTTTAGCGGACAAACGTCCACCGCTGGACATAGTCCCGCAAAAATCTCCACATCGTCATCCTGCGGTGCAGTCAGCATGGCCTTAGGCTCACTCACTCAACTCGTTGCACTAGGAGCAGTCGTCTGTAGGGGTTGATATGGGGGGATTTGAGCTATTTCCCACCACACGGGAACGATGCGGGTTGGTGGGAGCTAGACCCTCGTTTGTTATTTAGCTGAGTGCACCTCGAGAGGATGAGGTTAGCTTGAGTCCCGTGATTTGTTGTGAGGTACTCCTACACCCCGAATGTTGGACTTGTTTCTTATAACTTAGTTATTATAATATTATAGTTTTAGTTTTAGGTACAAACATTGATATATCACGGTTTTTAGTTTCTTTTCTTTGTATAATTGGTTTATACCTAAATAAAGAAATTAATTACTATTATAATGCAGCAATGTTTTTTTTATGAAGTAGTTTGAGCTTTATTGGACTCAGGAGTTGCGGATATGATATCCGTGAACTAAAAAGTCAGCTCATTTTTCGTGAATCGCTTAACTAATATTTGTTATATAATCTGAAGGGCGCTGTAACAAGTAGTGTTGATATCCTAACGCGTAAACACGTAATCTTGTGGTCTCCACTGCTGCAGACCGTCTATGGAGGTATCACCGCAGCGTCTATTACAGCTGACAAATAGTGTTCTGGTTTGAAAGGTGCTGTAGCTAATGTAATTACTGCGGTAATGAGATTAACATTGTGTCAAGGCGACGAGCATAAACAGTGCTGTGTATAACATCCTAGCGCCACATTGTTATAGACAGGCGTATCATTTAACATCAGGTAAACGTCTCGATCGTGTGATTGCTTCGTGGTATAGAAAAAAAATTAATTTGAATGAACTTCTGTATTAACGCTTCAAATAACTTCGTGAGGTTTCAATACACGAACACAGATCCAGTACATTGCACAGCCACAATTGAATCAGTGAGGCAATTTTATCTCTACGAATTAAATAGTAGTGAAAAGATTAATTATTTAAAGGATAAGCACTTATTGTTATTTTCGCACCATTACTAACATATATATAGGGGTTGATTATAATCACACCCTTCTCCCGGCCTATAGGCCGAGAGAAGGGTGCACTGTGTTTTCCGGCGCACCCTTACAAGGGTTGGAAAGTAGTCTCTTGCAAGTAGATATACCCGGTGCTGGCGGGGTCGCGGATATGTACAAGAGTTACCATGGCCTCGCCGTAAAGCAACGACTGGAATATCGTGGGGGTTTTAGTCGGTGCTAGTCCGACAACCTGTATTCACCCCGCGAGGGTAGGTACATGTAGGCATTTCCCCCATATAAAACCAAAAATATAATGTCTCTGTCGCATAAGTCCGTTTAAGTAGGTACGGCTGTAGTCACCAAACAGTATTGTGCAAACATTACTATGTTCCGGTTTGAAGGGATATATAGCTAGTAATTATTAGAGTAACTATGCTAACCAGTGAAACGTTATTATGAGCAGGCGTATCACTTACCAGCAGGTAAACATCGGGCTCGTCTCGTCGCTCAATTGTATATAAAAAAAAAGGTCTGTGATAAAGAAGGAAAAAAAAAGTTAAAAAAAATAGAAGCATGGCGATTTGAAAACATCTTTTCACAGGTAAAGAAAACACAAAAAGTACAATATAACGTTTTATTTCGATTTAGTTTTGGACAAAAATATCGCTATACTTAACCCGCACAGATAAATATCTTATTTACATCAATAGACCCGCCATCGGACATATTTAATCAAATTTTAAGAGATAACATCGTTTACATCTAGCAACACCTCCGTTATCTTACACTTAACAAATAACTTGGTAACTGTAATAAGTTATCATATACCATGGGGCTACCGCACCACTACTGTTAAACTGGAACTCAACATTGAAGAAAATCGGCAGAGGGTATTCAAAAATATCGTCACTTCCGGTTTTGCATTAGAAACGGCTTAATTTTTTTTTAAATAGTTTCTTAGACGATTTTATAACTTAGGTCATCAATATGAATCATCGCGATTTTTTCATAACTACAGTTTTTATTATGTCTTATTACAGTTGCCAATAGAGCTACGTCTACACTCTGTGCATGGTCAGAGACAAAAGCGTTAAAGGGAAAAGTTTTTTTTTTATTATTTATTTAATTAGTTTTTATTTAATAATAAATATCTTCCGTACAATTGAGCTGATGATCTCGCAAACACATTGGCCGCAAACGTTTTTATATTTTCAGTCGATTAGTTTCATTGAGATATGTGAATTTGAAATGTAAAATATACTTACATGTTACAAGTAAAATATAAACATTAAGCGTTATCACTAAGAAATGAACACAAAATTGCATTGCGCTTAAACTTCATCCAATCAACACCTATTTTAACGCCAACCCTTAAAAAAAACCGTGAAAACAATGTTAGACATTCATTACGTTATCTTCACCATCCTCCATAATCTTGATTATATATTCAAAAAGCGAGAAAAAAGTTATTTAACAGAGGAAAAAAGATAGCTTCGAAAATTACAAAAAAACAACATAAAAAAAAACGCCTAAATATTTATATGTACTTTTACATTATATTTCAATAAACAGTCAATAGGGGGTGCGCATTGTAACTGTTGGGGTACAATTGTATTAAAACTACGGGTTAAAGGTGTTATCGTATGAATTCGTATCGATTTCAAGCTCTTTTCCATAATGTGGGTATTTTGAAAAAAGGTGGAGAGAGGGTGGGGATGAGTGGTTTACCCTATAAAAGAGTTAACCAGTCAAACTGACCACCGCCGATGTAACAATTGAAGTATATATTATATATAGTTTAATATTATTTAGTCGATACTACAGCGCAATCGAGATAATGAATCCGAAAGTATTAGATCCGTGTAAATTAGATTATTAAAAAATTTAACAAAGAAAATATAATTAATTCTCGATTATCACAGTTTTAATTTGTAAATTGTGACAGAGTTTAATTACTGGTAACACATTAACACGGAGGCAGACTGGCCTACGGTATGACGGGACGGTTAATAGAAATTGGATCAAACTCGTTCATTGGTAGAGAGCTTTTGCAAAATTTTTTAAGTACAGAGGTATGATTGTTTGGTGATAAAAAAAAACCCGGATAATAACGACCTGGCGCACGGCGAGTCACCATCGATAATATGTCAACATCCCCAATTTGCGAACAAAGATGGTTAGCTCCTCATTCTTCATGATAACAGCAAAGGAGAGCGTCTTTAAGAGAAGAGTGATTAGGCTGTTACTAGGTTAGTCATTAAGGTGGGATCGTAGTCAATGACTAACCATGCAAATTAAAAAGTCTATGGTCAGTGATGTGACTGTCGATGGTGAAGCCTACTCGTCCAGAATATACTGACCGTCATATATAGGCAGCCGAACAGCGGTGCTGTTATAGCGGAAGATACTCAGTATAATGGATTGCTGTTCAAGCGGTTTCGAAATAATTCTACCAACAACTAAACTTCACATATAATCCGGGTAAAACCATAGACATCCAAGCCAAACCGTTATCCACTGCGCCATAGACAAAGGTATTCATTTTTATGAAAATATTTTTGTATATTACGAATTTGATTTTTTAAGGATTGTATCGGTGTCATGGCTTCTCATGTCTGAATGATTAATCTGCAAAAATATCTTCCCATCATAAATTGATTTAATCTCGATATCGATTTAATAATTAATAGAAAAAAATAATCGGTTAGTATTATAAACATATCGCAATCTTCATTACAGATATATAAAAAATAAAAAAAAATATACGCGGCTACATTTCAAATAACGTTTCTCTTGTACTAGCCAAGGGCGGCCATTATTTGTTGACTAGATCGCAAAACAGCGCTGTCACAAACGCCGTATAACTAAAATACGTACTAAATTAAATATTAAATTATTTAATAAGAAAGTAACCGTCCGAACGTACATGGCAACACTGTACATCGCTAAAACTAAAAATCACCTAAGCGAGTATAATATACAAATGTACATACGTCAGTATTCATATCAGAAAATGTTAATGTAAATCATAATTGTTATAGATGTGACAAAGCTTATTTAAACATGGCATTAATGTCAAAGTACGGAACTCTTTAAAAAAAAATTAAAATGTATTTTCAAATTTAGAACGAGGGTTGAATTTGAAAAAATACGATTTGTACAGATAAAAAAGATATGATAGTGCTATGCAACGTACACTGCAAACATTTCATTTTTTTAAGGTCATTGGAGATTAGGATGTGTCCTTATTGCTGTAACCACTCAGAGGACGATGTCAGGATGTGGTCTCCCGTCATTGAAGAAATTATCCGCGAAAGTACTGACCAATAATTTCATGGCATCGGAGAGGTCTCGCGATTCTGAGAATGACTAGTGGATCTTGACATAAACCTGATTAGAGGAATCTTTCCCCTCTTCGACACCAGAAAGAAATCTTGCTAGACGGAAGAGTGACATTCAGACAAATGATACATTATAATTTGATGGACATTGGAGACATTGCCTCAGTCTTACTGTGTCCTTTTTATGTCTCGAACATCTTAATCACTAAACACAGACATCAACAACGACGCGTATAATGCGCTTCATTAATTTTGATACTTGAACATAACGCACACAAAAGTGGAAAAAATTTGTGCGTACCCGCGTATCACTAAAAACTTATGCACGTTGACGCTAAATTCGTTGACATTATTGAAATTCTAATTCCTATACGAAAAGTATCTACATACCGCAGCTCATGAACCGTTGAATGTTAACTCGCTAACAGCTACCCGGATGACCTTAAAATATTTCGCATACAGTACATCGCCTAACATATACCTAATATATTGGAAAATTGATCTTAATATAGATTTTATTCCCACACAACACCCAGGATCCAAGCCAATCTCATTTGTTCATGGTGCACCCTGCTAATCAACAAAGGAGGCCCTGGCTCCTACCAACTCGCATTGGGCCAGCGTGGTAGATAAATCACCCCAATCCCATCATATGAACCCATACAAACGTGAGGGTCTTCGAGGGAGAGGTATGTACAGCAATGGACGTTCATCGGCTGATGATGATGTGGGTCTTGTATTAAGGTCTATTTTCCAGTGTGCAAACCATAAAGTTAACCGACTAACCCTTACTCTAACATTACCATCTACGTTATCACATACAGTCGTTGCTAATTCAATAGCCTAGACATAATTTCATATAATCGTTTGAGCGTTTGTTTCAGTATAGTATAAATATTCTCAATCGTCATTCGAACACATAAAACCCTGTGTTCAACAACAATCAGATTTTCAAATGATATCTTCCAATATTCCACATCCATTGTTGATTATAAATGCTTTAAAACGAACAAACAAATTAATCTAATGTACAATGATATTAATATTTGAAGAAAGTTAAAATAAACGTCTATTTCAAGTTAAATCAACTCATCGGCTTCGTATCAAACGAACACAAAATGGACGCTACGTCAAAATGGCGGACGAGATATATTCCGATGTAATTTGAACGAATCACTTCACTAAAAATAATAATTGTAATAAAATTTGTATTCGTCAATGTTACGTATATATACATATGTATTTTTACGTGTTTGCAATATTATACATATTTATTTATAAAGCTGATTACTATATAGTATAGAATGTACAATTGATAAATGGAGCTGTCTCTAGCAAAGTAAAGGCTCCTAAACATTGTCTAATAATGGTAATAATATACCTGCTAAGTCCCCTGAGGTCAAAAAAATACTATATAAAGAAATATACAGCAAGACATTGCAACAATCTATAAAGGTACCAAAATACCATATTCGAAGACTCCTTTAATTTTTGTACCCCTTTATTTTGTCTCTAAAAAAAATATAATTTTCTCGGATATTATCCGAAATATGCTCCTACTTAGGTCACAAAGGACCAACCTCGTATATTGGTTTCCTTTGATATAGTACTGAGTATCTAATAGGTAGGCCGGGCGGACATCCGCTTCGAAATAGTTTTTTTTATATATATTTTTTTTTTGTTTACTTTTCCAGATTGTAACTATCTTTATTTTAATTAAAACTAACAATTCCATCAATCACTCCATCTAGATTTAAGCTTATTTCAAATGGATCAATGCCGATAATCGATTGAGGTATACCAATAAGCGATCATTATTTTCTAGATCTATCACGATGATTAGATCTTTTGGACTGAAATTTTTTGGAAAAGCGCTATTACTACATTAGTCTAAATGCGCAGGTTGACCGATTGCAGCCACCAGCTATATAGTCTTTGGTAATCCTGTTAATTTAATGAAGAATAAACTTCAAATGATCGTTTCGCAGATGTAACGGTACATTGACAACTATCAATTTTCCCGCCAAAATCCGCCGACTCATCCGGAAATGAATGTAGGCCCACTTAACGCATGGCGTTCACGCCGTGCATGGTGAGGAAAGCGTGCAGATCCCTAGGCACTTGCGCTGGACGATACTTCGCTCCGTGCCGCGCCAATGCCGCCGCCGCCAAGCACGAGAGACGAAGGCTCATCGCTGAACGCACTAGACTCTCTGCTGGTCCTGAGGAATATTAGATGTTGTTAAAGACTCTTTGAAGCATATTTTATCAATTTATTTTAACAAAGTCGTCAAAATTCTCAAAATCACTTGTATACCAATTTTAATACTGGTTATTTTCAAACTCTGTAGCGGCAGCTAGGAGCGTATAACTAAACTCGTCTTCATGACCCAGCAGTGAAAATGTTTGCCTTGTAACACGGAGTTAGCAGGTTCGATTCTTAGCCCCATATTGCGGAATTTGGCTGTAGAATTTCTTGATTTTGGCTAGCTACTACAATCATATTGTAAATCTGCCGTCATAACATCACCATCCCTGTGTTTCGTCTGTCAACATATGAGAAAGAATATTTCTAGGCCAGCACGGTATACCATCTAAGGTCTTTTAGTCATAAAAAATATTAATACAGCTATAAATTTTAATAACAGATGGTTTAAAGTTATCGTATAGTAGTGTTGTAAAACAATTTAAGACATTTTTATATGCTAACCCCCAATGGACGCCACCAGCGGAGTAACGCCCTCTGCGTCCACCGCGTCCACGTGTGCGCCGCGACCCAGCAGCTCGCACACCACGCCACACAACGACTCGCTCCACTGCTGTTGCTCATCTGAAACAACAAAATAATAGGGGGACCGGAAAGTAATATCGTTTCTGCGCATGCCAATACTTGATTGTCATTTGTCAGCTCATTGTTTTGTTCAGAGGCGTACCAAAGACATTGTGAGGTTATAGTGATTTCTTTACTTATAGACAATTGAATTACAATTTTTTTTTGTAATTTTGGGTAAAATGGCCAGCCAAATACCAGAAGAGGTACACATCCGGCATTGCATGCTCTTTGAGTTTCGCAAGGGAAATAACGCAACAGTTGCTACCAAAAACATTTGCGATGTTTATCCAAATGCACTGGACATTCGTAAATGCCAAAGGTGGTTTTCCAAGTTCAAATCGGGTAATTTTGATCTTTCCGACTCGTATCGATCAGGAAGACCATCAGCGTTAGACAACGACGTGTTAAGGGCGGAAGTGGAAGCAAATCCGTGTCAGACGATCGAGGAATTGTCAAACAGTCTCAACAAACCTTGGTCGACCATCCAAGAACATTTGAAGCAGATTGGAAAAGTAAGCAGAGCAGGTGTTTGGGTCCCGCATAATCTGTCCGAACAGAATAAGGCTAACCGATCAATCACATGCAACTTATTGCTTCAACGACACAACACAGAAGCGTTTTTTGATCGCTTGATCACAGGAGATGAGAAATGGGTCCTGTATGATAACCCAAAACGCAAAAGGCAGTGGCTCTCTCCAAATGAAATCCCTCGGAGTACTGCTAAGCCAGGTTTACACCCCAAAAAAGCGCTTTTGTGTGTTTGGTGGAGTATTCGCGGCATTGTTCATTTTGAATTACTGAAACCTGGAGAAACTGTTACTGCAGACCTCTACAGCGAACAATTGCAGCGAGTCAATCAATCTTTAATTGAAAAGTGGCCAGCGATTGTCAACCGAAAAGGCGTCATTCTCCAACATGACAATGCAAGACCGCACTGCGCAAGGCGAACTCTAGAAAAAATTAATGAATTGGGGTGGGAGGTGCTGCCTCATCCACCATATTCGCCCGATGTTGCACCATCGGATTTCCACTTATTCCGAGCGTTGCAACACTTTTTAAGTGGCAAAACATTTGCAAATTTGGATGATATCCAAAATGCCATCTCTAGATATTTTGCCGAAAAACCAATTAATTTTTATCGATCAGGGATTGAAAATTTACTCACTAGATGGCAAAAGGTTATTGACAATGATGGGGAATACATCATTGATTAAAAATAAAGACTCGTTAAAAATGTATGTGTTTGTATTTAGCGTAAGAAAACGACATTACTTTCCGGTCCCCCTAATAACTTACTCATTGTTTATACCTTGGGCGGCACGTGATACATACAAATATATCACGCCTTGTTCCCAGTGGGGTAGGCAGAGACCACCTCTCTCCACTTGCTACGATCCTGGCACACCTCTCTCGCTTTCTCCACTTTTATGAGCATCTTTATGCATGTTTGTCGGTTGCGAGTACTCTTGACCCGGCCTTTCTGTAGGACATCTTCGATTCGATCGGAATATGTCCACCTAGGTCGACCTGCACCGATTTGTCCAATAATTCTTACCTTGATTAACGAAAGCGCTATACTCTCGTTAATCTTCTTTCATCCATTCTTCCAAAATCGCCCAACCATCTCGGTAAGTTATATCCTTTTTCATATAAATATCTACATCGGATCCTACTGTCTTTTCCAGATAACATCAATATCACTTTTCTTATCTTTCATGGACACAAAGTTATCACATCACTCTCTTTTTTTATATAAGCAGTTTGTGAGTATCGTGTAAACCTCCTGCATCCAGTGTCTAAACATTTGACTAGTATAGTCATTGTGATGGTCAAGTCTTACTCGTCTTCATCCCAATTTAGTCTAATTTTGTTTTAAAGTAAATTATTAGGAGAAATTAATTTACATTTTATTGTGATGTTTAAAGACAAAACTATACATAAGGCTTAAAAATTATAAATTCGAGTTTATCTTCTGGATGTATACAATCATCTTTTTTTGTAATGGTGTCTCTTAAAAAAACTCTCACCGGGTATAAGCTGGAAAGAGATCAGAGCGACGTGCAACGCCGTCCGCCGCATGTCATCAGCCGCGTCTAAGTCCAGCCCGCATTCAAGGAGCAATCGTGTTGTTCTTATACAAGGGAATCTGTAACAAATCGTAATTTTTTATTTAATATTACAACTAAACTATACATTTGAAGCATTTAACGATTCTCTGGTTAATTATAACACTTGAAAACTGTATCACAGCAAAACAAAGTAATGCCGTGCAGTATAAATATTCTTATTATTAGAAGCTAATAAGTGATCAAATAGCATTATATACGCTGCTAAAAAGCCAGCAATAGAAAATAAATAAATAAAATGCAAAACAATTTATAGCATATTCATATATTTGATAATCGTGCATAGACAGATAAACACTACATAATTATTTATGTATTTATTTAAGCAGCAAGCTTTACTTACTGGCAGACGTCGCTGGTGTGGAAGTCGTCAACTGGCGTCCTCCTGTCGGCTGCGAGGTGCAGCAGCGTCTGTCCCGAGCGCAGCCTCGCCTCCCGCAGCCGGAATATCGCGCGGCGCACCGTCCGTATCGTCGCCTACGAAGTAAGGAGCAATGACGTGGTAACAGCTACCTAATCATCATCATCTTTTTACCAGGTCGACATCGACAGTATTGGGTAAAACTGCCCCATATCGTCCAGTGGGTGCCGTAAAAAAGGCTAAAAGATGCAAGCAGTGCAGGGTGGTCCAAGTATATCACACTAAAAGATATTGTTGAGAGCCTGCACATATTAACCACCGAAGTTGATGTTTTCACCAACAACCGATTTCCCAAGAAGGAACCCAGACAAGGACCAGTCGTAAAACACAGAAATTTTCATAACATGAGGTTTTTCCTCATGTAGGACTTGTATCGGAATGGCGGAGAGATGAATAACATGATCCATTTGTCTATTATTTCCAGGTTAAATTACTTCATCCACAATATGAAGGAACTGTGTCCTCACCTCATCGTTGCCGACGTTCTCCAGCAGGCGCGCGGTAACCGCAACCAGGTAGAGCGCGGTGCGCACGTTGCTCTCGTACTCCTCCTGCAGTGCGAGAGCGAGAGCGAGGCTCTGATATTCAACACTAGCGACACACTGTGCAGCCGTGTTTACAACGAGACGGCAACTAACTAAATAACAACCTTATGTACAATATTTTTCTTAGTTGTTACAAATGATATACATATTTACAAACTAAAGCCGAATTTTGAAAAATCTGGGATTACAGAATAAGCTAATAAATAAATAAGTTTGAATGGTGAATTTTTCAACAGCCAATTTACGTCCCCACTGCTGGGGCACAGGCTTATCCTCAATATGAGAGCTATAGAGCCATAGTCAACACGCAGGCCCAATGTGGATAGGTGACTTCACACACACCTTAGAATAAACTCTAATTCATGTGCAGGTTTCCTCGCGATGTTTTTCCTTCACCGTTTGTATTTCGCTGTCGTAACTAAAGTTCACAAATGTATACAAATTAAATATTAAAGTCATCAGTACATGCCGAGATTCAAACCCGCAACCTTCTGAATGAAGGCCGCACGCTCTAACCATTAGGCCAAATAGCTTGTGAATGCTTAGAGCAAAATGGGAAGAGGGAAAAACGATCAAACAATTTGCGAATTTTTATTGCCATCTTAAATACACTTCGCATCATTCATAGAGATGAACTGTGACGTCACGTTGCAGATGCTATACCAAACAGGAAGTTTAACTAGTATAATATTAATTGTAAATAAGGTTGAAATTTTTGGAGTGTCGTCTCGGTAATTGTAAACACGGCTCATGAATTTGTAATGATATGTTAGCGTATGTACGGGACTTAGTGATGATAATAATAATTATTATTATTATATTCGGAATTCTTGGTATTATCCCACTGCTAGGAATCAGACTATCGCTATTAAGAAGAAAGTGGAGACCTAAGGAGATTTTTCACAATTCTATCCAAGTGCCAATTGGCGTATACCACATGTGCACTAATGCTGTTATTCTGGTAACATGTCGGTGTCAAGATGTTTTCCAGCATCAGGAGCTCAAGTTCAGTGGGGATCGAACCCGTCTCCTCTATCCATAAATAACGCGTAAGACCGCCTTACAAACTGAAATATTTTTTGATTAAGGCTTTCACCAAATGATAAGTTGTATGTCTTGTTCATAGTATTGTGATAGCACTCCAGATCTTTGTGCAGCACTACATTGCGCTCGCTGCCTCGAAATCTAAGAAGGTCCGTCAGCTAACGTTTGCACACTAGAGAGAGACATCATGATATCTGTTCTCAGACATTTTTTCACTACAAGCACAGCTACATATTATTTCCAACTGTATGGAGTAATATTTGCCTGATACTAATGCTGTGATAAATTAACAGAAGGAAATATCCATACTATATACATAAAAAAAGGTCTGTATTTTGGCATTTAAAATAATCTCTGAAAATGTTTTTTTATTTACCACTGTATTATAGGAAATATAAACTAGTAACTAATAAATGGTATTCAGTGAGTATTGTCTGAAATAATATTAAACATCAACTAACTATTAGGGCGTCAGCGTCGTGATTTATTTGCGGCTTCTCTATCCTCAGCTGACCTCTCTTTAGCTCCTCAACGCACGCTTCTAGGACGAAACAGACCTGTAAAGAAAAAAACCACTGTAAACCATTGCAACGGACAAACATGCAGTCCCATAAAAGTATGGCAATGATTAAGATGTTCATACAGCGCCATATTAAACTCTTCAGCTTAACAACAATGTTAGCCCTTGTGATAAGTAAACTAAATAAAAATTCAAACCAGAACATTGTAGTGTTATAAATGTTTATATGCTACTTGTCCTGATCCCAGGATTTTAAAGTGGTCGATAGAAGTGCGTTTGAGGGTCCCTAAAGTAGAATCGTTAAACGGCGAAATTATATCTAATTTATATTTACTTGGTTCAGCGGCAATTCGATCCCGATGTGAATCATCTGAGAGAAGACCTGCGCGAATCTAAGTAAATCTTTCGCCACCGAGACCTGCCAAAGAATGGAATATTTAAACAAACATATTTTCATATAGGGTAAAGGTCTGATATCAATACATATAAATTTTTTAATTAACTAGTTTCAAAATTAGGTTAGAAACGACATACGAAAGTTTTTATAATAAGAATTTATCTGATGGATTTATAACTAGAAGTTGTCTAGATAGGTCCTCCTTGTTTTACTGTCTGGAGGCTTCTGGACGAGATATAATATTTTGTCTCCAAACGGCGTGGACAATGTCCTCAATTAGCACAACACGAGTAGGTATGTCACATACCACCAGATAATATCCTGAATATCTAGTGTCTTTGTTGAAAATTTTAAAATTATATGTAACTGTAATAATACGTCTGTACAATGGTTTCTATCTCAGTTTCATGTTTTTTTAGTTTGAGTAATGGTGACTAACATTATTATGGTGCCGCAGCTGCAGAGCGTGCCGCCACAGCGCGAGGCAGCGGTCGAAGCGCGCCTCGTCCGCAAATACGGCGCCGCGGAACACGACCGGGTGCGGCAGATCCGGACACGAGCGGCCCAGCAGGCGCTCACGCACAGCCAGACCCTCCATGTGCAGCGCGTGCGCGTTGCCGTGCAGCCGCTCCACGTCCTGACGTGACGGAAACCACGTTAGTTAATATTGTATATATAATATATTTACTATACATGTATCTATGAAAATGGACGGTTAAAAAAAATCTATTATTACCATCCTGCATTTGGATAGCGTAGTAGAGAAATAGAATTATTTAATTGTTATAAGGGTAGATGAAGACCCAATAAAGTGTGGAATGATTGTGTGAAAGATAACATGAGTAAGAAGAGAGGGAATTCAGATATGACGGCTGATAGAGGGATATAGAGAAGTAGATATTGTGCCGACCCCACATAGCTAGGAAAAGGCCAGGAGGAAGAAGTAAATAAATAGCATTGACTCTCGCAAAAGTCTCTTCAGTGGATTTAGATAAATGGTGGCTCAGTTGATTGTGACGAGTTCTCGCCTAAAATGTTCTAGTAAGCCGGAATCCAGCATAATGTTGTAGCTACAAATTCAACAATAAAACGAAAAGGATTCCCACAAAGATTGTTGATCAGTTTGTACCTCTAGTGTTCTGCTCTCCATCCAATTATCGTACGCGGGTATGGGATTCGTTGGCTCTTTCGCCAGTATACCGTACCGGTTGTCGTACCGCATGGTCATCGCTCTGTGCAGGTATTGGTACGCCATCTGTGAAAAATAACATCTGTAATAATATTGATGGGAACATCTAATTTATGATGAAGTTCTAAATCCAATGTATTCTACACTCCGATAGTATAACAATGAGACGCTAGTTAGGATGATATACGCTGCACGTAATTATGCTTGTGATCTAAACACACAGCGCGTTACCTTCGATAATCCAGTAATTTCATTATGGGGAACTTCTTTTAAATCTGAATTATGGAAGTTGTATGTATTTTTTTTAATCGATCTGTTAAACTCACTCTAAGACAGTAGTACTCCTTATCGTTCGCGAAGGAAGCTCCGAGGAGCTCATAGGCCTTGATTGCCTGCGGCCTCGTGATCTCCGGTAGGGCTACCAAGATTTCCACCACAGACGCCCGCGCCCTCTCCGCCGCGCACTGCAGAGGCGTCATTCCTGCCACTCAACATTAATTTCTATATGATAAGAACCCTTAAGGCATAAAATATTAAATCTCTACCCCAATAACCATTATTAAATGTTATAGTGATTAACGTAGCGGTCGTTTAGGAGATGCTCCGGGGAAGATAAAACGAAAACATGTTTATTAGGTTAACTGTTGGGTTTTCATACATTTCACCATTCGGGTGGTCCTATCTTTATATATTTCTGATACGTTATGGAAAAAGTGTTTTATTTTATTTCTCAAAGTGAGAATTGCATTATCAAATAAGTTGTTGAAATTATAGTTAACCACCTACCGTTCCTATTGGTGAGTATCTTGGCGTTGTGGTCTATTAGCGCACAGACCACCGCCGCGTGCCCGCACTCCGCGGCGAAGTGGAGCGCGGTTGCGCCGCACAACGCGCGGTCGTCAACCCTCGCACCGCTGTCCAGCAGGAACTGGACCTGGGACATCACATTTCTTTTATCTACAATGAGCTTAGACTTAAATTAAAAAAAAATGCACTTCCGCCAACCAAACTTCTGCTAGTAGGCTTTTGTTGCCGGAGACCGTCTAAGTAGATAAAATAAACATTACTGTGTTCCGGTTTGAAGGACGTTGTATATAGTGATATTAAAGGGTTAACAAGACTGAGCTTCTTGTATCAAGGCGATGAACACAACGTGGTGCAGTGTATAACATCCTAAGTAGCACCAAGTTGTTATGGGTAGACGTATCCCTTACATGAGGTGGATAAAGACAAATAGTGTAAAGAAGAGGCACAGTAGAGAAAAGTAAAACCTACTGGTAACGAAACGATATACACATATCTATAACTTTCTTTAAATAAAATAGCGTATAAAATTCTATCTTCATATATTACTTCTCATAAGTCGGTTATTATTTAAATACTATTATCTGGTTTTACCAGAAAAACACTTAAATAACTGATAAGGAAACCACTACATAACTGTCAGTCATAATGTGTGATAAACATTGATTTACGTAACGAACATAACCACAGGAGACTGCACCGATAAAGAAAAACGTCATATCTGTGATGCCATTGAACTCTTGAAACATCCTTAAATGATTCATCATCAGCCGATAGACGTTCACAGCTGTGAACAAGAGTCCATCTCGACCTCCTCTAAAGATCTCCACATCGATGGGACGCCGAGTTACTCGCATCCAGTGGATTCCCATCGCGATTCTCACCAGATCATGGGTCCACCTTATGGGAGGCCTCCCAACACTACGTCTACTGGCACGCGGGCGCCACTCGACGTGCCTCATCGGTCGTCGGTCCTTCGAGCAGTGTCTCCAGCCCACTGCTACTTAAGTCTAACAATCTTTTGGATTATGTCATTGACCTTAGTTCTTCGCAGAATAACTTATATGATTATACATAAATATTTTCTTTTAATCGCGTGGTTCTTGTTAGGATGATAAAGACAGCGTAATTCTTTTAGCTTTCAGTCACAAGCTGACAAGCATCGTTATCCCAGTAATTTAATTAATTACAGAGCCCTTAAAATCGGAACTTAGTGAGGTATATGGAGTGTTTCAGAATTCACATTAGTTAATAGCTACTGCTTTTTTTCATAACTGGCTAAAGGAATCTATCATCACTTGAATAGAACTCCTTAGCCTTGTTTTAATCGATTAAGCGACGAAACGAGCGTGATATTCACCCGGTGTTGAGTGATACGCCAACTCACAACAACGTTGCGCTAGTTAGGATGATATACACTGCACCGTATTGCGCTCACCGTCTGATACGATGTTGCGTCTCGTTACCTCAGTAATTACAGTAGCTACAGCGCCCTCCAAACCGGAAATATTATAGGCATATTGATATAAGTGTTAATAGAATGTCATGTTTCATAACATAGTATTGATTATTGCGTTTATTATATATATATATACAACTGTTACTGACCACATCGGTATGTCCTTTATACGCAGCGATCATAAGGCAGGTGTTATTGTATTTATTTGCCTTGTGTATGTCTGCTCCGTGTCTAACCAGGTACTTCACAATGTCCAATCGGCCGTCGAAACACGCAGCTCTCAGAGGTGTGCTCAGGGTTCTGGTGGCGTGGTTAACGTTAGCACCAGCCCGCACCAACCTCTTCACTATACCCAAATGCCCGGCACCGGCGGCGCACCAAAGCGCAGTCGCACCTGAAATTATATATTTATTATTATACAATAATATATTTACTTTATTAACAAAATAAATAATAAACTGTATACCGACATGGCATTTTGTTATGATCGATACAAATATAGAAATTCTCTCCTTAGAATGTTTCGCAATACACCTAAAGCAAAAACATAGAATCCAACATTGAAATGTTTACTGACGCAATATGAAGATACGTCTTTATATTGCGTTAGGTTACCACCTATGCCGGTCGCTTCGGTGGACAAGGAACCACGAGACGCGGTGAGGATCACGAGCCGTGTATACGACGCGAAGCGATGCCAAAGTAATTTATAACACCTTACCGCGAATTAATCGCGATAAGTCATACGGTGGGAACAAAGAGGCGGCTGGATTGGTGCCAAGCAGAAAACGCGTAGTGCCCTGGGTTACACCGGCCTCTTGTTCCCAAACAACGGGACTGGTACAAACAAATGCGACTAAAATAATTACTGGTTTTTCTGATACAAATAACATAGAAAATTTTTAAACCACAAACAAAATTCTATTTTAATCATCCAAAACTACTGTTACTCGAGTAACGTACGTGGTTCAAGGTTTTATTGCAAAATTATCTGTGATATTTACATCATTACATATAACAAAAAAAAAACCATCTTATTGACATCACTTTTCTTTTTCTATTCCGCGAAAAGAGGAGCGAGACGTTAACCTAATGATAATAGACACACCTGCCCGTAACAACGTGGCGGTAGTTAAAATGTTATACACTGGATCACGTTGTGCTTGTCGCCTTGAGACATGAGATGTTCAGTCCTGTTACTCCATTGATTACACTAGCAATAACGCCTTTCAAACCGGAACACAATACTGCTTGCACACTAATTTTTGACGGCAGAAAAAGAGCTGCGTAGATACCTATCTAGACGGTCTTCGGCAACAGAGACCTACCGCCATTAAACTATTGGGACTCTGGATTATATTGCATAAAGCTTGGTCGAAGGTTGTCTCGAAGGTTGTTCTGCTGTCATCGGCTCAATGTGAATTGAATCCTCTTGCATGATAACAATAATACTATACTAAACAAATTGTTAAAATCTTTGTTTACTATAGAGTGTATCATAAAACTTTGGACCTTACGATTCAATGTCCTCATAAGCAATCTCGAGGCCTTTGTTCAAGAGTCCACTAAATATATCACAACACGCAAACATGTCAATGTTCTTTATCCCGTCATGACTTTGGCCTTTACATTATATTTACATATATCTGAAAATTATTTGGTTACCTCCCAATCTTAACATGGACTAATAGGCCCTGGACTAAGAGACCGCGAAACCAGTCGATCAATGATTACACCATACATCATCAGAGAATCTAAAAATTACCCATCTTGTACAATTCAATAGAAACTCAACTGGTAGTGCTAATGAAACCGAACGAATTGTGCTTGGCCAGAATTCTCTGACAATATTGTTTATGTTGTAGGAAACACAATGTGTTGTAGCTAGCTTGGTAATTTTGAAAATAAACCCAAGCACCATAAATACACTAATATATGAAGCCCGGAAATAAAACTAAAGATTTGTGTTATAAAAAAACCAGTCAACCATTACAGGACGGTGACTAGTGTATTTACAATAAAGATCCGCAAATGAGGTGTACCGGAAGTCCTCTGGAAATGTTGACTCTTCGAATATAACTTCAGAACGTCGACATGATTAATATTATTGTTTAACAAACAAAGAAATATGTGCTTATGTCAAAATTCTATTATTGAAGTACTAGCAGATACTATTGTGTCAAGTTCAGCGCAGTGTATATCATCCTAACGAGCGCCGTGCCATTATGATGAGCAGTGATATCAAATACCAAATGAATGTCACACTCATGTCATCGCTTCGTAGATAAATATTTTTGCATACAAACATTTTTTTCTATTCACATAATTTATTTAAATACATATTACTGCAAACGATACAAATTATTTATCCAACACACACCACACGACCTTACACAACGACAACAGTTAATAGATAATATAATTATTAAAACAATGTAAATTATTATATAAATGTTATGCAATGGATAGGGTTACCTTTTAACTGAAAGAAATTACTGATATATCTCAAACATTATAAAATCTGTCTAAATCCTTTAATAGTAAATACTCTGTCATTTGATTATTTATGTGATGGAGATATTTAACTAACTGGAATTAAAAAAATTTAACAATTACAATCCTAGTTAGACTACAGGACATGGATGTTATTGGAATTAAATAAGAAAACTTCATGTTACTATGCTAATTATTTAACCACAACATAATAAGTAGGTAGCCATTTCATTAAGTAAAAAGTAAAAGTCTGATGATACATTTACATTTAATACCATTAATAGTTAATGGTTAGATAAGTATAGTAACATATTTATTCAGTAACAAAATTTATTATACACTCAGTCCCATGTTCTCTCAATTGACCTTAATAATTATTTTCAAAAGGATCTTTTACACAAAAAATGTTTACTAACCTTCAATAACATATTCGTCAAACTTTACTGTCCCTTCTATCTCTAATCTCACTGGAGGTCTGAACTTCTCTAGTAATATTCTGACAGCAGCCTCTCGACCTTGACGGGCAGCTGCTATAAGTGGTGGACAATATATACCATCACAGCATACATCCTAAAACGAAAATGTTAACTATATACCAGAGAAACTCCAAAATTAGCCTAGCTAATTATCCACAACAGCCATTTATAAATTGAGAAAAGAAAAAAGCTGATATTTTGATTTTACAAACGTAATTTGATTAAGACAAAAATTATCAATAATCAGGATTACCTTTAAAATTTATTTGTTAAAAATTAAGAAAAAAATATGAAAATAAAAACACTGAGAGGAAAAGAAAGATTTTTCAAATCGGTCAGCAGTCTAAAAATAATTCTCATGCAATGTCAATGACATTTTTACACATGTAATGTGTACAAAGGAAGGAGCATATTATAAATAGATCTCTCACATGTACCAAGTTTGTTGACATACTCTTTGTGGAGACATACTATACTCTTTTGTATATATGAGAAAGTCTTTACAATTATATTATTATTGATAGGTTTTATTTATTCAACTTAGCTTTATCCAATGATGACAACCTCTTTATACTTGTTTTGATAACTATGACCTTCATTGTGACTTTACAACTATGTTATTAAAATAATTTATAACAGTATTACAAGAATAATTCATACCTATACCATTATAATGCAGAATTTATAATATATTATGATAGTTAATAATAATATATTATTAACAAAAATCAGTTTTTTTTTTCTTTTCTTTAACTATATAACTACAAAATAATTCTACAACATTCAGATTTCAAAAAAATCTACTATCGTATTTTATTGAATTGAATCTATATTTTGTTAAAAATATATTATAATCAATTGTATTAAATAAAACAGTTAAATTGTTTAACATGTTTTTCAAAAATACAAACCATTTAATTGAATTTTATTTCCTACTAATATTTACATATTACACTGTTGTATAATTATTTATCTGTGTTTTTATAGCAATAAAATTAATAATGTACAAGAAATCCTAATAACAGAAATATGACAAAAAAATAAAATAATTTATTTTAATAGTAAACTATCATAAAAACCTAGGAATCAGAAAGCAATATTTACTGATCAAAATTTTATTACTTTAGAATTAATTTTTTTTTTGGATAATTTAAAACAAGTAGTAATAAATATGTAGCAAAATAATTTACTAAAAACAAGACTACTGTCCGAGGATGTCAAGGTTACTCGTGATTAGAAAGAGTATAAATAACCGCGAAAATTTTTGGGAATATTGCACAAAATATTTTAATAACGCAAATATTGCATGACTCGCAAAAGGTAACGTTACGAATTATGTCGATATAAATAGAAATTAAATGACATGACACTGCGTCAAAAAATTAATGCAGACATTCAAAAATTATTTAATTGAAACAAAGAATAAATTTGTAAAAGTACTTACGTTATTGAGTAAATCGTCTATTTCGTCAGTTCTTTTTTCATATAATAATGCGTATAATGTTAAAGACATTCCATCTCTTGCTGCGAAAAATATCCTTTCTCTTAAACTGCTAGACGCATCGTCTAGCGATAATTTGTCCTCCATTTTCTAAACTTGGATTCGAATTAAATAATAACTATTTACTTGAACATTAGGATTGCGTATTGGGACCATTAATATTTGTTATTTTTAAAAATCACAAGCTTTAAACGAGAGTCATAACCATAAACAGAGACGACGAAAGGCATACTAAAGCACATGTGTTTTTTCAATATATAGGCGATAATCGCAAACTTTTAGCCGGTTAATATCAAAGTACTATTTCATGTTTTCAAATTTGTTTACGTTATTAAATCTTCTAAGAATTACTGATGTACTTTATTCATACTTAAATTAATTTTATTAGTATATATACATTGATGAATTTTTGATTATAGATATTGATGAAATTTCGGCGTTTTATAATCTATCAAAAGATTAATTATTTTAAAAGCAATTAACTTTTTAGCACCCAAAATATGGAAAATAATACAGTATCTATTAAAAAAAATAAATATGTTAATTAAATTACTGTTCGTTAATGTATTAAAATTATATTACATATTTTAAACTTTACAGGAGATGAAAATGCAAGACCCTTACCTTTTTCAGTAAGTTAACATTATTCTTCGTATGAAAAAAAATATTACTATGAAAAGTCATAAAACGGACCACTTTTAGAATTAGTATGCCACGTTTTGTACAAGTGGAATTTTTTGACCAATAAGGAGTTAACTTCCCTTCAGTTTCATTTGACATTTTTTGCTATTTGATTTGTTTTTGACGTGTAACCTGTCGCTTTCCCCTTTATTTACAAAAAAATCATATTTTGCCAAAAATTATCTCCAATTTTTGTAAATATGTCAAGTGGTCAATGGGAAGTTGTTGGAAAAAGCAAAAAATCTCAAAATGGTAAAGTAAAGAACGCAAAGGATGAAGAGAAGAAGCCTCATAAAAATCTTCCGAAACTTGAAGACATCGGTTTGTTTTTATTAAAGTTTTCTAAAAACATATTTTTTTTAATATGCTGCCTTATTAAACAAATTTTAAAACATGTTTCAGTTCCTCATTCCCAAATAAAATCTTTTTACGCGGGCATGGAAATTGATGATACTAAAAAGCCGCCAAAGGACAAAAAAAAGGATGGAGAAAAAAAAGTTAAAAAGCAGCAGGACAAGAAAAATGAGCCTCCGAAGCCTAAACCACCAAAGACTATCGAAGGAGCTTTAGAGGCAGTAAGTGAAACTATCTTTCATTTAACTTTAAAAACAAAAATAATTATAATTATATTTAGTAATTTAATTTAACTTCAAAATTGCTTTTCTTATCTTAATTTTTTTGAACATGAAATCTAAATTATGATATCTTTCATCTTTTCTGTATAAAGTAATGTTTTTAAATTATCTTTTCTTAATATAGGTGTGAGTAAATTATGTTTTGCACAAATGAAAAGTGAAGGGTGGTAGCACTAGCTTTCATCCATTACCAAACAAGATTATTCTTACATAAGGATTTACGTAACAGACGAATAGATCTTTATGATTACAAAAATTGGTTCATTTATTTCATTATGTATAATAAATTTCCAAATGTTTAATAATAATATTTTACAATTGTTGAAAATTTTCCATTTTATATATAAAAATTGTATTTAAGCATTGGAAGATAAATTTAATTAACAATTTTTTTGTAATTTGAGAGTCGTATCAGTATGTCTTAAAAATTTAGTTAGCACTCCAACATTCTCTAATTTAAATTGTTAGGTAATATAAATTTTTTAATTCCTTTCTTTTATTAAAACTCACTTAAACATAATTTACTGCAGTTGAAGAATTGTGAAATAAAATAATTTAGATTCCTGTTTTAAATAATTGTTTAACAACATGGTGTACCTGAATTTAATTAATATGTCATGATTTTATCTTTTCAGATTGATGTCACCGAACTTATTAACATAATAACCACCAACAAGGTCAGATTTTCGAATGCTCCATTAGTTTGGCTGAAAGAAGTTGCTAATTTTCTGAATTCTAAGATTCAGATAGAGGTTGATGATCCCACATTCCCCAATTATCCTCCAACATATCCTTTTTGTGCTATCCCAGCTGATATAAAAAGCAGTTTGGAGAATGTTCTACATGATGCTGGGAAGGCCAATAACCAATTATTTTTTGATGTTACACTTACTGCCCTGGCCAATGATATGAGCAGAGGTTAGTTCATGTATAACAAACCAAAATGAAATCTATCAAAAAAAAGCATATAATCTCCTATTTGAATAAACAAACTATAAATTTTAATCTTACGTTTACCATTTTTTTAATTCATAGAAATCAAATATTAAGGTCTTCACAAAGAAAATTACTTATAACAATGATTATTTTGTTTCATTCAGGTCAATTAGTAAATGGACATAGAATCTTACTCCAAATGCTTGCATTAGAATATCCAGAGTTTTGCACAGCATCAATTGCCAAGAGCATTAGCCTCAGGAATTCTTATCAGAACCGTCCACCAATAGGACTAACTTTATTATGGGCATTTGGGCAAGGTGGTCTCGAAGATTTTCATATTGGCATGAAAGGTATGCTCTGTTAAATAATATATATTCAATTGTTAATTTTGGTTTATCCATTTCAATAAATCGTTTGAAATGGTAAATGTCCTCTGTTGGATGTAAGTATTCTATAATGTATTCTACAAAACCCGAACTAGGTTAATTAATTAATTAAATAGCCGTTTTGATGTTCGCACTGCTTTGTTGTGGATGGTACATGTCCCTATAAAAGCAAGTTGGTCTTTGAATATTTTAGTTTCTGCATGATGTTATCCAGTGTCAGAATTTAGTTTATTTTCTAAATAATATTATACTTTATATAAATACTCTTATATAACACTAGGACCTCATCTTTCACCTTAAAAATGCAAACAAACGATAAAAAAATTATTTATGTCACCTCATAAGATATTTGATAACCCAATTTATTTTGATGTACTTTATACTTTTAGTCTTAGTAAACATGCTATGACTATTACAGTCATCATCATCAGACTGTAGAAGTCTCAAGACACCATGAACAATGTGAGACAGAGGAAATCATCTTAATTAGCATCACATTAAAAGATGTAATAAGAAATATGTATATATATATATATATGACTATTTAAATAAAGTAATTCACTAAAAACATTTTTCATATTCTTCTATGTTTTCAATAAAAGTTTAATAAATATTTTTATTAGTGTATTGTTTCTAACACTGTATTGAGTTTATTTCAAATACTTTATTATAGCGTGGCAAGACATATTTTTACCTATTATTGAGTTGAAGAGTTACTCGAAGTACATAATAACATATTTATCTAAGCTCTTGGATAGACATGGGGATATGGAAAGTACAAAAATTACTCAGGAGCAATTATTGATCATGTTTGATGCGGTAAATAATAAGAGGAATAGTCTATCTAAGGAGTTATCAAGTGACCTTATCAAACAGTTAAGTAAATATAAGGTAAGCTTAAAACAGTTGAAAAAAAAAAATTATTTCATTATCAAACATTATGTAGTAGTAGATTTTTTGGGGGAGGTCTATCTCCAGCAGTGGACATCTGTCGACTGATAATTATATAGTAATTAGTTTTTTTTATTGACGCATATATAATACTAAATAATGTTAGTATAATAAAGTAAATGATAATCTTACTAAGAGTTGCAGCAGTACTCTGCTCTATATAAAACTGAAGGGAAACAAATCAAACATTGCTATGGGGATCTTTTCTTTTAATATGCAACAGTGGAAATTGGTCTACTGATGATAATGGTGGAAATCAAAAAAATTTAAAACAATAAGTAAGTTTTCAAAAATAAACAAGTGTTTTCAATAAATATGATATGAAACTAAAATTATAAAATTACTGTTTTTAGTACCAATTTCCTAAATGAAATTTATTTCAAAGGACTAAACAATATCCTTACTATTATTAACTTACAGGATGTATTTTTCAATAGAAGTGGCAATAAGTTACAAGTAACCTTCAACCAACTACTGAAAAAATTACCCAATCAATATTTGAGTGGTGTCAGCTTGGATCCCTACAATCGTGTACTGGTCGAAAGTTTAGTTGATTGCTTAAAACAAGATGACTCCTGCAATGCCACATGGAGACAATTGTTCCATAAATGTACTAAGCAATCCGCAACAGTATTAGATTTTATAGGTGAGTAAATATATACAATTGAAAGCTCTAGGAGACACTAAACATTGATTAATCAACTAATTTATGAAATTAAAATATTAAACAAATTTCACTTTAATCTTCTGTTCTCTTTAGACACCAACTGGTCTGTAGTAGGACCAAAATTAAAACTGAAATCGATAAAAACTACAGTTGTTCAATACAAAGAAACAAGTAAAGAGGCTTTAAAGGGAAAGAAGAAAGATGAAACTGTCGCCAAAGCAGACAAAATATGCCAGGTAAGTAACATGTTGGTTAAAAAGATAAAGAAACAAGGACCTACATTATTAACCTATTCTCTTGATTTTATAAAAGCTTAGTTTTTATTAAAAGCTTACCGCAGGCAAAAATCCAAAAAATAAATATGTATATATATAAAAAAACTATATAAACATCTAATCAAAACATATTTCAATTATCAGAAATGAATTGAATGTGTATAACTAATTGATACAATTTTTAGGAAATTAAGAACACGATACACGTTATTTTATTTATACTTTAATTAACGGTTTCAGTAAGTTTACAAAATATACCATAATTTTGAATTTATTTTTTTTCGTTTTAAATATTTCTTCTACAATTCGTATGACATTTTTATACACTGGCCACACTGATATATATTCGTTCGTTCATTATTCAACTTCATTCTCATGTATAGTGTATAATCTATGTTCATTTAGTAAGTGCGGAAAAGGTTACATGTGTAGGCGACATTTTTGTTTAAAAATAATAATATTCGTTTTAAATTTGCATTACGATTGCATTATCGGTGTATATTATTGTTAATTATAAAAGATAAAATATTGGTTGACTCACGCTAAAAGGTATTGTTATTGATTTTTTTGGTATATTTTACGTGAACTGTTAATTACACTTGTAATTTTCCGTATAACATTTAGGCGTGTGTTTTACCAAAGCTATGTGCGTCACATAGAACTAGAAAAACTTCTTTACTTTTATGAGGAATACGCCCATTATTCAATACTCCAAAACTTGTCTTGTAATAACCGTAACTCGGTGGGAGACCGCGTCCAGTTTTTATAGATTTCTTGAGGTTCTAAGAATCAAAAGTTTAAACGTTTACAAAATAAAACTTTTCTATTTTAGTTTATGAGTATTTAAAAGTTATTACAACGTAGTAACTATTAACATATGTATAATGACGATTTAAATTTGAAACATTTTGATAATATTTTAGTACTGTTTCTTTTTAGTGTCATTTTTATACGAAAATTTAAGTTAATGAAATAACTTGCTAAACTTATCGACGTGAATAATTACTTTTAATTCAAAGAGTCATCGACTATTGTACATTTTTGCGTGTATTAGTTTATTTACTCAATGGGTTTATAGGAAAGTTTATATAAAACGTAATGTATGTATATTATCAATATTGATTTAGTGGCAATCATAAATACTACTTAAACTCTTTGATCGTTTTGACTAATTTTATGAAACTTATATAAACCAATATCAATAATGAGTTTCTTACATATTGAGATAGCCATTTCATATATATTCACCGCTAACATATTTCAAATATTCAAAATAAGAAAGTGCCACATTTTAACATGACATTAGTAGGTGTTATTTATATTTTGCACAATAATGTATGAAGATTATATATAAAGATATTTCTATAATACTTTATTATGATTAATATTTTGTTATGATTCGTTTAAATGAGTATGTTTTATAAATATAATAGTTATCAAAATTCTATATGAAGCAATTGATAGGTTAATTAAAATATCAGAGCAAAAACAACATCATCATTAGTCAAATGTAGAATAAGACATATTTATAATATAAGAGTGACTCTCCTCTCTGTAAAATTATATTAGTAGAATATTGTTGTTTTTTTTATGATATCTAAAACAATAGAAAAATGAAGCTAGAGGTACTAAAGTGTTATTACTTCCGGGTTAATTTTTCTTTTGGTTTGGTTATATATAATTACATATAATAATGATTTCTCTTTATATTTATTTTTCATTTAATAAATTGAAGTATGTATTCTTTCTTCCCTCTTCAATTTAATATTTCATGATATATAATTTGCATGTGCTTGAGATTTTATCGGAAGCCAACTTATTAACATGTTTCACAACACATGTTTTTGGATCAGTAGTTTTACACACAGTCACTGGAAATCTTGGTAACATTTGACATGTTAAAATAATAAAGGACATTATTAAAATTTGCAGGATATTCTAGACAGGATGACAAGTACTAGAAGGTTTCCGTGGCTGTGGGCCAGCTTTGTGCTTCTGATTGGTATTGCAGGTTTGATTGCATATGATGTCTCACAAGCCGGTGGAAACTTCCCTAGTAAGTTTCTTTTAATGTATGAAAAATAATATTAATAACTATAACCTATATGTCAGATATAAGGAATTATGTAGGCACAGGAAAATCTGTTAAATATCTGTTTAAAGAGTTGTCTATAACTTTAATGTACTTTCTGTTACAATGTTAGTAGAGATAACACAGCGTGTTGTAATTAACTTTTAACTATCCCTTATCAACATGCAGCTCTCTAGGACAAAGTATTTACGACTGAACTTATCAGCCATGTCACAATAATTTCTTGACCATGTTTTATAAAATATGAGAAATTATCATAATTGATTATTATCTTTTGTTTTTAATATCCAGAATGACTTATAATTTAATATTATTAAACATAACAACAATCTTTAGTTATCTTTATCTGTCAGTTACAACATTGTCTTGTCAAAACAGTACAAAATAAAAATCAAAGGTTTTAATTTGTGACCATCTTTGATTTCATTTAGAGTACTATTTCATCATGTTCCACCTTTGTTCCATGGAAAATTATTTTATTTTATTCTTGAATATAAATGTATAATAGCTTGCAGTTGGTAAATGATAATCATCAATAACAACACAGTTTTTCTTAGCTTTCATGAATTAAATATGGTGCTGTATGTAAAAAAAAAATTGTTTTTTATTCCATGAAGAGAAGTGGAACATTTACTTGATGGTTAATGAAACAACTGTCTAAAAATTTGCTGCTGGTTATGATAGTATATGCAACACCACATTATACATTTCGTCTTCTGATATAATATATGTTAAATCTCATTACACCAGTAAATAAACTTGTTACTGGGCCCTTAAAACCAAGATAGTAATGTTAGCGAACTGCCATTTATCGGCAGAAATAATAGATGCAGTGTTACCTACCTAGATACCTACCACCAGTAAATCATAATCTATACTATTTAATAATTCTTGAACAAGCATATTCATTGTATAAAAAAAAATTTAAGAGTTTTAAGGCCTGTGATGAGTATGTTCTTTTACAGAAAGTACCACTGGCAGACTGATGAAAGACATTGGAATCCTTGAGCAAAGTCAGAAAGCCTGGCAGAAAACACTGTCTACATCAGCCCGTGCTTATATTTGGTTGGAAACAAATACTCCTGTATACTACGCACAGACTATTGAAGTAACTAAGCCATATTTGCTTCTCTCTAAAGATATATTCACATTGGTGGTTAAGAAATCTGGTGCACTGTATGACAATATGAAGGAATATGTAATTGAAAAAATGCCAGTGATTGTTGCAACGATAGAGCAATATGCTCCTGGATTGATCGATAATGTCCAATCATATTCATCGGCTACTGTGGCCTCTCTTAAGAAGTATTCAAATGAATATTATACATTCACCGCAGAATATTTGAAGACAAAAGTATTCATGTAAGTTACTAATGAATTCTTTAATCATTTAATAAAATAATGTTTGTTTTAATTATGATAAAATAATAAGTAATAGTCTCATTGTTTATGCTATTGAGACTTAGAGCTTTGTCTTACAAGCCAAGATGTTTTCCTTTACCAGAAGTGCTAGGTTGATTAAACATCTTCCACTTTAAGACAAAAAGTATGCACACCCATTATCTTCAACTGTTAGTCGTCCACAGCTGGATATTAGCCTCCCGTAAAGATTTCCACCTTGATCGGGTAACTATTTATATGGAGGGATTTGAACTATAGCCCACCATGCACAATAAGCCTTGATGGGAGCCAGCACTTTGTTTGTTGATTAGCAGGGTGCACCACAAGCAAATGAGGTTGTGCTTACACCCTGAATGTACAACAATTCCTATATTTATCATGACTTCTTTGTTTCACAGACTCCTTTGTCTTACTTAATGTAACACTTTCAGAGGCGAGTGGGCGCCGGAGGTACTTCAGAATAAAACACAAATAGCACTAAATGCAACAAAGTTCCATGTGACGTCATACTTCCACTGGTTCAGAGAGCAAGTCCACCTTTACTCGGAGATACCCTGAAAGCGTATGAGGATGTCAGTGTGATATTCAAAAACTGTTATGTATCACTAGTGACAAACAAATGTTTCGTTTAAGAAAAATCTCAACTGAAAGCTGGTGAAGTTATTACAAATTATTATTTCCAATATACATTAAGTTATTAACATTATTATTATATATACACATAAAATCAATAATTATAATTTTTCATCTAACACATATAATTTGCCATTCGGTTTACTTGGCCAGCACCATGGATAAATAGCCTTGACTCTGCTCAGTGTCTCAGCTGTGAGAAGATTACAATTAATGATATTTTAATGCTAAATAACATTTATTTGTGATATTTTAAGATTTTTTTTTGTTCACACACATCACAATATCTATTCATTTATGTATATTCTAATTCCGATTTTTATTAAACACTTGTGTGTATTAAAACAAATCACATTAAATAATTTTGATTTTATTGTATTACATTAGGTAATAATAACTTCACCACTAGTAGAAGTCATGGTTCATTTTCATTTATTATTTATATAAAAATCTTAATCTATTTGTTCAATGGTCCACTACATATTTTACAGTCCTTGTCCATAGATATACCCTCATCATCATCATAGATGTCCTCTGCCGGACATAGCATGAGCACTTGGTCAATGTTAAGTAAATCCAGTTTCAAAAATCTTCGTTCCTCAACGAGGTATATGTGTATACGTTTACCTTTTTTTTTTTACTTCCTCATCATTATTTTTATAAAATAAATTTTTTTTTGTCCAAGAAATATAAAGAAAATAATTATGGGAATTCCTCATATTCAAACGCAACGCCATTGGTCCGAAATGGGGTCAATAACATAGTATCATCAGATTACGATGACGTCACACAAAATGGCGTGCGTTCATGTGCCGCGTCTGTCATTGGACTTTTTTTTATGTAGCGAAGTAAAATGTCGACTTAGGCATATTCTACATTGCGATGATCGTTAATTATGCACAAATCGAATTGATTCCTCGTTTTAGTTTAATCGCAATCATAGCGCATCATTATTCATATAATTTACAATAATGGATCTCCCTTAATTATATTGAATACAATGCAATAATTGAAAGTCATATCATTTTAAATTATTATAATTGCCATGAAGTGTTTTTACATTAAATTATTATGTTGTGTGAGAGAGCAGTATTTTGATAATGACATTCCCGTTGCATTTAAGTCATTGAGCCTTAGCATTTTTTTTAATACGCATGTTCACTACGTTGGCAACACCCAGCGGTATCTCGAAGTTGCATCGTTTTTTATTAAGTTACCCTATCTGTCAACCAAAACAATCTGAGGGAAACCTTATACAGAGAAGAGATTTATTGAGAGTTTTTTTTTTGTAGAGGTTATTTATTTGCGTTGATGAGAGATCGTGTTTTTAATATTGTAATGAAATAAAACAGTTGAGAAATTATATTGGTTTTATTTATGCATTATGCATCTTAAGCATTCATAATCATCATCAGTCCACTGCTAGATATTGGTCTCCCCCCCAAAGATCTTAACATTGATCGGTCTCGCGATTCTCACCAGATCGTCGGTCCACCTTGTGAGAGACCTCCCGACGCTGCGTCTACCCGTACACGGGCGGCCACCCCAACAACAGCGGTCCACAACTCAAAAGGGCCCCAAGCAAACTACGCCTAGTCGTGGTGCACCCTGCTAATCAACAAACGAGGCTCTGGCTCCCACTAACCCGCACTGGATCATTGTGGTGGGAGAGCCTTGCCTAGGTAACAGGGATGTCTCTAGTTCTATCCCGGGCTGCTTGTAGTTTGATTGAGTTTAGAATTTTTTACCTCTTGATATCACCTTTCGCCTGGTAAATTTGTTATCATTACGGCATCCATTAACGTCGTAGTAGCCACTGATGGTAAATCCCCATTGCTGAAGACTATATATCACCGTAGATCCCATCTCTGCCCCCAAACAGTAGTGTGCAAACATTACTGTGTTCCAGTTTGTAAGACTGTAGCTAGTGAAATTGTTGGGGTAAAGGGAGCTTTCATTTAAGTCTTAATGCGACAAGCACATTGTTGTGCAGTGTATATTATCCTACCTAGCATCGCGTTGTTATGGATAGGCGTATCATTTACCACCAGGTGAACGCGTTCTTGGGCTTTGTTGAAATTTAGCTATTTAGTTGTTAAAAAATATTTGATATAGAGAAGTCTTAAGGTTCTACTAGATACACTACTATTGTTGTAGGTATCGCGTACAGAGTAGCGATGTCCTTGTGTCGTACATGGCGACAACGAAGAAAACAATTCCATGTAGAGAGCAGCAACTTGCGATTGTTACTTGGTCTACATTCAGCAGTGAAAATGAATAGACTGCAAATATTTTATATAAAAAAGAAAACATGATTCTCATTGCATTTTATAAAATTCTTTAAACATTACTGAAGAATAATTTGTTTGTATTATTATATACAGCTTCCGCTAGATCATCTATGTTTTCCTTCCTCACTGCTGATAAAATTTCAAGTACTTGTCTGAAAACAAAAAAAATCTTTAAGTGGTCACGGTAATAATACATCCCAAGGTACAGATCATAATGTAGTGATGATCACAATTGGAATATTCATTTGTAATATAACAAAATGATAGACTATCCAGCATGGTGTCCCTAGCTTGATGTGTGGTTCAAAATATTCAATTACCAACAAGTTCTTTATCTGTCTTATTCATATCATTTCTCTATGATTTATCACCATTGTCTCTACCCAAAGACCATAGATATCAGTCTCTTAAACATTTCTACTGTCTAACAGTACCATGCAAAAATTACTGTATTCCAGTTTGCAGGGTGCTGTAGCTTAAATTCTCAGGATCTGGAACTTCAATCTCATGTCTCAAATCAATATCCATAATTTGGTGCAGTGTAAACATCTTAATTGGCAGCTGTATTTATGAGCAGATATACCATTTATCAACAGATGTGTTCTGCATATTCATTGCTAATTCGAATATGTATTTTTGTATACATCTAAGTGACTAGACAAGTGGGATCTTCACCTGATGTTAAGTGAATCACCTGCTCAATACAATGTGGCGCTAATTAGAATGATATGTACTGTACCATATAGCGTTCGACACCTGAGACATGGGATGTTGAGTCTAATCACCCCAGTAGTTATACTAGCTAGAACACCCATCAAACCAGTACAGCAATGATTGCACAGTACTGTTTGGTGGCAGAAATAGGTGTTCCGGTGGTACCGACCTAGGTGGTTTCCAGCAACAGACCTACTGCCAGTAAAGAGCTTAAAGCAACTTACACAATATTTGCAGGCTCATTCCTCCCTTTAACTTGCTGATCAGAATCAATTGCATATTTTTCTTTTTTAATAGATGGATATTTAGTAACCACATGCATGTAGCCGGGATGGGTTGGCTTTATTTCACACCAAGGGCAGTCTGTTTCTATCACAAGTCGGTCTTGTGGTATCTTTGTCACCACTTCCAAATTCTCCTTTGTACGCAATGAACTTAAATGTGAAAATAACTGTTATTTATCTTAGATATTGTTGAAAGGTCTCTTTTACACAAATAACATTTAGAAAAATCATATACATTAATATCAAATGTTGCTGTACTTTATTTACAAACAACAATTTCCATGGTGCAGTGGCACACACTACAATTGCCAACCTCAATGACACTTAAGATTATGTGAAATAAAGATCACATGGCAGAAAAATGTAACAAAGCACTGTAATAAACAATTCAACTAACCATCCATTGATACCAATATACATTCCCAAACTTAGTATTTTCTCCAATGCATCCAAAGATCCATCAAATGAATGTACCACGCCGGCAATAACATCATCTTGGTTCCTTTTCAATATATCTACTAAGTCATCAGCTGCTTCCCGACAATGTAAAAATAATGGTAGGTTGAACTCCCTACTCAGTTTTATTTGGTATTCGAAATATCTACAAAAAAATAAAAACAAATATAAAATGTGTTTGAATAAAATTTTGAAGAATAATTCTAAAAATATATTTCAACTTGAGAAAAGTTTATGCAGTGAAGCATTCGTTTAGAATACTTACTTAAGTTGAACATCTTTTTCACAAAAATGGAGCCTCTCATAATCCAATCCACATTCTCCGATAGCTGCAACTTTACTCCTGTTTTTTTGAATGAGATCTCTAAGATTGTTCAAATACATTTCAGGGTTATCAATAAATTCATTGCACCTAGTTGGATGACATCCTACGGTAGAAAATAATCTAGCTGAAAGATAATATTAAAGAAACAAATGTATATATTTATAGGTGTTTGTAAGTTTTTATTTTTTTATGTCTTAATATGTAGGCAGATGATAATTGATATCTCATATCCATTATATTACAGTATTATATAGACTTTATAAATAATTCCCACATATAAAATTATGGCTAACACATTTACATTTCAATTTATTCATCTATTTAATATTTAGTTGAAAATATAGAAATTTCATGAAATTTTCAAATCTTACTTTTTAAAGCTTTATATAAAAAATAGACCTAATCCTATAGAATGATGTGTGAGCAACTAATTGAACACTGTTCATTTAACAAAAAAAATTCACATAATTGTAAAAGAATTTTTTTTTATAACTCTTGTCTTATTGATATGTGTGTGTTATCAGATGATACTCACAATCAGAATGGGACAAGTCAATTGCTTTCTTACTATCTGTTAAACTACCACCAGTTATAATCATTTTACACATTCCGGCAGACCAACTGCGTTTTAAGACTTTATCTAGATCTGGCTCATGTTTCTTTGATGAGTGGTATACACCTTGATACATGTCATCTGTTAGATTGGCCCCAATATCTAAAATAAATTAAGTTTTAACATAATTTGCACTATAATAAAATTAAAATAATTAAATAAATTATGAAAGCTTACTCCATTAAGGATAAATCCTAAACACAATCGATAAATTTTGTGTATGCACATACATAAAAGAATAATAGTTAACATTTTATTATTAATGTATGTTATTTTGTATAATTTCTGAGACTTTCATTTTATTTACCTAAAGAAGTAATAAGTTATTATTAATTTTTAATATGCATATATTTACATTTACTAATAAAAATTAAATAATTACCTATGTATTTCCTAAGAGACGCCATTCTTCTCATAAGTTAGGATGTCTCGTTTTTGTTTTTGATAGGTGTCGTATAATTGAATGAATTTAAATAATTGGTTCAGCATTTACCATGTAATTGTTTTGAAATTTTTAAAAATAACCTAATTTATTGCGTCAGGTTTTTTTTTCTCTAACTGTAATTAAGGCAAAAGTACGATAGTTATGATCTCGATTACATCGAATATCTGTCAAAAAAACCATCCAAGTTTTTTATCCTAATAATTATTTAATACTTAAATTTTAGAAGATACATTTTTTCTAGTTGCTAGAGATTTTGATCTATATTATTATACTTTGCATAAGTACTGTCTTGCCATATTTGTACGCTTTGCTATTAGTAAGTACCAGTTGCCGGCTGTTGCCGTTACGGCTCTACTACTATCACAGTTTTGTATTTTTATATAAATAAATTATATTATTAAATTAAGGGACGTCTTCCTTAGTGCAAGAATGTAATGTTCATTTTACATTTTCCTTGAAATAAACGTAAACAATAATATGCATTGCATATTCTCCATGCAATTAATATATTGGAAAAGGTTGTAATTTTATGTGAAGTATAGATAATTTTTATCAAACAAACGACTGTATTTTCTTATTCTAATAGCGAGATATACAAAAATATTACATAAGGCTAAAAATAATAAATTATGTAAATAAAGACTTATCCAATTTTGTTTAAATCTTATTTATTGGTGTTAAAATGTACGTAACAGCAATAACTTAAATGAAACAAAGAGGTTTGCTAATGATTTATTATTTCAGTTATAACAGTAACCCATACCGCAAACGCATTCCTCTTAATGTGTATATGTGCCCGCAAAAAGCACAACGTCATTATGCAGAATAGCATATAGGAAAGGTCGATCTACTTTAAATTTAATAGACGACGGCGGTTGTAAATCTAAAGAATCAATTACGAGCACAGCACCTGCAATAAATTATTATAAAGTTAATTTTACCTATTAAAAATAATTAATTTTCTTTATAAATTTTGTTAAGATAAATCATAAATCAAGTCACGTTTTTAATTGACGACATGCCGTATAAAATAGTGATATTCATCTAAAATTGTATAACTAGTATAAAATGCTATTTGTACCAACATTCTGAATAGGAAATATTTTTTACCCGTAAATGCCCCAGCTGTAGCTCCCTCCTCGTCAACTTTAACGAACGCCTCTTGGAATACCTCCGATACCTGTACTCCTCTGCCTTTCACAATACCTGAAGCGGTTTCCTCAAATATTCCACTCACTCCTTCCTTTTTAATTAATAAAGATAAAATTATTTACATAAAATTTTATTACTAATAAAAAAGATTTTTTGTAGAGATAATAGGGGTACCGGAAAGTAATGTCGTTTCTGCGCATGCCAATACTTGATTGTCATTTGTCAGCTCATTGTTTTGTTCAGAGGCGTACCAAAGACATTGTGAGGTTATAGTGATTTCTTTACTTATAGACAATTGAATTACAATTTTTTTTTGTAATTTTGGGTAAAATGGCCAGCCAAATACCAGAAGAGGTACACATCCGGCATTGCATGCTCTTTGAGTTTCGCAAGGGAAATAACGCAACAGTTGCTACCAAAAACATTTGCGATGTTTATCCAAATGCACTGGACATTCGTAAATGCCAAAGGTGGTTTTCCAAGTTCAAATCGGGTAATTTTGATCTTTCCGACTCGTATCGATCAGGAAGACCATCAGCGTTAGACAACGACGTGTTAAGGGCGGAAGTGGAAGCAAATCCGTGTCAGACGATCGAGGAATTGTCAAACAGTCTCAACAAACCTTGGTCGACCATCCAAGAACATTTGAAGCAGATTGGAAAAGTAAGCAGAGCAGGTGTTTGGGTCCCGCATAATCTGTCCGAACAGAATAAGGCTAACCGATCAATCACATGCAACTTATTGCTTCAACGACACAACACAGAAGCGTTTTTTGATCGCTTGATCACAGGAGATGAGAAATGGGTCCTGTATGATAACCCAAAACGCAAAAGGCAGTGGCTCTCTCCAAATGAAATCCCTCGGAGTACTGCTAAGCCAGGTTTACACCCCAAAAAAGCGCTTTTGTGTGTTTGGTGGAGTATTCGCGGCATTGTTCATTTTGAATTACTGAAACCTGGAGAAACTGTTACTGCAGACCTCTACAGCGAACAATTGCAGCGAGTCAATCAATCTTTAATTGAAAAGTGGCCAGCGATTGTCAACCGAAAAGGCGTCATTCTCCAACATGACAATGCAAGACCGCACTGCGCAAGGCGAACTCTAGAAAAAATTAATGAATTGGGGTGGGAGGTGCTGCCTCATCCACCATATTCGCCCGATGTTGCACCATCGGATTTCCACTTATTCCGAGCGCTGCAACACTTTTTAAGTGGCAAAACATTTGCAAATTTGGATGATATCCAAAATGCCATCTCTAGATATTTTGCCGAAAAACCAATTAATTTTTATCGATCAGGGATTGAAAATTTTATATGGCAAAAGGTTATTGACAATGATGGGGAATACATCATTGATTAAAAATAAAGACTCGTTAAAAATGTATGTGTTTGTATTTAGCGTAATAAAACGACATTACTTTCCGGTCCCCCTAATATTAGAAATGTTCTGGCAAAAACTGCCTATAAAATTTTGCCTAAAAACAACGAAGTATAACATTTACGAGCCTTGCGAAACAGAATATAAATTGCCTTCATCCAATTTATATTTTTCACTCAAATAAATTTCTAAGTAATTGTGTAAATAAAAATAAATATAAACAAATAAATAATATGTCTAAATTTAAAAATTAGAAACATATTTAAAATTGACATGTACCTTTTTTAAGATCGATTTCAGATTAAAAGATGATTTGACGTCGAATTTCGGCATGTCCAAGTCTATATCCTGGCCAGGTGATCCCATAGAGAACACATCTTCCAAGATACCCCTCTGAGCTAACTTATCCAAAACGGCAGGCAATCCGTCCACAGCATCGGGTAGGACCACAATCATTCGAAAACTTGCCTCTTTGTACGGTAGCTCAATCATCTGTGATAAATGACATATATCTCCTTTAAAGATTATAGAGTAAAAATTTCAATATTCTACTTTATTGTTTTCAGACGATTTAATATTTTACTTTTAGATATTTGATTGCTATAATTCAAGCAATTTATCTGTTAAGTTAGTTCTATAATCATGCATAATTATTGGGACTCTATAATTGATTACACATTAAGATCATAGATAATAAAATTATTTTTCACTCACCCTAGCGCCCAGATCTCTGTCATCATGATAATACAGCGGTTGCAGTAAATGCATCATTGGTTTCTTAACAGAATCCGATTTACTAAGGCGGAAATCTTTCTCGATGGTGTCCGCTTTGTCGAATGGTACATGCCAATGTCCCTATAAATGTTTACAAATATTTGTTTTAGCTTTTGCCGCATAAAAAATTCGAATATGAAGATGAGTACTACTGTATCCCGACTAACAACAAATGGGATCCAAAATATCCTGATTGATCACACTTCATCATATACCTCATTTTCATTAACAACATCAAATTGTAAGTTAACACCATAAAATATTGAAGTGTACTGTTAGCTTCTTGACCATAAAAAAAATGTTTTACTCAATTGGTTATGGAGATGATGTTGAACAATATCATGTTTTTTCAAGGATATAAGAATTCGTCAAATTTATGTTTTTGATAAGATTGAACTATATTATTTCCATGCGATCGTAGATATCCGTATTGTACATAATATGGTATATACATAATTTTAGTATTACCTTAAAAAATATGACATTGAAGAGCGCGGCTGCTGTATCCGGTGAGAAGGTATCTTCAGACACAGGGTTCTTGATGTTGCCGCGTGTTTTGACGTTGGCCTGAATAATAGACCACCCAAAAATTTTGTGTAAAATTATATTAATCAAGAACACCCATAAGCACTTCATGTAAACCAGACAATACCCATTGGTTGATGATCTTTGCAGCAGCTCGGGGGTTGGTGAAGTCGAGAGTCTCCACCTCGCTGCGATAGTCGCGTGTGGCGACTGTTCGGAACTCATCAATCAGCTCGTACTGATTGGACACGCACACCTTGTTAGCGAGGGTCAGGAATTCCGGGTCCATGGACGTGAATTTCTTAGTAAGAGATTGATACAACTCGGTCAACTGAAAATTAGAAATGTAAGAGAACAAATCGTGATTAATTTTATTATTATAAAACTATAAAGTTTTTAAATTATATAAATAATAACTTGAAAAATATGATTTTTTTGTATTACTTATAAATATTACCATTTTTAATAAAAAAAAACATATTTTGTTATTATCGTAAGTTTTCATAGAAAACCTTGCGACTAGGTTATATCGTTGAGGTAATTACGTTGATGGATACCAGCAGCTTAAAAACAACTCACTTGTTTATAATCTGGAAGCCCCAGGAGTTTGACAATCTCCTGTCTGCTGGTTCCATTTGTACCAGTGGAGAATAAGGATAACAGCATGAGGACACCGAGAGGCGACGATATCACATTCTTATCACCGCTTGATTCATAAATGTCCTGAAAAAGAACTTATTTTAACATTTTATATAACACAAAAGAAATTCATCCAAGGGATATTTTTAAATGTAGACCCCTTACGGTAATGTTTTATGGTTATGATTAATCATTATAAAAGATAGATAGATTTCACCAGTAGGTTTCTTACGCTAAAGGCCGTGTGTACTCAATGGCCATACATAAAAGCAACTTTTTCTTTATTTGATCGGAGCTGCATCTATAGAAGTCACTAGGTAATAAATTATTATATCTTATTCTTATTAGAAGCAACATCCTTAAAGAATATTTCATCATATTAAACAATCACGTCTTTTGAATAGACCCTCGGGTGTTAGGCACCAAGTATTGATAACTGTTTGACTATCGTTTCCTTATGAGATAATGCCTCGGGTCCGATCGAAGGGAAATATTAAGAATACTATTTATGATGCACCTTGAGTAACTTCATGGAAGCCTTATCGACTGCATCCCCGACCGCCGTCCGTGTGTACGTTTTTCCGAAGTCATCTCCGGTCGCGAAAGCGACTGAAACTGAATCCAACAAGTAAATACATTACAGACGCAATAGAAATTAATAAGAGATCAGAAATCAAACAGTCGTTTTATCGTACGTTTATTTTTTATGGAAATATTACGGTACCAACTTATCGAAGTCTCATTTTCATTCAACAAACAATAATCACCGAAATCATAAAAAAAGTCTAACAAGTCTAAATTTGCCGTGTATTCAATCCTATGGGTGAGACCTCATAGATTTTTTTTTACTTGTGAGATCAAATAGGTACATTGCCTTTAAAGGAAAAGAACAAATAAAAAAGAGGCACGAACAAAAAATCTTCTACTTGTCGATTAAAAATTACTTAAACCCTGTAAAAAAAATAGACTACTTATTTCTAATGAAGCATAACTGTTAAAAAAACATCTTTTAGTATACGAATATTAAAATTGCAAACAAAATAGCTTTTCCACAACAAAATTATTATATAGTAAAAAATGCACTTTGTAATGGTAGGCGACTAACAGGGAACAAATCTAGGAACAGAGTAACAGATTGACTGTTACAGACGGTCACTAACCATTACTATATTTTATTACAAATATATCACGATAGTTTACCCTCAAATATAATTTTATTTATATTCACAGACCGATAAATATCAGTGATGTGAGTTGTATAAAAACTACAGTATTTATGTATACATAAAATCCTGATGTAACTTAATAATACTCACATATAAGCAGCACAAGTGACTTAAACATGTTGCCCTCGTCACAGCTCTCCTCATACTACGCTTTGGATCACTTATATAAATGCATATATCATGTAAAGATTATTATGACTGTAAATAATACAGTTTTCCTCAATCGTATCCCTCCTTTACGATGCAGTAATATCTGATGTACTTCCCCTGGATACTGAATAATAATAATATTATTCATGCTGGAAGATCTCTGTTGCCGGAGACTGTCTGGCGTAGGTAAGTATAGCCACAGCTCCTATTCTTCCGCTAAGCAGCATTGTGCAAACATTATTGCGTTCACATTTTAAGAAAGTTGTAATTAGTTAAATTACTGATATAACAAGATTTAACGACTTATATCTAAACGACGAGCACAATTTAGTGTTGTGTATATCATCTTAACTAGCACCACGTAGTTATGGGCAGACGTATCATTTATCGTTAACTGAACATCTCGTTCGTTTCATTAACCGCTACGTTAAAAAAGTAATATAACCAGGGGTATACACAGCGATTATGGGGTATGGTATGAACACCTTCCGATATAGCGATATATCTCTGAGATTATCTATAGTTCAAAATATACTTACTAATTTCAATTCATCATAGTTTTAGAGTTACTTGCGAGATCATTATTTATATAATTTAGGGAGCTAGCATGCTGTGCTTATTTGCCTATTAGAAGCTAACGCTTCTGTATATATAAATATGTACAGAAATTTGTTTGACTGTAATATAAGTAAAGTAGACAAAGAGCAAAATTTTTCTTCTCACTTTATACGAACTAATATAAATAATGCCTTGAAATGAAGTAAGGAAATTCTACTCTCGTAAACAGAATGATGATTTGAATTAGGGGATTCACTTTTTCCAAGATGAAAACAAATGGTTGTATATCCTGAACGATGACACAACGAAATTTACAAACTTACCAACTAGAAGTAACGAGATTCGTGGTATACCTCAAATTTCTACGCTACATACAAGATATAACACTCTTTCAACCTTTTGCACTGAAGAGAAAAATATCATGATTCCAGTCTGAAATCCCGACATAAGAGCAGATGATTTTGTTGAAACCTCAGAAACCCAAAAGGATGTATATTTACTTCCGATTAACTATTAACGAAATACGCAAGTAACTAGCCCTCTTCGAATCTTTAATCGACACACGGCCTGTGTATCAAAGGAAGATGAAGACAATGATTCAGAACTGCTTCCATCATCATCGTTCGTAAAGTGACAGGCGCTAATGCCCGATCGTTATCCTAAGGGGGGAGATGTTACATATGCATCTGCTTACCCTTATCATTCTGAACCTTTTCATGTCGAACCTCTAATGATGTAAATTACTAAGTTCGAGCTGTGACACTTTGGGAATATTTTGAACAACTTACTCCTATTATAAACATTTGATTGACAATCAATTGTAATTTATATAAACGTGTTCTTATACCAACCACTAATATTGTTCACACAAGCTCCCCACTATCCCGCTCTCTAGTGTCATATAAACTTAATCTAAGCCAAAAGGAGATACATTCTAATTCTGGTAGTCTCATCGGACACATCTACAAACACCATAATATTGTTATTATAGTTATAGTAAAATTCAAAATAAATATACCTTTAAAGAGAATGGGTTTTTGACGACATAATATACAATAAACTGCACTATGGAAATTCTATGCTCGTAAACAGAATGATGATTTGAATTAGGGGATTCACTTTTGCCGTATTACCTTTGATCTCGCTTTAGAAGGTGACAAACCTGAACTGTCGTCAGTCAAAAAATCCTGCTTGACATTATGTGAACAAATGTTGACTGCGTTATTGTTAGCAGACTTTACACTAACAACTAGATAAGCGTCCAAGATAACTTGTTCAAAAAATTGTACACTATTGCCTACTTGTCTTTTAGGACCTTATTTTTTTGTCTCTTTTATACTGCGTTTATTATTTATTTGAGACATTTACAGATTAGAGAGTTTTGTTTAAAAGGTGTTCTTTACTTTATTTAAAGATTTCAATAAAACTTTTGGAAGCCACAGTGATGTGTGGTGTGAAACTATTAGGGTGTTATTATTGGAGTAATAAGTTAACTATAACGTCTAACAAACCAAAATACAATAATTTTTCGACGCTTCTGCTTTGTAGCAGGATCTTCTGTTGATGGTAAATGATGGGCTAATGTGGTGTTGGTTGATCTGTTATTACAGCACCATATTGGGTTGGAATATTTACACTGTATTCATTACTTTTAGACATTAGATCTTGTATCTCAAATATTTCAATACATACATCATCCTTCTAAGCAAAAGACAGTTTTGACAAACTCGCGACGCTCAATTTTCGCTTACTTAAGATTAATTAGGAAAGTAAACTGTAGTGTTTAAGAGTATTTTAAGTCTAATAATGTGCGGAAATAAAGCGTGTTCATTTTAAAACAAAATGTTACTGAGTATGTAAAACGTTTTAGAACTAAAATGCAATTATGTCCCGCTGAGCCACTCCCACGTTTCCCCCAATTACGCCCACTCTTCTCAGATCTGACGCATTTCTTTAGCAAATGGGTGCGATTTCAATATTTGATAAATGAATGAATTTTCCAAGGTTAAATAAAAAAATACATTGATTTTAACTATAAATTCACCACAGAAAAAGTTTCTACGGTGACGCCTATATATTCAAAAACAGGAACCATCAATGAAACAGTAGAAATAAATATATAACTATGTGGTATAATGTTAAATGATTACATCACATGTAAGTTATTAATGAAAGTCATATTTAGTAATTATATTGTAGTGTAATTAAACACATTATATTGCTTTTACAAGATTGGAAATGGAAAGTACACAGGTACATTTTAATGTGTGTAAGTCCCGACGAACATCACAATGTTCTCATACAGGATGACGTAGAGGAAGGGTCGGTCTACCTTAAACGGGAGAGCCGGTGGCGGCTTAGAGAATAGGGCCGTCGGTACCAGCACGAGACCTGCAAGGAAAGTAAACAAATGTTACATATTTTAAAAGCCATTGTAACCAGTATCGGTCTTGTAACACAGACGCCCTTGATACGATTCCTATGTCACATGTGTAGTTTTTATGGTAATAATATTTTTCGACCCGCCTAACTATCTACCGCCATTGAAAATGCTATAAAACTACTGTATTCGGGTTGTCAAAATAACCATAATTTAAAATTTGTAAAAATAATTTTAAAAACCATTAAGTCACAACAAAACCCAAGACTGAAGCGACTAAAGAGTCTAAAGATACTAAAGAAAGAGAAACCTTGTCTCATTGAACTCTAAAACGCTATTATGGTCAATGGTTCGGAATTTATAATTAGATAAATATTTAGAAATACAAAAAACTATGTATCTTCAGGAAAAACACAACTAAAGGTTATTTACTTTCTCATATAGAAAATATAAATAGGTTTTAACCTAAACAATGTACCACAATGATAATTTAAAATAGTATTCTCCACATACATAAAATTTTATCATATTATTTTAACAGCTACATATATTATTGTTTGATGAATATAAATGTAGATCAGCAGAGCAGTACCGGTGAAGGCTCCAGCGGTGGCGCCTTCTTCGTCTACTTTCACGAAAGCCTCTTGGAAGACCTCGGACACCACAACCCCCTGTCCTTTGACGACTCCTGCTGCCTCCGCATTAAATATTCCACTTACTCCTTCCTAAGAAGTGAATAAAGAAAGAAAAAAATTATTAAATTTGGGACACCATTTAAATACAAACAAATACTTTAACTCCTCATTTATTTATTTTTTTATTATTCCGATGACGTAATTAGATGATGATACGCCTTAAAAAAACAATGCGACGCAAGTGAGGTTGATATGCACTACATCACATTGTACTTGTCATAATAATGTCTCGATAATTTTATTAACTATGACAGCTTGTAAACTAGAGCACAGGAATATTTGCACAGTACTACTTGGCGGTAAAATTATCAGTGGAAAGTAATAACTCCTAAAAATTAATTACCTTTATTAAAATCTCCTTCAAATTAAATTTAGATTTGACGTCGAATTTCGGCATGTCGAAATCTACATCCTGTCCGGGTTGTTCCAAAGATACCACGTCCTCCAAGATACCTTTATCAGCTAGCTTGTCTATGACCGAAGGCAATCCGTCCACAGCATCAGGCAGCACCACGATCATACGGAAACCTTCCTCTTTGTATGGCAACTCTACCATCTGTTTTTGAACAAAACTCTTTGTTACATATTACCCTTGCTTTGAAAAAGAATGTCGTGTAAAAATATTTGTCTTTGGAATATACTTCTTACAACACAATAGTTACCCAAAAAGTAAATTAGTGCATCATAATCATCATTATCAGCCGACAGACGTCCACTGCTGGACCTAGGCCTCCCCAAAAAAATTTTTTTTCATTGGAGGGTAATTGGGTCGTAACCTATCACTCTGGCCCAGTGCGGGTTGGTGGGTGGTCAGAGCCTCATCTGTGATTGAGCTGGGTACACCGCATGAATAAGATGTTGGGCGGAACCCCTTACACCCAATTAGTGCATAGAAATATAAAAAAAATCCTTTTCCTTTTTCATATTAGCTGCCACCGTGACTTATGTGCCATATTCAAACTGAAACTTTGGTAGCGGTCTTTTAAAGCTACTCCGGTCTTTAGTTACTCTTTTCTTCTGATGGTTAACACCTTTGTAAAGACGTTTAATAAAGAATGTGAATGGAAAAGAAGTGTTATTTCATTACATGCTTTTCTTAATTATCTCTGCGTAGTTTAAAGAGTTGAAGTAATTATATACAAAATACCACGCGGGCAAGCAGTGCGAATATTATCACTCATAAACTTATTACGACAACAAATTCAATTTACGTATGATAAGTAATGTATGTTGTCAAATAAACGATTTTTTATTTGAATTATTGATTTTTTTAATTAGCTTTTCTTTCGTCCTAGTTCGGATGATTGAATCATTGCCTTAAAACATAAGATTTTAAGTCTCGTTAATGGAATAATCTGACCAGCAACAATCCATTCTAATGGTACCTAGGCGTTTGGCAACAAAGAACTTCTACTAGCGAAACAGCAGTAAATGCTTACTTTAGCTCCCAAATCATAGTTTTCGTGATAAAACAGCGATTGCACTAAATGCATGGTTGGTTTCTTAACGGAATCCGTTCTGCTTAGGCGGAAGTCTTTCTCGATGGTGTCCGCCTTATCGAACGGTACATGCCAGTGTCCCTGCAATTGTTTATTTGTATCAAATCTCAACAATTTTTATATTAAACTTCTATGCTATGATATAACGAAAAAATTATATACCTGGAAGAATATGATGTTGAAGAGTGCGGCTGCAGTATCCGGTGGAAAGGTATCTTCAGACACAGGGTTCTTGATGTGTCCGCGAGTTTTAAGGTCGGCCTAAAAATGTTCAAAATTATAAATTGTAGCGCATCAATGAAATGAAGACAAAAAGAAAATGATAAACGAAACATGTGAAGTCATTTATTTCATATTTATGCTTGGTCTTATTACGAAGTACACATTTTTTTATGTCGTTAATCTTTCCGGTTAAAACCTCACAGTTTCTGACGCAGCGCCTTTGTCCGGAACCAAAGGAATGCTTTCGTACGGAAAGAAATAGAGAGAGAGAGATATGGGTGCTTATCTCTTACTTCGTCTCTGCAGCCTCTTTCTGCAGCATTACCTCCTCGGAGAAGGTCACCCCGGCATCCCACTGCCAGTCACTACTGACCATGACCATCTACTGACCATAAAGCCAAGTAATAAAAGGTCCCCAACAATAGCAACGTCGTCCTCGCTCTGATCATTCCATGCCGAGCGGTGCTCCAAGATGTGCTGCGCGGTATCGGCTCTCTTCCGTCTATGCGGCACGGGTACTTACAAAAATACCTATGACCAGAAACTATCTACACCAAACGGAAGGTCGGTGACCCGTTCCGCCTATCCATTCACTCACCTAAGAGGGGACGCACAGCTTTGACAATCCTACTATATGCATTTGTGTTAGTTAGTCACCCCTTTCATCTTACAAATATCGATTGTCAGAAATAGAACTTCTGCTTTTCCCATTCTCTTGGCTAAATCTGTTCTCCTCGGGACCTAAGCTCAAATATCCATCAATATATGGATGACAGAAAGTCTACCTCCAGATCTGACGGAGGAAAACCTGCCAAAACACATGCTGTCTTGTAAGAGGTAGCTCGTTAACCCCTAATGCCAATAACCCGATAGCCAATATCCATGGCTCTTTGCAGACGTTAGCAATAGGCTGCGGTACGAGCCTTTAGAGCATCTGCCCAGACAAGTGCTCCATAGAGAGCTATTGATGGAACTTTACCCAAATATGAACGACGGCTGTTTGTATCAGGCCTCCCGCTCCAAGTTGGACAACAGCCGTCAACAACAGTCGCCGTTCCCATTAACCGTGGGACCAGACGCGTTACGTAGTAGAACAAACCTTTTAACAGAAACTAAATTAAAATGATATCACTCTGTACATAATTATGTTTAGACGTACGTTTAAACGAAAACAAATGATCCTACATTCTGCCTGATTTAAAGATCTACTTTAAAAATATTCATATTCACTGGTGGTAGGTGTCTAACAAGGACCGTTTAGGTAGGTACCACCGCAGCGCCCACATTTTGATGGGTGCTGTAGCTAGAGAAGTTACTAGGGTGCTTACCATCAGGTGAACGTCTCGACGCCTTATCTTTTAATAAAAATGAATATAATCAAATGCACCCATTGGTTGATGATCTCCGCAGCAGCTAGTGGATTGGTGAAGTTCAGTGTGTCCACTTCGCTGTGGTAGTCACGTGTGGCGACGGTACGGAATTCGTCAGTCAGCTCATACTTGTTGGACACACACACTTTGTTAGCGAGGGTCAGAAATTCAGGATCCATAGACGAGAATATATCAGTCAGAGATTGATATGACTCTGTCATCTGAAAAAAAAAATACTGCAGGTATTCCTTTCAGCATTGTACGTACTAATTGTACTCGTGGTGGATCAAGGTCAATAAGCATACAAAACATGTAAAAATTTAAGTAAAAGGTAATAAGTAAAAAATTAAAAGAATCTTCAAATTAGGAAATTGATACACACATGAACTATGACATTAAACAAAATTGTTTGTTCACTTTTAGTAGTCGATAAGTTATTCTTGAGCTGACGACCTTCGAAAGACAAAAAAAAAACAATAATTACTTACACGTTTGTAATCGGGTAAACCCAACAAATTCACAATTTCCTCTTGGATTTTCCCTTCAGTTCCAGTGGAGTATAAAGACAGCAGCATGAAAATACCTAAAGGTGATGTTACAACGTTCTTGTCTTCGCTCTCATTGTATATATCCTAAGACAAAAACTAAATTCAACAGTTTCTTTTTTTTTTCAAAAAGGACATCTAGGAAGTGTATATAAGTAAGTAATTTTAAGTAAGATTAAGGGAAGAGAGAACAGCCTTCAAGAATATTGCGCTTTACCACATTCACAACACCTCTGCTTACCATTAGGTTTGTAATCAAGGACAAGTGTTTATTAAAGGAAAACGCAAAGCCGAAATTTCCATGAATTTAATAATTTGATACCTTATATATATATAATATATATAAATGTAAATGGATTTTTTTTTGTACCTCAATCACGAGCAAACTAGTGAAAGTATCCACATAAGAACATGAGCATTCGACGAGGAATGATTTGTAGGTGGTTATAGGCTATTTATTTTTTCGAATTTCATAATTTTATTTCCAATTAACTTTTATACACATTTTCATTTCATATTATTTATGTGGTTGCTATAGTAATGATTGCTACAGAAAGTCATTCGAGGTTGCGGTTGCTCTCAAGGCAAATTTTAAAGCTAATTATGTATTACGGCTAGCAAAACGGGCAGGGCACATCTTGTGCTTAATAAGCTAGAAATATTTTCCTATATAATAATTTCTTACTTAATTTAAAACAAATTTTATTGTAAAAAACGTACAATACTTTACAATAAACCACATAACTTTATGTGATAATTGCCATTATTCAACGCAACTTTAAATCAATAACAATAATTTTATTCCACGTTATGGCAAGTGAAATTAGTTGACAGTCATTACATATCATACGTTTATATTTAGCAGAGAAATTTTATCTCAAATCCTTTTCTTTTCAAAACAATGTACTTCTCAAAGTACTTAAAGAATAATCATCCACATGCATTCCAGGTTATGGGAATTCTAAACGAAAACTTCTATTGTTAACAATTTACAGCCAGTTTAGTTACTTGCCTGTACACAAAAGTCTCACTTTCTGTATGTTTACATTAAATACTTGGGTTAGCTATATCAATTTATATCACTGTGTCGGAACTAGTATTAAAGAAATGGAAAAAGCGAAACGCTGTTATAACGCACATGAGCTTAAAGGTATTTTCGATAAAGTTATTGATACCAATTTTAGTTGTTTCAAAAAAATCTATACAGATGGGTCTAAATCTAAAGATACACTAGAAGAAGTCGGAGCGGCTTTCTTTGATTATAATTCTAATAATGCTATGACATTTAACATGACTCGATCATGTTCGCAAAACTTTTCACTATAATGGAGGCCTGGTCATATATAAAATCAAGTGATTTGTTGTGTGTTTGTGATTAATTATACATAAATTATATTTGCATTAACTATAAGGGCGGCAGCCCTGTAAAATAAGAGAAAAAAAAATTATCATCGCATATAATATAAATGTACCGCAAGAATCGCGGAAACCCACTAGATGCGAGTAATTTGAGACCGATCGATATGGAGATCTTTGGGGGAGGCCTATGTCCAGCAGTGGATGTGTATCGACTGATGATGATATGATATATCGATTTTGGTATTACATTATCTTGCACGGTCTTTAAAATTAAATAAAAATATACATCCACTTTGAAAGACAATATAAAAAGAATTTGATTTAACAGAATAATATGGAATATGCCAGAGTTCAATAAATGATATAAAACATTATGACTTGTTTAAATATTACTTTAAGACTATAAAAACTTCGTCGGATATTATCCGTTTTGTTATTTTATGACTTTCCATTCATACCTTCAATAGCCTCATAGAAGCCTCATCAATTGCGTTTCCAACTGGTGTCCTTGCGTACTCACGTCTAAAAAAAAACTCATCTCCAAAAGCGAAGGCGACTGAAACTAAATTAAACCGGTAACATATCGTTAAGAAATATTGCTTAATGCATGAAATGATCAATAAGCCGTTATAATAAAAGATCAATCTGTTTGGGGAAGAAAGATTCGGGATAGATAACTCATATAATGTCAATCTATATTTGAAAACCTTAGGATGATGGGTTTTTAAACTTTATAATCGATTGCAATTGTAATCGGGTTATTTACATAGTTAACAAAAACCAAACGAAAAAAAGTGGATTTATAGCAGTAGTATAGTAGTAAAATATAAAATTGCTCACAACTAAGCAGCACAAATAACTTAAACATGTTGCCGCCGTCACTTATGTCCACGTACTAATCTGGTTTTACTTAAATTTCCTGCGAGTATTTTTCCTCGTTCGAAGTCCGGAATACAATGAAGTAATGGGTGCAAAAAAAAAAACTGCTATACCTGTTCAGTCATTAAAATTATTCATTATAATGGCTTTGCATCTTCGATGGCGGGTCAGCAACACAAAGGTCGACGTTCGATCGAAGAACATTTCACAACCTCATTTTATTTTGTTACCGACAAAAGGAAATTTGTTGGCTAGTCTTTGCGAATACGTACACGATATGTATAGATAGATATATGTATATGTTAAGTACAAGGATAATGTGAACGTGCAGTTGTTTGTCACACCACTTTAGAAAGACGCAGTCATTTTCAGGATGAAATATAACATAATGAATTAACATATTTTCTTCAAGGAAATATCTGCGTGTGAAGATAATAAAAAAAATACTAATGTTAGCATCATTATCAAAATCGTTTTCTTTATTAATCAATTACTTATCGAGTCGTCTCGAAATGTTTTGGTGACATTAAATTAGATTTTTAAACCAAACCTATTGTTTAATAGGTTTGGTGAGGTGTTTACCTCTATATGATAAAGGTTGAAATTAATTTATTTTTAACATTGAAAACTATAAGTCTCTAAATTACATTTTACGTAAATGGCTAATAAAAATTAAGATAGTTAAAAAATTCATTATCATCATCAGCGGATAGACGTGTACAGATGGACACATGTCTCCCTAAAGATATCCACTCCTATTGGTACTGCGCTGCCCGCACCTAGTAGCTTCCCGTGATCTTCACCAGATCGTTGGTGCACTTTGTTTGGTCTCCCAGCACTACGTCTACCAGTATGCAGTCGCCACTCGAGAATCTTATTGCCCCATCGGCTGTCAGTCGTTCGAGCAATGTGCTCTGCCTAATGCCACTTAAGTCTAACAATCTTTTGGACTATATCGGTGAGCTAAGTTCTTCTGCTGATCTCCTCATTTCTGATTCGATTGCGCAGAGAAACTACGAGTACAGCCCTCTTCATTCCCCTTTGGGTTACTTTGATATATAATTATAAAGACATAATAATGTGTTTTAGTAATAACAGCCCATTTACATCCCCACTGCTGGGGCACAAGCCTACCCTCAATATGAGGGCGATTGGGCCATAGTCACCACGCTGGCCCAATGCGGGTTGGTGACTTCACACATACCTTAGAATAAATTCTAAGTCATGTGCGGGTTTCCTCACGATGTTTTTCTTCACCGTTTGTATCTCGCTGTTGTAACTAAAGACCACAAATGTACATAACTTAAATATTAAGTCATTGGTACATGCCGAGATTCGAACCCGCGACCATCGGAATGAAAGCCGCACGCTCTAACCATTAGGCCAGCGAGCTACAATGTGTGTACAATGTGTTTTAGAGTAGTATAATAAAATAAAGTTTTTTAAATATAAAATATTGTCACTTCATCATTATTATGCAACATAATTGAGGTGAAGTGGCAACACTTTCCAGTTGCTGTCATCACTAGACGTGGGTTATAACAGAACAAACATAATATCTGTTATTACTGTTATGTTATTTCTTTACAATATATATTTTACTAGTTATAATACTAAGTACATCTTGTTATAGCAACAGTTAATACAATGGGTGTGGGGGACCTGAATTAATTAACGAAACAACAGTTAACACAAGTGACGTTTCGGGGATAATTATCTTCTTGTAAGATTGCGATTTCCTTTTTTCGGGTTATAATAATAGGTGCTTCTCGTTTTAACAACATTCTATCAAATAGGTATGATCGAGATTGATTAATCAACCAAATAACAGATAATACGATCTAATTAGGAATTCGCTTTTCATAGAGGATTAGTTCTTATGAAACGACTTACTATAATTTTGAGTTTTTTTTGATAATTTTATTTCAAATGAATACTAGGTGTGTCTCGATTTAGCTTCTACTATTAATTATACTACTATAATACTAGTTGTATATTATATAAAAGACTAAAATAAAAATAGTTGTTCAAGTTTTTATTGGTTCTTCTGTGATTTCAAGCAAAGTTAGTGATCGGCTGCTATCGAATACTGAAAATGTTGATTGTTGATAGTGATTGAATAACTTGAGTATGGTGAATTATAAATAATATTTTTTAAGAATACTTGTGATTTATATATGTTATGATAAATACGCCTCACTCCTACTACTAGTCGTCACTTTTAAAATTAACGAATGTTTTGCTGGAAAAATATTTTCATGTCTTTTGTTCATGTTTGTACAGTAATTAGATTATCTTGAGTTTCTTTCACCTTTGTTAAGTTTTTCTTTTTAAATATTATTAATTTTAATTAAAAAAAAATTGGTATGTATTCTTGTTTTAAGTTTATATACATATATTATTTATTTTGTAAACTATATCGTTGTTATTAAACGCATTAAAAACGTTATTATGATGTTCTATTATTTCTTACACGTATTTCTTATTAGCTGTTCTTGCTCATATTACATAGGAGTTTGAAGATTGTATTGAAGTAAAATTTTGAATTGTTTTAAAACATTAAGAAATTTTTTGAAATTCGACGTAGGGTTTTTCTATTTTATTTGTAACTGTTAACCGTTTATAAAATATAGAAATTTTATAGACTAACTGAAATATGCTATTTATTATTTATTTACAAAGGTTTTATTTTCAAGGTCACACTGAAACATTAGCTGAACTTTTTAGTAAAGTAGACACTGAATCAAAGGTAAGAAAAATTTTAATTTTTTTTTTTAAAACATTGATTATTCATCTTCAATATCTTATTTAAACATAATCGATTTCTTTCAAGAATCATGATAAGCTTATGATTTATTTTTTATTTGAATCTCTCATTTTACTACTTCATCATCATTTTAGTCTATTAATGTCTAAGCTGAACATTTACTCTATTAATACTCAATTCTTCACTCTTGTCATATTTCAATTTAATAAAGCTTAATTCATATCCTATTAATAGTCTTTTAAAACTATTATTTTAATATATGATGAATTCACTAAGATTATTTAGCTAACATTTAATCCAATGAGGTAAGTGAAAACCTATTTTTAGAACTTCTGTTTTTCTTAAGTATTTAGTTTGGATTGATTCTTCGCTAATAGACAAGAAAAGGTCTGTATACTGATTTAAATCTTAGCTCCATACAGAGAAGTCATTGTTTGTGTTATTAAAATATAGTTTGACATACCTTAAATATAACAATAATGGAACAGAAAAAAGTTAACAATTGTTAAACAAAAACCTTATTACTAAAACTGTTTATTATAATTTAATGAGTATAAATTCCTGTAAAGAGTATAATGTCTTTGTGGAGAATAGCAAACAAGAACGGATGGTCCACTATGAAGTCCATTGGTTCTGGCGGTTTGGAGTTAGATGACATTGGTACGGCTATGGCTCCTGTTGAATAAATGATTATTTTATTAATAATGTCTACTCTGTCTATTCTAATTTTCTTAATTCAAATTTCTACTAGGACAAGGTCTATGGGCAGTCAATATTTTCAATCATTTACTTTCTAGCTTATGTAAATTCAGCACTTGTTATCTGATTGATACTGGACACAACTTTTGAAAATGCACTAAAAAATATTTATCATTTGCAACACTTATTATCTGATGAAAACAAGAATTCTATTCTCTGATTATGTATATTGCTGTTAGTCATTTCATTGATTCAGACATCTTGTCAGATACTGAGCTTGTGTATCTGGAGTCCACAGTGTAATATAATTAAATTATTCAACATGTGCATATAGAAAATATGAAAATTAAATATAATGGTACTGCTAAATATGTCTTTGTGTATAGTTGGTGTTGAGTAACCATAGAATAAATTAAAGGAACAATTTACAGAGTACAGTGTACATTAATCAAAGTACCTTTACACTACACTTTCCAGTACAAATTGCGTAACTTAAGATCGCGGATTTCAAACCACCTTTTCATTCATGCCGTGAACAGTTACGAAAAAATCAATTTGTATGGATTATAATACATGTTGATAAACACCCATTATGTTCATAGACGGTTTAGATTCTGTAGTATCTGTTTTAGTCTCTAAACAGATACAAACCAATGTAGGTAGTAAAAATCTGATAAGAGATGTGCTCTCCTAACTAGTGACCTTGTTATAATTCATCACTTATCATCAGTCCCAGCTTATCACTCTGTACTCCCAACATTTTGTCTATCACAAACGTCATACCAGTAAATGCTCCAGCAGTGGCACCTTCCTCGTCTACTTTGACGAAAGCTTCTTGGAAAATTTTTGATATGATAACATCGCGCTCCTTCACTATGCCCCAAGCGCCTTCTTCAAATATTCCATTCACCCCCAACTGAAAAATGTTTCTCGTTTATATATATGAATACATCTTTACACATAGATGTTTACAAAAAAAATTATGAATAATGATAAAAATTAAGCACTACCTTGGGGAGTATTTCAGCATAATCCAATTTGCTCTTGATATCAAATTTGGGCATATACAAGTTAATTTCTTTCCCCACCGGTCTTAAAGCAAAGACATCTGCTAGAATTCCTATGTCCGCCACCTTCTCGATGATCGATGACAGGCCATCTACTTCGTTCGGTAGGATGACCACCATCCGAAACCCATCTTCTTGGTACGGTAGTTCGATCATCTAAAGGCATATTAATTTTATGATCACCAATAAACAATTAGTGGTATTTCACCTCAGCATATTTTGTAAATTGGACAGCGATATTGTTCTTTAAAAGTAATTTAAACTTTAAGCTCAATGCTTATCGTAAAAAAATTAGTTTAACCTTTTCGTGGTCTAGGTAAATATAAACATATTGATTAGGAAATCAAATCTAAACGAATTTATAATAATATTGAACAAGTGTGTCTCGACACCGTGTTAAATTGATAATTATTTCAGATGTCCGGAAGTCCGAATAATGTTAAGTTGATGTTAAAAAATTTTTAACGCACCTTGACTGCTAAATCATTGTTCTCGTGGTAGAAAAGGGATTGTTGTAAATGCATCATTGGTTTCTTGACGGTAAGCGATCTGTTCACGTGGAAGTCTTTTTCCTCAGTCCTCCACGCTTGGAATGGTACGTGCCAATGACCCTAAGGATTTGATAAATGCGATATTGGTTATAAACCATTTATTGAAGGTTGGAAGGCTGGATTATCCCGCTAGATGCCGTCTAGTTTGTATAGTAACAGTTCAACTCTACTGTTAAGAATCAGTTCTGGTCCAATAAAAGCTGTAGGTTTTTTTAGTTTCGGAGGAGAGTAGCAATAAGTAAAAAGAATACATCGAAGGCTACAGACCACCTTCAGCCATCTTTCTCCTCAGAGTTTTAAGAGAGGTAATGATCTACATTGGGGGTCACAAATTACTGGAGAGCCGTGACGAATTACGTTAACGCCTAGAGGTCCTCGTCGTCTTGTAAGTAGAGGCTACAGTCTTCCCTTCACAAAGAACTTTACACTAATGGGAATAGTAGACCAATCAACCAGCGCCACATTGTAACAGATGTTAAAATTAACAATGAACTGAACCTTGTCTTTATATTACTATATTCACCTGGAAGAATATAACGTTGAAGAGCGCTACTGCTATCTCCTCGTTGAATAAATCTTCAGAGACTGGATTTCTGATATATCCTTTGGACTTTTGGTCAGCCTGTTAAATTTTTTGGGTAATTACAGAAATGCAACGTATTGTAATAGATATAATTAAATTTTTGTCAATAGAAAATACATGAAACTTATTTTGTGATCAGAAATTCACAAACTGGAAAAAACGAATTGATGACGATTTCCTCTGAAGGAGAAAACACGAATTTTTAAAATTGTATTGATCGTTGATTTCCAATTTTATCTGGTGGCAGGTCTCTGTTACCACACCACCTGGGAAAATACCTTCGCAGCTCCTATTTCTGCTGACGAATAGTAGTACACGAAATTTTGTATTATCCGGTTCGTATAGTGCAGTAGCTAATTGACATACTGGAGGATCGATAATTAAAATCTTATGTCTCAAAGCGACGAGCACAGTGCGGTGATGTGTATATTAAATAACTAGTGCCACGTTGTTGTTAGCACACTTCACTCTCATTTGCCACCAGGTGACCGTCTCGCTCGGGACTCACAGAACCCAAGCCAACTTTACCTGCTCGTGGTGCACCCGGCCAATCAACAAACGAGGCTCTGACTCCCACCAAGCCGCATAGGGCCATCGTAGTGGAAAATGACCCAAATCCCCCCAAATGAAATCATACCCGATCGATATGGGAATCTTAGAGAGAGGCCAAGTCCACCAGTGGACGTCAATCGGCTGATGATGATGATTTGGAAAATTGTATATAATTGGATAAACCATGGATACATATATACATTACCCATTGGTTGATAATTTCAGCGGCCGATTTTGAATCTCTGAAATCTATCACATCCACTTCGCTGTTGTAGTATTGGGCCGTGTTGGAGAACTCCTCCGTTATGGTGTACCCATCGGCTACGCACACTTTATTGGCGAGTACAAGGAAATTCGAATCCATTGAAGCGAATTCGTTGCTTACGCGACCGTAGCTGTCGTGGAGCTGGACAAATATATATATATCTTTAACCAATTGCGATCTGGACATTAGTTTATAAATATTAAAGATTTAATTGCTTCTACCCATATATATATGAGAGATTTCCACCTGTGCAGAGGATTCATCGCCATATCTTGGGGACCATAAGCTGTGGAGACTTGCAATTTGATGTGAATGTTACTCATACCGAATATAGGTCAGCTAAGAAATGGATTTTGCAAAATTCATTCGAAATAAATGTAAATTATACAAAATTGTAAATTAATTACAAATAATATAAATTTATACAGATTTTTAAAACGAGAATAGACAAATAAATTGACTTTGCATAATAAACCAGAGACAAGTAATACGTAGGAATGAAATCTTCGGTTACAAGATTGCTAGCTATGAGTAGGCGAGCATAAAGATTTAAAACGACGAGCTCTATGGGATCTTGTGTAAACATCCTGATAAGTTAGCCAGTCGCAAGTCCTCCTCTCTTCGCTTATTTAAAAAACAATGTCTGAAATCAATTACCTCCGTGTATGCAGATGCACCAAGCAACGCCGAGATTTCGTCCCTGCTCTTGCCAGTAGCGCCGGATGAATATAAAGAAAGGAGTAGTATTACTCCTAAAGGCGATGTCACCACATTACTATCGTCCGATGATAAATAGGCCTCCTATAAAATTTTAGTTTCGTTAAGTTACACTTACATATGTGCCATTGAATCAGTGATTCAAGTGGAAGCTAGAAGCAACGAACAATAAGCTAGAATAAAATCTTATTGGTGTTAGGTCTCTGTTGCTGAAGACCATCTAGCTACTACTACCAGTGTGCAAACATTGCCGTGTTCCTGTTTGAAGGACGCTGTAACTAGTGAAATTACTGTTGTAACGAAATATAACATCTTATGTATCTAGGCGTCGAGTGCCATGTGGTGTAGTCTAAGCCGTTCATCTAGCGCCACGTTCTTACGGGCGGGCGTATCACTTCATCACCATTAGCTGATAGGCGTCCAAAACTGGAAATAGACCTTCCGCATAGATTCCCATATCGATCGAGTAGGGATTCATATGAGGGGAAATGGCCCAACGAGACTCCAGCTCTCACCTCCAGCCAGCGCCTCCACCACCTCGGAGCCAAAGCCTGGTATTTTTTCTTTCTGATATCCTCAGGCTTAAATCCGAGATCTTATTTTTTTTTTTTCTTAGCAATATTTATTTGTATATTCCCAATTTCTTGATTTTCTTATCTTTCTCTGTTGTGTTATCCGGTTATATGTTCCGTTTATATGATTCGTATTACTATTACTACAATAATCATTATCAATCAATTGTAATACTCATAATCGTCACAATAAGCGATTCATTTAATTGCATCGACTACTTTTCTCTCAATAAATGAAATCAACTTATCTCTAACTCTCTTATTTTCTATGATCGCAAATACTGTGTTTTTATCAACTTTATTATTTAAATCTTGCTCCACTTGCGTTCTTTGTAAATCGTATTTCGGGCATTCGAATATTAAGTGTATAGAGGATTCATTTTTAATAGGGTCGCAGATACATACTGGACTGTTTCACAGTTTAAATTTATGCAAATAATTTGCGAACTCTCCGTGGCCAGTCAGTCGTTGTACCATGTGGGGAGACAGATTAATTTTTCTGACTAATCTGTATGCCTCTTTTGCGTCGGGGAAGAAAATTTTTGTTGTTTTTCCTTTGACGCTGTCTAGATATCTCGTATTCCATAGTGCTACGGTTTCATATCGGATGTTCTTCTTCGCATAAGAGACAGAACAGAGGTCGAAATGAGGTTTTGTTTTTACTTTTAGAGCTGTGTCCTTTGCTAGTTCGTCAGCTCTCTCATTTCGTTTGTTCCCCACTTGGGCTTTGACCCAATAGAATTTTAATTCCTTTCCCTTCATTTTTACACATTTTACGTTATTGCGTATATTAATTATTAATTTATGCAGATTGCCCTGTTTTATTGTATTCAACGCCGATCTTGAGTCGCTGTATATGCCATAATTATTTCTTTTATCATTTTTAATCTAGGCAGGTGCTTCTAGTATGGCAAAGAGCTTTGCCAGATAGACTGTACAACAGTCTGACAACTTAAATTTTTTCTTGGATTCTTCTTCCTTGTTGTTTTGCCAAATTGAAAATGCCGCTCCCACTCTTCCTTCTATTCTACTCCCGTCTGTAAAAAATTTGATTTCGTCATTGTCTTCCGAATCTATTTCCATGTTTATGTTTTCGTATTCTATGATTTCTAATTGTGCTGGATGTGATCTGCATATTTCGCTTCTATTAGGGGGACCGGAAAGTAATGTCGTTTTCTTACGCTAAATACAAACATACATTTTTAACGAGTCTTTATTTTTAATCAATGATGTATTCCCCATCATTGTCAATAACCTTTTGCCATCTAGTGAGTAAATTTTCAATCCCTGATCGATAAAAATTAATTGGTTTTTCGGCAAAATATCTAGAGATGGCATTTTGGATATCATCCAAATTTGCAAATGTTTTGCCACTTAAAAAGTGTTGCAGCGCTCGGAATAAGTGGAAATCCGATGGTGCAACATCGGGCGAATATGGTGGATGAGGCAGCACCTCCCACCCCAATTCATTAATTTTTTCTAGAGTTCGCCTTGCGCAGTGCGGTCTTGCATTGTCATGTTGGAGAATGACGCCTTTTCGGTTGACAATCGCTGGCCACTTTTCAATTAAAGATTGATTGACTCGCTGCAATTGTTCGCTGTAGAGGTCTGCAGTAACAGTTTCTCCAGGTTTCAGTAATTCAAAATGAACAATGCCGCGAATACTCCACCAAACACACAAAAGCGCTTTTTTGGGGTGTAAACCTGGCTTAGCAGTACTCCGAGGGATTTCATTTGGAGAGAGCCACTGCCTTTTGCGTTTTGGGTTATCATACAGGACCCATTTCTCATCTCCTGTGATCAAGCGATCAAAAAACGCTTCTGTGTTGTGTCGTTGAAGCAATAAGTTGCATGTGATTGATCGGTTAGCCTTATTCTGTTCGGACAGATTATGCGGGACCCAAACACCTGCTCTGCTTACTTTTCCAATCTGCTTCAAATGTTCTTGGATGGTCGACCAAGGTTTGTTGAGACTGTTTGACAATTCCTCGATCGTCTGACACGGATTTGCTTCCACTTCCGCCCTTAACACGTCGTTGTCTAACGCTGATGGTCTTCCTGATCGATACGAGTCGGAAAGATCAAAATAACCCGATTTGAACTTGGAAAACCACCTTTGGCATTTTCGAATGTCCAGTGCATTTGGATAAACATCGCAAATGTTTTTGGTAGCAACTGTTGCGTTATTTCCCTTGCGAAACTCAAAGAGCATGCAATGCCGGATGTGTACCTCTTCTGGTATTTGGCTGGCCATTTTACCCAAAATTACAAAAAAAAATTGTAATTCAATTGTCTATAAGTAAAGAAATCACTATAACCTCACAATGTCTTTGGTACGCCTCTGAACAAAACAATGAGCTGACAAATGACAATCAAGTATTGGCATGCGCAGAAACAACATTACTTTCCGGTCCCCCTATTATGTTCACCTTATTCGCAAATCTTGACCGATCGAATAATATACGTTACCGTTATCGATAATCCTATCTCCGATGTATTTTTGCGTTATTCCTTTTAGTTTTATATAATTTTGCTGCTTCTTGAATACGTAGGTCGAGTGGTAGGACTCGTGACAAAACCAGAGCAGCGTTCAGGGATACTGTCTTGTAGGATCTGCAAATTTTTTGAACAAATCCTCTTTGTATAGCATTAACGAATTTTTGAGCAGTAATTTTTTGGACAGCATCTGCTCTGAAGCTAGCGGCGTATAATATAATAGATTCTATTACTGCTTGATACGTCGCTCTGATAATTTCTGGATTAAGGCCCTATTTTATTTTAGCACATCTGGTTAACATTTCATATATATTTTAAACTTTTCTGCAAACATAACTAATATGACTATTGTAGGTTAATTTATTATCAATTATCAATCCGAGTATTTTGATTTCAGTTTCTAATTTAATTGTCGTGTCTCATGTGTATTCGTGGTTCATCGTATTTCAGTTTCTAGATTATAACCATTCCGCCGGTCTTGTGCGCCGCGAAACTCACTTTGTTCCGATGCCCCCACTTGTACACAAGGTCCAATGTCTTGTTCGCCTGTCTCTCTATTTCTTTAGTATTTTTTCCGGAAAAAACCACAATGACGTCATCCGCGAATGCGTGACTGAATACCCCTTCATCGCTTTAGATTTCAAATAAGTCATTTAGAAGTATATTCCACAGAATCGGTCCAGCTATCGACCCTTGTACGCAGCCTTTCTCTGTGGATCTCTTCACTTCCAAACCTGCGTACCTTACTTTGACCGATTTGTTGTCTAAATAGTTGCTCATTATTTGTCTTATATTTTTGGGGCATTTCATGTCAATCAGTCTACTTTTGATACCTGGCCACCAAGCGTTGTTAAAAGCTCCCTCTATGTCTAGCGATACTACTACATTTATCATCTTGTTTTCTAAGTTGGCCTTTATGTGTTGCATTAGATCATTGAGGGAGTCTTCAGTACAGCGTTGAGGCATAAACCCTTACTGTCTGGGATTTTATTTCAGTAAGATATGCCATCGGAGTTTTTTAACTATTAGTTTTTCGAAGATTTTTCCTAGTATTGATAATAGTCCTATTGGTCTGTATGATTTTACTAGATTGTAGTCCGTTTTTCCTGGTTTCGGCAGGATTAAAGTCACTGCCTCCTTCCACTGTGTCGGAAAGTAAGATATTTCCATGCATTTATTGACTATTGTGAGATATGTCTCTTCATTAATTTTAATTACCGTGGCACAAATATCGGCTGTAAATCCGTCCAGTCTAGAAGCTTTTTTGATATTAAAGCTATTTATCGTGTCTCTCAGTTCATTTATCGTAAATGGCGGGTCATTATTGTCGTCAGGTAGAGGGTCAGTAATAGTTCCCGCTGTCGTTTGTATCTGCTGATGCTCTGTGTCCTCTCGGTCTCTATTGTCGGGTGGGAAGAATGTGTCTGCGATGTATTTTGCAGAGTCCACTGGCACTGGACTTAACACACTTCCATCCTTGAGTAGTAACCAGTCGTCTTGTCTTTTCGTTGTTTCCCTGATAACTTTATATATCGTATCCCTCTAACTTTCTTTTTCTTGTTTTGTACAATACTTTTTTTAGCTTTTTGTTTGTGCTGCTTTCGCTTCATTCTCATATCTTTCTTTTTCTTTCAGGTACTCTTCAACTACGTGAGGTTTCCTGTGAGGAGCGGCACAACGTATTCTCCGTTTCTTCCGGGTCAGTGCCCTCTTCAGGTCTTCCAGATGTTTACTCCATCACGGTATATTTAACTTATTATTTACTTTTATTTTAGGTACTGCTTCATTACATGCTGTTTCTCTACTATTATTGTACTTTAAAATAATTGTATCCATTGCTTGTGCTGATGTCATTGCTTCAATCTTTTCTGTATCAATATCATTTACTTGTAGTTCTCTTTTAAAGACTTCATTAAATTTCGTCCAATCTGCTTTCCTATTATTAGAGATTCTAGTTGTTTTAATTTGTTGTATTTCTGTAGATTTCTCAATTTTTACCGAGAGCGTAATTGCATTGTGGTCAGAAGTTATTATGTCACTTTCTACTTTCCAATTTTGTATACTGTTAATCGGTTCGTTACTGAACACCGTGATGTCTACGTTGCTTCTGAATTCTTTCCCTCTTCTAATCGTATAAAAGGTTGGTTAGTTTCCCTCGTTCAAGATGTTAAGTTTCATTTCGTCTAAAGCTACTTGAAGCGCCAACCTAGAGGGTTATCGATGGTTGAACTACCCCACCAGATGTTCCATGCATTAACATCGCCACCCATTATTATGTTTTCATTCTTAAGTTTAGTTATTACTTTCTCCACTTGTTCGATGTATGATTTTATGGGTAAGGTGTCTTCGAAGTAGTAGTTTTTTTTATATTTTTAACGTTGCTACTGCTAAATTGTGAGTGTTTAACGTTGGGTCTTCTATTATTTCTACATTGTAATACTCTACTTCCGTGATATTGATTTAATTCTCCAGTGTTTCCTGTGTATGGTTCCTAAACTAATGCTATTGCTACATTCCTCTTTTTAGATTCTAAGTACAATTCTTGGGTGGCGAGTTTTTTCCTTTGTAGGTTTATTTGTAACATATTGTAAATTCTGTTTTTCGTTTCCTTTTGTGTGGTTTCTTCACTATTTGATTGGCCTTCGGCTAATTTTATCAATACGCTACACTAGACCTTGCTATCGTATCCCATTTCATCCGGATATGGGCATGCTGCATCCAAGGCGTTACGTTCCAATTTGTCCAGTCCTACCAAATGGCAGTTTCTGCACTTGGGTTCTCCGCGTGCTTGCCAAGCAAGGCAGTCGTTTGAAACATTTGGAACATTGGATTACAGGAGATTGGTCTTCTACCCATAACCTTTGTAGGTCGATGTAGAACCGGCGTGCTGAGATGACTCTCTGCCACAGTTTGGGCGAGACTTGCAGCACAACGTGAGATGTATGCGGATTCCTTGCCCTGCGCCTGTATTTTACTGATAGTCTTGCCTCGCTATCTAATAAGCCTTCCAATATTTGTGCACTCTGATTTTTGAACGCCCTGATCAGTTCCTCATCCGAGTGAACTGACAAGACGGCCTTAATCAAAACTAGCGGGTCCCTATTCTCTGCTACCTTCACGCTTAGGTTTTTATTTTTTACTGCATCGCTTATTTTCCTGAACACATCTTTGTTGTGGCAGCTTATTACCACCTTTTGATCCCTTGCCTTCCGCAATCTGTCCATGCGGACTCCGCTGTTCTTTGCATCAACAGCACTCCTTATTTTATTGATGAGCTCCTGACTCGTGTCCTCTTTATTGTCAGAGCTGACAATGATAGTGTGGTAGGGTGCTGTGTTCGTTACACTTAGCCGGTTGTTTGCCTCTACGCGGACTGATTGCGTGACGGCTTGGGATCGGCTGTCGTTTTTAATTTCCGACACTGCAAAGCCTTGTTTGTTAGTTAGCAAGTTGCGCCCCGAGCACGTGAAGTTGACTTGGGTCCCGTGAATTGTGCGGGAACCCTTACAGCCCATATCGCTTACTATCCGGTAAAAGTTCCATTAATCTCGTCGCTTAGTAGAATAAATAAATTAGTTGTTCAGGTTATTCATAGACCGTTAACATAAGGATTGTCTTAATAATCAGCCAACGGACTGGCCACTGCTGGACATAGATCTCCCTGCTCCTACACGACGATCTGTAGGACTTTTACCAGACAGCTAGACCAATTATGGTATTTCTATTTATTCCTAAGTTATAGTGTAAGTTTAACTTACCTTTAGCATTTTCACCGATACCCTATCGATATTATCACCCAGGAGAGTTCTGGAATATTGGTGCCCGAAGAACCAGTATCTCTCGGAACTCGCCATTGTGACTGAAACAAATTTTATGTGTTTTTTTTATTCTACGAAGCGATGAGGCGAGCGAGACATTCACCTGATCGTAAATGAAATAGTCCGCTCACATCAACGGGGCGCTAGTTTGGATGTTATGCTCTGCACCACATTGCGCCCGCCGCTTTGAGACATAAGATGGTAGGTCTCGTTACCTTAGTAATTACATTAGTTACAGTATCCTTCAAGCCGGAACTCAGCATACACACAATACTCTTTGTCGGCTCCAATAGGCGCTGCTGTACTACTACTTACATTGACGGTGTCCGGAAACGGAGACTACCAATAAATATATGTTGAAGTATATTTAATTAAAATAATCAATATCATATTTATGTTAAATTAAAATAAGTCAAAAATATTTTTATTGAACATAAGTATAAACATAAACCGATAACGATTAGAAATGGAAAAACACAAAAATGTATATCAGATTTGATTCCGATTAGCTATCAATTTGTTTACACACATAGTTCAACGTTAAACCGTTTAGTCAAGTAGAACATTAATACATATTCTATGCAAAAATTTGTTAATAAATGAGAAGATAAAAGAATCAGTAAACAGCCCACTTAACATTCCCACAACTGGGACTCGTGGCTCACCGCGAAGGAGACTCAAGGACATTGATGATAGGATAATATTACTTTCTCATATTATTTTAGAGATATGAACGAAAAGTGAAAAAAAAATCAAAAGTTAGTCTACTTGTTGTTCAGTCATGAAATCGTATAAAAAATACGTAGTACACATCGAATTAATCAATGATATATATAAAATTAGCAAATTCATATATTACTGGTAACACTAGCGATTACTATCAAGGATCGTGCTTAATACGCCTTAGTAAAATTATATTAATTTTATAAAAGTTCTAAAATATCATTTAAACCTTTAATATATTACTGGTAACACCGATGTCTGTTATCAATACGCTTGTCTAAAATTTATTTAGACCAGTAATATATTACTGGTAACACTAAAGTTTATACAATAACGAGGGGTGTAAAGGGTTCCGCACAACTCACGGAACCAAGCCAACCTCACCAGCTCGCTGTGCATTCTGATAATCAAAAAACGAGGCTCTGGCTCCCACCAACCCGCATCGGGCCAGCGTGGTGGGATATGGCTTTAATCCCCCAAATCAACGTCTACAAACGAGAAGATCTTAAGGGTAGACCTATGTCCAGCAGTGGACGTCTATTGGTTGATGGTGATGATGAACACTAACGTTTGCTATCAAACGTCGTGTTGAGGAAAATTTCCACTTACCCGCGATCAGTAGGATTATAGACCTCATCTTGCCCAGAACTAGCGCCGCACTGCGCAGCTGCACTGTGTGACTGTACTTAAATAATTCTTTTTTAACGCGCCACAAACTGACAAATTATTTATATCCTCTTTACCTTAATTGACTATGACATTTAACTAGTGAGGGGGAGGGTGAAAGAGGGGGGTAAGGGGTTAAGCTATCTCGAGTAAACTAAATGAAAAATAACGAAACTAAGAAGTCTCATGTGGTACTGTCGCCACGCGTTTCTACCTGCCGTCTGCGCAGTGGACACAGGGACTGGTTTTATATAGGGAAAAAAAAATATCAACATTTATTTGTTTCATTTAAACTACCTTGGCCACTGTCAATAAATAACTTTTATTGTTCTTCATGAAAAACTTTATAGCCTGTTTTTTATTTTTTATTAACGTGTGTAACAAAATGCTAACGGAACGCACACCCCGGGACCAATTGTGAGCCGGTACCGGGGTAGTGTCGGACTCCAACCGACTAAAAAACTTCACACGGTATTCCACTCTCTTCCACATGCTCGAGGGGTCACGGGATAACGTATTTCAGTTCCTCCGCGACCCTCGATCGGCGCTCGAATGAACGGGTCCACCCCGGGGAGGGATGTCATGTGAAGCAGCACCCTTCCCGACAAGATCCCTACGTGGCGACGAGTCGGAATACGATACGTATCACAATATGCACCATAGGACCTCTCTCCAAAGGGGACGCCAACCCGACGGCCCTTATCGGTCGCGGCGCCAGGTTCCTGCCAAGGAGCCTTTCGGCGGTCGTGCGCTCGGACCCGCCTTGCGGCGGTGAGCTGTCATCGCGCTCCGACAGCGACAGGCGTCATAACAGAGTCGCAGAATCGGGATACCGCATCTATGACCCCTTGCTATCGACCATGGTCCAGACCATGGATGGTAGCGAGAGGTCACTCCCTATCGCCGCAACGAGCGCGGCTCTATTCCCCCCCCTCCCCCCTCCATCGCAAGCAAACGGCCAAGTTTTGGGACGATGTGTCCACCGGGTGGCCACACTCATCGCACGCCTCGTCCGTCCTACCTGTACAGTTCCGCCGGTGCAGATATCTCCCTAAGCAACCGTGTCCCGTGAGTACCTGCACCAGGCAGAAACTGGGGACTCAGAAGTCCCGGTCCAACCAGTCACCGATGACCGGCCGGACGGTCCAACGGTGAGGCGACCGTACGACGGTTCAAGTAGTCGCCGCTCCCATCTCCGAAGCACCTCTCGACGCTCCTTTCGGCGCCACTTCTCCACCTCGTCTGGCCATAGAAATGAACCCTCCTGCTCGAGAAACCTCTTCTGCGCCAGAAGTGGTGCGCCAGCGACTCGGCTTCGAGTTCCCACGGCGGCATCCCGGCGAGGACGCACGCCGCCTCGAAGAAGATGGTACGGTAACGCTCGTACGACCTGTATGGCCATGACGCGCTGCGGTGTGCGGACAGGTGTTGCGCCCATATGGGCGCACCGTGTAGCGCCATAGAGCGCACCACCTCCGTGTAGAGTCGCTGGCATCCGACGCTGGTCCCGAACAGATTGCGTAGAAGGCGGCTCAGGGGCCCGGCTGCTCGAGTGAGCTTCGGGCCTAGCTGCCGAAAGTGCTCGTCGAACCTCCATCGGCCGTCGAGGACGAGTCCTAAGTACTTCATCGAAGTACCTACGGCGATGGAAGTCCTGCCGACTATCATCTCCGTTCCCGGCGGAGGTGTATTCCGGGCGCCGTGGAAGCACAAGGCCTTGCACTTGCCCAGCGCCACCTCCAGCCCCAAGCGCCGAATGCGCGAGACGACGTGGGCCACGCCCGCAGTCGCCAACACGCGCGCCTCCCTAAAGGTGCGCGCGCGACCCGTCACTAGGGTGTCGTCGGCGTAACAAGTCCCGTCGACTCCACCGAGGTTGGCTCCGCGCAACACCGAGTCGTAGCCGATGTTCCACAGGAGCGGTCCGAGGACCGACCTCTGCGGAACACCGCACAACACACCGTGCCGACACCACTCGTCGCGCGTTGGGTACCTCACGGACCTGTCCGAGAGGTACGCCCCTGTCGTACGCCTCAGGTAGACCGGGACCTCGAAGTGGACCAGCGCCGCGGTGATCGTGCTCCACGGAAGGGTGTTGAACGCGTTGGCGATTTCGAGAGACACCGCCAACACCACCTCTCCGCGAGCGACCGCCGTGTCCGACAGGGCTCGCACCCGCGCTATCGCGTCTACGGTGGACCTGCCCCGGCGGAATCCGAATTGGTTTTCGCTCAAATCCGGTCCTCCATGTGTAGAACGAGGCGAGCTGCGATGACGCGGTCGAAGAGCTTGCTCACTTCGTCCAACAACACGATCGGCCGATACGACGACGGTGAGTCGGCGGGTTGCCCTGCCTTCCGAACCAGGACCAGTTTCCCCGCTTTCCATAGGCTTGGAAACCGACCCTGCTTCAGCAACGCCGTCTACAGCGTTCGCATCCAGGGCTCTAGAGGACCCATAACTAGAGCCCAGATGCGGCCGGGTATACCGTCGAGGCCAGGAGCGGTGTCCTTGACACGCATCCTTTGAACGGCAGCCGACAGTTCCCCTTTTTTTTTTTTTTTTTTTTTTTTTTATATCGGTGGTGGAAATGCTGTTACCGCATACCCAGCGTCCTTTTCAAGGGGGGGGACGCCGGGTTACGTGGGGCTCGGGGCCACTGAGATGTTGTGCGTGACCCCCATACCCACTAAAACCACCACCGCTTGTCCCGCAATACGCATACTGGAGACGCCCGGGATTCAGCCAAGCAACTCTCTGGGCGCCTCCGCGTATAAAACTCCTCCTGGTGAGTGCCCGCGGGGAGCAAAGGCACCCACCTGCCGTCCCGTACCGGTCCCTCGCGGGACCGGCACGTTGGGGCCCCCCGACCCCACAGACGACCGCGCGCGCCCACGACGGAGGCCCGAAAACCGGAGCCCGGCTAACGGCCCGAACGCCCCCTCACACCGTGCCCGGCTAGGGGCCCATCGCTCACGGCGGGAGGAAGCGGATGGCGTGGTTTCAGGAATGGGCTATCCACTGAAACAGCCATTCTTAGCTTAAAACACACAGTGCAGTATTACACCCCGCGCCGTGGACCCGTCTACGCTTGCTTCCTTGACTTATCCCGAGCTTTTGACTTCGTTTCTTATGAGGTTTTGTGGAACAAGTTACAGGAGGGGGGGAAAGTTCCAAGGGAATTACTGCTTATTTTTCAATATTGGTACTATAACCAGATGAATAATGTGAGATGGGCCGATGAGCTATCAAAACCCTATGGGCTAAATTGTGGGGTTAGACAGGGTGGCATAACTTCCCCTATGTTGTTCAATGTATATGTTATCGACATGGTCGTTGAGCTCAACAGCAAACCAATTGGTTGTCGCATCGACATATTATTGTTCTTAAATGATGGTTGTAACGCCTTTGCTGGTATTTGTTGGCCGTCAATATACAAACTAAATGTATTCATATTATAATTTTCGAAATTAAATGGATTTTTAGTGAGTTTACCATTGAAAGCCGCATTATTAACAAACCCAACTATACACCTCTTAGGTACTTGTCCCAGGAAAACATTCTCTAGGCTTTTACCCTGAATCTCCGATGGTAATGTTAACTCTTTCACTGCTGCTCGAGTAATAGGATACTTGGCTGTGGTAGAGACTAAAACTTTTTGGTGTTCAAGCAAAACTATTAGATTAATATGCGCCCTACGAACGATAAGAGTTGCATCTGTGATACAAACTTTATACTTTATATCATTTGAAGCAGTCATCAAGTTGAAAGATTCCCTAAAGCGAACCAGCTTAACCGACATTTTAACACCATTGATTAAAAACTTATATATAACTTAAATATCGCCATGCAAATGTCTAATCATTTTAATTTCTTTACTTTCGGAACTGAGTCCTTGCCTTTTAACAAAACCAGAGTTCTTCTCATCAGTTATTTTAATTGTAGCAATAAATAAACCATTAGATATTATTTAAACGAACTTTTAATTTGTATATTCTCTCTTATCTTAATGTTTGCGATAAAAAACATTAAGATAACATTTTTAGTTTCGAAAGAAGGCAATTTTCATACTTATTGATAATATCATAAATTTTTGTGGTTTCTATCTGTGTTATATTAGTGAGTATTTAAACACGGTTTGGGTATATAATCAATACAAAATTCTTTCTATACCAGTAGATATCGAAAGATCATTTGTGTGGTAAGTTTTCGTGATTGTGAAGTATTAATTTCAAGAGCACTATGGAGGTATACCATAATTTTTTAAAATATCGTTTGTTTTATTTAAATTTATATATACAGTACTCTAAATCTATTTAATGTTTTTCTTTTTTTATTTATTACTTGAAATTCATTGTTACAGAAATCATTTAATTTTGATGAAAACACCTTCAAGCATTATTATTATTCGCTGCCAGAAGAAGGAAGTGAAAACTCCGTACAAGAAAATAAAAAACTTAAAAGAAAAAGAGAATCATCTTCGTGTGATGAAAATTTGGACAAACTTTTTGACATCCCTAAACACCAATAAAAAACAAAAATTGTGTTCTTCAGTGTCGAGAGCTCATGGAGACGGGAGCTTAGCCTATTTAAGTACAAACAATGATGATGGCAAAAATGCTACCATTTAATAAAAATAGAGGAATATGATGTAAAGAAATTATCGGAAATCCCTGTTGGAGAACATTGGAAGCATGCAGATATACGCCTTAAATATTATACACGTGACAAAAATATAAACTTAGAAAATAAAAATTAAATTATATACAGTATATCAAAAGAAATTTCGAGTAGCGTACATTGTAAAAAATACGTATTTAATAATAACAAATAAAATAAATAATATATAAAAAAAGCATTATTATTTGTATTACAAACCGATACCAATAGTAATAAAATAATAAAAACAAGATTGTTATGAACAAAACCGTAAAAACTCAAATGAGGTGATTACGGATTTTAGGTGATTTAGATATATTGTAACGAGATACATTAATTTATTTATATAAATTAATGATTCTAAAAGAAATATATCAAGTATTAAATAGCTGATTAAAATTTATTGAAATTCATAAAGATGAAAATATAATTCACCGAAAGTTAAAGAGTAAAATATATTAGATGTTTCTAAAATATAAAACTATACAAAAAAACATATTTAAAATTATTTTAAACAAATTTTATTTTATGTCTAAAATACGAATATATATAAAGAAGTTAAATATGGAAAAAGGATTCATTGTAATAAATAAAAAAGTAGAAGTACAATAGTTGGGTGTTCGTAAAACGTCCCAAGGACGTAATTAAGGACAGTTCGTGTATCAGCCGGCCGTATTCGCGAGCGGGCGCGGCGGAGACGCATACTCGCGCTCCTACGTGCACATGGGCTCCGGACGTATACTGCGTACATGTCGAATTTAAAAATTTTCTTCGTGCAAATTGAGTGAACTATTGCATTGGACATTATTACTGACCTCCAATACATATAAAAATGATGTATAGGAATGGTGTACTGTTTACTGTATTCTGATTGAATGGCTAAAATATAAAAATACAAATATGATTGTATTGTGAAAAATTATGAAAGTATAAAAGTGTGAAAGTCTCTAGTGATGAGTTATAAAAGATATATCGGTTCGAATTCCGGAAAAATATAAGAATGCAAAAAATAATACATTATGATACAATATAATAAAGTAAGAGTGTGAAGGTCTTTAAAAATAAAATTTATAAAGTATACGGATTTGAAACCGTGTAAAACGGTGCATGGCAAAATTAACATATAACATCAAGTTAACGGAGAAGATGAGATACCAGCCGGGTGTTGTTGGCGGTTATTTAAGTAACTACTTGATTATACTAGGGTTCGGGAAGAGTATTAGATAGCACTTCGGTGATATCGAAATACTCATAACCATGTCTTAGAGCTTCGGCTCTGTGATACGTGGGTACTCGGCGTCTTAGTTGCTTGCCACTATGATACGTCGTGTTTAATAATATTTAATAGGGGGACCGGAAAGTAATGTCGTTTCTGCGCATGCCAATACTTGATTGTCATTTGTCAGCTCATTGTTTTGTTCAGAGGCGTACCAAAGACATTGTGAGGTTATAGTGATTTCTTTACTTATAGACAATTGAATTACAATTTTTTTTTGTAATTTTGGGTAAAATGGCCAGCCAAATACCAGAAGAGGTACACATCCGGCATTGCATGCTCTTTGAGTTTCGCAAGGGAAATAACGCAACAGTTGCTACCAAAAACATTTGCGATGTTTATCCAAATGCACTGGACATTCGTAAATGCCAAAGGTGGTTTTCCAAGTTCAAATCGGGTAATTTTGATCTTTCCGACTCGTATCGATCAGGAAGACCATCAGCGTTAGACAACGACGTGTTAAGGGCGGAAGTGGAAGCAAATCCGTGTCAGACGATCGAGGAATTGTCAAACAGTCTCAACAAACCTTGGTCGACCATCCAAGAACATTTGAAGCAGATTGGAAAAGTAAGCAGAGCAGGTGTTTGGGTCCCGCATAATCTGTCCGAACAGAATAAGGCTAACCGATCAATCACATGCAACTTTATGCTTCAACGACACAACACAGAAGCGTTTTTTGATCGCTTGATCACAGGAGATGAGAAATGGGTCCTGTATGATAACCCAAAACGCAAAAGGCAGTGGCTCTCTCCAAATGAAATCCCTCGGAGTACTGCTAAGCCAGGTTTACACCCCAAAAAAGCGCTTTTGTGTGTTTGGTGGAGTATTCGCGGCATTGTTCATTTTGAATTACTGAAACCTGGAGAAACTGTTACTGCAGACCTCTACAGCGAACAATTGCAGCGAGTCAATCAATCTTTAATTGAAAAGTGGCCAGCGATTGTCAACCGAAAAGGCGTCATTCTCCAACATGACAATGCAAGACCGCACTGCGCAAGGCGAACTCTAGAAAAAATTAATGAATTGGGGTGGGAGGTGCTGCCTCATCCACCATATTCGCCCGATGTTGCACCATCGGATTTCCACTTATTCCGAGCGCTGCAACACTTTTTAAGTGGCAAAACATTTGCAAATTTGGATGATATCCAAAATGCCATCTCTAGATATTTTGCCGAAAAACCAATTAATTTTTATCGATCAGGGATTGAAAATTTACTCACTAGATGGCAAAAGGTTATTGACAATGATGGGGAATACATCATTGATTAAAAATAAAGACTCGTTAAAAATGTATGTGTTTGTATTTAGCGTAAGAAAACGACATTACTTTCCGGTCCCCCTAATATTTATTCCAAAGTCTACTCGAACTGTGTCGATGCATTATGAGGTAGCGGCAGCGGACGCGAGCTCCAGCCTTGCGTGACGTTTGCACCGTTACTGAACTGATGCGTCTTACAGATGCGGTTGGCTGTGGACTTTTGCAAGATATTGATGTCTGCTGTGATGTCTTGTGCGCCTTTCGTGATGATGTGCGCCGATGATAGTCGATTGCATGTCTGTCGCAGTTCAGTGATACGACGTCTTCGACGATCACTGGGTTGTCACTTTTGAAGGTTGCGCCTTGCGTTATGGTTTGACACTTCATCTTATTAGATTTTTCTAAGTCGGGTCCCTTGATGGGTACTGAGAGGCTGCAGACTGTCTGCCCTCCCTATTTTATGAAGTTTGCAAATAAATAGCCTAAATAGCTCCCCATCTTTAAGATATGTGGCGAGTTGTCGGTGGGCGAGACGAACTTGATCAAAACAGCATTTTACTCAACGACAAAGACTCTATGCCTGATGGCTCATAATAAAAATAATATATATTGACTATATCCACTACAGTGGTTAGCGGAGTTATGCATTTACTTCATGAACGGTGATAGCTGGTGGGAGTACAATCGCTCAAGGCTGCGATGTAATCGCTTTGCCATTCTATGAGGTGAGCTATGAGCTCTCGAACGCACTGCGCGGATTTCGATCCGTGCTGACTACTTAGTTGGTGATGATGTCAATTCCAACATTTTACAATATGTCTGCAAGTGCACCTGGCTAGTGAAGGTGGTGGCTCGTACAAAGAACTAACCTTTGGCTCAGTGTCCTGGAATGTGCGCTGACCATACACTGTATATCTGGTTACGGTTGTGTCTTGTGAGATGCCTACTCACTTTGCCATGCGCAATTTGATTACAGTTTGTGCTTACGCACTAACAATGAGCCGAGTGCTCTTCTACTGGTTCGCCAGTAAACCTTGCTGTGGATTTCGGTTCGAGGCCAATTAAACTGTTCCTGTTTTTGGGGGCAGTATTTGGTTGGTGCTCGCCGCATACTACAAACTAGTACAAAGAATAGTATGCATTATCCTGGTCACGTAAAATATGATTTCCTGAGTACTAAATATTGTTTTAAAAATATTAAAAAAAAAAGGATAAATGTTACAATATCATTACACATATTTTGTAACATGCTTTGTTTGACAATAGTATAAATAGTAATCGATCGGTCGGCTGAGTAGTAAGAAGCGTATTTTTTCGCTCCGTTAAATAATTGTTAAAAAAGTGTTCTTTGTCCCCCAACTCTATAATAGATCTTCACAATTAGTTATTTTATATATTACAATTATTATATACGTAAAAGTTTGTAAATTTGTGCCCTTATTGTGAAGTTTTAACCGAAACTGTATAACGTTTATACATATACCTGCACAGTGTGTCGCTCATGTCCGTTGGCGCAGCCAAGGCGGTAGTTGTCGCTTGCGGTGAAACTTATAATTCGTGCCGTATTCATATTGCGATTGCAATTAACATATTTATTAAAATAAATAAATATGTCAATAAAAAGCTTTTTTTGTGCCGGATGTTTAAAAATTATTGAGAACAAGCCATTACTGAGCTGTTCTACGTGCAAACAAAATTATGACCTCATGTGTGCCAATGTACCTGAGCAAAGGTTTAGGAATTTAATGACAGCTGAGAAGAAAAAGGCATGGAAATGTGCGACTAGCGTCAACAGGCAGCCAAAAAACGATAACGCGAACACACCGGTCCACCTCGCCGCAGGGGTGACAATCCGACGTGGAGCAGCAATGGTAAGCCCGCTGGTACACAGTGAAGACACATCTCCACCTCGCAAACCGGATGCCAGTGTAAGGTCATCGGAATCATTTCAACTCTCTGATATCCATCTCCTTGTTACGGAAATGCGAGAATTTAGAGATGAAATGTCAGCTACACGACGGCAATTAAGTCTGTTGAACGAAACTATTATATTAACAGTCTGAAATTGAGGATGGACAATTGCAAAGGTTCTATAACAGAAATGTCAGTGCGCGTGGATTCTCCAGAGACTAAATTTACTGAATTCTCTATCTATCGAGATCCAATGACACCACCGTAGTAGATTCTATTCAACAATTAAAAAATGAGTTGAATGATAGGGACCAAGACCTGTTATCGAATGATATTGAGATATCTTGCATTCCGGAAGAAAAAGTTGAAAACCCTATCTACAGCATTACTCTCACGTTGGGTAACAAACTTGGTGTAACACTAAGAGAGGAACATCTCGTGAGCTGTAGACGCGTAGGACTTTTGCTCGACTCATTACAGACAGCCTCTAGCACTAAAGCCAATCCTCGCCCCTTGGTGATCCGCTTCGCACGTCGCTCCATTCGAGACCAGTTGTTGCGTGCCACTCGAGCCCGCCGCGGTACAACTACCGAAGGTACCGGGCTTCCAGGACCTTCACGACGATTCTACGTCAATGAAAGACTCACGCGTGTTAACAGACACTTGTTCAGGAAGGCGCGTGAGCTGTCAAAGCAGTTCAACTGGCGTTTTACCTGGACCGCTGATGGCAAAATATATGTTCGTGAACACGCAACTCCTGACGCTCAACGTTAGCGTATCAGATGTGAAAATGATTTTTTACGTGTTTTTGGCGCAAATAACGTTGGTGCTTGTCTACTCTGAAGCCCCTGGCAGTAGCTGCAAGTTTTTTTTTATTTATTATTTTCAGCATTGTAGCCAAATTAAATATATAAAAACGTTCGTAACATTTTTCATAATTTTTAATGCAAAAGTTAAACTTTTTCATTTTAAAAAATATTTATATTTTTCGGTTTATTTTGATTTACTCACTGATTCTTTGAACTTATTAGTTTTTGTAAAAAATCTTATAAATGTTTGTTTTGTTCTAATGCAAGGAGTACACGTGATAATCTTGTTGACTTTCACAAAAACACATGCCTTGATATCACAAAAGTTCAGTCACGTATTTCTGCTTTTTCATGTACCTATAAGATCTCGCTCCCAAAGTATTCGTAGCGTAACTAATCATAAGTTGGCTTTTAATTCTCATTTGGAGCGTATTTATAGAAAATGCTTTGAAAACCGTTTTAACGTCTCAAAATTGTTTGTCGCCTTGTTAATGATTGAATTTTATTATTTACTTAGACTAGACTAAAGGTTAATTTAAGAAGTTTTAGCATTAACAGCGATAGTAAAACTTCTTGTTTATGTCTTCTAGCATTGGGTACTTTTAATTACATCAACACACATTATAAACGTACTGATTTACTCAGTTTTCAACTTAGACTACTGGCAGCGGTGTGTGTGGCAATGGTGCAACGCTCAGGTTCATTAAACCGATTAAAAGTCATTTTGATGTTTAGACGCATTACTACTGTACCGTACGCTATAATGGGTAATCAACGTACCGATGGCGCCTGGCACTGAGCATCTCAAGTTAGCGCTATTCAATGCAGGATCATTACATACAGGGCAAGACGATTTTGTAATTGCAATAGACAGTTTTGCTCCAGATATTGTTGCAATAAATGAGACATGGTTAAGACCAGGCACAAATGTACACCGACTGTTCCGGGTTATAGAATGCATAGCCTACCACGTCCGCTGGCCATGCGTGCAGGTCGAGGTGGTGGATTAGCATTTTATGTTAAATACCGTATAAATATTCGTCTAGTCAACCAAACAAACGAAAATATTGAGCAAATGTGGTTTCATACGTGTATAAAAGGACTCCGCATTGTTATTGGTACTGCATACAGACCTCAGTGGATAAATGTCGACTTGTTTATTGACGAGCTCACGGAAGCTATCACCTCTTTTTCCAATTATGATTATATTGTATTAATGGGTGACTTAAACGTTAACATGCTAGATATTATTAATAAAAATACTATAAAAGTGAACCAATTTTTATATACTATGAATCTCAAACAAGTCGTAACTGAGGCTACTCATTTCACAGCTGAAACTGAAACCTTAATCGATTTGGTATGTACTAATGCAATAATCAGGGATATTTCAGTTTCAAATATCACTTCTTCTATTGGTCATGCACTGGTTAGCGTGACTTTCTTTATTAAAAAACTAAAAGTCCGCCCAAAATATGTCAACTATAGAGCAATCAACAGAATAAATTTTGATAGTTTTAAAAAAGATTTAAATCTCATTGACTGGGAATCTGTTACTTTGCTAAAAAATGTTGATTTGATGGTTGAAAGATTTAATAATTTTCTCTCATCCCTCTTTGATCTACACGCCCCAATACAAAAAATTAAAATTACAAATCGTAGGATTCCCCGGATAACAGACACATGCCGACTGATGATAGATTTACGTAACAAAGCTTACGAAAGATATCGGTAAACTGGTTTAGAGGTCCACAGAAAATATTACAAAAACTTGAAAAAAATCGTGGTGAACAGTATCTATTAGGGGGACCGGAAAGTAATGTCGTTTTTTTACGCTAAATACAAACACATACATTTTTAACGAGTCTTTATTTTTAATCAATGATGTATTCCCCATCATTGTCAATAACCTTTTGCCATCTAGTGAGTAAATTTTCAATCCCTGATCGATAAAAATTAATTGGTTTTTCGGCAAAATATCTAGAGATGGCATTTTGGATATCATCCAAATTTGCAAATGTTTTGCCACTTAAAAAGTGTTGCAGCGCTCGGAATAAGTGGAAATCCGATGGTGCAACATCGGGCGAATATGGTGGATGAGGCAGCACCTCCCACCCCAATTCATTAATTTTTTCTAGAGTTCGCCTTGCGCAGTGCGGTCTTGCATTGTCATGTTGGAGAATGACGCCTTTTCGGTTGACAATCGCTGGCCACTTTTCAATTAAAGATTGATTGACTCGCTGCAATTGTTCGCTGTAGAGGTCTGCAGTAACAGTTTCTCCAGGTTTCAGTAATTCAAAATGAACAATGCCGCGAATACTCCACCAAACACACAAAAGCGCTTTTTTGGGGTGTAAACCTGGCTTAGCAGTACTCCGAGGGATTTCATTTGGAGAGAGCCACTGCCTTTTGCGTTTTGGGTTATCATACAGGACCCATTTCTCATCTCCTGTGATCAAGCGATCAAAAAACGCTTCTGTGTTGTGTCGTTGAAGCAATAAGTTGCATGTGATTGATCGGTTAGCCTTATTCTGTTCGGACAGATTATGCGGGACCCAAACACCTGCTCTGCTTACTTTTCCAATCTGCTTCAAATGTTCTTGGATGGTCGACCAAGGTTTGTTGAGACTGTTTGACAATTCCTCGATCGTCTGACACGGATTTGCTTCCACTTCCGCCCTTAACACGTCGTTGTCTAACGCTGATGGTCTTCCTGATCGATACGAGTCGGAAAGATCAAAATTACCCGATTTGAACTTGGAAAACCACCTTTGGCATTTACGAATGTCCAGTGCATTTGGATAAACATCGCAAATGTTTTTGGTAGCAACTGTTGCGTTATTTCCCTTGCGAAACTCAAAGAGCATGCAATGCCGGATGTGTACCTCTTCTGGTATTTGGCTGGCCATTTTACCCAAAATTACAAAAAAAAATTGTAATTCAATTGTCTATAAGTAAAGAAATCACTATAACCTCACAATGTCTTTGGTACGCCTCTGAACAAAACAATGAGCTGACAAATGACAATCAAGTATTGGCATGCGCAGAAACGACATTACTTTCCGGTCCCCCTATTATAACGAAAAGCGTACCTACTTTAATGAACACATAAAGGTTGTCAAATATCTCCCTTCCGCTTTTTTGCTCTTTATTCAATGCTTTATAAAAAGTGTTACAGTGATTTAGTTCAAATATGCGCCGTTTTGTTCGATAATCTGTTTCCATCTAGACGGCAACTTCATAATACCTCCCTCGTAGAAGCCCCCCTCCTTATTTGCGAAGAACTCGGACAGCCACTTTTTACAAGCCTCTTTTGAGTTCAACTTTACACCACCAAGGGCGTTCACCATGGACAGGAACAGGTGGTAATCACTTGGCGCTATGTCCGGGCTATATGGTGGATGCGATAAAACCTCCCATCAGAGCTCCCATCCGAGCTCCCGTAACTTCTGACGAGTCATCAACGAAGTGTGTGGTCTGGCGTTGTCCTGGTGGAACACTACACCCTTCCTGTTGGCCAATTCTGGACGCTTCTGGTCGATCGCCTGCTTCAAGCAGTCCAGTTGTTCGCAGTAGATGGTAGAATTAAGCGTCTGGCCATATGGGAACAGCTCATAGTGGATGATTCCCTTCCAATCCCACCAAACACACAGCAAAACCTTCCTGGCCGTCAATCCCGGCTTGGCCACTGTTTGGGACGATTCACCGGCCTTCGACCACGACCGTTTTCGCTTGATATTGTCGTATGTGATCCATTTTTGGTCGCCAGTCACCATCCGCTTCAAGAATGGGTCGAGTTCGTTCCGTTTCAGCAGCATATCGCAGGCGTTGATTCGGTCCAGAAGGTTTTTTTGCGTCAAATCATGCGGCACCCAAACATCGAGCTTTTTTTTGTATCCAGCCTTCTGCAGATGGTTTAAAATGGTTTGGTGACTAACTCCCATCTCCTGGGCGATGTCACGAGATGCCACATGCCGGTCTAACTCGATGTAGTCCATGATTTGACCGGTATTTGTCGTCACAGGTCTTCCGCCGGCTGGCTTATCCATGGTGTCGTTTTCACCGGCTCTGAATCGTCGAAACCATTCCTCCGCGGTTCGAAGTGATAGAGTACCATCCCCCAAAACACCATTAATCTCACGGAACGTTTCTCTAGCGGATTTGCCTTTAACGAAGGAAAACTTTAAAATAGCGCGAATTTCGGCGTTAGTGAACTCCATGTTTACACGTCTATAACTGTTGAACGCAATATCCAAACTAATTATGCATAGCGTCGTTTTGTATGTTATGTCAAGACCTTTCAAATTAGTATTGCCAGATACGAGCTCTGTAGCGCTTTGTACATAGCCGCGAAATTCAAAAGACAAAAAGGCGGAAGGGAGGTATTTGACAACCTATTAAATTCGCAAGTTAACAATGGCAAAATTTTTTGGAGGAATCTCAAAGATAAAATATTAACTGATCCCACTAAAAGCAATCACTTGCCAAACTGTTTTGATAACCCAAACGATATTAATAATTATTTCTTAAATAATCCTTCTACAAGCAATGTCTCTATTTCAGAACTGACGTACTACGAATTCCATCGATTCTGTAACAACACTTTTAAGTTTCAATGCATTTCTGAATTTGATTTTGCTTATTATATTAAATCTATAAAATCTAATTCACTAGGAAAGGACGGAATAAGCCGAGATATGATTTTTTTGACGCTTCCTCGTACATTAGATGTCATTACACATATAAATTTTTCATTGTCTATTTTTACTGTTTCTAGTCAATGGAAGGAGGCAATTGTGACAACACTACCTAAAATAGAAAACCCTAAACATCTCAAAGATCTACGTCCCATTAGTATTTTACCATTTTTGTCAAAATTACTGGAAAAGGCAGTGCATATTCAACTTACAAAATACATTGAAAAAAATAATATTTTACTTTTGTACCAATCAGGATTCCGTAAAGGCCGAGGTACAATTACTGATTTGCTTGACATTACTGAAAATATCCTTGCTAACCAGGACCTTGGCGAAGGCGCTATTTTAACGTTATTAGATTTTTCCAGGGCTATTGACATTCTTGATATATCGTTACTATTATCTAAATTGGCTTATTATGGGCTGGACTATAATACATTGAGTTGATTTAATAGTTATTTGTCGGGACGATCGCAAGTCGTACAATTGACTAGAAGCGATGGCTCTATCGCATTCTCTAATCCAAGGATCGTTGAACGAGGAGTTCTTCAAGGCTCAATTCTTGGTCCCCTACTTTTTATTTTATACGCTGCAGATCTTGCAAAAGTTATCCATAATTGTGAAATCCATTGCTATGCTGATGACGTCCAACTTTACATTTCGGCAAAACCATCCGCTATCGGTAATACTGTTCTTAAAATGAATGAAGATCTCGATCTTATTGCTAAATGGTCACGCAGAAACTCACTACTACTAAATCCGTTAAAATCGATATATATGGTTCTTGGAAACAAACTTCATCGTAACACAATTTTAGCTAAAAATATTAAAATTGTAATTGAGGGAAAAGAAATAGGCTTTACAGATGAAGCCAGGAATCTAGGTATTACCTTTGATGGTTATTAACGTTTTGAAAAACACGTTAATAATGTGGCCAGAAATTGTTTTTATCGTTTAAGAGTCTTGTATAAAATCTGTCATATCTTGTATACCTCCGCCTATGAGGCAATGTAACTCTGTTTTCATTTTTAAAAAATATTTTAAACAATTTTTATTAGAAAATCAAAACAAAAACATTTGATAGTGGCTTATAATTCAAATCTATAGTTAGCACTTTTGACTATGTCATTAGCAACATATTTATTTACATGAATCTATAGCAATTACAATTATAAAGATTTATGGTTACCAATAGAAGCAACATATCTCCCTCGCGATTGCGCCGCGGGCGGTAGCTGAAAATCAGTGTTCCACTTCCAGCAGGTGATAAATCCACTGAGCTACAGCCTTTTGTACCATTGTAGCACACACGCAGGCACACTCCCATGTCTATACTATTCTGTGTGTTGATGTAGTTCATGCAGTTGATAACAAAACTTCTTGTTTGTATATATATATATATGTGTGTGTGTTACATTTTTTGGCTACCATAAATAATTTATCTATCTATCTATCTATCTAATCGTAAGTTGAGTATACATCACATGTGAAATTTTGTGTTATTATTGTATACACTCTTCCTTTATCGAAAGGCGTAATGGAACCAATTGTTGACCATCTTAGAAAAAATTTCCCTGAAACAAACCCTACAGAAGATATGGAACTCTGTTGATCTTTGTGATCAGTTCGAATCTAACGATTCAAATAATCTATTATACGATCAGCAAATGTGCGACATGGAAGAAGTTAACGAAAATCATACGAGTAACTTCCCTGAAACAGATCCCACAAAAGATATGGAACTCAGTGATCTTTATGAACAGATTGAATGTAACAATTTAAACAATTCATTTTACGATCAGCAAATGTGCAATATTTGTGATGAAGTCGAAAAAAATATGAAGTATATTATCAGTTCAAAAAGTTAACTCTAAAAAATTATCCAACTTTGTTACATATTAGGTGGACCGGAAAGTAATGTCGTTTTCTTACGCTAAATACAAACACATACATTTTTAACGAGTCTTTATTTTTAATCAATGATGTATTCCCCATCATTGTCAATAACCTTTTGCCATCTAGTGAGTAAATTTTCAATCCCTGATCGATAAAAATTAATTGGTTTTTCGGCAAAATATCTAGAGATGGCATTTTGGATATCATCCAAATTTGCAAATGTTTTGCCACTTAAAAAGTGTTGCAGCGCTCGGAATAAGTGGAAATCCGATGGTGCAACATCGGGCGAATATGGTGGATGAGGCAGCACCTCCCACCCCAATTCATTAATTTTTTCTAGAGTTCGCCTTGCGCAGTGCGGTCTTGCATTGTCATGTTGAAGAATGACGCCTTTTCGGTTGACAATCGCTGGCCACTTTTCAATTAAAGATTGATTGACTCGCTGCAATTGTTCGCTGTAGAGGTCTGCAGTAACAGTTTCTCCAGGTTTCAGTAATTCAAAATGAACAATGCCGCGAATACTCCACCAAACACACAAAAGCGCTTTTTTGGGGTGTAAACCTGGCTTAGCAGTACTCCGAGGGATTTCATTTGGAGAGAGCCACTGCCTTTTGCGTTTTGGGTTATCATACAGGACCCATTTCTCATCTCCTGTGATCAAGCGATCAAAAAACGCTTCTGTGTTGTGTCGTTGAAGCAATAAGTTGCATGTGATTGATCGGTTAGCCTTATTCTGTTCGGACAGATTATGCGGGACCCAAACACCTGCTCTGCTTACTTTTCCAATCTGCTTCAAATGTTCTTGGATGGTCGACCAAGGTTTGTTGAGACTGTTTGACAATTCCTCGATCGTCTGACACGGATTTGCTTCCACTTCCGCCCTTAACACGTCGTTGTCTAACGCTGATGGTCTTCCTGATCGATACGAGTCGGAAAGATCAAAATTACCCGATTTGAACTTGGAAAACCACCTTTGGCATTTACGAATGTCCAGTGCATTTGGATAAACATCGCAAATGTTTTTGGTAGCAACTGTTGCGTTATTTCCCTTGCGAAACTCAAAGAGCATGCAATGCCGGATGTGTACCTCTTCTGGTATTTGGCTGGCCATTTTACCCAAAATTACAAAAAAAAATTGTAATTCAATTGTCTATAAGTAAAGAAATCACTATAACCTCACAATGTCTTTGGTACGCCTCTGAACAAAACAATGAGCTGACAAATGACAATCAAGTATTGGCATGCGCAGAAACGACATTACTTTCCGGTCCCCCTATTATATTGAATGATTGTTATTTATTTATTTTTCAATTCACAGTCATCAGTTGCAAACTGGAGGTGGTTCTGAAAAGAGAAATAACAGTAGTGAAAGTGGTAATGATCAGAATCCTAAAAGATTGATGTGACGAAGACTCATAGACTTCAGCAGAAACGTCTACAGTTCAACAAAATGAAGTAAATTGTAGTGTTTGTCAAGTTCTTGTAAGTAGACGATATTTCTGTAATCGTTTAAAAAGTAACCTCCATAAAAGTAATTGCCTAAAATTACATAGTTCTTTAAAAAATGTTTCTGTTGTTGAATCTGCTTTTAGACAAAGAATTATTACTCATATAATTAATAGTAAAACAGATAGTTCACCTGAGCAAGGATTTAAAATACCAGAAATATTTTTAATTCGATAAAAGATGACATATTATTTTTGATTGAAGAATCTATAGCAAAGCATACTATATTCAAGGTTAACTTTATATTCCAAGCTGATTTCGTACAATAAAGTAAAGATTTACTAAATTCATTCGACTTCCAAACTGATAACTATGTTATTCGTCTAGGAGACGACTTAAACATTTTCTTTTCATCGTTATGTGATACTATCACGAATAAAATTAGTAATTTTAAGAAAAAAGTAGCTCGCTGGCCTAATGGTTAGAGCGTGCGGCTTTCATTCCGAAGGTCGCGGGTTCAAACCTCGGCATGTATCAATGACTTAATATTTAAGTTATGTACATTTGTGAACTTTAGTTACAACAGCGAGATACAAAAACGGTGAAGGAAAACATCGTGAGGAAACCCGCACACTGATATCATCTTTGTGTGTGTGAGTGGTGGTCCCAATAAAGTGGCAACAGGCTCGCCCCCTGGTACACTGGACCTTATCTGACCACATCTGGCGAAATGTGGGTGGTTTATTCACCTCTGCCTACCCCTACTGGGAAAAAGGCGTGACAATATAAAAAAAAAAATTAAGAAAAAAGATAGTAGTTGAAGTCTTAAAAAAATTAAGTGTTTAGACATGAACGTTAACAAATTTAACCCCTTACGTGGTTCATCGTATATTGTTTTACCCGTTGATATCATATCAAAGAAAACTATTATCAACGTTAAAAACTTTGATCAGTTATGGTTTAAATGGGCACTCCTATCCGCCCTCTATCTTGGAAGTAAAAACTTAAATCGAGTATCTTTTCCAGTGATGTTAAAGAATATACCAAAAGTAGAAAAATTTAATAATATTAGTATAAACGTATTCGGGTTAGAATTTAATAAAGTAACGAGAAAACGTAGTGTTGTCGGACCTCTGTATTTCACAAAACATCGTACAATTCGCCACATTAATTTGTTATATTATATATGCAATGGTAACAATAATTATTACTGTTATATTAAAAACTTATCTCGTCTAGTAAGCAATCAACTATCTAATCAAGAGCATGCGGTTTACATATGTGATGGGTGTTTACTTCACTTTCCTAGTGTAGAAAGATTAAGCAATCACCAAGAACACGACTGTTCCCATATTATTACTGAATTACCAAATAGTAAAAGCACTTAAAAAAATTGGTTTAATCAAATGGTGTCTAACGATAAATTAAAATTTGATAAATTAAAAAAAAATGTATAAATTCCTTTTGTTGTACATGCAGACTTCGAGGCATTTTTAAATCCTATAACAACATGCAGTGATGATCCCTCGAAGTCGTACATAAATAATGTTAGCAAACATGAAGTGTATAGTTTCGGATATTACATTAAATGTTCTTATGATGATAGTTTATCAAAATATGAAACCTACAGCGGTGTAAATTGTACTGAAGTCTTTATGAATCGCTTATACCAAGATTGTAAAAAAATTATTATATTACCTTCAATAGTTCTCAAAAATGCCCGGAGTCATTATGACCAGAAGCCAATAATAATATAAAAACATCTACATACTGTCATATTTGTGAGTTACTTATTACTGAGTTAAACGGAGCAAATTTCTTAGATTTCGATATGAATACTGGTAAATTTTGAGAAATTGCTCATGATATATGTGCAAAAAAATTTCAAAATCTCCAATACATTCCCAATATCTTTCATAATCTTAGTCACTACGATGCACATTTTTTTGTTCGCGCTTTAAATTTTGTTGAGGGTGAAATTGATATTATTCCTCAAAACAAGGAAAAATATAATGTTGCCAAATATCTCCCTTCCGCTTTTTTGCTCTTTATTCAATGCTTTATAAAAAGTGTTACAGTGATCGGATTTAGTTCAAATATGCGCCGTTTTGTTCGATAATCTGTTTCCATCTAGACGGCAACTTCATAATACCTCCCTCGTAGAAGCCCCCCTCCTTATTTGCGAAGAACTCGGACAGCCACTTTTCACAAGCCTCTTTTGAGTTCAACTTTACACCACCAAGGGCGTTCACCATGGACAGGAACAGGTGGTAATCACTTGGCGCTATGTCCGGGCTATATGGTGGATGCGATAAAACCTCCCATCCGAGCTCCCGTAGCTTCTGACGAGTCATCAACGAAGTGTGTGGTCTGGCGTTGTCCTGGTAGAACACTACACCCTTCCTGTTGGCCAATTCTGGACGCTTCTGGTCGATCGCCTGCTTCAAGCGGTCCAGTTGTTCGCAGTAGATGGTAGAATTAAGCGTCTGGCCATATGGGAGCAGCTCATAGTGGATGATTCCCTTCCAATCCCACCAAACACACAGCAAAACCTTCCTGGCCGTCAATCCCGGCTTGGCCACTGTTTGGGACGATTCACCGGCCTTCGACCACGACCGTTTTCGCTTGATATTGTCGTATGTGATCCATTTTTCGTCGCCAGTCACCATCCGCTTCAAGAACGGGTCGAGTTCGTTCCGTTTCAGCAGCATATCGCAGGCGTTGATTCGGTCCAGAAGGTTTTTTTGCGTCAAATCATGCGGCACCCAAACATCAAGCTTTTTTTTGTATCCAGCCTTTTGCGGATGGTTTAAAATGGTTTGGTGACTAACTCCCATCTCCTGGGCGATGTCACGAGATGCCACATGCCGGTCTAACTCGATGTAGTGATGTGATTTGATCGGTATTTGTCGTCACAGGTCTTCCGCCGGCTGGCTTATCCATGGTGTCGTTTTCACCGGCTCTGAATCGTCGAAACCATTCCTCCGCGGTTCGAAGTGATAGAGTACCATCCCCCAAAACACGATTAATCTCACGGAACGTTTCTCTAGCGGATTTGCCTTTAACGAAGGAAAACTTTAAAATAGCGCGAATTTCGGCGTTAGTAAACTCCATGTTTACACGTCTATAACTGTTGAACGCAATATCCAAACTAATTATGCATAGCGTCGTTTTGTAGGTTATGTCAAGACCTTTCAAATTATGTATAGTATTGCCAGATACGAGCTCTGTAGCGCTTTGTACATAGCCGCGAAATTCAAAAGACAAAAAGGCGGAAGGGAGATATTTGACAACCTATTACATTTCATTTTCTAAAATGAAAAGAATAGACAATAAAAATTTTAGCTTAAGTGCCATAGACTCATTAAAATATTTACCGTGTAGTCTTGATAAATTAGCTAAAAACCTTAAAGATAATGAAATCCACACGTTAAAAAAAAATCCCGTTAGACGAAGATTTCAATCATCTTTGAAGAAAAGGTGTGTTACCTTACGAATTTATGACATCTTATGATTATTTAAATATAACATCACTACCTAATAGAGAACATTTTTTCAATTCTATGACTGATTCTGATATATCTGAAGACGAATATAAACATTTGGAAACATTTCAAATGTCTTAACATGTTAGATTATTGTAATATATACTTAAAAACCGATGTTTTACTTTTAACGGATATTTTTGAAAACTTTAGAAATCTTTGTTTAGCAACGTATGAGTTAGATCCCGCCCAGTATTATACAGCACTCAGCTGGGATGCCATGTTAAAATTTACAAAAATTAACTAGAACTATTAACAGATATACTTAGGTGTACCAGTATGAAATGAGCGTTTTTTTTTGTGTAAATAAAACACTAATTATTAATGGGAAAGTAAAAAACATTTCATTCAAAGTATTGGCCATTGTTTTCTACACATTTTGACCACCTTTCTGGCCATTTGTGGATACCACGCCAATAAAATTGTTCGTCTTTTAAAGCAAACCAACCAGACACCCAATTTTCGACCTCCAATGCGTATCCCATCGATGAAAACAAATGGTAGTCGGAAGGAGCCAAGTCTGGTGAACACGGCGGGTTGGGTAGCAACTCCCAGCCAAGTTTTTTGATTGTATCCTGAACCGGTTTTGCTTTGTGTGCAGGTGCATTGTTATGGAGCAAAATTACCTTGCCATGTCTTCTTGCCCATTCTGGTCGTTTCTCGATCAATGCATGGTTCAAATTGATCATTTGTTGTCGGTAACGATCAGTATTACGGTTTCACCAGGTTTTAGGAGCTCGTGGTACACCACACCACACACCTTTCTGATCCCACCAAACACACAGCATTGTCTTCTTGCCGAATCGATTTGGTTTTTCAGTCGATGTTGATGGTTGTCCCGGAATAACCCATAATTTTTTCCGTTTAGGATTCTTAAAATAAATCCATTTTTCATCGCAAGTAACAATCCGATGCAAAACCGATTTTCTTTCGTGTCTTTGAAGCAAAATTTCACAAGTGTTTTTTCGGTTTTCCATGTGTCTTTCATTCAATTCATGTGGCACCCATTTTTACACTTTTGGATCTTCCCATAGCTTTTAAACGGTCAGAAATTGTTTGTTGTGCAACATTTAACATTTCTGCCATTTGCTTTTGATTCAAAGTGTCATCTCCATCCAATGTCGTTTGCAATTCGGCGTCTTCAAACTTTTTTGTTGGTCTTCCACGTTATTCATTTCTCACATCAAAATCATTGTTTCTGAACCGTTGAAACCATCTTTTGCATGTTGCTTCTGATAGAGCATGATCACCGTATGCCTCGACAAGCATTCGATGCTACTCTGCAGCACTTTTCTTCAAATGAAAACAAAAAATTTATGCTTTCCGCGAATCATCACTTTCTGGTACAAAATTCGACATTTTTAACACGATGAAAAAATATGATGTTGTCTGTTCAATGACTTGATATAGACTAAATATGTTTCACAGATGTCATAGCAAACATACAAAAAAAAATTAAAGGCTAGTTCAAAACAAACGTTCCCTATCGAGACATTTGTATTTTGACGCTCACTTCATACCGGTACACCTGATAGATAAAATTTCATTGATTAAAGCAGATATAAGAGGGGGTATATCTCAGTGTAGCAATAGATATGCTAAGGAAAATAATAAATGCCTGAATGATTATGATGACAATAAGGAAAAATCTTATTTAGCATATTTCGATGCAAACAACCTTTATGGTTGGGCTATGTCTCAATGCCTCCCCACAGGGGGTTTTGAATGGGTAAGTTCAAACACGAATTTTCAAATACCTGATATATCTGAATTCGGATATATTTTAGAAGTTGATTTACATTACCCTGACAAACTTCATAATATACATTCAGATCTAACATTGTGTGCAGAAAATATATGTATAGATAATTCAGAGGTTAAACTAATACCCAACCTAAACGACAAAATTAAATACAAAATTCATTTCAGAAATCTTAAGCAGTGTGTCGAATTAGGTATGCAAATATCCAAAATCCATAGAATTTTGAAATTTAAACAAAGTACTTGTCTTCAAAATTATATAGATTTAAATACGCAATTAAGAACTAAAGCTAAATCTGATTTTGCAAAAGACTTTTACAAATTAATGAATATGAGGACGGTTAGTGGTGTGGGAGATTATGCCAACGGCAAATAAACACTTGGCCTATTACCCACAACAGTTTATTTGGTAGAATACAGTTCTTTACAACGGCACGCGTACGAAAACACCGTAAGTAATAATCCTAGGCAATGCGGCGTGCGCTCGGCGTCGTCCGGTAATTAAGACTGGCTCGGGGGGGAGGCGCGCGCGCCGACGGCCGGCTTCCTTCGGTGACGTACTGCACAATGGATGACGTCGCGCGTGCGAGTACCCACTAGCCGGATTAATTTTGTAGCAAGGCGCGATCTCATCAGCTGCACTTCCCGAAGGTAAGTGCTTGTTTCGAAATAAACAATTGTTTATATATTACCCGCGAATTTTATTTACAGGTATCGTGCTCCCCACGATTTACAATTTTATGCTGTCGCAACATCAAAATACCTTTGCGCCTCTGTCTACTAAAATGCTATATCTGGCCCATCCTTCTATACGGATGCGAGGCCTGGACAATAAAAGAAGACCTCAGAAAACGTATAGAAGCGTTCGAGATGTGGGCATATAGGCGCATGTTGGCCATAAGCTGGACTCGGAGAGTGACAAACGAGGAGGTTCTACGACGAGTCCACCAAAAAAGGGAACTTTTGCAGACCATCAAGATGAGAAAAGTATCGTATCTCGGCCACGTGCTCAGGCATGACAGATATGATCTCCTCCAACTCATCTTGATGGGAAAAGTTGCCGGTAAAAGGAGTGTTGGTCGTAGAAAGAAATCATGGTTACGCAACATCCGAGAGTGGACGGGAACTGCGAGTGCCGCCCAACTATTTCGCCTCGCAAGAGACAGAGTTAAATTTGGAGAACTGACCGCCAACCTTCGCTAGTCGGAGAGGCACCTTAAGAAGAAGAAGTGCTCCCCACATGGCTCCCCTCCAGAGACCGTCACTACGGGCGAGAATAGTCGCGGAACTTAACTACGCGTCCTGAACGTGTTCTAATAATTTTAGAGTTTTCAGGTTCCCTGTTTACCGCGGTGTTCGTGACGAGTTCTCTGATGCCGTTGTCATCTTTCAGTATGTAAGCTGGTTTTAGGCGATCTATGGATACCTTAACGGGTTTGCCTTTTACCAAAATCTTGAAGACCTTTTCGCCTTTTTCCAGTACTGCGTGTGGTCCGGTGTATGCTGGTTGCAGGGCTCTGCGCAGTGCGTCTTCTCTCAAGAATACATGACTGGCGGTAGCTAGGTCTTTGAAAATGAATATAGATGGATTGCTGTGACGAGACGCTGGCTTTGGTTGGAGTTTCTCGGTCAGGGATCGGAGACGAGCTATAAAGTCTGTCATATCTGTTGTTCCAGGTGTGCTAGGGTGAAAGAATTCACCTGGCAGTCTCAGCGTCTCTCCGTATACAATCTCGGCTGATGAAGCCTGTAAATCGTCTTTGAATGCGCTTCTAATCCCCAACAAGACGAGCGGAAGTGCTTCAGTCCAGTTTCCTGTTGAGTGGCAGGTAATAGCAGCTTTGAGTTGCCTATGGAAGCGTTCGACGAGTCCGTTACAGGCTGGGTGGTATGCTGTGGTCTTTTTATGTTCGAAACCGGATATTTTTGCGAGATGTAGAAATAAAGCGGATTCGAACTGTCGTCCACGGTCCGTGACGATAGATGATGGACACCCGAATCTTGCTATCCAACCAGACAATAGGGCTTTTGCTACCGTTTCGGCTGTCGCGTCGGCGATTGGTATTGCCTCCGGCCATCTGGAAAAGCGGTCTACAGCAGTGAGGCAATAGCGGTTTCCATTAGATGGGGGAAGCGGCCCGATGAGATCGATGTGAACGTGAACGAATCTTGCGCGCGGCAGTGGGAAATTACCCACAGGTGCGGTTACGTGCCTCGTTATTTTGGCGCGTTGGCAAGATAAGCACGCGCGTGCCCAGTCCCGGCAGTCTTTTCGGATTCCAGGCCACACGTAACGTGTTGCTACTAATTGTGCTGACGTGTTTGCCCCAGGATGACTTAACATGTGTAAGCTGTCGAACAACTGCTTTCGTAATCTTTTTGTGACGTAGGGTCTAGGCGTCTCCTTGCTGACGTCGCAGTACAATTCTACATGTGTTCCCGGTAGCTTTACTTTTGTGAGGCGCAGCGAAGTGCTGTTATTTAAAAGCTCTCTTAACTCTAAGTCTTCGTGTTGGTCTTTAGCTAGCTGTTCAAAGTTTATAGCTGTATGAACTTCTTCTATACGTGACAGCGTATCTGCTACTACGTTATCTTTGCCAGCAATATGACGTATGTCTGTGGAAAACTGAGACACATAATCTAAGTGCCGAAATTGCCGAGGTGTGCATTTTTCCTTTCGCCTGTGGAATGCAAAACATAGTGGTTTGTGGTCCGTGTAAATAATGAAGGTCCTAGCTTCAACCATATGTCGGAAATATTTCACTGCTTTGTACGCTGCGAGAAGCTCCCTGTCGTAAGGAGAATACTTCTGCTGGGCTGGGCTAAGTTTTCTTGAGAAGAATGCTAGGGGCTGCCAGGAATCATCCTTCCACTGTTGCAAGACTGCGCCGATTGACGTATCGGAGGCATCGCATGCTAGTCCGAGTTTTGCCTGACAGTCGGGGTGTGCTAGCATGGTGGCGTTGCATAGGCCTTCTTTGCACTTATTAAACGCCTCCAGAGTGACGTTAGAAATGTTCACCGTCTGTGAATTTTTGACGGAACCACTTAGTAGTGCGTTTAAAGGGACTTGAATTCGTGCCGCGTTAGGGATGAATCGTCTATAAAAGTTTAGCATTCCTAAAAACCTTCTCAGCTCCTTGATGTTTTTGGGAACTGGGAAGTTCTTTATTGCTTCCACTTTTGTATATGCTAGGAAAGTTATTTGTGATACAGCGAATACGCATTTCGAGATATTAATTAACATACCGTAGTCTTTTAACCTGTCGAAGACCGCACGTAGTTGTGACTCGTGCTCCTCGTTGTTTCTCGAAAATATTAGGAAATCGTCCAAGTATGCGTAGCAGAAGTCTAAACCCCTCGTCATCTCGTCCACAAAGCGTTGAAACGTCTGTCCGGCGTTGCGCAAACCGAAAGTCATAAAAGGGAATTCCCATAACCCGAATGGGGTTGTTATCGCGGTTTTTGGGATGTCCTCTTCACTAACGGGGATATGGTTATACGCCTTCACGAGGTCGAGTTTTGAAAAGACCCTGCATCCTGAAATATTTTGGGCAAAATCATGAATATGACGTATTGGGTATCTATCGGGTATAGTTCGAGCGTTTAGCGTACGATAGTCCCCACAAGGACGCCAGCCATTTTCTTTTTTCGGTGCCAAGTGTAAGGGTGATGACCAGGGGCTTTTTGATGGTCTTGCTGTTCCATCTTTCAGCATGGCTTCGAATTCTTTTTTGGCTATCAACAATTTGTCTGGAGCTAATCTTCGAGGTGGTGACGAAACAGGTGGCCCAGGAGTTGTTTTTATGTAATGCACAGTGTTATGCTTGATTTGCCTTTGGATACCTGCTGGGTGAGTTATTTCTGGGTATTCTTTTAACAGGGCATGGAATTTTGAGTCGCCTGGCACAATTTTTATTGAATATAGCATGTCCGACGAAGCCCTTGGTGCTGTGCCCTTTACGAATATTGAAGTGGTAGCGTCGACTAAACGTTGGTTTCGGATGTCGACCATCAGGTTGTAGTACCTCAGGAAGTCTGCTCCGATAATAGCTTTTGTGACGTCGGCCACGATGAAACGCCACGGGTATTCTCGACGTAATCCCAGATCTAAATTAAGGTGTGCATAGCCATACGTGTTAATGGTGGAGCCATTTGCTGCGCATAACTGGTAGTTGGTCTTAGGGCGGTGCTGTTTAAGTGCGGTGCGAGGAAAAACGCAAAGCTCACTGCCGGTGTCGATGAGGAATTGCGTCTTGGATTTGCGATCAGTCATAAACAGGCGACCTGGAGAACTAGGGCAATCGTCTGTCGCCATTACTGACTGCCCGATGAGTTTCCCGACGGGAAGTCGCATGGTTTATCACATTTAGTAGCGTTTCTCCCAAACTTGGCGTGGTACCAGCACATGGGGAATTTCCGGTAGCTAGAGGACGAGCGTTTGCTGGACTTATTGCGTTGCCTGGATCCTGAACGGTATGGTGAACGAGACCTGCTCATGGTTGCCATCATGTCTTGCATTTGCTTCCTTAGCTCGGCGATTTCGTTTTTTACTTCGCTCAAATCTGAGCCTGGGGTGGCTGATGATGTAGAAGCCGCTTGAGGAATCGTTGGCGCGATGTCTTGTACCTTGTCAGCTAGGTCCGCTAATATGTCCAGGGATGCATGTGGCTGCACTGCAATGACGGTCTGGGTATTGTTCGGGAGACGGGATCTCCAAATTGACAACAAAATGTCTTCCGAGAGTGTTGGTCCGCCCAGATCCTTGAGGTGTCTGAGGAATTGGGATGGCTTTCGGTCCCCCAGCTCTTCATGCATCATCAGCTGCTGTACCTTTTTGTCTTTAGAAGCTGTAAGACGTTTGATCAATTCCGCCTTTAATTTCGCGTATTTATCTTCCTTTGGCGGTGAAATAATTAAATCCTTGATCTCTTTGCAGTACTGCTGATCTAGTTGGCTGATGACGTAATTAAATTTTGTTATGTCAGCAGTGATGTTCGACAGTGCAAATTGACTTTCGATCTGCGCGAACCATATCTCTGGCTCCTCTGGACAAAATGGTGGAATCCGGACGCCGATACGATTAACTTCCAGTACGGGTGCAGTGGAAACGCGCTCCGTCGGCGGTGCTTACGGGTGCAGTGGAAACGCGCTCCGTCGGCGGTGCTGCCGGCGCGCTTGTGTTGTTGTTTGACATTTTCTCGATTCTTCCAAATACCTTACTTCGCGAGTGTTCAGCGGGGTCACCAGTGAGGACGGTTAGTGGTGTGGGAGATTATGCCAACGGCAAATAAACACTTGGCCTATTACCCACAACAGTTTATTTGGTAGAATACAGTTCTTTACAACGGCACGCGTACGAAAACACTGTAAGTAATAATCCTAGGCAATGCGGCGTGCGCTCGGCGTCGTCCGGTAATTAACACTGGCTCGGAGGGAGGCGCGCGCGCCGACGGCCGGCTTCCTTCGGTGACGTACTGCACAATGGATGACGTCGCGCGTGCGAGTACTCACTAGCCGGATTAATTTTGTAGCAAGGCGCGATCTCGTCAGCTGCACTTCCCGAAGGTAAGTGCTTGTTTCGAAATAAACAATTGTTTATATATTACCCGCGAATTTTATTTACAGGTATCGTGCTCCCCACAAATAATTCGGTGTTTGGTAAAACGATGGAAAATATTGAAAAACGTGTTAATGTAAAATTGCTAACACGTTGGGAAAATCGAGGTAAAAGTTTAGGAGTTCAAGACATAATTGCTAAACCAGAATTCCATAGCTTATCAGTTTTTTTAGAGAGCTTAGTTGCTGTTCAATTACGTAATACAAAATTATTCTATAATAAACCTATATATTTAGGATTTTGTATTTTGGATATTTCTAAAACACTTATGTATGATTTTCATTACAAATACATGTGAAATAAGTTTGGGCCTAACTTAAAACTATTGTATACCGACACGGATAGTCTAATTTAACAAATTTTCCCAAATAATTTCTATGTAGATATTAAACCTGAACTTGCTACCTGATTTGATACGTCTGATTATCCATCTAACAATATATTCAATTTTCCAAGAATTAATAAAAGAAATTAGGATACTTTAAGGATGAAAATAATGGGAAAATTTTTAGGGAATTTGTTGGATTACGATCGAAAGTGTATGCGCTTGATGTTGAAAATAATTTTACAGCTATAGCAAAAGGAGTTAATAAAAGTGTTACAAACAATATGAAAACGACTAATTATAAGTCGTCTAATTATAAGTGTCTATTTGATAAAAATATTCAACTTTGTAGTATGTATAGATTCAAATCAATCAAACATATACTTAATATTCACTCAGCAGATTAACAAAACTTGTTTATCATATAATGACACCAAGCGATATATTTTACCAAATGGTATTGACACATTAGCTTGGGGTCATTACAAATTAAGATAATCACTTAAAATTTATAGAATATGTACATTGTTAGTATAATGTGTATTATTTAAGTTATAAATTTTAATGTTATTATAAGTTATTGATTTGTAGATAATTGCAATTATAAATAATATTGTTATTAATTGTGGAATAAATATATAATCTACTTTTTCAAAGAAACATGTCTTATTCATTGTCCTAATTCCCTAATATTCACACGTGCAAAAATGTTTCACTTCATATACCTCTTTACTGCTATAGTCGTAGGTCCTAGCGGGTGTGGAAAATCTACTTTTGTAACAAATTTCATAAAATACGTTAGAGATATGGTATATATAAGGTTAGGTATATATAAGGTATGTAATAGAGGTTTTATTCAAATTACTCGGTGTTTTGATGAAATGTAACCTTTGTATAACTTACATAATGAGTTACCATCAAGGTTTACCAGATCTTAACATGTTTGATGGAAAGGATGCGAACCTTGTGATAATAGATGATTAGATGAGAGAATCTGACGGACGTGTTGTTAATATATTTACTAAAGAATAATATAATAGAAATTACGGATCTAATATGTTCAAATCTATCAAGTAAACAGCTAACCATACTGCGGAATGCCAATGGTATTGAATGGAGTTGTGAAGAATGTATGAAGAATGTTTCTCGAAGATCATCATTTACCATCCCCGAGGAATATGTTAACGAATCTGATACTGACAATATCAACAGTGAACTACCCAACATTGACACACGAAAATTGGTTCAAGACATTAGCCGTAAGATTAAAAAATCTTTCCGTGGGGAGATAAGTAGCCTTGAAGGATCCCTTGATTTTCTTAGTGAGCAGATTAGCACTATGGAGAAAACCATAAAAAATCAAGATATCAAAATTAAAGATCTTGAACAGAAAAATTACGACCTCAGTAATAAAAAGAAATCATTGGAATTAAAATAGGCCAGTGTGGGACAAAGTGTAGAACAATTCGGACAGAAATCACTATCAACGTCGTTGGAAATTGCGGGCTTACCCGACATACTACCCAAAGAACTAGAAACTGTAGTAAATAATATAGCAGATAAACTTAATGTAGTTAAAACAAAAATTCACTCTATCCCGAAGTGTGCCGGGCCGAAAATATAAACCTGGACTGATTCAAATAGAGATGAAGACTCAAAGGGTACGTGATCAATGGATTGCCGCAAGTAAAGAGAAACGACTTAGTGTTGCACAGCTATTACCTGAAGCTCCTGTGGAAAAACTGACAAGCCGCATTTTTATTAGAGAAGCCTTGACTAAAACAATGAAAACTATTTTGTATAACGCGAAACAAAAACTATGAGAAGCATTTCAATTTGTGTGGTACAAAGACGGAAATGTATGTGTGAGAAAAACAAAAGTTAGTAAAATCTATTATATTAGGTCCATACAAGATATAAACATGATTGAAGAACAGCTTAAATCTTGAATCACTTTGTTACCTTGAGTGTATAACTATGTATATGGATTGCTTATATATCAAAAGACTAAGTAATTGTATGCATCTCAATCACTTTTTTCAACAATTACCCACCCACAGCAATATTAACTTGTCTTGTCTGCACATTAACATTAGATCATTGATTAAAAATTACACAGAATTATTACAAGTTATTTACAGCTGTTCTTTTCCATTAGACTTTATTGTTGTAACCGAAGCTGGTATATCCGATCATATTTCACTATTATATAACATACCTACCTATAACATGTTTACACAATTGCGTAAAAATAAAAAAGGCGGTGGAATAATCGTCTACATAAAAAATTACCTAAAATTTAAACCCCTAGACTGTAAAACTTTTACCTTCGAAAGCATATTTGGTACACTAAAATTAGACTCCGGTCAATGCACAATTGTATGTGCCACCTATAGTCCACCACAATATACAGGTACGACGGCTTCAACAACGAGGATATTTTTCCCAGACGTCAGGTCGGCATATCGCGTGCTTCGCAGGCTTGAGCTCGACACGGTCTTGGTCCAGATGTTCACAGGGCACGGGGGATTCTACGAGTACCTTCACAAGTTCAAGCTCAAGGAAAGTCACGCGTGCCCCTGTGACCCGACGGTGAACCAGACCGTGGTGCACATCCTGCTTTCCTGTCTCTTATTCGGAAGAGAGCGAGCAGATTACGAGTTGCTCATAGGGAGAAAGATCGATGGTGGGACCTTCGCCTCTCTGATGGGTGAAGACGAAAGTCGCAGAGTTTTTCTGAGCTATTGTAGAGAAGTGGTGGAGAAAGTGACGGGGAGTAATAAAATGTGAAAATAAAAAATTGTATGCAATAAATTGGAAAGCGAGTGAGCCCGAGGAAAAAAGAAAGAAAACCAAAGAAGAGATGCACAAATGCTCGGTTCAGGCTCCTTCCCCCTCAAACTGTATCCCGAATGTCTCAAAGTCGACGGAGAGTCTTCGCCCGGAGAGAAGAAGGAATGAGAGAAGAAAAATGGAATGTAGAGTGCAAGATAGGTATAGTATGAAAGAAGAAAGTATGAAAGAGGATAGTTAGATAAGTGTAAGTATAATATAAAGAAATGTAAACATAGAAACAAATAATATAGTAATAGAAATACGAAAACAAATGTAAAATATAGAAAAATGGTAAATAAGTATAAAGGCAAATCAAGGCCCTGACCCGCCATACGCAAGGGAATGTGTAAAAAAAATAAGAAAAAAAAATATATATATAGGCCACCATCAACCAGCAAAACACTTTTTGTTAAAGAGTTACGTAAGTGTATTCCTCAATTCGATATAAAACATAACATGATTCTTATAGGTGACATAAACATCGATTTGAAAGCTATTTCAATATATAGAGACATATCTAGAAACGCTATCCGAGAACAGACTGATGTGTGGAATCACGGATTATACTAGAATAATACAGGAATTAAATAACATCACTAAATCTTGCATCGATCATATATTCGTTCGTGCTCCCGCTATGAATCCGTGCTCGGCGGCGCTTGACATTGTATTAGCAGACCACCGTACAATCGCCGTCGGTACTTCGATGAAGTACTTGGGACTCGTCCTCGACGGCCGATGGAGGTTCGACGAGCACTTTCGGCAGCTGGGCCCGAAGCTCATTCGAGCGGCCGGGTCCCTGAGCCGCCTCCTGCCCAATCTGGGCGGGCCGAGCGTCGGATGCCGGCGACTCTACACGGGGGTGGTGCGCTCTATGGCGCTATACGGTGCGCCCATATGGGCGCAACACCTGTCGACCCGTGGCGTGACGCTGCTGCGCTCGCCGCAGCGCGTCATGGCCATACGGATCGTACGAGGTTACCGTACCATCTCTTTCGAGGCGGCGTGCGTCCTCGCCGGGACACCGCCGTGGGAACTCGAAGCGGAGTCGCTGGCGCGCCTCTACTGGCGGCGGAAGAGGGCCCTCGAGCGGGAGGGCTCGTTTCCGTCGCCCGACGAGGTGGAGAAGTGGCGCCGAAAGGCGCGTCGAGAGGTGCTTCGGGGATGGGAGCGGCGACTCCTCGAACCGTCGTACGGTCGCCTCACCGTTGAGGCCGTCCGGCCGGTCATCGGTGACTGGCTGGGCCGGGACTTCGGAGTCCTCAGTTTCTGCCTGGTGCAGGTACTCACGGGGCACGGTTGCTTCGGGAGCTATCTGCACCGGCGGAACTGCACGAGTAGGACGGATGAGGCGTGCGACGAGTGTGGCCACCCGGTGGACACATCGTCCCACACCTTGGCCGATTGCCCGCGATGGGGGGGGGACAGGGCCGCGCTCGTAGCGGCGATAGGGAGTGACCTCTCGCTACCGTCCGTGGTCCGGACCATGGTCAGTGGCGAGGCGTCATGGAATGCGGTATCCCGATTCTGCGACTCTGTTATGACGCAGAAGCGGGAGACCGAACGTATCCGAGAGCGGGCGCCGAGGGGACAGGACGCGGTCGGAGCGCGATGACAGCTCACCGCCGCAAGGCGGGACCGAGCGCACGACCGCCGAATGGCTCCTCGGCAGGAACCTGGCGCCGCGACCGACAAGGGCCGTCGGGCCGGTGCCCCCTTTGGAGAGGGTTCCTGGGGTGGATATGGTGATGCGTCTCGTATTCCGACGCGTCGCCACGTAGGGATTTTTAACAGGAGGGGTGCTTCACACCCCTCCTCGAGGCGGGCCCGGTCATTCGGGCGCCGTTCGGGGGGTCGTGGATGAACTGCAATACTTTATCCCGCGACCCCACGAACACGTGGATGAGAGTGGAATACCGTGTGAAGCTTTTTAGTCGGTTGGAGTCCGACACTACCACCGTCGCCGGCCCAATTTGGCGACGGGGTGTGCATTTCCGTTAGCATTTTGTTACACACGTAAATAAAAAAAAAAAAAAAAAAAAAAGACCACCGTACAATTATATTAGCCTGCGTAAGCGACGTCCCACAAGATTATATACAGGAGGTGTCAAAAAATAAAATCAACTATACATCATATTATAACGAACTGCGTACAATAAACTGGAGGCAAACTAATGAAATGAAGAATCCTAATGAAATTTATGATTTTATTAGTAATTACTTCAAAAATGCACACGAGGCATCGTCTTCAAATGGCCCTTCCCATAATCATCGAAAACGTTTTCGGGTTCCTTGGATGAACAACAACATTGTTCAGTTATGTGACAAACGTGACCGGTTATTTTCTCTATGGATAAAGACTCCTAACGATTCCCGGTTAAGACTAGACTATAACAAAACTCGTAACAAAGTACATAAAATCTTGGAGTAGGCCAAGAACTCTTATTACATAAATTATATTCAAAATAATTTTAACAATCCAAAAAAACTACATGTGATTATTAATAAAATGATTGCTCGAACCACACTATCGATTGATGAAGCAATACTCAAGGCTTTCGATGCACAAGGACTGACACAAAAATCTATAGCAGATAGTTTTGCTAATACTTTCAAGAAGCAGTTAATAACTTGGTTCCAAAATGCACTCTCAAATTAATAGATGATCATACTAGGCCTCTAGAGTCGAGTATACGCTTTCAAAAAGCTACTAGCTATAAAATCTGAAAATTATACAAAGCTTCAAATCTAACAAAGCTCCTGGATTTGACGAAATTAAGGTGTCTGACCTAAAAATGACTATTAACTATTAATTGTACTGTTTATACTGTGTGTACGAGTTTGATAATGTTATTGAGATAGATAAAAATCGTAATGTAACCGTAGATTACAGCAGCTAGAAATATGAAATAGGTTGTAGTGTTCTTAAGTAACTACGTATTGTGGATATGATTTTTTTAATGTAATAAAAACAATTATGCTTATTTACTCTGTTTCATTTATAAAATACTTTAAGTTTCCTGAATACTTTTCATAAGTAGAAATACAGAATTCACATAATTTACCTCACACTCGCATGCTATCTCTTGAACAGTTCGGTGTAGGTAGCTCTTGCGAACTATGGATAATATCGAGATTGTGGAACACCTAAGCAAAATTCATCCAAGGTTACGACATAATGTATATGCAGCAAATCGATTACCAATAAATGTTGAGAGTTCATCATATATTATCAGCAATTTAGATCCAGACTCAAAGCCCGGCTCATACTGGGTAGCAATACACATTGACAAAAACAACGTAGGTCAATATTTTGATATCTTCGGTAGACCCCCGTCGGAAAGCCATCGCGAATTTTTGAAGCGGAATTGCGCGACAATGGGATTTCAACGGAAGCAGGTTATAAAACGACTGGACCTCTTTATGCGGTGAGTACTGCTTAGTGTATTTGTACTACAAGTTTCATGGCAGGACAATGAAAGAGTTTGTAAAATTATTCGGCTATTATTCAATGTGAACCGATGTATTGTTACACGATATGTTTAAATCTACATTTGAAGTAAATAAAGTGTAAAGATGGGAAGGAGTGTTTTTGTTTTTTACTTTAACGTTTGGTAGTTGATAGTTTAAAGGTAACTAGGTAATGATGTAATTAGGTAATTTTCATAATTGTAATATAATGTAATAATACAAAGAGATGTTGAAATGTAGTGATTAAGTAATGAAGTGATTAGGAAACGATGGAAAGCGTGGATGTAATTAAGAAGGGTATTGGAGACGTTGTACGTTATAGCGTATCTTAGAAACGGTGCGACATAGAGATCTAGGAATACGATAGATCGATTCAGCGACTCCGAAAACCTTTTTTTTTCGTTCATGACCGGATGAAACTTAGAAATTTGAGGTTTAATCGCTGAATCGGTGAATATACACTACTCACAGGGCGGCCCTGGCGGCGTCTAGTCCCATGTTGCAAAAGATGCTCAGCGGCAAATGGGGGCAGGCGACCGAGGGTCACGTCAAAATGCCAGGTACCTCGCAGAAGACGTTGCAGCATCTTAAAGACTATATCTACCTACAGACGTTGCCCAAAACGGGCTTGGAGCAGATCCTGCTACTCGCCTCGTATCACATGATACCAGATTTAAAACAGAGGTGCATTAATAAACTGATGAACTGTTAGACTGCAAGGAACGTTGTCGATCTTCTGGAGTTTGCGGTTAAACAGAAGATGACCAAGCTGTTGCTCGCGATATTGGAGTGCGTCGTGTACGGCACGGTCGCGATGGAAGACGTACGCGAACACTTACGATTGCACTAATTTGTAAAATCTTAATTCACAATTTCCACAAAAATCTTCGCATAGATAGTTATTTGTGATATTAAAAAAAACAAGTATTTAAAGACATGCGAATTGTATGCAAACTGCAAAATTGAAAAAAAAAACACCTGAAAAAATGTATGTTCACGATGAAGTCAATTTAATATCAGTTGCGGTCTTTTCTCGCGACAGTAAATTCATTATTATTAAATTAAGTTTCCTGGATATTTCTAAGAGAGATTTGTCTCAGAAATGGGCGACAAAATAACATGAACCTATGTGTTAATTTCTATTTCCAATAGTTTGATTTTAATATGATTATAATACCTTGTAAAATATAACACAATAATTTTCACAACCAACACCTACGGAAGACAAAATCCTTTTCCTAAAAGAAGTCCCCCAGACGCAGCGCTGTACTTGCATGACACAATGTTGCCATTTATGAGTAAAAAATGCACCTATTTTACATTTAGCATATGTAATTTATCAAATAATACTATTTCTTGGATACTTCGATGAAACAATATAAGCTCTTAAATTGTATTAAGAAATAAATACATTTTAGATATGCTGTAATTTCATTACTCAAGCCCGCACTATAACAATAGTTCAGATTAGTGAAAAATTCTGATAAATCAAAAGTATATTTGGTTAGTTACAATTTACAGCCAGTTTAGTTACTTGCCTGTACACAAAAGTCTCACTTTGTGTATGTTTACATTAAATACTTGGGTTAGCTATATCAATTTAGATGACTGTTTCGGAACTAGTATTAAAGAAATGGAAAAAGCCAAACGCTGTTATAAAGCACTTGAGCTTAAAGGTATTTTCGATAAAGTTATTGACACCAATTTTGGTAGTTTCATAAAAATCTATACAGATGGGTCTAAATCTGAAGATACACAAGAAGAAGTCGGAGCGGCTTTCTTTGATATTAAACACGACTCAATTATGTTCGCAATACTTTTCACTATAATGGAGGCCTGGTCATATATAAATTCACTTAATTATGATAAATTTGTTATTTTGTAAGACTCCAAAAGTTTTCTACAACACTTGGCTCGCTGAACCTGGACTTTTCGAGGGTTTCCGATAGCCTATTCAATTTTAGAATTGTTATTAAAAATACAAGCAGAATCCAAAACAATCATTTTGCAATGGATCCCATCTCATGTTTATATTTTAGGCAATGATATAGTAGATTTACAAGCAAAATCTGCCACCAGTGAAGATGTGCCTGTGAATGAATTACCTCCTTTTAGTGAATATATTATTTTGATACACAAGCTGCAGTCAATACTGTATTGTATTGACTTATGATCCAGAGTAAAAGGAATGTGGTATGGAACAATCCAGCCACATGCTTTACGTTCACCATGGATTACCAACTGTGTACTAAGTCGACAAAACACTAAACAATAACTGGGATGAGAGTGCGCGCCGGCCATGTACCATGTTACAAGTTTACTTATTTAGTGCGCAGGGTGTCTTCACCTTTGTGCTCTAACTGCAATAAAATCGATAATCTTTATCACATCCTTATAGAATGTTCGAAAAATCAAGCTTATAGAGACGCTTGCGATTCTAGTGTTTTGCTTCAAATCGGTAGAGTAAATACAATCTTGACTAAACCAATATCCAACGAAGCCAAACAACTTAACAAAATAGTTCTAAGACGTGTTTGTGATTAATTATACATAAATTATATTTGTATTTACTATGATTGGGGCAGCCCTGTAAAATAATAAGAAAAAAAAATTATCATAGCATATTATATAAATGTACCGCAAGAATCGCGGAAACCCACTAGATGCGAGTAACTTGAGACCGATCGATATGGAGATCTTTGGGGGAGGCCTATGTCCAGCAGTGGATGTCTATCGACTGATGATGATATAATATATCGATTTTGGTATTACTTTATCTTGCACGTTCTTTAAAATTAAATAAAAATATACATCCACTTTGAAAGACAAAATAAAAAGAATTTGATTTAACAGAATAATATGGAATATGCCACAGTTCAATAAATGATATAAAACATTATGACTTGCTTAAATATTACTTTAAGACTATAAAAACTTCGTCGGATAGTATCCGTTTTGTTATTTTATGACTTTCCATTCATACCTTCAATAGCCTTATAGAAGCCTCATCAAATGCGTTTTCAACTGATGTCCTTGCGTACTCACGTCTAAAAAAAAACTCATCTCCAAAAGCGAAGGCGACTGAAACTAAATTGAACCGGTATCAGATCGTTAAAAAATATTGCTCAAAAGAAATGATCAATAAGCCGTTAAAATAAAAGATCAATCTGTATGGTGAAGAAAGATCAGAGAAACTACGAGTATAGCTCTCTTCATTTCCTTTTGGGTTACTTTGATATATAATTTTAAAGACAAAATAATGTTTTTTAGAGTAGTATAATAAAATAAAGTTTTTTAAATATAAAATATTGTCACTACATCATTAATATGCAACATAATTGACGTGAACTTGCAACACTTTCCAGTGCTGTCATCACTAGACGTGGGTTATAACAGAACAAAGATATCTGTTATTACTGTTATGTTATTTTTATACAATATATATTTTACTAGTTATAATACTAAGTGCACCTTGTTATAGCAACAGTTAATACAATGGGTGTGAGGGACCTGAATTAATTAACAAAACAATAGTTAACACGAGCTAATTAAGGAGTGACCTTTCGGGGATAATTATCTTCTTGAAAGATTACAATTTCTTTTTTTCGGGTCATAATACAAGGTGCTTCTCGTTTTAGCAACAGTCTATCAAATAACAGATAATTCGATCTAATTAAGAATTCGCTTTTCAAAGAGGATTAGTGCTTATGAAACGACTTACTATAATTTTGAGTTTTTTTTGATAGTTTTATTTCAAATGAATACTAGGTGTGTCTCGATTTAGCTTCTACTATTAATTATATAACTACAATACTAGTTGTATATTATATAAAAGACTAAGATAAAAATAGTTGTTCAATTTTTTATTGGTTTTTCTGTGAATTCAAGCAATGTTAATGACCGGCTGGTCGCACTAAAACAGTTGAACTTTTTAGTAAAGTTGCGACTGAATCGAGTTATATCGGCATAAGGTGGACACCGATATAAAACACCAGGGTCGTTGAGATACCAGCGACCCATTACACACGACATTAGCAACTAAGTACCTATTAGATATTGTATAAACATCCTTATTGTATAAACATCCTAATTATATCAAGATAAGAAAACCATGTAATCGTACAGTATAAAAATGTAATCTTTAAACTGAATAAAGTAGTCTATAGTAGCTTCTCAAGCCGAGAACACCTCGTGTTCCTTTTTAAAAACCCTGCTACCGTCACCCGCAACCTAACTATCGCAGGTAAGAAAAATTTCAAGTTTTTTTTTAGAACATTGATTATTCATGTTCAATATCTTGTTTTAACATAATCTATTTCATTCTAAAATCATGATAAGCTTATGATTTATTTTTATTTGAATTTCTCATTTTACTACTACATTATCATTTCAGTCTATTTATGTCTAAGCTGAACATTTACTCTATTATTACTCAATTCTTCACTCTTGTCATATTTCAATTTTATAAGGCTTAATTCGTATCCTATTAGTAGTCTTTTAAAATTATCATTGTAATTTGTGATGAATTCACTAAGATTATTTAGCTAAAATTTAATCCAATAAAGTAAGTGAGAACCTATTTGTAGGACTTCTACATTTTTCTTTAGTAATTAGTTTGGGTTGATTCTTCGCTAATTGACAAGAAAAGATCTGTATACTGATTTATAACTTAACTCCATACATTGTTTGTGTTATGAAAATATAGTTTGACATACCTTAAATATAACAATAATGTAACAGAAAAAAGTAACAATAGTTAAACAAACCTTATTACTGAAACTGTTTATTATTATTTAATGAGTATAAATTCCTGTAAAGAGTATAATGTCTTTGTGGAGAATAGCAAACAAGAACGGATGGTCCACTATGAAGTCCATTGGTTCTGGAGGTTTGGAGTTAGATGACATGGGTACGGCTATGGCTCCTGTTGAATAAATGATTATTTTATTAATAATGTCTACTCTGTCTATTCTAGTTTTCTTAATTCAAATTTCTACTAGGACAAGGTCTATGGGCAGTCAATATTTTCAATCATTTACTTTCTAGCTTATGTAAATTCAGTACTTGTTATCTGATTGATACTGGACACAACTTTTGAAAATGCACTATAAAATATTTATCATTGGCAACACTTATTATCTGATGAAAACAAGAATTTTATTCTCTGATTATATATGTTCCTGTTAGTCATTTAAATGATTCAGACATCTTATCGGATACTGAGCTTGTGTATCTGGAGTCCACAGTGTAATATAATTAAATTATTCAACATGTGCATATAGAAAATATGAAAATTAAATATAATGGTACTGCTAAATATAAGTTTTTGTGTATAGTTGGTGTTGAGTAACCATAGAATAAATTAAAGAAACAATTTACAGAGTGCAGTGTACGTTAATCAAAGTACCTTTACACTACACTATAGTTTCCAGTACAAATCGCATAACTTAAGATCGCGCGGATTCCAAACCACCTTTTCACTTTTGCCGTGAATAATTACGAAATTATCAATTTGTATGGATTAGATTAGAATATAGGTGTGATTGTATAGATTTGTATGGTTTACATTCTGTAGTATCTGTTTTGGTCTCTAAACAGAATCAAGCCAATGTAGGTAGTAAAAATCTTGCTATGATGTGCTCTCCTAACTAGTGACCCTGTTATAATTCATCACTTATCATCAGTCCCAGCTTATCACTCCGTACTCGCAACATTTTGTCTATCACAAACATCATACCAGTAAATGCTCCTGCAGTGGCACCTTCCTCGTCCACTTTGACGATGGCTTCTTGGAAAAATTTTGATATGGCAACATCGCGCTCCTTCACTATGCCCGAAGCGCCTTCTTCAAATATTCCCTTCACCCCTAACTGAAAAAGTTTCTCGTTTATATATATGTATACTTTTTTTTCTATTATCATGCTATTTTCCCAGTAGGAGTAGGCAGAGGTAAATAAACACCCACTATTCGCCATATGTGGTCAGATTAGGTCCCATGTAACAGGGGGCGAGCCTGTTGCCACTTTATTGGGACCACCACACGTACACAAAGATGATGTCAGTATGCGGGTTTCCTCACAAATGTACATAACTTAAATATTAAGTCATTGGTTCATGTCGAGGTTCGAACCCGCGACCTTCGGAATGAAAGCCGCACGCTCTAACCATTAGGCCAGCGAGCTACAAATACTACAGCGAGCTACATATATGTATACATCTTTACATATATATGTTTACAAAAAAAATTATGAATAATGATAAAAATTAAGCACTACCTTGGGGAGTATTTCAGCATAATCCAATTTGCTCTTGATATCAAATTTGGGCATATACAAGTTAATTTCTTTCCCCGCCGGTGTTAAAGCAAAGACATCTGCTAGAATTCCTTTGTCCGCCACCTTCTCGAGGATCGATGACAGGCCATCTACTTCGTTCGGTAGGATGACCACCATCCGAAACCCATCTTCTTGGTACGGTAGTTCAATCATCTAAAGGCATATTAATTTTATGGTCACCAATAAACAATTAGTGGATTTTCACCTCAGCATATTTTGTAAATTGGACAGCGATATTGTTCTTTAAAAGTAATTTAAACTTTAAGCTCAATGCTTATCGTTAAAAATTTAGTTAAACCTTTTCCTGGTCTAGATAAATATAGAAATGTTGATTATGAAATCAAATCTAATTGAATTTATAATGATATTGAACAAGTGTGTCTCGACTCCGTGTTAAATTGATAATTATTTCAGATGTCCGGAAGTCCGAGTAATGTTAAGTTGATGTTAAAATTTTTTTAACACACCTTGACTGCTAAATCATTGTTCTCGTGGTAGAAAAGAGATTCTTGTAAATGCATCATTGGTTTCCTGACGGTAAGCGATCTGTTCACGTGGAAGTCTTTTTCCTCAGTCTTCGACGCTTGGAATGGTACGTGCCAATGACCCTAAGGATTTGATAAATGCGATATAGGTTATAAACCATTTATTGTAGGTTGGAAAGCTGGATTGTCGCGCCAGATGCCGTCTAGTTTGTATAGTAACAGTTCAACTCCACTGTTAAGAATCAGTTCTGGTCCAATAAGAGCTGTAAGTTTTTTTTTAGTTTCGGAGGAGGGTAACGATAAGTAAAAAGAGTACATCGATGGCTACAGACCACCTTCAGCCGTCTTTCTCCTCAGAGTTTTAAGAGAGGTAATGATCTACGTTGGGGGTCACAAATTACTGGAGAGCCGTGACGAATTACGTTAACGCCTAGAGGTCCTCTTCGCCAAGCGGGTTTTGTATTCCTTCATTTCAACTCAACAACATCCCTTTATACCATAACGGTCTTATAAGTAGAGGCTACGGTCTTCTCTTCCCAAAGAACTTTACACTAATGGGAATGGTAGACCAATCAACCAGCACCATATTGTAATAGATGTTAAAATTTACAATGAACTGAACCTTGTCTTTATATTACTATAATCACCTGGAAGAATATAACGTTGAAGAGCGCTGCTGCTATCTCCTCGTTGAATAAATCTTCAGAGACTGGATTTTTGATATATCCCTTAGACTTTTGGTCAGCCTGTTAAATTTTTTGGGTAATTACAGAAATGCAACGTATTGTAATAGATATAATTCAATTTTTGTCAATAAAAAATACATGAAACTTATTATTGTGATCAGAAATTCACAAACTGGAAAAAACGAATTTACGACGATCTCCTCTGAAGGTGAAAACCCAAAATTTTAAAATTGCTTTGATCGTTGATTACCAAATTTTTCTGGTGGCAGGTCTCTGTTGCCACAGACCACCTGGGAAAATACCTTCGCAGCTCCTATTTCCGCTGACGAGTAGTAGTATACGAAATTATCTAATATCCGGTTCGTAGAGTGCGATAGCTAATTAAAATACTGGAGGATCGATAATTAACATCTTATGTATCAAAACGACGAGCACAGTGCGGTGATGTGTATATCAAATAACTAGTGCCATGTTGGTGTTAGCACACTTATCATTTACCACCAGGTGACCGTCTCGCATGGGACTCACAGAACCCAAGCCAACTTCACCTGCTTGTGGTGCACCCGGCCAATCCACAAACGAGCCTCCGACTCCCACTAAGCCGCATTGGGCCATCATGGTGGGTAATAACCCAAATCCCCCCAAATGAAATCATACCCGATCGCTATGGGAATCTTTGGGAGAGGCCAAGTCCACCAGTGGACGTCAATCGGCTGATGATGATGATTTGTAAAATTGTATATAATTGGATAAACCATAGATACATATATACATTACCCATTGATTGATAATTTTAGCGGCCGATTTTGAATCACTGAAATCTATCACATCCACTTCGCTGTTGTAGGATTGGGCCGTGTTGGACAACTCCTCCGTTATGGTGTACCCATCGGCTATGCACACTTTATTGGCGAGTACAAGGAAATTCGAATCCATTGAAGCAAATTCGTTGCTAACGCGACCGTAGCTGTCGTGGAGCTGGACAAATATATATATATATCTTTAACTAATTGCGATCTGGACATTATTTTATAAATATTAAAGATTTAATTGCCTCTACCCATATATATATATGAGAGTTTTCCACCTGTGTAGAGGACTCATCACCATATCTCGGGGACCATAAGCTGTGGATACTTGAAATTTGATGTGAATGTTCCTCATACTGAATATAGGTCAGCTAAGAAATGGATTTAACAAAATTCATTCAAAATAAATGTAAAATATGCAAAATTGTAAATTAATTACAAATAATATAAATTTATATAGATTTTTAAAACGAGAATAGACAAATTAATTTACTTTGCATAATAAACCAGAGACAAGTAATACGTAGGAATTAAATCTTCGGTTACGAGACTGCTAGCTATGAGTAGGCGAGCATACAGGTTTAAAACGACGAGCGTTATGGGATGTTGTGTAAACATCCTGATAAGTTATCCAGTCGGAAGTCCTCCTCTCATCGCTTATTTAAAAATACAATGTCAGAAATCAATTACCTCCCTGTATTCAGATGCACCAAGCAACGCGGAGATTTCGTCCCTGCTCTTGCCAGCAGCGCCGGATGAATATAAAGAAAGGAGTAATATTACTCCTAAAGGCGATGTCACCACATTACTATCGTCCGAAGATAAATAGGCCTCCTATAAAATTTTAGTTTCGTTAAGTTACACTTACATATGTGCCATTGAATCAGTGATTCAAGTGGAAGCAGAGTTGAGAAGTGTTCCTAGATGTTGACAGCAGAAACGCAACGAAGTTTTTATGGCGGCAGATAAACAAATGTCCCAGAATCTAATCTAGTACTTCCGTAAATAGGCAAGTGATCAGCGGTTGCACTAGAAGCAACGAACAATAGACTAGAATAAAATCTTATTGGTGTTAGGTCTCTGTTGTTAAAGACCGTCTAGCTACCACTGCCAATGTGCAAACATTGCCGTGTTCCTGTTTGAAGGACGCTGTAACTAGTGAAATTACTGGTGTAACCAAATCTAACATCTTATGTATATAGGCGTCGAGTGCCATGTGGTGTAGTCTAAGCCGTTCATCTAGCGCCACGTTCTTACGGGCGGGCGTATCACTTCATCACCATCAGCTGATAGGCGTCCAATACTGGAAATAGACCTCCCGCATAGATTCCCACGTCGATCGAGTAGGGATTCATATGAGGGCAAATGGCCCAACGAAACTCCAGCTTTCATCTCCAGCCAGTACCTCAGAGCCAAAGCCTCGTTTGATGATTAGCAGGTTGCGCCCCGAACAGGTGAAGTTGAATTGGATCCCATGAATTGTGCGGGAACCCTTGCAGCCCATATCGCATACCATCAAGTAAACCGTTAATCTCGTCGCTTAGTAGAATAAATAAATTAGTTGTTCAGGTTATTTATAGATTATTAACATAAGGATTGCCTTAATATTCAGCCAACGGACTGCCCACTGCTGCACATAGATCTACCTGCTCCTCTAAGACGATCTGTGGGACTTTTACCAGATCGCTAGACCACCTATGGTATTTTTATATATTCCTTAGTTACAGTGTAAGTTTAACTTACCTTCAGCATTTTCACGGATGCCCTATCGATATTATCACCCAGCGGAGTTCTGGAATATTCGTGGTCGAAGAAGAAGAATTCCTCGGAACTCGCCATTGTGACTGAAACATATTTTATGTCTTATTTTTATTCTACGAAGCGATGAGACGAGCGAGACATTCACCTGATCGTAAATGATATAGTATATATATAGTCCGCTCACATCAACGGGGCGCTAGTTTGGATGTTATACTCTGCACCACATTGCGCCCGCCGCTTTGAGACATAAGATGGTAGGTCTCGTTACCTCAGTAATTACACTAGTTACAGTGCCCTTCTGCCAACAGAGACTACCAATAAATGTTGAAGTATGTTTAATTAAAATAATCAATATCATATTTATGTTTAATTAAAATAAGTCAAAAATATTTTAATTGAACATAAATATAAACATAAACCGATAACGATTGGAAATGGAAATAAACAAAAATCGATATCAGACTCGATTCCGATTAGTTATCAATTTGTTTACAAACATAGTTCAACGTATTAACATTAATACATATTCTATGCAAGAATTTTTTAATAAATAAGAAGATAAAAGAATCGGTAAACAGCCCACTTAACATTCCCACAACTGGGACTCGTGGCTCACCGCGAAGGAGACTCAAGGACATTGATGATAGGATAATATTACTTTCTCATATTATTTTAGAGATATGAACGTAAAGTAAAAAAAAAAATCAAAATTTAGTCGCCTTGTTGTCCAGTCATGAAATCGTATAAAAAATACGTAGTGCGCGTCGAATTAATCAATGATATATATAAAATTAGCAAATTCATATATTACTGGTAACACTAGCGATTGCTATCAAGGATCGTGCTTAATACGCCTTAGTAAAATTATATTAATGTTATAAAAGTTCTAAAATATTATTAAAACCTATAATATGTTACTGGTAACACCGACGTTTGTTACTAAAACCCACGTTTGAGAAGCTTTGTTTAAAATTTATTCAGACCAGTAATATATTACTGTTAACACAAGTTTATACGGTAGCGAGGGGTGTAAAGGGTTCCGCACAACTCACGGGACCCCAGTCAACCTCGCTTTCTTGTTGTGCACCCTGACAATCGATAAACGAGGCTCTGGCTCTCACCAACCCGCATCGGGCCAGCTTGATGGAAAATAGCCTAAATCCCCCAAATCAACCTCTACAAACGTGGAGATCTTAGGGGGAGGCCTACGTCCAGCAGTGGACGTCTATTGGCTGATGATGATGACGAACACTAACGTTTGCTATCAAACGCAGTGATGAGGAAAATTTCCACTTACCCGCGAACAGTAGGATTATAGACCTCATCTTGCCCAGAACTCGCGCCGCACTGCGCAGCCGCACTGTGTGACTGTACTTAAATAATTCTTTTTTAACCCGTCACAAACTGACAAATTGTTTATATCCTCTTTATCTTAATTGACTTTGACATTTAACTGGTGAGGGAGAGGATAAAAGAGGTAGGTGAGGGGTTAAGCTATCTCGAGTAAACTAAATGAAAAATAACGAAACTAAGAAGTCTCGTGTGGTACTGTCGCCACGCGTTTCTACCTGCCGTCTGCGCAGCGGACACAGGGACTGGTTTTATATGGGTAAAAAAAATATTTCAACATTTATTTGTTTCATTTACCCTACCTCGGCCACTGTCAATAAATAACTTTTAAACTAGTTATACGACGCGGCGTCACCCGCGTTATGTGCAGGCGATATATATAGGTCATAAAATGGTCGTGTATGTTCTTCATGAAAAACTTTATAGCCGCAATGAACTTTATAGCTGGGGGTATGTCTCTGTTGCCTGAGACCATCCAGGTAGGCACCACCGTCAGTCTGAGGCTAGCCTAGTATGAATAAGACTAAGCTAAGCCCTGCCTGTACATATACAGTTTTTCTATTACATTTATTAACAAAAGTAAATTTATGCGACGAGCGCAATGCGGTGCTGTGTATATCATCCCAACTAGCGCCACGTTGCTATGGGCGCAAGTTTCACTTATCATCAGGTGAACGTCGCGCTCGTCTCGTACTTCTTTAAAAAAATCCAATAGCTCAGTTTATAAAATCATTGTTTTTATCGATAATTAAATAACAAGACAATGAGTTCGTAATAAGTACCTGTTATGATGGCAGATTTACAATAGGAGGGTAGTAACTATCCACCCTATCAATTATTATATCATAGTATATTTAATTTACTGATGGTAGGCCCCTGTAGTAAGATACCGTCTAGGTAGGTAAGCCCTGCCTGTCGTAAAACGCGACTAGGAAGATTTACGGGTCTGCAGGTTTGATTCGTTAAGCGATCCCAGGATGTAGCGAAGACGCTGGAGAGGGCTGCGGCCGGCTTCACGTCTTATGCGCAGTGATGGAGTGCACCAGTAAGTTCTTAAAGACCCTTCTTCCAACACTGAAGATACCAGCGAGTGGGTTTCAGTAGGTAGAAATCCCACGTAAGGTCATCTTCACCCCCAAAAGTAAGGTTTCTTTTTACTTAATTCCTACCTACCTTCTGTCTAAGAGGTGATGAAAAAACTACCCCTGATAAAACTACCACTCAAACAAGTAAACAGACAGACTGAATCACACACAATTGTTATTAGTAGCAGTTAAGTTTATACCAAAGCCGATATATATCACTTCAATGAATCGTTGGCATCATTGAAAAGTTACGAGTGGTTTAAAGAATTTGCTAATTAGAGACGAGGTTATTTACATGCAATAGCACACACACAGACAAATTCTAAGTATACATCTACATCAATTAAAAATATCCAAGACGAAGCAGGCGGGTCCAGCTCACTAACTAGTATAGGGCAAGTTTGGATCTACTCTTGCCAACATTAAAAGACACATCGTTTTGTTGAACTTATCATTATTATTGACTACTTGTTATTTTAAGATGTATACAAACATTCACAAGTCTGGAAATACCAATATTGTGAGTAATAAATTTATTTCATTCCCTATCTTGAAATTTAGTGTGCTTGGTTAATTTGCAATCGATAATGGATACAGGAAATTCCCATTACATGCGCAATCAGACGGTACACAGTCACCAAATGAATCTGCGGCGAAATGTTACTCTACTACTTCCGATGAGTATCGCAGCTCCTATTTCTGCCACCAAACAACCCTGCGTTCCGGTTTGAAGAGAGTTGTAGTTAGTGCAATTACTAAAATACCGAGATTTAACATCTTAAGCTTCAATGCGACGAGCACAGTGTGATGCAGAATATATCATCATATCATCTTGATTAATAACCATATCAACGGCCAATTCGTCTCGTTGTCTCCCACCATCTTCTCCAACCCCCTAGTAAAGAATATTACGCGACTATGCTATTGGTTTAACGAACTCTTTCTCTTCTTTCTCAGAATGGAAGCCCGTAACTTGGTGCGGCGGTATAACAAAGTTCAAATGGTCCTACAGTTCAGCGCATACAACACGTATGCAGCGCTACTCAGTCCCGAATTCGTGATCAACGGTTTGGCGACCTTTCCACATATTCTAGCCTCATTTTTATCAAGTTCCTCAAAGTCTATCCGGAAGACGAACTTACTTACAGACTCAACTTGACCAGCAAGGCGCTGGAGATTGCTGACAAGGTTTTAATCTGCGACGACGGCACGTGGCACCTGATCAACGAGAACAAGAATCAAGAACTCTCATTTGATGTCTCGGTCGTCATGAACACGGTTAAAGTGTGCTCGTTCGCTTCGCTCTATAGCGACACAGACCTGGCGGACTTTGAACTGCGCGGCGAGGACGGCTCCGTGCAGATGCATAGGGCGGCCCTGGCGGCGTCTAGTCCCGTGTTGCAGAAGATGCTCAGCGGCAAGTGGCGGGAGGCAACCGAGGGTCACGTCGAAATGCCAGGCACCTCGCAGAAGACGTTGCAGCATCTTAAAGACTACATCTACCTACAGACGTTGCCCGAAACGGGCTTGGAGCAGATCCTGCTCCTCGCCTCGTATTACATGATACCAGATTTGGAGCAGAGGTGCATTAATAAACTGATGAACTGTTTGACTGCGAGTAACGTTGTCGATCTTCTGGAGTTTGCGGTTAACCAGAAGATAACCAAGCTGCTGCTCGCGATATTGGAGTGCGTCGTGTACGGCACGGTCGCGATGGAAGACGTACGCAAACACTTACGATTGCACTAATTTGTAAAATCTTAATTCACAATTTCAACAAAAATCTTCGCATAGGAAGTTATTAGAGATATTAAAAAAAAAACAAGTGTTGACTTAAATTGAATGACAGTACAAAAAAAATTTATTGAGTATAGTAATTCCTTACGGTTTAATAATTAACAAATATTCATCACAGTATAAGCAAAGGTACATTAGACTTTACACAACGTTACTAGGTCAGCTTGTACCAATTGTAAAGTAGTTTTACAACTTATGTAAAGTAGTAGTATGTAAAGTAGTTTTACACCTTCAATTACTTTAAATAGTCATATGTAATTTTTCCTGCTAGTGGTTTGGGTACTAAAGCGCCAGCATTTGGTGGCAAAAGGCAAATGATTAGATATTTTCGATTCGAATTGAAACACAATGTAACTATCGCATAAAGCGACATGCGAATTGCATGCAAACTGCAAAATTGAAAAAAAAAAACACCTTAAAGAATGTATTATATGTTCACGATGAAGGCAATTTAATATCAGTTGCGGTCTCTTCTCGCGACAGTAAATTCATTACTATTAAATTAAGGTTCCTGGATTTTTCTAAGAGAGATTTGTCTCAGAAATGAGCGACAAAAATAAAATGAATCTGTGTTAATTTCGATTTCCAATAGTTTGATTTTAATATGATTATACCTTGTAAAATATAATACGATAATTTTCACAACTAACACACCTACTGAAGACAATATCCTTTTCCTGAAAGAAGTCCCCCAGACGCAGCGCTGTACTTGCATGACACATTGTTGCTATTTATGAGTAAAAAATTTACCTATTTTACATTTAGCGTATGTAATTTATCAAATAATACTATTTCCTGCATACTTCAATGAAACAATATAAGCTCTTAAATTGTATTAAGAAATAAATACATTTTAGATATGCTGTAATTTCATTACTCAAGCCCGCACTATAACAATAGTTCAGATAAGTGAAACATTCTGATAAATCAAAAGTATATTTGAGCATTTTCATCAAAAAGAGTACCAACCGACTCATGGAATGACCCATGTAATAAATAACTAACGTTATTATGACTCTGTAAGTGCCGTGTTACTATTAAATGGTTTCAGATGATTAAAGCTTTCTTTTTACTATGTTGTTAGGTGAGAAACTTAAAGTAATAAAAGCCGACGATTTTTGGTCATGGCCGTACTGTGAAACTTAGGATGCCACATTTCCGAGTTCAATTTTATTACTTTGTTATAAGTTTCTCATCTAACAACATAGTAAAAAAGGAAACTAATCATTTGAAACTATTTCATAATAACACGACAGTCATTATAACGTTAGTTATTTGGACTTATTGCATGGGTCAACCCATGAGAAGGTTGGTACACATTTTGATAAAAATGCCCATTTACCTATATTTACTATATTTCTGTTTAAAAAATATATTTTTGTTTTCTTATATAAGCGGTGTTCTACCTACTTGCAGGGAAATTACGAGAAAATAGGGTAAAGAAAAGCATTATAATTTTTTATTCAGTTTTATTGAATAATTGTGATCAACAGCCACAGGTACACTGTCTGAAGAGTGGATAGAAACAGAATCGGATTCTGTTTCAGTATCATTAGCCGTAGATATAATTATTCGGTCATCTCTTCATCCATAACGCAGTCATTTTTTAAATATTCCTCCTCTAAATGTTCGACTTGCGTGCGCTGAGCTGTCTAATCTTCCGCCGTAATAGACTCAAAGGCCTCTTTTATCTCAGTTATTTTACAATTTCTTTTGGATCTTGTGCCAAGCTCTTATCCGCCACCTTTCTTATTACAAGGCTCCAGATTTTCTCAATCGGGTTGAGGTCGCAATGGTAAGGTGGCAACCTTAATACTTCATGTCCATGAGCTGTTAATAATTCATCCACTGCAAATGTCGGTGGATCTTTATTTTGTTAGATTAGCTCAAACAGCACAGCTTTTCTCCAGGTGTCTTCAAAATATATACCCTTTTGCCGGAGCCATTCCTGCATACTACTTTTTATATTTGACATTAAAGGGGCTTTGTTTAATTGAGTGCAATGGTAAGTAGCGTTGTCCATTACCACATGCAACCTTTAAAGTAGATTAGGTATTCGTTTTTCCATCACCCATTTTAAGATATTTGCAAAGTTCATGTCATTGTGGTAATCTGAGGACTTTGATTGGGATTTGAACATTAATAATGCACCATTTATGAATCCATCATTAGTTTCCGCATGAGCTATTATCCAGCGATCCCTTGATGACTCTGAGACGAACATTCCTGGCTCCTCCTCAATCTGCCAACAACTTTTTGTATGCTAAGTATTGTGTATATAGGTCTCATCTAAATATACAACTTATCGTTTTTCCACAGTGCGATTTATTCGTATTTTATCCAGATATCTTGCGCGCCGTGCGGTAATGTCGTGACGTTCCATAAGTAGTTTGCGTCTGGATTGACATCGCTTGTACTTGAAACCAATCCTATTTAATATCCTGTGCAATGTTGTGATGCTTCCCTGAAAATTGATGTCTTCTCTCAAAGCTGCCCGTAATTTAGCCAATTTTAGTAATTCTTTATGCACAACGTAAAAACTGATTTTTTTGCCGGATAGCACACAAATCGAACCCGTCTAAGTCGAAGTTTTTCGGATGCGAGCGACTCTTCCCTGAGGTGAAAAATTTTTTCGAAGTACTCGCCGCCGTTATACCTTTTTTTGTAATTATTGTTAGAGTTTTTTCTGACACACCTGCAATTAAATAATGAACAATTAAAAATAATAGTAACTATAAATTTGTAATGCTTATGTACTATTTAATATATGTTTTAATTACAGTTATCTAGTTTTATCAAGTTATGTATATTATTTGTTCAATTATGTCGCAAAAATGAATTTATATTATAAAAGTCCCATCAATACAGCAAAAAGTTATTATATGGCAACTCTAATAAGTACCTGTTATGGCGCCTACTCTTTTCCGAACATTGTTTAGTGGTATTAAAATACCTTGATTCTTTTGTTCCGCTTTACAGAATTCTTTCACCTTCAATATAATATCTCGAGCCGAATTTTTAACAACTTTTGGTAAGCAGTCTTTAAAATGCACTAAACTAGTTAAAAACTCACAAAAATCTACCACAACAAACGAACTTGTTAACGTCAACGATTGATAACATAGCCGACCTGTCAAATTTAGTTCCAAAAATCACCGCGGGACTTCTTTCATAAAAAGGACCTTACTTAATATGGTACTATATGAAAGGTATCCACTACGGAAAGATACACACAGCGAACAACCACAGACCACACAAGGAGTGACACATAGATAAAAATATATATTATCAAATAATTTTTTATAAAGTGTAATTGAAGAATTCAATAAACATTTATTAAAGAAATAATCCACTTAAAAGCTCAGCATAGTAACATCAAAAAAAAGTAAGAAATGATAATTTTATCATAAATCATAATTATGTAACTATCAATAACATGAGAATAGTAATCGATAATTGAATACTTTTATTAACCATTATACACAACACCCCATCCTTACTGTGACCTGTCAAAATTATTAAGTTATGTTTAACAATGTACATCTTACATAGTTTCATCACCATCATCGCCCATCCACATGCATCTATAAACATACAATTAAAAAAACATAAGATATGGAGTATCCTAATATATAATAGTAGTAGTGTATATATAAATTAAAACAAAAGAAAATACCTTTATTTCAGTATTGAGATCCATATTAGTACAAAGGAAAAAAAAACAAAACTTCAATACTAGACGAATTGAAGATGCGATAGAGCGTAACAAGGGCTCCAAGTTTTTTGCTCGGCCATCCAGAAGTGCCAATCTGCTGAGGGTCAAGACAAAGGATGGACGTATAGTTGCCTCTAAGCCGGAGGTATCCGCCGAAGTAGAGAACTTCTATAGCAAACTTTATGCTGCTCACGAACTACCACTCACACCTGCCTCTGGCGCAGGTGATAGCCGAGCTTCGCTAACGCGACACCACACTTAGGTTATTCCAGACATCAGCATAGGAGAGGTTAGAATAGCTCTTAGGCAGCTGAATAATGATAGCTTGCCCGGAGAGGACGGAATTACAACAGATTGCTGAGGGCTGGAGGGACCTTAATCCTTAAAGAGCTGCAGCGTCTATTTATCTCCGTAATCCAGGAAGGTATCACACCATCGTCGTGGTCCAGAAGCGTGGTTGTCTTGTTCATGAAGAAAAGTGATAAAATCTTATTGAAGAACTATATAGACTGATCGCACTCCTGTCCCATGTCTACAAGCTGTTTTCTAGGTTTATTACGACCTGTCTCTCCCGAAGGCTAGATAAATACCAGCCTTCGGAACAGGCCGGGTTTCGTAGAGGCTACACCACCGTGGACTACATCCATACTCTGCGGCAGGTTATACAAAAATCTACGGAGTATAATATGTCGCTTTGTGTAGCCTTCGTAGATAACGAAAAAGCCTTCGACTCCATTAAGACCTGGTCAGTTCTGGAGTCCTTACAGCGATGCCTAGTAGACCACCACTACATCGATGTACTGAACTACCTGTATAACGCCGCAACAATGATCGTATGAATCTAAGGACAACAGTCGAAGCCAATCCAGTTGCAGCGAGTGGTGTGACAGGGGGGGTGTGATATCCCCGAAACTTCACAACTGCGCTGGAAGACTTATTTGAGACTCTAGTTTGGAACACACGGGGTATCAACATTAGCGGCGAGTACTTATCGCACCTACGGTTTGCCGATGACGTGGTTTTAATGGCATAATCGCTGGAGGATCTTAGTCGGATGCTGAATGATCTCAATGCCGCTTCCCAATCCGTGGGACTGCAGATGAATTTGGACAAGACTAAAGTCATGTCCAATCACTTAATGATCCCTAGGCCAGTAACTGTCGGGGACGCGGCGATTGAAGAAGTAAAAGAGTACGTCTACCTCGGACAGGCTTTACAACTTGGCCGAGGTAACTTCAACAGTGAATGATAGACGCATTCGGCCCGTCTGGGCAGCATTTGGCAAACTCCGCCACATCCTCACCTCGCAGATACCCTAATGCCTATATCCAGCACTGGATAAACAAAGACTGATAATGATGAATGATGATGATGGTTTACTTTATATAAATTCAGTGTATACGTCAGTTATAAGCATTTAAATGCTATCTATCATTATGATATAATTTATATAACTTTAACGCAATTCTTCACTTTGGATTAGATAATCTGTGGTCATTTGAGAGGACTTTTGTTAAGAAAATAGATTTTCTTTTTGTTGTCGAGACTTATATAAGAATTAAATTTATACCTGCGTCAAATAATGATACTTAATTATTGTTAAATATTTCGCTCTTTGTTCTTAAAAATTTGTTACTAAAATTATTTTGTTTGCTTGTTATATTTTATGCTCGATTCATGTTTATATCATATATAAATTAATCCGAATTGGTTAATAAAATGTTATTAGATTATTAATATAAACAATATTTTTATCAACAATAGACCTATTGATCTCTATATCATGGGAATCGAACTAGTGGCTGCTGTTAGAAGATAAACCTTTGCCTATTGTTCATGAAAAGCAGTTATTTTAATAGTACGGTTTATGATGTACGACATCGGATGTAAAAACTAGTACGTATCGCTAGATCTTTTAACTATTATTTCTATCATAATTTTATTGTTTGAAAATGATTAATAAATAATTATTTACTTTGTTTATTATTTAATTTTAACTAACGCTTTTTATTTGTCATCAATAAGGGTTATAAATGGTTAGTAGAGGGATGTGACGAATATAATGTATCGCCTGAAACTGAATGAGCACCCGAGTGGGTTTCAATGGGTTAAGATTTCGACGTAACTCACTTCTAAAAGGAAGCTAACATTCGAAGTTATCACCTCCGGTACCAATGAAAAAAGGGCTTAATAGAGTTGTTAAAATAAGCATAAAGAATTTTTTAGGTATTCAATGCACTTTATTGAATATTTATATTAAGTAACAAATCTGTATTATAATGGATTATACGAGAATCTAACACGACGGAGCACAACGCTTTACATTATTCGCCTAGTTTACGGAATGTGTGAAACTATATTATACATTATATTAATGCTTATTTAATAAGCGCCATTATATTTTAACCATTAGCCAAAAAGAGGGGTGTATGCTGACTTCCCCGCCTTTATCAGTGTACTTATAAAGTATTATTTTATAAACACATTATTTAAGTCGCGGAGTTCACATATAACGGAATCATGTCAATTACAAAAAGAAAAAGCTTTCTCTCGTTTCAATAGCAGTATACTTATAGAAATGTTTGAGAATTTAGTATTATTATGATTAATGGATACAGAGCATATTTTCTTGCTGACTAACATTAGTGTGCACACTTTACTGTGGTCCGAATTAAAGGGTACTTTGATATCGTGAACGTGTAAAGGCGACGAGCATAATGTAGTGCTGTGTATATCATCCTAACCAGCGGCTCGACCAAGCTTACATTCAGATGAAGGATCTAGTCACAGCGAAAATAAGAAAAGGATAGTGGATCGATTAAATTTTCAAATGATAGAGTGAAGAGAGATAGCCTTCAGAGGTTTGTGATGACTGTGACTGACAAAAAGATTCTAAAGAGCTTTTGTATTTGGTAAGGAACGCAACGGTGCTTAGAGCTGCGCTTACACAGACACAGCGTATCAAAAAAAAAAATCTGTCAATAATTCTGTTCGAGTCTGAAACCGAGTTCATAATTATTATCTATAAGTAACAGTTTCCGTCTTCTTAAAATTATTATAGAATACGAATTACAAAATTATTTCACATGTAATAGCGTCAGGTCCGTTTCGAGCAAAGCACGTCAAGATGTTTGTAATTAAAGATTTTTTTTTATACTTTATCTTTCTTGGTTAAGTTAGCGTCCATTGTAAAGAGACACCTGTTCCCGGTAACCCGCTGCCGGAACAGCTGCGCGTGCTGCCAGGCCACATCGCCCATCCCGCCGGTGAGCGTGCAACTCACCACCATTTCCTTGAACTTGCGCTGATATTTCCATGTGCGATCTGCATAAAGAGAAACATACCTTGACCAATTTTAAGCCCTGGTTGGTTATATCTGCTCCATACAGAGTATTCATGCTCTCATATGTTAACAGACGGAACTCGGCTATGCTATTATAGTCGTAGATTTACAATATGAGAACGGTAGCTAGGCGGGTGTGGTAGTAAAGGAGTGGAATAACATGCCCACGTCGGTGTTCTCATCCAAATACGACGTTTGTGTATTCAAGAAAAGAGTGAATTTGCTACCTATGTTAGTGCGCCTTACCGTCACAGATCACATCAATAATTTATATCTAGTGGGTTCATGATCTATCGTTGACCTTGATGATATATAAAAGAAAGGGTTTCGATAAAACATTACCAACAACTGAACTCCACATGTTGCTCAGGATCAAACCAAAGTTCTGCTTTAATAATACTAATACAAGCTTCATTTATTTATTTTTTGTCATCCAAATTAAACTAATATATACCTTAAGAAACTTGAGAAAAAAAAATCTAACTCACAGAGCTCCACCTCCTCCGGCTGCTCGTCGTCGAACTGGACCATGCACACTATAAACGCGTTGGCGTATATCTCCACCGAGAGGTCAATGGACAGCGAATCGAATACCAACCCTTCGTCTATCACGGCCAGCTTCCACGATATGAATCCCCTCCACTCGTCCTCTGTGAAAATGTTTTATTAAATGATAATGGAGGCCCAGTCTGCAGTGGACCACAATAGCCTGGAATTATAATGATGATGAATGATGAATCCACAAATTGACTCTTTAAACTTATAACTCTTAACTGCCTCCATGTTGAAGTAGCTAATCGCTTGACTAGTAAAAAAGAGGTCCCTGGTTTGATCCAAGGGAAGCCACTTTTTAAAGAATTTTTTAAGTTTTTTTTTACTGTCTATCTGGCTGTCACTTTCATATTGTAATTATGCTGCTGTCATACCAAAGCTATAGTAAACTGTCATCTCATGAGAGCCAGATTAATCTGGGCAAGCAGCACGGTTGCCGATCCGCGCCATCATTGTCACACCGTATGAGATGGAAGTTAAGTATTGACATATTGCACATTAGAAAAAGAAACAATTCTACTTAAGAGATATGTCTATTATCACAGTACCTTCCCTCGCCAGGTAGACCTTCCCCCAATCCTTCTCCACATTGCGAATCATGTGCTCGGACTCGTAGGTGCCGTTCTCGAATCCGCTTATACACTGCAGCTCCTCACCATCCCGCAACACGCGATACTCGTCCGGCACCGTGTAATAGCGCACGCTGTACGCGCCCTCCTGTGCGAATCTGAACGTGTAACTCTTTTTAACCTCCCCTATCTCGCCACGCTCTTCCCGCCACTCCTTCGAACCCGATATCCGGCCGCCTGTTTCGTATTCACCCGGTTTTCTATTAACGAAGAGATAACACATGTTATTTGCCGATTTAAAGGAATGGAGAAGACAAGGTAACCAGATGGTCTCCGACAACAGAGGTCTAACACCAATAAATTTTCATATTAAGAAAAATTTTAATAAATAAAATTTGTTCATACTTCTCAATCATCAGTTGTACCAACTCTTTCAGCCCCCGCTTCAAAAGGAATTTTTTCCTCGCCTCCGACACTTGTTGCTGCCGTGCATTCCTCAGCGTCATTATATACTTAACCAGCTCTGACTCCTCGCATAAATTCCTTCTTTTCAACACCTGTAAAAAGTTTTACTCTTACTGGGGAGGTCTATAAAAACACTGGACATTTTTATATCTACCCACTGAAAACTTTATTCTCCTTGTAGTTAGGCTTGTTAATATACTATATTGTGGGTGATACCTCCTTGTGGTCAGTGGTGTACCGCCACGTCACATCCTGCAGATCGTCTCTTGATGCGGCGATGACATAGCTCAGCTTCTTGTTCCATCCGCAACTGTACACTAGGGGCGCATCTAACAAACATTCGCAGGGATCCACGTGCATCCAATACCCTGTCTCCTGGTTGTATACCTGTTTAAAAAATGTATTTTACCACATTAACATTAATTGATCCAATGCCGAGACATTGGGGCTTATGTTAATCATTAGCTTTAACAAATAAATGTACCATAGTATTGTGTGAAATATTTGCCGTAGTATCATCATCATTGCAATCCATTGCTGTACATATATTTCCCACAAATTCTCATACATATATGATCAGTCCTTTGTTATCCTGTACTGTTTGTCTGAACCACTGTCTTCTTGTAACCTCCACCATATGATCAATCCACTTTGTGAGGGGCTTTTCTTCTTTTGTATTAACTTTATCATTTGCTCAATGGATAAAAATCCACTGCTGGACAAGTCTCATATAATGAACTAAATTCAACACGGTCTTGCATTTCCAACTTAGCATGGATAATAGGATAAGGATGCCAAAGAATAGGATAAGGATGAAGTCCTTCTTATTTTGTATGTACATAAGAATGGAGTTAAATGCTCAGTCACCTCACACCATACGTGGTCTGTCGTATCGTAAACGTGCCGTGTGTCGTAGCCCAGCGCGCGGCAGAACAGCGCGAAGCAGTTTGCCCACTCGCCGCAGCGGCCGCGACGCGTGCGCAGCAATGTCGCCGGGTTCTTGTATCGAGGGAAGTGGGTCTTCTCAAAGCATACCGTGCATTTGTATATCTGCAATATTTATATAGTAAATATTAAACTTTATTGCTGCTTAAACTATTTAATCACTGGATAAGCAAAACAAGGTGTTGATATTTATGATGTTTATACAGCACCATATGCTTGCTGTCTAAATATATTAATTTTTTCATAATAAATTCCCAAACATTTTTTTTTCCTTAATTTTACCTCAATACTAAGCAGACTGTGGTGTAGCTAGAACAGCATTCTGTGAGAGATTGCTGACAAGACTGGCAGTTCTCTGCTGCTGGCTTTAATTTACCAGACTAAATCTGTTTTACATATAAATATGTAACTTTGATGTAATTTTTTTTTTAATTATAAAATACTAATAATGGAATTAAGTCGCCTGTGTTTGAATGAATAATTAAAAAAACAATACACAGTAAGTTTGTGTATGCTTTATCTGTATTATATGTTTTTCCTACACCTGCCTTCAAATTTTTGACTCCTAGAACTAACGGGCAGTGAAAGCCACTGATGCATTAGGATGCCTCTGTATCATATTAGGGTAATAAATATGAGCTTGAGTATTATCATAGAAAAACTGCACTTAAATAGTAAGTTAAAAATATTAATAATTATTGCACTTCTTTCTGTTAGCAATATGATACAAAAGTTATTGTAAATAAATAAATATTACAATGATGTCAGAACAGTGTGGTGCTGTGTAAATATCCTAACTGCTGAAAATTCTGGTAGATTGTACATGGTGGATTCTATTTTGTTTATTTGCAATTACCATAAAAAAATTGACCTTTATTAACAATAGGATGATTACAGTTAGCTGTAATCATCCTATTAATTCTATAAAAAACAACAACAAAGTTCAATATCCAACAACATTAATGGACTTGCTGAAGGCACAAAAGAATATGCATCCTTAGATCAGATCAGATATTGGTACTTGTATAATAATAAGAAAAGTGCAGTCCATCACCTCCACTTTGACACCTCGTTCTCTGTCCACTGGACGTATTTGATAACTATGATAGGTTGTCAGCGATCCACACAGTTCACAGTCAGGCTTGTCTACCCATGAGAAGAATTTATATTTGAACCAACCCATGAGCTCCATGAGAAGAGCCATTTCAAATGATAAATCAGTCCCTTGCACCTCACCTATTAATAGAACATAAAAATCCTAAGTTTAAAAAAAATTAAAGCATTAACATTTTAATAGTGGTTGGTCTATCACAAAACTGCCTTGAAGTCTCAGGTTATTAGGAATACGACTAAGGAAAGCCCAGCATGTCTCATTAATTTGTAGCATAGCAACGGTGCTGAGGAGGCGTAGCCCCCAAAGCACTGAGTGTGACCACTGATGGAGTTTTGGTGGATAAAAATTCCACACAACCTTGTTTTATACCCAGAAGCATATCTTTCAGAATATTCTTCCCACCCTGATAACAAAAATAAAGATATGTCACTTATGAATGTTGACATAGGTACTAATTTTTGCAGCCAGACAGTAGTGTGCAAATGTATGTTGAAGGTTATTATGATTATTTTTACTTCATTTGTTTGTAGGGTAACTAATGAAAAGAACTCAACATTTTAGCTTAACTATTACTAGCAGGTCTCTGTTGCCAGAGACCATCTATGTGGGTACAACTACATCTACTATTTCCACCACCAAACAGTAGTATGTAATGTGGTATATTCATCACATATCATCCTAACTAGTGGCACATTGTTATGGACAAGTGTACCATCAATTGAATGTCTCACTCATCTTGTTGCTTAATGGTACAAAAAAAAAAACTCCACAATAAGGAAGATATCATCAGTCATAATTATTAGATTTTTACATTAAAATTCCAAAGAAATTATAATTACCAAGTTTTAATTTTCTCTGATGCTCCCTGACTTTTTCTATGGCTTTCAGTTCTAGTGTTACGATAGGAATTTGCTCTCGGGCCATTGCCTGGACATCATCTTTTTCATATTCTAATACACTGTTGAAAAGTGTTTCTATACTATCTAAGAAATTATTTTCTGTCTCCTAGAATAAATAACGTAAATGTTGCTTGATTAATGTAAATTAATTTAATCACATATTAAAGAAAGGTACAAAATAAAAAAAAGGAAAATTGAAAAATGTACAACTCACCAAATATACTTCTTTCAATTTAGGCCCTTTTGAGACAACATAATTTGATGTCGGCATTCTCCCTATTAGGTGTTTTTTGGAGCCATAACAGATACATATCTTTCTCTGGATAGCAGATTGTGCTGCCCTTAATTTGATGACAGTACTTTCATTGTATATGTACTCACCATCCACCTAAAAATGTTATCATTTACAGGTGATCTTGTTTTGTAATAAAAAAAGTTTTATACTTCAAGATATATCATCCAATAAGCCTGTTTTTAAAGGTGATTGTAGCACATTGACTTACACATACAAATCCAATGTATTCAAGGTAATCACGAAAAACTTTATATTCTGTTGCAATCTCAATGTCATAGGTATATTTTAATTTTTTAACATCATAAGGATTGTCTAAAATACGTTCAATTGATTGTAAAAGATCATGAAGTAATTTGTTGAACTTATTGACGTCTCCTAAGGTTTGTTCTACTACAGCCAGACGCGCAACACCTTCCATTTTAAACCTTCAATTTTGAGAATTATTTGAAAGTTTTCTTGCAGTTAGTTGTTATTTATTATATTTAGTATATTGATAAATATCTCTATCATATCTGCTCAATCGATTACAAGTCACTTGTCAAATTTTGTTTTGTCATTTCATGTTAACTGTTCAAAAACCCAAAAAATTATTACAAAGTTATATAAATCGTTAAAAATATATAATTTTAATATTTACTTGGTAGTTATTTAATAACTATATTTTATTAATTTAATTAACTGAAATCAATTCAATTGATTTTATGTGCCTAATAAGGTAAATTATTATAAACTGTTCATGGCGATGTTTAAGTAAAAATAGAGATATGTTGTAACAAATAATTTTTCAGTACAATAACAGTGCAGGAACAAGCATATTTACATCTATAAAAGAGTTTATGGTTGGTTTAAGGTTAATATTTAACCACCATTTCATGGTTACTATGGAATCTCTTTATATGCAAACAAAATGCGAAGTGCTAGCTCTCTTAGAGAAAAATCTAATGGTATTTTATAATTAATCTTATTTAAAAAATGCGCTGTGTAAGAGTTAATTCTTAATTAACTGTTAATTATTGTTTGCACACCTTAATAGTTGAAAGTAACTTGTAACTTCATTATACTTAAAAAATGTTACAGATTCCAATGGTTCCCGCAATTGGCTATTGCATTCACGATTCGTCAGGGGAGAGTATGCTTTGTGCTTGGATTTATCAGACGAGCTACAGAAGAAAACAGCCAACACGCATGTATACGCGCATTTTATAAAGGTTATTTTACTTCTATAAAAGCAAAATTTGAATTTAAAACATTATTTTCCCCGTCGTCTGATATGGCGTCCCAACTCTTGGATTCCGAATCCACGTGCCTAAGCTCAATGAAGCTGTAAAAATCAAATAAGCTAGACCGCACCAACTTCATCCGAAGAAAAAAAATGGAATATAGTCATTGCAATGAAGCTGTAATAATCGTAGATAATTATGTATAAGCAAATAACGTAAATAAACTTAATAACGTTAACTATGATATATGCCCCGCGATGGGGGGGGGAGGACAGGGCCGCGCTCGTAGCGGCGATAGGGAGTGACCTCTCGCTACCGTCCGTGGTCCAGACCATGGTCAATGGCGAGGCGTCATGGAATGCGGTATCCCGATTCTGCGACTCTGTTATGACGCAGAAGCGGGAGACCGAACGTATTCGAGAGCGGGCGCCGAGGGGACAGGACGCGGTCGGAGCGCGATGACAGCTCACCGCCGCAAGGCGGGGCCGAGCGCACGACCGCCGAATGGCTCCTTGGTAGGAACCTGGCGCCGCGACCGACAAAGGCCGTCGGGCGGAGCAAAAAAAAAAAAAACTATGATATATGCAACGGTTTACGCACAAGCAAAGCGTGCCAGATGATAGAACTATGAGTAATCTGATCCAACCTACAACAAAGAACCTGTTGGACCTGCAACCTATTTGAGATGAGAAGAGAAGTGAAGTTAATGACACAGAAAGTGATTGATTTTTTAATGGGATGTTATTTTAGGGTCTAGTATTAGCTGACAGTGGACGTCTGCAAGAAGCATTGGATCGTTTTCATAGCTGCATTAAGTTATATGGGCAAGACCCGGAACCGGTGAAACAGGTAGCCAAATGTTTGTAAGTGGATATTTTATTACTTGTTTTCTAAATTAGCAGATCTGTTTACATTCTTAATCTACCCAAGGTACTGATTAAATATTAAAATGAAAACAAACCATTACTGAACTACTTTTAACATCTCGATTATATTTAAATGATATATTGTATTTAATATATCAAAGCTACTTCTTTGTCATATCAATTGACAAAAGACAATCTGTGGTGGTCTAGTCTTCAATTTAACTTGATCTTAATTGGTAACCTTAATAATACCGTTATATTTTAGATATCGGCAAGGTAGATTCCAACTCTCCTATGAAGCTTACCTGGAGGCTGATAAGCTAACACAACATCCTGATTCTGACATATACTGCGGTTTAGGTAAGAGGCATTATTATATACACGCTAATTTCTGATTATTTTACTTAAGTAAGGCTTGTTAATAAAACATTGGTGAGTAATGCAGAATAAATAACGAAATGCCAGATATCTTTACAACAATTTTTTTTATTTTCCTTTGGGGAAATCCTATGACCAGCTGGGGGGTCTATCGACTGATGATGAAACAACAACTGACGCAATCCAGTGTAAAAACTAATAGCGGGCAGACATTAAATTAGAAATAGGAAGAAGTATTTATTTAATTTTTGTAGGTTATATTAATATAATCTTAAATTCTATTTTCAGCTGAATGTACATGGAATCTTGGTGACGTGGAGCGAGGGGTGGAGTGGACGCGTGCGGCGGTACAAGCAGGGGGTGGCGAAAAGGCCGGAGCCCTGTTAGCAAAGCTGTTGCTAGCGTGTGATCGAATGGAAGCCGCGTTGCAAGCTTACGATCAAACTTTGGCGTTGGTTTCAATTGAATGGCGATTACTAATATTATTGTTTATAGATAACTTTTTCTGGTGGTTGATCTCTGTTACCGCAGATCGTCTATGTAGGTATCACTGCAGCGCCTATTGCAACCGTCAAACAGTAGTGTGCAAACACTACTATGTTCCGGTTTGAAGTGCGCTGTAGTTATTGTAATTACTGGAATAATAGGACTCAACATCTTACGTCTTAGGCGACGAGCGCAGTGCTGCAAATATCATCCTAACTAGCTTCACGTTGTTATGTGCCGGCGTATCACTTACCATCAGGTGAACGTTCCGCTCGTCTTCTCGCTTAATTGTATAAAAAAAGCAGATTAGTAAAATAATGTCGGCTATTATTTATTTAACTGTTAGTTACTATAGTGTATTTGTCTATTCGCTACAATTTGAATTACGCTAACAAAATGGTAATGAAAAAACGCTCATTAAAAAACGTTAAGTAATACAGTATAGTAAAGAAAGTTATTTGTTACTTATTTAAAGCATTCTTTGTATTTTTAGGATGTAACAATAAAATAAAACTATTAAGTTAGCTTCTATATTTTAGAATTTTTTTAATTGGTGACACAGTGGTTAACCTTTTTTATTACAAAGTGGAGGGCCAAGGTTTGATTTTGAGACCATTTATTTTGGTGGTGGTGGTAGTGGTGTTATAGTTTTTCGAACCTACCTGATCAATACTACCATATTGCCGCTTTATACCTTTTTCTTGTCCCGTAATATATATGAAATTGAATACTTCATCTCTACAAAAAAATGTTATATTTACGTTAGAAAAGTTGTTGTAAGTTGTCGTTTTATTTTATATAGGGTTTTTAAGTTTTTTTTAATATATTGATGTAGTCAAATATCTAAACTATCAGTTAAATACAATTTAAAAAAAATCGCCCGAACAGGGACTTGAACCCTGGACCCTTGGATTAAAAGTCCAATGCTCTACCGACTGAGCTATCCGGGCTATGTAGGTTTGTATTTAATTTACGATATATTTATATATTTGGAGACTTTGTGGATGATATGAAAATTGTATAGAATTTAAATTTATTCTAATACATTTATTATATACATATATAAAATATCTATTTACTGAAAAACAATTTTTTTTATTCAAACTATAAAAAAAAATTGTGGTAGGTCAATATTGTAGGAGACCATATAGGTACGTACGACCACAGCTTCTATTGCAGCCGTAGAACAGTAGTGTGCAAACATTACTGTGTTCCGGTTTGAATGATGCCGTAGCTAGTTTAAATACTGAGGTAATGAGACTCAACATCTTGCCTCAGGCTGCGAACGCAATGTGCTGCTGTGTCATTCTAAGCGCTACGTTGTTATCAGCAGGCATATCACTTATATGTCCCAATAGTCTTGTCGCTTAATGGAAAAAAAAAATAATTGTTTACACAAATGTTAAATGGATATCATTTACTACCAGATGATAATACTACAAGTGTTATTAATTTTTTTTATGGAAACGACGTATCTTTAATATGATGTAGATCAAACGCCTGCGGTGCGGACACGTTGGCGGCGGCCGGGGCGCTCCGCCTCCGCGCTGGCGACCCTCGCGGCGCGTTCCAGCTGCTCGGCGCTGCGCTGGCGGAGCGGCCGGGCCAGCACGCCGCGGCGCTGGCCCTCGCGGCGATGCTGCTGCAGCACGGCGACGTGGACGCGGCTCTGGCGAGGCTGCGGGCCGCCCTCGCCGCCCACCCGGACTGCGTCGCGGCCCACTCGGACCTCGGCCTCGCTTTGTTGACGAAAAAGAAATACGTCGCTGTTAATATTGTTCATCTTATATCTACATTTTTTGTGTAACTGTTTATTATAAGTATATATCATTTATGAGTTAGATTGACTACAATTGAAAACATTTTCGTTAGATTGGTATATTGGTGAAATACTATTATATTTTATTTCTTTACGAATCTCCAACACCAAAGACCAATCAAACTCCGACAAAGGTTATTTCTATAGATTACATTATGACGTGGTCTTCTAATACTGGAGGCTACAGAGGGCAAATTTAAATATTTATACTACGATAAATATTAAATATCGTATAGATTTTTAATATACAGTAATTTTAAATCATACATTACAATTTTCAAAAGTACATTGAAGCAGGACAAGAGCATAATAGAATGGTGAATGCGATAAGTTAACTTGGTATGTAACCATTGCGAAACTAGTTTATATACCCTGAAGTGTTCATGATGTGTGGGTTGTTGTGAACAGGAAACAGCTTTAACGAAGTGAATTATTTATTTGTTACCGTTAGGAGAGAGTTGTTCAGCAATAGACTAACGCTAGATGTTGGTGAGTTATTCGGTTAATTTCCACTACAGGCTCTTACATGTCTGCAGCGAGCGGTGTGGGCGGCACCGTTGAGTGCCCGCGCTGCCCACAACCTCGCATTGGCTCTGCTCGCATGCAAGCGCCCAGCATCTGCATTCTGCCGCCTAGCCACCGCTGCCGCCCTGCAGCCCAACCAGCCCTATACGGTTACTCATCTCCATATATCTCTTAACTATATTATGATCTCAATTGCCTTTGTTAAGTGACAATGACGTCGAAGATTTTAAAGCGTGTTCGCTCTCACACATGTTGATAACCGACAATAAAAAGTGATACCAACTGTTAATAAATATACTGAAACTGATCTACTTATGATCTTCGTTACTTACACTACAAGTATAGTAGTTAGCTAAGCAATTTAAAAGATACCATATTCACCTGCACTCGCATCAAATGGCGCTACGACATAAATAATCATATTAATGCTTATATATCCTAGATATAGAAATGGTGTTAAGCTCAAAGATATTGTCTTTAATTTGCCTGTATAAGTTGCTGCTACTGGGGATAGCTTTGGAGCGTCTGAACGACAGCAGGGCGGACGCAGCATACGCCGGAGCTGTGGCCTTGGCAACCCACGATCCCCTCCTCAGACTCAACTTAGCCGGGAGACACGCAAGGGCAGGTAGACTTATGGAAGCAATGGAAGAAGCAAGTAATGCAGCACAACTTCTGCAGATAGATGACAAGTTAAACGCACAGGTAATGGAATTTATTAAAACCTCCCTTGTGCTAATTAACGCTTTACAATAATTAAATGGCGGATTGGAATTTTTGGTTGTAACCATTGCATTTCCATGAAGATTTACAACCAGGACCAAGTTATCTTCCATTCAGCGATTTTATCGTCAACTAGTTTCACGCATAATACCAAAATGATTGTCGCAAATCACCCCTGTCTAGACTTTATTACATACATACATATCACGCCTCGTTCCCAGCGGAGTAGGCAGAGACCAGCTCTCTCCACTTGCTACGATCCTGGCACACGTCTCTCGCTTCCTCCAATTTCATAAGTGTCTTCATGCACGCTCGTCGGTTGCGAGTGCTTTTGATCCGACCTTTCTTTAGGACATCTCCGATTTGATCGGAATATGTCAGCCTAGGTCGACCTGCACCGATTATCCCTATCATTCTTACCTTGTATATCTCTTTCGGTAATCTTCTTTCATCCATTCTTTCGACATGGCCGAACCTTCTAAGCATCCCTTTCCCTATCCTTGTCACTACATCTTCAACCACGCCGCACCGCTTCCTTATCACACTGTTCCTTACTTTGTCCATCAGTTTCACTCCAGTTATACTTCTCAGGCTTTTCATCTCCACAGCATTAATCCTACTTTCATGTTTCTTCTGCCATACCCAACATTCACTACCGTACATCAGTGTGAGGACCAACACGCCTCTATACACAGCCAGTCTTGCTCTTTGTGATATGTTCCGGCTATTTATAAAGTTATGAAGTGCCCAATTGACTTGATTTCCTTTTAAAACTTTTCTTTCAATATCACCATCACACTGTGAACTCGTAAACTGTGAACCCAGATATACAAATTCTTTCACTTGTTCCAATTTTTATCCCTCAATCATAATGTCACAGTTTATATATATATATATATATACATTCTTCTCTTTCAAAAACCATTACTTTCATCTTGCTTACCTTCACTTTTATTCCTTAGCTTGTTAAAGCACCATGCACCATGTCAACCATCGCTTGCAACTCCCTCTCCGATGATGATAATAAAACTTGATTAGCAGCTTATAGGAGGCACTTGGCGGTCAACTCATTCATTCTTAGTCCATACTCACTATCTTTCAAATCTGTCAAGCAATTGTCTGTAAAAATGGGTTAAACAGCCACGGCGAGGCCACACATCCCTGTCTAACACCTTTCTGGATGCTAAACTAGTCCTGAGTAAGCTCCGTTTATCCCGACACAAGCACTAGAACCCTCATAAAGTGATTTCAATGCTTGGTCAGCGTGCTGTTTACGCCATAAGCAGACAATATGGACCACAATTCCTTTCTCACCATGGCTTTGCACCAGTCATCTGGCACTTTGCTACTCCTCCAACAAAGGTTGAAAAGGTAGTACAGCTGACTAGCTACCACACCCTGTCCAGCTCTCAGCATCTCGACCGTAATCCTATCATATCCTGCAGCCTTACCCAACTTCATACTATTCATTACATCTAAAATCTCTTTCATACTAATATTACTTTCATCCCCACTCTCTGTTTGACTCCTACTGGGGTTTGGCACTTGCATATCTTCTTTCTCGAATAAACTTTCAAAATATTTCTTCCACCTCTTTACGATACATTCTTCACCTGCAACAAAGCTTCCATTCTGGTTCTTGATTTTGCCAAGTGAGCTTGTATTATTAGCTCTGGCTATTCTTATGGACTTCCAGAAGAACTTAATGTTCGTCCGGAAGTCATCAGATAACCTTCTTACAAATTAATCTCTATCATTAATTTTCTGTCTTTCCACCACTTCCTTTGTTACGGTCTTACATCTTTTATACTCATTCTTCGCATTTTGTACATCCTCTATCGTTGCCTTGTCCATTCTTTGATTGGGTTTTGCTGCCAACCAATCCTGCCATGCTTTCCTCTTTTCAGACACCGCCTTCCGTATTTTTGCACTTACAGTCTTCAACATACTTCCTTGTCTTCTCTTACTCACACCACAGACATCAATGGCCGCTTTCACAACTCCATCCTTGATCGACTTTCATAACTGTTCAACTTCACACCTTCCTTCTAATCTGTCAAACTTATCAATCAATTTACTGTTATACTTCTCTCTCACTTCATTATCTTGCAAAACCTCGACTTTCACTTTTTCTAGTACACTAATGGGTTCCCGAACATGATGCCGCCATCGCCTAAAGATCCCCCTTATTCGACACAGCACCAGGAAGTTATCAGTGTCGATGGTAGTGCCACGGTATACCCTGGTGTCTAGCACTTTCTTTCTCAATCTCTTATCGACCATTAAAAAATTAATCATACTTTCCTGGTTTCCTTCTTTTCTTGTGTACCTGTTGATCTTTTTGTGGTCAAACATTGTGTTTGTTATCACAAGATACCACTCCAAGCAGACCTCAAACAGACTCTCCATTTTCATTCACTCTTTCATCACCGAATTTCTCTAACACAGTTTCATATTCATCAAGCTGCACTCCAACCCATCCATTAAAATCTCCAAGCATTACAATTCTTTCATTATGCTTACATTCATTAAAACATCTTTTAGACTATGCCAAAACTCTTTCCTTTCTTGGGCTTGGGCTCTAGAGGACCGGTTCCATCCCGCATCTTGTGGAGCATATACCCCTAGAATGAAGATGCGGGTAAGGCCAACCTTCAACCTCACCCACATGAGTTGAAGACTCACACAACCAAAGTCAGTCACATATTCGTTCATTCTAGCAGAAAACAGCACACCAACTCCTTAACAGCCTCTGCTGGTTTCAGGGACTCCTGACCAGTAGGCTGTGTAAGGTCCATGTATGGTTTTTAAGGTGTAACTTTCGTATGAACTGAGTGTATATACTGAATAGTAACTTTATTATGAACACAATTTCTTCTAGTTTTTTTTAATAATTTTTCTTTATTATACGATTTAGTATACTTTCACTGTATTACACTTCTCTACTGATTGCTACAGCCATGCCATGCTTGGTGCCGTTTATCCAAAATTAGAACCTCTGTATTCCTCAATGATCATCTATAGCCTAAATAATAACGAAGGTAACCCATTAAAATATACAATTCTACAGCTCTCCAGTAACTTGGCGACGCTAGTGAATTTACTTCATAATGCCGGAGTACGCCAGGAGGAGTTGTCGGCTGCTGCACCGGAGTCAGGATCGATTGAAGAGGGAACAAACCCCGAACGCGATGCACAATTAGCTTCTGATGAAGTTTAGCTTTAGAAAAATTATCAATCGATGCTGTTTAGCCTGTTTATAAGGATGAAATTTTGTTGAATTTTCTTATCTTTGTTTATTTTCATATAATGAAAACAAAAGACATTGTAATGAGTAGCCGTATCATTTATTATCAGGTTAAGACCCTGCCCGTTTCATACTTGGTTGCACTAGATAGTTCAGTATCTAATTCTTGAAGACAGGGCTGCAAGCTACAGCGGCTCTTACAGCTCATCTGACACTGGGTTCGTGGACCCGGATCCACGGCCTGAAAATACAGTATATGCTTCAACAAGAGAACTAGTATTATTCACCTAATATTGACATCTACTGCCCTAACAGCGTCAGCCAATGGGGTATAAACTATCGGCGGTAATAAAATAGCTATAGTACAACACATAAACTTTCACAGAACCGATCAAAATGTTATTGCTGGAATTCGTTTTCGTTATCTACGTAACTGTGGTAAGGTTTTAGATTTTTTTATATAATAATAAATTCCAATTACTACAGGATACTCAGTATATAATGGAACATATCTGAATAATTAATTATTTACAATACGTTACGTATTAAGGTATGGCTACAAAAGGCGCACCACATTTCTATAGAAACATTCTTTGCCAGTAAACGCACGTAAAATAAAATTTCTTCTTAATTGAAATTGATATTGCCAAAGTTAATTTTTACGTTCACGTGAAACTGGGGTAATAATTAACACAAAACAATTACATTACTAAATCACAAAAAATATTAATGTATATCATCTTTTCTATGGCAGTCAGAGAAATATGAAGGAGCTTAAGCTCGTTATGTCTAAATAACTTGTGGAATTGAAGTCTAGTATTAATTTATACAAAATACCGCTTTTAAAATGTGTTCGTGCTTTGAAATGTTAATTATAGATAGAAGCCAAAGAGAGGAACGCCGGATTATTAGTTCTGCCGCCGCTTGTTATAGGCTACGACGAGCTGAACTCAGAGGAATCTACAGAAAACAACAAAAAGCTTGATGATCTCTACAGGGTAACACCCATGGAGAGGCATGAAATTAGAGAAATACGCAGAAGATACCATGAGATGGAGACAAAGAACGAATCGCGCAACAGAGAAACAAATACACGTTCAGAAGAAATACCCAGTAGATATCACTAATATGTAATTTAAAAAAAGACAACAGTAACTATTCCTAGTAATCGTTTTTATTTCCTTACAAAATATTAAAACTGAACAGAAGTATTGCCAGTATATATTTATTAATATAATAATTGTTTTATTTGGTGCCAAAAAACACTTTACTGGTATGTCTGTGTTTTTTTTCTTTTCAATTCTTCCTCTCTGCGTAGGTTGGGTCAGAGCCTTTATTTTTCCATTCACTTAACAACTAGCTTATTTCTATAAATTTGCTTTTCCTTCGTTCTCTTCTTTCATTCTCTCGTATCTTTCTTTCCGTACTTATCTTTCAAACTTCATTTCTACTATCATACTCCATCCCATTGCTAGGTCTCTGTTACCGGAGACTGTCTAGGTATCACCGCATCGCCTATTTCTGCCGCCAAACAGTAGTATGCAAACATTATTGTGTTCCGGTTAGCAGGGCGCTATAGCTGGTGTAATTTTTTTTGTATAACAGCTAAGAGGCAGCGGCACCAGCGACGCCAGTGCGTTGCCTACCCTTCAGGTAAGAATATGCTCTTTGCTCTTATAATTACCGGGGTGACGAGACTAAACACCTTGTCTCAGACGACGTGCGCAATGTAGTGTTGTATATACCATCCTAACTAGCACCACATTGTCATGGGCTGACATATCATTTACCATCAGGTAAACGACTCTCTCGTCTCGCCGCTTAAATGTATAAAAAAAAAATATCTAAATTGGAATTAATCCATAATTTTTTCAACACATTTTTAATAAAAATAGCCAATGTAATGAAATCCTTACATAAACATCCTTCCGCCAGGAAAGTCCTGTTAATATTGGTTCAGACATTACCCGTAATCAAGAGATCTGTTTTTTAGTATTAACATCATCATAATTCAAATGAAATTACTTAAATAGATGTATTATAATTAAGGTCAAATCAAACACTTCAATTCAATTTCTTTGTATATATTTAATACGTTTAGTTTTATAACATGTATAACCTTATAAACATAGTTTAAGCGCAAATTTAAATAAAAAAATAATACATGACGCGAAATAATCGTAATAAAGAAATAACTGGCGTTTTATATCTCAACGGATAGGCGCAATGTGGTGTTGTGTAAACATCTTAACTATGTAGCTATAACCTCATTGTTATATTTATACGTATGTGTTATTATCATGAAACAGTTGTAATACATAGAAATGAAAATTTTGTTTTCAGTGCGAATACAATGTAATTGCGAGAGCTATGATTTAGGCCGGCTCCATGCGGATTTGCAAACCTCATCGTAGAGTACACCATGAGGTATCGCCGAAGCAACGTAATGATAACGCTTTGCTAACGGCGAGTTGTTTATGGAACAACTTGTCCAGTAAAAATCGGTACATCCTTACAGACGATTGCGAAATTGAAACAATCATTAGATATAATCGGCTTTTCATAACTTGCAACACCATCGTTGCATACGGGCAAACCTGCAACAAAAACAATCTTTTATATTATCTGTACATAATAAAATGCTAGGTAAAAATTATTAATGTGTTTCAATAAGACTAATTATAATATTAAAAAAACAACAGTTCCATTAGTGATTCCAAATGACTATCAAAAATCCATGTAAACATTTAGGAGTTCATGTATTCCGGTAAAGAATATGGATTTATATATAAACCGTGTGCTAGTTCAGTATCGGTTTTTAAAACATATTTTTTTCTGTGGGAAGCTTAATTTTCTGTTATAAATTTTTTGAGTTATTCATCCAAAGTATTAAAAACACTACATAATATTTAAATGTATATAAAATCTAATATTTATAATTGAACGATTCATCATCATCACCATCCGATAGACGTCTACAGCTGGACCATAGGCCTCTCCCAAAGATCTCCATATTGAACGGTCTAGCGCTGATCGCATCAAGCGCTCTTTCCGCGATCTTCGTTTGTAGGGGTGCATATGAATGGATTTGGGTATTTTCCCACCATGCTGGACCAATAGGGGTTGTTAATTGACTTGAATGATTACTCACATGTTAATACTTTTATGTTAACTCCACATTCATCCACCTTTACCTCGCCATACTGTGATAACACCAGCTTACCATTCTCAACATCCTGAAAAAAAGTGTATTAACATAACACAATAAAATATTTTTCAAGGCATCTTTTTTTATTCAACTAAATGAGCAACATGTTACATGGTGATCAGTGAATTGCTCATGTAACAATAAAGTTTAGTTATGATGATAAAAACTAGACTTTTGCTTTTTTTGTGCTATCTGGAAACAAAATGTTATGTCTCATTATCTCAGTAATTTCGGTAGTCATAATAGCCTCCAAACCAAAACTTGGTAAAATATGCATATTACACTTTAATATGTTCCTAGATAGTCTCTGAATAGATACTTACCAGTCATAAATTGGTTCCAAATATTCTTAAAAAAAATGAAATGTTCAGGTACCTGTATAGTGATTGTTGAGGTAAATCCAAATGTTGGTAAAGCCTGTTTACATGTGGCAGTGAATGACGGTTGAATACTACTTAAAGCAGCAGACAAGCCTTCCCTATGCAATTTAGTGATCAAATGATGAAGCACATCAGTTTCATTTGGCACAATAATCACCAGTTTCACATGATCACTGCTCATTGGAACCACAAGAACCTTTAAATAGTGTTAAACTGTGATTTAATGACCTCGGTAAGTTATCACTTCATTTATCATCAAATAATCCAAAAATTGTAACCTTACCCGTACTTCATACTTAATATCTTCAGTGTAACTGAAAGAATTATGTACACTCACATGATTTTTGGAATTTTTCCAAATACCCTAAAATAAATAATTTTATTGAAAGCTCTCATACATTTTATAAAAATATCTTTTTAATTCAGTATAGTAATAGTAACCTTATACATACAAATATTACTTAAGAGAGCTTCTGTATTTGGTAGAAGGTATTTATCTGGATTGAATAAGTGGAAATCTCCATACTGATGAATCTGAAAAATTTATGGCAAAATTTTGTTTTTCAATGCTTTTATATTAATGACAATCATAATTACTGTCCACTAGGCAGTTCAAACTAAGATTTCATAATATTTTCAATCATTTCATAAAGATAATAGAAAATTAAACAGGGTAATTTAAAAAAAAAATAGCTCTTGTCTAATCACATATCCAGAGGAATATCTCCAGCTGGCACATAAGAACCTATTATTTTCGAACTTAACAGCCAATCTATAGAAATGAAGAAACTACACAAGAAAAAGAATTACTTTTGGAATTCTTATTTTCTGACAACACAATATTAACATACCCAGTTCATGAATGCACTGATAGTTTCTTTATGACTTGTGAACGCTGTAGTCTGAACATTAAATATATTACTCTTCTCTAACATAAAGCCTCCATTTGATTTAAGTTTAAATAATTTGTTCTTAATTATGAATTGTTTAAGGAATTCATTAATCTACAAAAAATTATTGGACTAGTAAAATATAATGAATTAGCCTTTACACATTTAAGGAATTATTTACTGACCTACATCACATCATTTCTTCTGTAAGTCATCCAAAAACATAATGGAATATTAAAAGGTATACAATGTTTTACAGCAAGAATATTTATCATTAAATTAACATTGTAAGCTATTTTAATGAATAAACACATTTTATGCTGGATCCAACACTATCCTGATATTTTTATTTTATTAAATCTGTTTGATTAAATGTCTGATTGTATCAAGGTGTGAATATCAAATAAATTTATATTGTTACTAAATGATTAAATTTAGCAGTGATATGTAAAGTATGCCAACACCACAACTTCAGAAAAATATAATATTGGAATTAATTAAATCCCAAAATTATCAAATTATTTTGCTTCTTACTTACATTTGCTTTGACTGTGAAACTATTATTTGTATTCTTTCCATACAACGATTTAAGAATGTTAATACTAAATGGTGAAGATATCCAATTTTTTATCATGGTTTATCAGAGGAAAACTTGGGGTCAAATATCAATAACTACTAAAAAAAAGTTATCTAGTCAAATTGTGCATTGTTGACATATAACAATATTTCGATTTATTAATGTTTAGTCTTGAAAATATACAACCGATCGTAATTAAAAATTACATTTGCTGAACAATACTGTTAATCAAATAAAAATGTTTGAAATTGTTTACACTATAAACAAATTTAAACAGTTTCTGATGATTTTAGTCCACATTTATCTGATATAGATTTACGACAGTGACATTTACATATATCAGTGTTTCCTTATAATTGGTTTTATTTTCTAATGCTGTTAGGTTTCGTTTATTGATTATTTTTAATATCTCATCGAACTCGCCCGTCATGGAACATGAACATGAACCGAAGGAATTCTGGCAACGGAAATAATAATTACTTACCCTAATTTTTAAGACGTCAAAAAGCAACAACGTGAAAGGTAAAAGAGGAAAAAGTAAAATTTTCCATGTGAAACCACTATTTAGGCCTTGGTCCTTTTGTTCGCGAGCCTAGTATCAGATGAGCTAACTCAAAAATTACTTGCAAGCGATATGAGCGATCAGAGATCGGATGAACCAGTGTTAATCGTTCCACGAGTCGTTATGACCTCGGTCACTCTGTTGAGAGTGAACAACTATGTTAAAATCTATAGCGCACTTAACGATAACTTCCAGATAATTAAACAAAGTTTCATCAAAATAATTTTACTTTACGAAATATTTGAACATTTTTGATTTATCATAACATTTTTAGATCAGATACAGGAAAATTTCTAAAACGTACTTTGGTTTTTACCCACCCTTGTTTTTTTTAAATAGGAATACAAAGTGTATCAAAGTTTAAGTTTATTTTTTAGATAAGGTCTAGATAGAATGTTTACTGAATGTCCATTGCCTTCCAATCACTGGCGTATCAATTACAACAATAATCACTTTAGACCTTGAGTAAGCACGCGGGGTTTTACAACGATTACTGATAAAATTTTACGTTGTTTATATCAGTGGTCGCCAAAGTTTTTTTTTTTTTGTTTACGTTTGTAACAAAATGCTAACGGAACGCACACCCCGTCGCCAAATTGGGCCGGCGTCGGTGGTAGTGTCGGGCTCCAACCGACTAAAAAGCTTCACACGGTATTCCACTCTCATCCACGTGTTCGTGGATTCGCGGGTTAAAGTATTGCAGTTCATCCGCGACCCCCTGAACGGCGCCCGAATAATCGGGCCCACCTCGGGGAAGGATGTGAAGCACCCCTCCCGTTAAAAATCCCTACGTGGCGACGCGTCGGAATACAAGACGAATCACCATATGCACCCTAGGAACCCTCTCCAAGGGGGGCACCGGCCCGACGGCCCTTGTCGGTCGCGGCGCCAGGTTCCTGCCGAGGAGCCATTCGGCGGTCGTGCGCTCGGCCGCGCCTTGCGGCGGGGAGCTGTCATTACGCTCCGACCGCGTCCTGTCCTCTCGGCGAGTGGTCGCCAAAGTGCCCGTCCGCTGGGACCTACAGTGGTCCTTATGAAAATTTCAATGGTCTGCACAAAATGTAGAAGATACTTATTCATCAGTATTAAAACAATTGTTTATTATTAATAGTTTAATTTTAATAACTATAATTTAATCTATTTTTATGCTTTTTTTTTCAAAAAAAATTATCTCCTAAAAATTCCTCTAGCAATCTGCTAGACATAAATTATAAATTTAATGATCCGTGAAATCAAAAAGTTTGGCAACAATTGGTTTATATGATTTAGAATACCTTATAAAAGCAAAAATTAAAGAAAAATATTCATTGATTGCAAGACTGTGCATAAAGCGAAATGAAAATATTACTTGTGCTCGTTTTGTGTAATTTTAAATTATAATTTCAATATTGTAATTAATTTATATGTGTAAAGACACAAACACAACTCCTCAAAAGGGCGATATGGCCCAAAACCTCACGACATCCTTTTCTAATCTTCCTTTTTTTTTTCCATGTCTTTATTTTTTTTTTATTTCAATGAAGCGACGAGACGAGCGGAATGTTCAGCTGATAATAAGTGAAACGCCTGCCCATAACAACGTGGCGCTATGGCGTGGCGGATGATATGCACTGCACCACATTGCGCTCGTCGCCTGCGACATAAGATGTTGAGTTCCGTTACCCCAGTAATTACGATAATTACAACGCCCTACAAACCAGAACATAGTGGTGATTACACATCACTATTTGGCACAGAAATAGGCGCTGCGATAACCTACCTAGACGGTCTCCGGCAACAGAGACCTACCACTAGTATTTCTGGGAATTGAGCTGGATTGGATGGTTTTGTTCGAAGGGATGAGACTAAATGGGTTGTCTCCTCGTTGGCTTAAATATAGCCAAATATCAGGGCCCGTAGCAATCGATCTTGCTTCCATGCAGATGCTTAAGGTAATTAAGAAAAAACTATTATATTTAAGAAAATGCGTTTTCATAGTTAGGCAACGAGATTCTGCCTCCCGGGCGAGCCTGCTAGATATTACTTAGATGCCCAAGAGTGGAGCTTAGTTGTAGCTGTCATTTATACTGTGCTAATGCAAGTTGTCTCTAATTTGCTGTTTTACTATAATTCGCTTTAAGTTTTCTTATTAACAGCCCGATCTGATAAGTAGGTTTAACCTCTATTCTATCCTGGGTAGCACGATACTGTAGAACTGAATATATGTTACCTTCTTATTAATAATGTCACTGTATCATTATCGTTGCTCCGAGGCAGCGATACTTCTAAAGGTAAATAACCTATTTTATATAGGAAGGGTGGCCAAACGATCGAATAGTTCACCTGGTCGAAAGTGATCACTGACGCCCATGGACACTCGCAACACCAGAAGGATCGCAGCTGCATTGCCGACCTTTAAAATATTTAAATTTTCTTCATCTAAAGGTGTTTCTGACAACGCGTTTTTAGGGTCAATATTTAAACAATCTTTGCTGCTTATCAAACTTTTTATTAAAACTGTTTTCTCGTAATAGTATGTAAAAATAATGAAAATAAACAGCTACATGTGATATGAAAACTTTCAGGATGTGTACAAAGCGAGCGATGACAAAAACGTAGTATTTTCTCCCCTCGGAGTTTTGACACTGCTGTCATTATATAGCTCCGGTACTAACGGGACAATCAGAGACGAAATCGTTGACTACCTCGGCCTTCCCGACTATACTTCAGTAAGTTTACAGCTTTATTCATACGAAGATTATTAGGTGATGATAATAGTCCCACTTCTGATTACTCGGAGCTTTCTCTCACAAAGATAGAGTCAAGCTAACCAAACTTAAGCGACAAATTAGAATTGAAATTTAGCCTTGAAATTTGTCAGAAAAATTTCCATCCAGCAGCATCCCGCCACCCGGGCTCTATTCTTTTATTAACACCCCCGCAATTCCTTTGCCAAGTAATTTTGTTAAATCCATTTATAGCTGACCTCTAAACGGCAGAAGCAATATCTTTACCAAATTTTGGGTTTTTATGTGTAATAGTTTCGGAGATCTTATGACGAGTCAATGAATCTTTGGATATCTGCTACATATATAAATGAGTTTTATTCAATATATTATTAGCTAATTTGTCAGTTCTTTTTTTTTTCAGTTGACAAAGGCATATCAATCTCTAATTGATAAATTCTCGTCGTTTGACCCCGAAACCCTGACCTTCGCTAACAAGGTGTGTGTGTCAAATAAGTACGAGCTGACGGACAAATTTCGTACCGCCACACGCGATTACCACAGCGAGGTGGAGACCCTCAACTTCACAAATCCTCCTGCTGCTGCAAACGCTATCAATCAATGGGTACGTTTCTCTTTTGGTAGGAAATAAAAAATAAAAATGAGTGCGAGTTCACAGTAAAAGTGAAACGTTGCAATCTTGATAATTTGTAAGAGAATGAGATGAATATACTACGGAAGTAGTAAACGAATAGATAGATAGAGATCGATTGAACATTTTTTATTAAATAGCAAAGAACAAAAGAAAGAGAGAGGGTGTCACTGGAAGCAATTAAAGTAATACTTTATTAAAAATAGGAATTGGTCGATTCATCGTAGAAATATTTTTTGTTATATATGTTCCTAATATTTGGTTTCATCTTCGCGGTTTAGACCAGCGATAGAGTAGTGGGCGCGATGTGAACCGTCCCAAGAAAATTTATAAAAAAATAGTGGTGATAGAATCTCTTGACGGCGTTGACCGTCTACGTAGGCATAAACGCAGCTCCTATTTCGACCGTCAACTAGAAGTGTGCAAACATTACTGTGCTCCGGTTTGAATGTTGTTGTAGTTATTGAAATGACTGGGGTAACGAGATTTAATATATTATGTCACAAGACGAGCGCAATGTGGTACAGTGTATACCATCCTAACTAACACCAAGTTGTTATGGGCAAGCATATCGCCTACTACCAAGGAAACAACCAGCATGTCACGTCACTTCGTTGTATATAAAAAAATCTCTTCCAAAAAACAGGTCGAGGTCTTCTGTAACCACTTCGAATTTTCGAGAACTCAACTTAACTATATATAAATTAATGATTCCAGGCGGAACTTAAAACTCATGGGAACATCAAAAATCCAGTCGCGGAGGAAATGTTCACAGACGCAGTCGCGATGCTACTAAACATTATATACTTTGAGGTAAAATTATTTAATCATCATCATTAGCTGATGGGCTACTACTGAATATAGACCTCCCCCCCAGATCTTCACAATGAACGGGCCCTGGTTCCGGCATCTTGTCAACGTTGGTCAGAATAGCCTCCGGCTCCGCCGGGATCCAGGGGCCATCGTTGGAAAGGGTTCAATTGGGGGATTTGGGTTATTCCTCACCACGCTGGCCCAATTCGTTTTGATTGATTAGCACTGTGCACCACGAGCAGATGAGGGTAGCCTGGGACCCATGAGTTGTTGTGCGAAACTCCTCACATCTCTTTGCACACTTTATACTATATTATATGTGAAGATAATTGTTTCCTTTACTTCTCACATCGAATCATCACAAGGATAACAACCGTTCCTCATTCCGTTTATAGTGCATATAACTGTTTACTAATATATTGATTTAACTGTTAATAAGTAAATAAATAAGTTAACTGATAAATGGCAATCATAATAATATTTTTTTGGTAAGTGGACGTATGCATTCGACACGGCCCTCACGATAGACAGGGTTTTCCACCTCAGCAAATCAGAATCAGTCATCAAGCCCACCATATATTTGTTGAAGCCGCTGTTGTATTACGAGCACAGATACTTACGCGCTAAAGTGAGTACTATCTTAATATATCTATAATTATTTATCTATCATGAAATTGTGATAGGTCTAAAGTAAGCTTTCGTAAACTTGCGACATCCGCCAACAAGCACTTAGCCAGTGTAGTAAATAAATGAACTCTTTCATTGTGAGAGAATACCTCAAAACAGTCAGAGGATCAAGTTATTTATTATACGAATACCATCATCACCTCAGATAATTGATATCCTTATCTAACTCAATAATAACTAACTGTGACTACTAGCTGTTCCTCGGCCGCTTTGCTGGCCGTAATATAGAATTAGAATTGAAATTTGTCAGAAATATTACCGTCTGATGGCAACCCGCCACTCCCCGGGACCTTTGTAGAAAGAATTTTGGAAAATCCATTCTTAGGTGGGCTCTAAATATCATAAGCAATATCTTTACCAAATTTTGAGAGTTTAAGTGTAATAGAACTCATGCTTACGGTTGAGAACCGTAAAAACTACTAACTCGGTCATGTATTCCGTAATAAATAATATAATCTTCTGCAGCTGATTATAATAGGTAAAGTTTCTGGAGTGGAGAGAAGGAAAGAGTTATGGTTGAGGAATATCAGGGAATGGACTCTGGTTGAGGAATATCTGGGCCGTAGGAATTGTTTTGTTGAACCAGAGATAGTAAGGACTGTACCATGCTGATCGCCAACCTTCACCAGTTGAAGAGGCACTTTAAGGAGAAGTGTAATAGATACCTCCTATATTTATTAGCTTTAGGTATATTATATGAAACTAGAAGTATACATTTAGATTATAAAAAAAAATTGTATAATTTTATGTTTGGACATTAGTTTGCTTCTCAAACGTCATTCATATATTTCTTTCCTTAAATATTGATAACATTTCATGGTACCTAAAATATACTTTTGTTCATTAACAGATGATTGAGCTGCCGTACAAAGAGGCTGGATTCCGGATGATCGTGGTTCTACCGGATGCTGTTAACGGTTTGCCCTTCGTGTTACACAAATTAGCAACAAGCGGTATCCTTGGATACGTTCATGCGATGAATACGGCATATGGGCCGGTGAAGCTGGTTATGCCAAAGTTCGAAGTCAAGTCGAAGATAACATTGAAAAACCTTTTGATAAAAGTAATAATTGCATACGATATCTTCATTTGTCATCTTGTTTTCATCTTCATTCACATGTATCGATTGTTACAGCGTATGTCGGGAATTCATCTTGATAACAAATCGAGAGTAAAGTGGACGGACACCTTAACGACTTGATGCTTGACAAATCGTTTAGTAAAGAAAAGCAGACGACCTTTTCAGATTATCAGCTTTTTTTTTATTTGATGAAACGTTTGACTAATAGTAACAATGTAATACTAGTCCAGTTTCATGTCGATGGAGAACTACATCTTGTAGTGACATCATCGCCAGCTGATAGACGTCCACTGCTGGACATAGGCCTCCCCCAAACAACCCCAAATCAAATAAAGTGATAAAATTATAAATACTCTCACAGATTTTAGCAGCAACAGCACCCTTCAAACAGTAAAACACGGTAATATTTAGTATTATTAATAAACTTTTTTTAAAGCGGAGATCATCATCAGAGAAACTAACTTTCCTTAAAAGTTAGAACTGCTTATGTAATTTCTTTTCTTGTTATTGATTAAAGGAAGGTGTATGAGTGAATGTTCGATGAGAAAGCAGAAGGGATCGTGAAAGGAGATGGAGTTAAAGCTTCTAGTGTACTGCAGGAAACCTTTGTCAAGGTGGCCGAGGCTGGGACAACTGTGGAACATCTCACAGGTGATAGAGTTCATCTCTTAAAAAAAACTTAAGTGGAATTCATCTCTTTTTTATAAATAAAAAAAAGATAGACATGAGGCTCTGTAATCTCGAGCTAGTAAGAATAAAACTAAGGTAAGCCCTGCCTGTCGTAGGTGACTGTGAGTGAAGTGTTCAGGAGCTTCGCGGGCTTTGAGGGTGAGGGCCCTTATCGCCCAACTTGAACTTGAGTGGGACAGCATATGGCTCAGCGATGGTGCCTCTCCTTCACTGTGAAAGGTTGAAAAGGTCAATACTGAGCCATAGTCAGCAATTGACTGAGAAGACGAGGATGTTTCTGTCACATTTAATATTTTATAGAGCGTTATTTGTTTAAAGAATTTTCCTTTGTTTTTCCTGTTTGTTGCAGATATTGGCTTGCCTATATCCTTTAAACTAGCGCCTACCACATTCTTCGTGAACCGTCCGTTCTTGTTCGTAATACTGTACGAGAATGTCACGCTTTTCGCCGGAACATATACCCACTGACATTTTTTTTTTTTTTTTTTTTTTATTTACGTGTGTAACAAAATGCTAACGGAAATGCACACCCCGTCGCCAAATTGGGCCGGCGACAGTGGTAGTGTCGGACTCCAACCGACTAAAAAGCTTCACACGGTATTCCACTCTCATCCACGTGTTCGTGGGGTCGCAGGATAAAGTATTGCAGTTCATCCACGACCCCCCGAACGGCGCCCGAATGACCGGGCCCACCTCGAGGAGGGGTGTGAAGCACCCCTCCTGTTAAAAAAAAAAATCCCTACGTGGCGACGCGTCGGAATACGAGACGCATCACCATATCCACCCCAGGAACCCTCTCCAAGGGGGGCACCGGCCCGACGGCCCTTGTCGGTCGCGGCGCCAGGTTCCTGCCGAAAAGCCATTCGGCGGTTGTGCGCTCGGTCCCGCCTTGCGGCGGTGAGCTGTCATCGCGCTCCGACCGCGTCCTGTCCCCTCGGCGCCCGCTCTCGGATACGTTCGGTCTCCCGCTTCTGCGTCATAACAGAGTCGCAGAATCGGGATACCGCATTCCATGACGCCTCGCCACTGACCATGGTCCGGACCACGGACGGTAGCGAGAGGTCACTCCCTATCGCCGCTACGAGCGCGGCCCTGTCCCCCCCCCATCGCGGGCAATCGGCCAAGGTGTGGGACGATGTGTCCACCGGGTGGCCACATTCGTCGCACGCCTCGTCCGTCCTACTCGTGCAGTTCCGCCGGTGCAGATAGCTCCCGAAGCAACCGTGCCCCGTGAGTACCTGCACCAGGCAGAAACTGAGGACTCCGAAGTCCCGGCCCAGCCAGTCACCGATGACCGGCATACCCACTGACATGAGATAAAGATACCAAACAACGTTTTAGTATTTTTATATGTTATTTTCCTATGTAAAACTTGTTAAGTAAAACGTAATAAATAAGTTTTGAAAGAAAGTTTCATAGTAATTTATTCTTTTAGGATCTAGTTAAAAAAATTGTAAATACCTTCCTTTACTTCCGAAACAGTTATTCTCTTCAAAGAATTGATCGCGATTAGATTCACTATCTAAACTTCTGTTTTCTTTTTCAATGATCTAAGTTCGCATAATAACAAATGATATTCAATATGGAAAGTATTCTCAGGGACAGAATTTTCTGATTTTCAGTAATGCTCGTAGATTTCTAGTATAAGTACTGTAACAAGACAAGCGTGTATGAAGAATCAATCACCATCCGCTCCTGAATTCGGTAAAGAGCTATAGACTTTCGTATAACAAGGATCTCTATTTATGTATACTTTTTATACTGTGTTGATATCAGCATCATGCTCTCTGTGTTTATGTAGATTCATTTTTTCTGTTGAGCTCACTTCCTCTTGAACTGACTGGAGGAGCAAGACCGCCCTTTGTAATCCATTTCTGAGCATCTTTCTTCCATTTACAACTATCATAATTAATACATTATTAATAGGTTGTCAAATATCTCCCTTCCTCCTTTTTGTCTTTTGAATTTCGCGGCTATGTACAAAGCGCTACAGAGCTCGTATCTGGCAATACTATACATAATTTGAAAGGTCTTGACATAACCTACAAATGATATTGCGTTCAACAGTTATAGACGTGTAAACATGGAGTTCACTAACGCCGCAATTCGCGCTATTTTAAAGTTTTCCTTCGTTAAAGGCAAATCCGCTAGAGAAACGTTCCGTGAGATTAATGGTGTTTTGGGGGATGGTACTCTATCACTTCGAACCGCGGAGGAATGGTTTCGACGATTCAGAGCCGGTGAAAACGACACCATGGATAAGCCAGCCGGCGGAAGACCTATGACGACAAATACCGATCAAATCATGGACTACATCGAGTTAGACCGGCATGTGGCATCTCGTGACATCGCCCAGGAGATGGGAGTTAGTCACCAAACCATTTTAAACAATCTGCAGAAGGCTGGATACAAAAAAAAGCTTGATGTTTAGGTGCCGCATGATTTGACGCAAAAAAACCTTCTGGACCGAATCAACGCCTGCGATATGCTGCTGAAACGGAACGAACTTGACCCATTCTTGAAGCGGATGGTGACTGGCGCCGAAAAATAGATCACATACGACAATATCAAGCGAAAACGGTCGTGGTCGAAGGCCGGTGAATCGTCCCAAACAGTGGCCAAGCCGGGATTGACGACCAGGAAGGTTTTGCTGTGTGTTTGGTGGGATTGGAAGGGAATCATCCACTATGAGCTGCTCCCATATGGCCAGACGCTTAATTCTACCATCTACTGCGAACAACTGGACCGCTTGAAGCAGGCGATCGACCAGAAGCGTCCAGAATTGGCCAACAGAAAGGGTGTAGTGTTCCACCAGGACAACGCCAGACCACACACTTCGTTGATGACTCGTCAGAAGCTACGGGAGCTCGGATGGGAGGTTTTATCGCATCCACCATATAGCCCGGACATAGCGCCAAGTGATTACCACCTGTTCCTGTCCATGGTGAACGCCCTTGGTGGTGTAAAGTTGAACTCAAAAGAGGCTTGTGAAAAGTGGCTGTCCGAGTTCTTCGCAAATAAGGAGGAGGGGGGCTTCTACGAGGGAGGTATTATGAAGTTGCCGTCTAGATGGAAACAGATTATCGAACAAAACGGCGCATATTTGAACTAAATCCGATCACTGTAACACTATTTATAAAGCATTGAATAAAGAGCAAAAAAGCGGAAGGAAGATATTTGACAACCTTGTATTAATAAATACCACACAGATCTTAATATTCGGCAGAAGAAGGTTGTAACGCGGGTGGTATTAAAAACACTGGACAGTAATTCTATGAAGAAGGCAATGTTTCTAATACACAAACATTTATTTTTATTGAATTATATATTTTAACTGTATATCTACTTCTTCGTCTCGGTTGCAGCTTTTGAACTGCTTCTACTGTGTTGCTCACCTACCGCTTCCTTCGTCATGGACCGTCCATTTTTGTACGTCATACTGCACGAAGATATAGTAGTTTTTGCTGGTACTTACACCCGTTAATACTATGAAGTATATTCATTGGAAAACTATGTAAAAGTCTAAATCATAATAGATAGTAAAATAGGTTATGACACATATTTAGATATATGATATTTCAACCTTTCTAGAGACTCATCACTATATCTCTGGAACCATAAGATTTTTTTGTCACCTTTTAATTTTTATATATATGTTTAATGTATTTACAATACTCACCTTACTGTAGATTGACTAGCAAATAAAAAGTCGCCCTTTGTGAGGTAGTATTAAGGTTTACAATAACGGAATAATTATATAAATATACTTTACATTAATGTCTATTGAGTAGTTCGGACAGTTAAAATGAAACTAAATATGTTTTCAATCATTTATATTGAAATTATTATCACCTTCTTAATCAGCTGTGAAGGGTGTCTACGTTTTACGTAAAACACAAATACAAAAGGTACGCGGTACAAATTGTTTGAAAAAGATAATAAACTAAAAGTTAAGCGCAGTCGGTCCGGCAGTTGACTGGACTTGCCTGAAGGCACTTGAGGTCAAATGTTTATTTGCTTGGATTTACGATTTGGCAAGTCGTTTCGTTATTTAATCACTCTTGTCTTCTAAAATTGTTTTCATCACAGTGTGTAATCTGTAAATCTACCGTTATTACGAAAAAATATTTCTATAACATTTGAATGTAGTTTAACTTACACAAACGTGAAGCAAATATAACCTTTTCTATGTACAAACATTTAAGTATTACAGTAAGCAGAGGTGAGTATAATGTTTGCGGTATGAAGCGGCAAAAATACTCCAATGGCTGAATTATGAATTCGTTTGGCCCAAAACAATTTTAGAATACAAGAAACAATTATAAAAATATATTCGATACACATACATAAATAAATAACTTTTACAGACCGACTAAGGCTACGAAATTATTGCTTGAAGTTAAACAGTTTCATACGATTTAAATATTTTTTTTTTAAATTATTCATTTTAAACGAACTTAACACAAGTTAAATTTTACGACTAACTCCGACCGAACAAATGTATGACAGTGTTTTACGATTTTTTTTTTTGCAAAATTTACATTAAAGTATTGTACCATATAGATTACGTACTAAGTTAGATAACTGGTATTATATTCTGTAAAGTACTCAGTCTGAAAACAGCATAACAATGTTGCCAATTTACATACAAAAGCGAAGTGCCCTACATCCAATCATAACCAATCCAACAATTGTTGCTATAAAAAAAAACGTATCGAAATGTGGTTATTTCATGACAATATTATTTACAATATTAATTTAATACAATGAGGGTGAACATAGTATATTCAATCGGAATAAATAAATATTTTGAGAGATATGTCAAATGAAAAAAAATTAAGCATACAAGTGGTTAAATCTCTGTTAACGGAGACATTACTGTGTTCCCGTTTAAATGGTGTTGTAGTTAATGAAATTACTGAAGTAACGAGACTTGTCTTAAGCGGACGAGAGTAATGTGGTGTGTATATCATCCTAACAAACATCACATTGTTACAAGCGAGCGCAACACTTAGTCGTGCAAACGTGCTGCCCGTCTCGTTGCTTCGTATAATATAATTAAAAATATACGGCAAGAACGAGACTTCCTTCCCAATTCCTCAATGAACTCTAACAAAAGGTGGAGATCTTTGTGGGAGGCCTATGTCCAGCAGTGGACGTCTGTCGGCTGATGATGAAAATAAATCGCATCATCACTTTCAAACGAGTACGAAACCCTCACCAGCTTACCGACTTAACTATATTCCCGCAATTAATATCTTTACAACACTATGCAAACGTCACGTCTATATTTTAAATAGTTAATTTTTTTTTATAAATGCACTTTCTGTTAATAAAAAATAATAATCTGTAGATGTCAGAAAATAAAAAGCGCCAAAAGATTTTTTTTTTTTTTCATTCAATTAAGCGTCAAGACGAGCGGGATGTTCACCTGATAGGATGTGATACGCCTTCCTGTAACAACGTGGCGCTAATTAGGATGTTATATACAGCACCGCATTGAGCTCGCCGCCTGAGACATGTTGAGTCTCAATCTCTGTAACACTAGCTACAACGCCCTTCGAACCCGAACACAGAGATGTTTGCACACAAATGTATGGCGATAGGAATAGGCGCTGCGGTGGTACATACTTAGACGGTCTCCGGCAACAGAGACCCACCACCAGTAACAGTACGTCTTCGGCTTATTTAAAGATGGCGCTTCGTAATAAAAAAAATACAAAATGCTAACTTAACGCGTTAAGGAGTACTAGAGATATCGAATACTCGACAATACTGAAACATAGATGGCGTCGCGTAATGCTTTCGAAATCACTTATATTTACTTCTTTGGTGTTGTGTCATATTCTTTAACCGTGTTTGATAGCCACTGCTATTGGACGCTATACGATTGGCGTTCTAAATAATACCTAACCTATTACCTAAAGCTTTATGATACGGAACCGACGTAAACACTGTCGCCGCCATTTTATACATGTTAGGACGCAGGCGATGCTTGCACACAGGCCGAACGACATAAACCTAGTTCTGTTTACATAATGCCTAAAGTCAAACTAAATCTATATTTACATAACCTAAGACTATATACACAATGGAATCATTGAGATCATTACAATGTTGCCTAATTACAAATGGCGACGCGCCTTAAACGTAAATTACAATTTAAATAGAAATAATACTTTCAGTGTGGACTGGTTCGGCGCGCGGGGGTTGTACGCGGGGTGTGTGATTAACTGTTCGTTTGGGAACTAGGGTCGCGACAACAGTTAACCGTACTCTTATAAAATAATGTATTGTTATGTACATCCGCTATTGCACAATGTTAACAAAACAATAAAGGGGAAAACAAAACGGAATTATATATCTATTGCACACAATGCACAAAAACGCGATGCAGCGATCGCACGCTTTGTTTGTGTATCGCTTCAACCGAACCTCTCTTTGACGAGGAACATTAGTTTCTTCTTGCCTTTGTATTTGAGTTTTATCTCCTGCAGCAGCGCAGCGAACTGGTGCGGCCCGTCGTGCGCCAACGCAAACGTGTCGCGCGCCTTTCCTGTTAACCAACATCCGCTATACTTCACAAATACTTTATTAAATCTAAACGTAATTATTTTTTAGCTAAATCTCAGGCAATAAGCATGTTATTTTTTTATATTATATATTACATCTTATAAGCAATTTACAAAATGTTAGATATGAACACACATATAAGACAAACGGCTATTTTTCTAAAAGCAAGCTGTACAGGGCATACAATCACTAATAATATAGATTTCAGAAAAAATAATATTTATAGAATCGAGGCTAATTATCGCCAATGTTAATAGATTGGCGGATATCACATGACCACGAACACTTATTCCTGGACCATGGTGGTTTATATTACAAGTTCGGTGGAAATCGAACCCGCAACTCATCAATCCATATATGGTATATAACCATACTAATAAACTGAGATATGACTGCATTTAAGTGTGAAATATGTGTGTTCGTACTTACCAAGGAAGTCTACGAAGTCCGCGTAGTGTCGCGGCGAGATGTGCGCGAGACGCGCATGCGTTGTGGACGCGTAGGCCCGCAGCGCCGCCTCGAGCAGCGGCCGCAGCGGTGTCGGTGGGCGCGGGGGCGGAGGCCTGGACCGCGAGCACCCGGCCGCCGCGACACAGCAGCGCCGCAACACGTCCGACTAGAACAATTAACAATTATTTATTTACATGTATAACATCGAAAACAATAAATAGGAAATGTATCAGCGGACACTTATAATTGAAATAGAAGAAGCAGTTTTCTTCCTCCTATTACTACACAACGACTGCTGTTGTCATTTTATCCTACAAACTTGAACCCGCCACTCACCAGTACAGGCGCACACTGTACGTTCTTCACCAACAACGGCAGCATTGCCTGCAGCTCTGCACGGCCCAACGAGTGCGCGAGGGCAACCGCCCAGTGGATGTCCGCTATCGCTGGGTGACTATCCTGTAACACATAATAGAGTATTAAAATACGGACAATTTAGTAGATAGATAGAGTTAACCATATATTTTTTTATTTTTAACAATGAAAATTCGATACAGGCAAAATGATCACGCGACGGAGAGAATTTTGCTTATATCATATAAACAAAATCATTGTCGAAAACATGAAATTTTCTTTATAAATTACAGCGTCCTTCAGAACAGAGAATAATATTTGCACATAAATTTATGGCAGTAATAATCAACAATATGATCATCTAGTCGATCTTAAAGAAAGAGGTTTAACGTTTTTTTTTTTTGTAAATATGATATCCTTTTTTCAGACTGCTACTAATGTTGTTGATCCAAACCTTATTAAAGGATTATTCCTTAATATGCATACGATGGTGTTAGCGGTTAGCTATTACGAGTAATACGTACATTTAATATTCACATAGTTTTCAGAGTGTATAGATTCATACCTTGAACAGCCAAAATATGAACACACCTGGTTATAATGTAAATGTAGGTTGCGCATGGCAAGCGTGGCAAGGCGCATGGCGCGCGCTGGCTGCCCGCGTTGCTCCATGTAGCGCGCCACCGCGAACAGCTGGCTGGAGGCGAGGGCTCCGCGCGCCGCAGCACCCCCCACCGCCGCGCACGCCGCCTCGAACGCGCCAGCAGAGCCCTCGCACACCGACAGCGCGGACAGTGCGCACCCAGGAGGGTCCTGCCACATTTTTAATAATAAAGAACTGTTGCAGACACGCATGCAAAATCATTTAGCTGGTGATAGGCGTGCTGTCTAAAGAAGAAGAAGGTAGATACAATACCGCATCGCTGATTTATAACTACCACCAAGCAGTAGTCCCATATCCCATGCTAGATACCATACTTATATTGTACACATGCCAATATATCATTGGTGTGTTCCAGCCGGCAACATATGAGCTGAACAACGATGAGCACTGATATGATCTAAGAGCCCACGCTCCTCCGTCCATGTTGTTTCTGTCATAACTTTTTTTAAACTTTACTATTTCCTAAGTTTATAAATTTAAAGTCAAATGTTAGCGGAAAGAACAAAAACTGAAAAAAAACGATATTTGTTACCTTAGCGGCACACTGCAACGCGAGGGTGCGTGCGCACGCGCTTAGCTTCTCCTGCTGGTCGAAGCTGAGCCCAAGCCGCAGCGCGGTCGCGTGCGACATGGCAGCCGCCGCCACCGGCCCAGTTGCCTCCGTCGGAGTGAACAGCTCGTACCTGACGACAAGACAAATATTTTAAAGGTGAAAATATCGCGACAAGTATCCTATACGGCTATAATCTAAAAAAAATAATAATAAGATCTATGTGTTAGTGAGTTATTTAGTTAAATATACATTATATATTTTAAAATATTTTTTTATATTGTCACGCCTTTTTCCTAGTAGTGGTAGGCAGAGGTGAATAAACCACCCACGTTTCGCCAGATGTGGTCAGATTAGGTCCCATGTAACAGGGGGCGAGCCTGTTACCACTTTATTGGGACCACCACACACACACACACACACACACAAAGATGATATCAGTGTGCGGGTTTCCTCACGATGTTTTCCTTCACCGTTTTTGTATCTCGCTGCTGTAACTAAAGTTCACAAATGTACATAACTTAAATATTAAGTCATTGGTACATGCCGAGGTTTGAACCCGCGACCTTCGGAATGAAAGCCGCACGCTCTAAACATTAGGCCAGCGAGCTACTCTTTTTATTATTATGTAGAACATTTTCCGGCATTTTAATTAGCTGCAAATTTCTCACCAGTTCTGCATGATGGACAGCAGCGCGTCGAGACCCAGCTCCGTCGCGCAAGTGACCAACCAGCGCACCATCTCGCGCCGACGCCAATTCACCGACGACAGCGTCATGCGCAACACCTGGCCGTAAATCATTGATATACATAAACTATCCTTTACAGAATTTGAATAATATCTATTTAGGCCTAAGTTTTTTTTTTTATTTCCTGATTACTTCTATTTACTTTGGGAGAGGCACACCAACAATGTGCATGCATCATAGGTTCGTGCAACATTTAGATTAAAATTGAGATTACGGGGTCTCTGTCCCGGGTACTTTTCTGTGTCCTTTAGGGTGGAACAATGATTAAGTTTTATACTATTAGGCAAGTGTAACAAGAAGGTCAATGCGATACAATGAATACAACGCCATCTATCTGCGTAGTCATAAAATGTTGACCGCACCTGTAGGCCGAGCTCGAACGCCGCCGCGAGCAGGTCGCGATGGTGGTGCGGCGCGTCCGGCGGCGCGGCGTGCCGCAGCGCGTCCTGCGCGAGCCGGAACAGCTGCGCAGCGGAGCGGACGTGCCGTTGCGCAGCCGCCAGCGCCGCGCGTAACCGCGCCGGGTTCCCGCGAGCTGCACCTGCGCATAACTCATTTACTAAACCTTATTCTATAATGGGCCAACAGTTGACCCCAAATTTCACATATTAAGTAATACTCTCCCAAAACACTGTCTATATTTACTGCCATAACACGTCAATGCTGTTGTGGCTGTAAATATACAATATTTTAGGAGGGAGCACTGTACAAATTATAGAACAAATCCAGCATAGGTTGTCTCTTCTGTATCAATCAATCTTTAAGATTTATTACAAAACAAACACACTTACAACCAAACACTTACAAAGGTTATTGAACTACAAAACTCTTGAAGACAGACCACAATAAAATTTACACCATTGTTACCAGCAATTAAATTATTAAGACAATAACTTAAGCGTAATAATGTCATAGATATAGTAAATAGTAAGGTAGCTAACCTAACAGCGCGCTCGCCAACGCGGCCTGCTGCTGCTCGGCGTGCTGCAGCGTGTGCCATGCGCCCGCGCCGCACGCTCCGCCGCAACCCGACCCACCCGCGTCGAGGGCGTACGCCTCCTCCACCATTGGCAGTCTATACAAAAAAAAAAACATGTAGTTTATTATTGCTTACTAAATATTATAAAAAACCTATTAAAACAATACCTGCCCAGTTCTCGATTTTAGAGCCGAAGGAAAGAAAGTGTATGTATAAGTAAAAACGTATGCTGAATTCCTGTTTCCTCTTGGTAATAAGACTTCCGCATAACATAATATTTAGAGTTTGTTCAGAAATTAATGACACATAACATTATACAATAGTAAAGGATGTAATGATGGAGTAATTTTATTCCCACTGCAGGTGGTGTACCTCATAGCGCGCAGCCCGACGCGGTACGCCAGCTCCGGGTCGTTGGGCAGCAGCGCTAGGAACAGGTAGCGCGCGAACGTGTGCGCGGGGGCAGAGCGCGGGTGCACGCGCGCGCCGAGACACGAACCCGGACCGCCAGCCAGCAGGGCGCTCGCAACGCGCGCACACACACCCGCCACAGCCTCGCCCTCAACGCGCTGGAGCTGCGCGATCAGCCGCTCCTCCTGTGACATTTACTCATCACAATCGGCCACACGCATCCCTTAAACCCTACTACTATTTTTAACCTGTGGTTATTGCAAAAAATATTCTATAACTAAATACAAATCAATAGATATAAAACTAGCTTATAAAACATGTTTATGATGATGACTTACGACTTACGGGTTATGGAACTCTTCCTTATCGTTTGTTAAGAATAATCTTTAATTTACCTGTTTACAGTATCGCTCTTGTGCGTATAGCCCGTTGGGCAGCATCCGTTGCATGCCCAAACCCAGCAACGCCGCCTCCAGCGCCAGTGCAAGGTACGTCTCCTCGGGGTTCTTGCTGCCAGCCACAGGCACATGTTGGTATCTGAAAGTAATACATACATACATATATATCACGCCTCTTTCCCAGTAGGGTAGGCAGAGACCACCTCTCTCCACCTGCTACGATCCTGGCACACCTCTCTCGCTTCCTCCACTTTCATGAGGGTCTCTCCATGCACGCTCGTCGGTTTCGAGTACTCGAATACTCTAGGTCGACCTGCACCGATTTTTCAATCATTCTTACCTTATATACCTCTTTCGTCAATCTTCATTCATTCATTCTAGTACATAATAATATATATATAAAAAATAGTACATAATAAATAAAGACCCTAGAGAGGAGAAAATAAACCACATCACCACAGAACACCATGCGGGATTATTTTTAAGCCCTCATATAATTAGTTCCTATAAAAATGAGGAAATGTATATATGTACAAACTTCTATAGATAATTATAGTTTTAACTACGACATTCTGGTTAATTATACCTGGGTGGGAGACCGGTGGCTGGCTCCTCGTCTAAGTAGCTGTGCAGGCGAGGCGAGGCGCGCTGGTCATCGGGTGCGAGGCAGGCATCCGCCAGGCACTCGTGCACACACCACACCGCCTCCAGTGCCCAGCCGGTCCAGCCGCGACTGTCTGCTCGCCCCAAACATGACATTGCTATATTTACCACATGGGGAAGCACGACACGGTAGGTGTTTTATTCACAACGAATGAATTTACTTGTGGTAGGTCTTTATTACCACTGCAGCGCTGATTTCCGCCGCCAACAGTAGTGTGCAAACATTAGTGTTCAATTTCGAAGGGCACTGTATCTAGTGTAATTACTGAGGTAACGAGACTTAACATTTAATATCTCTTGGCGTCGAACACACTGTGGTCCAATATACATAATCCTCACTGACGCCACGTCGTTATAACCACGCCTATCACTTACCTTCAGGTACACAGCCTGTTCATTTCGATTCGTAGAATAAAAAAAAAGATAAGCGATGAGAAGATGAAAGGTTCGACGAATCGAGCTGGCCGTCATGTTCACAATAATGACGATATTTATGATATTTACACAGTACAACACTGCATAAGAGTGGAATACTTTCCAACGTAACATGGAAATTCTTCGCGGTGGTGACCCTTCTCACACGTTCTCCGACAAAAGAACCCATCGGTTAGTGTAAAACCAAGAGGAAAGAATTATTTCTTCTTTATCATTGCATTCTTGGCACTCATCTTTCGAATATGCTGTATTTCATTTAAATTTTTTCTACCACCGCCATATTGTTGATCATATCAGCGCTAGTATTGTATTAACACAATACATAACCCACGGCTACATTGTCATTTAAAATCAAGTGATTTTGAGCCCATTATATATTAAAAATAGTGTGTCTTTATAAAGATCCCATTTTTTATGTATTTATATATATATATATATATATATATATATATATATATATATATATATATATATATATATATATATATATATATATATATATATATATATATAAAATTATAGTATTTTGTGCTGTAGTTAATTGTATGTAGTGGTTGAAGATGTAGCGACAAAGACAGGGAAAGGGATGGTGAGATGGTGCGGCCATGTTGAAAGAATGGATGAAAGAAGATTAACGAAAGAGAATAAGGTAAGGATGATTGGACAAAAGGGTGCAGGTCGACCTAGGAAGACATATTCCGATCAAACCGAAGATGTCCTAAAGAAAGGCCGGGTCAAGAGTAGTCGCAACCGACGTGCCTGCATGAAGACGCTCATGAAAGTGGAGGAAGCGAGAGAGGTGTGCCAGGATCGTAGTAAGTGGAGAGAGGTGGTCTCTGTCTACCCCACTGGGAACGAGATGTGGTATATATGTATGTATGTGATGCAGTGACCTCGTCCGATGCAGCGCTGCGTGTGCGAGAGCGCGCAGGTGTGCGCGGCGGGCAGGCACGCGCCCGCGTCCATGTGCGCGGTGAGCTGCGGCAGCTTGATGCGCTCGCACAGCCCGCCGCACGGCTCGCTCGCCGCGCACGCGCCGCTCGACGACGCCTCGCCGCCGCCTGCGCTCTGCCACCGCTGCTGCGCCACCTCCTGCATACACCAAACAATATTATCAGTTAACCGTTTAAAATAACGCGACTTGATTAGTAAAACTATTTACATTAGCATTCCACATAAATTTTTTCAATCTATCAAGCGTTAAGACGAGCTGGATATTCAGCTGATGGTAAGCGACACCTCTTGCTCATAACAATGTGGCGTCAGGATCTTCTTAGATCTTAAAATTGATACGTAAATTATAATTCTGAGGTATTCGGTGTATTAGAATACACCCAATTTTGGTACGTTTCCTGTAATAATATTGATGTACTTATTTAAATAAATAAAAAGATATATTTTTTTTTTTTTAAATAAAATTTAAGAGATTGATTCTTATCTAAATGGATTATATAGTATTATATATTGAAATTAGATGATACAGGAGTTTAGCTCAATCTTACTGTATATTCAATTAAAGCTATTGTTTTCTAGTTGTCAATCAAACCAAAAGATCTTCTCGATCCGGATCTTATTAGATCTGACCCGATTGAACAAGTTGGTGGTACCTGGCGGTGTCGCATGGCACGGGCAGCGCTGACGGCCAGTCTCAATGCCGCGGGGGCACGACCGTGAGCTCGCAGGGCCTCTATTCGGGCCCCCACCACCGGTAAGTGTTCTGTATAAAAACAACATCCGTTTTATAGATGTAAAATGGAGCGACTGGACAAGCATAATAACACGAGGTTCATCTGATGATTTGGTAAAAGTAATATTTATTTGAACTAACCATGCCATAAAGGTTGTCCCAGATCGTTGAACTTAGGGTATGGTTGTAGAGTGTTCGAGCCTGAGCTGCCCGCTTTGTCGGGCTTCTCTGGATCACAGTACTCGTCGCTGCTCAGTATATTTTTAAGGTGTTCGTTTTCCCAAGATATATCCACAGCATCCAAGGCTCTAAGAACACAAAGCGATATTTTAATTTTATCTAAATATAAGAAAGTAAATATATTCATACATTTCGCGTGATGTCCATTCTTTTAATTACGTTGAAGGATATTCAGGTCGTGGTGGGTGAAGAATTTTCGTTTAGTATAACCTAGGTGTCATGTTTTGACAAGCAGAACACAGCTACGGTGTTATGGAGGCATATTTACACATGTGGACATAGAGAGAACTGACTAAAAGGGTTAGTAAAACCTTATCGTCACACTCCTCTTCTACATATCGCTCCAGAATCAAACCAGGGACATGTTAGTCGCTATACGACGGAGAGAGTTAATATACAACATATAATATTTTGATTAATAAACTATATATACTAACTTGTGAAAGACTGTCCGTGGAGTAGTTTGAGGTGGAGGCCTTTGGTTATGTAGTCTAAGCCTCTTGCTAGCTCTTCTATACTCTCTCTCGTAACTGAAAATTTATTTCGTATTATGTAACACAATGATACCACCAACTACTCCTACTATAAAATCCTTTTTGTATTGAATTATCATTTATATATTTATAACTATACTTTTATTTTATTAATAACAAATTGCTAAAGGAAGGCTTTGTTGATTAACACTAAGTTTTATGCATTATTAATGTAAATTCATTAACTACAGCACGTAACAAATATGAATTAGTTATTAGTTATAAACTCCGTTCTCTAATATCAGTTAAAAATAACTCAATTAGTTTATAAAATTAGATTCAATTTATTATATAATATATTGTTTTTAAAGATTTATAAAAGGATCAATCATATAATAAACATTAATATTACTTTCAATGTTGATATCTATTGTTGATTCCCATTAATAACAAATTAACTTGAAAATTCATTACATGAAAAAAGTTCTGAAATGAAGCCTAAAGTACTTGTTATAAATATTTATAAGACCCCTACAAATGTTCAACACATTACTTCTAATAAATTAATTAATTCTGTTCAAGTGGTTTTGTAGGGGATGTTAAGGGTCCCCCACAACAACTCATGGGACCCAATCCAACTTCACCTGCTAGTGGTGCACTCTGCTGATCAACAAACGAGCCTCTGGCTCCCACTAACGTGGTGGACAATTTCCCAAAAACTCCCCGATTGAACTTCTACAAACGAAAACCCAATGTCTCCAGCGATGTGGGCAGCGCAGGACCGATCCAGATCTATATCTTTGGGGGAAGCCTATGTCCAGCAGTGGACGTCTGATGATGAAGTGGATTTGTAGTTAGTTATGTAGTCAACTTACTTATTAGGTCTAGATTCTTCGTCAGAACTCTCTGAATGGGAATGCATTTCTCTTCTTTGTCTTTCTCGGTGTCTTTCTCTAAGATAACAAATTAGAAATATTATTTATCATCTTTTCTAATTGAAGCTGTGATAGATAAATTTGTTATTGAGCTCTCACGGCCCCAATGTGGACTGCGGCAAATAAATAAGGTGCAATAATATATATACCTGTCCCTTTCTTCTCTCTCGCGCAGTCTTTCTCTATCTCTCTCCTCTCTGTCGCGGTGACGTTCTCTGTCTCTGTCCCTGTGGTCCCTGTCGCGATCTCTTTCGTTTCTTTCTCTTTCTCTAGCGTACTGCAACAATTTACATAGACTCTTTAATGAATTTATACTCACCATTATTTAGTGACAATGTTACTGAACTGCGAAGATGTGATGGTCTGAAAAAAATTATTGTCGTTAGACACCGAAGGCAAAAGATCATCCGGTCATTCGCCAGCTGATGGACCAGCCAAGTTAAAGACTTGTTGTCCTTCAAATTTTACACAGTCGTAAGATGCGCTGAACAGGAAGCAGTGGGACTGTACGCTCCAGTCCTAGCACTGATCACGATCCTCAGACATGAAAGAATGACCCAAGACAGAGTTACTAAACTGCCTTTTGACCTTTGCTAAATATTTTACTTGTGCTGATACGAGCTTCACGACAGTTATGGACTCGAGTCTACGACAGCATCTCAATTAATTAACTGGTCTCTGAATATTAATTACATCTTTACCAAGGGAAATGAGCGGTAATCTGGATCTTCCGTGGGGCAGACCTCGACCGCTGACCATTTCTCGAGCAGCTGCCTCCATTGCATCCTGTGGTGCTTGTTACTGCCAGGGTCCAACACAATGCTGACCCACAGCGCTCCTAACTGTTCCCAAAGCTGCCTGCACTTCTCAGTCATTGGCGTATTCTGGTTCCGCCAAAGCAGGAGCCGGGGATCCGAGAGGAATTGCTCCGTCATGAGCATCAGCATCCTGGGACCGTTGGAGTCCTGAGCGCGCAGCATTTCTCTTACCTAAAACGTTTAGAAACATTAATATTACTTCAATCAATTCATCTCCGAGGACCTCCTCATTATAAAATGGTTAATTACAGAACCACGAAATCAGTTATACTAGCCGATAGCTGTCCACTGCTGGTCATAGATTACCCCCAAAATATATCCACGTTTATCAGTCCTGCGCTGCCCACATTCAGCTTCTTCACACGACCTTCACCGAAGTTAGCATAGCCTACGTCAGAGTCGTTTGTAGAGGTTCATATGGGGGGGATTTGGGACACCTACCACCACGCCGGCCTAATGAGGATTGGTGGGAGCCAGAAGCCTTGTTTGTTGATTAGCAGGGTGCACCACGAGCATATGAGATTGACTTGGGTCCGGTGAGTTATGGTTCAGGATCCCTTACACCCCCTTAGTTAAGTTATATATACCTTTGAAAACAGAGAGTTGAGTTGTTTGTTTGCATTGTAGTATGTTCCCTGGAGGAGATACGCACGAACTTGTTCGCACACCTGAAACATGCATGCATATGCGTAAGAGAGAGTTGCTTTTTTTCATGCAAATAAGCGACAAGCCTCTTAAGACCTTCACGTCTATGTACTGACAGCTTGGATGATAAGCATAACACCACAATTTACCCATCACGTTAAGACGTTGTCGCGATAATCGTAATTTTAACTAGCTACAGCGCCCTTCAAACCGGAACACGGTAATTTATTTTTGTACAATATGCGACAGGAGCGGAAAAATCACCTAATGATAAGTGATATGCCCATAACAACGTGGCGCTATTTAAGATGTTGATGCACAACATTGTGCTTTGCGCTTTGAGACATAAGATGATGAGTCTCGTTACACCATGTAATTACACTAATCACAGCGTACTTCAAACAGGAACAAAGTAATGTTTCCACACTGCAGTCTGACGGCAGAAATAAGAGCTGGGTATCCGGTGACAGAAACCTCTAAAATGTATTCATGACTGTTGCAATAATCAAACCCCACCTGTTGTTCATCCAAATGCCACGCATGATGCGCGTCGGGCGGAGGCCCAGCCGTGGGATCAGGTGCGCCACATATTCTGTTTATGGCGGACCTTGCCTGCAGGACTTCGTCAGCTAATCGCTGCGCCGTCGGCAGCACCTCTGTATGATGCTCCGCGATTAGGTACTGCACGAACTTCTGGAGCTGCTGTCTGTCCATTTGAAGAAGAGTTTCTGGAATGGACACCAAGGAATTATATAAAACCCAAAAACATAACTTTTACTGGTGCCACTGCAGCGCCTATCGCAGCCGACTAACCGTAACATTACCGTAATCCGGATTGAAGGGCGCTGTAGCTATTGTAATTACTGAGGTAATGAGGCAACATTTTATGTCTCAAGGCGACGATCACAATATGGTGCTGTATATACCATACCAACTAGCACCACAGTGTTATGAGCTCGCGTATCACTTATTATCAGGTGACCGTCGCGCTCGTCTGATCGCTTTCTTAAATAAAAAAAAGGCTAACAAAAATACTGCTATACGTCCAGCAGTGGAAGTCTATCAGCGGATGATGAAATCTAGTCTACTTCCGGTTTCAATGACTAGATGTCCTTGACGATGTTCACCTGATATGGGAACGCGTAGACGGACAGTGTCCGCGTTCCTGATGCGGTACAGCGCCAGCGCCACCACGTGCTGGCACCAGAATATGTCGCGGGCGTCGCAGCTGCACGTCACGCCGGTTATCTTGCATCTGAAAGCATAATTAAGCTTCGATAATCATAGTATACTGAATGGTAGTAGATAATAGGGTACTAATTATTAAATCAAGTCGTTTAGGCCTTTAGACCTTTTGCGAGACTTCCAGATTTACTGATGGTCTCGTCATTACATTATATAAAAATAAATGGGCTGAATACACTACACCACGTTATGCTTGTCGCTTTAATACAAAAGATGTTAACTCTCGTTACCTCAGTAATATTACCAACTACAACACCCTGGAACATAGGAATATTTGCACCCTGCTGTTTGCCAGCAGATATAATACATACGATAGACAAGATTGACGTTTACCTGAAGGCAAATGATATGCCCTTAAAAACATGGCGCTAGTTAGGATTGATATACTGCACCATGTTACACTCGTCGTCTGAGACCACTGAGATGCAGTGGTACCGCAGTAATTCCACTGATTACAACGCCCTTCATGCTGGAATACCAGTAATATTTGTTCTGTAAGTCGGCTGCAATAGGAGCTGCGGTGGTACTTAGACAGTCTCCAGCAGCAGGGACTTTGCCGGTAAATAATTAACCATTGCCACCAGTTTTCCAACAGAAATCCAATGAAATGCCTATGACCATGACATAATCAAACTTTCGAACGGTTTTTTTTTTATTTATTGCTCTCGCCGCACTATAGCTGGCAACACAATCGAGCTCTGAAGTAACAAAAACCGGCGCAGTGTGAACGCACAACAAAGGCCATTATGTCCTCCGCTGTAATCAAATCCTTTTTATATTTCTGGCCCCCTTGCAACAATGATATCGCCGTTCTTACTTTGTATGCTGTATAGTGACTATTATTGCGGTGTAGTTGAGAGGAGACGTCATCATCATCAGCAGCCGATAGAAGTCCACAGCTGGCGATAGGCATCTCCCAAAGATTCCCACATCGATCGGGAAGGGTAAATATTGGTCAGCCCTGTAGTCGGGCTAGTAGGAATAGGACTAAGGTAAGCCCTGCCTGTCGTAGAAGGCGACTAAAGGGGTCTAGGAGTTCGCGGGCCTTAAGGGTAGGGGGCCTTTATCGCTCAACAAGCGAACCTACGTGGAACAGCCTAGGAAGGTTAAACCTCTCATCAGAGACGTGTTCAAATAAAGCGTAGAGGGGCACCGTTGCATTCTATAAGAGATCCATAAGTCATAGGGACTTGAAATTTGGTAGTCCTTCTACCGAGTATAGGTGACCTAAGAACGAATTTTACGGAATTCCTTACCCAAAGGAAGTTGGTATTATAGGTTGTTACAGCCAGCAAAGCGACCGAGGAACAGCTAGTCTACATATATTTAGGGGATATCGAGAGGTTCGTTGACTCGTCACGAAATCTTCTAAATTATACGTATACACTCAAAATTAGGTACAGATATTAAGTACAGGTATTGAAGAATGTATTTTACAATGTTATTATACTTCCCAGTAAGGGGTTGCAAGGGTGTTACGGCTAGCAAAGCGAGAGGGGGTCAGCTACTTATACTACATATACAATAAACGATATCGCGAGTTGAACACGTGAGAGAACAAATTGTTTAATCGATATAATGCATTATAAATCGATTTGGCGAGCATTTCGATAAAACGACACACAAAATTGCGTGATTGAAAACTAGGTTACAGAATAATTACAAAGCGATCTACAGCCAACAGCTCGTCGGATTGAACAGCAGACCGTAGATATCGATTGCTAACCTACCTGTCGAAGGAGACCGTGACGCGGAAAAGTCTTTCCGGTTCGGAGCAAGGCGGCACAGCGGCTGGAGCGCGCACCACTCCACTTAAATGGAAACCTGGAAAGAAAGAAGACGAGTAACTTATTTATTTGTACATTACCAAAATTAAACCCTAACAATAGTCTAAATAAAGGTATCCTCTTCGTCAGCCGACAGACGTCCACTGCTGGGCATAGGCCTTCACCAAACATCTCCAAATCGATCGATCCTGCGATGCCAGCTTCCCGCGACCTACAAGCCATTCTCTTTCTGAAAGCCATTTAGCATTAAACATTACTGTGTTCCGGTTTGAAGGTTGCAGCTTGTGAAATTAATGGATTGACTTGATTCAATATCCTATATCTCGAAGCAATGAGCGCAATATAGTGCTGTATATACCATCCCAACTAGCGCTTGTAATAAGATAGCCGTATCATTCACCATCAGGTAAGCGCCCAGCTCGCAGAGTGTATATATATATACGCATCATCGTAGTGAAGTCTTTTCTGTAGTAAGCAGTATGCAAACATTACTGTGCATAGAAACATGGAGTACTTCCTGTCTCGTTTCCATGCACTATCAAGAAATTTAATCTTAAAGCAGTTCTTATATACTTTTATGTTACATTAACTTTTGCAAATGGCGTCGCATTCAAATGTTGAATATCCTTCACTTTATTTATTTAACGAAGCGAGGAGACGAGTGGCACGTTCACTTGATAGTAAGTGATACGCTTACCATAACGCGGCGTTAGTAAGGATGCTTACACACTACTGTTTGGCGGCGGAAATAGGCGTTGCAGTGATAAATTAAAGTTATCATGTTGGCATAAGTTTCTGGAATTGATTTTGAATAGAAAACTTTATTAGTTCCATATCATCATTTCATTAGATAGACGCCCACTGCTGGGCATAGGTCTCTTTTAAAGTCCTCCACGGAGCAGTCTTTATTAGTTCTATATACATATGCTGTACTAGCTGTCCCCCCCCAAGCTACTTTGCTGGCCGTAATATAGAATTAGACGTGAAATTTGTCTGAAATATTCCTTGAGAGCCATCGCTACCGCAAATCTTTCTATAACAGTTACCATAGCAACCGCATAAACAAGACGCCATGAAAATGTTTATAAACTTTAATTAGATATAAAATGATTAAGGATCTATGAAATTTATGATATAAGTAACCTATACTCATCTACAAATCATTCCGCGTCGAATAGTCATATTACTATATCGATACGTTCACTAGTTTTCACGTGATTGGCGAACAAACATAACTATTTATATATAGATATATAGATTATTGAATAGAGCATTTATACCTGTCTTTAAAATAATATTCGGTATCCTACGACTGTAATAGTCGCCTTATTTCTATCTTCAATAGATACAAGTTTTATTAATCACCGCTTCATACTGCAGCACAGCTTCCCAACTATATAACCTATTACATTGTGATGGTGGAGGGATGGAATTCCAAGCAAGGAGACCAGGCATCTAGATTAAGCTGTCACAGAAATTCCAGCTTCTATCGGCCTACTTCCTTGTTATGAGCTAACTTTATTAATATCTAAAAATTGTCTACTTTAACACTGTTATTAAAATTATAGTTCTACCTCTTCTAAGAGTATGGTTTGATTTCATGATGGAGAAGACCTGATCTAGTTTGGTTGATGGTACAGTCGCTTCGATCCTTGCCCTGTAGGCACGGGCTATTAAGAATAGGACTAAGGTAAGTCCAGCCTGTAGAAGGCGACTGAAACGGTTCTCGAGGTCTTCGAAAGCAAGGACTTTCATAGCCGAATATGCAAGCCTGAGGTGGATGATAAAGGGAAAGTGATCTCGTCCATGCCGTAGCATAGCAAGGGGGCTGAGGGTTACAGTCATTCCGTAGGTCAAGGAGCCTCCAGCAACGCCCTGAGGATAACCACCTTTAGTGGGTACAAATCCCACATAACCTTGTCTAACCCCCACCTTATTTAAAATCTGCCGCCATTGCTGTGTTCCGGTTGTAAACATTAGAGAGCCAGAATGAGTGACTATCATCATCCATAGCTTTGTTATCACTTAAAACCAAGTGAATGTGAGGGTTTTTTCTAACATTATATATATTCTTATGCTGTCTAATTATCTAATATTACACAGATATGTCCAGCAGTGGACGTCTGTCAGCTGATGATGATTGAGACTGATGAGATAAATAGAAACTGGTGGTAGATCTCTGTTCCTGCAGGCGATCTAGGTTCCACTGCAGCTCCTATTGCAAGTGACAAACAGTATTGTGCATACATCACCGTGTTCCGGCTTGAAGGGCGTTGTAGCTAGTGTAATTAGGGTAACGGGACTCAATCTTATCTCAGGCGACGAGCGCAACGTGGTGTTGTATAACGTCCTAATTAGCGCCACGTTGTTATCGTGTCACTTATTATCAGGTGAACGTCGCGTCTAGTCTCGTCGTTTGATTGTAATAAAAAAAAAGCTATAATTTATGATGTTACTATTATACTAGTTTATTTTTTATTATCTCGTGTATACTACTTATATTTATTCTTAACCTTGTCGAAATTGAGGTTAACTATTAACCTCATTGTATTGTGATTTTATTAAACGTTTATGTTTGGTCTGAAATTGCAATATTTTACATAAAGATATTATTCATATATGTATTTTTTTTTTATTCTACGAAGCGACGAGACGGGCAAGACGATCACTTGATGATAAGTGATACGCCAGCACATAACACCGTGGCTCTATTTGGGATAGTATATACTACCAAGTAGCGCTCTTCGCTGTGACACTTAAGATGCTAAGACTCGTTACCCCAGTAGTTTCTCTAGCTACAGCACCCTTCAAACCGGAACACGGTAATGTTTGCACACTCCGTTTTGACGGTAGAAATAAACGCTGCATTAGTACCTACCCTTTATTATCGCGGCGGAAATCTTAAAACATACCGTGCTTTTGGGGGGAAGACGAGGTTATGTGGGGCTTCTATCCACTTAAACCCCTTCGGTGGTCTGCCTCAGTGAATTAGGAGGGGCTCCAGGATCTCCTACGGTTCGCACCGGTGCTGCATCCCACGGATGGGCAAAGCCGTCTTTAGCTCCCACGCTGTGCTACAGCAAATATAACACCATGCATTTGCCGTCCTTCTAAGGCTCACGAACCCGAGGATTCTTTTAGTCGCCTTGTACGACAAGCTGAGAATACTTTAGTCCTGTACTTAACAGCCCGACTACAGGGCTGGGGTTAGTACTTACTTAGATGACCTACGACCAGTAGTAGTACGAAGTATCAATACCGTATTCTAGTACGTAATAAACAGTGTCCCAATTCACTAACAATTGGAGCCGCGGTATCGGTATACTGTAATTCATATAGTTCAATAGAGCATTGCAATCATTAGGCCAAGGTTATGTTGCCAAATGCCAAGTGACAAAATTTATATCGATTTGTTTCTTGTCGCAATTTTTTTTTTTGCGTCTCATAGATTCAACGTTTCTAAGCGTTGCGACACAGACAATATACAAATGAACGCTCTATTTAAAATGGCGGTTACATAAACCATTTTTTTTCTAATAACTTTAGAATCGGCAAAGGTAACAAGGGGTGTAAGGCCAACACAACTTCACCTACTCGTGGTGGACCCTGATAATCAGCAGGAAAGGATCTGGTTCCAACATAGCATTTTTTTTTTATTTATTCCATTAAGTGACGAGATGAGCTGGATGTTCACCTGATAGTAAGTGATACGCGCCTGCCCATAACAATATGGCGCTAGACAGTATACACTGCATCACTTTGCGCTCGTCGCCTTGTGATATAACAGGTTAATTCTTTTTATCCTAGTAATTACACTAGCTACAGCGCCCTTCAAACCGGAACACTGTAATGTTGAACAGTACTGTTTGGCGATAGAAAGATGCGATTAACATCTTATGGCTTTGGTCATTGAGCGCAATGAGGTGCTGTATATATCAACCTAACTAGCGTTACGTTGTTTTAGGTAAGAGTAAAACTTACTATCAAGTGAACGTCCGGCTCGTCTGATAAAACGACTGAGGGAATAACACTTAATGTACCGTGTTTCACAGCGACGAGAATAATGTGGTACTGTGTACATCAACGTACATCATGGTGGAGGCGTACGTATAATTTACCATCAGGTGAACATCATGTGAGGCCTGTGTCCAGCAGTGGACGTCTATCAGCTGATAATGATGATGAACATCATACTCGTTTTTTTTTACTTCCTAAATAAAGAAGACTTAATAGCTGCTGTTTCTGATCTCGCACAACTTGCCAACACGAGAAACAGTGTGTTTCGCTTTAAATGAAACCCTTTCTTCTTCTTGCTAGATCTTGACCCATCTTGGTTGGCCATCCTGGTCATTCTTCTGTCAATTTTTTTTTTCTTTAGATCTTTGTCGATCGTCGCCAACCAAGTAGTCGGGGGTCTCCCGGGGCCTCCCTTTTCAGTTTCGAAGTCCAGCGCCACTCAAGCCGTATGCGTCGCTGGTCTCCGCACAGCATGGCCAAGCCCACCGCTGGACACGACCGTCGCCCGCCGAGTTGGCCGGTGTATGGATTCTATTTCCTGTGCGTTTACCACCAAAGAGTTTCTATTTTGTAAATAGCCATTGGAAATGGTGTTTGTTTAGCGAATGTTTTGCAACACTCGAACTGTTTATGACGTGCCTATTTAAACTGACACATTAACTGTGCTTTGATGATAAAATAGATTTACAAACAATTTTATAGCTCACAGTCATTACTGCGTCATCAATGTTGTACAGACTTTTTTTTTTATTATTTAGGCCCCACTGAAAATCAGGGCTGCGGTCTTTATAGGCTGCAACATTACTTAATAGGGTTCCTTGCCCACATGATCCAAAGATATTACTTTTTTTTATTTTAATTCTTCATACTATTCTTTATACTATGTATTTTTTATCTTGTGGGAATAAACGGTATACTATTATTAATATTACTTAGTAATTATCTGAGGACTGATTACTTCCCTCAAAAATATTCTCAAGTTGACAATAGTAGCTGCTCTTGAGACGCGAAAGCGGTGTTATTGAAATCTACCGAACGACAAAAGTTCGGCCATTGTTCGACACAAAAACGGAGCAATTTGTAGAATAATTTCCGCGATACTGCACAACGAATTACAATGGAAACCTCCTCCCCTCCACCACCCATCGTCCCCGTCCAATTACATCCCAATTGGGCAATCCCAGTTTACCACATGTACATTATTGAAAAATTACTTTCGATTCCCATAGCCTCAATAATGTTAATGGCACCGAACGTTGCCACACAGATCGTAATGAGATTTTGACGTAGTTTTACAATATTGACTCACTGTTTACTGGATCTGGTGAGGGACGAAGATGACTGCTGTTTCCAGGTAGCGCAGGACTGATTTGAATCGAGATCCTTTTGGGGAGGTCTATATCCAGCAGTTGAGAACGTCGTCCGATTTCTCTGACGTGTCGGGCTTTTAACGATACGACTAAAGTAATGCCTGTCGGAGAAGGCGGCCAAAAGTAGTTCTGTTGCTGGAGACAGTCTAAGTAGGTACTACCGCAGAGCCTATTTCTGCCACCAAACTGTAGTGTGCAAACATCACTGTGTTCCGGATTGAAGGGAGTTGTAGCTACTCAAATTACTGGGCTAACGAGACAAGATCGTATGTCTCAAAGCGACGAGCGCAATGCAGTGCAGTGTATGCCATCCTAAGTAGTGCCATATTGTTATGGGTGTGTATTATTACCACGCTTCATTGTATAATAAAAAAAAATCCACATAACGAAATTAATAAAAAAAAGTTTTCCACACTGCAAACTTTTTAGTTTAATCAAGCTGGCGGAATTGTATTAGGACTCGAAAAAATTTGTACGCATTGAAATGAAAAAAATAAAGATGGCGGCGTCAGCGCAGCCGGCCGACATTCACAAAATGGCGGTCTCAATGCAATCATTCACTAAACTTTATAATTTACTTTTCCGTTCTCGTTAATTTGAATTTCTAATGTCGGTCTCTTTTACTGGCGGAAGGTCTCTGTTGCCGGAGACCGTCTACATAGTGAGGAAACATTACTGCGTTCCGGTTTGACGGGTGTTGTAGCTAGTGTAATTACTTGGGTAATGAGACTCAACATCTTATGTCTCAGACGACGAGGGCAATGTGGTGCTGTATACATTATCATAACTATCGTCACGTTGTTATGGACGGACGTGTCACTTACCATTAGGTGATCGTCCCGCTCGTGTAGTCGCTTAATATAAAAAAAATATGTCGATATTAAACTTTACGCATTTAAATATTGAACAGTAATGAGTATAAACGATGTTTGTAACAAATTGCAATGGAATGTTAATTGTGATTACCAGCTTCATGGCGCATTGGAGCAACGGCGGTTGCTCCTTCCGGAAATGGAGTATGGTTGGTGAAAAGATTGATTCAAATCCTTGCTGCATCCAGTAGGGATCATCAAACTGTCAATCTGCTACTATAACTTCGATACTCTGTACCTCTTCTTAATATATACCCAGAGTGGTCTAAGGAAGCGAGCTCCACCATCATCTCGTTCTTCTTCACATTTTCTCTTACCATCAATCAAATATCAACAAAGAAACGTTAACGGTAAGTGATACGTCTTATCAGAACAATGAGATACTAATTAAGATTATTACTATTAAAACGGTAATAATCTATTGGTGGTAAGAGGAGAATGAAAGTGTACGGTTATAAGGGTAGAGGGAGACCGAAGAAAGTGTGGATGGATTGTGTGAAAGATGACATGCGTAAGAGTGTGAATTTAGATATGACGGCTGATAGAGGGATGTGGAAGAGAAGTACATACTGTGCCGAGCCCACATAGCTGGGAGAAGAGCGGGAGAAAATAATCTACTGGTGGCAGGACTCTGTCGTAGGAGACCATCTAGAATAGGTTCTACCGCAGCACCTGTTCCTGCCGTTACACAGTATGCAAACATTACAGTAACGAAACGTATCCTGTTTCAAGGCGACGAGCGCAATGTGGTGCTGTGTATACCATCCTAATTAGCGCTATGCTACGGACTGGCGTATCACTTACCATCAGGTGAACTATGTTTACCAATGTTTTCTATAAGAGATTAGTTACTTTTTCATAGAAGGAAACGTTTTTAATTCCCCAATTGGCCAATGTTTATTATATTTCATTAGTATCATCCTTTACTGGCAGCACGTTTTCGAGTGTTCAGTAGTTTATGTAAGGTTTACTGTATATAAGTAAACATTTCAACAGTCAAATGCAGGTAGAACATTGAATGAATTTAATCAATTGTTGCGAACAAAGCTATGTTTATTAAATAAACGTTTGTGTACACGCAGCCGGCCCGACCTTGCGACTTGTGAGCCTATCCAGGTCAGTGGCGGGGTCAAGGCAACCACTGTACCATTGTGAACTCAGCCGAGTTACTGTCAGGGATTGTTTAATTAACCTCTACCCGCGGCCTACATACTGCCACTACCCTCTAACTGAACTAATTAAGCGTTTCAATTGTATAATATACCCTCGCGCAAAAAAAGGGGATGATCTGTAACATATAGCATCAACTTGTCCGTACATAGTATTTGTAAGTGCTGAACCTATGTTAAGCTAGTTTTTTTGGTTTGATGATGGCTTGAATCAGTTTTCTTAGTATTGCTAGATTCATATAGAAACTCTGTACTCTGGGGCTAGTACGAATAGGACTAAGGTAAGCCTTGCCTGTCGTAGAAGGCGACTGAAAGGGTGTAAGAGTTTCGCGGGCCTTGAGGGTGGGGGCCGTTACCGCTCAACAAGCGAACCTGTGTGGGACAGCCTAGGAGAGTTAGCCTCTCCTCAGAGACATGTTCAGTGTAAAGAGGCACCGGTGAGTTCCCTAAAATATGCCGTAGCCTCTACTGATGCAGACCACCGAGGGAGTTTCAGTTACGAAGAATCTCACATAGCCCTGACTTCACTCCCAGAAGCAAGGTACCTTTCGAAGACGTTGCCCTCGAAACAAAAAGAAAGATTCATTTAGATGATTATCAAGTAGCTTTCTAATTTATGAAATGAAACTGAATTTTAATGTTAACTTTATTAACGGGCCTATAATATCATTAATTAGATATATATCAATATAAAATTATTATTATTATCATAAATAAGAAGACATATACAAATATCTCAAAGTATAAGATGATTTCACTGGTACGGGAGCACTGGTGGTAGGACTCTGCGGAAAACCGTCTAGACAGGTACCACCGCAACGCCTACTTCTACAGTCAATCAGTAGAATGCAAACATTACTGTATTCCGGTTAGAAGGGCGCTGTAGCTAGTGTTTACTGCAGTAACAGTACTCAACATCTTGTCTCAAGGCGTCGGGCGCAATGCGGTGCAGTGTATACCATTCTAACTAGCGCCTCGTTGTTATGGGCAGGCGTATCACTTACCATCAGGTAAACGTTCCGCTCGTCTCAACGGTTCCTTGATAAAAAAAAGAATTCAAAGAATCATGTCTGCGTGGTAAATGTATTTTATAATATATTACATACAACATAGTTTTGTATGTTTGAGTTGAAGCAAAGATGAGTGGAGATAGTAAAGAATATATCATCATCAGCTGATAGACGTCTACTGCTGGACATGGGCCTTTTGGCGTGGCGATTTTAGACCTTTTCCCACCACGCTGGCCCAATGCGGTGTTGGTGGGCGAAATAATGTATAAATGTCAATAATAATCTTTTTCTAACCATATATTCATTGTTTTAATACATATATGTCTAAAATCCGTCACAACGTTAAAATATATTTTTTTTTTTTAAGTAGACAACATATTTACATATAAAATCTACAAACTGTCACGAACCGGAAATGAACGTTTGCATTATATAACAGTTCTTAAAATACTAAAGTGTGATCTCCTTTAATCTGCATAGATTAATCAGTACAGTCTAGACTGAGTCACCGACTGACCTATTTTACTTCCGGAAATAGATATAATATATAGAAATAAATCATACCGAAAACTATCTCTGACCCTTTCTTCTTTCACGTCTTTCATCTATTATGTTCATATTTAGGATGGTTTCATCCAGCGGTAGGAAAAGCTTTGCCGATCTCTGATCGTGGATTTTAAGGGTAGGATAACTAAGGAAGCAATAACGTCAATAATTGTACTTCCTTTTTTCCCATCAATCATAAAACGCGGTTAAGTCTAGAGTTAGGGATAATCAAGGACACATGAAATATTTTTTTTATTTAAAGCTATGAGAGGAGCAGAACGTTTCACTTGATGGTAAGTGATACGCCTGCCAATAACAACCTAGCGCTAGTTAAGATGATATATACTGCACGACATAACGCTCGTCGCCTGAAACGTTAAATGTTAAGTATCGTTACCCCAGTAATTTCAGTAGCTACGCCGTTCAAACCGGAACACAGTAATGTTTACACAGTACAGTTTATCTGCAGAAATAAGAGAAACGGTGATACCTACCTAGAAGGTCTCCGGTAAGAGAGGCCTACCACCAGAAAAAATAATAATATCAATGTCTGCCGGAAGTACTTATAACGTTCAATAGTTATTAAGGTTAAAAAACAAGGTTGATGTTTATTAATATTTAGCAATATAAAAAAATTATATATTGTACAAAACAACCCGTGTGGAGTTCATTTCGAAAGTTGTTTACATTTGTGATTAAAAAAAATATATATGTATATATAAACAAATTTAATGAGAACCACTTTCACTCCCGTTATTGGAACATCGTTGGATCATATTTCACATTTTACGACAGGGCCGTATGTGGCAAATTAAAATTTCGAAAATGTTAATTAAATGGCAACATTCTTTGCTAATCAATAAACCAGGCTGTCGCTCCCACTAAGCCGCGTTGGGCCAGCGTGGTGGGAACTAGCCCAAATCCATCCATATTCGTCCCTACCCGAGCGATATGGGAATCTTTAGGAGAACCCTATATCCAGCAGAGGACCTCTATCAACTGATGATACTGATGATGGTGATGATGATTCTTTATTTATTTTAGTTTTTTTTCGCAATGCGAACAACCAAATAAAAAGACAATAGAGATAGCATAATCAAAATGGCGGACACAAGTTTTTCGGGTTAAGAAAAAAAATATACAGTCGTGTGCAAAAATAAAAACATAATTAATAACATTACGAATACAAACATGAACATTGATATCATAAAACACTTAAAAATTATTTACATACAAAATACATACAAATATATATTAACACTGATGGTAGGTCTCTGTAGCCGGAGACCGTCTAGGTGGGTACCACCGCAACGCCTATTGGAGCCGGCAAACAGTACTGAGCAAACATTACTGAGTTCCGGTTCGAAGAGCGCTGCAGTTAGTAAAATTACTGAGGTATCGAGAATCAACATCTTACGCCTCAAGTCGACGAGCGCACTGTGGTGCTGTGTATAACATCCGAAGTAGCGCTACATTGTTATAGGCAAGCGTATCAGTTACCATCAGGTGAACGTCCCGCTTGTGTCATCGCTTCGTAGTATAAAAAAAAAAAAAAACAAAATACGTTTTATGTTAATAGTAAGGCGATTGTCCGCTATACTTATGAAAAGGGAGCTGATTTGGTTCCCTCCGAGCTTGAGCTTACTGAGAAGGAAAACAACTGATCTCGTTTTATCGTCGACGAAACGAGCCAGACGTTCACCTGATGGTCAGAGATAATGTTCATAACAACGTGATGCTAGTTAAGATGATACACAGCACCATGCTTGTCTTGTTCAAACATAAGATATTAATTCTCGCTACCTCAGTATATACACCAGGTGCAGCATCCTTCAGAACGGAAGACAGTAATGTTTGCACAATCCTGCTTTGGGGTAGGAATAGGCGCAGCGACTTTCTATAGTAAATTATTTATATTTGGCTGTTTTGGATGACAAGGTTGCTAGCCATTGACTAACTACATCACCTTTTACCATCAGGTGGGATCGTACCGTAGTGCTGGTCTACATAAAAAAAAACAGACTAAAGAAAGTATTAAAAATAATTTAGTACACCACATTTGAAATTATTAATGGGCGCATATATTTTTTTTAGTAAAAACGATAAATTCGTAACAGCGCGGCGTGGGTTCGCTATCCGCTTTTATTAACGACTGTACTTGTTCGCGTTCGGCCCCGCTTATAATTTTTGCGCGCGTCCGTACTATATTTTATTGCGCTATCTGTGGCGTCGCTGGCATTTTAATGTTCTTTGTTTGAAAATTTCATATATTTTTTTTTCGCTGTATCAAATCGTTTTGGATAGATCAGAGCTTTTGAGCACGTCGTTAAAATATTAATCAATAGTTAAATATGCTATTTTTTTATCTAGAATATTTATTTATTCTTTTTATATACACATTATGGAAAAAAAATATTGTTTAAGAATATATTTGCAAAGGCGAGATTAACCCTAACCGAGTTCTTCTCCAGCAAACCTATGCGTAGAGAGGACTTAAAATGCTATGCAGAATTTGTTTTTTTTTAAAAAAAAAGAAAAAAAACTGATGATAGGTCTCTGTTCTTTCTTCTGTTCTGATAGGTCGGTGTTTCGATTTGATGGGCGTTGCAGCTAGTGAAATTACTGCGGTAAGGAGACTTAACATCTCGTCTCAAGACGATGAGCCTACGGTGCTATTTATATGATCTTAACCAATGACTTGTAGCTTCGTCGAATAGAAAAAAAGCAAAGCATTTAGGTAGTATTGCTGCTCTAGATTCCAAGTGAAACCTATCATCGTCGTTTGCTTTTAAATAACAAAAAATAATCCCTTTCTTATTGCTAATAAAATATGATCGGAAACCGTGGCGAAAGCGATATGTAGCAGCAAGCAGCATTCGGTACACTACGCGTATAACCGAATCGAATGGAGACTGCTTTTGCCTGGTCACGATCCTCAGCATTAAGGGAGCTATGAGGAGAAAAGTTTGTTAGCAGAGTCAGACGCGATTCGATTTTCATATCGATAAGAGAATAAATTCACAATTATCAAAAAAAAACCTTTTTCTATGTATAAGGTGAAGGCAAGGCGTATATGAGAAAATAAATATTCCATACACTGGTGGTAGGTCTTTGTTGCTGGACCGTTTAGATTGGTACCATCACCCCTCGAATAAGTTCCGTACTTGACGTGGCGGTGAGGCAGTAGCCGTAGCTTAGTCACCCACCATGAATCTAAGAGGAACGCAAGGTCGACCCGCGGTGGCCGCTCCAGGTGAACTCCACAAGCCACCAAACATTACTGTTCCGATTCGAATGACGGAAGTTAGTTTGTAAAGTGAGGTATATCTTAATTAGCGCCACGTTGTTATGGGCGGGCGAATCACAAGCCATCAGGTGAACGTCCCGCTGACCACATAAAAAAAATCTTTTACGTTATCTACTACTTAAAATTCACAATTTAAAATTTTAAAACCGAAACGTTTAAACTTTTAAATATTCATAACAATTTAATAAATTAACGCATAATTAAATTATTATTAAACAGTTATATATATATATGTATACACCGACGGACGGAAATGGTAATGGCGTCAAATGTCAAGCGATTTATCTTTAATACAGTTACAGCGGAAATTGGGACAGTTAAATTATCTCATACAACACAATATTATTATTACTAGTTATTGGTAAGAGTTCAAATCGGATGGCCCACTTTTAAGGCGAACGAGGCGCTTGTGTGAGCCGACTCGACCGGTTTGTTTACATTAATCACAGCCGGACCCGCTGCATGTGTGCGTCTACGTAATGTTTCGTTGTGTGAATCATACCTTTACGTCACATTGTTTACATCCGCCTCGGTGTGCGTCCGCTGTACACAACGGAGCGTCCGTGTGTACCTCGTCAGAGCACCATGTCTCTTCATCTGTCGCGGACACTACAATTGTTTATTTTAGATTTTATTTTTTTAAGTGCAATAGGTTAACACTTGATCTCAATTTTTATTAGTTTTGAAATATTGTGGATGGTAAAGTGAGCTCTACTAGAATATTCCATTTTTCCTATACTGACAAGCTAAGTACAACAATGCGGTTATTGCCCCCATGTTTATAACATAGGAGTGGTTAGCTAGCCAGGCGAATTCAAAAAATCTTACGATGAACAAAATGTACGTACTATTATAATTCTTTAAGTGATTTTTTTTTATTTAAAATGTCTTTAATTTTTATTTTAACTTCATGTATTTACTAAATATCATGCATAGAGAATGTGTTGAGAAACGTCGAAAAAAATAATTTAATCTGTATACCGTTTCGATTGTGGCCACCCTAACGCAATACGTCACGCGGGTAGCGAGGGCACGTGCGCGTGTGGGTGTGTTCGCGTGCCGACGTGACGTCACGTCGTTTCGTCACGCCGCGCGCCCGTGTGTGTGTGCGCGTGAAGCGGCGCGCCCCGCCGCGCCTGTGTGCGCGCCGTAGACTCGTCAACTCAATGTTACATTTTTGTGACCTTAACCGTCAGGCATTTTGCAAGACTTGCCGTTTACGTAATTATTCCGCTCGTTGTATGCTTATTTATAGTAACAATAAAATCTAATATAAACAAATAGTACGTTCGGCATTCTTTATCTTCTTAGCGTATCGCCGGAGCCTGCTTTACTCCTTTCCTCTTTCCACTTGGCTGGGTTATATCTAACGAATTAAATTATAGCTCCATTAATAAATAAACAAGTAAATACTATGTTCAGGAATTAAATATTATTATTAAGCATTTTTCTTCCTAAAAATTTGTATATTGCTTGTATTCTTAAGTATATGTTGTGGAGATATTTTGAAATAAAGAAAAAATATTCGTGCATTGTAAAGCAATCTGGTCCGAATATTATTTGGCTCGAATCCGGAACGCAGTGCCGCATAGCGGCGGACATTTTGTTTAGCCTACGAATCGTGCCTTTCGCACACAGCGCTGAATTAAAAAAGTTGTTCTCATATATTTTTTTCAACTTTGCGTAACCTCGGGTAGTTGAAATACGTCTCTGTGGTTTATTTTACATCTATTTATTAGCATTATCATTTACGTAGCCATTTTCTGGTAGCTTTTTAAGCGACCGTTTGGCTGATAAGTTTTTTTTTATTTCACGAAGTGATAAGACGAGCTAGACTTTCACCTGAGGGTAATACGTCTGCCCATAAGGTGCAAGTTAGTATGATATCAATACACCCAATTATACTCGCTCTATTGATATACAAGATGTTAAATCTCGTTACATCAGTGATATTTCTAGCTACAGTGTCATTCGAACAGGAACTCCATTAATTCTTGCACAGAAATAAGAGCTGCTTTGACTTACTGCCAGTAATACATTGTAGAAGTAATATTTTAGTATGTAATAGTAACTTTGTATACATTTAATGCATCTGTGATATGTTAACAAATCAACACACACACAATCTTGTTAATTGTTTGTTATTAATTACCCGGCAACGATAACTGAGCAGGATAGAAGTAATAAAGCATATGATTTAGTTGTTATAGTGTTTATTTATTGTTATACGTAATGAGATGCAAATATTTTTAAGATATTAAAAAAACAGTTTTATTTGTATGACAATTATGCAGTAGTATTGTAGAAAATAATAGTCCGCTTGGGAGTTGTAGTTGTAAAGAGCCTTTATTGTGATCTAGCGATTAATTTAAATAAACGTTATAAGAATGATGCATTTAATTGCTTAAATTATATAATATTTACGCTATATACATATATATATGTCGTAAGTTATATGTTTTTAAATTAATATAAGGTTTATTTCAACTCCTAAGACAGTGCAATTCTTAACATTATCTCGAGATGGCTAGTACAGAATGCCTTTAGACAAAAGGATCCGTTTTTTAATAACATCTGAACGTAAGCAATAAAGTTTTTAATAATAAATAAATATAATAAAGAAATCATTTATAACTTCAAATATTTCTTTTACTTTTATACATACTTCTTATTAATCAATGGCGGCAAAGTGTGGTGCACATTTGATAAATTTTAAATTAAAGAAAAAAACTGTCAAGATTATGGTCCGAATGCGCGCCATTCGTTATAGGGCTGAGAAAGGGGAGCGGATGTTTGTGAACAAGTGTTTGAGTGTGGCAACATCTGCGACTCTGTTGCGAATCACCCCCCCGGGGGACGAATGCCGCGATAAACGTAAATTTTCACTCGCACTGCACCGACGAAGCTACAAAATCGCATCTATGTGCCGCTGCGATATAGATTTGTCTCGTTTAATTATATAAGCTGCAATTTTTTAATACTACAATAGATAAATAAAATATTTAAATCTATATACTAGCATTAATACTTTTTTTTTTTTATATTGTCACGCCTTTTTCCCAGTAGGGGTAGGCAGAGGTGAATAAACCACCCACGTTTCGCCAGATGTGGTCAGATTAGGTCCCAAGTAACAGGGGGCGAGCCTGTTGCCACTTTATTGGGACCACCACACACACACACAAAGATGATATCAGTGTGCGGGTTTCCTCACGATGTTTTCTTTCACTGTTTTTGTATCTCGCTGTTGTAACTAAAGTTCACAAATGTACATAACTTAAATATTAAGTCATTGGTACATGCTGAGGTTTGAACCCGCGACCTTCGGAATGAAAGCCGCACGCTCTAACCATTAGGCCAGCGAGCTACCAGCATTAATACTATTCTCTAATAATATGCAACACCTTAGTCATTTTGATTTTACAGCTCACCTGATACTGGGCTCGCGGAACCGGGTCCACGTCGACGGCCTTTTGAATAACGTTAATGTAACACTTTATAAATATAGTATACTAATTCATGAATTAAATAACTTAGCAACTAGTATTTTTTTTTAATATTAAATAAAACGAAAATTAGATAAAAATATATATGTGCGGGAAACACGCAAGGAATAACATTCTACCAACATTATATTTTCTAGAAATACAATTTCTGTCATATAAATATTTTTTAAACATACATTCATTCTAATATTATTCCAATATACGTATTAGATGATTACATATTCAAGGAAAAAATAATATATATAAAAATTGAATACAATCAGCAATCTTCTTGGATATATGTTACTAGCTCAATAATTGGAGTATATAAACAGTATTTATTTATAACAATATAGTCATATGTATATATATTGAAAACATCAGGCAGTATCATTCTTCTACTTGAAGTCGAGATGAACGGACAACCCTAACATAAACTATTTATACTACTGTAGTTTAGTATTTTATGACTATTGCAACGCTATGATTTAATGGAGCCGACATTTTGAATGCACGTTTCAATTTCATATAATATATAACTATGTATGTGTTAGTTTTCGTTTTAATTTTACAGTACGCGGCGACATCTTTGAAGTAGAAATGGTTCGAATAAGTATATATAACTTCTTTTAGAGTCGTGGCTGTTCTCTATTGTTTAATCCAATTCATACTAATATATATTAATCACAACATATAAGAGAAAAAATGTCAGTGAAACTGGTGTCTTAAGATACAAATTGTTAATAAGTAATTCCGAGGTCCGACAAGGGCGTGGCGTCACCAGATCGCAATCGGAACCGAACACACCTGCCCGCCGCCGGCGGGTGACGGAAATCTATTAGCACTTAACACGGGGGTTGAGCTCCCTTTGTTCCGTAAAAAGAAAAAAATATATACGAGGCGCCATCTTATTGGCATTAACATGACTGACGTTTGCCTTTTACAATGTAGATAATTTAAAAGTAAAGAAAACGAAAAGAATGTGTGGCAGTTGTGAATGTGAAGAAAATGCGCAGGACTGTATATCTGATGATGATGGTGATAGAAGAAAATGTCAGTCTTATAGGCCGTTCCCCCTCAATGAGGATCATTGAGGGGGAATTGGTCTTTAGCCATATCACGCTGGCCTAGTGCGGGTGGTCATTCTGGTCTGTTATTCAGCAAGGTGAACCACGTGTAGGTGAGGATGATTCTCCGACGAGGCTCTGTAAGATGTTGGACGGAACCCTTACACCCCTAAACAAAATGTTTTAATGGCGTATCAACACTGTTTATTGATTTCCTTAATATATATATATATATAATCAATCGATCGATATGGAGATCTTTGAAAAGGCCTATGTCCAGCAGTGGATGTCTATCGGCTGATGATGATAATTATATATATATTTATAAGAAATGTAACTTCAAAGTTTTCACTCATGATCGAGACGAAGCAGTTTTTACGAAAAAAAAAATCTAGATCAGAATCAATCCCACTTGTGAGCTGGACTCCCACAGACAGTTTCCGAAATAACTACTTCATCAATTTTTAACATCCGTTAAGTATTACAATGTGTTGTTTACACAACCGTTGGATAAATAACAACTGATACGCTAGATTAAACCTATTTACATGTAAGGAGGAAGTGACGAACTGGTCAGACGTTCATTATGTCAACAATGTCGGAGGCCCGGGTTCGGTTCCCCGTCTCGCCCGCATTGCAGCTGTCATCATTTAGCGTTCCCTGTAGTTGTTGGAGCTTCAACGGAAACGTTTCTTACGATCACGCCCGCATTTCAAGACCTGACACCGTTCAACGCTTTGTGTGTAAGAATTTGAAATGGTCTATAAAATTCTATATCATTCTATTTTATTTCATATATTATGAAATCATCATCATCATTAGCCGATAGACGTCCACTGCTGGACATAGGCCTTCCTAAAAGATCTCCACATCGAATGATCATGTGCTGCCCGCAAAACCGCCAGGTACTACGAGTCGCTGTCTGTAGAGGTTCATATTAGGGGGATGTTGGTCTTTGGATTCCAAAGGGGTTGGTGGAAGCTAGAGCCTCGTTTGTTGATTAGCAGGGTGCACCACAAGTAGGTGAGGTTAGCTTCGATCACTTGAGTGGTTATACGGGACCCCTTTACACCCCTTGAAATATGTTCATCCTTTTTTCGTATTCAAACCCGCTTTACCGTAATACCCCCACAACTCCTTTTAGGGAAGATAATTTGTAAAATCCATTCTTAGCTGACCTCTAAAAGGGAGAAGCAATATATGTACCAAATTGTTTGCCTCTAATAATTTCGGAGATCTCGTGATCAGCTAATTAATATATTCTATACGTATTTTAAGCACTATAGAAATTTACTTTTCTTATTTACAACGTGCTAAAAATTCACGTCAGTTTTACTTGATTTTAAGTGACAATGTGATTGTATATTGTTAAACTTACCCATCAAGAATAATCTGGCTCTCGTATGTTGACGGCGGGATCAGAGCGATGCTGTTATGGCCAGTGGATTTATAATATGAAGGTGTTAGTTAACTTACTCCTCTGGCGCAGCAACCCAAAGTGAGTCTTGGCCTCCGAAACCAGAACGCCAGCTTTATCTGTCCTGCACTGCCTCTTGCCAAGCTTGAAGCTCATGTAGGTCGTGCTCCACGGCATCCTTCCAGCCGTATCCGCGCGCCAGCCGACAGGTCGGCGCCCAAACAGGGTACCAAAAAACTCCTTTTTGACTTCACTTGGTCACACATTCAGCGAAATCTATGGGCTTTGGCTTCCCCTATGATGGTAGTCAACTGGATCTGATAAACCCTTACCATCAACTAAACTTCAAATAACATCCAGGAAATGAATTAGGAACCGCCGTATTGCTCGGCAAATGGTTAGTTCTTATAATAGGTAGTGCCTCTCCAACTAGTGAAGGTTGGCGATCAGCGTGATGCAGTCCTTTCGTTCTCTGGTTCAGCGGAACAATTCGGACGTCCCAGGTCTGCCAATCCATTCCCTGATATAGTTACTTTACGTTCAACTTAAACTAATCTATGGAAATTTTAAGTGTATAACTATTATACGGAACCCCATACACGCTATTCGGTGGACAATGTCGCTCATGTCACCTTTTTTTTCGCGCCATGCGACAGGTACGCATTAAAATGGCGACGCCGCACACTGCAACCGCCGCCCGATGTAAATGAACCCCACATTAGCCGCACGTTAAATAATATCCGGACGGGCGAATTTATCGCTCGCAAGTGCTCTGGGGGGTAGCAGTGGGGAAAGGGGGTTTAGAAAAAAAAAACTGTATGCGGGCCAGATGGGCACAGGTAATAAATTCACCGGACGCGGCCGTTACTGATTATGTCGTTAGATGTCGACTGAATTACCACACTTAGATATGTTATCTGTGGTAATTCTATAATCAAGTATATGTAGTTTGTGGTAGTTTTTTTTAAACACCTGGTTCGTCATCAACGGCCGATGAACCTGGTTAGCTACCGGATATCCTTCGCTACACTGTCATTTAATACCACGTGATAAATCTATTGTAGAAACTAGAGAAGAAAGAGAACCTGTAGACTAGACTTACCAGGTCAAAGTGGCAGTGGAAGTCCTTTAACTATTAGGGGGACCGGAAAGTAATGTCGTTTCTGCGCATGCCAATACTTGATTGTCATTTGTCAGCTCATTGTTTTGTTCAGAGGCGTACCAAAGACATTGTGAGGTTATAGTGATTTCTTTACTTATAGACAATTGAATTACAATTTTTTTTTGTAATTTTGGGTAAAATGGCCAGCCAAATACCAGAAGAGGTACACATCCGGCATTGCATGCTCTTTGAGTTTCGCAAGGGAAATAACGCAACAGTTGCTACCAAAAACATTTGCGATGTTTATCCAAATGCACTGGACATTCGTAAATGCCAAAGGTGGTTTTCCAAGTTCAAATCGGGTAATTTTGATCTTTCCGACTCGTATCGATCAGGAAGACCATCAGCGTTAGACAACGACGTGTTAAGGGCGGAAGTGGAAGCAAATCCGTGTCAGACGATCGAGGAATTGTCAAACAGTCTCAACAAACCTTGGTCGACCATCCAAGAACATTTGAAGCAGATTGGAAAAGTAAGCAGAGCAGGTGTTTGGGTCCCGCATAATCTGTCCGAACAGAATAAGGCTAACCGATCAATCACATGCAACTTATTGCTTCAACGACACAACACAGAAGCGTTTTTTGATCGCTTGATCACAGGAGATGAGAAATGGGTCCTGTATGATAACCCAAAACGCAAAAGGCAGTGGCTCTCTCCAAATGAAATCCCTCGGAGTACTGCTAAGCCAGGTTTACACCCCAAAAAAGCGCTTTTGTGTGTTTGGTGGAGTATTCGCGGCATTGTTCATTTTGAATTACTGAAACCTGGAGAAACTGTTACTGCAGACCTCTACAGCGAACAATTGCAGCGAGTCAATCAATCTTTAATTGAAAAGTGGCCAGCGATTGTCAACCGAAAAGGCGTCATTCTCCAACATGACAATGCAAGACCGCACTGCGCAAGGCGAACTCTAGAAAAAATTAATGAATTGGGGTGGGAGGTGCTGCCTCATCCACCATATTCGCCCGATGTTGCACCATCGGATTTCCACTTATTCCGAGCGCTGCAACACTTTTTAAGTGGCAAAACATTTGCAAATTTGGATGATATCCAAAATGCCATCTCTAGATATTTTGCCGAAAAACCAATTAATTTTTATCGATCAGGGATTGAAAATTTACTCACTAGATGGCAAAAGGTTATTGACAATGATGGGGAATACATCATTGATTAAAAATAAAGACTCGTTAAAAATGTATGTGTTTGTATTTAGCGTAAGAAAACGACATTACTTTCCGGTCCTCCTAATATATTTTTTTTAAAAAGGAAGCTGTTATGGAGGAATGGAGGCGCTTGGTGTTATGGGTCACTACTTGATGACCATGACCAGTCTGTCAAGAATGAGAAGAAGAAACATATTGCGTTTAACATAAAACCACCTAGCCTACTATAACATTTCTTCACTCCCTAGGTTGAATGGTAGAAAAAAGAACCTAATTCTAGGTCTTACTATATACATGAGTTAAGGGGTTTTAAGGGGTCCCTCACAATAACTCACGAGACCCAAGCCAACTTCACCTGTTAGTGGTGCACCCTGCTAATCAACAGACGAGGCTCTAGCTCCCATCAAAGCATTGGGTCAGCGTGATGGGAAATAGCCCAAATCCCCTATATAATCCCCCACATTCGTGGAGATCTTTGGGAGGCCTATGTCCAGCAGTGGACGTCTATCGGCTGATGATGATGAGTTAAAGACTAATTTTTTTTACGAAATACGAAGACACTGGTGGTAGTAATCTGTTCCTGTTTTTTTTTGTTTTTTAAATTGTTCCCTTGCGTAGGGTGTGTCAGGACCTTTAATTTACAGTTCACTTCTCATCTATACTTATCCTATACAATTTTTTTTTATTCCTCATTTCTCTTTCGTCCTTTCTTTTCTTTCATCCCATACTGTGTTCCTGTTTGAAGGGTGTAGTTAATTAAATTGCTGGGGTAAAGAGACTCAGCATCTTATGTCTTGTGTCACTACAAAAGAGTACCCACCTAGACGGTCCCCGCCAACAGAGATCTCCCACCAGCAATATCTGTATAATGTTATTATTTTTAAAAAGTACTTAGGTATCTTTAAGTATCCACTTAAGTATCTTTCGACTGCAGTACGGGTTCAGTAACCTGAATGCAATTCAATTAATCATAGTAATTTATTAAGTCGGTGCTCCAGCGGAAACCTAATGATCTGTGCAGGTTTTAAGCTCCGCCGCACATCAGCGAAGGGAAGTTCCAGCCGTTGACAATAAATCAAATAGCCTTTGAATATATCTATTAGCTATTGTTACCGCGGTAATACGCTGTGTACGATTTGCAGGGCGCAGCTTCGATCTCCGCTGTTCGCTAACACGTTGCGGTAGAAAACGTCTTCCGAGAACATCATGGTGCATTATGAGGCATGGGTTTCTTGTGAGGTCACGATTCGCAGCAGTGGGAAATAAAGTGGACTATTCACAATACATGTGAATGACGCAAATGTTCATGAATAATTGAATTGCTAAATAGTTTATTAGTACAATCGAAGGCTTGTGGAATCGAAGCTTTTTATGGTTAACACTTCGATTGCTTGCGTCTGTCTCTAACGACGATAGACTTACTGATTTCCATTTGACAGGCATCAGTTCCTGGGACTGATGGTAAACTTTTCGAATGGATTGCGTGTCAGTATTGTAATTTAGAATATTATTAGATAATCATAAGTTACAATTTCGAATTTACCATTGAAAGATATGCAGATTATAATTACAATGGCTTTAAGTGTCAATGAGGCGGTAGGTCGCTATAATCGTGCTGGCGAAGTATACTCTAGCAATCTCATATGTTGAGGACTGGACTTTGAAGGTAAAAGCTATCGAGGAATGACACTTCACAACCAGTAACTTAGGAATCGAACCATGGACTTCTATTTTACAAGAGAAGCGCTTAGATAAATAGTGAGCAGTTAAATATTATACAATCATTGTAATTGATATGATGGCCAACATTTTTGTTGTGTAGACCCTAAGCTTTTAATTGTAACTGGATTTCGAGGGTTTCCAGAACAGTGTACAGTTCCTCAGCCCGTAACCTTGTGAACAATGGTGCCGTCGCACTTTCACACTCCACGTTACGTGTAATAATTTCCCAGGGCGTGCTGCGAACGGTTAAAGCCATGCGTAAACACCGAGTACGGAGTGTATTGACGCCGGGTTCATTGTCTCGAGCGTAAATAATGTAAGCCAATGCTATACCGGGCTCTACTTTAACCGTGTTAGAGGGAGACGGAAACAGCCCTGTCGATCCCCCTCTGCGATCGATATTCAATCAAAAATTCCTTAAAGACCATTTGACGTTGATCGATGGATCTTAAAATTAGACTCGATTGCAATTTTTGAATCATACGCAAAAATGGATTCATCAGAAGCATCTTAACTAGCGCCACATTATTATGGGCAGGAGTATCACAATCAGTTGAACGTCTCACTAGTCCCGTCGCATCCTTGAATAACAAAAAAAAATCGAAATTTCATATCAAATTCTGATTCACATAAAAAATATATTATTTCTTGTGTAAGAAACGTTCGTTATCGGGAGCACATCTACGAGTCGGGGCCAAACCACGAATTTCTTCGTAATGCGCCCATCTATGCATTATAATCTACGTAATATACGGTTGTAAACGTCGGCTACGGCCTAATCCGTGTGGGAGATGGTTTATACTATCCCCACCACCACCACTTTAACCTCATCGCGTCTTTAAAAGCGAATAGGAGGAACAACGTCAATGAAAGATCAGCAGCTTTCCATGATACCGTTAATAAAATATATAAGTACAATGTAATATTTCTCTTTGAATTATTTATTTTATTACTATATTTTATAGTTAAGGTATACGTGTATTATATTATCTGTATTCAGAAGGTCTTTACACTATACGAAGACTATCAGAGCAATGGCATATTCACGAGTATTTTCAATCAGAGAACGGCATATCGAAATACTTAGTCTACAAGTAGGACGCATCTGCTCTCACCTTTTCAAAATTGAGGGTGGGTAAGGGTAGTGTACCGTTCTCATGTTTCCCGTACTCGCAAATAAAAAAAAAAACTTCGTGGTATAGAGGAAATGATCAAACAAAACTGCAACGAAACGCTTGCTTGGAGAGCTTTTTTCTTTAATAGAGTCGACGGAGGAATGCACCACGCCGGCCAAGTGCGAGTTGGCGGATGTTAAAAATCCACGAGAGCTGCTTCCGGATATTGTTAGTTTCTTTATAATGTTTATTTCAATAGATTTTCGCGTTTAAAAAAATTGATCTGTAGAATTACTAGCTCTTCTCCACACGGCACTGCTGGCCGTAACATCAAGTTTCAGGTCGCCGGAACTTATGACTTTAGAGATATAGTGATGAGTCTCTACATAGGCGGAAATCTCTTAAATTTTTTTTTCACGACATGACAAGACGAGCCAGGTTTTCACCTGATGTTAAGTGATACGCCCATAACCACGTGGCGTTGGTTTCAATGTCATACACTGCACTACGTTGTGCTCGTTGCCTTGGCACATATAATGTTAAGTATTGATACTCCAAAAATATATATAGTAGCTATAATATAAAATTACACTGCATGTCTTTCTATAGCCACCGTTACTATGGCAACCACATAAATGATACGTAATGAAAATGTTTGTGCCAGTTAATTAGAAATAAAATGATGAAGCATCTACGAAATTTATAATATAAATAGCCTATAACTATGTACAAATTACACCGCGGCGAATAGTCATGTTGCTATATCGATACATTCACTAGTTTTCACGTGATTGGCGAAAAAAGATCAAGGTCACGGTTAGCAGCTGGACGCGAGCAGCGCCAGCGAGCAGGTCTATGTCTAGCAGTGGACGTCTGTCGCCTGATGATAATGATGATATATTATATAGATAATTCTGCAAACGACTAGATCATTTTTTAGTTGTTTTTTTTTTAATAAAAGAGGCTTTATATAAAAAAAAACAGTTTTTTTATACAAATAGTATGACTAACTGAAAATTAAGATTAAATTGTTTCCTTTCCTAACTTACTGCTTGTACATTACTTAACGCTACAAACGTGGCGATCATTGGGGAGGCCTATGTCTAACAGTGGAAGTCTATCGGCTGATTATGATGATGATGATGACACTTAAAACGTAGCAAATTCTCTGTATTCAAGATATTTTATTTACGCATCGTCCGTGCTTACGAATAACAAATAATTGCACGCCGTCTTTGTACGTCGCCGTTTGTTCAGTTCATTTGTTGCTTTCGGACAAATATTGGCGACGGTTTATGCAACAGCTGCTACAAATCGACTCCATCCTGCACGTTTCTAATCCAATATATATCTCATATATCAATTTAGTTACAGTATATTGATAGAATAACCTCCAGTTGGACAGATCATCATCAGCCGATAGACGTCCACTACTGAACTAGAGAAAAGTATAGATCGTTAGTATTAAAATGGTTTTAAGGGTATTTATATATTTCACTGTATCGATTACAAGCTGTAAGTAAAATCAGAACTAAGTGTAAGGGGTCTCTTATAATATCTCTCAGGATCCAATCCAACGTTACCAGCTCCTGGTGCAATCTGCTTATTAACAAACGAAGCTTTGCCTCTCACCAACCCGCACTGAAGCGGCAATGGCTCAAATCCTCTCATATAAATCCCTACCCGGTCGAGAATCTATGAGGGTGGTCTACGTCCAGCAGTGGACGTAAATAGGCAGGTGTTGATGATGATAGAGTTAATCATGACTGGTTTAACTGCGAGGTCGCCTCGTATTTATTGAAGTAGTACAATATTATTAGACATGAGATTTAGTCGGGGGACAATGGACGACTACAAATGAATGAAGTAAAACACGCTTTGTAATTTGTTTACAATTCGTCATAATAAACATTACACAGATTTATACAAAGTATGTGCGTGTGTGTGTGTGTGTTTGTATGCTTGATACCGCGTATGGACTGTCAAACCGGAGTTCATTACACAAGTATAATTATTTTGAAAACATATCATACAATATATAAACCGACTTTCGCACTATCGAATTCAATAGTAATTACAAAATTTATCGATTTACTAGTAATAGGTCTCCGTTGCCTTAGATTGTCTAGATAGGTACCACCACACCGCCTATTGCCTACAAACGATACTGTGTTCTAGTATGAACGGCGCTCTAGTTAGTGTAATTGATGGGGTAACCAGACTCAACATCTTACTTTCAAGTGAAAACCGCAATGTGGTGTATACAACCCTAACTAGCACCACATTGTCATGAGCTGGAGCATCACTTACTTCCAAGTGACCGTCCTGCACGTGACATCGCTTAAGCGTAAAAAAAAATTACATTTCTAACGTTTACTTAGTTTAATAAAGCGCCATCTTTGATCAGAAAAAGATACTAACTGATACAACTAGAAAATTACTACCCGTTTCTATACGTGGAATAGCTAACACACATGATCTGTACATCATATTAAGTGACAAAAATGAAGAACATAGAGAAGATGAAAGGTATAGAGAAGCACTCGTCCAGAATACTCTGATTCTCATATAATGACAGTCTGAACAGATGCTATCATAGCAGCAGATTTATAATATGTTTGTTAGAAAAAATCCTTTTACCAATTGTATATGGCTTGGAATCAAACCTAGGACCTTCGTCATATACAAGCAGTTATTACGCCATAGAGACAGTTAAATTTCTTCTCTTCTTAGCTGATCTCTAAATGTTAGAAGTATGTCTCTATATCTTATAGTCCAAAAGATATCATGATGAGTCTCTCTACATAGCAAATCTTTTATATATATTTAGATTTTTTTTAACGAAGTGACGAGATGAACGGGATGTTCACTTGATAATAAGTGATATGCCCGACCATGACTATATGACACTGGTCAGTCAGAATGGTATACATAGCACCACGTCGGAGACTTAAGATGTTGAGTTTCGTCGACTAAAGCAGCTATTGCTCTTCAATATGGAACATAGTAATGTTAGCAGTCCTGTTTGTCGGTTGCAATAGGATCTGTGGTGGTATCGATGGTCACTGCCAATAGAGATCTACCACCACTAAACAGTAGACCATTCAAATGAGAGTATATACTAATAACAGAAGGATAGATGGTTGGGATGTTACGTTCTAGATACACTCACCGAAACTTCGCTACATTGTAGTAAGACATGAATCGCGAAAGAAATATATGGACATACCTGTAACAAACAAAGGCTGTATTAATAAACACACACACATACACTAGTCACCGTTGGAATTTCGTGTCCGTGCTAACAACCGTCAACGTAGAGGGAATTCGTTGTGCACACACCACCACCGTCAATATTTGAGAGGAGATACGATTTTATCTTAATTTGTTTAGACACTAATAAACTTTGAGAATCACGAATTAAACGTCTACTCTATTCACAATTATTACCAAGTTAACTGGTGGCAGGTCTCCGTTGTCGGAGATCGTCTGGGTATGTACCACGGCAGCTGCTACTTCTGCCGCCACTACTTGTGATTGAAGAGGTGGTGAAATTACTACGGTAAGAAGACTTAACATCAGTAAATGCGAGCACGGTGTGGTGCTGTATATCATCCTAACTACGCCACGTTGTTATGGGAGTAACACCTTATTGTGAGGTGAGGTTAGATTACCTAGATCTGCCTTAGGATGAAAATATGTTTTATAATAACAACAAACATACCCTCAATTGTATACTCGACTGTACAGGGGATCTTCTCATAGAGAGAGTCAAGGTCGTTCATTTACCAAGCTAACCAGCCAAGTGTGTGTTGGTGAATGTCAGATGTTCACGAAAACTGCTCTTGGAGTAAGTTTCCGCTAAACCAGAAGTTAAAGATTAGCGAAGACTGAACACGTGCCAAAGGCGAGTTATCTTGGAAATGTAGTTGATATAAATTGTTTAAGATTACTATTCTTTTTAAAACTATTAGACTGAGAAATATCAAATTTTCTGTATATGTTTATTTGTAAATATACAATGATACCTATCACTTATTTTGGAGTAACTCCTAAATAGAAGCTGCCAGAACATAGCTCCTATACCGTCCTAATAGTTTCCATCAGAGCTACACAGATAAAATGTGGATGGGACGTTTGAGGGAATTAAAGTAAGTGAAATTAGATTAGTCTTTAAGAGGAAACTGTTGTTTTGTTATACAAATGGACAGATTGTTTCCTGTTTGGTGACGTCGCGGGGACTAGTCTCTGACCGCAGCTACGGCCGTCGAGCATCCGGTCGGATCGCGTAACGGCATCACACGTAATCAGATTCACACGCCTTATATCTGGAGACGATGTTAACTGATTCAAGGGCAACTTGTTTGTTTTGTTTATAACTTATACTTACTATATACTTAAACAACAACCCTTATGTAATGTTGTACGCGAATGTAAAACCCTTTATTAAGATTAATTAATAGATCTTATAAAGGAAAAAATATTACTCGAACTCTCGCCATGTATCTTTCTAATCGTAATTATGTAATGAAAAAAAAACTTAACATCAATTTCACGTGATGAAATTGAGGTTAAGTATCAGTGATACATGGCTGTGAGACGTGGAAGGTTATGAAGATCATCTCGCACCAGCTCCAGGTCTTCGTCAACCGCTGTCTTCGTCGAATTTTTGGTATTCACTAGCTCGAGAGAATCGCACATGAAAATCCCTTGGGGCTCTGCCGCGAATCTCTAATCGATTTACAAATCAGGCTACGCAAATGGTAGGGGATTGGCCATACTCTACGAGGAGATCACACCCATGTTTCCAAGCAGATGCTTGATTGGAATCTGCAAGAAAAACACAAGCGTGTCGCCCCAGAGAGACGTGGCGCCGCAGAGTAGCAGAAGAGATGAAGAAGATCGGGAAGACATGGGATGATATTAAAGGTGAAGTCAAGGCCGATCACGATGTAGCATCACTGTAGACGCCCTTTGTTCCATCTTGGGGCAATAGGGTGTTAATAAGAATTAAAAATGTACTTCCCATGGTAAATAACAAAGAAGCCGTAGATCTAGAAACAGAGATAGAAGCAGAAGTAGTCAAAAGTAATATGAGTGAAACAGTATACAATATGGATAGGAGATATATGATAATGACTATTGTAAAAAGGAAGAAAAGTAGATTATTAAAATTAAACATGCTATAATAAATACAAAAAAAAGTGGAAAAAGGTTATATCTGGATAAGTTTGTAAAATTATTGACAAGATAATTTTGTTGAAAATTGTAACAAAAGGAAGCTTGAATCATGATTATATTAGCTGATAGATTTCCACTGCTGGAAGGACCGGCTGAGTGGGCAGTAAGGTCCTCGAGTGGCGTCTGCGTACAGGTAGACACAGTGTTGAGAGGCCTCCCACAAGGTGGATCGACGATCTAGTGAGAATCGCAGATCGATCAAGCTTTATTATGCAAGATAAAGCAAAATCAGATGTCTTAGCTCTGATGTCAAGAGAAAAAGAATAAAGTCCAAAAAGAAATAATGAAGCCGTAGATGAAACGTGCAATGAGAATACTCCGGCTCGGAATGTGGCGGATTATATGAGGATGGAAGCTGTTCCAAAAAACCCTAACACTAATAACCCAAATCCTCAAAATACAGCACAGAAGGATCTGCCTGTTAGAATAGTAACGAACATTTCTTCAATTGAAGCAGTTGAATCTTCACTAGACTAAGATTGAAGAAACGCTTTTGAACCAGATACTGACTTAAAACGCGTGGGAGTATTTCTTCGTTGGGAAGACATTAACTTTCTTTTAAACGTAATATTATATGTAGACTTCCTCTTATCGGACTCGTGAGCCGCGTTCCGATGTAGGAAACGTAATTGCCAATGTTTCGTGCGGTGGGGATTGCCAAACGTGAATGCCAACTTGAAATATCGCCATTCTGGTTTGCCAAATGCGAAATGTTAAACTCGTTCACATCGCCGCCGCTGTGGCAACGAATAAACAAATTATTATACACCTTCATTTAAACTTTAATATCTTAAAACTATCCGCTATCAGGGCTATCATCATCATCAGCTGATAGACGTCTATTGCTGAACATAGGTCTCCAACAGATTTCCACATCGCTCGGGGAGAGATTCATACGGGGGATTTATGCAGTTTCCCACCACGCTGGCCCAACACGGATTGGTAGAAGATCAGGACGATAAACTAAGTTAAAGGCCATTACTATCAAGAACATATGACCACATGAGCAAGACGTTCAGCACAAGTTGTTAAATCTCGTTACCTCAGTAATTACACTAGCTATAACGCCCTTGAAACCAGAAGACAGTAATGTTTCCACGCTATTGTTTGGCAACTGGAGTAAGTGTAACCTAGACGGTATCTGCAACAGAGACCAGTGAACAAGGTGCCTTATGATGATGACTATGTTGTATAATTTACATTAGGATACGGTTGGGGGAGAACTCATCATTGAAACACATGACACTGGTTCACAATTGGTCTTGTGGACTTTACCTAGTTTGCGACCGGGAGGCTTTTACTGGTAGTAGGTCTCTGCCGGAGATACTATTTCCGCCGCTGATGAGTAGTGTGCAAACATTACCGTTGCTTACAGGCTTGGGATGCCGTTATTAATAAAATTGAATTAAACATCAACCACATCATTGGAAGGCCATCACCTTAAGACACCATCAGCTCATGCTGCATAAATCTGACTGTGAGCAATGATTAAAGAGCTGCAGGTACTCCAAGATGGCTAGCGTCAGGATACCTGTCAAAGCTGAGCACTCAAAACATCAGAGTAATATAGTTGGTTTCTATTGCCGGAAACCGTCTAGATCGGTACCACAGCAGGAGACGACAAACAGCTATGTGAAAATATAACTGTGTTCCGGTTTGGAGGGCGCTGTAGCTATTGTAATCACTGGGGGATCAAGACTCGACATGTGTCAAGCGTTGAGCTCTATGTATAAAATCCTAGCGTCTTGCTACGAGCAATCGTGTCACTTAACATCAGGTGAATATCCATCTCGTCTCGTTACTTAATTATATATAAAACAAAGGATTTAACTATGACAGATAAAAAAAAAGGTTCAGTCAATATCGCAGTGTTCGTAACCTTGGGATGTTAGTTGCGTGGCCGGTGTTGGTTCAACCGCAGGACGACATCCGGGGGTGCGGTCCGGCGATTGATCAGATCGGGTTCAGCGACCGCTCTCCCTCCTAATTTGAATTCGCGGCGTATTATCGCGCGGGGAGCCCTAATTGGTTAACAATGAGGGCGCCGGCGCCTCCCCCACGGGCGAGCTGGTGCCCCGTCCGGCGCCCGCTCCACTTGCCCATACAGTTAATTGTCCTCCGTTTATGGTGTTGCCGATTACTCTGAATCGATATATATATTCGTTTATAGTATAAGAATTACATTAATGCATATACAGCTTTTTCACACGCATGTTTTATTGAAGGGTAATATCTTTTGTGAAACGAAAAAGTGTAACGAAACTGACTGTACATACCATGGAGACTTGTCTCCATCCTGTATTGTAAATATACGAAGAAATATATAGAAAGGGAGAGAAACATTGAAATCTGTAGTACATATTTTACTTTCGTTCTTCATTACTTCATACATACATACATACATATATATCACGCCTCGTTCCCAGCGGGGTAGGCAGAGACCACCTCTCTCCACCTGCTACGATCCTGGCACACCTCTCTCGCTTCCTCCACTTTCATAAGCGTCATTACTTCAATCACCAATAAATTGATGATCAACCTCTCTGTTCATCGCCTTTATAGTTTTTCATTTCATCCCCTTACAAATAACCAATGTTACCTTTATGGGGGCAAAACAACAAGAAGAAATGAGGGATGAGGTAATACCCTAAGTACAGCGCTCGTTAAGATATTTATACCATATGTTCTTAGATCTATAACATAAGCCACAACGCCCTACAATCAGGAACATAATGACTTTAGCCTTTTACCATAAAATTGTTAGGTGCTCTGTGATCAGCTCTCTAAGTCTAAGTTTAAAAAATAAGACTAACGTAAGCCCTGCAAGTCGTAGAAGGCGACTAAAAGGGTCGTCGATTTCACCGGTACGTGAGGTTTGAACATGGGGTCTCTTAAAGCTCCATGAACAAGACAGGAAAACGGCAAATGGAAGGTGGTATCGAATCCATCATCCTTGGGATGTGTTCCGAAGATACCAGAGGGTCTCCTAACGCACTGAAGGAGACTTTTTTACTGGAGCAGGGTATTCAAGATTACCATGACACTGTGATGGTTATGAGATTGGGACGTTTCTCAGCTCCTTCCGCGGCTATGGCCACTGCAATGCTGTTGAAACATTGAGATAATATAATAATTAAATGTAAGTGATAAAACCCTTAAAATTTCTTTAACTAAACACACATGAAGTATCGTAAGTGCCCCAGGGAGCTGCGCAAAGAGATTTGTCGGGTGGCTGGCATCGTTTGAACAGTCCGCACTGCGCATGCGCGTCACTAACAATGTCAGATGGGCAGTAAAGAGAAGTGCCAGGGGTGGGCGTCGTCATCGCTGAAATTCTATTACGCGTTTTATACGCAGGGTGTCTTAATATGGGGAGGGAGGGAGGTGTAAAACGCGCCCGCTTTAATATGAGCCGTTACGCTCGCACTCATCTCCTTTCGCGGGTAGGGGACGCGGCAGGTCAGGTTACTCTGGTGCTGCAGTGGTACAGTTAAATCTGCGTTCGGAGCGTAACGCCTGGTGAGGGTACGGTTTAGATGGTCGATTCGATCCGCGCTGTTTATTTTAAATTATAACTGTTCGATGCCGAAGGGCTTGGGTTTTATATGCCGGGAGGGTCTGAGGCGTTATTTTTAATGCGACCAGTGTTCTGCTGCCGAACCTCGGTGGGCGCGACGAATGGATCAAAATTAACGAATACTTTCCCTGCACTAGAACATGAAATATACAATACAGATAGGGGCATGAAATTGCTATAGAAAATCTCCGTAAGAACTACAGTATGAAGATTTAAAAAAAAACCATGAATATTATCTCTATGACGTTAAAGTTCTATTTAACAAACCATCTGAAGGTATATAATACTTCTGCTCATAACAACACTGCTCATCACGTCAAGTATTTTTACCCCAGTAATTTCACAAGCTGCAACGCCCTTCAAATCGGAATATAGTAATATTTGCACACTACTGTTTTGCAGTAGAAATAGCCGGTGATACCTAAACGGTCTCCGGCAAGAGAAAAAAGTAAATGTACTATGATTCTGATATCACAGACCTTCATAAGCTATGGTAATTGTTTACCATCAGACGAATAGTATACTTGTTTGTTACTACTTGAAGCGGGTTCCGTATACTAAGTTTTGACGGCAGGAATACATACATATATATGTGTGATTATATAATATATATAGCCATCAGAGAAGAGTAACGGCGTTGTGAAGCTTGCTACCAACAGCTGAACTGATGGCCATGGCCACTCTATGAAGAGTGATACAGACGATGAGGGATAACTGTGTTGGAGACAAGAATTCAAAGTTGCCATGGAGTCAATAATTTGAGGGAAGGAGCAGCAGCTTATCCTCTGTTCGTTACCAGGAAGTACCCTGTCGGCTATTATATATTAAGCAGACATTCATAGATATTTATTGGAACATTATTGCTATATATTTTATACTATCTGTTCTTCGCTGGTAACACCCTCGCAACTCCCTTTGGGGGAAGGAACTTTGTAAAATCCATTCGTATCCGATTTCTAAATGGCAGAAGCAATGTCTCTACCAAATGTTGAATGTTTAAATCCAATTGTTTTTGATATGTGACGAGTCGATGAGTCTGGATGTGTATTACATATTATATATAAATATATGGCAACATTATTCCTATCTCATATGTATGCCGCAGTGTTTATTTACAGTTTGAAATATATGTCGACAGATTTACTCGACCTAAAGCCGTTGGAAGCTATTTAATAATTCCGCGACTGGTAGAAAATAGCTTAGTATTAATTGAAGTTGCAGACGGTCGCCATATTGAATTTAACGGAATACAACACCAAGCTCTGCTAATAACTTGGATATATATATATATAGGCTATTTATTTTTTGAATTTCATAGATTCCTTCATCATTTTATTTCTAATTTACTTCTATAAACATTTCCATTAGGAATTATTTATACGGTTGCTATGGTAACGGTTACTATAGAAAGCGATATGCGGTCTAACATAGTTTTCAAAATTAATCTATCATATATATATATGGCTTTCTGTAGTAACCGTTACTACAACAGATAACGGACAAATCGTCATCAGCCGATAGATGTCCACTGCTGGACATAGGTCTCCCCCAAAGATTCCCACTTCGGGTAAGAAATCATATGGCGGGATTTGGGCCATCTCCCACCACGCTGGCCCAATGCGGATTGGTGGGGTTCTAAAATTATAGTACATTCAAAAACATAATAGGTACGTTATGAAATTCCTTATGAATATGCGAGCGGCAGTACATCCGGTTCGTGTCGGTCTGCCCGGAATCGAAGCGGGGGATTAGCTAGTTATGCCGGTCCACGGGCCCGCAGTGATGCATCGACACGGGCGTGGGCTTGACGAGTCCATTTAGGTGTCCACGGAGCCACAAAGAGGCAGGTACTATTACGTATTACAACATTGCGGCGTTAGTGGTTCTCATACTATGCGGACCATCGGGAGCAGTGGTACTCAACCTTTACCCCAGAGGAAACAAAAAGACCTGTTAGTCGGCCGGAAAAAAGGTATTGATCCTAAATTTTATTAAAAAACTAAACGTATTCATCACTAATATAATATCTTAAATTTCTATCATCCCTCGCTCCAAAGATCTCCACATCAGACTTAATTGAAGGGAACTGGGCCGTAACCCACCACGTTGGCCCAGTGCGGATTGGTGGGTAGTCAGAGCCTGGTCTGATATTCAGCAGGGTGACTCCATGCAGGTTGACTTGGGCTCCGTAAGATGTTGAGCGCAACCCCTTACACCCTTCATTTTCATTTCTATTAGGAAATATATATTTTTTAAACCAAAGGACACTGAACCAAATACAAGACTATAGATCGCAGATTGAGTACAGCTGATCTAGACTATGAGTTTAGAAGGCTGATGGTAACGGAAGTCCGTGAACGGTGGAAACGTAGGTCACACCCCTGAAGCATAGTCCAATGCATAACAAGCTTTTTTATGACTTATTAATAAAGCTTCTATACTTAGGTTACAATTAAGAGTGTAATTTTATTACCTAGGTACCTTTCACTTGATTTTAGGTAAAAAAACAATTATTAATATATTTAACACTTAAAAACTCGTGTATATATATATGGCGTGTTGTGGATGAAGAGTGTGAAGACACCAATCTGCATTGGGCCCGTGTGGTGACTATAGCCCATCGCCCTCATGTTCAGGGTAGTTCTGTGATCCAACAATGGGGACGTAAATTTACAGTTGAAATATATATATGTATATATTAGATATTTGTCAGTTACGAAACGTGCTGGAGTTTCCGTTCGGATCGCGTCGGAACAACTGTGTCAACAACCCGCAGCTTTACCGGATGATATCTTCTTATCAGATAACAGTAAAGTGGCCACAGTCGAGTGCCTTATCAGTCGGTATTGGGCCGTGTGAAGTGTTGCCTCGCACACCGTGTTTGCAAATGTCCTAGGAAGTTGGTTAAGTATTTTTCAGTAATGGATTCCTTGTCTGTTTGATTTGCGATTCTCGTTCATTACTATCAGATGATATCAGCTGTTTAGATTATATTAACATGCATATCTCTTAGACTAACTTCGCGTACGTTTTAAATATTATAATTAGATTAAATATATAAACTTTTACGTCTGTTAGAAATATAGGTAAGCAGCACACGTTGCCAAACAAGTCTATATTAAAACAGATAAAACAACGTTTTAAAAAAAAAAAAGGTTGTTTCTGCTCATCTGTTCGTACAGCTATTTTAACTGGCAACTTAACTAAGTATCGATTGATGTTAACGGTTTATAGTGAAGACCGTACAAACTGCCCCCCACCTGCCTTTAATTGCGCTAACACTTGGCTCTTGGCATCGTTTCTCTGAAGTAGAGTTTTGTGAGGGACAACCGTTCCACTGTGTCTGGTTATAATACAATACTTTTTAGGTTATACAGCAATAGCACTACATTCACTTCTAGAAAATTTTAATAGGTATTGTACGTTTCTTATGTTAGAAATGAATAATTGTTGTTGGTCCATCGCCCTCATATTGACGATAGGCCTGTGCCTAAAAATAATGTTTTTTTTTTTAATATCATCATCAGCTTTTTCATCATTGGCCCTACCTAATACCTGCATCAAATGAGATACAAAGGTTTTCACATTCATTGAAGTTATAGTCACCAGAAAGTTGGACACTGAAGAAATATATACTATATCTTCATCTAACCTATATTATGAAGGTTTCTCCAAGGTCAGTTACGCACCTCATCATCTGATACTAAGCTGCAGTAACTGCTTACCATCTGATATGCCGTATACTTGTTTTCGACTTTCGTAGTATAAATAAAAACTAAGATCTATATATAAGATAAGCGAATGCCATGTGCGATTTCCATTTTCCAATGTTGCTTCCTCTTTAGATTCTTGAATATATATATATGAACTGAAAATAATAAATGATGCAAGCAAAGCAGCAGGATTAAGCTAGTAATGCTAACACACGTTAAAACCCAGGCAGCCCACGTATACCTGTGCAGTGACCATCTAATGGCTCGCATGTGTTTCGCTCTGGAGGTAGTCCCTCCGGATCGGCGCCGGTCCTGCCATTAGAGGCTTAATCGAGAGTTATGGCTTCAGCGGCGCTTATCTGGCCGGCTTTGGAGGCACCTATACGTCTTCCTACTTAGGTATTGCGGCTTAATTTGTATGGAGAGCAGCTGTTATGTAACGACTCTGTTTTTCATTGCAGGATCCTCCACATTTTTCTTCCTGACGCATCATTTCTTGATTCTACTACTCAATTATAAATCTACTATGTAGCCTCTTTAATTTAAGAATATTAGTATGACTAACAGTAATAATACATAAATACATAAAAAGTCAAGGTCTGTTAAAGGAGATGAGAGAAAACCCAATAGTAGTAAAGACCATAAATTCATCAATCTGGTCGATTGCAGTTTGGTGAATATCCATTTACCCGTATATCAACAATGCCCACCACCTTTTACCAGTGGAGAAGGCGTCAATCAATATCAAGACATAGTAAATGAAAAAAAAAAAATTGCAACATGTTTCGAACCAGTTTTGAAGCGCTTGTCGGACGGACGTACAATCGTTCGTCGACGATTGCACCACATAGAAGCTATAAATAAAACAAATGCTGAGATTTGACGTAACTTACTGAACTTGATAAAAAAAAAAAAACGTTTCCTAACTTATCCACGCGTAGTATAAATATCTTCAATAGCCGTTGACGTCTTGCTTAAGTTTCGTAAGGCACGTGGTATTGAATAGTTACCGATTCGGATTTCGCTGTGAAATTGTTGCCTCGCTCCCGACTCCTACGTAACTTTTAAAAGTAAAAAAAAAATGTTCAAGCTTTAGCGTCTACCTGTTGTATATACTTTAATTGGTCGGTCTTGAAATACTGTATTATATTATTAAAAAAAAAATTACATTGTTATAAAGGAAACAAAAAAAATATGATTGAATATGCTACCTCTTTTTGTCCCTTAGTATCCATTTAGATATTGATTTTATATTTTGCTTCATCAACTTTAAAGTATACTCTTTAAGTAAATTCAAGTAAAAAACAGCAGAGTGATACATAAAAAGAAGAAGAAAGCAGAAGTAAGTAGAATAATAAAAATGGAATTCGTTCTAGATCGATCGCACCCGCCGGAAGTCGTATTGATGTATATCAACCGTATAACCGCAGCACCTATTACCGCCAATTCTTCGTGTAAAGATTACAAGTATCTAACAGGTTTTGATACTAGGTATGGTTTCAAAGTACACGTACTAGATGTCTTTACAACTTATCAAGTATTTAATATTTTAAAGCTTTTAAAACTAATTTATTAAAACACGGTCGCGTTAATGTGTTCCAGTTTGAAGGGTGCTGTAGCTAGTGAAATTAGTGGGGTAATGAGATGTTTTTTTTTTTTCTAAAGTGACCAGCTCAGTGTAGTGTATATACTATCCTAACTAGCGCTACGTTATCATGAGTATCGTATACTATCAGGAGAACGTGTTCGTACAGAAAATACTGCCTCTGTAACGATCTGGTGTGGTCTGGTTGATGGTAGGATTTTCTCGAAACCACCCGATTAGCTACCACTACCATATCGCAAATATACCTTAAAGGTTACATTCAGTCCATAGGTTCATTGACTCATCACGGGATCTTCCTAACTAATATATTACACATAATTATTAAATATTTGGTAGAGATTTTGCTTCTGCTATTGAGAGGTCAACTAAGAATGGCTTTTACTAAAATCCTTCATCAAAAGGAGATGAACAGTTGGTATTATATCATCAACAGCTGATAGACGTCCACTGCTGGACATAGTCCCTCCTCCAAAAGATTCATATGGAGGGATTTTGGCTATTTCTCACCACGCTGTCCCAATGTGGGTTGGTGGAAGCCATAGCCTCGTTTGTTGATTATCAGAGTGCACCAAGAGCTGGTGAGGTGGGCTTAGACCCCGTGAGTTGTTGTGAGGGAATCCTTACATCCTAATATTACATACATATATATCATATTACATATATATATGTATGTATATAAAATTTATGGCTGCAGATATGTTATTACCCCAGCTGCTTCAATCACGGCGCAATTGTTTCAAGATAGCTGAGGGTAGATAAAGGAATGACATCAGAGCAATGTTCAGTTCAGCAAGTCTATACGTTTTTTTTTTTCATTTAACGTCTTTGAAAGGCGGTATCTTGTCCTCAGTTGGCCGTGTGGATATTATAAATCCCGCCACGTAGCTCGCCAGCTCCGCCCGTCCATTATGCGAGCGCTGATAATCCGCGGGGCAAACAGGGGGCCCGCGTTGGTTCGCTTCGCCTTACAAATGAGCAACCACACTGCCCATTGTTGGTGTGCGGTTTTTAGAACACTTTTTTTTTTTTGTTTACTCTTACCTGTACCTGTATATACGAGAAACACACAATTATTTAGAGAAAAAAAAATCTAGACGCTTTGTCTGGATTTTTTTGGGGAATATAACAATTTTTGTTGTTCCTTTCAAATTGTTGATGATTTTTTTTTTTTCTACAACAGACTAATAACACTTGCAACCAACTTCATGATGGAACTACCCATGGATTCAAACGGTATAACCAACAGAGTACGTTGTTCATTAAAACAGAGAAACTGGTGGAGTTGAGAGCAGATGATCTGGATTGACTGGTGATAGGTCTCTGTTGACAGAGACCGTCTGGGTAGGTACCACAGCGGATCCTATTCTTGCCGCCTATATACTGTATTCCAGTTTGAAGGGCGTTGTAGCTACTGAAACTACTGGGTTACAAAACTCAAAATCTCATGCCTCAAAGCGAATAGTAAGCCGATGGCAGAACAACCTTCGCGTATACAGCCTTATGTAATATAATCATGAGATCCAACAGTTTAATGGCGGTAGATCTAGATAGGTATCCCAGCAGCTCTATTTCTACCGTCAAACATTATTGTTCAAGCATAACTGTGTTCCGGTTTGAAGAGCTCTATGGCTAGTGTAATTACTGGAGTAACGGGATTGAACACGTGTCTTAAGGCGACCAGCACAACGTGATCCAATGTATAACATTTTAACTACCGCCACGTTGTTACGGTGAACGCTAGTCTAGGGCTTCTGTGGTACCTAACAAGACCGTCTCCAGCAACAGAGACCTACCACCGTCATATACCAGAACATTTCTGCTCTCATATATTGACTTCCGGAAAACATTGTTGTTTTTATGTTTATTATTATTTTGTTAATAACTTTCTTATCAGTCTTTTCTTCTTTTTCATTTCATCGTCTCAAGCTTTCATTGTTATATTTGTGAATATTAATTTTCCTACCCTTATTTAATACAGGGGTTACTTTTTTTTGACGCATGCATCTTTAATATGTTGTCGATTAATAGTACGATTTATAAACATCAGCTGATAGACGTCTACTACTGGACATAGGCCTTCTCCAAAGATCTCCACATCGATCGGTTCCGAGTTGCTCGCATCCAGTGGGTTCCCACTATCCTCACCAGATCGTCGGTCCACCTTGTGGGAGGTCTCCCAACACCACGTCTACCGGTACGCGGGCGCCACTCGAAGACCTTAGAGCCCCATCGGCCGTCAGTCCTTCGAGCAATATGCTCTGCCCACTGCCACTCAAGTCTAGCAATCTTTTAGGTTATATCGGTGACCTTAGTTCTTTTGCGGATCTCCACATTTCTGATTCGATCGCACAGAGTAACCCTGTACGTAAATAGTATGATTATCGTTACTTATAGTTTAGTTCCTAAGTTATTTAAATTAATGGACTTATTAAGAGGGTTGTATCTAATCAGACGGATACGGAAACCACCCTAATACCATCTAAATACCGTATGTGGCACTAGAGTCGAAGTAAGGTCTTCTGTGTAAGGCAAGCGGCCAGCGGCGCTTTAACAGCGTTCATTGAGATGTATATGATAAAAAGGGCGGTGGTGAAACGTGTAGCTAGTGAGGCGGGTAGGAAAAAAAAACCCTGTCATCAACTATCACGGTGCAGCCATCAAATGGTGACGTCTGTGTATGGTGGGGTCCGTTTCCCGTCATTTAAACTCTGAACGTTCCTCATGCGTCACGTTGATATATAAATTTACATAATTATGAAAATGTTCATACACAAGATAAGAGACACGCACGAGTGTTATTACAAATAATAGGGGGACCGTAAAGTAATGTCGTTTCTGCGCATGCCAATACTTGATTGTCATTTGTCAGCTCATTGTTTTGTTCAGAGGCGTACCAAAGACATTGTGAGGTTATAGTGATTTCTTTACTTATAGACAATTGAATTACAATTTTTTTTTGTAATTTTGGGTAAAATGGCCAGCCAAATACCAGAAGAGGTACACATCCGGCATTGCATGCTCTTTGAGTTTCGCAAGGGAAATAACGCAACAGTTGCTACCAAAAACATTTGCGATGTTTATCCAAATGCACTGGACATTCGTAAATGCCAAAGGTGGTTTTCCAAGTTCAAATCGGGTAATTTTGATCTTTCCGACTCGTATCGATCAGGAAGACCATCAGCGTTAGACAACGACGTGTTAAGGGCGGAAGTGGAAGCAAATCCGTGTCAGACGATCGAGGAATTGTCAAACAGTCTCAACAAACCTTGGTCGACCATCCAAGAACATTTGAAGCAGATTGGAAAAGTAAGCAGAGCAGGTGTTTGGGTCCCGCATAATCTGTCCGAACAGAATAAGGCTAACCGATCAATCACATGCAACTTATTGCTTCAACGACACAACACAGAAGCGTTTTTTGATCGCTTGATCACAGGAGATGAGAAATGGGTCCTGTATGATAACCCAAAACGCAAAAGGCAGTGGCTCTCTCCAAATGAAATCCCTCGGAGTACTGCTAAGCCAGGTTTACACCCCAAAAAAGCGCTTTTGTGTGTTTGGTGGAGTATTCGCGGCATTGTTCATTTTGAATTACTGAAACCTGGAGAAACTGTTACTGCAGACCTCTACAGCGAACAATTGCAGCGAGTCAATCAATCTTTAATTGAAAAGTGGCCAGCGATTGTCAACCGAAAAGGCGTCATTCTCCAACATGACAATGCAAGACCGCACTGCGCAAGGCGAACTCTAGAAAAAATTAATGAATTGGGGTGGGAGGTGCTGCCTCATCCACCATATTCGCCCGATGTTGCACCATCGGATTTCCACTTATTCCGAGCGCTGCAACACTTTTTAAGTGGCAAAACATTTGCAAATTTGGATGATATCCAAAATGCCATCTCTAGATATTTTGCCGAAAAACCAATTAATTTTTATCGATCAGGGATTGAAAATTTACTCACTAGATGGCAAAAGGTTATTGACAATGATGGGGAATACATCATTGATTAAAAATAAAGACTCGTTAAAAATGTATGTGTTTGTATTTAGCGTAAGAAAACGACATTACTTTCCGGTCCCCCTAATACATTATAAAAAAAAAAAAAACAAACGGTATTGCCATATTTGGATAACAATATGAGATTATTAAATTTTTTTTGACCAATGAAAACATGAATACATTGACCCATGATAATAAGACGTAGACGTTTTGAAGTAGCTCGCTGGCGTAATGGTTAGAGCGTGCGGCTTTCATTCCGAAGGTCGCGGGTTCGAATCTCGGCAAGTACCGATGACTTAATATTTAATTTATGTACATTTGTGAACTTTAGTTACAACAGTGAGATACAAAAACGGTGAAGGAAAACATCGTGAGGAAACCCGCACACTGATATCATCTTTGTGTGTGTGTGTGTGGTGGTCCCAATAAAGTGGCAACAGGCTCGCCCCCTGTTACATGGGACCTAATCTGACCACAACTGGCGAAATGTGGGTGGTTTATTCACCTTTGCCTACCCCTATTGGGAAAAAGGCGTGACAATATAGAAAAAAAAAAAAATGATAATAAGACTGCCTACTATGTTGACGTGGTAGTTAAGGTGCTAAAGTAATATAAATTGTCCATGGATCCTTGATTTTTTTTTTAATAAAACAAGTCGAAGGCGACGGTCACTTGATAGTAAGTGAAACGCTTGCAAATACGCGGCGCTAGTTAGAATTATAGAAACTGCAATATATTGTGTTCGTCGCCTTGAGATATAAAATGATGAATCTCATTACCCTGTTATTTATATCAGCTACAGCGCCCTTCAAAACGGAACACATTAATGTTTGCACATTACTGTTTATAGGTGGAATGTTTCTTAGAAATCATCAGAGTGTTATCTGGTACCTTCAGGGTCAGAAACACTCTAATGATACCCCTGGTGGCACTGATGGTTATGAGCTGCAGTGACAGCTCAACACCATGCGGGACTTATGTTGATCTGTCTCCTAAATGGTATTAAAAAATACATTAATTAAATAAAAAAAAAATCGTATATAGTATCTAGAAATATATATTTCTTTTCTATATAATCCTAAATTTGGCAGTAGTTTCAAAGTTAAAACCTTTGACTCCATTTTTGGATTAAATCAAATATACAGTCCTCTTACAGTTCCTATTAAGACTCAGAGCCTTCGATCACAAAAAAATCTAAAAAGACTATTTCTGGAAGGAAGGTAAGGTTCCGTTTTTACCCACAAAAACAATGGTCATCTTCAGTGCGTTGCGGGAGCCGGGAACTCCTATAGAACGTGCTGGTGCTCGCGGCACTACGCCTAAACTAGGAGGGCTACAGCACTCTTCGGCATCCTCACTTTAGTATGACAAGCACTAGATGACGTTATTCTTCATCTCGGGCTCGTTTAGTGGACAATGAGGGGTTCACTTTCAAAACCCATTGAATTCGAAAAGCCTTTTAGTCGCCTACTACGATAGATAAGGCTAACTTTAGTCTAATTCTTAGATTCTGAGACCATAGGGTGATTGAGCCAATGCCTGTATATCCACTACGCTGACGCAGGTCGGTGGATTTTTTTCTTCTTGGTAGACAAACAGTCCAAAGCGAAAGACTGCGATCGGAAATTAAAAAAAAAAAGAATAACCGTAAAATTTAAATATCGAACATTGCGTTCGAAGCGACTATCCGGTTATCATTATCACGTTTGAAAATAGAACGGCGCACGCGAAGCAAGCAGCCGGGTAATCGGGCAAAAGCTTTTATACGACGACCAAGTTAACCAGGCACCTCGGCTCACACGGCCGTACCCCTTCTGTGGGTGACTTAACGACGCGCCGGTGGGGGGATAGGGGGAGCGGTTTACGTTGGTGTGTGATACCCCGAGGCCTGCTCACATGCGCCGGTACAGATAAGCGATGGCATCCCCACTCGAAAACTTGTTTAGTCGCAACGATAACTCGGCATTGTCTGCGGGGGTTGGCCGCGCGCGCTCCCAGAAACATTTCCGTTCTGCTCCATTGATTGAACGGAAGTATCGGTTATTGCAAATATATTACAAAAACTATCTACTGATAAACACAAAATAAATAAATTACCGTTGGACCATTGAATAATGAGAGTAAGTAAAACATCAGTTAACATTACGTACGCTAATGTAACAAAGCCTAATTAAATTATCCGCTTGTGTACGTCGCTTAGCTCACGGAACAATTAAGTACAACGGAGTTGCCGGAACATTTTGTGCCGACGTTTGAGCCGGCGCGGAGTGCACAAAGGAGCCCCGGATGCGAGATCACATAAACTAGCCCTAATTCGGAGAGCAAAGGACTTAAGACTCGGGGGAATTTCAAGCAAAGATCGATATCGAGAGGCCACGGCGCCAATGTGCGGTCCCCTCCGGGCGGGGCGCCGCTTTACTCTGATCCCCGCCGTTATGAGCCGTAACCTTTATGGCGGCAGTAAATAACGGTTATAAAAGCGATGAGCTGGGCTCCAGCGAGGCTGGTTAGTGCCGGGGTGCGCTCCGTTTACGGCACAAGGATCGTGACGCATCTGTTCGATGCATGTTAAATACGTAATATTGAAAGAGAAACGGCTTCGATGCCGTGCCGCGACGGCTCACCGCCATGTATACATACATACGTATATACATATATATATATATACACATATATACTAACAAAAACATTTATTTTATTTCGTCTAACACAGCTAAACATTAACAAGTAAAACGGAAAGTATATTAAGTTAGTGATGTACCGCAGGTACTATTGCAGCCGACAAACAGTACTGTGCAAATATTACGTTGTTCCGGTTTGAAGGGCGTTGTAGTTTTACTGGGGTTACGATAATTAACGTATGTGCAAAGACGACAATCACAATGTGACGGAGTGAATATCTTCGTAACCGGCGCCAAGTTGTTCAGGCGTATAACTTAACATCAGCTGAACCCCATAGCTAGTCTGGTCGCTTCTTTAAATAAAAAAAAGAGTATATACCCAATAGTACCCCTCTCTCTTTAGCTAGCTATTCGAAAAGGAGACTAAGGAATAAAGGTCGCAGGATAATTAGCCATATATCCTGCCGCTTAATCGAAAGTTGTGGTTTAATCAATAACAACTTTCTCAAGGAGAGTTAATGACAGGCTTGTCACAAAGTGATGGAAGATATGAATTGGGAATAAGGTATGAAAGTAATGATGATGATAATGATGATACAGAGCTTAAAGCTACAAAGTAAGCGACTAGCCGATACACTATGCCGTTTTATTTCTAACATTCGTCCTTTTTCGAAATTGTTAAAATATAATAGCTAAGAGCTATCCTGCTAAGAGGAACCCTTCAAGAGTTCCCAAGGTCGAACCTGGAAGACAAAATCTCTGGAAAACGAGCTCCTAATAGATAAAGAAAGATATTATCATCATCAGATGACAGACGTCCACTACTGGACACAGGCCTTCATCAAAAGATGTCTACACCGATCGGTCTAATGCTGTCCGCATCCAGCAGCTTTCGCGACTTTCACCAGATCGTCGGTCCATCTTGTGCCTCTCCACGGAAGACATGGTTTAATAGTATTAGGGAGTAGACTTGGCTTTACCATCTGTTGACAAGAGTAGGTCAAATGGTTTCATTTGTCTCAATCTGACCGCCAAGGTTCCTTATAAAAAAGATACATCATGATGAACGGCATAATTTTTTTTTTTATTTAATGTGTGTATTTATATATGACTTTATATAACTATTTGTGTATATGTATATGTATACGTACATATACATAATGTATAGGAGATAACTAGAGATTGATTGACTCGTCACGCGATCTTCGAAACTATTAGACGTCAACACTCAATTTTCGGTAGATATTGCTGCTGCTATTTGGAGGTCAAATAAGAATGGATTTTACGAAATTCTTCCCTCAGAGGGAGTAGTGAAGATGTTACTACAAGAAAACCGGGGAACAGCTGGTATTTATATAAAGTACAACCTAGTATACGCTCCGTTCAGTTATATTTATTTATTGGATATATGCAAGGTATTTTTTTTTTTACACGAAGAGTGGTCAAACGAGCGAACAGTTCACCTGGTGGAAAATGATCACTAACGCCCATGGACCGTCGCGATACCAGATAAGTCGCAGCTGCAAACTGCAAATTGCTATATGCTAGTTGTCTCTTCAGTTGTGAAAAATAAAGAATATATAGATAAATAAAATGGCTCATTCCGTACCCTTCTGGTAGTGGCTTGCCAAACCCCTCTTTTTTTTTCGGGGGAAAACTGAGAAAGATACCCTGCATCTGGAGGGAGGTCAGATTAATGTTAGATTTTTACTCAAAAAAACCCGTCGGTTCTCTGCATCAGTATTTGAAGAGGCTCCGGGATCTCTTATACGACACCTGTGCCTCTCTACACTGTTTGAACATGTCTCTGAGGAGGGGCTTAACCCTCCTAGGCTGTCCCACACAGGTTCGCATGTTGAGCGGTAACGGCCCTCACCCTCAAGGCCCGCGAAACTCATAGACCCTTTTACTCGCCCTCTACGACAGGCAGGACTTACCTTTTTTTTTTTTTTTTTTTTGATATCGGTGGTGGAAATGCTGTTAACGCATACCCAGCGTCCTTTTCGAGGGGGGGGACGCCGGGTTATGTGGGGCTCGGGGCCACTGAGATGTTGTGCGTGACCCCCATACCCACTAAAACCACCACCGCTTGTCCCGCCACACGCATACTGGAGACGCCCGGGTTTCAGCCAAGCAACTCTCCGGGCGCCTCCGCGTATAAAACTCCTCTTGGTGGGTGCCCGCGGGGAGCAAAGGCACCCACCTGCCGTCCCGTACCGGCCCCTCGCGGGACCGGCACGTTGGGGCCCCCCGACCCCACAGACGACCGCGCGCGCCCACGACGGAGCGCATGCTCGGCCGCCGCCCTCCCGTGAAGGAATTGGGCGGCGGCCTCCTCCCTCCAGACTCCCCCCCTCGTCGAAGTGGGAGGGGGGGACAAAAACCAAGACTCCCCCGGGGGACGCACCCCCAGGGGAAACACGACAAAAGGCCCAAAGGGCCACGCCCAACGGCCCGAACGCCCCATCACACCGTGCCCGGCTAGGGGCCCATCGCTCACGGCGGGAAGAAGCGGACGGCGTGGTTCTGCCGCCGCGCTCTCCCGCCGGCCCGCCGCCGCCTGCAAGGTGCGGCAGCGGCGTCGGCCTCCCTCGTGCGCTCGGCGGCCTCCTTCTGACGCATCACTGCGCCGCAGAAGGAGGCTACCGCCCTCCAAGACCTCTCGCTGCTCAACATACGATCGATTACAGTCGGCAGCGAGAGGTCACTGCCGACTTGCGCGACGAGGGCGTGGCGTTGCGGACCCCATGCCGGGCACTCCGCCAGAGTGTGGTGCGCCGTGTCAATCGGCGCACCACACTCGACGCATTCCTGCGTCATCTCTCTACGAGCCACCTGGTGCAGGTACTTGCCGAAACATCCATGGCCTGTCAGCACCTGCACCAGGTGGAACGTCAAGGCCCCGTACCGCCGGCTCATCCACCGGGACAGGTGGGGCCTGATGGCCTCCACCGTGTCCCGGCCGGCGGCAGGGTTACCTAACTCCGTCTCCCACCGCCGGATCAGGGCGTCATGGGCAACGCGCCTGATCCGGCGGACCGTGGCCGGGTCCGGCCGACGCTCTCCGGCATACCGCAGGAAGAGGTACACTTCCGCGAGCGACTGCGCCTGTAGATGCCAAGGCGCATCGCCCGCGAGAAGCGTACCCGCCGTCCAGGACACCGTACGGTACGCCCGACAGGCTCGGTTCGCCAGGATACGTTGGGCCCTCTTCAACACGGGCCCGTTCCTGGCGGTCTCGCACCTATCCACCCATACGGGCGCTCCGTACAGTGCCATACTCCGCAGGATGCCAGAGTATAGGCGCCGACACAAATGACCCGGCCCCCCGACATTGGGCAGCAATCTGCCCAGCGCAGCGGCGGTGGCGGTGAGCTTCGGGAGAAGCCGTTCGAAGTGCTCCCCGAAGCTCCATCGCCCGTCCAGAGTGAGCCCTAAATACTTGAGGGCTCCCCGCAATGGGACCCTCTCGCCCCGGACGGGGATGATCGCGCCCCGGGGTGGACCCCTGCGGGGTCCGTGGAAGAGGAGGGCCTCCGTCTTCGTGACGGAGACCCTCAGACCCAGCTGCTCGATCCGGTCCACCACCAGCGACGTGCTAGTGGCGGCCAGACGAGCAGCCTCGTCGTAACTCCTCCCCCGGGCCGAGACGAGGGTGTCGTCCGCGTAGCATAGTACCCTCGTCCCGGGGAGGACCGGCTGCCGCAGCAGCCAGTCGTACGCGAGGTTCCACAGCAAGGGGCCCAAGACCGACCCCTGTGGAACCCCGCTCTCCACGCGCCGCCGATGTAATTCGCCGCTGCCATCAACCCAGACGATCGTCCTGTCCTTGAGGTACGCCCCCAACAGCCCGACCATGTAGGGGGGGAGCCGGAAAAACTCCAGCGCCCCCCTGATCGTCGCGAATGGCAGGCTGTTGAAGGCGTTCTCGATATCTAAGGACACCCCCAGGACCACCTCGCCGTCACCGAAGGCCTCCAGACAGAGGCCCTTCAGGTCGAGCAGGGCGTCCAACGTGGATCGCCCTGCCCGAAATCCGTACTGGGCCTCATGGAGGCCCGGTCCCACCTCGGCGAGGTGCCGAACGAGACGGCCGGCCAAGATCTTCTCAGGCAGGACTTACCTTAGTCCTATTCTTACTAGCCCGCGACTGCATGGCTCAGGTTGGCAACCTCTGGAGTATTAAAATGGAGGCTTAAAATTCTAGCTTTGTGGCATATCTATCAGCGTAGTTGCCATCATAATCTTTATTTATTGTGCGCCCGAATAGTTTATCGGTTTCAGTCGTCTGTCGGTACTATTTCAGTTGCTTACAGAAATGTTTATCTTCTGTAAGTCTAATTTATAGATTTCACAGCAGACGATATATCACCTCATAGAGTTATCATTAATGCTTACACTACAAACGTTAACTTGTGATATATTCTCTTATATTATCAAAAGAAATATTTAGTACATTTGAAGAAGAGGAAATATCATTTTTCATATAAACATGCGAAGAGGTGAATACAGCATCAGTAAGTAAAACGCCAGCTTATAACACTACGGTGTTATTTAAAATGTACACAGCACCAGATTACGCTCATGCTCCTTGATGTTTCTAGGAAGCGAAGAGACCAGGGAGACGTTCACCTAATGGTAAATGATACGCCTGACCCATAACTACGTGATACTAATACGTATATGGGAGATATTCGGAGATCTCCGAAATTATTAGACGTGAACACTCAAAATTTGGTAGAGATGTTACTCATGGTATTTAGAGGTCATCTAAGAATGGTTTTTGACAAAATACCCTCACCAAAGGGTGTTGCGAGGGTGAAATGGCCAACAAAGCGGGCAAGGAACAATACTACGTATATACGAAGTGTAGTTACAAACTATATACGATCTTGAAGATAAGGATGTTCAGGATAGAAAGAAGTTTTTTTTTATTCAACAAATCGACAAGACGGGCAGGACCTTCACCTCATGGTATTTAATACTCCTTGTCTACAAATACGTCGTGCTAGTTATCACGGTACACATATTGCGCTCGTCAAGCTATCACATAGGATGTTAAGTCTCGTTGCTCCAGTACTTACTCTAGAAACGACTACCTTCAAACCGGATCACAGTAATTATTCCACGCTACTGTTTGGCGATGGATATAGACGCGGCAGTGGTACTTACATAGAAGGTAAAGTGCAGAGAGAGACAGGAAAGTAATACAGGATCAATGCTAGGAAGTTACTCTGTGCAGTTACGTGTCAGCGTGAACCGGAAGTTACATACCTGAAACGAAGATATAAAATAATGAATACATTATATTACGAAAGTTAATTAATATAATTAATTTATAACCGCAAGGAAAGATAAAAAAGTCCTATATATTTAACGGTTGTAACTATAGCAACATTGCAAGAAAACGATTCGGAGCTGGTTTAGGGTGGAATGATGGGGTGTAATGGGTTCCGCCCAAGATCTTATGGAGCCTAATTCAAGCTCACCTATACACAGTGCACCCTGCTGACAACAGATAACAGACGAGGCTTTGACCACCCACCGACCCGCACTGACCCAGCGTGGTGGGTTACGGCCCAATTCCCCTCAATGAACTCCAAAGATGTGGAGATCTTTCGGGGAGGGCCTATGGCCAGCAGTGGACGTCTGTCGACTGATGATGAAAGGAACGTACAGGTTTTTATAGTTGATACATCTTCCTATAACAATTTGGCGTTAGTTAGGATAATAGACACTACACCACATTATACCCGTCGCCTTAAGATACGTTAACCTGGTGTTAGTGACATACCTGCCCATAACAACGTAACGCCAGTTAGAATAGTATACACTGCATCATATTATGCGCAGTAATTTCACTAGCTACAACGCCCTTCAAACCTGAACAAAGTAATGTTTTCATACTACTTTTTGTGCGGGCGAAATAGGTGATGTATTGAATAGTTACAGGCGCCGATAATCTCTTTTGAACGGTGTTCAAAAATAACTAACATACTAATGAGACCTTAGGGTCTTATGACCCTGACGTCTCTTTAGTACATTAGTATGATCCTAAGGTCTTAGGACTCATGGTAAGTAGGTCACAATGAAATTATGAAAGGAAGACATTACAAGAGATTGTTCAACAGTGGATGTCCATCAGTTGAAATGATGATGATGATGTCCTCGAGTTAAGATGATACTTAAACAAAGTACTCATATTATACTAGTTTTATATAGTAAATGTTACAGTTTAAAATATTACTACTTAGCGGTTAGAGCGGAAGAATTATCTAGAAGATTTAAGTAGTGGACCGACGCAGTAAAACTCCAGATGCCGCATCACCGCAGCCACTTCAGCCTGACGGCTTGGCAGGAAGTTGGCCACTTGAGAACGTGGCGGATAAACTTAAGTTCTCCGCTACGCGTTCAATTTCAACGATACTAAATTAACCGAACCAAAAAAAAAAAAAAAAAACTTGACGATCTTTTAAACGGCTGAACCGATTCACAGATACGATTCAGGAAACGGATGCAAGCTTGTCACCTTTAGAAGCTTATGACGCTGCGGTGAGAAATTTTCACTAGTATTTTTTTTTTTTAATTAAGCAAGGACAAGAGCCGGACCTTCACCTGATGGTGACACGCCAGTCCTAACACTTGGCGCTAATTGGGATGGCGATCAGCGTGGTTCGGTCCTTTCTCTTCTTCTTCTGTCTCAATTCCAACGCCCCAGAACGCCAATCCATTCGCTGATATTCCTCAACCGTGACTTTTTCCTTCTCTCCACCTTTCCAGTAATTTCACTAGCTACAGCGCCCTTCAAATTGGAACAGTAGTATTTGCCACACTACTCTTTGGTGGCAGAATCAGGCGCTGCGGTGGTACCTACCTAGACGGTCTCCATCAACAGATACCTACCACCTATATATCATCGTCGATTGACGTGGAGATCTTTGGGAGAGGATGTCCAGCAGTGGACGTCTATCGGCTGATGATGATGATGATATTTATATACTTATATATCTGTCTCTTTCTCTCTTGAATTACCAAAGATTTCTGTACATATTCTACATATTACCCAGCAGAAGGAAGTCTTGGTGTTAAATTAGGTTCAGCTGGGGATTAAGTGGGATCAGGTAAACGGTTTCCGCGTCTTAAGGAACTCGGTGTACGGTTGGCGACGAGATTACCGACCAACGGTAATATTACTGCGCGGTAGTCTAGGATACAGATGCTGCGCACCAGCTGGAGTAATATTGTACGTTTGTTTCAGAAGCGGAGATAACTTTGTTGGAATGATGCCTTATATGACTCCAAGGCTGTCCAGGCCCAAGCTCCATCCACGATGTTCTTGAGCTTTTAAGTTTTAGGAATTGCTTTAGTAGATCTGCTGATGGCATATATAAGGAAGCACTAATCCAGCTCTTGTTTTTACTGACAAACAGTACTCTGTAAGCATTAATATGCTCCGGTTTGAAAGGCACTGTGGCTAGTGATGACTGGAGTAACGATACTTAGAACCTCTTACGGCGACGAGCCCAACATGCTGCTGTGTATCATCAGGTGATTATCACTTAATATATGTTGAAAGTCTCGCTCGTCTCATCGCTTTGGTAAAAAAAAGGACTTTCAAAACGCAATCATCTCCATTGCGCAGAGATCAGACTGTAACTAGGATGACATACACTGAACCACATTGTGCTCTTCGCCTTGAGATATAAAATGCTGTATCGTTACTCCAATAATATACTAACACGCTTCAAACCGGAAAACAGCTCATTATTGTTTGGTAGCGAAAAAACGCGCAGTGATGGTCACCGATCTAAATAGTCTATGGCAACAGAGACAGAATTATCAAACCTTTGCTTCAAGTGCTTTGCAGCAGCCATGGTCATGAGATGATGACTGAGATATTTCGAATCTCTATCTCTCTTTAATTATTGTTCACTGTTCTCTATTTTCAGGTCTCTTATTGGTGTGCTTGGTGTTTGATTTAATTTCAGGAGGGAATACGGAAAATTTTAATGACAATACCATCACACATACACAGGGGGAGGAAAGTACTTCCCGTGGATTTTGCGCGACAGTCTTTTCATATGCAAAACGATTTCCTGCCGTCAGGTTACAGGGCTGAACTTGGTTACGAATTTTTAATTGCCTTTATATATACACTTTCTAGTGATGGTAAAACTTATTACTCCTGTAATTTCGTTACGTACCACTACCATCAAACGGAGCACAGTAATATTTGCATACTACTGTTTAGCGGCAGAGGATAGGAGCTGTGGTGGTACTTAGACGGCTTCCGGTGAAGATTTACCACTAGTAGAACATCCATTGTCAATTCTTATTTAATTAGACATTTTTTTAAAGTAACAGACATCAGCAAACCGGAGTTAATATAAAAAAAAAATTAACTTAAACCTTTATATAGTAATTCGTGAAATTACTAGTAATCTATGTAAGTAATGATGCGTATAATTGTTGTTTTGTCCCGGGCCATTTCCACAACACGACCACCTTCCCTCTTTCCCTCTCCCCCCCTAAAATTAACATACGGGAGGTAATTGAATAACGTCCGCCATCTCTACCGGAACAAATGTACATCGATTGTGTGCATTCTTTATATACAATAAGTATTATCACATGATCTAATACTTACTGGGAGACGGTTCAAATGGGTTCCACCAGGACCACCACATTACCTATTTCTTCCGAGAAATAGTAGTGTTCGAATGGTGTTTCATAATGAAGCTGATCTCGAATAGCAGCCGAGTAGCCGTAGACTTGATTAATCCAGAGTACTCTGGCTGCATGATGATTGCATTAAGAGTTGCAGTGGTACTCCGACGATCACCAGCAATAGAAACTTACTTAACTTAAAATTGTCAAACGTAATAAGACTGTAGTAGGTAGGAAAGGGATGGTGCTATATTTCCATGCTCTGTACGAAAGAGACAAAAAAAAACAATAAACTCCAATCTCTCATCTCGACGCGTGCACAATGCGACTGGTACACGCGTTGTCTTCGTAGAACAGTCGGCCAGACTCCGGCTGGAGGCGGTTTTTGTGAGGCCCGCAGGTAGACAGACAAAAAAGCAGCGATGAAAAAGGAGCACGGCTTTCTCCGAGGGGGTAAAATGTACCCCCCACCCCATCACAAATCAAACCTTATCACAATAGCAATAAGACTGAAACTCCTACTGAAGCTACCAATACGCGATTGGCAACGCAGGGGTCTAATGACACGCGTAGGATTTTTTTTACGCGATTACTTTTTTTCTTCTACTCACAGTTAATTATTGTCAAAATTAAGTTTTTTTTTTTATTAAATCCACAGACTATAGCAGCGGTCGGTTTGAGGACGCGTACGATTTTTATATACTGTAACGGTCCGCCATTTTGTAATAATGTAACGAAATTATTATCCATCCAAGTCGGGGATACATCGATTTAGATTCAAATGTTACGTTTCAGTATACTTTTATTATCGCTAGCATAAATTTATGTGTTATATAAATTATATATTAAATTGTTCCTTATCTGCTACTCCAATCCAATCCAATCAGCCGGAAGACGTCCACTGCTACTCATTGGTTATAATATATATATTTTTTTAACTTTAAATACAATCAAGAACTTGCACAACATATGAAAGATGACAATTCTCTTTATATTAGGGGGACCGGAAAGTAATGTCGTTTTCTTACGCTGAATACAAACACATACATTTTTAACGAGTCTTTATTTTTAATCAATGATGTATTCCCCATCATTGTCAATAACCTTTTGCCATCTAGTGAGTAAATTTTCAATCCCTGATCGATAAAAATTAATTGGTTTTTCGGCAAAATATCTAGAGATGGCATTTTGGATATCATCCAAATTTGCAAATGTTTTGCCACTTAAAAAGTGTTGCAGCGCTCGGAATAAGTGGAAATCCGATGGTGCAACATCGGGCGAATATGGTGGATGAGGCAGCACCTCCCACCCCAATTCATTAATTTTTTCTAGAGTTCGCCTTGCGCAGTGCGGTCTTGCATTGTCATGTTGGAGAATGACGCCTTTTCGGTTGACAATCGCTGGCCACTTTTCAATTAAAGATTGATTGACTCGCTGCAATTGTTCGCTGTAGAGGTCTGCAGTAACAGTTTCTCCAGGTTTCAGTAATTCAAAATGAACAATGCCGCGAATACTCCACCAAACACACAAAAGCGCTTTTTTGGGGTGTAAACCTAATAATAAACCTAATAAAATAAGGCTTAGCAGTACTCCGAGGGATTTCATTTGGAGAGAGCCACTGCCTTTTGCGTTTTGGGTTATCATACAGGACCCATTTCTCATCTCCTGTGATCAAGCGATCAAAAAACGCTTCTGTGTTGTGTCGTTGAAGCAATAAGTTGCATGTGATTGATCGGTTAGCCTTATTCTGTTCGGACAGATTATGCGGGACCCAAACACCTGCTCTGCTTACTTTTCCAATCTGCTTCAAATGTTCTTGGATGGTCGACCAAGGTTTGTTGAGACTGTTTGACAATTCCTCGATCGTCTGACACGGATTTGCTTCCACTTCCGCCCTTAACACGTCGTTGTCTAACGCTGATGGTCTTCCTGATCGATACGAGTCGGAAAGATCAAAATTACCCGATTTGAACTTGGAAAACCACCTTTGGCATTTACGAATGTCCAGTGCATTTGGATAAACATCGCAAATGTTTTTGGTAGCAACTGTTGCGTTATTTCCCTTGCGAAACTCAAAGAGCATGCAATGCCGGATGTGTACCTCTTCTGGTATTTGGCTGGCCATTTTACCCAAAATTACAAAAAAAAATTGTAATTCAATTGTCTATAAGTAAAGAAATCACTATAACCTCACAATGTCTTTGGTACGCCTCTGAACAAAACAATGAGCTGACAAATGACAATCAAGTATTGGCATGCGCAGAAACGACATTACTTTCCGGTCCCCCTATTATATATATCTATATACAAGATTTCCAGCGATTCATTGACTCGTCACGAATCTATCAGATGTAAACATACTCTAAAAATCTGGTAGAGATATTGCTTCTGCCATTTAGACATCAGCTAAGAACGGATTTTACAAAAATCCAACCCCAAAGGGTGTTGCAGGGGTGGTACAGCTAGCAAAGCCAGTAAACATCTAGTAGTTTAATAAATTTTATTCTTATAATAATTAAAATGTATCAAGATCGATGTAACGTTGATAGTGAACCATCAAACATGATGTTAGTTGATGTGAGGAGTGAGGGAGATTACATTAATTAATAGAGGATTTTAGTTAAAAAAATCTGATTTTAACAGGAAATAGTTGGGCTAAATCCTGACAATTGCAGGACAGGTAGTAATAAATAATAATTTTTCAATCTACTAAGGTCCCTGTAGTATAAGTAACAGTAAGGAAAGGAAGGATAGTAAAGATTATTCGCTTTGAATACTCTGTTATATTGACAGCCGGAACAAAGTAATGATGCAGAAATAATAGAAAATGGATATGTGAAATATAATTCATATCTGAACATCTAGTCGTTACAATCATCCAAGTCATCTGCTCCCGAGAGTCTGCCAAAGCAGACGCCATAAATTCCGGCTGAGGGGGTGTCGATGTAGCTGGTGCTGCCAAATCAGCGACGGCCTGGCGCATTGGCACGGTCGCCTGCCAAGCGCCCTCTAGCTCGTGCAGTCGCCAGGTGAGGTGCCAAATTGTCGGTCACTATATTCCTTTACAATTACTGTGGTTTGTAACATCAGCAATTCATTCTTGATATTAATTTTAAGTTGAAAGAAGATCAACAAAAGAGATATACAAGGTAAGAATGATTGGAGAAATCGGTGCAGGTTGACCCGGGCGGGACATATTCCAATCAAATCGAGGATGTCCTAAAGAAAGGTCAGGTCAAGAGTACTCGCAACCGACGAGCATGCATGAAGACGCTCATGAAATTGGAGGAAGCGAGAGAGGTGTGCCAGGATCGTAGCAAGTGGAGAGAGGTGGTCTCTGCCTACCCCACTGGGAACGAGCCTTATATATATGTATGTATGTAATTTAAAGAAACACTTTCTATAACACTGAATCAAAAACTCAAGCTTATTATTAGCGTTATCAAATAATAATATTTTTTATTGGTAACACTGTCTCCGTTAATTATAAATTGTGACAGTTCAAATATGGCAACTGAACAAACGTCAGAATATATTGCGGGCGGTCTGTCTCGAGTCGTGGTAATTGTTGCAGGAAAGCGACGATCGTTCGTATCAAATTAGTTTAAGACGATTGCAGTGTACTTCTTGCTATGTTACTGCTGGGAGAATTTTTTTTTTTATTTCAATTAAGCGATGATACTTGCAGAATGTTTATCTGATGGTAACTCGCTTGCCCATAACATGGCGCTAGTTATGAGGATAATATCTATCTTCTACATCATTTCATTTACATTGGGCTCGTCGCCTGAGACATAAGGTGAGTCTCGTTAACCCAGTAATTACACTAGCTATAACACCCTTCAAACAACAACACAGTGTTGGCACATGACTATTTGTCGGCTGCAATAAGCTCTGCGGTGATACCTACCTAGACATTCTCAGACAACGGAAACTATCACTAGTACTTTCCGTTTTTCAATTGCGATTTTTTTATTGTAGCATTAGTCAAATATAAAAAAAACTATTTAAATTCACTATCCGATGTATTGTTTATTTTTGAAATCAAAACGGTTTCCTTTGATGATAATTCACGAGGCACGGCGCTGGCGCAGGTAAAGGAGAAGCAATTTGTTATATTATTGATACAAAGTTATTGCTCAAAATTACATATGGCGGTGGTGGTGCTCCGGGTCGGTTCGGCCCCGGGGTTATTATTTATAGTTATGAATACTTAGTATAATGTAGGGAAGAATTTTACCTAAACTAGAAACTATTTTATTGCAACAGATATTCTTACCATCACTTTACCCTATCGCTGTCCAGTAAACATAAACCTTACCATTAATAAAATCAAGAGATCTCCAAAACTATTAGACGTAAACACTTCAAATTTAGTAGAGATATTGCTTCTGCAATTTAGAGGTCAGTTAAGAATAGATTTTACAAAATTCCTTCCCTAAAAAGAGTTGCAGGGGTGTTGAAGTCTTATACAATCAAGTGACGAGATGATCACCTGATGGTAAGTGATACGCCGACCCACAGCAACGTGGCACTAGTTAGGATAAGGAAGTGACCTGTGTCAAGCAGTGGACGTCCATGCACCTGCACCACATTGTAGTCTTCGCCTTGAGAAGTAAGATGTATCACGTTACCAAAGTATACAAGCTACAGCACCCTTCTAATCGGAACATAGTACACACTTTACGACAGAAATAGTAGCTACAGTGATATCTATCTAGATAGTCTCCGGCAACTGTGACCTACCTACCACCAGTAAATCTATATATCTATTTGAAAGTAAGGTAATAGATCTTTCTAGTTGGAAGCTGTGTACGTACCACCAGTACAACTTACACCCATAAAAACATTGTCGTTATTAAACTGTAGAGTACTTTAACTAGCGGTATGCAATATGATGTTGTTGTTTTTTTTTTAATCACCACACGTCAATTATTATTCAAGTAACGCAATTGCGGTTCGCAACCAAAAAAAGGTGGAAATTTCAAAATGAAACAAAAACAGACAGAGGATTCCAATCCAGCGGCGAATAACAATACAGAAAAATGACAGAACGGCTCTAACAATCCACTTCCGGCCGTTCCGAACCCGGGGCCGCCTAATGCGGTGCCTTAATGATAGTACTGACCCCGCAGACTGTAAAATTGTGGCCAGCGCCATTGTTTCAACGTCTAACTCGCATGAAATATATCTTATCGCGTCCGAATCGGATCACCGCCATCTTGTTTTACATGTCGGTTAACGAAATGGCGTCAGGTTCATAGAAACTTTTTGGTGTCGGAAACGAGCTTACGTCGCCTCCTGTATAAGAGATGTAGTAGGAAAAGAAGAAGAATCTCACATAACCCTAACATCCCCTTAAAAGCAAAGTATCTTTCGAAAATTTCCTCCTCGAAGACCGTCTAGGACCCGCCGCAAATCCTAAGCCTGCCTAAGAACTGCAGTATACAATCGCTACTGTGTTCCGGATTAAAAGGCACTGTTGTTAGTGTAGTAACTTTTGTGATGAAATGGTATAGTGTATATCGCGTCACGTTGTTATGGGCGGGTTTCACCATCAGCTAATCCATGCCGTTTATTACCGCCGTTACTAGTAATATTACTATCAAACACAAACTGAACTAGCGTTCAATCGCATTCACTATAGAGAAATTAATTTAGGTTTTCATGCCTGGAAGCCATAAGAAACACGCTTTTCCATGTAACGACTGGGTGGTACATTGTGTAACGAAGCCATTTGTAAACCCCCTCTCATCCCTCCCCAACACCCCCAACCCCGCACCGTGACCACCGCTAATTACTTTTAAATTTTATCTTTTATTACCAGCTAAACGATGTAGCCTACATTGTCTGGTGGAGCCATTACTTTGTTCACCGTCAGCTACAGTTCATTCGGACGGTTTATATTATTAGTTGTAATGTAATTGGATGGGTGGGCGGGCGGCCTGTTTTAAATTATTGTTAAATACATACACAAATATTAATAATTTCAATATACCTTTTTGCTACTATTCTAGCAACGAAGTAATTTTCAACTTTCCGACATGCTTCCTCTCACCGTACAATTTTCAAAGGTGCGACAAGTTGAAATTATTATTAACATGTTTAAAAACGATTTACTTTCATCTTAAACTATGAGGTATTTTTTTTATATAACATCTTCACCAAAGTATGATACGAAAGGAAAGTTAACATTTATAAACAAGCAGTAGTATAAACGGTTTGAAGGATATCCTACCTTGAGCTATGTGAACAGCAAATTCATAATTTTCATAGGAAATTCAAACAAGCAGCTATGTATGATGGTGAACGATTACCATCATCTACATGAAGTAAAAGAGAAGGGATCAGTTCGAGGAGGATGTTCATCTGATTGAACACACCTATCCAAAGCGACGTGGCACTAGTTAAGGAAGTGACCTGTGTCAAGCAGTGGACGTCCATACACCTGCACCACATTGTAGTCGTCGCCTTAAGATGTATCACGTTACCCCAGTAAGTATACTAGCTACAGCACCCTTCAAATCGGAACAGTACACACCTTACTGTTTGGCGGCAGAAATATGAGCTACGGATCAACCTATCTAGATATTTTCCGGCAACTATGACCTTTTTTTTTTTTTTGGACTAAGGATATGCAAGATGATGTACTGTCGTCTGTGTAGTCATTTTGAGACATTAAATATTAGGTCTCGTTACATCAGTAATTTCACCAGCCTTTGAAACGGAACACAAGAATATCTGTACCTAATTAGACTGTCTCCAGTAATTAATACATACTTAATAAGTTACGAGTTGCTTCTTGAACTTTTCGTTTGTATTGGAACCTGAGACTTCATATTCTAAAGCCTATACTAAATTGATAAGGATGTCCTTACTGTACGATGGTATGTTTGTTATCCTTATCCGATGCATGTCATAAGTATTGTAAACGGTACAGTTGTGTTAAATTTAATCGGCAGCACTCCAAGTGACGATAGAACATATCAATTGTGATATGGTCATTTATCATATGGATTTGTGTGTCACGAGAAGTGGGTCGGTGCTATCGGATGCGGCGTATGCGATACAAAAGTGTTTGCGTAACCTTAGCTGCTGCGGTTGATATACTGACGAAGATATACATACAACATATATCGTAAAGCCTGTTTCTGTTCGGTACTATTATATTAAAGTCCTGATATTGATAAAAAGGATTCATTTAACTTTTATCCGTTAATGTTTTCATATTAAAAAATTAAACAATATCTGTTGTTATCATCATCAGCTGATAGACGTTCACAGCTGGACGCAGGCTTTCCTAAAGATCTCCACATTTGTAGTTCATATGAGGTATTTAAGCCAGTTCCCACCACGCTGCCCCAATGAGGTTTAGCAGTAGCTAGACCCTCGTTTGTTGACTAGCAACATTCACCACGAGCAGGTGAGGTTGGCTTGGATCCCGTAAGTTGTTGTGCGGGAACCCTTACATCTCCAATATTTGCTAATGGCTGCTATAATATATGTAACAATAGAATTAACGCGTACAGGTTATACATATATATATGTGTGTGTAGGAGATGGAGTTGCTTCCGGCGTGGTTGGTTGCCGTAATACCCCTGCATGTCACTAGGGATAAAGTGAGTTGCAGGAGTTTGAAGGGATTTTGTAATATCTACTCTTACCTGACCTATAATCAGCTAAAGAAATAATTCTACCAAGTATCAAGTAGGCCTTATGGTTCCAGAGATATCGTGATGAATCACATAGGTGGAAATCTCATGAACATATATGTATATAGATGACCATGGTGTCATTGACTCATCACCAGCTATCTCTGAAGATAGATACTGAAAATTTGGCAGATATTGCTACTGCCATTTAGAGGTCAGCTAAGAATGAGTTTTACAAAATTTCTTCCCCAAACGGAAGTTGAGGGGGTGTTACAGCAAGCAGAGCGGGCGGAGAACAGCTAGTAGTTTAATATATAACTTTAATACATTTAAAGTTATCTGAAAAATTTGTAATGTAATAACTTTATTAAGTCATGTTTTAGGTGTACTGAATCATAAATGTTGTACTAGGGAGGGCTGTAGTGATGCTAAAACTCCTCGCTTTAGTACGACAAGCACTAGACATCACCACCATACTTGTCGTTCGTCGTAGTGGATAATGAGGGCTCCCATCGTCAAAGCTTACGAACCCAAAACCCATTTAGTCGCCTTATACGACCGGCAAGATTCATCTCAGTCCTGTTCTTAATAGCCCGAGACTACATAGCAAGCACGGTCCGAGGGAATTAAATTATGAATTTATTATGTCAAAAAGGTTGGCGAACGCTGCTATATATGATAGTTTGTGTCCGTAGCAAAGTCCGAGTTTTACGTATAAATAATGGGAATGATGGAAACTGTAGCTGTGATGGCGGAGCACAAAGTGAATCATTAGTTTAAAATACAGGTTACAATGGCGTCCAATATCCATCAGTGGGCCAGACGGGACGTTTTTGTAATGTTGATCCGAAACATTTGTTACTGTCAATTATAATGATAGAGCCGGTCGGAGGCCAGCCATTGTTGGAGCCGTGTTCAAATTTTGGTAATGTAACCAACGGGTAATATTCGGTATATGTTACAACTGAGAAATGCGTACAATGTCATACTTATGACAACCTTGAACAGTGCTTCCCAACCTTTTTTCGTGCCTTCATAAAAAAAATCATTTATACACACCTTTCCACTAATAACTCCACATCTACTGTATATTAGTCTTGTTTGTCTAAAGCTATTTTTAAAGCATTTCTAGAATTTCCAATAACTGATGATGCAGTGTTTAGAATAGAGCAAAAGAGAGAAGTTGATGCGCATGCGCACTAGATTCGGGCGCTATCATTAGCATCTTAAGTTTTATCCATGTAATGAATTTTGTGTCCTAGTTTCTTTGAACCAATGAGGCTGACACACCCCTAAGGGTTAAGAGCCCCAATAAAAGAAGGTATTAGATTATCAATGTTAACTTTGCAGTACAATCTCTCTTTATTCTTTTGCACCTTAGTAAATTATCAGTTATTAATTTCATGCTACATATGCTATTTGATTAATTATAGTAATGTTTACATTAATTGACTTCGTTTAACTCCACAATGGAATCCCGCGTACCCCAGGGATACACCTACCAAAGATGCTCTAAAGATCCTCCACGTTTCTAAGGGTTCATGTGAGGGGATTTAGACCATTTCCCACCACGCTGGCTCAATGCGGGTTGGTGGGAGCCAGAGCCTTGTTTATTGATTAGCAGGATGCACCACGAGCAGGTGAGTTTGGCTTTGGTCCAATGAACTGTTGTGCGAGACCCTCCCATCCTTACCTTTATATAGTCATGAAATATTAGAATTACTGTTCATTGATCCATGTATCAAAATGAATCCACTAAATCATAATAAATCATACTTAGCCATGAATTTATCAAGATACTATATTTTCAAATTTGTAAGTAGGCAATGTGTACGCGGCTTCCGTGATGATTACTTACATCATCGGAGATCAACATCCAATTGAACTTCGAAGATTGATGATCCGGGAAGTCGAACTTGCTTAAGTGGTAACACATATCGATACTTCTTAAGAATATCAGTAAACCTAACCAAAAATAATATAACAATAAGGGATGAGTCAAAAACAAGGGTCACGGACACGTTTCCTACACCAACTTAATTCGGTCTTCCTGCCGACTGATTAGAGCTAATTGCATCGACCTCCCACCTCTCACCCTCTACGTACCGATAATTGAAGTTCTGACCTGGGGCGACCTCCCTCCGCGGCATATTGTTAAGGATTCGCAAGCAAAGTTAAAAATAGTTCATGTGGTTAAAAAATTATTATTATCGTTTATCTTCTGAATCTACTTTTCATAGAAATCCATATTCTCTTAAAATTAACCAAGACATCTAATTACCGGTCAAATTTAGAAGATCTTCATTTATCATCACGATAGACTAATCAGTAGAAATTTCTCCCTAGACTACGTGCCATGCAGAAGAAGGGACATAGTAAGACAGTCTTTATGTACTAAACCCTGTTTTTAGGAAGAAGGCAATGGTAAGTGAGATTAATACTCCCTTAAACGTACTTGGTGGTATGCTTCAGTGCATTCGGAGAGGTCTGGGATCTCTTATAGCGAGCTGTGTCCCTCTAGACTTTCTGTTAGGAGGAGCCTAACCCTCCTACGCACCATCGCTGAGTCCCACGAAAGTTCGCTTGATGAGCGATAAGGGCCCTCATCATCAAAGCCCGGGAACTCCTATACTCTTTTAGTCGCCTTGTGCGACAGGCAGGGCTTACTTTAGTCCTATTCTTACTAGCCAGAGACTGCAGGGCAGCTACGACATTGTTGGAAACCAACAAGATGACGGCATCAAATGGAGACTTCCTGGGATCTAGTGCGTAGAGCGATGTAGTATACAAATCACGACTGTTATGTGTTTAAGTTATCATTGCTTACTTTGTCTCGCTTAAGTTAAAAACACATCGCTCAATACGTGATGCCGTGTCGCTGTAGCGGGAAGATTGCGTTTGTGTAGCGTTCGTTGATTTCTCTGTAATCCGTTCATACGGACAGGATGTTTATTTATAAATAATTTGCTTATTGACTTTACTCGGGGCTCCGGGGGCTTCTTAGAAGCGAGCCCCCTCCACGCAAACCGTGTCGTCCATATCGATTTTTGTTTATGACAATCGGCTTACTGAGTATTCAGCGTGATAAGATTTATGGCGCACTGGTCTTTGGCCGCGATTGATCCTGTGGTAACTTTGGTTTTAATCTAACCTAGTAAAGGTTAACCGCGTGATAAAAGTATAAGAAAACTAGTAATTTATTTATTTTAAACAAAGAAATTTTAATTTAATAATGTCCCTCAACTGAGGGTTAAAATTAACGAGACAATCTTTGAAATACTATACTACATATGTATAGCGCTTTAAACCTTCAATGTCAAGACACACTAGTTGGGTACCACCGCAGCGCCTATTGCAGCCGACAAACAGTACTGTGCAAACGTAACTGTGTTCCGGTTTGAAGGGAGCTGTAGATAGTGCAATTACTAGGGTAGCGAGATTTAAAATCAAACATCTCCATATCGATCAGTCCTGCGTTCATCCAGTGGCGCCCCACGAACTTCATCAGATTGTCGGTTCACACAGTTAGCATGGCCTCCGGTACCGCTGAGTATCAGGGCCGATGTTTGTAGAAGTTTATAAGAGGAGATTTGGGTTATTTACCACCACGCTGGTTAGATTCGGATTAGTGGGTACCCGAGCCTCGTTAATAGTTAGCAGGGTGCACTACGTGCAGGTGAGGTTGGCTTAGAACTCGTTACACCCCCTCTGCCCTATATTCCATCCTATAAAAAATACATCGGATATCGATTTATGAATTTACCGCAACACAATCTGTGACAAAGATCAGTTGCGCAATAGACAAAAGTAAACACGGTCATGCAGCCAAAGCCTATTTTGCTGCGCGCATAAAATTAAATTACACATTCTAAAAATATATAACCTACGTGTTAAAAAAAAAAGAAAACAGTAGTTTTTTTTTTTTAATTTAAAATAGCTTCGTAGCAATTCTCACATAAATTAGCTGATTCAGATTAAATGTACAGTTACTGAGTCACACATTAGCGATTCTTATACGCGCGTATTGGCAGAACAGAACTGTACCGTCACCCAATATGGCGTGTGTATGATAAATTGACACAATCGTGATATATAAATGACACACAAAGATCTAAAAGATACAAAGAAAAAAAAAATTAAAATCTATCTATAGATAAAATTGGTTCTCGAAGAAATAAAAGCATTATCATAGATACTAACAAGCGTTTTTTTTTTAATTTTTATATGCAATTGAAACTATTTCATAGAGTTTATTTACATTCATGTTAAAAAAGCATAATCTTTACTTTATGGTTTGATAAAGAAAGTATTGTTAGTTTTTAAATTGAACTATTTCGATAGTAGTGTTTTATAGTTTATGACTAAGGTATTTTACGAGTGTTGCTTTAAACCTTAGGCCTTATATTTATCATGGAGTCATACTGATCACGTTCAGAATCAGCGATAACCAGTTTCGACTTAACATGTGAACGATTGTATTAAAACTAACTTTTGTACGGCGACGTACAACGAACGCACAAGTACGGAACTAAAATAGTCGACTCAGTTATTAATAGTGTTCGCATTATTTTTCATGTAGATTATATTGTAATGCTTTGAAATACATTTTAGGACATAATTTCCAATTATTTTTTTTTACTTGTCGCCATTGTGAAATTGTACTACTTTTTTTTTGCTTAATATTAAGGTTGGTATGAACTTAATATGTCCGCCAAGCTCACGGCGAGCTTACGGTAGCAACTCTTCGTGATCTCGTTCGCCTTCAACGATTCTCTGTTTACATTCACAATATCCTTTTACCCGCTAGTCAGACAAGAGCCTCCCTTATTCCCTACGTAATAAGAGCCTTCCGGACTGTATGTGCAAACTTGTTATCGCCTACTAAAACGTCGAGGTGTTCTCGCTCACAGCGGAGTCTTTGTAACATAGGCCAGGTCGCGTTGAGCCGCCGCGTCCCGCTGCCCTAGTGTGCGCACTGGGGTCGGTGGGGGTGTAACGGCGGGCGCGGCGGGTCATCTCGCGCTGGACACCGGGCGAGGTCGAGTCACAGAAGCGCTTACATGGCTACACTGTGTGGAACTCTGTTGTCCGATAGTGCGGCATTCAGGACTTGGTATTCCGTCCGATCTCTGTGTATCTTTGTCGCCATGAAACCGCGATTGTGTCCGTGCGGGATTTTTTTTTTTTCATTTACAACGCGGACGTTTCATGAATGGAGGTCTGTTAATAATAGCCATGTACGTGGCGGTATGAAATTATCTGACGGTCCGCCGGCGCGGATTGGCTGAGCCGTTTGTAGGCGTTGCGGCGGTGACGCTGTGTAGATTCGTATCTGGTGGTACCCTAATTATTCCGATTAAACGGTCACCGTCTACTGAGTGTGGACGTACTTATGTCCAGTGCATCGTACGATACGAGAGTAATGAAATATAGAAGTACTATCTAGTCGTCAAAGTTCGTAACAGAGACACATTTAATCATACAATAATAGTACTGATGACAACATGGCAGAAGTGAACATGTTCCGACGAGATCGGCAACGCCTCTTCATACTGAGGTCTTATTGCTCTCCATAATATATCATTGTGAACAAGTAATATAGGTGGGATATATATAAAATATTCTAGTACTATTATACACTTTTCATCAACTACGTTTCGTAGATCGATGTTGTTTCTTAAAAAACAAACACACAGACTCAGGAGCGGAACGTAGCCAATCGAAGCGACTTTTTCTTCGCAAAAAAAAAAAAAAAATTACAAAGGAAAAGCAGCGAACGTAATTGGTTTTTTGCGAGGCCAAGTTCGGAATCGCGACACCCGGGTGAGAAAATTGAAATTCTTGACGGTGTTAAATTGTAGGTGCTGCTGGCTTGATCGGAAGTACAAGTGGATTCTTACTTCAAGGGTTCGCAGATTGCATGACGGCATCTGAATTATTTAATTCATCAATAAATTAGCTTTTATATTGAAGAAACTCATCGACTCTAACACAGAAATTATATATACTGGTGGTCTCTGCTGCTGGAGACCGTCTAGGTACCACCGCAGCTCCTGTTGCAGCCGACAAACAGTACTGCGCAAATACTACTGTCTTCAAGCCTGAAGGGCGTTGTAGCAAGTGAAATGACAGGGGTAATGAGACAACATCCTGTCTCAATGTTGTGCTGTGTATACCATCCTAACTAGCATTACGTCGTTATTGGCAGACGTATCACATACCATTAGGTGAACGTTCCACCTGTCTTGTAGTGCTGTTACATAAAAAAATAAATAAAAACAAGTGGATCTGTTATATAATTTGTTTGTAATATTTATACAAAACTACAAATATATACCATGTTTGTAAACAGTTTTCTGTACACTACACGACGGAACAAACTATAGCTACCGTTACTATAGCAACCGCGTAAATAACACGCAATGAAAATATTTATAAAAGTTATTTCGAAATAAAACAATAAAGGATGTATAGTCTTGTTCCGCGAATAAAAGAAAACCCATTTACATGTATAAATTAATTAACAAAAAGGTCCAAGTTTAATAAGGATTTAAATTTACGATCTGAACAGGACATCAATTGTAAAAACTAACTGATCTGTAAAGATCTAGATACAGTATTAAATGATCTATAAATATATCTACGTGTACATATCCTTTAACGAATTCCACTCGAACGGCACATTTGCGGTGATAATTGAACTACAGTGCTAATTCAGCAGTCAATTTACATTCATTAAATTATACGAATGTAGCACATATCCTCTTTAAGTTTATCTCTTGGATACTTAAATAGAATTGTTGAATTAAAAGCGTTTTCTTTAAGGCCAAAACGGAAGAGAAAAAAGATCATCACCTCGCACATTTACCAAGACGAACGTGAAATATTTAAAACCAATAGTACCTCGGCATAGATCGGAATATTAATGTGTAGCATCAGAAAAGCAAAAAGTTGGGAGTACCTTGGAATTGAAGAGGATGATGGACAAACGAAAGCAGTTGAAGAGCTGGATAAAGGAAAAAAAAACCTAGCTGTAGAACATTAAGGAGTGGAGTAAGAATTTAGGACAGAGTCAATCGCAAATCTAACGGCTCATCTTTAGCTATGGAGGAGATACTGATGGTAGGGATCCGAGAATAGCTTTCGTGGACATGCTGGTGGCTGATCTAGTGGAATAAGTACCAGCGCATCTCATATTTATACTGCCAAACAGTATGCAAACATACCATCAGGTGAACGTTTCGCTCATCCCGTTTAGGGGATTGGATATATATACTATGACAGCTCGCACTTGGCCAATGTGTGAACAAAAATCTTCAAGCCTTTCTTTATGGAAGAAATCTCTGAGTTCCAGGAGAGGAGGATACGTTTGGAGAGCTGTTAATACATTACAATTTGTCGAAATATTATATTGATCATCGCGAGTAATAGTATAATGAAGAAGAAACAATCATCATCTCAATCGATAGACCTCCTCAGCTGGATACAGACTTTAAAGAGCCAACACAACATTTAAACTATACGAGGCTGCTAACAATTCTTCGCATAGACTCTTCACCACTCTGACCCCTCTTAAATTATGAATGACGTACAATCGATGTATGTCAAATGAATTATTACCATTGGACGCGATGTGCCGTAATTGGTGCCTGTCAAATACCCTGATGGTGATTCATGCCGTCAAACAGCGCCGGCAATGAAAAGGTCAAGGAGTTTCGAAGGTGAAGCGGACAAATAACGGAGTCCTAATGGTTTTTATCTCGTCCGTTTCCAGTGCTAGTTCGGAGTACTACTAGTTCTCATTTAGCTCTGTGTTATGTTGCTTCATCATCACGCTAGGCGGTGCTTCTTTCCTGAGGAACCTCACAGGATCTATCCGTAAACAACGGCTATCCAATAGATCTCCACATCGTTTGTTGGAGTAAATTGAGAGGAGTTGGGCCGTAAACCACCAAGCTGGTCCAGTGCGGATTGATGGGTGGTCAGATCCCCGTCTGGTATTCAGCTAGGTCTTGTGGACCTTGGGCTCCGTAAGATGTTGGGCGATACCCCCACAAATTATTTATTATAAATGTTAAAGAGTAATTAATTCGATCCTGTATTATTTGACAGACAGGTTTCCTGTTTATACCAGAATATATGAAAACAACAAAAAAGTCATTCAACACGGATCAGTCATTGGTAGATATTAAAACTTTTTTTTATTCTATAAAGCGAAGACCGGGGGCGAGACCTTCACCTGATAGTAAGTGATACACCTGCTCATAACAACGCGGTACTATTTAGGCTGATACACGCAGCACCACATTGCTCTCATCGATTCGAGACATAAGATGTTAAGTGTTCCCTAGCTACAGCGCCTTTCAAACCGGAACTTAGTAATATTTTTACAATGCTGTTTATACTGTACTGGTATTTAACTAGACAGTCCAAGCCAGTCCAGCAACAGAGACCTACCACCAGTGGAAAAACGTAGGAATGGTTTAATTCATATTATTTCTATGCGCAACGTATCTATTGAAGCTTTTATCTATATTCAGGGCATGGTATCATGAGGTCTAATACCATGAGGCGTAGGTCACCATTCAGCTTGCCACGGGTCGTACAGAATCTAATAATTCCGAAAGAATTGAACAAAAACGCAACAGCGAGCGAGCGCCTTTGAAGTTCCCAAGAAACTCGTTACGGTCATGAAAGGATATCAGCGATCATCGCCAGGCCTGTGAATCATTGCGGAGCGGCTCCACGGCAATAAAACGCTGGCCCACCAACCTTCTGGGAACGAGGACCACGGCACACGTGACCGGCGGCCTTTATAGTGCACTTATAATGAAAGCGATACAGTCAACTTTATGTATACAGCGGCGGAGACGTTAAACCCTGATGATGAGCGATACTAACCGCAGCACGATGTACTAAAGATATTAAACATAACATTCTACATTGTTACATATATATCTATAAATATATATATGGATTCCCACAGCTGACGTATCATCGTCATCAGCCACCGGAAATCTGCGACTGAACATCATTGTGTACGTCCATGAAATTATGTCTTTGGAAATGGATTAAGTCAACATCTTTACGATTATTAGCAACATCGGAACCCCCCCTCCACATTGGTAACAAGCAAAAATTACTAAGGTGACAAGATTTCAATACATTAGACGAAGCAAGTAAAATTACCTGATGGTAGGTTATACTTCTGCCGATAACAAGTTAGGATGACGTACACTGCACCACAATATGATCGTCGCCTTCAGTTGTATTACTCGAATAATTTCATTACCGCGCCTTTTAAACCGGAGCACAGGAGGCGGCAATGAGAGCTGCGCTGGTGCCTAGAAGGTCTCGAGCGACAGAGACCTACCACTAGTAAAATAGCTAGTGTTTTCAAATACACTAGATTTTTTCTTAAGTTAGTATAGTAGATAAACTGCTGCACTTGCTATCAGATGAATGACTCGTAGAATAATAAACAAACGCTTCGATAATATATTATATATGAAGTCTGCTTTAGTTGGAAGGTTAAAAATTATCTATGGATTATTCCTCTATAATACAGATTCATCATCAGCTGATAGACGTCCACTGCTGGACATTTTTACCTTAGAGAAAGACAAAGAAAAGAAATGCATTCCCATTCAGATAGTTCTGACGAAGAATCTAGACCTAATAAGTAAGTTGACTATATAACTAACTACAAATTCACTTCATCATCATCAGACGTCCACTGCTGGACATAGGTCCTCCCCAGAGATCTCGATATCTATCAGTCCTGCGTTACCAGCGGCTTTCCGCGACATTTCATCAGACAGCATAGCTGGCACTGTTAGACACATGAGGCCGTTGTTTGATATTGAAGGGTTTTGGTCATATTCCACCACACTGACCCAATCCGGGTTGATGGGTGCCAGAGCCTCGTTTGTTGATTAGCAGAAAGCACCACGAGTAGGTGAGGTTGGCTTAGGTCCCGCCAATTGTTGCATGGGTTACCATTACACTCAATAACACATAAGAATAAACCTATTTCCTAGATTTATATTTTGTTGTTTGTGGTATGTAATGCCGAAGTAGATCAATACGAATAATTACTTTCGCACAGATAATGAAACATTCACGGCGTACGTCATACGTAATGGCGGGAAGCGAGGAGCTGTTCGAATTTTAAAAATTAAAGCGGCCATTACGGCGGCGGACGATGGCGCGCCTATTGAATAATCTATGATCAATTTTAAGATTAAATATTCTCATTGCTCATTACATTGACGATGAATATAAAATTTCTCTTTGTTTTTCATAGTGGCTACTTCCGGAGACAGTCCAGCTATCACCGCAGCTCCTATTCCTGGCACCAGGCAGTATTAATGTGCACCAGTTTCTAAGGAGCTGCAGCTAGTGTGATTACTCATATTCTTCGATGAAGTATGGCGTTTGTTACTCATTTTGACTCTAACAGCTCATCTGATACTGGACTCGTGGCCCAGTGTCCACGGCTTGTCAATGTAATGGAGTAATGAGACTCACCATATGGTGCAGTATCATCATCATTGTCATCAGTCGATAGACGTCCACTGCTGGACATAGGCCTCTCGCAAAAGATCTCCACATCAATCTATCTTGCACTGCGCGCAACCTTCACCAGATCGTCGGACCACCTGGTGGGGGGACCTGCCAACACTACGTCTACCGGTACGCGGTCGCCATTCGAGGACCTTATTGCCTCATCGGCTGTCAGTCCTCCGAACGATGTGTCCTGCTCACTGCCACTTGATTGGTGCAGTATACATCATCCTAACGCCACGTCGGTATGGGCGGGAGTATCACTTACGATCAGATGAACGTCCTACACCTCGACGTTTAAGTGAAAAAAAAATGTTCCGGTTTCAAAGGCGCTGTAATTATCCTCAATTTTTTCCTTTTAAATCTAAAGCGATGACAATACAATGCGGTGCAGTGTAGATCATGCTAACCGTGGCTGATATATATCACTTACTATCAGGTGAAGGTTTCGCTTTTGAATATAATTTAGGACAAGATATAAGTTTAACGACATTTTGCGTAGTTTTTTTTTTTTTAATTAAAGAAAACTGGACGAAGGCAAGCATAATGGAAAGTTGTCATACTAGTTCGCGACGACGAAATGTTATATTAAATGAGGCTTCCGCGCGTGAAATTGATTGAGTGCCTTCGAGGTTGCCAGTTAAAAACGTTTGACGTAAAACCTTTTTATAATTACCCCCGCAGCGCAGCGGCTAACTGCCTGCTCAACACTGAAGTCTCAAGTTTGAATCCGGGCTCATAAGTTTGTATGGCGGTAAGATAGTTGCACAATTTTTTTTTAACTACCTTACTTTAGTCGTCATCCGTAAGTTTTCATTTACGTTAACATATACATTGTAGTATACGTATTATTCAGTGAAGTATTTTTCGATTTGAATATACTTTTGCGTTGATTAAGCTCATAAATAATAATGTGGCTGGATCGTCGCTTAGCAACCGACATCTTTGGAGGTGAAACATCACAAAGAAAGTTGTTCTCCCACAACCTTAACCGGGTACGAGAGCCAAATTATAAACGACAAAGAGATGTTCAGTGCGCATCAATATCGGGCCCAGATTCGGTACCAAATGGGAACCGGTCCTCGGCGGTGATTGTAGCCGAACGGTATGAAGATATTAACATTGCATTATAATGCCTAACCTCCGCCGATTCTGCATGACAATGAAATGAAAAAAAAAAAATCACGTTTTACATTTATTTCTTTTATAGGGATCGCTACAAGAATCCAACTTTAAGTATTTTATTTGCTCATTAGAAAAAATCCGGTTATACTAGTTTCGATCCTTGTTCTTCTGCGGCGTGGTGTACGTAAATATTATTAAGAACAAAGTATACAAACAATACCGAAATAAAAACAATTAAATACAAGATATACAATGTTGATTTACACCATAAAGAGCAAGGTGACCTTTTTTTCCCTTGAAGAGGGTGGCGATTACATTATCCATAGCTAAAGAATAATTATTGGAGGTAGTTTCATCTTGCGGGTAGAATGATAAATGTATTAATTTGATGGGATGAAAAGGTTCGTGAGTCAGTCGGTACTGTGGGAATTACTTGCGCAGCCTGTCAGTGATTCATCCATACGGGCACCTCGTGCTTACCCGCCTTGTACTTGGAAACCGGCCAGAGCCTAAATCTGACCGCGGTGCATGCTCCGAGGGTCGCCGGGCGGCGTGTCGCGCCTCCTCGAACGGAGCGCAATCGCCCTCCCGATGCACGAGATAAGCAAATGAATATGTAAACGGCGTCCTCCCACGGCCCTCGGCGCGCCTCCCGCCACCGCCGCCGCCCGCCGCCTCCGATCCCATAAAAGTAAACGGCCTAATTAATATTTGTTTATTCGCGTCCGCCGCCGGCCCGCGCCGCCACCGCCACCGCCATCGCCGGCGCTGATGGATGCTCGTCTCCAGCCGGCCTACCTACGTGCGACCGGGCCGACGAGCTCGCGAGCCGGTTGTGTAATTCCCTATTCATATAACGGGACATCCAGTTATGGTAATGTCAGCCGAATTTCACGACGCAGTTTTGAAAGTGGACTTTTATCGGTGAAGGAAGGCTGACACTAGCGGAATACGGCCGCGCGGCGTGCCCGAATGTAACCAAATCCGATTAATTACGTCGATTTCCTAACGGTCGGCGCCGCCGGCCCGTAACGAGTTTAGCGGTCTCGGACGTAGCCGGAGCGCCGCGCACGCAGCGGGCACGGCGCGGCGCGGCACGGCGCGGCGCAGCGCCCGCCGCCTGCTCTCCGGCGCGCCCGCCGCCGATACGCGGAGCCCTTATCTCACCCGACGCATGAATAATTCCCGAGAGGAGGCAAGCAGGCAGGCAGGCCGGCAGGCAGGCAGCTATCGATCGCACACGTCGTTTTTATTTATACGGCGCGCGGGTGGGCGAGGCGCGTATTAGTAAACAGGCGCCTGCGCGTTGCGCGGTGCGCGCACACTCAACACTCACCGACTTGTAGCACGCTCTCCACGCAGCCGGCCTCGAGCAGCTTGAGGCCGCGGCAGAAGGCGATGTTGCGGTGGTCGTCGGGCGGCGCCCGCGCCAGCGACGAGTACATGCATATGTCGCGCTCGTCCCGCGGAAACGACCAGTACACGACGCGCCGCTGCACCGGCTCCGGTATGCGCTCGTAGCGCTCCTCTATGCGCTGGAACGGGATCGCCGCCGCGACTATCTTCGCGGTGATGTCGAGGAGGGTCGGCGGGGCGCGCGGCCGACAGCAAGCGCGCGGCGCGCACGCGGACATGGCGCTCGCTCGGCCGCTCGGCGCGGACTGACGTGCAGCGTGCGCCCTCCGCCGCCGCACCGCGCCGCACCGCACACCGCGCGACCCCCCGGCACCGCCGCGTGCCCGCGCAACCCGCTCGCCCGCCACCCGCCGCTCGCCGCCCCGCCCGAGGATGCGCGCCCCAAATCGACACACTACGATAAATTATTCATTTGGCGGGCATAATGTGCGATATATTATTAAAACTTGACATTTTTGTGTTTTCCACCGCCATCTATGACGTCAAAACCACAGCAATTGTCAATTATTTATGAAGTTTGATTGCATCGATTCTCGCATCAATATTCTATTAGTTACTTACCGTTTCTTCTTAAAATATTTATCTATTATTTCAATATTTCTCATATTCAAATACCATTCGTTGGCTCTGCGCCCATGTACCTGTAGCCTTGTGATACTAATGCAAACTAATTTAACGTTAGTATTATTGCGGACCCCGAAACGAAATAAGATTTGGCGATTGCACTAAAAACATAAAAAATTACGAGCAAAAAATGGGCCTTCCTAATCCATTCGTGCCTCGCCTCCTCACATTACACAAACGAAGGGGAAAGGCCGGGGCGCGGCGCGCGGGGGCACATTAACAGCTGACGGCGGGCGAGCGGGGCGCGGCGCGGTGCGCGGGTCGCGGGACGCGCTGCACGTCAGGTGTGGAGCGGCTCAGCTGAGATTCACCGAGACGCAGCGCTGAAGCCGCTGACAGCGCCGCACGAACGTTGACCTTTATTTGTTTATATTTTTTTTACTTATTTCATCCTCACAGCGCAGGTACACACCGTAGTTACTTGAACGGGCAGGTAGGAACTTGTGTGTCAATCATTTCAGTCAGTTATTATAAATTTATCGATGAAAAAATTGTAAACTATTTAATAAATTAACTGCCCTCTTAATGCGTTACCTTGCCTTCTTTATCCTTATAGCGCGCTACATGCAACCTTATTACTGTAAATCGCTATAACAGTATTCCTGTTGTCTACCTATTAGAATGTCCTTGCTGAACATTTACCAAACGAAAATAGTCATCTAATATCAGAATTGAGCTTAAATGTTAACTGTATATAAAAACACTTCGAACTGAATGTACTTGTCAACTATACTTTAGTATAATTTATTATAGCGTAATAAAATTAATTGTCTTACCAATTCGTAGAACAAACCTCAAAGACTTCAAATCATTTACTTCATCAATCAGCTGTAGCTATTATTAACTGGTGGTAGATCTCTGTTGCCGGAGACAGTCTAGATGGGTACCACCGCAGCGCCTATTTTTGCCGATCCATGGTAGTGTGGATACACTACTGTGTTTGTTCGAAGGGTGTTACAGCTTGTGAAATTACTGAGGTAACGAAGCAGCTTCCTGTTTTAATTCGACGAGCAGAATTTTGTGCAATGTATACCGTCCTAATTAGCGCAAAATTATAGGCAGGAGTATTGTTTACTATTACATGAATTTCTTGTTAATCGCGTCGTTTCAAAGATTAAAAAAAAAGATGACGATGATGATGATGACATATATATTTATAACAGTTTATTTTAATTTTTTTTTTAAGTTACATACGAATACACATAAAATTGCAGTTATAAATAATGATGATGAATCGCATTTGGATGATATATAGATTAAAAATAAAAAAAAATAATAATAAATAATTAAAGCGGAGCACTGTGTTCTGAAGCGCTGCAAGCGCTGGCGGGTACGAATATCTATGTCTCGGGCGGAGATCGAGGAAATCCCGACAGCCGGTGTATATATATATACATTCCGCTATACATACTATTATATAGTAAAATTACGAGTAAGCAGTCAGCTGATCGCTATTAAAAGTGAAATTTCTTTTCTACTCTGCTATTCTCTCGGTTAATACTATTTACATTGATGGCTACATCCATTGATGATGCTTAACGCCGCCAGTCGTTTGACCGGAAGCAGCACATCGGATGATGATCACACCGAACTGGAGTCCATAAAGGTGTGTGTCATATTAGAGCAGTCTTGATAATCAAGTTCTTCAACCACGAGACTAACAATTCGTACAGAAGTTACTGGTGGTAGGTGTCTGATGCTGGAGACCGTCTAGGTACCACCGCAGTTTTTTTTTTATTGAATCCATCGACGAGATCAGCGGTACGTTCACCTGGTGGTGAGTGATACGCTGATCATAACGAGTCGTTAGTTAGGATATATACTACATACATTACGTTCATCGCTTAAGACATAAGATCTTTAATCACGTTATTCCTGTTATATTAGTTACAACGCACTTCAAACCGGAACACAGTAATATTAGCACAGTACTGCTTGTAGGCTGCAATAGGCTCTGCGATGGTACCTACCTAGACAGTCTCCGGCAACAGAGACCTATCACCAGTGAAGCAACTATTTTCACCGACACAGTAGTGTGCAGACATTAGTCTGTTCCGGTTTGAAAGATGCTGTAGCTAGTGAAATAATTGAGTATAATATAGCAGTATATACCACCTTAACTAGCGCTTCGTTGTTAAGGGCAGGCGTATCGCTCACTATCAGGAGAACGTCCCGCTTGGCTCGTCACTGCAGATAAAAATAATTACCGTGTTCCGGTTTGAAGGGTGCTGTAGTACGTAGTAAGTTCAGAACGACGAGCGTAATGTTGTTGTGTATATAATCTTAACTAGCGTCATGTTCTTATAAGCTGTATCACTTACTATCAAGTGATACGCGTCGTCCGTTTCGTCGCATGAAGTACACTATAACACAAACCGCTGTACTAATAGGTTGTCGCTCTCACTAAATGGAAGGCTGATCGGGTCATGATTCATTCACTTGTCTATACTCGGAGAGGGGGGCAGGGGATGGAGGTTGAGTGAGGGTGGTAGGGTAGGCGGAGGGTAGGTTTCAGCACAAACATACAATCCACATGGACGTATAGCCACATCACCTATTCACCTAGTCCCACTGTACATTCACACTTTAATTATACGTATTATAATATTATAAAAAAAAAAATAAGTTATAGTTAAGTTTATTTATACCGTCTCACTTAAGAGTGAAATTAGCTCGTTCGATTTTTAACTAACGTAAAATACCTTCAAACAAGACATAAAGATTTCTTTTGTAAGAAATATAAAGTTAAACTGTTGATATAGAAAATAACCTCTTAGTTAACTTAGTGATGATATAATCAACTTAAACTTAACGGTAAGGATTTTAAACTATATATAATTTTTTTTAACTTAATTACAGTTTTTTTTTTTAATATTCTTTAACCTACTTGAAGCTGTATTTTACTGGTGGTTGGTCTCCGGTTGGGGTGTAAGGGGTCGCGCAGACAGCCTTTTAGTCTCGGGCTATTAAGAATAGGACTATGGTATTCCCTGTCGTATAAGGCGACTATTAAGTAATAATTACTTAATTGCATGTATTTTTGTTAAAGAATTAGTGTATACAAGCGTTGGTAAATCAAATAAATAAAAAAAAAAAAGAAAAAAAAAAAAGGGTCCTCGGGTTCTTGAACTTTGATGGTACAGCACCATGCTTTTGCTGTCCTCCCTTAGGAGGACAGCAAAAGCATGGTTGTCTTATATTTGCTGTGGAACAGCGTGGGTGCTAAGGAGGGCTGTGCCCATCCGTGGGATGTTTTATCCAGAGTGTAGGGGGGCACCAGTGCGTTCCGTAGATCCCAGAGCCACTCCTGATGCACTGAGGAAGCTTACCGAGGGGGTTTCAGTGGGTAGAAGCTTCATATAACCTTGTCTTCTCCCTAGATGCAAGGTATCTTTTAAGAAGATTTTCTTCTCCCACGGATGCTTTTTGAGGGAGGAAATCTTCGAAAGGATATTGTATCTTCTTGGGGGAAGTCAGTTATATGGTGATTTTTACCAACTAAAACCCCTTCGGTGGTCACCTTCACTGTTTGGAGAGGTCACGGGATCTCCGTTCGGAATATAACCGCGGCCTGGCTAACGCTATACTGGGATAGCTTGTCCCTGAGTCTGCTTTATGCAGACCTTACCAGCCTCGTCAGTACTTCTTAAAGGACCGGAGACCATGTCCAGACATTATCCTCTTAGGAGGACCTAAACCAATCTCACCAGCTCGTGGCTTCCATCAACCAGCATTGGGCCGGCATGGTGGGGAATGGCCACACAACAAACGACAGTCCCTGGTGCCCGGTGGTACCGGAGGTTATGCTGACTGCAGCGCAGGACAGATCGATGTGGAGGTTTGTGGGGGAAGTCTATATTCAGCAGTGGACATCGATTCGGTAATTTAGACGATGTCAATGGTCTCTTATACAGGAGACGTTCTAGGTTCTGTGCAAATATTACCGTATTCCGGTTTCAAGGGCACTGTAGCTTGTACAATTACTATTTTTTTTTCTTGAATGCCCCGGCCGCTTTGTTGGCCGTAATATAGAACTAGATTTGAGATTTGTCTGAAATATTCCTTGCGAACAACCGCAACCGCAAATGTTGTTCTATAGTAGCCGTTACTATAGCAACCGCATAAATAATACTAAATGAAATTGTTTACAAAAGTTAATTAGATATAAAATAATGAAGGATCTATGAAATTCAAAAAATAAATAACCTAAAACCATCTACAAATCATTCTGCGTTGAACGCTCATGTCGCCATGTCGATACGTTCACTAGTTTTCACGTGATTGGTGAACAAACAAAACCTATTTATAATATATATAGATCAGATCAACGTCGTCTTCGTCTCGTCATGTTGTTTGGTTGTATTGATTGGATTTTTTTTTGTAAATTAAATATTTTGTGTCTAAGTTCACTTAAAAGGTTAAGTTAAGCTGTTGTTAGATACTTAACGCTTGAGCTTAATTAGATTTACAAATAACAGTCGAACGTACTGATCGATCCGGAGGCCCGGAGTGCGCATGCGCGCCGCCCGCCAATGGCGGTGCGCCGCCGTGATAAATATATTCGTCGTTAATGGTGCCACCTATGAAATATTACTTGTGTTTATTTATACAGGAGATTCATTTAATTCTACTCGACGAGACTAGCGACATATTCACGTAATAGTAAGTGTTTCGTCTATAAAAACGTGACGCTAGTTACGATGTTACAAAAAGCAATAAATTATAGTCGCCTCCATACACAAGATATTTAACGTCGTCACGCCTGTATTGCACTAGCGTCTTTCAAACCAGAATAGTAATATTTGCATAGCACTGCAGTAGGTGTTGCGTTACGGGTACCTACCTAGCCAATCTCCAGCAACAAAGACGTATCACCATTGAATTTAGTTCATTGTGGATAAAATCGATATTTTTTAACAATAATTTGTTGTTTTGAGTGTAATAATGGTTATTTGGAAAAGAAAGTGGTGGTGTGCAAACAATTAGCGCTCGGAGGGTGGGAGGAGGAGCGTGTTATCGTGTTGAAGCTCGTCACGAACGCACCAGACAACTTTTTCCGACGTATCGCAAAACTTTCCGTATCCGCGAATCAATATCGCGTCCCGAATTTAAACTGTGTGTCCCCGCCATTTTTGTTGGATCTAATGAACTATTAAACTGCAATTTGGCTGCGCGATGGCTGCTAGATGGCGCTGCGCGCGCGTATTGATCGCGCCGAGGGGGCCAACTTCTCGCCATCAACTTCTGCCAAGTCACGAAATGTATTGCTAGCTATTGTGGCGAAAAATGAGAGGGGGGCCTCCTGAAATGGGCCCGACGCCCCCCCAAGCGCTTTTGACGGCCGAAGCGAGCCTGTTCAGATATCGAATCATGAGTTGTTCGTTTCCGTTTATGATATGACAGGACGCCTGTATTATTACTTTGCTGAATTTTCAGAGCCCGCTGGAAGTAGAACATTCGCTTTTACAGTTATTGTAAGCTGTAAACTTTAATAATTCTCCTTAAATTTTATCCGCAGTGCTTATAAGGTACGTTACAAAAATTAAATGCTTCTGAATAATTTGTGTGTTGTATACAAAAAACATAACTCATCTTTATAGAAGAAGTATAGGAAACATTAACATTTATATAGTTGTATAAATTAGTAACTTTTATAGTATAAAAGTGCGGTTTCGTACATGAGGGTAATAAATATTTAAATGGGAACGTTTAATTTTAATCGTTGCCTTCATGGTTTGTTCGATAACGTTTAATTTTTTTTAAACCACGTACAATATTGGTATCATAACCGCAACTAAACCCTGTATAATTAATGAAATAACTACTGAATACTGGAATACGATTACACTAAATATGCGCATACACGAATACAATCTATTTATACAGTATTGGTATTTTTCTATTTAAATCAGAATTTAAAATATTTATTGCAATTTAAAATAAGACAAGCGCCATCTTGTGTTTAAAATGGAATTAAACATAAAACGATTTTACAGATAATCGTAAGATGGCGCTATTATATATTATACTGGAAATTTTAATTTCTTAGGATTTATGGCCAAATAAAAGATTTTAAAAATTACAAAATTTATTTATTCCTGAAAAATAGTTTGTTTCTTTATGTCGTAGAGGTTTTCAAATTAAATAAAATTGTGCTAATATAACTATATGTTTAAAAGTTATTAGGTGGCAGATTTCAGTTGAATAAAAAAAAAACTAAAAATTTTTTATTTCACGGGCCGGGCACTTCGTTGTATCGAACAGGGTATGTGAGCTGATTCCCTCGATCCCACGAGTACAATTCCTGAAAAATGACTACAGTGAGCAAATTTGGTGGAATTGCTAGAATTTATTTCAGACTTCCCACTGTACACGATGTCATTAAGCAAATCTTGGACGAATGTTTGAATTGTTATTACCTTGTGTATATGATCGTAACCCAGCTGCGTGGTCTTCCGGAATGGGTTGGTGAACTGCAGAGACACCTCGAGCGGTTTGTTCAGGTACAGATCGATTGCCACCGACACCTTGCTCTCGCGGTCCGTGGCCGAGTCTAGCGCGTATAATACACCGCATACGATAAACATTTCACCGACCTATAGTAAAAAAAAGATTTTACTGGTATCTTGTGCACAAACCTTTCTGTTTTCAACAGATTTTCTCACTTTTTGTATGTAATATATTCAGAGAGAGAGAAAAATAATTGTAACCTCAAAATTTGACTTCGGTATGTATTAAATATTTCAAATAATTTATTATGTAGTTCTATGAGGAACATAAAGTAATTGAATGAAACGTCATACAAATAAGTAACATATTTAGAGGCTGTTTTTGGTGAGACCCAACTGTGGGAACATTATGTGTTGTTCATTAAACGTCAACGTAATATATAGCTTTAGTTAACTTACTTGTTTGTGATTCAACGATATGTTCCAAATGTAGTCGATGTTTAGATCGTCCTTATTGGGGTCGAAGCTTAACTGTAAATATATGTAGATAAACTAAACTATTTAGTTTTTTATATACAAAGTAAAGAGAAGGAAAAAGAAATCAGATAAATTTAAAGATATCCATTTTATAGATCTATTTCTATCCAATAGCAGTAGAAATATTACCGGATTTCTGTTTGATATACGTAGAAGTCTAAAATAGAAAAATACACAACGAATGAGATGATTGCAGTATAGAGTGGAGAATATCATTCCAATTAGATACTAATAGATATAGGTAGGTACTTATCAACAGCCGAAAATTCAAAAGAATGTATTAAAAAGAGTTTATCTTGAGTCTATCTCCGTAAGATCTTAAGTTTTTAAATAATTTAGTAAGAGGTCACATAGAGAAAAAAGTCGTTTTGCTTATAATAAAGTAGTTTATAACAATAATACCTTTGCGACTGCAGTATTGTTAGAGTCGGCAATGGAGTATATAGCCCACAGACCATTGTCATCAGCGCTGAAGTCCACCTGGAACATTGAATTGTTTTTTTTTTATTTACAACAATTTTATGATTATTGTTACAAAAATGATCGCCATCAAATGTAGTACTAGAACGTTCGAGATCTACACGAAGTCATGTATCAGGCGACGAGTTTAGAATAAACAATGAGTCATAACTAACTAATACTTTGTATTGCATCGGAAAATAAATTCTCTAGAAATTTCTAGATTGGTGTTCTCTAGAATTTTCTAGAAAGGTAGTCGACCGTTATATATATGTTTTCGGCAAGAGGCATTTCCTTTTGAACTTCGAGGCGGTACTGCGGATAATCTTTACGGGCGGTGCTATCCGTACTACTTGACAAGAGAATTTGCACTTGTGAAGAACATATCAGCCGATAGATGTCCACTGCTAGACATATTATCGGCTGATAATGATGATGATGATCTCGATACTGCAGTAATTTACTTATATTACACTTACTACAGCGCACTTCAAACCGGAATACAGTAAAGTATGAACCATACAAATTGGTGGCAGAAATAGGCGCTGCGATTGAACCTACTTAGACAGTCCCCGGCTATAAAGACTTACCACTAGTGAATATGCGGGGTGAAAGGTAACAGGTGTAAATTATTTGAAGGGGTTAAAGTATAGCTCGTATCCTATATGTATTTGTATGGAATACCCCATAGATAAACAGTGGTAGTGGAGTTATCTATTTTTTTGAATTATTTTCGAAAAATTTTGCACTGTGAGGAAAAGTCTACTGCGAGAAAAAGTATACTGCGAGGAAAAGTATACTGCGAGGAAAAGTATACTGCGAGGAAAAGTATACTGCGAGGAAAAGTATACTGCGAGGAAAAGTATACTGCGAGGAAAAGTATACTGCGAGGAAAAGTATACTGCGAGGAAAAGTATACTGCGAGGAAAAGTATACTGCGAGGAAAAGTATACTGCGAGGAAAAGTATACTGCGAGGAAAAGTATACTGCGAGGAAAAGTATACTGCGAGGAAAAGTATACTGCGAGGAAAAGTATACTGCGAGGAAAAGTATACTGCGAGGAAAAGTATACTGCGAGGAAAAGTATACTGCGAGGAAAAGTATACTGCGAGGAAAAGTATACTGCGAGGAAAAGTATACTGCGAGGAAAAGTATACTGCGAGGAAAAGTATACTGCGAGGAAAAGTATACTGCGAGGAAAAGTATACTGGGAGGAAAAGGTTATTGCCAGGAAAAATCCCTTGTGAGAAAAAATACACTGCAAGGAAAAGTTTACTATCAGGAAAAGTTTACTGACAGGAAAAGTTTAGTGGCAGGACAAGTTTACTGTCAAGAAAAGTTTACTGTCAGGAAAAGTTTACTGTCAAAAAAAGTTTACTGTCAAGAAATGTTTACTGCCAGGAAAAGTTTACTGCCAGGCAAAGTTTACTTCCAGGAAAAGTTTACTGCGAGGAAAAGTTTACTGCTGGGAAAAGTTTACTGCCAGGAAAAGTTTACTGCGTGGAAATGTCTACTGCGAGGGAAAGTCTATTGCGAGGAGAAGTCTACTGCGAGCGATTATTGTTTAATCATTGTTATATTAAATTAAATTAATAATCAACACTTGAGGGTAAAACTTTTAAATTAATTTCTTTCAAAATCGTGAAAGTAAATAAATTAGGCAGCATAAAACGACAGAATTCTAACCTCGTTGCGGGTCTCTTTCTTCCAGGGTCTGTACCGGTGTTTAATGGACTAAACTGTGCTTTATACGTGTTTTTTATAAATTAAATTTTATTTTAAGATTAAATAAATATGTAAGTAAGACGCCTTATTTTTTTCCATCACGAGTAAATTTACTATCAAAGTCTTATTATCACTTAATATAACGTGATATAGAGCTAAAGTATTAACCGGTTGTTGACAAAGGAATGTAGTTTTTCGGCGACGGAAATCCATCATAACCCTGATAACCTATCGGAAAGAAGGATAATCACATCAGTTTTTTTTTATTCGATAAATCGACGAGGCGAACGAAGCGTTCACCTGATGGTAAGTGATACACCCATAACAATGTGACTCTAGTTAGGGTGTTTTGCACAGCACCACATTGTGCTCGTCGACTCGACACATTAGATCTTCGAACTGGTACCTAATGTTTCTTCAGTACTGTTTGACGCTAGAAATAGAAGCTGCGGTGATCCATAACCTATCTGCAGGAACAGAGACCTGCGACTAGTAAAATAACCTTTGATGCCTAAATCATAGTCTATATTTAAAAACGATGGAGACCTGATTATGCTGCGCGGTGTAAAGCCGTCCGTCTGCATGCGGCAGGTGGACGGACTTGATCCTGCTCTGCGTCAGGTCGTACCGTATGATGTCCCCCGGCTGCCCGGACTCGTTAGCTTGGTAGAAGAATGATCCGCTGTACACTATGTGACCGTTACCCTGCCGGAGAGGAATAGCTGAAGATTTATCTCGCTCATGCATCTTTTATTTCACCAATCAGGAAAAAGACAGTATACATTTATCAAATGTTTTAATGTAATCAAAAAAATAATAACTGACGAAGGATTCTGGCAACACATACCCTCTAAATCTACAGTTACTATTTAAGCCATCTAATAACCTGATTTGAAGTCGTGAGGATTTTCACTAGCCGCAGCTAGTAAAAATACTAAACTAATGAGACTTAACATTTTCCATCTGAAGACGACGAGCAGTGTGGTGTTGTGTACATCACAACTGGAGTATCCATTACCATCAGGTAAACCACTTGTCACGTCGCTTCGTAGAGTAAAAATATATATATATAAAGACGACTTTAACCTTAAGTAAGATATAGCTATATGACCCTGAACTTAATAATTATGTACATAACTTACGAAGAAAGGTTTCTGTAGCTTGTGGTATTCATCAACGTGGTCAGCTTTGAAGCTTGTCTTGGTGCGGTACTCGCGGAGCCTCTCCACGTCGCTCTCTTGCGTTGCCCACAGCTTCTCCTTCTGTAGAGGGACAACTGATCGGTTTTTAACGTATTTCACGAAGCAACAAGATAAGACATACAACTGATGGTAAGTAATACGATTATAAATACTACAACCCATTGTTCATGTCCATTTGAGATGCTAGTGTAATGTAAAGTTATTTGAATCTCATGATATCCGGAACTTGGAGAAAGCTGTCATCCGTGAGTCACCAAGTGAACAATTGGATAATTTGACTTTAGGCCTAAAAATCAATAATTCCTAAAATAAAGTAGGGTATAATCTACTTATATAAGATGAAAATGTGTTTGTCTGTTCGTCAATCACGTGAAAATTAGTGAACATATCGACACGTGAACATGAGTATTCGACGCAGAATCATTTGTAGATGTGTAGACGATTATTAATAAGAATTAAAACAATACAAAGTTAAAAGAGAAATTTATCATCATCATCAACATCGTATTCCTTATCAGGTCGCCCGTCTACATGTACTAGAATAAAATCTTTTATATCATGCGACTCCTGAAACCCAGTCGTCCAAAGATTGATCATCCAATTACTTTTATTCTTTATGGGGCCTGTTTTAGTCTACTTTTTATAAGTATAATACGCGATTGAGAATCTGCTATCCTTTTTTTTTGGGTTTTTGGGTGGCAACCTTCGAAAGATACAGTGATTTTGTAGGAAAGACGGGGTTATGTGAAATTCTTACTCACTAAAACCACCTCTGTGGTCTGCATCAGCGCGTTAGAAAAGATCCCGGGATCTCTGACAGAACGCACCGGTGCTTCTCTACACTTCACATTCTCGAGGAAAAGCCAAATCCTCCTATTCACCATCGCTGACCCATACGCTGTCTCACACAGGTTCGCTTGTTAAGCGATAAGGGCCTCCAACCTCAAGGCCTGCGAAACTCCTAGACCCTTTTAGTCATCTTTTACAACAGGCAGGGTTTACCTTAATCCATTTTTTTAGCCCGATACTACGGGGCTAAGGAACCTTCTATCCTAGTCACTGAATAAAAGAGGTTTTATGCCTTACTTGTGTCTCGGTAGCGTTGGAGTCTCGCAGCCAGGACCCGAAGAGTTCGTCTTTGTAGCGATGGTACACTGGCTTGCCGATCGCGTAGAGTAGACAATCTGATTATATCAAAGGAACTCAAAGAAACAATTCCATAGTTGCATTGATAAGTTATAACTTATTTACTAACAGATCATCATCATCATTATCAGCCGACTGACGTCCACAGGATACAGACCTTTCCCGAAGAACCCACCATCATCTCGAGTAGGGATTTATATAGAGGGTTTGGCCTCATTCCTACCACGCTGGCCAAAACCGAGGTTGGTGGGAGCCAGAATCCCGTTTATCGATAAGCCTGGTGCACACGAGTATGTGAGGTTGGCTTGGATCCCGTGAGTTGATGTGTGAGAATCCTTACACCTCTTACCATCCGATGAATTCTTATATTAAAAAAAAAGATTTGTGAATTCTGCGATAATAGTCTGTAGTAATAGTAATAATAACAGTGATAACAAAAGTAAAATCAAAAACTTGAGACAGTCCACTAAATGTTCTCATATCTTGGACTCCTTTCTACCTGCCTTCGCTCATAAGGAGAGAGCCAATATCGTATATTGGAATAGCTTGATACCCTTAATTGCATATAAATGTGTCTGATGTATATCACAGCTTGGATATCTTAATTTTGGTAGCTTACTGGTGCTTCTCCTAGGTTTGAAGCCGGCGGTAGAGTTCATAGTAGATATGAGGAGTTGTGCGCGGTCGCAGCGCGCGCAGGTTGGGCACCGCTGCACCTTGCACAGTTCCTCATACGATGTGAACGGCGGCGGCCGCGCGCCGAACTCCATTGGCTGCTCCACCAGCCCCTGCTGATTGGGTCCGGGGTCTGAATGCGAGAAAAAATCTTTCTTTTTATGAAGACGTTTGCGTAAAGTTACTGTTACCAGATGGAGCGAATCTTAATGTGCTGACAGCAGTTTAAGACGTGGATCTAATGATAAGTAACAGCAAGCTGGTGATGAAGATCTTTAATAGATTAACTAATGTAGTCATAAAGACATTAAGTTGTACTGAGCCTAGCTAAAATAAAGATTTTTGGCTCCAATACTGTGCCAAAGAAGGTTAAGAATTGGTTACTAAGCGAACAAAAATTAGACAATGTAACAGCGATTGAATAGGTTCCAAATGTCCATGATGATGAATCTGGCGTCCATTTGTAATTTTTTATAATGCTTAATCACTTAAATTATTTAATGATACTAACACATCAATCGAATGTGACCCTTGACCGTTTGGTTGTTGAGTTCATTTTTGGCGACGCAGCTATACTGGCGGAGGTCTTGATCCCTCACACCCGGGATCTCCAGGCGCGTTATCCACCGCCAGGGGTCGCCTGTGCTGACAACCTCAGTCCGGTATCTGAGTCCTTCGAGAGTCACCCCGTCGATCTCCCAAGCGAGTACCGGCTCGGGCCATGCTTGTATCTGAGTTGAGAATAATGATTCTAGTTAACTTGTGGTAAGGTTAGTATTTCGACCAGCTACTATGCTGGTTTTGTAGAAAAGTCACTATGACCGGACCGCTGTGTTACAGCTCTCAACATGGAGCTGGTGTGTTTGGATCTTATACGCGAACTCATTCTAACTTAACATTACGTGGAGTTGAGACATATGTTATCCCACCTTAGATAATGAATATAATAAAATATTCGTTTTCATTATATAATAGAAATTATTTACAATGTGATGCAGTGTTTTCCCGTCTATCAACTTCACCCATTTAAAACGAGGAGAGTTTATTATTTATCATCAAGTATACCGATCTGGTCTCTTTATTGAATAAAAACAATCATAATTCAGACTGACCTCGCATTCAATTCTTGCCGTTTTGTTAAATACGTAGACGATGTTATTGGGCACTCGGATGTATGGGCTGACTGCGGACAAGCAATTGAATCCATATACATTAAAATTAACTCATTCTCTCTCTTCCGCGTTCCTTTATTTCTTTCTTTTTACTGCAGTAGTTTTGCTACAGTGTCATTCCAAAGTAGATCTGGATAATATTTCCAAATTACAAATTGGTTAGAAATAGGTTTTTTTTCGTTTACACGGTGGTGAACAAGAACCTTCAAAACATATTGTGCTGAAGCCGGAAAGCCAAGGTTATATAGGATTTCGACTACGTAATACCAAAAGAGTCATCCTCCGAGCTTTGCCTGGAACTAGAGGATCTTCTGAGAAAAGCACCGGTGCTAGTCCACACAACGTTAAAATCGCGAAGTCTAACCTATCATGAATAAAACGAACGAACGATATCAATACAAAGAATCCAAATGTACTTACAATGTATCTCTACGTCGGTGGTCTGGTTGGCGGACGGCAGCATACCATTGTTTGCCATACAAACGTACTTTCCGGTGTGCCATCTCGATACGTTGGGGATGTTCAGGAGGTGACCGCTTACAGATGCGTCCCGCCACGGACCCTGAAAAATGTTGACAATAACGTTTAGTTATAGAGAATTAGAGGTGGATGCGAGAAGCTGAGGATCGCATTTAGTGGAAGACCTAAGGGAAGGCCTATATCCAGCAGTCGATAAACAAAAGCTGATGATAATGATGGAGAACTATATTTTAACTGATTTTATATTCTTGTTGGATATAGAAATCGGGAAGAAGCATTGGTTCAACGTGAAAGTTTCTGATTAGATTCCAGGGCCACATAATCTAGTTGTGTTCCTGCTGATTAAATACGAAAATCTTGCGAGCTAGCTTTACTATTATATATCCTGCTTTATTGTTACTTCATACGATGTCAAATTGATCGTTCTTAATCTTGCTGAGCCTCTTCATGATATAAATTTGCTTGTTAACTTCGGAAGTAGTCTAGTCTCTAGTAGTATCGAATCAAAAAGAACAAGATCGAAGAATCTCGAAGATCAAGAAGAACAATATCGAAGAAGAACAAGGCTCGCCAGACTCAGCCCTTCGCCTGAGGGAATGTATGGGCCTCGGGTGGTTTTCCATCACTCGGGTCTATCACTCAGCGAGTCATGCTCGCTGGTACGTATCCGGCTTCAAGGCTAATATAATTGTAGTTATATTTTAGGTTTTTTGCTCAAGATGGAAACGTTCCTCAGCGGATGTGATTCCGGTTTATTCCTGTATGTTGTAAATAAAAAAGTAATTTCTTGAATTTTAATATTGGCAGGCTAAGCTTTCTATGTCGAAACACTGCAGCAAATATTAATATGCTGTGGGGGTAATGAAAGAGTTTGCTGCTCCTCAAAATACCACAATGTTACCTTCAATGCAAACTCAGACCTGGATGATAGCATTGCCGTCTACTCTGCGCCATTCGATGGTTGGATCAGGTCGTCCCATAGGGTTGCAGCTGATGCGAAGTGTGTCCCCTTCACGTACTATCACTCTCGTATGATCCTCTGTAAAGCATCGAAGAGAATTTAAGGATAGAGTAATATGTTAACATATATTTAAAAAAGGTAAAAATAACTTAAATACATCACCATCAACATCAGCTAATAGACGTCCACAGGCGGACATAGGCCTCCCCCAAAGATTCCCCTATGTTCGTGTATGGATTCGTATGGAAGGAGTCGAGCTATTTTTCACCACTTTGGCTCAAAGCGAGTTGGTGGGAGCTAGAGCCTCGTTTGTTGATTAGCAGGGTGCATCACGAGCAGATGAGATTGGCTTGGATCCAGTGAGTTGTGATGTGGTTGTGCTAATGAACAAACGAGATTCTGGCTCTCATCAACCCGCATTGGACCAGCGTGGTGGGCAATGGCCCAAATTCGTCCATATGGATCCCTACCTGAATTGGGACTCTTCGGGGAGGTCTATGTCTAGCAGTGGACGTCTATCGGCTGATGATGATGATGATGATTGTCTATGATAATATGCATTACAACTTACGTGAAAATGTGGGTGGAATAAACAGATCTTTCTCTTTTGTGTAATTGTATATGGACAAGCCAGGTCTGCCGGGTGCACCATCACGACCGTCGTTTCCACGCTGTCCTTTCGGCCCGACAGGCCCACGGTCGCCTTTAGGTCCGCGTAGACCTGAAGGTCCGGGAGCACCTGATCTCCCTACATGTGAAACAGAAGTGTAATTTATATAAATTTCTGCCTTAATTATAATAGGTTGGGGAAAAAGAAATCCATTATTTTTTCGGTAGATGGCTGTAGTGATAAATTTCTCGTAAAGTATCGATCAAACAGTTTCAGATTTATGCTCGTTGGAAAGGTGACATTTCGCAGTAAAAAAATTCTTTTGCTGTTTTTTGTTTGGTGCATTCAATTGTGAGTTACAGGGTGTTAAAAATGGAAGTGAACAAAGAGAAAATTCGGTACATTTTACAGTTTTTCTTTGACAAAGGCGAAAATGCAAGCCAGGCGGCTAAAATTGTGAATGGTGTTTATGGACCCGATACTGTAACAGCCAATTATGTACAATTTTGGTTTCGTAGATTCCGTTCAGGAATTTTTGATGTTAAAGATGCACCTCGCACAGGTAGGCCGGTCGCCGAAAATGACGATAAAATCGGAGAAATGATCGAAGTTGACCGGCATGTTAGCAGTCGTAACATCGCCCAGGAGCTAAAAATGGACCACAAAACAGTTTTAAACCATTTACACAAAGCTGGATTCAAAAAGAAGCTCGATGTTTGGGTGCCACACCAATTAACAGAAAAAAACATGATGGATCGAATTTCCATCTGCGAAGCCTTGGCCAAACGGAATGAGATAGACCCATTTCTTAAACGGATGGTGACTGGAGATGAGAAATGGATCACATACGATAACCCTGTGTGAAAACGATCATGGTCAAAGAGCGGTGAAGCACCTCAAACGGTGGCCAAACCAGGACTAACGGCCAGAAAGGTTCTGCTGTGCATTTGGTGGGACTGGAAGGGGATTATTTATTATGAGTTGTTTCCATATGACCAAGCACTAAATTCTGATCTCTACTGTCAACAACTGGACCGTTTGAAGATAGCAATTGACCAGAAACGGCCAGAATTGGCCAACAGGAGAGGTGTCGTGTTCCACCAGGACAACGCTAGGCCACACACGTCTACAGTGACTCGCCAGAAACTTCGGGAGTTTGGTTGGGAAGTTTTAATGCATCCGCAATACAGTCCGGACTTGGCACCAAGCGATTACCATCTTTTTCTTGCATTACAAAATTTCTTTAGTGATAAAAAATTGGCATCTAGGGAAGATTGTGAAAATCGGCTACTAGAGTTTTTTGCAAATAGAGACCAGAACTTCTACGAGAGAGGCATTATGAAGTTACCTTTAAAATGGCAACAAATCATAGAACAAAACGGTGCATATTTGACCCAAATCGGACAATCCGAAGCATGTTAAATAAAGTCCTGAAGTTCATATAAAAATAATGGATTTCTTTTTCCCCAACCTATTATTAGTTAATACTTGATGAGATTTTTTTACCATCATCCTAAAAGGCATCCTGAAACAGCTTTCAAATGCGTCAATATTTTTGTGATGAAGAAGAAAGAACTCTAGATCCAGAGTGTCCTTAAATATAATTAAAAACAAAATGCTGATAATATATCCATTTAGAGATTAGATCTTTTCCAGTATTCTGGAATAGTATTCCGCTATTGCTTACTGTGGGATGCAAGCATCGCAAGATAGTTTGGTGAAAAGATCGTTAAGGAGATTTGTATCTAGCAGTGTGTTTCTATTGGCTGATTAGGATTCTAATATTCTCAGAAGTCAACGGTAAGCACACGTTCATAAAAAAATGTTTTTGTAGGTTAAAGAATACAAATTGACATACCATCTTTACCGTCCTTTCCATTTTTGCCGGGGCTGCCGTCTTTGCCCGGCATGCCATCTCGGCCGTCTCTGCCCGGCGCACCGTCAGCACCGTTTCTGCCTGATAGACCGTCCAGGCCTGGTTCACCTGGGACGCCATCTCTACCATCGAGGCCAGGGTTTCCGGGGAAACCACGTTCACCTATAAATAATATATTTAAGATTTAAATTATCATATTATAAATATATTAGCACACTGCTGTCACCCACCCAAATGCCAAAGAGAGATTATATTTTGAAGAGCTAATGTCTCTAAGTGTAAAAAATGGTTGCAGTAGTGATGATGATCATTTTTTTATTTAATAAACAATTCATAATTTATAGTAGACTTGATTAAAGAAAATGTTTATTATCAAAAATTAACTATCAAAGGACTTGGAAAGCTAAAGGTTGTTTTAAAAAATAACTTGGGCCACACAAATGTTTTTATAATAACTTTGATTAGTGTGTATAAGAATCAGAGCATATACGTACCTTTCAAACCGGGCGGTCCTACCGGCCCTCTGTGGCCTACGGGTCCCTTAGGACCAGGAACTCCCGGCGGGCAGTAGTCCTGTGTCGCTTTACAAAAACCCTGTACGACTTTGTACTGGAAATAAAAACAGAATTTAGTTACTGATGGATTTTAGTCAAAGAAAAATTATTAGTTAATTTGTTTTGTGTAAGTTATCCATTACAGGATATAGGTTTGACCTATGATCTTAAAATAGAGAAATTTAGCGTGTATTTTTTTTATTCTATCATTTTTATATAGTTGAACCATATTTAATGTATTAAGATGTCTAAATCGAAAACTTTAAAATTTTTCGGACACTTTCAAAGAGGATACATGGAGGGCGGAATTCCTGGAAAACGTGCACCTGGTAGACAGCTCACGAAATGGTTTGATGACGTTAAGGAATGGACCGGGTTTAAATACCATCAGTTAAAAAGAATAGCTGTGGATCGAATTGGTTTTCTTAATCTGATCGCCAAATTTGAGTTGAAGTTGAAGAAGGCACCTAATGATGATGATGAATCGAAATGTTCTTAGCTATAATTAAAATAATAGTTTACCTATATTTTTACACCAAGTCTGAAATTTTCTTATTTTAATATAATTTAAATACTTACAGGCACTCTAGAGTAGCTGGTGAGCCACACCCATGAATCACCGCCCGGAGCTGGGCCCTTGGCTCCAGTCCGCTTCATCTCCGCAGCATCCTTGTCCTCGAGCTCACCACGCATTTTTGGATTAAAGAACTCGACGTGCGGTGCCACAGTGTTTTCTTCTTGAACTACTGAAGTCTTCTGTATAACGAATTTTAATATTATAAATATTACTAGGGTTTTCTTCATATCTATGGGTTACATTTATATCTACCTTCTTTCGATTAATATTACTTATAGATAGAGGTCAGAAGACGATAAATTATTTGTTGTCTTTTTTGTTTAACAGGTTAAAGTATAAGTTTATGTTTAACTGATAATTTAAATCGTTAGTATACTATTTGGTGTCTCCATCTATCGCATATAATTTAGTTTGTCACAACAATAACCCTAGAAGGACATATGTCCTTGATTGTTTAATAGACAGTGTTACTTTAACAAGGCTTACTGCCGTTCTTAGATCCCTTTGTTTATTTTTCTTATCTCCTGTTCAAGTAGTGATACTTTCCTTTATTATTTTTGGTGACACCTCTATAGTTCAATAAAGTATCTGTTCTAATTGATTTACTTAGTTTTTAGTATTCAATAGTTCCTGTACCCCGTTTACCATATTATATAAATGATTGGGACTTTAACTCAACTCTTAACCCAAACTACAACAGATCACCATTAAAAATATCGCGTAACCGGTATTAATAAAACAAAAAGTGCTGAATAAATTACTGTTATACAAAGTTTATTGTAAATTTGTTGATACATACCAGCATCGCTTCTCGCTTCACTCTGTATGAAGTTGCTACAGTCATTTCCGATAGATACGCGTTGATCTTATCCTCCAGAGAAGCTTTCAAGTCGTCCATGACACTATCTTTTAAATTAGGTGTACTATTATATTCATTATTGTTAATATGTTTGTAGGTATGAATCAATAGAGATAGAACACCGCAGAAGGTTGCGAACATCGATAGAGTTCTACAACAGCTCGTCGTCCTTTCGTCCGTAGAGTTCTTCCGTTTGTGTGGATGCATTGTCGCATCTTTCGACTTTTGACCGCTCCTTTTGCACTTGTTTCAACTCTTGTTACGGTTTGTTTTGTTTGTCAACGTTGCGTTGGTTATCCGGGTTTAATTCCGAACGGGGCGTCTCTTCCTGTGCGGGTTACACAATGAGCGTACCGACTGCCGATAACCGACAATTGTCTGAGCGCGCTGGAGCTGTTTCAATCAGGCAATCGACGTCGGGTTAAAAATAAATCCACTTCGTGCGATTTAAAACATATCTTAAACATGTGGTTATAGAAAAAAAACTTACGCTGTGTACACGTGCGTTTGAAACTAGGTAAAAAAATAATGTGATTATTGTTGGATAAAAAAAAACTGTTCGTTGTAACTGAACAGGAATAATATTCAAATTGCTTCTTTTCGTTTCATATTGAGGTTAACTTATAATAAAAATATATCTTACGACTGACGCCATACAATCAGAAAGATTATTAAAATTGCATTTTCTTCGTTAAAAGACACCTAAAATATTATTGTTATTAGCAATTAATCTAAGATATTTACGTTATGTATAAAATCAACGAGAGTTGGTTTTAAACGAAGATGGAAGCCAGCTATCCTTGCTGCTTGTTATTGTCTCAGTTTCCATAACAAGAAGCTTGTTACACTGAAACAACTTCTTCATACCTTTTAAAATTTGTGTATACATTGCAAATTATAGGCATTCATATATGTAATTAATTGTTAATGATATTGTAGACATGATTACCGAGAAAATTACTATGATTATATCATAGCATTATTAGTTAAAATTTAAACAACTTTGTGTAATTGATATTATAACAAAGTTATAAATTTAATAGAGATTACAATGGCGAGGTTCAATCGAGTATGTTTTCAAGTACATCTCCAAATAATATAGTATTTGTATATCAATTCGCATTATCCTATATCATTTAAGTTATGTAAATCATATTCATACCACAAAGCTAAAAAGTGAAAGATTTTGTTTCTATCAAAAATTTTGCCTATCAAATTGATTTATTCTATCATTAATATCTATTTGTTGATATCCACTGCTGAATATATATCATCTTTTAAGGGTTAGCTATTAATCTATATATAAAGATTATAGCTAAAATCCCTTTTCTTTTCTTAATAGTTTTAACAGTACGCTGAAGGTGGAATTGCGGCGAAAATATTCTTACCCGTCTTCCGCATATTAAGTATACTTGTTTAGCAAATATCTTTATTTAATATTAATATTTCTTAAGCATTTTAAAATATTGTATTAAATTATTTTTTTGTATATAAATTGAATCATATTGTATTCACCATATTAAGACAGTATTTGTTGTCTTGTAAAGACGGTAATTACACTATTCGCAATGTATTGAATAAATTATTAATTTTTTTTTTTCAGAAAAACCAAAAGATGTCAGTGCTGCTATAGAAAAATGTTAATTTTAAATTTCTTGGAAAAAAAAGGGTTTGTCATTTGGCAACTCCGAGCGTTCCTACAACGCAGGTCGAGGGATTACGGCGCATGCGTCCCCCCATAAATATGTCAGGGCCGTGACACGGCTTCGTGACAAGGTCACAGATGTTTAGAGTTGTCTGTCACTCCGCGAACCTTATCCTCAGGGAGACGACCTATTTACTGAAGAGCTTTTTGGGTCCAAAATGGATTTGGTGCCACCGTTAGCAGCAGTACAAGGTCCGTATACTATTATAATTCGTCAACCGAAGCTTAGACAACTTTGAGGTTATTTATTACTAATATTATATTATGGCTCGAGAACGTAAATAGAGTAGTCCAGTATCTAAATCAATTATGTCTTTGTTATTATTATATTAAAACGCTATCATTTCTTCAATAATAAGAAATATAATAAGAGTTATTCTTGTTAATTTAATAATGTAAATGATAAAGTAAACAAATAGTAAAATTATCTTTTAAGTAATGCATTACATATATCACGAAGTATCGCTTACTAACGAATGAAATCTTACATTATTTATAAACTAGACTAATTGTAAACAGAAAAATTATTAAAAAAGGTTTTAATACATATAAAAAATTTGTTTATATATTGAATTTCCTGTTAATAATTATCATTATATTATATATTCATGTTTAGGTTATTGCAAGATATTTGTGTTCTTTGAAAAAAACTTACAATAATTCCTTTTGTTGATTTTTTTAAATTTAATATGTGAGGACAATACGGAAAAATCTAGAAAGATAATTATTAGCGAAAAGTATATATAAATAATACTAGTTGCTGTTAACAATTAAGAACCTTTGAGTTTTATATACATCACAATAGCATAATTTTGTTTGTATTACAGGAAGTTTTATATATTATATATTAAGTTTTATATATTATAGAAAAATTTTTGTTTTATATATTATTTAAACGTAAATTAACTTTAAATAATAAAAAAAAACTTTTCTGCTGGTGCTTTTTTTCATATTTAAAAAATTACGAAAACCTATCAAAATGTAGGCGGCATCGATTTTTTTAAAAAATCTCAATGATTTTTCGTTTTCTTGCAAACTTCTTATGGCATATATCCATTACACGCTGAGCAAAATTAAGTAATATGCTTTTTTTTGTTATCGGAATAAAATCTAAAAAGATACCCTGCTTCTGGGGGGAGAAATAAGTGGGATTTTTCCCACTAAAACCCCCTCGGTGGTCATCCTCAGTGCATTGCGAGAGGTCCTGGGATCTCCTACGGAACGCATCAGTGTTTTCCGGCTCTACGCTTAAAGCACTTCTCAGGGAAGGGTGTAGCCTTTCTCTACAAGCACTAGACTATCTTGTTGCTTTTTAGTCGCGTTTTACGATAGGCAGAACTTACTCTAGTCCTATTCCTAATAGCCCGAGACTACAGAGCAAAAGTAGTATACTTGATTTTAATAACCAGAAAAAGTACTATGAGCAACATAAAATTACAATGTAGACTGAATAAGTGGAATACTTGTCTGTCCTCAGCTTGTAGCGTTCAGCCCTTAGATGAGTATAATACTCCAAGAGCCCCACTTCTTCGTCAAGTGTCTTTAGACGAGGAGCGCCCCGATGATTGCCAGGGCCATTGGCGAGGCCATTACATCCAAGGCGAAGAGGAGGAACGAGGTGTGAGACTCTTCAGAGCTTTGCTACTACAGCATTTGCGGCTTGAGGAGTTGAGACCACCGCCTTGCATGATGGTACCAGCTAAACCCGACCACAGGTAATGATTACGTCCATCTATACGATTGAGAGTGTCTAGCTGTCGTTTTCTATTTAAGACGACATTGATTATGGGTTTCAGGGGTTGGTGGTTGTACTGGCGCGACTGGAGGGCCCTGGAGAGGGCTGCGAGGAGGTTCAGGGAAACCAAAGCCCGCGCGATATTAGCTGCGAGAGCGGAACACATACCATTGTTATGTCTGGATGAAGTTGCCTTTGAGGATATTATGCAGGAGCTTTGTCAGGTACCTTTAGTGTATATGACCACAAACATTCAGGCTCCTTTTTATAATTATTGAGAGATTAGTTTAGAAGAGACAAGATCTTCATCTGATGGTAATGCCCAGGCTCTTTTAAAGATATTTCTTGTGATTTAAGGTTAAATGTCGCTATAGTATATTTTTTATAGGAAAAAGACAAAATGAGCGGGACATTGACCTTTGGTAAGTGATACGAATGGCATAATAATGTGGCGATGGTTAGAATAGTATACACTAGACTACATGGCGTCCGTCGCCTTGAGACAATGTGTTAGGTCTTGTTAACTCAGTAATTATACTAGCTACAGCACCCTTCTAATCGGACCACGATAATATTTCAATATTACTGTTTGTCGGTAGTAATAGGCGTTACGGTGGTATCTTCCTAGGTTGTCCATGGCAACGGAGACCTACCACCAGTAATTTAAGTAATAACAGCTTGGATGAGCCTTACAATGGTCTTTGTGATAACGCTGTCAGTGATGTCCTGGTATTGAGTTTTTATCATCATAGACTTATTAGTCCAATAGTAAGATTTGAATTGTCTAAGACCTAAAACACTAGTCGCTGTCAAAATGAAAAATTTTGTTAAAAAAAAACCTATTCTACATCATGTCGTATGAAGAAACAGGAAGAATAATTAAATAGACGTCATCCAATAAACACACACACACGTCACTAATATATAGATACACTAAGAAAAAAAATTTTTTTTGTTAGAGAGAAGGTGCATCCTTCAGAAGTCAGGGTCCTGATATACATGTTGTGCTTTCGGGACCGGAGATATATCATGTGTTCCAATATGTTTGTAAAATTTGGAATAAATAAATAAATAATAAAAAAAATAGTAGAGAGCAGGTATTGTATTATATATTCTCTTGTGTTATAGGCTTGCTCTCATGTTGAAAACCGGGCGCTGGTGGTGTTGGCGTTCCTCTGCGAGGTGTGCGCGCGCGCGGTGAAGGTGGGCGGCTGGTGCCGGGCGGCGGACTGGTCGGCGAGGCACGTGGCGCAGTGTGCTACTCCCTGGGCTAACAGACACGGCGGATGGGTAAGTCCAATATCTTTTTTTTTTTTTATTCAACATGGCGGCAACACAAGCGATACGTCCACCTGATGGTAAGTAACACGCCTGCCCGCCCATAAGAACGTGAAGCTAATTACGATGTCATACACTGTACTACATTGCGCTCGTCTACTTGAAACAAAAGATATTAAATCTCGATACCTCAGTAGTTTCATCATCTACAGCGGCCTTTAAAGCGGATCACAGTAATATTTGTACAATACTGTTTGGCGGCAGAAATCGGAGCTATCGTGGTACCTAGACAGTCTCCAGTATAATTCTGGTCTATAATGAGAAATGGTCATAATAGATTAGATTTACCAGCAGTCTCCATCCCTTCTTACCATCATGACGGATAGTAGACAAGTGCTCGTCCAAAATTGTTAAAAAGTATTTCTCCTTCTTTCTATCTATTATCCCATATGGTGGTAGGGTGAGGTTCCTTTATCTATCTCCTCCACTGGACTGGACACTAACGCGTGTCCCTTGACACTACATATTTCCACCTCGTTTTCGGTATGCTTGTGGGTCTTCGACTGGAAAAGGAATACTGCGAAGCCAACTTGTCAAAGGAACCAGGCGGCCATGATTCAACATTTACGTATGGTATAGCTCAACGTCGTTCGTCGTCCACTGCTGGACTTGGGCTTCCTCCAAAGATCCCTAATTCTGGCGGTCTAAGGACCGTTTGCCACTACGTTGGCCCAGTACGGGTCGAGAGCTCTGGCTGCTCGTTTGTTGGTTAGCAGGATGCACCATCGTCAGGTGATGTTGGCTTGGGTCTCGTGAGTAGATGTGCGGGACTCCTTACACCATATCATATAGTAATATTTCTTTATATACTTATAAATAAGTATTAAGCGAATGAATTGTCCAATTTCAGAGTGCTGTGGTGGAGAGAGCTGGTGGGACTCGCAGGGACGAGACCACGATCCTCGCTGGCGCTGCGCTGGCGGCCCTACTGGCATTTATACTTTTCTGCCGCAACCGCTTCCGTTACGCCATCCTTTAAGCGTTCAACTGGAGGTCAATGGTTGACATTGGAGATGGAATTCCTACCCGGATCAGGTCTCCCGGCGGCGGGTCTGCAATTCGAGGAGTTTGTGAAGTATTCTATGGAGCTGTTAAATAAATATATATAATCTATTTCGATATATGGAAACTATATGAAATTTTAAAAAGTTGACATTTCTGTCGTATTTTTCTATGTAATCTGTTTAGTTAGTGTTTGATGTACTTTTTGTGTGCTTCGGAATTGCTTTTTTTTTTAAATAAGTATTGATATTCTGCGTTGGATACTCTTCTGCTGTGGCGGCAATAGAGGGTTTATGCCGGTCTCTTATTGGCTAAAACCCCACGGTATACCTCTAGGCCCTATTAGCCGAAACCACCCGAAAGCTTTCGCACATAACCGTGGTTCCGACGGATAGAGGCCTTGATGAGGTTGCGTCTAGGGGTGGAACAGGTACTCTCCACTCCACTTATCAGTAACAGGCGGAAGTAGCGGATTATCCCCGCCTCTGTCACCATGGTCTCAGTCATGTTTCGGTACTGTCCTAGTAGAATTAAACTAACAATAATTATGACCGGAAGAGTTCTAAGTAACATGAAGTATATTTTTAAGATAGCATCATAGTAAATTCTTTGATTATTAAATTAAGGGTTCTTTGTGTCCTCTGTAGTCGTCTCGTGTAATATATGTATCTGCATCATCATAAACAATTCTTTAACATAAACTCAGAACTGTTAACTGGAACTGAATAAATGGATTTGGAAAAGTACTTTACACTACAAATATGGTTTACATATTTACATAAACTTCCTGTCGGGTAAATAACTACATTTCTAACTGATACATGTGTAAGTTTATTAAAGTAAATATATGTGTTGCCAGATGCTGTCAGCTTTGTAGTTAAGATAAATTTTGAAAGTTAATCATTAATTTATAGTTTTCCTTTGTGTAGTTTAATTACCGTCCACAGTGCAGTACATATATAAAATTGAATACAATGTATATCAAATAAATGTATTACCTATATATATTACAATTTTTTTTGGAAATACTTCAATAAACTTTATGTAACAAATATTTAAATTATATTATACGAAGGAAAAATCGAGGTTTGATATTTCACGTATTTTTTTTTTTATTATAAATATTGTCTCTATTTTTTGGTAGATTTGTTGTTAAGAGAGAGAGGACATGAAAACAATGATATTCTACATATTACAAGACAAAAGAAATGTTTTCACTTTCATTTTAAGATGAAGTAAGCCTTTATACTTATTTTATTATACGACGCGACAACATTACCGAGACGTTCACCTGACTGTAAGTGATACACCTGCCTATAACACGCTAGTTACGATGATATATCATGATCTCGTCACCTTGCGGCACGAGTTGTTATATCTCGTTTTCCACCAACCCGCATTGGGCCAGCGTGGTGGGAAATCGCCCAAATCCCCTCATATGAATCCATACCCGATCGATGGAAGAAGCCTGTGTCCAGCTGTGGGCGTCTATCGGCTGATGATGACCCAACTAATATCACTACGTACTGCGTCTTTTAAATGGGAACACAGTTATGTTTACACACTAGTGTTTAACGGTAAAATAGGAGTTGTGTTAGCACTTACCTAGACTGTCTCCTAGAAATGAAACCTACCCTTAGATTGAATTAAATCGACCTTGTGCTTTAAATATCTTTTTTGACGTCTGTTTCTTTTTGATGATTTATTAATATAGGATGAATCCTCCTTCCAGATGGACCGACTAAGGTGGTCGGAACTAGGTGGCGTGGTGGGGTGTTGGCGCGAAGCTGAAGATCTGGTCCACCAATAATCCAGACATTGTGGGCGGCACACATTCAAAAGTGAAAAAACAAAGGCTGATAATGATGATGATGATTAATAAAGGTATTAAATATAGCAAGGATTAATAAAAAAAAACGACGTTTCACTATTTTATAATTTTTATTGTAATTTTCCTCGATACTCCTCACAGCAGACGTCTCCGTTTCGCACACATCACGGCGAAAATAATTTCATTTGCGTCTAATTAAACAACTCACTGACATATATGAGTATATATATATATATATATATATCTCAATATGTTAAACAATCAATAAAACGCGAAACTATCACAATATCCAACAATCAATAGAAGCTTTGACCAAGAAGCCATCAAGAACCGAAAAGATGGCAATTTGTTTGATGAATGACCTTCTTGAAACCAGTTCATAGCGTCCAATGATAATTCTTCTTAAATCTTTCAATTGACAGTGTTTCATCGAATCATCAAATAGCCAATGGGCTAACAATATCACATGATGTTAGGAGACAATGGAGATGGTGGATGCATGGATGAATGGATATGCTGATGGATGGTGAATGCTTGTACAGAATTCTCTAGAATTCACAATTTATAACATGAGGTTGGTAGTTGGTCCAGAAGGTTGGAAAAAGGTTAAGGCCGAAGCTACGAGATGAGTCAGATGTTGAACTGATGGTACTCTGATACACTTGCTCATAAGAACTGGTGCTAGTGCGGATGATATACACATCACCACAGTGCGTTCGAAGCCTTGAGACATAAGACGTTAAATCTAATTACCCCAGTTATTTTACTAGCTACGACGCCTTTTCAACCGGAAGACACTAATTTAAGCACACTACTGTTTCACGGCAGAACTCCCATCTTCAACTAAACTTCTCAAAAAGAGACCTAGGAATAGTTCCAAATGGTTACTAAATAAGTTGCAGTTTTAAAATATAAACATAAAAATCAACAAAGGTAATAAATATATATATTGCCTATATCCAACAGTTGGCGTCTATCGGTTGATGATTATGATGATGCTATAAATGTTTACTCTTTAACAGGTTGTTTGTAAATTTATAACGGTTACTATTAGATATCAAAAACGGCTCAAAATGAGAAAATAGTGTTTTTTCCAATTCGAAGATACTGTGCTTATAGATCCTGTAGCCTGAGAAACAATAAGACAAAGCTCAAAGTTTACCCGAAGAAAACGATGACAACAATGAACTGGTTTCAAAAATGATTACCGTTATACAAACAACAAACCGGACACGATTTCCTCACGAACGCTACGTAAAATTCGTATAATACTGTTAAAGTATCTCCTGGTTAATATTTAAACGAATACCATCAAACTCTTCCCAGACAACGCTCCACTTTTACCGTTACAACATGATGAAAATCCCTATACTTATCTACTTCATTAAAATTAATAACATTTGTTACTTTTACTTAATTATTAATATCACTATTAACAATCTACGCTGGCATCTCGAGTTCGGGAAATATCTGGATGGAGACGGAAATCTTTACATCGACATAGCAAACACCGTACGAAACTTTGTAAATTTGGCTAAAGTTTGGAACAATTAATTTTTAATCTCGAAATTACAAGTAACATTGAATAATTTGAAATTTTCAACATGTAAATATTGTTTAAGCCGGTATCAAACTCTTTGCTTAATCACAATAGATATATCATCTTACTCTTTACATATATATCAATTAGGAATGTTGGAAATGTTGAACTGTTCGGTGCTCCTGAAGATATTGTCAGGCGAAAACGAGATGTGGCAGCTAAAAACAAAATAGTAGACTATTACGATTTTACTTTCTTCGACACGGTATATGTTAAAGCTGATTTTGAAGAATTCTATGAGCTTGAAGGCTTTGCTAACAAAACATAATCTCTATCACGGTGTACGTATCCAGATACGACGTCGTGTCGAAGACAGTGAAAACTATTTACAATAATCTCTTAAAACATTTCATAATTTTTTTTTATATAAAAAACCATCACTCTAGTAACAACACTACCTGGATATTATATTTCATTTCGTTAATTAACAATTTTCAATTTTTTTATTCTTAGCTTTAAGCCTAATCTTACACTACAGAGAAGATATAAAGGTTATTTTAGTGAAAAGGTATCAAACGTTAGCGACGTCGTCACAACACTTTATAGAATCAAATAATTGTTAACAAACATGGAAGTCTGATGGATCTAGCTCGGTCGGTGCTGTTTGGTATTAAACAAATGCAATTTTGATGCAACTACTTCGAATGAACTTGATTCAGTGATCCGAGTCATAACGCGACCTGGATCCGACGTTAGTTAAACTCCCTCTATCAGCCTCAACTAGTATAATGGAAGGATGATTAATTTACAGTATCTACTTACATACTCGAGAGATAAAGATCACTAGTGTATATGTATATCTTTAGTTATAATCTTTAGCGTATAGAATCGTGTTAGTTAATAGGCAATACGATATATTATTTGGTGCATCCCATTGTTTATACAAGTTAAGGGATAAGTAAGTATTTATATTAATGCATCTAACACTCCTAGATGAGTAAGGATATCATAAAGTCGATTATTAAAAAGAAATATTGAGAAAGAGCAAAAATTCGTTTGAATCTTAGATTATAGTTTAATTATATAGAGGCTACATAAGATAAATAGTACAGTATAGTAAGTAGTAGTTGAATTTGTACTGAATTATAAACAGAGGTACAACTGGAAGCTATGAAGAACTTTCTAAAGTTATCAAAGAAGTAGAGTAGAAATAGTAAGAGTCAATGATCGTTGAAACTGATTGATCATTTGAGGAAAAGCCATGCTAACTATAACGAAACCTGATCTTAAATATTACAGGTTATTGAGTATGTGAGGTATGTCATATGTATGCACGATATCACAGTGTTTGATGTATAGTAGATCTTTTAGATCCAAAAATTATTAGTCTCTGGATCGATCTTGTTTGTAAGAAATTAAAGAGCACCTAATGGAATGGTTACATTTTTATAATCGGTTATCTATATTTGAAGGTTTTCTTGTGCGTACATTTCACGAATAATCGTCAAAAGTGTGGAACAATGTATGCAATTTGAGCTTCGCATTGATCTGAAAGCTTAATATTAAAATTATTCACTAACTAATCTAGTCTATTTATTGCTATGTCAAATAGGCGGGTTATTAATGCAAAACTCTGTGGGAATCAACATTTCCATTTATACATTTCATTCATATGTCATCATTTTATTTTGGTCACCTATTGAAAACTGTTGAGGGAAAATTTTAGTGAGCATTGTGACTGAAAGGTAAGAAAGAAAAAATACGGACGGTATATGTAGATAATCTAAGAACTATCCAAAGTAGTACAATATCCGTTCTCTATAACATCAACTCAGAATTTAACATTTTAGAATAAAGTTAATGTAAAATCGCACGTGAACGAAAATACAGAAACAGACATATTTTATATGATTACATGAAATTTGGCGGAAAGATTGATTGGTAGGTTTTTACAGAAAATGTGTTAAGAAACAAAATCAGCAGGCAATTTTTCGAAGATCTTGCATAAACTATGTAGTATAAGATAAAAACTAGGCCCCGTGTGGATCAGAGTGATGTGATCACAAGAAGCGTGATAAATGTAGTTAGTGGTTAGATATTGCAGAAATCAATCATGTATCTAATAGCCATAGTTATAATTGGTCAAATAGTGGAAGAGCTTAAGATGAGGAAGTATAGATGATAATTATCCATTCACAATTTTCCTGTCTGTTTGGATAGTAACAAGTTCGATGATATATATTATGTCCCGATCGACCACACGGTAACTGACGCCGGGCATTAGGAATTAAAGCGGGACATTTGTGCTGAGGAATATAATATAACTATTATAAATATTTTCTTCACATGATTGAGTAAAATACTCCGAATTGTTTAAATAATCACATATATCGAGGCATACATTTGAGTTCACGCGAACTCTTAGGCACATTATCTGGAATGACACGAGATTTACACGATAAAAACTGTAGCACAGTTGTCCCGCTACCACAACATCAATCTACAAAGTATATTTATTTACATTATTGACTTAATGCACATATAAGAGATGGCAACAATATAAAATTACACGGATATTTTAGTTCATTTATTCTGAGACTGTTTCTAGACAGGCGTTTTAAAATTGTTGCGATCCCTTATTATATCTTTCTAATTCTACACGATCAAACGGAAACAATACAAATGGACTGTCGGCCCCCACAAGGGCCATTGTAAATAATGACACACAACTTCTTTATTACTTTCAAAAACTCTAACGTAAAATCTAAAACATTTACAAAAATAAAATATCAATCGATCAACTGACTTCCCACTGCTAGATATTTAATAAAAAAGCGTCCATTATACTCACGAATGGCTAACATTCCGTACAAATCTACAGTCTCTGACAGCTACAATAATATTTCATAACTTTCACTATCAAGTCCGTTGACGATTATTACTTCATTATGACACCGGTTCGCAGGTGTCACAACGTTATGGACATTATAATATCACTCATTCGTAGTCCTAACATTAACTATTGGAACAATATTTGTGCTTTGAACGTCTGATTCGACTTTAAATAACCGCCTACTCGACCAGTTGTAAGAACTCCATGGTTAACTAGAACATGTCACCGACTAAGGCAAAATCTTATTTTAATAATTAAGTACCTACAAGTACTAATAAGTAGCTGTGTTATCGTTTCTTAGTTTAATATGGATAATTAAATTTTAAATTCAAATGTTATCGTTTTGCTAAATTCAATATTGCTTACTGTTGTGATGATAATGATTATGAAATCAATGATGGGAGCGATGATGGTGCTACTTGAGCAAGTACTCCTTTATAAACCTTCCTTTACGAACGAATGTTAAATAAAAATTTAAATTTTGATTGCTCCTTTCATTATTTTACATGTAAATTGCGGAATATATTCAATGAGTTAAATATATGAATCTAAGTTAATTATTCGTTGGATTGATTAGTAGTTTCACTATGTTGTACTTATATTCTCACTTACATTTTTTTTATAAACCATATCATTCAAATAACTTTAACGTTCTACTTAACGTTGGTGTATAAGTTATCAATTTAGAATATTAAACGCGATTGGCTGAAAGCTGAAATGTTAATACTGCTTTTCGACTGCGGTTATCCGACCATGTGGGTTTACTTCCGCTACTATCACATCAGCTTCACTCGCTCGGGCAATGGAGGTATCCGTATTCGAGACCCAAACTGACCGCAACGAAGACAAAGTACAGAAGGAACATGGTGAATCCGAGGCCCTTGTTCATCTTCCACCTGAAGCAGGCTATGCTTAGTATGACGAACAGGAGCATCGCGAAGAGCAGCACGATACTGCAGACCATGCCTTTGGAGTTGACCTGGACTGGCTCGCCATTGATCAGGCCGTATAACAGCCACGGCAGCGGTAACCTGGAAAAGTGAAAAGATAAAACTTTCAATATACTTTTATTCTAGTTTCTCTCTTTAAACTTGGAACACAATAAAGTCTAGCTTCTTATTATCTTTTTTCTTAGCAATATGTTTTATACTATTATTATTTATGATCTTTAATAACTTGACAGCTATATTATTCTTTTTGTCACGGGAGATAGTACAGATTTGGTATTCACATTTTTTTAACCTATAATTTTTTTTCTTTTTCGACATTTCTCCATAAGTTCGAATAGAACGTTCGCTTTCTGTGTAATCATAAATTAAATTGTATTTAAAACGTCGCCATGTTTGAAATTCAGAATACCTAATACTGAAACCTGTTACTTTAATATACTCTGTTAATTTAATTTAATCTGTGCATTAGAAAAATCTTCTATTGATAAAAAAGAAAGAGTTTTATCCCACTTCATGTCTTTGTGTCATTCATACACTTTAAAAACTTTAAAAATATCAATAAATACTAGAAAGGTATTTTATTAGAATAAAATAGTATTCTTTGATAATATTATAGTAATTAATATGAGTATTAAGTAACTAATCATATGTTAAATGTCCTTGTTATAAATTGTAATATAATATATATTATGGTTAGCTGTACTCAGTTTCCACGTTCTGATTATCACGCACCAACACTTATTTTCACTCGAGTTGGTGTTTGTTTGACCCAATATTTGGGCCAAGGCCTATCGGAAGGTAGATGAATATCAAAAAGTAACTTGCTGAGGGTGGCGAGCGGTTGTTTATGACTACCAGTAAGGTCATGCGTTCGAACGGAGCCGCGACGGAAATAGGCCGTTCATGATTTACTAAAAACAATGATGTTATCATTAATGTCACTTTTAAAAGCATTACAGTATTTTTTTCATTGGTTTGAATTTGATGAGCTTTTTGTGTTTAGAAATTAATACATATTAAGTATTCAACGTTTGCTGTGCGATTAGGAAGAATTGATATTAGATATAGATATGATATGAGATAGATAAGATATAGAGTAAATAAGATTTAGTTCCATTTAAAAAAAAAAACTTAAAAAAAAAATGTTTTAGTTTGAATTTGAATACATTTGTACTGAAATATTTATTTCCGTTTTATTACCTTCTTTAACTAGATATTTTCACTGGCATTAGTTTTCTACATATACTGTGGTAGCCTTGATTAACTTGATTTTTTTTCTTTTTCTCATTTATTCTTACCTTTCCCTCGTTTTATTTTAACTATTTATCTGCGCATACCAACTTACTAATTTGATGTACAAAGAAACCTTTATATTACTCTTATACATAATCTTTGAATACTTGTAAATTTGTTAAGTAATAACGCCTTTGGTTTCTTAATAATAAATAAATATTAATATAAACATTTCTCATTTCCAACTTTAAATTTCTGCAACAGATCCAACTATAACTCACGAAATCCGAATAAGGCCCGTCGGATATAACTTGGCAAAGTTTTGTACCTACCCTCATTCCGGTTGTCAAATAACCAGGAAATATACGCTGTTGCTGAATATATCAAAGGCTACGGTCGCAGAGCTTATTTCTATTTGGCGACACCGGGGAACTTTTCTCGGTGAATTGTTTATTTTGTAGCCTTAACAATAACGTGTGATGACATTCTGTTTGATATAGACTGTTGTGGGATTTCCACGATGGAGGTTTTATATTTTTAAATAACTCTGTCACTATTTCAAAGAGTGCATGGTAGAATTAAATACGACGGTAATCATTGCTATTGTCGCTCGATAGCGCTATATAAGAGATTCAGAAATAATTAAGGATACGACAACCAAGAAAGGACCAAGGGGAACCCTAGAGAGTGTTGCTTCTTATTGGAATGTGCTACGTTTAAGCAATACAAAAGAAGTTCCAGAAGACTATCGAAAGTTTGTAAACAGAAGTCCTAAATTACTGACTTTCTGTAAAAAGCAGAGTTCTCTATTATTGATTTCGGCTTTAATACAAAAAAACGTAGCTCGCTAGCCTAATTGTTAGTTTGCGGCTTTCATTCCGAAGGTTGCGGATTCCAATATCGGCATGTACCGATGACTTAACGTTTAAGTTATGTACATTTGTGAATTTAAGTAACAGCGGTGAAGAAAAACATCGTGAGGAAAACTGCACATGAATTAGAATTCATTCTAAGGTGTGAAGTCACCAATTGCCCTATCGCCCTCATATTTAGGGTAGGTCTGTGCCCTAACAATGGGGACGTATATAGGCTATGTAAAGACCATTGTTCAGCAATCATAAAGAACATTCTACAGCCGATGTTTCAGGAACAGTAGCAAGGAGTATCGAATATTAATTGGGTATACTTGGAATATGTCTAGTTATTTTTTGTCAAAGCGTTCAGACGAGGTAAGTAATAGTCTATAACAAAGTGTTTCTAGTTAGAATAGTGCACACAGCACTGCATTGTGTTGGTCACATTGAGACATATGTTGTCTAGTTACCCTAATAATTTTACTAGCTACAGTACTCTTCAAACGGAAACACAGTAATGTTTGCACACTACTATTTGGCAGCACAAATAGGAGCTGCGGTGGTATTTAACTAAACCTAAACGGTCTTACCTAGATCTACCTTCATTAAGTCAGTATATTGAGTAAATATGATAACTAGATATTATGGGTGCGTGAAAATATAGTTAACGGTAGCTGTGGTTGGTTGACATTAATTCAGTGATCATTAGAGCAGAAGTGTCAGCACGAAGGTCGAGTGGATAGTGAACTAGCAGCCTCCCTTAAGCGTGCCTCCGAGCGGGGTGCTCACGCTTCAATGTATAACGTCATACATAAAACCAGTGGATTTTTATTTTATTGTTTAGTATGTAATAATCCATCACGTTGATGGTGGTACATGATCAGCTTGGTAATTTCAATACTTTCAGTATCCATTAAAACTATCTGAGTGAATTTTGGTGTTGGCCTGTACAAAACTAGGTTATCGTGATCTCGTGCAAAACTTTTTCTCCGTTTCCTGTACGAATAATCTTAATTTTTTTTTATGACAGATATGTCTATAGCATCTATTTATAAGATATTAGTATTCCCCGCCCGCTTTGCTCCCCGTATCACCCCTGCATCTCTGTTTGAGGAAGGAATTTTGTAAAATTCATTCCCACCTTACCTTTAAATGTCAAAATTAATACCTGTACCAAAATATTGAGGGTTTATGTGTGATAGTTCTGGAGATCTTGTAATGAGTCAATGAATTTCTGGACGTATCATAGATTAAATATTAATTGTGTAAATAACCTATTTATTTACAGAAATAAACTATTGTAAATCTAAAGTGCAAAAAAAAATGTAATACTCTTAATATTAACCATATAATTGGTATATTCTTTATGACTTGTTCCCATAAAATCCGCTAGATGGCTCTGTGCGTAGTCTAAAACACGGTATCGTTTGCTGGTTTCAATATACTGACTATTTTTATAAAATTGTATTAAGTGAGCATTAAATTAGTAACACATACATATAAGATATATATTTTTGAATGGACTCAAAATGACTTTAATTAAGTTACTGGTACAATATACAAGCAGACAAACGAAATTCTTAAACATGATGAAGACACGATCTTTTCCTTCACCGTTTTTATTTCGCTGTTGTTACTAAAGTTCACAACTTAAATATTAAAGTCATCGGTACATGCCGAGATTCGAACCCGCGACCTTTGGAATGAAGGACGCACGCGCTAACCATTAGGCGAGCGAGCTACCAATTATAATATAATAATCTGTCTTAATTGGTGTAAAATATTATTAAACAGAATGATAGAGAAGTAAATTTAAAGCTCTCCGTTGTGCCGCCTCTAAAATATCGAGTGCGAATACGAAACCTACATTTTTCTAGCTCATTCTAACATCTGTCGCATTCTGACCGATGTCGTATACCGTAAGAGGGGGCGGGAATAGAACTCATATATTCTAGACGATGGAGTAATATCAACTCTAGATCTTTCAAGGATGCACATGTCCAGGAGAGGATGTTTCTATTTTAGATGTACAGTCGAATACTGTAGCTGGTTATTGTCTAGGTAGGTTCATCGAAACTCCTTTTCCTGCCTACAAAAAGCAGTGTGCAAACGTAACTGTGTTCCAGTTTTAAAGCCGCATTAATTACTTAAATTACTAAGGTAATAAGACTAAATTTATTGTCTCAAGACAACAAATAATATGTGGTACTGTGTACCTTCTAACTAGCGCCATGTTGTTATGGGCATTTACACTGTTTACTATTTGATGAAAGTCTTGTTTGATTAGAAATACAAAACATTAATGAAAGTAATTACATTGAGAAAACCATTCAAATTTAATGTACTTGTCTAGTAATAGAATACAGATCTATGTTTCACTTGAACGGTACTATAGCTAGTGATATTATTAAATACTATTAAGGTAAAACTAGTCGAAACGTTTCATTGTCATATTGGCCATTACCCCAATTTAGTACAGCGCTAACGTCTTAACTAACGCCTGTGTTGAATAGCAATGGCTGTAGGATTATTACTTAATAGTAAGTGAACATCCTGCTCTTGTGTCTACCTTAATTATTTTCTATGAAGTGACGAAACGTTCACCTGATGGTTAATGATTCGCCCGACTAAAATAACGTGGCGTTAGTTATGATGATGTACAGAGCAATTGTGCTCGTCGCCTTGAGACTTAAAATATTTCGATACTGTCATTTCACTAGCTACAACACCTTATCTAACCGGAAATCAATAATGTTTGATCACTACTGTTTGTAGGCAGCAACAGGAGCTGCGGTGATACCGAACTAGACAGTCTCAGGTAGCAGAGTTCTATTATTGGTTCTATCATTGAAATATTCAATTCATATTCCAGTGTTTTAAACGCATTGGATGTTTTAAGAAGAATATGATTAACATAATAAAAAAATCTTTATGTAAATCCTCTCGCTCCCTCGTCCGCTCATCACTTGTGACGTGAGCCTAAAAGGTTTCACCGTTCCGCTAGTAAATGGGGCAGCGAGTGCGAAGTACCGGGCGTTAGCTTGTTTATATTGTATGCTTTATGTATTGGCGTTGGACCGCGGCCAGATGCTGCGACACAGGGGCAGATGCGCTATATTTACTGCCTCGCAGTAAACTTGATGCAAGTTAACTCATTTTAGCACATAACGGTAATATATAAGGTATTAGTTTCAGTTATTTTCTTCCTACTCGTTCAATGATGCTGGTTAGTTTAATATACACATGTTGTGCTTATAACCTAGACTTATATATCAGGTCTCGTCAATCCAGTAATTTCAATAGCTAAAGCCTTGCTAAAGAACGCTAAAGTTTGGCAAGAGAAATAGGTGGTGTGGTGGTACCTTCTTAGACGATTTTGGGCATCAGAGAGCAACCACCAGCATAAATTGGTACTAGTGATATTATTTATGGGATACTTGATACAGCTTAGAGTTTGAAAGGAATTATTCGCCGCGTCGTATAGCTTGGGAGGGTAAGCTCTTCGATAAGACTTTGGAGCTTATAAGGGTTATAAAGTTTCTACCTTTTACTAGATCTCCCGCAGAATACTTCATCATAAAGCAAAAGCTCTTAAGATCAAACTACCGTACAATTTTATATCATTTTATAGTATTTAAACTCTGTTCACTTCTCTATATAAACCACATCAGCGGTGACGGTATGATTCTATTATTATTAATATGTTAAAAGAAAACGTCGTTCCTCTACGTATGTCTTCATTGCGGAGTCCACTCCACGGACCACTTATGATCGGCCGAGGCCTTCTCCCTCGACGAGCCTCTCGACCTCACAAAAGAAAACCTCGGTAATCATATTTCCAAGATCAAGCTTACACGTTCAAGAAGCAAATATATTTAAAAAGATTTACTAGAAAAGAGTGTCCACTGCTGGACATAAGCCTCCCAAAGATCCCCACATCGATCGGTACTGCCAGTGGCTTCTCGCGACCATTCTTTGTAGGGGTTCATTTGAGGGAATTTAGGCCCATTCCCACCATGTTGGCCAAATTTGGATTGATAGGAGCCACCAGCAGATGAGGTTGGCTTGGGTGCCGAGAGTTGGTATGCGGGACTCCTTCCACCTCAAGTAATATCAGCTAAACTGATTGTAAATATAATAGGTGTCCTTGTCATTAATTTTAATCTATATATAGAAGATAAAGATTCATTGGCTCATCACGAGATCTGCGAAACTATTGGACGTAAACACTCAAAATTTGGTAAAGATATTTACTTCTGCTGTATAGAAGATAGATAAGAATGTATTTTACAAAATTCGTTTCCCAATAGGAGTTGCAGAGGTGTTATGGCCAGCAAAGCGGGATCAGATAGTTAACAATTTAACAGATCTAATATAAAGGTTACTGAGGCGTCCGAACTGTTCCACCGAACCAGAGACAGAAAGGACTGTATGAGGTTATTAAAAGTTGGTAAATTTGCAGGAAGTTTTCGCTGATGCGTCATGCAGACGAAAGTTTGCAACTGGGTTAGCTGAATTACACGGAAGTTGATTTTGCATCATTAGGAACAAATTATTTACTTTGACTATATATTATAATTAGAAGGTAAGGTAAGGTAGATATAGTATTCGGACGCCTCCCATGAGGTGGACCGACCATGTGAAGATCTTTGGGCGAGGCTTACGTCCAGCTGTGGTCGTATATCGGCTGATGATGATAATTAAAACTATCATCACTATATTCTGTGTTAACCATCACCGTGTCATTATTAAGAAACCACACTTCCGCATATTTACGTCAGAAATTAATATTGTAGTCACAAATATAAGAAATAGTTTTTAAATGCGGTAGTGCAACACTGTATCCCAATAGTGGGAATGTTAGGAGGGCTGTTTATTTTATTATTTATTTACGGTGTTAAATATTTCATTTATCAGATTTTTATAGGAACACTAGGATTAAAAACTATCATTCGTATATGTATATCTTCAATATTATGACTGTCGTTTCAGACATTGTTGGTATTGTCCAAGAAAGTAAGAAGATTACTTTTTTTTTATTTTTTTCATTGTCATTATTATCATCAGCTGTTAGACGCCCACTGCTGGACAAAGACTTCACTCAAACACCTTCAAATCGTCTTTCACAAGCCCGTATAAAGCTTCCTGCGACCTTCATCAAATCGTCGTCTAACGTCATATCAAATAGGAAACAGTACAAGCTTGATTACCTATTGTGACACGCGCTAATGAGTGTAAGGTTAAAAGCGATCATTATTTCGAAACTGCCAGCCTCGTCCACGGTATAGCTGCAGGGTGCACAGTAAGTGCCCCCCCTTTCTGTATTTTGGCTCCCCTCCAAGCCCCATTAAGCGCGCCTCATAGAGGCATAAAATAAGCCGGCGCCATGTATTCGAAATGATCTCTTAATTTGTTACTTGTTATGGCTTTCAATAACATTTTTTTTTTTTTTTATTCTACTCAAGGAGTATACAAGCAGAATGCTATCCTCATGGTAAATGATACGCCAGCACTTCATCACCAGCAGATAGAAGTCTACTGCTAGACACAGGCCTCCCCTAAAGATCTCCACATTTGTAGATGTTCGATGGGGGGATTTGGGCTATTTCCCACCACGCTGGTCCAATGAGGGCTGGTGGGAGCCAAAGCCTCATTTGTTGATTAGCAGGATGCACCACGATCTGGTGAGGTTGGCTTGGGTCCGTTAAGCTATTATACAGGACCCCTTACAAGCGTTCATTAACAATTTGATATTCACTGCTCACTTTTAACATAGGACAAAATATTATGTCTCGTTACCCAAGTAATTTTACTTGTTAAAGCGCCCTTCAAACCGGAACACAGTAATTTTTATTTTACCGTGGTAACAATCTATCGGTTTTCAGCAAAAGGGACATACCATAGACTTAAGAATATTTATGAGTGTTCTTTGCAGATTTTTATGTTTTTTTTTCGATTATTTTGTGAATCAATGTTTATGAGACGTAAGATTTTATTTCTGCACACGGACCTAGATAATTAATGTCAAAATTGGATGAATGTAATCGAATATACTCTTCAGCAATAGAGAGGCAAGTTATGAAGAATAATCGAATGGAACAGCTGACAATGATGATGAAAATGATAGAAATGTATATAATCATGTAAATGATAAGGTAGACACAGTTGAATCAATAGAAAGTCTATATTCTATACGATTATAAAATTGGGAACAATAATGTGTATTTAACTTTTAAATAGTATATCTGATTTATCTAAGTATCGTCATTTATTTTAGTATTATGTGAACTGTTGAATCTAAGTACAAAGATGTTACGTTGCTTAGTTTCGACTTGGAAAAAAGAAACGTATATAAAATGAAATAAATCCAGTTTATTACAACTTCGGAAATGTGATTGAAACAAGAATGATTATGTTAGAAATTACTTTAACAATCAAGAAGCACGCGAACGGAACATCGCTGATGGCCCTGAATTTACCACGACGGTAATTGTTGATATGTTACACGAATTTTTTCGAAATCGTACAGATTCATATCTACTAGTAAAGTTACTGATTTAATTACGGGATTTAAACGGAATTAAATCTTCTTTCTTCTGCCTTTTTCCCAGCTATGTGGGTTCGGCACAATATGTATCTATCTTTCATATCCCTCTATCAGCCCTCATATCAGAATTCACATTGTTCTTACACATATCATCTTTTACACAATCCATCCGCACTTTCTTCGGTCTTCCTCTACCCTTATAACATCCACATTCATTCTTATTACTTTCTTTGTTATATGTCCTTCATCCCTCCGCACAACATGCCCGTACCACGCTAACCTCTTGCTCCTCAATTATTTTGTCACTGAAGCAAGTTTCAGTCTTACTCCAATATGCGGAATTAAATGAGAATCTATATATATAAATAATGTTTGTATAATATATAAATCTTGAAATAGAATTAAATAAGAAGTCTAAAAAATCTAGAACAGACTAATTTCAAACACTCCAGGTATCTGATGTCGAATTTCGTAATATGCTTTCCCATGTTTGCTTCAAATCTGACTGCACTTCCGATTACTTCCCATCTAACTGCCTTTGAGCGATTGTTGTTTTGGTTGTTGTGCCGTCTTATGTTTGTTGCATAACATTATTTTATAGGTACGCTCGTAATTTTAGCTTAAGTAAGCTGAAAAAATATTGTAGGATGATATCAATTCTTAAACCTCAACACCTCACTTAAATCTCTTGCCCAAATAAGTCATCACAATGTAATTAATACATAGTATTTGTTACCATTAAAAGCCTAACGAACAGAAATGGTCTAATTTATCAGCTCAGTATTATTATTGAATCGCAGAAATTTATGTCGTGCCTCCATCTATCTAGACTTTTGATGGGTACGTCTCAGCAATTAGTATTCATCTTTCTTATAAAGAAGCGATGAGAAGATCAGGATGGTAAAATAGTGGTATTTAAAACTTTGGTGTAAATAATTTTGTTAGATACAACACTTTTAAAACCGGATGACGGTAATGTTTTAAATATTTCATGTCACGCTGTCTTCAAATATTCTATTATCTGATTCCATTGACCTTTTCAAGGTTTGAGGAATCGGTCAACCTCAAGTCAATGAATTAATACCCAGGTTATGAGAGATAATACTGTTCTACTTAAATAATAATATCACAGATATAATTTTGAGGAAGTTCTGATCAACATTATAATGAGGAAAATTAATAAAGTGTTTACTCACCCAACGGTTACATCAAAAATGTTGCTCCCAACGGAACTGGAGACGGCCATGTCGCCGAAGCCCTTCCTGGCCACGATGACCGAGGTGATGAGGTCCGGCACTGAGGTGCCCGCCGCCAGGAGTGTCAGACCCATCACCTCCGGCGGTATGTGCGCGGTAGCACCGGCCACATTCGCCCACCACACCATCAAATAGGAGAAAAACGCTATCCATACTATTGATCCTATAAACGTTACAGGAAACAGATTTTTCCCTGTGGGAGAAAAATAATATTATGAATATGCGTTCTACTTTTTGTATGACAAAGCTGACTATAATAAAACTAGTTATGATACTGCATCACAATGTAGTCAACGTCATGAGGAATAAGATTTTAAAAGATACAATCCCAGTAATTATAGCAGCTATAACTTGTTTACATAATCAACAATGATTTATTTATCTATTATGGATTCTTATGATAGATGAGGATAAAGGAGATCCGTAGAAGAACAAAGATCGCTTAGACTAGTGGATTAATAATTAGTGGCATTTGGTGGAAAATATGGTACGATGATCAGAGGGTCGATTGGATAGAATGATTCTGTAGTGGAAACCATAAGCGCAGTGAAGCATTATAGTTCGTCAGATGAACTGATGACCTGGTTAAGATCGTAGATAATCGTTGGACGCAGATGGAATCGGAACGATCGCGATGGAATTCTCTTCGAGATCTATGTTCATCAATGAACAAAAATGGGCTGAAATGATGAACGATAATTGTGACGTAAATAGTACTTTAGTTCAAGATTAGCTTTAATCATGATTAACAGTCGTTAAACGCTGAAAGTTATATATCTTTAAGATAAAAAGAAGAAGTGTATTTCACAAACGCAAAGCTCGCAATAAAGTTTACGCCCGGAATTATCTCTCGCTTTATTTTTCGCCCGGAAGGGCAAATAAAAACCTAATACTAACTTCCTGTAGCCACGCCCCGGCGGGCCTGAAACACGATTTTATTGCTGAAGTGGCTCTCATAACTTCTTTCGCATTATATTCAGACCCAAGGCACCGATAATGCGGTCAATCAAACTTATACTATCTTTGTCATTTTATTTATCAGGCTGTGGGCGCCGACTGGTGATTATAGATCTCTGTCAAGATCTTACATAACGATCTTCGTGCTGTCCACATCTAGTGGCTTCAAGTGACCTTCAGTCCACAATCCACTCTAAGGGGAGAGATGAAAATGTTACCACCTTATAAGTTGTGAGCAAATGATCTACGCATTTGCTTCATCCTTCCGATATTAATTATAGTAGTGCTATAACCAAACGTTACCTCTCGGAGTCCTAGTGTCCGGGAGGGTCATCCATAGGGGGAAGACAATTGGCGCAACTAACAGATACGTCAGTTGCTTGCGGAAACCCGAGGGCCACGACATGTCCAGCGGCGTCGTATCGTCCTCCAGGTCGCCTATCTGAAAGTGGACTTGTTTTATAGCAACCTGTATTACTATATACGTATATCTTTTAAAATTAATATACAACCTTTTAAGGTTACAATATTTATTTATTGACTCTTTCTGGATATAATTTTTTTTTAATTCAACGAAGTGACTGCTCTATAAAAATATGACACTAATTAGGATGATATAAACCGCACCACATTGTTACCTCAGTTTCAATAGCTACAGCGCATTTCGTACCGGACAGTAATGTTTGCACAGTATTGTTTGTTGGCACAAATATGAAGTGCAGTGGGATATATACCTATGGAAACCGATACCTACCAACGCTATTAGTTCTTTCATTCATAAACTGAATGAGGATCTAATTCATAATCTAGACTAGAAATAGATTTGGAATTTACACAATTGTACACAGAATGTATTAAAGTATCTTCTGGTTTGTTGCCAAGCAACAGTTATAAGCCGGGATAATATTTATTACAGCTATATCTCTTTCTTTCTCTCTCTAACTCGATGTAATAATATCTTTATCAATCATCATTTAAGTATTTCTTAATATAAAACTACTTGTAATAAATTTCTTAATTAATGATATTATAGTACAATATTGTAAAATTGTAATTTTAATAAGAACATTTAAAATAATATAAAAAAAAAAACGAGCAACAAATGTATATCCACAACGGAGTGAGGGTACTCCGCGGAGTTATTTACAAATATCGCTTGCGAGCTGAATAAATTTTATTTTTCCTCTTAGTTAACTTGCTCACTTCATTTTGCGGAGCCGAGTCCGCAAATACACTAATGCTTTAATCCGTCGGAGGAATGGGGAGGGGAGAAAGGGGTTTACTTTTTAAAATGTAGCCCCCAGCGACAGCAAATAACGCAGTTCTTACGGGAGCCTCCTTTGAGATGCAAACTGAATTAATTCCGTCCGGGTTTCATTTTATGTACGATATAAAATATATACAAGAGTGAATAGGCTATTTCTAGATTAGTGCTCTTGACTATCTACTACACTGTTGATATCATCAGCTCTGATCGTAGACGGCATGATTAAAAAAATTGCACTGCAATATATGTGTAATCTAAATGATTACAACTATAAGAAGTCGATGAAAGAGAAGCCATTACAGGAAAGGAATATATTCTAGAAATTTATTTCAGTCATAAATAGTTTATCTGTACAGTAAGACTAGTCAAAATTAGTTCAAGGTTTTTTTTATATTCATAATTTTAACTGCCTCTGTACCTGATACAGTAACACATCTTATAACCTGGATCACAGGCCTTATAAGTCAGAGATCTTCGGTTTGATTCCGTCCAAAAATTTCAAATCGTCCATCAGCCAAGGCTTCATTGTCATTTATCTGTTTCGTAAGTGATACCCCTGCCCATAACAACGAGGCGCTAGTCAGAATGATATACACTGCACCACATTGCTCTCATCATATGAGACATAAGATGTCGATTCTTGTTACCCAAGTAAATAATCTGTATATACATCTGAGGGTGCAAGGGGTCCTGTACGACAGCTCACGGGATTCAAGCCGATCTCATCTCTCAACAAACGAGGCTCTAGTTTCCACCGATCCACATTAGGCCAGCCTAGTTGGAAATGGCCCAATTCACTGCATGTGAAGGGAAGGCCTATGTCCAACAGTGGACGTCTATCGTCTGATGATGATATATTATACATCTGAACGTCACACTAAAACCAGAAACTTCTCTGCATAGTTACCGGTAATTGTTCCTAAATTTATACAGCTGTGGCAATAATATCGTTTGGGAGTAGTTTACTGGTAATAACATTTGGATTAGATTACGTAACTGCTGCTTACTCTCATTAGTTTAAATCTGTGCGCAGTAAAGTTAACCGTAACTAACAATTTGAACAGTTAAAAGCTTGACTCGAGAAACCGCGGTAGAAACTTTTAATCGCGTTAGTTTAACTATGTAGGATAACCTAAAGTCCTGACGCTCGTTATGAAATTGTTTGTGAAATCAAATTCTATAATTTTTTGATTCTTATGCTGTATATCCTCTGTCTATCTGGTGAGGCCAATGCTGCGCTTTCTGCTACAGAGTCGTCATTCCAGGTGTTTAAGTCCTCAATGTCCATTGAACGTTGAGTGTCATCTTACTAGATAGACAGAGGACCTCCGAGAGGTGGTCTTATCTAGGTCTCTCTTGTGTGCGAAAGCGTTCCCGTGGTTTCGGCCACATTCGATGAGTGGGAACCCGTTGGATTTTAGCCGGTAAGAGTCCGGCATAACCCTTATGTTCTCGCGATAGCAGAAAGGTATCCAATGCTTGATTTCCACCCAGAAAAAAAGTTAGAGGACATAAAAAGGATCGATAGGAGCCACTGGATTCAAACATTACAAAATTCAAAAGACACGTGTCCAGCTGTGGACGTCCATCGATTGAAATGATGATGATGCAGTATGTATTAATACATACTGCATTGAAATTACATTTGACTGATTTTATCTATAACTAACTTAAATTTTACACGATGTTAAGCTACAAAGAGATAATATGATGAAGCTAGAGAATATTGTAATAGTTATAGTTATGTATGAATACAATAATAAAATACTGTAGATAATAATAATAATAATTGACTTATGTTCTGTAAATTTAACATAATGTTGTATATTTATTGTTTTTTTGTTTATCTCTTTGCTTTAAGTTAGAGCACGTTGCGGTTATCTGTTACGCAGTTTCCAATAAAGGTAATTTGTAGGTAGTTAAACTAAAAATTGACACATTTTCGCCATAAAGTACTAAACTGTAAAATGGCTGAAGTTTATACGGTTTAAAGTTTAGATTGAATTCAATTTGTTATTGTTTGCGAGTCCATTCTTAGAAACCGAAAACGGTTTCTATCTAGGAAAATAATTGCTTATCGTCCATCCGTGACATTTGTTAAGAACTGACCCATTCCGTACAGTGGCAACCGTTTTATATTTTCTCTAGTACTATCAAACTTTTGTCTGTCTGTTATAGTTTTTTATAATGAAAATCTAGATTTAAATTAGGGAGCTGTTACGTTCTGTTTCTATCATTAAATTAATAAACTATTGTTAGTAGAAACGCATTAGTAGTTACACAAGTTAGAAATATTATTTGAGATTGAGTTTGAGAACAGTGGTGGAATTACCTTCTAACAATAATTCTTTATTAATGACAAAAGTAGTGCATATGATAATAAACTAAATATTGCATAATGATAAAAAATATCAAATTTTTATCATTTCGAGAGTTTTTGATTTATCCAATTTTTAAATTCTCAAACCAGCGTTAACTATAGTTAAACATTACTTGGACGATCGCATTTTTGTATCATTAGGTAAGGATTTAACTTTTGTATTCTCGGAAGCTTCATCATCATCATCATACCAAGCGATGAAAATCCATTGGACATTGATCTCTTGTAATGTAATCCACCAAAATATCTATTTGATTCCAGATGCTTTCGAAGAAATTTTGTTAACGATTAACGCTTCAATATCTAAATAAAGATTTGGAATATGAAATGAAGAAGATAAAGTAGTAAGCAGAAGTCTAAACAACAAATGTTTGCAGTTAAACAATTTCTTTAATTAAGTTCTATAGGGTAAGTTTTTAATAATCTTCTTACGGTATCCTTTTCCTGTTATACATTTATATTCATGGTCATCCCTCGAAACAATGGAAAGTTCAAGTTTGCTTCATTTACAATGCAGAAGTATTGACGTGAGATTATTTTCAAACAAGACCATTTTTTTTTTATAATTCAGCGACTTGACCAGCTGGACGGTCACGTGATGGTAAGTGATACGTCCGCTCATAATAACGTGGCGCTAGTTATTTCACTCGTCATCTGAGATACAGAATGTTGAGTGTCGTAATCTCAGTAATTTGACTAACTACACCAGCTATCAAACCGCAATACAGTAATGTTTACACAGTACATTCTTCGGCCAAAATAGGCGTTGCGGTGGTACATTGTACAGCTTTTTAAATGATTGTTATAGAATTTGATTGTTTCACTCTATTTTCCGTAGTGTGACGGAGCTAGAATTGAATCGAAAATGGGACACAAAAACATAAAAATAGAGCGATAAATTATACTTAAGTGACAGCTCTACAAGTTGCGTGTTGGACCTGTCGTATTGTATGGAGCTGAGTGTTGGGCCACAAAGGTTCAGATGAAAGGAGATTACATGTGACCGAGATGCGAATGTTAAGATGGATGTGTGGTGTGACGAGGATGGATAGAATTAACAATGAATATATTAGATGACGTCTGAAAGTTGCTTCAATGACAGAGAAATTGAGGAGCAAGAGGTTAGCGTGGTACGGACATGTGGTGGAGAGAGATGAAGGACATATAATAAAGAAAGTAATGAGAATGAAGGTGGATGGTTACAAGAGTAGAGAAAGACCAAAAAGTGTGAATTCAGATATGACGGCTGATAGAGGGATGTGGAAGAGAAGTACATACTGTGCCGAACCCACATAGCTGGGAAAAAGGCAGGAGGAAGAAGAAGATAAATTAGAAACTGAACTAAACTATGTTGAGAAATGTCTTAGTGAATGGAATATATACCACCACGTGTAAGAAACTTCAGTATTTCTTAAAAGATTGAGAACTCACATTGACTAAAGATTTAATTAGGACGAAAGGGGAAAGATGTTCTCCGAGCGAGAATTAATGGAGGCTCCGTACCAAGGATATGAATTTAATTACACTTGGAGAGTACAATTAAACTCTTTCAAGTAAGAAATTGAATCAGTAGTTAATTATAAGAACTTACCGTCTTACTGCAGAGTGCGGTATTTAAAATTAAGATTTACCTTTAACTTTACTTCTTTTCTTACTTATGTATAGTAACATAGTTACATACACAACAAATAGCTTCCTAATGTTGAGATATTCGATATACGAATAAAATATATATTAATTACTTTACACCTTAATATATAAGGATGTATGTAATAAAAGAGTATACTGCTTAATTAACATCCTACCTGATGGTATATTCACTCTCCTTTGGTTTTGGACTCGTTACTTCTGTAACTTTGCTAGCTACATCGTCCTTATAACTGGGACATGGTAATGTCTGCACCCCGTTCGTTACCATAAATAGGAGCTGCGGCGGTACTTGATTAAACAGTCTCCTGCATGATAGACTTACCAGATGAAAGCTTACTGGTGATAGCTCTTTCTTGTCGACTAGATACCACAACTATACAGGGGTGTCAAACAGTACAGTGTTCCAGTTTGATGGAGACTTAGCATCCTATGTCTCAAGTCGCCGAGCACATATCCTAAATAGCATAGACAGGTAAATCACTTATTATAAGGTGAAGGTCTCGTCCCTTATATAGATTCTTTATAATGCATTTTTGATTTGTCTTCTCTGATTTGTTAACTGTAGTTAATATTATATATATCTTACCTCTTCTATAGCATCTAATTGGATGTCCGCGAGCCCCCCGTTGGGGAGGTCGAGCGGTGTCTCCTTTGCTTGAGCTGCTGCGACGGCGGAGTGCCTCGCTGCCGTCGCCCCCGCACCACCTGCCGTCGGCCGCGTCGCCTCCAGCAGCACCTTCAGGGAAGCTATCGCGTGCAACTGAGTAGCTTTCTCGTCCACCTTACCTGAGGACAAAACACGAACCATTTGTGGTTAGATAACATTACCATACATGTCTTCCACTATCATAACTTATTCCATGCATTCGTAGTTATTTCTTGCTACAGACTGCCGACATTGGTCTAGGCTTTTCAATGTAGGGTTCCTAGCAAAGTATAATATAGGATCACATTCATTCCGAGGATTTCAGAGGAGTTCATTAGCCTACAAACCATCATGTGTTATGCGTTCATTACTCAATAATCTATTTATTATATATATATTGGAGTACATGCATGGAATTCATGTTACCACCAACTGGACTAAGATAAAAAAACGTCAGTCATAACATAAAAATATTAAATTTTTCTTAATATAACAAGGTTCAAGTTTAAAAATAAATCTTTTCCTCCGGTTTCCATTCGTATTAAAATTACAACAGAAATAGAGTAGAGAGTGGTAGCAGCAGGTGTATAAGGAGTCCCGCGAACGACTCACGGGATCCAAGCCAACCTCATCTGCTAGTGGCGTACTCTGCTAATTCACAAACAAGGCTCTGGAAGTCAGTCAACTAATGGGCATTGAGCCGGCGTGGTGGGAAGTAGCCCAAATTCTCCTATATGAGCTCCTACAAGTAAAGGTTGAGGAAGCCGCTGGATACGGGCACCGATCTATTTGGAGATCTTTGGGAGAGGCTTATGTCCATCGGTGGACGTCTATCGGCTGATTATAATGATGATGATGTTGTTTCACTTTTAGTGCTTCTAGCTGCTTTCCGCGATCTCCAGATCATCGAATTTTCCGGTAAGCGGTAGCCATGTGAGGACCAATCAGTGTGAAGATCTTTAGGGGAGGCCTATGTCTAGGAGCGGACGTCTGTCTGCTGATGATGATGATTTTGTGTTTAGTTCGAAATACCATCATTTTGTTAGATGTGTTATTAATCCGTCTGTTAGTTTTTAGTTTCAGTTTTAGTAAAAGTAAGCGGAAAATAGTAGAAGCAGCGTTAGTAATACGTTTCTTCTGAAGGTTTGAAATATTAGGCTCTGTTTACACTTAGAAATCTGAGTTATGTCCAATTTATACCGACTAAAACTCTAGTGATATTTTTCATTAACTTAGTATTGACCATGGGATCTTTGAAATGGTGTCCTTCAAAACTCCGTCTTCTTTCTTTTTCTTCAGTGACGTGTAACACATAGTGTAGAGAGGCATCGGTGCGTTTTATTAGAGATCCTGGATCCTCTCCAAATGCACTGATGCAGACTGGTTTTAGTGTGTAAAATCTCACATAACACCGACTTCCCTCCAGAAGTGGGATATCTTTCGAAGATTTCCTCTCCGAATTAAAAAAAAAGGTATCTTCATAAGGCTTTCATATTACTGCTCTTTGGATAATATATAAAGAATAGAGGAGATAGTATATGATTCGTTTCGTACAGCAGGAAATAGAATGCAGTATATGTTGAATAACTATGCGGTGGGCCTCTCGGCACAATGGCCCTCGTCGCCATTGTTGACCGGACTATTTGTGGATTTCAAGACGAATTCAGCATCTTTTCTTCCGTCCGCAGCAATTGTTACTTTGTTTTGATATATTTAACATTTTTGTAATTGAAGAGAGCTATTTAATGATATTATACACAATACACTCACGTTTGACCCTGATAATGAAAAAGAAGATGAAGAAGCGGTGACAGTCAGAGTCTAGAAACGTTATCATTATAGAAGACTGAATGGATGATAGACTGAATGGATTTTAAGGAAACTTTATTATCATTCAAACTTCATCATTCATGAGTAAGGTGGCATGAATGCGAATCAAGGATCTACAGAGAAAATTTAGAGACTCGAGGCCTGGTAATAATGTCCTCAGGTTTGAAAGAGGAAGTCAGCAGTTAAATCTCAGGGGACGTAATATTATTGTTTCCAAACGAGAAAGTACCCTATTATTACCAGCGTCTTATTTTTATTGGTAGGAGTATCACTTCATCATCACTAGCAGATAGACGCCATTTTCTGGACATGCCTTCCAGAAAGATTTTCACTCCAATTGGTCTTGTATTGGCTGCATTCAGCTGTTTCTCCTGACCTTTATTAGATCGTGGTTCCATCTTGGCTTTCTAGTAATACATGTGCCGGCACGCGGCCGCTACTTTAGGATCTAGGACTGTAGGTATATGCTCACGTTAGTTATTCCCTGTTGTTATGTCATATTAGATAGAAAGTTCAAAACTAATCCTTTACCAAAATTTGAAATTACTGAATGTAAATACCAAAGCAAATAGAAATAAGGCTTTACTCAGCTGTGAGGTCTGTACGGTTTGAGCACGCCGTGGTGGTTTAACTTTGACTGGAATTAAACTCAGATTAAGCTTTCAGAGCTTCCAAAAGCGCGGTTTGTACTGTTTAGTAATAGAGAAATTGCCCTTTGAAACTTTCGTGAACATTAAAGCTACTGTCTGCGGATATAACATACAACCTTATATTCATATATATCTACTTATATAATTATCTATGTACTAATTAATGTACTCTTGAAATTGTACTTAATGAAACGAAAAAGTGTAACGAGAAAGAGACAGCTATAAATGTATTTAACGAATTAAGGTTGGTGGGAGAATGAGATGAAACGCTTAAACGAATAAACTATATACTTTCCAAATTGTTCGTTTCCTGTTTGGGCTACGGTTTATAATGTACCTACCACTCTTCCGCCATATCCGGGACCGCACGGGAAATTATTCCTATATTGAATCTAACAATTTCTTTCTACTAAAACGTTGCTTAAATTTTTTCAATTTAACTTTCTCTTTCTTTAGTTCTTTGCTACTTCAAATAATTAAAGTTTTCGTTCATTCGCTCTCTTCTTCTCTATCTGTCTTTTTATCACCTTCATAGTATTCATCTTATTCTTTTACACATTCACCAGAAAACAAAGTTTTACTTCTGCTGCGTGAGAACTCACATTTACTAGTGATAGCCCTCTGTAGACTAAGACCGTCTAGGTAGCACCATCGCAACTCCTATTGCAGCCGCCAAACAGTACTGTGCAAACATTACTGTGATCCGGTTTGAGGGGTTGTGTAGCTAGTGAAATTATTAGGGTAATGGTTTTTGTTTACAATCCTATTAGGCGATAGCACAACTTCATGTGATGTTGGGTGATAGTAAAGCCGTGATTGCTGAAGTATGCCCGCCTAGAATATTCTGATCCTAATAATAATTTGGCAAATATCTCCCTTCCGCTTTTTTGCTCTTTGTTCAATGCTTTATAAAAAGTGTTACAGTGATCGGATTTAGTTCAAATATGCGCCGTTTTGTTCGATAATCTGTTTCCATCTAGACGGCAACTTCATAATACCTCCCACGTAGAAGCCCCCCTCCTTATTTGCGAAGAACTCGGACAGCCACTTTTCACAAGCCTCTTTTGAGTTCAACTTTACACCACCAAGGGCGTTCACCATGGACAGGAACAGGTGGTAATCACTTGGCGCTATGTCCGGGCTATATGGTGGATGCGATAAAACCTCCCATCCGAGCTCCCGTAGCTTCTGACGAGTCATCAACTAAGTGTGTGGTCTGGCGTTGTCCTGGTGGAACACTACACCCTTCCTGTTGGCCAATTCTGGACGCTTCTGGTCGATCGCCTGCTTCAAGCGGTCCAGTTGTTCGCAGTATATGGTAGAATAAAGCATCTGGCCATATGGGAGCAGCTCATAGTGGATGATTCCCTTCCAATCCCACCAAACACACAGCAAAACCTTCCTGGCCGTCAATCCCGGCTTGGCCACTGTTTGGGACGATTCACCGGCCTTCGACCACGACCGTTTTCGCTTGATATTGTCGTATGTGATCCATTTTTCGTCGCCAGTCACCATCCGCTTCAAGAATGGGTCGAGTACGTTCCGATTCAGCAGCATATCGCAGGCGTTGATTCGGTCCAGAAGATTTATTTGCGTCAAATCATGCGGCACCCAAACATCAAGCTTTTTTTTTGTATCCAGCCTTCTGCGGATGGTTTAAAATGGTTTGGTGACTAACTCCCATCTCCTGGGCGATGTCACGAGATGCCACATGCCGGTCTAACTCAATGTAGTCCATGATTTGATCGGTATTTGTCGTCACAGGTCTTCCCCCGGCTGGCTTATCCATGGTGTCGTTTTCACCGGCTCTGAATCGTCGAAACCATTCCTCCGCGGGTCGAAGTGATAGAGTACCATCCCCCAAAACACCATTTATCTCACGGAACGTTTCTCTAGCGGATTTGCTTTTAACGAAGGAAAACTTTAAAATAGCGCGAATTTCGGCGTTAGTGAACTCGCATGTTTACACGTCTATAACTGTTGAACGCAATATCCAAACTAATTATGCATAGCGTCGTTTTGTAGGTTATGTCAAGACCTTTCAAATTATGTATAGTATTGCCAGATACGAGCTCTGTAGCGCTTTGTACATAGCCGCGAAATTCAAAAGACTAAAAGGCGGAAGGGAGATATTTGCCAAACTATTATATTGACAGCCGAAAAACTGACTTACATTACAAGTTGTTTACTAGGTGGGGTTGAAGAAACCCTATCATCCAAATGTTTCATCCAAATGTATGATTTGGGTCGTGCAAAATAAGAATAGATGTTCTTCATACTATACTCATTGCGTTCAGATATTAAGCCTCGTCACTTCAGTAAGTTAACTACAGCCTAGTTTAAACCGATACACAGTAATATATACGTTCTAAACTAACCAACGATCACAAACCTTCACACAAACTTTGAATGTTTAATGTATGATATAAACCTTAAAATCGGATTAAGAGTGTTCGCGGTACACTGGGGGTGCTAAGAAACTTCTATATCGGCGCAAAGTTGCAAGATCCGCTTCAAGTTTAAGATAAGATCCGCAAAGTACGTGCGTATTTGGCGCTGACTATCGATTGTGATCTAAGTCGGTTAAGCAAACTTCATTACTTTCAGTAAGTATTCAAATTAAAGTTTACTTATATCAGGAAATTAACAGATCAAGTTTAATTACCAGATAAGCTATTATGTGAGGACAAGTTAAATTTCCACTCAATGGTAAATGATACGCCGATAGGTTATGATGATATAACCGGCACTATATTGTCCTTATCGCTTTGGACAAGATCTTTTTTCGTTACCCTTGTAATTTCACAAGCTACAGCGCCCTCGATACCGGAACACAGTAATATTTACACACTGGTTTCTGTCGGTTGCAATAGGCGCATTGGTGGTATTTACCTAAACGGACTTCCGCAGAAGAGACCTTTTTTTTATTTCGTGGGGGAAATCTTTGAAAGATACCCTGCTTCTGGCGGGAAGTCCGGGTTGGTTGCTATGTGAGATTCTTAATGACCAAAACCTCCTTGGTGGTCTGCATGAGTGCTTTCTTAGAGGCTCCGGGATTTCTTATATAACACACCGGTGTCTCTCTACAATGTATTAAAACGTTTCCGAGGAGGAGCCTAACCCTACTAGACACAATGACTGAGCCATACGCTGACCCACACAGGTTCGCTTGTTGAGCGATAAGGGTTTCCACCCTCAAGGGCCGCGAACTCCTAGACCCTTTTATTCGCCTTCTACGACAGGCAGTGCTTACCTTAGTCCTATTCTTACTAGCCCGAGACTACAGGGCTGATTGCAGCAGAGATCTATAACCAGTAAGTACATACCGGTATATGGTTACAGTCTTTAGATATTAAAAACATTTTTTTTTCTATTAAATACTACAATTAAGAATTGCTCTGGTTTTGTAATAAAAAGCTCTCAACGAGATTCAAGTGAAACATGGTTATGGTAGAAATAAATTGTGAAGAGAATCAATCATTGTGCGGTCTGTGGATCTTAATGTCTACATCTCAGCCCCATATGAGAAAAAGGAGAAGACACGGGAGCTCATGAGTTTAATCTTCGTCTGTCAAAGTTTTCAGCAGATGAGACCTAGCACTCTTGGCCATACCAATTCTTCTGCGTACCTCTTGAATCTTGAATATCAATAATGAAATTTTGTTCTAGGGTTAAATATTAAAGCTGTCATTTCCGGAAAGATAATTGTAATCAACCCCCAGTCTAGAGCTGTATGTGTTGGAGGTATATATAAAGTTGCTTTATGGATAGGGTTGCCAACATCGCATGTCTCGACTAATGATGCTTCCATCGAGTGCATTTCACAACGAACACCCATCAGTTCAGCGAGCGAAGTCTGCAGTGAGAGGTCAAGGCAACTTTCAGGTATTTCCCTCGTCACTGACGCGTCAACCTTCATCGAAGGCATTTCAAAGAAAATATTTAGAAAATACTCTTTGCTTAAACTATTATATCTTCTCAATGCTTCTTCCATTACAAATAGTTGGGGAAGTCACTGTGTTGCTAGTGTATATTATCATCATTATTATCATTAGTCGGATTCCAGTTCATGATATCATTTCTCCCGAGTGGAGTTAACTTAAACATATGTTCATAATATTAAGTGTTGTTTTATTAAATGAATGTATTATTCTAGTATCATCATCATCAGCTGATAGACATCCACTGCTGGACATAGGCTTATCAAGATTTCCACATTGATCGGTCCTGCGCTGCTTGCATCACCGGGCACGGGAGACCGTCGTTTATAAGGATCCATATGGAGAGATTCGAATCATTTCCCACCACGTTGGCCCAATGCAGGTTGGTGGGAACCAGAGCCGCTGAGTGCACCATGGATAGGTGAGATTGGCTTGGATTGTCTTTTGTCTATGGATTAAGTACATAGTTAAAATGTTTTGATTGCTGTTTGATTGGGGGAGAGTTTTCGAATCAAATGTCTGCAACTGGGCGGCTTCATTAATGAATTCTTATTATATCATTAAAATGATAGTTTCATTGCATGCACCGGATAGTCGACTCGTTCGTACACGAATCGATTACCATATCATACATATGATAATTGAGAATCATACACGGGTTAATCGAGAATAAATTAACATTCGGTCACCACCATTAGCATAAACCACAGCGTGATTGTCATTGTAAATCCTGTTATGCTGAAACGTTTGCTTCAGCAATGGCCAGCGAAAGTACAGTGTAACGGAACACTTGGCGATTTGGTGAAACCTGCTCATCCAGAATACCCTGGCTGTTATATATTGACAGCTGAAACATAGCGATGCTGTTTCAGCTAACGATACATGTGCATGACGGTGGTAGACAGTCAGGAAGGGTCATGCGAACTCCAGATATATTCATGGATTTATACTATTTATATAACCTCAAATTTTGACTACAATTACTTTGCTATTGTTATATAGCTCCATAATATATATATATATAACACTGATAATTTTACTGATAAATAGGTTTGCCGGAGGCCGTCCAGGCAGGTATCACCGCAACAGCCCTGTAGTCTCGATCTAGTAGTAATAGGACTAAGGTAAGCCCTGCCTGTCCTAGAACGGTCTAGGAGTTTTGCGGGCTTAGAGGGTGGGGACAGCGTATGGCTAAGCGATGGTGCTTAGGAGGGTTTAATGGTTCCTCGGAGACGTTTTGATATAAAGTGTAGAAGGGCAACAGTAACGTAAGAGATCCCCGAGCCTCTCCGGATGCACTAATGTAGTCTACCGAGGGGCCTTAGTGAGTAAAAATCTTATATAACCCTGACTTCTCCCCAGAAGCAGGATACCATCGCATATAGTAGTGTGCGAACATTGGTGTGTTCCCGTTTAAATGGCGTTGTAGCTAGTGATATTTCTAGGGTATTACCCTTAACATTTCATATAGTATCATCAAGACAAGCACAATGTGGTACTGTGTATATCATCCTAACTAATATTACATTATTAAGGCCAATTATCATCAGCCGATAGGTGTCCACTGCTGGACACATGTCTCCCCATTCATATCTCCACATCGATCGGGATTTAAGTCATTTCCCACCACGCTGGCCCAATGCGAATTGGAGGGAGTCAAAGCCTCGTTTTTTGATTAGCAGGGTGCAGCACGACCAGGTGAAATTGGTATGGGTCCTGTGAATTTTGTGCGGGACCACCTCTCACCACTCTCTCACCGCCACCTCTTTTATAGGAACCTGCTACCCCGGTTATTGGCGAGTGCATTGCTTATTAGGTGAACGTCTATTCGTATCGTCGATATTTTCATCAAACCGGAAATTATTTTCTTTACTGCACTGATTGACGGTTTCCAATTAAACCGGTTATTGTCTTAACTCTACATTTGAAGTTACAAATATACGTAAAGAGTTTTCTTCGAATTATTCTTCTTAAGATGGCTGCTTCACGCGGAGTCCCACGACGTCGCGGCAGCCTCAAGTTTCAGTAATGAAAAGTACACCATTATTGAAAAAAATTTAGTACTTTAAATTACTAATACCCGTGACCGTCAGTTCGCTTCAAATCTTCTCTTCATCTTGTCAAAGCTTCGCATACTTCCGTTTCCTTTCATGATACTAATCTAAATATATATACGAGATTATCACCTAAGTAGAGGCTAGAGGGGTGTAAGAGGTCCCGCACAACAACCCACGGGACCCAAGCCAATCTCACCTGTTTGTGGTGCACACTGCTAATCATCAAACGAGGCTTTCACTGCCACCAACCTGCATTGGGTCAGCGTGGTGGGGAATACCTCAAATCCAGAGGGGGTTTGAGGTTAGGTTTTGGTTCATATATGGACTAACGATGGCTACTAGTGCCCGGCGATACCGGAGGCGATGCTGACTGTTGAAGGTTGCGGAAAGCCGCTGGATGCGGGCAACGCAGGACTGTTCTTTAGGGGAGGCTTATACCCAGCAGTGGAAGTCTATGGCTGATGATGAGAGACTCATCACGATATCTCAGCAGCCATAACGTCAAGAGAATTAAAATTTGGTAAGAATACACCACTTGCTGAGTACAGGTGGGACGAGACAAGTGGAACGTTCACCTGATGGTAAGCGATACGCCTGCAAGTAGTAGACTGCTCAAACTGATGACAAAAAAATCTTGAAAACTCATTTAAATTTATTGATAGAAAGATGACTGGGATGAGATCAGCTTTTAAAGGCGCTAGCAGGAGAAATTACTGAATTAGATATAACTTGTATCTTAAAGCGATGAGTGTAATTCATCATCATCGCTCATAGACGTCCACTGCTGGGCAGGGCCTCCCCAAAGATATCCACATACAGACAACATGGCCTCCAGTACCGATGGACACTAGAGGCTGTGGTATGTAGAGGTTCATATGGGGAGATTTGAGCTATTACCCACTACGCTGGCTCAATGCGGGTTGGTGGGAACCGGAGTCTCGTTTGTTGATTAACAGGCTGCACCACGAGCTGGTGAGGTTGGCTTAGGTCCGGTGAGTCGCAATTCGATCTTGTTTAAAGATCCCAAGCATCTCTTCTTCATTGCTTACTATCAGGTTAATGTTCTACTAACTTCAAGTTACGAAAAAGGTCATCATATCTTTAGATAAAGATATTGTATGTTTATTAGAAAGTCGGGCTGGTTTTTCTTATATATATTATGTAAAATGTATGCATATATATATATACATATGATTTAGGTAAACGTAAAACGTTTTGTGAAATCCCATTTAGTATACTCACTCAGTATTCAGTGCGGGCGTTCGGCTTTGTAAATACATTATACTAAAAAGGCTGTTTAACATTTGGCTCATACGCCGATGTAACCTGGAGCGTGGTCCCCGGGATAGGAATTTCTAATTTGTGCTGTACACTCAGAAATACGTAGCGAAAGGTTTTTGTGCAAATGTGCGGAACAGCAGCGCGGAACTGTATCTACACGACCCACATCAACTGGGCCGTGAGAATGTGCACGTCGCGTACCAGGCCGCAAGATAAATAGCTGAAGCTGAGCAGGAGCATTTCGAATAAAGACCTGACCACCCACACATAATATAACAGACTAAATATTAACATATACAATTTATGTATACAGTTCATATATAATAGTAAAATAAAAAAAAACGGTACTTTGAAGAAATATTAGTTTACTTAGATATTTTGTATATAGAAAAAGCTTCTAAATCTGTCGTGAGGAAGAAAATTTACTTGTTTTTAATGACTGTATTTATGTTAATTTTATTTAAGTACATAATATTTTTGCATAGTCAATAAAGAAGAGAAAAACTAATATAATAAATGAAAAGAAAAAGAATCGGATAAGTATATCGAAATACTACTAACAGTATTACATGTAGTAGTACACAGTACACAGGAGTACATGAACAAATATAGATATTTACATAAAATTTGTTTGTAAATATATATATATATATTTACCAATAAAATATAGATATTAAAATATATGTATGTATATATTTAAAAAGAAAAAGGGTATAAATTAGAATTTATAACTCAAAAAACAAAGTAGTACAAATATCTAGTATAAATACTCGTATTAAGTTTTCAGTAAATATTTAGAAAGTATAATGTTAATGACTTGTTTTGAAAGACGGTGTTGATTTAAAAAAAAACTTTTTTTCTGTATATATTAATAAAGGAAAGGCCTTTGTTTTGTTTTGTACAAGTTTGAAGACGTGCAGGTACGTACATTTTCTTGAATTACTCTTTTCGCACCGCTTGTTACTTTTAAACGTGGGCCTGACCTAGTTCAGGGGCTTCCAGTTGGAGCGGCGCGGAGCTCGCCATTGCGTGAACATCAAAAGGAACAAAAGGCGGCCGGATTAGCGGGGATTCGTGACTTACAAATAAATCTTGCTCGGCTGACACTGCAATGCAAGTGTACAACAATGGAACTTTGACAGCACTCGTTGCTTCACCTAAATTACTCGCAGCGTTTACTTAATCTCAATCGATGAAGAACTTTATTCTGCTAAAGCATATCTATTTTATTCATTTGTTATATTATAAATACTAGCTGTTCCCTATAAAAGGAATCACCTTATAATATAAGGAATGTTCTAAGCAAATTCGAAGTCTCCAGGTTTTATGGCTTCAGAGATATAGTGAAGAGTTTGTTGAGGTGGAAATCATTGTTTATCGATTCGCTGTAAGTTATACGACTGCGGTCAAAGTTGTAATAAAGCGTTAAGTGAAATAGTGGTAAGCGAAGCTCGGTGCGTACCTAACTCACCGTCGTGCATCGGGTCGATGGTGTGTATCATCAGCTGGAGGAGGCCGTGCCGGAACTTGGCGGCGGGTGGTGGCGGTTTGCTGGAGCCGGCGGCGGGCGCGGCCGCCGTCGCGGTGTTGGTGCCGACCGAGGTCTCGCTCGACGTCGTCGCGTTGCCGTGCTGTTGGCGATAATATTACGTTTTAAGCACCTTCTTTTTTTTTTTTAAATGTCTTACCGGGGATATTAATAACAGATTATTATAGATAATATAGATTTTTTTTTATTCGACGAAGCGATTACACAAGCAAGACGTTCATTTGATAGTAAGTGATGCGCCCTGCCATAATTGTACCCATCACATTGAACTCAACGCCTTGAGACATAAGGTATTAAATCTCGTTACCCCAGTAATAACACCTACAGCTATCTAAAACCGGAACTCAGTAATGTTTGCACATTGTTGATTATAGGCTGTAATAGGAGCTGCGGTGATATCTACCTAGATTTTACTAGTGGTAGGTCTCTGTTGCCCGATACCGTCTAGATAGGTACCACAGTCGTTCCTATTGCAGCCGACAAACAGTAGTGTGCATTACCGTGTTCGGGTTTGGAGACCATCTGTTGTAACATCTTATGTCTCAGGCGACCAGCGCAATGTGGTGCAGTATATATCATCATAACGCCACGTTGTTACGGATAGACATATCACATACCATCAGATGAATATTTCGCTAATCTGGTCGCTTAATTGAAATAAAAAAAGGCAGTCTCTGGTAGCAAAGCCTTATCATCAATTAAAAAAAATAGGTATCAGTGTCTAGGTTCAATAACTAAAGCCTATATTTATCTCTTTGCTTTTGGACAATACCATAGTTAAAGGTATTCCTTGATATATATACACAGATATATCTAAAGTTGTCATACGTAATAAAGTAACTTTAATTTGAAATTTAACTTTAAAAATAAAATATTTGGATGACGATATGAACATATCATCATCAGCCGACAGACGTTCACTGCTGGACATAGGCCTCTCAAAGGTCTTCATAATCGGTCCTGCACGACCTTCACCAGATCGTTGGAGCACCTAGTGGCAGGTCTGCCAACACCGCGTCTTCCGGCACGCAGTCGTCATTCGAAGGCCTTGCTGCCATGACCGTGTGTCCCTCGAGCCACTTGAGATTACCAATCTTTTGGACTATGTCGGTGACCTTATTTCTCCTGCGGATCTCCTCATTACATTATTATGTTCATATTACATAAGCTATATCATATTTCAGGAGACTCTAGCGGTTAAACGTTTAGTTATATTAACTGTTCGGTTAAACTTTGGAACGGATTTGGTGTTTAAGCAAGTTGAATCCGATTACTATGGAAATTTAATTATAAGTTTGGCTTTTAGTTATCTGTATGCCATTTCTAAGTAGTAGTAGTAGTTAAAGATAGTATCAATATCTTATTCATATGCAGCTTAAATGTGTGTCAGTTTGTTGCCGATAGTTTTTGGTTTCTTGCGTAACAGTGCCAACCAATCATATGCAGCATAAGGGTGTCAGTTTGTCGCGGACAGCTTATTGGTTTTTTGCGTAACAGTGCCAGCCAATCATAGCAGCTTAAGTGTGTGTCAGTTTGTCGCCGATAGCTTATTGGTTTCTTGCGTAACAGTGCCAACCAATCATATGCAGCATAAGGGTGTCAGTTTGTCGCGGACAGCTTATTGGTTTTTTGCGTAACAGTGCCAGCCAATCATAGGAGCTTAAGTGTGTGTCAGTTTGTCGCCGATAGCTTATTGGTTTCTTGCGTAACAGTGCCCACCAATCATATGCAGCATAAGGGTGTCAGTTTGTCGCGGACAGCTTATTGGTTTTTTGCGTAACAGTGCCAGCCAATCATAGGAGCTTAAGGGTGTCAGTTTGTCGCCGATAGCTTATTGGTTTCTTGCGTAACAGTGCCAACCAATCATATGCAGCATAAGGGTGTCAGTTTGTCGCGGACAGCTTATTGGTTTATTGCGTAACAGTGCCAGCCAATCATAGGAGCTTAAGGGTGTCAGTTTGTCGCCGATAGCTTATTGGTTTCTTGCGTAACAGTGCCAACCAATCATATGCAGCATAAGGGTGTCAGTTTGTCGCGGACAGCTTATTGGTTTATTGCGTAACAGTGCCAGCCAATCATAGGAGCTTAAGGGTGTCAGTTTGTCGCCGATAGCTTATTGGTTTCTTGCGTAACAGTGCCCACCAATCATATGCAGCATAAGGGTGTCAGTTTGTCGCGGACAGCTTATTGGTTTTTTGCGTAACAGTGCCAGCCAATCATAGGAGCTTAAGGGTGTCAGTTTGTCGCCGATAGCTTATTGGTTTCTTGCGTAACAGTGCCAACCAATTATATGCAGCATAAGGGTGTCAGTTTGTCGCGGACAGCTTATTGGTTTCTTGCGTAACAGTGCCAGCCAATCATAGGAGCTTAAGTGTGTGTCAGTTTGTCGCCGATAGCTTATTGGTTTCTTGCGTAACAGTGCCAACCAATCATATGCAGCATAAGGGTGTCAGTTTGTCGCGGACAGCTTATTGGTTTTTTGCGTAACAGTGCCAGCCAATCATAGGAGCTTAAGGGTGTCAGTTTGTCGCGGACAGTTTATTGGTTTCTTGCGTAACAATGCCAGCCAATCATAGCAGCTTAAGTGTGTGTCAGTTTGTAGCCGATAGCTTATTGGTTTTTTGCTTAACAGTGCCAGCCAATCATATGCAGCTTAAATGTATGTCAGTTTGTAGCCGATAGCTTATTGGTTTCTTGCGTAACAGTGCCAGCCAATCATATGCAGCTTAAGTGTGTCAGTTTGTCGCCGATAGCTTATTGATTTGTTGCGTAACAGTGTCAACCAATCATATGCAGCTTAAGGGTGTCAATTTGTCGCGGACAGCTTATTGGTTTTTTGCGTAACAGTGCCAGCCAATCATAGCAGCTTAAGTGTGTGTCAGTTTGTCGTCGAAAACTTATTGGTTTGTTACGTAACAGTGTCAGCCAATGGAGTGAAGATAACACGGATTTCAAATAGTCCCTATACACTGATACCATGCACGCAATTATCATTGTGAAATACAATTACCATAACAATTAAACATTGATAATTATTAAGTTTTAGTAGAAGAGAGAGAAGATAAAAGTCTTCAACTTGTTCGTGTTGCCAATGTTGACATACGGAACTGAGACTTGGTCCCTTACAATCGGCCTTATAAAAACGCTTAAAGTCACCCAAAGGGTAATGGAGAGAGCTATAGCTCTAACTAGAAAGCTGCAGAATAACTAAGATCACCGTTATAGCTTAAAAGTTTGCTAGACTTAATTCTATTATATTTTATTTATATCCTTTTTATGTTTCAATCAAGGCAACGAGTACAATGTGGTACTATATACTGCATAACATCCTAATTACCGCCATGTTGTCGGGCCGGCGAATCACTTAATATTTGGTCAACATTTTGCTGGTCCCGTCACTTCACTAAATAAAACACTAATTAAGAGCTTGTTATTTTGTATTTGATACTGAACATTATCTGTTTGTTATTTTTATATGTTATAAATTGTGGCATCATATCATCATCGGGGTGCTGGGTCGGATAACCTTCTCGTGTGCCCGGGGGATGCAGTTGCCCTTCGGACCTCGGTCCGAGGGTAAGGGCATCTCCTGGGACTGGTGTACCCTGGGCAACGGCAGCTGCTTTATGCTCTCGGGCTTAGGGCAACTGACGGCTAATAATTCGACAGCACTGTCGTAGAGAAATGACGATCCCACCGCCCGCTGAGGTGAAAAGTAATATCCGTCGTGGATGCAGCTTTCTCTTCGGTGCAATCAGTAGAGTCGTGCGGCGAGTCCGCTCCTAGGGCGGCCGTTGGCTTCGGCCGCGCCGGGCGCACCCGTAGCCGGCTCATAGCACTCCCCGAGCGGAACGGGGACTGCGGTCATTGCGACCGGATTCAAGCGGAAGACAACCTCTCAAATTACCCCAATCCTAAGGTACGACGCGCCGATGGGATGAATGGCCAAGGGGAACTTGGTCCCGAGCGCCCAAACCTATGGATCAGCAACCCAAAACTCACACTATGCAGAACAGTTCAAAAGACATTAGTCCCCAGGTGGGTCCCAGCCGCAAGGCTGGGGAATCCCACACGGCGCCACCGTACTCTGGGGTGGGCACAACTGTTATAGCAGGTAATGTGTGTGAGGTACGGGCGCAGGCAAGACGGACGCGACGGTGCTGCGCCCCGGACGGGCGCGGCCAAATCTCTCAGACAGGACGGGCTCAAGCAACGCGCCCCGAAACTGATCGCGCTCCCGAAGGCGCGAGTGGTGCTGGAACGACTGCGCTTGGAGCGTAGCGAGAGCGAGGGCGATGTAGACATGGCCTTCGCTCACACCCGGACGGACTTAAGCGAAGCTGCGTCGTTATCCGACTTCAGCCTCGCTTCGATGGCGTCGCACGACTCCAGCCTCAGGCGGGAGCCCAAGCGACCCCGCTCGAGTGGGGACTCTATGTCGCCGTCCTCAGAGGAAGACGACATAGAAGTGGCTAAAAAGCCAGAGCGTTGTGGGTGCTTGCCCACGACCGGAAAATACGTCGGACTCAGCTAGGCCAAGGCTGCGTTCAACTCTAAAAGACGTCTAGAGTTGAAGCTCCAGGTGGAGGAGGAGGTCGCTGCGATAGCGGCGAGGCTCCGCCGAAACCGGGTGCGGAGACTCGCGCGGTCTCTTGCGCTGGAGTCTAGAATGGCTCCAGACGAGCAGACGGCACCGATGCTGCAACGAGTGTAACGAACCTCAAATTCAATTTGGTGCGTGATCTGAAGGAGGCTGCGGCCTCCATCAAGGTGGCCGTGGCGGCCATCGGTTCTCGCACCGTATCGGATGAGACGCGGCAGCTGCAGGCGGAGAACGCCCGCTTGCGCGCCTAGGTGGCCGACTTCCGTAAGGAGTTGGCCGCCATTAGGGCCGAGGTGAGCGAGAGAGAGCGTCGGGAGCGCGGAAGCGTCTCCGCGGTCGTTCTGCAGCGGCAGAGAATAAGAGGCGGTCACGAAAGCTGCGGGCCCCGAGGTCCGCAGCCGTAGTACGCCCAGATCCTGGCCCAGGCGATACAGAGTGTGGACCTCAACGACATCGGCATTGCCGGTGTCCGCTTCAAGGTGGCGGCGACCGGGGCACGGATTTTAGAGGTGCCCGGATACGGTTGCGACAATGGCGTCAAGGCCGACAACCTCGCTGAGAGGCTGCCAAAGTATTTCAGCGAGGGGGTCGTCCGTGTCGTCAGACCGGTCAAGTGCGCCAAGTTGAGGGTCTCCGGACTCGACGACACGGCCACGAGCGCCGCCACGAGCGCCACGAGTGGCGCGAGCGGGCGGTTGCTCGGTAAACCAGGTTCGGTCGGGCAACATCTCGGTCGGCGCCTCTGGCCTCGGGACGGCGTGGATACGCTGTCTCGTGGGAGCGGCGAGTAAAGTCGTCGACGGTGGACGACTTTTGGTAGGGTGGGTGTCGGTTCGAGTAACGTTACTCAAGAACCGACCCAAGCGTTGCTTCAAGTGCCTCGAAGAGGGGCACTTGAGAGCAAATTGTAAGTCCGACTCTGACCGCTGCGACGAGTGCTTCCGCTGCGGACAGACCGGACACGTAGCGGCCGACTGTATAGCCCGGCCGCACTGCAACCGTTGCAGTTCGGCGGGGAAAGCGGCCGGCCATAGGTGTGACGGACAGGCGTGCTCCACTAAGGTGGCGCCTCCCCGTCGTCGCGGAGGACGAATCGATCCTCCCGGTCGCCGCGGACCAGTCGGAGAGGGACTGTGGAGTCCTTAATTTCCACCGGGCGTGGATGTGTCACGAGGCGCTCTTGTGCTCCGGGACCCGTCCTCGCCTGAGTAGGGACGGAGGCGGACGAGGCGTGCGACGATCCGTCGTCTCACACCTTGGCCGCCAGCTCTCACCGGAGAGCCGTGTTGGACCGCGCTCGTGGCGGTACTAGGGAGTGACCGCTCGCTTGCCGGTTTTTGTCGCAAGCGATAGGTCACTAGCGGCGGTATCTCGATTTCGCGACTCTATTGCGTCGCAGGAACGGGAGACCGCTCGAACTAGACTGCGGTTGCCGTGGGGCGAGACGGGGGGCAAGACGGCGAACGGCGTGATGACGGTTCACCGCCACCGGGCTAGTCTCGAGCGCACTACCTACGACCGCCTCATCCGGCAGAGGAACCTGGCGTCGCGACCGACAAGGACCGTCGGTCCGGCGGCCCCCTTGGAAAGGATTCCCGAGATGGCTTCGACGGCGCATCTCTGTGTTTAGATGCGGCGTCACGTAGGGCTTGTTCGATGGGAGGGGTGCTTCACATCCAAAGCGAGGGCGGCGGAAGAGTACTGTTTCTTTACCGCCTCCCCTCGTCTTTATTGGCAGAGTTGGAACGCCGTGTGAAGCTTTTTAGTCGGGTGGAGTCCGACACTACCTCATCGCCGCAGTCCTTTCGGCGATGGGGTGTGCGATCCGTCAGCATTTTTTTACACACGTTAAAAAAAATCATATCATCATCAGTCGATAGACGTCCACTGAAGGACATAGGTCTCCTCTAAAGATCTCCAAATTGACCAGTGTTGCGCTGCCCGTATTCAGCGGCTTCCCGCGACCTTCACCAGATGGTGGGTCCATACAGTGAGCATGGTCTCAGGTAACGCCAGGCACTAGGAGCCGTCGTTTGTAGAGGGATTTAGGCTACTTCCCACCACGTCGGCTCAATGCGGGTTGGCAGTGGCAACTCATCATAGTCATTAGCCGCTAGACGTCTACTGCTGGGCATAGTCTTCCTCCAAAGATTCCCGCATTGATCGGGTAAGGATTCATATGAGGGATTTGGTCCAATTCTTATTAAGTTTGCCCAATGCGGGTTGGCAGCATCACGAGCAGGTGAGGTTGGCTTAGATCCCGTGAGTTGTTGTGCGGAACTCCTTACACCCTTGGCACCAGTGGCATCTATTAAAGCTTAAAATATACGTAGTAACGACCCTCGTTAATAAAATTTGTATGTGAATGCGGTGAAACTGAAATTTCCTATTAATCAATGCAACGGCTCCCTGTGGAGCGGCGATGTGACCCATCCCTCCCACCGACCCACCACAAACGGCGGCAGCATCATTAAAACACGCACAAAATTAAATGATCTGTTCGTTTCTACTGAAATATGCTTTTTTATAAAGTGAGAAAAAAAAAACAAGATAAGAGCAGGTATTACTATTACATATTAAAATCTAGATACAGAGATTAGGTACTAGATATTTACTATTAGGTATCCGTTGCTAGAGACCGTCTAGATAGGTACCGCCTATTTCTACCACCACACAGTAGTGTGCAAACATTACTGTGTTCCAGTATGAAAGGCGCTGTTGTTAGTGTAATTACTGGGGTAACGAGACTTAACACCTTACGTCTTAGGCGACGAGTGCAATGTGGTGCAGTGTATATCATTCTCACAACGACCACGTTGTTATGGGCAGGCGTATCACTTATAATCAGGTGAACGTCCTGCTCGTCTAGTTGCTTAACTGAATAAAAAAAAACTACTATAACTCTCAAATTCTGTATTTATTGGATGAAGCGAGGAGACCAGGGAGACATTCACTGCACCACACTGTGTTATGTTATAATATGTTAAACCTCGTTATTTGTCTCTTCATTGGCTACAACGCCCTTCAAATCGGAACACGGTAATATTTAGCGGCAGAAATGGTAGTTGCTGGGTTAACTACTTATATAGTCAGTTATGGTCCTTCATAATGCTAGTAGATAACCGGATAACGATTAATGCTTGGCATGCCTCTCGCAAGGATCCTCATTGAAGGTGAATTGGGCCTTAGCCCCACCACGCTGGCCCTGTTGGTGGGTGGTCAGATCCTCGTCTGTTATTCAGCAAGGTTCACCGCGTGCTGTGCTTGACTTGGATTCCGTAAGAAGTTAGTCGGAACTTAATAGAAAAATAAAAGAAGCGCTTTACAATTAGTCAACTAAATGACTACCAGTTAAGTGAAGCTTTTTTTTTTAATTAAAAAATATGTGGAAGCTTTGGAAGGACATAGCAGTCCTTTGTTCACGGGCAGTTATATATAGTTGGAACAGTTTGCGAACTGTTAGGTACAATAGTGCTGACACCCCTCCATCCTTTGACCTGATGAGTAATGACTCTTATCAACTATGTCTTTGTCCCTCTTTCGAGTTCTCGGTTATTTATGAGCGCTTAAACTTCTATAGGCATTCTTCGTTTATAACGTTGAAGTTTAACTTCTTTGAAACTGGGATCTGGAGGAGTTACAGCATCGATTTCTGGATGAGATGTAGGTATCGAAACAGCTTCTATTCTTGGTGCCAAACTACGTGCCAACTTTGCTGTACTTAGATTTAAAGTTATAGAAAGACAATTATCCAAATATATAGAATCTTATTCATACATTTATTAGTGGTAGGTAGGTAGTACCGCACCGCCTTTTTCTCCTGCCAATTAGTGATGTGCTAGTATCACTGTACTCTGGTGTGAAGGGCGTTGTAGCTAGTGATACTAGCTTTAAGAGAAGAGTGAATAGGCTACTTCAAGCGCTAGTCTATACAATAAAAAAAAGTTAATGTGGCAACGAGACTCAACATTTTATGTTTCGGGCGACGAGCGCAATGTGGTGCAGTATATATTATCATCCTGATTAACGCTACATTGTTAAGGGTAGTCGTATAACGTACCATTAGGTGAACATCCGTTTCATCTTGTCGCTTGGGCCATCGTGGTGAAAAATGGCCCAAATCCCTCCACATGAACCTCTACAAACGACGGTCCGTTGTGCGCACGGAACCAGAGGCTATACTGACGGTAAGGTCTGAGGAAGTCGCTGGACGTGAGCAGCGTTGGACCGATCGATGTGGAAATCATTGGGAGACGCCTATATCAAGCAGTGGATCTCTATCAGCTGATGATGATGACTGTCTTTTTGAATGTCATTCAGTTTTGAAACGGGAAACAGAGACGGACATGACGCTTACCTGATGGTAACCATACGCCCGCTCATAACAAAGTGGCGCTAGTTATTTCAAATGACGTCTGAGGCATAACATATTTAGTATCGTTACCTCAGTAATTACACTAAGAGCACCCTTTGAACTGGAACACAGTAATGTTAAAACAGTACTGTCTGTCTGCTGTAATAAGCGCTGCGGTGGCACTTAGACCGTCTCCATGAGTAAAGACCTACCACCAGTAAGGTTTCTCAAGCTCGAACTGCCCTCACATTTCTATGATTTGTTTTTGTTTACATTGTTCTTTACATTAAGATATATCCGAAGTTATTGGTATTGTTGTCCAGCAGTGGACGTCTATCGGCTGATAAAGATATCTGAAGATATTGTAGTCTTATCAACTAAACTTCAAACTTGCCGTCTTGATGCAAACCTCTATTCACGGTTCATTATTTTGATACGGTATTTCATACCATTTCGCAAAATGTCTTGGTTAAGTGGTGGTATTATTCTTACGGCCTGACCCTTCTTATCAACGAGGTCTTCGCTAATGACTATATTATAAGACCTTGCCGACTCACCGCAACGATCACTCATATTACTAAGTGATAATGCTAAATACAGTGATGCGGTGATTACGGTGGTGATTCGAAGAAAGTAAATATAATCCTCCAGATATAATCCATCAAAAAGTGGCGATGTGTTGTGAAGCTTGCCACCAACACCTGAAGTTATAACTACCACCACTCTATCAAGAGTGATACAGACGAAAAAGGTATAATCTTAGTTAGAACTCAGTGGGCATAAGTTCCAAATTAAATTGTAAGAGCTTACATATACAAGGAATAATATTTTATATGACCAGTGACAGCTGTTAAGCAGCTAACTATATATTCCAGCTGCTATAGCTTGGAGATGTCTCCCATATTCGAGTCAAGCTTGTATTTGACCATGATGACCAAGTGTGAGAGGGCTAAATAAATTTTGTGTTAACTATTGATGCAATAATTAAGTTTAGCAAAATTATTACGACCGAATAGTTAATTAATCGGTAATTAAAGTTCTCGTTTGTAGAATAATAAAATGGCGCCAAAAGCGATAACTCTTGTAAAATATAGCGTTGAATCGCTCCCGACGGAAACGTTTCCGCGTGTGTTAACCGCGCTGTGGCACAGATTAAAAAGATAATTAAAATGTGCGCCATTTGCAATTTTATATTCTGTTGTAACAGTATTATCATTATATATTCATTTTATAGTATGAACATTTTATTAATGATAATGCAAAAAGTTTTATTATGTAACAAACTTATTGGATGGTCAGGTATGAACCGTGGACACCTGATATTTCGTTATCAACTAGGCAACAGTAAGATTGTTTATACAAATACCAAATTACGCTAATATAATATCATTAAATACAGATCACATTGATATGGACATGCCACTTCTTGGCAGATACATTTCACATCTATTGGCACAATGAATACTGGTAACCATTCTTCAAAGACCACAGATATTATTTTCCCCCAACAACCTTCAAAATGGTGATATCACGTATCTCCACTCATTATCTCTTCTATCTTCATTCATCTAAGATTTAGACGTATTTATGCTACCAGGTTTTAAAAACAAATATTTATCAGAGTACGCGTACTAGGTAGCCGGCCAAAATATTAGCAAGTATATAATACTTTAAAGATTTTTAAACTTAGAAGACATTAACGTGACTTCTTTAAAGATTTTATGTAGCTCATACATTGCGTACCTTTTACTATAGTAATACTCTTTGCTGTTTATTTTCTTATAAAATCAAGCGACCAGACGAAGCGAGACGTTTACCTGAAAGTAAGTGATACTCCCGCTCATATATGGCGGTAATTAGGATGTCATATATTACACACATTGCGCTCCTCGCCTGAGATATTTGTTGAGTCTCGTTACCCCAGTAATTTCACTAGCTACTGCGCCCTTCGAACTGTAGTTCGGTGGTAGAAAGAGGCGCTGAGATGTTCCCTACCTAGACGGTCTCTGGTTTATACGGCTTCTGCAGAAAATACTTAAAAGTATTTTAAAACCTATTTTTTTGATCTAGTATTATAAAAAATTGTATCGCTGTGCCCTAGTGTTCAATTTTGTAAGAACAATTCATGACTAATCTACATATAATATATAAGAAATATCCCGATATCTCCGAAACTATTAGACGTAAACACTCAAAATTAGGTATTGCTTCTGCCGTTTAGAGGTCAGTTAAGAATGGATTTTACAAAGTTCTACTCCCAAAGGGAGTTTTAGTCTGTTGTAGCCGGCAAAGCGGGCGTGGAACAGCTAGTACTAACTTAATTTAATACTCTCTATTAATTTGTTATTACTCTCATCGCTTTTCACTTCTGCACTCTGAACTTAACTGAAAAGTTTTCTGTTTAGCAGTAAATTACGAAATTACTAACCCTTCACAGTCAATCTCCCAAATGTAGTATACGCTGTACAAAAACCCCTAACCTCGCAACGGATTGTTTATACTGAAGACGGCGGTAGATTAATCACTGAAGGGTTGATCTATTATCCCCTTTATGATTCACTTTAAACTTTATATTCTTATCTTATACCCTTCGCACTTGGTGACAGACTTATATTTTACTTGCTTTTACAGCTACTTCAGCACTGTTCCAGAAATTATTATAAAGACGGAGTAGTTTAAAGATTTCAAGTAATAATATTAAGGTCACAATATCATAGGTTGCTATTTTATTATTTTATAACCCTCCTCTTCCTTTGCATATGTGGGCCAGGGTTTCATTCCTTTTGTTTTCCATCTTCGTTCTCGCCTTTCATCCTCTTCTTCTATTATACCGTTCTCGTCTTCCATTGTTATTTCTTTCATATAGTCCATCCTAATTCCTTCTTTCATCCTTCTCTTAAATGTATTGAGACACACATTTTTATTTATTAACATCCTTCTGACAAATTTCTTTGTCTATTCTCTTATCTCTATACATAGTTATTTGTCCTTATTCTATAGGTTGCTGTGGCAGTAAACCATTTAAGTAAGCGCTATTGCAATGCTTATTTATTTCTGTTAGCAAATAAAACTTTATGAACATTGATGTATTACGGTTATATACATCGTAACTCGTGAAATTATAGAGACTTCTTAACTTTAACATACTTATGTTAAGGCTTTGAAAGGAAAGTGGTGGTACGTAGAAAAATAATTCTGAGCAACATAGTTGTGGTATATGGAAATCAAATGAATGTCTTTTTGAACTTTCTATAATATATATAATAGGTTGTATATAAGGTATGTCAAGCTTACATTAGAACTACTGCTAGGTCACCCGGTCTCCTACAAGGATAGTGTCAAGGTCATCCATGTTTCAGAATCAGATTAGCGGGAAACGATTTTATGACATGTCGGTTTCCTCACAAAGTTTTCCTTTGCTGGTTAATGCTTAGTGGCAGCTGAACAGGCTGGATACCAACGTCAACATTACGGTCAGCGCATCTTTTTATAAGAACACACATAAAAATTGAAAGCTGCACATCGCATATCAGCAATCTAAAGAGAGCTTGCTTTCTGATTTTCGTTTCAAAAAACAAACACGAGCAAAGTGAATAGATTTCGCTGACACGAATCTAACATTTCCTTACACAAAAGAACTTCTAACATAAAAGAGCTAAGGGGGTAGAGGAGGAGGTGGATTCTTGAATACTCAGTCGCGGGATTGCGACGACATATGAGTGTCATTGAGAACGGATCAAAGTTAGATTTTGAATACATTCTTACATTGTAGGACTTATACTTTGAAGTAATGTGAGATGGAAGAAAAAAGTCTATCATTAAATTGTGGTCTAGTGAGTAATATATGTCAACCGCTATCCAGACCAAAGGCGTAATTCAAAATTCAAATGTCAATCTGATTTAAATCTATACATAAATATCTTATTTATTTAATCTATACATAGAAATCAGATGTATAAGAAAGGTAACTTACAAAAAATTTGACGTATATATATTATTTCCACCGAAGGGTTTCTTTATTATCATCTCTTCCAGATGTCTTGCGTCCATTCAATTTTCATACTGATTAATCAATCATCACAATTGGTATGCTTATAAATTATAATCACGAGTTTTTTTATTCATTCAGTACTAGCAGATCGTTTGGGGTGAAGGAAAAGTAAGGGTTGAGGAATATCAGGGAATGGTCTGGCTATCTGGGGCGTCCGAATTGTTCCGCCGAAGAGAGAAGAGAGACAGAAAGGACTGTACCGCGATGATCGTCAACCTTCACTAGTTGGACAGGCACTTTAAGAAGAAGAAGATCGTTTACACTTGTAATTACTTTTATTTCATCATCATTATTAGCCGAAACTTTTTCACTACTAGATGTCTCTGAAATATCTCAACAAGGATTGATTTTATGCTGTCTGTATCTAGTAGCTTCCTGTATTGACGGTTCTTCCTGTGGAAGATATTTCAGCACTATGTCTAACTTTATGCGGCTGTTAATAGAAGATCTTACTTAGCTGTCAACTTTATGAACAATGTGTCTTACCTATTGCCATTTATGACTAACAATCCTTTGGGCTATGTCTGTGACCTTCGCGTTTCTAAGGATCTAGTCACTCTTATGAGTTCTAAATTAATTAAATATCTTCCGACTCGTAAGAATTCTAACGCATTTATTGGAGATTGGCACTTGGAAAAGGAAAATTCTCGATTTTGTACAAATTTGCGCAGTGCGGGCGAATGTCTTTTACGAGTAATTTATTTCCCATCAATTTCCGGGGAGATATAAAAAAAATACAACTTGCTTTCGTTTATTTTGAGATTAAATAGCTTTTAAAGGTTACGAGACACTTATAAAACGCTACAAGACACTGATGAAACGTTACCAGACGCTGATGAAACGTTAGGAGACGTTTATAAATGATTTTTCTTATATAACGAATAAACTCAATTTAGATTTTCAGTAGTTGTCTAGAAATAACGACGCAACTGAGTTTCGTACACGAATTTTAAATTAGTTCCATGCTCCGCTCTAGCTTTTAGTTTTGGTTTTCCGGTCTATTCGAAGGAACTCAACATGGTAGCAGGGTTGGCTGTTGCTGTTAAATTACTATTTAATTGGATTAAAGCTTTTGGTAGAGGCCATAGGGTTGTTAAACTGAGTGAAAAATAAAAAACTTAAACCACCAGTTACACTGAAGAAAAATATTATACCACGCTTGATGAAATATCTCGCTCATAATCGCTGACCTGGAAGTTTGTGAGGAAATAATAAGGAATTTTAATTTATAACGACACGTCAAAACTAACGAGACTGAAGGTTCTGAATGTGAAAATAGATAAGAATAAAAGTAAAAGGACCAAAGGAATTGTGGGGAACGATTACTGTATTAAAGATGTACACAGAAATTTAATGATAGGTAGATAAATGAAAAGTGATAAATGGAAAGGTTATATATGTAGCGCTAAACTCAGTGGTACAAGGACGGAGAAGAAAAGGTGTTCATTAAAAAAGGCTGATGATATTGGCATAAAACTTCTTGATGGCAGAACAGGCTTTACGATAGTATCTACCTGTGTAACATTCCGACCTAACTTATTAAATAGATTTATAAGAAACTAATGCATCAATTGGAAACGTCTGTGTTCAAAAATAAAGCTGAGAGAACGATAAGTTCATAAATGTATGGTTGTGATTGTTTTGAAATTGTATTGTGATATTTTCAACGTTGCCAACTGGAATGAATGAATTAGACCAAACGGTCTAAATAAAAAGTTTTCATTCATTCTATATCGTGCATCAGTTTTAGAAATAGAATACAGTATTAATATCCGTGAAAGATTTAACAGTTTCCATTGTTTAGAGGACTAACAAAACAAATTATTTAAGGCAAAGCATATTTGAGGGCGTATAGTTTAAATGCATTTGACGTTATTTTTCTGTTTGTGGTTAGTTATATATTTCGTTAGATTTCTTTGTTTGACTAGATAATCAATAACTACAAGTTTTCCTAACTCAGAAAAACATAATGCGTAAGTTTCAGTAAATTCACTTTTTTCCCTGTATTTTAGGTCATGGTGATATTACGGTAGAAGTACGAAGATGTAAAGACAAACTCATTATGATAAGCTATTTGCAAGTTATTCTTGTAACGCTTGTTATCTATCTAAAGAAAGAAATTCGCTATGAGATGATCTGGCAGAGATTAAAAGTTGAAGATTACCGAATAAACAAGCTGAAATAGCTGTAGACACTTACATTAGCCGAAGAACCGATAATAGTTGGACGGAGTAAACGAGACCTAGAGTGTAGACCACGGATCGGGAAAGTTAGAAATGACTCTATATTAAATGCAGCAATGATATAGATAGAATAATATCGGACAGAAATTTTACTGATGCGGTCTACATGTATGAAATCTGTCTCTTTTAGTAGGATCCTATTTGATGAAGATTTCAATCGATAGACGTCCACTGATAGGTCTGTTGTAAGGTATTCCATAAAACCCAGTTTTGTACTCTTTCAGTCCAGTAGGGTTTTGAATCTGGTGTATTGGATTATATATAAAATATTTCCATTTCTATCTAGTGATTCGTAAAATCAACACGAAATCTTCGGCAGATCTGCACGATTCTGATGTCGCAGAGATAGACCGTCACCATTTAAATCGTTCATCAAGTTTTAGATTTAAAGTGACATTTCCAACAAAATGAAAAATCGTTTTAAAAGCAATAAGTGCAATTGCAACGATATAGCTGTGTGACGTGCATGAATTTGTAATGAGAGGCCGCGCCGGTGCGGGAAATATTGAAATAGTGAGAACTGGCGTGTGTCAGATAGACTGAAAGATTCATTAAAACTAGCGCAGAATGAAATAAAGGGTTGGCCTATCGAGGGAATTACTCGTTCAAATTTTTTTTATGACAGCTTCTTTGCGATCTGGATAAAGCTATAGATCATTGAAATATCTAAATGTATTCTTAATATAATCGCTATAGAATATCTTATTAAATATCTTGTTTAGGAGCTTTCATGATTTATAGCTTTAGTTAGAAAACTATTGTTAACTTGGAAAATGATGAAAGTCAGCGTAGTGCCTGATTACTTTAAATAAGAGGTATACACTTTAAACGTTGATCGATATGAATTTTTGCTTGGTTCGCCAGGTAAACGTGGTAGTGTTTTTTAATTTACTGGTTTTACGACCTGTCTCAGCAACCTACCCCTCATTGCAACATTACTTTACCCCCTGTCAATATCCAGTGAAAGAATATTCATTAACGTTTCACAAGGTTTCACATTAAGGTTAAATTTCAAATATTTTTACAGATGTAAAGAAGGAATACCTAAAATTAATTCAACCGCTAATAAGGAATCCTTATTTAGAATATACACAACGTTTCCTTGTGCCCTGCATGAGACATGAGAGTATTATCCTCGGGTACGCATCACTTCTCGCTTTCATTGTTGTTCATTTGTTGAACAGTCTCGTTCCTATATCTTTTTTGGTTATGTATACCGCTGAAGGGATGTGACTATTGAGCAACTTGTTGTTCTGGGAAAGACTGAGGGTACCAGGGCACCAAAAAGATCGCTTATGTAGTGGACTGACCAGATAAAGCGGCGGTAAATGGCTAGTCATCTATTCATGAATGCATGGGGAAGGTGGCCATCAGAATGGCGGTTTATTGTGAAGTTTGCTACTTACACCTTAATTTACGATTACGACATCTGTCAAAAGTGATACCGTCGAAGAAGAAGATGAAGACTGTTGACAAATTTTATTAAACGTATTTGAAAGAGAAAAATCCTTCACGTTTTTTTAGTAAAGGCTGCATAATCTTTATTTAAAGCATCCCTTTTAAATCTCTGGAGGCAAGAACGGAGATTGATTACTCTTGGTTGGTTTTTGTTTGATAAAAACCTTTGTCTATAAAACTCCATCGAGACTGATTCATATATTGGGAGGAAGATTATTTCATCATTGATAAGTCCAGAGAATGTGTGGCATTGAATCTAGGAAGACTAAAAAGCCTACATAACAGTTATTTTTAATTTCTGTAATTCAAAGCCATTAGACAAGATTACAAACATACCTTTACGATTGAATGACGTATTTGATAGCATTTATATGGATTTAATTTGTTTATATAGGTTTCCTAGATTAAACTTATTTAAAAGAAATACTCGTATAAAAAGAATTAGTCTCTTAGTTATAATTATTACATATACTGTAAAAGTTTATGTACAATGAATTTACTTTATATTCTATGGTTCAAATAAAAAATCTACTACTAGTAACTTCTCTATTGAAAACTTGTATTAGTAACTTGTTGCATTATTGATTTTTAACATCAACAGGAATGTTTGCATTGAACATAGGCCTTTTTTAGGATCTCCACACTCATCTTATTTTTTCGTTTTCGATGAGCTAACATTTATCCTTGATTTTACAAAGTTTTAATTGACAACGAGGCTGTGAATGATAAAGCATTCTTGCCCAGGACACTCAGGATTTACGATATAAGGCAGATTTCAAACCTAACTCAAAGACATGTGATCCTGGAATTGAACCTCTATTTTACTATGCAAACTGTTAGCCATTGCGGTAGGAAAGTAGTTAAAAATAACATCGTTTAAATGTAAACCTTAAATTTCTGATGGTTTGATAGGTAGGCTCCATGATGGCTGGATTCATCATCATTTTCTTCCAAGCAGAGGAGACGACACATTAACATAATCATTACTCGCTTTTAAGTAATCTCTCTAGGATGTCACAGGTAGGTCTATGTTGCCGGAGGTCGTCTAGGTACCATCGCAGAGCCTAGTGCAGCCGACAAACAGTACTGTGCAAATATTACTGTGTTCAGGAGTAAATGGAGTACTAGCTAGGGAAATTACCGGGGTAACAAGATGGAACATTTTATGTCTCAAGGCGACGAGTGCAACGTGATGCTGTGTATACCTAACTAGGGCTATGATGTTATAGTATCTCTTACCATCATGTGAATGTATTGCTCGTCTCGTTGAATAAAAAAAGGGTATCAAAGTATAATTTGATAATAATTGTCATCTTTTTAATTAATATTTGTAAGGGTGTTACTCAAGGTACTTATTCAATATCCAGTGTTAAAGTTCTTCTTCATTAATAGATTGAGTCACTACTACATCATCTACGGGTTATATGAGTTCTAGAAAAAGAAAGAAGTGTGATATAAAGCCATTATTTAAAGCCTTCTGTGAGTCAACATCAAAAGGGAATAACAATGGGACGATTTCATGGCTTTGGCATTATCCACCAATTAACCTTTACCTTGGAAATATTTACTTCTTTTATAGAGGTTTTGATCTGTACAATTAAATTAATAAAATATATTAACTCTATGAGAGGGAAGATAGGAATAGCTGGTGTAGATAAAGAGAAAAATCACTTTACGTAATCCCATTCAAAACTTTTCAACATTCAATAGAAGCAGACTTGAATGGTATGGACAGGTGAAATAGAGGGTAGTAATTACGTGTCGAGGTTGAAGGGGTATATCCAGTACGAGAGGGATTTTGCGTCAGACAAATGCAATTAATGGTCGGGTGGGGCGCACATCGAAGCCTTTCACGATTTTTATTCGATTAATTGCTTCATACTCCACGAGCATTTCAAATTGTGGAGAAGTCTATAAAAATATTAAAAAAAAATTATATTTCACAAATTGAAGAGAAGAGCGAGATCCTCACCTGATGGTAAGTGATACGCCTGTCTGTAATAACGTGAAGCTAGTTAAGATGATATACACTGCACCACGTTGTGCTATTCGCCTTGAGACGTAGGATGTCTTATTATCACAGTAATTTCCCTAGTTACAGCACCCTTCAACACGGTAATGTTTGCACACTGCTGATCAGGAGCTGCGTTAATACCTACCTAGATAGTTTGGTAACAGACTGTTATTTAATACTAATATTATTTAGTAATTTTATTAATATAAAGCTATAAGACGACAAGGATATTTATGGAATGGCACTTTCCATTATTCATTTAGGTCCATGGTTTGTTGATGTGTCCACATGTGGTTTACTTTAATTTGTGGTAGGCTTCCGGTCAGCTCCTTTCCTGTATTAACGTAGTTCCCATTTTCCAGATATTAAGGTATTAGACCCAAAGTATTTGAGAGAGAACGATTCGTGATTAACAGACCTCTTTCTCATTTAGTTGTTATGTTAGTAAAGGTCAAAAATTAGTCCATTGTATGTGAAAAATGATGACATTTTATCCATTTTATTCAGACCGGGATAAGGATATAAGCTCATGCTCATGTAGTCAGCTCCGATGAAATACGAGATTAAATACACCTCGCATCTAAATTTACGTAACACTGTACTCGTTGGAAGACTTCGTCGCTCATTTCCAACGTAATTGAATTTTCCAAATACTGCTTCAAAATATCTTCACGTCGTCATATAAATTTATCATCCAGATTCATCGTTGCAGTTAGTTGTCAAGTTACAATTCCCCGTTATTCACCATCACCATTTAGCTTCAACACAAAGCTGTTCATTAGACAAATGTAGCATAATTGTATAACTACAATAATAGTAAACATATCATTAATAACAAACTTATAATTAAATTACAAACTAAGAAGAAACGGAAGCCCGCCCGCATCATTAAGGAATTATCTAACACTAGAATCTCTCCAAAGTCAGATCATGCTCTAGTTGCTATAGATCTAGGAATTTAGACAGATCTTACGATTTATGGATCACGTGACGTCAGAGGCAAAACAAACACGGCGCATACACTACCAATACAGATCATATGTAAACATGAAACACTAACGGAATGTGTTTGAACTAACAATGATATTTATATTATTCTATATAACAGTTGAACCTTTTATGAATCAAATATATAAATGCAGAGCCTTCATAAGAATATTATAAATGTACTTAAAAAGAAGACTTTTGAATATATACTTCAGTAAGAGCATATCTACGAAGCTGTAGTTTTAGAGTCAAAAGAAAAGTTTTAAATTGATAACTTTCGATACTACTGCAAAAAAGTATTATTAATAGCGCGTTGGGTGTACCTTGAAAGACTCGATATTATAATAAACTATAATAATAACAAAAAAGGTCTAATCCAAAAAGAGGTAGGACATACTAAATTATAATTATTGGATAATCTTCCAGTGATTTCTTCCGAATCGAATGAAGAATGTTATGCGTTAAATATATATATAACATTACACTAACACTAAAGTATAACATGCAGCGTTAAGTTATGAAAACAAGATGCTATCATTTTGTAAAATCAATGCTTAATATGATGATAATGAAGAGCTAATAACTAGTTTAAGGTATATTAATAAACATAGTAGCTTTTAATTCATTGAATTTTGTTTTAGGTTGTCGTAGGATTTATTCTGGTAATGTAAGACTATTTAGAATAAGGTAAACTGTCTATTGTAGGAAGATATTAGAATTTGTATGGAATTCTTAATCTTTATTGGTCGTTGCTGTTAGAATTGTTTTGGGCTTTCATTTATCATAGTGCGGTATCAAAAAATCTTTAAAACTAAACGTTTAATATTTTGTTTTTGTTAAAATTGGTTCAACTACTTCTAATTGTTAATTATTTATTATTAAAATAACTCCACATCTTACTTCTGGAAAGAACTAGAGAGAAAAACTGTGGTTTGATTTTTGTGATCATACTCTCAATTGGATAACAATAGACAATTTATATTTAAAAAAAAAAACAAGAATTGTATATAATATAAATTTTCTCATAATATCTATTCTATAAAATACTTCGATTTGTAAATGAATAAATTAAAAACATTGTTCCTTTGTCATGTTCTTTTTTATGCGACCAGGTTTTAATACTAGGTATTCGCTGTCACGCCGCCGCGCTTTGGAGGTGTGGAGAGAGAGGCTAGCTGAGCCGCGGAACTCACGGCAGCGTATAGCAAGCGCATTTCTGCCGAACCTCGAAGCCTGGCTTAGATCGGGCGGAGTGGCGCATGTCACGTTCAGGCTGACTCAGGTACTCACAGGACACGGGTGTTTTGGTGAGTACCTGAATAGGATTGGACGTGAACCAACCACGCAATGCCACCATTGTGGTGGAGAGCTGGATTCCGCTCAGCATACGCTCGCAGAATGCCCTACGTGGGAGCCTGAACGGAGAATTCTCATCCACAAAATCGGGCATGACCTTTCTTTGCCAGTAGCGATATCAACTGCACTGGCAAAGAAAAATGGGTGGATAGCGTTGGTTTCCTTCTGTGAAACCGTTATGATGCAGAAGGAGTCCGCCGAGCGAAGTCGGGAGAGGGCCGACTCCGTCCATAGACGAGGACGTCGGGGCGTTGGCAACGGACGCCCCAACCCGTCAGCCCTGTAGTGCCGGGCCATTAAGAATAGGACTAAGGTATTCTCTGCCTGTCGTACAAGGCGACTAAAATGGTCCTCGGTTTCGTAGGCTTTGAGGGTGGGGGCCCTCAGAGCTTAATAAGCGAGCCTTAGGAGGACGGCAAATACATTGTGGTCTTGTATTTGCCGTAGCAAAGCGTGAGGTCTAGTAGGGCTTTGGCCCTTCCGTGGAATGTTAATCGAGAGTGCAGGGGGGCGCCGGTGCGTTCCGTAGGAGATCCCGGAGCCCCTCCTAATGCACTGAGGGAGACCACCGAGGGGGTTTTAGTGGGTACAAGCCCCACATAACCTTGTCTTCCCCCCAGAAGCAAGGTATCTTTTAAGAAGATTTCCCCCGCGAGAAAAAAAAAAAAAAAAAAAAAAAAAGGTATTCGCTGTCAAGAGCATGTACTAGGTTCCTGCGAAAAAAACCTTTACTATTAATTATATTAAATTTTAAGTATTCCATGATTTTTATTCTATTTAATAAAATTAGTTAATTGGTGTGTCATTTTTATTTATTTCATATAATGTGATTACTTAATGTTACTACTCCTGTACTCTGTTACTGTTACTGTTAACCTAGCACAATAAGTACGCCGTATGAATTAAATTTACTTAATAATTCAATAAAAAAAAAATTAATAAAACTTTTCCTTTATTTTATAGTTAACTTTGCTTATAATGACATTTCAACAAGGTTTAATTAATAAATGATTTTTAAATAGCGAGTACGGACAGTACTTAAGAGTACTTTGAAACCTATTATCTCGCACTGGTATTTAAAAATGTATCAGAGCGCCGTGCTGTTGCGTATTGTTCCATCTCATGTTTAATAAACGATATACTGTGTGGTAAATATTGTTAAATTTAAAAGTGTATCTTAAAAACACGATAACAATGATATGAGTATAGTTACACAGAAAGAAGTTCCTTTAACCCTCACTTAACGAGGACTATGTAGGATTAAGAGGTATTAATATTATTTCGTTTGGAGATCTGAACGTTATAATTGAATATTAAAGCTAAAACTGTCATTTAGATATTTCATATCGTAAGTATGCTCTCACGATAAGTTCCACTTAAGTGTTATCCTGTCAATGGAAGGGTTTCTTTTACAAAATCCAATTCAACATCACGCGACAGATAAGTAGAACCATGACAGTCCCTGATTTAATAAAAGTCAAGGCGAATGCCGAAATAAAATGGGGTTTAGATGAAAGTAAAAGTTGAGGATCAAGTGCCTTCATAGACTTGAAATAAGTTCGTACTGATGTGTTTTATATACTATGTTGTGATGTACTTCATATAGATTACTCTGATAATGGAGTAGATGAACTGAAAATGGGATTTGTAATTTCAATGTTAAACGACTATAATTTTAAATATTAGTTAAAGATATCGAAAGTATATAAAACTGTTATTAATAATAGGTTTGACTATTTGGAAATTGCTAAGTATTTCCTTGCTTTCGATTACGGTAAATATAATAGTGTTTTACATAAAAAGACTTTGAATAATGTATAAATAACTGTGTATACCGAAGCATAGATATTGTGTATGTAATATAGACTATTATAACAATATGAAGCATAATATCTAAGTTTGAAAAGGATAAGTTTGAAATATGACCGCTATTGCCCGCTATTGGGTGGAAAAGGCATTTGGGATGTTGCCAGTTGAAGTGGAGAGCCAAGAGTGAACTGTAATGTACTTTGAAATCTGATCTTGATAAAAATTTCAGAAATTTCATAACACGAACACTCTGCGAGCTCATTTAGGGTAATACAGAAAGATAGCGTTGCAGTAACTTCGGTTAACTTTCGTGGATTATTACCGGCCTCGATCAAATATTAATATATATTAGAGATTCTTATATTAGAGTTATAAATTAACTGGTGGTGGGTTAATGTTGTTGGAGATCATCGCAGCTCCTATTCCTGCCGCCACACAGTAGCGTGCAAAAATTACTGTGTACCGGATTGAAGGAAGTTGTAATTAATGAAATTACTGGAGGAGCGAGACTACATCTTATGTTAAATCTTCAACCATAATTTGGTGCAGTGTATGTGATCCTAACTATGGCCATGTTAACATTGGCAGACGTAAGGCGGTACTTTTGGGAGACCGTTTCGCTCGTCTCGTAGCTTTAAAGATTGCTTTAATAATTGATAAAAGTATAATTATGTACAAAATGTATATAATTCTAGTGTCTCAAGATAGAAGTCTTCAACCTTTGGATGCTGCGTTCGGCGCAGTGAAGTAGCAATTTACCATCGAGCTGGTCGAGAGGAAAGTGATGGAGAGGACTGTGCTTGTCATTTCTGTAAGAGAAGATCAAGAACAAAGACATTCTATGACTAAAGTTGTCGACGTAGCTCTTAAAATCTCCAAGCTGATGTGCCAGTAGACCCGCCATGTCTGTCGTCTCAGTGATGATCGATGGGTGAGGATATTCTTGGAATGGAAGTCGCGTACAAGACGCAGGGGTGTATCCCTCAAGATGACCATACGACATCGTAAGAGCGGTCAGAAGTGGTTGGATAAAGACTTTGGGGAAGGCCTACATCCAGCAGTGGACATCTATCATCAGTTGATAATTATGTCATTGCTGTTATTTTTTCCTATATTTCGGTATATAAGAATTAATCTGTTATGTACCTGATAAAAGAATATAACAGGAAGCTGTTCCTATACACAAAATACTTCTATTCTATCCATGTATGAATCGTTCAGAAACTATAGGCCTAAAGGCTCACCCGGAAGTCGTGCGCAAGCGGTAAAAGCCACGTCGTGATGTAACATCCGGTCACGAATAAAACAGCATCGTATGTGTACAATGTTAAGGCTCTATTTGCGCTGAGATGCAGACATTCGGATGACCTACAATAGGAGCGGGAGGGGATCTCGCGCCGCTGAAGAACTTCTCGAAATGGGTCGCCGCGAGTTTTTAGGGTTACACTCGCAACTACAACGGGGTCAAGTGACAGTAAGTTGGGGGGTGAAAATAAATTTTGTTCTCCCAAAGCCACTTGAAAAATTACATTTTCATAAATGCGCCAACAATTTATACTTTTGCGACTCTTAAGGGAATTAAGTTGTGTAAGTTAAATGACGTTAGAGGTGAAATATGTTAATGCTAATGTATCCACTTCAAATTCGTTATCAAAAATATTTATTAAACAGCTACGCCAGGGGGTCAACGAGTCCCGCACTACAACTCACGGGATCCAAGTCAACCTCACCTCCTCGTGGTGCATCCTGCTAATTAACAAACGAGGCTCTGGTTCCGGCCAACCCGCATTTTACCAGCGTGGTGGGAAATGGCTCAAATCTCCCCATATGAATCTCTAGATACGACAGCCTCTAGTACTACCTTAGTATCCAGCGGTACCGAAGACCATGCTAACTGTATGTGGAGATCTATGGAGAGGCCTATGTCCAGCAGTAGACGTCTAATGACGATGATGATTATGACCAAGAGTCGACAGTCTTTTGAGTGGAAAGAGTAAAAGATTACAAGTTTTAAAAATTTCAAAATTTTTGTAGAGCTACAAGATATAGTACTTGCGCAATCCATCCAGTGGATTCTCACCAGATCATCGGTCCACCTTGTAGGAGGCCTCCCAATACCACGTCTACCGGTACGCGGGCACCACTAAGGACTTTCGAGGTCCTTCGAACAATGTACCTTCCCCACTGCCACATACGTCTAGCAACATTTATATATATATTATATATGGTATTATTGACAATGATGACGCGCGTCACGGGGGAGGGTAGCCCTTAGAAGTTAATGCATTGGCTGAGGAGTAGGAATCGTGCCTGGTCCTCGTTAATCGGACTCCAGGATAAATTTTTATGTATTATAAAATAAATTATATGAATATGTATATGGGTATGGAACTAAAGAGCCGAAACTTCACATCCAAAATGCCGCATATGGCTCGCGAGCCGCAGGTTGCCCACCCCTGGACTAGACCAATACGCAACAACTAAAACGATCGTTCGTTGGTTAAGAACGATGAATAAATAAATAAAAGCCTTAAACTCATTTCAGTGTTAGGTCTCTGTTCCATAAAGAGTAGAGTACAATAATTACTATATACGGATTTTTAAGGCAGGAACTGCAGTCAGTGAAATTACTGGGGTAATGAGACATCTTATAACCGACGAACACAATGTGGTCCAGTGTATCACTTACCATCACGTGAATGTCTCTCTCGTCTTCTTTTTTTACAGTATATAAAAAAAAAACGGTATTCCAGTGTAATTAGTCTTACCACATTCATTGAAGAAAAAATATTTTAATGTATCTTACTTAGATATCAAGCTTTATTAAATTTTATAGAGGTTTTTGTCCAGCAGTGGCTTTCTATCGGCTGATGATGATAATAATGCTGAAATCTCTAAATCATGAGGGTAATTTAATTTACAAAGTCATCTTTCTTCTTATTTGTGTGTGTTTTTTTTGGGTTGTTTTATAAAAGGTAACTTATGCGGAACCCGAAAAGAATTCGTTTAGAGGCGCGCTTGACGGTACTTGTTTTAAATTCAGAGGTGTTCACAAAAGTCGAGTTAGGGGGTGGCGTTGGAAATGTAAATTAGCCTTAATATCGTAAGTTCGGGGGTGAGTAGAATTTAACTAGCCGCTGTGATGTAGAGCCTTGAGGTTTCCTGAACTTTGTTTTCAGTGATTCGGCGAGAGATTTGTTTAATAGTTCAGAAATGAAGAGATCAGAAGAAGAATTAAGGCTTCCTGATTGCTTTTTACGAATCTTTGAGCTGAACATGGATGAAAAATGGGATTTGAGAGATAAGATTTTAAGTCTTGTTACTCTGGTAATTACACTACAGCGTCAATCAAACCGGAACATATAAGCAACACTTTTACGCTACTGTTTGGCACACAAACAAAACCAAAAGTTTCTAGTTAGACAGAATCACCAGATGATAATCATGATGATGCTGTGGAACAGAAGTTGTTTATCTATCAATCAAAGAAATGTAATAGGTAAACTTTCGAATATTTTTAGGTTCAGTTCTTTAAGACCTATCATCTCATGGATCAGGTGACGAGCAGTTTACTGGAGGGAGTTTCATCTAACCATCACTATTAAGTAAACATCTTTGAGTTTAAAAACAATCAGAAATTGTATTGAGTTTCGCACGGTGTACATCCATCGGTTGTAATGATGATGACGATGATGAATAAAGCATCGCGAGAACTTGTCTAGTCACATGATATAGAATGTAGGTTAGTGGAGAATGAGCAGCCAACACTTAATGCTCTCAAAGCGATTTACGAGAGCCCTGAAACGTCGCTACGGACATCTTGACCTTAATAAATAATTACACACGGGGTTATTATTGAAACGATAATATTGTTTATAAATATATATTCTAATGATCAATAGCTGATAGCTGATAGCTGCGTGATCAAATCAAAAATGAGGAGACAGACAGAAGAACTGGAGTCAGCGATATAGCCTTACGAGTCGCGAGGCTAAAATGGCAATGGGCGGGACGTTGGGGTCTTAAAGTGCTGGAATGCCGACACCGCACCGGAAACCGCAGCGTTGGCAATCCCCCTACAAGGTGGGCAGAGGATATAAAAAAATCGCTGGGAACCACTGGGTTCAAACAGCGGAAGACCGCGGTTTGTGGGTAACATTACAAGAGACCTATGACCAGCAGAAAAAGTCACCCAAAGGGAAAAGGAAAGAGCTAGGCTCGGAGTTTCCCTTCCTGTTGTACAAGGCGACTAAAAGGGTCTTTGGATTCATGAGCCTTGAGGGTGAGGACCCTTAAAACTCAATAAGCGAGCCTGAGAAGGACGGCATATGAATGGTGGTCTTCTATTTGCCTTAGCGCAGCGTGGGTGCTAAGGAGGGCTTTGCTCTCCCGTAGAATGTTTTAGCCAGAGTGTAGGGCGGCACCGTTGTATTCTGTAGGAAATCCCGGAGCCTCTCCTAACGCACTGAAGTAGACCACCAAGAGAGTTTTAGTGGGTAAAAGCCCAACATAACCTTGTCTTTCCCTCAGCAAAGTATCTTTTAAGAAGATATCACTCGCGATAAAAAAAAATTTATATAATTCTGATCATCGCCACGTCGTTATGAGTGTGCGTATCACTTACCGTCACGTGAACGTCTTGGTAGTATCATTGCCATGTCTAATAAAAAAATATTAGTTGATAGTCGTTTATTGCTATACATATGCTTTCTCAATATTCTCCACGTCCAGTCTCTCTTGAACTTTCCCGTGAACGTCATTATATTGTACTACCACCTTGTAGAGATTCTTGTGTTGGTCCTTCGAGTAATGTTCCGTGAATCACTTGTGCAATATTTTAGGTTTTTATGTACTTGTGGTAGGTTTAAGTACGACAGCAGCTCCTAGTTCTGCCGACAAACGGTACTCCGTAAACACTACTGTGTTCCGGTTTGAAGGGTACTTAGTGAAAGTTAGTTACAGAGGTAACGAGACTTATTGTTTACTATCAGGTGGAGGTCTCGCTCGTCTTGTCGATCAATTCCGAAACTAGGAAAACATTTGCAAACACTGTAATCTATACGAAAGAGAGTCAGAGGAAGAAAATGGAGGAAATAATAAAAGAATTCACTCCTTAAGTATTATTTATTATATAACATCAAGTTAACGGAGAAGATGAGATACCAGCCGGGTGTTGTTGGCGGTTTTGGGAATTTTCTCTTTGTTCACTTCCATTTTTAACACCCTGTAACTTACAATTGAATGCACCAAACCAAAAACAGCAAAAGAATTTTTTTACTGCGAAATGTCACCTTTCCAACGACCATAAATCTGAAATTGTTTGATCGATACTTTACGAGAAATTTATCACTACAGCCATCTGCCGAAAAAATAATGGATTTCTTTTTCCCCAACCTAATAATAAGTTATAGTAAATAGTACGTTAGCTTAAGTAGATATATAATACAAGGTCTCGTCGCTTCGTTATATATAAGAAAAAATGCAGAATACATTTTTATTTAATTTACGAAGCGACGAGAGGAGTGGGACGTTCACCTGATGATTAATGATATCATCATCAGCCAATAGCGTCTACTACTGGACGTAGATCCCCATCAAAGATCTCCACACCAGCAGTCAGCATAGGTTCCGGTACTGCCGGGCATTAGGGGCCGTCATTTGTATACAGTCTCCGACAATACTATCGCCAGTTAGTAATTTATCATCATCATCATCAGCTGATAGATGTTCACGGCTGGATATAGGCCTTCCCCAAAGATCATAACGACGAGCCTGTGCTACCTGTACCCAGCGGCTTCCCGCGACCTTCGTTTGTAAGAGGTTCATATGGGAGGATTTGGGTCGTTTCCTACCAAGCTGGCCCAATGCGGGTTAGTGGAAGCAAGTGCCTAGTTTGTTGATTAGCAGGGTGTACCACGAGCAGGTGAAGTTGGCTCGGGTTCTATGGGTTATTATGCGGGAAGTTATTTAGTTATTGAATATGATACATATTGCTCCAAGGAGTGGTGACCGATGAGGCAGCAAGGACTTCGAATGATGAACGCGCACCAGAAGACGAAGTGTTGGCAGGTTTCCTAATAGATGGTTCAATCGATGTCGAAATCTTTTGTAGAAGCCTTTGTTCAGTAATGGACTTCTGTCGGCTGATAATGACGATGATGATGATGAAATAAAATCACAATGAAGATTATAATAAGTGTTTAAATAGTTTTGTTTAGAACGTTGAAGAAGTTTTAGTTTTCCATACTTTCTGTATATATATAATAATATATAAATAATGACCTGGTTAATTAATGTGAACATAAATTTCATATCAAGCACCGCTAATTAAAGACCCCAAGATAAATACGCGAGCGGGGGTCCGTAGACGTGGAAATAAATTGTAAGGGACCTCATTGCTGTAATTAATCACTTAATGTAAGTCTTTGGAGCTCGCGTCTTCCGAGACGTAGGCTGTTCATCTTAACGACATTTACAGCATCTTTATTTATTTATTATGTTTATTCTTTATTGAGTACACTTTAAAATGTACGATTTGTATTTATAGAGGTCACGCTGTACTGATTGGTGTACAGGTCCTCGTGGGAGTCCTAATCTAAAGCGTGGAAAAAGGTTTGATCTAATTTCATACCTGCTCAGTACTAACTGCTTATTTTCTGATAAAGATCTTAATACCTCCATTTTTGTTGGAGTCGGATGCGGGAGGTTATCACTTCTGTATGCCCTGCTTCTGGAGAAAAACCTAATTTCATCATCATCCGATGAACTTCCACAACTGGACATAGGCCTGTCCCAAAGATCTCCACATACGGTCAGCATGGCTTCCGGTACCGCTGGGCTTTAGGGGTTGTCGTATGTACAGGTTGATATGGAGAGATTTGAGTTATTTCCCACCTCACTGGCCCAATGGAGGTTGGTGGGAACCAGAGCCACTTTTGTTGATTAGCAGAGTGCACCACGAGCTGTTGTGTTGAGTGTGTATGTTGACTTGAGTCCCGTAAGTTGTTGTCTTATACCCTAACATCTAATTTCAATATACTAAATCTTTAAAATTACTCTTTTATTCTCATAACGTAATATAAAAAATCTTCTCTACCTTCTGCTGGATGTCAGGATCTTTCCTAGTGAAGAGTTGTCATTCTATTCTATTGGAACTGGTTTCTTTACAATGTTTTCCTTTGAGTTAAACTGCACTTGTTAAACTACTATCTTTTATTATTTTTCCAAATTTCTCTTTTTGATTTATATCCAGTTTCTGTCCTAAGTTTTTGGTATTGAAACAAGTTAAGAAAAACATTAGAACAATTGTTCTACTCACTCAGGGAAATTGGATTTTGTTTTTATACATCATCAGACTGTAGATCCGAGATAACTCGAGATGTGATGAAAGAAGCGCGTTACTTTAAATCTCTGCCGTTTTCATCTCGTAAAATTTGTTTGTTGAAAACTGTTGGAAAAATTCTACTCACACTACAACTGATTACCAGCGATTCTTCACATATATGAGTGAATACTCTAAAGGCAATTCATAGATAAATTAGGCTTGAATTTATCAACTTATCATTGTCAAAGAATGTCGGTAGAAGATGAACTTCATCACCTATTGTTTTAGTATTGGTGGTATGTTAAGGGTGTAAGGGGTCCCGCACGACTACTCACGGGACCCAAACCAATCTCACCTGCTCGTGGTGGCTTCTGCTAACCAACAAAGTATGCTCTAGCTCCCGCCAACTCACATTGGGCCCGCCTGGTGAGAAATGGCCAAAACCTTGCCATATGATTATCTACATGCGACAGCTCCAAGTGCCCTGCGGTACCGCAAATTAGGCTTTTCTCCAGAAACAGGGTATACAGAAGTGATAACCTCCCGCACCCGACTCCAACAAAAATGGAGATATTAAGATCTTTATCAGAAATAAGCATTTAATACTGAGCTGGTAGGTAATTGGATCAAACCTTTTTCTACGCTTTAGAATAAGACTCCCACGGAGACCTATACACCAACCAGTCATATAGTTGTCATTCTATTCTATTGGAACTGGTTTCTTTACAATGTTTTCCTTTCAGTTAAATTGCACTTGTTAAACTACTATCTTTTATTATGTTTCCAAATTTCTCTTTTTGATTTATATCCAGTTTCTGTCCTAAGTTTTTGGTATTGAAACAAGTTAAGAAAAACATTAGAACAATTGTTCTACTCACTCAGGGAAATTGGATTTTACTGGTTATATAATACAACATACAGATATCTTAACATTAAACAGATATTCAAAAATATTAAATTATCAATCAAGGATCATAGAGTAAGGAAACTGAAGTCTTTCGAAACTCAATTTTACTGGAAATGTGATATCTACCGATTCGAACTTGGCTAAGGTGGTTATAGTTCCTTTCCTTGTGAGAGAAAGTTCCTATTCCCCAGCTGTAGGAAACCCTAAAAGCTTAACCTTAAAAAAGTTTCTAGTTACTAGTAAATGGCAGTGAAATATTCAAAGCGTTTCTTCTCTGTCAGTATATTTGTTATTTCACTTACAAATATGAAGACATTATTCTCTCTTCTTTAAAAAAGAGTATTCTCTAATCAAAGGGCTCATTACTGAAGTAATGGAAGGGAAAGAAAAGAGCTTATTTTAGGGGTAGGTTGTTTACGGTGCCAACTCTTTTAATGTTTGTGAATGTGTATAGAGCTCTATGAAGTCGGATGAAGCCCTTTGCAAGATTTAATTCTCCTAATGGAGATCTGCGTTAGCTTAAAACCTCCGTCTTTTAATTACTTAATAACCAAGATGGCGGTTTATGTAATTAGCTAAAATTGTCTCAATAATCATAATAGGTATATTACGTATGCCGATGTTACTAAAATTTCTAGTAACACTACAATTGTATTTGTTTGTAGTTGAAGGTTTACGAGACCATACAACAGTGAAATTAAACCGACTAGTCTTTGTTTTTTTTTTTTATAAATTTAGTTCCGTTTCCTGTTTATTTAGACAGGGTTTTATAATAATTTTTTTCTTAACTTCTTTCTATTTCCCCTATAGACACTTTTTCCACTATCATACTATATTCCATTTCCTTCCTTCACCTCTCTTGCTTGAATCAGGAAAGCATATAGTTTTTTGTTTATTCCTTACAATATGTTCTTGTATTTATCTATTCTTATATACTCTTATCATGGTCACAAACCGCCGGCTGCAGTGTGTTGGACACAGGCTTCTCTCATTTGTTTTTTTTTTATACTAATTTGACTTCTCTATTATACTACACATTCATCATTGCACTTCTTTTCTATACATTTTTAATTGCTTTTGTCTCTGTCTCTTAAATAACCTCACTTCTATGAAGAATTGTTAATTTATAGTAATATATACTATCATCTTAATACCCACTGGTAGGCTTAGATTCTCTCTCTCTCTCTCTCTCTCTCTCTCTTTATTTATATATATGAGAGACATCCAGAGATTAGTTGATTCATCACTTAAAACATGTGTTGTGGTTGTGCTGGATGGATGGTGGACAATGGATTATACAAAATTTCATCCCCAAAGAGAGTTGCGGGGGTGTTAATACCAGGTCGCCGAGCGGGAATATTTCTGACAAATTTCAAGTCTAAATTTCAAATCTAATTCTATATTACCGCCAGCAAAGCGTGCCGGAAGCTGCTAGTATATCATGTGCGTAGTTTAAAAGCTTTGTATTAGATTAGATATTGTTTATAGTAAAAGGAAGCATCAACATCCGACATACTATATCATATATATATGGTTTTAATTGAGACCACCTCTCTTGTTCGACGGTTAAATGAAACCATTGCCTGATATATTAACGGGCTGTTTTTCGATCTGGATATATATAAGTTATATTATTCGCTTTAACATATAAAATGTTCTCTCGTTACCTAAGTTATTTCTACAACGCCTTTCAAACCGGAATACGATAATATTTGCCGGTGGTAACAGGAGTCGCGTGATACCTACCTAGACGCCTATCTAGATAAGAATATAGTAAATACATGAACCGAACCAATTTGGTTCATGTATCGTTGAGTATAATAGAGAAGGATATTCGAATACCGGATTGTCGAAATCCGGTTACAATGTCCATGCAATCACGATGAATCGATTCTCGGAATTTAAACCCATTTGCTCAGCCGTATTGCGAACCGTATCAGGCAATCTGGTATTAAGAGACGATTTCGAGGATACAGTTAAATACCAAGAGGTATATGGGTAGGACAACGATGCAAGCAACGCGGGACCGATCGATGTGGAGATCTTTGGGAGAAGCCTATGTCCAGCAGTGGACGTCTATCGGCTGATGATGATGGTATAGGTAGGATGATTTCACTGGTATCGGATCCCGTCAAGGTAGGAACCACAGCCCTGTAGTCTCAAACTACTAAGAACAGGACTAGTAACCCGTCCGTAAACTGTCTGAGAAAGCGATTGAAAGGGTTTTCGGGTACGTTCGATTTGAAGGCTGAGGTCTCCATTGTCCAGTAAGTGAACGGGTAAAGTACAAGTACGAGGTCTACTGCTTGCCGTAGTAAAGAGAGGGCTCTGGGGAGGGTTACGGTACACTCCAAGGATTAGGTGCAGTGCAGGGAGGCACAGATGCCGATGCCTCTTACAAAGCACTAAGGATAATCACCAAAGGGATAATAGGATAGAAAATTTACATAACTCGCTCTTTTTCCCAGAAACAGGGTATCTTTTTTGAAGATTTCGTCCTTAACGAAAATAAGGTACCACCGCAGCTCTTATTGCTGCTGCCAAGCAGTAATTTACAACCATTACTCTCTTCCGGTTTGAAAGGTTATAACTAGTGAAAATACTGACGTGACGAGATATAACATCAATAAGACGAGCGCAATGTGGTGTAGTGCATATCATCCTAACTAGCGCCACGTTGTTATGAGCAAGCGTATCATTTACCATCAGGTCTAGCTCATCTAGTTGCTTCGTTGAACAGAAAAATATTAAGTAAATCGATGTTCGTTACTTTCGGTATCGATTCCTTCACGTTAGTGTTATTCGGGTCGGTTTGATTTACGTTCACGCAATGCCCCGTTATCGCGCCTGTTCATTTCCGGTTCCTACATTTTCGGGTCACGCTTAAAATACGTGATAGGAAGCCTAAAGCTCTTTTTTTTTTGTAGCAAAACGTTCGTAATTCCTTTATAATCTATTCCCCATTGATTCTTTAAACAAAGCGAAATATTTCAGGATAGTACTAGAATAGAAATTTTTTTATATACCTATACACTGCCTCCACTTTTTTAAGATGTTGGAGGCTAGGATCTTTAGTCGACATCATTATGTACTCTTTACCTAGAGAAGTTAGATATTAAAACCAATCATTAAAGTAATTTAACTACCGATTCTATAAAGACATTTAGATGCATAGCTAATACAGAATATAGTTAAGATATCTTAACATTCTAACCCAACGCAGATAACTAGGAATATAACGTATAGGGCATTGAGATAAGGTTGAAATTGCAATAGCAGTGTAAATGTTTATGCAATTCGGACACGGATGTATACCCGGATACTGCAGATAACATGGCGCCGGGAGAACCGGGGAGACGGTTCACTAGCAATACATGCAGTTAATACAACAATTAGCCGTTTCCCTGCTTATCTAAATGTTACACTACTCCTTAATAGCATGAATTTATTACGAACAAACATACACATACCTAAATGGCTTCTCATTTTAAAATTCAAAAGATTATTAGACAGAAATAGTGATAACCTTTGTAATTGGTAAGATAACAGGTGTAGATAAATGCAGAAAGGAAGAGCAAGAAAATCTGATTATATAAGGAAATGTTATAGAATATTCTGGAAGAAAAAAGTTTTACTGTGTTAAAGAGCAAGAAGAAAACAGGATATACAATGAAGAAAAGGAAGCTGAAAGAATAATTAGCCCATATAATGAGGAAAACAAAATGTCAACTGCACTACTACATGAGAAGATTTAAAGGATTCAAAGTGTGGGTCGAAGAAACGTATCCTGAATGAAGAATCTACGCTATTGATTTGGAAAGAGCACCCTTCGTTTTCAGAACCGTGGTATATGAAGTTCAAATTGCCTTGTCTAAACAAATCTGAAGGAGAAAGTCCTACTTTAGAAAGAAGATAGCGTAGGAAAAATTCGTAAGTTTCACTTAAAGAATATGACTTATCTATTATTATAAACACGCCTATTATACCTTCAAATAGAGATATACGAAAAACTCTGTTCCAGTTCGAAACTAATATAACTACTTTAAATTACTGAGATGAGTTTCCAGGCTTTTAGGATAATATCGTCCTATCTATCGCAGGCATACTGCCTAATAGAGGTCCTGTTATTAATGGTGTAGTATGTACATCTAGCCAATTTTCTATTTTAATTAAATTTTTCACTTTTATTGACAAATGATCAATAACTGCAGTGGAATTATGGATATGAATATTAGTCCTTATCCAGTAATTTAACTTTCCTGGCCTTCATTGTTATGGTGAATATTTGATTTCAATTTGGTATTAAGTCACAATAACTCTAAGGATGATGGCGAATTCGCCGTTCAAGGATTGTGACTCTCATATAAAGCTAAGGAACACAAAAATTCAGCAGCTAATAGAAGTAAAAGGTAGATCAATCATCTAATGATTGTCCAATGTGACCTGGAAATCGAAGTAGGATTTAGCAAACTTATTATAAGCTTACACAGGTTATAAACTTTTGTATCGATGTATACGTTTAGATGATGATTATGATAAGAGTTAAATAAATGTTAAGTATCCAAAGAAATTTTGTTTTATATTCAGAGTGGCATTCATTCACGGATGGCAACACAAAGTGTTTTCTTGTTATTCAGTTTAAAATTTATAACAAGCGTCCTGTTTCCTAACAAGTCTGCCGTTGACTTGTTCGTACTGCGACAGGTCAGATAGAAATAAAACTTAAATGATTTAAGTCTTCGGTATAAATTGCTATGTGCCAATGGGCTCGGAGCGTCCCGCTTCCGACTCGTTGAACCGGAATTCGATTCCAGAGAGAGCATTTTTTTGTTATTTCTAATCTTTTTCTCAACGTTATTTCTTTATGAAACATTGGTGGTAGGTCTCTGTTGCTGGAGACTGCCTAGGTACCACCGCAGCTACTATCTCTACCGATAAACAGTACTGTGCGAACTTTACTGTGTTCTAGTTGGAAACACGTTGTAGCTAGTGAAATTACTCGGATACTCAATTATCTGAAAAATGGTGTATTTATCTAACTATCGCGATGTTGTTATAGGCTGGTTACCACCAGATGTATAAAACTCGTCTTGGTCGAATTGCAAAAAAAAAACTAACTTAACCCGCGGAAATGAATGCGTGAATTTTTGACTACTATACTCAGTAGTTTCAAGTTTATTTTCCTCCAATGTCCTATCTGTTTATTTCGAAATTCTTGAAAGTTCAACATATCATCTTGTTTTTTATATTATTATGGATATTTTTCTAACCAGAACTAACAAACCCAGAGCATTTCGCCAGGCTCAAGCTTATACAAGTTAATATATATTCAATACAAATTTGCATAATTAAATGATAAATAATATACTATAAACATGAGGATGAAACCAGCTTCAGTAATGATTCATCATTAATTTCATTTGTTTCTACTGTTTTCTCTAGCTTATGATGATTGTCACTCACACCCATGAAGATCTTGGTTAGCATAATATCTTCTTTGTGATTGATATAGAAACAAATAGGACTCAACTGAATGTTGCCGATGAAAGTTTGAAAAGAAAAATCTATTACTTCACGCTCCATACTCTCATTAAAATTTACAAGATCAACTAGACCCCATGTTGTGATACTAAGAAATTTGATTGACATCTTTCGGAGTATATAAAAAACATACATACACATTTTCTTGTATATAAATAAGGTAACGCATCAAGGATTTTACATGTTAAGTGACAATAATGAAATTGACGGTCAAGCGTCTGGATGTCATACCTTGGCCGCCAGAACTGTTATAGCGGATTTACAATGTCAAGGGCTGGGTTCCAAACCGACTAAATTGGATAACCAGTGGCCCTAGATTCGAACTATGGATCCTCAAGTAATAAGACTAACATTAAGCCACTGCACCACCGACACAGTTTAACTAATTAACTTTATGAATGTTTTATATAAATACGAGTTATATCGGTAACGGATTCTAAAGTAGATTATAAAAAAAAGTACAATAAAGCTCGGAGAAAAAGATAGCTTTTTTTATTATTACAGAGTTACGATTATAGTAGCTTATTAAGCGACAAAGCTGAAGCGGGTTATATGCTGATTAAGTTTTAGAGTAAACAATTTACTGAAGACTAAACCCCGCCCGCGGCGGCGCCGCCTCGATATTTTCCACCGGCTGAAAATTTTATTAAAGAGAAATTTTCACATTTCCTCGTTGGATGTTTAATATAGCCTTTCCGGTTCCGCCGACCGTGATGACGTACTTAATGCCGTTACTCAACTTGGCGGGGAAATTTGTGGGACCGATTTTTTTTTATTAATCTGTAACTTGGTCTGCTTCCGTACCACAAACGATAACCGTAGGTCTAGTGATATGACCCCTGGTTCGTTTCCAAGGACACAAGTGGAGTTTCATTGGTGGAAGCGTTTATTCTCTGCTGGTAACTCCGCATATTGTAATAGCATCTCCGCGTTCCACTGTTAACATATGAGAGACGATAACACAATCTAATTGTCACTACTAGCTACCACGAGTATACTCCACAGCCACATTACCACTATCCACAACCTTATTGCCACCATCTATAACCCCATTGTCACCATCCACAACCTCATCGTCACTATCCACGACCTCATTGTAATTATCCAAGATCTTATTGCCATCATCCACGACCTCATTGTCATTATCCACGATCTTATTGCGATCATCCACAACCTCATTGTCATTATCCACGATCTTATTGCCATCATCCACGACCTTATTGTCCATAACCACGACCTCATTATCACTATCTACGACGTCATTGTCAACTACGATTTCATTGTCAATATCCACGACCTCGTCACCATCCAGACCTTGTCACATCACACCATATGAAATTGATGTCATGTTTGTATGGTGTATGGTTATTTTTCTTCTGTATTCTCATGTTATTTTCTTCTACCTTTCTCTTTTGTTTGCTTTTTTGTAATTTTGTAATGAATCAACGTTTCTTTCACTGTACTTTCGTTGTAATCTACTGCTTTGTGTCTAACAGGAAAATCACTTAGTAAGTAATAAATTTTCAAGTATGTTAAGTTATTTTCTAAAGACAAGGGAAAGTAATTGCACTTTAATTGTTATCTATTGTTGATATTTCCTTATTCTTAAAGGTAAGCAATGTTCAAGTGATAGCAGAATAAAGCTTAGAATCATGGAACATGGAACTTTTTGTTTAAATATACATTCATATATAATTTTATTTAAACATATATTAGCATATAATACTGATTATAAAAGATGTTTATCATCGCTATTACCGGTAACAATAATTCTCATTTTGAAACAAAATTTAACTCACCTTGTCAAGTCATGTAATGGTCCAAAAACCATTTGTCATCGTGTCCATGAACTAAAATTGAGAGCGTTATCCTGATAATGGTCTGAACGGGAACAATGGTCCTGGATCGCGTGCTACACGGCAATAAATCAAAACTACCCTCACTCCCAAGCTTGGCAGGATATACAACAAACTAAACGTTCGCTATACGTTTATTTCATTTACATTTTTCTTATTATACAACATAGCCGCTACGGTGGTACCTACCTTGATGGTCTCCGGCAACAGAGACCTACCACCAGTAAAGTAGTGGTAATATGGTATTAAAAATTGTGTTCTGGATCGAATGGTTTTGTAGGTAGTAAAATTACTGGGGTAACTGGAGTTAATATCTAAGGTTTTTAAGAGGCGAGCAAAATCTTATCTAATGTATAAAATCTTAGTCATCAAATCGTCGCTTCGTTGATCAAAATAAAAAAGTGTGTGTAAACAAAAAAAAAAAAGATTTTACGGTTCATTTCGATCACTTAGACGGACAATATCCATGCTAATGGCTGAAAACCCATTTCTCATGACACCGGCAACAATTTGTTAGGTGAGGCGGCGGAAACGATGAGTGTCATCTGTATGGAATGAATTATCGTGATAATCCTGAGCGGTGTGCAGACATGAGTCATCGGTCGCAACTTCCGGCCGTCTCCATAATATAAACCTTTTTTTATACGTGAAAACGACGAGTCGAACACCAAGTTTACGTGATGGTAAAATCTACAGCTATCAAAGTAGCGATAGTAAAGATTATAAACACTACATACGCTTCATCATGCTCGCCTCCTTAAAACATAGATTATGTTAATTCAGTCATATCATAGCCTTCTTTGCTGCTTACTATCGAGTAGTATAAAATTAATTATGCCTACAATTATCAACACTTGCGACGAAATTTAAATTTCTTTATTCATATGATCATCTATATCCAGCAGTGGACGTCTATCGGCTGATGAAGATTGACGATGATGATACAGGTGTTTATAGATTTTGTCTACAGCCATTTAAGTAAAAGTAAGTGAATGCCGAGACACCATTTAAGGATATTTTGTTACCAAACAGTTGTTTAATATTAACATGGTGAAATTGTAACGATGTTATAGTTAGTGGTGTTACTCAGGTAACTAGACATAAAATGCTTCAAGAGGAAAGGCACAATATGGCACTGATTATCAACTATTACCTCAAAGTGTTAGCAACCTTAGCTTAAATTTTATTTACGTTTATTTTATTTAATTAATATTTTATCTCAAAATTTGGTAGAGAAATTGCTTCTGGCGTTTAGAAGTCAGCTAAATCTGGATTTTATAAAATCCCTCCTAGGAGTTGCGGGAATGTTATGGCCACAATATATAGTTATAATGCAAAATGTAATATTCTAATTATGTCACAAATGTAATTAACTTTGTATGAATCGTTATGAGTAAAGTTGTAGATGATTGGTGAGGGGAAGCGGCCATGTTTATTAGCGGCGAGGAAAAGGCGACGGACACTAACTGCGTAGAATCTGTTGAATTTGAATAATTAAAACGTTCACAAGTAAGCATGAATTTATTTGAGTTGAGGGTGTAATTAGTAACAGTAGTAGTAGTTATAATTTATAATCAACTGTATTCGGAGCATTAGGAAGGCCACGCAGCATATTCTCGTCGCAACTAACGCAGTCTAAAGACAAAGGTCTTTTATTCGTGCGTGTTGCCAGTGAAGACTTATGAAAAAGCTTCAAGTCGCACAGAGAGCAAAGGAAAGTGATCGAATCAGAAGTGAGGAGATCCGGATAAGAACTAAGGTCACCGACATAGTCCAAATATTACTAGTCTCAAGGGCAGGACAAGTCGTTAAAAGGACTGACAGTCAAAGAGGCACCAAGGTCTTCGAATAGTGACCGCGTACCGGAAGACGCAATGTTGGCAGGCCCACTAGGTGTTCCGACGATCTGGTGAAAGATGTGGGAAGCAGCTGGATGCAGGCAGCGCAAGATCCATGGATGTGGAGATCTTTCTGGGAAGTCTATGTCCAGCAGTGTAAGCCTGTGGGCTAATAATGAATGAACTATACGTGCAGCTCGGTTTGCCGATAAAAATAAATCATTACGTGTTGTCGTTTTACAAAATAGTCTACACCTAGGTATATTAAAAGATTTCTCGTACGAATGTAAATTGACATAGATTTCGATGTAATTAATCTGTTTCAGGTATTGGCGCAGTTTTCGAAATTCCGTCATCATTGTTTCTTTTAAAAACACAGCTCGCGAGCGATCCGAGTGACTTTAATGAATGCCGACGTAGACAAAAGCTTTAAGATGAATTGAAACGCTGAGTTATTTTTTGTTTGGTACTTACGTTAAGTAATTGGATTCGTGAAAAAATAATGTCTTTATACATCCATTGTTTTTATTGTTGATAATAGATGTAATAAGTAGATTATTAACCACTATCTATGGATAAACATTCATCGACGGTGAAGCGAAGAGGACGGATGGTCTTTAGTATAAAGCTGGCCTACTGTGGCCGGTCTGTGTGGACTTAATGAGAACTTCAAGGATATTGACCATAGACGTGGTGAAGCCAATTGTGATGAGGAGTGTGTTGATTATTTATTAACACTTATTTTATTACCATCAGTTACTATTTCGCTTACGCTTCAGATGGAAATATGCTTAGAAGTGTCATCTTTAACTTTATCGGTCTAAAAACATTTTCACATAAAGTTGTTTATTATATTTTGAATAGTTAATAAATATCTTAGATCGTGATTATTTAAGCATCAACTCCAACCTAGTACCGGTTCAGGTTGTGATTCATTTATCTATACTTACAGATTGTTTAGGGTGAAGCTAAAATTTCATTGCAGATTTCTAATGGAATAATCAGAAAGATGCAACTTACAATTATTAATTTTTATATATATGTAGATTTTTTTGGTAATAGATTCTATTCTTATGAAAAATTCAATTAACCCAGACATTAAGCTATTTCAATGTCACATTTATACTAAAATATCTATCGGCTAATTTCTTTACTTCCATTCTGTATTTTCTTTGTTAAGTTTCCAACTGTAATAAAAAATATCTAACCCAGAAAAATGTACAGATATGATTAACCGTCTGATATGGTTTATCAGAAAAAATTGCAGGGTCTGCCGATCTTTTATCATGTAATGGCGATCAGTATCCCATGCTTCAAATAAAGAGAAGAAATAGCACTGGTATTTCCTCCACCGATCATTACTTTTTCTTTAAGGAATCTTTATTTATACTCTTTTGTAAAGACACAAAGGAAAAAAACCAACAGTCAAAATGACATTGTTTCAACAAACCATTAGGAGCGATCTAGTGACGAGATTGTATAAAAAACCTTATTTATTAAAGACTTTATGTGCCAGTTTTTAAATGGATTATGGTAAGAAGGAACTTATACTATATGTAATAATAAAAACGTTAATGTATAAGCCTTATAATTCTCTATGAATACATTATATTATCTGAGTTAATGTATACATAATATATTTAATATCTTTTCAGTTGTTGAATTTATTTGCATAATTATTGAGGATTTTCTGCTACTATTATGAAATCCGCTTTTTAAGCTTATTGTTTATGTTTAAATATTGGATTTCCAGATACAATACCCGTAGACATTGGAGATATTAATTTGGATAATTATTACCTTGATAATCAATTTTTCAATACATTCACATACGTTCACAAAAAGTTTCTGCCAAAGTGTAAATGTGAAAAAAAAACTTTTGAAGATAATTTTCTTCATGTCAATAATATTGAACAAGTACAGGAAAGAAACCAACAATATAACATAGATCACATCCATCATGGCTCTAGAGAAAAGAGCAAAACACGTAGGAACCTTCAAGATGATTCTATAGTAGAGCAGACGGTAAAGTTTGCAAAAGAATTAACTCCGAAAATTTTACCTCCAAGTCGAGAATTTTCTCCCACGCCTGTTTTTTACACTATAAATACAACTAAAAAATCTGGAAAGAAACTTCCTAAGGTTTCCTCTACGTATATTGAATACGAGCCTAAAATTGATAAACACAAATCGAAAGTAAATGGAAAGAAGAAAGATAGAGTAGACACAGAGAGTCCAAGAGAAGTTGCTAGTCGTTCCTCGCAAGACACATTAGATGAAATAAATACTAACAACAGTTCATCATTTTCACTATCTGAAGTTGTGGAAAATAACTTAAATAAAAATCAAAGGAAACGTAAACAAGACTCGAAATTAAAGCAAATGGATTCCGATTATCTTGAAGGCATTGCTAACGGTATTGATGGATCAAATCAATCAGAAATAAAAATTCACATAATGAATGAAACTGAAAAAAATAATTTCTATGAAAGTGTAAGGATTCCTATTATAAATTCGGTAAAAGAGTATTTAGATGGCATTAAAAAGGAAACAGATTTTTCAGCAGATCTTCAAAATTTATCAAAAATATTAACTATTTATACGCAAAAAATGGATTATGTGATACAAACACTAGATAAAATTGAAAAGAAAGTTGCAGATTATGGTGACAAAGCTACGAGAATTATTATGTCTCCCAAACCTATATCTTCGAAAGGTTCCAGATTAGAAGAACTAGCAGAAGACTTGCCGGAAATAAAAGAAGTGAATAGTACAGATGAAGAAGAATATATAACTAATGCCAGGAAGACAAAAACCAGTAGAAGTGTAGATGTAACAAAGAATTCAATGCAGGACAGTGGTAATAAATCAAATAGAATAACTCACGGTTTTGACCACGGTGAAGAGGTGCCAGTGCACATGAATGCGACATGTAGTCAAGTTGGTGCTAAGCAAGATCATTCAAACAGAATTCCTCCACGCTTTTGTTGGACCGATTCTACAAGAAAATTCTAAGTATACTCCTTTCTCAAGTGTTATAAAAATTAATCCATTTTGGTAGTAGTTTTACAAAGACATTTTGCTTTTTATTTAGATGTGTATAAATAACTTTAATGCTGCTAGTAGTTTTAACAATTTACTGATATATTATAATTAATAGTTTTAGTTTTATTGACGTATTATTATATTAGATATGACTATAATTAAATTATTTCTATAAATTACGACTTGCACTATTATTTAAAAAAATTGCATCAGATGTACACCAATATTTAACATCCTAAAGTGATCATTTAAAAATTAATAAAACAGGACCAAAAAATCAAAATTATATGTTATTGTAATTATTGGATATTAATATTCAGTTCCAAAGTCACAAGTTTACTTTCTAGTAAGACTTTATCAATAAACTGTCACACGTTATCGCATTCCGACGCAAAGTATCAAATAAGGGCCGTCTTGATATATTTATGATATCATTATTTACGTGATACGCTGTGAGATTTTGTGTAAAGGGTGAGCCCACAAAAATCACTTGTACTTTGGCACCGTCATCATCAAAATCGTTCTCTTCATTACTGACGAGTTCATCAGGAAATATTATGTTGACATCTGCCACTAGCTGTTTCTTTTGGTACCAACTTTAAAATTGATCTAAAAGTTTTTAGATAAATAATTCTGAACTCTCTTCCCTCACTTCTTAAATCCTCATGTGATTGATGAAAGATTCCTAATTGTTGATCCAATTATGTGAAATGTGATAAATTGTTGATAGAAACGTAGAAAAGATATAAATAAAGTAGTTGCGGTTTCGTGCGTAGAATATATATACAAGGCAGAAGCGAATGCAATTGTTAAAGATTCAGATTATGCATTTTGTAAAGAACATTTGGATATATCTAATAATACTCATTTTGCAGAAGGATCATGCAAATTAATTCAATTGTGTACAGACAAGCTATATATAGTTAAATCAATAAAAAAAAAATTGGCGGTGTATGTTGTGTTTGTTGTATATCAAGCGGACCGTCTGTTTGCGAAGAAGCAAAGTTTAAAATTGTAGAAATTGAAAATAGATAGGGATGCTTAGAATAAGGCAATCACTCACCAAAGTCTGAGCAGCTGCCTGGTGCTGTAAAAACAGACCTTAGTCAGTTATGCCAGAAATTAAAAAAAAAGTAGATCAGAACGCTTCGATAGAAGGTAGAAGGCGACTTGAAGGAAGAGATGTGGTGTACAGTGTCGTGTTCCGTTACATTTACAACCTTATCCTTATAATGAAATCCTTAACATTATTTAACTTACCATCAATATTATATGTATATATATATTTTACTACTAGGTACCATCAGTAGTAAGCAAAAATTACTGTGTTTCAGTTAGAAAGGGCGCTGTAGTTAGTAAGTAGACTCAAAATCTTATGTCTCAAAGCGACGAGCGCAACGTAGTGCTGATTGTAACATCCTAACTAGCACCACTTTGTTATGGGTTGGCGTGTCACTTGACATCAGGTGATCATCCTGCTCCTCTCGTCACTTTGTTGAACATATAAAAAAGAATATATTTCGAGTTTTCGTTCTATGACTGTTTTATAACATTTGTACTGCTTGAAATGTAATGAATATATATCTTCTGAATTATATGCTAATAAGTTATATTTCCTAGGTATAAAGATAGACTAGTATAGTTTGTGATAATATCTAAATTCTTATTGAGATTTGGCACATTAGTAAATATATGAGCCTTATATATACAGTTACTAAATATATTGATGCATGTTGGACAACGACTCACCGGACTCAAGCCAACCTTAAATGCTCGTGGTGCACTCTGCTAATCCTCAAACGAGGCACCGGCTCCCATAAATCCGCATTGGGCCAGCGTGGTCGGAAATGGCCCAAATCCCCCCATATAAACCTAAAAAGGTCACCTCTTAATGCTCGGCGATACCAAGACCCATGCTGACTGTGGACAGATTGGTCGGAATCTCTAGGGGAGATCTATGTCCAGCAGTGGACGTCTCTAAATACTGTCCATAACAATAATGTGCTAAGATGTGTACACTGCAATACATCACGCTCACTTGATAAGTAAGGTGATAATACATCTTATCACAATGATTCTTGTTGTTAAGTTTCAAAGTGGGATGCAGTAACTTCATCACTTCAATTGCGTGTCGGCGGAAGTCAGACATGATGCATGAGAATAGTATAATGACCAGATTATATATTTCCTAGGAATGTAATTTTATTTTTCTCTTATCATAAAACTGATGTATTTTGAAGAAAAACATAAAAAGTACACTTAAGAATACATATTATTATGCTCCCACCACCCTCATTGGGCCAGCGTGGTGGGAAATAGTCCAAATCCCCTTCATATGATTGCCTACAAACGAAGGTCGCGGGAAGCCGCTGGATGCGGGCAGAACAGAATCGAACCATGTGGAGATCTTTGGGGGAGGCCTATGTCCAGTGGACTTCTACCGGCTGATGATGATGATATATGGTATGTATATTCAAACTACATACATTAAGTAAAAAAATTTTACTATATAAATATATGCGTTTTAATTAATTACCACTAAACTTCTATATATATGTATTATCATGAGTATATATAAGATATTCAGAGGTCCATTGACTCATCATGAGATCTCTGAAACTATAATATTACACCTAAACAGTCAAAATTTGGTCGAGATATTGCTTCTGCCATTGAGAGGTCGGCTAAGGATGGATTTTACAAAATTTTGTTTCCAGAGTAAGTTGCGGGAATGTTGCAGCCAGCAAAGCGAAAGAGGAAGAGCTAATATATATATATTTATGTATTTATATAATATATATATAAATATTTATTAATAGTATTTTCATCAATTCCTTCTCTGCTAGTTAACCTCATATCTCTCCGGAAATGCCACTATCTGTGATCATCATCGTCATGAGTAAATAAAGCATTTATTCATGTATATTTATATTATCATCACTCGATAGACGCCCACTGCTGGACGTGGGACTCCCACGAAGATCTCCACATCAATCGGTCTCGCGTTGCTCGCATCCAGTAACACAATTCACTCATTCACACTATATTCTCCATATATAATATATGAATAAATGCAAATGTAATTAAACTAAAAAAAAACAATTGAAGCAAACAGCTGAACATAGGCAAGCAGTGCTTGTCTTCAAGGTAGTAATGATGATGAAGTATTGTAATAATAAAGCAATATAAAAGATCTCTTCGGTATCTTTTACTTTAATATATGCTATGTAATGGGAATAACGTCCCGTTGATATTCCGGACGGGTTGCGCAAGGTCCGAAGTCGGGAGCTGGTTATTATGTGAAGATCTTGGATGCCGTCCAAACGGCGGCATGCAGCGGAGCTTGCAGCTTAAATCGCCATAACTAAATTATCAACGTATACCTATTTGCTAACTGTTGTTATTACCAGTAATAACGGTACCGTTAAATCGTAATCGAGTAATTTATCGAATATTATACGATTGACACTACTACGGGATGAGATTCGGTTCTGCCTATCGCAATGATGGTAATCATTGAACCATCACGGAAGCCAAGTGTGAGTTGTCCTATTTATATATGGCTATGTGATAAATTGGTGGGTTCCCGCACAACTCACGGGATCCAAGTCAACCTGACCAGCTCGTGGTGCACCCTACCATTATATTTTCTATAGCCTAACATTAATATTTGTAAAGTAACCCTTGGTGGAAGAGATAGATATGTTATCACGTTTAATCTTTACATATATAGGAGATATCCAGAGATTTATCACGAGATTTCCGAAACTATTGGACGTAAACACTCAAAATTTGGTAGAGATATTGCTTCTGCCATAAAGATCGCTAATCTTAATTGGCAATGGGCAAGCAACTCGCTTTAAGAACTGACGGCCTATGAGGCAGTAAGGTCCTAAGGCGACCGTGTACCGGACCACGCAGTGTTACTATAGGTGATCCGATGATCTGGTGAAGGTGGAAGCAGCTGTTTGCGAGCAGTACAGTACCGATTGATGGACGTCTATCGACTGATAATGATGATTATTTCTGCCATTTAGAGGTCAGCAAACAATGTATTTTACAAATTCTTTACCTCAAAGAGAGTCGCGGGTATTACCAACGGCAAAGCGAATATAACCATAGTCAGCCCATTGACGTCCACTGCTGGACTTAGGCCTCCCGTAAAGATTCCGACACGATCGGCTAAGGACTCAAATGGGGGATTTGCGCCATTTTATACCACGCTGGCCTAATGTGGGTTGGTAGGAACCGGAGCCTCGTTTGTTGATTAGCAGGGTGCACCACGGGCAGGTGCGGTTAGCTTGGATCACGTGAGTTGACGTGCGGGGCTCTTTTACACCCCAATAACACAACAAATAAATATATCTGTGTTATAGTGAAGTTACAACATATATCTTCTGGTTTAATTGTGATCTGATGGTATGTGTGTTAACCTCTTTTGGCGGCTCACAATAAATCCTCCATTAAGGAATGTACGAACGTAAAATCACGAATATAAAACGACCGACAGAGCCCAGGATTAAACACGGAGCTTACATTTTACGGCCCTCACGTCACATTGCTACCTGATGACACTTTATAACACGTGTTAGACTATAGTTAAGTTGCTTTTGTATAAGTTAACACAATTTTTTATGTAATAAAGCGACGAGACGATCGGTACGTTCGCCTGATGGTAAGTAATACGCCTGCCCACGACATCGTGGCGCTAGTGAGGATGGTACGCGCACCACATCGCGTTCGTAGCCTAACACAAGATGTGAGTCTCGTTAATCTAGTAATTGTACTAGCTACAGCGCTCTTTCAACTGGAACACAGTAATGCATGCACAGTACTGTTTGGCGGCAGAAATAGGCGCTGTGTTCCTACCTAGACGGTCTCCGGGAGAGACCTACCACCAGTATAATTCTTCATTGTTAATCTCACATTCGGCTAACTGAAATACTGAAGATGAGGAAGACAACTCGTGTAGAATAATATATCTCCCACAAGGTGTCGGAAACTTTATACCTTCCATGAAAAGAAAATAAGTTTCCTAGCAGATATTCGCCACATTTTGGAAAGAAATAAGAGATTTTTAAAAACAAAGGACAAAGGATCCTATCTAGGTTATGTCGATGAGGTAGATATGGATCTAGCTTTGAGTTTTGCTCCTACAAACCTAACGAGACCACACTACACAGGTATATATAGTCACTTAAAAAAACAATATTTTAGGCGACTAACTGAGAACTGCATATTTTGTTGTAAAGTAGTCGTCTTCTTTAAGATCCCTGATAGAATCCCCATAACCTAGATCCATCCTATTTATTGATTCTTTGATAACTATGTAGCTAAGAGCCACATAAACTAAGGAACGACGGTGGATATGTTCCGCAGGCATTGTGCCAATGAAGTTCTCCAGAACACATTCCATCAGGGAGATGATAAATCACGAACAGGAGGAGTAATCTCCTCTCCAGTCTTTACAATACTATCAGTTCTACTACAGATGCTGTATATCTAGATTATATAGGTAGTATCTTAATGTCTTATGCATATAACTATTGTCATATTTATCTGACTGTTATGTATCACGGAGGCTACATGTTATATTTAGATGATGGTAGGATCGAAGCGACGGAATGATAATAAGAGAGGAGGAGCTAGCTATTAGAAATATGACCAGAGTGCTCTGGACTAACCCTCTTGACCATCAACGACCATATTGTCACTTAATATCATGAATTTGCGAGTAACCATTGACGATGAAAGAACTCCCCGTATGAACCCCTACATACGACAGCCCCTAATACCCAGCGGTACCGGAGGTCTTGCTGACTGTATGTGAAGATCTTTTAGGGAGGCCTATGTCCATGGGGCGTCTATCGGCTGATGATGATAATGCTGATTAAGTGACCAGACCAGCGAAACGTTCACCTGATGGTAAATGATACGTCTACCTATAACAACGTGGAGCTAGTGAGAATGGTATACACTGCACCACATTGCGCTCGTCGCATTGAGGCATAAAATGTTAGCTCGTTACTTCAGTAATTACACTAGTTACAGCTCCTACAAAACCGAAATCTGGTGGTACCTAGACGGTATCCGGTAATAGAGACCTACCAGCAGCATCTCCAATAATTCAATATTATTAGAGTCTACCATTTTATTCGAGAATTTGCTGGGGTTTTATTATCTGTGTTAAAAAGCCAATACACTAACAATTAATTGTTTGGACCTGGTCAATCACCACACTGAATACCGAGCTGGTGAACTGTGATAGATTTATCTCTTCAGATCAGTGTCATTCGTGATTCAACAAGCTTTAATCAGCAGTAAATCCTTTAAGAACCCCTCGGATTCGAAGGCGGCTTGTTATTATGAATAAAACTCAATCCCCTTATCATCAAAACCCACTTTCGGTAATCGTTACCCACTGGCCACCTTAATCTACTTAATTTTTGTAATTAATCATTGCAAATGATATTATAGTTAACAATTTTCCTTTTTCCGTTGCTTTCATAAAAATATTAAATCTAAGATGAGGAGAAACAAAAGCCTTTGTTACGCGTCGAGACAAAGCGTTGTTACGGCTTATACATTTTTCTTTCAAGAACGATATTTATAGATGATTAATTAGGACAAAAGAATTCCTCATTACTCAAGTTATATACACCACAAAGCTAATACTGTTCCTAATCTGTATGCATTTACCATAACGGTTACGCTCAGGGTTTTTCTGCGTGATCGAATCAGAAATGAAGAGATCCGCAAAACTAAGATCACCGACATAGTCCAAAAGATTGCTAGCCTCAAATGACAATGAGCAGGACACTCGAAAGATAACCGATGAGGCACCAAGGTCCTCGAATGGCAACTGACTACCAGCAGACGTAATATGGCTGTTCGACCGATGGTGTTCCGACGATCTGCTGAAGGTTGCAAGAAGCAGCTGAATGCGGGCAGGATAAATCAATGTGAAAATCTTTAGGGGAGGCCTATGTCCAGCAGTGGACGTCTGACGGCTGATGATGAATATATAATTTTATCTTTTTTACGTATGTAACGAAATCTCTCTGCTAGGTTCAAGTTCCTAAGGACATCGTGTAATTGTTGATTTACTGAAAAGATACATTAAGAGGAAGTCATCATATTTATTGGTGAGATATGTCAAAATAACGGAAGGATGAAAGGCATATCCTCATTCCGTCGAAAGGTTTAAATATAAATAGTTTTTTTTTTTTAAACCTTAAAATTGGTAAGTATCCGACGGTGATGATAAGATGGTTGAAAAGCAAATGTTCGTAGCACATTAAATTACACTCGTAATGAAACACGTTTGCTATATTATTCAGATATTACGAAAAACACTAAATTAACTCGTGGTGTTGATACATTGGTATATCTAGTTACTAGTAATAAGTAGTCATTTTACTAGTTACAGTTGTGTATGGATTAATACGGTAATAATTGAACATTTATCTGCGGTAATATTAGGCGTAGTACTTATCTTGACGGTCGGCAACGAACATCTATTACCAATGATTTCTTAGACTGTCCCTAGCTAGTCTCATCCTCATCATCATCATCATCAGAAGCTTCTTCCAAGAACCTTCACACCGGTTGGTTTTATGTTGTTCGCATTCTGCAGTTTTCACAAGACCATCGATATATCTTAAGATATACCTACAAATATTAAGTACCAGGTTGTCACTAGAGGACGTTGCCGTTCTGATTACAGTCTTACTACTAACATTCCCTTTTCTTACTCAGGGACTAGTAAAGTTATTACTGTAAAGATAATATCTTAAGTTTACAACGAGATAATATATTATTTGACGTAATACGTACTTAAAGTACTGTGCGCAATTAAAAAATTTTCTCTAGTAAATAACTTGACTTTGTGCTAAATTGAGTCAAAATGTTACGCCTCGCAGTTGGGAGGTCGCGTTCGTTGCATAACGAGCTCGATTTTTTTTTCAGTTGACCCAATATAAAAGGCTCTCTCGAAGCTCAAATTATATGCTTCAACTTACTTGGTGCCGAGTTAGACTACAAAAGGATAACATAGAAAGCTTTCGCTACAAGCAAAGTGTAGTTACTTTCGCTTTGAAAATTGTGGTGGATCTTACACCACAATTGTCAATCTCACTGTCTATTACCACTACCACCACTAGTATTTGTTTTGTCAAGAAATGAGAAGAGAAGTATAACTGGAGTGAAGCTGATGGACAAAGTAAGGAACAGTGTGATAAGGGAGCGGTGCGGCGTGGTTGAAGATGTAGTGACAAAGATAGAGAAAGGGATGCTTAGATGGTTCGGATATGTTGAAAGAACGGATGAAAGAAGATTAACGAAAGAGGTATACAAGGTAGGAATGATTGGAAAAATCGGTGCAGGTCGACCTAGGCGGAGATATTCAGATCAAATCGAAGATATCCTAAAGAAAGGCTGGGTCAGGAGTACTCGCAACCGACGAGCTTCCAATAAGACGCTCATGAAAGTGGAGGATGCGAGAGAGGTGTGCCCGGATCGTAGCAAGTGGAGAGAAGTGGTCTCTGCTTACCCCACTGGGAACGAGGCGTGATATATATCACTAGCTAGAACGCCCTTCAAAGCGTAATAGAGTAATGTTTGCACATTACTGTTGGGTGGCAGAAGTAGAAACTGCGGTGGTCTAGTCACCGGCAACAGAGACCTAACACTAATCTTTAAAAATAAATCCTACAGTCAATAGTATTTTTTATGTGTTAAAACATAAGTTTACTCTTCAAAAAATCATTTCAAACTAAATCTCATCATCATCATCATTATCAGCGGATAGACGTGCATTGTAGGGAGGAGGTGTGAGAGGTTCCGCCTAATATCTTACAGAGCCCAATTCAACCTAACCTGCACTCGGTGCACCCTGCTAAATAACAGACGAGGCTCTGATAACCACCCACCAACCCGCACTGGGCTAGCGTGGTGGGTTATGGCCCAATTCCTTTTAATGAGCTCCAAGAAAAGACATCCCTAAGTGCCAGGCGGGACTGGTGGCCATGTCTATCATAACAGAAGATCGATCGATGTGGAGATCTTTGGAGAGGCCTAAGCTCAGTAGTGGACGTAAAGTTTGATAATGAATGAGACGTCCACTGATGGACATAGGCCTCCCCCATCGATGATCACCTAGACAGAGTAGGGATATATATGAGAGATTTGGGCCATTTCCTACCACGCTGGCCCAATGCGGGTTGGTGGGAGCCAGAGCCTCGTTTGTTGATTAGCAGGGTTCACCGCGAGCAGGTGATGTTGGCTTGGGTCCTGTGAGTTGTTGTGTGGGGACCTTCAAAATAAATTGACTACTGCAAAAAGTTATAAAGATAAATTTTAACTAATATACACAGTTTTAGTCAAATATTTAGTTAAATACTTTTTTTTTACAAACTGTAAACTGAACGTAGCTTTTCTCGTAAAGCAAACAAACAGTATTCGAAATGAAGATATTTTTAAACCGCTGTATAAATTATTCATCCGTATGTTTTATTTAACTCTCTATTGTCCAATTGTTTGTCAAGCAAATTGCGAACTAGTAGCAAGTACCTCCTTCTCAAATCGTATTCCTCATGTCTGAGGGTCGTTACTACCTCCACCCATCACTAACAAAACACTAGTAGTTAGTACCCCAAGAAAAAAGTTTAAACGAAGTGATTACTGAGAAGTTATAATATTTGATATTTTACAATGAAATGTATATATATATATAATGAAAATGGTTTTTTTTTGTTTGTCGATCACGTTAAACCTAGTGAACGTATCAACATAGCAATATAACCATTCTACGCGGAATCATTTGTAAACGATTATAGGCTATTTATTTTTTGAATTCCATAGATCTTTCATAATTTTATTTGTAAATAATCCTTATAGATACTTTCATTTCGTATTACTTAAGCAGTTACTATAGTAACGGTTGCTACAGAAAGTCATTTGAGTTCTAATTGTTAATACAAAAAAAATACATTATTATACGTTTAACTTGCTTTTTAACTGTGTTTTGTTGTGAACATATACTATGTGAAAGCTGTAGCTGTAGTTGTTTCAGCGGAAAGTTTAACATCGTCTACGAAACAATGCTTCCTTTTGTAGTACTGAGCTGTTAGTGTAAGCCTGCTGTAGTGTAGCTAGCTACGGCGTAGCGGGCTCGTAGAGGCGGCAGCGCTGCCGTAGCGCGTACAACACTAACGATTGTTTGCGGCTTCGCTTACGTAACGGTAATTTTTCATGAGGACGTATTGTTTCATAGAAACATAACATAACGGCGTTTGTTCAAAACAATTGTTTCGTGTCCACGAGTTAACTTCAACAATTACTGTTAAGACACTTTTCAGTTAAATATTTAACCCCTTTCTCGTTTACTTATTCCCGTCACCGTCTAAACCTCACGTGAACTTGTATATTGTACGACGATTTACTATTACATATGTTTAGTGCATATTTAAACTAATAAGTATTTACATTATTATAATACAAATAAGAATCATAACAAGTATTATTAAAACTATTTGTTTGAATAACGTATTCCATTAAAACGCATTAATTATAAAAGCAGCATCAAGTTCATTAACTGCTTCCGTGGCGCCGTGGTTAACCACTGGTCTGTAACACGGAAGTCCCTAGTTAAAGAGTCTAAATTTAGAAAAGTTTGAAAAGTAGTAGGGTCATCTACCATCCCATCTATCTAACTACCACTTTCAGCATTACTATGTTATATTAACATGTTGGAGAGTTGAGGAGAGTGGAGGTTGAGGACTGAGCGAGGATCAAACGCCATCTCAGGCTTTACTAATGCTTATAATCATTTGAACTTGAGAGTTAGTAGTAGTCCAATGTCGTGAACTAAAGTTGCTAATAAATCTGCGTCGTGCACGCAAGGTAACAACGTGAAAAAATAAAAAAAGAATGTAACCCAATTACCCCTGTGTTCTGGCTTAAACCGACCGAACTAGTAATCGGTATCACAGAACTACACGAACGTTATCGTTTAAATCAAACGAGAGCCACACGTGAACGGGGCACGCCATTGTTACGCAAGAGGCAGGGGTGAGCCGCCCAGTCTCCATAACAACGCGATTCAAACAGGACACCTTCGTTATAAACAAGTCTACGCTACGAACCTTACGCGCCCATCAATGATGTATACGCAAAGTACTACTCCACGTACTCAAAACAATACGGAGCTCGTGCGTAAACACTGAACTAGAATATGACCGTAATCAAACTGAAATTATTATTATGCCGTTTCATTATTATGGATATTTATATCTACATAAATATCCAATCAAACAGACCTTTCCATTATGTTGATGTAGACCTAATCTACTTTCGCTATTTGTACTAAAATACTAGATATAAACTATAAATTACTTAATAACGACACAGTCTAAGGAACATTCTTGATTTGATGTAGATTTAAGATAATATATACATTTAAGAATGTTAAAACAATAGATCATTAAAATTTTAACTCAATTAAAAAATAATAATTTTACATTGTTACATCCCAAATCGACATCCAAACTAAACATGCAAGGTGTGCGGGCGAGCTTACCGTAGGCATCAGCTGATCGGTACTCCTAACTCTCGTCACCTTATTCTTGTAGATAAGCTTCTTCAGCGCTCTCTCCACCGGCTGGTTCCACCTCATGAACATAACGTACGCGCCGTACAGCGAGAACAACACCAACGCCTCCTGCCAGTATATCATGTTGTCCCGGAAGCAATAGATCAACACTAACAGGCTGATGGAATAGAAGGTACAGTCACGGAACAGCGGCCACCAGGTTAGGGACAGAGTCGTGCGGGAGAACAACGCGCAAGCACCGATAACAAACAATATGTTGAACACGGCGGAGCCGACGATCGTCCCTATGCCGACGTCGTCGAAGGAGACGAACACGCCGATGATGGAGGTGAAGAGTTCGGGCGCGGAGCCGCCGGCGGCCATGAACGTCGCGCCGGCCACGTCGTCCCTGATCGCGAGCCGCTCGATGATGACGTCCAGAGCGGGCACGAAGAACTCGTCGCACACGATCGCGAGCGCGACGAACATGTAGCCCATCCCGAGCACGTGGAGCAGCACCGCGCCGGAGCGCCGCTGCTCCTCCGTGAACAGGTCCACGGGGAAGAGAGGAGCCTTCTCCTCATCGAGCAGCAGGGTGGTGATGTTGGTGGCGTTAGGCTCGCCGGCCCGCGCCGCCGCCAGCAGCGCGAGCAGCAGCGCGCCACCCATGCCGCGCTCCCGGGGGCTGCCAGCACACTGCCGCCAAGCGCCACCGACACGACGCCATGCACCGCCGCGCCGCAACTACGGCCGACGTCGCGATACCGAGCACCGAATCGAATTTACACGATTGTATGTTGGCGGGATACACATCAGCAGGCCCGCACGACAATAATCGTTTTCAGAGTATACCTCTCACCCCAGATTGATTCGTTTTTCGAGTTCTAATTTAGTTTATATTATGGCAATACACAACAACAAAACACAAGACAGTATTCAAAATATCCTTCAAATCGATATGAATATAAAATCGAAATATATTTTATAATGATTTATTAAACAGAGGAAAGGTACTCAACTCATTAATAATTAATAAAAATAATAATTTCCGGTAAAGAAACTAAGGCACGTGTCTATCTAACGAATTATTGGTAGGAAACAATAACATCGACATCGAGCTGTTCGCATTCGATGCATCGGATGGATCCGAGTCGGGGCATCCCTAGTGGCGTCACCATCGCGCCCCCACTTCCCCGGCGGCGGCGGGGCGTTCGATAGCGTCGCACTGCGCCGCGTCGCCCCGCCTCGACATCCAGCCCCCACTCGCCCCTGTCTGGATCCACAGCCGTACTAGTAAAATGCGCTCTTGAAACCCCGAGGCACAGACACCCCCGCCTGCACTCCAACCACCGCGGTAATAACACCTTTAAGAGATCGTTCATAAGGCTTACATTTATATATATGTACGACTACAATTTTCTCAAGTTTTTACTGCTTATGTTTTTTTATAACTTTAAAACGTTATATTCATGTGTTATTATTTTAACAATGAAATAACAACAGAAATAACGTTTAATATATTTCAGAGTAACAGATGTTTTTTGCTTTATTAATGACCTTTATTGTAATTAAATACGATAGCTGTATTAATGATTACTCGCACCACATGTTTGTACGACAATGAAAATTATTGTAGTTATTTAAAATGAACGCTGCATCTGTTTTAATTGACGTTATCTATCAACATCCTGCATATTGTTAATAGCTTTAAAACACTTAAACGTTATAACCGTTTTAAAGTAGAGAACTTATAGTAATAATACTAGTCCCAATGTACCTTCTGTTTGAATTAGGTACTTTTTAAGACAATTAACCAGTACCGATGGACGTTGGGATCTTGAAGTGCTGGAATGGCGAACCCGCACCGGAAAGCAGAGCATTGGCAGATATCCCGTTAGGTGGGTCACAGAAATATCGCTGGGAGCCACTACATTCAAACAGTGCAGGATTGTGCGTTGTGGAACACATTTCAAGAGACCTAAGTCCAGCAGTTGACATCCATCGAAAGAAATGATGATGATGACGTAGACAATAATTAAATAAGGCAGGAAAATTCACGTATATACGAATATGTATCTCACGATGATTTTGTTTGCTGGAAGATTAAGAACTGTTTAATAGGCACATTTGTTTTAAAGCGCTAGATTACATCGTAATTATATTTAAACAGCATAGTATGTAACACTAAATATATGTAAATAGTATATTTTTATATATTTAGCCTTTTTCTCCGGTGCCACAAATAATTGTTTGCCCTGTGCAGCATCTATTACTCGCAGCTGCCGCCCGCGCGATCGCGGCATAAATCACGCGAGTTGCGGTGGCGGCGTTTTATCATTTCCACTGCACAGAATATAAACTTAAATACTTTGCTACTACCCTCATTATTTACAAGAAAAATATAATCATTAAGCGTATACATTGAAGTCAAAATTATAAAAAAGAAAGCTTTACCATTCTCGACTGTTTCCGAATCGCAGCGGCTAATTGCTTGCATTGTAACACGGGACTTTCATCAAGCTATACGTTATAGACTTTGGATGGTGATAGTTCAGCCTGTAGAGAATCTACCGGTTTCAACTACCACCTTCACCATTGTAAATCCACCATAACGGCATAGCTGTGTTCTGGCTGTTAATATAGAAGAGTGATTTCGGAAAAATAAGCCTCTTCATCTAAGGCAGCATTCACAAAGAAAAAATTCAATTGAGGTCACACTGCTTTAACTTACTCGAAAAATTTAAAACACAACAAGTCACGGGATCCACATCAACCTCACCTGCTCGTGGTGCATCTTGCTAATCGACAAAGGAAGCTCTGGCTCTTACAAACCCGCATTGGGGTAGCGTGGTGAGAAATGGACCAAATTTGCCCATACGAACCCTTACAAACGAAGGTCTTGAGAAGCCGCTGGATGCGAGCAGCGCAATAGATCTGAAGATCTTTGATGGAGCCCTATGTTCAGCAGTGGACGTTTATCAACTGATGATGATATTAACATTAATTGTTATAATTTCTCCAATTTCATTTCATGAATAGATTGCTATCGACGTGCGACTATAACTCCTAACTGCTGCCTCATAGCCGAAGACCGTGACTCTTGGCGTACTTCCAAGACTCATCTTCTCAGCTACATGGAATTTATGCACTGTATTATTCGATGAATTTTCAAAGCAAGCGAGATGTCTACCTGATGGTAAGTGATACCCCCACCACTCTATATTGTGATCGACGCTTTCAGTGATAAGTATTTGTATCGTTACCCCACTAATTAGACAAGTTACATCGCCCTTTAAACCGGAACACAGCAACGTGTGCACAGTTCTATCTGTCGGCTCCAATAGGCGCTGCGATAGAGACACTACTATCTAGATGCAGAGCACCATGGATTATCTCTTTTCATCATCAAACTACCCAAACTGTATTCCTTATCAATAGTTCGATATATTAAATTTATTAAGATCTATAAATCAAGTATGATTAATAAAAATCTTATTAATTTACCACCCCAAAAGTACGATAGTATTCGTATCGATTACCACCCTTTCTTCCGGTAATTTCAGGCACCGTCGGCGTCTGCCAACTTAACTATTCAATGAATAAGAGTTAAGCTCCATGATGTAGGGAAAGGGGGAAGAGGTCCACTTAATTAATTTCAAGTAGTAATACTCTTTTATGTTATATCTTGGTACATTCTTCATTATTGTGTAAGACATTGCAAACGTAAGTTATATAATAAAAGTTTTTTTTAATTGTTAAAAAAAATTATTGACATATTAGGTTGGGGAAAAAGTCTTTTCGCATTATAATATGTATGAACTTTTAATAAAATCTCTTCGGCTATTTGTATCTGGCTGGTTTTGGTATCATTGAAAGTTTAAATTTTAAACAACGTAATTCCAAATTCAAATTAGGAAAATGTGTGATTTTCATTTCTTTTTCGTACTGAGTCAAGATGAACGAATCTAATGAAGAAATTCGATACATTTTAAAATTTTACTACAAAAAAGGTAAAAATTCAACGCAAGCCGCGAAAAAAATGTTGCTATGTTTATGGAGCTAGTGCAGTGTGCAGTGTCTGTGAGTGTAACACAAATTTGGTTTAAGCGTTTTCAATCCGGAAATTTTGATGTCAAAGATGCACGTCGCTCTGGTCGCCCTATTACGGATAAAATGGATGCCATTTTTGAAAAAGTGGAGCATGATCGGCATGTCAGTAGTTACGACGTAGTTGAAGAACTGGAAATTGACCACAAAACAGTTTTGGCGCATTTGAAAAAATCTGGGTACACAAAACGGGCCGATATTTGGGTACCTTACCAGCTCACTGAAAGAAACCTAATATTGAACCGTGTACTCGTTTGTGATTCTTTCTTACGACATAATGAAATCGAACCATTTTTGAAGAAGCTGATAACTGGCGATGAAAAGTGGATTACGTACGACAAGAACGCGCGAAAAAGGTCGTAGTCAAAGGCTCGTCAGGCTTCTGCCGATCAGACTGGCGAAACCCGGGTTAACTCGCAACAAGGTGTTGCTCTGTATGTGGTGGGATTGGAAGAGCATTATTCATTATGAGCTGTTACCATCAGGCAGGGCCATCGATTCAGAACTACTGCGAACAAATAATGAGATTAAAACAAGAAGTTGAGAGAAAGCGGCGGGAATTAATCAACAGAAGGGGTGTGGTTTTGATCATGATAACGCTAGACCTCACACATCTTTAGCCACTCAGCAAAAATTAAGAGAGTTTGGCTGGGAGGTGTTAATGCATTCGCCGGATTGTCGTAACCATCACCTTGCACCTTCAGATTTCCACCTGTTTCGATCTCTTCAGAATTATTAAGACAGTGTCAGGTTAACATCATGAGAGGACTGCCAAAAACACTTGTAGCGGTATTTTTATCAGAGGTCCCAAAATTCCTATAGCAATGGGATCATGTCCCTACCTACAAGATGACAAAAAGATATGAAACAAAACGGTACCTACATACTTTAGTTAAATATAAATAAACTATATTAAACAATGCTTTGAATTTTCTTAAAAAATGCGAAGAAACTTTTACTCCAACTTAATTAATATATTATATTAGGTTGGGGAAAAAGAAATCCATTATTTTTTCGGTAGATGGCTGTAGTGATAAATTTCTCGTAAAGTATCGATCAAACAGTTTCAGATTTATGCTCGTTGGAAAGGTGACATTTTGCAGTAAAAAAATTCTTTTGCTGTTTTTTGTTTGGTGCATTCAATTGTGAGTTACAGGGTGTTAAAAATGGAAGTGAACAAAGAGAAAATTCGGTACATTTTACAGTTTTTCTTTGACAAAGGCGAAAATGCAAGCCAGGCGGCTAAAATTGTGAATGGTGTTTATGGACCCGATACTGTAACAGCCAATTATGTGCTATTTTGGTTACGTAGATTCCGTTCAGGAATTTTTGATGTTAAAGATGCACCTCGCACAGGTAGGCCGGTCGCCGAAAATGTCGATAAAATCGGAGAAATGATCGAAGTTGACCGGCATGTTAGCAATCGTAACATCGCCCAGGAACTAAAAATGGACCACAAAACAGTTTTAAACCATTTACACAAAGCTGGATTCAAAAAGAAGCTCGATGTTTGGGTGCCACACCAGTTAACAGAAAAAAACATGATGGATCGAATTTCCATCTGCGAAGCCTTGGCCAAACGGAATGAGATAGACCCATTTCTTAAACGGATGGTGACTGGAGATGAGAAATGGATCACATACGATAACCCTGTGCTAAAACGATCATGGTCAAATAGCGGTGAAGCACTTCAAACGGTGGCCAAACCAGGACTATCGGCCAGGAAAGTTCTGCTGTGCATTTGGTGGGACTGGAAGGGAATTATTTATTATGAGTTGTTTCCATATGGCCAAGCACTAAATTCTGATCTCTACTGTCAACAACTGGACCGTTTGAAGATAGCAATTGACCAGAAACGGCCAGAATTGGCCAACAGGAGAGGTGTCGTGTTCCACCAGGACAACGCTAGGCCACACACGTCTACAGTGACTCGCCAGAAACTTCGGGAGCTTGGTTGGGAAGTTTTAATGCATCCGCCATACAGCCCGGACTTGGCACCAAGCGATTACCATCTTTTTCTTGCATTACAAAATTTCTTTAGTGATAAAAAATTGGCATCTAGGGAAGATTGTGAAAATCGGCTACTAGAGTTTTTTGCAAATAGAGACCAGGACTGCTATGAGAGAGGCATTATGTAGTTACCTTTAAAATGGCAACAAATCATAGAACAAAACGGTGCATATTTGACCCAAATCGGACAATCCGAAGCATGTTAAATAAAGTCCTGAAGTTCATATAAAAATAATGGATTTCTTTTTCCCCAACCTATTATTATATGTATAGTTTGTATATCACAGTTTGGTGGATGAAATAGATTTACTGGTACTAGGTCTTTGGTATCGGAGACCACCTAGGTAGGTACCATCGCTGCGCTTATTTTTTCCGCCAAAACAGTAATGAGCAAGCAATGCTGTGTTCCGGTTTGTTGGGTTTTGTAATTAGTGTAAGTAATGACACTCAACATCTTATGTCTCAGGCTACGAGCGCAATGTGGTGCTGTGTATAACATCCTTACTAACGCCACGTTAGTATGAACGGATATATCACTTATAATTAGGTGAACGTCCTGCTCGTCTCGTCGCTTAATTAAACAAAAATAAACCCTGATCTTGTACCTACTTAAGTCTTTGATAATAGAAACATCACCAAATGTATTATACACCATTCTATAATACATTTATTGCAATTTCACTGATTGTACTTAATACAGTAACTTTGTTTAAGTACGATTTATCATATCAATATAATATATATATATAGATTCTAGATATATTTAGTTTTGATTTTTTTCCCCAGATCTTTCATAATACTCACATCGCATTCACACCTGCAGCTATCGTAAAATGGCAGGCCGCCAAGTAACGCTTTTAAAAAATACTTTCAGAATTTTTCTTTTTAACATCCAATAGATTTATAATTAAAAAAAAATATAACTTTACATAAAAAGACGGTATACATCTAATAAAAAAAACACTTTAGTTTATATGTTACTCCATATAAGTACCATATCTGCTGTCAAGGAATAATAGATAAATCGTTTATTGTAGCCAAAACAGAACACACTCACATACATAAACATTACCGAACATAAGAACTTTCGTTATATATAGGCATTAACCAGTTTGATACTGTATAGTATAGGTATGAGTGTGTGTGTGTGCAGCAAGGATATAAAAGACCGTACCTTAGGGGAGTATTCACCAACTGGATATGAAACACCGATCTTCAGCTACCACCCGTAGTGCGGTCGCGGTCAAGAAGATATTTTGCTTCTAATGTTAGTCATTAGATTTTATTTTATTGATGATGGTAATAAATCAATTTAATTGAATATTTATATATGTATTATTATACAATAATGAAATACGATTTAAATATAGACCTGTAATAAATTGATTACCGTCACCGAACCGTATCTTGTTATTTGTTTATTAATAGATTTAGTGTACATTGTTTGTTATCAGAAACCATATAAAGGAATCTAGCTATTTGCTATATATTTATTACCTCCATTTCGCGGGTTAAGCGTTTACTGAATAAGACGGAGACAAATGATTCGATTCTGAGGCCACTAGTTGTGGAATATGGTTGGTGGCTGTATTTTTTCAAACCTTCCTAGACAGCTACAGCTGTGGTCTGACTGTCAATATAAAAAATCCAGCTATTTTAGGCATATACCTCTCACCATCCAATCTAGAAAATTGTCGTGATATGTTTAGCCAAAACAAGTGAAAATAAAATTATTATTTACCTTTGTTTTTATATAATATCGTTAATGGTTTTCCTAACAAGAGACCTGTCTATGAATATTGTTATCATAAGTGATACATAAAATCGTTGAACCATCGGAATCACTATGTAGCACAGCTAGTCGTGGAGTGGCGCCCTTATTAATTAAAACACTATCAATGAATATGACCCCCCACAAGGTGGACCGACGACCTGGTCAAGGTCGCTGGTAACCATTGGATGCGGGTGGCCCAGGACCGGTCTGAGTGGAAATCTTTGGGGGAGGCCTTTGTCCAGCAGTGGACGTCTTTCGGCTGGTTGGATTGGATTGGACAATGAATATGATTATTTAAGTAAAAATGCTATAGGAAATATTAAAAATAATTGCTAATTACAAAGATGTTTTATGACTTTTGTACCATTAGAAAAGTCATAAACATCTGTAGAAAGTTATAAAGTTAGTTATTTATTAAGTAAATTAACACAACAATTTTTCATTTTGCAATTAAAAATAATAATTTTCAAAGGATTTATAAGAAAATTTCTAATATAACAATTGTTTAAAAATGTGATATCGTGTTTATTTTTATAACGTTAACTTCCAGACAACGTAACAAACATTCATGCGATGTGCAGTTTGAATATATATTTTTTTGTTTTGTATGTACATCATCAACATCATTATCAGCCGACAGTTGTTCATTGCTGGATATAGGCCTCCGCCAAAGATCTTCACATCGATCGATTCTGTATGTAAATATATATTATTAATGAAAATTAAATTTTGAAGTTGAATTAAAAATATATCGGTATTAAGTTTTCGGTACGCAATTCCCTCTATTTGCATTGCCTTTAGCTCTCATAGAAGTCGATCTTCTAGGAACCAATCTATTAACTTACAGGAGGGTTACCTGTATGTTTATATTATTATCATAAAATTTTAAATTATTTAAAAAAGTTTATAATTATTTTATAATCATGCTTCTACGTTGCTTTGATTTTTTTCTAGTCAAAGAATTATGCTTCCAGATTTTTAAAGGTTTCAACTTAAGAACGAAACTAAAACCATAGACATTTCTCTTAGCTCTGTCAAGTCACGCTAATGTCATTGACCCGTTTTATTACATGAAGAGTTTCTAATTAGATTATATTAATAAAATTATATTTATTTAATTTAATTTTATTTACGGACTTGTAAAACTAATTGATACAATGTGGTTGGACGAAGCGGATGGGTTTGCGGAGATCTTTAGGGGCTATTTACCGTACTATTTGTTGGTTGCTCTACCTATATTTATTATCATGTCTCCAGTAAATCCAGTAGCGGCCTCGCACGAGTTTTCTGTGTATAGAATGCAACAATATGATCTACACACAGTACCCCACGGTTTGTATAAAAAAATTGCGATCTTTACTTATAATTGTCAATATATAAACGCGTCTCTTTAGGTTATATTTTTTACGCTTATGTTCAGAATGTAAATTGAACTAACATAACGTCATTTACTTAATGATATAATTAATTTTTGAAATTCTCAACATGTTTAAGTCTTCATCTTGACTTAATTTTGTTTTTCCATAATGTTACTCAAAATAATTATTTAAGTAATGAAAACTAAGTATTATATGCATTGTGATTAAAATAATATTGCTATTATGTAATGTCTACGAACTTCTTATTATTTTCTTTTTCTTTTTTTATTACCATTAATTCCTCACTTTTGTTGTTTAACAAGTACACAAAATGTCAATCTATGTATAAATAACCTTTGCAGGATGCCGTAGTGCTAGCTTTAACTTGGAAGGCAGATCACTTACCTCCTGGAGCACCTCTCGGCACTGTGTAGTTGCTAGAGTACAAGAGATAACTATTGAACAATTTATGGAAATACGGAGCAGAGCTGGAGCTCTATTGCTTGTACTGCCTAAAAATGAAACTATTCTCACACAGGAAGAGAAAGAGGTAAATATTTTATGAAAATGTGAAAAGGGATTGTTTGTAATATTGTTAATTGGTAATAGCATTTTTATCTTTATATAAATTATTAAAGAGTTGTATCTGCAACTCTATAGTTAAACATGTCTTTTATAAACATTTAGATATTTTTATATTACAGCACATTCAGTTATTAGAAATGGCAATGTCACAACAAGAAATTAATGCACCTGTTTACTTTGCAAAATGGTCACCCGAATTTGAGGAAATCCTTAAAGACTTACAGCATAGCTTCATCACTGATGACAAATCTGGTACAGCATTGGAAGCAATGTTCAACACAGTTTCATCCAATGGCTACCAAATTGGTAAGTTATATGACTAATGTATTAGTAGAGCTTTACCACACATAATTTTCATGTAAAAAAAATTAAATGTAATTACTCTTGCGAAATTGAGAAAAACAAGTAAATATATATTATAATATATATATTTTGAATTAAATTTAAAACTCAATTGCAAATTACCATAGATAATTATTTATTTCATAGATAATATATTCACAATTGTTATAAAAAAAGGTTTATTTCATTAGATTTTGTATGTAATGTAAACAATTTGATATTGTGATTATTTTTCTAGTGGTATCTGCATCATCACCACAAAAGTTGGAATCTAAGCCTGTAACAATTCATGGTAAACTGGTAGGCCGCTCTGGCTCTGCTCGAACTATAATCATTGCTGCACACTATGATTCTGCCGGAATTGTGCCTGTGAGTATATTAAAATAAAATATAAATGTGATCACTAAATATAAGAGAGATCTTTTATTTCTGAATGTTTTTATTATCTATTTCACATGGTATCAATTGAAAACCAGGACATCGATGGAAAATAATCTTCATCCAGAATTATATGGCTTTCATATTGTCATAGAACATGGTGATGTGGATTTACAATATCATGGTGGTAGTTAACCAGGTGGATTGGAAAACCTACCAGCAACAATACTACATTTCATGTGTCTTCAGAATATAATGAGACATTGTTATGATAAGTAATGGTCCACATGCCACAAAGAATTTTTCTTTTTGTACTATATAAAGAAACTATGGTTTGTTGAACACTATTTATATTTCACTAGGAATTAGCTCATGGTGCGGATGCAAATGCATCAGGCGCTGTGGCTGTTTTGGAACTTGCCAGAATCTTCTCTCGGCTGTACTCGACCTCGGCTATGCGCGGCGGTTCATCCATCGTATTTGTACTCGCCTCAGTTGGACACTCTCTAAACTATTTTGCTACGAAGAAGTGGTTAGAGGACCAGTTGGATTCAACTGATGCTGCATTGCTTCAGGTGAAACGAATTTCTGCACCAGATCATTAAATATCTTCTGTATGTTTCAGTTGAAAGTGATAAAGTAAAAATTACAGTTCTGTTGTCACTAATCTTGTCTTAATCAAATTAATCGGTGTTACACTTTTATCATAAACTTACAAAATAAGGGGAGCTATAAAATGCATATAATTATATATGTACTGTAAATATCTTATCTATCTAAATGAAGACATACAAAACTAGCTTTTGAAAATTGTTAAAAATACTGGTTATAAGTAATTTTTTTTGATACTATAAAAAGATGAGAAGAGCGGAACCTTCACAATTAGTGATACAACTTATATACAACAATGTGGCACTAGTTATAATAATAAATAGCCTATCTAATGTTGCAACTACTTAGACTCTGAAGATCCACTTAAAGGGTCAAACATGGCCAGTCACTACTATATTGACCAAGTGTAAGTAGGCAGATATTGCATGTTCATGAAAGTTGTCGCTCTTAGAATATTTCAATTTTCGCACTATAGTATCTTTTATAGAAATCGAATCTAAATCTCTGTTCCTTAAAAATATAACTGTGTACCGAGTCTGTATTTTTTATTTTTCCAGGATGTGTCATTTGTGTTATGCCTGGATTCCATATCCTCGCCTCAGCTGAACCTACATGTCTCTAAGCCACCTAAACCTGGGGGTGCAGCGAATTCATTCCGCGCCCGCCTCAACGTACCAGTCGTACACAAGAAGATCAACTTGGCTGACGAACTACTTGCCTGGCATCATGAAAGGTTCAGCATTAGACGGATGACTGCTTTTACTCTCAGCTCCCGGCAGGTACACAGATTATTTAAATGTTGTGGTTTTTTTAATTATTCAAGTGATACTATTTTAGTAATATATGTCTAATGGAGTGGCTGGTGATAGAAGAGGTCCCTCATTTGATTTCATGGTCATACACTAAAGTTTTGTATCATTTTTTTTTTTTATATTATCACGCCTTTTTCCCAGTAGGGGCAGGCAAAGGCGAACAAACACCCACTTTTCGCCAGATGTGGTCAGATTAGGACCCATGTAACGGGGGGTGAGCCTGTTGCCACTTTATTGGGGCCACTACACACACACACAAAGATTTGAGTGTGCTGGTTTTCTCACGATGTTCTCCTTTACCGTTTGTATCTCGCTGGTGTAACAAAAGTTCACAAATGTACATACTTTAATATAAAGTCATCGGTACATGCCGAGATTCGAACCCGCGATCTTCGGAACGAAAGCCGCACGTTCTAATCATTAGGCCAGCGAGCTGTATTATTTAAAACCTCGCTTAATACAATGTGATTAAAGTTTCTGCGCTAGCCCATTAGCAGTAAAAATCTTTTTTCCACACCTTACCTTCAAATTGACAATGTTTTCTTGTTAACAGAGTCATAAGGAGCCAGCGCGCAGCTCGATTTTGGATACTGGATCTGAGAGTTCATTGAAGCAGCTTGAAGCAAACATTGTCATGACAGCTCGCGCCCTTGCCTCACACATATACAACCTCACTGACGTGGACAACAATGAGGACCCAGCACTCTTTGATGAAGCACTTGTAAGTCGTAAATAATAAACAACAGTCGTAATGTTCCCCTTGTTGGGAATCGGCGGTTTCTTCCACTATAAAAGAATCTTTGCCCACCGCTATGGCTAAAGTGTTGGCTTTTGTCACATATTTATTGAACCTGTTACTCTTGGAATATGTTAGTTTCCTGTGAATTTTTACCGTCATTGAAAATCCAAGCTAGAGTCATAATTACTTACTAGTTAAGAAACATGTATGTTTTTTAAAACTTACATTACTTTATAATATGAAGAAGAAATAAAATCAGAGAATATGTTTCTGCTCAATAGCTGCTGTAGCTAGTGAAATTTCTCAGGTTACAAGTGCTGGTATGAGCACTAGGAAACTTGTTACAGATTTATAATATGCCGAGCTAGTTAGCCAGGCATCATAGAGGTAATCATACCTAACTGAACTCCACAACATTTTACCGTGGAATCTCTTAGTAGCCATCGAGGAAGTCAAAATCATTTAGTACATAAACTTGCAGGCAGTTGAAGAAGAGTCAATAAGGCATTGGTACGAGTACTTATCATCTCAGCCCAGGGCTCCGCATATTATTACAACTGCTACGCGGAATACAGGTAAGCTTTGATTTTTTTATAATAATTTGTCTTTGCCTATTCATAAGAAACTTCAAACGTAATTTGGCTACTGGAGCGAACTCAGGGTTGTGCTCGATTCCAACCCAAACTCACAGTTTTCACCATAAGTGTTACAAGCCCACGGTTTTACAGAACGAACTTGTGTAGCTTTATTTCCTAAATTATAGTTTTGTGATCACTGTCTTGAGTCAATGTGAGTAATGATTAGATAATGATTTTTTTTCTAATATTTTTTTATATCTGTACAATCAAACCTATAATGTTATTAACTATAGCCACTACTTTTAATAACCCATTAAAGTTAAGAGAGCCTAAAAACTACCTTGCGGAACCCCTGATAACAAAATATATTACCAATTATAGCTTTTACATTTTTTATAGTTCTATAAATACTTAAGTTATAATGTCAGCATGCTAAGTATAACTGTTGTTACAACAAAGTTAATATATTATTGTATTTGTAATAAATAAATTATGTGTATCGCATCAAAGGTATGATTAATATCTATGTGTTATTTTTCTTTGTATCAGGTGTGACGGCTGCATTAGAGAGAGCCCTCTCACGTTACATGGAGGTCACGGTTGCCACCCATTTGGTGGACAAAAGGGAACCAGAGTTCGTCCTCTATGGGCCACTGCAAGCCTTACTTTATGTTTACAGGTAAGCTTAACTCGATACCCACTTGTCTGATCTTATTTAATAAATAACAAAGTCAGTTCTCTTGGATATATCAGTTTTTTTTGTACAATCAAAAAAAATTAAGTGTTTGTATGTCGAAACATACGCATAAAATAAGTTTTAAAAGTAACCTCGACAAGTATTTATTTTGATATATCGTGAATTAGTTATGTATCTATTTACCCCACTGAATTTTATAACTGACTGTACTGCATCCACACCGCTATGGCTCACCGCTCGTCTATAAATATGGAGAACCCTGGCTCGATTCAGGGGTCACATGTTTGGCTAGTTATCACTTTCATATGTCAATGGTGACAGGTGAAATATTTTGGGCGAAATCGCTTTACCCTCCACAGCCTCAATGTCATAGAACACGATTTGAGATTGAAGTCAAATACTAGTCAGAGACCTTTAGACATCGATCGTCATTAGTCGATAGATGTCCACTGCTGGACATAGGCCTCCCCCAAAGATCTCTACATCCATCGGTCCCGCATTACTTGTATCCAGTGGGTTCCAGCGATTTCCCCAGATCGTCGGTCCACTTTGTGTAAGGGTTCCCAACATTACTATTACTACTTTAGACAATAACAAAAATCAATTCCTATAAATCATTTATCTTCGTTCTAGTGTCAAACCGGCAGTGTTCGATCTCATCTTAACTCTGGCTATAGTTGCATACCTTACTATTGTGTACTTCGCCATACAGCTGTTCCCTAGGTTCTACGAAGAGTATGCGAAGATGGTTACCGGCAAAGTTAAAGTGAACTAGTGTTAAGTACAGATAACTTACTGTGTGCGATTTTGAACTTTATGATATTGTTGTAAGACGTTGAATGAAAGGACATGGAGGGGCGAGTCATATCACACGTGTTCAGTTTAAAGGTACTATTTACAGTAAAAAATTTAGCCCTATATTTCTTTATAAAATTTGTGTTGTGATCCTATTGTTTCATTTAATGCTCCATGATCTCTACTTTTTAAATACGTCTTATTTAAATTTAATTTTTATTACATCTACATAAAAAAAATCATTGTTGGTCATTATAAAATTAATTAAGTTTTTTTCCATCATTATTATAACTCTTGGTAGGTCTCTGTGGGGAAAAAGCAAACGTCCTTATTGTCTCGTTCGTCATTAAATAAAATAATTTATGCAAAGAAATATTCTTTCTCGAAAATACATCCTCAATGGTTGATAAAACAAATACCTAATTAGTTATTAATGCAATAAATATATTAAAGTGCAAAAAACATTCCTGTAGATCCTAGTTGTAGATGTTTCGATCATATCAAATGTTCAAAATATTTTCTTTTAACAACAACTTGTTCATTTTCGCACACAGTCTTCTTTATTAATATAAGAGTTGAACAATTATTATTTTGTTTTAAGAGGTTTTCCTGTATTTGAACAGTTAGCCCCCTTATTATATGTATATAAAGTTATTATTAGTAACCAATTTTATTTAATAATTAATTAATGGGCATAAAATATTACCTTGGGGAACCCTAGGGACATATAATTTTTTTTTAATGAATTTCCGCAAATGATTGCCGTGTCGAATTAAATCACATTAGTTATACGAAGAGTTAATTAAGTATATTCAATATTACCACAATTGAAACGTTTAAATGTATAAATAGATCATGTTTACTGTATAAAAGGTTTTACTGTAATACAAATAAAGTATTCATATAACTCACGGGGTTAACTGTACAATGAAATTATTTATTCGTTGCGGTATCAAAGAAATACAAACTCAAATATCTGAGTCGTAGAGTACGAGAGTTTTTTTTTTTTATTTTGTTAATAATGTTAAGGCAAATGAATTAAAGAATATATATGTGAAGTAATACATGGTTTATTAGATTTTAAACTATGAGTGAATTTTAGGGTATAAGGTTATACTATTGAATGCAACTTTATTTACTGTATTACTACCTTGTACGGTATTTTAAAGCAATATGGTAAATGGTTGTCTGCATAATGTATCGATAATTTTTTTTAACTCATATCAGTACTGTATGTGGTGTGTATTCTATCATTATTTCCGCCGTCCTCACTTCAAGTTCCTTCATCAATAAAGTATATAATGTTGCATATTCTGAAATAGTATCTTATTGTCTTTCCATTGATGAGATATCAATGTACTTTACGAATATTCATTTACGAGAGTAATCGCTTGTTAAACTTAACATAGCTGAATATTTTAATGTATAAGGCCGACTTCGGAAAATTTCTAATATTTAGTTTCAAATTCCTTTTCTAGGTTATCCACTGGTTATATTTATGGAAGTAATGCTATATACTCTTCAGCACTTTAAAGCTTAAGAGGGTATTATAAAAGAATGTACTAACATCTTCGTAATAGGTTCATCTGGAATTTTCATATCATAAAATCATACATATTAATCATTCTCAATCCGTTTCTTTTCTACTTGTTGATTTTCGGTTTTGCCAAAATTTATCCTGATTATTCAACATGCTTTTTTAAGATGAACAAATTATTCTACATTTCAGCTAACGAAGGAACGGCATTACGTTTGTCACATTTCTATTAGCTATATGTAAATGGCGTATACGCCTATTGTACAAGTGTTCTGAAGGAATTTACTATTCTTAGTTGGTGTGTACGTTCACTATTCTAATGCTGATCGACGAAATGAATCTAAAGGATATATAACAGCTTTCCTTTATTCATCTCTTATCTCTTTACTTATACTTGGTAATCCAATCGCATTTCTCTCTCATCACGTTTAATCTTCTTTTATGTGAAGCAACAAAACAAAAACTTAAGAGTTACCATTGTCAACTTGTTTGCAATTTACATATTAAAGTTATTCATCAGTTGTTACATTTAAGACGTCATCCTTTCCGTTTACTGTGTTATTTGTTGTAAGTACAGTCACAGGTACACAGTGTGAAAGTTGTGTACATTGCATTAATTGAAAATAAACTTTTGTTTTTACAAATCTCTTGATTTTTTTTCTTCACCAGTCCAACCATCGTGAGGTTTATTTATAACTATCATTATGTTTTTTTTTTTTAAATAATAAGTCAGTAATGTTTTATTAAAAAATATTTTATTTTGTATACGATCTTTAAAATATCATATAAAAATATAATCTAATGAATTAAACAAAAAATATATGTTTTTAAAATGCTTATAAATACCGTTATATCTTACATGAGCTACCATTTTGTATAATATCAGTAACTTGCAGAATACTTATATTAGAGATCTAAAGCAATACAAAATTAAAGAAAGTAAAAAAAATATTTTGATACAGAGTATAAAGCTGTCATAAAAAAATAATCGATAATCTGTTTCATGAGAAACTACTGGGTTCACTATCAATACTAATTATTCTAATCTAAGTGTTGAAAAGTTGCAGTTTTCGGATACAATTTCGAGCTATACCATTTCCAATATGAATCGACAAAATTGCAAATATGTTAAAAAAAATAACAAATTGTAAAGCAATACTTTTTTTTCCACCTTGGATTATTGTTAATTTTGTGCTCAACAAAACAAGAATCGTCAAAATAGACTTCTTCAAGTCTTAGGTAAAATGGGAGCAAAACGAGAAATGCGTAAAAATCTGAACCTGTTTTTATCATCGGTTATGAATTTAAAAATAATGTAACTATTATATTTGGATACATATTTTCATTATTTTTAACATTATAAACGCTGAGAAGGAATTTCTTATGCTGAAAATAATCTGCTCTTGACGATTGGGTTTGTTAACCTTCGAGAACTTCCAGGTTGCTCGCGCCGGTGATATCCTTCAGTTCGGCAGATTTGAAAGTCGCTATGAAGCTGATTGGGCCAAGTTTCTGAAAATATAAAACAATAGAGTTTAAATATAATAAAAAGTGGTACAGTATTGATGCAGTCTCTACACAAAATACGGAAAATGCTCTCATCATCATAAGAATTTTAAACTGAAATTTGGCTGACAGAATAAACTAATAGTCTTCAGCTATTTTTAAGATCCCGGAATATCTAGATTTTTGAACAGCCTGCAATGTTTAAATTGAACTACAGTTTCTTTAATAAGATGGTTGGATCTACACTTTAGCATATATGACAGTATTTCAGTTTAGAATACATCTACCACCAAAAACTTACTGCGAGCAATTGAGATTTTATTTCTTAGATTTCATCATCATCATCAGTCGATAAACGTTGACTGCTGAACATAGGCCTCCGCTAAAGATCTCTACATACAGTCAGCATGGCCAGTACCGTGGGGCGATGCGAGGCTGTGGTATGTTGGGGTTCATACGGGGCATTTGGGACATTTCCCATCACGCTGGCCCAATGTGGGCTGGTGGATGCCAGAGCCTCGTTTGCTGATTAGCAGGGTGCACCACAAGCAAGGTTGGCTTGGGTTCCGTTAATTGTAGTGCGGTGACCTGTTACACCCATCATCTGTCACTCGCTATTTATTCCATATTCTTAATCATCCTTTCATTTCTCCTATATCCGTCACACTATCATTATTATCCTTCAATGATCAATGGCGTCAGTGAATGAGCACATCTCAAGTATTTACAACCGCAGTTCACATTCCTGTCGCTAAACTAATGTTCATATATTTTATTGTTCCGGTTTGACGGGGGTTGTAATTAATGATATTATTGGGGTAAGGAGATTTGTCATGTTACATGTCAAGGTGTTGAGCACGATACTGTGCTCTATATGTAAACCTAAGTAGCATCACTATGTTAAAGGCAGGCGTTTACCAGTGTGTTGCCTGTCTCGTCGTTTCGTAGAATGAAAATCTTTTTCTATATTCACTTAATTCATGTTTTGTTCGTTAAAGCATTACAAAGATAGTATTGGACAGTCATTATCCAAAGTACGATTTAGGTGTCTTCAAAAGAGGAGTATGTTTAGGATAACCATCGTTTACCTTGGGCTGGACAGGCAGCTCCGCTGTCACTGGCGCGTGGGGCGGCGCGTCCGCCGCGGCGACGCGCATCGTGCGGCCTTCGATGCCGGATGAGGTCACGCGGTACTCGCACCCAGTGAGCTTAGTCCCAAGCGGGTTCACGAACGAAAGCACCATCGTACTCGGCTGGCCCAAAATCAGGTCCTCGTTGAACTATGAAGCCAATAGTAACATATTAGCTCATGTCTTTTCGTACAATCACAACCAGCATGCGCAACGGCTAAACGCTTGCCTTTTAATACGAATTTTCCTATCTCCAGGATAACGAAGGATGGATAAAGATATGGCTGAATATCGATACCGATGATTTTACAGTGTAGAATTTCTTAACTATTGGACATAACCGTTGTATGCTGAAAAACTCATTTTTTTTTGTTTTTGCTGCCCAAACGAATGCAAACAAGATCGTGTTAAATTAGCAAATTCACAGTTTTTTATTGCATACTTCGCAACTTTAAGAAAACCAGTCGTACAGAGCCAAGAGGTATCGATATAGACTGTCTAGTTTATTATAGCCGAAAAACAGTACTGTGCAAATATTACTATGTTCTGTTTTGAAGGGTGCTGTAGTTGAAGTATCCTTATCATCTCAAGACGACGGGCACAATGTGGTGCAGTTTATTACATCATAACTAGCTCCATATTGTTATGGGCACTTACCATGAGGTGGACAACAAGTTGGACTGTCGCTCAATGATTAAAAAAAAAATCCTCACCTTGATTGTTATGTTCGGTTTGAGGACTTGGAAGTCGTCGTCGTCTGCCCATGACTGTTTGGTCTGGTCGACGATCGCCATCGCTGATATCTTCATGTTGCAATACTCGACCAGCTTCGGCATGTATTCATCCGCCTTCACGAGGATGCTAGCCTGTTCGCCTGTATTAAAACATCAACGTAAACCCTCGACAGCCAACTGCCGGATATACTATCTCTCTGTAAAAGCGACGCAGAGCCCAATCTAATATTATATATCCGTCATGACAGCCAAAGGGGCATTAAGGTCCTCGAGTGCGATCCGCGTATCGGTAGACGTGGTGTTGGGATATCTCCCACAAATTCGACCAATGATCTGGTGAGAGCCGCGGTAACCCACTGGATGCGAGCAATGTGAGACTGATCTATGTGGAGATTTTTGGGAGAGGTCAATGCCCAGAAGTGGAAGTCTATCGGCTGATAATGATGAATGACAGTCAAAGTATCTTGAGCGAGCTTACCACACAGCTTACTGTCTCGTTGTCACTGAACAGCAGGTGAAGTCGAGGTCAAACGCAAATGATAAAAAAAGAGTTTCTTTGGATTAAAAAGTATCTTACGTTTTCCAGCGCCAACGAAAACTTTTCCCTCTAACTTCTTGACCAGTTCAGACTTGACACCGTTGTAGTACACACTGGTTGCGGACAGTGCTGCCTTTATGTTGCGATCCTGAATCGTTGAGAGTAAATAAGAATTATTCCTCCTCTTCCGGTGATGATAAATGTCGTGAGGAAACCGTGATATTTATAAAGCAAAAACATTCGTCAATATTTATAAATAACTATCAACAATTGGCTGGAGTGGTGGATAAATGCATTTGTATCTATCCTTCTTTCTTCTCTTATAAAAGCGTCTCAGTCCCAGCAGTGGGAACATTTAAGTAGCTATTTATTATTTTATATGTCCTCGTCATCGTCGCGGCCGGTTGTCTCTAACAACATAAATTGATTGGCTAAAACAGTTTACTTTCGGTATATTATTATTTAATAATTTATAGAAACTGCTTTGTCTATTTTTAGTAAAATTCCATAAACCCTTAGGTGGTATGTCGTATCGAGAGAGGGTTGACATCGGTCGGAGAAGAAGACGTAGGGCGATGGTAATGGATGCACCAGCCCGTCAGCTCTATAGTCTCGCACTAGTAAGAATAATACTAAGGTAAGCCCTGCCTGTCGTAAAAGACGACTAAAAGCATTTAAGAGTGTCGCGGATCTTGAGGGTGGGGGTCCTTATCCCTCACCAAGCGAACCTGCGTAGGACTGTGTACGGCTCAGCGATGTTGCCTAGGAGGGTTAAGCCCCCCCATCAGAGACATAATACAAAGTGTAGAGGGGCACCGGTGCGTTCTATAATAGATTCCGGAACCTCTCCGAATGCACTGATGCAGACCAACGAGTTTTAGTGAGTAAGAATCTCACATAACTTTGATTTTCCCCCAGAAGCATCTCCCAAATACTTCCCCCCGAAACAAAAATGTTATGTCGTAGTTCTCACCTCGTTGGCAGTGTTCTCTATGTCGACGATGATCCGGAAGTCCTGTCCGATCAGCACCGTGTCGATGTCGCGCAGCTTGAACTTTACGTCGCTGTTGAGGTTGTTTGCTATGGCGTAATACCTGCGTTCATTTAAAAAAAGTTAAAAAAAAATGTAAAATGTGTTATTTTCTGTTGACCACCCTCACTCAGAATTGAGATTTAATTTTCCAATTTCCAATGAGGTCAACTCTAAGATATCCTCTCAAACCATATTCCTATATTCTTGTTTTGAGCGGGCTGGAAGCCACAGCGGCTCTTACAGCTCATCTGACACTGGGCTCGTGGACCCGGATCCACGGCCTGAAACCATATTCTTATAGTGTTCAGACTTGATGACATTTAGACAGCTTGAGACCTTTGCCTGAGAGCTATTTATGTTTTGGAGCTATTTTCCAGGTCTAAGAAAATTTGTAATTTAATAGGGCTTACCTCTTAGCTCTTGCGGAGACCCTCACTCCGTTCATCAGCGCGAGCCTCTCGGAGGCGGTGCCCTCGCTGTGCTTGTACTCGGAGGTGATGTTCTGCCGATCCTCGTCGCCGAGCGGATCGAAGACGTACGGCTTCTTCGTTAGGATCATCCGTCCGATGCTGTAATGCAGATAGACAATAGTTTCAAACACTATTAATTTTAGCCACTTTTCCACTCACCTCATAAAAACCACTTATCATCAGTTAACCAGTTCCAATGTGGATTTGATATATTCGTTATACGTGCGTACTTACTGGTAATTATTAGTGTCGACCATTGAGTATCCGGTCGCCGAATCGGGATCTTGTCTCCAGCGCATGAGGTCGGCGTTGACGGACGCCAGCATGAACTCGACGTCGTAGCTCAGCCCGATGACACCTTGCTTGATTGCTTCCAACGACGCTGGGCCGCACTGGTACATACCAGATGACGTCTCCTGAGGAGTCGCATCGATTGCTTGCCAGCCTCCATAACCTAAAATACCGATAGTTGTGCAGCAGATTCCAAAACGCGATCTTTTGAAGAAGACCATTTGGTTGGTTAGGTGCTTATGGTGTTTTGGATGTAGTATGCTCTTTTTTTATTTCGGTGAAGAAATCTTCAGTAGTAGTAGTAACTACTACTACTGAAGATCCGATAGGTTACTACCTAGTATTGTAGAAGACAGTTGAGTTATGTAGAAATGTTTTATCCTAGTAGACCCTCAGTGGCCATCCACAGCGTTTGGAGAGGTCACGGGATCACCGTCCTTCGGAATCGTTTAGGGGACTCCACTGCTATCTGCTCCCGACCTCAAAAGCTCCCGGAAGGTGTAATATATTCCATATTAGTCCAACGAGCGCAATTTAGTGGTGTGTAAGTAAATATTCTCCTCTGATCACCATTGGTGGACACGCAAGAGGGATGGTTTTAGTTTTGCCCGAACTCGTACCTGGTGGAAGATCGGGACGCGCCATCCACACGTCATTCCACACGTGGTAGTTCCAGATGGAGTCAGCGCCGTTCGGGTTGTTCGGGTCATAGTCGAGCTCTTCCATGGTCTCCGTGTAATACTTGTCGACCGTCAGCGAGCTGTTGGCGTCGTGCGCCGACACCAGGTTAGTAACCACGCGGGAAGGTATTCCCAGGGCGCGGCACACTGGCGGCAAAAAGAAATTTGTAACATAACACTAATCATTGGTGATAAGTCTCTGATGAATATCATATAAGTACCACCGGAGGTTCTGTTCCTGTCGACCTAAGTGCAAACATGTGCTCCGGTTACATGGGCGTTGTGACTAATGAAATCACTGGGGTAATGAGTACAATGCAATGCTGTGTATATCATCCTAACTATTGCCATGTAGTTAACAGCTGTAAACATTTAGATGATGTAAGTGCGAGTGCTAGTTGATCAATATTACTTCGCTCCATTTTTTTTTATTGGCTATATTAAATACGTGGGTGTATTGCATCACCCTGTAGTTTAAATATACTTCACACTACTGCGGGTTAATTATTGTTTATATAAAATTGTATCAAACACGAGCGACCTTATCGAAATAATAAACAATTTGCTACAATAATTTATTAGGGTGCGCCCCGATAACCCTTCGTTTCCGATATGTCTTAATTAGCATTTTTTTTCTATGTCTCGTTTTTTTTTACTGCCGAAAAGAACTAGAATAATATTGAAACTGACGAAATTCATAAAGTATAGTAGTAATAAACTGAAACAGAAAAAGAAATATCGCTGTAGAAATAAATACTCACATTATTGTTGTTAATATACTCTCTTCATATGAAGGAGGAGAGTCAAGATATTTAACAACCACAAGGTGAAGATTGTAGGATATTTTTTTTTTATTCTACGTAGCTATAAATATATTAGACTAGACGTTCACTTACATTCAAGTGATCAAGTGATACGCCTGCCCATAACTAGATGGCGCTAGTTAGGATGGATACACTTATGCTCGAAGTCTTGATATATAAGATGTTAAATCTCATTACCTTTGTAATTTCATTAGCTGTAACGCCCTTTGAACCGGAATACAGTAATGTTTGCACATTACTGTTTAGCGGCTCCAATAGACGCTGCGGTACATAGACAGTCACCGACAACAGAGACCAGACCAGTAAAGTAATATAAATATTTTATGTAAATATTACTTCTGTTGCTTGAACGATATTTTGTACCAGGTACATACTAAGTACATGTCGAATATTTATGTTCAGAAAGTATGTATTTATCGCTGTTATTTTTTATTGTAAGGAAGTAGCTGTATTTAATGAAATAACAAGACAATCATATTTAATTTCCGTACATATTAGATAGTAGCTGTTCGCTGCGAGCACAGCTGGATGTAACACCCTCGCAACCCCTTTTGGGGGTAACATTTCGTAAAATACATAGTTAACTGACTTATACTCGGTAAAAGGAATATACCTACCAAATATCAAATCTGCAGGTCTTACAACTGCAGAGATGTGATGAGTGTTTATATAGGTGGATATCTATATATATATATATATATATACATATATATATCTAGTATTTATAAAAGTGACAATAAAATACCTGTGGTGACAACACCAGCGAACACCCAGCACTGTCCGTATGGAACCTCCTGCTGCGTGTCGAGGTACTGGGCGAGGATGTCCACGGAGCCGGCCCACTCCGACGGCGCCGTGCCGTCCTCGTACTGACCGTCCCACCGCCCCACCAGGACGCCGGCGTCGTCGTTCGAGTTTACGATCCGGGAGATCACGCGCGCCATTTTAACCGGATCACCGCGCCTGAGGAACAGTGCCGAATTGCTGTTAGTGAAGAGTAACCTGTATCCTGGACTCAACTGCTGTTGTGAGATCAGCACGGAGTACCGGTTAATGATGATAATCAATACGACGATAGTTTACTTCTGGTAGATCTGACAGAAACCGTTCTGATACCAACGCAGCTCCTATCCTTGCCGCGAAGCGGCAGCGTGCAAACATTACTATGTTCCGGCTTGAAGGGCGCTGTCCAGCACCATGTTGTCAGGTGAATCGTAGAAAAGTATTTCCTAAATTAATAAGGCCTGGGATCTTAAAGTATAGCAGCAGTTATGTAGAATCTCGTATATCTTACTGTTGAAACGGCATTTCCGCCCTGTCCAGCATAAACATACAGGCGGGTAGTACTGCACCGTCGAACTGCCCGAACAACCAGGGTTTACCACGCGTGGTCTTAATCGGCCCAACCCACACTTTGCCCACGTCGTTCAGCACGTACTCCTGCAGCAGTGCGCAGTCCTCCATATACGTCTGATCATCTGCAAATAAATAAATCTAAATCATATGTCTATCGTGCAGTAAGCAGTAAATTCATGTCGTTTACTGGGCGTAGGTAGATCCTTACCACTGACGTATTGTGTGAACATAACTGTGTTACGGTTTGAAGGGTGCTGTAGCTAGTGATATTACTGGGGTAACGAGACTTAACATCTTACGTCTCAATGCGACCATCAGGTGAACGTTTGTCTCGTCGTTTAATTAAATAAAAAAAAACCACTACAAATTCCTATTAGCATGGAAATTATTAAAATGGAGGGATGGTTATACCCTTAGATTTATTAGATGAAGAATTATAGACCCATCTCACTTTTGAGTCATGTCTACAAGTTGTTTTCCAGAGTCATCACGAATCGTCTCACAATCAGGCTCGACGACTTCCAGCCTCCCGAACAAGCTGGATTCCGTAAAGGCTACAGCACCATAGACCACATTCATACACTGCGGCAGGTTATACAGAAGTCCTATGAGTATAACCAGCCCCTATGCTTAGCGTTTGTGGACTATGAGAAAGCCTTCGATTCGATTGAGATATGGGCCGTGTTGCAGGCCCTCCAACGGTGCCAAATAGACCACCGGTACGTCGATGTTCTAAGGTGCTTGTACGAGAACGCCACCATGTCAGTCCGCCTCGAAGACCAGAGCTCGAAACCGATCCGATTGCAGCGTGGAGTAAGACAGGGAGACATCATATCTCCGAAACTGTTCACCGCTGCATTGGAAGATGTCTTCAAGCTTCTGGATTGGGGAGGATATGGCATCAATATAAACGGCGAGTACATCACGCACCTTAGATTTGCCGACGATATCGTGGTTTTGGCTGAGACCATGGAGGACCTCAACACAATGCTCAATGATCTTTGTAGAGTTTCACAACGAGTGGGTCTTAAAATAAATATGGACAAGACCAAAATTATGGCAAATGTCCATATTGTACCCACTCCAGTAACAGTTGGAAGCTCTACACTTGAAGTTGTTGACAGATATGTCTACCTTGGACATACTATCCAACTAGGTAGGTCCAACTTCAAGAAAGAGATCTCTCGTCGAATCCAACTCGGATGGGCAGCATTCGGGAAGCTAAGAAATATCTTCTCGTCCAATATACCGCAGTGTCTCAAGACAAAAGTCTTTGACCAGTGTGTGTTGCCAGCGATGACATACGGAGCAGAGACGTGGCCGCTTACTGTGGGCCTTGTCCGCAAGCTTAAGATTGCTGAGAGGGCGATGGAGCGAGCTATGCTCGGAGTTTCTCTGCGAGATCGAATCAGAAATGAGGAGATCCGCAGGAGAACCAAGGTCACCGACATAGCTCGAAGGGTCGCCGTCGCAAAGTGGCAATGGGCAGGGCACATAGCTCGCAGAACCGAAGGCCGTTGGGGCAGAAAGGTTCTCGAGTGGCGGCCACGTACCGGGAGACGTAGCGTGGGCAGACCCTCCACAAGGTGGACCGACGACCTGGTCAAGGTCGCTGGCAACCATTGGATGCGGGTGGCCCAGGATGGGTCTGAGTGGAAATCTTTGGGGGAGGCCTTCGTCCAGCAGTGGACGTCTTCCGGTTGATTGGATTTGTTAGACCAATTTACTTACCAGGATTCCATGGGTTGAAGAGGATGTAGAGGTCCTGGTCGTATTCATAGTATTCCCTGGCGGAAGAACTCTTCAACCTGGTCACCACGCGCAACGACCACGAACCAACTGGCAAATTTATTGGTGTGGACACCTGCAACAATTGCGTATTATCAGCCGGATATCACCCACTGCTGGGCATAAACCTCCCTTACGTATCCTTATTTAAGGAGTATTGGGCCTTAGCCCCACCACGCTGGCCTAATGCGGGTTGGTGGGTGGTCAGAGCCTCGTCTGCTATTCAGCAGGGCACACCGCGTGCAGGTGAGGTTGACTTGGGCTCCGTAAGATGTTAGGCGGAACCCTCTTACTTTTTTTTTAGTTATAAAAAAAAACACCTCTTACACCCCTCAACAACAACAACAACAACAACTGTATACATTATTAATAATAACAATAAATATTTTAGATAACTGAGTATATGATCCATATTTAGTAATATTTGTTTTTTTTTTAAATTCAACTAAGTGTAGAACTAGACGAGCGGGACGTTCACGTAATAGTAAGTGATACTCCCGCCCATAACGTCATACTAGTTAGGATGATATATACTGCACCACTTTGCGCTAGTCGCCTGAGACGTAGGATGTAGAGTTCACTTACGTCAGTAATTTCACTAGCTGCAGCGCCCTTCAAACCGGATCACAGCAATGTATGCTGTAGACGGTCGGGATGAGATTTGCGATGAACAACAAATTTACTAATGGTTAGGTCTCTGTTGCTGCAGACCGTATAACTACCGCCGCAGAGGTTATTGCAGTCGACTAACAGCAGCGTGTGAATATTACCGTGTTCCGGTTTGAAGGGCGCTGCAGCTGGTGTAATTACTGGGGTAGCGAGACTCAACATCTTATATCTCAAAACGAGTACAACGTGGTCCATTACATGACTCCCTATTCCACGCCACGTTGTGATAAGCATATCACTTAACATCAGGTGTAACGTCGTTGAATAAAAAAAAAAAGTTGGAAAATATAATAAAACAACTGACTTCCATCAGCCGGCATTGGGCCAGGATGGTAGGAAATGGCTCAAAACCCTTGGGAGATCTTTGGGGAAGACCTATGTCCAGCAGTGGACATCTACAAGGCTGATGATGATATTTGATAATAATATAAAAACATATTCAAGGTAATATATTACGAAACGTTATTAGCAGTTTAGTTAGTTTAGCATATAACGAATATAAAATATAATATTATGTAAATAAATATAACGAGTGGAATAACATAAAACCGGTGACTATTATCTAAAGAAAAAAAAAACTTGTATCCTCTATTGCACGAAAACAACTTTAATAGACTTGCCTTATCATACTTTTTTTATAATTAATCGAAAAAATATACATTTGGGATGTTGTTACCGCGGTAATATGCGACCGTGTACGTCAATTTGCATAATTATATTGCAAATCGTCTTATTTTACGACTCTTTAATACTACCAACTGCGTCTTTGTATACGTCATCGTCGTCAGCAGCAGACAGACGTCCACTGCTGGACTCTGCTGCTGCTCTGCTCTCCCAAAGATCATCCACGATTGTACAGACTCATATGGAGGGATTTGGGCCATTTCCCACCACGCGGTCCCAATTTCCCCAGTTGATGGTAACCAGAGCTTCGTTTGTTAATTAGCAGGACGAGCAGGTGAAGTTGGCTTGGGTCCCGTGAGTTCTAATGCGGGAATCCTTACACCCCTATGTTTATATAAAATAAAGTATTACGCAGGGTAGTTACCACCGCAGCTCATCGTGTGTCATCCCCTCATATGAATCCCTACAAATTACGGCCCCTAGTGCCTGGCGTAACTGGTGGCCATACTGACTATCGGATGATGATGATCATGAAAGATATCATATAGTTCGTCACGTTGCTTTGTAGAATAAAAAAAAGTTAAACATTAAAAAGTACGATATGGGATTTTTAAAGAGGACAGTGAATTTCTAGAATTATTTCTAGATTTTTCAAAGGCTGTTTCACGTGTTACCATCCGGATGAACCGTAGACAAGCTCAAGGGTACATAATAGGGGGACCGGAAAGTAATGTCGTTTCTGCGCATGCCAATACTTGATTGTCATTTGTCAGCTCATTGTTTTGTTCAGAGGCGTACCAAAGACATTGTGAGGTTATAGTGATTTCTTTACTTATAGACAATTGAATTACAATTTTTTTTTGTAATTTTGGGTAAAATGGCCAGCCAAATACCAGAAGAGGTACACATCCGGCATTGCATGCTCTTTGAGTTTCGCAAGGGAAATAACGCAACAGTTGCTACCAAAAACATTTGCGATGTTTATCCAAATGCACTGGACATTCGTAAATGCCAAAGGTGGTTTTCCAAGTTCAAATCGGGTAATTTTGATCTTTCCGACTCGTATCGATCAGGAAGACCATCAGCGTTAGACAACGACGTGTTAAGGGCGGAAGTGGAAGCAAATCCGTGTCAGACGATCGAGGAATTGTCAAACAGTCTCAACAAACCTTGGTCGACCATCCAAGAACATTTGAAGCAGATTGGAAAAGTAAGCAGAGCAGGTGTTTGGGTCCCGCATAATCTGTCCGAACAGAATAAGGCTAACCGATCAATCACATGCAACTTATTGCTTCAACGACACAACACAGAAGCGTTTTTTGATCGCTTGATCACAGGAGATGAGAAATGGGTCCTGTATGATAACCCAAAACGCAAAAGGCAGTGGCTCTCTCCAAATGAAATCCCTCGGAGTACTGCTAAGCCAGGTTTACACCCCAAAAAAGCGCTTTTGTGTGTTTGGTGGAGTATTCGCGGCATTGTTCATTTTGAATTACTGAAACCTGGAGAAACTGTTACTGCAGACCTCTACAGCGAACAATTGCAGCGAGTCAATCAATCTTTAATTGAAAAGTGGCCAGCGATTGTCAACCGAAAAGGCGTCATTCTCCAACATGACAATGCAAGACCGCACTGCGCAAGGCGAACTCTAGAAAAAATTAATGAATTGGGGTGGGAGGTGCTGCCTCATCCACCATATTCGCCCGATGTTGCACCATCGGATTTCCACTTATTCCGAGCGCTGCAACACTTTTTAAGTGGCAAAACATTTGCAAATTTGGATGATATCCAAAATGCCATCTCTAGATATTTTGCCGAAAAACCAATTAATTTTTATCGATCAGGGATTGAAAATTTACTCACTAGATGGCAAAAGGTTATTGACAATGATGGGGAATACATCATTGATTAAAAATAAAGACTCGTTAAAAATGTATGTGTTTGTATTTAGCGTAAGAAAACGACATTACTTTCCGGTCCCCCTAATAATAAAAAAAAAAAAAGAAAGATTTTCGGTGAGACATCATCACTGTCTTCTCTGGTTATGGTTTGATGGAATGTGACCTTTAAAGGTCACATTCAATGGCAGGAACATCCACATGAGGAAATTAAGAGATCTCATTTAGTTGTAGGTATTGGCTCTTGTCTACTCCCGTCAATGGGCAGACATGTTTATAACGGCAGTAATAATATTAAAATCAAGATGGCGGATAGACGAAATAATTTGCACATTTGTTTAGTAATTCATTATGCAGTTTTACTTGCAATTAAAATGAAATAAAATTCGTAATAAGATAAAGATTGCGGACCGATCGATATTAGAATAAATATCTTTATTCATTAATAAATTCGATATAAACTAATAATAATGTTGTTGGTATTCAAACTTGATTATTTGTAATTTATTCAGTATGGTTTTTTACTAGTGGTAGATCTCTGATGCCCGAGACGGTCTAGGTAGGTACCACTGTAGCTCCTATTGCCGCCGACAAACAGTAGTGGGCTCCGGTTTGAAGAGCGCTGGGGGTAGTGTATTTACTGGGGTATCGAGATTCAACATATTATGTCTCAGGGAACGAACGCAATGTGGTGCAGTGTATAACATCTTTACTATCACCGCGTTATTACAGGCAGACGTATCACTTACCATCGGGTGAACTTCCCGCTCGTTTCTTCGCTTAGTTGAATAAAAAAAATATATATTCTGTACCAAATGCAAAATAAATAAAAATCAATATGGTTAATGTTACGTTTACGTCATACGTTTACTTTTTTATTTCTCGAAGTTACACACTAGTAGCATTAAATATAAAAAAAAAATAGAAGACGTTTAATTCAGACTCAGGATTCATATTAGTACACTTTTTTTTTAAAAAAAAAACAAAACCATACTAATCAATAAACGAAATATCAGATCGATATTTAATAGCAAATAGCTATGAAACAATATCATTATTGTATTTTAAACTTAGGTAAAATCTGCATACTAAGCACGTCTAAGTTATTAGCATAAGCAATAAATCAATACGAACACTTCGTAATAGGCGCGTAATCATTTTAACATAAGTTTCTGAACGATAATAATAGAATTATAATAAACATTAAATACTCTGTAGTCCATTGCCACGTACTGGCATGCAATGAATTCATAACCTTATAGAAAAAAAAACAACGCATTATTGAACTGTCAAAAACGTAACCTATTTAGTAGACGATTGAGTACTTGTTATCCAAATTATAATTCATCATTAATATGAATAATAATGATTACTTTATATCGATTGTCGGTTTGTTTGATGTTAAAGCTTGCGGCGTTTCTTAAGTAACACCGACATTATTTTATTATATAATTGTATGTTAAATAAGTATGAAAATAATATAAGGACTGCCGAAATTCGCAATGTACTGCGCGCCAAATTTTACTTCTTGTGATACGTCCGACCGTAACAACGTGGCGCTAGTTAGGATGTCATACACAGCACCACATCTTACTCGTCACATGAGACAAGATGTCGAGTCTCGTAAACTCAGTAATTACACTAGCTACAGCCTTTAAATCGGAACACAGTAATGTTTATTGGCTGTATTAGGCGCTGCAGTGTTGCTTACATAGACAGTCACCGGCAAAATAGACCTACCCGAGTGAGTTGATACAACAGTAATGATTATGCATAAATAGTTAACAGTAATATTGGAAGCTGAGACGGCAACTGTTGAGATGATCCTGGAGCTACTATCATTTGATCAAAATATATTTACCTTCAACACGATATAAAACTGTCGAATCATTACTTCCTCGTTGTGTGACTTCGAGGTAAATGTCAAATGTGTAGAGAGACAAATGCAACAAATAACAAAACGCAATTCGTGCAACGAATCAATAATTAGATTGGGGGGCGATTTGAAGTCATTTGTGGTCGTTTGCCACTAATCAAGCTCCTAAACCTTCCTTATTTGAAGGTCAAGGTAACTCAATAAAAAGCAAACTGCATACGTGATGGTGGATATGCATCAGAATTAAAAACATGAAAATATATTTAATAGAGGTTTGAATTTAAAGAGCAAAGGTAAATGACAAAGACATTCATTATCACTCGATAAGAAGTGAAAATGATCAACGGAACAAAGAGTTTAATGTAAAGTACATTTTTTTTTACTATTATGCTTCGTGAGGAGCGGTACGTTCACCTAAAAGTAAGTGATACGCCCACACGTAACAACATGGCGATAGTAAAGATGTTATGTACTGGACCACATTGCGCTCATCGCCTGAGACACAAAATGTTGAGTCGCGTTCCCCCAGTAATTACACTGGCTGCAGCGCCCTTCAAACCAACCGTTGTTAAGAGATGTAGTAGAAAAGTACACTTATTATGTGTCACTTACTTCGAATGATAAGTTATTATCTTGTACCAGCAGCATCTTGGCTGTCCAGGCGTGTTTATCAGGTGCAGCATCTTTGTGGATGAACATCGCACCTTGTGTGTCTATCTGCGGATTGTCACCTGGGAAAACGCTCAAGTTAATAATTATTTATAAATAATCCTAATCCTCCCCTCCGCAATACCCCAATATCTGATGATAGAGGTCTTCAACCAGGGCGTCCTCCTCACGTTCACCTACAACCCAGGGAAGTGGCACTTGACCAAAGTCGCAAAGCCAGCGACAGAAATATTTATGCTTGTCAGTTCTCTGAGGGACAGGATCTGCAAGCTGAAGGGGCAGTGAACCGGCCATGTCAGCTGTGTGTGATGGCTGATGGGGGAAGAAAGTCTTTGAGTGGATACCGCGTGTAGTACGCAGGGTGTAGGACGCCGACCCTCGAGATGGGGTCGGGCGGTCAAAAGTGGTGGGTAGGTGCAAAAAGCGGACCGTATCCTGTGGAAGACATTGGTGAAGGCTTACATCCAGCAGCGGATTGGGAAAGGCTAATGATGACCACCTGATGGTGATGATAAGTGGTACGCCCGTACTTAACACCGTGGCGTTAGGATGTTATACACTGAACCACATTGCGCTCGTTATCTTGAGATACATGTTGAGTTTCGTTAGCCCAGTAATTTCACTAGCTTAAGCGCCTGTCAAACCAGAGCACAGTAATGTTTGGCAGCAGAAATAGGCACTGCTGTGGTACCTAGGTAGACTTACCCATTGTGAATATGAGCTGGACGATATCTTCATTCTCATCGAAGGGTCTGGTGAACTGAATAACGCCATTAAAAGGTTGTCCACGTCTTACTATGGTCACCGTAGGATTCTCTTCGTTGACTGCTTCAAATCTGTTTGGGGAAATAAGTATTTATTGACTCAATGCGTTCACTAAAGATAAGTGATACTTAAGATATTTACACAACACCATATAACGCTCTGTGATGGCCGATGGGGCAGTTAGGTCCTCGAGTAGCGCCCGCGTATAGACGTAATGTTGGGAGGCCTCCCACACGGTGGACCGACGATCTGGTGAGGATCGCGGTAACCCACTGGATGTGATCGATGTGGTGATCTATGGAGGAGGCCTATGTCCAGCAGTGGACTTCTATCGGCTGATGATGATGATGCTATAACCCTGTAGCATTAACACGAGCACGAGTCTATACTTCCAGAACGTTATCATCTTTGGTACAGCCTCGTATCATCTTATTGGCCACGTAGGGGAAGTGGCTACTGAGCGACTTGCGGTCCAGGGAAAGGTTGAGGGTATCAGGCCACGTGGAACGCCCATGAGATGGACTGACCAGATAAAGGCTGTAGAAAAAGGCTCATCATCGTTGCCACCATATGAATGCACTAGGAAGGCGGCCATCGGAGAAAAATGGCGACGTGTTGTCAATCTTGCGACCAAGACCTGAAGTGATGATCAGGACCACTCTATTAACAGTGATACCGACGAAGATATAAAGCTCTATTTATCTCCAAAGGCTTATCAATATTTAAAATATTTTTCGCCTGAGACAAAATGTCGAATCTCGTTACGTCAGGAATTTCACTAGCTGCAACACCTTCAAACCGGATCACAGTAATGTCTGTACAGTACTGATTATCGGCTGTAATAGGAGATGCCGTGGTACCAGAGATCCACCACCAGCATATTGGAAATATATATATAAGTTTACACTATTACTTTGGTAAGCTCAAAGAGTGTGCATATAGAAGATGTTTGATTAGAGATATATACACTACATCACTTACTTTATGGTGTTGTGTACTTGGGCGTTGTCTCTAGGGTAGAAGTGTACGATTTCCACATGCAGCGGCTCCATCTTGATAAATATATCTGAAACAACAACGAAATATACACTAAGCGTTTCATACTCTACATTTCACCACGCACTACCACTTTGTGGTGTCGGCAGCGGTATATCTGAACCAATACCATATGTGGTAACGAACGTGGTCACAAGCATGCTGGTGGTAAGTCTCCGTTGCTAGTGACCGTATGGGTACCACCGCAGAACTTAATGCAGCCGACAAACAACAGTGCGCTAGGATAACTGCGTTCCGGTTTGAGTAGCGTTTTACCTAGCGTTGGCAGGTGCATCATTTACCATCAGGTGAACATCCCGCTCGTCTCGTCGTCTGAAGGTCGTCAACGCAGCTGCGATTACTCTGGTGTTGCAACTGTCTTGGGCATCAGTGATCACTTCCAACCAGATCATAAGAAAAAGAATAGTCTGAGCATTGTCGTTGGTTTAACGTTTTTTTTTTTTTTTAAAAAAAGGATTATTTTATTTGCATATGGCAACTATGCTCTTATATATCTTATACAAATGTTTTGTATTATTACAATCCTGTCTACAAAGACTAACTTTATGGACATCCATTCGCAATAAATATTTGTACATCAAGTAATAGTAACTAAGTTTTTTTTAATTATGTAATATCTTCGGGTGTAAGGGATTCTGCTCAACATCTTACGGAGCCCAAGTCCATCCGCTCACGTGGTGCTGAACAACAGATGGGGTTCTGGACAACCACCAACTTGCACTGGCACAGCGTTAAGGAGCTAAAACCCAATTTCTCTCAATGAGAATCTTTGAAGATTATGCCCAGCAGTGGGCGTTATCCGGTTGATAAAACGTAATATATTATTGCATTGTAAGAAGGTATGTACATAAAACCTCATTTTATGACTTCGGCCATAAAATACCTTTGGTAAATAATTGCAGGCATTAGTATTGAGGCGTAGATACACAACTGTAATATTTATTTTACTGCAGGCAAGTAAACTAACTCCACTCCCCATTCTCACTCGAACAGGTTTCCGTCTTGTCGTGGCAGTATGGCTTGGTCATACACGTTGGCTCCCATGGCCTCTGAATGACGGATTCAAAGCGATCTCACTCCCACGTAACGATAAGAGGCCGAGAAGAGGGCGCTGTATGTTTAGGCACGCCCTTACAAAGGTGGAAAGGGGAGGTCAGAGTGGTGTGGATGAAGTGGGTGGTGTTGGTGGAGTGGAGACGGGGGATGAGAATCCCGAGATGGAGCTGCCCGGTGCAGTTGGTGCTGATGGGGTCGCGGAAGTGTGCGAAAGCGTTCCTCTGGCCCCGTCTCAAAGCGATGACGATGGAACACCGTGGAGGTTTGTCTGTGCAAGTCCGATATAACCAGACTTTGCCTCAGAGAGGACAGGAATGCGAAGGCAAAAAAGAGGCAAAAAACCGCAGACTATTTCCTCGCTCCAGTAACATCTTATTAGACTGATCGCGTTTAAATGAAAGAAATATGTATATATATATATATATCTATTAATATATATAATGAAAATAGATAATTTTTCTAGCTATAGCGTCCTTCAAACCGGACCACTGTAATTTTTGCATATCTGATGAAAAACTTCTTCTAGATTCATCATCATCAGCTGATAGACGTCCACTGCTGGACAGGCCTGTCCCAATGATTCCAACATCCATTGAACAGGGATGAGATTCATATGAGGAGGATTTGGGCCATTTCCCTACACGCTGGCCCAATGCGGATTTGTGGGGGAGGCCATCTAAATTAAAATCTGGGTTTTGTTTGTTTGCCAATCACGTGAAAACTAGTGAACGTGTCGACGCGGGCACATAGCAGTCGATGCGGAATGATATGTAGGTGGTTTTGCGAATTTCATAGATCCTTCATTATATTATTTCTAATTAACTTTTGTAAATATTTTCATTTTGCATTGTTTATGCGGTTGCTATGGTAACGGTTGCTATAGAAAGTCATTTGCGGTCTAATTTTAAATGATCGTAAGCAAAGCGGGCGGCGAACTACCGAGACTTTTGCACAACTATTTCCGTCGCAACGACAAGAATTATAAAAAAATTATAATCAGAAAACTTCGCCTGTTTCTGCCGCCAAACAGTAGTGTGCAAGCATTACTGTGTTCCGGTTTGAGGGGCGTTGTTATCTAGTGTAATTACCGAGGTAACCGATACTCAACATGTTGTCTCATGGCAACGATTGCAATGTGTGAATATCATTATAACTAGCGACGCGTTGTTATAGGCAGGCGTATCACTTACTATCAGGTGAACGTCCCGCTGTGTTCATCGCTTAGTAGTTTAAAAAAATTTGTTGTACAAGTAATAAATGTAATTCTTTAATAAATAAAGGTAAAATTTTAAACTATAGAAGTATATAGAAGTGATTAACATATGGGGAGCATTTGGGCCATTTCCCACCACGCTGTCCCAATACGAGTTGGTTGGAGCCAGAGCTTCGTGTATTGATTACCAGGAGCAGAGTAGGTTGGTTTGGGTCCCATGACCTTTCCACACTCCGAAGGTGACCACCGAGGGGTTTTAGTGGGTAAAAATCTCCACATAACCCTGACCTACCCCATACAACTATTCGAAGATTTCCCCTCCGAAATCAAGAAGAATAAAAGGGTTCAGGGAGTTATTGTGCGCAACCCATTAAACAAACCCCTTGGCATTTAAAATAACCTCCAGTTTCGTGGTGTCCATTTTGCAACAGGAAACAGCAAAGTTACGACCACAACAATGTGTGAAACTTAAAATGGTCGTCGTTCAGAAATACAATGTCGAGTAAATAACGTTTCAATGTGATGACTCAACGTACGGTTAGGTCTGAATTTATTTCCGTGCCACCATTAAACTGGTGATGATGTAAATCGTGATGATGCATCATATCAGCGATCGTAGATTGCATCCGCTGCATCGTATATGATGATGTCCGTGCGATAGAACATAAACATACAAACGGATTGAACGTGTACAGATAACTGTATATATAATGTGGATGGTTATAAGGCTAGAGGAAGACCGAAAGTGTGGATGGATTGTGTGAAAGATAACATATGTAAGAAGAGTGTGAATTCAGATATTAAGGTTGATAGAGGGATATGGAAGAGAAGTACATACTGTGCCGACCCCTCATAGCTGGGAAAAGGGCATGAGGAAGAAGATAACTGTATATATACGTCTCTTTCACACAACTTTCCAAACTTCACCGTTTATACAATAAATTATAAAATAAATACAGGTATGAAATCTTCGAAAGATACCTTGCTTCAGGGAAGGCAGAGTTATGTCAGATTCGTACTCACTAAAACCCGGAGAGGCCGGAGCCGCTCCAGGATCTCTTACAGAACGCACCGGCGCACACGTCTCTGAGGAGGACTATAACCCTCCTAAGTACCTTCGTTGAGCCATACGCTGTCCCACGCAGGTTCGCTTGTTGAGCAATAAGGCCCCCCACCGTCAAGGCCCACGAAACTATTAGACCCTTTTACTTGCCTTATACGACACGCAGGGCTTACCTTAGTCCTATTCTTACTAACCCGAGTCTACAGGGCTGTTCAAACAACACCTGGTGTTGTCACAATGTGGAAGATAGTAAAGGTACAGCGATGAAGGTATAGCCCTAGATTTTATGTTGGTGGTAGCTAACCAGATAAATTGACAAAAACCACCAATAAACCTTCACAACATATGAGTTCGGAATCGAACCGTGAACCTTTATGTTACATGGGAATCGCTTAACCACTTAATCCTCCAGCATGACTTATCGTATTGTAAGTGATACTCCTGTAAACAACAGTGTGAAGATAGTCAGAATAATATACACTACACCACATTAAGCTTGTCGACTTGAGATTTAAGTCTCATTATCCTTGTAATTTAATTAGCTACAGCGCAATTTAAACCGGATTACAGTAATGTTTGCAAAGTACTGTATGGCGGCAGAAATCGGAACTGTTGTGACACCTGCATATATATATATATACAGTACGATGTGAAGATCTTTGAGGGACGACTATGTCCAGCAGTGGACATCTATCGGCTGATGATATATATATACTAAAAACTGCTAATCCCTTCAAAGAACACAGATTTGTTTTTGACAGCAGATTCAAAATTGAAGATTTCCTATATTCCTACTTCTAGAACTAGATTTTATTAAATTCTGTGATACTAGTATTAATATTATATTTTTATAAATATAAAAATAATTATCATAATTAAAACCTTATGTAAAATGCCTTAATAATTCCGTACTAAAGGATCACCTTGAAATTTGTGTTAAACTGGTTCCACTGAATATTCCGTGACAACTGGTTGTCGAGCAGACCACAATAACTTAAGAGTGCTTAATGTGACACCATTAACATTTTAGTCGACGTGAAGAGTAGATCTTTCGTAAGTAATATACCTGATTCGTTTTAAAAAAAAGTAACATAACATAGATTAAAAGTAGATCTAGAATCTAGTGTCAGATTTTTTGATTGTACATTTGTCGACTGGTGGTAAGTCTCTAGACACCACCGCAGCTTCTATTACAGCCGAAAAAGTACTTTTGCAAACATTACTATGTTTCGGTTTGAAAGGCGCTGTAGCTAGTGAAATTATTGTGATAACGAGACTAAAATTTATATGTTTCAAGGCGATAAGAATAAAGTGATACTGTGTATATCATCCTAACTAGTGCTGCGTTGTTGAGGACCGGCGTGTCATACTATCAGGTGAACACCTTGCCGGTCTCCTCGATTTGTAAAATAAAAAAAACTAAACCACGTGAAGGGTTAAAGCTTGATGGTGATCAAGCAATTGTCTATAAGCTAAAGGGAACTATAATTTATATTAGTTATCAAGATTAAGAGAAAGAGAGAGAGAAAGACGAACTCTTAGACGTTGACAGCTCTTTTAGGAATCCTGATCTCCAGAAGTCACTATATATTGGTTGTTTAAACAAATCTGTTTATTAAGATCATCTCTGAATTTTCTCTACCTCTCAAAGGTCCATCTATTCGACCAGTAACTAAAGAAGTTGAGAGATAACACGTAGTTAAAGTCCTAAGCAGGTAAACAAAGTACGAGTTATCTTATAGTCGACAGTTAAGTTTTTTTTTTTTTTGAATGTTTATGCTGTTAGTCTTGCTGACGACTTACAGCTTCATTGGCATCAAGGATCGCGAATCCCGAATCTGACAGCAAAAAATTATGAATGAATCTATGTATGGATAATTTCATTAAAAGAGAGTATTGGATAAGCGGAAAGAGTCGTCGTTTTGAATATAGTATATATGTTTTTTATAAACACATATTAAATAAAAAAAATAACAGAGTAAAACAAAGAGAGGATAATTAAATAAATTTACCTTATAGTTAGCTACAATACACTACACTCTCACAACACTACACCGACAGTGTTCGTAGGATTATTGAATCGAGTATGAGAAACTCTACCGCTGGTGCGCGCGCGCAACACTGATGCCAGATTTTGGATCGCTCCGAGTATATCTTCAGAGAATACCCGTGGCGCCGGTTTTGTAGATTAACCATACTTTAAGGAAACTTACGGATAAATCCTTAAAATTTCCATTATTGAACATCATATCATTTACAACGCCAGCTCGTAGATGACTACCGCCATAGATATCCACTGTTAGACATGGGCCTCTCCCAAAGACCAACACGACCGGGTAGAGAATTATATGGGGAGATTTGGGCTGTTTCCCATCTGGGAACTGGCCCAATACGAGTTGGTGGGAGCCAGAGCCTCGTTTGTTGATTAGCAGGATGCATCACGAGTAGGTGCGGTTGACTTGGATCCCGTGAGATGTTGTGCGGGAGCGCTTAAACTAATCATAGATTAGCATAAAACAAAGAGATGTTATCTGCTGATTGTGATGATAACCAAAGTCATCACAACGAGGTATTTATACTGCACTTCATATCGTTATTAGCTTTAAGATAAACTTCGTCTTCAAAGTCTAGTTACCCAAACTATCTTATACATAATAGGGGGACCGGAAAGTAATGTCGTTTCTGCGCATGCCAATACTTGATTGTCATTTGTCAGCTCATTGTTTTGTTCAGAGGCGTACCAAAGACATTGTGAGGTTATAGTGATTTCTTTACTTATAGACAATTGAATTACAATTTTTTTTTGTAATTTTGGGTAAAATGGCCAGCCAAATACCAGAAGAGGTACACATCCGGCATTGCATGCTCTTTGAGTTTCGCAAGGGAAATAACGCAACAGTTGCTACCAAAAACATTTGCGATGTTTATCCAAATGCACTGGACATTCGTAAATGCCAAAGGTGGTTTTCCAAGTTCAAATCGGGTAATTTTGATCTTTCCGACTCGTATCGATCAGGAAGACCATCAGCGTTAGACAACGACGTGTTAAGGGCGGAAGTGGAAGCAAATCCGTGTCAGACGATCGAGGAATTGTCAAACAGTCTCAACAAACCTTGGTCGACCATCCAAGAACATTTGAAGCAGATTGGAAAAGTAAGCAGAGCAGGTGTTTGGGTCCCGCATAATCTGTCCGAACAGAATAAGGCTAACCGATCAATCACATGCAACTTATTGCTTCAACGACACAACACAGAAGCGTTTTTTGATCGCTTGATCACAGGAGATGAGAAATGGGTCCTGTATGATAACCCAAAACGCAAAAGGCAGTGGCTCTCTCCAAATGAAATCCCTCGGAGTACTGCTAAGCCAGGTTTACACCCCAAAAAAGCGCTTTTGTGTGTTTGGTGAAGTATTCGCGGCATTGTTCATTTTGAATTACTGAAACCTGGAGAAACTGTTACTGCAGACCTCTACAGCGAACAATTGCAGCGAGTCAATCAATCTTTAATTGAAAAGTGGCCAGCGATTGTCAACCGAAAAGGCGTCATTCTCCAACATGACAATGCAAGACCGCACTGCGCAAGGCGAACTCTAGAAAAAATTAATGAATTGGGGTGGGAGGTGCTGCCTCATCCACCATATTCGCCCGATGTTGCACCATCGGATTTCCACTTATTCCGAGCGCTGCAACACTTTTTAAGTGGCAAAACATTTGCAAATTTGGATGATATCCAAAATGCCATCTCTAGATATTTTGCCGAAAAACCAATTAATTTTTATCGATCAGGGATTGAAAATTTACTCACCAGATGGCAAAAGGTTATTGACAATGATGGGGAATACATCATTGATTAAAAATAAAGACTCGTTAAAAATGTATGTGTTTGTATTTAGCGTAAGAAAACGACATTACTTTCCGGTCCCCCTAATATATATCACGCCTCGTTCCCAGTGGGGTAGGCAGAGACCACCTCTCTCCACTTGCTACGATCCTGGCACACTTCTTTCGCTTTCTCAACTTTCATGAGCGTCATCAAACGATTTTATTACGAATATTCAAGTTCGATTCCAAACAAAAGTTATCAGATGTTTTAAAATAGTGGTTTTTTTGGACCTCCCAGATTAGATATTCTGTGTCGATATGTTACCTTCACAGCACTGCAATGTTACAGCGATCACGTGCACGTTAATAATAACTGATATTGATAAAAAAGATATGTTAGGTAAATAAACAAATGTTTACATAATTATAATATTTTTAGATATTTTCTAAATGTGCGAATGGTTATATTAAAATATCTATAAATACATGGATATTACTGACGAGTTCAATTATTAGAACTATTCACCTTTTTAGGGCGTCATTAGATCGTTATGAATCATTGAATACGTAGACAGTTTCGTGTGAGGCTGATGACAGAGCTTCCTGGTATTTCATCTTCTGTGTGAGTAACTTTATGACGAAATTAGAAATAATCATCAACGCTCACTTTTAAATTTAAAATAGTAAGTTAAACTCTTTTAAGTTTACAGTAATAAAATTCCGAAGACCGTCTAGATAAGCACCACCGCAGCTCCTATTTCAATCCCAAACTGTGGTTCATATAATACACCGTGATCCCGTTTGAAAGGTGTAGCTAATGAAATTACTGAAGCAATACATTTAAAATCTTAAGCTGGTGTGCAGTTTGGTGCAGTGTATATTATCTTCTAGTGTTACATTGTTGTAAGCAGTATCACATACCTACGTGGAGTAGTAAATTTATTTTCCTCTGTATTGAAAGACCGATATCCCACAGACTATTGGTAACATAATTAATGTAATTATAGATTTTACAAATTATTGGCTACTTAATCATCGCGTACATTTAACCTTAAATGTCTGGGACATTTCCTTAGAATTACTTCTAGGAATGCATTATGTTCAATTCTTTGTACAATTGTATAGGAATCTACCAACATGTAGTTCACATCAGAATTTACCTATTCTTTTGTTAAAAGGCTGATGTAAAGCTTCCGCATTTTGACATTTTGATTTCATTCTGACACTTTTTAACTTTGAAACATACGAAATTATCATACATATCAATCTTGTTGATTAATAAAAGGCAGAAGATGACATTAGTAACAAATTAAGAATATTTAAGTGTTGACTAAAAGCTTAAATTCCAAAGGAATTCTAATATTCCCACTATGGAAAGTAAAAACAAAAACTGTATAATTTTGAATCAACGTTTAGGTTTTTTTCTGCAATTTGTATTGTTGCTGACAGGAATAGTTTTATCGATATATCCAGCAAAATTTCAGTTTGAAAGAGGCCACTCACGATGATCACGTTGACGTACTGCGAAGTATTTTAACAAACCTATCCCTGCAATATTATTGTCACTCTACATTGACGTTTTAACGCCAAATTCACGGGCGAACTATTTATATGAGAGGACAATTGTTTCCAATAACATTACTAGTGTTTCCCAAAGGCCCTCCAATTCACTTATATCATCGATATCATCACTTGGAATTATACGTCACTGGCGATATTAGTACTGTGGGTACAGTCATCCGCGCGGTTTCTCTTGACGTGAGCGGCGGTTAAGGAATTCCATAAGTTACGTGCCTCGTTGCAAATGCTTAGAATAAGTTACGTGTTCATTAACTTACTTCTTATGCAGTTCTGCGGTTTAAAACGCCGGGACTTGTTAGCGAACAAACATGTTCAACTTCTTGTCATTGATAGGAATAGCAAAGGAGTGGAACGACTTGTCGGCATCAATTTTTCAGCTTCAAAATGACGGGTATATCTCCAATAAAAAAAAATTAATAGGTTTTCAAACACACGCACAACTACATTTTCACTTAACACCAAGTGAGTTTGTCGTGAAGTACTAATTGTTTTAGTTTAAAAATAAAGTATTTCACAAAAAAAAATATCTGGCCTATGAACTCTCTTTAGGGTCGGTACTTTATGTCTAAGGATCATGGTTAGGAACTATAATCATCTTAAATATATTTTACCGACTCGAGATATATCACAATCTTATGATAGGACACAGGATCATATTGGCGTCTTCGCTTTAGGACATAATGGACGAGGTTCCATTGTAATTTCCCTAAGCATGGTTTAAGAGTTGTAGAGAAAGACTCCGATGTGTTCCGGAGATTCTGGGACGAGATGGTATCATTGAAAAGGTTTTAGTAGATAAGAATCACTTATAACTCTGACATTTCCCGTTAAAAGAATGTCTTTCAAAGATGATCCACCTTCATCGATCTACACTAAAGCATTAGATATTAACAAAACGAAATCATTCATTCTTTAGGTATGAGATGATTTAAGTACTAAAAGTAATTAGTATTTACTTCTGTAAGGTTAAAGAGAGAGCAGAGTTGAGAAAGCCATTTCAAGGATCAAAACAAATAGTATTATAAACTAATGTGCTATATTCGGTCATGTTTCCATAGAGCTGAACTCTTTTGCTACTTCTGCAAATTATAAATTACTCTACGTATTTTTTGGAACTGAATACCTTTTCCTTACAAAGAACGAAGATAAGCAGATATTTTTCATATATAGGTTACACCAAAGGCTTCTGTTAGATGCAAATATCTCCCTGGGCTACACCGATGTATGACTCAGTGCTGTGCCAAGTTAAATATAGTTTGCTAGTTACATTATTACTTTATGTATATTACTTATACTTCTAGAATTTATTCCTCTTCAAATAGGATATTCATGCCCACGGTATAACGGTCTTTAGATTTGCTTCAATTTAACCATTGAATTGAACGCCACGTATGAAACTTGTGTTATTTGCATTTAACCAACATTCAAATGACCGCAACGAATGCAGTTAACTCACAAGTTTATATCACCAGATATTTGTTACTTTGTTTATGAAGAATTTGTGTCAAAGTATAAACCTGGAAAAACTAAAAGGAACAATAGAAATACAAAATTATGCTTACTACCTTGAACTGTACACTAACTGTTGTAATCCTTCATTTTTGTAATATTTCTCTCTTACTCTAATGTATATTTTTGTAGATATCTTATCATCATCAGTCAATTAACGTCTTCTGCTGGACACAGGCCTTTCCTAAAGATCTCTACATCGATTGGTCCTGCGCTACAGTCAGCATTAACTTTGGTACCGCCCGGCACTGGGACCGTCGTTAGTAGAGGCTTATATGGGAGGATTTGAGCCGCCTCCCACAACGTTGGCCCAATGAAGGTTGATGAGAACCAGAGCGTCGTTTGTTGATTAGCTGGGTGCACCACGAACAGGTGAAGTTGGCTTTAGGTCCCGTGAGCTATTACCGAGGACCCTTATACCTCTCTCATAATAATTGTCAAATTTCAAATATGTTTCAATACAATTATCTATGTCGAGACAATTCTCTGTTATCTAAGTATATGTAAAAATATTTACGTGTGAATTTCGGATAAAACGACAACGAGCGTTCGTAATAAATTCTCGTTTGAGTAACTTAATTCAAGTACTACTTAATTCACTATCACCTTCATCCGCTTCGTGTGCTTGACTTCACAACTCAATAAGCTATGCGCTATAAATAATTCATGAGCAGGCGTCACATTTTGCAAATAGATTCAACTGCAGCAACGAATCTGTTCTCATCGGATTTTTCCAATTTCTGCTTCGATAAGTTTTTTATTATTTTCAATAGGTGCTTGGTTTAAATCTTTAGTGGTATTTACAGCTCGATAACTATATATTAGCTATTAATATTAACTCATAACAAACCTACTATTCATTAAAATAAACTGTACATTTATATTAAGGTGCGGGTTATAGAAGCTTAGGACTTAATGAGAAATTATATCAGATATACCATAAAATTTAAAACACACAAACGTTATTAAGACATTTAATATATAATAAACTGATGACTAAAGTTTATATGAGGATAAATAAGAAAATAAATAAATAGGTTTCCAGCAGAGAGGATAGAAACTGTGAAAGGTTTCATATTTAATTTCTTTACCTCTAAAGTTTCTACATTCATTGTTCCGCCTTTTCATTTCCGGAAATATTCCTGTATTATATAATGAAGATATATTTTATTACATGCTTGATATGTGATGATACCTTTTTCATCAGATACGTAAAGTAATATTCGAGAAATATGACCGAAACAAAATAAAATCACATTTAGTTTTTATAAGAGTTACTTGATATAAGGTTTTAAGAAAATTTCATGATGAACATATTATTAACACATTCAATTAACAAAGTCATCATTGATTATTGTTTAATAGTTTAACGTGGAGGTTTAGATATAAATTTGCATTCATCTTCGCCTCCATTTATTTATAAAACGAGATAGCAAATCGACAGCTCGAATGTAACGTACATGATTGAATTAAACAGATGTAAGATAAATTTGCTGATTTCATGTATATGTTTATTTCATAGTACTACATAATATGCAATATTGAAGTAATTTACACCAACTATCAACATAGCAAATAAAACAATAACATTGAAATATTTTTGAATATTAAGCTTCAGATAAGGCCTTCCCAAAAGTGTGAATTGACTGAGTAGTCAATAGGCGAGTGCCAAGTAGTATGCTGGTGGTAAAAAGAAAGCTACAGATGAAGGGTCAGCAAGATTAGCTGCGAAGGACGATATTTTCTATAGTGGTGATAGTTTTCTATACGGAGAGAGTTTTTGAAACTTTAATCCTACTTATTGCTATGAGCTGGATCGTCTTTTCGATTTATTCCACAAAAAGTTAAACATGGTAGCAGATGTATGTACGTATCGTACGAGACAAATATCAGTATACGATTAACAATTTAAAAATAGTTATGTTTCTATAGTCTATATAGTAACATAAACATTTATAGTATATATATATATATATATCTATAATCTAAATCAGACAAAACAAAGTAACTTCTCAAAATGTCGGAATTTTCAAGATCAATCTTTTCCGCCTTGAAAATGAAATTCAAGTTGAACTTTTGTTATATGTATATATATACATAAAAAAAATGATATTTAAAATGTACAATGAACTACATAAAATGTAATAATGCATTATCAAGAACGGACAAACATAATAATTGCCTTGCCCAATATTCGGCGGCAAATACGTCTCTTTCCTTGTTTGTTTGTTATCTACTGTAATAATATTTAACTAACGGTTTAACTTTATAACAATTTGTTAACATATAAATAAAACGTAGTAAATAAATATTATTCTGCTGTTAAACATACGTATCTACATTGTTTTATTGAAGTGTAACTTCATTTCGTACGGTGTGAATTGAATTTTAAGAAACGAAAAAGTGTAACAATAAGGATACAACTATAAATGTATGTATAAGATTAAGGCTGGAAGAGAATGAGATAAAATGATATATAGCTTCCCTATCGTAAGTATCATCTTCGTGGTATGATTCGCAACGCGCCCAGTATCCTACCAAGAAGAAGAAAGATAGTGAGTGAATGAAAGGAAGAGTCCAATGACTTTGGAATCTAAATATAATAATTTTATTTCTCTTGTCTTTCGTTGTTACGCTCTTCTCTGTCTTTGTCTGTTTACAGCCTCTGTCAGATATCCGTCTCCTCTTACAAATTAACCATAAAACAGTTTTACGTTTGCCGCGTATGAACTCACAATTGTTTTTTATAATTCCCTCCCATAGACTTATAATTAATTGTAAACTACTTAAACTAAAATATTTACAATCATGTAATCGTATGGTTAAAATTAACATTTCAACGGATGTGCATAGGTAGGTCACTGCTGCCGACGAACTTTTAAGTAGTTACTACATTAACCTGTATTCCTGTTTGCAGGGTACTTACTGCATCCAAGCTAATTACTGATGTAAGAAGGCTTGATATTTTCTACATGGTGCAATGTATATCATCATTACTAGCCACATATCTTGGATCGTTGCAACGCAACTGGGCCAACAGTTTAGATATCTATTCCATACCAGCTCAATCATTAGAACCATGTAAAGGTACATCGTTATGACATACCTGGCGTAAAGTTTTATAAATAGTCGATATCAAGTAGTCGATACGTGTACACTGCAACATGTGTATCGATTTTATCGACACGTATACCCAGCACAGTAATCGCTGGAGTCGGCGCCAAGTGTAATTACACTCGTGCTGAGCTTGCCATCATTAAAATACTCATAACAACAATTTTTGTAATTCTGTAAACATGACACATACAATAATTTGTTTCACAGTAAAATAGGAGATTAATAGTAATAATACATATGTAATAATATTCATACACAAAGGGAATTCCTTACTTACATATTTGGTGTACGTGATCAAATAAATACAGCACAACACCGTAATGCAGCTATTAGTGATGAGTAAAATTCGTCTTGCAGTCTTGGTCTTGGTCTAGACCTAGATTAAGACTGAACGAACAAGACCAAGACATAAAGCAAGACTAAACGAAAACAAGTGTTAAATATTTATTATAAATTTCTAGTATTTTTGATAATGAGTGATCAAATAAATAAATTAATGATATATTACTACACGTGATAGACCTACAGTTCTCTATCAATACAATATAATAATACTTTCTTTCCTAGATGTGAGTTAACAGCAAACATTAAGACATGACTCTTCATGAAAGCATTCTTCTTCTATTGCCTCTGCAAAAGAAGAAGAATGCTTTCACGAAAGAACGAAAGGGAACATAGCTTTTAGACAATCGTTCTGATACCTCTTCGATACTTTACCTTCTAGTGTCATTTTCAACACCATCCACAGTGTTTAAGTACCAATTAGTCTCCCTGTATATATTAGGGGGACCGGAAAGCAATGTCGTTTCTGCGCATGCCAATACTTGATTGTCATTTGTCAGCTCATTGTTTTGTTCAGAGGCGTACCAAAGACATTGTGAGGTTATAGTGATTTCTTTACTTATAGACAATTGAATTACAATTTTTTTTTGTAATTTTGGGTAAAATGGCCAGCCAAATACCAGAAGAGGTACACATCCGGCATTGCATGCTCTTTGAGTTTCGCAAGGGAAATAACGCAACAGTTGCTACCAAAAACATTTGCGATGTTTATCCAAATGCACTGGACATTCGTAAATGCCAAAGGTGGTTTTCCAAGTTCAAATCGGGTAATTTTGATCTTTCCGACTCGTATCGATCAGGAAGACCATCAGCGTTAGACAACGACGTGTTAAGGGCGGAAGTGGAAGCAAATCCGTGTCAGACGATCGAGGAATTGTCAAACAGTCTCAACAAACCTTGGTCGACCATCCAAGAACATTTGAAGCAGATTGGAAAAGTAAGCAGAGCAGGTGTTTGGGTCCCGCATAATCTGTCCGAACAGAATAAGGCTAACCGATCAATCACATGCAACTTATTGCTTCAACGACACAACACAGAAGCGTTTTTTGATCGCTTGATCACAGGAGATGAGAAATGGGTCCTGTATGATAACCCAAAACGCAAAAGGCAGTGGCTCTCTCCAAATGAAATCCCTCGGAGTACTGCTAAGCCAGGTTTACACCCCAAAAAAGCGCTTTTGTGTGTTTGGTGGAGTATTCGCGGCATTGTTCATTTTGAATTACTGAAACCTGGAGAAACTGTTACTGCAGACCTCTACAGCGAACAATTGCAGCGAGTCAATCAATCTTTAATTGAAAAGTGGCCAGCGATTGTCAACCGAAAAGGCGTCATTCTCCAACATGACAATGCAAGAATCTGCGCGCGCGGTCGGCCGAGTAGTAACAAGCGTATATTTTCGCTCCGTTAAATAATTGTTAAAAAAGTGTCCCTTGCCCCCAATTCTATAATAGATCTTCACAATTAGTTATTTTATATATTACAATTATTATATACGTAAAAGTTTGTAAATTTGTGCCATTATTGTGAAGTTTTGACCGAAACTGTATAACGTTTATTCATATACCCGCACAGTGCCCGCGTCCGTCGGCGCAGCCAAGGCGGTAGTTGTCGCTTGCGGTAAACTTATAATTTGTGCCGTGTTCATAGTGCGATTGCAAGTAACATATTTATTAAAATAAATAAATATGTCAACTGTCTCTGATATCCATCTCCTTGTTACGGAAATGCGAGAATTTAGAAATAAAATGTCAGCTACACGACGGCAATTAAGTCTGTTGAACGAAACTATTAACAGTCTGAAATTGAGGATGGATAATTGCGAAGGTTCTATTACAGAAATATCAGTGCGCGTGGATTCTCTAGAGACTAAATTTACTGAAGTCTCCTTATCGAGATCCATTGACGCCGCCGTAGTAGATTCTATTCAACAATTAAAAAATGAGATGAATGATAGGGACCAAGACCTGTTATCGAATGATATTGAGTTATCTTGCATTCCGGAAGAAAAAGTTGAAAACCCTATACACATTACTCTCACGTTGGGTAACAAACTTGGTGTAACACTAAGAGAGGAAGATATAGTGAGATGTAGACGCGTAGGACCTTTGCTCGACTCATTACAGTCAGCCTCTAGCACTAAAGCCAATCCTCGCCCGTTGGTGATCCGCTTCGCACGTTGCTCCATTCGAGACCAGTTGTTGCGTGCCGCTCGTGTCCGCCGCGGTACAACTACCGAAGGTACCGGGCTGCCAGGACCTCCACGACGATTCTACGTCAATGAAAGACTCACGCGTGTTAACAGACACTTGTTCAGGAAGGCACGTGAGCTGGCAAAGCAGTTCAACTGGCGTTTTACCTGGACCGCTGATGGCAAAATATATGTTCGTGAACATGCAACTCCTGACGCTCGACGTCATCGTATCAGATGTGAAAATGATTTTTTGCGTGTTTTTGGCACAAATAACGTTGGTGCTTGTCCACTCTGAAGCCCCTGGCAGTAGCTACAAGTTTTTTTTTATTTTTATTTTTATTTCTTATTTTCAGCATTGTAGCCAAATTAAATATATAAAAGCGTTCGTAACATTTTTCACAATTTTTAATGCAAAAGTTAAACTTTTTCATTTAAAAAACTATTTATATTTTTCGGTTTATTTTGTTTTACTCACTGATTCTTTGAACTTATTAGTTTTTGTGAAAAATCTTATAAATGTTTGTTTTGTTCTAATGCAAGGAGTACACGTGATAATCTTGTTGACCTTCACAAAAACACATGCCTTGATATCACAAAAGTTCAGTAACGTACTTCTGCTTTTTCATGTACCTATAAGATCTCGCTCCCAAAGTATTCGTAGCGTAACTAATCATAAGTTGGCTTTTAATTCTTATTTGGATTCTCTTAGAAAATGTTTTAAAAACCGTTTTAACATCTCAACATTGTTTGTCGCCTTGTTAATGATTGAATTTTATTATTCACTAAGACCATTACTAAAGGTTAATTTAAGAAGTTTTATCATTAACAACGATAGCAAAACTTCTTGTTTATGTCTTCTAGCATTGGGTACTTTTAATTACATCAACACACATTATAAACATACTGATTTACTCAGTTTTCAACTTAGACTACTGGCAGCGGTGTGTGCGGCAATGGTGCAATGCTCAGGCTCATTAAACCGATTAAATGTCATTTTGATTATTAGACGCAATACTACTGTACAGTACGTTATAATGGGTAATCAACGTACCGATGGCGCCTGGCACTGAGCACCTCAAGTTAGCGCTATACAATGCAGGATCATTACATACAGGGCAAGACGATTTTGTAATTGCAATAGACAGTTTTGCTCCAGATATTGTTGCAATAAATGAAACATGGTTAAGACCAGGACAGCACAAATGTGCACCGACTGTTCCGGGTTATAGAATGCATAGCCTACCACGTCCGCTGGCCATGCGTGCAGGTCGAGGTGGTGGATTAGCATTTTATGTTAAACACGGTATAAATATTCGTCTAGTCAACCAAACAAACGAAAATATTGAGCAAATGTGGTTTCATACGCTTATAAATGGACTCCGTATTGTTATTGGTACTGCATACAGACCTCAGTGGATAAATGTCGACTTGTTTATTGACGAGCTCACGGAAGCTATCACCTCTATTTCCAATTATGATTATATTGTATTGATGGGTGACTTCAACGTTAACATGCTAGATATTACTAATAAAAATACTATAAAAATGAACCAATTTTTACATACTATGAATCTCAAACAAGTCGTAACTGAGGCTACTCATTTCACAGCTGAAACTGAAACCCTAATCGATTTGGTATGTACTAATGCAATAATCAGAGATATTTCAGTTTCAAATATCACTTCTTCTATTGGTCATGCACTGGTTAGCGTGACTTTCTTTATTAAAAAACCAAAAGTCCGCCCAAAATATGTCAACTACAGAGCAATTAACAGAATAAATTTTGATAATTTTAAAAAAGATTTAAATCTCATTGACTGGGAATCTGTTACTTTGCTAAAAAATGTTGATTTGATGGTCGAAAGATTTAATAATTTTCTCTCATTCCTCTTTGATCTACACGCCCCAATCCAAAAAATCAAAATTACAAATCGTAAGATTCCCTGGATAACAGACACATGCCGACTGATGATAGATTTACGTAACAAAGCTTACAAAAGATATCGGAAAACTGGTTTAGAGGTCCACAGAAAATATTACAAAAACTTGAAAAAAATAGTGGTGAACAGTATCTATAACGAAAAGCGTGCCTACTTTAATGAACACATAAACTCGCAAGTTAACAATGGCAAAATTTTTTGGAGGAATCTCAAAGATAAAATATTAACTGATCCCACTAAAAGCAATCACCTGCCAAACTGTTTTGATAACCCAAACGATATTAATAATTATTTCTTAAATATTCCTTCTACAAGCAATATATCTATTTCAGATATGACATACTACGAATTCCATCGATTCTGTAACAACACTTTTAAGTTTCAATGCATTTCTGAATTTGATATTGCTTCTTATATTAAATCTATAAAATCTAATTCACTAGGAAAGGACGGAATAAGCCGAGATATGATTCTTTTGACGCTTCCTCGTACATTAGATGTCATTACACATATTATAAATTTTTCATTGTCTACTTTTACTGTTCCTAGTCAATGGAAGGAGGCAATTGTAACACCACTACCTAAAACAGAAAACCCTAAACATCTCAAAGATCTACGTCCCATTAGTATTTTACCATTTTTGTCAAAATTACTGGAAAAGGCAGTGCATATTCAACTTACAAAATACATTGAAAAAAATAATATTTTACCTTTGTACCAATCAGGATTCCGTAAAGGCCGAGGTACAATTACTGCTTTGCTTGACGTTACTGACAATATCCTTGCTAACCAAGACCTTGGCGAAGGCACTATTTTAACGTTATTAGACTTTTCCAGGGCTTTTGACAGTCTTGATATATCGTTACTTTTATCTAAATTGGCTTATTATGGGCTGGACCATAATACTTTGAGTTGGTTTCATAGTTATTTGTCGGGACGATCGCAAGCGGTACAATTGACTAGAAGCGATGGCTCTATCGCATTCTCTAATCCAAGGATAGTTGAACGAGGAGTTCCTCAAGGCTCAATTCTCGGTCCCCTACTTTTTATTTTATACGCTGCAGATCTCGCAAAAGTTATCCATAATTGTGAATTCCATTGCTATGCTGATGACGTCCAACTTTACATATCGGCAAAACCATCAGCTATCGGTAATGCTGCTCTTAAAATGAATGAAGACCTCGATCGTATTGCTAAATGGTCACGCAGAAACTCTCTACTTCTAAATCCTTCAAAATCGATATCTATGGTTCTTGGAAACAAACATCATCGTAACACAATTTTAGCTAAAAATATCAAAATTGTAATCGAGGGAAAAGAAATAGGCTTTACAGATGAAGCCAGGAATCTAGGCATCACCTTTGATGGTTATTTACGTTTTGAAAAACACGTTAATAATGTGGCCAGAAATTGTTTTTATCGTTTAAGAGTCTTGTATAAAATCCGTCATCTCATTTGCATTAAAACTCGTATTCACTTATCCGAATCCTTAATTCTCTCAAAATTAAATTACGGCGATGTTGTTTATGGACCTCGTCTTCTTTCTAGGACACGCCGAATAATTCAACGTGTGCAAAATGCTTGCTATCGATTCTGTTTCGACGTTCCAGCTCGTAGTCATATCTCTCCACATCTTTATAAATCGTCCATGCTTAACATGGAATCGCGCAGGCAATTACACTTAGCTTCTCTTTTATCCGGAATCTTAAAATATAAGACACCAGAATATCTATATTCTAAAATAAAGTTTTCTCCTCACCAAGACAGATTAAACGCAAGAAGTGCGCGTACCTATCTCTCCTACTATAAGCATAAAACTGTATCATTTACCGGCAGTTTTCGACATCAGGCCACCAAGTGTTGGAATAATATACCTCCGCCTGTGAGGCAATGTAACTCTCTTTTCAGCTTTAAAAAATATTTTAAACAATTTTTATTAGAAAATCAAAACAAAAACATTTGATAGTGGCTTATAATTCAAATCTATAGTTAGTAGTAGCAGTAGCACTCTTGACTATGTCATTAGCAACATACATATAACATATTTATTCACATGAATCTATTGCAATTACAATTACAATTACAAGTACAATTATAAAGATCTATGGTTACCAATAAGAGCAACATATCTCCTTCGCGATCGCGCCGCGGGCGGTAGCTGAAAATCAGTGTGTTGTTCACTACGTGGCAACAGTTACATTGAGCTACGGCCATTTTGTACCATTGCAGTACACACGGCAGTATTGATTACCTAAAATATTACTTTGTCAATATATTTTTGTTCATCTGTGTTCTTTGATGTAATGTTTTTGTCTTTTTATAAGTGTTCTGTACTGCGTGGACAAATAAACTAATTTATCTATCTATCATTATCAAGACCGCACTGCGCAAGGCGAACTCTAGAAAAAATTAATGAATTGGGGTGGGAGGTGCTGCCTCATCCACCATATTCGCCCGATGTTGCACCATCGGATTTCCACTTATTCCGAGCGCTGCAACACTTTTTAAGTGGCAAAACATTTGCAAATTTGGATGATATCCAAAATGCCATCTCTAGATATTTTGCCGAAAAACCAATTAATTTTTATCGATCAGGGATTGAAAATTTACTCACTAGATGGCAAAAGGTTATTGACAATGATGGGGAATACATCATTGATTAAAAATAAAGACTCGTTAAAAATGTATGTGTTTGTATTATATTTAGCGTAAGAAAACGACATTACTTTCCGGTCCCCCTAATAGAACACTAGATAGTGATTGTGATACAAATCATCATGATCGACATTATTATCAGCCGATAGACGTCCACTGCTGGACATAGGCCTCTTCCAAAGATCTCCACTTCGATCGTTCTCGCGATGCTCGCATTCATTGGTTTCCCACGATTCTCACCAGATCGTCGGTCCACCTTGTGGGAGGCCTCCCAACTCTACGTCTACCAGTAGACGGGCGCCACTTGATGACCTTAGTGCCCCACCGGCCGTCGTACTTTCGAGCAATATGCACTGTCCAATACAAATGCCCTGATACAAATACTGAATTAAAGATATTGTCGTAAAATCCTAAATCTAGTCTAGAAAATTTCAGTGTAAGAATATGTTGGTTTAACTCTTACATGAAAGCAAAAGTGAAAGCATGCGAAAGTAATGTCAAAGAAATATCAGTAAGAAGAAAATAAAGACTGATGATAATGATAAAGGAAATTATGAAAGTAAGAGTTCGTGTAAAGAAGTACTTATTATATTGTATACGTCACTGTATCATCAGCGATTTAATGGCGATTTGGAATCTGAGAATACAAATTGTTGACACGTAGAACATGTGCATTATCAGTCAACTAAGTATAACATTTACTCATATGTCCAGTTTATTATTATCTTCATCTTCTTTTAAGATCGAGCATTGAAACAAACTAAAAATAAAGAAACAACATCACCACATGTATCGTAAACATTTATTATCCACACTTAGTATAAACGTAAAATGTTTTTATTAGTTTTTATAGTGTATAACTATACGATTCGAAAACAGGTTTTATCGTATATTGGAAGATACTTTAAATTATTATATTTCTCATTTATATAAGAAAAAAAAAACAACGAGTGTGAATTTAGACGCGGTAGTAACAAAACTTTGAATTCTAGTTAATTTGCCAGAGAATGAGATGAATGTACTGTGGAAGTGGTAAACAGAGAGAGAAGGCGAAATCGATTAAAATAGGAATGAAAGATAGAGAAGAAAATAGATTAAAATTGTGTACTATAAATTTATGTATTTCTTTCTCTCTCTATCTTTCACATTCAGATGTTTTGGGTATATTTAGAGATTAGTCTCCATGCACGTGCAGATGACTATGTATAGACTCTAGACTATGCAGTCTATATTTTTCAGGTATTTATCCCAACACGAACAGGAGACTAAAGATGAGGAAGTACATAGAAAAAAAATTAACTCTTTCTCTAACAGCGTGAAAGTTATAAATATAGTTACATTCGTATCTATTTCGTTACTCTTTTTCGTTTCATAAAATTCTATTCACACAGTCCCAATAGACGACGGAAGAATACATTTAAAAGAAAACGTCTATTTATTATAGTGAAGGTATAAACATTGATATGTAAATGATTCAAGATTATGCGACCTTCACCAGATCATCGAACCACACAGGGTATTACTGCCTCCATTTAATAGTGCGCAAACATTACTGTACTGTAGTTTGAATGATGCCGTAGTTAAGTTTCTCTTACTCAATACGAAGTTCAAAATTTGTTGTTGTGCAAATATTCTATAAGCAGTATAAATTAATATATTTCTCTAATTCATTTTATTTAATACTACTGTACATGGGACAAAAGTAAGATTCTACGCCTCTGTGCTATTTTCTACCATCAAAACTTAGGAGACAGATAACATATTGGAAGCAGCTGTAATAAAATAAAGCTAGATCTGAAATATAAAAAAATCTCGGTTTAATACAGATAAATAATTATAAATCGCTTCAAAAATGAAATAGAAACGGATGTCGTCTCCATCAATGCCAAGGATAGCGGAGTACTGATAAAAATGAATCCAGACGGCGTCTTTTGGCCCACGTTCAACTGATAAATTGACGATAAAAGTCTCTGTGCTGTAACCGATAGACATGTTATTAACATTATTTTTCGATTTCAGCAATTATTTACTATAGTTCAGTAAGATAGTTTTTTAACAAAAAAAACTCTGAAAAACACAGTAGAACTATGTTTGAAATATGTGCGATATTTTTATCAAGAAACTTGTAAAACTACTCCGTTTATTTCTAACAGACATAATAAATATAATTGTTTCTTAGTTTTAGTTACGTCTGTTAATCTGATGGGAAAGGTGGCGGATACAAGATTTCTCAAGGACCGTAGGATTGGTCGTAGGAAGAAATCGTGGCTGCGTAACATCAGGTGGGGGACCAAGATCGCGAGATCAGTCCAACTGTTCCGCATCGCAAGAGACAGGGCAGAATATGGTGAACTGACCGTGAACCTCTGCTAGTCGGAGAAACACCTTAAGATGAAGAAGAAAAAGAATCTAAAGGGATCTGATATGTGGTTGAATAACTTAGATTATTTGTCAGAGAAGGTTGCCGATTGACGGTTCAGCTGCCAAAGAGAGGTTTAGCAGGCTACCATTCGAGTATGAACAACTGTCCTATTAGGTATATAGGAAATGGACGACTAATCTTTGCTAGTTCAAGAAGTATTGAAGAAGGGTCAGAGTCATAAACCCGAGATATGTGGAAAGGAAGCAATAGGGAACAACACAGGATGTACAGCCGAATTTTTTAATAGCGGTGTATTCGTCGCAAGCGTCTAGGTAGTTTTTTTTTATTCGGCAAAGTGCCGAGATGAATGAGACCTTCACTTGATGGTAAATGATAGTTCCGCCCATTACAACGTAGCTAGTTATGATCACACACAAGACCTCATTGTTCTAAAGGGGACGCTATGAGAGATAGGGTGTTTAAATATCGTTCCTAGCTCGATAGCCTAATGGTTAGAGTTAGTAGCTCGCTGGCCTAATGGTTAGAGCGTGCGGCTTTCATTCTGAAGGTCGCGGGTTCAAACCTCGGCATGTACCGATGACTTAATATTTAAGTTATGTACATTTGTAAACTTTAGTTACAACAGCGAGATACAAAAACGGTGAAGGAAAACATCGTGAGGAAACCCGCACACTGATATCATCTTTGTGTGTGTGTGTGTGGTGGTCCCAATAAAGTGGCAACAGGCTCGCCCCCTGTTACATGGGATCTAATCTGACCACATCTGGCGAAATGTGGGTAGTTTTATTCACCTCTGCCTACCCCTACTGGGAAAAAGGCGTGACTATATAAAAAAAAAAAAAAAATATAAAAAAAAAAAAAAAAAAATATCGTTCCTCCAGTAATTGCACTGGCTGTAACGCCGTTCAAACATTAACACAGTAATGTTTGCATACAACTATTACTCTGTCGCGTTGTAGCTAGTGAAATTACTAAAGTCATCATCATCATCATCATTTCAACCGATGGACGTTCACTGCTGGACAGATCTCTTGTAATGTGTTCCACAAATCACGGCTTTGCGCTGTTTGAATCCAGTGGCTCCTAGAGATTTTTTTTTTGTATCCTCTGTCCACCTAGTGGTGAGTCTATCAACGCTGCGCTTTGGCGGTGGCGCCATTCTCACAGTAATATATCCATTACCAAAGTAAAGAGATATAAACATTACATTTTTAAGAACGGCAGCATTCACCACAGTTTTTATCACCTCGAGGCGTCGTGAATGTAAAAAGAAGGATCAATAGATGTGAATTATGATGAAGATTAACAGCATTATGTCTAACGCGATTTTGTATACAGTGCATCAATTTAGTCTAGACTTGATAAATATTGTAGTGTAGCAGTACGTATTAGGCGCCGACACGTATTTACGTATAAAACCTGTATACGAACCCCCCACACTTGTTATTTGCTAAAACACCCGACGACCTTGTCTAACCAATCACACATGTAATGTACGCCAATATTACTAACATATTTAATATGTTTGTTTGTGTGTTATTTAACTATAATCTACTGTTCGTTTATTACATTTACCGGAAACAGATTTAAAAGACGTTAATTTGAGACATATCTAAAAGAAAAACTCAGCGATTGAACGACTGAAATAATATATTTTCAACTAGCAACACTAATTTTATTAATGTATATATATATATATGTATAACGGAGAGAGGTTGATAGGATGCGGGCGTTCTTCTTTTCTCTGATCTTCATTCATTGTCGATTAAACAATACTCGATAGGTTTGTAATACAACAACAGATTAATAAGCGACAACGACAAAAGTTTAATGGTCCGCTACACTGGTGCTCACCGTAGTCTGTCCTCCGAGAAAGGGTCCACTCCCTTTTTTTTTTTTTTTTTTTTTAAGGTGATGTTTTCGCCGCAGTTTTATTGACAACTATAGCGGCTTCATCGGACTCAGGGCTCGCGGAGGGTCCGCTCCCGCACCGCGTTCCCCTTTTTATACTTCCTCGAAATGACATTTACATTTAACAAATCATCTTCAGTGTTGCCCGCTACTATATCCAAATACCCGCAAATCGATTAAGATTGAACCTTAGTGTTGCCCATTATTATATCCGAATACCCGCAGTCGATTAAAATGTGACATTGGGTCCTCCAATCTCCGACATATATAATATATATATGTATAATAGGTATAAGTAGATTTTATATTAAATATACAGATTTTATAATTTGTTTTTTTTTTTTTTTATAAGAATTTATTTATTTTCTTATACACATTTTTCTTAGCAACAATTAATATTACTCAGACTTCAATCCCTATTTTAAGCAGTAAAAAAAAATTATTCTTAAAATTCTTTAGATAATTTCATTATTATTTAATTGTTCCTTTAACGTACTTATATGTAAGGTAATTAAAAATAAATAAATAAAAGTATTTGCATAAATATATGCTTGCCATTGCAAAAAATATTTTATTGCCATTACTAACCCGAATGAGATCGAAGTGAAGCAATAGTCGATTTAAAAATACGAATAGTTTTATAATGTTAGATGTCAGATAGACAGTTATAGATTTTTTTATATCACACAGCAGTCATGTAATTTCAATCAATTACTCAACGAGTTTTAAAACTACAGTTAATACTGGATTAGAATAAATCAAGTCACATTCGATAAATAGATACGTCTAAACGTGAAGTGTTAACGACATTAATCATTTTTATGTAGCCTTTAAAACTCTGATACAAATAAATAAAACATGGCAACATTACAGTCGCTGCGAACTGTATGCTATTACTGTTATAAAATAACTACAAACTGTAAAAAAAATATGTAGTTTTTATAGGTAAATTAGAAAATGACGAATAACGAGTTAATATCTTACATTTCAGGCGACGTATACATTTAGGTTTATAACCTAGGTTTGCGGTTAAAGTAAGGAAAAAATTATAGGTTTTTGTTGCCGGAGACCGTCTAGTTAGGTATCACAGCAGCGCCTACTGCCTACTGCATTCAATAAACTACTGAGCAGACATTACTGTGCTCCCGACTACCGTTATGTCTCAATACGACGGACGCAATGTGGTGCAGTATATATCATCCTAACTAGCGCCACGTTGGTATGGATGGTTGGCTCGTCTTATAGTAATAGAATAAAAAAAAATGTCTGTTTGTAATTAAATATTAATATTGACATTCTTTTAACTTTTATTTCATATGATGTTGGAGACAAATGAACCTAACAACAGTAATATGTCGCCTAGAATTAGATTTCAATCGCTGAAGGTAAGAGAAGAATAGTAGGTAGCCAGAAGTGTCCACAACAACGCCGTGCACCGATCCAAACTGTGATGACGTGACTTGAGAATCGGATCAGGGACCTCAATGTTACAAGGCAAACTGCCGCGCCATGGAGGCAGTTAAAATTCTTCTGAGTATAATATTAAATTTACTGCAATGGGAATCATTATCGAGTAGTTCTCAAATAGCAGTTTTTTTTAAATTTTAAGTATACCCACTGCTAGATATATACCCCAAAGATCACTACGTTTGTAGGGGTTTAAATGGAAGAGACGAGCCAATTATCACGGTGCTGGCCTAATGCGGGTTGTTGGGACATAGAGCCTCGTTTGTTGCACCACGAGCAGGTGAGGCTGGCTTGGATCTTGTAAGTTGTTGATCCTTTGATCTTGTAAACTTTTGGACAAATAATAACTATCATTCCGACTACTTCGATGTAATTATGCAAGAGTTTTTATTATAGATCACAGTAATATAAATAAAGATATTACCTACGTTTATCTTATGTTTTCCTCAAATATATCAGTATGTATCTGATTGTGTTTTATGGGAATTGAAAGAGAAACGAGCTGCACGAGCTCACTCATCATCATTCCGCGAACTGGTAATTAAATACATGCGCACACGCATCGGTTACAACAACGGTGGCCAAATGAGTTCACTGCCGTCGCAGAATAAAAAGTATTAATTTTCTGTCTATATTTATTATACAGTTTATATATAATCCCTTTTTTTTATACTGCGAAGCGATACGAGCGGGACATTCACCTGATGATGAGTGGTACGACTGCGTATAACAACGTGGCGTTAGAATGATATATACTGCACCAAATTGCGCTCGTTGTTTTGAGACTTAAGATCGCTTTCACTAGCTACAGCGTACGTAAAACCAGAACACACTACTGTTTGGCAGCAGAAATAGGCATTGCGGTGGACCAATGAACGTTTTCTTATTGAAGGTAGATGCGCACTTTAGTGATAGGTCTCTGTAGCTGGAGACCGTCTAGTCTGCACTTATTGCAGCCGCCAAATAGTACTATGCAAACATTACTGTGTTCCGGTTTGAAAGGTGCTGTTGCTAGTTCAATTACTAAAGGGGTAACGAGACTAAATATATTACGTCTCAGGCGACGAGCGCAATATATACTGTATATATTACCCTAACTAGGACCACATTGTTATGAGTAGGCGTCTCATCCACCTTCCAGACACCTGGGAAAAGGAATCTTTTCTGTTCTTCGGTCCATGAATAGCGAGATGGTTTTTTCGCGAGTACAGGGAGAACAGAGCTTACTTATTTCTTTGCGACTTCTCACCTTCAGCTTCACAGGTCACTAATAAACAAACGAGTAATATATCACTGAATGTGATCTTCAAGCATCAATCTTTAGGGTATGAATATAAATTATAACTACAAGAAGAATATTGACAATAATGTTTATTACAAATTCTACATCAAGTAAGACTTGTTCTTGTAGTTAACCAGTTTAACAAGGATGGCTGAGCAATTTCGGCCATTGCTATCAGGTGGTTCATGCGAAACGGTGAAAAGGTAGCAATCAATTTCGCTACTTATTCGTTTGGGAATAGCTAAATTATTTATATAATACGGAGGAATAATAATACTTTTACCTTATTCCACTAAAAAAGGTAGCTTTTGGTACTATATCCCTCAGGGAGGTGTACAAAGATTTTGAGTAGGGTTCCCGACCCGCAACATACATACATACATACATATATATCACGCCTCGTTAACCGCAACGTTGTGGGAAATAGTCAAATTTCATGAACCCCTACAAAAGTGGAGATCTTTCGGAGAGGTCTATATCTAGCACTGAACATCTATCGGTTGATGAATGATGCAACCCACATCCGTAATCTTTGTTCGTATCTATAGCTAAAAACAAACTTACCAATTCAGTCAATTTAACTAGGTTTAGGGAGCCAGAGTAAGTACTACTTATCTGTATAGAGGGAACGCCCTTGATGTCCTTCCAATTTTGATTTGAAGTAGACACACGTTAGTTTCTGTTTCAATGTCAGAAATAACGATGGATATATAAATATATATTTTATGGATATTCGTATATGTGGGTTAACAATTGGTAAGTTATCCATTTAACATGTATTTAAGATGGTATAAAATATAATAGAATCGACATTAGTATATTTTGTTAGTAGTTAATAGTAATTAACGATAAGACAAGAGTGATTCTTTCTGTTCACGTGACGATCAAAGGCCGAGAGGAGTTTGCGCTACATGTTCTGTCACACCCTTACAGAGATGGAAGGCGGGGAGGTTTCTTCCCCGAGATGGAGTTGCGTGGTGCAGCCAGTGTTATGAGATTGTGGTGGTAAGCGAAAGCGTTACCATGACGTTGTTATAACAAAGGTGTACGATTTTAGGCATTAACTGCAGGTATTTACCGATGGAGAAAGCTCGCAGACTTTATCTACACGAGTATATAGATTGTTTGGCAAACATCACTGTTGCGATGCGAGAGCAAACTTGAATTTCCCGTTTAACATATCGATAGCGTAACAAGTTTTTTTCTCATCAGACATTAAACCAAAAAACGGTACAGCGAATATCCGTTCTCCAAATTGGATAACCGATATCATATGTGTCAATTTGATATCCGTTTCACATCAACCGCTGGCGACTCTCTTATGTCGTATTCAACAAAACACGTACCTGCGGAATTAATAAAAAAATAATAGGTAATGTTAATTATAAGCAGCAGAGTTCCCACTATTGGGAATCGGGACCTCTCCCATAGAGAGAAAGTTAACGATATTTGTTCACAGTACTTGCCCAGTACAGGTTAGTGTATAATGAGTAGGTTATAGGTCTCTGTTGCCCGAGATCGTCTAGGTAGTTAACATTATCATAATCCAGTTTGAAGGGTGTTTTAACTAGTGTTTGTGTTTTAGCACAATGTTTGTAGTGTATATCATTTTAGCTACTCACATTGTGATAGGCAATTATATCATTTACCATCAGATAAACATCTTGCTCCTCTCGTTTGGCGAGTGAGGAACAATGTGTCTGCCCTCTCAAAGCAGCCGATACTAGATTACTCATACTCGTCGCGTTTATTTACATAGCTTTATAACTACTATATAACATTACAATTATACGAGATTATTAATGGAAACTATAATTATAACTGTGACAATACTAGAGCGTGTATTATAATTACTATTCCACCTAGCCGCACAACGATAATGATTAATGAAGTCAATAGTGGCGTAGTGATGTTAAGAATGAAGTCTTCGAACAGTCCATGTTGTCAATGATGATCAGCTGCTTCGAAACCTGTTGGGTAACTGTGGGCTTCGTAAGTAAGCATAGAGTTTGACAGCGAGCAATGGAAAGGGAGAAATTAGGAGTAACTCTGCCTGATCAAATTAGAAATGAGGAGATCCGCAGGAGGACTACAGTCACCAGCATATCCTAAAAAAAAGTGACAAAGGGCACGACACAGTTTATAGAAGTAATGAATGATGGGGATTCATGAACGTTCACATTACGTATCAATTGGTCAAAACTTATGAATATAATTTCTGTATAACCGTCTTCTGATTTTTCCTTGTATTGGAGGTAATTAACTGAGGATGTCCATGTTCAGCAGTGGAGTACGTTAATGATGACACCACGACTTTGTAATTGCCGCAAGATATGGGTCATGTTGACCTCTTAAAATGTATTTCGTGAGAATACCGCAAGATCGTTAATAAAGGATCGCGTAGCTGTAATAAGTAAATAACGTAAGCAACAATTACGACTACAATTTACAGTTAACCGCATGACTAAAACAGCGAACTTCGAACCGGAGATACTACACAATTGTATATATATTTATAATATATATATATATATATATATATATATATATATATATATATATATATATATATATATATATAGCTAAGCCCTGGTTCGATCCCGGAGCTACATGCTGTATAGTTTATCTGGAGATATAATTTTTTGTACTCGCTTTATTTTTATATCTATCATCTTCATATTGGTATCAGCCACCATAACACTTGGGATTAAGTGTACGTTGAGTAAACAAGCTTCATTTTACATAGCCTCATTTTCACTTAAAAACGTGTGAAGTTGAAATCAAGTAGTTTTGCCTAATTTCATTACCTCTGGGAGTAAAGATTAGAGACTAGATAAGTTGACACGCTGTTCTATCTCGCTGTCTTGAGGAATATAGAGGAAGTTTCTCCAACAAAAAATAGCTGTGGTTAACGCTGATGACATTGAGCATGTGTATGAAAGCATAGAGCCAGTCACCATGGAGGTTTCCACCAGTTTAAATTCAACATAAGCCGGCTTAACCTAAAAGGCGTATGGCTTAAAATAGAATAAAAAAAAACTCAACATAACCAAAGTTTACACTCTCCAAAACACTAAAGTACAAAAGAGGTAATCTTATGTCTATGAGAACTTATGTACGTAACTGATCTTGTAGTTACTAACATTTTCACTAGTTACAATGGCCTTATAACCGGAACATAGTAATGTTTGAACACTACTGTCGATTGACAGAAATAGGAACAGCGGTGTTGTTACTTAGATTGGCTCAAGGAAGAAGCAAACGATGAAAGTTTTAAAACTCGTTTGCTTGTAGATTTGTAATAAATTATTATTCACGTGGAATCATCATCGCAGACGGATCTCACGACATCCTTACATCACACTAGAATGATGAGTAATCGAAGAACCCCAAAACGCACAACGGGATGTTAGTTAATAACCTATTACTAATATAATAACTAACTTTCATGTGTTAAAAAACTAATAATGAATGTAAATATGGACATGTTTGACGGGTATCTGTATACTACGTAGCAGTAAGCATAAATTTGTAGAACCCTGATAAACTACACAGGGGTATAATCAAACGATATAAATCATATTTATGAGAGCTAAAAAGACCTCAACTTGCGACATCATCAACGGTACGAATGATCTTGAAATTATAGGGCTTTTGTTAGTTAATTCATGTAAATGAATCACGTGTGCATCAGACGTAGACAGTACCAATATATTCTCTTAAAAATTTCTTTCATACAAAAGAAAATTAATATTAGCATGTCCAGCTAACTCCGCTGTCATAGGAATCTAAGTGATTCCTACTTCATGACACCCCATCATCATCATTGTTAGCGGACAGACGTCCACTGCTAGACATAGGCCTCCCCTAAAGATCCCCACATCGATCGATCCTGAGCGCTCTGTATTCAGCTACTTCCCGCAACCTTCACCAGATCGGCGGACCACCTGGTGGGGGGGCCTATCATCACTACGTCTTACACTACGCGGTCGCCATTCGATGACCATAGTGTCCCATCGGCTGTCAGTCCTTCGAGCGTTGTGTCCTGCCCATTGCCACTTGAGGCTAGCAATCTTTTAGACTATGTTGGTGACTTCGGTTCTCCTGCAGATCTTCTCATTTCTGATTTGATCACGCAGGGAGCCCCCGAGCATAGCCTTTCTTTCTAGTTGACTTGACTTGACATCCCGTCTTTATAGTTAATAGATTTTTAAGTAAGCACGACACGACATCGCGGTCTAGTTTCCTTCCACCTCTTGAATGTTTAAGCATCAGATTCGGTTGTTTAGTCTTCGAGTGACGGTACTCTTGTGGTGCTGGATACACACCATAAAATCATTCACAGCCAAACGAAGGAGCATAAGGAAAACTACATTCAGGTGTAAGACCAGACGGGTAATCCATTCAAGGATTCAAACCAGAACTAAATAATGTTAAATACTTTATCAATGTGTCCAGCAGTAGACATCTATCGACTGATGATGATGATGACTATAACAACAAGTTATTCACAATTATCTTAATGAATACATGTATTGTTTTTTACTTCATAGAACTGACGGTATGAGCGGGACGTTCACCTAAAGGTAAGTGATGCGCACACCCATATGAACGCGGCGCTAGTTAAAATGATATACTCACCACTTTGCGCTCGTCCCCTTTACAGATAAGACTTTAAGTCTCGTTACCCCAGTAATTACACTAGCCACAGCGCCCTTCAAACAGGAACTCAGTAATGTTTTCACGCAACTGTTTGGCGATAGAAATAAGTGCCTCGGTGGTACCTACCTGGACGGAATCCGCAACAGAGTCCTACCACCAGTAAGGTCTCTTAGGTGTTATAGCTTAGCACTTGCTTTATAAAATTCAGGTTCCTGATTCCATAATAGGCCTCATTATATTTTTGAATTAGTCTGACTAGCCAATACATGGGAGCTGGAATATTCTGGAAGACCACGCTTCACCATCCACAGCTTCAATATCGCTGACATCCACCGACGATGCAGGTATCACCGCAACTCACATTTCAGCTGGAAAATACTACTGTGATAATATTGCCGTGTTTCGGTTTGAAGGGCGTTATACCTAGTTAAAATTACTGGGATAACAAAATTTGCTCTTATGTCTCAGGGCCAAAAGCACAATCTGGTGCAGTGTCATCATCCTAGCGTCACGTTATCCTAGGTAGATGTATTACTTACTTTCAGGTCATCGTGTCCTGGCCTCTTCAAAAAACCTACCTAGATGGTTTCCAGCAACAGATCCTTACCATATTTAAAAATGTCTGATTATCCTCATATATTATAGCGTAGCGTAACTTGGTAATACAGACAGAACATTTCTTCTTCTGCAGATGCTACAAAAATTAACGAAGTTCTTCAAGAAGCAAAAAAAAATGTTAATTTGGAGATCTTTGATCTTTTTCTGGATGCGGGCAGCGCAGGATCGATCGATATGGAGATCTTTAGAGGAAGCCTATGCGGACGTCTGTCGGCTGATAATGATGATGATCGGTTTCATATGAAGGTAAAATACTTAAGTAAATGATGAGCTTCCTGTCTGGCTTGGTGTTGAGAAACGAACGTACAGCATCCGATCAGACATTGCCACCTTGACACACAATAAGACGAGGATAAATTCAGACTGTCGAAGAAATACACATGAATCACAACTATGTCACCAGCTTAATGCGAATTTTACTATATCACCACGTTTATGGGCCAAGGCGGGGTCGCTTTTGTTATTAACATGTATAATAACAATTGATAACTCTTATATTATTTTTAGTTGCGTCAAATATTTATTCAGTTTCATCTGACCTATATAAGCATCGAGGGATTTTTAGGGGATATCATCTCCAGTATATAACTTTCAATATCTGATGATGATGATGTAAAAAAATTATTGCCTAAGTTCTAGTGATGTGGAAGTTCTAGTATGTAACGTCCTTTAAAACTAAACACAGAAATTTTTAAGTTACTGTAGGATTTATTTTATTGAAACGGCGACACAAGCGGGAGGATACTAGCCATAATAACGTAAAAGGATGATTTAGGATGATATACACAGCACCACAACGCATAAGGACTGTTCGGAGCCGAAATAGAAGCTAGTGTGAAAACTGTCTAGATGGTATTCAAAGGTGTCTTAGAGACGAAGACACGCCTGTTCGGTTGTGGGTCTCCAACGGCGCCTGATGATGATAGAATTATCCACCATAAAATCATCGGTAAGAGAGACTTCCTAACACTATATATTTTATTAAATTATTCCTCAACATGAATTATTCATGAAAACATGAAAACTTTGTACAAATAGATAATATCCTAAACATACTGAATTTACAAAGGGAAAGGTTGGACAGAGTAATTGTTCGTTCTCAGGCATTTTCACAATTACTTAGTAACGATCCAGTAATGACAGACAAACGGTGCTTAAACACAGTAATATTCTACTTAAGTACGATAAACATGTCGTTAGGTTTTGCTTAAAGGGAATATGAGACGCAATATTCCGTGAGTACTGTCGCGAGCAGAATCAAACTAAAACAAGTTGTATACATCAAATTTATATAAATATATAAAAAAATGCAGTCTTATTGATTACTAGCTATTCGCCACCCGATTTCCTGGTTGTAATATTGAATTGAATTGGAAATTTAGACTGGAAATTTGTTAGAAATATTCTCGCTCGGCGGAAACCTGCTGCTCCTAAATCCCTCCCTGCTATTAACACCCCCTAAACAACTTTTGGCAGTATCACTTTTTAAATTTTATTTTTATCTTATCTATACTCGGTAAAAGGAATTTTCCTACCTAATCTTGATAAGTCTCTACATAGGGGGAAATCTCTTATATACGTATATTAGTAATACCTTCCAAAGGCAGTAGTAAAATAACTAATATTACTGTTAATAGTTATATTTTTTTTTATTTCGATAGATCTGTACTTGAATAAAATACTAGAGTTAAACAAGAAAGTTTAAGGTTTTAAGATTAATCTTTAACCTTAAATTTTCTTTTTTTTCTAGTTTTTAACAAAGAATAATATTTCAAGTATGGTTTGGTATAGCTTTCATGTAAGTGACAATCAGACAGTTGATGATGAAGCTCCATTAGTATACTTCAGCTCTCATATATCGCGTATAATAGCTCGCTGGCCTAATGGTTAGAGCGTGCGGCTTTCATTCCAAAGGTCGCGGGTTAAGATTTAAGTTATGTACATTTGCGAACTTTAGTTACAACAGCGAAATACAAACGTTGAAGGAAACATCGTGAGAAAACCCACACACTGAAATCATCTTTGTGTGCGTGTGGTGGCTCCAATAAAGCGGTAACAGGCTCGCCACCTGTTACATGGAACCTAATCTGACCACATCTGGCGAAATGTGGGTGTTTATTCACCTCTGCCTACCCCTACAGGGAAAAAGGCGTGATAATATGAAAAAAAACACTGGTATATCTGGGGCATCCGAATTGTTCCGCCGAACCAGAGAGAGAGAGGACTGTACCACGCTGATCACCAACCTTCACTAGTTGGAGAGGTACTTTGAGAAGAAGCTTTCATATATTGACAGTCAGATGACAGAAAATATGTTACGGTAGATTTAAATAGGTCTGTAACTAGCCAAGGAGGTACGAAAAACTCTAGCAAGCACCAATCAATAAATATGTGGCCTCGGTATCGAACGGAGGACCACCATGTAAGAATAAAACCAGTTAGGTCAGCGACAGTGAGTTGCATATGATAAGGCATTTTGGATGTGAGTGTACACACTCATGAATATTATAAAGTAAACCAATGTTTGTAGAATTATTTTCATATCATATGAATAAAGAAGAAAGAACTTTAAGTTGTACTCCTTTTTCCTTTATATAAGGCTGAATAGTAGTTCATTTTGGACATTCAAACACACACCGAATATTGTGTGTGGGATGGTAAAATGAACTTCAAATGTATCCTCATAATTGTATTACCAATTTTTACATTTACAACATCGGAAACGAATGACTTGACTTCAATAATCAACATGGCTGTATCGTTTCTAACTCTTGATGATAGACCAACATCTGTTTTGATGCCTCACTTATGCTGGAATCAATGTAAGCATTCTTCAATATTCACAAACACGTTATAGTTTAGATTTTGAAAGGACTGAGTATAGTAGCTTTACTAGCAGGGAACAGCTGGTATAGCTAGCACACGATATCCTGATTTACAATAATGTCGGGGATACATCAAAAGTGGAAGAAAAAGACAAAGAAGGTTGACTCCACTATCATAGAAGATAACAGAAAGAGAACCCACGATAACCTGTTCTATGAGAGAGAAACCTTCAGATGATACTCTACGTTAGGAAGGAACACTATTTTGTATAGGATCTGGACCCACTAAAACATTTCAATTTCTAACAGGCTAGATTAATAGACAACGGGGGAAGAATTCGACCTTAAAAGTCGTAGATTTTTTTAAGTGCCTTTTACAACAAGCAGGGTTCACTTTAGACCTATTCTTAATAGCCTAAAAGATTTCTAATTAAACATTTCTTTCAGATTCATACAGATATTTTCAACAATTTTTAATAAGCTTGATTATCAGTGTTTGAACTCTCATCTCAATGCCTTATTCCACTTCATCTGGTTTATTTGAATCTATTTATAAAAAGCTTAAGGTACTTATTTGTTTTTGTAATAGATAACGTCTTGATTTTCGCCAAAGCCTTGACTACTGTTGGCATTAAATGTGCCACGTCGCTGCAGCCAAACAAAACGGAGAATTACTTACAACATGTCGTAATAATCGCTGATGCGTCATGTGGAGCAACGTCCCAGTTTTTATTGAAGGTAAAAATTATATTGAGTTGTTATTTCTGATACTATAGTAGCCAAGCAGTATAGTTGCTGATTCATAAAAACTAAAAGAAAGACTCAAACGTATTGGTTTTGTCACTGAACTGTAGTTTCAAATAACTGTCTTCAAGTTTAAAGGGTGGGAAGACAAAGAGACTTATTGTTGTCTAAAAGCAATGTGACGGTGTCCATCATTTAAACTAACGCTACATTATTATGAGAAGATGTGTCACTTACCTTCAGGTGTACTTCCTACTCGTTTTGACAAATGAAGAAAATATTACAAAAGAACGGAAATTTGGTACTTGCAATTTTTAAACAAACTCTCTCAGTGTCCATCAAGTCAACTATTAACGATAATAAAATGAAATGACGCTTGTAATGATCCATTATTTTCATAGCAGTCACATGTTCATTTGCTGAAATGTATATTACATAAGAATAACAATAACATCTTTAAAATACTAATCGATTAATTTTACATATATTTTGTAGGCTAGTGAACAGGGCTACTTCAAGTCTCCTTACAGATGGTTGATTCTGAATACAGCAGATGATAATATACAATTAGATCTTTTAAAAAATGTTGATATGCTGATTGACAGTGATGTGGTGGTCGCAAGTAAGATCGGCGATGGACAATTTCTTTTATATGAAGGTAAAAATTTCGAGTATTTTATTTTAAACCCAAATGCTGAACATAGTCCAACTATAGTTAATCTAAAACTGAAAATTACCTTTAACCCCCAAGTATCAAAAAATTAGTTATCCTACGTTTGATATATTGTATGTCTGCCATTATTTGTTTAAGATCAATGGCACCTTGATATTATAAATCTGCTGCTATAACTGATGAATATACTAGACGACTTTGACTCTTCTCTATATTCGACCTAATTATTACTTATCATCATGACAAATTGTTAACTGCAGTAAAATATACATAAATAGAATATTAGCCTCATCCCTTTTAAAATTCTTTTTTCCGATTGTGTTTCTAAATATTAATATCACATATTTTCCATGTAAACGCTATCTTCCATCCTGTGTCTGTCAGTTTATTGACACATTAATCGTATGTCCGTCAGTGTACAAAATAGCCGAAAAATCCGATATGATCATATCCACTCGCGCGGTTTGGAGCGATGCCAGGAACAATTTTATAAATGGATACAGCGACCAGTCCTTGATAGAAGATGAGCAGAACGAGACCAAAGTGACATTGGCTGAATATGAGAGGAATGATAAAACTGGAATTAGTGATTCTGTGAAAAGCATCACTTTTGATATATATGGGCTGATGCAAGACTATAGGAAGACTAAAGTATTGTCTGTCAAACGTCGCAACTTAAGGAGACATACATTAACAATAGCAAATGTTATCACCGATAGTAACGAGACCAGACAACATTTGGATGATCGATTGTTAGTTTCTACTCAACATTATATCAAGCACTAGACCACACCAAAAACACTAACCTGAACGTTTATTGTATGATAAACGATCCTCCTGCATATAACAACAAGGGTTCTTGTGGAATTTTTAAATAGTACTACAATGCACTGGTAGTTTTGGAGCATGAGATTTTATATCTTACTACTACAGCGCCTTTCACACTTTTGTTTCAAAGCTGATACATACTATTATTATAAGTCATTAATGTATTCTTACTTCCTAATAGTAAGTTATGAGCTTGGCCAAAAACTACATATTGGTATACTTTAAATCCTCCGATGAGAACTCCTACAGACGTGGAGATTTTTCTATGAGGCCTATGTCCAGCAGTGGTCGCCTGTCTGATGATGATGATGTATGCTTTAAATATCACTGTACAAAAAAAATCATAATGCTTACATAATGTACCTTTTAGACATCTCCATCAAGACTCGATAACAAAAATGTCCTATGCAATAGTAAAGATATGTTTTGAAATGTTAAACGCTTCGGAGAAATTGCTATTTACCCACACGTGGGGATACAGGGACAAGAATGGAAACTGGCAGGGCGTTATTGAACATCTCCTGAAGAAAGAAGCGGACCTTGGTAATCATTGCAACATTTATAGTCAAACACCTTATATCGAATCCATTAAGACACAATCGTTAATTGTAACTAAAGACATGTAATACTCATGCTTATTGCTATCTTAGTGAGATTAAAATTAACTGATCTGCTACAGCATCATCATCAATCTATTGTTGTCTACTTTTAAACTTAGGTCTTCTTAATCGATTGCAAGCGCTATCGTTTCGCTAGTTGCTTTCTATGGTTCCCTACGATCTTCATCAGATCTTCGGTCCACAATCATGGTCTCCACTCAACGATCTTTCTTGTTCATCGACCATCCAATGTCCGCTTAACCATTTTATTTAAAATCCTTTCAATCTTAACATAATCCTACTCTAGTGCAAATTCCCTAAATTGAAAATTTTGTTACGATTTCTGTTATAAACATTATATAATATGTTATATTTTATTATCATAATCATAATCAGTCAGTAGACATCAAGTGCTGGACGTAGACTTCCTCCCAAGATTTCCACATCAAATGTTCCTGCGTTACTCGCCTTTACTGTCTTCATTTCTCTTTTCTTAACTATTGCTTGCTTATAGGGACTTTGACGATATTTACACAAGAGAGAATGCAGTGCATCGACTACATCGCGATGGTGGGCTCCACAGCTGTAAGATTCGTCTTCCGGGAACCACCTCTTGCTCTTCTATCAAATATCTTCACATTGCCGTTCACAGGAGCCGTTTGGATAGCCATATCCGTCTGCATATGCGCATGCGGTATATTCCTATACATCACTTCAAAGTGGGAGGCCACTGTTGCTATGGTACGTTGAGGGTTTTGTTGTTAAATTACCACCATCGCTAAGCGCTTGAGGTCTTAGCTAGGGTTGATGAATAAGTAGTTGTGAGCAAGGAAATTAGAAAGAGGAGGAAAAATAAATAATAACATAATGTAAAGTGTTCCTGCGCAAATTACATTCATTAAGCCTTTACAATTAAGAGGAAACTTAAAATTCCTTTGCATAAGGAAGAGGATTTTTTCAAATTTATTTTATGTAAACGGATGAGGAAAATGATTCGAAAAAAAATGAGAAAGTTTCACATTAAGTGGATGATGAATCCTCATCAACCCTAGTTTTGACACTCCTTTAGTAAGAAAAGCACCGAGTCTCAGCAGGAACATAAAGTGGCCTGTTTTGTACAAACACTATTAACCAAGTACCAAAGTTATTAGTTATTTGTAGAAGAATTAACAAAAAAAAACTAGTTATTCTTGACAATTCAAAATTATTGGTATTTTTAAAGCAACCTAAAAATCGTTTTCTTTATAACTGATATGATGTAACTCGTAATATTTAAACCACCAAGAAGTAAACTTAATTATAGATGAATCAATTGCTGATAATTTGTTACAACCGCTGAACAACACCTTGATTAACGATTACAGCATCCAACGCAGCTGGACGGATCGTGGGCGGACGTCCTCATTTTAATTATAGGTGCTGTACTGCAGCAGGGCTGCACCTTGGAACCGAGGTATGCCGCAGGTAGGTTACATATCTATGTATGAAGTATATACATTTTCTCTGCACTGTCAATAAAAAACAGCCATCATCAATTCTAGTATTAAATATATTGATATAGTGCAGGCATTGTCAAGAGTTTACGTTCTCTGATATAATCTTCATGATCTTTGTGAACCATTAATTAAGAAGAGATTAAATAATGACTTAAAAAAAATAAAAAAAACTAGTGACAGTTTACACACGATTGTGATGAAGCTTTTTTTATGGTTAATTTGTAAGATATGAATACACTACATAGGTGGTAAATAAACAAACTGAAAGAGAGAGCGCGATTGATAGACAATTTTTTAATGATTGAACTAGAGAGATTGAAATAGAACTAGAGAAGATTGAGTGAAAGAGAAAGAATATACAGACGTATACGACAGTACAGTAGACGTCTCGTTGTGAAAAGTAACATAAAAAAGAGGACAAAGGATAGAGAAACTATGTATGCGTTTTATCTCATTCTCTCACAAGCTAGTCCATAAATCTTTTGATATTTGTCTCTTTTTGGTTTCATAATATCAAATTCACACCGTCTAAAAAGAAGGTTTACTTCAAAAAGTTAAAATAGTTTAGATTGCGGTGCTGTGATTATTCTAGGCTATAGTTCCGATGACGTTCTTTCCTAGAATAGAATCATTGATGTACACAAATCAGACCCACGCGTGAACAATCATCCACATATCAATACAAGAATAAAATGCTTTGATGTCGCTTCAAGATTTATATTATATCAAATGTTTGTGTGCGTGTTTTTATGTCATTTAAAACACTCTAGGAAAGATTAAAGAATTTAGGATGAATTAATATACTATAACTGTATTTTTAATTCATGAAGCGAAGTCACAAACCCGGTGAACGATATTTCTTGAATTATATGGGATGTTTACACAATATGATATTAAATCCATCTCCTTATGATATTAGTAATTGAAATAATATTTTAAATAAATCTAAAGTTGACCGATTTTAAAATTGTAAATACTAGCAGCAGTGGACATCCATCGGCTGATGATGATGATAATAAAATAGTAGCCATCACTGCTTTGCTGGTCGTAACATTCTTCCAACTACCTTGAAAAAGAAATTTATCTTAGTTGATCTTTAAACAGAAGAAATATCTTTACCAAATTTTTAGTGTTTACGTCAAATAGTTTTGGAGATATCGTGACGAGTCAATGAATCTCTGGACATCTCCTCTGTGTATATTATTAGTAAGCTTATTTTTTCAATTCACCAACAAGACGAGCAAGATGTTGATCTGATGATAACCTCATAGCAATACATCTATAATACCAGTTAGGATATATATGTACTATTAGGTTCGGCTTGTATTATAAAACAAATACATATTATACAGGCAGATGTGTGACGCTTCTGTTGTTCCTGGCTCTAACAATCCTTTACTCGGCTTACTCCGCGAACATCGTGGTGCTGCTCCGAGCACCCAGTTCCTCGGTGAGGAGCCTGCCCGATCTTCTCAACTCGCCATTGAAACTAGGTGCCAGCGATTTCGAATATAACAGATATTTTTTCAAGGTGATCCTTTTTATCTTTATCACATATGACCTCTTCCGTTCATCGCAATAGAAAAAATTTGTATGATTTTTCTCATAGTTGTATAAATATTGATGGCCTCTGCCGTTTTGTATACGAATTGTACGATAATATACATTTGATCTCTTCGACTTGGCTGAACCACATTTAATACCTTTTATTATTACAAGAGGCAGTTGTATAATAATGTGTAAAAATCTGGAAGACTCCATGTACAAATCAAGATTTCAGGTCTATAAACAGGTTCATTTGTCCATTAATATTTATACCAATAAACAATGATTCAAATGAATAAATGAAATCTCTTTAAATTTATCGGAAAGTCTAAATCCCCTAAGAAGGTGTAATTAAGCTAACATTGTGTTCTCGAGATATTCTCCTCAAACCGAGTCTCCTTAACCCCAGACCTTTTAGATAGGTACTACATTACAGTCGTGTAGCCATGAGATATATAGGACTAAGGTAAGTCCTATCAATCTTAAAAGATGACTAAAAAGTTTCCTATTCGTGAGCTTTGAAGGTGATGTGTCTCATAACTGATTAAGATATATTTTATTTTCATTATTTGCAGAAATTAAATGAACCTATACGGAAGGCTATTTACAACAAAAAGATAGCACCTAAAGGGAAGAAACCTAATTTTTATAGTATGAAAGAAGGCGTGGAGAAGATAAGAAGAGTGAGTAAAATTTTGGCTTAAGAAATCGATATACTTGCTTTATAACTATCTAGGATCTTGGTCCGTGCTCGACTGCTCTTAACTCAGTTTTGACATCCTTTCGTATGTGATCTAGGCGATCAGTCTTCAACTTTTTAAGTGACTTTCATTGTTCGGAATCATGCATTAAATTGTAATATTTCAGGGCCTTTTCGCGTTTCATATGGAACTCAATCCAGGTTACCGACTAATCCAGGAAACCTACCAAGAGGATGAGAAGTGCGATCTCGTGGAAATCGACTACATAAACGAGATCGACCCTTGGTTGCCGGGTCAGAAGAGATCGCCTTTCAAAGATTTGTTTAAGATTAAGTAAATTATCCTTTCACTGAATTATTAACATTACTTGAACATTTAAGTTATGAATGAGAGATTGAATGAGAGAGAATAATTATATTTCGTATTATCAAACTTATGTATGGAAGTAAATCTATAAGAATACAATGAGAGGATTTCTACAAGGAAAATATCAGTTTTTTCCTGGTAGATTTCCTTCACAGGACATTGTCTAAATCTATTTCATGCGCTAAGACCGTAAAGATTATTATTCTTTTAATTCTTAAAGTGCCTTTCCTTTACCTGCCTCTTTTTATTATCTTTAATTTACTTTTATCTTATCTAAGAAACTTTCAAACTAAAGGATGTAGATCAGAACCGATTTGACCAGTTCTTGCTTCTTTCTTCACCTCATCATTCTGTCAGTCTCTTAGTCTCACCATTTTTCATTAACGTATCAGAAATAGAATAAGTTCTTTTATTATCGGAGGCCTAATATTGTACGTTAGTAGTATCAATAATAGTAGCTGAAATCCTCGGAAATTCGCAGCTTCATTACCTTCCCTTTTGTATGAAAAGGAGATTTCATCTTTATTTAATTTATTTTATCCCTAGTTTCATCAAAATCCGCGAAACGGGTATCCAGGCGAACAATCATCACCGACTTCATGTCTCCAAGCCGCGCTGTTCCGGTGCTCTCTCCGCGTTTAGCAGTGTTGGCATCACTGACATGCTACCAGCTATAGTGGCAACACTGTACGGCATACTACTATCTGTTGCAGTTCTAATGATGGAGGTTATATATAAACGGTTGTAAGTTACCTGTATCTTTTATCATAAGGAAATCTTGTATGGATGCTGGTATGAAAGAGATATGTCTACTTGAGCCATGGTTGCTAGAATGTATTATCTGTATCTCATTTTTATCATATTAGTGAGTATTATACATTCAACAAAATTACGATTTAAGGTATAAAAAACTTTATACGACAAACTATATTCTTATCAAAAATTATTTGCACGCGTTGATTTGTTTTTTTTTTTCAGGATAACACGGAGGGCAATACGTTTGCAACAGAATCAAATCATTGAATATCCCTTCATGGCTTAAAAAAATATTTATCTAAAGTATAAATAATTTAGTTTTTTTTTTAATTGATTCCGCGAGATTACATCAGCAAGATAACATAAGTTTTGTTTATTTTCAAATCTTTCTTATTGATTAATCTTTAATTTAATTAAAATGGCGGCAGTATAGAATTTAAAATGACATGTGTCAATGTTGTCGTTTGTTTTACAAATAAAATGTTATAATTGTGCATTAGCTATTTTACTAACTACTTTAACATTTATTGTGATAATAATAAAAATGAAAAGGGCTAGGATCAGCTCGTTTAATCTTAAGAGACGAAATATCTGTAGAGTCTGTGTTGGCATAACAATCAGCGTCACAAGACATGTTCACGTTTCAAGGCGTTGTAATTGAAATATGCAGCTATGTAAACATCTTAACACCACAGTTTATAGTGATGTTGAAAGATTTCAAACAAATAAAAAAAACATTTCGCTTATCAACCAGTCTCTAGCCTGATGATGATGATGAAATGACACAGATACTTCGTTAACTTTAAATACGCACATAATGCGACCTCACATGGTGAAGTGCGCTCACCACAAATCTTCTGGCTCTTATATATTGACAAGCACAACTTGCTCCTTTTGAAACCAAGCCTCTTACCATCAACCAAACTCCACACCGATTAATAGATAAACGGATAGCCAATGCGTCATAGAGACTAATAAACCGTTGTTTTGTCCCGAACAGTGTGTTTTCTTTATCTACATCTATCAGATATTATTATTTTAAGTGATGTCCACTACATCCATGGCAAGAGTGATATCGATGAAGAAGAAGATATTATTAAAGTAAAAGTTTGAATTAAATAATAACAAATAACATAAGGTTTCTATGACTTATTATCCCATAAATTATTTTAAGTATTTGCTTTTAATTCGATTTACTTGTTCAAACCATAGACAAAGGTCCGGCCATTAGATGTTTACCGTCCATTTTAATCGTAACGTATAATTAGTACACTATAATTGCCACTGTTATACGAACATTGTAAGTTTCGTGGAATATTTGATCATTTGAAAACTACTTTAATTATACATAAAGTTTAATATATAAATGAAACGAATTGTATTGTATCTTCATTACTTTCATTTTATGTATTGGAAGTAGCGTATCACTATGAGGCTGGATTTGGTTTTCATGCTTATATTAATTCAGAATTACGTTGAGTCTAAAGATCTAAATACTATAAATTTTGTCAAGGAATACATCCATAATGAGAATAAACCAACATTTTTAGTTTATCATTTGTGCTGGGAAAATAGTAAGTTTTTGTCTAATACTCTTAGACCTTTACATGTGCCTATTTTATTAGGAGTTGATCATTATTACAATTTCAGGCCGTGGATCCGGGTCCACGAGCCCAGTGTCAGATGAGCTGTAAGAGCCGCTGTGGCTTCCAGCCCGCTCAAAACAAGAATATAGAGGATACAATACTTTAAATCCAAAATTCATTAGTTTGTGTCTATATTAAAGCTATCGTTCTTTGCAGAGACCATTTTGAAACTTGTTAAAGTATTATTTGATACTGGAATTAGATGTACATTAGCACCAAGTTTTCACAGAAAGGATCAAATACATCACTCAATGTTCATGTTAGATTTAGATTGTCCATTCGCGGATGAAGTTTTATCGAATGTAAGATTGCCAATGACTATTTTGATATTTAAAGAATATATCTAATTTCCTAAGATGTGAAAGACAGCGAAGTTTAAAAGATAAATAGAGAAAAATAGCTTTATCACTATATAGAACATATAGCGGGGAAAAGAGTAATAAGTTAATTGTTTGTCATATTCTCTCTAGATATAAAAGTTAAGGTTATAAGAGATAAAAAAAAAACTACAAATCTTTTTGTAAATACGTAAACTAAATGTATTTTAATAATTATATTTTTAAGGCCTCATCGAGTAAACTTTTCTCTTCGCCATATCGATGGTTACTATTGAATACATCAGATACAAATAGATCGAATATTCTATGGGATTTGCCTTTACTACATGACAGTGACTTTGTTTTGGCTACTAGAGGGGACGATATTTTTAATACAACTGAAAGTAAGTATTAAAGTAAAAGAAAATTGTTTGCACACTTGTAGCAATGTTGCCGGAATAGATTGGTACTGCAGCTGCCTCCACTTCAGCTGCCAAGCAGTTGTTTGCTCGTATTTTGGTTTTGTATGCTGTAGCTAATTTACTTATGATAAAATACAAACTGTTTACATTATCATAACCAGACGTGTTACTTCTGCTCGATTAATTTCATCTTATCTCTCTGTTCTTTATCAATCGACATACGTCCACTGCTGCACTTAGGCTTCCCCTAATGATCTCCACATCGATTGATCCTCCGTTATGATCGGCACGGTCACTGGTCCCGCCGGGCACTTAATGCAGTCTTTTGTTGAAGCTGTTTGTGGGGATTTGGGCCGTAACCCACCACACTAGTCAGAGCCTCGTCTGTTATTCAGCAGGGTGCACCGCATGCCGATGAGGTCGACTTGGGGACACTCCTCAAATATCTCCATGTTACGATGAATATATAAACATCGAATCGTTTAATTACGTATTTAAACATTTTTGGTAATATGATTTAAAATCAAATTGAACAAAAACTACAGTCAACGCAGAATTGGGCGCTAATCTACCTTTAGTTAATTTTAAAGATGTTATATTTTATTTTTATATATGTATGGATATAGTTTATAAACCATCAACATCTCAAGCACTTATATGGTACACACGAGGATATTACAACGGCAGCTACTTCGATTTGAGACCGCACAAAGAAATGTTTCGAAGGAGAAAGGACCTCATGGGCCACCCTCTCACGATGGCTAATGTTATACAAGACAGCAATACTACTTATCATCATTTGGAGGATCGATTGTAAGTAAAAAAGTATCTATTATTACTCTTTAATACAATATATTGATTTTACCATATTTTTTTTTTTTTGTTATAAAGAGAAAATCAATACGATGCTATAGCCAAGATTTCCTGGATGGTGGTGAAGTTGGCATTCGAAATGTTAAACGCAACACCACAATACATCTTCAGCCATCGTTGGGGGTACAAACAGAACGGACGATGGTCTGGTATGATCGAAGACATTCTCAGCAACAAAGCCGATTTAGGTTAGTAAGTAGGTAGCCCTGTAGTCTCGAGCTAATAAAAATAGTACTAAAGTAAGCTCTGCCTGTCGTAGAAGGCAATTAAAAGGGTCTAGAATTTCGCGGGCCTTGAGGGTGGGATGATGCCTGGGAGGGTTAGGCTCCTCCTCAGGAACGTGTAACACAAAGTGTAGAGAGGCACCGGTGTGTTCTATATGAGATTCCGGAATCTCTCCGAATGCACTGATGCAAACTACCGAAAGTGTTTTAGTGAGTAAGAATCTGACTCTCTCTGAATTCTCCCCAGGAGCAGGATATCTTTCGAAGATTCCCACCCGAAACAAAAAAAAATAAGGTTAGTGAGTAGGTAATGTGAAAACATCTCCACTGATCCTGATTAATTGATTTTTTTAATCTTAAGAACAGCAATAATTATAAACTTAACTCATAACTAAATAAACTTTAAGGACTTCTCGTAACAAATTTACTTCAGCAATTTCTCTATCTTAGGGGCTCCTCAATTCACAAGGTGGACTACTGTTTACATGTTTATGTTACAGGTACAAACTGCGTTTTGTACACGGAACGTTTAGATGTTATCCAATATACAGATAACGTAGCGCCCTTCAAAGTCGGCTTCATCTTTCGCCAGCCACCTCTATCTTATGTTACAAACATTTTCTCCCTTCCGTTCACCAGCGAGGTATGGATGGCAGTAGCGGGCTGTGTTATCTTATCAACTATAACTTTGTACCTAGCCAGCAAATTGGAGGTTAATAATGGAAGAGTAAGTATCAGTGTACTGCCCATAACTCCATGGTATTTTTCTGCGGAAGTATATAACAATTTAGAAACTACCATTCAAATACTGATAGTATTAACACGGCATCATGCTTGTTACAAGAAGAAAAGGGAGTAAACAAATAAAACATAAAGGGAAACCGTTTTATTGTACTCCCGTTATAGTCTACACGGTAACAAATTTGATTCCAACCATCAGAGTGATCCCTAATCATCCATTCGATTCCAGGATCTTTTGGATAAAAGCTTACATTTTTCACAAAGCCCATGGACACTTGGGTGTTACCATAGGTGTCCATATAGATCGGTGATCACTTGACACACCATGAACTATTTATTTCATTCCCTACTTTCCATTTAAAGTTCCGTTCTTGAATGGGTGTGCTCCTGCGCTTATTTCTGCTGCATAAAAGTGTATAAAAGTAAGCACTGCAGCTTGTCAAACCTCAGTACTGTAATTATAAACGAATTATTTCTTCCTTTAATATTGTTTAAAGCATTACATAGAATGTAAATATACGTACATGGTAAATATACAATATACGTTCGTACGTACGTGCTATTCGTCTCACTTCGGCTCGAATTATTTAAAATCGATTAAAAAAACTGAATAAATTCATACGTTTGTTTTATAATTACAATGATAAAAATAGTAATAACAATGTAAACTCAATAATTATATAAACAATCAGATAAAAAAAGAAACTGAAACATAATATTTATCTTTGAACGTTTGTTATGTAATAATGTTTTGTAACAAAATGTAAGTAGTTGTATTGGTGCGTAACTAATCTCTTGTTGCAGACTTCGGCACAGATAGACGGAACAGTCACTGATGCAATGTTGGTATCAATAAGTGCATTTAGCCAGCAAGGTTGCACTTTAGAACCAAAGAAAACTTCAGGTGATGTTTATTCATGATCATAATAATCGTTATTTCTGTCTATTGTTCACTACTGCTAGACAAGTCTTACGATTTATAGCGCGACCACTACAATGTCTCTTGCACCCCACGTTATTTATACTTCTTTACTTTAATAATATAGGGGTAACTGAAATAAATGTTTTGTTTTCAAAGCAACGATTACAATGTCATATACCAAAACACCCTAACCGCTGATTTGGTATTGATTTCGCATGTCGTCGCTTCATAGAAAACAGTAAAACATTTCTCTATACATATAGGAGATATCCATAGATTCATTGACTCATCTCAAGGCCTCCAAAACTATTAGAGGTAACAATATTTTTTTTTTATTTAGGGGTCAAGGGGATTTACACAATAACTTACTGGACCCAAGCTAGTCTCACCTGTTAGTGGTGAATATCCCAAATCCCTCCATAAGAACCCCTTTAAACGACGGCTACTATTGCCCGGCGATACTGGAAGGCCATGCTGACTATATGTCGAGATCTTTGGGAGAGGCCTATGTCCAGAAGCGGACTTCTATCGGCTTATGATGGTGATGATGTTTCAAATTTATTAGAGATATAACTTCTGACATTTAGAGGTCGGCTTAGATTCAGTTTTACAAAATAACAGTAAAAGGTCGAGGCGCGGCGAGTTGCCGTCGTGCAAGAGTATTTCTGAAAATTTTTAAATCTAATTCTATATACAGCCAACAAATCAGGCTTGGAACGTATTTTAATAATTTTTTAATCATCTCCAGGCCGCATGATAGTCTGGGTGGTGTTTACAGCGCTAATGGCGCTTTACGCTGCATACTCAGCAAACATCGTGGTCTTGCTTCAAGCGCCTTCTACCGCAATCCGAACATTGACGCAGCTGTCACAGTCAAAGCTAACACTTGCAGCTAACGACGTTGACTACAACCATTTCGTTTTTGGTGTAAGATTAAAAAAAAAACCTAGTACTTTTCTTAAACAATCATTTAACTCAATTCTATAAAAAGTTTACAAAAAAAATCATTTGAAAACATTTAGATTTGTTCCCATTCGTATTAATGAATATAAAATACTTTGACGATTATTGTAGATGTACACAGACCCGGTCAGAGTTGAAATCTCCAAAAAAGTGAAACCATCACAAGACAAGGGCCAATTTTATGAAATCAATAAGGGGGTGGAAAAAATTCGAAAGGTATGATATGAGTTTTAAACAATATGCTTAAAGTTAATAATCTATAAAATAAAAAGAAACAGACTACGACTTAACACCAGGCCACCAGCCTATATTATTTTGATTATACAATCAACTTTTTTTGAGTAATTAGCGTTTTGCACCAGAATCTGCAATTACTTTAAGACAAGTTGTTTTCTTTTGAACACAGGGTTTGTTCGCTTTCCATTCTATAGTAGAACCCGTTTATCGACGTGTGGAGCAAACTTTTCTCGAGAGAGAGAAGTGTGATTTGGTGGAAATTGACTTCATGATGGTATTGGATCCAAGCGTACCTGTAAAAAAAGATTCACCGTATTTAGAACTACTGAGAGTGAGGTAATGTTATAAACGAGTTTTATCACACGATAAACAGGCAGGTATTAGATTGTGGTTCAAGGATTTGTTGAAAGTCGCGGGAAGTCATTGGATGCGGGTAACATGGAACAGAGAGATGTGGAACTTTTTTGGGACTACATAGAGTGTTAGATGTAACGGTAGATGATAATGTTATAAAACAATAGTAAAACTTTAAGTGGTAGATTATTTAAAAATTTAAATATTATTCGATGAAGTAGAGTCATTCACCTGATAGTAAGTGATACGCCTGCATATAACAACGGAGCGCTAGTTAGCATGATAGACATGGCACCGAATTGGTTTCTATGCCTTGAGGCACAAGAAATTTAATCTCGTTACTCCAGTAATTTTACCAGCTTCAGTATACTTCAAATCCCACAAAGTAATATTTGCACACAACTGTTTGGTGACAAAATAAGAAGCTGCGATGGTACCTACCGAGACAGTCTTCAACAACAGAGACATGCCATCGCTAAAATTTATTTTTTGATTTATAAAATTTTTCATCATCATGCCGATACATACTGCTGGAAATAGGCGTCCCACAAATATTGACGGAATTTCTGGTAATATTAAATTATTAATAATACCATGAGCCAAGATATTATGAATTCGGGAAATCTAACATATACTTAATTTTATTAGTTTTAAACAAATCCGAGAACGTGGTCTTCAGGCAGCCCTCAATAAACATTTTCAAGTGCCAAAACCTCAGTGCTCTCACAAAGCGTCAGCCTTCAGTAGTGTAGGGCTAGAAGATCTTCACCCAGTATTGACTATGATGATGTGGGGAGTTCTGGGTGCCATTACAGTTCTTATCATAGAAATTGCTATTTATAAAACGTAAGTTTGTTCTTAGAAGATTATCAATTGACATAGTAATAACGAAACTTTCCTAAACCGGAGCTTAATTAAGGAACTGTAATCTATTACAGCAAGATTTTACAACCGATTGAGTGACAGAATTATTGGATTTTAGAACATTAAATTATAAATGTTTTGTCACGAAACTTACTTTTTAATATAAAGACCAATGAATTTTCACTAGTAATAATATTTATGCTTCTTATTTCTTTAGAATATTTTTTTTTTACAGAACAGCAACTTGACACGTCTTGATTATAATTAATTTGCTCTCCGACGACGGGTTTCGCCTAATAGAGAATCCTCTGGAAACTATATTTGTACGCATCTTTGTTTTTATTTACGTTTATATTCTTTAATTAAAAATTTTTACCAACACATAAACTTGAATATTAGTGCTAGTTATTAAAACATTGCAACAGCTGTATAAATTATTAAAAATAGTAGATAATTTTAGTAATAATAAATAAAGTGTTTAACCTAGTTATGTTGTTTTATTTCTTATTAAAAAAAACCTTTTTAATTATATATATTTTTCTTAACAAAGTTCATTCAGTTAGGTTACATTTTCACGAAAAAGAACGTCAGATAGAATTAAAAATTAGATTGTTAAGCAGCAGCAGTATAATTTATTTAGATTTTATTAAATTATTTTAGTTTCCTATGAGTCTTGGGTTATATTTGATGGTAGACATTTTGTAAGTGATGACAGTGACAAGACGTCAAAGTCATCGCGGTAACTCGTTGAGGCTAGTTTGACATTTACGCGACGTGAACGCAATGGGTGACGCTGCGATTGAAGGCATTCAAAATCTAAAAATTGACGAAAAGGCAGGAAATTAAACAATATATTTAATCCGTAACAATAGATTTGTATATTACATGTGCAATGTTAAATATGTTTAACTTACGTAGATCCTGCGTGGTCCGCTTCAAAGAAGCCTATGCCACATGGGTAGGAAATCTTCGTCATCAATGATTCACAGAATATCCCCTTTGATATATAAAAAATATATATATTATTCTTTCCCGAACTACTTATTATTTACATAATACAAAATTTGTGACTAGTGTTTTTAATAAAGTATTATTTTCTATAAATATGATAAGTCTATGTCACTTTCACCTTTAAATATTAGAAGTGATGAATGAGCAAGATTCGCACAATCAATAATCGATTAGCTCAAATATTTGTTCAAATTAATTGTTTTCATCAAATTAAAAAAGATTTGTTAAATTCCTGATCATTGAGAAAGAAAAGCAATTTAATTGTACCTATCTAAAATAATTAAATACCTATTACTTATATATATCAAATAAAAGAATGTTAAAAATAAAATTTACATTACAGTCAAAAGCCAAAGCAATGAAAGAAAAAAAGAAAAAACCAGAAGAGTCTACTGGAACTGTTGCAGAGCTGAATCCATGGCCAGAGTATATTCAAAAGAGAATATCTCTCTGGGATAAATATAAAGCCCTCTATCAGGAGCAGTTGGCAATGAGACCTGAGATGAGCATTGTTGTGACACTGCCGGATGGGAAGACTATTGAAGCTAAAGCTTGGAGAACCACTCCTTATGATGTTGCCAAGGGTATCAGGTAAAGTCCAGTATATAATTAAACAGCTTGTAGCTATATTTGTAACAGCTTTCAGCTATTTTTATTAGCTTTTAATTTCAAAATTACTATTGTTTCAATTTAGTAAATAAATTTTAACTATTATTTCATAAAATGTATGTTTATAGTTGTGACATAACTTTAATTTTAATAGTTTTATTTATGTGTTTTAAAAGTAAAAATATTTAATAAGGTGTAAAGCATCATGTGTAAGGTACTTTGAATTGATATTTGTAAATTCCTACATCAAAAGTTTTGAATATTTTGTTTAAAGTAATAAGTTTTGTGCAAAATGTAATGTAAAATATGTTCTAATAATTTAGTAGTCAAGATTTTTCATAATTTTTAGTTTTGCATGAGTGTTTACATAGAATAGGCTATTGTAGCTTCTCGCACAGCATTGGCACATTCATTTATTAAATTATTTGGCGATTTTCTAATAGAGTTTAACATTAATACCTTATTTCTGCGCTCACAAGCGAGTTTTGGAGTCAATTGTAAGTATACAATTGTATATTGAAGTTTTTGCATTTAAACTAACTGCCTGCACATTTCTTATATTTTTAAAAGCACAACTCAATAAGTTCACAATTTTTTATATTAATTATTTGAAAAGGAAAACAGTGATAACTCGATTTGTAAGTGCAGTAGAACTATACAAGTTTCAATGATTCCGGTCCCATTGAGCTTGATATTATAATGAAGGAAAACACTTGAATGAACCCACATGTATCAAGAACAGAGATTTCTTGTATTTGTCAGTTTCATGCTTTGTAAATATAATAAACCATATGCACTCATAAATAAATTTGAACTAAAGTTAGTACAACCAGCAAACCATTTATGCTAGAAAAATAAACAGGTAGTCATGATATTACTGTTTGTATGTCATAGCCAGTAATAAAGATGTTTCATTTGAATTGTACAAATAAGTGTTACTGTACCTATAATTCTTCTTCTACTTGTGCCTCTCCACTACTGGAGGTTGACGGAATTATGTTAAAAGAAATATTTTATCATAATTTTAGTACACAAAAAAATTTAAAGGAAGTGTATTATTATAACTTCCTGTTTACGTTTGAATTGTACAAAATTAGTATACAGTAAAAAAGGTTTACTGATAAATCAACATTACTAATATTTATTTACAATTACATCTGCGTAATTATGTGTAGGTCAAAGTGCAAGGAGTTTATTGGATTATTTGTGTACTATTTCTTCATTATGAAAGATATATTGAAGAAATATCAATGTTAATGTAATATTAGTGCATAAACATTTATGACATATACAGTATAAGTTACTTAAGGAAATTTTACAAATATATCAGTTTCAATATTTAATTATGTAAAATCACAAATTATACATTAGTTCAAAAAAATCATATAAATTAGATCAAGTTACAATAACCTTATAAGATATTCATATGCACTATTAGTCTTGTAGAGGTATGAGTTTGATCATCCACTGAGTTTAAGCAGGCTGTAAAGGAAAATATCATGAGGAAACTTATGTAACATGAACGACAGCTGTAATGAACATGTTATATCTACCAATCAGCACTTGGCCAGCACAGTGAATAATTAACCTCTTTATTTGTGGGAGATATTTAAGTAGTGTGAAAATTAATTGTTATTTTTAATAACACATTACAGTAACGTTATTTATAGAAAATATTTCATTTATAAAAAGTTTGATAAAAATTTCGAGTACTCATGTAAAAAATTACGTATATAGAGGTACAATAATACAAGCTTTACATATCAATGTATATCTTGTGTATTCTTTTAGCATATTTAATGTATACTTTGATGTTATTAGTCAGAAAAGAGGAGTGAAAATCTGTTTGGCATGAGATCCTTTACTTAACTATATCTTGCATTCCAGCCAAGGATTAGCAGACTCCACTATAATAGCTCGTGTGAATAATGAGTTATGGGACCTGGACCGCCCACTTGAAGGTGATTGCAAGTTGGAGCTACTCCGTTGGGACAACACTGATGCTCAGGCTGTCTTCTGGCATTCTTCCGCTCACATGCTTGGTGAAGCTATGGAGAGGGTAAGTTTTAGAAAGAAATTAGTGAAAGCTGTTGTTGAATTAAAATTAAATAGGTTTTTGTAACTTTACACTTATCGAGAGAATACAGAATCTAGCAATTATATTTTATGTTTAGGATAATTATTGAGTACCATTACTTCATTTCATTATCAGCCGATAGACATCCACTACTGGTCATAGTCCATTTACATTACACACATAAAATTTCCTGATTTCTTTTTTTATAAATTTGAAATAAACAATTGCTTCCAGTAGCTAAAAGGCCAGAGGGGGGTATAATTAGACTCATTGTGAAGTTTATATAGTATTATAATTTTTTAAGTTCCGCCTGCATAGCTAGTTACTAACTTCATATAGCGAATCTGCCATCAACACAGTATTGACTATGATATGGCTATGGACATATGAGAGTTATAGAATATTCTGGTTAAATGCACTTAAGGATACACAGTGCGATCGAGGTTAAGTGTTAGCCTATCATAGATTACATAAAGCACCTAATTTCTATCTTGTAAAGAAGTTCATAAAGTATAATTTATAAGCATGTATAGTTGTGGTCGATTGACGTGGAGATCTTTGAGGAATGTCTATGTCCAGCTGTGGCCATCTATTGGTTTATAATGATGTATAGGTTTAACATCATGTAGATTTTTAATTTCATACAAAATTTTCTTATTCCCAGGTATATGGTGGATGTCTCTGTTACGGGCCACCCATTGAGGAAGGGTTCTACTATGACATGTTTTATCCAGAGAAGGGTGTAAGTTCTTTCTCTATCTATATTCATTCATATTAAATGTAAATGGTTTCCGCTTGCCTAAATATCATATCAGATCTCATCAGTTAGTAGATAATGTATATTATAATTAAGTCTGCAGATTATTTTAATTATGTTCATAATGAAAGTCTTAAATAAGATACAAACAGAATTCATACCGAATTATAGTGAAGTTGACTGCCTCAATAAATCCATTGATATGTCTCTGTTGAACCAACTGTTACTGCCATCATACTGTAATGACAATATCTTACAGCATTGACCAGAGGCAACGGTTATACAAAAACAGGTCAGACATAGTTTTAGTATTGTCTAAATATTCTAATTAGATATATAACATTATAGATATGTATGTCACTTATCCTAACATTTCTATCCTGATCTATTGTTAAGTATATAGGATAGATATAAATGTTCTATTATTTTTGGAGGGTTTTTATCCCTAAAAAAAACTTGGGATGCTAATACTGTGGTAACAATATTTCAAACATATCTTGAGCTGCCCCAGACATTGGTTGACACAACACCATGTGTAAGGTCCCCAATTCCAAAGTATTATATTGATGCTGTTTATATACCAACTCCTCTCTTTTGCTCTGATATTTTAGACACTCTATCAGCAAGTGTTTGATATCGTCTCTTGTTGCAAGTAGTACAGTATGGAGAGGTATTTTTTTCATGAGATGTTCAAAACTTGCCGATGAATTGTGTCCAGAATGCAGACTATGAGCTTTAATTATCAATTCCATACTTAGTTTACAATCAATAAATAAAGGTAAGTGTGCAGGCTGATTTTTGGACCATATTCCGTAGTCTCTTTATAAACTTATTTTTGCAGATCTCTTCATCAGACTTCCATGTCATAGAGGGTTTAGTTAAAAAGATAGCTAAGGAGAAACAACCTTTTGAGCGTCTCGAATTGACTAAGGAACAGTTGTTGGAAATGTTCGAATACAATCCATTCAAAGTGCGTATCCTTAAGGAGAAGGTGAATACTGCCACTACCACAGTGTACAGGTGTGGTCCGCTGATTGATCTCTGCAGAGGGCCCCACGTGAGGCACACTGGAAAGGTCAAAGCGATGAAGGTAACAAAGGTGAGTTAAACTAAATATTTAAAAGTAAAGGTTTAAGTGTTTGTTTGTAATGGAGCAACATTTCCTGTCTGGTGTGTGGTGTCAGCTCCAGTGTTTCTGTGTATTGGCTGAACCAATTTATTCATCATCAAAGTGGTTTTCATTGTTACTGAACATCAGGTCTATGTTAGAATGTTTTGTTTGGTAGTAACTGAGAGGCCTCTGAGGGTAGTAAACCTGGTCCTACTGGCTATCCTATTTTTATATCGCCTATGATGGCGTTCACATTTACAACAACTACATTTTCTATTGTAGTTTGTTTAATTCTCTATGAGTTATGAAATAAAACTGAATGTGGGTAGTAAAGTACTCAAAAAGATGATATATTAATTCATCATCAGCCATCCAGATAGACATCCACTACTGGACATAGACCTCCTCCATACAGTTTGGGCCATTACCCACCATGCTGGCCCTATGCGGATTAGTGGGAGTCAGTCTTGTTTGTTGAGTAGTTATCTTCTTATTTGTACTATTAAAAGCCCTCAGAGAAATTGTCTTATTATATACTTCACTAAAAAGATTTTTTTTAATTGTTACTTTCAGAGTTCCGCAACTTATTGGGAGGGTAAATCAGATGCAGAAAGTCTTCAAAGGGTCTACGGAGTATCATTTCCTGACCCCAAACAGCTTAAAGAGTGGGAAATATTCCAAGAGGAAGCAGCAAAGAGAGACCATAGAAAAATTGGACGGGTATGTCATACATAACCAAATTTAGGTGCTGATAAATATAACAGTAGCTCGCTGGCCTAATGGTTAGAGCGTGCGGCTTACATTCAGAAGTTCACGGGTTCGAATCTCGGCATGTACCAATGACTTATTATTTAAGTTATGTACATTTGTGAACTTTAGTTACAACAGCGGGATACAAACGGTGAAGGAAAACATCGTGAGGAAACCCGCACACTAAAATCATCTTTATGTGTGTGTGCTGGCCCCAATAAAGTGGCAACAGGCTCGCCCCCCGTTACATTGAACCTAATCTGCCCACATCTGGTGAAAAGTGGGTTTTTAATCACCTCTGCCTATCGCTACTGGGAAAAAGGCGTGAGCATATAAAAAAAAATATAAATATCGTTAACCAATACTCCTAGAAGCTTAGGTTCGATTCCATTATGATGTAAATATAGGTACATAAAAGCCAAAGTAAATTTACATATATAGGTCTAATTAATATTAAAAAGATTGAACAATTTTTTATCACCCAGGAACAAGAGTTGTTCTTCTTCCACGAGCTATCTCCCGGCTCTTGTTTCTTCCAACCCCGCGGCGCCCATATATACAACACTCTGGTAAACTTCATCAAGGAGCAATATAGGTGAGTTTGCTGGTTGACCACCACCAGGGCAGTAATTCTTTCGAGTGTAAAAATTACTGTATTCTGCGTGAAGTTTGGGAAATTACTGAACTTATTAGTTCTTCTCTCCACTATCTGAAGTATACCATGGGAGTTATAGTCTAACGCAGTTTGTGTATATAACAAGGTACGGAGGAAGCTACCGACATAATATGGTGGTAGGTTTCTTCGACCGCTCGTGACCATCTCTGTCAACAGAATCACCGTATTCGGTGTTGGCATACTGCTTTCTCTTCGATATACTCTTAAATAATAAAATTTGTTACTTACCAGGATCCGAGGCTTCCAAGAGGTGGTTACTCCAAACATGTACAATTCCAAGCTATGGCAGACATCTGGCCATTGGGCTCACTATGCAGAGAATATGTTCTCGTTCGACGTGGAAAAGGAGACGTTTGCATTAAAACCCATGAATTGCCCGGGACACTGGTAAGTGTTTTGGTGATGAAGACTTTGATACATCATTTTTAATTATTCAATATAGAAAACAAAAAATGAGTATTTGATGGTATAATTCAGTAGGTGCACAAACATGTTTTTTTTTTAACTCACTAATTTCTGTTGGGTTATATGACATGGTTTAGTTAGGTCATTTCTGTATATGTGATGTAACAACTCCTCAGCATAATGTTCGACAATCGGAGCCGGTCGTGGCGCGAGCTGCCGCTCCGGCTGGCGGACTTTGGCGTGCTGCACCGCAACGAGCTGAGCGGCGCGCTCACGGGGCTGACGCGCGTGCGACGCTTCCAGCAGGACGATGCGCATATCTTCTGCACCCCGCAGCAAATCGAGAGCGAGATTGTGAGCTTAAATTAAATGCACTTCAACATGGCGATCAAAGCCTTCCGAGCTTGGGGAACCTATACTGATCGCATGCCATTGCTATTGGCTATACTTGATAATTATCTGGCTCTGATATGCCGACAGTCGGAACAACATCTTACGGCCACAAGATTTAAAATATAGTCGGTAGCTAATCTAGTCATGATACTTCGTCTAGATCTTCAAACTTTGTTTATCACTCTAACAACGGTATTCCATTATGATTATCATCAGAAAGAGATACTCACCCCTAGACATAAGCATCCCCTAAAGATAACCAGATTGTTGAGTTCTGCATAAGTACTCTTGTTGTTTCTTTTGCAGGTTGGATGCTTAGAGTTCCTGGAACGTGTTTACAGTACCTTCGGGTTCACATTTCAATTGAAGCTTTCCACTCGTCCAGAGAAGTATCTCGGTGAACTTGCTACTTGGAATCAGGCTGAAAAGGTTAGCTCACTCATAATTTCACTATAGCTTCTTTATCTATGATAAGCTTGCAGAACCTCATATTGAGAATTTTCATTGAAATATAACTGGTTGCTGATTTGCAATGTTTTGATGATAGTTATCCAGGAAAAACTTGGTGATAACTATTAGAGTCAAGAACATTTATCCCAAGAGCTAGCCAAGTGAACTCCTACTTTTTTTTGATATCAAGTGTTTATGAACATTTCACAAACTTTTCTTCGCCAAACATTTACAAATATTCAACTGTACAGGCATTGGAGGATTCCCTGAACAAGTTTGGGCGGGTGTGGCAGCTGAACCCCGGCGACGGTGCGTTCTACGGCCCCAAGATCGACATCACAATTCAGGATGCTCTACGGAGGTCGCACCAATGCGCCACCATACAGCTCGACTTTCAACTACCTGAGCGATTCAATCTCACATACGTCAGGTTAGACCTTCAATATTATTAAAACTACAAATAATATGTCCAGCAGCTGACGTCCATCCGTTGAGTTGGTCAAGATGGTGTTATATTATCAGCACAATAACTTTCACTGCTGAGCATAGCCCTTCTTTCTTGCATCTCCACGCCAAAGATGATATCTTTAGCTCACCAATAAATAAGTGATTGATCTTTTGATTGATTACTTCAAGTATTAAGGCTGTTTATGAGTTATGGTGATCTTCATCTCACTCTAAATTTAACGCTGCCCGAGACATGTTATCTGTTTCAAGATTCGGTGTATTTCTATACTGTCACCATCATCAGTCGATAAACGTACACTGCTGGTCATAGGTCTCCCCCAAGAACCCCACGTGGATCGGTCCTGTGCCGCCTTACTACCACCACGCTGGCGCAATGCGGGTTGGAGGGAGCCAGAGCCTCGTTTGTTGATTAGGAGGGTGCATGAGTAGATGAGGTCGGTTTGGGTACCGTGAGAAGTGCGGGATCCCTTACACCCTGTATTTTCTGTTCTAAGTTTCATGACCATTGGTTTGTGCAGCGAGAGCGGCGACAAGAAGCGGCCGGTGATCGTACACCGCGCGGTGCTCGGCTCCGTGGAGCGCATGATCGCGATACTGAGCGAGTCGTACGCGGGCAAGTGGCCGCTGTGGCTGAGCCCACGGCAGGTGTGCGTCGTGCCGGTGGGCCCGTCGCTGGATCAGTACGCGAACAGCGTTAGTATCCGCTCTATATCCGATAGGCACGTACACAAATACGCACAAGTACGCACATAGACGCGCCCACTCAAACACACCCACACATGTCCATATACTCACACACATACTGGTGGTAGGTCTCTATTGCCAGAGATCGTCTAGGTAGTTATCGCTGCAGCGCCTATTTCTGTCGCCTAACAATAGTATGCAAACATTACTGTCCCGGTTTGAAAGGCTCTGTAGCTAGTGTAATTACTAGGGTAACAAGCCTCAACATCTTATGTCTTAGGAAACGAACACAATGTGATGCAGTGTATACTATTTTAACTAACATATCACTTACCATCAGGTAAACGTTCCGATCGTATTGTCGCTTAAATCCATAAAAAAAACACACAAACACGTTTAAAGTGCTGAAACATTAGTATTTAATAAATTCAGTAAACATTTCCATTCTCCGTGTTCTGCTTAGGAGGGTGCGTTACACTAATAAAATTATTAGAGGGGTAAAAATAAAATATTTCATATTCAAGACCATTAAAAATTGTTGTCATATAATGTTGAGTCAATCCTTTTGTACAATTTGTTTTGTATACTAACTATATTTTAGGTCCAACTGTGGACATCCATCGGTTAAGGTAATGATATAACAGTAGTCGATTCTTGTGCTAGTGCGTTTCACTACCTTCGTCCTGATTGTCACTTAACACTACATGAAACTGGTCCATGTGTATAAAAATAAATGTATTTTGAATATCGAATTTGGGTGAACCCTGCAGGTGAATGAGAAGCTGTTCGCCAGCGGGTTTATGTCGGAAGTGGACACGGACCCCGGCGACACACTCAACAAGAAGGTGCGCAACGCGCAGCTCGCACAGTTCAACTACATACTCGGTGAGACTTGCATTGATACAGCTGACAAATGGCCTTCATTCTACGTGAAGTGATCCGCTAGGCCCAGCCGTGGGAATGTGAATAAAGCGTGTTTATTTATTTCAGTGGTTGGCGAGCGCGAGAAGACATCCGGTACGGTGAACGTGCGCACGCGTGACAACCGGGTGCACGGCGAGATGACAGTCGAAGCGCTGATACAGCATCTGACCGCGCAGGTCAGCGAGCGGTCGCTCTCCGACGACTGCCAGCTCATGAAGTGATACGCCGACCGCAGCACCAGACCGTAAACACTGAACACTTGCTGTAGGACCACCATTACTAAATAATTTTTTAAGGCATAAGGCAAGGTCATTCATATTGGTCTGATTACATTATGATAATCATCTATTAACACTCCAACATTATCAAAAAGGTTTGTGTTGTTAAATCTTATACACCTCTATCTATATACCTCTATGGATATTACTTGTATGTATATAGAAGATATCCATAGATTCATTGACACCTGATCTCCGAAACTATTAGACGTAAACTTTTAAAATTTGGTAGAGATATTGCTTCTGCCATTTAGAGGTCAGCTAATAATGGATCTTACAAAATTCCTTCCCTAAAGAGAGTTACGGGGTTGTTAATAACAAGAAGGGACCCAGAAGGCGGGGGGAATATTTCTGATAAATTTCAAATCTTATTCTATATTGACTGTGAACAGTAATTAATAAAAAAAATGCTATTATAAACTTTACTAACATACAGTAGGTTTTGAACCCAGCTGTTTGTTTAAAAACATTACAATGTCTAAAGAGATTCTTTATAACAACAATATTGAAAAATTCTTCTATAATTAAAGGTGCGAGGATGAAGCTTATCCTCTTAGCTCGCGGATACCGGATCCGCGAGCCCTGAGTCCGATGAAGCCGCTATAGTTGTCAATAAAACTGCGGCGAGAACATCACCATAAAAAAAAAAAAGAAGCTTATCCTCATATCAGCCGTTGTCCAAATCTCTAGAATTCCAGTACAGCAAGTGTGGTGTATAGTCCGTTAGGTTCGCAGCATTGAGGCAACACATGAGTTACGAGCTGCAAGTAAGTGCCTGCGTCTGCGGATATGGTAGATGTCTGACATTTTAGTATTAAAATTTTCTCATAAAATATCATTTAACTGAAAATGATGAGCTATGGATAAATATAAATTCATTTCCATGAGACGGTGGATGGAGTTGTTGGAAAACGGTTCCAGATTTAGTGTTTAACCTTACGATAACCTCGATGTGTTTACACAACACGTTCGCACTGAGTGCTGTATTTTTATTTAATTTAAACTTGCTTAGGGTTAGGCCGAGCTTTCTGTGTTAAACATTAATTTATTGTCCATTTATAAGTGGCGGGTAATTTAGAATTAAACGATTAAAACTCTTGTTTTTTTTTTTTCATGTTTACAAATATAAACGTTAATTATACAGTCGTAAAAAATTGAATACGTTTTCATATATATGTTTAGTATTGCTATTTGTCGAGAGTCAAAAACCATCACAACCGCGATTTTACCTGGTGGTGAAGTTTGCAGTGCGGTGGTATAACACAATATGTTAATACCTTGCAAAGTAGTGAAGTAGTAGTGAGCGTATCATAACAACCCGCATTGGGCCAGCGTTATGGGAAATTGCCCAAATCCTCCCATCCGCATCTTTACCCGATCCATGTGAGAATCTATGGGGGTGGCCTATGTCCAGCTGTGGACGTTTATCGGCTAATGATGATGATGTTTCTAAAATGCAACATAATCATTTTGATAGGTCACAGTATGGGATAGCGTATAATCCTCAATGAAAGTTCTATTAGAGATTACTATTCTCATAGAACTATTTTTTTATTCAAGGAAGCAACAAGGCAGCTGATGGTAAGTGATACGCTTGCTCATAACAACGTGGCGCAGTTAGCATGATGTTTCGTTATCCCAGTAATTCATACACAAGCTACAGCGTCTTTCAAACTGGAACACAGTATTGCTTGTCCGCTGCAGCAGCGCTGCGGTGGTGTCTACCTAGACGGTCCCCGGCAACCGAGACACTACCACCAGTATCTACTACTTGTCGATAGTCGCATAATTATGCTGTGATTCAAATCATAATTTGTAACTATTTCTATGTTACTACGTTTTTTTTTTGCATTAATTTATATATTTTTAAACATTTAAAAATGATAACTGCAAAATTCGTCTCTAATACAACTTTACCTAAAATGATATGCCAAGTGGTTTCTGATAGTCTGTAGTGAAGAAGTTTAGTATGTATAATTAAAAAAAACCTTATAGCATCGCTGAAATTAATAGGGAAATGAAACAAATACTTTTTGATAGGTGGTCGCACTGTATACATCTTATTAACCGGTGTATACATCTTAATAACCCGATGTATACATAATAGGTGTTTACCTATGAATTTGCCGTTCTGCAGTACTGGTCATTTCAAATCAAAATAATTTTTGTTTGGCTAAGAATTATAATATCAAATTAATTTTAATTTAAAAACATGGAATTCTTCTTCCAAAAGCAGTCATTTGTTTATTGATTAGTGTTACATTTTCATCGGATTACAATCTTTTTCGTCATCATGGATACGTTAAAAATTCGAGTAATTATGAAATATGAGCACCGTCCCCGCAGCAACGCGGCACAAGCGGCACGCAACGTCGACGTTTATGGAGCCAACACTACAAACCATAGCACCACCTGTTATTGGTTGGCTCGCTTCCGTTCTGGAAATTTCGACTTGAAAAAGAACCTCGCGGTCGTCCGAAGACTGGCCGACAATGACCATTTAAATGCGATTGTGGAAGCTGATGATACACAATCTACGGCTGAACTAGCAGCAGCGTTCGCGTCAAAACGCTATTGGTCCTTTTGCGTCAAATTGGCAAGGTAAAAAAGCTTGATAAATGGGTGCCCGACGAACTCGACGATCGCCAGCGCGAAGTACGCGTCGGAACGCGCCTTGCACTGTTCAACAGACACACAAATGAAGGAATTTTGAACCGCATTGTTGCCTGCGATGAAAAATGGATTCTGTTTGATAACCGCTTGCGCTCAGCAAGTTGGTTGGATCCTGGTTCAGCACCTAAACAATGCCCTAAACGAAAATTTAGCCCTAGAAAAGTGATGGTCACTGTTCGGTGGTCTAGCGCCGGTGTGATTCATCACAGTTTCTTACCAAACGGGGTGAGCATTACTGCAAATCTGTACTGTGAAGAACTGAACACAATGATGGAGAAGCTGGCACATCTCCAACCACCATTGGTCAATCGCTCGTCTCCGCTGCTCCTGCACGACTTACTGCGACCCCATACTGCACAGCAGACGGTCTCCAAGTTGCAAGAACTGGGGTTAGAAGCTCTACGTTGTCCGCCCTACTCACCAGACCTTGCGCCTACAGACTACTATTTTTTCCAGAATTTGGATAACTTCTTGGCGGGAAAAAAATTCAATACCCGGGAGGCAGTAAAAATGCCTTTGAAGAATTTGTTGTGTCCCGTCCAGCTGATTTCTTTAAGAAGGGTATCAATAAACTGCCACTGCGTTGGCAAAGATGCATTGATTGCATGGGTGATTGCTTCGATTAATACAAATTAAAAATACATGAAAACAATTCGTTAAAATATTTTCATACAATACGGCAATTTCATAGGTAAAGAACTAATATTAATAACATAACAATGAAAAAAACAAAATTTGAAAATAAATAGTTTATTTATCACAAACATTTTAACTAGGTTTAGATAATATATACACTACGTACCGCGCAGTATATGTACTTTGGTTTGACTAGGAACGAAATTTAATACATTCAATATCAACACAAGGACGATCAGCACAATGGTGCTAGTCAGGATGTTTACACGGTACCATATAGCGCTCATCGCCTTTAGATATTATAATGACTTTTCCATACGTTCACCAGTGTATAAATACTAATGAGCCCTTTAATACCCATTAATTAAATTAAAAATAAAAATTAGTCAAAAATGACACGAAGTAGATCCCTATATAGTCCCCGTCCAAAAATACTAGAAAATTATATAGACAGACATTTTACTTATAAATATATAAAATAATACAAGTTTTCTCTTAAAAAATACTTTCAACCGAAATAAATTATTTAAATAAATCAATAAAAAAAAAACGCATCAAAAATATTTATTAGTTTAAAGTAAAAATCTCTAAATAACCTAATTCAATTAAATTGAAATGGTCAAACATAAATACATAGTTCAGATAGTAGTGATGTAACGGAATAATAGCAGACTAAGCAAAAAAAAAATATAATTATTTATATTATTTTATGTATTTAAAAATTAATAAAAAAAAAACAAAAAAAAAAATACACGAAGAAGCAGCGACAAAAAAAACATTTCTGTCTAGTCACGTTAACTGACAACCGGGTGCGAATCGCGGATGCTATTTTTTGTTACATCACTAGTAGCAGCGGAACGCATGTGGTTATGGTCACATTGGAATGTGACGTCATAGTCTGATCTAACGATGCGGTGCGTTATCATTGACCACTAGTCTGCGAGGGTTTGGTTTCTTTCGCATCGGCTTCAGCGCCGGCGGCGGTGCATCTGAAGTCGTAGCACAGCGACTTTATCTGAAATGTAATATCTATTTAGAACATCAACATCATCATCAGGTGATGGACGTCCACTGCTGCACATATGCCTTCACCAAAGATTCTTACGATCGGGTAGGGATTCATATGAATGGATTTAGGCCATTTCCCACCACAATAACCTGCAGGTTGGTGGTAGCCAGAGCCTCGTTTGTTGATTAGCAGGCTGCACCGCGAGCTGGTGAGGTTGGCTTGGATCCTGTGAGTTGTTGTGCGGAACCCTTTACACCCCGTATTGCTTATTTAGAATTGATTACTTCGAAATTACTTAAGTTAGAAGACAACATCTCGTCTGAAGAGGAACATAATGCGGAGTTGTGTATAACATCCTAATTAGCGCCACTCATTGTCGACGCCATTTTTTTTATTCATCCAAGTGATCAGCAGGTCGTTTACCTTATAGTGTTAAGTGATAGCGCCCTTAACAACGTAGCGCTAGTAAGGATGATATATACTACACCACAATGTTCTCGTCGCCTTGAGACATACTAATAGGGGGACCGGAAAGTAATGTCGTTTCTGCGCATGCCAATACTTGATTGTCATTTGTCAGCTCATTGTTTTGTTCAGAGGCGTACCAAAGACATTGTGAGGTTATAGTGATTTCTTTACTTATAGACAATTGAATTACAATTTTTTTTTGTAATTTTGGGTAAAATGGCCAGCCAAATACCAGAAGAGGTACACATCCGGCATTGCATGCTCTTTGAGTTTCGCAAGGGAAATAACGCAACAGTTGCTACCAAAAACATTTGCGATGTTTATCCAAATGCACTGGACATTCGTAAATGCCAAAGGTGGTTTTCCAAGTTCAAATCGGGTAATTTTGATCTTTCCGACTCGTATCGATCAGGAAGACCATCAGCGTTAGACAACGACGTGTTAAGGGCGGAAGTGGAAGCAAATCCGTGTCAGACGATCGAGGAATTGTCAAACAGTCTCAACAAACCTTGGTCGACCATCCAAGAACATTTGAAGCAGATTGGAAAAGTAAGCAGAGCAGGTGTTTGGGACCCGCATAATCTGTCCGAACAGAATAAGGCTAACCGATCAATCACATGCAACTTATTGCTTCAACGACACAACACAGAAGCGTTTTTTGATCGCTTGATCACAGGAGATGAGAAATGGGTCCTGTATGATAACCCAAAACGCAAAAGGCAGTGGCTCTCTCCAAATGAAATCCCTCGGAGTACTGCTAAGCCAGGTTTACACCCCAAAAAAGCTCTTTTGTGTGTTTGGTGGAGTATTCGCGGCATTGTTCATTTTGAATTACTGAAACCTGGAGAAACTGTTACTGCAGACCTCTACAGCGAACAATTGCAGCGAGTCAATCAATCTTTAATTGAAAAGTGGCCAGCGATTGTCAACCGAAAAGGCGTCATTCTCCAACATGACAATGCAAGACCGCACTGCGCAAGGCGAACTCTAGAAAAAATTAATGAATTGGGGTGGGAGGTGCTGCCTCATCCACCATATTCGCCCGATGTTGCACCATCGGATTTCCACTTATTCCGAGCGCTGCAACACTTTTTAAGTGGCAAAACATTTGCAAATTTGGATGATATCCAAAATGCCATCTCTAGATATTTTGCCGAAAAACCAATTAATTTTTATCGATCAGGGATTGAAAATTTACTCACTAGATGGCAAAAGGTTATTGACAATGATGGGGAATACATCATTGATTAAAAATAAAGACTCGTTAAAAATGTATGTGTTTGTATTTAGCGTAAGAAAACGACATTACTTTCCGGTCCACCTAATACAAGGCCTTACTAACCGGATCACAGTAATGTTTGCACACTACTGTGTATTTTTTTTAATGTAATTAAGCGTGGAGATGAACGGGACGTTCACCTGATAATAAGTGACACGCCCGCCGATGATAACGTGGCGCTAGATAAGATCATATGCACTGCACCACATTGAGCTCGACGCCAGAGATCTAAGATGTTGAGTCTCGTTACCACAGTAATTACACGAGCTACAGCGCCCTTCATACCGGAATATAGCAATATTTGCACACTACTGGTGGGCGACCTAAATGGACGATGTGACCCACCTAGACGATCCCCGGCAACAGAGGCCTTGATGGTTTCTCTCACACTTTCTGGGTCGTGTAAAGAATACTCACAGTGTATAGGAATGTGGGCGCCGCTATGACGGCACCGGCAACAACATCCCACCAGTGGTGCCGGTGGTCCCACATCCGCGAGACGCCGCAGTAAACCGCGAGCACGACGCACGCCAACTGCGACACCCGCACCGTGGTCGTAGGAAGTCCACGCGCCCGACGGTGGAGGTAGTACTAAAAAATAGATAAGACAACAGAATTACTTATAGGATGGTTAGTGATTATTTAACTTTAGTATAATGATAACATCTACCATAAATATCTTAATCTGGTGGTATGTCTACCTTCCGGAAATAGTATAGATAGATATCATCACAGCTTACTTAATTTCCGCCAGACAGATTAGAAATTACTGGGGTAAGATTCACCACCTTGAAGCGACAAGCACAATATGGTGCTGTGTATATGAACCTATCTACCGCTACTGGTGGTCTTCACTTACCATCAGAGGAACATCTGAACAGCTTTTGAATCGTTAAAACGCCATGGAGGTGGATGTCCATAGTTGGAAATGATGATGGATCATTCTAAACAATCTGTAGATGTTTTTTTTTAATTATTAACTGAACACTACCTCTGATGGAATTCTGTTGTACACCACAGCAAAGACATGTTAATGTAAATGTAAATGTTAAGCATGTCCTAACAGCTAAGTCAGCTGCAGTTCCTCAACAGCAACAACAGCTTCCATTACTAGTTGAAAAGTCGACTTACAACGATGAACAAAGCTGCATGCAGGCCGAGGGAGGTGTGACCAGATGGGAAGCTCCTGTCCGACTGACTGATCCAATATGCCTTTGTACACGAGTAGCTGTTCACATATTCTGAACTGTAAAGGAAAATTCTCATCATCACTTCCTCACCTCTGGAAGTAGATTCATCACTCATAATTATGTGTACTGATTAATCTATAAATTAATTGGTAATTAATATAAATGCCATAAACAGATCAATAATCAGCCATTCAGTGATACAAAGGATATGAACCGAAAGATAATTAGTCCATCAAAAGTCAATACAAAGATGATAAGAGAATGAGAAAGAGTTGTATACTAACCCAACACAAGTGAGTGCCTCCTGAGGTTGGCAGGTGTCAAAGAAGTGCGGCCTGGGTGAACCCACAGCAAGTTTCAAAGTCTGTATCACTGTCAAATTGATCAGGACTCCATATAGGTACTCCTTATACCATCCTAGCATTTGTTTCTTGTTGCTACCAATGTCCTCGTGGCCATGACATCTCCTTTCAACAATTATCATCTAAAAAATATAGTGGTAATGATCAAAGCAGATTATTAACCTAACCTAACTCTTTTTTTTGGTTTCGGTGAGGAAAATATTTAAAAGATAACCTGCTTCTGGTGGGAAGTCAAGGTCATGTGAGATTTTTACTCACTAAAGTCCCCTCGTTTCGGATCTTTTATAGAAAGCACCGGTGCCCCTCTACCCTTTGTTGAACTCATCTCTGAAGAGTGGCTTAACTCTCCTAGGCTGGCCCACACAGGTTCGCTTTTTGAGCGATCAGGGCCCCCACTCTCAAGGCTAGCGAAACTCCTTGACTCTTTTAGGCGCCTTCTACGACAGGTAGGGCTTAGCTTAGTCCTATTCTCACTAGCCTAACCATATGGTTATCCCGATGGTTAATAATCAGTACAGATTTTACAAAATATCAAAACTCCTATATATCATAACATTTATATGAGGAAAAACCGCCAATCTTGACTTGATTTATATCTTCATCATGGTCTTGTCATCAGTCTGTATTTCCATTAGAGAGAATAAAGAAACTATAATGTAATAGGATACAAAAATTTTAACTTACAACTACTAATGGCAGCAGTACTGTGATGCCCAACAGCCATTTCCAACTAATCGTGTCACCGGTGAAAGGATGGGACAGCGCTGGGTCATTGCACTGAAAGCCCAGCTTGCCTCCGGGTACCAATTTAAATTCTACCAGCAGGAACAATAAAATCACTGAAACAAATTATGCATACTATTCAAATAGTTACTTATATCCATTCATCATCAGCCAATAGACGTCCACTGCTGAACATAGGCGTCCCCCAAACATCTCCATATACAGTATACATGGTCTCTAGTACCGCCCAGCACTGGGAGCCGTCGTTTGTAAGAGTTCATGAGGAGGGATTTGGGCTAATTCCCGCCACGCTTTCCCAATGCCATTCCAAATGCGTGTTGGTGGGAGCCAGAGCCTCGTTTTTTAATTACCAGGGTCCACCATGAGCAGGTGATGTTGGCTTGGGTCCCGTAAGTTATGGTACGGAACCCCTATATGTATTAGTTATAACAGTTATGGAATGCACTTGGTCTTATGATCATATGCAAACAGCCCACATATTGTACAGGTGGGCCTGCTGAGCTGGGCCTGGCTGAGAGAAAAGCAAATTAATCCACTTTGAATTTTGGATTTCTATCCAAAATTCTGGAATTCTGATTCTTCCAAGGTTTGTCATTTACTAACTGATGATATAACAACACAAACACCAGAGTCGACTCTTTCTGATGATATAAGCGCTTGAAGGCCATAGAGACTGTTACAGTTCATCTGATACTGGGCTCGTGGATCCGGATCCATGGCCTGTTAAAGGGTCTGATTGTATTTATCGGGCTAATACTGAGCACCCACTCCCGGCTATTATCCCACCCGCTTGATACGGGAACTTTTGGCTGCTTGGTTTCCCCCCCTAGCCCGGTTCGCTCCTCCTTTGTTAACCTTCAACCTCAAGACTCCTTTAGAGTTTCCATATTAATAACACCAGGCTTAGTGTGGACGTGCAGTCAACACGGACACAGCACCAGAGCTTTCAACCTCGAACCATCCTCCACACCCGACATCCGAGCAGCCGAATTTTGGGAGACGCCACGGGACCAGTACACCAAAGCCATAGAGTTAATGTCCTAGGTTTAAACTCCAAGTTGTAATTACTACTTCAATTTAAAACCGTTATTTGTAAGCAATAACATTTTATTGATGGTTGTTATTTGGTTTTTTTTTTTTTTAAATAATATTTTCACGTAAAACAAGGTTCTTGGGGACAACAACTTTTTGGAAATGGAATAAAAAACAAAACAAGGTTATAGGTTATATTGAACATAGTGATCAGGTGTCAATTTTAGATATTTTGAAGGTGAAGTAAATTTGCATATTTAATAACCAGATGATGTTTTAAACAATAACCATATATTAAATAAGTTTCTGATATTATATCTCCATCAGCATCACCAGCTGATAGACGTTCACTGCTGGACATAGGCCTCCCTCAAAGATCTCCACATGCAATCAGGATGGATTCCGGTACCGCTGGGAACTAGGGGCTGACGTACATAGGGATGCATATGGTTGGATTTGTTCCGTTTATCATCACGCTGGCCCAATGAGGATTGGTGGGAGCCAGAGCCTCGTCTCTTGATTAGCAGCACCACGAGCTGGTGAGGTTGGCTTGAGTTCTGCGAGTTATTGTGTGGGAACCCTTACACCCCTATTGCCTATTTAGAACATTGATTTCTAGGAAATTACTGGCGTAACGAAGCTAAACATCTTGTCTAAAGAGGAGGAGGACAAGGCGGTGTTGCGTATAACATCCTAACTAGCGCGAGATTGTCGACGCCATTAATTTTTTTATTCAGTAAAAGGTAGCACCCCTTGCAACCGCGAATATCATATGTATGTAAGTACGGTCTTATATTGCGTTGCGAGACGTTTGTCAAGGAAAATGATGACTGGAATATATTGAACAGATTTTTTGTTCACATTTTTTTTTGTTTTCCCAACATAAAAGTGCACGCCACAAACCTGTTTTTATGCGATTTTTTTGAGCGCTATTTGAAAATTTCAATAGAAACAAAGCAATTGTTAGGAACGAGTAGTAGATACCATCGGCCATCTTGTTTTTTCTGATGTGATCATCACACAAGTATTGCGTCAGAGGATATACATTATCCTGGACATAGATTTTTAAAGTTAAACGTAACATCTTTGAAAATGAATAAGACCGAATACAAAGCGAAGAGGAAGGCAACTTCCTTAGTAATTAAAACTAGGATTATAAAGAGATTATTAGTACAAGGCGAAGGATCCACAGTTCTTGGCAATGAATGCATAAATCTTGCTTCAATAATCACTGAAATGAATGCTGGAGAGCAGCCTGGCCAGATCGTGTCATCGATGGAAGTGTAACCGATAACAAAACCATGTTAACACAAATCATTACACTAGCACGGATTGATAGATGTGTGGGTACGAGTTACATTCAATGGAAGTTATCCTAATGAAATGATCGAGATAGAACCAGTACAGTTGATGACATTACAAATTACCAAAAGAGATGAGCAAGTAGAATTCAATTATAAACATGGTATCTGCTAAAAAAGTCAACTCTCAATAAGTCTGATGTAGTATCATCAAATGATAATAGCTTTTCAGCTATATCTCATATCAAATGATGATGCAGGCTATGAATGATGATGTTTATACAGTTTGAAATATTTTGTATCTTTAATAAAATACTTGAAACTGTCTCTATGTTTATTTTTTAAATCAGATAACAAATAGCTACTAATCATCAAGCCTTTAGTTTTAAAAAGCAATTCCTGGTTATTTTAATTATATTCTAAATTTTTTTTTTTGAGTTATTTTAAATGTGGAACTTTTTAATACAATCCTCATTCACTATAGAAAAAAGTCTATGTCTAAAACAACCTCGAAGATGCCATTATTTGCAAAGGAACAAAAACTTCTCGTTACTACACTTAACAAAAGAACAACTAACTCAAACGGTTTATCCACTCTTTAATTTAATCTTATATATCTTATTTGACCAAACATTAATAAATTTTCCCAATTAGTTCTGTGAACAAGCCTCTTTATCACATACTCACAGAATTTGTCATCCATAAAACTTTTTATGTTAATATTGTTAACAACATGAATACTTTTAAAAAGGTTACAAAGTTACTGACATATTTACGAGGTCACACAAAATATATATATCTTGTCACTTGATTAATGTGGAGATAAATTTGATGTAACATTAACATTGTCTGCGTTGGTTTTGACATTATGTAAGACACTCACAACCTCAAAATTGTCAAGAGTTAAACCTATTAATAATAAAAATAATAACAAACAGCCTTCTCAATGTTCTCACTATTGAGATTTGGCCTTCTTTCACAAAGAAAGAAGCAAAGCTGTTAAAGTAACACATTGACTAAGTACAGGTACACGAAAATAACTTATCTGTGAAAGCTAGTGTTCTTGGAAAATATAGGTTTTCTCAGGAAAAACTCATTCTCGTTTTGGGTTTCAAGAAAAACATATACATCTACCTCCATTGGAAATGATCGATGAAATTATCATTCATTTTATATTACATTATTATTATCTTTTGTATTACATTCATATTATAGCTTTGTATTAATTACACCACATTAAAATAAAAATAGATAATAATTGCTTATTCGCACAAGGATGTATATTAGCATATAAAGGGACTAATAAAAGAATTAATAAGACCCAATTTTATATTTCAAGGCAGTGTGTGCAATGAATTTAAGTAATATACTAAAAGTAGCACATACTATATTGCTATCATAACACTTAGCATCTAGTAAAAAACTAGTTTTGCTGATTAATAAAATAAAAATTGTACTGTACAATTATTTATTATGCCACTAATATTAAATATTTTTTATCATATATGTAGCTATTGTTTTATTTCCGAGTATAAAATGTTTGTGTTAATAAAAATGTTAATACATAAACTTACCACGGTGCCAGCGATTAGTTTTTGACCAAAAATATTTTAATTTATCCAACATTTTCGCGTCACAGACGTTCGTTCTCACCGCTAATAACTACGTAAACTGGATATGTCACACGGTGAGCAACCAATATGACTCAACAGTGATTTCCCAACTAACTTTTACCACGTTTACAAGAATCTACACCATTAATTACAAATTTTTTAACTTATGGGCAGTAAATTTTCCAAAAGTTTAGATATCTTATAAAATTGAATAGTGTTACGTTAATGTTACGATCCAATTATGAAAAATTATAAACGATTCATTTACCCATTTAGTGATAAATAAATATTTAATTCTATTTTTAAGTCAAAATTTTATATTCATTTAATTACATCAACCTTAGATAGACATATTATATTAATAAATTCATACCGGTAGGCAAACATTTGACATTTCAATGTAATCAGATCCACTAAATAAATCTTCATGACACATGAAGAAGCGCCAAAAAACTAATTAATAAAAATGTTTAACGTAGAAATTAAAACTAAATTTATCCTAAAGTTCTTTTGATATTTAAAGTAGTAAAAGTGCATTAAAATTCAAGAATTTGTTAACAATTTTTACAACCTACAACAGATAAGAAAAGCAGCAACAGATAAAATAACGACAATGTTATATATAATAACTAACCCAATAATATTTCAAGTTATTATAAATCGAGATTACATTTTTGTTTTAAATTCGAAGTCATAAATAAAGTGTTATAAAAAGAAAAACATACATTTGTCATCATCATCATTTCAACCTTTTGTCGTCTAATGCAGAACATAGATGTTTCTTATAAATTACCAGTGCGACCTGCATCCGATGATTTCTTGCAATACTCACCAGGTGGTTCTTTCGGGCTATGCTTGTTAAGACTTGGTCTGTACACAAACTTTTAACTACACTATCGACCGCTAAGCTATATGGCCTACGACCACTTTAGTTTACTAACCTGCTGCGTTACGGCATTTGTATTCGGTCAGATTTATAATATTGCAGTAATTGAATGACCATATGTTTCATATGCAGTTAACACGATAGGATGTCAAATACTCCATGATCAAATAACACACCCACCATGAGTAAATATTACAAATACGGTTTAAATTACGATAAAAAATAGTCTTTGTACAATAGCTAGTTGTGAATTTATATCGTAAATTTGAATACTCATAATTTAATTTTGTAATTTTTCTATTAAAATTAAACGTAATGCAATAGGTTGTCGGTTACACAATTTTGATTACACGTTTCTGATAATTTACAGCTAGCGGGCTAAATTGAGCAAGACTAACCGCAAAACTCCTGTTCGAAATGTTAGGAGAACAAAGGATGTCAATTTTGTTCAATTACATGTGCAATTTAGAATGTATTAAATGCATTAAAATAGTTATGTTATTTGCAGAATTATTTGTTTATATATAATGTAAAGGCAAGAGCTCTATGGAATCCGGATTTGAATGTCTACGTGTGTAAAAATAAGACCAAAATCAAAATGAAATATGTTTAATTTTCTACCTACCCCCATTTTTTCTCTAGACCTGGGATCGACTCGGTGAACTTGCCATTTAGGGTTAGGCCTATTCTTTGTAAAGTTTTTGATAGATAATAATTTTATGTAACAATTTTTTATAGGAATGCAATGTCTATTTTTTAATAATTCGCTTTTAATTGCCACAAAATATTTTACAATGTAACGCCTCTCCCGGTCCCAACTTTTGTTTAATTTCTGTATCAAGGATACAAGGTGTGTTTTAATAATATTAATTTTTACAATACATAAAAACATAAATACAGTAGCAGTTACCTCAGAGTTTGGTCTCACATTACTGAACTGCGTTTACATAATAAAAAGGCGCTAAGCTTTCAAGCATCCATTACGCAAATCATGATTTGAAACAATGACCAATTGTGAATGCGTGAAACCTTACCTCGAGCTGCAACAATGCTAGAAATTATTACAGACTAGGTTTTATGACATTATCCGATACTTGGAATATTTAATGATCTTATAGCATTTACGCTCCCTTATACTTGTAAGTGAAGAAGAACTTGTAGTATGTCAGAAAGACATAAATAATAAAAAAAATAAACATTGTTAGATATATTTATTTAATTTTTAATGAACACTGAAATCCTTGATTTTGTCTATAATTTATACCTTGGTTGCGAACGGGAGACAAAAGGCGCGCCAACTAAAAGCATAGACAAGCGGCATCACATGATGCGACCACACACTTTGGGTTTTGATTTAGGGATGTCCATATTTTACATTATTATTTAATAACAAATGAAAATAATGCTTCAGAAACGCTCCACTTTTCATTGTATCTTAATGGTTTTGTAGTGCCTAGTATATGTTTTATCTGTTTTAACATTGACTATCTCATCTTAACCAAGTATTTTCGCGATACCGAAATTTTTAATACAAACAAGTTAGAGATTATTCTGTAAGTACAGCTGACAGTTTGTAAAATAGAGAGCGTGTTTGGGCTGGTAATGTATTAACTAGAAAATTGTTACTGTATAAAAATTTAAAGTATAAAATTTGACTGTGACACGGTTATACTAAGATTCCTGTTATTTTAAAGCTTAATCTTGCAGCTGAACATTGTATAATTACAATTAAACATTCAAAACAAGCCATATAAGATGAACTCCATTACCAAAAGCGGAATCAACTTGGGTGGGATAAAGATAAGGTCGACTTTTACGATAGACGTAAGTATCCAACACCATAATACAGCAAAGTGTCCCGAAAACCTGATTTGCCTATTGTTAAAATTTAAGAAGTCTGACAACTTGGAATAAAGTAAAACTTGAAAGTTGTATATGGACATGAAAGTTGGAGACATTTTTTTTTATTTAGTAGAGAAAAAGTAAAAAAGCTATTAAATATTATTTACTCTATAAAAGTAACTATTGATGCTTCTAACATTAAATACAATACTTTATAATTAGCTAGATGTTTTAATTATCTACAGTTTTTAAAGTTTTTTTTATGTTTAAAGTATGTTAACTCATAGCATTCATTCTTCGTGTGTGGCCAAAGTTAGTAGTTAAAATCCTCGTCGTGATGCACCCTGTCACAAAGTTAACCGTAAATTTAAAACAAGTGCATCCAAGATAAAGAAGTCGTTAGCTGGATTAAAGTTAATGAAGGAATTTGGACTTTAAAAATTAAAACCATAATAAAAATGATTGTTTGTTTTAATACTTTAATGTATAACCTTGTGGGACGTTAACTATTATGGCATAGGGACGGCAATAGAGAATGGACATGTTTATTCATTCTTCTTTTTTATTTTCTTCCTATACCATTAATGATGCATATTTTAAAGTCATTATATTATAATAGCAATGTTATTAAAGGAGTTGAAAATATACAAAAAAAAAAAAGGATATAGATAGTCAACTTACACGAGTTACTTAGGCACCAGCAATCTATTCATACAAACTGAGTAACAGACACTTTACTATGCTTCAGTTTGAACTGAAGCATTTACAATTACTGGTGTAACTAGTCCCGTGGCGATAATCGCAGTTTTTTTTTTAATTTAAATCGTTTAGTTCTTACCCACAATCCTCTCTGCTGTTAAAATGGTCTAATGTAATAACGGTCTTTCTATGTTTCTCTTCGGGACATATTCACGATGTATCTGTGGTAACACTGACGTCAGGATGGCTTTTAGTTACATTCCCTTTGTAACACTAACCTTTACCATTTTCTCTCCTTTCTTTGTTGGTTTAAAAAAGTTATCAATATATTTTTTTTTTATAACCCGATTGAAATGTTTAAATTAAAAATAACTTTGGTATTACTCTAGATATACAACTATTTGTTTTATAGGTTTTTTATTCACGACGATCTAGTTTAATTTATTAGTTAGGTAAACTGCAGGAACCCCACGTATATTATAGTGATATACATATATTATATATAGTACTAGCTGTATCCCGCCGGCTTTACTGGCCGTAATATACAATTAAACTAGAAATTTGTCTGAAATATTCCTTGAGAGCAACCGTAAATTAGTTTATATATCAATCAATATGAAAACGTGGTGTATGGGTTCTCGCAAAACAACTCACGAGACCCAAGCCAACCGCACTAGCAGCTGCTTGTCCAGCCTGCTAATCAACAAACGATGCTCAGGCTCTTACCAATCTTCAATGGATTAGCGTGGTGATAAATGCCCCAAATCTCCCCGTAAGAAACCGTACAAACGATGTCTTCTGATCCTCGGGGATACGGGCAGCGCAACACTGATCGTTGTGTGGATCTTTGGGCCTATGTCTAGCAGTGGACGTCTATCGGCTGATGAGGAAGATTTAAATACAGTTGGTATTTCATATAATTATGTAAACTCTTCTCACCCTTTACAGTTGCGGCGGATGTTAACTATTCGGCCATTTGCAGGTCGCCTCCTACGAGTATATAGCGCACGTTGATAAGTCGGTAAACAAACGTGCAAGCATTGTTTGTTACAGTGAAAAGATTAACCGGTTTCGTAGTTAAAGCACGAATGGAGGCAATGTTTGCACTTCCGCAAGTTTCGTTTGTTCGTCTAATTATACTGGCACGCGTTGCGGCTGGCACTGGATGTGGGACGATGTGCCTAATGTCTGGCAATTTTCAATTTTGTTTGAAATATTCCACGCCTATGCATCGATCTGAAATAAATTCTCACTGTTTACACCTGTCGTCGCAGCTTTTTATGTAAACTCTATTGGTAATGCATTTATTCCTAGCTTTTTTAGTAGATAAGAAATATCATGCACTATGCTACTACCTTTTGCTTTATGGCTCTTCGTATCATCAAATAATTTAGTCCACTTTGGTCTATCTATGGCCATAGTTCTCCAATCTAACTGACAAAGCTTTAGCCACTCGACATCGACGACTTACGGAGTTGCTTCAATGACATATTTAAGTTCTTTATCCATCAGTTACAAATGGTTGGTGATGTGTTTAACCATCTAATATTCTTGGTAGAGGTAATAACGCTTCGATTTATATCAATACATCCTTTGATTACATATACAAAGCCAAAGATACGCCTCATGATATTAATGTAGGATATTTATCTAAATAATAATATTAAGCGTCTGCGATATCAAAAGAAGCTTTTTAATCGATTTATATATTCATAGCAAATTTCACCAAAAGCCTTTTGTCTGTTTTATCGATACAATTAAATTGATTTTAACTGTTTTCATTAATAAGTGTATAGTTAAAGCTGTAATATAAAACCTAAGCTGCTTTTTTAAAAAGAAGCTTTCGCGTAAAGAAACGAAAGGTTATAAGGTAAACAAACTTTTTAATATTAATAAGAACTGAATATATTTTCGTATTATTATCGATTATGTTATAAAAATTGTATACGTTGTAAGTAATCAAATAGAATATCTTTCTAGAAAAAAAACTTTACGATCGTAAAAAGCATGGTTAAAGTTAAACATTCTCAAAATAGTTACAAAACATTCGGCGACGTAAAAACCATAAGAATTACGTTCTCGTCGTGAGTTTGTTAGGCAATGTTTTTTTTTATCTCCAACGGGCTGACATTTGACTGCAGTTTCACGTCATTTCAAGTGACAATAAGACTGGGAACAGTGATGCCGTTCTCATGCGGAATACCCTGATTTTCATATGTTAGCCGCCAGTATAGAGCAATGCTGTTATAGCCGTAGAATTCGTTTTTATATAGGAAGGGTGGGCAAAAATGCTCATCTGGTGGAATGTGATCACTGACCCTTATCATCGATCATCATCATCATCAGCCGACAGACGTCCACTGCTGGACATAGGCCTCCACCAAAGATCTTCACATTGATCCATCCAGCTGCTTCAATCAACCTTCACGTCAGACTACTTGGTAGACGGCCTGCCAGAAGTACGTCTTCCAGTATCGCCATTCGAGGACCTTAGAGAGACCTATAGACAGTCGCAACACCAGAGGGGTCGCGGCGTTGCCAAACCATAAGGGAATAATACGCACAAAATTACATTACGAGGGTGGAAGTAACCATTAAAGAAAACCTATCCACCAATCAACCTTCGTGTGACTCCTGAATCGAACTGTTAGGTGTTAATACTCAAAATTTGGTACAGATATTGCTGGTTCCATTGGAAGGTCAGCTAAGAATGGATTTTACAAAAATCCAACCCCAAAGGGAGTTGCGGTATGTTACCACCAGTAAAGCAGGCGGGGAACATTTCGTTCGTTATATGGTGGTCGGTGACTGTTCATCATCTGATCTATGATGCCACAGCAGTTCCTATTTCTAGCTTTACAATAGTGTGCAAACATAGCTACGATCCGGTTTGAAAGGTGTTGGAATTTAACTTATGCCTCAAGCGACGAACACAATGTTACGCAGTATATATCAACCTAACCAGTGCTAGTTATTATCAGCTGTATCACTTAACACCAAGTGAAGGTCTTGAGAAATTAAAAAAAGTATGGAATATTTAAGGTTTTATATATTTCATATGCGGCAGTGAATTCTCAATATCTTTGGCACAAAACCTGATGCAGTGTTGCCAAGAAAATATAATAGTGCGTGAAGCTTGTTTTGTTTTATAATTTTTGTTGCCAATCACTTATTTTTTCATCATCATCATCATCATAAGACTCAGCGGTCGCAGATCCTGAATGTGCGACATAAAATAGATACATATATATACAATACGTAGATAAATTTGCTAAAACAATGGAGGTGAAAGACGAGGTTATTGAAAGTTGAAGGGATGAGGAGTTGGATAATAAGGAGATGAAGGTGGAAGTAGTCAAACACAGTGAATTTTTAATATTTATCATACCTCTAATAAACAAAACATACACTTTGTTAATTGTTATTTTGTATCTTATCAGTCGCGCAGTGACTAAGCGTTTGCTTTGAATGGAGGTCCCCAGTTCGATTCCAGGCCTACACGTGGAGTGTCAGTGCTTAAGTGATTCAGGTCTCCCCTGACTATCTACTATCTTGATGTAAATTTGTAGCTATAATAATCTCCCCATATGAACTCCTACTAACGAAGGTCGCGGGAGACTTCTGGATAATACCACATCCAATGGGTGAAGAGATTGGTGGAGGCCGGAAGGAGTCGTTGGACTAAGACGAGACGATTGGGACGTCAACCTGATGGTAAGTGATACCAGGGTAGCGTTAGTTAGAGTGATGTATATTGCACTACATTGCGCTCGTCGTATGACATAAGATTTTGACTCTCGTTACCTAAGTAATTACACTAGCTACAGCACCGTTTAAACCGGGACATAGTAATATTTGCACAGAGAAAAGAAAGAAGGTTAGCAATGTATACAAATAAGATAAACCTAGGATGTTAAGTAAACTGTGTAATAAAGGCACTAACCCAACATAAGCAGGAGAAAGAGAAAAAAAATAGTTGCACAGTAATATTTGACGGCTGCAATAGGAGCTCTATTGGTACCTAGGCGGTAGATAGAGACCCTAACACCAGTAATAGTAATTATTTAAAGTTGTAGTAATAAACAAAAGCGCTGCACGTTTAAAATCTTCATAGTTGTAGGCGGTCTAGAATTTTAACTGCTGCATTACAACAGCATCAAATTGTTGTTGCATTGGAAATCACCCAATTGTACGAGCATTCCGCAGACAAAACCAGCCGCACGATTTATTACACCTGGCAACATTAATGGCTTTTATACAATTTCTTTTCCTGTTGTCACAACACGTTACTTTAGTCAGTTATACGATTATGGTAATGTTTTTGGATTGATTTAAAATTATTTACAATTATATATTATATTATATTATATATAATATATTAAATTCTGAGAGTTGTTTTGTGTTTACATTTCTCATAGTTTTTTTTTTATATTTATCTAAACGATTTTTAATATTTTTTACTAACTGTTCCCCGCCCGCTTTGACGGCGGTAATATAGAATTAGACTGCTAAAGACTTTGTATAGCAGCCGTTACTATGGCAACCGCATAAGTATTACGAAATGAAAATGTTTTATACCGTGTCGAATACATTCACTAACTTTCACGTGATTGACGATACAGATAGATATGTTGCTCTATTTGTTTGACACGTAAGACTTCTTTTAATAGGATAATGAAGGTACTGAAAATTTGAGCTGTCCAGTCCAAATCCAGTCAGATTTCCACTTATATAGATACTCGAACAAACAAATCCCATTTTAATAATACATATATATGCTAGTAACCTAAATATATATCTTAAATAATTATTATTCTATGAACTTTTGCAAATGTTTTAAACGTAACATTAACGGCCTTTTGGAATTATCTTTTTAGCGTGACGAAAAGTCCCAATGACTTTCATCATCATTATCGTCCGATGAAAGTCCACAGCTGGACACAGTAGTCCGACAAACATCTCCACACCGAATGAGATCTTAGATGATGAAAATTTTAAATTGAATCTATTGATTTTTCATTGTGTCCGCACAGTGTTAAGTTACTCAAAGTTGTCAAAAGTTTACACAGCAAAGAGGACGTAGTACAGCTGGTAATATATATATAAAGCGAAGGTATAATAATAGTAATTAACTTTTAGACTTTTGCAAAGGACGACGTATATATTTATCTAATTATATATTTAATTACACCCTCTTTATCTCACCCTCCATTCATCTCTTCAATCGTTCGGCCTCCAATGTCTCCTCACCTTTCTCTTACACCTTTTACATACAACCTTATCTACATACATATGTATATATTTAGTTTTTGTGTTTTGGGCTTAGCACGCGGATACCAGATCCGTCAGCTCTGAGTCCAATGAAGCTGCAGGGAATAGATACATATAAAAAAAGGCAAAGGACAATCTATAATTCGTCACCATAGATATACTCGTAAGCTCTGTTTAAGACTATAAGAAAAGCCTATGGGATTGCTGGCGGTGCTTTAACAAATCGGTGTTATTATTGAGTCTACAGACGTTTAAACCGTTTGCGAACAATCACACAGACAAATGTATGTATGTATATATAACTATCGGCGAATAGCCCTTGCATTGTGACAGGCTTTATTGATGCGTTATACGCACACGGCCACTTTGTCCACGTCAAGTGATAATGAAGATATAAATGGCCGTCGCGCTTTGGAAACTTGTTTACATTAAGCTTAACTTTTACCTCCTCTCATCCTTTCCACTTCACCAACTGTTACTTAACTTGCTGATAACTTGCAACTGCAACTCTTAGCTCTACGGTTCAATTCTTTAATATAACATGGAATGTATTACAGAAGGTTTAGTTTGAACGCTTAGGTTGTTAATTCGTTACTTACTCTTACGCAGTTAAAAGAATTTATTTGGATATTAAATAAACATGTTGTACTAACCTCAATAACTTAGTAACTTATATTTATTAATAATTTCTTAAGTTAGATACGGATAATACGTTAAAAAAACCTTCTTAATGTATGTAAGAATTGTAGATACGCTCTTTGTTTCTGTTCATTTACGATTGCGCAAGATTTGTTTAAAGTTTATTACATTTCAACTTAATTAGGCTAAGTAATTATAAGCATACTAAGTTTAGGTTAATCTAAATTGAAGTATAACCAACGAATTATATTGTTTTCAAAAGAGGTCGTAATCTGAAGCTATTGAATGTGCGCGTGCCGGGGACTCGTAACTATCTCACAACGATATCGAGGAGACACCGAAGCCGTTATATGGTAAATAGTGTGTTTATAATCTGTGCTACTTCTCTTACTGAGGTATGAAGTCACCTGGTTGTGAGTGATACGCCTATAACAATGTGGCGCTGGTTAGAAAGGGCGCCGAATCCATAGAAATAATTCAGGTAATGATACTTAACATCGTATGTTTCAAGATGATGAGCGCAATGTGGTGTAGTGTAAACATCTTAAGTGGTACCACATTATCATTGGCGTATTACCAGTCAACAAATATACAAGATAAAAATCGCTATTATTAATTATCTTAATTGTTAACTTTGCTATTGTTTATTTACCATTTGAATAGGCATCCACCAACCTTGATAGAGATATTTGTAACTTAAACTATGCTTAAGTTGTAATTGTTAAGATAGTAAATTTAGAAGCTCTGTTAACTTTACATGTTGCCTGTTCAAAAATTGGCAACACAGCACAAAACCCGTTGAGCTCAAACTGAAAATGCAAATACGATAACTGAAGTTACACAACGGTGGCACCGCAAAGGTCTTTTCAAGTCTATGTCGTGTTATGCGATATGCTATAAGGGTGTCCATTATTATTGAGCATATAGGATAATCTAAAATTGAAAGGTTTTTTGTGTACTATAAACTATCGCTAGATTACAGTTTCACGTAGTTTTAGGTGACAATGAAGCCGTGGATAGAGAAGCGCGCTAGCTCATTGTTTCCTTTTCCTTCTCTCAAGTGTTGGCTCTTAGAATAGCGAAGCTGTTATTTAGTTACAAAAACAAAAGCTTACTGCTTATATTTAATAAGGGATGTATAGGGATCCCGCACAACTGATAGGATCCAAATCACCCTCATCAGCTCGTGGTATACCCTGCTATTCAACAAATGAGGCTCTGGCTCCTACCAACACGCATTGGGCCGGCGGGGTGCAAAATAGCCCCAAATTCCCCATGTGAATCCCTACCCGTTTGATTGGAGAATCTATGGGGGAGGCCTGGACGTCTATCGGCTGATGATGATGATGATGATCAATTACATTTAATACTAAATTAATCAAGTAAGTTAATTTCGGAAGTAAAAAGTCAAAACTAGTTTTCAAAATAGAAGTAATTAATTTACTGATAGAGGCAACACTGGTGGTGAAAAGATGGTGTGGTGGTAGATTTTCAATGTGATGTTGGTAGCCACCCTAGGCGGTTGGGCAGAATCTATCACCATTAAAACTGTAATATATAGCTTCAGGATCGAACTGTAGACCGCGTACACTTAGACACAGTTCTGTAGAGGTAGTCTTTTGTACTTCTAGTATTTTATACTATCAGTATGTCATTTTGCCGGATTTATTCTGATGATGGAAGCACTTGAAAGCCGGAGCTACTCTTACACCTCATCAGATACTAAGCTCGTGGACCAGGGTCCACAGCCTGTTGACATTATGCTGGAGTCTTTTTAAATAGACTAATACCGTTACTCAGTAACGTGTTTCAGTAGAAAAATATGACTTCCGGAACACAGTAATGCTGTATGGTGGTATAATCTCTTCCACTGGTGGTAAGTCTCTGTTGGTGGAGACCGTCTACGTTAGGTATAACCGCAATTCTTATCGCAGCCGACAAACAAGACTGTGTCCCGGTTTGACGTACGCTGTACCTAGTTAATTTGATATATACTATCTTATGTCTGAAGCGTCCAGTATAATTTTGTGCGGTGTATACCATCCTAACTAGCGCAACGTTGTTATGAACGGGCGTACCATTTACCATCAGGTGTACAAGTCCGTTGTCTCGTCTATTCATACAATAAAAAAGCAAAGCACCTTCCAGGGTAGTATAAGATTGATACACGTTATGCAGCAGCGTCGTTATTGACAATATGTAGGTGGTAGATGGGAGATAATTTCACCATCCGATTTCCACGACATCATCCCCAACAGATAGAAGTCCACTGCTGGACAATCGCCTTCCCTAAAGATTTACACATACAGTCACCATGGCCTTCAGTACCGCTTGGTATCAAGAGCTGTCGAAATGTAGGAGTTGACATGGTGGGATTTGGGCCATTTCCCATCACGCTGGTTCAATGCGGATTGATGAAAGCCAAAGCCTCCATTGTTGTTTACTGGGTGTAGCACAAGCCGGTGAGGCTTGGATTCCGTGAGTTGTAATGCGAGGACACTTACACCCATGTGAAGGCTGAATTCCGTCATTGCGTCCTTTGTTAGCACGCTGCATCGCAATGGACCTGGTCACCCGACTGAAGTTAGCACTAATAGTTACTAAGTGTTTCGGGAGCGTGCTAAGTGTTAACTTAGCGAGCCCTGTGCCGTTACACGCGTGTGGCCGTTGAGGGCCAGTAGCTGGTGGTAACTTAGTGTGGATTTTATTGACCTTGCGCATGGGTTATGCACTCCAAGTTATACAGGATGAAAGAAGGAATTAGGATGGAACATAGTTGGGAGAAATAAGAATGGAAGATTAGAATAGAACATAAGAAGAAGAGAAAGAAAGAAGAAAATGAAGAAAGATAGAAAAACATGTAATAAAGAAAGGAGCGAAGCCCAGGCCCAATGATGCCCGGGGAATGCTGAAAAAAAACATATCATACTGTATACATCGTTCAGTGAATTATTCGCATGTGTTCGTGTATCATCATCATATACTTCATTATAATATATGTGGTATTAATCAGGGAATAGTATGTTTCTTCTACATATATATTCTGTTTTCTCTGAAGCTATCGCTTGATGGTCTTTTCTTAGACTGCTCATCTGTACTTGGTTCGCGGTCCCGGGAGGAGAATAGGAGTAAAAGAAGAAATCTATCGGCCGATGATGGAAATGATATATAGTACATATAAAACTATCATAAAAAAAATATAAACTAAGGTTCCTGCCTACATATAACAAAGAAAGTAATGAGAATGAACGTGGATGGTTATAAGGATAGAGGGAGACCGAAGTGTGGATGGAATGTGTGAAAGATGACATGTGTAAGAAGAGTGTGAATTTAGATATGAACGCTGGTAGAGGGATGTGGAAGAGAAGTACATATTAAAAATCTTTCTCCCGTTCATCATACCCGATCATACATTTAGTAGAGTCTGGTTCCCGCATAAGAACTAACTGGATCCAAGTCAACCTCACCAGCTCGTGGTGCACCCTGCTAATCAACAAACGAGGCTCTGGCTCCCACCAATCCGCATGGTGCCAGAGTGGTGGAAAATAGCGCGAATTATCTCATATGAATCTCTACTCGAACGATGTGAGATTCTTTGGAGGAAGCCTATGTCCAGTTGTGGATGAATGGGAACAAATAAATCTATACTGATGCGTGAAAGTACAATTAATTTTATATAGTCTGTTAATTTAATGCAAACAACACGAAAATGAAATTCGAAAGTGCAATTACTATTCATTACAGGGCCTAAAGTACTCGTACACGATATCCTTTGATGTGAACTGATCGTGATAACAATATTTTTTCGATTCTAAACGTCATTGATATAGAAAAAGTTTTTATTATCTGTGGGAGATAATCATCATCAGCCACATCACATGTGAAGGAATTTGGACCATTTCCCAACACGGGTTGGTGGAAGCCAGAGCCTCGTTCGTTGATTAGCAGTCTGCATCACGAGCTGGTGAGGTTGGCTTGAATTTTTTAGACTTATTTCGAAAAAACTAACGAAGCCTACCCTTGATCCCATGGCACAAAAATAATAAGCCTCATCATCCAGCGCCTTGTACCTAACCTTGTAGCTTTGTTTATCACAAATATATTATGTGTTATTATAAATTTTGTATTATCTTTTTGCAACCGTTAATTTTGCATTATTTTATTATACTCTTACTCTTCACAACACAAAACGTTGATTACAATAGGCTGTTATTCCTAATGCACCGATGGAGACCACCGAAGAAGTTTAAGTGAGTAGAAATCGCACATAACCTTGTCTACCTCCAGAAGCATGGTATCAATCTAAGATTTCCTCCGCCATAATAAAAAACAAGAAGAGACTGTCATATGGCATTACGTCCGCCATCTTGTTTATTTAGACATATTGTATTTTTTATCTGTAACACGTTTTAAAAAAGTTTAAACTATATATAAATATCATAAGCATATTTCTATTAAAATATTATGAAATTAAAGTAATTAAATTTTGATATTGAAACTGGTACCGTTTGGAATGTCGGTCTGACTGTCTGTCAGTTATAAGTAAAGTGTATGCACTTTGATTAAATTATCACCGGCCAATGCAATTCGAGCCGGATATAGAACTTTTCGGGAAAGCTCTCTAAATGCATTAGTAAGTATTTCTGTGAACAAAGCTTTTTGTTTACATAAACTTCCTTATTAACATGCATTCTTATATTAACATATTTATATATAAGTTCAGGCCATGTATCCACCACGCTGGCGAGGTTGGAGGATGTCGCAGGTGTACGAAGGCTGGTCTTGTCTGAACATGTCGGTTTCCTCGTGATGTTTTCTTCACCGGAAGCTCGAGCTAAGTTGAGATAGAACATTTTTCATCACTTAACTTTAGGGTACGTCCAGACGGTGAAAAGAAAATCGTCGGTTTTAGTCAGTGCCAAACCGTCGTAAGTCTTGCCTCATTAAATAGAGAGATATTAGCTCTTTGTGTAATAAAATTAAAAGAGAAAGAATGTCTCACGTGAATATAAGTGATCGTCGTCGTCTGGAGAACCGCGGTCAGTCGAACTTTTATATCTTTAAAGTACTCGTATTTTTAATATAATACGGTAATAAATTGTTATCTTAGTTGCTAATCTCCGAGTAACCGGTCGTCGTGGTTCCGTAGGCGTTGACACGCACGATGCGGTTTATATTCCCAACTGGCCTCACTATTCCTTTTATTTGGTCTGAAATATATCCGTGACTAACACACGAAGATCTAGATCTATACAGGCAAGAATAAAGAATCAACATCTAATGATCTGAATAAAGTTTTTTGTACGATAGAAAAAACATGATATGTATAGTTAAGATGATATATTTATGTATTACTTATAAATAATAAATGATTTACATTACGTTTTAATAAGTATGCTCATGTTTATTTAATGAGTTTCCTAAAAGCTTAACCCCTAATGCAATGTTTTCTCCAATTTTAAGTTTGACAGAGAGAGAATGTATAAAGTCATTAATATGACTCTTTTATCATCAAAGTTTTGTAGTACTTATCATTCAAGGTTGACACCTCATCACTCCTACCATGCAATATTTAAACTCAATCTTACCGTTACCATCGCTTTATATATTTGAGATATATATATGTTTGTTAATAAGAATCTACGATTACTTCATAAAGCTTGTGATACCAATCAATGTAAGGAGCGGGAACCGAACAGACTTATTATTAACGTTATTACAAAAACTGAAAAATTTAATAGAAGTTAACAACCAAAATATATAACAGGAAACCTGAGGAGTTAAAAATATATAATGAAAAGATATTTAAAGGAATACATCACAAGTGGTTTAGCTCCAAGAATTTCTACAGTACTATTGAATTCTTCACTTCGCAAAATTTGCATCTTCTTTATGTCCTTATGTAAAAAACAACTTTGTTACCACGTTTAAAGAAAATAAATAAATAGTTTATATAAATGAATAATACAAGTATTGCTCCTTAACTTATGTTAGTTTACATTATAACCAGGCTGTTTATATACAGACACGGTTTATAAACTTCTTTTAAGTTGCATTGAGTAATAAATATAATTTACAAGCGCGCGATGCTTGTACAGCGCCATTTTAAAAAGGCACAGAGCGATATCGAATTATTTATGTTGCCGTTAATGTAATTTACACGAATAAATTTAACTTGAAACCGATGTATAGAATACTTGAGGTCCATAACGCAAGGGCGCTTCGGATTGGTGATAAATTATAGATTTCTTTCCCCCAGTTTGAATATATTTACAATCCAATTAGAATATGAAGTGCGTGGATTGCGTTGCATAAATAAATAATTTTTGTTTACGTACAAAATGCATGGGGTGATGCAACTGATTATAAATATAGCTTAACTCTCTCTTATATTACAGGAAAACTAACACATGCAACCTTCTTACAATATATATATATATATATTTTTATATAATTAAATGATACGCCCCACCGCCCGCCTATACGCCCACCCATAATAACGTAGCGCTAGTTGAGATTGTATGCACTGCATCACGTGTTCATCGTCTGAGACTTAAGATTTTGAGCGTCATTACTCCAGTAATTACACTGGTTACAGCGCCCTTCAAACCGGAACACAGTAATGTTAATAATTAATGTTAGAAGTTTTCTAAATATTATAATTCAATTATATGATTAGTTAGCTCTTTTAGCATTGGCTGCGTACACGCAATGCAGGAAGGTGTTGGATGCGGACAGCCTGGAATTAAATGGTGGACGTCTTCGCTAGCTGATGGTGATGTAACTCGCTGTATAGAATTGATAATAATTTTTTAATAGTTTTAAAGAAATTAAAGACAAAGGTCTTTAATTCGAGCGTGTTGTCAGTGATGACTTACGGCATCGAGATGTGGGTTCCTACAGTGGGCCGCGTGAAAATACTTCAAGTCGCACAGAGAGCAATGGAACAGCTATCCTCGGAGTTTCCCTGCTTGATCAGAAATGAGGAGATCCGCAGGAGAACTAAGGTCACCGAAATAGTCCATAAGATTTCTAGCCTCAAATGGCAATGGACAGGATACATCGCTCGAAGGACTGACAGCCAGTAGCACTAAAGTCCTCGAATGGCGACCGCGTACCGGAAGACGTAGTGTTGGCAATCTCCACACTTGGTGATCTGGTGAAGATTGATGGAAGGAGTTGGATGCTGACAGCGCAGGATCGATCGACGTGGTGATCTGTGAGGGAGGCCTATGTCCAGCAGTAGACGTCTATCGCCTGATGATGATGAAATAAATTTCTAGGTATCTACAAATAGTAAGTTTTAAGGACAATTGAATTCAAATCAGACGGCCATGAAATAACAACGGTGCATCAAACAACTCAGTCACCGACAATGCGGGCCTGGCCATTGACCCAGAATCCCGTGGCGCACTTTATGGGGTTTTAATTTGAACAGAAGTGGATGCGCATGGCCGATAAGCGGCACCGAGTGCTACGCATCATCATCATAACCTTGTGTTGCCTGAGAGACTTGAGTACTGAAATGTTCAACTTTAGTACTAATATATCATGTATATATATATTGTTTAAACATATTTATATGCTAATACAGTGTTGTATGAAATACCTTAGTATATATATGTCTTGGTATATCTTTATTATATATATATATATATATATATATATATACACACACACACGCACACACGCATACACATATGCACTTGCACTCGCGCACACACGCACACCCACACACACACACTCACACACCACACTTGATTGATTTACCAACCACTTACTACCAAACCATTACTATGTGACGCTGGTGGTGAAGGTCCGGAGAATATTCAGTGCTGTTGGATTACCCAACTGTTCATCATCATCGAATACCATTTTGATGTTGAACGGTTGGAGAAATTGTTGAAGTTGTTGAATTGATGAACGAAAACACTAAAAAAATGGACACGGTAAAAAAAGTGTTCACTGTTTTACTTGCTGGTGGCAGAGCTTAAATCTTAGGACTCCCATGTACACTGCCAGAGGTTGCCGAGACTTCAGAGTGCTGGCTGGGCACTTCATATTATTCAGACTGGTGGCAGGTCTCTGTTGCTACAGACCGTGTAGATAGGTACCACCGCAGCACCTATTGCAGCCGACAAACAGTAGCGTAACAACATTACTGTGTTCCGGTTTGAATGGCGTTGTAGATAGTGAAATTACTGCGGTAAATCAACACCTTATGACCTCATGACGACAAACACAATGTGGTGCTGTGTATATCATCATTACCAGCGCCACATTGCTAGTGGTAGAGGTGAAACTTACCATCAAGTGAATGTTCTGCTCCTAAAAAGTATCCTCTTTTTTAATTGACAATTGTGATGACAAATGTTTACTTTTACTATACTAATAATAATTTGTTATTTATGTCATAAGACGAAGATTCATATTTAGTATATTATACGCCAGGTCTACGTCCAGCAGTGGGCGTCTAACCACTGATGATGAAGATAAGGAAACCAAATGAAACAAGGAAAAAAATCAAAAATGATTCTATTTATTAATGTCACTTCTAAACAGTACAGACGGAAAACATTCTAATGAAATATTTAAAACTACTAACACACTACTACTAGAAAGCTTACTACTAGATGAGAAGGAATGTAATTGTTCTAGTCATTTACTGATCAGACGAAAGTATTAGAGGCAGAGCACAAGTAGGTGGGCAATTGATATTGCATACCGTATCAAAATTAAAAATATTACTTAACCTCGTGTTATTATCGCTTACGACTAGGCAGGTACTGTACAATACATACTTTCAAGAGTCTTAAACAAATTAATTACAATGTTAATTAAATAAATAATAAGTAGTTATGATGCTTATCATTTGATCTAAAGTATATTTATTTTATATTTACGTAACACCTAAAGGTATAGAGAGAGGACTTATCGCTATAGAGGCATTTTATTTCACTCAACATTTGCCTGTAGTTATTAATTCTGTAAAAAAAAAAAAAATATCTATTTGTTTGTTTTTTAATCTATAACACAAACAAGAATATTTTATTTTCATAGTCTAATTTTTTGCCAATCGATTGGCAGGTTAGTTGATAGAAACAGTGTCTATGGCATTAAGTCCGCTTCCTGCACCCATAACTCTAAGTGTTTACATTTAATACTCCTTTAAATTTTACAGATTAACAAGAAACTGTATGCGGCTTAGATCGTCGTATAATAAATATACAAATGTGCTTTTAATTAATTATCTATATTAAGAAAGCACCAAACTGCATTTCAAGTTTATTGCACTACTCTTGTGAAGCACCGCACTAAATCAATCAAAGTAACAGTACTAGTTTTGTACCATTTTTTTTTTTTTTTTTTTTCGCGGGGAAATCTTCGAAAAGATACTCTGCCTCCTGGGGGGAAGTCAGAGTTATGTGGAGATTTTTACCCACTAAAACCCCCTCGGTGGTCACCTTTGGCGTTTGGCGAGGTCACGGGATCTCCGTTCGGAACACAACCGCGGCCTCGCTAACGCTATGCTGGGATAGCTCGTCCCGGGGTCTGCTTATACAGACCCTACCAGCCTCATGAGTATTATTTCAATGACCGGCGACCACGTCCAGCCATTGTCCTCCTCAGGGTCGTTTAGAAGGCGATGAGAACCCCCATCCTGATCGCTAACAACCCAAAAGGCCCCATTATGGTAGGGGAGCACCATTCACCGGTGCGACGTGTTGACGCACGGTAGTGCCACGACGGTTTCTTCTCCGAGCGGGATCTGTCCTCTCTCTAGCCCGCTCAGCAGCCTCCTTTTGTACCATTACAGTTTCTCAAAAGGAGGGTACGGCCCTCCAACTAGTTTTGTACCATTACACTAACTCCATATAGTCTATGGTCGTTGCAAATTAAATTAAAAAATTTTCTTTTTAAAATAGTGTCTATTTATTATATAATTTACTTTTATTTTCACTGGTTCGCATGTTTTTTATTTAATTTTCACATCATTGAATATTTATTTTTAAAAATACTCATGATAGTGTCATACAAATTAAATGGCGGGAAGTGATGACATTTCGTTTGAATTTACTTTAGATTGTTATATATATTTTTACTATTTTCATCGACTTCACGTTTATTTTAAACACTAGTCGAAAATAAAATGCTGAAGGAATGTTTACGTTAAATACTTTTCTATATGATAAACATCTAGACGAGCGTCAAAAACGGTAAATTTGTAATTATTCAATATTGTGCCAGATTTTTAAATAATTTATTGTTACACCGTAATTTAAACGCCATCCTGGTGCAGTAGTTATGCCTTGATGACACGAAGTTCACTGGTTCGATTTCCGAACAAAATATCTAGTGTTTGATTGATGGAAATGCTTTAAGCTGCCATGTTTCCTTACAACGCGAATATTTTACCTTTAATTTAATTAGATTATGATTGAATATTTAAGTTTAAAGTAAACACCCGTTAAATATTAAATGTATTTAGAGAATTCTATAAGCAATAAAATTCTAATTCTCATATAATAATATCCTCTTTATTCGGCTTTAGGCGACTCCTAATAGTTTCAAAGCTCGAACCAGAAAAAACTCAGAGGTTTATTATGCCTTATTTATAATATATCTTATATACTCTTTTCCATCTTAATGATAGTCAACAAACACACTATGTTCTTCACACGTCTATCTTTTTCACTTTTTCAAACCTGATCATTACCACAGGTCCACCTTTACCCTTTTTCTATGGTCCCACACAAGTGCTGATATCAACACTGAAAGTCTATCCAGCTTTCAGACCGCGAGGTCTAGACGGCCTCCGGCTAGGGCACCGCGACCCTCAAATCGCTGGGCAGCAGCCGTCCACATTGTTGGTTGTTGCCGTCGCTGCTGGAGATGTCGCTGGTGCTCCCCACCGATGGTTGCGAGAAGTTCTTGCAAAGAACCACCACCTGCAATCAAAAAGGTTATGATCATTTTCAATACAAGCATATCCCATATTTATAAAAGAATATGTTATAGCTAAATGCCTGGACTCTGTGAAAGCTTGATCCCCAACAGTGGGATCATTCATAAAAATTCTAAATACGAACTATGACCTTATTTCATTTGTTTATTTATGATTTATTGACAGTTACTATTGTGAATAGTTAGCATTGCTCACCGTATACAAAACACTAAATAATCCCATCATACTTCCGGCGAGAACATCCCACCAGTGGTGGCGGTGATCGGTCAACCGAGACAGCGGGCAGACGGCCGCGTAGATGATGCACAGGGTCTGCAGTAGAGGCACTACGAGCACAGAGCGGTTGTGCCAACTGAAAGCTCTTCTTTGCAGGTACCACTAAAATTAAAAAAAAATTATGTAACAACTACTTTACAGATGGCGATACCATGAACAATAGATCACGCTATCGTTTATCACAGCGCAAATTATTATAATTATTATTAAATTTTGTATTCATAGACTTAGCAAAATAAATCATTACGGAGTATATACTTGTGTCCATCAACTGGATTCCTCTGGATTTTTTTTTAATACAATTGTACTTAGTCACTTGCTCTGCACTTTTAATTGCTTTGTCATTATCAATTTAGTGCTGACATTGCTGGGTGCGTTGACAGTCACCAGTGACCTTGCACATCCTATTTGAAGACCTCTACAGTGGTGCCGAACGTGGGTCTGTCTAAGGAATGTGGTGTGGTGTGTCTAGCGAAATTGCTGATCGATTCAAAGAAAACAATTAACCTCGTATGTATCCTAAAATTATAAGAGCGATGGAATTACGTATTATGCGACATACAAAGACGTTGGTTCTCTCTTCACTAAATAAATCTTATCTTCATGAGGAAATTCCATGCGCTATCCCTTAATCCGGACTTTTTATACGAGCAGGTCCATCTTGTTGCTTATTACCGTCGTAATTCTTACATAAGCGTTCACACCAACGAGGAAATTTACGTACCATAATCATTAAATACTAGAAAAGAAAAGGACAGGACAGAGGAGAAGATGGAAGAAAATACAACAGAATAGAATAGACCAGAAGACAAGAGAACGGACATAGAGAAATATGACAGAAAGTTAGTACTTACAGCTAAGAAGAGGCCGCAGTAGATCGAGAGTGACGCGTGGGCTGAGGGAAAGCTTCTGCTGGAGTCGATCTGCAGGTACCTGGAGTACTTCGTCGATGTGCAGGTGTAAGCGCTGACGTATTCAGAGCTAAACGAAATGATTTATTGATATTAATACTTATGTAGTATACATGTCGAAGTATCGACTCCGGAAACTCATTTCCTCAAAATTTTTAATTTTTATAGAGTCCTTATATTTAGTTTGCTATACACAGCAGTAGATTGTGCTCGTCGCTTTGAAACATGAGATGTTTAGTCATGTTACCCCAGTGATTTTACTGGCTTCAGCGCCCTTCAAACCGGGATTCTAAGAGAAACAATCCTAGCGGAATTAGTTATTGGAATCAAAAGCAAATTGTAGATCAACTCACTTGTTGCATGTTTTCGCTTTATCCGGTTCGCATAAATCGAAGAATGTCGGTCTCGGCGATCCGACCACGCATTTGACTACTTCCAATATGGTCAGATTGACCACAGAGCCGTAGATGTAGTCTCTGTAGATCAGTGAAGCAGTTTTTGCACTAGCAACTAGTTTCTTCTTTATCATCTTATATTCGTCATCCTGGTGCAGAATTGTCTCCACTCCCCACATCTGTGAAATTACAAAGTCTATTTAAATCTGCAAATTATAATGTACATATATTCATGATTATGAGATTATGTTATTTCATCATCATAACCATCATCAGCCGGTAGACGTTCATTGCTGGACACAGTCCTCCCCCAAAGATTTCCAAATAGATCGGTCTTACTGTGCCTGCATCTAGCGGTTTCCTGCTATCTTCGTTTGTAGGGAAGGGTTCGTATGGGTGGATTGGAGCCATTTTCCACCACGCTATCCAATTCGGGATGGTGGGAGCCAGAGCCTCGTTTGTTGATTAACACAACAAATTTGGGTGCACCACGAGCAGGCGAAAATGGCTTGGGCCCCGTGACTTTTTGTACGGAACCCCTTACATTCCCTTAAACTAATACTTATGGTATTTAACATATACCTTTTTAACAACTTATTAATGTCTAACCTACATTACCTACGGCTTGTTAAAAATCTTATAGTTCGTCAGTCAAATTGATCTACTGCAAAATATTGGTATTAAGAGAAAAACAATAATATTAGTGAAGAAATAAATACATACAACAACGAATGGGATGATGACGGTAATCGCAGCGATGATTGAAATGGAGAAGGTGTCCCCGGTGTGAGGGTAGGACAGGTCCGGGTCGTTGCATCTGAATCCGCCGCGTCTGCTCGGCAACGCGCCTACTTCCAGTAATATACATACGGCCGCAACTGTGGACAAACACATCCATTGAATGTTATTAATGGAACATGGATAGTAGACTCATGTAGGTCCATTCGGACGCTACTCTCCTAGGGAAGAGTGTGCTTCTCCAAAATATATCCGGATATTCATATATTGATAGCCAGAACACAGCGATGGCAGCAGAGGTAACACGGATGGAAGCTACGTAAATGGATTTGAGTGAAAAATACCATTAAAACTCCACAACGGGTTACATCAAACTATGTACCTCCGGGGTTTTAGCCAAGCTAGTAGCCGCTGCATCAAAGAAACAGTCAATGGAGTATTCTATCCAAATGAAATGAAATTTTCATATATAGCTAATAATTCGTTATCTTCAATGAAAACCTGCTGTAGGGTTTTCATTCATAATTATATGAAGCTTTATTAGTGACCATAGACTTACTATTGAAATAATTAACATGCTTGAGAAAATGATAATTAATCGTTAATTAATTTATTATAAAAGAATGTATTTAAAACTCGAACTAATTTATTTAAATTATCTAATCAAATCGAACAAATTCTGCAATTGTCTATGGTATAGCCTGTAATCAGTAATATTGGTGCTAAATTACTACCTGTTGGCACACAAGACACAACGGCGGTAAGATTATAAATCAAATTATCTATTAGGTCAGTTTATGTTCAATTTATCAAATGAATGCAGAACCTGTGTGAACAAGTGGAAGTAATTTTTGGATTAAGAACATAGTCTATCTAAATATAAGTCTATATAAATGGCGATTGATTTATAAACTGGTATGTAACCACAAATGTACAAGACTACTATATACACCTATTATGTATACCGTCAATGCATTTTTTTTTATATTTTAAATTACTGAATTATGAAACCTATATTAAAAAAAAATACTGGTGAAAGGTCTCTGCTGCTGGAGACCACCTAAGTCGGTACCACCACAACGTCTTTTTCTGCCGCGAAACAGTAGTTTGCAAACATTACTTTTTTAACATTACTGGAGTAACGAGAATTAATATCCTATATATCAAAAGGACGCTACGGTGCTGTGTATATCATCCTCACTAGTACCACGTTCTCATGAGCGGGCGTATTACTTAGTATCGGGTGAACCTCCCGCTCTTCTCGTCGATTCGTAACATAAAAAAAAATTACAAAATATTTTCTTAAAACAAAATATAAATATTCGAATAAGTCAGCGTATTTATGTTTTGACATTAGGATTCATCGTTGCTGTGCCTTTGTCTTACAAAAGAAGTGACATGTGACAGCCGTCAAATGAAATGTCAAATTTTATATGTAATACTATGCAGTAGTCTGGGACAATTACAGACTTCTTTTTTTTTAACTATAATATTATCTATCGATGTGTGATTTTCTATAATCCCACTAAATTTAACGGTACATTGAGGTATGCTTAGCAGTATCATAAGTACCTACTGAAATAATTTGTATAACAATCCAACCAAATGTACTGAGTGATTTCGCCGTCTAATACAATGCCGCAAAAAAAAACATATAATTGACGTGTAATGAATAATAAACCCAATTTGAGCGTGCGACCGGCGCAACAATACTTTTGGCTCTTTGCAATTATTCACGCCAATCAACCGTCCAGCCAATTATAAACAGTAATTGATTCGCATCAACGTATATTTTTGTCACACGGAATAATTAACACGCTTATCTCCGAGATGGTTTGAATCCGATTAAGATAAAATGTCGCTTAAATGTTTTTGTATTATATAAGAAAAGTACAACAAACGCACTTAAAAACAAATATCGATTTTGGGTATCCTATTTAATTCAAGACAGCGACGCATGAAAATAATATTAATAATAAACTTTCCTACAAATTAGTAGGAGCTATAGAGTTCAATTTATTAAGACCGTATCAGGTTCCAAATTACAACGAAACCCTACCGCCGCTGCGTACGAACAGCGGCAGCCTGTGTTTCCGTTACAAATGGGGTGACAAGCCAAGCAGAATGATTACGAAATTAAATATCCTGTAACACCGAAAGTAACGTGTTCTGCTACAATATCGGATCATCGACATAAAACAATGCATCAACAGTTCAAACAGATTCATCAAATTGAAGAACCTCTTGAACCAGTGCAAGATAAGGAATGATAATAAATGGCGATGTATGTAAATATTTCCACGAATACATAGTTATCATAAAATAAACCATTGTCACATATAAAAGAAGCAGAGAGAATAAGAAGTATTTCATTAATGAAAACAAATGATTGCGAAACTTAAACTAATTTTGAAGAATTTTTTTTATTGTCGATCACATTCTGATCTTGATCACATTGTGATCACCGCCATGAGATAAAAGATGTTAAGTCTCGTTATTTCAGTAATCACACTTCGCCCTTCAAACCGGAACATAGTATTGTTTGCTGAGTACTGTTTGGCGGCAGAAATAGGCTCTGCGGTGGTACCTTCCTAGACGGTGTCCGGGAACAGAGACCTACCACCAGTGAAGACATATTGTGAAATATCCGCTGTGTGGGTCATATAGTCTGAAGGGGAATCATTTTCATCATCATCTCAAGAGAGTGTTGTTAGTAATTCAAAGGCCAAGTTAGCAACAATAAAGGTTAACATAGTTGTAAATGTTCTTCATTCCTCTGTGTACCTTGTACCTCTGTTTTGTGTTCTGTAATCAACTCCATATTTACCTGCATGAGTCGGTACTGTTTGTAAATATTATGAGGGTACCTGCACTTAACTACTTGATTAGGTCGCACATTAATAATTTCGTTAGTTTCGCATTACACAATTTTTTTTTCCAATTTTTATGTACTAATCATTTCTATACATCATCATCAGCCGATAGACTGCTGGACATAGGCCTCCCACAAAAATATGCACATTGGGTCAGGATTCTTATGGGGGATTTTAGTTATTTCTCACCACGCCTGCCCAAAGCAGGTTGGTGGGAGCCACAGCATCCTTTGTTGATAAGCAGAGTACACCAGCAGGTGAGATTGGCTTGGATCCCGTGAATTTTTCTGCGGGAACCCTTACACATACATACATCTTTTCGATGATTTACTGGATACCTTATTAAGAACCCTTAAATGTTGAATCGTAATCGTTTTAGCCTCTTCATTTACAGCTAAGAATAGACTCCTCAGAAAAGAGTATTTGTCGAATAAGCAGGAGAGGACAGCAGCTACTCTTTCTCTAAAATTGTTCTCTCTTTAATCGTATTCATAATCGAAGGGAAGTGAGTTCCTTAACCCAAACTAAGTCGTAAATTTATAATCAAAGTTTTCGAAGACATGGATCAGTTTTTTAGGACTAGTATGTGGAAACTATGTTATCGTTCAACAAATCTAAATCACGCTTTTTGTCCTTATGATACTCACTGGTCTCCATGGGTCTGTCCTAATCTGCAGTGTAATTAGTTTCTCATCACTCCACATGATTATCAACTGTAGGTGTCAAACAACTTTCTACATTACGTAAAACGTACCCACTGTCACCTTAATTCAACAAACTGCCATCAGAGCTAATGGGTGTGCCGAGATAATTTTTATGCGATGAAGCAAGCAGGAGGTTCAACTGATGGTAAAGGTTCACCCATCACTTTAAAACTGGTTAGGATATTTATACAGCGAAGTATTGAAATATAGTTGCTGTACGACGTAAGACGTTAGACTTCAATACAGTCGTAAGTTTACTAGCTACAACAATCTTTAAATAAGTTACTAGTCTCTGCTAACGCAGTAATACTTATTGGGTTTTTTTTACTGAAATGAGGAACCCTAAAGCTTACTTTCGCCATTAAAAAAAATCAACAAGCTTTTGTTTGAAAGATTTTAGCAGAACAAATCTTATTAGCAAAGTTACGATAAAAGATTTGAGTCTCGGATGTCTCACTCAGGAATAAGAAGTTCAAAAGTAGTAATCATCATCACCAGTTAGAAGAATATTGTAAATAATTAAAGACCTGGATGATAAACGTGATTTATATGGTAAGTGATTTGCAATACCACTGAACGATGGTAAATTGGTCGACGTTGTAATGGTGAGGAGAAAGTATGAAGTGGACGAAAATTTGTCGCGTAGGCGAAACAATTAAGGACGCGGAGCGAGCGGCGGATGTTCATATAACGGAAATTGATCGACTACATATTAATCTATATGTTCTATAGAATCGTGTTAAACTAACATAGCGGCATTCTGATCTTGTAACACGGAGGTCAATGGTTCGATTCCTAAGTCACAATCAAATAAGGAGGAAAATTGATGATGGTAGGTTTTCTTTGGGCCTTGTTAGCTGTCACCTTTAGGTGTGTTTTACTGGTAGGTCTTTGTTGTCGGAGACTGTTTTGTGTAGTACCTATCTAGGTATCACCCTAGTGCATATTGCAGCCGACAAAAAGGAGCGTGCGATCATTACTGTTTCGGTTCAAAGGGCGCTGTAGCTAGTGAAATTACTGGGATAACGAGACTTCACATTTAGTGTCTCAAGGCGACTAGTACAAAATGGTGCGATGTATATCATTGTAACTAGAGCCACGTTGTTATGGGCAAGTTTATCACACACCATCAGGTGAACTTCCCATTAGTCTTGTCGCTTCGTAGAATAAAAAAAAAATCAATATATACCGACTATCAACATATGAGACTTGGAGTATTCTCGAAGAGCAGGATTCACCGTCCATGGCCCCATGTCACTTAACATCATGTGAAATCAAAGTGAAATATTAGCAAAAATCTTCGTTTGCTCTTCTTGATACTTCTGTTATTACAGGCGTTCATAGGTTATTGTGACTGTCTACCTTAAAGCTGTATGCCTGTTTGTCATCTCAGGAGTATAATAAAAGTTGATTCTAGACTATAATTCCGTATCAAGTAGATCACTAAATTATCTTATTTGGTGGTGGTAGACCTGTTTCGTCAGGGACCAGCACAGCTCTTACTTCCACCGTCAAACAGCAGTGTGCAAACATTTCTGTGTTCCGATTCGAAGAGACTTTTACCTTTCGAAATTGAGTCGATAACGAGACTTAACATGTGTTGTGTTATGTATCATGATGAGCACAGTGGTCTAGTGTATGTCATCCTAACTAGAGTCACTGTTAAATCAGGTGAACGTTCCTCTCGTCCCCTCCGTATGTAACGAATGTACAAACAAATCTTCCATTAGTGCCCCGCGTGAGATATACACCGCATTCCACTGATACATCGAAACGCAAAGCTGCTGTGTTTCCATATAAAAATAATTTGGGTGATATGGCTTTTATGTGAACATCTTAATTTATCGTCAAACAAACGTTTCGATGATTAAATCCAAAGCAAAGTGAAATAAGTAGCACCCCGCTGCCGGTCCTTATCTCAGCTGCCCACATCACAAGTTCACTCCGTTTAGTTCCATTATGTTAATGCGATCCCATTAACCGATTCACGTGCATAGTTAAATAATAATAATTATTTATACAGTATTAAGTGTTAATTTATCTTTATTAAGTTACTCTATATATTTTTAATTTCATCGCTAATCACAAAATTAGTATACAAATGTCTTACTTCGGTACGCGGATGAGGTAAGCTCATACGACGATGTTACACCATAACTTGAACTTGAGATGTGTTTTATTGAAATTTACTTTCACGGTGATATTTTCTAATGTTTTTAACGCCAATTAAAAAAGGTTCTAATCGCTTAAAATTGTCGTAAATGAAACGCTTAGCCAACGGAAATTCTCTAATCCTATGAATCATCATCATACAACTTCTTCAAATCGAATTTAGGTAATCATACTGTTAAAACTAAACTGGCAATAGGGGTGTAAGAAGTTCCTCACAACTGCTAACGGGACCCAAGCTAATCTCACCAGTTCGTGGTGCAGCCTGCTAATAAACAAACGAGGCTCTGGCTCCCACCAACTCACATTGGGCCAGTGTCGCGTAGAGAATGACTCAAATTCCCCATATCGAACCCCACTCGATCGATTTGGGAATCTTTGCGAGAGGTCTATGACCAACAGTGGATGTTAATCAGCTGATGATGATGAATACTTTAGGAATAGTAGGGATACGAAATTGGAAACTATATGATGTGTATCCTCTACTGATTCTAGAAGAGGCGTGTGCACTAGATATATAATGCACATGTCATCATCATAATTTAGGATATTTGATACATATTTCAAATGATGGTATTCAAGCCTGTACATCATCAAACTATTACTTCCGCTGACTATCAGAAGCACGTTTTCCTGCAATTTTACTACCCAGGATCAACCTTAGGAAGACACAAAAGAATCTCCTATATAGGATGTACCTATGACCTCAACATCTGCAGATGAGAAACAACGTCTATGATTAACATCCACTGATGCTGTCATGATACTGATGGTAAGGCTCTGTAGAAGATGACCTCTGCAACGAATTTTGGCAAAAAACATCCAGATCTCATGGGTGCTAGCGAAATTATTTGGAATGTGATAAACGAATATGATAAGGTCCTTGAATAGCGACTGGGTACAGGCAGAGACAGTGCTGGTACCCCACATACTGGACTAATAATCTGGTGAAGGTCGGAGGAAGCTGCTGGATCGACACGGAGTTGTTTGAGGCAGCCATACGATCAGCAAAGAGCGTTTACCAAATCATAATGCAATATGAATCTGATGATGCTGGATCGATCTGATCAATCGTATGCTCATCATAGACACTTTAAATAGAGCTGCTCATAGGAATGAAGATCAGAAGTTATATTAAAAAAACTTGACTTTGAACTATAGAGGAAATGTTTGAAGCGGCCTCGCGACAGACAGACCTTGCTGGAAGTGAACGACCGACCACTATACTTGGTGACGTTCTGCTGATTTACGGTTTAAGTGACATGTGGTGACAAGTTACACGTTTACCGGAAGTATTTGGATTATTTACTTATTACTATAATAGGGTTTTATATTTCACTCATATTGTCTCCACATTTATATCTGAAAACAGTACAATAGTAAGTTCTATATTATTATTGGGTTTGATCGTCGACAACTCACGAGACCCAAGCCAAGTTCACCAGCTCGTGGTGCACCCTGCTAATCAACAAATGAGGCTCTGGCTCCGACCAACTCGCATTGGGCAAGTATGGTGAGAAATGACTCAAATTTCCTCATATGCACCCCTCGATGTTGTGATCTTTGAGGAAGGCTATATCCAGCTGTGAACGTCTATCAGATTATGATGATGATCGTCGATGTAGTTAATAGTATTACTGGGGTAACAAAACTTCTTCGACTGATTCCCTCCAATCTGCTTTGGACCAGTATGGTGGGAAATAGCTCAACTCCCCCCATATGAACTCCAACAAGCGACGACCCTTGGTGCCCAGAGATACTGCCAGCCCAACACCGTTCGACGTGGGATCCTTGGGAAAGGCCTATGTCCAGCAGTTGATGTCTATCGGCTGATGATGATGAACAAAATATAGCGACTTGTTTCAAGTCTATCCTTGCCGTCCAACTCCATATTTTTTTAGCTTTCACATGTATTCAATTGGTGATTGTTGTTAGGTCTCTGGTGTTCAGGAACCGGCGTGATCCTTCAGAGATACCAGGGCCTCCGACAACGCACTGAAGATAACTAACGTAGGGTAAACATCCCACATAACCTTGTCTTCCACTCAGAAGTCTTTTTAGAAGATTTCTCCCGATAACAATACAAAGATCTTTTTCCACCACAGTTTCTGTTTCTGCGTAACATTAATGTGCAAACGCTGCTGTCCGGTTTAAAAGACGCTATAGATAATGTAATTAGGGAAACATTATTTTATGTCTGAGGTGGTGCGTATATCATCTTAACTAGCGCCACGTTACTGTATAGCTCGCGGTGAACGTCTCACGTCCAGTTTCTGTATCGAATAAAAAAAAAAAAAATCTTATAGGTGAAATATAAAGTAGTTAAAAATTGAGTTATATATATGAAGAAACTAATTACGTTTCCATTACACCGCGCCCCACTTATAATTCAGTGAACGCGCCGCAGCTATACTAACGTAAATAATTTGTGCGCTCTATCAAATGGGAACATCTAATTATTCAAAACGAGCAAAGCGATTTGCTTTCAACTAAGTTGAGTTAAAATTAAGTTATATTACTTCATAACTTGATGCGGGTTTGAAGGACCACCAGTTTTATTGTTATAATAGGCGAAAGTTCAACACAAACTTCACTTGGTTTTAAGTGAAAACATATGTTAAAGCTCGCCTGAAGTACTCTAACTATCGTATTTTGATAGACTACATTCGCAGACAGAGCGAAACTTTCATTTGATATTAAGTGACCCCTTTTTTTTTTTTTTTTTTTTTTTTGATATCGGTGGTGGAAATGCTGTTAACGCATACCCAGCGTCCTTTTCGAGGGGGGGGACGCCGGGTTATGTGGGGCTCGGGGCCACTGGGATGTTGTGCGTGACCCCCATACCCACTAAAACCACCACCGCTTGTCCCGCCACACGCATACTGGAGACGCCCGGGTTTCAGCCAAGCAACTCTCCGGGCGCCTCCGCGTATAAAACTCCTCTTGGTGGGTACCCGCGGGGAGCAAAGGCACCCACCTGCCGTCCCGTACCGGCCCCTCGCGGGACCGGCACGTTGGGGCCCCCCGACCCCACAGACGACCGCGCGCGCCCACGACGGAGCGCATGCTCGGCCGCCGCCCTCCCGTGAAGGAATTGGGCGGCGGCCTCCTCCCTCCAGACTCCCCCCCTCGTCGAAGTGGGAGGGGGGGGACAAAAACCAAGACTCCCCCGGGGGACGCACCCCCAGGGGAAACACGACAAAAGGCCCAAAGGGCCACGCCCAACGGCCCAAACATATTAAGTGACCCCTCCCCCCACCCCACCCCACTAATATGGTGCGAGTTAGGATGATATATACAGCACCATATTGTGCTCATCGCCAGACATAATATATACATATTGTTCCACTAATAATTTTACTAGCTGCAAGGTCCTTTAAACCGGAACACAGTAATGTTTGGCGTCGGGATGAGGTTGCGTTGGTACCTATATAGAAGGTGTCCGGCAACAGAGACTTACCAGCAACATTACTATATGAGCATTATTGTCTCGTTTGAAGGATGCTGTTGCATGAGTGGTTTCCCACGGGGCTGAAGATAACCTCACCATCTCGCGGTGCACCCTGCTAAGCAATAAACGAAGCTCTGGCTCCAACCAACCAAAGAGGGAGGCCTACGTCCAGCAGTGGACATCTATCAGCTGATGAAGAAGAGGGATACTGTAGTAAGAGATATAACTAGCGATAGTTGTAGCGTCATCTTCTATTAGCGCGGTGCGTAATGTGGTGACGTTCGTCAGAATTTGAAGCACTTCAACGTTCCTTATGAACTGCTGTACATTCTGGAAGGTTCGGATGGGAAACTTCATCATCCAGGACATCCATCAGGCCGTACCATTACTAGGTACAACTCCTTAACGACCCACAAGAGGACGTGCAGTACTTCAGATATGTAACTGACTACTTCCTATGAACAGAACCCACGATGATTTATATTGCGATTGACAGTTGCGTGTGTTTTTTTTTATTGTACGAAGCGACGACACGAGCGGGGCTTTCACCTAAATATAAGTGATACCGCCCATAACAATATGGCGCTAGTTTGAATGGTATACACTGCACCAGGCTACGTTATTTACCTTGACATAAAATGCTGTTTCGTTAATAGTAGTTGCACTGGTTAGAAAGCCTTTCAAACCGGAACACTGGCAATGTTTGCACATAACAGATCTTCAGCTGAAATTGGAGATATGGTGGTATCTATATAGACGGTCTCCTGCACCAGAGAGCTACCAGAAGAACATCCAACTGTAGCGATGAGAGGCGTCGCTTTATTCGACACGGAAAACGTTGAAAGCGTCTCTTAACAGAATATCGTGCCGTATGTTATTACGCGTCAGCCGGTAAACTGAATGCACTCCGGTGCAATTGCGGCTCGCAAACCCGCAGCCCTATTGCCCCAGTTAACCCAGTTTCGTTCAGTTAAACCTGCAACGCTAACGGATTAACAATTGGATGCTGCAACTGTCTGTATCTCTACATACCGACATATTTACACTATGAATAAAGAAATCTATTTTACTGTAAAAAATAATCGATTTAACATATGAATATTAAAACGATATATCGATATTATTTTAAAGAATCTGAACTGAGATTTGCAAAAGTTGAGTTGGAAACATAATCCCAAAGCATTGCTAGACTCAAATGGCAATGGACATGGTGCATAGCTGATAGGGCTGCTTACCACCAGGTGAAGGTCCCGTTCATTCGTTGAATAAACAAAACGCTAATAATAATCAACAGCAATAGATTCTACTCAAAATGGCAGTAACATTTTAGTTGACTTTTACAGCAGCTACAAGTTACCTTGTACTTTATATATATTCATAGTTTTATTTTCATTATAAAACTCATCTTGTGACCATTTATTATCAGAGATAAAAAGTCAAGGTCATATCTCTCTCTATATATATAATAAAAATGTATTTTGTTTGTTAGCCATTCACGTGAAAACTAGTGAACGTATCGACACGGGAAAATGAGCATTCAACGCGGTATGATACGTAGAAAGTTATAAGCTATTTATTTTTTATAATTTCATAGATCCTTGATCGTATCATTTCCAATTAACTTTGATAAACGTTTAAATTTTTTGTTTTTTACGCGGTTGCTATAGTAACCGTTTCTATAGACAACCCTCTATGGTCCTTAAGGAATATTTCAAATCTAATCTTATATTACGGCCAGGATAGCAGCTAGATTAGAAAGACGTGAGTTTTACATTGTGATCTCGGTTGATGGTCCTAAATCATCATCATCATCAGCCGACAGATGTCCACTGCTGGACATAGGCCTCCTCCAGAGATCTCCACATCGTTCGATCCGGCGCTACTCGCATCCAACCGCTAAATATTAGGGGGACCGGAAAGTAATGTCGTTTCTGCGCATGCCAATACTTGATTGTCATTTGTCAGCTCATTGTTTTGTTCAGAGGCGTACCAAAGACATTGTGAGGTTATAGTGATTTCTTTACTTATAGACAATTGAATTACAATTTTTTTTTGTAATTTTGGGTAAAATGGCCAGCCAAATACCAGAAGAGGTACACATCCGGCATTGCATGCTCTTTGAGTTTCGCAAGGGAAATAACGCAACAGTTGCTACCAAAAACATTTGCGATGTTTATCCAAATGCACTGGACATTCGTAAATGCCAAAGGTGGTTTTCCAAGTTCAAATCGGGTAATTTTGATCTTTCCGACTCGTATCGATCAGGAAGACCATCAGCGTTAGACAACTACGTGTTAAGGGCGGAAGTGGAAGCAAATCCGTGTCAGACGATCGAGGAATTGTCAAACAGTCTCAACAAACCTTGGTCGACCATCCAAGAACATTTGAAGCAGATTGGAAAAGTAAGCAGAGCAGGTGTTTGGGTCCCGCATAATCTGTTCGAACAGAATAAGGCTAACCGATCAATCACATGCAACTTATTGCTTCAACGACACAACACAGAAGCGTTTTTTGATCGCTTGATCACAGGAGATGAGAAATGGGTCCTGTATGATAACCCAAAACGCAAAAGGCAGTGGCTCTCTCCAAATGAAATCCCTCGGAGTACTGCTAAGCCAGGTTTACACCCCAAAAAAGCGCTTTTGTGTGTTTGGTGGAGTATTCGCGGCATTGTTCATTTTGAATTACTGAAACCTGGAGAAACTGTTACTGCAGACCTCTACAGCGAACAATTGCAGCGAGTCAATCAATCTTTAATTGAAAAGTGGCCAGCGATTGTCAACCGAAAAGGCGTCATTCTCCAACATGACAATGCAAGACCGCACTGCGCAAGGCGAACTCTAGAAAAAATTAATGAATTGGGGTGGGAGGTGCTGCCTCATCCACCATATTCGCCCGATGTTGCACCATCGGATTTCCACTTATTCCGAGCGCTGCAACACTTTTTAAGTGGCAAAACATTTGCAAATTTGGATGATATCCAAAATGCCATCTCTAGATATTTTGCCGAAAAACCAATTAATTTTTATCGATCAGGGATTGAAAATTTACTCACTAGATGTCAAAAGGTTATTGACAATGATGGGGAATAAATCATTGATTAAAAATAAAGACTCGTTAAAAATGTATGTGTTTGTATTTAGCGTAAGAAAACGACATTACTTTCCGGTCCCCCTAATATAAATATGCTAATATATTGATGTTCCTAAATATATAATGGTCCAAGAGTACAGGATTAAAAACCACAAGTAACATTAGTATCAAGTGAACTTCACCACCAACAGAGTGGATGTTTTTTTTTAAATAAAATAGGTTAACGCTTGATCGAGATCCGGCCTGATACGTTGATGCGGTCTGTATACTTCATAGAAATGGCGCGTTAATTTCGACGCCATGGAAAGATTCATACAATAATAAATAATTATCTTATATATAAATTATATCATATATATATATATATATATAATAAGTCAGAGGTCAATGGTAAATAACATTTAAGTTTCATATGCGATATGTTTACGAAACAGTTCAATTATTAATAAAAGGTCGCATATGCAAAAGATAACATATTACGGATTTGGTCTTCTTGCTGGTGGTAGGTCTCTTATGGAGGCAAAAGCCCATTGCCTCCTCTGAATCCTCATTGACCTCTCTCAAGGTCTTTAGAATTCCAAAGACTGAGAGCTAACGTAGGCTGATGACTACCGTCATACAAAGAGGGGTGCATTTTTCAAACACCTTCAAAGAGGATCCGTTTATGAGTTCCCAAGGTTGATCCTAGAAGGAAAAATCATGGAGAACGTGGACTTGGTAGAAAGCGGAAGAAATGGTTTGACTATATAAAGGAATGTACCGGGTTTAAATACCATCAGTTAAAATGAATAGCCGAGGATCGAATTGGTTTTCAAAATTTGATCGCCAAACTTCATTTGGAAGAGGGCAATTAATGATAATGAGGTTATTGCCGGAGACCGTCCAGGTATCACCGCGGCTCCTATTGTAGCCGACAAACAATACTGTGCTGACATTAATGTGCTTCGGTTTGAAGGGTGCTGTACCTATTAATATTACTAAGGTAACAAAATTGGATATCTTCGTCTCAATACGACGAGCACAATGTGTTGTGGAAAATGATATCCTAACTAGTGCCATATTGTTATCGGTAAGCATATCACTTACCCTGATCTTCGTGGACACTGCTAATGAATAAACGGGGCTCTGGCTGCCACCAACCAACATTGGGCCAGCGTGGTGGTAAACGGCCCGAATCTCTTCAAAGAAACCCCTACAAACGACTGAAGATCGCAGGAAGCCGCTGGATGCGACCAGCGCAGGAGCGATCGATGTGGGGATTTTTAGGGGAGGCCTATGTCCTGCAGAGGATGTCTATCGGCTGATGATGATGATAAACTGTTGCGACAACAGTACACCATCAGACCTAGATCCAAATCGAGTTATGATTTCCCCGTTCAATATTATAATAGTTAAGATGTTAAGTACCTCCGGGCTATATGCAAACTTGCACAAATTATGCTCGACTGATTTCATATAACTTAATGCTGCTCCTTACTGTATGGGGATAAGGTCTAGTATTACCTTAATGTATGGGGATAAGGTATATAATATTTAGCTTAAATCCAATCGAATTGCGAAAGTGCAATATTGTAGCGGATTGGGTTTACTACATTTGTCAGTGCACCTGCCTTCTAAATCATACTCAACGCGTTGCCGCCCTACGAAAAATGAGCGTAACCGTAGATTTTAATATAATTACATTTAGTTTGTAATATCCAATTCTACGCAATGCTATAACCTAAATATTGACTGAACAACAACGACAATATTGTTTGCCTTATATTCATAATATACTAAAAAAATAGCTGAGGAACGATTCGGTTTTTTCATATGATCGCCAAACTTCAGTTTGAAGAAGACACCTAATGATGATGATTGTCTGAACGGTGAAGAGTAGTCAAACACCAGATTAGTTCGGTCAATCTGATTGCCAAATCTTTATCTGGAAAAGAAACCTCATGATGGTGATGGTCTTAAAGCCATATCAACTGACTTAACCATCTATCAGCTATCATAAATGGTTCAAAAGGACAACAACTAAGTTGAACAAACACTAAGTATTTGGAGGTAATTATTCGAGCTACAGCGCCCTTCAAACTGGTACAAAGTAATCAATCCAAATCCAATCCAATCAGCCGGAAGACGTCCACTGCTGGACAAAGGCCTCCCCCAAAGATTAAAAAAAAAAAAAAAAAATAATGTAATAATATGACAAAGTAATGTTTTCACACTATTATTAGGTGAGAGAAATAGGCTCTGCGGTGGCACCCATCTAAACGGTATCCGAGAGCAGAGACCTGCCATCGGTGTTGAAGCGATGTAATTTCTTCTTATCTTCTCGGTTGTGATTATTCATTGGATTCAAACTGAAATACCTGCGAAGTTTCACGGCAATAACAACGGAGCCATCGCCGCTACGTATAATGCACGGATAAGAGTAGAAAGTGCAACCTTATCAATAACCACTTGATCCGGTAATCTTGACCGCATATATTTCAGTTACCGAGTTGATGTTATCTCAAACATTTCTACTTTAACATGAAATGTCTCTATATCGTTGCCGTGGGATGAATTTAGTTGTATATTTAAAGAAATGGTCGAATCTGACGTTTCTTACGACGCCATTTATTTGATTATCGTGTCATGTAAATCGCAGTGAAATTTGATATGATCTCACAATACCAGAACTCCATAGCATTATTTTCTACTGCTGGCCAACCACAAATAATGCTATGTTGATACTCCGATAATGTTTGATAATATAACATAGTGTTTTAGTATGTCTTTTATATTTCTTTTATACAAACGTCGAGAATTTTAAGATCTTTCTTTAGTAATAAATAACACGAGGTATTTTTCTATTCAACGGAACGACGAGACGAGCGGTTCACCTCTTGGTAAGTGATACGTCTGCCCATAACAACGTGGCGGAAATAAGTTGTTAAGTCTTGTTATCCCAGTAATTTAAGCTACAGCGTCTTTCAAATCAGAACACAGTTATGTTTGTACACTACTGTTTGGTGGCAGAAATAAAAGCTACGGTGGTAAATAGATGGTTTTTGGCAACAAAGACTTACAACTAGTAAACCATGCTTGATTTATCGTGTAACAGTTTAAGTAAATTCGATAGCCGCAGCATCATTCTAGAACATGGTATGGTTCATATACTACAACTGATCTTCTTCCTCGCCCTTCTCCCAGCTATGTGGGCTCGGCATAGTATGTACTTCTCTTCCATATCCCTCTATCAGCCGTCATATCGGAATTCACACTCTTCTTATACATGTCGTCTTTCACACAATCCATCCACACTTTCTTCTGTCTTCCTCTACCCTTATAACCATTCACATTCTTTGTTATATGTCCTCCATCCATCCGCATAACGTGCCCGTAGCACGCTAACCTCTTGCTCCTCAATTTCTCTGTCAAATTTCAAATTTCTTATACCGATAATTAACAAATTTAAAAGCTCAAATATCTCTTTGAGTAGATACCAAAGATTGGCAAATATCCAGTTATGGACAACGATATGCTGAAATTACTACCATAGTAGTTGAAGGGTTAACTACTAAAGCAGTTTTCTACTACCCTAATAATACAAACATGCCCTTTAAAAATGGTGTTCAAATAACTTGGTGAAGAGTTGGAGAAGTCCGAGTCGTAAAAATCATCTAAAAACACATCGTAATCAACATCATGTAAAAACCCACTTCTTTTTTTTTATTTTTCACTTGCTATTCAACACCGGCCTATTGACTAGTGATAGAATCGATTATTCAAATTACATGTAACTCGCCTCGGCTGCATTCGATGGAATCCGATACGATAATCGATCAAGTTCGAATCGTTTACAGAAGATTTTAGTGCGCCGCCATTACGGAGATGTCATTTCTATTATGTTTACTTTATGGTTTGACAGCTTTTTTTTTTAAGCTACATTTAAACGAAAGTATAATGTGCCAGTACGTTTGAATTATAAATAAGTATTTATATTTTTTTAAATACACTTGTACTTGGCATACGTTGTTCTGCCCATCATCATCATTCGATAGAAGTCCACAGCTGGACAAAGGCCTCTCAAAGATTCCCACACAATCGAGTAGGGATTCATATGGGGTGATTCTGATTGTGTTTGTTATTATTATTATTGCCAAAAGACCTTAAGTTCTTCTCAATGACACTGATCGACAGTTCGATTTTAGTTTTTGTTTTAGCCAAGATCAATTTATTTATGTATAATAAATGCAACTATTGTTATTATTAGCTATTTACTAGTATAATTCGCATTTATTTCAGGTTAGGTGTTTTGGAGATTATGAAGAACAAACAGATTTTTTTTAAAAAAAAAGAGTAGTATTGTAACGAATTAAACATCTGTCATTTTAATACTCCAAATATAGCCGTAAAATATTTCTTTGTATAGTAATTATAAAGGCTGTCTTTACAACAATATGAAGTTAATAGTACAGTGTTGTGTGTTTATACAGCAGCATATTGCGTTTATCATTTTGAGACAAAAGAGAGTAAAGGACACTATAATAAAAGTTACAACGACCTTCAATTGGAAGACAGTTATCTTCAGCTTCAGACAATATAACCATCGTATAGCATATACTAGTTTTTTCTTTCAGAGACAAGACTAGATCATCACTTAAAATGGCATTCCGAGTAAATTTGTGTTGAATCGTAAAACCAACATTTCCGTTATTAGTATAATTAAATTACCAAAAGACTTGTCGCCAAGAACACGTGGAGATTTGGAAGCCTGAATAATTTACACAGCAAACCTGACCCCGATGTGGTCGTGTCAGCTCTGGCTGGGTGGTCCGCGTCGTGCGACACCTGACACTGTTGACACAACGCTGACACTGCAAGTGTCGTGTCACGCCACACAAACGTTAACGTTAAACATAATAGTGACTTTAATAAATTAGCTTTTCAAATAACTATTTTCTTACCGCAATGAATTAATATTTGATCACAAATTCACGTGGTGTTAAGTGATAATGAGGAAACGAGTGGTGAATGCAGCGATACTGTTATAATGACAGATTTTCGATATGAAAGGGCCATGATAACCACTTTTATAAGAACCTCGCTTCATAACACAAGCTTCGGAGTCGAATCAGAGAGCTCGCGAGAGGATAACCACTGCACCATATACGCTGACAAAGTTAATTGTTACACAGTTCGATGATTTCATTCGGGTATCGAATAGCTAATTTGTTGTCTATATCGATTTTATACAGCTCGATAGCTATCGTTAAGTATTAGTAACAATTGTTATAGACCTTGTCGTAAATATGAGGGAGTGACTGTGATATTAATTTATACCAGCTTTTACAGGTCGCAGGTCTCTGTTGTAGAAAGTCTAGGTAAATATCACAACAACACCTATTTCCGATGCCGAACAGTACTGTGAAAACGTTACTAAGTTCCGGTTTGTAGGTATTTGTAACTTATGAAATTAATGCGATAACGTCTCACAAGTACAAATTGATATAGTATAATATATATTATCCTAACTAGCGCCTCATTATTATACTCTGGTATAACACTACTACCTTCGTATGCTGTAAATATTTCACCTGCTGATGCTGTAGCATGAAATTTTTGGTATATGTTTATCTAACTGTAGTTTATAATCAGAAATTTACCGGGATTCAATCACTAAAATATAGTATAAATTTACCACACTACAAGTACCTACATAGATATATGCTAAGCTCAATAGCTAAGGTAGTTACTTCCGGTAAGTCCCCCAACCCCTCTGCATTACTGAAAGCTTTTACCGGCTTTTCTTACCCCTGTTATGTACTCCCCTTCCTCGTATCGATTTCCCATCAGTATGCAGCTTTAGTTTGACGACGGCGTTTGAAGGAGAGAAAATCTATAGCTTTACCTTTTACGGAATTTTAAGTTAACCGACACTTTAGTGGAAGTTCTCAACTTTTCGCAAACTTCTTTGTGTGGTTATTCTTAATTTTCAACGTGTTAAGAATTTGATGGTTAGTTAGTTATATGATTTTTTTTACTTCGAAGCAACGAGTCTAGCGGGACGTTCATCTGATGGTAAGCGATATGATAAACAGTGCTCGCAGCCTCGATAATAAGATGTTGAGTCTCGTTACTTCAATGATTTCACTAGCTACAGCGCCCTTCAATCCGGAACACAATACAGTTTGTTTATACATTTTATAGAAAGAATACTTCTATGTGAATAGTAATATTTGTAAGATGGGTTTATCTTATGTTAATCATATATTTATCTCCCTGTCTCTATTCATGCCTATCTAGTTTTTTTTATTATGTCATATATATGAAAATATTATAATATAATTATATTACATTTAATATTGCTCCTCATCATCATAAAATTATGATGAAGAGAAATATCTAAAGTCAAATCTCTGTAGCTCTCTGTTACCAGAGACTATCTATGATAGGTAGGTACTAACGCAACAGCTCTGTAGTCGCGGGCTATTAAGAATAGGACTAAGGTATTCCCTGTCGACTACAAGGCGACTAGAATAGTCCTCTAGGTCTTGAGACTGGAAGCCCTCATAGCTCAATAAGCAAACCTTAGGACAGTAAATGCATGATGGTTGTCTATTTGCCGTAGCACAGCGTGAGTGCTAAATAGGGCTTTGCCCAGAGTGCAGGAGGCACCGGTGCGTTCCGTAGGAGATTCCGGAGCTCTAATGCACTGCCGGAAACCACTGAGTAGGTTTAAATAGTTAGAAGCCCTATATTACCTCGTCTTCCCCCCAGAAGCAATGTACCTTTTAAGATTTTCCACGAGATAAAATAAACCGCTGCTGCGTCTACTTCAGCCAACAAACAGTACTGTGCTAACATTAGTGTGCTGTAGCTAGTGAAATTACTATTGATGAAACTTAACAGCTTATGTCTCAAGAGTGCGAGCGTAATGTGGTGCTGTGCATATCATCCTAACCAGCACCACGTTGTTAGGAACAGGTGTGACTTGCCGTCAGGTGATCGTCTCCCTAGTGTCGCCGCTCCGCCGAATATAAAAGAAGTTATCATATTACTATGCCAATAACTTTATAGTATTATAATTTATTATCTATGGTATATATATACGAATTGAGTGTTGTTTCAGTAGTCTCGTGTAGATTTAAACCGGAAGGAAACCCGCCGTATCTCAACTTAACGCCACCTCACGACACTTAACACTTACATATTCCGGTTCCCCTTTGTTACAACTCTCTAATAACTCGTCGGCTTTATTACTGTTTTATTTTAACAGTTATTTTACCGGCGCGTTGTTTGTGTGTGTTTTTTTTTTGCAGTAGTGTTGTAATGTTGGTGTTAGATCGTGAACGGTATTTGTGGTGCGTACCGCTTAGGGTTGCCAGTAAAGAGTAATTTAAATTGATTTATAATATAAACATTTGTATTAATTCTTCTTCAGATATCAATGATGTTAGCTTTAATATTTTTAGTTCTTTTAAAATCATGTACGAGACTTATAGATAAAAAAAAATGGCGGCTTCTATAGACCATAGCTCCTCCGGCCATAGATAATTGATATGTTTATGGTTGATGCTATATATATCATTCTTTTTTTTTTCTATGAAGCGACGATGTCAGCGGGATGTCCACCTGGTGGTAAGCAATACGCCTGTCCATAATAACGATATAGTTAGTGCGATATACACTGCACCGCATGGCGCTCATCGCCTTGAGACATAAGATGATAAGTCTCGTTACCCCAGTAAGTTTACTAGCCTTTCAATCTGAAACATACTACTGCTTGGCGGTATACATAGGCGTTGTGATACCTACGGTACTTAGGCGACCTGGTGAAGACCTACCATTTGCAAATTACGTTTGTTTGTGTATTTTTAAACTGAAGTCTCAGATGTTGCAGTATCTGAAGACAAAAATCATCAACTCGTGCGTGTCGCCAGTATTAACATACGGAACCGAGAGCTGGTCCCTTACCATAGGACTAATAAAAAGGCTCAAAGTCACCCAAAGGGCAATGGAGAGGGCCATGCTTGGAATTTCTCTGCGCGATCGAATCAGAAATGTGGAGATCTGCCGAATAACTAAGGTAACCGACATAGCCCTAAAGATTGCTAGACTTAAGTGGCAGTCGGCAAGGCACATTGCTAGAAGGACCGACGGCCGTTGGGGCAGTAAGATCCTCGAATGGCGCCTGCGTACTGGTACACGTAGTGTTGGGAGACCTCCCACAAGGTGGACCGACGATCTGGTGCGAATCGCGGGAACCCACTAGATGCGAGCAACGCGGGACCGATCGACGTGGAGATCTTTAGGGAAGGCTATGTTTAGCAGTGGACGTCTATCGGCTGATGATGATGATGAAACTGAGGTTCGATTTTAGGTCTACCGATGCAATATTAAAGTACTCCAACCACTACTCCAATTGAACATAAATAAATTACAATCATGTTGGCAACCCTGACGCTAATTCACAGTTTACACTAAACGTTGAAAGATTTATGTCCAACAGTTGATGCATTTAGCTCAATCTTTTAAACTAACCGTCTTCTTTAACTTTATAAGTTATTAATAGTTACTTTAAGTGTATAACTTAGAAATTTATGCTTTCTTTAATCTAATATAGAGATAATTCAGTTTTATGGTTGTTTTTATTGAAATAAGTTTAGTGTATATCGTCCCATAATATTTATAACTGAGACCCTCATACGTTGACAGCAGAAATACACAAAAACGGTTAAAGTACATAACTTAGCCAATTGTCTGTATGACCTAAGAAACATGCCATAGGTTACTCCGAAATTGAATCAGAATCCCACGAGTTCAGTTTCTAGCTGCAAGATATGCGATCGATCAGCTGCTGTACGGTAACTTGAGAATGTTGACGGTATACTAGCATTCTGTTAGAGGAATCGAAGAACTAGAGAAATATTCTCACCTAAAATGAGTATTGGCAGATCGATGAGGAGGTGCCACAGGTAGCTGTGCCGCGCCTGCATCTCCGGAGGCGGCGGGGGACGTTGCTCGGGAACGCCCTGAAATGAAACAAAAAAATATCTTTAGAATAACCTATATGAATGATATACCTATACATAGTTTCTGAAAAACGAAAGGTGGGGAGAAGGAATAAGTCATGTTTGAGGAATAGCAGCGAAGGAACGGGTATATGAGAAGCGTTCGAGTTGTTCCGTCGGACAAGAGACCGAAGGACAAGGAAGGAAAGGACTGCACCACGCTGATCGCCAACCTTCACTAGTTTGAGAGGCACTTTAAGGAGAAGAAGATATGAATTATTAATAATATTATTAAAGTCATAGATCATCTTCGACATAAATAAAAAAACTAAAAATACTAGATAAAATCTTTCTCCATAAGCATATAAAGCATAGTAGCATATATACATGACTGTTAATACTGTGTTCATTTTAAATATAAATCGGCGGTAGATGGTTGCTCCACAGCCCTGTAGTCTTGGGCTATTAAGAATAGGACTAAGGTATTCCCTGCCTGTCGTACAAGGCGACTAAAAGGGTACTTAAGTTCGTGGTCTTTGAAGGTGGGGGCCTTCAGAGCTCAATAAGCGAGCCTTAAGAGGACGGCAAATGCAAGGTGGTTTGTATTTTCCGTAGCACAGCGTGGATGCTGAGGAGGGCTTTGCCCTTCCGTGGGTTATTGTAGTCAGAGTGCAGGGACGCACCGGTGCGTTCCGTAGGAGATCCTGGAGCCGCTCCTAATACACTTGTAGGCTACTTACCTACTCGCACCGCCTATGAAAACTGTCGACATGATATAAGGGTACTGAAATAAACAATACGCATAATCGAAGAAGTTTGAATACGCCAACTATACCTCACACACTGATGAGACTATCGATGGGTATTTTTGTAGGTAAAAGCCCCAAATAACCTTCTCTAACCCCCAGAAGAAATTTAACTTTTAAGAAGATTTCTTCCGCGATAAAAAGGTGGTTGTTTCATATGCACAAGTTACCAATCGAAACTACCATGTTCAAAATGAATTTTACATAGATTAGAACAACGACTTAGACATCAACAAAAAGGTTTCTCAAATTCAGAATACTATATAAATTAAGGTCAAAAAAGGGGACAGGAATCTAAGTATAAACCTCCCACATATCTTCTTTTTGTAACCGTAAGCTCATCAAAAGATATGAGACGTTATCGTAACGGAAGAAAAGAATAATATCATCAACTTCTGTCTACTGAAAGACTTTACGACCTTGAACTATTGCTTTATGTCATGAGATCTCCACATTTGGTTGACCTACTATTATTCTAGGACTCATCTAGAAAGGGATAGAAATTCGTCATCAGTTAGAATATTCGTTTATTATTATACATCTCGGAACTAATTTCGTTCTCTTATATATGAAGGTTTTCCAGTAGGTGGGAAATAAACACTAAGATCGTTATATTTTTATTACCGCCTCTAGACTAAACTATACCACGATTCCTTTGACTCCTGGGCCATTGTTATTTATTGTTACAGCTTAAATATGCTGCACTAACTCGACTGAAAGACGAAAAAGCTATAAAACTGGTGTGACCAATGTGTCTGAAACAATTAGTCATGGTAACACTACTCCTTAATGACTTTGTCGTCATATCTAGAATAAAACGGATGAATATGCGATAAACCTTTAGATATATACTAGATGTTTCCCGTCTGATTTGCTGACTGTAATTCCTTCGCAACTCCCTTTGGGGAAGGTATTTTTAAAAATCAGTTCTGAGCTGATCTCTAAACTAAGCTCAGTTTGGTCTACGAGATTTAAGTCTGGAGGTAGTATAAGTTTGAATCCCTTTAATCTTCAGCTTCTTGTAGATGAAGAAGTAATATAGAAACCGGTACGTTCTAAGAACAATCTGTTTCATGAGATATCCACAAATCCTTGATCAGTATGTTGAGTGAATGGTTATGACTCTTCTTCTCAATAGTGGTTTGTTTAATTTATATATTACTAGTTTACTACTTAGCTATTACTAGCTGTTCTTCCCCAGCGTTGCTAGCAGTAACAGCATCGAAAAACTCCTTGGAGGAGGAGTTGTGTAAAATCCATTCTTAGCTGACCTTTAAATAGCATAAGCAAAAACTCTACCAAATTTCGAGTGTTTACATCTAATAGTTTCGGAGTTCTCGCAACCAGTTGATGAATCTCTGGATACCTGCTATATATATTAATGTAAATAATTTCTTAATAAGTAAAGGAATAAGATGAAAGAGAACTCAGCACGAATAATTGGAAGGTAATGTACGAGCAGAAGAAGAAACTAAAAAGAGGACCTAAAATACTTTCTCCAATTTGCCGCCAAACATCAATTTGATGATGACACTCAATAATGGGGATAATGATGATAAAAAAATCACTTTTGAGTTTTAAAGTGTTACAGTATTAGTAATAAATATTATTAAGCGTTGACTAGATCTCAAATTTGAATAATGTGGTAGGTGGTAACAAGGCTATGGATGGTGAAACGTGATAGCCTAGAATCTAGCTCACATGTTGAGTGGAACTCAAACGATTTACACTATGACGGTAATAGTGAGTCGCGTCGGAATAGAATCAGGGCTACGAAAGGTATTATTATATTTGTTCTGTTGGTATGGATATTGGTTAACCACTGCGCCATGGTGACGGTTAAACATGACTGTGACAATTGTACGACCTAGGTGGACGCAGGCATCTAGGGCAAGTGAGAAGCCGTCGCCAGCGCGCACCGCTTACATTCGGCGCCCACCACCGATGTATTCGCTGCGGTATGCGACCGATAGGTATTTAGGACGTTAGCATACAAACATGCCTAGCTATTACCGTTTATAGTGTTTAATATTCAAATTTATTTATTTACTTATAGTGCATAGTAAAGTTGTAAAAAAAAATTACAAAACTGGTTACAATGTAGGTCTCCTAGTAGTAGCTCCTCCATCAGTAGGTTTAGTATAGAAAATTTGACTATTAATTTAACAGCATCATCATCATCACTCTCGTCTCTCTCTTGATCCCTTATAGTGTTCTACAAAGCATGGTCTTGCGTTGCTAGATTCCAGTGGCTCCCAGCGATTCATTTAGTATCAGTCCAGCTAGTGGAGGAATGATAAAGCTACTCTTTCCTGTGCGATGTCACCATTCCAGCAATCTAAGACCCCAACGTCTACCTATACTACGAGAAATGAAGAAATAAATGGCCAAACTAGTTTTACTACAATAATCTAGACTCTTGTGTCTTTTCCAAGATATTAGAGCAATTTCATTAAACAATTATTATAGTACCTTTTATATTGATCTATATATACATATAACAGATTTCCTCCTATGTAGAGACTCATCACGATGTCTAATCACAGGCCGTGGATCCGGGTCCACGAGTCCAGTACCAGATGAACTGGAGGAGTCGCAATGGCTTCCAGCTCTTACATCACCACGAATCTAGATATCTCTGGAGCCATAACGCCTGGAGACTTGAAGTTTAGTAGGAATATACCTTTTGATTTATGAGGATTTTACGAAACGTGAGGATGAGCAGCAAAATGGGAAAGAACAGCTGGTTTTAAAATATAACTATTAAATGTATGTTTAAGTTTAAAATAAGTTATTATTCAGTTTTTTTTTTCACACAATGGATAGTTAAATAGTAAAAACTTAACGTAATCCTTCATTGGAAATCTCATTGTCTCGTGACGTTGAAACGAAAACAATGGCGTCCATTGCGCAAAGCCTTTTGCGGCATTTCGGAACAAAGTACATTAAGTTAACTTAATAAGCATTTTATATATAATTATATAAGAATTTAATTATTACATAAATTAACTTAATGACTTATATATATACATTCGTGATTGTATATATTTTTTATAACAAACTAGCTTCGCCGGTCGTTTTGCTGGCCGTAATATAGAGTTAGATTTGTCTGAAATATTCCTTGAGAGAAACCGCTACCGTTGCTATAGCAACCGTATAAATAATGCATAAATGATGTAGGATCTGTGAAATTCAATCTACAAATCATTCCGCGTTTTCAAGTGATTGGCGAACAAAAGAAACCTTTTTTCATATATATATTATAATATATATAATATAGATACGTGCACAGATAAAAAAATCTAATTTTATCTGTGCGCGTTTATTAACAGGTCAGACATTGTGGTATACATAAAGTAGCTCGCTGGCCTAATGGTTAGAGCGTGCGGCTTTCATTCTGAAGGTCGCGGGGGTTCAAACCTCGGCATGTACCAATGACTTAATATTTAAGTTATGTACATTTGTGAACTTTAGTTACAACAGCGAGATACAAACGGTGAAGGAAAACATCGCGAGGAAACCCGCACACTGATATCATCTTTGTGTGTGTGTGTGTGGTGGTCCCAATAAAGTGGCAACAGGCTCGCCCCCTGTTACATGGGACCTAATCTGACCACATCTGGCGAAATGTGGGTGATTATTCACCTCTACCTATCCCTACTGGGAAAAAGGCGTGACTATATATATAAAAAAAAAAAACATTGTGGTATCTGCGAGGTGGGGATGTGGCTGAGCTTGATTCACTCGCTCACTGATCTTTATATACTTATATATATTATATATATGTAGTCAAGTATATTTAACCCAGGGACCATATACGCGAAATAGTCGACTAAAACTAGTATTTAGAATAAGCTTCAGAAAACTTCGCATCAGGCACAAGTTAGAGATGATTAATTGATGACGACGTCAGCGGCACCAGGATGGCGGTACGAGGTGAGAGCCGATCAGAATTGTAATCGGAGAAAATTGTGTCTGCGATTCCTGAAGAGAAAATAATTCTTGATGGTTACTGCATATAGAGATGGTCACCATCAAATCTGTATAAACAGTAAGAGATTACCATCGGAGTAGTATCATCACGAGACCTTCGAAACGATTAGTCCTAAACACCTAAATATTTGTTGAAATATTGCTTCAGTCATTTAAACGTCAGCTAAGAACGGATTTGAAATTTTTTTTTTTTTATTTTCGAAGCGATGAGACGAGTGAAACGTTCACCTGATGTTAAGTGATACATCCGTCCCTAACAAAGTGATTTAGATTGGCACATACGGCACCACGTTACGCTCGTCACCTTGAGACATGTCATATCTCGTTACCCTAATAATTTCCCGAACTACAACCCCTTTTAAACCGGAACACAGTAATATTTGCACATTGCTGTCAGGAAGAGAAGCTGCTGTGGTATATCAATGCCATATATCTGGTAAGCCAAGTGAAGGTTGGTGGATATCGTATGCTAATGGAGAAACATGTTGGTATCACGATGTTTTCCTTCACCGGAAGCTGAAGCTCAATGACGATCGAAGTTTATCAAACACTGCAGTAAGCAGAATACATTGTATATAGAGTTTACTGCTTAAAGGTAAAGGTACAGTTATATTTAACTATTGTCTTCTAATGGTGTTTATGCCGCCGTATATGTATTCCGGACACCCTTCGTGGTGTGCACTATGAATATTAATTGTGCGGACAAATCTTTTCGCGATTTGCGAACCAATATGGCGGCGGTCACCCATCCACAGTTGTCAGACCTTATAGGGGGATGTGCTGTCATTGACTTTGGCTGTATATAATTAGAATTGCACGCGATCAGTTATAGCATTGTCGATAAGCTCATGTGAAGGTAGCTTCAAGCAAAGGTCCTTTATCACCGGAAGTCCGAAAATTAAACATTGTGTTTAAGAATCTAACGAACGCTGAAATTATGGGCAAATGTATAATTTAATATGGTAATAAACCTATTTAATATTCCCACAACTGGGATCCCATACATTCTTTAAGGAGAGAGTAAAGGATATTGATTGAACAACTTGCCTGATAAAGTTCTTACAAAGTTTTTTTTTTTTTTTCACCGAAACATCAAGTTAAGTGGAAATCGAACCCGTGAATCTTTAAGTTATATGTTGCATAATTTTGCCAAACATACGAACTGAACTTGGCTTATTAAATATATTTAAAGACCGTCTAAAGTATTTGAGGAGTGCAGTGGTATCACGATAGTACTAAGCTGCAACTAGACCAGTAACCAGCCGGTTGCCGCTGATAAGACAACCTGTAGCCATTTCCACAATATGTACTCAGTTTCGACTAGTATCTATTCAATATTCTAGTTCCTAGACAATTTGCTATAATGCCGATAAAGATATCGCGAACCTCTAAAGCAACCGCCACGTTGTACTATCAAGCGGTAAACGGTACGAGTATGGTAAAATGTTTCGATAACGCACTTTACTGTATAAATATCCCTTCGAATGGGTTCACTATCATAATTTCCCTTGTACGGTTATCGAGCTTAAGACCATTTGACTTTTGCCCATGATATAAAGATAGTATTGGTTATCTTTGGAAGTTCTGAAATAGCTAAAGAAAGGTGGTGCGCGACACGTTATCACCTATATATATATTATGATCACTTCACAGATTGGTTCATCTTCAATTTATCTTTTTAAAAAGATTAAACTTCAAAGTTATTGATTTAAAACTAAAAAGTTAATGAGTTGTCTTAAATCTTTATATCTTTTGGTCAACAGTTTGAAATTCTCGTGTAAACTTTTTTATATATAAATATACAAAACTTACAATTGTTTACAAGAAGACTATATTGTTTCAAAGGACTCGGCAACAGGAAGTGTGATACTTTCACTCGGTTTGAAATAATAAGTCTGTCCTATAAAATTAGAATATGTATACACCATTATATTGTCCTTACTGCCTAATTATAACAATATTAGATACAAAATATATGTAGACATTTATTGAATGATCACGAGAAGTCTGAAACTATTTAGAGGTCAACTAAGAATGGTTTTTCAACATTCCTTCCCCAAAAGGAGTTGCGGAGGTGTTACAGCCAGCAAAGCGAGCGTTGAACAATTCATCATCATCAGCCGATAGAGATCCACTGCTGGACATAGGCCTCTCTCAAAGGTTTCCACATACAGTCAGCATGGCCTCCGGTAGCGTTGGGCACCAGGGGTTGTCGTATGTAGGGCACGTAGGGGTACGTAGGGTTTCATATGGCGGGATTTAGACCATTGCCTGGGAAAGCCTGTTTTTTTAATTAGCAGAGTATGCCACGAGCAGGTGAGGTTGGCTTGGGTCCCGTGAGGTGATGTGCGGGAACCCTTACACCGTTTAGGGGAACAGTTAGTAATGGCTAAATAGTAAACTAGTAGTAAAATATATATATTAAATAAACAACCACCTAAAGTTTTAGTTGTAGGGAAGTGTAATATCCTTTGAAGAGTCCTAACCATTCACTCATCACACTCATCAAGGATTTGTGAAAGTCGCATGAAAGTGATTGTTCTTGGAACGTACCGGTTTCTACATTACGTCTTCCTCTACAAGATGCTCAAACTTAATAAAAATCGAACTCACACCAGTTCGAGTCTTAGATCTCGCAGTTGAACCTGAGCTATCACAGCTCAGATTTCTATTGCAGTATTATCTAATAATAATACTTATTATTATTATTTTTAAGAAACCTTTGAACAATGACTGTACATATTCGTTTCTTGAGTCTCGATGCTTAGATATTTTTAACTGTTTGGTTGACCGACGTACCAATAATAAAAAAAAAGTAATAAATTCTATTAGATAGTTGTACAGTGGTCCATTTATTCTGTTTTAGTTACGTTTCAAACTTTCCGTTATCTTTATGTTCCGACATTGAAGATTACGAGTGATATAGGATTTCACTTTTGAGGCAACGATTCGACACGAACAACCGCCCACCAATCAATAAAAAACTATTTCAATGCCCACTTTCGTTTTTCCATAAAAGTATTATTCCAGTAAGATGACAAAAGCCCATGTAGACTTATTTTTAATATCATCATCATCAGCTACTGGTAATTTACCTCTGTACATGATCTTCCAAGGAATGCTACATCATCCCGTCTATGGTCATTCGCTTCCAGTTGCTGTCCGCCATCTTGTTTTGTTTTAATATTTCCTTTAACAAATGACAATAGTAAACGTTCTGTGTCTAACTTAAACTAAACCTTATATTAGGTTTTTATTAAGAAAAACATTTTTTTTTATTTAACGAAATGGCGAGACATTCACCTGATATTAAGTGAAACGCCTGCCCATTACAATGTGGCGCTAGTAAGGATGATAAACTGCACGACATTATGCTCGTTTGAGACATGAGATATTAAGTCTCGTTATCACAGTAATTTCACTAGCTGCAACGCCTTTAAAACCGGAAAACAGAAATATTTGTACACTACTGCTGCTGCAACAGGAGCTGTCGAGCCAACATGGATGATCTGCGACAGCATAATTCTACCGTCAGTAATACAAATTATATATCACTGTGTGCAAACATAGATTATGTTAATTCAGTATTTGATTAGCCACGGTATTCCTGAGAGAAATAAGACCTATTACTAGTAACAGTAATACTAGCTTTTAAAGATATAGTTCATTGTGTAGTGACAATTGACCGATGATGAGAAAATAGCGAAATGACGGAGAGAGACAAAGAAAGCTGATTATATAGGATAAGAAAGAGAGAGACTGATAACAGTAATAAGTCCCTCATATCTTTGTGTAATTACCATCTACCACGGAAGTGATGATGATGATGATGATGATGATGATGATGAAGAATGAAGGCAAGCTTTTTAAATTTTAATAGGACACATTTCCAATAGATTAGAAATAAAATTAATAGTTAAAGTATCAATAAGAAAATTGGTATACTGAATATGCAATGACCATTAAAATCAATGTTGCCACATTAAGAAAAAAAAAGTATAATTTATTTGACGTTTATAAATAAATTAAAATATTTGATGACAATATTTATGATTTTCTCTTAAAAAAAAAGAAATGTCTCTGGCCCGATGAAATATGTTTAGATTAACAAGCCGACATATGGCAAATGGTGTTGCTTGATGTTAAAAAACGTTGATAAGACAGTATATGTCAAAACAAGCTATTGATACTTATAAAGGTTATTTATTGAGGTTCTCTCTCACCAACCCGCTTTAGGCCGGAGTGGTGGGGAATGGCCCAAATCCCTCCATATTAATCCTTACCCGATCTATGTGGGAATCTTTGGAGGAGGCTGTGTCCAGCAGTGAATGTCTATTGGCTGATGATGATTCTAGTAATAATTCAATAGGAATTAATAGTTCTCATAGAACTCTAGGAGTTTGGTAAAAAAAAAAGTATTTTTTTTTTTACAAACCGAAGAAACGAGACGCTCACCTGGTGGTAAGTGAAACGAATATAAGAACGCTGCGCTACTTAGGATGATATACACAGCATCAGAATGTGCTCGTCTCTTTGAGACAAGATATATATTTTTTTAAATTGTTCCCTCTGCCTATGTTAGGTCAAAGTATTTAATTTTCCAATCCACTTAACATCAAGACATAAGATATTATTTTCATTACCTAAATAGCTACAACGCCCTTCGAGCCGGATCACGGTAACGTTTGCACACTACTGTTTTACAGAAATAGAAGTTGAAGTGGTTAGACAACACACACGTGTAGTGTTAATTAAATTGAAATATGGAGTATTGTGATCCGGTTTGAAGGGCGCTAAAGCTATTTGGGTATCGAGACATCTTGTCTGAAAGCGACGAGTACAATCTGATGCTGTGTATATCATCCTTACTATCGCCACGTTGTTGAAAGCTGGCGTATCACTTACCATCAGGAGAACATCCCGCTTGTCGCTACATATAAATTTCATTATCGCATTAATTCACTACACCATAACATAAATTTAATCTAGACAAGAAATAGGCATACTAATACAAAACACTAAACTAGTTTCAGTCTAGATTACAGTTAATAGCTGCTTTCGATGAAAGAAAACTAACTTATTGCAAATAAACAAGCTTTCGCTGCAGGTTAATGTTTCGTGTATATATTTCATTCGGCGACGAGACGAGGGGGACGATCACTTGATAGTAAGTGATACGCCTGCCCGTAACAACGAGACGCTAGTTACAGTGATATACACTACACCACATTGCACTCTTCGCTTAAGACATAAGATGTTGACCCTCGTTACGGCAGTAATTACATTAGCTACAGCGCCCTTCATACCGGAACACATGTTTGCACAGTACTGTTTGGCAGCAGAAGTAAGCTCTGCGGTGGTAGATACCTAGACGATCTCCGATAACAGACACCTGCCATCAGTAATAAATATTTACTATGCACCAGTAGTGTATAATTTTTGTCTGTGGTAGTAGGAGTAACGAGATTGGGGTATCAAGATTTGGGTAACGAGACGAGGGTAACGAGACTGGTGGTAACGAGACTGGGGGTAACGATACTGGAGGTAACGAGACTGGTAGTATAGAAACTGGGGGTAACGATACTGGGGGTAACGAGTCTGGGGGTATCGGGACTGGGGGTAACAATACTGAGAGTAACAAGAATGGGGGTATCGAAACTAGGGGCAACGATACTGGGGTAACGGCATTGGGGTAACGAGACTCAACAATTTAGGACCTAGGCGAGAAGTGCAATGTGATGCAGTGTATATCATCCTGACTAGCGCCATGTTGTTGTGTACCGTCGTATCACTTACCATCAGGTGACCGTTTCGGTCGTCTCCTTGCTTAACTGAATTTAAAAAATATATATATACGAGGGGTAAATCAATTCTTCGCATAAATTATTCAACTTGAAACGGAGCCGGAACGACTTGAAAGTATTAACTTGTCATAATCGTTGAATAAAAAGGGGAGGGGTGGGGGGATTTAATCCGATTATAAGATGGTAAGTGACTTAAAACCCGATTTCACAACAGTTAAAGTGGTTTTTAACAAATCGGTGTCAGTCATTAACATACTGATACGACGCCCGTTCATTTGTAAGTTATCAAGTGTAATATATTTAGAGGGGGCGGGGCGGTAAAGTTAGTTAAAAAGTTAATTCTCTAACCGGATGTTCATGTTCACAATCAATATCCGAAGCACTGTTAGTCCGGGAGCCGAAGGCATCAGCTGTTCATGTAAAGTCATATAAGAAATATCAGCGAAGCAGCCTATATTCTTGTTGTAGACAGGGCTACAAGCTACAGCGGCTCTTAAAGCTCATCTGACACTGGGCTCGTGGACCCGGATCCACGGCCTGAGTTTCGATAAACTAAAATGCGCTACGCGGGATGTAGCTGTCTGGCGGATGATTGTGTGTGTCTGGTTCTTGTAGTGCTTTATCTGGCGATTCTACTCGGTCGTCAAGGCCGGGCGCGGGCGCGTTCCCTGACTACCTTCGCCTGTATCGGAATTTCTGGGCGGTGAGGGCCGCCCACGATCGCGGGTGTACTTAGTGTACGCGGTGTGTGAGTAGCTGCGGCGCCGCGTTCTGAAGCGAGCGCGGCGTGATGATGATATTCGGAGCGTGTTGGTAGTGTCCGAAGTGTGTGTGGTGACGTCGGTGTTGTCGGTGACTGTGGGCGTGTGTGTGGTTTGCGGGACCCCTTGGGATGTCGGAATAAGCGCGTGCCGCGGTCTGCGCTTTTTCGTCCTGGGATTCGGAGGTAGCTCGTAGTTGGCCGCGCTGGCCACCAGAGGGTTGGGATGAGTTGCCGCCTTGGCGAAGTAGGTCGCGGAGCACTCTCTGAAGTGCTCCTTGATCGTTGGGAGTTTAAGGTCGCTGTGGATGTCCACATTGCGCTGGTACCATTCGGCACCAGTCGCGGTGCGGGTGAAACGGTTCTGGAGGGTCTGTAGAGGTTTGAGACGGTCTTCGGACGAATGGGCGAAGACAACGCTTGCGTAAGACATTATAGGTCTTGATAGATGAAGGAGAAGGAGGTTAAAAAGAAACCTAACTAAGAAAACACTCTTTTAACTGGTGCTAGGTCTCTCCTGTTGGAGACCGTCTAAGTAGATACAACCGCAGCGCCTATTGCAGCCGACAAACAGTACTGTGCAAATATTGCTGCGTTCAGGTTTGAAGTGCGCTGCAGCTCGTGTAATTACTGCGATAATGAGACACCATCTTATGTCTCTCTACTTTCCTTACTCTCTACTTAACCTTATTGGCTCCACATTGTTACAGGCAAGCATATCACTTACCATCAGGTGAACGTCCCGCTCATATCGTAGCTTCGTAGTATAAAAAAAAGACCATTTTCTAAATAGAATCGAACTAGATACCTCCGTCTTGCAAACCAAACGCCACTGCGCCGTGGAGGTGGTAAAGTATTACAAAATATCAAATAAGAAACTAGAATGCTTTTGAAATTTATTAATAACAAAAAAAAATCTTTAAAAAGAGTTTTTTTCTGTCGATTCAAAAATCTTGTCTATGGACAAAAGACCATAAATCCTATTGTTATGCACTTGTAACCAAAAAAAAAGTTAAAAAAGAAAACATCTGCCTCATTAGGCTAACAACACTGACAGCGACCGCAACGTGAAGCGCTCTCCCAGGGTTGTCATTTGGAATAAAAATATTCTTGTTACTTACCGTCACTGGGGGTAGTGTTACTGTTCCGTTTGGGAGAGGGGGTGTTTAAGAGAAGAATTAATAGGATACTTCTAGAGGTATATACGCATTAACACCGTTTTTTTTGTTATGGGAAGGGTATTCTATAAAAAAAACATAGCCTGCTTGTGAGGGGGAAGACAAGGTTATATGGGATTTTCACCCCCTAAAACCCTCTCCATGGTCATCCTCAGTGCGATGCGGACGCACTAGTGCTTCACGGTACTAAGCCTACAGCACGTCCTTGTAGCCATCCTAGGCACCCTAGCTTTGGTACTACATGCACTATACCACCTCGTACTTATCGATCATCCAGGGATCTTTTAGTGGATAATGAGGGCTTCCACCTTCAAAGCCGAGTACTCTTTTAGTCGCCTTTTACGACAGGCAAGGCTCACCTTAGTCCTATCCTTACTAGTCCGGGACGAAAGGGAAAATTTTTCACCACCTAAACTACAACGCCGTTTACTATCACGAAAGATAATGCACCAAGCACTAGATGTTTAATTAAACCCTAAATTTACGTAACAGGTCCCGCACCACTCACGGGATCCAAGCCAATCCCACCAGCTCCTAGTGCACTCTGATAATCAACAAACGAGGCTCTGGCTCCCACCAACCCGCATTAGGCTAGTGTGGTAAGAAATTGTCCAAATACCACCATATGAAGTCCTGCAAACGAAGGTCGTGGGAAGCCATTGGATACGGACAGGGCTGGACCAATCAAAGTGGAGATCATTGGGGGAGGCCTATGTCCAGCAGTGGACGTCTATCAAATGAACCTACTTTGAAATTCAAATCCCGTGTATTTTTTTTCTTGGACGCAGCGATAAGGCGAACAGGATCATTCTCCTGATGGTAAATCATACGCTTATACACTACACCACATTGCGCTCGACGCATTGAGACATAAGATATTGTCTCGTTACCCCAGTAATTTCTCCAGCTATAACGCCTTTCAAACCGGAATACAGTAATATTTGCACAGTAATGTCTGTCGGCTGCTGTAGGCGCTGCGGTGGTACCTAGTCCATCTCCAGCAACAGAGACCTACCACGAGTAAAATTTATACCAATTGCTGTTTAGCGGTGTTGTGGCAGCCCTAGCTTCACCTCCGCGACCCACGGTGTTATTTATGAAACTACGCCGATATGAGATAAGGGCCCTTTGAAGTCGCTCTATTTGTTTCTGAGCGATGGCCGCTATTACATGTTATTGATCAATTACTTAGTAATACCGCGACGCGGTAGCTCACCGCCAGCGGCACGGAGGTCCAAGGTTCGAAACCGAAACATTTTTTTTTTTAATAATAAGCGATTACCCTGGAGCTAGACGTTGAACTGATTTTAGGTTAGGATGACAGCATTGCATAGTACTCGTCGCCATAAGAGTTTCTATGCTGGTAGGTCTCTGTTCAGCCCTGCAGTATCGGGCTATTAAGAATACGACTAAGCTATTCCCTGCCTGTCGTATAAGGCGACTAAAATAGTCCTCGGGTACGTGAGTTTGAGTGTGGACGCCCTCAGACGTCAATAAGCGAGCATTATGAGGATTGCAAATATATGGTTGGTCTTGTATTTGCCGTGGCAATGCGTGGGTGCTAAAGAGTGCTTTACCCAGAGTGCAGGGGGGCATCGATGCGATCCGTAGAATATCCTGAAGCCCCTCCTAATGCACTGAGGGAGACGAGGGGGCTTTAGTGGGTAAAAGCTCCACATGACTTTGTCTTGCCCCCAGAAGCAAGGTATCTTTAACGAAGATTTCACTCGCGATAAAAAAAAGGCAGCAATTATTTTTACAATTCTCCGGTTTGAAGTGCGTTGTAGCCACTGAAATTACCGCGGTAATGAGGCTCAATATAATATGTCTTAAGGCGACGAAGACAATGTGGAGTAGTATACATCAACTAGCGCCAATAAGTGTTTCGATACCTCAGTAATAGCTACAGCGCATTTCGAACCGGAACACAGTAATATTTGCATATTACTGTTTAACGACAGGAATAGGAGCTGCGATGGTAAATAGACTGTCTCTAGCAATGTTTTTTTTTAATTTCCATTTACATAAACTCGGAGACAGTAAGAGATATACTATTCAATAGTAAGAAGCATTACGACGTCCCACTCGAAACTATAGAACAATGATCTATTACGAAATCGCATAAGGATCCTAAACATTTATCTAATTTCTAGACATATCTAAGCACTTAACTATTTATGTTAATGAATTCCCTTATTAGAGTGAAGACGATGAGCTAATCGATTGTGTAAATGTCCTTCATCATCATGAAGATCATGTAAGATTGGTAATAAATCTATAGGATAACTAACATGAACTCTGGTTCGGAGACAAGACCGTCTCACTCATATCACCGCAGCTCCTATTCCAGCCGCCAGACAGAGCTGTGCAAACATCACTGTTATCGGGTTTAAAGTGTGTTATAGCTGATGAAATTACTAATATAATGAGACTTATCATCTTATGTCAGTGTTTGTGTGTATGCTTGCAGCTGAACTATCAACATTTCATTATTAAGTGGCACTGGTTCAGCTGCAGTGGACCGTGTCCAGGAGGCGCTGGTTCGATACCTATCAAGCTTTATCCGGTTAAAGGAAACCTTGGGAGGAAACTGATATGACAGAAGAACAGTTATCTAAGACACGCAACATCTGCAGATTTTATCAGCTTTTGCAAATTCTCCACAGTCCCAACAGTGGGAGGAGAAATGGTGGGACACAGGACCGGTTACATTCCTTAGGTGTTGTGTCATCGGCTCGTTACTGTTATCAACCGCTCATTACTGCATTGGAATGTTCACATGATATTTATCTTCGCCTTCTCTCCATGTTAACTGATGATTCCAGGGCCTGAAAGAACCAGGCCAGACCTCAATATGGGTAGATGGAAGCCAGAGCCTCGTTTGTTGATTAGCAGGGTTCACCACGAGCTGGTGAGGTCAGCTTGGGTCCCGTGAGTTGTGCCCATCATAGACCGGGACCATTTACTGCTGTCAGGTTACTGGAGACCGTCTAGTCAGATACCACCACAGTGCACATGTCTGCCGCCAAACAGTACTGTGCAAACGGTTTCCGGTTCCGGATTGAGGGGCTTTGCTGCTAGTAAAACTACTAAATGAGTTATATAAACATCTTATATCTCAAAGCGATGAACCAATGTGATGCTGTAAATCTCTATCATCCTAACGCTACAGTGGTATGGGCTTAAGGGAGGGTTATCACTTATAATCAGGTGAACGTCCTGCTCATCTCATGTAGTTTAATAAAAAAAAAATCGCACAAATAATCAACAGCTGTATGGATTTCTTCTCCATCGTTGTAACAACAGTTCTAGAGGGTACTAAATATTTAACATGTTTTTGGTCGGTTTCTAAACTTTCTAAAGCGTTGTCAAGTTCTCGAGGCGAAGGGTCGAGAGTTGAGGAGCTGGTCACAAATGATGTACAGTCAGGCGCAACTCGTGTACACTTTCATGTCGCTGATCCAGCTGGTCTTCAACGAAGGTCACTTGAAGTTTCTAACGAGATTCGTCAACGAGCAAGAACGAAAGAGATAGGTTTTATACGTGGTAACTCACCACCTTACCACCACAGCTTCTATTGCAGGAAGCAAATAATAGTATGCAAATATTACTGTGTTCCGGTTTGAAGGGCGTTGTACTTAGCGAAATTATTACGAGACTTTACTCCCGAAGCTACGACCACATCAATTTGCAGTATATATCTTCGTAACTAGCGTAAACTTGTTATGGGAAAGGCATATTACATACCATCAGCTTAACATCCCTGTTAATTAGCTTAGTTATTGATTATTTATCTGATAATTAACTTCGTCGTTAGCAGCTTTAACTAAAGCATTGAATTATCAATAATGTAATGTCGTATAACTGAAATGTGACGTCACAGCTGTATAATGCACAGCTAAATATAGCGAAGACAAATTAATGGAGTGCCGTCTTCAGGAAATACCACATTAGCTGGTGTGGTGATGGAAGGCGCCGCTCGCAATTTGTGCTAATTACTGCGCTGCAGCTTTGCTCTGAAGGACGGACTGGTTCGGGACTTTTTTTATGTTTTACGTGGGGGAAATGCCTGCGCATACCCGGTTATGTCGGACTCGCACCGACTAAAACCCCCATGATGTTCCCGACGTCGCCCGGTGGCAAGGGTCCCGGGTACGGCTTTGTGCCCACGTCCGCGACCCTCGCCGGCGCTGGCCGCTTGCGCAGCCCCACCTGGTTCGGGATTGACAGCAGTGAAAATGTACGTAAAACACACGGCTACAGGAAAAAGTTATATATAAAAAAAAAATCAGTTATTAAACATGACAATTAATATTATTTATGTAAATAATCGACGATACGAGCGGCACGTTCACGTGATAGTAAGTGATACACCAGCCCATAACGTGGCGCTAGTAAAGATGGTATGAACTGCACTACATAGCGCACATCGCCTGAGACATCAGATGTTGAGTCTCCTTACCCCAGTAATTACACTAGTACAGCGCCCTTCAATCCGGACACAGTAGGGTTTGTCGGCTGCAATACGCTCCGCGGTGGTACCTGCCTAGACGATCTCCGGTAACAGAGACCTACAGTAATATATATTTACAATACACCATTTATACACCAGTAATGTATATTTTTAGTCTGTGGTTTTGTTTTATCTTTACTTTACCAGAAGGTAGCAAGCAGAAGCTTCGATCAAGTAGTTTTCTTTTCCTATTATTACTACTGAAGTTGAATATATATTTATATTAATATATATATATATATACATAAATAAATGTTGAAAATGAGTTTTTTTTGTTCGTCAATCACGTGGAAATTATTGAACGTCTCGTCTTCAGAACGTGGGCATTCGACGCGGAATGATTTGACAGTTATAGTTTTCTGATTTTCATAAATCCTTCACCATTTTATTTCTAATTAACTTTTAGAAACATTTTCATTTGGTTTATTTATGCGGTCGCTATAGTAACGGTTGCTATAGAAAGTCAATTGTTCTCGAAGAATATTTCAGACAAATTTCAAGTCTAATTTTATATTGCAGCCAGAAAATCCGAAGAACAACTAGTATACATTTATACTAGCTGTTCCCCGGCAATAACATTAAAAAATATTGGGCTAGTAAATATATCCACAGTTGTTAATATAAAAATATTGAAAGATTAATGTTCTGTTATATAATTACAAGTGATAAATGTTTACTCTTACACAATCGATCCATCAGTGCGATCCCATTAGTGTGATCGGGAATGAAATACGGATGAAGACCGGAAGTGTCGCAACGAGATCGAAATTCTTACAACACTACCAATTTCCGACCGACGCGACGCCAGTTGCATTTCAGCACGAAGCCTACGCTGACCCACAAAGCCCACTCCATCACATAAAACTAAATGGTGGAACAGTTACCTGATACACCAGCGCTTGATCTTACTTATATATCTGATCTTTGTAATAGTCATGTAATTTATTAAGTCATTATCATCATCATCATCCGATCCGACATAGGCTTCTCCCACATATTCCCATACGATCCAGTAGGTATTTAAGTTGGAGGATTTGGGCCACCACGCTAGCCCAACGCGGGTTAGTGGAATCCACAGCCGCGTTTGTTAGCAGGGTACACCACGAGCAAGTGAGCTTGGTTTGGATCCCGTGAGTTGTTGAGCTGGAACTCTTACACTCCTTTATTAATTATATCTATAGCAACTGCATCATCTCTATCTCTTCCTAACCATTATCCCCTATGGTGGTGGAGTCAACATCTTTATTTTTATTCTCCACTTCGCTCTTTCCTCGACATCTTCATCACTCACTTAGTACTCACATGTCTGTTGACAAAAAAATTCTACTGTTTTGTAGTAAGGTTATCATGCCCGCTCTCATATCGAGGGTAAGACTGTGCCCCTCAAAAAAAAAGTTTATCATCTAACCTTCATATCTCATGCTTCTCATATTACAGTAAAGAAGATATTCATACGAATCCGTTAACTATGAAGAAAAATAAGTTAACTGGTCGTAGGTCTCTGTTACCGGAGACCACCTGGTTACTACCGCATCGCAGCCGCTAAACAGTAGTGTACAAATATTACAATGTTCCGGTTTGAAGGACGCTGTAGCTAGTGTAATTATTGCAGTAACGAGATTTAACATCTAATGCCTCAGGCGACGAACTCAATGCGGTGCAGTGCTTATCACTAGCACCACGTTGTTATGAACAGACGTATAACTAATCATCAGAAGAACGTCTAGGTTTATTAAATAAAAAAAAAATTAGATAGTTTCTAGAAATAAGACAAAAATCTTTTTTAATTATTACATTATAAACATCTTTGTATTTATCTTTACTTCTATTTGCCTGACAAAAAGTCAAGATCCAACGCAGCGAAGAGTGGAACAATCGTACGTGACATTACATTTCCCGCCAGTCGGCCCGCGTTTCCCGCCACATAGCCTGACAGCATATAAGCGGATACAAAATGGCGGCCGGCTTTTCGATCATTATTTACATTTAATAGACGCGTTTCGCATGCAAACAACTAGTTTATGTTTTAATTATTACATTAATCATACGCCTAAAACAGTTAACTGCTCAGCGGTAAAAATTTAACTGAACATAAATTTTGAATACAGTGTTATAACGGTAACTATTCTTTATCCAAAAAACCGACGAGATTAGTTCGATTTGTCATATTTAATTGTTCATTCAATAGTTTTTATTATCGTGCAACAGATAAAATATCATCATCAATACGAGAGATAAAAGGTTAATGAGATACGGGATAAAAGAAAGAGAAACGAATAGAGAGAGTGATTACAGAAATACAATCATCATCATCAGCCGATAGATGTCCACTGCTAGACATAGGCCTCCTTCGACGATCTCCACATCAATTAGTCCCGCGTTGTTCGCATCCAGAAGGAAAGAAAGCAAGAAGAAAGGGGGCTCGGGCCACATCAAGAGGAACGATATTTATATGTAAAAAAAAAATTAAAAGAAGAAGACGAACATCTTCACTGAACTCCCGTATCTAAGGTTCCAATCATGATGATGACCTTCGAAGTAACACCAAAAGACCATATCAAAGATCATGAAGTGCTGAACCAATTATTTTTATACAACGAACCTACTTGAATCTTTGCTTGTGATTGAAACAATGGTGATCATGACTTGAACCAGTTCTGGTCTGATCTACTTACTCCTTTTTAAGTTCCACTTCTTTCAGCTCCCACCTTCGTGGTTGTTGTTACTTAAGTAATTTAAGAATACCGTCAGCATCTGCTGCCCGTCTGTCCGCTACTACGTGATTACCAATACAATGAAGCAGTATAAACATCTCGTGTAAGGTGTCTTTTTTTTTGTATTTCCACTCAATTGAACTCCATCAACGCAATCGAGACCGTTACAGCCGATTGTTTGTTGTTTTTTTTTTTTTAAATACCACGGCGTTTTGTTGAAGCGTTATGTGGCAGTGAACGTTGAATGGGAATGACGGTAATTATAAAACTTCGTATTACGTTAATACCCTCCGAAAGCAGTCAAGACACGAATAAGGCTTTAAAGGAACGTACTCAGAATGATTTTTTTTTAATTAATTTAAGTAAATAAAAGATAATGTATATAAACAATTTAAATGTGTGTGTGGTCTTTAACCATTTGAATAGTAACAGCTCCGCTATAGCTCAATAAGCGATTTTGAGGTTATTTTTGTTTTAGTTAATATGTCCTTACTTAATACAGAATCAGTGATTGTTATGTCCAGCAGTGGGCATCTATAATGATGATACATAAATATATTACTAATATACTAGTCACTTTTTTTTTCTTAAAAGACTTTATTAGAAACGCATTTCACATGCGCATAGATAGATATAAAAAACTGATGAAGGTTTGATTAAAACCTCTTTCGTTCAATTTTATTAAATAAGTGTATAAAAAAAGGATATTTATGATAAAAAAAAAATATAGTAAGACTTTTAATAATAATTTCTGTACATTAAGTGAATAATTAAATTACTTAAAATATAATCTTCTTATAAGGGTAACGATTACTTTGGTCAGTGCTTTACCTCACTAGGGGTCGTGTTAATGGATATGAATGTTAATATAAAACTTTCCAATTGATGTTTGTATGTAAATATGATTTCTTTATGCTTGTACTATATTAATTATTATAGACGTTAATTTAATGTTGTCTTTAATGTATTTTTTAAATTCCTTCTATAGTAGTTTTAGGTTAAACGTACAACGGTTATTAAAATTCATACACACTCATGAAAGAGTATTTTCTTTACACTGGATATCATTAATAATTTTGTTTGTGTTTGTTTTCTAGAAGGAAGTAAATCATGTTTGTAAAACCTTCTCATTTATAGCTTTTAAAAATCTACTGTGAATCTTAATATAATTTCATCGTCATCATCAGCGTATAGAAGTCCACAGCTGGACATAGGCCTCCAAAGATCTCCAAATCGATCGAACTTACGCTGCCAGCATCCAGCTGCTTCCTGCAACCTTCACCAAATCTTCAGACGCTAGTCGCTCTATAGTTACCTTCCTTCGGCGGTATACGTCACCAGACAGTTAAGTTATAATACTTAAGTTATTAACTTATGAGTTATGGATATTTTTAAAGGCGTATAAAATTCAACTCTATGTATGTCAAGTACGAATAAGCGGCGAATGGGTCGATTTAAAAAGCATTAAAGGAGCGTGAGAATCTGGCAACACATGCCGCTTACACCATAAACAAAGGGTGGACTGAATACATAAACACCATCACATCACACACGGAGCCGGATAATGCTGGAAAGATGTTAAACTTTCATCACTTACACTTACGACATTCAAAACAAGTTTCGTCTCTTTCTTATCCTGTTTCTCTTTACTAGTAGGTCTCTGTTGCTGAAGACGGTCTAGATAGGTACCATTGCACAGCGCTGAAGTCTCGGGCTATTAAGAATAAGACTAAGGTATTCCCTGTCATATAAAGCGACTAAAAGTGGTCCTCGGATTCGTGAGCCTTGAGGGTGAGGACTCTCAAAACTTAATAAGCAGGCCTTAGCAGGACGGTAAATGCACGGTGGTCTTGTATTTGCCATAGCGCAGCGTGGGTGCCGAGGGCTTTGCCCAAACGTGGGATGTTTTATTTTAGAGGGGGGTACCGGTGCGATCCATAGATCCCGGAACTCCTCCTAATGCTCTGGCGGAGAACACCCAGGGAGTTTTAGTGGATAGGAACCCCAAATGACTTTGTCTTTCCCCAACAGTAAGGTATCTTTTAAGAAGATTTATCCTGCAGTAAAAAAAGTAGGTACCGCCGCAGCATCCTGTTGCAGCTAACAAACAGAAGAGTATCACTTACCATCAGGTGATCTCGTTTCTCTCGTCGCTTCGTGGAATAAAAGAGAAAGGATAAGTAAACAACCATGATAGAAAACTGACAGCGTTCTGTGGAAGACCTGACTACACAGGCGTATCAAAGTATAATAATTACACAGACACACGCATCCGGTTCGTTAGATCTCCGCCGTCGGGTTTACGATGAACTTACGCGATTTATGAATGAACTCGCCGCTATAATTGCTCAGCATTGAAGGCGGTGAGATTTGCTCTTAAAACAAATGCCCTTTGTGATGAAGATCAGAATACATGACAATGAGTTTCCTGTAGGGGGATATCGAGACTTACAATGTGATGCTGTGTATATCATCCTAATTAACGCTGTATTGTTGTGGGTATCATCATCAGGTACATCTCGCTTATCTAGTCGTTTCTTAAAATAAAAAAAAATTTGTAAAAAACGCCCTTCCGCTTTGCTCGCCGTAAAACTCCTACAACTACTTTTGGAGAAGGAATTTCGTAATGAAGACGGACCTTAGCTGACTTCTGAATAACAGAACCAATATCTTTAGCAAATTATGAGTCATCATCGTCAGCAGGTAGATGTCCACCGCTGGACACAGGCTACCCCAAAGATCTCCACATCGATAGGTACTGCGATGCCCTGGTTCCAGTGTCTTGTCAGAGTCAGCACGGCTACTAGTGCCGCCCGGCACCTGGTGCCGTTGTTGGTCGTTCATACAAGCATTTGGTCCATTTCCCACCACAATAACCCAGTGCGAGTTGATGGGAGCCTGAGCCTCGTTCGTTGATTATCAGGGTACACCACGAGCTGGTGAGGTTGGCTTGGGTCCCATGAAGTGTTGTGCGGGACAACTTATACGTTTTGTATGTTTACGTGTAATAGTTTCGGAGATCTCGTGACTAGTCAATGAATATCTGTTATATTAGGGGGACCGGAAAGTAATGTCGTTTCTGCGCATGCCAATACTTGATTGTCATTTGTCAGCTCATTGTTTTGTTCAGAGGCGTACCAAAGACATTGTGAGGTTATAGTGATTTCTTTACTTATAGACAATTGAATTACAATTTTTTTTTGTAATTTTGGGTAAAATGGCCAGCCAAATACCAGAAGAGGTACACATCCGGCATTGCATGCTCTTTGAGTTTCGCAAGGGAAATAACGCAACAGTTGCTACCAAAAACATTTGCGATGTTTATCCAAATGCACTGGACATTCGTAAATGCCAAAGGTGGTTTTCCAAGTTCAAATCGGGTAATTTTGATCTTTCCGACTCGTATCGATCAGGAAGACCATCAGCGTTAGACAACGACGTGTTAAGGGCGGAAGTGGAAGCAAATCCGTGTCAGACGATCGAGGAATTGTCAAACAGTCTCAACAAACCTTGGTCGACCATCCAAGAACATTTGAAGCAGATTGGAAAAGTAAGCAGAGCAGGTGTTTGGGTCCCGCATAATCTGTCCGAACAGAATAAGGCTAACCGATCAATCACATGCAACTTATTGCTTCAACGACACAACACAGAAGCGTTTTTTGATCGCTTGATCACAGGAGATGAGAAATGGGTCCTGTATGATAACCCAAAACGCAAAAGGCAGTGGCTCTCTCCAAATGAAATCCCTCGGAGTACTGCTAAGCCAGGTTTACACCCCAAAAAAGCGCTTTTGTGTGTTTGGTGGAGTATTCGTGGCATTGTTCATTTTGAATTACTGAAACCTGGAGAAACTGTTACTGCAGACCTCTACAGCGAACAATTGCAGCGAGTCAATCAATCTTTAATTGAAAAGTGGCCAGCGATTGTCAACCGAAAAGGCGTCATTCTCCAACATGACAATGCAAGACCGCACTGCGCAATGCGAACTCTAGAAAAAATTAATGAATTGGGGTGGGAGGTGCTGCCTCATCCACCATATTCGCCCGATGTTGCACCATCGGATTTCCACTTATTCCGAGCGCTGCAACACTTTTTAAGTGGCAAAACATTTGCAAATTTGGATGATATCCAAAATGCCATCTCTAGATATTTTGCCGAAAAACCAATTAATTTTTATCGATCAGGGATTGAAAATTTACTCACTAGATGGCAAAAGGTTATTGACAATGATGGGGAATACATCATTGATTAAAAATAAAGACTTGTTAAAAATGTATGTGTTTGTATTCAGCGTAAGAAAACGACATTACTTTCCGGTCCCCCTAATATATACATATATGTAAATATATATATGTGTGTGCATGTATATATATATATATGTGTGCAAGTATCGGCATGCATACATGCTGTGTATAATTGCGAGACGCCACTCGCTCAGTAATTGTCGGCACTAAACCGTACAGTTAACTAACCGCTTTGATCTTTCACTGCAACCGGCACATTGATCTCTTTATTTATCACAATAGCTTTTGCACTACATATACAATATTTTTTTTTTTATTTTACCACACCAATCAGATATTCACGTAATATTAAGTGATACGCCTACTCCTGACCATAAACAAGAAATGGTGGTTCTCTGTTGCCGGAGACCGCATAGGAAGATACAGCCGCAGTGTCTATTGCAACCGACAAAACTGTTTCTCGGTTGCAATTAGTACTAAGCAAACATTACTGTGCTCCGGTTTGAAGGGTGTTGTAGTGTAACGATAGTTAGCATCTTATGTCTGAAAGCCACGAGTACAATATCGTGAAGGATATATCATCCTAATTAGAGCCACGTTGTTATGGTTAGGAGGGTATAACTTACCATCGAGTGAACGTCTCGCTCGTCTCATCACTCAAATATAAATAAAAAAAAAATGTTTACTTTAAAAATTTACCTTTAGGAGAGTATACAGACGTATGGTAAAAGATGGGACACGTGCGGAGATATTAAATCTTATTTATTGAGACGTGTCCAATGCTGGGAATGTGGAATCTGCCCACTCATGATGCATGGTGCTGCCACATCCAGCGTGGGCACGGCCCTGGGGGGTGGAGCAGCGCATAATTGCCGTCACAATAACTTATACAGAGCTATAAGGAAACGTTCAATTAAAAAAAAAACTGACAGTTATAGATTACATAAACTTTGATCGCTTTATAGTTTACAGATTTGGTTTTAAATCACTATATATAGATGTCCAGAGATTCATTGACTCATCGAGGTCTACGAAACTATTGGAACTAAACACTCGAGATCTGGTGTCCGCAATCAGCAAAGAGGACGGAGAACAGCTAGTGTCTTAGTAGAAGACTATAACCTAAAGCAATTTACCGCCATCTATAAAAGAAGAGTACTTTTCCTCATAAATTATTTTAGCAGTATAAAGTCGAAAATAATTTGTAACACTTATCTATAAATATATACATATATATATATATATATATGTATATATATATATATATATATATATGTATATATATATATATATATATATATATATATATATACAACACGTTTGACATGTTGATGATACTTCTAATAATTGATATATTGTTATGTGATTTGTTTAAACAAATCGATATCTTAAGGATGTATCATGATCATCATCATCAGCCGATAGACGTCCACTGCTGGACAAGATAAAGGATGTCTAGATTATAATATTACTAACATTTGACGTTACGGCTGTAGGTTTAAATCGGTTGGGGTTTAACCATTTTCATTGGTTCATCATCATCATCAGCCTCTAGACGTCCACTGCTGGACATTGACCTCATCCAAAGATTCCCACATCGATTGGGGGGATCCCCGCATAATAACTCACGGAATCCAATAGGAATAGTGACTTAGACATAGATAGGCTAGATAAGATGATATAACTACACCACATTGCGCTCGTCGCCTGAGACATAAAATGTCGAGTCTCATTACTCCGCTAATTAACTGTAGCTATAGCGCCCTTCAAACCAGGACACAGTAATGTTAGCACACTATTGTCAGTAGGCTACAATTGGAGCTGCGGTGGTATCTAATTTTTTTTCTATTGAGCGACGAGACGAGCTGAATATTCAGTTTATGGTAAGTGATACACCCGCTCATAACAATCTAGTAATTACACTAGTTGCAACGACTTTCAAACCGGAACATAATAGTGTTCATCGGCTGCAATTGGAGCTGCGGTATCATCTAGACGGTCTCCGGCAACAGAGAACTACTCATCAGTAAATTTCCATATCAAATTGGGAAGACACCGTCCTGGTCGAGGATATGATGATGAGAGGAGGCCCTTTTTAATGGTCATAGCTCCCACCAGGTTATACACCACAATGTATATAGGAAAGAGCAGTTACCGGAAATTAACAAGTGAACACCGCATTATCGGTGTCGAGGAAATTCAACATGAACGCGCCTTTAAAACTCTTAAAGCGGAGGTCTGTTGATTTAACTGCCGCAGTTAAGTAGCCGACGCTTAAAGTTCAAATAAAGCGGTTAACTTTATTACGAGGAAACCGCGGTAAGTGACCAACTGTGAAGGGGGGCGCCGGTGGAAAAGAGGGGAGAGTGTGGCAACATTTCATACCTGAATGTAAACTCAATATTATTTACTTGTATAAATTATTCCTTTTATAATACGAGGGTAATTCCATAATTTTATATGGTATACCATCAGCTGTACATCAGGGATGTTCACCAGGTTCCACTAGACATATAGAAGGTTAAAGGTATACATCATCCATCTGCTGGTAGGTACTGGCATCCTCTCTATCTCCCACCAAGCTGTAGTGTATTGGTCTAAAGATATTCACCATCTTAGGTTTCTTATAGTTGGCGTGGTCAAACTAGCTAGACTCACGTAAAATAAAGTGATCACTGTCACAACTACCACGAGTGTTCGCGGATGCGATGCTCTTCGAGAAAGTGGTCTCAAGGCGATGAGCGTAATATGGTGCATCTTAACCAGCCCTATATGATGTATGGGCGTATCACTTTTTTTGTTCTCAGAGATGGGACCTTCACCTGATGGTAAGTGATACCCCTGCTGCCTATAACCATCTGGCGTTAATTAGGATGGTATAGCACCATAGACATCAGAGTAGTCAGAAGTGGGTAGATGCGAAAAGCTGAAGATCGCATTTGGTGGAAGGCATTGGGAAGGCCTATCTACACAGTGGAAAAATAAGGTTGATAATGATGATGATGAAAAAGCACATATTGTATTTGTCGCTTTAAGACAATAAGATGTTAAATATCGTTACGGAGTAATTACACTAGCCAGAGCACTTCTTACCGGAACACAGTAAGGTTTGTACACTAGTGGTGGAAGTTATCCAATGCCGTTATTGCCTAAGTAAGTACCACCGCAGCGCTTATTTCTGCCGTCAAACAGTAGTGCGGAAACATTATTGTATTCCGGTTTGAAGGGCGCTGTAGCTAGTGTAATTACTGGCGTAACGAGACTCAACATCTTATGTCTCAGGGTGATAATCGCAATGGGGTAAAGTGTATACCATTGTAATTGGCGTCATGTTATCGGCTGGCGTATCACTTACTATCAGATGAACGACACACTCGTCTCGTCTCGTAATAAAATTAAAAAAAAAACTACTGTCTAGACGCACTAGGCTCACCTAGACTGTATTCAGAACCGACCTACTACCAGATCATTTGCCTTTATATTCTATCACGATATAATAAGACACGCAAAATTTGGTAAAGGTATCGCTTCTGCCGTTTAGAGGTCAGCTAAGAATGGGCAGAGAATAGTTAGCGTATATATTATATATATATATATATATGTGTGTGTGTGTGTGTGTGTTTGTGTGTGTGAGTGTATCATTCGGTTAAATTTAACTAACCGTCAACTTATTCACAGTTAATTCGATTGCTAACGAGCCACTCGTCCGTCAGTGTGAATGTATGGCCCGCTGTCGGAGACGGGGCAGCACCAGCTGTGCAAACCATCATCTACATTCATCACCTCGAGGATGTCTGAGCTGAACACAGGTGCGGACTCGGCGATTTACTCTTTGCGACAATGGTAATATTGATATAAACATCGATTAAATCGATTTTAGTTCTACAATCTATGATCACAATCGGCTTTGGTTCACGGTTTTTGATCGCCTCCTTAGCGCAGTGCATAAGTCCTTCCCTTGTAAATGAGGCTCCTGGTTTGATCATTGCAAATGTTAAATTAGATTGGTTGAGCGGCCATATTGTCTTTTAAAACCACACGGTGTTAATAGACAATAAATTAAGGTCAAAAGAAGAGAAGATTATGGATAAATAATAACTTTAAGCTGGTCATCATCATCAGCCGTTAGACGTCCACTGCTGGATATATGCCTCCTCCAAAGATCCTCCACGTTTGTACGGGTTCGTAGGAACGGATTTAGACCATTTCTCACCACGCTGGCCCAAAGGTTGGTGGGATCTAGAGCCTCGTTTGTTGATTAGCAGCGTTCACCATGAGCTGGTGAGGTTGGGTCTGTACCTGCGAGTAGTTATTTCCGTCAGTACGCACGTTTGTTTAAAGACGAAGACAATAGAAGTGTGATAATCGTAATGGTAAAATTATCTCTCAACCCAAATTCTCCGGCTGCTATCGGTTTCCGGAGTGGGGTCTCGGCGAAAGCACCACCACCACCACAGCCGCAGCCGTGTGTCTAATCAGTAGACGTTTTCATTACGCACCTGTGAATTCGCCGCCCTGGTGATAATACACCACATGGGTTATAGTTTATTACATTACCAGCTAAAACTTTATAGAATTCAGTAAAACGGTCTCAGTTCCATAGACATGATATATTCTATCAATTTATGAACTCATTCTCATCAGAGAGAGAGAGAGAAAGAGAAAAAAAAGTCAGAATAACCCTACTGCAATCCACATGCCTTCGGAAAAAGATAAAAATACTTTAATTTCATTAAATTCATAAGATCTATATTGAAGATCAGATATTAAGTAACAAGCCCGACCGGGTCCACGACCCCAGCATCATCAGAGAACAGAGGTATTAACAGATAGGCTTTGATCAAGTAGAAGATTCGCTCTCATATTGAGGGTAGGCCTGTGTCCCAACAGTGGGGACGTAAATTAGCTAGCTTAGAAAAAAAAACTATATAATTAATACATGTAATTAAGGTTCTAAGACAGAACACTAATTTGGTAAATACAGTCGTATTGACCTCTTTTGTACTTTATACAATTAAACGATGATATGAGCAGGATGTTCACCTGACAGTGAGTGACACGCTTGCCATATAACAACATAGCGCTAAATAGAACGGTATACACTGCACCACATCGCGCTCGTCGCCTTGATACATGAGAGATTAATTACACTATTTAGAGTGCCCTTCAAACCGGAACATAGTAATGTTTGCAAAGTACTGTTTGTCGGCAGAAATAGACGCAACAGATAGTATAGATTGAAATTAATAAAAATGTTAAGTCCAATCCGTCCCTGTACTAAGTGTAATGCGGAGGGGAGAGCGTGACGCGCTGGGATGATAAACTTGGAGCAATTAAGAGATGTTGTTGGGATGCTGCGGGTGCACTGACAGCTTGATTTGTACCAGTGGCCCATTTAGTATCAGACTAAGAGAGGGGTAAAAAGGGAACTAAAAGAAATTGACTCGTTAAGGGCTTCGGTTAGTATCTTACTCATTTGACTTTTGACTAATGAAATGATCAAGACTGTTTCGGTTCCATAGAATGAGATCTCTGATCTTATACTTTTTTTTATAATTTGCATTCATAAAAAATTCGGGGTTTCTCTGCATGATCGAATTAGAAATGAGGAGCTCCGCAGAACTAAGGTTACCGCCAGAGTCCGAAAGATTTCTAGCCTTTAAGGCTGGACACATCGCTCGTAGGACTGACAAAGGTTCTCGAATGGCGACCGGGTCCCCACCAGGTGATCCGACGACCTGGTGTAGGTTGCAGAAAGCAGCTAGATGCAGGCAGGATTGATCGATGTGGAGATTTTTGGGAGAGACCTGTCCTGCATTGGGCGTTTCGGCTGACAATCATGATGATGATGACGATGAATTTTCTACCTTTGCTGATATTAATCAGAGAGTGGAGATGTATTTTTGGAAGTATATTTCCCATTAAAATTATTCATGTATGATTACTGTATATTTCCAATATGGCCGCCATTCTCTTGAGTATATATATAATGTAGAATTATGAATAAATAGAATAGAACTCCACATATAAATATTAAAACAGTTGAACTGTCTACACAAGAGACAATGTTATATAAAGACTGTTTGAAACAGTAGCTCACATTAAACTGGTCGGTAATGTTCGTATTCACGGGCGAGACGCTCGGAGATCATTAAACACGTGTATGAAAGAGTTTACAGAATATCAATAGCAACCGTCGGAGCGGTCGAGTGCTATTCATAACTTAACGCTTATTTGGTGGCGATAAAATAGTTAACGATATGCCGTGCAGCATCAGTAAAATGTGGCAATAAAAGAAACCGCACTTCCGTGAACCCGGCTCCGTGTTTAACATAAACAAATAATGAAATAATAAACAGTTTAGAAAGCAATTAATGAAGTTAAACTAAATAAATGTTTACTAAAAGCTTTCTGATGTCTCTTTTGATGTAGTTTTTTTTTTTATTTCATCAAGCGTCGAGGGTATAAGGGTTCCCGTACAACGACTCACAGGATCAAAGGCAACCTCGACTGTGGTGCACCCTGTTAATCGACAGATGAAGTTCTGGCTCCCACCAACCCGCATTGGAGTAGCGTGATGGGAAATGACCCAAGCCCTCCATGACCCATGTGAACCCCTAAAAACGAGGGACCCTTGTGTCCGGCGGTCCAAGCAGCGCGGGGCCGACTCGGAAGACCGACCGGAAGGCCCATGTTCAGCAAGGGACGTATACCTGATGGTAAATGATACGTGGCGCTAGATAGTGTGATATATACTGCACCATATAGGATACATCTTTCAAAAGGCTTCGATGGGGACCGCGAACCGGAAGACGACGAAGAACTTCTCAATGGGTGGTCCGACGATCTCGAGATCTTTGGTGGAGGGCTATGCTATGATGATACTGCACCACAATGCGCTAGACGTCTGAGATATGTGATGTTGAATCTCGTTAAAGTAGTCATCAAACTAATCACAACACCTTTCAATCCGGAGCTCGGTTATGGTCGCGCATTACTGCCTGTCAGTTGGAACAGACGTTGCGGTAGTAGCTACCTAGATGATCTTCAGCGACAGAGACCTACCACCAGTGAAGTACAGCATCTCGAATTGTCTGTACTAAACGCATAGAAGAAGTTGAAGATATAACAATTTATATCGAATATATACACTGCGAGCTGTGCAGGAGCGGTCGGTCGGTTTGGTGATCTTTGGATGAAGGGCCTATGTCCAGCTGTAGTCTACTACTAGCTGATGATAATGATGATGGTTTTAAAGAATTCCTCAAAGATCCCCAATTAGCTGTATAATGCGCTGTTAACGGCCGCTATAACAGTATCGGAGTCCCATTGAATACATAATGAGACCCTCGGTTGAGTTATAACGAAACAAAAAAAAATGTTAATGTTATTCAATGATGGTAATAATTTTACTAATTCCAATTTGCTAAGAATGCGCCATTAGGGTGACCAGGGTGTCCCTATTTTTTTTTCGAGACAAATGTTCGAAACAAACCCTGCTTCTGGCGAGAAGGTCGGGTTATGTGAGATTCTTACACACTAAAACCACTTCGGTGATCTGCATCAGTGCATCCGGAGAGGCTTCGGGATCTCTTATAGAAAGCACCGGTGCCACTCTACTCGCCTCTGAGGAGGAGCCTAACCTTCCTAGACACCATCGCTGAGCCATACGACGTCCCATGAAGGTTCGCTTGTTGAGAGATACGGGCCCTCACCTCAAGGCTCCCGTAACACTTAGACCCTTTCAGTCGCCTTCTACAAGAGGCAGGGCTTACCTTAGTCCTACTCTTACTAGCCCCAGACTACAGGACTGACCAGGGTATTACTGCTGGTCTAGATTACCGGAGTCTAGGAAGGAATCAACGCAGCTCTTATTTTTGTCGCCAAAAAGCACTGTGCAAACATTACTGTGTTCCGATTTGAAGAGCGTTCTAGCTAGTGTTATATTACTGGGGTAACGAGACTTAACATCATCTTATATCTTCAGGCGATGCGCACAACTCGGTGCTGTATATATCATCCTATCACCACGTTGTGATGAGCAGGCGTATCACTTACCATCACGTGAACAATATAGAATAAAAACAAACATATATGATATATAGCCGCTGACCTTACTACCTCTGTCTTTATTACTACTTAACAGCAACATACAAAAACTCTGACAATTATATAGGAAACTTAATATATTCAAATTTTTATCTGACATCCGGTTCCTTACCGCCACTTAGTACAGCAGTTTCAAAAGGCAACGGTATCGGATAACGCCACCCACTGCATTCCCCTCTAAAAACTCGAGCTGCACTATTAGCGGAGTGAATTAGCGCTAATTGGGTCATTCAGGTCTCCTCTTAAGTTACACCCATATAAATATCCAGTGCATACGTCATCAGACGACTGTTACTGTTCGGCGATGTGACGAGACGAGGTAGACTTTCGCCATCCTCCATCTCCACCTCCACTATCTTCACGATCGTTAGGATGATATCTCCAGTAACCACTAAATATAACTAACTAAGGCTTTTCAACCGGAACATAGTAATATTTGCACACTACTGTTCGACAGTGGATATAGCAGCTGTGATAGACGGTCGCCAGCAATGACCACCACCGTCAACCATTATTTTTATCATGGATCTCCAGAGGACTACGTGGACAAGTAAATTATGTTGAGGAAAGTATAATGTAGTGATCAAGGAAGAAAGCATCAGCATGGTCGGAAACCATCAATGATAACGGTGGGCCGCTGATTTAAGACTTTTTGGACACGGACACAATCGTCATCATAGAGGAAGAGATGAAGGAGATCATAGCTCCCGGGTAGTAATCAAGGAGATTTTTTTTTTATTGCAACATCCTTATCTAGAATGTTCTAAAATTTAAACTCAAATATCCTGAATTCTGATCTATAATGTTCTTCAAACGTTGAGAATAAACTCAGATAAACCAAAGACCATTTCCTGAAGAACTTTTTTTTTAATATTTGAGCGTATAGTTTACATAGTATAAAGAAATCTATACTATGAAAAGAAAGTTCCGTATTCCACACGGATAACTTCTTACATAGTAGTAAAGGATGTCTGGCGGCAGATTTATATTTTAAAAAACGAATATCTCAATAAGTTATAAACAATGCGGGGAGAAGGTGGTGTCAATAGAATCACCGATCGTGCGGATTTCTTAGTCACGATGTCGCAGTGGTGCAGTGGTGCAGTGGTGCAGTGGTCGGGTGAGCATCGCGCGTTCGCTATTGAAGCATTTTTCAAGAGTAACGATTCTTACGTACTCGCTCGCCGACAGTTTTGTTCACATTTCAATATTCGACGGATAGGCGATGGGCCGAGTGTGAATTTAATTCGTTCGTGGGTGGAGAGGTTCCGCGCAACTGCTTCGGCTATGAACACACCACGGCCAGGACCTAGTCGATCGTCAAGGACCCCCGAAAATATTGAACTGGTTGAACGCAGTTTACGTGAAAATGCACAACTTTCGATACGGAAAAGGGCAGCTTCACTGGGACTTCCAAGAGCATGCGTGCATGAAATTTTGAAAAAAGATATGAAGTTTCATCCTTTTAAAATTCAAATAATTCAATAATTGAATAAAAATTACTTTGCGTCACGCAAATTTTTTTGTGAAACCATGTTGGAACGTTTTCGCACTGTGAATTTCATTTTTTGGAGCGACGAGGCTCACTTTCATTTAAACGGACACGTAAACAAGACCAACACACAAAATTGCCGTTACTGGGCTCTAAGAACTCGCAATCCTCGACTGAAGCACCAAAAATCATTACATTGCCCAAGGGTAACTGTTTGGTGCGCTTTATCCACGAATGGGATAATCGGACCATTTTTTTTTAAAATGCACGCGGCCAAGCGACGAATGTCAATGGTAAGAATTATCGGCTCATGATTTCGAATTTCTTTTTGCCGAACCTGCGAGCTCATTCATCATTCTCATCACACACGTGGTTTCAACAGGATGGTGCGACCGCACACACGGCCAGAGCTTCGATGGATTTGTTGCGAGAAAATCTCCCTCAAAAACTGATTAGTCGCTTTGGGGACATCCCGTGGCCACCGAGGTCACCCGACCTAACTCCAATGGATTTTTTTTTGTGGGGCTACCTCAAAGAGAGAGTTTACGCCAACAATCCGCGAACTGTTGTGGACTTAAAAGAAAATATTCGGCGAGAAATCAGCGCAATCGAACCAAGTTTACTGCAGCGTGTGGCACGGAATACGAGGCTCCGTTTCGAACAGTGTGTGCAACAGGATGGAAGACATTTGGATGACATTATCTTTAAAAAATGAAATCCGCATTTGTACTCTATCTTTTAATACTTTTAGTAAAATTATATGTCAAACACATTATTTTTTATTTAAACTTGAAAACATAAATCTGCCACCAGACACCCTGTATATGGTGATGTTGTATGATGAGTATACCTTAAAGCTGACTCCATAAATGAATAAAAAATTAGTACAGTAAGTATCCCATAAAGTAGAAAAGGATGATGCGTTCAGTACGAGATCAAACGATGTTGGGATCTTTGGGAAGACAGTCCAGCAGTGGACATGTATCGGCTGATGATAATTATATACGTCCATTGCACGCGAATGAATAACCGCATTTATTGCTCAAACGGATGCGCCTCGACCGCAGTAACCTATACTCGTGTTATTTTTAATTCATAAACTAATTTTATATGCTGATGATTCAATGACCGCAGCGACTGTTACTATGCCCGAATAAGTCATCGGCTCATTTTCCCAAAGACAATAAGCATATAATATCAGAACACAGAGCTGTTAAGAAAGAGGAATAACAATATAAATACTGCATATATATTTTACTGCTTCCAGCCCTGTAGTTTCGGTCTAGTAAGAATAGGACTAAGGTAAGCCCTGCCTGTCGTAGGAGGCAACTAGACGGCACCCATCAACTCGCACTGGACCAGCGTGGTGGGTCTACGGCCCAATTCCCCTTAATGAACTTGAAAAGAAGCAACACTGTAATTTGTGGGACACATTACAAGAGACCTATGTCCAACTATAGACGTCCTTCGGTTGATGGACCTTGATGATTGAACGATGATGATGAAAAGAAGCTATGGACAAGATACACTACTCTTGAATATATCTGAGAAGTCATAATGCTGCATCAATAGTATGTAAAGCTAATGACTTACAATTTTTTTCATTAGCTACAGAAAATTTCATACTGTAATACAGTAAAATATGTATAATAATTCAGTAAGAATGTATAGTAATAAATAGGAGGTTCTTTCAAAACGAATATAAATAAGAAAGAGAATGAACGTGGATGGTTATAAGGGTAGAGGAAAACCGAAAGTATAGATGGATTATGTGAAAGATGACATGTGTAAGGAAGAGAAGTACATACTGTGCCGAATAGCTGGGAAGAGGGCAGGAAGAATAAGATATAAATTAGCATCATCACAACCCTAATACTCGTATTATTGTCGTCATATAAAATAAGGCAATTCAGCTATGTGATAGTAAAATAGCGGAAACGCAGAACAATAAACGAGTCACAATTTCGCAACGATCGCGGGTCAATCCGATTGCAAAACAATGTATTGCTCAATCAGCATTAACCATTTCCTCGAATTGATTTCGCGAACATTTTCACAGTTTATAGGCAATGCGTTGAACCATAAAAATATTACAACTTCCGCCCAAGCCGCTGTGAACAGCAATAACTTATTGATAGATTTGAACTATTCAACTACTGCAACAGGATGAACGGAAAAGCTTTGATCTTGAAGAAATTGTTCCCTGAAATTAGCTTCCAAAATCCTATGTCGTTTAAACTCTTCCACGTTGATGGCACGCGTCAGACAAACAAAGCTGCTCTTGATAGAGTATTGGTCTGTCGGAAGTGGGTGGATGCGAAAAACTAAGGATTGCATATGGTGGAAGACATCGAGGAAGGTCTACATCCAACAGTGGATAAACAAAGGCTGATAATGATGATGATTGATGATATTGATCTTTTTAAAAAGTAATTCACAACCACAGTTATTCTACAATACGTCATTCACAGCTGGTGAAAACTTTTCCAGAATCTCTGACATGAGAGAAAGTGTTATTTAAGCCGTGTTCCTGAAATTGTTACTTTTTAGTCGCCTTTTATGACACGTCAAAGTATTGGTGGATTTACTTTCTCTGACTCATCTCCCACACGGTCTCAACAAAGATCTTTTCTAAACTCTATAACTTAGACGATCCCGCTTGTCTAATGGTTTAGTAGTTTATGATCGTTCGGACATCTTTATACACCCACATCACGGTCTACCGGAAATACAAATTATGAAACACCCATAAAATATAATATATATCGTTTTTGATTCATACTGCAACAGTGTCCGGAACTACTTTACAGTTACAATTTAGTAGTTTTTTTTTTCACATGTTGTTAGGTGACTGTGAAGCTGAAGATGACGAAGAACAGTAGCTATACTTTGGATTTTATTACTTAACAACCTGAACATAGGAAGTTATTACAGCTGATTTACAATTTCAATATGATCTTATTAACAATCCTCCATTAGTACCAGACGGATTTGCGGACAGCACGGAACTGATCGATGTGAAAATCTTTGGGGGAGGCGTATCTCTATAAGTGGACGTCTGTCTGCTGATAACTGATTAACTTTTCTGTTTTCTAGTAGAATAAATTAGAGATGAGAGTATGAGAAAAAATTCTATCTTCACTAGTATTAATGTAATACTGTAATAAAAAAAACCTCAGTGTTTAAAGGCAAGCAGTTTATCGCCACGCCATTAAGAACTACGTACAAACATATTATATCTATGAAAATAGATTTACAGTTATATATATAGACTTTTTGCTAGGCTACATAAGAGGACTGCATCGGATGAGCGAGTTCTTGGTCCCACAGATGATATTTGGGCCGCCATTCTACAAAACGTCCCACGCTCCAGATGCTTGAATGTGTTCTTTGTGAGGAAACGAGTTCAATCCTTTGGTAATCTATTAAGACGGATGTGTCGAGTCAAAGTAGAAATTTTAATTACTGTAGCAAATATTTTGAGTTCCTCGTGATTCTTTAAAAAAAATATAAGTTACTATTAAGTAAAACTTAAAGTTCAATGTTACTTTCATTCCGGGTAGGAGAACAGTCATTGATTCTCATAATTTTCCTTTTCTTAAATTTTGTTTTTATCAACATTTGAAGGAAGGAAGTTGATGGATGAGAACGGAAAACTAACGAGAGAGACGTCGGTCATCGATATTGGGAGGAAATATGTCGAAAGAAAATAGACATAAAATCTCTATATACCATCATCATCATCATCAACCGATAGACTACCACTGCTGGACATAGGTCTCTTCCAAAGATCTTCACGTCGATCGGCCCCGCGTTGCTCGCATCCATATATATAAGAAGATTCCACTATTAAATCTTTATTTATTATCCTGATTACACGGCGCCGTGTAGTTGGCCCTCCAAAGTATTATATATAATAAGTAATTTAGTAATGATTATCTTCTATATATGAGATATCCATGTACGGAAAGACTCATCTAGATATCTCTGGAGCTATAACGTCTGGAGAATATAAATTTGGTAGGAATATTCCTTTTGATCAGTACAGGTCCGCTAAGAATAAATTCTACGAAATGTTATCCCCAAAAGGGTTGCGGGGGTGTTAATAATGGAAGGGGCCCAAGAGGCAGCGGGTTGTCATCGGGTTGGAATATTTCTGACAAATTTCATGTCTGAATTTCAAATGTAATTCTATATTACGGTCAGAAAAGCTGACGGGGAGTAGTTAGTATGTATATAAATCTATATGAGGTACATTGTGTGATTAAAAGCTAAATAAATATATAAACAAAACACTTCACTTTAACGTCACTTGGTATATTAAGTGACAATGAAATTGGGGACAATGAAGCGTGATCTCTGCCGACTTTCATTTGTTAGCAACACAAATACATCATTAGATTTACAATATGAAAGTTATAGCGCACTATACTAATAGTCTAGGTATCGAACCAGTGATCTACGTGTAAGATGGTACCAGTTTAGCCACTACGCCATTGGAGCAATGGGATTTACGTCATAGATAAAATAACAGAACGTACTCTATCTACAATGGTAAATGTACTGTACGTGAGACAATGGCTAAGCTATTGTTAAATACTAATATTGGTAACTGTAAATATAATTAATTATATCTAAGTATCAGTGTATAGGCTGATGATGATGATGATCAGTTATATGGGACCTCATTACTGAAGCTGAATAACATCATTTCAGTACATCAGACAAGAGTCAAGGGTCCGCGGGAAGAGCACCTGCTTCCCAAAACATCATGAGAAGGCCGACATACAAGAATAACTTTTTCATATATAATGTAAGATATCTATTACCCGCAATGAGGACACAGAAACTCTCTATATAAGTTTCTATGTCCCAATAGTGGGAATTTAACGTGGGCACCAACATTGCTTACCGGTATACAGTAAGAGTATTGTATAGTAAGTAATTCGTAAACGTTTATAGATGAATAAACTGGGAACGAATGGAAAGATTGAGGCAAGCGTTCACCGCTGAACTACAGAGGTAGTAAGTTTTAATTTATATAATTATCTCTTCTCGCTTTGCTACCCCCAACCCCTATCGGGGGTAAGATAAGGCCAAAGGAATATTCCTACCAAATTTCAAGACACCATATCTTATGGCTCCAGAGATATCGTGATAAGTTTCCTAAATAGTTGAGAATCTTTTATATATATAGATTAGATCTAAATGATTTATGATATAACTTTATATAGATTTTAAGTCTTCTTATAGCGGCACTAAAAATAAGTGACAGTTTTTAAATTGTCACCAACGAGTCCTCAGCTCTTTAATTGAGTATAAATAAAGGAGGACGATGAATGTTGGGCTTGTTTTATGTCGCCGGCTGGATGAACAAAAAACTATTTTCTACTTTAGGCGACTTATTTTAAGTTTCCGTGCCCTCACCCTCCCCCGCCCCAACCCCCCCGTACGGTGACACTGGAGTTTGAACAGAACACTATAAATTTAAATTTTTTATGGTCATTTTATGGCCCAGTGTACCACACGCGGCCCGCGATACAACAGTCTTGCCTTACTTTCAAATGCACGCTGATATATCTCTCATTAAAAATTCAACTAACATAGTACAATGAAAAAAAAACACAGACACTAACCATACATATATATATATATAACTAAATGTATATATATATATATAGGTGGTAGGGGGTGTAACAAAACAACCCACGACACCCAAGCCAACCTCACCTGCTAGCGGTGCACCCTGCTAACAAACGAGGCTCTGGCTCCCACCAACTCCCATTGGGCCAGCGTGGTGGGAAATGGCCCAAATCCCCCCATATGGACCCCTACAAACTTGTAGATCTTTGGTGGAGACCTCTGCCCAGCAGTGGACTTCTATCGGTTGATGATATATATATATTGCTAGTTGGTCTCCGTAGGAACGTCTAGTTACGTACCACCGCAGCGCCTATTGCAGCCGACAAACAGTACTGTGCAAACATTGCTGTATTCCTGTTTGAAGGACGCTGTAGCTAGAGAAACTACTAAAGTATCGAGAGTTAACATCTTGAGTCCCAATCCTGGATAATGCGGTGTTGTGTATATCCTCCTATCATCGCGGAATTGAACAAGAAAAAAAGCGAAAAATAATAGGGCTGTTTAACGACCTTTTCATTCGACGAAACGACTGTACGAGAGAGACGTTCACGTGATAATAAGTGATACGAACATAATAATGTGGTGCTGGTTAAAATAGTATACACAGCAACACGCTGTGACAGTGTCAAAGCAATGTCTGCACACTAAATTTTTTTTTAATTCAATTAGAACGAACAGGTATTTCACCTGATGGTAAGTGATACGCCCGCCCATAACAAAGTTGCGCTAGTTAGGATGATATACACTGCACCACATTGTGCTCTTCGTTTTAAGACGTAATTTGTTTGTCTCACTTCCGCTGTAATTACCATAGCTACAAAGCCCTTCAAACCCGAACACAGTAATGTCCGCACAATACCGTTTTTTTTTAATATACAACTGAACGATGAGACGAATAGAAAGTTCAACTGATGGTAAGTGATACGCCCGCTCATAACAGAGTGGCACTAGTTAGGTTAGATACACAGCACCACATTGCCCTCGTCGCCTGAGAGGTAAGACGTCGTCTCGTTACCCCAATAATTTCACTAGCTACAGCGCCCTTCGAACCGGAACACAGTACTGTTTGTCAGCTGCAATAAGCACTGCAGCGGTACTTACCTACACGGTCTGTAGCTACAGAGACTTAGCAATAGTACAGTGCTGTGCTATTCTGATCATCATCACATTCACCACACTGTTATATTCGTGTCATTTATTATCACGTGAATGAAAAAAAGGGTCGTGCGAGTGTATAAATATCCTCGCTTATTGTTTCCTGTGCACACACAATCACAAATGTTATTGAAATAGAATATAGATAGAATGGAGAGCACGATGCTGCAGTCTGGTGCTCTTTACGTAAGACCGGGCCGCCGCTTATCAGTTCACTTGTACGTGTGTATATATATATATATATATATATATATATATATATATATATATATGTGTGTGTGTGTTATCACCGAAATTGCCCATTTAGGTGTTGCCGAGGTCAAGGCGCGCTGATACTAACTGGAGCAAGTGGCGCTACTTTCGTATGATAAGTTGATTCGTGCGACAAAAGCTCGCCCCATCGATTGGATGTTTAAAAAAAAAAGTGCACTGTACTATTACTTAGTTCCGGTTTGAAGGGTGCAGTAGCTAGTCTAATTACTGGGCCCATCAGATAAACATATTCCGTCTCAAAGCGGCGAGCGCAATGTGGTGCAGTGTATAACATCCTAATCAGCGCCATGTTGTTATGGGCATGCGTATCACTTACCATCAAGTAAAAAATCGTCTCGTCTCATCGTTAAATTATATAAAAGAAAACAAATTGTAGTATGCACATATTGCTATGTTCCGGTTTGAAGGTCGATGTAGCTAATGTAACTATTGGGGTAATGAAACTACATCTTATGTGTAAGGCGACGGCCACAATGTGGTACAGTATATATCATCCTAACGTCACGTTGTTATGAGTGAGCGTATCACTTACTATCAGGTGAACGTCCCGCTCATATCGTTGCTTTAATGAGTAAAATAACAATTAATAGATTATATGATCATATAAATTTCCTTTCACAATTAAACCTACAATTATTTATATATACTCCCTTACATTCCCCCCAACCCCCATTGGGCCAGGGTGATGGGAAATTCCATCCCTCCATTTGATTCCCTAGAAAAGCCCTAAGTGTCCGACGAGATGAGTAGCACAGTACCGATTTAAGTGGAGATCTGGCGAGGCCTATGTCCAGCAGTGGGCGTCAATGGTTGGGATGATGATGAAGATATATATAGCGAAAATGGCCTTCTTTTATTCACCAATCACTCGAAAACTAGTGACCGTATCGACACGGCAACACGAGCATTCTACGCGGAATGATTTATATAATATATACAGGCTATTCCTCTTTGAAATTGTTGGGACTTCATATAGGCATATTAACTATTGTAAACACTGCGCGATTTATCACTTAAAGAAATAATTTATCTCCCGTTCGTGAGTGTAGTTATCTGATAAGGGCGGGAGGTGGCGGCGACGTTTGGATTTTTTTTTTTTTTTTTTTTGTTCCTTTCTAAAGTCATATCGTGTATCTTTGTGATAAGTAAAGAATTTACACTAATTTGTGACTTTTATTCTATTAAGAAATCGTAAAGTTTTTTTTTAATTAAACGTAATACGTCATTTAGTATTTTTTTTTTATTTATATCCAAAAATGTATATGAGCAGTATTTTTACAGAATTTTTGTCACTGAAAATAAATACTTGTTTTAATTGTAAGAAAACTTCTTTAATTTCCTACAACTGATTTTTATTATGCTAGAATATAATTTAGTTGTGGCGTGATATATCAGTGATATGCAATAACATAAATAATACCTAATAACATATCTTAGTACTTGTAACTTAAAATTAAGTTAACGGCACCGGTTAAGCCGGCGACTGCCGATCTTACTGGCGGCGATTACATTTACGTTTAATGCGCACTAAAATATATTTTATGACATGAACAGATACAATAAATAAACAGAGCATTGCATCGCGCATGCGCACAACCGCCTGCTCGTGGTGAGGTCTTCGTCGCCGGTACCACCGCAGCTCCTACTGCTGCTGGTTAACAGTACGGTCTAAACATTACTGTGTTCTGGTTCGAAAGGCGCTGTAGCTAGTGAAACCAACTAGACTACTGCTAGTCTAACGAGGCTCAATATGTTATGTCTTAAGGCGGCGAAGGTAACGTAGTGCTGTGTATAACATCCCACTTGCTAGTTATGTCACATTTTAATGGGCGGGCGTATAACTTACCATCAGGTGAATGTCCTGTTCGTCTCGTAGTATAAAAAAAAAAAAATTTAGAATATAATTAATTTAGTAAAACTTACGGATGTAGTGACCCGATGCAATTAGCAACTCGCGGACTTGCGGCACATTTTCATTAAAACTGTCGCTGTTATATTTAAAAAAAAAAACTAAATAACACAACACGATAACGTTCAGATAATTCGAACGAAAAACACGTGCGGAAAAAAATCGATTCGATATTTAAATATCGAATACTTTTCAAACGGAATAGTTCGCGCGTTAATATTTCGAGTTGCGTGTTCGAAATGTGTTTGTACACGTTCGGCGAGCGCGCAGTGCAGACGCGGACTGGCGCAGTGTGGCACTACGTCGCGCCGACCGACTGACTGCAACTTCGGCGTTGGACATTGGCTACGTTGGTTGTCGGTGACCAGTTGTTTGTACAGTAGCGTAACTTGAAAAAATGCCTTGTTCACGTGTTTACATTCGATGTAGCGTTAACACGAAAAAGTTGTATGCATTTTTTTGGCTGACTTGAAACTGTTCAGAAGTGCTTTAACTTGTAAAATTAAAACTACAAAGACGCTTTGCTTTTAGCTTGATAACGGCCACAATAAAATTTTAACATTTTTCCGAATTTTGCATATGTCAAATCTTTAAAAATTTCTAAAACTGTATACTCCTAAAATGTCCGATTTTGTTTGATTACATATTAAGCAGAAATATAAAACGTTTTACTTCCCTGCAAATTAAAAATCAATAGGTTTTAACTTAAAAATAATATTACTTAAAGTTCGAAGCTAGCTAGAAAAAAATTGTATCTAAAGTTTAATTATAAAATAGTAATCTATTCAACAATAGATGGCGGGACTTCTTAAAAAACTTCTACTTGATCTACTCGATCATAGATGGCGCTGTGCGCAGTTATGTTAAATCTGTAGAAAAGTTTTAATGTCGTACCGTAACATACCATTTTATATATTGTCTTAAGAATAATGTTAAACTCGTTTGTAAAATGAACAACAATAAACTAAAAAGATGTAATTGACGACGAAGATTAAAGTCTCTTTTTTTATATGCCTAATTTTTAATCCAACATGAACAATAACAAAATAATGAGTTCTTGTAGATTAAGTTGGTCGATCGAGAATCATTGAAACGTTCCCACGCCATTTGACTAATGTTCTTGAAATAATGAAGTGGCATTGTTATTTCATTATAGTGAAATTCCCATGAAAATTTACTTATTAAACTGCATATATTTCAAATACAGTTGTAACAATAAAGGATATTTGTTTTTATTAACTCACGTTTTATATCTGTAGTATATTTAATTAACATAGCCAATAGATAAGGTCTCATACATTTAATAATAATCATGATTTGAGGCCACACACCCTATCGCATAATCCATCAATATAATTAACGTATACCCTGGAGAGGTCAGAGGTAACATTAATTTGATTACTGCACATATTTTTCGCCATTGGACCCCAGAAATGTGATGTGACCTGATTAAATGACGTCATATTTGTTTATTAATTAATCTACCGTCTGACTTTGGTCTGATTTTATATCTTCAGCCCGCAGCAGTCCAATGATAAACAATACCGCGGGTCGCCGATGATCTTCTATTCAGAGCTTAGTAATCTAGTGTTTAGGCAAAGTTATAAAATGTTTATTATCTATGTAACTGTTGTTTCTTTTTATAAGCTATGCCAAAGTTTTTTTTTTTATATAAAATGGATAAAATTTATTTATTTTTATTTATTTATCTACTAGCTGTTTCTCGCACAGTTCACACCGCGTGCTTTGGGGAAGGAACTTCGTAAAATCCATTCATATGTGACCAGTACTCAGCAAAAGGTATATTACTAACAAATTTCAAATCTCTTTAGCCCTATGGCTCCAGTTATCCTGATAAGTCTCTTTATAGGTGGAAATCTCTTATATAAGTATATATTTATTCCCTTATACAATTATAGAAAATAATAATTACTAAGTTACTTACTATGTACTATGCAGGGCCAACCCCACGGCGCCGTGTAATCAAGTAATCGTGAGTTTTTGTATATAATATAATTTGTCAAAGGTAGTAAACTTGACAATTTTAATTTAGTGTAACTTTTCAGCGACTTGAGATATCATATATAGGATTAGGACCTAAGACATGTAGTGTTTCTTTGCCTACATAAAGCGTACATACCGCGTACGAGGGGCCGTCTGCACGGCGCCGTGTTACATAGTATAATACTATTACCCTACAGGTTTTGTTCGGTTGGGTATCAGGAGCGTGCACGATGATTTCGGGTAGGGTATGAAAACCACACCCTAAATCTGTGCTTACCTATACTTAGACATAAATTTACCTATTTCGTAATTTTAGCAATAGTCAAAGCATAGTTCTGTAACTTTTGATCGAGTTGACTTTTGAGAGAATTATTATTTAGACAGGTTTAGGAAGCCTAGTCTAGGAGCATATTTACCTGTAGCGCACGCGCCTTAGGGCTGCACATTACTACAATTAAGTGGATTATACAAAAACATTGATAGATCGCGCTTGATATTAAGATAATAGATTTTCTATCATATATCCTAATAAGTCATATGTATAACAAACTATGTCTCGCACAAGTAGCCGCTGGATGCCGATGACTTTGTTTCGTATCTATAAAAGGCGAGCCGTGTGAAAACACGACTGGTCTCCGACAACACAATCAGGCTTCGAGGAATCCTGCTCTGATCAGGGTCGGCTACTTTTTAGGAAGTATTATGTATATATTTGACGCTATGTTGGCCAATGAGCAAGTAGACGTCAATAAATTGAAAGCGTTATAAATATTTATTGTATAAGACGAATGGTAAGTGATATTGTGGAAATTTAAAACTGGAATACTATAGAAAGGAAATTATTGATAATAAAAATAACCCACGAAAATTATGGCACAAGTTGAAAGAGTTATACGCCAACAGTACGTCAGAAAATCGGAATATTAACCTAATTAAGGACACGGCTGATCCATCGGCATCTTTAAATCTGTGCAATACGCATTTTGCTTCGGTAGGCGAGACTTACGCAGAGCAAATTATAAGAAAGATGGGGGTAAGTCAGGAAATAATTGTCACAGGTTATAAATGTGCCAAATCAAACACTTACGAGATACACACACATACACACACGAGACTGATTTAAGGCAAGTAATTCTTAGCCTCAAAATTGATAGCTCTCCAGGTATGGACCGTATCACAGTTTCTCTGCTTAGAAACACCCTTTCTTTCTTTCATCCTTTCATCCTTTTTACACATTATTAACCTGAGCATAACAACTGGAGTTTTTCCGGAAATATGGAAGACGGTATCAATTACCCTAATATATAAAAATGGTCTCGATAACAACCCAGAAAATTATAGACCGATTGCTTTGCTTTGCGTGATATCAAAAATTCTAGAAAAAGTCGTAAATCTGCAACTGGTTCGATTTTTGGAAAAATACCACATATCAAATCAGCAGCTTGGTTTTCGCCGTGGGAGGTCAACCGAAGATGCAGTCTCGTTTCTGGTAAATCGGGTTGCAGAATACATAAACAAAGGTGAGCACTGCTTGGGTGTCTTTCTTGACCTGTCTAGAGCCTTTGACACAGTCTCAACCGGCATACTCTTAAAAAAACTAGCGGCCGCGAGCATAAGAAGTATTGCACTCCAGTGGTTTGAAACTTATCTAACGCACAGAAATCAGTGTATAAAAATAAGTAATTACACCAGCGCCGAGATAGAGGTAAATTACGGAATTCCACAGGGGAGTATACTTGGACCTACGCTATTTAACTTATATGTAAACGACATAGTACATCAAAAGCTCCCTAACGCAGATATAGTAGCCTACGCTGACGACACCGCTATTGTTTTCCATGACATGGGACCAATTCTTCATCACTGCAGAACAAGGTATGTATAAAGTAGCCAGGGCATTAAATAACAACATTCTGACATGTTCTGAAACGTCCAAAAAACAGCCTATTTAGCTTTCTCTAAATCAATCCGATCACCTCCGCCAGTCGCTGCCACTCTAAAAATACATAACTGCTCATCTGTTGACATACCCTATCGCGTCTGCAGCTGTAGTGAAATTGCGCGAGTAAAACAAATAAAATATCTCTGCGTAATCTTAGATGAAAACCTTACGTTTAGCAGCTATGTCTTAAATTTATCTTCTCGAGTGCGTAGTCTTATTTACACAATTAGGAGGATACGAGACACTGCGCCTCTGGACACCATGCGAATTGTTTACTTCGCCCTATGTCAGTCGATAATCCAATACTGCATTGGTGTCTGGGGTTGTGCTGGAAAAACGGTATTTATAACTCTAGAAAAATCTCAGCGTGCCTTGATCAAGGTGGCGCTCAAAAAACCGAGCAGGTACTCAACAGACGCTTTATACAAGGATTTCAAAGTCTTAAGAGTGCGCCAGTTATACATCCTAAAAGCTACGCTAAAAGTACATAAGACAATTAAAATCCGACAAGATTACAAAGATTTAACAGGTAAACGAACATTTCGATTACCCATGCAAATGGCCAAATCGGAATTATACAAAAGAAGTCCACTGTATGCACAAAGCCAAGTGTACAATGTTCAAAGAGAAATTGATATAAAAGACAGATCCCTGTACACCTGCAAGAAAACACTACAGACTCATTTATGCAAACTGAACTACGAGGAAACCGAAGAGCTTGTCAGATAACGTCTATAGCATCACAAGATGTAATACATCCAATCACATGCACACACGCGCACAGACACACACGCACACCACACCAAACACAAAATACACCCCAAATACTGACCCAATTTAATTTAGGTATTGATAACATATACATACATATATATCACGCCTCGTTTCCAGTGGGGTAGGCAGAGACCACCTCTCTCCACCTGCTACGATCCTGGCACACCTCTCTCGCTTCCTCCACTTCCACGAGCATAACATATATTATAACAAGATTAATATGACGATAGCTTCTCCTTTTTATGTATATAATCACCATTTAACTGTTGATCAATTATAACCATTGTGATTATTTACTTGCGATAACCGATTTTTGTTTAGTTTAAAATTGTATACTCATTTTTTTTTTTTTGTATACACATATATTTTTTTTTTTAAATATATTATCACGCCTTTTTCCAGTAGGGGTAGGCAGAGGTGAATAAACACCCAAATTTTGCCAGATGTGGTCAGATTAGGTCCCATGTAAAAGGGGGCGAGCCTGTTGCCACTTTTATTGGGACCACCACACACACAAAGATGATTTCAGTGTGCGGGTTTCCTCACGATGTTTTCCTTCACCGTTTGCATCTCGCTGTTGTAACTAAAGTTCACAAATGTACATAACTTAAACATTAAGTCATCGGTACATGCCGAGATTCGAACCCGCGACCATCGGATTGAAAGCCGCACGCTCTAACCATTAGGCCAGCGAGCTACCTGGCATACTATAAAAGTCCCCTATAAATAGTTGTGAACTTGCGATTCAGGGTCTTAAGATACAAGCTTAGCTTCGTTCAAGACCCGCGGTTTCTCAGTGTATATGTAAATGTAAATACTGCTAATAAATCATTATTATTATTATTATTATTATATTGCCAATAACTTCGTGCGAGTTAGGATGATATACACAGCACCACATTTTACTGCGATACTCCAGTAATTTCGCTAGTTACTACTACTATTACATCAGCTGATAAACGTCTACTGCTGGACATAGGCCTCTCTCAAATATCGCCTCGTTTGTAGGGCTTCATATAGAGAGTTTTGCACTGTTTCTCACCACGCTGGCCTAATGCGGGTTGGTGGTAGCCAGAGCCTCGTTTGTTGATTAGCAGGGTGCACCACGAGTAGGTGAGGTTGGCTTGGGTCTCGTGAATTATTGTACAGGACCGCTTACAGCTCTTTTCACTAGCTACGGCTCTTTAAACCGGTACACATTGATGTTTGCACAGTATTATTTGTTGGTTGCAATAGGAGCTGCTGGTACCCACACGGTTTCCTGCAGCGGAAACTCACCACCAGATAACATATTTATATATTTCACTTATATTTGTTAAGAAAGATAGAATTTGTATGATATTTTTGGAATTGCAATAATCCCTTTGTCTTTAAACGGTCTAAGACCTTACAAAGCAAGCTTCTAAATATTTCGCAATCCAGGCGATCTAACTCTTAAACTATGCTTAATAAGGCAAGCTCAGGTATGAAACATCAACAAAGGAATTCCCTGTAAGTCATCTGTGGTATTTCCTTCAAAGCCTTTTAACATTTTACAAGCAAAACAAACAATATCCTTCCTTGCGGGCGCAGAAATAAAGTTTATACTGTCATTAAAACGTATTTGAAATACTTGACTGCTGTCGGCATTACAGAGGAAATGTGACCCTATGCGAATGGAGTACATACTATAGTGACAGGAAATACATTTGTAAAATTTCCGTTTAGTTAAATTTACTAGTGGAACAAACCATTTTGTTACTTACTGTAAAGGAAATACGATAGAGATTTACAAATAAACGCTATTTAACAATTGAAAAATTTTATGAAAACTAAACTGTATTCAAAGGCAGTAAAGTTACTAATAGCTTAACGATATATTTGTAAAGTAAACTCAGGTAAACCAGCTCGGCACTGAGTCATTTTAACCGTGCAAAAAAGGTTCAACGGCATAACTTGCTTTTGTATAACTTTAGCAGGTAAAGTGCTGCGGGAGGATTGAATGAAACGATAATAATTAAAAAAGAATGTTTTGGTATAGTTTTCTAGATTTATTACGTAGTTTAGGTTTTATAATAGGTAGAATTATTATGACTTTAAATATTATGTTTAATTTAATCATATATAATGTTCATTAACACACATTCGAGGAGCAAGAGGAACTTTTAAGACAAGGTGAACAGATTTAGTGTCAAGGGAAATGTTTAGCAACTGAAAGATGTCGAGCATAACGGAAAGAGAAAAAAAATGAAAGCTCATTCGATCACCATATGCATCTAGGAAAAGAGAGAGAAAGAGATATTGATGGACAAAGTAACAAATAGGGAATGTAAAATATATGTAAATATTAGAGAGATTTAATGCCTTTTGGCATCCTGCACCGATCGATCTTTGGCTTAGTATAATAGAGGAGTATGTGAATAAATAATTATATATTATAATGATAACATCCATAATGAATATCTAATGAATAAGTACTTTAATAATAATACTTATTTAAATACTATTAGATATAAAAAAGTATAACACAAAGAGAAAATAGCAAAGGCCAAGGACAATGTAAAACACTAACTTCTCTTCTTGCACTATTAAGGTCTTGAAAACTAATGAATTTTGGTAGTAGCCTTAAGATGAAAAGTACTGCAGTATACTATTGATCTTTATTTGAAAAAAATTCAAGTCATTACCCCAATGGCCACGACCTTCACGAGATATAACAAAATGTTTGTGTAAGTCACGATGTTTGAATTCGTGACGTTAGATAAAATGGACACGTTTATCTTATCACTTTACGAAATAACACAGATAAAAAATAAATCATATTTTTATTATTTACCTGTGCTCTACTAGTTCTTAATATAGAGAAGGCGTTTATTTTGTCTGTGTTTATTATTAAGGGGTACATCTAGGGTTTCGAGGCGATGATAGCTCAGTTTGTAAGTTGAATGCTCTGTATTCTCTAAGAGGCGCAGATTCTTCCCGAGTGAACAGAAACCCACAAGTTTCAAGCTTGTCCAATTCGCACTTACCCAAATTAGTGGGAAATAATCTTAAGTCTTTTTTGATTGAAAACTTCACAGTGGAAATAAAAAATCTGCTGTATTTAAATACACACACAATCGTTCAAAATCAATTTCCAAGTCTTGATCAATTGGAACGCTTCTTCCCTTTAAATTCTTCAATATATTATATTATTAAATAATTATTCGATATTTATATTGATTTTCGATTAAACAGTATTGAATTGTTATTTTGTAAAAAAAAATCATCAAAGACTATAGTATGCCTTATTTATGGTCAGTCGTTTCGAGCGAGAGATCTTCAATGACGCTGGCTACGTTTCCCACGTTCAATCTACAGAATGAATAAGGTCCTGTTAAGATTCATCATATTAACTTGTACAGAATGTAACTTACCTTCAAGTTGTACGTAAGAGAACTGCTTGACTGATGATGTAACAGTACAGGCGTGAAGCAATAGTTACATTTGAATGATGACGGTAGCTTTTAAATGTGCACACCGGCACAGCTTCTTATACAGATCAAAGTTTAAGAGTACTGTTTCCGGAAAGGTAATATTTATCTTGGATCTTTGATGCTTCGAAGTCTGACCCATCTAATACCAGGTTTTTTTTAAATTAAGTCCTTCTCCCCTGGGATCCGATTCAATCGTAGACTATCTTGGTGGATACTATCTATATGGTTTACTGTGTTCCGGTTGAAAGGACACTCGTAACTAATGAAATTACTGGACTAATATAACATCTAACTTCTTATGAGAACGAGCACAATGTGGTGGTATATATGTATAACTCACGAGATCCAAGCCAACCCCACTTGCTCATGGTGCATCCTGAAGGACGAAAGCCCGTGGACCAGTAAGCAAACTAAATATAAAATCTAGACTTTACATTTGTTGTCTTCTAACAAGTGATAGTAATTTAGCATATATCATATTCGAATGGGTTCTCTCGTCGCTCCAGCTGTGGGGATGCTTTGTGGAGTAATCTCCATACACGATTACCCGGTACCTTTGGAACCGGTTCCCGCCTCCGGCTGTTGATCCCCGTCTTCGGACTGAATATTAAAACTACAGATTACAAACCCGTAATGATGTCGAATGACTATTATTGGAAGTTAATACTGAGTACAGTACAAGATCTATTTATTTATTTAGACTTTCTTGCAATCCATAAATAGGACAGTCGGATATACTGCTATAAGGCATTCTCTTTCTGTCAATATTTTCGGTTGTTAGGAGAATAAAAAAAGGAATCTATACAATTTGGGATTTTTTGGTTTCTTCGTAATATTTTCCTTCAACAGAAGCTCAATCTCATTTGGATTCAAATCCATGACTTTGAGAAAGTGATGCGTTTATTATCATCATACAAATATAATCACTCATGGCCTTCTTTTATATATATTGTACTTGAGTAATTATTTATATTATAGCGAGTAAGGGTTACCGTATAACTACTCGCGGGACCTTAGCCAAGCTCACCTGCTGGTGATCCACCCTGCTAATCAACTAAGGTTCTGGAGGCTCTGGATTCAATTTGGCCCAAATCGCTCCCGCATCCTACATACTCGATATGGAAATCTTTGGAGTAGGCCTATACCCATCAGAGGATCGGTTGATGATAAATCATTTATATATAGTTTGCACATTTAAGTAATTATTTAAAAGATAATAATATTCGAAAGTGCTGGTCTCCAATCAACTTCTAGATGCTGACATATAATAAAGTATGTAACTTATTCATTAGTGTGCCGCAATGTATGTAAATGAGTTAGTTATTTGCTTTGCAACATGTTTATGTAATACGAATAGAAAACTGTATAATTACGAATTAATGTTTAAAATATCTCGCATGTGTTTCATCATCGTCCACCGGTAGACGTCCACTGCTGGACATAGGCCTCACTCAAAGATCTTCACCGGTTAATGCTGTTCTGCTAGCAAACACCCCCGGCACTAGCAGTCATCGTCTATAGAGGTTCACATTGGAGGGATTTGGGTCTTTTCTCACCACGCTGGTCCATCGCGAGTTGGTGGAAGTAATAGCCTTGTTTGCTGATTAGCAGTTTGCACCACGAGCAGGTGAGCTTGGCCTTTTAGTTGTTATGCGGCACACCTTACACCCCAGCAAGTGTTTTCAACAGTTTATTTATAGACTAGACCAGCCTGTGGTTTTGGCATCAACTTTCAAATGTCTAGATCCAACTATTTCATGAGTCAAACAAAAGTACTCATCTGTATTTAGATTTAGTTAACAATAAAGATTTATTATCTGTTAAAAACCAGACCATTTCACCACAACATCAAATGGTCTTAAGACTATAAGGCCACAAACGGAAAAACGGGATCCAGTATTGCCCAGTCTTCCATTCGAAGACTGAATACAGCGATGTTATGGCAGATTTATCTACATTATGATGGTGGTAGTTAGACAGGTAGGTTCGAAAAAACTCATCCACCATATAAACACCATACCAAGTCCTTACTCCAAAGGTCTACATTCAATACAAAGACATTTGTCTCTCTCTTTCTTTAGTTTCATTTTTGTGTGACAGTTACACTTTCCGTAATGACTTGGTCCGTTTTACCATCAACTTTTAACTCTAACACATAAACTGTATTGTTTAAATGTTTATTGCATAATTAACATAAAACTATAATTAAGATTTCATAATTATGGAAACATTAAAAACTTGACGATTATTAAACGCTAACAAAATTTGCAACCGGAAGAAGAACAGTACATATCAAAATAGTCTTTATTACAAGGGAATAAGATCCAAACAGAAGAGTTTATTATAGCTTCGATTATTTCCCGCGTAAAAAAAACACTAATAATTATAACTATTAATGGTTATATAATATTTTTCTAGTTTTAAAATTAGTCATATCCTTTAAATAGTATAATTGGAACCTATACTAATATTATAGATGAAGTACAGGATATGATCGGTTTTAGCTTTCGCGGACACGACGACATTAACTGCGCATGCGCAAGTTATACTCCAGGAGTTTGTTGTTAGTATCACTTACATTATACTTAAATACACTTTATCAGATTATATTTACTGTGACTTAGTCATATTAAATCAATTAAGTTCAATATAATGCAATACGGTTTCATCGTTATTTAAATTTGCAATACTCAGATATCATCAGCAGCCGATAGACATCCACAGCTGGACATAGGCTACAATACTCAGGCATATGATTACTATATTAATATCTAATGAAAGTTGTAACTTAGTATATTTCTGTATATCATAAGTTTAGTAATGTAATGTAACTAACCGCGATGTCCAGAGTCGAAGTGGAGGAGTTGCCTACCGTGATCACACCCTCGCCGCTGGATGTAGGCACGACTTTGGTTTGCCATTTCGGCATTTTGAAACACGACACCATTTTGTTCCTTAGCACCATTTTTCCACTCGATATCAACCCCACGTGTGACGAACTGGCCGGACTGGTGGTGGGGACGTTTTCGCGTAGACGTGCGCACGCGCAAGTCATGCGCGTTGGACTGACAGGTTTAGGTCATTACAGTGAGACGCGGTAGTACGCGCACTGAGGCGCCTCGAGCTTTTGCGATACGACCCGCATGGGTTGTCAACCTTTTTTTTAAATGACCTTCTATTAACACGTTAAGCGCTTTACGAGATCGAAAGAATCTTCTACGAGTACTTCATCTACTTTGGCGTCAATAATCCTATTCTCTTCTGTGCAAGAGGGTGTAATTTCTTCATGTTAATATAGTCTGTCAGAGACAAAAATAAATATTTGCTTCCTGCCTCCAGTTGGATTCAATTATTGGAAATCGTTGAGGTCCTAAACGCATTGCGATTAACGACGGTCAGGAGGTCTAAGATCTCCAACGCACTGTAAGTCTTCTGAACATGGATCTGCAGCGCACGTGTTAAAATACCATGACATTGATGATAGCAGATATTAAACAAAATACACAGGCATATTAACCGGACGGAAGTTTAGTTTTTTTTATACAGTTTTACACTTCTATTACAAATAAAGGATGCTGTCTCTTTGACATTTACCAGAGTTATTTTTGCTTAGCAATTGAGTTATTTTAATATCTACTTTTTTTAATTGTAAGACATTTCGTTTAGAATTAGCAGTAAAAAGTTTTTATATGACATAATATATTTAATTCCTTCATAATGTGTAAATTTACAAGACGGAGTGGTGTTAAAAATTAGTCCTAGAAAAAACACCTACCTTATTAGACTGGTTAATAATAGGTTGGGGAAAAAGAAATCCATTATTTTTATATGAACTTCAGGACTTTATTTAACATGCTTCGGATTGTCCGAATTGGGTCAAATATGCACCGTTTTGTTCTATGATTTGTTGCCATTTTAGAGGTAACTTCATAATGCCTCTCTCGTAGAAGTCCTGGTCTCTATTTGCAAAAAACTCTAGTAGCCGATTTTCACAATCTTCCCTAGATGCCAATTTTTTATCACTAAAGAAATTTTGTAATACAAGAAAAAGATGGTAATCGCTTGGTGCCAAGTCCGGACTGTATGGCGGATGCATTAAAACTTCCCAACCAAGCTCCCGAAGTTTCTGGCGAGTCACTGCAGACGTGTGTGGCCTAGCGTTGTCCTGGTGGAACACGACACCTCTCCTGTTGGCCAATTCTGGCCGTTTCTGGTCAATTGCTATCTTCAAACGGTCCAGTTGTTGACAGTAGAGATCAGAATTTAGTGCTTGGCCATATGGAAACAACTCATAATAAATAATCCCCTTCCAGTCCCACCAAATGCACAGCAGAACCTTCCTGGCCGTTAGTCCTGGTTTGGCCACCGTTTGAGGTTCTTCACCGCTCTTTGACCATGATCTTTTTCGCACAGGGTTATCGTATGTGATCCATTTCTCATCTCCAGTCACCATCCGTTTAAGAAATGGGTCTATCTCATTCCGTTTGGCCAAGGCTTCGCAGATGGAAATTCGATCCATCATGTTTTTTTCTGTTAATTGGTGTGGCACCCAAACATCGAGCTTCTTTTTGAATCCAGCTTTGTGTAAATGGTTTAAAACTGTTTTGTGGTCCATTTTTAGCTCCTGGGCGATGTTACGACTGCTAACATGCCGGTCAACTTCGATCATTTCTCCGATTTTATCGATATTTTCGGCGACCGGCCTACCTGTGCGAGGTGCATCTTTAACATCAAAAATTCCTGAACGGAATCTACGAAACCAAAATTGCACATAATTGGCTGTTACAGTATCGGGTCCATAAACACCATTCACAATTTTAGCCGCCTGGGTTGCATTTTCGCCTTTGTCAAAGAAAAACTGTAAAATGTACCGAATTTTCTCTTTGTTCACTTCCATTTTTAACGCCCTGTATCTCACAAATGAATGCACCAAACAAAAAACAGCAAAATAATTTTTTTACTTCGAAATGTCACCATTCCAACGAGCATAAATCTGAAACTGTTTGATTGATACTTTACGAGAAATTTATCACTACAGCCATCTACCGAAAAAATAATGGATTTCTTTTTCTCCAACCTAATATTTTGACTCAATTCCTACCGTATTTGATATACGACCTGTTCTACACACTACTTCTTACGTGTACACTTCTATACGCTTAGGTAGTTTAATGATATAATTAATATAACCTAGGGCCCACATTACAAATCTTCCGCCTAACAACTGGGGAAGCAAGGGGAGGCTGAAGACCAGCGCTGATCGTAGTTATTCCGGTCAGTATTAGCTGACCTGTCGCCTTTTGTCTATTGTACATCAAAAACGTACTGAATAATTTGTTTCATCAAAAATAATGAATAATACTTAGTTAAAATTCTTAAGTTTATTTTGTAACTTAACTGTTTTTTTTACAAACATAATTTTATTCCATTACTATTATTCGTTGTCTTCTGTCGATCAATACTTTTCTGTTATTTGTGGTGCCTTATCAGTACTATTTATGCTCTATTCCTGTATTTAAGTATAATTTGTTTATTCCTTCCAAAATTGTTAAAATAGAATATTTGATACGGCTACAATATATATATTAATGTTAATAGAAAAAAAAATCATTCTTACACCATTCAATAAAACAATGTCTATGAATTCGAAGATGTCCGTATCTGACTTTGATTTGAGAAAAAATATAGAATTTCTATTAAGATTCCAGCTTTAAAACAATTAAAATATTTTTCATACATTTCCCTAACACTATCATCATCATCTCAACCTATATCCGTCCACTGCTGGATGTAGATATCTTTTAAAGAAATTAACAAAACGAGGCCTCGCTTTGTCTGAATCCATTCGCCTCCAGCAATTATGTACGTTATAATATTATTATTAATATAACATATTAATTATGTTCTAAATATTTTCATATATAATATATTAACATCATGAGTATGTAATAGCGGTTGATATATAATTATTCATATTTAAATATAATTACATTAATATAATATGCCCGCAAACAAATCCTATCAATGCAACTTCCGCAGCTAATGTTGTATTCTATTCAAGAATTACTCATACCCATGCAACGGGTAAATCCCATTTTAATAACTGTTTTCAATTTTTTTTTTATTATATAGTAGGCTACTCAACCACTTAGTCACACGATTTTAAGTGACAAAGGGGTGGTGATGGTGAAGCGTGTTTGGGTGGTGTTGCTAACCCCGCTTTCTTTGTTCAACGTTAAACAGATGTCAAGAGTAAATATTTAAGTAACAAACATGGGTATTTTCTTTTTACGACCAAGCGACTACACTAGTGAGACATTCACCTGATAGTAAGTGATACGCTTGTTCATAACCACGTGGTGTTAAATAGGATGATATACACTGCGCCACATTGTGCCCGTCTCTCTAGTCTCGTTATTTCAATAATCACTACTTTTACTAGCTACAGCGTCCTTCAACCGGAACATAGTAATATTTTTATACTACTATTAGGCGGTTGCGGTAGGCGCTCAGATGGTACCTATTTTTTTTTAACGAAGGGAAATGCATTTATGTATCCCGCCGCGTAACGGGCGGGTATATGGGAATCGCCGACGCGCTGCTGGAATACCCACGAAAACCACATCGACTCCCGTCCTCAGCACTTGTGAAGGACTCTGGAATCTCTAAAAGAACGCACCAATGCCCTCCAGCGCAGCGGCCACAACGAGCCAGCTACCTTCGTCTGCCTCTACGGCTTCTCCGACGAGCGGGATCTGCGCGTTCCCTGGCTCGCTCAGCATCTTCCTTTGCGAGAATTACTGTGTCGCAAAAGGAAAGGACACTGTGCCACGCTTCCCGGCTTCTCGTCATCGCCGCTACTACGGCCGCCGGGGAAAGGTCGTGTCCGATATTTTGGACGAGGATCCGTCGCTCCGACTCCCAAGCAGGGCAGTGTTCGAGCGTGTGCTGCGCGGAATCCTCGGCCGCTCCACAATGATGGCATTGCGCCGTCTCCTCCCTGCCTATCCTGTACTGATACTCCCCGAAGCAGCCATGTCCGGTGAGTATCTGCGTTAAATGGTAGGTCACCCGTCCACTGTTCTTCGGCCAAGCAGTTAAGCTGGGCAGAATCGCACTAACCGTGCCATGACGAATATTGCGAGGTTCCATTAACCTTTCTCGCCAACGCCCCAGTGCCCGCCTTCTGGCTCCTCGTCGAAGTTCTTCGACCGTCTCTTCTGGATCATCGGTTTGGCGGAGGATGTGAGGATCTGATGAAAGATCTCTGCGTCCATATAAGCCAGGATGTCCAGAGATGGGAACCGCGCTAAGAGTGTGGCCGCCTCGTACGAAATCGTCCTGTATCCTCGGGCTACTCTAATCGCAATATTGCGTTACGTAGCGTTAAGCTTCGCCGCCCGACGCGGTCTACGCGAGAGTATGTCGGCCCACACCGGAGATCCGTAGAGTGCGACAGAGCGCACCACGCCTGCATACAAACGGCAGACTTCTTCCCTCGGCCCTCCTAGATTCGGTAGCAGTCGGTGCAAAGTACTCGTTACCTTTTGAATCCGGGGACGAGACGATCGAAGTGCTCGACGAAGTTCTATAGGCTATCTAGCTCCAGTCCCAGGTACTTGAGGTGGTTGCCAATTTGGATACTTACGTCCCCGACACATAAAAATCTATCGAGGGGTTTCTCCTTCAGTCTCGGGCCGAGAAACCACATCGCTTCAGTCTTTTGCGGTGCCCCTTGCAGTCCGAGTCTCCGTATTCTGCCGATAATCATGGCAACCCCGATCTCGGCTAGCCTTGCGGTCCCTTTGAAAGAGTCCCCCTCAGCCAGTATTAGCGTATCATCTGCGTAACACACCATGTTTACGCCCGGTGGAAGCACCGTCCGTAGTACCGCATCGTACCCGATGTTCCACAAGAGCGGTCCTAAAACTGCACCTGCAGAACCTCGCGCACTACGACCCTCTCTTGTAAGCTTCTGTATCTACCGGGGTAACAGATGCTTCTATTTGAGAGGTACGCCTTCAATACGTTCCTCAGGTACACCAGAACTCGGTGGTAGACCAGTGCCTCATGTATGACAAACCAGGGAAGGGAATTGAAGGCATTGACAACGTCGAGGCTGTCTGCTAAGACAACTCTCCTTTTGAATATCGCCTGGTGCGTCAAGGTTCTCACGTGGAGGATGGCATCCGGCGTGGAACACCGCCGTCGAAATCCGTATTAATGGTCCGCCAAGTCCGGGCCTCTATTCCCGAGATGTGTGTTTATTCGAGTGGTTATTATCCGTTCGAATAATTTACCTATATCGTCTCTCGGCCGCGTGTGGGCTCTAGTTATGGGTCCCCTAGAGTCCTGGACGCGGACGCTGTTCACGGCGTTGCTGAGGCAGGGTCGGTTTCCACGCCTGTGGAAGGCGAAGAAACTGGTCCTGCTTCGGAAAGCGGGGAAACCGGCCGACTCACCGTCGTCGTATCGGCCGATCGTGTTGTTGGACGAGGTGAGGAAGCTCTTCGAGCGCGTTATAGCAGCTCGCCACGTTCGACACATGGAGGAGGTCGGACCGGACCTGAACGAACACCAGTTCGGATTCCGCCGGGGCAGGTCCACCGTAGACGCGATAGCGCGGGTGCGAGCCTTGGCGGACGCGGCGGTGGCTCGCGGAGAAGTGGTGTTGGCGGTGTCTCTCGACATCGCCAACGCGTTCAACACCCTTCCGTGGAGCACGATCACCGCGGCGCTGGTCCACTTCGGGGTCCCGGTCTACCTGAGGCGTACGATCGGGGCGTACCTCTCGGACAGGTTCGTGAGGTACCCGACGCGCGACGAGTGGTGTCGGCACAGTGTGTCGTGCGGTGTTCCGCAGGGGTCGGTCCTCGGACCGCTCCTGTGGAACATCGGCTACGACTCGGTGTTGCGCGGAGCAAACCTCGGTGGAGTCGACGTGACTTGTTACGCCGACGACACCCTGGTGACGGCTCGCGCCTTCCTTTAGGGAGGCGCGCGTGTTGGCGACTGCGGGCATGGCCTACGTCGTCTCGCGCATTCGGTGCTTGGGGCTGGAGGTGGCGCTGGGCAAGTGCGAGGCCTTGTGCTTCCACGGCGCCCGGAATGCGCCTCCGCCGGGAGCAGAGCTGATAGTCGGTGGGACTTCCATCGCCGTCGATACTTCGATGAAGTAATATACTTGGGACTCGTCCTCGACGGCCGATGGAAGTTCGACGAGCACTTTCGGCAGCTGGGCCCAAAGCTCATTCGAGCGGCCGGGTCCCTGAGCCGCCTCCTGCCCAATCTGGGCGGGCCGAGCGTCGGATGCCGGCGACTCTACACGGGGGTGGTGCGCTCTATGGCGCTATACGGTGCGCCCATATGGGCGCAACACCTGTAGACCCGTGGCGTGACGCTGCTGCGCTCGCCGCAGCGCGTCATGGCTATACAGATCGTACGAGGTTACCGTACCATCTCCGAGGCGGCGTGCGTCCTCGCCGGGACGCCGAGGTTGTTGAGAGTTTTGACCACGATCCGCGCATAGGACACATTTCGGTACCTTCGTTTGGCATTCTCTGGCATTATGGCCGGGATCCCCGCATATATAGCACAGTGTACTTCTGTCTTTGGTGCTGGTGCACTGGTATCTAGAATTCCCGATTTCCAGACACCGGAAGCACTGCAATAGTCGGGCACTGAGTAGTTGGACTTTGGCGACCACCCATCCCACCTTGACCCGCTTCTCTACGTCAAGTCTATGTACGTCCATGAGCGGGCATCGAACCATGCAGTCCCGAGTCTCGTGGACCACCTGTGGATTTGACCCACTTTCACAGTGTCGATTGAGCCACTTCCAGCTTCAGCGATGTCCTCGGCGACATCCTCCTCGGTGACAGCGTCGTTCAGGTCCTTGATCCGGATCTCACCCGTTTTCTGGGGCCGCGTTACCCTGACCCCCGTTTCATATAGGGCTTCCTGTAACTTTGCAGCGAGCGCGTTTGCTTTATCAGCGCACTGCTCGCCTTCCACCTCCAGCAGTAAACCACCTTTTAGGGCCTTCTTTTGCTTGACCCCGGAGATTCCCAGTTCGGTCAGGCTCACCTTTTGTTTAGCCATCACCATAGCCTGAGCGTACGTCATAGTGGCCTCCTCAGGGACTGTGACCGTCACCGCTGCAGTTTTCGGGACTTTAGGAAGCTTGGCCTTCTTCTTTAGCTTCTTTTTCTTCCCTTTACGAGGCCTGGGTGTCCTGGTTTGTGCCTTCTGTTGTGCTCCCTGCCCCTATTTTTGTACGGGTTCCATTTGAGTGCCAACTCGTTTTGCCTTATCTTTGCGCCTGGTCACTTCGCTCCAGCTCAGTTTTGGCAGCTGTGCAGGCGTGTTGTCGACTGGCTCCGTTTTTCTCCCTAAAGCCCTGTCGGGGAACAGTTCTGCTTTGAAGGCATTCAACTTTCTGTCGATCATAGCCTCCAACCTTGACATCAGTTGGCCTTCATCCGCCTTGAGATCATCTCCAGAAAGATGTGTTATTGTTCTGGATTCCTCCATATTTTGTCGGCGTAACTGACTCACTTCCATCGTCAGTGCCTCTATTTGCCCTCTCATCTCGGCAAGTTCATTCTGGAGCAAGGCATTTTCTTTCTCGAGGTGACTCGGAGAACTTCGCTGCACTAGTTCCGATGCGATGGCCTGTTTAAGACGCACCGACAGTCTCAAGGCGCGCACGAACTCTCCCTTCAGGTTTTTAGAACTGTCTGCAATGCCCTAGAAAGTAGCAAGGCTCTCTGAGAGTCGAGAACCGAGGTCGCCTGTTGGCTGCTCAGCCATTTCCTTCGCGAGTTCTTGGACACTAGGAAGCATCGCCTTTGTCCGTCTCGTTCTAGGAGGGTCGAGAGGTACCACGAAACACGTATCCTGAGTCCTGGCGGCTTTTGCTATGGGCCGATCACCGTCACTGCTTCCGCTCCCCGTTTGCGGTGCTCACTTTCGCGAAGCAGCCAATGATGCCCTCGACCGCCCCGAAGTTGCCGTCCTCATGGAACAATCCGAGTCTTCTTCTTCCGTTGAGGTCCTCAACAATTCCCAATTTTGAGTTCTGCCCGTTGACATTTACCTAGATTCCGTTTCACTAAGTAAATCATCGTCCGGTATGGGTATGCTTGGGTCGTGTTTACGAAGGCCGACGTGACGCCGACCTACGAGGCAGTTGCCGCCTACTGCAGATTACGAAGGACGGCTTCCTGCTGCAGTAGCATCCGCAGATGCTAGTGCAGCAGGAGGGCAGGATTCTCTCCTTCGGGTACCTGACTGCAGAACACTTTCACAACTGGCCATTTTCATGTTCCTCATCGATGCTCCACATCGTCTCCTTTTTCAGAGGTGAGCTCCCTTGTCGGCTGCTCTTAGTCTGCCCCTCCCCTCGAGCCTTCCGGTGTGAGAGACTCTGCCGCTATAGCCTCGAGGATCATTGGGGACGCAAGCCCCCCCACCACGACAAGGTGGCAACCCCCCGGGGGGGGGGAAGATGGTACCTACCCAGACATATCTTATTCAAATACAGTAGAGAATATAATGGGCTGTAAAGCATCAGCCTCATAAAAAATTGAGTAACAGCTTTTTTTAAATGAAAACATTTATACTAAGTTTAAATTTTTTTTTCACTTAAAAGGAATATTATTGATTATTTACAATGTCTTGGTGAGATTTATTCTTACCTGTTGATGCGAGTGGCCGACTACATGGCGTGTATGGGTATCATTATCGCTATCATCAGCCGAAAGACGTCCAGTGCTGGACATAGGCAACTTCCAAAGATCTTCAATGATCAGTCCTGTTTATTTTAATTATTTATAACAGACTTGGTGGGCGGTCTTACGTTTTTAGTGCGAGTGGCCGACCGCACGGCGCCGTGTGATCTCTCCCTAAACCACATTCTTCGGCGTTTAGAATGCCGGTTTTTACCGTCATACAAATTTGCAACATGTATTTCCTCAATAATATAGGATGCATTTGCTAGTGAAATTACTAGAATAACCATATTAATGTTACAAACGTGTTGAAGTCAACATTATCACGGACTGAGCATATAAATTACCATTAGGTGTTACTATTTTTTAGCTTTATATTACATATAATGTTTACTTAAAACAAATCACTCATGCATTTAGTGTTAAGTGAAAGTAAGTTTCACTATTTTGTTATAGTTTGAAATATCTACAGTAATAAAATTAATATACGAACCAACAATTGCATCAATTAAATAAATAAGGTTAATTAATTGACTAGGAATGTAATGTAAGAGAGTTAAATAATTTTCTTAACTAACCTTTAACTATATAGCAAAGTTAACTATTTAGTAAATATCTGAGTACAATATAACACGACATTGAAAAGTTGTTATTTTTAATAGGTTTCCTATTTTAGTCTCAGCTCAATCGAGGGCGATATTGATTAGTCTAGAAGCTTCGAAATAGAAAATATCTCCAATAAAGTTTCCAGACTTTCTAAACAGCGAACGGAAATGCCAGACTTGGTGGGAACGGGTATGATCTTGTTTATATTACACTAGTTGTCCCCTCGCTATACTGGTTATATTTATTTTATTTATTTATTTATTTAACTTTATACACCTCGTGTAAATGCGGACTTAATGCCGTTAGCATTATCTTCCAGTCTACCTTGGGCAATGCAGAGATGATGAGGTAGGTGCATCAAATAAATACAATATAATATATAATACACAAATAAACACATAAATATATATACATATATAAATAAAAATATATATAGACACACATGCATGATATTAAGTAAATATTAAAAATTATTAAATATTAAATTATAGAATTAGACTTGAAATTTGTCAGAAATATTCCCGCCCGTAGACAACTCGCTACCCCACGAGTTCCATCTCGTTATTTACATCCCTGCAGCTCCCTTTAAGGGAAGGAATATCGTTAAATCCATTTTTAGTTGACCTCTAAATGGCATAAACAATATCTCCATAATTTTGAGTGTTGACATTTAATAGTTTCGGAGATATCGCGATGACACAACGAATCTCTGAATATCTCCTCTCTATATAGAGGTATGTCAGATATGATATATAGTTGAACTTAATTAAATAAAAAAAATATATATCTTAAATAAAATCCAGATTGACTTATAATTGGAGAGCTGATGATTTACGTCAGTTGTTATAAAAATAAAAAGCAGCCTTAACGTTTCTACTGCTGGCACTTGATTACCTACTTTCACGAGTATGAACATTCATTCACCTTTATTCAGTTATAACTTATTTACTTGTTTGCTTTATATATATATTATTTATATAATGAAACAAATTAATTATACGCGGCAATGTCCGCCCCACTACTGACCGCGTAATTTAATATGGCCGTCACCAATACAGATCATTCAATTCAATAACTATGTTCATATCGATTCTTACACAATAAATAATATTAGTAATTTAATAGTGTATAATAATGAATACTATTTATAAATTCACCAACATTGCAGACCACTAGGAAAGGTGCAAGGCACTACTCTAGCCAAGTGTAGGTTAGTAGAAAACATCTGTTTCCTGATCATATTTTACTTCATCGAAAGCATCATCAAGCTTAACTGGGATTGAACTCCCAACACTTTATGTATATCCTGAACGACCGGTTTGCAAACTAAGCTGTCACGAATTCGTTATTACATAAAATATATAAAATTTTTAATCTACATTTTTTACAGTTGGGAATAGTCAGTAGGCATAATTAAATACATACCTTTAACAAATTTAAAAAATCTAACGAGTATTGCCTTTTCAATGTTACCAGATATCAAAATATTTGTTTAATTTTTAAAATGTTAATAAAGTTTTAAATTATTGCTCTGTTAATCAAATATTTCTGTGACTTAGTTTAATTTAAATACTAAGAATTATTTAATCTATTTCTATCCTGTGAGTGAATTCTATTTAAATGTAAAAATCTTCAGATCAGTTCTGAGAACGTTATAAATAAATTTCATGAGTCATTACTAAACCGTTGAAGGCTCTATAACAATTTAACACGAATAGAGTAGCCATGTTACTTAGTAACCTTCATGAGATACAAAACACCAGCATTGTATTTTAAAAGTTAAAAGTTATCTACTAGTAACAGATGACTTCTGGGTTCTCTGCCCGCTTTGACAGCAGTTATATATAATTAGATTAGATATTTGGACTTGAAATTTGTCAGAAATATTCCTTGACAGCAACCACAAATGACTCAATAGCAACCATCACTACATGTACATGTACACTACACAACATTATTAAAGTTAATTAGATATAAAATGATGAAAGATAACGAATCATTCTGCGACGAAAGCTCATGTTCCGGTATCGATACGTTCACTAGTTTTAAAGTGATGGGCGATTTAGATAGACTACTTTTAATAGGACAATGAAGGAACTGAAAACTTTCAGCAGTCCAGTTCAGATCCAGTCAAATTTCCACTTATGTAGAAACTCGTCACTACATCTGCGGAACTATAAGGCATTTGGACTTGAAACTTGGTAGAAATATTCCTTTTGTATATTATAAAAAGTTATCCCCAAAAACCCAATATTCCACACGGGCTAGGCAAGTAGTATATATATTGAGAGCAGTTTAATCAAATGATGTTTAGCTGTACTGTTTCCACCATAAACCATGGACTCCGCAGATTGTATCTCCGAATAGTAATCTTAACGAGCGGGGTTCCACGACTCGAGATAATTGCCATGGTTTGTGGTTCAAAAGGTACACCTTTTTTTTCTCGCGTTTCTCAGACGGAGTGAGTTTACCTCATTGTCTCCCCAAGGTCTCTACTCGGAGGTATTTAAATGTTAACTGATTTGCATACAGATGAGGTCAGACGTGGCTTTAAATATTTGATAAAATTTAATGATTACTATATAAATTATATACTAAGACATTCTGAAATAAATCTACTACAAAAAGTAAAAATTAAATATAAACACAATTTAAGCGTTAAGTTACAAAAGACTTTTAAATGATTGTCTATTAAATTCATCATCAATAGCAGCAGACTTTCGGCAGACTAAAACATGGGATGCTGGGTCGGATAACCTCCTCGTGTGCCTGGGGGAAACAGTTTCCCCTCGGACCTCGGTCCGGGGGTAAAGGCATCTCCTGGGATTGGTGTACCCTGGGGAACGGCAGCTGCTTTATACTCTCGGGCATAGGGCAACTGACGGCTAATAATCCGACACCACTGACGTAGGAAAGTGACGATCCTACCGCCCGCTGAGGGGAAAACTGATATCCCTCGTGGATTCAATTTTCTCTTCGGCGCAATCAGTCGAGTCGCGCGGCGAGTCCGCCCCTAGGGCGGCTGTTGGCTTTGGCCACGCCAGGTGCACCCGTAGCCCGCTCATAGCACACCCCGAGCGGAGCGGGGACTGCGGTCATTGCGAGGAAGACAACCTCCTAAATTACCCCAATCCTAAGGTACAGCGCGCCGATGGGATGAATGGCCAAGGGGAACTTGGTCCCGAGTGCCCAAAGCTGTGGATCAGCAACCAACATAATGACAAGCAGTTCTCAAGACATTGGTCACCAGGTGGGTCCCGGCTTTACGGCTGGGGAATCCCACACGGCGCCTGGCGCCGTCTGCCCTTCGTACTCTGGGGTGGACAAGACTGCTTTTGGCAATGGTGTTGTGCAGAGGAACACCGACAGTTCGGCGACATATACAATGGCGGAAGTGCCGCGCCGCGCGATGGGCGCAGGAAATGATACGACGAGGCCGCGCTCAGGGACGGGCGCTGGCCAATCGTATGATGGTGACGGACTCGCGCAACGTACGCCAACACTGACCGCGCTGCCCACAGCGCGGGTGGTGCTGGAGCGACTGCTCTGGGAGCTACCCAAAAACGGGGGCGATGTCAACATGGCCCCTGTTTCCCGCACCAGCGACAACGAGGCTGCCGTTTCAGACTGCAGCCTCGGTACGGCTGCGTCCGGCGGATCCCGCTTTTGGCAGGACCGCAAACGACGGCGACCCAGCAGGGACGGCTCGTCGACTTCCTCGGAGGAGGACGGCAAGAGCGCCGGGGAGTTATACCCCGACACCAAGCCGGAGCGTCGTAGGCGTCCGCCCACGACGGGTAAGTATGTCGGCCTTAGCTTTGCTAAGGCCGCGTTCGACGCCGAGAGACATCAGGAGCTGAAGCTCCAGGCAGAGGAGGAACTCGTCGCGACGGCGGCGAGGTTCCGCCGAAACCGGGAGGGGAAGCTCTCACGATCGCCTGCGCTGGAGTCGAGGACGGCTCCAGACGAGCAGACGGTTGAGATGTTGCAGCGGATGGTACTCGACGACGCTGAGCTGATTAGTACGATCGCCAGCAAGTCGAGGAACCTCAAGTCCGACCTAGCACGGGACCTGAGGGAGGCTGCGGTCTCCATCAAGGTGGCCGTGACCACCATCGCGTCTCGCACAGCGTCGGGTGAGACGCGGCAGCTGCAGGCGGAGAACGCTCGACTGCGCGCCGAGGTGGCCGATTTCCGCAAGGAGTTGGCCAACCTCAGAGCGAAGATGGACGAGTTGGAGCGGCGGAATAGATCGGCGCCTGCTCGTTCGGATGCCGGCGATGAGTCTCCTGGGGACGATTCGGCCGGCAAAAAAACGGTGCACGGGTGCCGATCGCCTCGTACCGGCGACTACGTCGGTAGAGGAGGCCTGCTGCACCGTGATGGTGCAGGGGGGGACGATGGTGTCGGCCCGCCTGACATCATTGGAGTAGAAGCTTCTCCCGAGAAGGCTGTCCGGCCACCGCTAGCTGCGGCGAGGCAGGCGGCATCAGCCGCAAAGAATTCCGGCCCAGCGCAGAAAGCGGCCGCGGCTTCCGCGAACCCCGCCCCCAAAGCCCCCGTGGCTAAGGGGAAAGGGAAAGGGAGGCCGCAGAAGGCGGCGGGAAAGCTTCCGAAATCCGCAGGCAATTTCGTGCCCGCACCCGCCCCACCTCCATTGGAGGAGGGGTGGACCATCGTTGCGCGAAAGCCGCGATGGGTGAAGGAGCTGCCGCCGAAGCCGCAACAGCAGCAGCAGCAGCTGCAGAAGCAGCAACAGTAGTCACAGCCGCCAGGAAGATCCGGGCGCGAAAGCTGCTGGCCTCACGGTCCGCGGCGGTCGTGGTTACTCTTGGGCCTGAGGCGGTCGCGAAGGGCGTCTCGTAGCCCAAGTCATCGCCCAGGCGCGGGAGCAGATTGACCTGGCCGACCTCGGCATTAACGGGGTGCGCTGCAAGATGGCGGCGACCGGAGCACGAATATTCCAATTGCCCGGTCTTGAAAACGGCGAGAAAGCCGATACCTTCGCCAAGAGGCTCCGCGAGTCTGTCGGCGAGGAGGTCGCGCGAATCAAGAGGCCGGTGAAGTGCGCCGAGCTGAAGGTCTCCGGACTGGATGACTCGGTCACCAGCGCCGACGTAGTCGCCGCGGTGGCGCGAGCGTGGGGCTGTCCAGCCGACCAGGTTCGGTCGGGCAGCGTCTCGTTCGGCGCCTCCGGCCTCGGGACGGCGTGGCTACGCTGCCCTGTGCTTGCGGCTCGGCGGGTGGTGGACGGCGGCAGACTCCTGGTTGGCTGGGTGTTTGCACAGGTCACACTGCTCGCGAGCAGACCGCAACGCTGCTTCCGGTGCCTCGAAAAGAGGCACGTGCAGGCGCAGTTTAAGTCCGACTCGGACCGCAGTGATGAGTGCTATCGCTGCGGAAAGAGAGGCCACAGGGCGGCCCTCTGCTCCGCCAAGCCGCACTGCAACCGATGCAGTGCGGCCGGTAAGCAGGCCGACCATAGGTCCGGCGGTGGCGCCTGCGACAGAGCGCGCGTCGTCGGTAGGGCGACGAAGGGCGGCAGGTGCGGCGGTAGGGGCCCGAGGGTCACTCGACCGTAGGCGCTTGGCGCGAGCGAGGAAGCCGCGCGGGAGCTGGTTCAGATGTCCGTCGAGTGACGATGGACCTGAACTTCCTCCAGGCGAACATCAACCACTGCGCCAGAGCTCAGGACCTTCTGTTCCAGAGCATGGCGGAGCGGTCGATAAACGTGGCGGTGGTCACCGAGCCGTACTACGTCCCATCATGGGAGAGCTGGGCGGGAGACGTGGACGGATCGGTGGCCATAAGGCACGGTGACCTCGAACGGCTCCCCTGACCTAGAGTTGGTGGAGCGCGGTCGGGGTAACGTCGCCGGGCGGGTGAGGGACGTGCTGGTCGTGGGAGCATATTTCTCGCTGAATCGCTACTTGGCGGAGATCGAGCGGCTTCTCGACGAGTACGGTGTTCTCATCGGCCGGCTAGGGTCGGGTCGCATTCTCCTTGCCGGAGACCTCAACGCCAAGTCGGAGGCGTGGGGATGCCCGCGGATGAGCGCGCGCGGTGCTGCGCTCGAGGAATTCGCGATCGGAGCATATTTGGTCGTGCTCAATCGGGGGACGGCGAACACGTGCGAGTGGAAAAACGGCGGCTCCATAGTGGACGTAACGTTCGCTGGGGTCGTCGTGGCCCGCCGTATCAGGGATTGTGAGGTGCTCGAGGGCGTGGAGACTGTCGGATCATTTGTATGCCCGATACAGTGTGTCCGCAACCTCGGCGACTCCGGGCGATCCTTGTCGTCCCTTGATCGGGGACGGCCCTCGGTGGGCGCTGAAGCGCTTCGATCGAGACTGGCTCGAGAAGACGGCCCTAGTCGAGGCCTGGGTCCGCAAGGGCCGGGCTAAGGTGGCGGGCCTCTCCGTAGAGGAGGTGGCGGACGACGAGCGCAGAGGCTCGAGCAGGCCGTGTCGCACGTGTGTAACGCGGCTATGCAGCGGGTGCGTCGCTCCCTGCCTCCTAGGTGCCGTGCGTACTGGTGGACGGCGGAACTCGTGCGGCTTCGTAGCGCGTGCGGGGCGAGCCGACGCAAGTACCACAGGTGGAGGCCACTCGACGGAGGCGTGATACGGCCGAGAAGGAGCGGCTGTATGCGGCGCACAGGGCCAACTTGGCCGAACTGGTGGCGGCGATCTCCGAGGCGAAGAAGGCGTCCGAACGTGAGATGCTCGAGTCGTCGGACGGCGACCCTTTCGGGAAGCCGTATAAGAGGGTGCGGCAAAAGCTGCGCCCTTGGCCACCCTCATTAACTCGTAGCCTCCCACCGGAGCTTCTCGATCGGACGGTTCGCACACTGTTCCCACGGCGGGACGACCAAGGGTCGCCACCGACAGCGACTCAGTCCCGCGGCGCGGGGGGGAGGAGGAGGGGGAAGACTCCTTGGACCCGGACGACGTACCGGGTGTCTGCGTAGAGGAACTGTCGGCTGCCGTCCAAAGGATGCGTGTCAAGTACACCGCTACTGGGCCCGGCTCTAGTTATGGGTCCCCTAGAGCCCTGGACGCGGACGCTGTTCACGGCGTTGCTGAGGCAGGGTCAGTTTCCACGCCTGTGGAAGGCGGAGAAACTGGTCCTGCTTCGGAAAGCGGGGAAACCGGCCGACTCACCGTCGTCGATACGACGATCATGTTGTTGGACGAGGTGAGCAAGCTCTTCGAGCGCGTTATAGCAGCTCGCCTCGTTCGACACATGGAGGAGGTCGGACCGGATCTGAGCGAACACCAGTTCGGATTCCGCCAGGGCAGGTCCACCGTAGATGCGATAGCGCGGGTGCGAGCCCTGGCGGACGCGGCGGTGGCTCGCGGAGAAGTGGTGTTGGCGGTGTCTCTCGACATCGCCAACGCGTTCAACCCCCTTCCGTGGAGCACGATCACCGCGGCGCTGGTCCACTTCGGCGTCCCGGTCTACCTGAGGCGTACGATCGGGGCGTACCTCTTGGACAGGTCAGTGAGGTACCCGACGCGCGACGAGTGGTGTCGGCACAGTGTGTCGTGCGGTGTTCCGCAGGGGTCGGTCCTCGGACCGCTCCTGTGGAACATCGGCTACGACTCGGTGTTGCGCGGAGCAAACCTCGGTGGAGTCGACGGGACTTGTTACGCCGACGACACCCTGGTGACGGCTCGCGCTTTCCTTTAGGGAGGCGCGCGTGTTGGCGACTGCGGGCGTGGCCCACGTCGTCTCGCGCATTCGGCGCTTGGGGCTGGAGGTGGAGCTGGGCAAGTGCGAGGCCTTGTACTTCCACGGCGCCCGGAATGCGCCTCCGCCGGGAGCGGAGCTGATAGTCGGCGGGACTTCCATCGCCGTAAGTACTTCGATGAAGTACTTAGGACTTGTCCTCTACGGCCGATGGAGGTTCAACGAGCACTTTCGGCAGCTGGTTCCGAAGCTCACTCGTGCAGCCGGGTCCCTGAGCCGCCTCCTGCCCAATCTGGGCGGGCAAAGCGTCGGATGCCGGCGACTCTACACGGGGGTGGTGCGCTCTATGGCGCTATACAGTGCGCCCATATGGGCGCAACACCTCTCGACCCGTGGCGTGACGCTGCTGCGCTCGCCGCAGCGCGTTATGGCTATAGAGGTCGTACGTAGTTACCGTACCATCTCCTTCGAGGCGGCGTGCGTCCTCGCCGGGACGCCGCCGTGGGAACTCAAAGCGGAGTCGCTGGCGCGCCTCTACTGGCGGCGGAAAAGGGCCCTCGAGCGGGAGGGTTCACTTCCGTCGCCAGATGAGGTGGCGCCGAAAGGCGCGTCGAGAGGTGCTTTGGAGATGGGAGCGGCGACTCCTTGAATCGTCGTAAGGTCGCCTCACCGTTGAGGCCATCCGGCCGGTCATCGGTGACTGGCTGGACCGGGACTTCAGAGTCCTCAGTTTCTGCCTGGTGCAGGTACTCACGGGGCACGGTTGCTTCGGGAGCTATTTGCGCCGGCGGAACTGTACAAGTAGGACGGACGAGGCGTGCGACGAGTGTAGCCACCCGGTGGACACGTCGTCTCATACCTTGGCCGATTGCCCGCGATGGGGGGGGGGGACAGGGCCGCGCTCGTAGCGGCGATAGGGAGTGACCTCTCACTACCGTCCGTGGTCCGGACCATGGTCAGTAGCGAGGCGTCATGGAATGCGGTAACCCGATTCTGCGACTCTGTTATTACGCAGAAGCGGGAGACCGAACGTATCCGAGAGGGAGCGCCGAGAGGACAGGACGCAGTCGGAGCGCGATGACAGCTCCCCGGCGGCTTCACACTCCTCCCCGAGGTGGGCCCGGTCATTTGGGCGCCGTTCAGGGGGTCGCGGAGGAACTGAAATACTTTAACCCGCGACCCCACGAGCACGTGGATGAGAGTGGAATACCGTGTGAAGCTTTTTAGTCGGTTGGAGCCCGACACTACTACCGACGCCGGCCCAATTTGGCGACGGGGTGTGCATTTCCGTTAGCACTTTGTTACACACGTTAATAATAAAAAAAAAAAAAACAGGCAAAAACATGTCCATACCTTAACTTTTTTTATTTAAAGTAAGCGACGAGACGAACGGGATATTCACCTGATGATAAACGTACGTCTGCCTGTAATAACGTAATGCTAATCAGGATGATATATACTTCACCACATTGCGCTCGACGCCTAAGACAAGAGATGTTGAGTCTCGTTACCACGGTAATTACAGTTGCTACTATCTTTCAAACTGTTATACAGATATTTCTGCACATTAATATAAAGCAATCTTAAAAAAATTTTTTTTATGTTATTACAATATTTTAACCATTGAAGTAAAAAAGCGGTGTTAAGTTTAATACCTATAACGGCTGATGAAAATCTAGTCTTTATTATATGGCTTGTTAAAAAAATATGATTATTGTTCTTAACCTTTAATGAGTAACCGCTTTCTTTACAAGAAAATAAAAGAGTGTGTATATCTAGGCCCTCTTTTATATAACATACATTAATCTTCTTCTCAGCCAAATAACGCTCACTGCTGGACATAGGCCTCCTACAGTGATCCTCAAAAAGAGTATTGGGCATTAACCCCACAACGCTGACCCAGCGCAGGTCGGTAGGTGGTCATAGCCTCGTCTGTTATTTAGCAGTGCACCGAACCCCTTGCACACCCCTAAATTATATTTAACTTGATATATCTAGATATTCATTAATTAATTACACGTTTTCCGAAAATATTAGACGTAAACACTCAAAATTTTGTATAGATGTTGCTTTTGCCTTTAGAGGTCAGCTGGGAATATATTTTACAAAATTCTTTCAACAAGAGGAGTTATAGGGGTGACAATATCGAGCAAAAGGCCCCGGGGTGTGCCGGATTGCCGCCAAGCGGGAATATATCTGACAAATTTCAAGTCTAAATTTCAAATCTACTTCTGTGTTACGGGCAGCAAAGTAAGATCAAATTCACCAGTTTTATTGTGTACTCTATTCATAATCACAGATAAAAAAATTTATTCCTTCTCCTTATCTCTCTCTTTCATAATAGTGCTATAATGAAGGTGCAGCGCCAATTAGGATGTGATAATGGATGCTTTTATTATTTTAACAACGTGAAATTTTGATTGTTTTCAATTTAAAACGTAAAAGAACAACAAAGTTAAAATATATTAAAGCTTTCGATCCTTTTGAATATTTTGATCTTCATCATAATCACAGCCAGCAGCCAATCGGCTGGCAACAGGACGTAGCGGATGTCGTGGTCACTGTGGTGCCCTTCGATCCTGAACGTCATCTGGAAAAGTAGAAAAATTTATTACGCTTTGTGTTCCTATTTCAAGGGCGCTGTAGATTGTGCAATTACTGGTAAGAGGTCAACTTATTTCAAGCAAATGTCTCGATCTGATATGTACAGGTATATTCATTGGTGCTAGGTCTCTGTGGTAGGTAGGTACCACCGCAGCGCCTATTTCTCCCGCCCAACAGTAGTGTGCAATAATTACTGTGTTCCAGTTTGAAGGGCGCTGTAACTAATAAAGTTACTGGGAGATATAACGTCTCATGTCTCAGGCAGTCGCATCGCTTACCATCAGTTGCGTTACGTGTACGTCACGTCTTGTGGCCTCGTAGAAAAAATAATTCCCAGCCGTAATCCACAACCCTCTAAGAATCTATTCATTGAGACATCTTTTGAGTCTTTGTTAGTGTCTTAACAATAGAATTATTGAAAACCGAACTGGTTTTCAATAATCCTATTGTTAAGAGAATTATTAATAGAATCTTTAGTCAAAAACACGTCAAAGTTTTTTTTACTTAAATAATATACCGTAAAGTATTAGTTAGCTACATTAGCTACATAAGTATAAAAAAATCACAACAGTAATGTTAGCACACTGCGATAAGAAGAGGCGCGATAGGCTTCTAACAAAAAAATATTTCGGACCACAACCCGTTTGAAGACATTATATCACAGAGACAAACTAATACACGGTATTCAAAAAGTTAAAAATTTTTTTTTATTCAACGCAGTACGAGTGAAACGAGACGTTCAATTAATGGTAAGTGATACGCCAGTATATTAAAACCAGGCGTTGGTTGGTCACCTTGGGACAAACTGTTTACTAGCTACATCATCATCATCAACTGCCTTCTTTAAACTGAAATTTGGCGATCAGATTGAGAAAACCAATTCGATCCTCAGCAACAGCGTCCTTCAATTCGGAACACAGTAATGTTTAAACAGTACTGATTGTCGGATACAATAAGCGCTGCGGTGGAGCTACCTAAATGGTTTCCGGCAACGGAGAATACCATTATTATAATAAATTTCGAAGCAAAGTTATCTTTAAAGAAGATGTCCCCCCGATAACAAAAAAAGAAACTATCGCAGTGCCTATTGCTGCCGACATATAGTACTGTGTTCCGGTTTAAAGAGAGTTGTAGCTAGTGCAATTACTATGTTCCCAGGCGACGAGCACGCTACGGTGTTGTGTATACCATCCTAACCAGCGCTTATTGTATTTCAGTGTGAATCGTTTTAAAATTATGAGTAAAATCGTAACCACCCATTATTTGTCCAAGTGGAGGGTATTCCAACATTGTTTTTTTGAATTTTGAAAATGGAGGAGCGGAGCAGAACGTCTTATGAATATAGAGATGATGTACTGCTTTTTTGTATCGTAATTCATCAGCGGTCGGAAAAAACGCAGTGGGGCCTCTCTCAAGTATCTCCATTCGTATTGGTCTTGCGCTGTTTCCATCTAACAGAGGATCCCTATCCAAGGAGTATATGTATTTTCATATCATCGTCATCATCATCATATATGATATTTATTAAAGTATATGTAGATAAGAATATCGCCATTGTAAATACTTTAGGAACTTTCCGCTTCTCCGGAGGTTCTACAAGTTTATCTTCTATGCGGAAGAACACGGATGCTGTGGCCTGCGGTATAGGATATGATGTTGTCGGTTGACTGAAGATTGCCTGCAGCAAACCAAATTATTTATTTACTTAATTGCACTCAATCAAAATGGCGGACCTAATCGAATTTGAATCTACTCAAACTTAACACATACTCTTCTTCAATGTTTCAAAGTATATTTTCTGTGGATGCTAATAATATTGCCATCTATCACTAGATATGATCATATAGCTATCAAAGAGGGTCAAATGATTGATGATGACTGTACATCATCAGAGAATGGAGTACATGACCATTACCTCGAAATAGAGATATTGCAAGCATTCATCCTTGGTGCTGCCTTTATACTTCAGCGAATACTTAAAGACTTCCGTCAAATTCCACTTCTTCTCGATGGTGTCGGCGATTATATTCTTGCTGGTGATTGCGAGTGGTGGCTCGAGGCTTGAAAGGTTGACCTTGGTTGGAGAACCGTACAGATCACGACTAGCTGTAAAGGATTGAATTATGTATATATATGTTGTAACAGACTTATATTGGACCCAGTTTTTGGATAGATCTAAAATACTCCAGATTTAGTCATTTTGTTTAATCTTCATCATTTCAAATCAAAGTTTGATTAGCTTATATATATGTTGCAGTGGTGGAAAATGGCTGTAGCTAAATGCTAATGTAGTCGTAAGGTACGAGAGATAAAGGTACTGATTTTCAGCTACCTCTCTCTCAATTTAGATGGGACTTTACGGGGGGATAATATTGATAACATGTCTTATGTGGTATGGTCACGTTAAAAGGGGGCCGACTGACTACGTTGGCAACTTGGCACTGTAACTCTCTCTACCTGGTTGAAGCACCCGCAGACAGACCCAAAATATGGTGGAAAAATGTAGTGTCAAGAGACATGCGCGGGTGCCAAGTGACCGACGATGATGTATAGGACAGAGTGGAGAGAAAAAATAGTAAAGCTGACTCTACTAACATATGGGATAATACTTAGGAAGAGAGAGATAGCATGTTTTGTGTGACTATATATGTCTGTATACCTGTACTACCTAGTAATCGATTTCTGTTGCTGGATACACAATACAACAGAACCGTGTAATCATTCAGGTGCTCAGGATTGAAGGAAGTTGTAGCTGGTGAAACGATTGCGGTAAAGATAATTAATGTTCCTCTTTCTCTCTCCCAAGGCGAAGAGCACAATGTAATTCTGTGTATATCGCGCCACGTTGTAATGGGCAGATGTATCACGACATCAGGTGCACGTTCAGCTCGTCTTGTCGCTTTATGTATGTTTATCTGTAATAACGTACTTGCCAGTTGCTTCAGCGTCTGCCGGTCTCCGAGCATCTCCTTAGCTCGGTTTATCACCGACACCACGGTGTCAATGGCGCTCTCCTCGTACGGATACAGCTCCGGTATATTCATTGTTATATATTTACTATTTAATTAAATATTTAAACGAGAGACTTCATATGTGACATTAAAAACATCAAAACAATTCGTTTCACCATGTATGCCGGAAGTTGAAACATGTCAGCGTTTTTTTTTAAATATAATCTGTTGAGACATAACTTCTCCTTAGTGGGTCATGTTTTTATAACTATTATACACTGTACGTTTGTATTTTTTTTTTATTCAAAGCAGCGACTAGACGAGTAGGACTTCACCTGATGGTAAGTGATACCCCTGCCCTTAACAATGCGGCGCTAGTGAGGATGTTATACTGCACCACGTTGCGTTCGTAGTTATCCCAGTAATTCCATTAGCTGCATCGACTTTCAAACCGGAACACAGTAATATTTGCACAGTACTGTCTGTCGGCTGCAATAGGCGTTGCTAGGCGGTCTCCGGCAACAGAGACCTACCACCAGTAACCAGTAACCACAGCATTACTTGAATATCAGATAATAGGATTATTATCTCAGATAATAGGAGACGAAGCAAATTGTTAATTTTAACTCAATTATTTTCTTATTTATATGTTATAACTTTATTTACATATGTATGCATTCCTTTATTTATTTCCATTTTTTTTTTCTTCTATAAGAGTGCCACTTCAATTTTAGCAACGTTTAAGTAATCAGATAACAGTCGAATTAATGTAGCGCCATCTTGTGATAAATTGCAACATTAGGTCGTAAAAAAACACTTTATACATATATATATATAAATAAAATCAATTTTGTTTGTTCGCAAATAACGTGAAAACTAGTGAACGTATCGACACGGGAAAATGAGCATATAACGCGGAATGATTTGTAGATGGTTATAGGTTATGTATTATAGGTAAGTATTTTTTGTCTTTCATAGATCCTTTATCATTTTATTTCTAGTTAACTTTTATGAACATTTTCATTTGGTATTAATTATGCGGTTGCTATAGTAACGGTTGCTATAGAGAGTCATTCGCGGTTGCAGTTACTCTCAAGGAAAATTTCTGACAAATTTCGAGTCTAATTTTATATTACGGCCTGCAAAGTAGTAAAGTTTTATATATAGGTATCCGCCTTTTTATCCGACGCCATATAGTAGTATGTGTAGACTTTATTGTGTTCCGGTTTAAACGGCGCTGTTGCTTGCAATTGCTGCGGTAACATGATATAACATCTTGTCTCAAGGCGACGATCACAATGAAATTCAGTGTATATCTTAAAAACTTGCGCTGCGTTATGGTCAGTTCATGGAGACAGATGAAAAAATCTGAAATGTTGTTTCTCAAACTGTTCATCACTATGGATAGACTTCCACTGCTGGACATAGAACTCCTCCAAAAAATCTCCTTAGCAATCGGTCGTGCGCAGTTCACATTCAGCGGCTTCCGGCGACCTTCACACAGTCAGCGTGGTTTCCGGTACCGTGGAACACTAGGAACCGTCGTTTATAAGAGTTTATTTGGAGGGATTTGGTAGAAACGATAGCTTCGGTTGAGGATAAGCAGGGTGCACCACGAGCAGGTGATGTCGACTTGGGCCCCTCTAAGTCGTTTTGCGGGATTCCTTAACAAATTCACTGCTTACGAAATAAATAAAAAATAGTAGCCGAGCAACCAAGCGTATTTTGATTAAGTATATGTAAATCTTTGAAAATATGGATAAATATATTGTTATTATTATCATTATTTTAATTAAAAAAAAATCATTCACTCGCCTCAAACGTCGGCTTATAGACTACTACAATATGAACGGGCCGCCCGCTCGGTTCCGAGGGGTGAGTACTGAATGTGTTAAAAACACCCCTCAAACTGTTCAAGCCGTTTATTTAATTTCGAAAATGTCTAAACTCATAGATGTTATATTAAATTTACTACAAATAACTTCCGTAGTTCACAATTTTTTCATAACTCAATGCTTAGTAACTTCGTGACGCAAGTAATAAGTTAAAAGTTAATGCAAAGCGAGAAATGTTACTCGATGTTATATTGTTGTTCGATTGCGATAACAACTATAATTCTTAACGATCTCGTGACTGGAGGGGGTGGTGGAAAAATAATGTAACAACAATATACATTTTGGAAACATCTAGAAACTACAGGGTGTCTGGTGGCAGATTTATGTTTTCAAATTTAAATAAAAAATAATATGTTTGACATATAATTTTACTAAAAGTATTAAAAGATAGAGTACAAATGCGGATTTCATTTTTTAAAGATAATGTCATCCAAATGTCTTCCATCCTGTTGCACACACACACACTGTTCGAAACGGAGCCTCGTATTCCGTGCTACACGCTACAGTAAACTTGGTTCAATTGCGCTGATTTCTCGCCGAATATTTTCTTTTAAGTCCACAACAGTTCGCGGATTGTTGGCGTAAACTCTCTCTTTGAGGTAGCCCCACAAAAAAAATCCATTGGAGTTAGGTCGGGTGACCTCGGTGGCCACAGGATATCCCCAAAGCGACTAATCAGTTTTTGAGGGAGATTTTCTCGCAACAAATCCATCGAAGCTCTGGCCGTGTGTGCGGTCGCACCTGTACCGCATCCTGTTGAAACCACGTGTGTGATGAGAATGATGAATGAGCTCGCAGGTTCGGCAAAAAGAAATTCGAAATCATGAGCCGATAATTCTCACCATTGACATTCGTCGCTTGGCCCCGTGCGTTTTCAAAATATTTTTGGTGCTTCAGTCGAGGATTGTGAGTTCTTAGAGCCCAGTAACGGCAATTTTGCTAGTTTACTTTTTGTCCATTTAAATGAAAATGAGCCTCGTCGCTCCAAAAAATGGAATTCACAGTGCGAAAACGCTCCAACATAGTTTCACAAAAAAATTTGCGTGACGCAAAGTCATTTTTTTTCAATTATTGAATTATTTGAATTTTAAAAGGATGAAACTTCATATCTTTTTTCAAAATTTCATGCACGCATGCTCTTGGAAGTCCCAGTGAAGCTGCCCTTTTCCGTATCGAAAGTCGTGCATTTTCACGTAAACTGCGTTCAACCAGTTCAATGTTTTCGGGGGTCCTTGACGATCGACTAGGTCCTGGCCGTGGTGTGTTCATAGCCGAAGCAGTTGCGCGGAACCTCTCCACCCACGAACGAATTAAATTCACACTCGGCCCATCGCCTATCCGTCGAATATTGAAATGTGAACAAAACTGTCGGCGAGCGAGTACGTAAGACTCGTTACTCTTGAAAAATGCTTCAATAGCGAACGCGCGATGCTCACCCGACCACTGCACCACTGCACCACTGCACCACTGCACCACTGCGACATCATGACTAAGAAATCCGCACGCAAGCGTGATTCTAATGACACCACCTTCACTGCATCCCCGCACTGTTTATAACTTATTGAGATATTCGTTTTTTAAAATATAAATCTGCCGCCAGACACCCTTTATTTACATTACAACATTAACTTGTAAGTAATTTCCCACTAGTGGGTTAAACATGTGAATAGATGCCATCTTTGAAACCATTTCGATCACTGCTGCGCATAGGTCTCCACCAAAGATCAAATACGGTCACCATGGCTTCCGGTACGGTTTTTTTTTTTTTTTTTTCAGTCATTCCTCTGCGTATGGCGGGTCCGGGCCTTTAATTGCACGTTTAAGCTGTACTTTACATTTATCACTTATCATTCTAATTTCCTTATTTCTAGATACTACATTCTCTCCTTTCGTCCATCTTCTCTATCATACCTATTCTTATCTTTCTTTCTTTTTATTCTCCTCCTCTTTTCTCTCATACTCCATTCCATTTCCTTCTTTCATACCTCTCGCTGAGTGAAGACACCGTCGCCTCGTCATGTCTGGAACAATTCTTCCTGGCTGTAATAAAGCATCCACTTTTCGACTCTTTTCCCCTTTTCCTTTTCATTTGTTTAACTTATCTTTATTTCTTTGGTTTACATAAATTAATATCTATACTTTTCCAATTTTTCATTTAATTTTGTTTAATTTTGATTTTTATTTTTTATTCACTTTATTATTTACAATTTGTTCCTATTTATTACATTTTTTATCACTTTCTCACAATACTTTATATTCAAACCGGTACACGGTAATGTTAACCCACTGTTGTCTTTCGGCTGCAATAGGAGCTGCAGTGATATCTAAATTTTTTTTTCTATTGTCTACGAGTGACGAGACGAGCTGAATGTTCATCTCATGGTAAGTGATATATTCATAACAATATAGCCCTAATTAGAAACGTATACACGGCACCTCATTGCGCTCGTCGCCTGAAAGATATAATGTTGAGTCCCGTTACCTCCGCAATCACACCAGCGACTACGCCTTTCAAACCGGAACGCTAATATTTGCCACACTACTGTTTGACAGCACGTTTCATTAGTCTACATTAAAATCCTAAAGCGTGGGGAACGCGGAAAAAATTTAACTATTTTTTTTTTCTTTATTCAACAAAACCGCACACCGTGTAGCCGGCCAGTATGTTTAATTTTTAAGAGCGTTTAAGGCACGTGCACACGGACGCATCAGGCCGTGCGTCCGGTGACTCATGGAATTTAAAAAAAAACCTACTTTCGCGCGTATGACGCACGTATTGTTATACAGTCGGTACGAGCTGTTCATACAAATGTGTATACATAGTAATGTGTTAACTACTGATAAGATATCCGGTCAGTTACTAACCGGCGGTGGTGTTGACGGACACTGTCTATACCGCCTTCTTCATCTAAGCAATGTGGTGGCTTTTTTTATGCAACTTAAGTGGCAAACAGGTTCGCGACTCGTCTGATGGATGCGAGAGCTGTATCATCTTAACTAGCGCCACATTGATCACGTCTCTTTGTTAGGCGCCGTTGTTGCTGAGCTGTAGTCTAAGGTTATTGATTACAGGACTAAGATCTTTTTTTTTTATTGTTCTTCCTGCGTCTTGTGGGTCAGGGTCTTTATTTGCTTTTCACCTGATATCTACTATCTTATTCTATACAATTTTTGTCCTTTCTTCTCTATAATCCCAGTACTTATCTTACATGCTTTCCCTCCTATCATACTCCGTTCCATTTCCTTCTCTTATACCTCTCGCAATTAGTGAGTGACGACTGTCGCATCGTCGAATAGCTGGAACAAATCATCCCATTTATCTGAAAACAAATCCTCCCATTTTTTGTTTCTTCCTTCTTTTTCTTTTCCTCCTTTTCTTGTTTGGTTGTATTCTATTTACTTTCATTCCAGTTTTACATTTTTTTTTTTGTTTATTAACTATTTTGGAATAAAACCTTACCTATCATAGGAGACGACTAAAAGGATCTTCAGGTTCGTAGGCTTTGGAGATGAGAGCCCAATAAGTGAGGATAGCGAATATGAGTTAGTCTAGTGATTATTGCAGCATAGCGATGATGCTGGGGTGAATTACGGCTCTATATAGGTGCTTAGGCGTAGTAAAGGTAGCTGCTGGTGAGTTCCTTTGTAGATCGAGTAATAAACTGAGGCTGACATTCAACAGAAGTTTAGTTGATACCAAACCAACATAACCTTATCTTCCTCCATAATCAATATATATTTATCCGATGCTGAATTCTCTTTTGGTAGGTCTCTTTTGCAAGAGACCATCTAGGTATGACCACTGCAGCTCCTACTGAAGCCAGGAAAATTAGTATGTATTAAGACCACGAACACAATGTTAGCAGTGTAGAACATCCTAACCAGTACCATGATGTTTAGGTATACGTATTGATCGCATCGTGCTTGGTAATTGAAATTCACCTAGAGACTGACAGAATCTCTTAGCCGGGAACCTTTGCCGGGTGTTGCCATGTTGTTACTGGTGGATGCTCTGTCTATCCTTCTCACATTGTAGCGTTGTATAAATAAACACCAGTAATTACGTGTGCCTTTTTACACGGGTACGAACAAAGCCCGCGCGATTGCATACAATGCGTATAATTATTCATCTAACGCGCGGATATAGAAATGAACACAAGGCTGGTGTCAGCCGCATCACGTTGTGTTGAACGTGCTGAGACTCCAACGGCTTCGTGATTGCAGACCCGTCATGGAAGGCTCGGAGTTTGAATCCAACAAATTGATTAATAAGAGAAAATCTTTGTATACATCTAAGCGTTTTACGTATATAGCGGAGTGGAAATTTTTATAAAATTAGAGAAAGGTTAAAAATAAAAATATTACTTGTCATCACACAGACACACGGAGTGTAAGGAGTTTCGCACAACATCTTACCTCCTTTACTCACAAATCAACCTCACCTGCACGTGGTGCATCCTGCTAAATCACAGCCGAGGCTCTGACCATCCACCAACCTGCACTGAGCAAGATTCTTCTCAATGAAATCTATGGAAATGTTTGGAGGAGATCTATGGTCAGCTGTGCACGGCTATCAGCTGATGATGATGATGTCAACACTTGTCACAGACTTGGCTTAAAGTTTCATTACCGGGTCATAAAATGTTTTTTTTTAAAAAACGTCTCATACATGGTATGCGGGGCTCAGTAGCTGTTGCTTGGTTACCCATGGTGAACTAGATCCGGCACAAGGAGTCGGGAGAGTTTTCTTCTTTGGCTACCATGGATTCTTAATGATGGATTTTAGGGCATACATTACCCAGGTGACAATAAGAGAGGACAAAAGCGCGCTGCATGTTTCAGTGCGTCCTGTAGAAGTGAAAAGAGATCTCTCCTTCTGAGATGAAGCTGCGCGGTGTAGCCGGCTAGACGACGTAAAGCGACAACGGTGGAACATCGTGAGGGTTTTAGTCGGTGCAAGTCCGACATAAGATGTCTTTGATCCCGCGAGGGCATGCGAATAAATTTCCCCTACATCAAACAAAGAAATAAAAGGTTGTGATGGTATATCGCCGTTATCACCAAGTGAGATCCTGGTTAAGCCAAGGTAAATAAACATGACGGCTGCTATATATCTTCAGACTATTTTCAATGAAATTGAATAGTATAAAATATATATAATTTTTCCTAAGGAATGTTAAGAAATTAGTATATATGTATATGTTGAATTTTATGTCATCATCGTCATCAGCCAAATATGTTATATTAAATTTTATGTGTATTACTCAAAATTAAAAATCAACATATCTGGTTTTTCCCAGAGCTGGTGTTGAATAAGAATTTTTATCCTCGACGTTCACATTTCAAGGTCATGTTGATGAACAACTATCACGCATGATCAAGCGTTAACATCACTCGTGCAACAAATGCCACGCAATCCACCAGGCATCCTAGCGCCAGTTTTGGAATCTAAGATATATACTGGGTACTTATAAAACCTATATTCGTTCTGGCCTCTGCCGTGGTTTATTTTAACTTCTAGTTCTGAAAGCAGACGCTTGCATGGTCAACAGGATTTTGTTCTCGAGCATGTTGGGATCGCTAGTTTAGGAATAATATCATCAGGTATCTCAAAATGGAGTCCACTCCTGAATTTGTGACCCATCTGACTAGAGGAATGTCTGACTGAACAGACAATAGACCACACACCGATCTAAACAGGTTCACTCCTCTATATACGCGTCCATCTGCAAGGTGCTCCTCATCTAGAGAATTGCTGCAGGAGTCGCCAGACTGAGGACCACAGCCTGCTGGTTGTCCTTCATGAAGAACCTGTTCGACTAGGATGATATATATTATGATTTCTGAAGATGTAATCACAACCACACCGTACTTCAGCTTTGATGGTATCCAATAATTCGAAACGGACGTCTTTGTAAAGATGTGTGGAGTAAAAGGAATTTCTGTCTTTCTCGTGGATTGAGGGCTATCAGGATGTTTCCATTTGCGTATCCGTGTTGACGTATCTTGCGCTTCCGTGACCCAAAACTGACATAACTGTAGAAACGCCGCGTCGGACTCACGTGTATGAATCACACGTAAGATTGCTTGATTATAAGAACGGCTAGATATGGTCCAAACGAAATACTGGTGGTGAGGGTTCTGTTGCTGGAGATCATTGCGGCACCAACTCCTGCCTACCAACCAAACTGTACCAATTCGAAGAGAACTGTAGTTGTTGAAATCACTTAGGTAATGAGATTCGGAATCTTATGATTTAAGACGACCAGCATACTGTGGTGCGGTATACATAATCTCAACTAGCGCCACGTTAAGGGTACGCTTATCACTTACTATCAGGTGAACGCCACGCTAACCTCAATAAAATAAAAACCTTCAAAAACAATATATTCATATTACGGTATATGACCTTACTAGTTTATCCGTTACAATGTCTTTCAGTTAACAAAGTAATTATTCAATCATTTGCTATAATTACTAAAAGATTAATATTTGTTTACTGATGTAATATTTAATGTTGTTTATTTATAAACATCTGTAAATATATACAAACAAATATTATTTATCTATATATATATGTCTCTAGAGCCGTAAGGCCTTCTTTTATCGCGGGGGAAATCTTAAAAGATACTCTAGGGAGAAAACAAGGTTATGTCAGAGCTTCTACCCTTTAAAACCCCGTCGGTGGTTTTTCCCAGTGCATTAGGAGGGGCTTCGGGATCTCCTACGGAACTCACCGGTGTCCCCCTGCACTCTGGCTAAAACATCCCACGGAAGGGTAAAGCGCTCCTTAGCATCCGCTGTGCTACGGTAAATACAAGACCAATTTACCATCCTCCTAAAGCTCGCTTATTGAGCTCTGAGGACACACTTCAAGGCTCATGAACCAGAGGACCCTTTTAATATCCTTGTACGACAGGGGATACCTTAGTCCTATTCTTAATAACCCGAGACTACAGGGCTGGGAGCCGTAAGGTCTAGAGACTTTTTGCCGAGTATAGGTCTGCTAAGAATGGATTTTACAAAATTTCTTCCCCTTAGGGAGTTTCGGGGATGTTACGACCTGTAAAGCGGGAGAGGAACAGCTAGTATTTTCTCTTAACAACTCAGACTCTTGGTGACAAAAGCACTAGGATATTAAGTAACATAATAAGGTGACCGGAAAGTAATGTCGTTTCTGCGCATGCCAATACTTGATTGTCATTTGTCAGCTCATTGTTTTGTTCAGAGGCGTACCAAAGACATTGTGAGGTTATAGTGATTTCTTTACTTATAGACAATTGAATTACAATTTTTTTTTGTAATTTTGGGTAAAATGGCCAGCCAAATACCAGAAGAGGTACACATCCGGCATTGCATGCTCTTTGAGTTTCGCAAGGGAAATAACGCAACAGTTGCTACCAAAAACATTTGCGATGTTTATCCAAATGCACTGGACATTCGTAAATGCCAAAGGTGGTTTTCCAAGTTCAAATCGGGTAATTTTGATCTTTCCGACTCGTATCGATCAGGAAGACCATCAGCGTTAGACAACGACGTGTTAAGGGCGGAAGTGGAAGCAAATCCGTGTCAGACGATCGAGGAATTGTCAAACAGTCTCAACAAACCTTGGTCGACCATCCAAGAACATTTGAAGCAGATTGGAAAAGTAAGCAGAGCAGGTGTTTGGGTCCCGCATAATCTGTCCGAACAGAATAAGGCTAACCGATCAATCACATGCAACTTATTGCTTCAACGACACAACACAGAAGCGTTTTTTGATCGCTTGATCACAGGAGATGAGAAATGGGTCCTGTATGATAACCCAAAACGCAAAAGGCAGTGGCTCTCTCCAAATGAAATCCCTCGGAGTACTGCTAAGCCAGGTTTACACCCCAAAAAAGCGCTTTTGTGTGTTTGGTGGAGTATTCGCGGCATTGTTCATTTTGAATTACTGAAACCTGGAGAAACTGTTACTGCAGACCTCTACAGCGAACAATTGCAGCGAGTCAATCAATCTTTAATTGAAAAGTGGCCAGCGATTGTCAACCGAAAAGGCGTCATTCTCCAACATGACAATGCAAGACCGCACTGCGCAAGGCGAACTCTAGAAAAAATTAATGAATTGGGGTGGGAGGTGCTGCCTCATCCACCATATTCGCCCGATGTTGCACCATCGGATTTCCACTTATTCCGAGCGCTGCAACACTTTTTAAGTGGCAAAACATTTGCAAATTTGGATGATATCCAAAATGCCATCTCTAGATATTTTGCCGAAAAACCAATTAATTTTTATCGATCAGGGATTGAAAATTTACTCACTAGATGGCAAAAGGTTATTGACAATGATGGGGAATACATCATTGATTAAAAATAAAGACTCGTTAAAAATGTATGTGTTTGTATTTAGCGTAAGAAAACGACATTACTTTCCGGTCCCCCTAATATATAGCAATAAAAATTACTATTATAACTGTCTTCTGTTATAATTAAATTTGATTGAAGTTTATTTAAAAAAACTGTTGAAATCGTTATTTAACAAATACATTAGTTATCTCGCGACATTTTTAACACTGCGATAAGAGAAATCTGAACAGCAAGTGGATCCATGGTTGCGATAAGGTTAAGTGTGAAGAAGCTCACGATGATTGAAGAAGAAGGACAGATCTGTATAGAGATCTTTGAAAGAGGCTTCTGTTCAGCAGTCGACTTTTATGTTCTGATGATGACGAACTTTACTTCCTTTAAATGAAGAGTAGCCTAAATTATAGCAATCTTGTAATTGTCTTCCCTTGTCATGTAATATGAAGATTTCTATTTTCATTCCGGAGCCAGGTAGTGAAGTTTGGACAGTGGTGGAACTTTTTCGAACCCACCTAGTTTGAGTAGCTACGCATGCTGTGCGGTGTACAGTGAACGATCACACATCATTATCTACGTTATTCACATAGAATACCAAATGATATTATGATCAAGTGTTTAGCTTGTTACAGTTAAAGACAATACCGGAAAGCGCTGATCTGGTAAATATGGATTTCGTAAGATATTATAACTCCTTCTCTTTCCCCCTTAAGGCAAACAAAAGTTAAACGGGAGATAATAAACGTTTAAAAATAACTTTATCAAACAAATGCTTTGTTTGCAGGGCGAGTAAATCAGTTTAAATAAACTGTTGCAAGAGTACGGCATCATTATCATTTATAATACGTTTTTATATATTAACACGATAAATCGTATACGACTTCCAGTCGTGTCGTATCCGTGTAATGAAGCCAACAGAGGCGGTCGCACCTTACTAAATGTCAGTCTTATGACAATACCGCGAGTGGTAGCATCGAGCGACTGCTTTGCGTTTGTTTACGTCTACTTCGTAAACTATACACATATATATATATACTTATATATGTCGTATATATATCCTAATTAACTCAGTTTAGTGCGATGGGTGCTTTGGACTGTGTCAGCACGAGGATAACATCAACGGACAGCACTGAAGTGTTCGCGGTGAACGGGTTAGACGTCGAATCGGATAAGACGGTGAGTCGCTTGAATGCGATTTATATATTTGCAGCTGCTGAGGAAACGGAAACATCCAGGATATTGCGGAATGAGACAAAAATATTGATTATCTATATAACTATATTTTATATATAGCTATGGAAATACTTTCACATGATGTTGCACGATGTTTAAACATCACATCACCTTGAAACTTTTAAGTACTATAACGATTCATCGTCGGCAATATATGTTACGTATAACGCTGCTCAAACTGGGACACAGTAATATTTGCTTACTACTGGCAGTAAAAATAGACCTTATAGCAGACGGATCTAGTACTGAGGCATGAAGACAACAAACAATATACTTTCTATATAATTTAATTCTTCTAGTAAACGCTCTCGAAAATCTAGACTTGTATCTTCCCAGCGTGTCGCATCAGTGTAAATATTACTGTTACGTTATGAAAATATTTTATAGGTTCTGTAGTTACTAGGATCGTAATCGCAACCATCAATAGCCTTAACATGCCCACAGCTGGACACAGGTAGACCTGACCAGACCTGTGTCTGTTGATAGATCAAATCTAGATATATATAGAGTCCTATATAGGACCGATGTTGCCAATCTAGTATCTTATTACCGCGCAGCAAGTTAACCACTAACTACTTGAGGCTGATAATCTTCAAAGTTACGCTGGTGATCAAGGTTCTCTTATATATCATCTCGAGAATATATAACATATTTATATATATATACACATACATATATATATATATATAATCGCAAACATAATGACTATATATATAACAATGTCAATTTAATATCCCATAGACAGTAGGTCTTCTGAATTACAAGTTAAGTATTAAGAATCATATTAAGTTATAATTTTACTTATTAAGTAGGTTTAGTGCTTCATCATCATCGGTCGATAGATGCCCACTACTGGACATAGACCTCCCTCAATGATTTCCACGTTTGTAGGGGTTTATGTGGGGGGATTTGAGCCACTTCTTATCACACTGTCTCGATGCGGGTTAGTCGGACCCAGAGCCACGTTTGTTGATCAGCAGGGTGCACCACGAGCTTGTGAGGTTGGCTTGGGTCCGGTGAGTACGGGGGTAGTATACGAGACCCCTTACAATCCTTTGTTTGTTTTAGTGCTTGACTTTAAGTTACTTAAGGTTTAAGATATCGATACATTCAACATTTACCTCGTCAATGCCACGATCACTTACCAATGGTGAGTCATATAAGAATGTTAGTCACAATCTTTTCCATATTAAAATTATTTAGAGATCTTTATGATGATAAAAAAACCTCTTAATAATATGCAGTTTTAGAAAAAAAAAATATAATTAGGTTACTCATCGAATCGTCCAATAACTTTGTCCTTGGAGTCGGTTGACATTTTCAAGTAAACGGGTTTTTGTAATGAGTACTGTTATTTTATTAGTAAGTCTCTATTGCTGGATGCTGTCTAGGTACAGCCGCAGTTCATATTACAGCAGTAGTGTACAAACATTACCGTCTTCTGGTTTGAAAGGCGCTGTAGATAGTGAAGTTACTGCGGTAACGAGATTTAATACCTAGTCTCTCAAGGCGATAAGCACAACCTGATTCTGTTAATAACATCCTAATTATTGGTACATTTCTATGAGCAGCCTTATCACTTACTATCAGGTGACCGTCCCGCTCGTCTCGTCGGTTAGTTGAATAAAAAAAAAAGACTAGTTCTAGTACAATAGAGGTTAGTATAACAATGAAATGATTAGTTCCAAGAGCAGGCTAACGAACAATGAGATGTATATATACGTATATATGTATGCAACTGTTGATAGGTCTTTTGTACTATATCTGTATATACAAAAGGTGATAGCTTAGTATAAGGAAAAGTGGGGAGAAGGAGAAAGTCATGGTGGAGGAGTATCAGGGAATGGACTGGCGTATGTACGGCATCCGAATTGTTCCGCCGAACCGGAGACAGAGAGGACTGTACCACGCTGATCGCCAATCTTCACTAGTTGGAGAAGAACTTTAAGAAGAAGAAGATAGCTCAGTTGTGAGTGCGATGAAATTTCACGCTAATCGATCCAAATTAAGCTTATACTTCCGGTATGTGAAAATGAGCGGAAGCCGAAAATCAGGAACAGCCTTTATTGTACGCAGCGAAGAGATGACTTCATCCAATGGTGACTGATAAGCCAGTTTATAACGTGGCGCTAGTTAGGATGATATACACAGCACCACATTGTGCTCGTCGCTTCATATATGAGATGTCAACAGTCGTTACCGTAATTTAACCAGCTACAGCGACCTTCATACCGGAACACAGTAATGTTAATACAGTACTGTTAGGTCATAAAAATAAGAGCTGCGGATGTAAACTAACGGTCTTCGATAACAGTGACTAATCACCACTAATCAAAAACAGTTTTTAAGGAAAGAAGAGCTTCTTCAAGAACGCTATTAGTACCAGCGTTGGGAATATTAGTGGGCTGTTTTTTTATTTACAGAAAAACACCAGTGGGAGTGGGAGTGGGAGTTACGGTACCAAAGACAGACGTATACATAGTACACGCGTCAAACTCTTACAACTCTTCTATTTGGATTAGAAGTGAATAAAAAAAATTAATAATAAGCAGAAAGGCTTTTTTTTTATTAAGCGATGTTCACCTGATGTTAAGTGATATACCACCCATAACAACGTGGCGGTAGTATGGTGTACACAGCACCACATTGCGCTCGTAGCTCTGATAAGATGTTTTCTCGCTACCTCAGTAACTTCACTAGTTATAGCGCCATTTAAACCGGAACACAGTAATGTTTGGCGGCTGCAATAAGCGCTGCGATAGTACCTACCAAGACGGTCTCTGACAACAGAGACCTGCTAGAAATTGAGCTAGATTCTACCCCTGTAGAAAGTAGTAATGTTAATACATATACTAACATAAGTTACAGAATCAAGTTTAAGTGTGTATATATAAAATCCGCTAAGTTAATCCGCAAGGTAGACCGATGAGTCACGCTGACACGTCTGCGGTGTCACAATGTCGCGTGTTACGTCACATCGCCTCCCATGGGGTCAATAGACGTACGTCGCAACACGTCACACGGTGTCAGTGAAACTGAGTAGCCATAAAAAAATCGTGTTTAGTTACCTGCAAAATGTTAGAGATGATATATTCGATACTCTGATAGAATCTATATATCATCATCATACGATAGACGTCCACTGCTGGACATAGACCTCTCCCAAGGATCTCCAAAACACAGGCCGTGGATACGGGTCCACGAGCCGTGTTAGATGAGCTGTAACAGTCGCAATGGTCTCCAGCTCAAACATCAGCACAAATCTAAAAAGATCTCCACATTGATCGGTCCTATATATTAGGGGGACCGGAAAGTAATGTCGTTTTCTTACGCTAAATACAAACACATACATTTTTAACGAGTCTTTATTTTTAATCAATGATGTATTCCCCATCATTGTCAATAACCTTTTGCCATCTAGTGAGTAAATTTTCAATCCCTGATCGATAAAAATTAATTGGTTTTTCGGCAAAATATCTAGAGATGGCATTTTGGATATCATCCAAATTTGCAAATGTTTTGCCACTTAAAAAGTGTTGCAGCGCTCGGAATAAGTGGAAATCCGATGGTGCAACATCGGGCGAATATGGTGGATGAGGCAGCACCTCCCACCCCAATTCATTAATTTTTTCTAGAGTTCGCCTTGCGCAGTGCGGTCTTGCATTGTCATGTTGGAGAATGACGCCTTTTCGGTTGACAATCGCTGGCCACTTTTCAATTAAAGATTGATTGACTCGCTGCAATTGTTCACTGTAGAGGTCTGCAGTAACAGTTTCTCCAGGTTTCAGTAATTCAAAATGAACAATGCCGCGAATACTCCACCAAACACACAAAAGCGCTTTTTTGGGGTGTAAACCTGGCTTAGCAGTACTCCGAGGGATTTCACTTGGAGAGAGCCACTGCCTTTTGCGTTTTGGGTTATCATACAGGACCCATTTCTCATCTCCTGTGATCAAGCGATCAAAAAACGCTTCTGTGTTGTGTCGTTGAAGCAATAAGTTGCATGTGATTGATCGGTTAGCCTTATTCTGTTCGGACAGATTATGCGGGACCCAAACACCTGCTCTGCTTACTTTTCCAATCTGCTTCAAATGTTCTTGGATGGTCGACCAAGGTTTGTTGAGACTGTTTGACAATTCCTCGATCGTCTGACACGGATTTGCTTCCACTTCCGCCCTTAACACGTCGTTGTCTAACGCTGATGGTCTTCCTGATCGATACGAGTCGGAAAGATCAAAATTACCCGATTTGAACTTGGAAAACCACCTTTGGCATTTACGAATGTCCAGTGCATTTGGATAAACATCGCAAATGTTTTTGGTAGCAACTGTTGCGTTATTTCCCTTGCGAAACTCAAAGAGCATGCAATGCCGGATGTGTACCTCTTCTGGTATTTGGCTGGCCATTTTACCCAAAATTACAAAAAAAAATTGTAATTCAATTGTCTATAAGTAAAGAAATCACTATAACCTCACAATGTCTTTGGTACGCCTCTGAACAAAACAATGAGCTGACAAATGACAATCAAGTATTGGCATGCGCAGAAACGACATTACTTTCCGGTCCCCCTAATATATGTAATATAATAACTCGCTACGAGATCTTCGAAACTACTAGACATAAACACTCAAAATTTGGTAGAGATATATTATTACTTCTGTCATTTAAAGGTCTGCTAAGAATGGATTTTACAAATTTCGTTCACCGAAGGGAGGAGAGTAGGGGTGTTAATAATTGAAAGGGGGCGGCGGGTTGCCGCGCGGAAATATTTCTGACAAATTTCAAGTCTAATACTACATTACTAGCAGCTAGTTTTGTATCAAAATATTTATCGGTTTGTTTGTCTGTTTGTTTGCTCCTTATCAAATAGGTCTTTATGAAGTATTCTACATTCAGATAAAATACTCATTGTTTTTTATTTTATTAGTGAGCTTCTTTGCAATCGCAATTATTTAGAAACTGTTCGTGATCACCAAGTAGACATTTCAATTTACTGGCGGTAGGTACAACTGCAGCTGATAGCCAGACAGTAACGTACAAACGTTATTGTATTCCTGATTGAAGGGCGATGCAGCTAGTGTTATCACTGAGGAGGACGACAATATGATGCAGTGTATATCTTTCTAAGTAGCGCCACGTTGTTATGGACTGCCGCATCAATTACCACCAGGTGAACATCCCGAAGGCTGAAGGCTGCAGGAAGCAGCAGGATGCGAGCAGCGCAGGTTCGATCGGTGGATTCGAGGGAGGCTTATGTTCAGCAATGGACGTCTATCGGCTGATGATGATGATGATGAACATCTCGCTCGTCTCATCGTTCAGTAGAATTAACAAAAATACTAGAAATCATATGACTATAATAAACTCTTATATTTACGCAAATGTTTGATAAAAATATATAAAAAAAAATGATATAAACACCATTAAACCTATGAAATTTATTATAATAAAATTAAAGGACAGGCAATGTGTCTTGTTTTACTTGTAAGATATAAAATGAAATAAGGTACTGTATAAACACACTAACCAGCGATACAATGTTATTGTTATGATAGTATTATCGACGATCTGCTGTTGGTGTTAACTTTGGAACATTTGCGGGTTCAACGCCATCTATCGTCGAGTAGCAGGAAGGAAGCGATAAATAGATGAAGTGCCAACAGTGACAGTAAACACGGTGCACCGTTACTACTCCAATCAATTTAATTATAAAGCAGTAAATTATCGTCCGTCGCCATTATCAGTAATTAATTAACGACAAAAGGGGGCTATAGAACTATTTATAGGAATTAAATTGAAATGTCCGTTTGTCTATCACGGGCGTGTTGTACATCGTTATCGTGTACTACATACGAATCGCTATCAATGTGCCAAATAATTAACTAGAATCACCATTTACATTATATTCAAAGTAAACGTTAAGTATTTTTTTCTAATAACAAGTTATCATTTGTCATTGTCATAACTTGTTATTCCCCCTTCTAATTATAGTTAAGTTGAAAACAACATGGCGAACCCCTCTTTACTTGACTCTAAAATTCATTGTTATATTTCTATTTATTTTTATATATACATGTCATATCTAATAAAAAAAATGGTTAAATAATAGTTTTTTTTTATTAATACGTTTGCAATGGCGGCATGTAACACATAAGTTACAAGTCTAAGTTAAATTGTTTTCATTACAATGTTGGCGCGTGGAAATGATAAACAATGAAATGACATATTGAGACTTCTTCTCAGAACAGACGGACAGATAGCTCTTTCTATGTAAATGTTTTTAATTGAATTTATATAATATTTATTTAGTGTGGCGATGTTGATCGGCGAAGTGACGGGACAAGCAGTCGTTCATGTGATACGTTTGCCCACAACCACGTGGCGCTAATTAGGAGAGAACACACTGCACCACATATTGCTCGTCGCTTTGAGATATGACATTAACTCGTTACCTCGGTAATTATACTAGCTACAACGTTCTTCTTACTGGAACACAGTAATGTTAGCTTAATACTGTATAACGGCAGAATTAAGCGCTGCAGTGATACTTATCTGGACTGTTGCGGGCTAGAGAGTAGTTTTACAAAAATATCTTTAATTATTCTTTACATTGTGAAATAACACATCACCAACAATGTTTTAATGAATAATTAAGAAGTGGAGAGAGAGAGTGAAAAGAGAGGAGAGGCAGATTACCGCTGCAACGCTTATATAACGGTATACTTGCATCAATGGAAAGAATGATAAATATACAGTTGGCAGTGTATATTCCATCTTTGTTACCATTGATGAAAGTATAGTTAGAGAATTTTTTGGAGAAATAAGGCTAAAAGACAAGAGTCCATAGAGCCTGTTATAGTTTAAAAAAAACTATTATTTTTTTTATGTCTTAATGATTTTCACAAAAATATAAGGTATTTCACCAATTATGAGCCATATGAGGATTTTGCCTATATATAAACTTTATTTTAAACTTATTTTGCCAAAAACACATAAAAAAAATCGCTGGAAGCCACTGGGTTCAAACAGCGCAAGACGGTGGTTTGAGGAACATATTACAAGAGATCTATGTCCAGCAGTGGACGTCCATCGGTTGAAATGTTGATGATGATTAACTGAAAGAGGTATACTATCTAGCATAAGCCTTCTTCAAGAACCTCCACATTGATGAGTCCAGCATTCCCGCTTCCAGAGACTTTCTGTTTCCAAGATCTTCGATCCACACTCCTGATGGATCGTGGACTGTTCAATTCTCCTATCGATGCATTATGATACAAAAATTTTTCGTTGATAATTATAAATAAAATATTACGCATTTAAATATGATGAATATCAATTAATAATTAAATGTGTGACTTATTAGCGCTAACAATAATTTGTTCAGACATTTAAATAGCCTTACTAATAACTTGTACATGACCTTTACGTGGTACCGAACGACCAATTAACCTCTTCGCACTCGATAAATAAAAATAATAATATGCCGTATAATCCGAAGCTGACCATTATAATGAAATTGTCTGTTATTGTGTGATTTACGGCCGCCGGAGGTGTGATTGGGAGATAGTTCAATAGTAACTGCGCGGCGCGATTATCCCGCCGCCGTCTTGAATTACAGCCCGCGCGTTCAGAAACAGTATGTGGGTTTGTGACTGTGTCTTTGCCTGCACAGATTTTATATTTCTAACAATTTTAAAAACTGATTTTGTGATATAATTGTTTTAATATTTTTTTATGTTTTTTTACTTATTTAAATAGTATTTAATTTATAGTAGACTAATCGTTATGTTCTTGGTAATCACATCTAAACGCAACTACTGTACTGGTCGGCAGCTGGGCCCGAAGCTCATTCGAGCAGCCGGGAGCCGCCTCTTGCCCAATCTGGGCGGGCCGAGCGTCGGATGCCGGCGACTCTACACGGGGGTGGTGCGCTCTATGGCGCTATACGGTGCGCCCATATGTGCGCAACACCTCTCGACCCGTGGCGTGACGCTGCTGCGCTCGCCGCAGCGCGTCATGGCCAGATCGTACGAGGTTACCGTACCATCTCCTTCGAGGCGGCGTGCGTCCTCGCCGGAACGCCGCCGTGGGAACTCGAAGCGGAGTCGCTGGCGCGCTTCTACTGGCGGCAGAAAATGACCCTCGACCGGGAGGATTCGCTTCCGTCGCCAGACGAGGTGGAGAGGTGCCGCCGAAAGGCGCATCGAGAGGTGCTCCGGAGATGGGAGCGGCGACTTCTTGAACCGTCGTACGGTCGCCTTACCGTTGAGGCCGTCCGGCCGCTTATCGGTGACTGGCTGGACCGGGACTTCGGAGTCCTCAGTTTCTGCCTGGTGCAAGTACTCACGGGGCACGGTTGCTTCGGGAGCTGTCTGCACCGGCGGAACTGTACAAGTAGAACGGACGAGGCGTGCGACGAGTGTGGCCACCCGGTGGACACATCGTCCCACACCTTGGCCGATTGCCCGCGATGGGGGGGGGGGGGGACAGGGAGTGACCTCTCGCTACCGTCCGTGGTCCGGACCATGGTCAGTAGCGAGGCGTCATGGAATGCGGTAACCCGATTCTGCGACTCTGTTATGACGCAGAAGCGGGAGACCGAACGTATCCGAGAGCGAGCGCCGAGGGGACAGGACGCGGTCGGAGCGTGATGACAGCTCCCCACTACAAGGCGGGGCCGAGCGCACGACCGCCGAATGGCTCCTCGGCAGGAACCTGGCGCCGCGACCGACAAGGGCCATCGGGCCGGCGTCTCCCTTGGAAAGGATTCCTGGGGTGTATATGGTGATGCGTATCGTATTCCGACGCGTCGCCACGTAGGGATTTTTAACGGGAGGGGTGCTTATCACCCCTCCTCGCGGTGGGCCCGGTCATTTGGGCGCCTTTCGGGGGCCGCGGAAGAACTGAAATACGTTATCCCGCAACCCCACGAGCACGTGGATGAAAGTGGAATACCGTGTGAAGCTTTTTAGTCGGTTGGAGCCCGACACTACCACCGACGCCGGCCCAATTTGGCCACGGGGTGTGCATTTCCGTTAGCACTTTGTTACACACGTTAATAAAAAAAAAAACTACTGTACTGGGTCAAACTATTTAGACTCACCAAATTGGACGTTCCTTTCTAAAATACTAATTATTAAGCGTAGTTATTTAATAGTTACAATTTTAATAACATGTAGTTTTTACTGCAAAAGACCGACGACTGTCCCAGAATCATTTATTTAAAAAAAAAGTTATTATCAATCCAATGTTATCTATTGAATATCGAAATGTTCAGTCTCGTTCTTATTTGTGTGGAGGTGAAATGTTCACAGTAGATCACACTAGAAGACGTGGATTGCCAGTCTTCTCTTTTTATGTTGGTCAACCTCGTGAATTTCATATTTTCATCCGTTGGAAACTTGCGTAATAGTCATAGTAAATGAACAACCAAAAAAAATCAATAAAACTAATACAGAATACCTAAAAAGTAATAAATAAATGAATGCACCGTCTCAAAAAATTAAAGTAGATAAAACGTCATACTGCTTATCCCGGACGCTAAATTGACGCCATATGCCTCTTATTTGCAGCTTTATAAAGTGTAAAACACCTTAATTTAAATTTTATTTATGTGTCGCTACCGCAGAAAAGAAAGAGATATCATTTTTGACCTTTGATTGGAGTACAAGGAATGAAAATATTAAATTATTTCTGTGTTTATGAATTTGTGTTAGGCCTGGTTCTCTTTATACGTGTGTGATATATGTTTGATTGTATTAATAATTTGTAGAGTTTAAAATTATTCTCAGGATATGAGATAGTCGAATACATATAAATCAATATAGAATTGTTGGAACAAATAAATCGTATGCAGCGATTGTTCCCATGACGTATGGCGGTGTCTGAAGATATAACTGATAACCTTTCACCTGCCGCGCCGGCCAGTGGCGGTAAGCTGCGATTTATTGCACGCGCCCATTTATTTATTGCACGCTGGAGGGTTGAAATATTGACGCTATTTGTTTCTGCGCTTAGGTGTCGGCGCTGCAATTATATGATCAAATAAATATACTCTATATTTAGCTATTCCGTTGGTTATTTTTATGCTTTATTATCTATAATAGACCAGGAGGCCATGGATTATGGAGCATGCTTATACAGAATACTCCTGCCCTCATATATTAGCAGCTTTAACATAGCGATGTAGTGACAGCATGATTTACAATATATAGTAGTATATGGTCAAGTGGGTCTGAAGAAACCCTACTACTAACTAAACTTTACATGTAACCCTGGAAGCCATCCTATTGGAAACCAGGAACAAATCCTCTATATGAACCCTTAAAACTGACTGCCACTTGTGCCCGGCGGTACCGAAGACTTAGTTGAACTGTAGACCGATCGATGTGGAGATCTTTGGGGAAGACCTATGTCCAGCAATAGATGTCTGTCGGCTGATGATGATGAAATGTTTCGCTTTGGGAAAGTAATATGTAATATCGTGATAATTTTTTAATAATTAATTTTTGCTGGTTCGCAGCTCCTATTACTGCTTTTATGTGTTCCGGTTTAAACGGCGCTATAGGTAGTGAAATTACTGGGATAACGGTACTTAAGATATATGTCAAAGGCGACGAGCAAAATGTGGTGCTGTGTATACCAACCTAACTAGTTTGTGTTGTTATAGACCGAATGTTTGAGCTGAACTTCGACCTCATCTCGTGGCTTCGTCGAAAAATATATATATATATTGATATAAGCTGAAATAAAAAAAAAACAATAGTCTAATCAGTCTCTTTGACAGTCTTTGTTACGTAGCGTAAACTATCTATTTACAGTTATAACAACTGAAAGTATATCATGCTCTTTTCTTTATTCATTACCAATTTTCTCTGATATTATTATTCAGGGCTTCACCTTATTTTATTATTTACATTTAATTACTAAATATTCACTGCTAAGTTAAGTACTAATTACCATTTTTTATACGTTATTCTTATGCTACCTAATAATCTAATATTACACAGAATGTTATTTGTCTATCCTTATTCCTATTGTTTCATCATCATCATCATCATCATCAGCCAATAGATTAAACCACCACCGCAGCTCCTGTTTCTGCTGCCAAACAGTAGTGTAAGCATTGCTGATTGTTGTTCCGGTTTGAAGGGCACTGCATCTAGTGTAATTAATGGGCTTATGAGACTCGATATCTTTATGTTTCAATGTGACGCTCACAATGTGGTGCTGTGTATAACATCTTAACTAGCGCCAGTTTATTATGGGTAGACGTATCACTTACTATCAGGTGAACGTCGCGCTGGTCTCGAATAAAAAACTGCTCAAACATTGCAACAAAACAAACATGTAGCTACAACAGCTTTGATGCACTTACATCTATCAAGCTGCACCTGGGCAGTATTGAATCCACAGCATCGGCTCTACTTTTCACAGACTACCCAGTGTCCCAGCAGTGGGCAATAACAGTACACATTAAGAGTGCTGTTTCATCATTTAAACCGCACGAGTCATGTACTTCTTACACGTAGTACATAACCTCCTCTACATAGCAGCCATTTACTTTGATAAAGGATTATAGGCATTAATAATATGATGTTAAAGCCTATGTTCCTATGTTTCATTCATATTACTTGTGTAGTTGTGACGTAAAAGGTACACTACTCAAATGTATGGATTTTCCTTAAAATGTATTTTGTATAAGTGAATATAATACTGACACAGTTTAATACGTGCAAGCGTCGATAGAAGTACTGTTTTAGTTTAAACTAACAATTGTTCAGGGCTGTTGGTTAGTGACAGTGAGTTTGGTGACACAGAGATGGTACAGAGCACAGCGATACGCACCAGCTTGGAGACGTTCAGACGCATGGCTTCGATACGAGCTGTTCAGGTAGTTCATGTGTAAATATTATTGTCATGTCACTTACCATGTAGCTGTTGGGATTGTTTAATAAGCAGCTAATAATTTTCCCACTGTTGGGACTCGACGTTGCTGGAAAAGAGTCCACTGCGCTGAGTGCGGTTTGGGAGATGATACATATGCAGTCAAAACTGTGGTTTTCATACTTGAAGCTTTCTTCATCATGTTTAGTTCAAAAGTCCATGATCATTGGGATTCGAACCTACACTTCTACTTCTAAAGTGTGTACTACTGCTTTATAATCATACCTAAAAAACATTGCTGTGTTCCGGTTTTAAAGGCGCTACAGCTAGTGAAATTACTTGGGTAATGATACTATATTATGTAGACTGTCTAGGTACCACTGCAGCTCCTATTGCAGCCGACAGACAGTAGCGTGCTACAATTACTGTGTTCCGGTTTGAAGGGCGATATAACTAGTGTAATTACTGGAGTAAATAGACTCAACATTTTAGGTTTTAAGCGACAAGTGCAACGTACTACTTAGTCCGGTTATAAGTTCCGATACCAATGAAAAGGCATTATTTTAAAGAGGCAATGTAATATTATTAAACTGTATACGTACATATAATATATTAGTATCAGCAAAATTTCAAAAAAAATATTCAAAATGGCCAACTTTGGCTTTTATATAGGTCTTGAATCTGTGGCCAAACAGATTAAAGACCTATATGTCACTAATATGTATCACGAATCTATGGATTTACGCACTGTCTCCAAGGGAAGTTTCCACCACCGCCACTGCTTGCTCCAAAGATTTTTTGAGAGACTCGATGTCGCCGGGGCGTTTAGGGCAAGCAGCAGGCCATGTACTCTAAAAGTGACCATAATTTGAAGTGATGTTGTGTTGTTGTATCTGTTGGCAGTAGGACATACGAACATACGGTTGATACCGAGCTCTTGATGTGTCTGGAACACGACCGACGGCTCCGGCTCCATATCCGCTCTGTGCAAGGCGATCACTGCAATCCCATTTTCTTTAACACCCCATTCCATAATGTAATTTGATAATGAACACGAAAAAATATAAGTTTTTATGTAGTTATATATATATATATATTATTCTAACTAGAGTATATCACTTAACATCAAGTGATCGTCTCGCTCGTCTCGTCGCTTATTAGCACTACGTTGTTATGAACAAGAATAATACAATCAGGTCGTATGACTAGTCTGTTAGTTTCATTTATTTAAGAAACAATATTTGACAAACGGAAACTTATTTGCAAAGAGAATAACAGATCACTTATCATCGCGTGTCACCTGCATTTCTTTCGTACCAAAATGCCAACCCGCATTGGGCTAGCGTGGTCGGAAACAGTCCAAATTTGCCCCATATTAAATCCTACATACGAGAGCCTCTAGTGCCCAGCGGTGTTGGAGGCCATGCTGACTGTATGTGGAGATCTTTGGAGGAGGCCTATATCCAGCAGTGGACTTCTATCGGCTGATGAAATAGCAAAATATTCTTTCATTGATCATTCAATAATTTTGGTAATATGGTAATTTTATATTACATTCATACTTCACTCGGGAATTTCCTTTGAAAGGAAACTATGGTTAGCGTTGAAGGGAATATACAGTAGAATAATATAATTAATTATTTCCAAACCTGATGGCCTGAGTCACCGGGGTAAGGAAACCGGTTGCGAGGGTCGCAATATTCTACTGAATGTATTTCGAAGAGTGTGATCTGATTTCGCCATCGCCTTTCTACCACCAGACGTACAGACACATACTGGTTGTAGCTCTTTTCTACCAGAGACCGCAGAGTACCACCGCAGCTCCTATTTCTGCTGGCAAACAGTACTGTGCAAACATTGCAGTGTTCTGGATTGAAGGGAGTTGTAGCTAATGAAATTACTGTGGTAATAAGACTTAAAATCCTATGTCTCAAGGCGACGAGCGCAATATGGTGCAGTGTTTAACATCCTAACATCACGTTGTTACGGGCGGTCACTTACCATTAGGTGGTCGTCTCTCTAGTCTCATCGCATCGAGAATTAAAAAAAAAACATACACCCAGCAGGCATTCATCCCCACGATGTCAAAGTAAAGAAGATTTCGTTTCTACCTTCTTAATGCGGACAGCGAAGGATTGGAACAGTCTGCTGGCGTCACAGAAAGCTGAATAGGCTCCTTTTAGACTAGCGCCCTTTACCATCAGACTAATATACCGATTACCATCAGGTGGGATCGTCATCAAGCACTAGTCTATATAATGAAAAAAAAAAAACATTTTTGGTAGCTATTAATTCAGTTTCAGTTTGACTGTTTTTTTTTCAGTTCTTCTAAGTAAAGTAAGAGTTCTGACTCTTACTTTATCTCGTATTCTATGACAGTTCCAAATGTCCTAAAGGAAACAGGTACAAAATCATTCACCAGGTTGATTTACTTAATATCTAGGTTACTTAAACTCTAAGTTTCTTACTTCATCCATTCTTAAGCAACTGCTTTGCTGTGTTCCTGTAACTATCACAGCATATGAGGAGCTGAATACACGGCGCCGTGTAGTCGGCCACACTTATCAGAGGCTTTCTTATTAGAAATATTGCCTTAAAGAAGTACGTGCATAAACTCTATTCTCCTATCATAGATACGTCACTGTGACGCTTATTAGGGGAATCATCCAACAGTTTGTGGGCTGGTGGTTTTGCGGTGGGGAAACTTTCCCATTAAAATAGGACGTTTACACGGTATCATTACTAATTGTTTATATCAATATCCTATAATAATTAATCATTACAGATAGATTATATAAACGCTGAGTTTAGTATTTAGTAATCTCATTATTAGGGTCTTGAGATACAAGCTTAGCTTCATTCAAGACCCGCGGTTTCTCAGTGTATATGTAAATGTAAATACTACTAATAAATCATTATTATTATTATTATTATATACTAGTGGTAACGGTGGTGTATGAAAAGACTATAAATTTAAAGAAGGTAAACCAACAAGAGTACCAAGTGACTTACTAAAAAGGTCCCAAAGAAAAGGTACTTTACTACATACATTACTCATTATAATAACAAAGATCACGGCTGGTATTCATACAGTTTACTAGCGACAGTTACCATCTACTGTCATGTAGTCAACTTTTCCTTTACCTACGGTGACTGTTAAGAAATCCCCCAAGGTGTGTAATATCGGTCAAACCGATTTCACCAGTAAGACACGCCATGAATGTATAATGTCTCAACAATTCCACTTATACTTTGCATTCGATAAATAGCTTCGATAAGATAAACCTTATCTCTATATATATATAAAAAATTGTAGTATTTTTCTTTCTGCTTGAATACATAATAAATATATATTAATTTGTATTGATAACAGCATTTAAAAAACAAAGTTTCAAGGAGCGTCCGCAATTCCTGTAGTAAGCTCTCACAGTTAATCTTTTATTTGAAGGGCGTCCTATACAATGACTCAAAAGACCTAAGCCGAACTCGCCTGCTTGTCCTGCACCCTCCTCCCATCTTCTCGCATTAGGCCATCATGTTGAGAAATGGCCCAGACCCCCTCAAATGAACCCTTAGAAACGACGGCCTATAATGCCCGGCGATATTAAAGGCCGTGCTGACTATGAGAGACGTTAGCAATGATGTGGACATCTTTGGGGGAGGCCTATGTCCAGCAGTGGACGTCTATCGGCTGATGATATATATATTTATATATGAAAAATTCGTAAACACTCAAAATTTATTAGAGATATTGATTCTGCCATTTGGAGGTGAGCTAAGAATAGATTTTACAAAATTCTTCCCCAACGGGAATTCCAGGGGTGTTACTCCCACGGGGCGAACTACAGATAAGGAGGGCGAGGAATAGCTAGTTTTTTACTACATTCTCTTAGTACTACGATATGACACTAATGTTATCACTAGATTCTCTTAAGTATAGAATAAGTTTTGGGTACTAATGCCGAAGTTGACAACCGAGGGGGTTTTAGAAAGTAAAAATCTCCATATAACTTTCCTCCAGAAGACATAGTATCTTTTCAAAGATTTCCCCCACGGAAAAAAAATGTAAACCGTAATAGAAAAGCAGAGCTGGATGTGAAAACTAGTCTTGAAATAAATATATAGAAATTTGCAAATTGATATACCGAAGTTAGTGTTACTTTGTGAAGGTGTCGGAGTGGCGGTGAGGAAGATACCTTGAAAAATTAAGTGTTGTGATAATGCAGTTTGCGAAGTACGGTTCTGTCCCGGTAAGTGTAGATGTGGATTATAAAGTTTCATCATCATCAGACGATAGTCCACTATTGGACATAAACCTCATCCGAAGATCTTCACATCGATCGATTTGCTCTGCCCGCATCCGGCTGCTTTCCGCGATCTTCACCAAATCCTGCCTGCTAATATTGCGTCTTTCGCTACCGAAATTCAAGGACCTTGCTGCCTTATCATCTGCCAATCTTTCGAGTGTTGACTTTAGATTAGCAATTTTGGACTATGTCGGTGACGTTAGTTCTCCCGCGGATTTCCTCTTCACTATCATTATGTGCCTTCTTCAAACTGAGGTTTGGCAATTGCCAAACCTCAGTTTGAAGAGAAAATCTAATCAGATTTCCTCATGTCTAATTCGATCACGAAGTGAAACTCTGACCATAGCCCTTTCCATTGCTCTCTATGCGACTTGAAGTTTTTTCACCAGACCCACTCGGAGTTGCCAGATCTCGGTGCCATGTCATCACCAGCTTCACGCATGAATTAAAGACCCTTGTCTTTAGACACTGCGGTAGTTTATGCAGTAGATTATAACGTTTACTAAATACTTATTGTTTATATCAAAGGTCTTTCTAATGGTGATCTGTCTTCCTTCTTCATAAGGTCTATTGTGATTTTATTCCTACTACTAAGCAGTATAGTGTGAACTTTACTGTGTTCAGATATAACATCCTTTGACTCTACTTGTATCTTAAAGCAACGTAAAAATGGCATGACACGAATTTTTTATTACATTCTCATGGGGTTGGCAACATCATCATCATCATCAGTAGATAGACGTATAGTGTATCATGGATCTTCCCCACGGATCCGTCGCAATTATCATAGTCTCCGGTACCGCCGGGTACCACGAGCCGTCGTTTGTAAGGGTTCATATGGAGGGGTTAGAGCCAGTTCCCACCACGCTAGCCCAATATGGTTTGGTGGGAGTCAGATCCTCGTTTGTTGATTAGAAGAACGCACCACGAGCAGGTGAAGTAGACTTAGGTTCCGTGAGTTGTTGTGCGGGACCCCTTACACCCCTGTGAAACATTTCCATCAGATATAAGAGATTATTGAGTAATCACGCGATCTATGAAACTATCAGACGCTAACACTCAAAATTAGGTAAAGATATTGCTTCTACTGTTTAGAGGTCGGCTAAGAACGAACTGTACAATTGTTTTTACCAAATATTACGTGTGTCTATATAACTTCTTTCCTGTTTACAAATTTTAATCGTGTTACAACTTAGTTGTTATTAAGACCTAGATTCTCAGATTAATTAGGCTTCATGCATAACTTAAACGATTACCTTGCCGTATAGAGACGTAAACAAAGAGATCAACATACCTGGAAGCCTGTGCAATCAAGAAGCAATCACGAGCACTGTAATCGATGTTATCACTTTATCATATGAAATCGATTTCATTTACATATTTTTATAGGAAACTGATTCATCATCATCATTATCAGCTGACAGATGTCCACTGCTGGACATAAGCTTCTTCCAAAGATCTATCGAACCAGCTCAATTTATTATTATGACAAGGCAGTTCATGGTACAGTGGGGTATAAGGGTTCCTGCACGTCAACTCACGGGATCTAAGCCAACCTCACCAGCTCGTGGTGCACCCTGCTAACAAACGAGGCTCTGGCTCTTGCCAACCTTCACTGAGTCAGCGTAATGGAAAATAACCCAAACTCCCCACATGAACCCATACAGTAGAGATTTTTGGAAGGTGCCTAAGTCTAGCAGTAGTTGTCTATCGGCTGATGCTGACGAGGCAGTATATCTCATATTATAATGAATTGAGGTAAACGTAAATGTATATTATTATTAAACCGCTGAAGTACTAACTTTAAGCTAAAACTTTCACAAGTTGAGGAAGTAAGAGCATTAGTTAGCTTAAAGTTAGCAACGTTAAGTTTTATCTTAAAAGTTGACACTTCATGACGGTAACTTACCATTTAAGTATACTCTACAATAATTTGTTTTTTTTTTTTGTAAACCTTCGTACTAAGTTAGGAAAGAAACACAAGTTAAGTAGACCGTATAAGTACAGACTTATTAAGTTATTAATTAGTAGCTTACATAATACATGACATAGACAATCGTCTTAAGCTTGGAACCTTATCTTACTAGACGACAGTCATGGCACAATATAATGGCCAAGTGGGGGTTGGCGGAAGTTATGAGTGTAAGTTATATTACATTTATTATATTCTTGAAACATCCAAATAAGTAGTAGTGTGTGATTTATTATGATCCGGTTTGAACGGCGCTGTAGATTTTTAATTTACCTTTTCAATAATTTACTGGGGTAACGCTATTTAACATCTATGTCTACGGCGTCGAGCACAATGCGGCGCTGTGTGCACATCCTAACTAGCGTCATGATGAACCTCTCACTCCAAACATTACCAAGCATACTTATACTTATATATATATATTGGTGAACTGCTTTATATTGGTGTGATTGTTCTTCTAGCGCATTGGTTAACACGGAAGTTAATTTCCGGAACTACACCTAATAGATTTTAGAGTGTGGTAAGGTCTTTTCTTGACCCTTAAGTAGACTGTCTTCCATAACAGCACTGTTATATTTCAGCTTGTAAGATATGGAGAAGATATTCTGGACGAGTAATCTCCATCATCCACTTAAGATCATTTAAAACTAAAGACGAATGTTGGAGCATCGTCCTTACAAACTAGTCCTAGTCTTTCCATGTATCATCGTCACAGTTCCTAGAAGTCCTCCTGACCTACATCGCGGAGGACGCGTGTACTCGTCAACTGAATCACCATACGTCACACGGTCGACTATTTCGCAGTAAAATAATACCGTGCGTAATATTGATTACGTTATAGCGTAGTATTCCATAGCAAAGCATAAACTATCATAGATCCTCGCTATAAACAAACAGTTGTAGCCAGAAAGAAACAAGGTACATATCATATATGTATACATATACAAATCTACATATATATATACATAATATACATATATACATAATAGGGGGACCGGAAAGTAATGTCGTTTCTGCGCATGCCAATACTTGATTGTCATTTGTCAGCTCATTGTTTTGTTCAGAGGCGTACCAAAGACATTGTGAGGTTATAGTGATTTCTTTACTTATAGACAATTGAATTACAATATTTTTTTTTAAAATTTTGGGTAAAATGGCCAGCCAAATACCAGAAGAGGTACACATCCGGCATTGCATGCTCTTTGAGTTTCGCAAGGGAAATAACGCAACAGTTGCTACCAAAAACATTTGCGATGTTTATCCAAATGCACTGGACATTCGTAAATGCCAAAGGTGGTTTTCCAAGTTCAAATCGGGTAATTTTGATCTTTCCGACTCGTATCGATCAGGAAGACCATCAGCGTTAGACAACGACGTGTTAAGGGCGGAAGTGGAAGCAAATCCGTGTCAGACGATCGAGGAATTGTCAAACAGTCTCAACAAACCTTGGTCGACCATCCAAGAACATTTGAAGCAGATTGGAAAAGTAAGCAGAGCAGGTGTTTGGGTCCCGCATAATCTGTCCGAACAGAATAAGGCTAACCGATCAATCACATGCAACTTATTGCTTCAACGACACAACACAGAAGCGTTTTTTGATCGCTTGATCACAGGAGATGAGAAATGGGTCCTGTATGATAACCCAAAACGCAAAAGGCAGTGGCTCTCTCCAAATGAAATCCCTCGGAGTACTGCTAAGCCAGGTTTACACCCCAAAAAAGCGCTTTTGTGTGTTTGGTGGAGTATTCGCGGCATTGTTCATTTTGAATTACTGAAACCTGGAGAAACTGTTACTGCAGACCTCTACAGCGAACAATTGCAGCGAGTCAATCAATCTTTAATTGAAAAGTGGCCAGCGATTGTCAACCGAAAAGGCGTCATTCTCCAACATGACAATGCAAGACCGCACTGCGCAAGGCGAACTCTAGAAAAAATTAATGAATTGGGGTGGGAGGTGCTGCCTCATCCACCATATTCGCCCGATGTTGCACCATCGGATTTCCACTTATTCCGAGCGCTGCAACACTTTTTAAGTGGCAAAACATTTGCAAATTTGGATGATATCCAAAATGCCATCTCTAGATATTTTGCCGAAAAACCAATTAATTTTTATCGATCAGGGATTGAAAATTTACTCACTAGATGGCAAAAGGTTATTGACAATGATGGGGAATACATCATTGATTAAAAATAAAGACTCGTTAAAAATGTATGTGTTTGTATTTAGTGTAAGAAAACGACATTACTTTCCGGTCCCCCTTATATATATCTAGTTAGATTTGAAATTTGTTAGAAATATTCCTTGAGAGCAACCGGAAATGAATTTCTATAGCAACCGTTACAATAGTTAAGTAGAAATAAAACGATGAAGAATCTATGATGGTCGTAACACTCATTGGGGAAGGTGTTTCGTAAAATCCTTTCTTATCTGACCTGTATTCGACAAGAAGAATATTTCTACCAAATTTCAAGTCGCCAGGCCTTACAGCTCTAGAAATGTGAGGACGACTATCTATATAGGTGAAGATCTCTATATAGCTGTATATATATTCTTCTTTCATTTCTTCTGTCCAATAATCAACGCACATAGGTCATTGGTAATGGCGGAAATGATGACAAGTTAAACATTTAAGTTATAGAAAACAATACGTAGTTTAATATTAACCTTATCAATAGTAACTTACTACAGCACTAGAAAGAAAGAGAGTATATTAAGTTAAAGTTGACAGTAGAAAGAGCTTAAGAGAAAGTAGTTATATTATTATTATGGACTCCTTCCCTTTAGACTGCATATAAATATATAATGTATTTGGTACCATATATAAATGAAGACATTTATTAAGGGGTGAAAAAACATTGGAAAGCACAGGGTTAGATGATAAAGCTCCTGTACGTTAAGCTGTCCTATACCGTTAGCTTTTCAACTGCAAATTTTTATTATTATTATTAATAAGTTAAGTATTATAACTGTGTAGTATATTATCTCAAAATATTTCTCCAGTATATTGTTTAATGTAAGAGGTCTAGAATTAGAACTAAGCTTGGAACTAAGGGTTGAAAAGGACGTCATACACTTCCTAGTAGGAAACTTTGAACTCGTAATCAAACGACAACTAGGTGATAGATTTATACCATTTATTGTTCGGACCTCACACGTTATTATTAATTAATACTAGTTTATTTATTAAAGGTTACAGTCCGCTGTATATCAAAACAAGTACAATAAACGATAAGGATATATAACACCTATAAATAATATCGCTAAGCGTAGTTAAATAATATTCAATATGTTTCATTGTTGATCGGTCTCCTACTGGAAGACTTCTCTAGTACGACGGTAACAGCTATTACATCACTATACAGCTATAAAAATTATACTACATGAATATTGAGAGAAAAATACCAAGTTTTAATAACAGGTTGGGTTTGCTAATAATGTTTTAGCATAACATACGACGGTTATGTTATTTAGATGATAAATAGCTTAATTCACGAATTTATCTAGTTTTAAGTTATATCTATAATTTCTAGTTATTGTTATAACAGGTATTTACATGTTTGTTTACGTATTAATCTATTTATTTATTATATAACAGTAATTTATGGAGTCAGTTATTATATACGTATATTTAAATAATATAGAGATTTATGTATTTACCGTTACCGGAGACCGTAAAAGGTACGATACGTCTAGGCGTCTAGGACAGCTTACGAACATTAATTTGTTTCTGTTTGAAGGGCGCTGTAGCTAATAATAGGTTGACATATATCTCCCTTCCGCCTTTTTGTCTTTTGAATTTCGCGGCTATGTACAAAGCGCTACAGAGCTCGTATCTGGCAATACTATACATAATTTGAAAGGTCTTGACATAACCTACAAAACGACGCTATGCATAATTAGTTTGGATATTGCGTTCAACAGTTATAGACGTGTAAACATGCGAGTTCACTAACGCCGAATTTGCGCTATTTTAAAGTTTTCCTTCGTTAAAGGCAAATCCGCTAGAGAAACGTTCCGTGAGATTAATGGTGTTTTGGGGGATGGTACTCTATCACTTCGAACCGCGGAGGAATGGTTTCGACGATTCAGAACCGGTGAAAACGACACCATGGATAAGCCAGCCGGCGGAAGACCTGTGACGACAATTACCGATCAAATCATGGACTACATCGAGTTAGACCGGCAGGTGGCATCTCGTGACATCGCCCAGGAGATGGGAGTTAGTCACCAAACCATTTTAAACCATCTGCAGAAGGCTGGATACAAAAAAAAGCTTGATGTTTGGGTGCCGCATGATTTGACGCAAAAAAACCTTCTGGACCGAATCAACGCCTGCGATATGCTACTGAAACGGAACGAACTCGACCCATTCTTGAAGCGGATGGTGACTGGCGAGCAAAAATGGATCACATACGACAATATCAAGCGAAAACGGTCGTGGTCGAAGGCCGGTGAATCGTGCCAAACAGTGGCCAAGCCGGGATTGACGGCCAGGAAGGTTTTGCTGTGTGTTTGGTGGGATTGGAAGGGAATCATCCACTATGAGCTGCTCCCATATGGCCAGACGCTTAATTCTACCATCTACTGCGAACAACTGGACCGCTTGAAGCAGGCGATCGACCAGAAGCGTCCAGAATTGGCCAACAGGAAGGGTGTAGTGTTCCACCAGGACAACGCCAGACCACACACTTCGTTGATGACTCGTCAGAAGCTACGGGAGCTTGGATGGGAAGTTTTATCGCATCCACCATATAGCCCGGATATAGCGCCAAGTGATTACCACCTGTTCCTGTCCATGGTGAACGCCCTTGGTGGTGTAAAGTTGAACTCAAAAGAGGCTTATGAAAAGTGGCTGTCCGAGTTCTTCGCAAATAAGGAGGGGGGCTTCTACGAGGGAGGTATTATAAAGTTGCCGTCTAGATGGATACAGATTATCGAACAAAACGGCGCATATTTGAACTAAATCCGATCACTGTAACACTTTTTATAAAGCATTGAATAAAGAGCAAAAAAGCGGAAGGGAGATATTTTCCAACCTTATATAATGTCCGATGTAACGATAGTCAACATCTTAGGTCTCAAAGCGATGAGCACAATTTGGTGCTGCATACATAATCCTACGTTGTTGTGGGTTTGTCACTTATCATCATTTGAACTCTTCTCGTCGCTCCGTAGGATAGTAAAACCTATTTACATAACAGATTTTTTTTTTTCGTACTACACATATAGACTCTTTCATTATCGTTAGCTGGTAGAAAACTAATTGTCAGTTAAGCTATACTATTCCCATTCCGTGTAATCATTGTTTATCTTTGTTTTATATTTGACTATAAAGTAGTAAAGTAAATAAATAACAATATAAACGTGAAATTAAAAACCCTTTGCTTTTTCGAGAAAAAAACAAATCACAAAATCGATCAAGAACATATGAATGTGAACGAAAACTATAGTAAAAGAAGAAACTAGTCATCTTTCCTATTAATACCTCAGATACTATATACTAGCTACTTATTAAGATACTAGCTGTTTTCCGCGAGCTTTGCTGGCAGTAATATATAATTACATTTGAAATTAGACTTGAAATTTGTCAGAAATATTCTTTTTCCGGTCCTTTGCCATTATCAACACCCCTGCAACTCCCTTTAGGGAAATAATTTTGTAAAATTTGTTCTTAGATGAGTTCTAAACGGCAGAAGCTGTTACTGTAACAGAATAAGAGGAATTGTAGACATCTAGACTAATAAATAAAGCACGGTGGCCTATCTCCCTCAAGAAAATGGAACGTGGAGAGAGAGAAAGAGGAATAAGAATAGAACGAAAGATAAGAACGGAAAGAAAGAGGAAAAGAAAGAAGATAATTAAGAAACAAGAAAGAAATATATAAAAGGATAGCATTATAAACCCAGGCTCAAAAATTCCCGGGAGAAAGGAAAAAGAAAAAAAACGGCAGAAGATTGCTTCTGCCGTTTTTTTTAGAGATATTGATCTGTACCAGATTTTGAGTGATCTAATAGTGTCAGAGATCACTGGATGAGTCAATGAATGTTAATATCTGCTATAAATAATAGATTCAAGTCTCATAAGTTAAATTTTACATGAATTTCAATTTTCATAATTCATATCTCTGACCGATAACTTAGATGTTACTAAATCTAGATTTCGAATAATAACTTTATCAGCTACTGATAGCAGCGTCATCATACGATTACTGATTATTGCTTCTGTTCGATCACATTTAGACGTTTGCAACAGATGATAACAACAGTCATCATCATTATCATCATGAGGTGTTTTCTTGAAACTGAAGTTTGGTGGAAATGAACATGAATCACTTAACATGAAATTTTTGAATTTTACAAACGAAAATTTTTAAGGAAAGTCTGTAAACACCTTATCGACTTTAGATTAACTACAATCTGGTAACACTTTACCTCCATTTTCTATGACTTCTTTAAAGTAGTCATGTCACCATAATCTTTTAGGTCCCAAATGTGTAATCAGCGGAAAACTTTACTGGTGCTAGGTCTCTATTATTGGAAACCGTCTAGGTAGATACTGCAGCGCTTATTGCAGCTGACAAACCGTAGTGTGCAAGCATTTCTATGTTCCGGTTTGAAAGGCGCTGTAGCTAGTGAAATAACTGAAATATTGAGATTCAACATCTTGTGTCTTAAGGGGATGAACGCAATGTGGTGTAGTATATCAAGCGAATGTCTCGCTCGACCCGTCGCTTTGTAGAATAAAAAAAACATTGTAATCCTTTCTAGTCGACTTCCAGAGGCTAATTAGAGCATTGACGACTTTGAGCTGATAGATATTAATGATAAAGTAGGCTGTATTAAAATATATTACCTTAACAACATCCACAAACCTTAAAGACCAAGGACTAAACTTTATTTGTAATCAGCGAAATAAATAAAATATTAAAGAATTCTTTTTAAGTCGACTTTTACAGGATAAGATTGATTTACTCCACAGTGACAGACTTGTAGCGTTTTGTGGTCGCAAGTCACTTGTGTAGTAGTAGTTAATTTTAATTCGTCTTAACTACGATGTGATACAGATAACTTAAAATAGAGAGAAGGTTATATTTAACTGAAAGGAGTATTTCACCTCCTTGGGATGTCGTGTTCAATTTCTCACCCGCTGTCAAACCCCTAAATGAGATTCATTCGTAAAATATAGATGTAAAGTGACCATTATATATTTTTTTTTTCGGTATACAACACTAGTATTGTACTAAGCTAGTATATATATTTATTAATCTATATCTTTATTCCATTTAAAGTTTATTTAGTACTTTCACTGCACAGCAATATTCAGTCATGCAGCATACTTTATGGTACATACTAAATCTTAAAAAAAAATTAAGGGATCTATCAGATTAGGCGACTAAGATGTAAGATGAGCATACCTGATGGTGACTTAATAACCCATATTATTGAGCTAGTTTAGAAGATATACACTACTCCGCATAGTGTCGGTCGCTTTGACATATGAGAAGTTAAGTTTCATTACTTCAGTAGTTTCACTAGTTATATCGCCATTTAAACCGGAACACAGTTTGCACTGTATTACTTGTGAGCACAAATAGGAGCTGTGATGGTATGTAGACGGCTTCAACGCAACAGAGGCCTACCACCAGTTATATACTAATATATATATAAAACATATACTTGATATGGTCATAGCAAAGTCTTGATTTGTATACATGTTTGCTTGGTTACCTTAGTTTCGAGGGTCAATGGTCATTGAAGATTTAGGCACTTAGGTAAAGGTCACGTCGAAGGGCAGGGAGGCAAGGTCAGCGTGACCCTGGAGGCTGGTCTCCGATCGATACGCTTAACGAGCTTCATTTCACCGTCTCGTAATATACACGGTTTGTAGACGCGTCATCTAGGAAGGTTTTAAGAATTTTTAATTGTCTAGTTTTTTTTTATCCTCCACGCCCAACAGTGGGTCATCTATCGAACGATGATCTTTCTTGTAATCATTTAGAGGGCTAACATTATCAAATCTTTCACAATACGGGTAACTTTTGTGATATCCAAAAAAAGGATAAGGACACATGTAACAACATTCCGTAATATTTCAGTTATTAGAGGGTATTCAAAAATAATATTATTTTTTTTTTATTACAACAGAGACGGGACATCGAGTCCCAGTTGCTGCAATGCAGCTCGAGCACAAGACGGCACAGTGTCTGGTGGAGTCTTGGTGTCGACTTGCCGCTGTTCTTAATCGGTAAGATATATATATATATCTCAAGCATCAAAGCAGAACATTGACAGCAGTGAACTGTTGATGATGATGAAGATGAAAGCACTACATTGTGATTACCACAGCAGTATGCGCAATATTCTATAAAAAAAAATATAACTACCTTTCTAATGTATAGTAATATGTGAAAATTGCTTAGCAGTAGATAATGCACCGGGGGTAGGTCTCTGTTACTCTTAGTTTCCCTAGCCTTACAGACCTGGAGAACTGGAGACCATCTAGGTAAGAACCACCACAAGGCCTATAGCAATTGACAAACAGTATTGTGCAAATATATACCTATTCGCGTTTGAAGGGCGCTGTACCTAGTGAAATTACTGAGGTGACTAGACTTAACATCGTATATGACAAGATGTTGAGTACTGTATGGTGCAATTTATACCATCTATACTGTTGTAGTACATCGTTATGGTCAAGTGTATCACTTAACATCAAGTGAACGTCTTGTTCCTCTCGTCGCCTCGTCGAATAAAAAAAAAGTATCCGATGGTCTGGTAGCTACATATCTAGAATATCAAACAAAAGAGACTTACCACCATTCACAGATACCTATGCTCTTGGTACGTGACAGTTTCCTGCTGTTGTTTTTCATTTGCTGCAAACTCAAAGTCAGTGGGAATCGAACCCAGGCCTTCGAGACTATTACCTTAGATACTGAACTATCTCACACCCTCAGTGTTGTGATATTTTTATAGTGCTGCCATAAAAAGTGATCGCCATGTGTTCGACCCCCTTTCCGTCACATGTGGCAGAATGAACGCAATCGCAGTTGCACTTGAGGAGAAAAAAAAAAGCATACGTCAAATACAGTCGCGGTGTGTGTCATAACCAATCATTATTTTTTTTTATAATATAATTACATGACTTTTTATACTGCACACTTATTTTTAGGTGTAGTTTTAGTAAAAGCAAGACGTTCATGTGATGATAAATAAGCGAGACCATAATAATAGCCTCAGTTAAGATGATATAAACAGCACCACCTCGTCGCTTCAGACAGACGATATACATCTCGTTAAATTACTAATTTCATTAGCTACAACGCCCTTCAAACTGGAATACGGTAATGTTTGCAGATTACCATTTGGTGGCCAAAATAGAATCGATGTCGGTTGTAATGAAAATAAAATTAATTGTGTGTAATATCATAACCGTTTTCCTTTACATGATTATTTATAGACGTAATAGTATTTTGAAATAATTTAACATGAAACTAGATTTCTCATTAATAATATTAATTTCATCATCATCATCATCATCAGCCGATAAATAGTATTCATTTAAATTATAACAATAACCAAGCCTATAAGATAACTAATGTTAAATACAACCAAGTTTTTAGTTAGCCCAAAATTCAAAACAGTGTTATGGTTTATTTATTTAAACAGGAAAAAAGAGGATGAATCATTACCTCGATAAACTTTAATGATCTCATAATTACTGGATTTTTGGACCTAGTATCAAATGACCATATCTGTTTACGGCTGAACATAAAAACAGCCGATAGCAAGACAGGTAAAGGGATAGGTATATTAAACCGGAACCCACGCAAGGGGAACAAAACTAATGCATAATAAATATAAATAAAATTCAAATGTTATGCATGGTAACAGTTAAGTTATTCCCAGTAACTGACCCGCGGCACTTGATCACAATCGAGATCAACATCCGATGCAGTCGAGTCTATTTCATATAATCATTGGATTTCGTACTAATCTCAGAGTTTAATCTCGTTTCAAAATTAATGAAGATATTAAGATACTTATCGAGTCAGCCATTCATAATTCTCGTATGATTTATATTCTTTTTGAAATTTATTAAACTACCTTCATTGCGCGGTATGGATATTATATATGAGCCAGAGCGAATTGACTGAGCATTATTAAATGAATAAGTTTAAAGTGAAACAGGGCAAGACTGTGTGAAATATTTTAAAAGAGACCAAAGTGTAATGGATGTGATGACGATGATAAATAGGAGACTGTCCAGCCAAAGGCTTCTAGACGTGTAAAAATTTAACCGATCATGAAGTTGAGATAATGTATACAATATTTTTTTTTAGGTAACATAGCAATAGTAGTATTAAGGTAGCTACCCAGGGAGGTTCCCAAAGCCGCACGCTCTAACCATTAGGCCAGTCTAATGGTTAGAGCGTGCGGCTTTCATTCCGAAGGTCGCGGGTTCGAATCTCGGCATGTACCGATGAATTTAATATTTAAGTTATGTACATTTGTGAACTTTAGTAACAACAGCGAGATACAAACGGTGAAGGAAAACATCGTGAGGAAACCCGCACACTGAAATCATCTTTGTTTGTGTGCGTGTAGTAGCCCCAATAAAGTGGCAACAGACTCGCCCCCTGTTACATGGGACCTAATCTGACCACATCTGGCGAAATGTGGATGTTTATTCACCTCTGCCTTCCCCCACTGGGAAAAAGGCGTGATAATATTTTTTTTTTTATGGTACCCTAACTGATCCCTATTTTGATAGTCGTAATATTGAATTTGATTTGAAATTTTGACTTGAAATTTGTCAGAAATATTCCCGCCCAGCGGTAAATTATCATTAACCCCAGGAAAAACTTTTTAGCGAAAGAATTTTGTAAAATCCATTCTTACCTAACCTCTAAACGGCAGATATTAAATCTCTACATAATTTTAAGTATTTACGTCTAATAGTTTCGGAAAATTTGTGACAAGTCAATTAATCTCTGGATATCTACTATATATATATATATATTTATATTTTCGATTCAATATGCTATTTTCAAATATAACAGCTGTTTAGTATATCATACTGTGGAAGTCTATACGCTGATGTTAATTATAACAGCTGAAACAATCATATGAAGCTTTGCTAGCGACATCTATTGGGGAGTAGTGTGAAACACATATTTTTGAATAATTCAGTATTATTTACATATACATATATATTTATATATTAAAACTGTTTTGTTTATTACCAACTTTTATTTTTAATTTACATTTTAAATTTATAGTACAAAAAACGAAATATTTAATCGATATTATTTAAATTAATAAATAAATACGTTTTATTTCTTGTTATATATAGGCTTGTTAACCATATAATTCATTTATCAGCAATTACACATGGCGTAAACAAATCAATGTGACAAATATTTGGCCAATGTTTGAGCCAATGTTGTGTCGCATGAATTTATGTAAGTGTCAGTCACACCACAATCATTCCCGTGTTTGTATATGAAAAACACAGGTAATGAAATACCTTCAATAAATAAATTTCTGTTGTATTTCTATATGAAAAGGTTAAGTGTTAATAAGGCTGAAAATGAAGAAGCTTACTAGATTACTTTGGTTTATATGTTAATATATGACTGAATAAAGCTATGGGTATAGCAGGTAGACCCGATCACATTAGTACCTGCGTCACATAAATTGATCGCAAATGGTTACGTATTTCAGCGATAACCCGCAGTTTAATTACTGTTTCAATTTCATGGTAGAAGTTGTGTAAAGGCTAAATTGTGTAAAGCTCATGCCTTATCGATCGGAACACCTTACTAAGAACCGTGACCTTGCGTGACGCTTGCTGTAACTCTGTGGTTCCAGTTAGATTACTTACACCACGTGCCGTCACGCCAGTGGAAAGGCAGAAGAAATGTTCTAATCAATTATTATAATAACCTCGAATATTTACATCGATTATTCTAGCTGGACAAAACGGGTAAACGTCCAGAAATGAATGTAGCTCTCCCCAAACTTCTCATGACCTTCATCCGAGCTTCGATCCACCTTGTGTAGAATATTCCAGGGGAATTCTACATCATTATAGAAAACCATTTTTGACTCACAGATGTAAAGAAACGTATACTCTTTTTGCTTCGGGTGTTAGAGTTGTTGTTGTTGTATATATTTTTATATTCATATATGCTGTTTTTAAGTATTTTTGCGGATCAGCACTTTTGAGTTTCCGGTCTCGTTTGATGTGCCTTGAACGCTCTGCGAAGTATCGAGTTTGTTCTTTAGCTTTTTTTACTCGCTGTTCCAACTATACACAAGCCGTGTTAGGCATCAACATTCCGAATGCCCTGAGTCGCGTCGAGAACATAGTGCTGCGGAGACTGGTTAACTCATCATTAAACGTTTCGGAACGAGCAAGACCTTTAGAAATGAACTGCACGAAAAAGAAGAATATTACGTCTTAATCACTAACGCCCTTAGAAATTGTGGTTGTTGAAGAAAATAGTTAACCTTCCAAAACTAAGTTACAAAGTCACTCTAGAGCGAAGATATATTACTAACCTATAAAAATAAAGCAATTTAGCAATCTCCTTTTCACTACCATTAAATAAGTACAGTCAAACTTCTATTAACCAATCTATAGATAATCAAGTTTATTTAAATTAGTAAGTAATATGTCAAAGCCAAACAACTAACCGAGCTAGTGATAGTTTAAAGAATTGTAATATAAAGAGCAACTATACCGTAATTTATTTATTAATACGACTACCTATAATGTTGTGATAACTGTCAGTCAGTAATTTTTGCTTTACTATGGTTTAGTAGATGGAGATATCTTAAGCAGTTTTCCGTGTGGAAGATGGGTTAGTCCAGTTCTTTAATTTAGTGTTGAAAAAGATATTCAAGGAGGATTAATCCCTCCTTAAAGAAAGGGTTGCTTTGCCTGTGAATGTTACTAATATAATAGACTTGACAACTAAACTGCCAAATTAAGTAATTATGGATGGTGATGATTTTAAAACGGTCTTTTCCAATGGATGGCTTTGTTCACCAATGCTCGACGAGTATGTACCTGCTTATAACAAAGATAGTGCTGCGATAGTAAATTTCTGGATAATATTCTGTTGATGATACCTTAGAAGTCCTCGACGGGACCATGTTGATTATCAGCGCTAGGGTAGATTGATTGGTTGAAAAGGATTACGCAATATCACCGCGTTACATTCACGTGGTGCCTAACGTGGAGCGGTGCACGCCGGATGACGGCGCTAGTGTTACGTGAGAGAACAATTGCAGTTGTGAATGTTTTGGTATTTACACAGCTTGATTTTGTGGTGCAATTCCTTTCGATGGAATTCGTAAAAATGCTTAAACTCCTACTCTTAAAGGTAATTGAAGAGGGTTTTAATTTGTTAAAAGTTTCTCTTTGAAATGAGATTTGTTGAAAAATTAACGTTACAGACTTAGCCTATAGAATTTCTAGCCTTTGCACTGCTCATTAGATGGAGAACTGTTCGCCAATGATGGTGCAAGTATTCCTAGTGGACTACGACTCATAAGGTTAACTGAGGATTTTGTGGAGATTGAAACGACGATAAAATAATAGACAAGAAATTGTTGGAAGTAACGTAGGATTGATCGTTGGTACAACTATAGTCTAGTAGCGGTTGTCATCTGGTTGGCGATGATAAAGTAGCATGTGATGATGGACTTAAACTTAGAAATATTCTATTTCAGCAGACCGCCATCGAGTTGATAAAGAAACGTAGACATCCGTACATTATTGTTCGTTGCGTATGCTTTATAAATGAGGAAGTGAAATGTTGGACTCGGATGCGGGAAATGCTCACTGTAGTGGAGTTTGAAGACATTTTCAAATACCTATCTCATAGTGTAACGTTTATTGTTAAATAGTAACGGTTAAAACCAGGGAAAGTTCAAACAAAATTTTTGACAAATTCATCAAGCGAAAATATGTTGAAAGGATACAGATCATTGTGAGATATACGAGAAAAGTAGAATAATAAAAATAGAGAAAGAGAGATTGCTTAATTACGTCACATTGAGTTGTCACATTACCTCGTCACTTTTTTAGTAGTATAACTTGAATTTCTCTGGTTTAATTCCTGGTATCTAAAGCGTGGGCTGTAGACTTTATTCTAACTGACCTGGCTAGATTTAAATCTCATACTATAAATTTGCCTCCGAACAATATTGCTGAGCTCTAATAGTCAACAGTATTAGAGCCGGAGTATCATAATCTAGCACAGTTATTATCATCTCCGATCATTTCATATGAATTGAAGTTGACACCACACTTGAATGTCAACCTGTTGTTGATGTTAAAGTAATAGATTAGCAACAATGCGATTCAACCCGAGACACAGTTAATGTTGCCGCTTTCTTTAACAATACCTTGGATCATGTAATAGTCACCAAATTAAACAATAGGTCATTTTGATGAGTAAGTCAAGACGGAGACCAATTTATCAAAATCATAAGAGATGAGATCTGCGCAGTCATAAACGTCTGGTTTGATACTGAGCTATAACCGTTAGATACTCCTCGCATAGTCGGGACTAAAATAAACATTCAATAGACCTGATAGATTTGTAGATAAAGGTGACAGAGCATAATGACTTTAGTCTCTGTTGCCGGGGACCATGTATGTAGGTACCACCGCAGCTCCTATTACTGTTGATAAACAGCGATGTGCGAGCATTACTATGTTCCGGTTTGAAAGCGAGATAGTTAATATTACTGAGGGAATGAAACTTAACATCTTGTCTCGAGGCGACGAGCAATTCAGTACAGTGTTTATCTTCACAACTAGCGCCACGTTGCTATAGACCGAGGTCACTTACCATCAGGTAAACATCATGTCGAAAAGATAAATAAAACTAATAGGCAGATTACAGGTTTACTTGACATCTACAGAGTATATTTTTATATTTAACCATACAGAAAAGTCCAATCGATCAAGACAGAGGATGCTCATAATTTTATATACCCGCTTGTAGGCGTTGTATTCTCCAATAAATAAAGTTCCAGGCGTTCTGTCGCAAGTTAAAAGTCAATGCTATTTGTCCACCGTCAAGTATAAGTTGCTAATCAGTAGTCGTATATACGAGATCATCATCGTCAGCCGACAAGTGTCCACTGCTAGACATATGTCTTACCTAACGGTCTCCACTCCGGTTCTATTGTATACAAGCTACTGTATAAATTTAGTTCTATGTAATGTGAGTAGTTCCGTACAATTTTTTCTCGTCCGTCTGATCGCCACTTACGCAATTGTCCGGTAACCCGCCGACACGAGCTGACATTGACTTTGAACCATCGCGGAAGCGTTATTTTGACCGGATGCTCAGGGGCGAGGGTGAGGAGACGACATACGGGTACAGGAAGAAAGCACACCTTTTAACATCTAGGTACATGTCAAGATTTACTATAACTTATTCAGGCGTCCATAAATTGCAATTTGGATGTTGCAGTCATGATTACCTTCTCCCTGCCGTAATACAACTTCGGGTGCCATCATCATTAGGTGCCTTCTTCCAACTGGCGATCAGATTGAGAAAACCAATTCGATCCACAGCTATTGTTTTTAACTGATGGTATTTAAACCCGGTCCACTTCTTTACGGCGCGAAACCATTTCTTGCGCTGTCTACTAGGTGCATGTTTTCCAGAAATTTTGCTCTCCAGGATCAATCTTGGGAACTTATAAAGAGATCCTTTTATTATAGTCCATTAGTATTATATTAAAACGAATATTTTATACAACCAAAGTCGACCAGGGCTATCGGGCTTGAAGTCTTAAAAGCATATTATCTGATTTCACTGATATTTTCAAATTACTTAAACTTGTAAAAAAGTGTCCCGCATTTATTAAGGTTTATAATTAATTACTATTTGCAGTGGCAGCACTATTGGGACTGCAGGAGTTGGGTATGTTCCCTCAGCACAAGAGCGGTTTCTTCTGCAACGATCCAGCGCTATCTTACACATACACCGGGGATACGGTTTCGATGATGTTTATAATCAGCACGATTGTCGCTTGCCCGTTAATACTGGTAAGTCATACATCATCAGGTTAAGCAGGCGGAGATGCTTACGAACCAATTGCTATTTCTAATTAATTAATGTTTGATAAAGTTAAACTGTCTGTTTGTCTTTTGGCTCTATCCCTTGTTTCACTAAATCGATTAATAAAGGAATAGCTCTAGGTAAAGAGTTGCTGTGTTCCCTAGGATGTTTTTCAGCATATTGTGTTCATCTATCTAAATACCAAGCGTGGAAAATACGAGAAATTTTTATTTGGGGATTGCCTAAGTTTAACAGAGAACAAAAAAGCTATTGTATTAGGAATCAATCTGCAAAAAAAGTTGTATATTTATTAGTCTATAACTTCACTAACTAATAAATTCTACATTAGTTAGTACATCTATAGAATCTCCCATGATACTGACGGTAGGTCTGTGTTAGCAAAGACCGTCAAGTGGGTACCACCGCAACGCCTATATCTGCCGTCAAACAGTACAGTGCAAACATTATGGTATTCCGGTTTGGAAGGCGTTGTAGCTAATGTAATTACTGGAGCCGCGAGACTCAACATCTTATGTCTCGGACGACGAGCGGAATGTGGTGCTGTGCATAACATCTTAACTAGCGCCGTATTGTTATGTGCGTATCACTTATCATCAGGTGATGAATAAAAAAAAAGAATAAGTGATAACTTTCCTAAGAATGTCACTCATTTTTAGATGTTTCTAACGGAGCTTCTAACAAGCGATCTCGAAGAAACGACTCGAATAAAAATGTGCCAAGCGACGAAGGAAACGCTGTTATTATTCAGGAGCTACGTATACGGCTCGATCTTTAACATCGCCATCATCGAGGTGATGAAAGGCATCACCGGAAACCCTAGGCCGACCTTCTTCGATATTTGTGAACCCGACACAGCTAAGACATGCAACGGGTAAGTTTATATCTGTTTTATTTCTTATATTCCCATCTGCTTCTTATATCTTCATCATATAATAATGAAGTTCCAATCCCGATGTTTTCTTTATCCTTTGTTGCCGGGGACAAGATACCACAAAGCACTAGCTTTGTGGTATCTTCTCTCCGACTTTAACTATAATTACAGCAACTTTAAATTAGATATTCATTGCTTCAAATATAGACATTGCTGTGATTTCATCTATAACTTTCTAATTTAGCTATGCAATCTGTTTGGCTTTAAATTTGTGTAAGATACCTTATAACTTTACTACTAGCTGCTCCCCGCCCGCTTTGCTGGTCGTAATATAGAATTACATTTGAAATATACTTGAAATTTGTCAGAAACATTCCAACAAGACGGCAACTCGCCGTCTTCTGGACTTTAGAAAAGGAATCTTATAAAATCCATTATTAGTTAACTTCTAAATAGCAGAAGTAATATCTGAATCTAATTTTCAGTCAATGAATGGATGGATATCTACTATATATCTAGATATAGATTAAGAATTTTATCGTCATGCTGTTTCTGCTAACTCTTCTTCAAGATATACACAGCTGTAGATTTTATGATCATTACTTAGAAATTCTTCACACAACTTACCATTCACATGATCCTCTGTAAATTTAAATAACTATTGACTCATCTCGATAACTTTGTACTCTGTATTGATAATTCCAACTTAGTCTTATTTCTCATGTTACGAAATGAATACACGAGTAATTTTAGACTTGAGAAATTTAAAATATTTTAACCGTTCAATAATGAATTATTCAAAACGATTTTCGGTATTGAATGCTCGTGTTATATTACAGCGATTTAAACCGTTAAAATATTATCGTTCGGAATGGATTAATTGTTTTGACACGCGAGTCGAAAACGATACGTGTAAGTATCCTAACATACCACGCTCGAGTGTTTACCGAGACTTTCTGTGAGACCGGTAGCGGGTTAAGTTTGTTAAGTTGTTATTTCGCGAATAAGTAAACACAAATGTATGTTAAGTAGGCGAAAGGAACAGTGTATCACTTAATCTACTTATCAATTGGCGGACATGTTGATTTATTAAAATGCTGAGTATCTATCGGAAAGTTGTGTTAAAGCTTTACAATTTTTTTTGTGGAGATAAGACGAGCAAGATATAACATCATCATCATCATTTCAACTGATGGACATCCACTGCTGGATATAGGTCTCTTGTAGCGCCACATTCATCTCATGGTAATTGATATACCTGCCCATAACATGGAGCTACTGTACTGTTTGTATGCAGAAATAGGAAATGCGGGCGTCTCCAGCAACAAAGACTTCCTCCTAAATTTTAATGAAATGATAACTAGGTGAAATCGAGTTATGTAAATATTTTATCTTCATACGGTATTTGTTGATCAGAATTTTGGTTTTTTAAAATAGATTTTTTGTTCTTTTCAGCTCAGAGTACGTTAGCACCTTTGAATGTACCTCGAGCCGCTTCTCAGCTTGGTACCAAATGGACTCTTACCACAGTTTCCCTTCGGGCCACACTTCCTTGTCTGTTTACTGCGGACTTTACATGGCGGTAAATGTTGTTCATAAACAATTAATTAATTATTATTTATATTTGCCAAGACTGTTGCCGATATATGAATGGGAAAGTTCCTTAATCTTATTACCTTTTTCCTCAGTGGTACCTCCAGAAGCGCGCGTTTGACTGGAGCCACCGCTCCATCTTCTTCGTGCCTGTGTTGCAGCTGCTGTGCTTTACCTATTCCATCGCCTGCTCGCTTACGAGGATCACCGATCATCGTCACCACTGGTGGGACGTCCTCACCGGTACCGTCGTCGGCATTGTCTGCTTAGTGTACACCGTAAGTCTTACTTACATTCCTCTAACTCAGGTCTGTGTCAAATTATCTTTTTTTTCATCGTTTCTCTGCAAGTTGGGACAGAACCTTTTTAGACTACTTTTTCATTTTCATCTCTCATCATTCCACTCGATTGGGGTCGAATCTACATCTGTTTGAATAGTAATACAAAAGCTTTATTATAATTTTTTTTTTTTCTATTGACAGGTTATTGTCCTCTGTGATAACTTCGCTGTCTTTAAAAAAGAGAACAAACAGGATACGAGCACTAGCAGCCACTCCAACAGGACTTCGTTATACGACAGTAGACTTCAAGGACCTCTCACTTAATACATCGTGTACTATCTTAAGTAAAAACTTTATACACCAATATTTGTTTTTTTTATGATAAGGTTTGCGCCGCAAGTTACTTTGACAACCACAGCAGCTTATCATATCATATCGATATTTGGTGAAACAGATATTAAATTCATTTTTATACTGCGGGTTTTCTTCGACAGTTAGTATATATTTACATTCCCAATTCTTAACTTTCATCATCAGCCGATAGACATCCACTGCTGGACATAGGCCTTCAACAATGATATCTACATAGAGTCAGCATAGCGATCGGTAACGCCAGGCGCTAGAGGCTGTCGTACGTAGAGGTTCATATACGAGGATTTGGGCCATTTCCCACCAAGCTGGCTCAATGCGGGTTGGCAGGAGCCAGAGTCTTGTTTGTTGATTAGCTGGCTGCACCACGAGCAGGTGAGCTTGCCTTGGATCCTGTGAATTGTTGTGCGGGACCCCTTACACCCCCAACTCATATTTATTGCGGTTCGATGTTTGCTCAAATAATTGATGTTGGTGAACAATGTACAAGTGACGCTGCCAATGTTTGAACAAATGTTGGTCAAATAATTGAATCGAGTAATGAAATAGTATTCGTATTATTATCTATACATTTCTATTATATACTTTATTTGTATCTTCACATGTAGAATTTTTTTTTAAATATATTAGTTAAAGTTAACTAAAGGCTAGAATAGGTTTTATTAACTTGTATAATTATAAATAGAAGTAATTTAGACAGGTGACTCTAATACTTTAACTACATAAAAAAAAATATTACGTTTTATTTTTATACGTTAAGTGAACTGTTATTAAGTGCACTATTTATGTTTAAACACAATGTTTTTATATTTTATGTTATTTGATAACTGCCAAGCGATTATTATAATTTAATATTCGTAGTGTACTCATAAGCTGTATATTATCTGTAAATAGGTTTGTGTAAAGAGGTTTTAAGGTAATTAAAATATTACGAAGCTTAATGGTGTTTTTATTAAGAAAGTCTATTATGGAGTTATTTTTTATAATTTTTAGACATAGTAATTTTATTCGATGTTATATTTGTATGATATTTATAATTTTGAGAAGTAATGTGAATAGGATATCGACTTAGTCATGTTATTCAAAGGCATAATATTTAATGCTGCCTATAATATTATACTGAAATCTGTTGAGAACATCTTGATGATTAGTCAAGGTTGATATTATGTCCTTTTTTGTTGCCACTCCTTATAATATATGAAGTCTATAACCATTGGTCACTTACCCCTTCATCTCACCACGCGTTAACCGGTGGAAAATTGCCATAGGTATTAAGCTCAAATAAAGATTTTTTCATTAAAAAATTCAAAAACTACCCCATGTAGAATAATTTTTGTTAATCATATTATAATTATTTTTATTAATTAAAAAACTTTTACTATCTAGAACAATCTATTTTCTAATGTAAAACGTTTGAATATGAATAATACTCTAGTAGGAAAATATCTATGAAGTTCAACTACTATATATTTAACTGCGCGATAGAAATATACTTACAATCGATTATGATCTCTAAGTTAAGGACGAAGAGTACAAAGTTGTATAAACAACCGAACCTTTATGTGCCCAATTCGGAGTGTATTATTGTACTATAATATCCTTAGGCTATAGTAACGGAGCATAATGGTACTCGTTGCCCAACGCGCCCATCCGTAGGGCCATTACGTGTTATTACCGAAATGAGGATGTCCAGGGATCGATTCCCGTGTGATGCAACGCCTTTGTAACGTTGACGATGATTTATTTAATCAATTCACCGACGACCGCAGGATACAACGTAGCTCTTGAATTTATATATATTATAGTATGTTTAGATATATTAATATTGTAGCAACTGGTGTTCCAAGTTGTCTAATCGTCGATGAGCTGATTCGAATCTTTGGATGCTGACGGTATCGGAACAGTCGAATTGGAAATCGATTGAAGGAGCCGTCCACATGTAGGCTGAGATGACGATGATGTTAATTTACTTCATATACATATATGAAAGGATGATGAGTTTTTTCTAATTCGACGAATCGACAAATGACAAATCAATATTCGCCTGATAGTGAATGATACGCTTCGAGATTTTCACCTGATGGTTATACACCCGCCAAAACCACGTGATGCTTGGTAGGATTATATACACTTCACTACAAAGTACTCCTCGCGTTGAAGCAAGATATTGAGTCTCATTATTTCAGTAATTTATTTTGGGATCTCATCTTAAGGGGGGAAGACGTAGCGTGGGCAGACCCCCCACAAGGTGGACCGACCTGGTCAAAGTCGCTGGCAACCATTGAATGCGGGTGGCCCAGGACCGGTCTGAGTGGAAATCTTTGGGGGAGGCCTTTGTCCAGCTGTGGACGTCTTCCGGCTGATTGGATTGGATTTCAGTAATTTTACTAGCTACAGCGCCTTTCAAACTGGAGTACAGTAAGATTTGAACACTACTGTTTGTTAGAAGTAGGAGCTGCAGTGGTACTCAGACCGTCTCTGACAAGAGAGATCTATCTGCAAAACGTTAGTACATTCTAATATCATTGCTTTAATGCCACTTCATTGTATCCAATAACGATGATCAACTTAAAATCGATCTCAATGAAATACTAAAGGGTGGATATTTATAATGATAAATCTAATGATTTCTTTTATTAATGACGAATAATTTATAGTATAATAATTATGTAAAAGCTTAGAGAAATATACATGTTTCGAAGTTAAAACAAACGGCGCCGCGCGCAGTCGTCAGATAGCCAGCAGCGAACAATGGAGCTGAAAGGTCATTTGTTTATCTACTGGAATGGGGTTGCCAAGCGGCCGCCAGTCGCTGGAATGTTCTTTGTCTCATCTCCAACGTGAGCACACCGAACATTATCCAATGATCTTAATGACTTTAATGATGCCACGAATAATACGGGACGGTTAATTACCTGCCCATTAAGATGTTCCAGAGTCTCGCATATTTATGATTCTTCAACTAATTCTAAATACGGGAGATAGTTGAAGAGAGGTCTTCAATTGCCGCCTATACGTAGATGCTTATATTTTATAACATTTCATATTTTGAGAGGAAGATGAGCTTTGGTTTATCACCATGTTTACTTTGTTGAATGAGGATATTAAGAATGGAATGAAGATCATCAATCAATACCTGTCCTAAGACAGGTATTCTTAGCTAGCTTCTAAAAGCTCATTTAAAGTTATATTCGAGTTCCCTAACTTTGGAAGTGTAACCATGTCTTCTAATACTGTGATTCAGACAACTGACTGGAACAGAAGATATAAATTATATGGGGAGAGAAGATAGTAGAGTACTAGATAATTAGAAAACAGAAGTAAGGAAAGAGGTTTAAAGAAACTACAATGCATTCATTAAGAGATCAGCTGGTAATGAGAGTAAAACAACACAATTTTCTGTTGCTTCTTACTGATGTGATTTCCAAATCAGGAAACTTCAAGATAAGTCGGTTATACAGGCATTACAACAAGTATTTACTGAGCTATTTACTGCAGTGTTATTGTTATAAGCAAAGCCTTTCGTTTTTCATCACAAAAAAGTTCTGCTCGTTATAAGGTGATTTGGATTTATTATTATCAACCGGTTCAGTAATAGACTGCGTTGGGCTAAAAATGATGATGATAAAGAACAGTTCCACTGTTGGGGATACTATTAGATCCAATATCTTTAATGAAAAAAAGAATTAGTTAAGGTACACTGTTGCAAAATGGCCGCTCTATTTGAAACGTACCAAATCTCTCATATGCCGTCATCTTTTATCGAACTGTGTCAGTAGAAACTCGCCAAAAATAGACAATAGGGTAAATAGAACTACACAGTAGCTTACTACGTCATTTTAACTTAAAATTAGTACTTAACGACACCATCATCAGCCAATAGACGTCCACTGATGGACATAGACCTTCCCTAGAGATCACGACATCGATCGGTGCCGGAAACCACTGGATGCGGCTGCTCGCATCCAGTGGTTTCCGGTGACTCTCGCCAGATCGTTGGTCCACCACTTGGACAGCCTCCCAACACTCTTACATTAATACCTAATTATAAATAACTTAAATGCTGGAGAGGCTTGATAAGCTTTTCAAAGAGGGTCTGGTTTGATCATCTAAACTTGAGATTCCGATGAAATACATTATAACATTGTGGCTCCATGTGATGTTTTATTTCATCCTGAAGGTTGGAGAGTAAATGTCCTTAACTCTACAGGAAGAGGAAAAGTCCTTACTCCTGATAACATTAAGAGAGCTATTTTTATATTTCCTGGCACTGCTTATCATTTAATTGAAATTAACAATATCATCTCATGAGATATCTCTTTCGTAATATTATTACGAAAGAGATATCTCATTATTGAGATGGCTGTGGAATCCTCTTTCATGTAAGTATAAGTAAATACAAATCTCTTTAATGAAAGTAACGCAGGATCTTTCTCTGTTGAGATTAGTGAGTCCGTTGTCCAGCAGTGGGCATATAAGCGCTAAATATCAAAACAAATATTACACAACTCACTACATAATAAAACCAATGTTATTACTATATATGCACATAGGTAATAAGATGCGTGTTTGTGGGATTGACGTACGTGGGGGGAGCTGCCCGACACTCCCTGATAGGTTTATTGTGATTTATCGCCAGTTTTTCCGCACCACCATTCGACGACTGCTGACGGATCAAACAAGTAATCACTCAAGGTTACGTATAACAATAGAAATGACCCGAACATGAGTGAAGTCAAATATAATATTCAGGAGTTACCAGTGATTGCAGTGCTTTTACATCAAGCTTTAATACAGAAAAAGTCTTTTGATCTTCCTATACATCTTTCTGTTTAAATAGTTTTAATTGCTGATCTTTTCTAATTTTTTTTTTACTTAACTGGAACTTACCAAAGAATCTTTCCCAGAGGTCATAAATTCAATAACGCGACCTTTACTTATCCATCCATCAGCTTTATGTCTTCTAGTGTCACCATTCCGACAGACTTCTGTTTTTTCTTACTTGATAAAGCGACGCGACGAACGCAACATTCACTTGATAGTAAGTGCATGACCATAATAACGTGGTACTAATTAGGATGATATACACAGCAACACTAACAAAGGGCACCGACAGTTCAAAAGATTGCTAGCCTCAAATGGCTATAGGCAGGACACATCACTCGAAGGACTGACAGCCGATGGAACACGGTCCTCGAATGGCGACCACCGGAAGACATAGTGTTGGCAGACCTCCCAACAGGTGGCCCGACGATCTGGTGAAGGTTGCGAGAAGCAGCTGGATTCGGGCAGCGCAGGATCGTTCGATGTGGAGATCTTTGGGGAATACCTATATTTGGGAGTGGACTTCTGTCGGGTGTTAATGATGACGATGATGATGGCACAGCAACATATTATTCTCGTCCCCGTGAAGAATAAGTATAACACAGTAATGTTTGCACAGTATTATTTGTAAGCGGAAATAGGAAATGCGGTGATAGATGGTCTCCGGTGACACAGATCTTCAATCAGCATTCATCCAGCAAGTTTGATCCTTCGACTACTGTTAATAACAGCTTTACAGAATATGGCAAGGTTCGATTAAAAGGTATCATTCGTCATAGCAACCCCTATGCAAAAAAAAAAGTTGTACTCGTAAATTGAATACATGCAACACGAAGGTGGAGGAAGGAACTTCCACACGCATCGGAAAACCCTATGACTAAAGCTTTCTGAACAGTGTATATGATATTTAATGAAGGTTATTTGAAAGCCTATCTAACAACCAATAATATGTGACCTGAGAATCGATCTCGGACCTGGACTTAACCGTTGATCCACTGAGTCAGTGAGTAACATGTTTTAATTCGCTATACAACAGCGGCACCGCGTCACGTATGCAAATAAACTCAATTTCGAGTGATGATTATTTTAGCAGAAATTTTGCAACGGGTCAATGAACTTTCGTCGAGCATCTGGTTACATTAAATGCATGATATAAATAACTTAACATACAGGGTTAACTCTTCATTGTATATTTGTATCACCATCATTAGCCCCTCCTCAAACTGAAGCTTGGCGAACAGATTGAGAAAACCTATCTGATCCTCAGCTATTCTTTTTAACTGATGGTATTCAAACCAGGTCCACTCGCGAGAGGTATGATAGAAGGAATTGGGATGGAGCATGATAGTAGAAATGAAGTTTGATAGATAAGTATGGAAAGAAAGATAAGAAGTATGAAAGGAGAGAATGAGAAATGAAAAACTGAACTAGAACTAGAATAAGAATAGATGTTAAGTGATCAATGTTAATAAAGGCCCTCAGAGGGAACAATTAAAAAAAAAACGAGGCCCACTCCTATATGTCGTTAGACCACTATATACCACCATGTTTGTATTATGCTCTTTTTTTTTCTCGAACGGGCGTTCATGATAGCGCTAGTTGGGATGATATACACCGCACCACATTACGCTCGTTGCGTTGAGACATGATAAGTCTCATCACCCTGGTAACTTCACTAGCCACGCCATTAATATAGAAACAGGAAACTAACCACGGTACTGTTTAGCTGCAATAGGGGGGTACCTGATGATATTCAAGAGACCTACCACCAATTAATCATAGACTTAATGGTAGCTTAACCTAAACCTTCATCAGCTTCGCACCAAGATAATGTCTTCAGCAGGAATTAACTGTTCGATAACTACTCCATTATATCAAACCCATAGACAGTTGGAGACTGCTTTATACGTTTTCCTGTTTGTTTTAAAATCATCATCCCCTTTACAGTGGATAAAAAAAAACATAAACAAGGTCAACTTGAATGTGGTAACTTAGCCGTCGTCAGCCATCCCTAAACACAACCAAATGTTTCTCTTCGACGTGGTTGTTGTTGTTCTGAAATGTTCCTCGACATTATTTAAGGGGTAGATTAGTTGGTAGCCATATGTCGCTTTTTTATCTTTGTATATACAACTTCACCTTAAATTATGTTATATATAACTACCTTCAGATATATATTGCTACTATAACCTGATGATGTTGATAGTTCAGTAGTCATTTTGTCTGATACAGCTCAACTGATACTGGGGTCTTGGACCCGGCTCCAAGGCTTGTTATGGTCTATCTACTACAACACTGATCTGGAATTAGATCTAAAGCCGGAGCCCGTCAAGATAGGTACCACTGAAGCGCCTACTGCTGACAAACAGAACTGTGTAAACATTACTGTGATCCGGTTTGAAAGGAGCTGTGGCTATTGAAATTATTAGGGTAATGATACTCCATACGTCTCAAAGCGATGTGGGCAATTTTGTGCTGTATATAAAAATGTAAGTAGCGCCACGTTGTTATGGACGGGCGTGTCACTTAACATCAAGTGAACGTTGTGCTCGTCTCGTAACTTGAATAAAAAAAATCTAAAGTACTGATTGTTATCATTATTATTAATCAATCATTACATTTGATTTTTTCTTGATCTAAAGATACGTATGCTGTTGGTATACATTAATAAAAAAAAGTATATCTACACTAACACGCTACTAACATCACTCGATATCAAGTGGCAATAGAGCTTTAAATGTAACTAATCAGGTGTAATTTAGAAGGGTATGGGATCCCGCACAACTCACGGAGCCAACCTAACCTGCTCATGGTGCACCCTGGTAAAGTAAAAACGAAGCCCTGGTTTCCACCAATCCGCATTGTGTAAAGGCCAGCGTGGTGGGAAATTGCCCAAATCCCCCCACACGAACCTAGAGCCTGGTGGTACCGGAGACCAGATTGACAGGGAATCGGAACCAGGGTAGCGTAAGACCGATCAGTGTAGTTCTTTGGAGAAGCCTATGTCCAGCAGTGGACGTCCATCGGCTGATAAAGACTATATATGCTGAATAGTAGATATAATTCAGCAGTTAGTCAGATGGGTTTGAAGGAAACTTACCACCAATCAATCTCCTCAAAGTCTGACCTTATTGAACCCAGGACCTCTGAGTAACAAGGCAAGCCACTGCACCACTTATGAAATTAACGTCTTTATTCAATACTTCTAACACATCTAAATTCTTACTATCAAAGAATAGTTTACTGTAATAAGTTGACTTTAACTCCGTCCTCTATGTATTCGGTTAAAATTAACTGCACGTATTAACCGCGACGAATTACTTTAACTATTATGTTCACGGTTAAATTGACAACACAATGAACGATTATAATCGTACAAGTATGCAGCGAGACGCCCAGGACGAGGACTTGGAGTATTAGCATAGCCTATTGGTCCGTTAGCTGTGTCTAGGTTCAGCGGGGGCGATAACCTCTCGCGCAAAAGGAGGTTAGTCATCATCATCATTAACAGCCTTTGTTTATCCACTGCTGGATGTGGACCTACTCCGATGCTTTCCACCAAATGTGATCCTCAGCTTCTCGCATCCACCTAATTCCGACGGCACTGATGATGTCGTCGATTTATCTGGAAGGAGAGAGTCCTACACTATTACTCCTAAATGAGGTTAGTGACGTCACCGAACAATTTCTACCTTCGTGGCTATCGCTTGCCTTGTAGAGCGGAAGTTTCCAGTTCGATTCCGGAGCCACGTGTAGTGGAGGTGGTATAATTTTTAAAAACAATCCGGCTATCAATCATTCTCATATAAATCTTCTGCTATTACATCATGGACCAGAATTTACCATATATGATCACATCATCACCTTATAGTAAGTGACACGCTTGCTTATTACAATATGGCGTTAGTTCATCTTTTTATTATGTCTCTAGGCGATGAGCACGATGAGATGCTGTGTATACCATCCTAACAAGCGCCATGTTGTTATGAGCATCACTTTTTATCCGGTGAAAGTGTTGCTCGTTTCGTCGTTTCAATAAAAAAAAATATCCTCAAGGAACAGTCTTAGGATACATGTCTGATAGTGTGTGATGGTATTAGGCGACATAACTCCCTCATCCCTTTTCCACCACTGGCGAAAAGCACAGCGCATCAGCATCTCTATGTTGGATACATCCTCAGCTCGCGAACTAAAACATTCAGCTCCTCGTTCTTCACGATAACAGCAAGTGTGTGTAACAACTTGTCGGTGTCGGTGTACCCGTACAAATACGACGTGTCTTCAAGAGAAGAGTGTATAGTCCGTTACTAGGTTATTTCGCCTTACCATGAGATGGGGCCATGGTCAAGCGTGATTTATATGAAATTAAATAAGTAAGTAAGCCTCTGTCTAACCCGCTTTGGGCCAGCGTGGTGGGAAATGGCCCAAATGCCCCAACTAGAACACTCCCACAAACGACAGCCTCTGAAGCAGCAGGTCGCGGAAAGCCGTTGGATGCGGGCAGAGCAGGACCGATCGATGTTGGGATTTTGGGTAGAAGGTTATGTCCAGCTGTGGACGTCTATCGTCTGACGATGATGATGAAATAAGTAAGTCACTTGATTTCTCAATCTTCACTTACAACTAAGTTAATGAATTATCGACTTGTTTCCTCCGCGTCAAAACTTATTTTTAAAGTTAACCTTTAAGATGACACTCGAATGAACTTAACTGTTATCTTTTAACGGCGTCGGTTTTTGGATTGGATTTTGCTTAAAAATAAACTTAAGTCTTAAGTGAAGTGTCAAAAAAAATAACAAGTTGGTGACAGGTTCAGAAATGAACATGTTGCGGAGATATTTTTTGTGTTACTCACATATGAAGATAGAACACGGAGAAAAATACATTTGTTCGTATTTAAATTAAATATTAATATAGCAGACGTGAATAGAAAGAGAAAGAGAGAGAGAGAGAGGGAGAGATATCGACGTGAACATTCATTATAATCATAGACAGTCATATAATGATAAGTATCACACCAGCTCATAACAACTTGCCGCTAGTTAGGACATTCACAGCACATGCTCGTCGCCTTGAGATACTTATGTTGTCTCATTACCCGAGTAATTTCAATAGCTAAAACGTCCTTCAAACCGGACCTCAGAAATTTTTGCACAGCACTGTTTGGCAGCGGTTATAAAAGTCAAGGTAGCAATACGGTCTCCAGTAAGAGAGAACGTGATGGCATAGATAGAGCCTTTCTTGGTGAGGGATTTTCTCTTCAAGGGATTCTTGGTGCCACGTCGCGCTGATGATGATGAGGAATTATTAAGGAATATAAAATGTATTAACATTTCGAAAATAAATTCACTCTCTAATAAGAATAGACGATATAATCCAATAATAATTTTTTAAAGTCAATAGCGATGTATGGCGACATATTTATATAGGGTGGGATGAGTGTTGCCAGTTGTCTGTAACTGGATTTATTTGGGCGGTGAGACGTGTGTCTGTGTGTCTGCGCGTCCGTTTGTTTGTGTAGGACGATACGCACGCCCACTAGTTCAAGTGCATAACAGACGAAGGAATAAAGTCGGTATCATTTCCTATAGATTATCAATATACGTGAGATATCCTGTACATTCACTCAACACTAGATCTCCGAAACTATTAGACGTAAACACTCAAAATTTGGTGTAGATATTGCTTCTGCTATTTAGAGGTCAGCTAAGAATAAATATTAAAAAAATCCTTCATCAAAAAATAGTGCGGGGGTGTTATGGTCAGCAAAGGGAGCCAGGAACAGTTATATATAACTATCGAGCAACGAAAGAGAGAGATCTTTGGAGGAGGCCCATGTCTAGCATTGAACGTCTATCGGCTGGTTATGATGGTGATGATGATGATGAATTAAATAGTACATAAGAGATCTACTCCTTCCTTAACCCGCATGCATCAAAAGATTGGCAATATGCTTTAAAAAGAGTCAATAATTAAATAATAAATAAGGGAGTCCTCTCCATCATCATCAGCCGATAAACGTTCACAATTGGACATAAGCTTCCATCAAAGATTTCCTCATGATCGGGTAGGGATTCATATGGGGGATTTGGGCCATCTCCCACCACGCCCACCATCAGCCCAATGCAGGTTGGTGGGAGTCAGAGCCTAGGTTGTTGATTAGCAGGGTACACCAAGAGCAGGCTAGGTCGGCTTGGGATCCGTGAGTCATTGTGCGGGAACCCTTACACCCCATACGGACCTCTATATACGACTGCACTTTATGCACAATGATGCGGTCTGATCGATATGGGAATCTTTGGGAGAGGCCTATGTCCAGGCCGTCTGTCATTTAATTATGATGATGACGATTAATCAAATAGTATATAAGCGCTCCATTCATTCCTCTGTTCTGTACGTAACATTGTGTGCTAAGTAGGGATTATCGCGTTTAGTTCAAGAGAGCAAACAAAAGGATTCCTCCACAATACGCCAACGCCGTAAATAGTCCGTCTCCGTAAATAAAGCCGGCCCGCTGACATACAGCGGCGTGCCATTCCCTCCTACGCGTTGACAGGACGATTTTAAATAAAAACCACTCCTGGCACCCGGTCTTAATATTAGGCTGCCTGAACACGGAAATTAAATACTAAAAATTTACTAGTGATAAGGTCTCTGTGTACGTAGGTACAACCGCAGGACCTATCGCAGCCAACAAACATTACTGTGCGTATATATGTATTCCGGTTTGAAGGGTGTTGTAGCTAGTGAAATTACTGGGGTTCAATGTGAGGGCTCAATGTACTGTATATATGTTCCTAACTGGCGCCAAATTGTAGAGGGTTGGTGTATTACTAATCATCAGATGACAGTCCATGATGACCACGTACGTTCCTCGACTTGGAGTTTCGTCAACAAAAGGAAGGACTTTCCTGTTTTTTTTTTTTAACAAACCAACGAGTCTAACCTATGTACATGTACCATGTTGCGCTCGTCACCTTGAGACATAATATGTTGAATCTCGTCACCCCAGTAATTACACTACCTACAGCCCTTCAAACCGGAACTAAGGTATTAGGTATTACCATGGTGACCTACCAGCAGTGAACACACGGATCAGTTCTAATAATTAATTCCAATTAGCGTATACTCATTTAAAACGCTTAATCATTTCATAAGACGAGCTATAGCTTATAAGGGTGGGAAGTGGAGGGAGAGGATTACTTTTATATATAAGGGATGTCCCGCAGTGGACGTATACCAGCTGATCATGATGATGATATAAGGAATGTCTCCAGTGAAGACCTACGCCTCCGAAACTTGACCGCTATGGAGCTCATCAAAAAACGCTTACATTACTTGATACAGTCACCACAGCGGGCGATGGAGACGGCGATGCTTGCAGTAAGCTGGCTCCTAATCACTCGTTTGATGCTACCTAATTAAACCAGTGATGAGGAGATAGGGAGAAAGACCAGGGTCATTGACTCACCCCATTCGTGAAGCTGAAGTGGAATTGGCTCAACACTTTAATATGAAGATAGGAGCTTGAGGAAACTGAAATCTTTCAACCAGCATATAGATCAATGGATAAATAGCCTCGACTCTCTCCTTCTTTAAAACGAAGCGATTAGACGATCGCTCAATACTAAGTGTCAGTCCATAACAACGCGGCGCTACTTAGGACACACTGCACCGCATTGCGCTCGTAGCCTGATACATAAGATGTTGAGTCTCGTTACCCTAGTAATTTGATTAGCCACAGCGCCATTGGAACCGGATCATACTAATGTCTGCACAGCTAGCACCTCAGCTGTCAGACGGTCTCTCTGAGACCTACGATCAATAAACCACTTTCGAGAAAGCTTCGAGTCCCACCCGTGGGAACGTCAGAAGGACTATTCATTATATCTAATTTATTTAAACGCGCTCCTCCCATGAGTATGAAAGAAATTTATCAGCTCCAGCTTCCAACGCGTGTCATCATCATAATAGTAATATCATCCCACGTCCACTGTTGATCGTGGGATCATAAAAAAAAATATTTTTAATATACACTAGATGCCCCCTGGTGAAGTATGACAAAGCGATTATCACATGTTAACGACATCGGGCGCCGTCGAGTTGCGGCTGAATAAACCAGGAAATAAACAAGTGGAATTTAAACACTCATTGTTGCGTGACAATCGCTTTAAGTGGCGATAATGTGGGTAAGCCACGGCCAAGTTCGGCCACGGATCCAAAGTTAGGATCAAGTGGCGCTTGTTATCTTTAAGTCGAAGTAAGTTTCTAACTTGGATGAATGGTAATGGATGGTCATGTCCAATATATATAGACCTACCTAGATACTCACCACGGGATCTCCATAACTATTAGACGTAGACACTCACAATTTGGTAGAGATATTGCTTCAGTCATGTAGAGGTCAGCTAAAAATGGATTTTACAAAATTCCTCCCTCAGAGGGCGTTGCGAGGGTTGCCAACCTGGTGAGGAACAGCTAATTAATAATAAATTAGTAGATGGTAAGTCTCTGTTGCCAGATACCGTCTAGGTACCACCGCAGCTCAAATTTCCGGCGTCAAATAGTACTGTGTAAACATTAATGTGTTCCGGTTCAAAAGACGCTGTAGCTAATGTAATTACTGGGATGACGAGACTCAACATTCTCAAAGCGCAATATTTCATAGTTCAGTTCGTCTCGTTGCTTTGTTCAATAAAAAAAAATAATGACAGCAAAATCTTTCATTTTGTTAAGAAAACTCTGAGTCACGGTGAACGTACATGATTATCATGGACTGTCACCTGATCTTAACAACGTGGCGTATTCCGGTTTTAAGGGCGTTGTGAACCTATGTAAAGTGATTTAATATTTAATCTTTTAAACCAAGCGTAATGTGGCGCTGTGTATATCATCTTAACTAGTCCTCGTCTAATAAAATAAACCTAAATATATAACTGTTCGATTCCTCATCAGCTCAACCAATGGTTGTCCACTGCTGGACATAGGTCTGTCCTGTCAGTTCATGTATAATCTGCATATTTATATCGTTGACGTTGACTTCATCCGATTGTATTCAAACTCATCTGTAAAGAATTCAGCATTAATGGAGATATCCAGCAGCATCCATTGACTGAGATTATGATGACATTGAAAACTGAATTTGTATTTTCTGATGACTCCGATTTTAGTATTCGAAACTTCATTCGTTGAAAGGAAAAATGTAGAATGTTGAAAGCTCTCGTGAAATGCAGGCATTTTCGAAAGCTCCGTCTGATAAGTGCTACCAACAACTTTATCAACTACTTTTGTATTCAGAGCTGTCTAACAATTTTATACTTTATTCCCTTGTAATAAGATTTATGTAGCATTTGCTACGATTGTAACGTTCACTTGCCAGTAAGAGGCACAGATGAGCACCTCCATTGTTTTTCTAGAGAGAACGTTGCAGCGCCCTGAACGATGCTTGTGGCAACCCTCTTCATGTGCAGTTCGTGTATTGGTTTCATTTCCACTCCAATACGATATTATTCACAATTTCAATGAAAAAATTAATTACTAGAAAATACTTTTATAAGCATACATTATATAAGTATATAATAAGTAATAGTAGTATGGTAAGTTGTGATGATGATGATGATGATGAATATATTTTCCAAATAATTCTTAAAGAATATCATAAAATATGTTATATCTAAAAATAGGCTCTATACAACATGCTTAAATAGCCATATATCATTCCCACAACTGGGACTCGGGGTCTTCTTTAACGATGATGATACAAATGCTAATTGTTCGATTATAGATGTTTACAAAATTTTTTAGAAACATGTTAGCTTCATCATGATGTTTCCTATCACCGCGAGCAGGAGCTTAATGGGGATCGAACTCAACTCTCAGTGGAATAGTGTGTAGTTCTTTAATGATCACTACGATTAATGGTAGAGAGGTTAAAAAATAGGAAATAATAATAGATATCTATCAAATAGCGGCAGGAATATATAAACTATTAAGCAATAGTGTGAAAACATTACTATGGTACGGTTCGAAGTATGTTTTAGGTATTGAAATTACACGAAAAAAAAAAACACAAGTTCTAAGCGAATAATATGTCTCAAATAATCTCGTGTGGAAGGAAAACGTGGACAAAAATAGCTTGGTATTATTTTATCAAACTTTTACATTAAAACAGCAAAAATTCAAGCTCTCAGGATAGAAAGAGTAAATCTAAATAGGGTCAATGTAGTCATTAGTAACATCCATTGAAGACCAAAGGAAAAAAATAGGGCCAACGGCTTGTGAGAACAATGGAGCCGAACTCTATAGAAAGCTTCGACATCAAAGCGTTATAAGACGGAAGCAATTCTCGATGGTCCCTACTCCACGTTTACTTCCGTCATGAACCCTTATTATCTTTTTCGCGCCTTTCTCTACATAAACATAAATCTATATACATATAGCACAAAGTAAAATCATATTTAGTACATATAAATATAGTACTTTATTTTATTTATTATTACTACTAGTAGGTCTCTTACCGCCGCAGCGCCTATTTCTGCCAAATAGTACTGTGCAAACATTACTGTATTCCGGTTTAAAGTGCGTGGTAGCTAGTGTAATTATTGGGGTATCGAGGCTCAACATCTTATGTCTCAGGCGAAGAGTACATGGTGCTATGTATAACACCCTACTTGCGCCACGTTGGGCGGACGTATCACTTACCATCACCTGAACGTCCCGCTCGTATTGTTGCTAAAGTGAATACAAAAAAAAACTTAAATTCTGTGAAGTTTGTTTTTGATTATATATATTTTCTATAATAAATACTAGATAACGATTATCTATGTAGAGGAGATATCCAGTTTCATTGACTCATCACGAGATCTCCGAAACGATTACACTTAGCACTCAAAATTTGGTAGTGATATTGCGTTTACCATTAAGAGATCAGCTTGTGATTTCATAACATTGTATTTTTTTGCACTGTAATCCTTAATATTTCCAAACAAATCCATACGCTTGATTAATCTTGACTCACCATAAGATATGCGTAATGATTGTAGATTTAGAACTTTGCCTTAATAAAATAGATTTTTGGTGTTTTACATTAATAAAATTAGTCTCCAAATTTTGCTAAGCGTAATCATTCAGAGAGGTCCTTTAGTCGTCGCTTATTATCCAATGAATCGTGTATTGGTATATATATACATACACTAGCTATAGGTTTTTTTTAATATTTAAGTTACGTACATTTGTTAACTTTAGTTACAACAGCGAAATACAAACGGCGAACGAAAATATCGCGAGAAAACCTGCACATGAATTAGAATTTGTTCTAAGGTGTGTGGAGTTACCAACTCGCATTGGGCCAGCGTGGTGACTATGGCTCAATCGCCTTCATATTCAGGGTAGGCCTGTTCCCCAGCAGTGGCTACGTAAACTGGCTGTTATGGAACTATTTCTATTAAGACATCTTCTATTCAATATAGAATTCACTTAAATAATTAGGTTTACAATTAAGGATTTTTTATCATTAGCTACTACATCACATTTCATCTCACAGTTATCTTAACTTCTCGGTTTTACGAAGAATATTCGCGGATTCGTTTCACACGTCGACCTTGAACTCTCCGCCGTTCAAGTGCGAGGATATGCCAAAACAGAGGGGACCAACGAATTGGCTAATCGACCAATTTGCCACTCTTCCTCGATTCTTTGCGTCACTTACTAAATGATTTACGACGTACCGGGCACAAACCGCGCGTGTAAGCTTATTGTTACAAGCTTTATAAACTTGGTACTTATCAACTTTATAAAGTTTTATACATTATGTCTGCTATATATAATGCTTTATTTAACAAAACTGATATTTGGTGAAAGAAAAACTCAAGGCCTCATGCTATTTATTATATTAACAACTTTTCTCATTTTATAGACAATCCTGTTACATGTTATGATCTTCTTTTGTATTTGAACCACCATATTATATATAAAATATTTTAGTTATTCTAAATAAATATAATAATTTTCCATATTATTTCACTTTTTTATTAGTTTCTTTTATCAAAGTATGCTTCAACCATAATAAGTATTTCCTTCTTCTGTCAAGTTATTGTAATGTTATCTATTATGGTTAAATCATTTCTCGGATGAGTCTATTACTGACAGTAGATATATTATACAATAAACTAAATGTAATGTGTTAATCATTATTATTTCTTATTTGAATAACGAGACTCAATATACTGGCTTGTGATATACTGCGCCTGCCATTTTGATTGCAGCAAATATTTTACTTCATTATAAGGTCTGCACTACGTTTATTAACAAAAATTGCAATTATATAAATGTGTTATTTTTATCAATGAAAGATCATATATACTCTTCGTCCATCGTTGGTAAGTCTTCAATTTCGCCCAGTATACACATAATACCAATATACTAAGTCTCAGAAAATACGCATAATATAATATTCTGTAAATAATCAAATTATTGTCTAATAAACCCCGAGTAAATTTATAAAAGAATCTCACTATTAAACAATTACATTTAATTTTATACAAACTTTATCGAAGTATATTTTACGTATTCAAAAGAAAAGGGAAGTTAAACATGGATAAAATGGCAACAATGCAATAAGTATATAGAACTTAATTTTGTTCTAGCAATGAACGAGAAAAAAGATTCCATTAGAGATTATTAATAGGTTGTATCTGTTGAAGTTTAAATATTTCATTTCCTTTTATTTTATACATAGTTAAAAAATAATTAGTAAATATATATTTTTATACTGGTAATAAATTGAACTATCATCTATGAATTTTTTGTCTGTGGTTGTTTTGATTTTTAATACAAATAATTCAAACTCAAATGTAACGGCAACAGATAGATGAATTTATTATTGAACGTAATTGTGTGATAGTGATTTTAAAAATGAATAATTTTAGCGACATCGGTGATGATGAATTTATTCCATTTTTACATAGCTTAGGAGTAGAAACATACAAAAAATCATTCGAATGGATGCTTCACGATCCTGATTTTGCCGATGTTTTGAAGTGGTTGTACAGAAATATAGACCAAAATAATGCTCTTACTGCTCGAGAAGAATATAGGTAAGGAAGACGTAAAAATTGTTTGGATCTGATATTTGTTTCACTTCAAGCACAGCGTTAACTTTAACATTCTTAAAAAATTTCACTGCTTTATTGTTGTTTATAATACTGTACTGTACATTAACTGTAACATTTATCTTAAAATTATTTTAGATACATAGAATTGAAAAAAAAGAACTGTCTGTTGACACCAGATGAACTAGATGCAACTATATTATCTCTTCAACATGAATATGAAGGACTATGCATGCCCGGAGACCAAGAATCGTTGGAGGATATAAAAATGGACATCAGTATGCAGAAAGAAAGGTTGGCTATGTTGGAAAAGCATGAAGAAATTGTTAACGATTTGATAAAACAAAACAGGTATGTACAACCTTTTTATGGAATATATTACAAATTATAATGTTTGTAGAAGATGCACTTTTCAGCATTTTAGAGAAAGATTAACTGCTTTTTCTTATATGGCAGGATTTTTTTTCTTTGCTTTAAATAAATTTATTTTAATATCTGAAATTACAAATTGTGATAGATATGATTTTTTAACTAGGAATAAATGCTGTTAACATACAGCTTATGTTTCTACATATGTTATATATAACATTTTTTTCATAGAATATATCAGTTATACTATTAACTTAAATAAAGTAGGAATTAAATTAGTTGTGTACTCATTACTTTTATGTTTGTTAAAATGTAAGTATCTTACATACAATAAATTTTGATACTTATAATTTTTATTAAAATATATATAACAAAGTATATTAAAATCAACATTTATATTTCTCAAATAATTGTTGCTATTGTTAGCATTATAGTGATACCATTTATATAAAAAAATCTGGAACTTAATTTATTCAACAGTTTAATTAAAGAAAAACTCGACATAGAGTTAACGAAACTCAGTGCATCAGAGCAACAGTGTGTGGAGGATGAAACTGCATTGGGTGAACAATGCCTTACGCTAGCAGAGGAAGTGGAGACAGTTGTGAATAATGTGTGTGATATTATAGCAAACAATTTGAACTCCTGTGTCAATACGGATAAGGTAAAAGTGCAGAATATATCACTTTGTAAATATGTTTATGGTTAGCACAGATAGACTTTCCCACATAACACTACTCAATGTTTCAAATATGAGAGACAGGTTAAATTATGCTCGGAACCTCTCAACCTTTGCTGAGTAATTAATGGAAGAAAGAAATAATTCTAGAAAAAAGATGTAATTCTATTTTTAATCGGCTCTAGTCACAGTGACTTGACTCGTTGTCAATAAGACTGTGGAGGTTGAGGTGTGCTCTACAATATTCCGATGCCCAGATGATGCCAGCTGAAACTCTACAATGCTGTTATAGAGGCAAGTTTATAATATGAGGGTGTTAGTTAGCAGGGCAGATTTATACAAACTCTAGCGCCAATCAATCTATATAGTGGTAGAAAAATCAATCCCTCCAAGGTCTTATCCATAGAATTGAACCAGGTACCCTATTATCTCAAAATCAAATCAATCTTGATATTACTAGGCAAGTGTTAAGACTAGACTATCAAGGTAATGTGACTGTCACTACATATATGTTAACATTTTAGTTTGATTTTTTTTTTTAGGAATTCTCTAGTAAATTTTTTGCTTTTGGACCATTTGAGTCATACAGACAGTCGCAGGCACTTTTCATGTCTCACTTTGACTTATATGTTACTAAAAGGTTTGATGATAACCAAATGCAAAAAGTTACAAATCAAGATCTGCAAATAGTTCTATCTGAAGCTAAAGCTATGGAGGAAAGGTTAGTTAAATAAATTTTTACTACTTTACAGAAAATAGCAGTGGTTATGTTTTATTTATATAGTTACCTATAATTTTCTCCAGTTGAAATTTGGAGTTTATGGAAATGTAAAAAGGAATTTAGGATGTGATGTTACATTGTATACATTGTATATCATCCTAACTCAAAACTACTGTGGCACTATCACATTGTTATGGGCTGGCATGTCATTTATCATCAGGTAGTTGTCCTGCTCATCTTTTTACATAAAAGAAGGCTAAGTTAAAACACCAGCAATAACTCTGCTACACAAAAGGAACACATACATACATATATATCACGCCTCGTTCCCAGCGGGGTAGGCAGAGACCACCTCTCTCCACCTGCTATGATCCTGGCACACCTGTCTCGCTTCCTCCACTTTCATAAGTGTCTTGTCACAAAAGGAAAATATGTCTTATATAGCCAGGATTAAGACATCGCATCAGTAGACATATGATGATCTTGTTACAGTAATATATAAGGTTTAATTCTTATATTTCAGATTATCAGATGCAGTATGTTCATATATCACCACAAAAGCAGAGCTGAGCGGAGAACAAGCGCAATTGCGACTTGTAATTGATTACAACAATGTGCCTTCAAGCCAAGCATCGTAAGTATAATTTTTCAAGTCAAGTTGTTGGCTGTTCGGCACACTTCAGCATTTTTAAAAAGTCATATACTTTAAGTCTATTGGCTTATGCTGATATACTTAAAGGATTTTCTATATTTTTAATAAATCATTAAGATTGGTCACTAACTTCCTATTTACATCCCTTTAAGATTTATTTTAGTGATAAAAGTATTAATTTTATTTATAAACATTTGTTCCTGATCATTAATTAAAATGATAAACAGTCTCCTCAATGCTTGAAAAAGGTTTCCTGTACTTTTATTATACTAGATTTTGTTCACAGTCCCTGTTCACTGGAAGTGCAGAATGCCATTGATGTACTGCATCAGGAAGAGAATATCCTGAACCAACAAATGCTGGATGCTGTGAAGAATTTCGTTTCGATGCGCACCAATTTTGCAGTGGAAACGGCAGCGAGAACAGCTTTGAATGTCAGAGAGTATGTTTAATTAACTACTTAACAGTTCGTTCTTACATGTTATGTGTAATTTATGGTAAGAGTAGTTACTAGTTACTTCTTCTGTCCTCAGTGCTACTGATTGTGATTAATTACAAGCCATCTCCTTTAGATAAGGTGCATGTCTATAATATCACTACACAAGCTTTCTAGATCTTTGGTAGGACATAATACTGATTAAATTAATTAATAACTTTTTTTTTTCTTACTCCTGCTCTTATCCCAGCTATGTGGGGTTGATAGGTGTTGGTGGTGTAATATTAATAATTCTCTTTATCATTAAATAACAGGATAGTTAACAAGGACCTATCATACCTTCTGGAAACGACAAGAGAAGCTCTATCGTTGGACAAGGTGTTGTACTACGCCCTGCGCAACGAACTGCGCTCGCTGGAGGAACTGTTGCATTTCGCGTCGCACTTGCGGCAGTACGTCATCAGCGAGAGCGAAGCGGTGCGCGGGCGCATCGTAAGTCACTATGTTTAACTGACCCTATTTGAAGAGAGGTGATGAAATACCAAATAAATATTATGTAGCTCGCTGGCCTAATGGTTAGAGCGTGGGGCTTTCATTCCGAAGGTCGCGAGTTCGAATCTCGGCATGCAGCGAGATCCAAACGGTGAAGGAAAACATCGTGAGGAAACCCGCACACTGAGATCATCTTTGTGTGCGTATGATGGTCCCAGTAAAGTGGCAACAGGCTCGCGCGCTGTTACATGGGACCTAATCTGACCACATCTGGTGAAAAGTGGGTGTTTATTCACCTCTGCCTACCCCTACTGGGAAAGAGGCGTGATAATATAATAAAAAATTATGAAATACCTCCGTCATCAGCTATATGATCTTTTGCAGCTAATTAGCTAATTATAAAGGGTAAAGTTTCTAGAAAACAAAATGTGGGGGAGAAGGAAAAAGTCATGGTTGAGGAATATCAGGGAATGGACTGAGCATATCTGGTATGTATGAATTGTTCCAAAGAACCAGAGATAGAAAGGAATGTACCACATTGATCGTTAACCTTCACTAGTTGGAGAGGCACTTTAAGAAGAAAAAGTTGAAATACCAGCTTTAGACATATGGCAGCGGTAGTTTTCTATTGCCTTGTCCCAATCCTTTGTGGTGTCATTGGCTGTTATCGCACATTTTGTCATCGGAGACCACTCAGTTACCTGCTCATTGAGCTCGTGCATATGAGATTGATGGTTAGTTCAAGATGATTCTGGTCTCTTCACATTACCTCTATACACTATGTTTTAAATTAACAGGACTCGATGAAAGAGATATGCACAGAGCAATCGCTGGCAGAGCAGAGGTTGGAAAGCTCTAACGTTCTACTGAGCACTCTGTATACGCTGCTCTATGCTGAGCCCAGACAAGATGCCGCGCCGCTCGTCAGGCTGCACTCTGAACTGAAGGCTAGTATCAAAGGGCTGTCTGAAGATTTATCAGAGTGCTTCAAGAAGAAAGAGATTTCTTTACTTAATGTGTACGTCTTTTAGTTTATTTGTTCAGTAGTTTTTATATGTTGATAAAGGTAGCCCACACAAAAACTCATAGGTCCCAAGCCAGCCTCACCTGCTCGTGGTACACCCTGCTAATCAATAGACGAGCTTCTGGCTACCACGAAGCCGCATTGGGCCAGAGTGATGGGATGTGACCCAAATCCACACAATATGAACCTATTTAAACAAGGAGATCTTTGGGAGAGGCCTATGTCACGCATTAGACGTATAACGGCTGGTGATGATGTGAATAAGGTGGTTACCGATTAGTAAGTGATACATACGTCCATAATAATTTGGTTCTAGTTAGGATGGTATACACTGCACCACAATGCACTCATCACTTTGAGATATCAGATATTAACTTTTCGTTACCCTAGTAATTTCTCGTGCTGCAGTGCACTTGAAAGTGGAACAACGTAATGTTTACACACTATCACAGCAGAAATAGGATCTGCTGTGGTACCTACCTGAACAGATGATACAAGAGCCTTTCTCAGTTTTTCTATTTTTCGTTATTTTTATATGGTGGTGTTTTAATTATTTTTTATTATAATTTTATTCAAGTAAACAATCAAGACTACCTCTGGAAGAGTACATCTGGGACGGTTGCACCAAGCAGCCGAATTGCTACAACCGGTCGGCGGCTTCCATGTGGCACGAGTTAAGAGGCGAGATAGACAAGGTGGACAGGAAGGTGCAGGAGGCGAGCGGACAATTTACTTCTGTCAAGGTAAATATAAGGAATTGGTAGGTAAAGGAAGTATCTTACAGCACATCAGCACTAGGTGGTAGGTAGGTCTTTGATGCTGGAAACCGACTAGGTAGATACCACCGCAGCTTACTTCTGCCGTCATACTGTAGTGTGTATATATTATTGTGTTCCGGATTGAAGGTAATTGTAGATAGTAAAATTACTAGGGGAACGATATTTGCATTTTATGTGACAATGCCTATGAGCATAATGTGGTGTAGTGTGTACCATTCTAACTGGCACCACTTTGTTATGGGCAGGCGTAACACTTACCATCAGGTCAACGTATCGCTCGTCTCTTCGCTTCGTAGAATAAAAAAATAATTATGTATAAGAATTCCTATGATGATTAGCAAAGATGATGAGTTAATACTATTCCAAATATCAATCATATTCTGTGAAGCTGATGTACACCGCACCACTTTGTTTGCTCATCACTTTGAAACACAAGATTTTGAAGCCTCTTTACTCCTTTACCACTACCAGTATTTTCATATATCCCTTCAAATTGTAACACAGTAATGATTGCACACTGTTCGGCGATTTAAATAAGCTGTTGCTGTGTTACCTACTTAGATTGTCTCCGGAAATGGAGACCTGTCGATAGAAGAACGTTTTAGAGACAAAATAAAATGAAATCATTAACTAATATTACTGTGTGTGAACTCGGCATCAAGCAGAGTTTATCATCTTTGGTATAGCCTCGTATCCTCACCCTTTTTGGCCATATGCCGCCGAGGAGAGGTAGCTATTGAACGACTTATGCTCCAGGGAAAGGTTGAGGGTACCGAGCCACGAGGAAGAACGCCTATGAGATGGACTGACCAGATAAAAGCGGCAGTAAAAAGTTCATCATCTTTACCACCTCATGAATGCACTAGGAAGGCGGCCATCGGAGAGGAATAGTGATGTGTTGTTAAGTTTGCGACCAACACCTGAAGTGGTGACCATGACCACTCTGTCAAGTGTTACGACGAAGAAAAAGAATAATCTTATATGAATTTCTTATCAAGTGATTAGATAAAAATCCTTGTTACAGAATGGTGACAAGCGAGGCTTGAGGAAGATGTGGCAGTGGTTCCTCGCAGACCAGGGAAAGCTGCTCTCAGTTATCAAGTCAGTGCAATCCACTGGTTACATGTGATGGAATAGTTTTATTAATTTCATTTGGCGGAAATCAATTTGCACTAGTTACAAACGAATATATTGCGCTTAAGATTAAAAAAATTATGCTCTAATATTTATTAAATTGGAGATTAATTTCTATGTTCGTTTTTTTTTAACATTCTAGATTTTTATAACTAATAATCTAAACTCCATAACAGCCAATTTATGTCCCCACTGCTGAGGCACAGGCCTATCACCACGCTGGCCTGCTGTGCTGGACTTCAAACACACCTTAGAATAAATTCTAAGTCATGTGCGGGTTTCCTCGCGATGTTTTCCTTCACCGTTTGTATCTCGCTGTTGTAACTAAAGTTCACAAATGTACTTAACTTAAATATTAAAGTCATTGGTACATGCTGAGATTCGCACCCGCGACCTTCGGAATGGATGAATGCTCTAATCATTACGCCAGCGACCCTAATGGTTAGAGCGTGTGGTAATCTAAACTAACACAGCATTAAGCAATGAGTAGGACATCTATCTACCGGATGATAAGTAACGGGAGTGATGTTTATGTCAAATTTTTAAATGGTTTTTTTATACAATGCTTTCTAAGTCAACACAGTATCAATGAGGCCGTTGGTGGTGCAGCGTGCTCGCCCAGATTACTCCGACTACAATATATTGATAGTGATGGTCTTATGGTGGTAGATTTACTGTGACAGCTGGAAAAATCTGCGCCAGCAACTTCACATATGACCTAGGAATCGTTTCAGCACCTCCATATTACTAAGTTGTTAGTCACTGAACGACTGCAAGCTACCAATTATCAGGAATTCTTCTTTTTCGTCGGTATCACTCTTGACAGAGCGGTCCTGGTCATCACTTTATGTATCGGTCGCAAGCTTAACAACACGTCGCCATTCCTCTCCGATGGCCGCCTTTCTAGTACATTTATACAGTGGCAATGATGATAAGCCATTTATCGCCGCCTTTATCTGGTCGGTTCATGTCATAGACTCGTCTGGTACTCTGGACCACAAGTCATCAAGAATACAAGAGAGGAAACTAAATGCGAGTACCACATAACGGATCAGTATGGAGGTCTTTACAAGAGCCTACAGCAGTGGCGTCTATCGGGTGATGATGATGATTTAAGGGAATAAATGTAAATCTAGTAGACTAGAAGATAAAGAGGTAATTATAAAAAGTAATACTGTAATATAAAAAAGTATCTATTACTAGAATATATTTGAGTACATAAAAATAAATAGGTACTAAAAAGTTTGATCACAATGTTCGCAGTCAGCACCGAGCGTCACTAAACGCTTAAACTAATGACAACTTTTGGGCATAATCAATTTTTAATAGTTTAACAAACTAACTGAAGTTCAGTTTATTATAGATTACAGTCACAGATCGATATTTCGTTGAGTGATGACTTACCAGCATTTGCTCGATACGTTTCATTGCACCAGTAAAGAAATCCAGCTATAGTCGGAACCGAGATGGTATCTGGTGGTAAGTGACAAATACCACTAAAATTATCCACCACCAAGTTCACTCTGGTCATCTTAAATCGTGCACTTGTTTATATAACATTTACAGGTTGTAATAAAGTTCCATTAGATTGATTGCGGGAACGGAAACTAGAGAATAGGATTGTTTGATGAGCTGCTATGTTATAGCTCACCACCAGAGGGCGCACTTAATTTTTTTACCGCCGCCGAAATATATAAAGATGCACCTGACCACAATTTGCTGTACAATTGTTGATGGTAAGACTTCAGGTGTTAGTCCCAAGTGGGGCGCGGCGGCTTCCTCATCATCGTGTCTTCGGGCGCCACGTGGATGGGATTGCTGAAGTCGACCTCGATGTTGTCCGGTACGGTTTCAAAGTATACGTGCTCGCCATTTTTACCTGGATCGGATCAATGTGTAAGTTTTTTTTTTATTGTATGTAATAAAGTTGTTCGTAAGGATCGAAAACATCCTTGTTGATTATCCATATTCCTTGATCATACCAGATGAGGATATTCAAAAGATACCCCCTCTGTTTTTCGGAGCAAGACATAAAATGCTAATGTGGGATTACCACCCATTAAAACCCTCTTCGTGGTCTCCTTTAGTGCGGAAGAAGAGATCTTGAGGCTTCAACTCTCGAAGCACCTTCATTATGCTATGGGAAAGACTAGACGATTTCCTGTAGTCCAGCTCGAGCTGCCAATGTGGACGATGGTAGCCCCTGCCTTTGATCCGAACCCGAAGACCTTTTAGTCTTTTTCCAGGATGTGTATTGTTTAGTGCTTTACGGAGCTGAATTATGTATTATAATATAGTAATATAAGTAACAAAAGAATGAATTCTTCATTAATATCTAGAAGTCTGTACTTTTTTTTCTACATGTAAATATTAGCAATTGTCATTGCCCAGCAGTGGATGTCTTTCCGCTGTTGATGATGATGACTAAGGGTATAGTTTGATGTTACCCATTAGTGGAAGAAAACCATGGTCAAAGAAGACATAAGACATGTACCTGTAAGATTAAGCCGGGCAATGATGTCCTCTAGATGCAGTCGGTCAAGCGTTGTTCTGATGATGATCCTGTCGCGGTGAAGTGATCGGCGGTGGCGCAGCGGCCTGCGCGCGAGTAGCGGCAGGGTGAACACAGACTCCGATAACGGTGTGTCATCAGGACCGAATTCCTGATATGAACATAAAAACGGTTTCGTTACCTCAGTAATATCACTGGCTACAAAGCCCTTCAAACCGGAACATAGTAATTTTTGCAAACAACCCACTGTAGATAATTATCAATGCTTTACCAAACATTTCCCGCTGACGCAATAGGAGGCGTTCCTCTTGCCACACGAGGTGCCGAGTGGGAACCAGCCCTCCTCGCCGTTCACTAGGTAGAAGCGGTGTGCGACCCTCTCGTCTTGGCACGCCACTCGGCACGGCCGGTCCGGGTCCTCTGCAGAATTTGGTAATTACTATTAGTGGATTGATCATAATATTGGGCTTTCAAGGAAAAGAGAAGATGCTGAAGTACTTTGAAGATAGTACTTAGAGATTCATTAATAATAACTGCTCACCTAAAGCAGGCGATATTTGCATCCCCAGCCCGGAGAGACGTCTCACCCTCTCTTTGTACTTCGAGCACACCATCGTCGCGTACTGGTACGGTGACTTCCTCTGCGTGCATCCCTGATATGGATACAATTTTTGTGAAGAAATGGATTCTCATCAATCCTTATATGTTGACAGTTGGAATACAGCATGGATTTTAAGGCGGCAGAGTTTGATTGATGTAATTTTTCAGAGGGGTGTAAGGAGACCCGCGCAGCAACTCTCGGCACCCAAGACAACCTCATCTGCTCGTGGTGAACCCTGCTAATGAACAAACGAGGCCCTGGCTCCCACCAATCCGCATTAGGCCAGTGTGGTGAGAAATGGCCCAAATCGCACCATATGAACCCCTACAAACGACGGCTTTTAATTCCCGGTGGTGCCGGGGTCCACGCTTATGTCCAGCAGTGGACGTCTATCGACTAATGATGATGATGATGATGAAGTTTCCATAACCTATTGAAAGCTTTGTATTGGTTTCACTCACCAGATCTGGACGCGCTGCGTCGGGACGGCAAAGCTGTATGGTGGTGCGACGCGTGGTTGAGGTCACTAAGCGAACGCCACTACCTGGGTTGATGCAATGGTAGTGGCAGCCGCTGGTAGCGCGCCACTGCGACCCCACTGCTCGCCGCCATGTGCCGGACCCTTTTGACCTGATGGGCAAAGTATTGTTAGCATTATTCGTGTACACTATGTCAGTGTCAACATTCAAAATTCCGAAGGCCAGAGGGTTTAATCTTGGACGCATCGGAGAAGGAGTCAAGAAAGTCATTGATGACACCCGTATGATCATCACATGGGCATGCTGTATATACCACATTCTAACAGTGATAACAACTAAAAGAATCCAGGCATTCGCGCGGCTGCGGCGCCTAATCGTTTGATAAGTGAAGCCGGATACTAACGGAACCACTCACGAGGTTTTACCGGATGCAAACACTTCATAACCCTAAAGAACCCTTTGGAGACCTTTTGAAGATTTCGTATTACAGATGTTGACTTAGTTCTCTATATTATGTGTAAAGAGGTTGTCTTACGTTGGAAGCGGGTGTGGTGTGGCGGTCTGCACCTGTAGCGCCTCCCACTCGCAGTCACCAGCTCTCAGGGAGAACTCGTTATCGTTATTGGTGTTGCAAGTGAATTTCTGCCAACAACAGTTACTATTGTTGTTATCTCTTTCTCCTTTTGGTTTCCGCCAATACGCATCGGGTCAGAGTGGTGTAAATTGGCCCAAATCAATCTATATGAACCTCTACATACGACAACCTCTAGTACCCAGCGGTGGTCATGCTGTATGTGATCTTTGGGAGAAGCCTATGTCCAGCAGTGGGCGTTTATCGGCTGATGATGATATTGATCCTTCGGTTTATTTTTTGCAATAGGCTAACACTTGACCACAAAATCACCGTATATTGGTGACAATGACATGAGATTAGATTTAGCTGTCATATGTTCACAGCTAAGTAGAATGATGCTGTTACGTCAGGAGTTTGAAAATACATGATGGTCGCATAAGTTGGCGGTGCCAGTAAAATCAATCAAAGTGTACATAACACGAGTTTAAAATCGAACCAGGAACTCTGTTTCTAGATATGCTTTTTTGAATCATTGTTCCGTGAGACGACGAAATGAGCGAGACGTTCACCTGATTGCAAGGGATACGGCTTGTACGTAACAACGTGGCGCCAGTTCGAATAGTATAATCTGCACCACATTGTATCCATCGCAGAGTATTGATTAGACATAAAATGTTAAATCTCGGTACCCTAGTAGTTTTACGTACCTTTCAAACTGGATCATAGTAATAATTGTATACTACTATTTGGCGGCAGAAATAGGAGCTGCGGTGATACGTACCTAGACGTTCCCCGGCAACAGAGATCTACCACAAGTAATGTTGTTAGCCACTGCAATACTGTGGTAATGAAATTAACATGTCTTCGCTGCGACGATATTAAACGAAAGTTTAGGTAGGTGTGGTCACCTGGCAGAGTCCCGCGATGCAGAACATGGGTGATGCCCGCGAGCAGGCGGTGCCGTCGGGCAGGCTCCAGCCGCGCGACTTGTATCCGCCGCCGCGCGTGTCGCACCACACCGCGCACGCGCTGCTCACGTCTGCGGACAGCGCGCCAATGCACATCATCATCACCATCTCAAGCGATGTACATATACTTGGTACTCTTATAATCTACTCATACTTATCTGAACATACATACATCCTCATTATTGTTTGATAATTTATTTTTGATTAAAAACATTATTAAGATAAACACCTCACCCACCAACCCGTACTAGGGCAGCGTGATGGAGCTAAGGTCCAATTCCCTCTCAATGAGGATCTACTTGAGGGAGGCCTATGCTCAGCAGTAGGTGGTATCCGGCTGATATGAAGAAGGCAAACAGGGCAAATGTTATTTTTTAACAATTTAATTGAACTTTATGCTATATATGGATATGACTGATCTTAACATAGAGGTAGAAATTTAAAAAATGCGACATATATGTAAACTTCATATGCAGCAGACTAAGCTGTGGAGTTTGCTTGATAACAGCGTTCTTTCGAACCCCTCGGCTAGCCACTACTCTCATATTATAAAGCTACCATCAACATCGAGCGCATCAAGACGAGAGTCCAAAGCAAAGGCTGGACCAGAATACCTTATATTCTGGTCCAGTGCTTTACCATCACCGGCGTGACTGTCACATAACACCATGTGAAAATGTGTATTTATCATAAGATTGCAACCACAACTAACACACAACACAAAGTCGCCTTTACCTATAAAATGTATATAAGAAGAAACTCACCGTCGGAATCTATCCTTTGCAGACCGGTGCCGATGAGGTCTGGGTCGACATCTCGTGCCCGCAGACAAATCTGGTCTGCGAAGTCGCGAACAGTCATGCGCGGCACTTTGGTGCACTGGAAGCGAAAAACCAGTAAACAAATGCAAAAAGACTTCGTAATAAGGGTGGTGGTAGGTATCTGGTCCAGGTGATTATTTAAGTAGGTACACAGCACCTAGATATTTCTGCTGCCAAATTGCAGTGTGGGAACATAACTGTGTTCTTGGAGGATCTTTGTCCAGCAGTGGCCGTCTATCGACTGATGATGATGATGGACAAGATATATTCCACATTGATAGGAGAGGCGAATCGTCGATTAAAAAAAACTTACCTGCTGAGCGTTACAGGATTGATACTTCTTATCGTGACCAGTACAGTAACTGTTACCGTTCTCGTTCCTGAAAAGGTTGAAATTTATTTCCAATTATTTAAGAAAAATCTATTCAGTGATGAAGATGAGAGTTGAAAGAGAAGGATAGCATTTTTATCTATGTCCGACTAACGCTTGATTTTAACTTACATAGGGTTGAGTGACAATGAAGCATTGGGCATTGGAGGGTACTCGCACAGTATACTCTGACTATCTGTTGACCGCCTGAAAATAGATGCTGTCAGGGCGGTAAATTTACATTATGAGGGCTGTAAATAGACAGGAACCGCACAACCCTACTACTAACTAAACTTCACAATATTTTACTCCGAAATCGAACCAAGAACCTTCATGTTACTAGGCAATCGATTAGCTGCACTGTAGTCATAAGCTAGTAAAAGGTGACTAAGAGGGTCATCGAGTTGAGAAGGCGGGGAACCCTCATTGCCTATAAAGCGACCCCAGGGTAGACGACAAATACAAGGTGGTATCTTTGTGGTAGCCAAGCGAGGGTTTGGAGGAAGTTTCCATCCCCTCCTGGAACGTGCTTAAATACGTCGAGAAGGCTACAGTGCGTCCCGTAGTACCGTATATTGGGGGCCCTTGCAACACTTTTAGGGTGACCACAAAAGGATTTTTTTTTCAATAGCCTATTTACGACCCCACTCGGGGGGCACAGGTCTACCCTCAATATAAGGGCACCCTTATATTGAGGGTAGATTATTAATGAGTACAAATCCTACATAATAAGAATCCTTTCAAATTTCCTCTGTTAAAAAAACTAAGCGGTTAGAGACTGGGACACGGTCACATTTCAAACCCTAATCTTCAAGTGTTGTGTACGTGCTTGTATATGGCTGTTCCTCGCCCGGTTTGCTGGTCATAATATAGAATTAGATTCGTCAGAAATATTATCCCTGCTATCTCCCCCCGCCTATTAGCGTTTTATTGTATAGATATATATATATATATACATAGATAGTGGCTGTGTCGTCACCTGGGTCGGTTGCACCTGCGCGTAGCGACGGCGACGCCCGCCGCGGCTGGCGCATGCCTATCATCCAGCAAACATGCTGAAGCGCACTCCGACCAGCGCGACCAGCGACCCCAAGACCCGCGCCGCACACTGGAGCCTTCACGCTCCACGCAGGCACCGCCGCGGCAGTACTGTAACATTTCTTACCATATTATCATCATCAGCCTTTCGTAATCCACTGCTGACTCTATAGTCAGTCACTCTTATGTCTTCCCCAATACCTTCCATCAGATAACTTTGGCAGCTTTTCGTATCCAACCTCTTCTGACCGCTCTTATAATATCGTTGATCTATTCAAAGGGAAGGCGTCTTATACCTCTGCGTCCTGTATGCGGCCTCCACTGCAAGACTACTCTCCCATCGACTGTCACTGGCACGACAGATATCCCTTACTCTTTTCATACTCTTACTATATACCCCACTCGAATAACTCCTTATATTTATGCGAACATTAAGTATTTAAGAAATAGTTCCAAGTGTATATAAACTTCAAGGAGAAAAAATACATAAAACTCTTACCATGTCCTCCCCACACTTTGTGCCTTCCAGCGCAGGGTGCGAAGTCCATGTGTACCGTTCTCTCTGACAGTGCAAGTCTCTACACACGTCCTCCAAGTTCTGGGCTGCAGAGTGACGGCTTCCACTACCGTATTTAAGCATGCCTGACCAATGCAGAAATTTATGTCGAATATTTATGTTCGATCCGTATAACAAAAAACATATAGTCCAATATTTGGTCATCGGAAGGTTTTTTTAACTCCCGATCTTGTTACCTTATATTGTAAATCTAGCATCTGGTTGACAACAGTGTAACCTAGAGCGTCCTTCTCTATCCAGGCATATTTTCAAATTCATTCTTATGTATTCAATTGAAATTAATTAAATCAATACTTACATTGTTGATCTGCGTCGAATCTTTCTCCTGGGAGAATACCTTCAGCACTGTGATCTAACTGTCCAGCTGAGTTCCCATGATCCAACAAACATCGAGATTGCACTGTGCTATAATTGAATGGAGAAAAATCATAATGGAATAGAAATAATAAAGAATTTGATAATGAAATGAAACTTGAATTTTGACATAAAGCTATCGAAGATATTGAGACCTAATCAGTCATAGACTTACTCGAGAAACTTTTGTAAGTAATTCCTGCTGCACTGCGACCAGGTGATTTTACCGCTGCCAAGAGTGGGGCTCATGATATACGCGCTGGGATCGCATCCGTTGTCGGCTAACGGACCATCGTGTCGCATTCCCAAGCTGCAAGCGAAGAAAAAGTTAATATTCACGAACTTAGTTAAAATAAAGTTAGTTTTGAAAAATCATGTAAAGTACTTATGTCCAATTTCGTGAGCAACGACGTAAACACTTTCAAAGTGTCTGCCTTCGTTTACTGTGCAACTACTTGTGACGGTGCACATACCAGCTACCGGAGCAAGTCCTGAAAGATGTAGAAATTCATATAAATGTACGCTGACATTTTATTGAATTATCTACTTTTTAGATTTTATCTACATAGTATGTGAGTTAATACTTGACTCGTAGTTCACACATTGTTCAATTACAATAAGGTGATGGATGGCAAAGCGTCTTGGCCCAGAATACTCTAGCTCTCATATGTTGACAGCAATTCAACTGCTGGTGATGAAGGTGCTAAACTGCACAAGCGTCTCTGATCTCTAAATTATACCACCAAAATTTTAAAAATTAAAATGCTAATAAAATCTTACCTACTACTTGACTGCTAACTTTACCATTCTTGTTGACGACGTATAGATCTAAACCTGTCAGAATTAAAGCGTGATCCCAATGCAGTGGATCATTGTCTCCTGGTGGATTCTCCAGCCTCTGCCATGTGCAAAAGTTACTCAAAAACCTGTCTATATCGTGCGGCCTTTTTAGATTTACCGGATCTTCGTGCAGTATTTCTAATCTTTTCAAAATGAAATTGACTGGTCTTCCCAACGACGGATCATGGTATATAAGTTGAACTGCGTTGATCATTGCAAGTACGAATCTCACCAATTCTCTCTCGGTATCATTTGGAAAGTTAACTGTCATATGTTTGTACAAATCTCTATCTACGAATACAGCCGTTTCAACAAATATTGCCGGCGCTATAGCTCTTCTTTGTCGACTAGAATCTGGTAACAATTTTTCTATAAATGCACCAATTGTTTTGTTTCTGTGCACTAAATCTAGTTTAAATTGTTCCAATGTATTATTTCCAGTGTTTATAGTCGTATCTCTTTTTCTTCTATGCTTAGTCCAAATTCGGGTAGTTTCTAAAGAATCTGTTTTAATACTATCTCTATCCACACAAATATCATTTATATTGTCATCGGTTGTGAAGGAAATCTTATCTTCTACAAATCGTTTCACTATGACGTGTAGTTTTATTTCATCGCTGTGAAATCTTTCAGGTAATGGATGTATATAATAGTAGCTACCATTTGCTTTAAACAAACCTCTCTGAAAATAAAATATAACAAATAAATAATTAATTTTTACGTCATTTGTTGTAGTTCATTTCACTGTCATACTAATTTTATCCATAGTTACAAAATCTATTTCTTATCAAAGAACATATCTGGATATTAATGAATCTAATGAAAATATAGACCCGAAGCAACTTGCAATATCTTTCAATCTATCGTCACATTGTTATAGGTTAGCGTATCACTTGCAATCCCCTTCCAACGGGATCTTGCCTTGTCGTGGCGGAGGGGCTTAGTAACCGTGGGGCCCAACACGGTGAAGTTAAGCGAAACCTACCGGTCGGCCCGCGGCGAAGGACCGGCCAAAGCGGCCGCTCACGGTTCGACCACCGGTTGGTATAACTGGAGCTCACCGGAGCGGCCGGGGGCCCGAGGACGGCTTTATGCTGCTCCCTGCGACGGGCTGCAAGGGCGGTTTTATACCGACCTTGCAGCCGAGGTGTGGTTGCGGAGGACGTATCCTCCGCGACCAACCGGTGTCGCACCGGCGATGCGGCAGCGGTGGGGCCGCGGGGGAAGAGGAGTGTCGGTATTACGATGCGCCGCTCTCCCTATCCTCCGCGGCCGCTAACGGGTAGCGGCGGGCCCAACATTTGTCCGCCACGGGGAGCCCGGAGAGGATATCTCCCGGGGCTCCTGTGGCCTCTGAACGAAGGGTTCGGGGGAATCCGTCGTCCACACAACGGAGGCCGAGGTGTGGGCGCGCAGCATGTTCCGGCGCGCCCTGCAGGGGGGGTTTATCCCTCCCTACCGAGGTGGGGCTGCGAAAGCGGCCAGCACCGGTGAGGGTTGCGGACGAAGGCACCAAGCCGTACCCGTGACCCTTGCCACCAGGCGACTAGTCGGGAACATCGTGGAGGTTTTAGTCGGTGCAAGTCCGACATAACCCATCCTTGCCCCCGCGAGGACGAGTATGCGTAGGCTTTTCCTCCACGTAAAAAAAAATCACTTGCAATCCGGTGATCATACACCGCTCGTCTCGTTTTCTAAGAATAATATAAAAATATCATTACCATATCTCCACATGCATACAGAGCTGCGTTACTACTTCTATAATAACACGAATCTAATTCGTCATCGGTGTGTTGATCTACAACAGCTTCCGTACCGTTCGTCCATCTCCTCATAAGTAGGAACTGTGGATCTAGGAATGTGTTTTTAGGACTTAGTTTTATATCTAAATGCTTCTTGAGCGTGTTTAGATCCGGGTTGTCGTGATACAGAGAACGTTTTCGACGTTTTGGCTGTCTCAAGTGTAATATCTCGAATTTAGCATCTATAACAAAGAAAAAACTGGTTAGTATTGGTTAATATTTTTAAGTAATATATTTCTTTATTGCACAGGGATATAAAAATGAACATAAATTTACAATCAAAGCGAAATCTAGTGTAATATAATAGTTATAAAATTTTTAAATGGAAGGGTAAATAGAAAGGGAAGAACAATAAACTCGCTATAAGACGGGACCACTAAGAAGGAGAAGAGTGGACTATTCTTAATTTAACATACACCATGAGCTTACATAATTAATAACTGTTAAATTAATGTTAATTGACAATCAAATTTAATTAACTACCGGGAGCCGTACAGTCGATGATTCTATAATTATTTACTCACTATCAGGATTTCCACCAATTAGAAACAACCTTTCAGATTCCGACAGGTGATCTAATAATTGCTTAGCGTGTTCCTGTAACAAAAGAGTACAATACAATAAATGATATGGAAAAAAAACCAACTAATCAAAGCATTACCATTACAAGATATCGTGATCTTGTTATAGGAATAGTTTGTATTGTAGTCAAAAATTATAAAAATCAAACCAAACTTGTCGTTAAACGTTTGACAATATATTTTCGTTTTGAAATATGCATTGACATCAAACTTTGGCGTGATCAGACACACCCTCATCCATTCTATCAACCTTCAGCCAAATGACAAAGAACTTGCATAACCTTTTGCAGAAAAGTCTAGGTACACAAGTGTGCCAATTTTGGAGTCTATTTCAGCAAGACTTGAATGCCTTATGACCTATTTTTGTTATATAGCTTTTTTATCGACTTTCAGTTTTATAGTGAGCAAGTTCTTTATTTTAAAACTTTATTGCATATGTTGAAGAGCAACAAAGGCTACAAAGGGCGGGTTTAATTCCTGCAGGTATTCTCTGTCAATCAATAGCAGAGTTAATATTAAAGATAGAGTATAGTAGATATTAAAAAGACGTGCAAGACATTTGCCGAGAGGTGACTACGATGAAGCACAAATTGATATATCCACACAACACTATATTAAAAAGCACAAGGTAGATCTTAGCTACAGCGCCCTTCAAACTGAAACACAGTAACGTCCGTATACTACTGATTGGCGGAAATTAGATAGTACGGAAATCTTCTAACAAATTTTATGATTACCATAACGTATTACCTTCGCGTTTTCCGGTATAGTTAAAACGGGAATAAATTTAAACATATAATAACGTTATGTTTAGATAGCATCATTAAGGAAGCGACGGATTCCGTGCGACGTTATACACAAAAAGCCGTGTAAAGGAATTAACCTCGTGGTTCAAACAGCCAGCTGCCTGCTCCATTGTTCTGCTGGCCACTGTTTCAGCCGAACGGGCAGCCTCGACATATAATTTTCGACAATAGATAATTTTCACACGGAGGCATGGGTTTAATCGAATCTAGTTGTGGAACAAGTAATAAACTGCAGTAGTAACTGCTGGATATTTCTAATATCAAAATAGTATCAGCTGAGAAAATTAATTCGTTTCGATTTTATGTGTAATTCTTTATAATTGTCATAGATGGCGCTGATGGGTTTCTAAATAGCGGTATCATTTGAATCGTAAAATTTTATTAAAGGCAAAAGCTTATATAAATATCGAAATAAATACTCCAGAATCTCACACAATAGTTTTACCCGGGATACCTTCAGCTATGACCACTTGTCGACTGCTCCTCCGCTAGAAGAATGTTATTGTTCAAATCAATAAATGAACAGGAAAAAACTAAATTCATGAGAATCTACTATCTAGTTTCCTATCATCATAATAATTAGCCGGTAGACGTCCACTGCTGGATTAGACCTCTTCTTAAGATCTCCACATACAATCAGCATGGCTACCTCTGGGCCCTAGGGGCCATTTCTCGCCACGTTGGCCCAATGCCGATTAGCGGGAGTCAGAACCTCGTTAGTTGATTAGCAGGGTGCACCACGAACAGATGAGGTCGGCTTCGGTCCTGTGAGTTGTTGTGCTGGACTCCTTACACCCCCTATACTCCTATTAATTTATTGAACGTCAGTATTTGTAAAGCACTTCATTTTTATTGACGGCAAATCTTATGATAATGAAGTGTCGTTAAAACTGCGTCAACATGCCGGAGAAAGTTATATAGTAGCCATTAAATGACTCATCTTAAATATTCTGATACATAAGTTATTCTGTACATACGTTTCCCTCTCATTACGCTGTATAGTAACTTTCATTGTGAGATTGTTCAACTTAATGGTATAACTTGAAATACGAGATCAAAAGCGATCGTCTTGATTATAAATTGGTGGTGAAAAATAATTGGTGTTACATCTCTGTTACCAGATATCTCAGTAGATACCACTATAGCTACATTATCTGTCGCCAAATATTTGTGTGCAGATGTAATTGTGTTCTAGTATGAAGGACGCTGTTGGTAGTGAAATTACTGGGGTAACGAGACAGCATCTTATGTTTCAAGGCGACGAGCGCGACGTGATGATATGTGTATCATCCTAACTACTGTCACGTTGTTGTAGACAGGCGTATCAATTAACATCAGGTGAACATCGTGCTAGTCTCGACGTTTCGACAAATAGACTCAGGTATATGCTACAGAGGTTTTTTTTTCTGGGCAGCTGGACATATGTGTAAGGGTGCGGTAATAGTATCAAAGAAATAAAAGAAGATTGCGCCCATAACGCATAATTATTATTTGAACGACATATTGGATATTTCTAATTTACATCTTATTTATTATATTTTACGAAAATATTTATTTCCTATTGGTAGCTACAATTATTACTAAGGGGTGCTCAGAAGTATTTTTCATAGAAAGGGTGTTTCATTGTGTATTAAAGTTTGTGAACCACTGGTAAACACGAAGAGCAATTTTAGTCGTAAAACCTCGTGGTATTCACGATTCGGGACGATCGCTTCGCTGGCTCCATTACTTATTGTATAGGTCGGCGGTGGAGGTCAGTTAAATTCCCCCAAAGGTCACAGAACTTCCTCATCACGCTCGCAAAATCTGTGGTTAATGTATCCATCATAGAATTTATTACACTTGGACAGAACTTAGATGTTTAGTATAAAAATTATTTTGCATATTCATATGATTACAGTATTGTATATAGCAAACACTGTCGCGTATTTGCACACGCAAATTCACGTGTTCAACGAGCGTTAAATCTCGGTAAACATTAACCCTCGCCAGCGTTCATTATCATGTGTCTGTTGCGATCGGAGATAAGTTGAAGATGAGGTTTTTTTATAAAATTACACGGCAGGGTCGTCTGTACCATTGTAGAAACGCTGATGGTATTCAAACTGCCGCCTATGTGGCGTTACTATGAAACCTAATTCGATTCCAAGGTTACGAAGTAAAGGAGTTTATGATGATGGTTAGTTACCAACCAATCAGCCACTATAGCAGCATTCCAGTTATCAATACACGCGATTGAGATTAAAGATCATCATCACCTATTGTCATAATGTCATCAACATCATGAGGTTGCTTCTTTATATTGATTTTTTTATACAATGAAGGCCAGGAGACGAGCGGGACATTTACCTGATGGTAACCGATACGCCTGCTGTTGTGGTGGTATCTACTTCGGCGGTCTCCGGAAACAGTAACCGTTGTGTTGTAAAACTATTCCTTCTACTGAGTTCCGGAAATTTCGTAGTAAAATATGTATCACCTTAGTTCAAAGTATCGTTGTAATTAAAAAAAAAACTTGCCTTTTATACTGAGGCTACATTAGATTAGGTCTCAGGACGTTAGACCTCAGTTATCTCTATCCATCTCTAACGTTTGAGCACAGAAGAGAACTCGACATTTCTTTTGCAGTCTAATAGATGTAAAAAGCTATATCGGAGCCGAGGATCAAAACTGTCGTAACTACACTACACTACGTAACCATCATGATGTAATGTGTAGTTTTGAAATAATTGTCTCATCTGATAAAACATAATCACTCGGAAACAGTTATTGCAACGGTTACAATAAATGTTCCCATAACGACATGTTCAAGGAACGGGTTAAACAGAGATTATGTATGCGCATGTGGTATACTTTGTGAATTGCTTACTGTATTTTACTTGCTGGATGTGGAACCGATAGATGTACCTCCAGCAGTGGGCATCTATCAGCTGATGATTATAATGATTTTTTTATACAATTAAGCGATGAGACGAGCGGGACATTCATTTGATGGTGATAAGCCCATAACAACGTTACGCTAGTTAGGATGTTATACAGTGCGCAACACCCATACTTCTAACACCTAGTGGTGGGTATCATCGTAAAAAAAAGTCTAGAATGCCATACCCATTGACTAAAACTGACGGTATGGCATATGGCATATTCCCTACACATGTAAGGTTAAAAAAAAATTATCAGAATAAAAAAATTATTATGGGGGTGTGCTGTAAGAAGAGTTACTGCTTGGTCTAAATAACTTTTTGCTGGTGGTGGTCTCTGAACCGTCTAGGTAAGTACTACACCGCAGCTCCTATTGCAGTCCAAAAACAGTAGTGTGCAACAATTACTGTGTTCCGCTTTGAAGGGCGTTGTACCTAGTGTAATTGCTAGAGTAAACACACTTAACATCTTATGTCTTAAGCGACGAGCATATGAATATACAGCTCGTCTCGCCACTTAAAAAAAAATGAGATGTATTTTCCTTATGTTTAGTTAAAAAGTATTTTTTTGAAATATTCAATAGGATGGTAAGTTTACTCTATAGTACAGGAGCTTAACTTAAGTATTTACCAACCAAGCATAGTGAAAGAATAAACTTGTATAGGTAAAGTAAGAAATGGAAAAAATTAACTGATATACATATATATACAAAAATACACATTTACGCTATAAGCTACAGTAGAGGGTTGGATAGCTACGGAAGAACATATAAATCATATATTAACGATATATATATACTACAAGTGAGGATACTTAGCACATTGCTCGAAGGTCTCTGCCTACCCCACTGGGAACGAGGCGTGATATATATGTAAGTATGATCGAGAGGGAGAGCTGATGAGGCAGTAAGGTCCCCGAGTGGCGACCGTATGATGGTAGATGTAGTGGTGGGAGGCCTTCCACAAGGTGGACCGAAAATCTGGTGAGCATCGCGGGAACCCACTGGATGCGAGCAACCCGGGTCCGATCGATATGGAGATGTTTGAAGAAGGCCTATGTTCAGCAGTGGACACAAGCTATATACTTTTAGCTTGAACTAATACAAGTTAGAATTAAGTATGTTCCTATATTATATTACGTATTCGCTACCTTAACGATTTTTTTTTATTAGTTTTCAACTACCCTTTCTAAAATTTAAATAATTATTCTGTCGAATGAGCCGAATAGTTACAAAATATACGCCGCGATATAAATGGGCTGGAATTATTAGCGCCTGAAATGCCAATGCCAAATTATGGGCCTGCCAGGTCTGCTGATTAGATAATTCTAGATCTAGGTATTCAGAGCATTCGATTACAAAACGATAACTTAATTTATGTTAACTCATTTAGGTGAAGCTTTTACTGGTGGGAAGTATCTGTTGCCGGAGACAGTCTAGGTAGATACAGCTGCAGAGCCTATTACAGCTGACTAGTAGTGTGTAAATATTACTGTGTTCCGGTTTGATGCGTGCTGTGGCTAGTGAAACCTTTCATCTGATGATAAGTGATGCGCCTTCCCATACAAATGTGATGATAAACACACCACCACTATCTGCTTGGCGCCATGAGACATAAGATGTGTCGCGATCGCTCACTTTAACTGACTACAACGCCCTTCGTACCGGAGCACGGTAAAGCTTGGCGGCAAAAATATAAGCAGCAGTGGAGCTTACATGGTCTCCGACAACGGAGACCTACCGCAGATATAATACCATAAAGGACCTTATTTTTAACTGAAAACACTAACACTAATTAAAACCTATTTAATTATACTAGGTGATAGATCTAATGCTGCTGACCATTATTGGGTTTCGATTGTAGCTAGCGAAATTACCAGGGTAACGAGACATCTTACGTGTCAAAGCGACAAGCGCTATCTAGTGTAGGTTATACTATCCTAAATAGCCACACGTTATGGGTACAAGAATTCTTACCATCAGGTGAATGATCGGCTTGCTTCATACAAAAAAAAAAATAATAACTTATGTTATATGTATGTAATTGTTTATGTTTAAGCAACCTGTTGGACCAGTGCCTATGTATTGGGCCGTATTAAACTATTAGCTGGTGATCTGATCTGGGCTAATTCGATTCGCTCGAACAGCAGCGTGTCCTTATGTGAATTACTTGTTTAATATCTACACACAAATATACTATGACATAGTTCGATTCTATTTATCTAAATAGGGGTGTAAGGGGTCCAGCACGACTCACGGGACCCAGGCCTGCTAATTAATAAACGAGGATCTGGCTCCCGCCAACCGACATAGGCCCAGCGTGGTGGAAAATGACCCAAAGCTCCACATATAAACCCTTACATACGACAGCACCTAGTGCCCATCGGTACCGGAAGCCATGCATATTATATATAGATCTTTAGAGGAGGCCTATGTCTAGTCCTAAAAATAATATAGATAGACCCAAACACAAACAAAGGGGTGTAAGGGGTGCTGTGCGGGATCCCTTACACTCGTCGGATCTAAGCCAACCTCACCAGCTCTTGGTGCATCCTGCTTATTAATAATCGAGGCTCTAGCTACCACCAATCAGCATTGGGCCAGCGTGGTAGGAAATGACCCAAAGCCTCCATATGAACCTCTAGAAACGTATAGAGGAGCATTATGTCCAGTAGTGGACGTCTATCGGCTATTATCTAGTTAAGATTTAGATATAGTATTTTACTAGGTGTGTGGGGAGCACGATACCGTAAATAAAATTCGCGGGTAATACATAAACAATTGTTTATTTCGAAACAAGCACTTACCTTCGGGAAGTGCAGTTGACGAGATCGCGCCTTGCTACAAAATTAATCCGGCTAGTGGGTACTCGCACGCGCGACGTCATCCATTGTGCAGTACGTCACCGAAGGAAGCCAGCCGTCGGCGCGCGCGCCTCCCCCCCGGGCCAGTGTTAATTACCGGACGACGCGGAGCGCACGCCGCATTGCCTAGGATTATTACTTACGGTGTTTTCGTACGCGCGCCGTTGCAAAGAACTGTATTCTACCAAATAAACTGTTGTGGGTAATAGGCCAAGTGTTTATTTGCCGTTGGCATAATCTCCCATACCACTAACCGTCCTCACTGGTGACCCCGCTGAACACTCGCGAAGTAAGGTATTTGGAAGAATCGAGGAAATGTCAAACAACAACACAAGCGCGCCGGCAGCACCGCCGACGGAGCGCGTTTCCACCGCACCCGTACTGGAAGTTAATCGTATCGGCGTCCGGATTCCACCATTTTGGCCAGAGGAGCCAGAGATATGGTTCGCACAGATCGAAAGTCAATTTGCACTGTCGAACATCACTGCTGACATAACAAAATTTAATTACGTCATCAGCCAACTGGATCAGCAGTACTGCAAAGAGATCAAGGATTTAATTATTTCACCGCCAAAGGAAGATAAATACGCGAAATTAAAGGAGGAATTGATCAAACGTCTTACAGCTTCTAAAGACAAAAAGGTACAGCAGCTGATGATGCATGAAGAGCTGGGGGACCGAAAGCCATCCCAATTCCTCAGACACCTCAAGGATCTGGGCGGACCAACACTCTCGGAAGACATTTTGTTGTCAATTTGGAGATCCCGTCTCCCGAACAATATCCAGACCGTCATTGCAGTGCAGCCACATGCATCCCTAGACATATTAGCGGACCTAGCTGACAAGGTACAAGACATCGCGCCAAGGATTCCTCAAGCGGCTTCTACATCATCAGCCACCCCAGGCTCAGATTGGAGCGAAGTAAAAAACGAAATCGCCGAGCTAAGGAAGCAAATGCAAGACATGATGGCAACCATGAGCAGGCCTCGTTCACCATACCGTTCAGGATCCAGGCAACGCAATAAGTCCAGCAAACGCTCGTCCTCTAGCTACCGGAAATTCCCCATGTGCTGGTACCACGCCAAGTTTGGGAGAAACGCTACTAAATGTGATAAACCATGCGACTTCCCGTCGGGAAACTCACCGGGCAGTCAGTAATGGCGACAGACGATTGCCCTAATTCTCCAGGTCGCCTGTTTATGACTGATCGCAAATCCAAGACGCAATTCCTCATCGACACCGGCAGTGAGCTTTGCGTTTTTCCTCGCACCGCACTTAAACAGCACCGTCCTAAGACCAACTACCAGTTATGCGCAGCAAATGGCTCCACCATTAACACGTATGGCTATGCACACTTTAATTTAGATCTGGGATTACGTCGAGAATACCCGTGGCGTTTCATCGTGGCCGACGTCACAAAAGCTATTATCGGAGCAGACTTCCTGAGGTACTACAACCTGATGGTCGACATCCGAAACCAACGTTTAGTCGACGCTACCACTTCAATATTCGTAAAGGGCACAGCACCAAAGGCTTCGTCGGACATGCTATATTCAATAAAAATTGTGCCAGGCGACTCAAAATTCCATGCCCTGTTAAAAGAATACCCAGAAATAACTCACCCAGCAGGTATCCAAAGGCAAATCAAGCATAACACTGTGCATTACATAAAAACAACTCCTGGGCCACCTGTTTCGTCACCACCTCGAAGATTAGCTCCAGACAAATTGTTGATAGCCAAAAAAGAATTCGAAGCCATGCTGAAAGATGGAACAGCAAGACCATCAAAAAGCCCCTGGTCATCACCCTTACACTTGGCACCGAAAAAAGAAAATGGCTGGCGTCCTTGTGGGGACTATCGTACGCTAAACGCTCGAACTATACCCGATAGATACCCAATACGTCATATTCATGATTTTGCCCAAAATATATCAGGATGCAGGGTCTTTTCAAAACTCGACCTCGTGAAGGCGTATAACCAAATCCCCGTTAGTGAAGAGGACATCCCAAAAACCGCGATAACAACCCCATTCGGGTTATGGGAATTCCCTTTTATGACTTTCGGTTTGCGCAACGCCGGACAGACGTTTCAACGCTTTGTGGACGAGATGACGAGGGGTTTAGACTTCTGCTACGCATACTTGGACGATTTCCTAATATTTTCGAGAAACAACGAGGAGCACGAGTCACATCTACGTGCGGTCTTCGACAGGTTAAAAGACTACGGTATGTTAATTAATATCTCGAAATGCGTATTCGCTGTATCACAAATAACTTTCCTAGGATATACCATCTCAGACAATGGGACCAAGCCATTAGATACAAAAGTGGAAGCAATAAAGAACTTTCCAGTTCCCAAAAACATCAAGGAGCTGAGAAGATTTTTAGGAATGCTAAACTTTTATAGACGATTCATCCCTAACGCGGCACGAATTCAAGCCCCTTTAAACGCACTACTAAGTGGTTCCGTCAAAAATTCACAGACGGTGAACATTTCTAACGTGACTCTGGAGGCGTTTAATAAATGCAAAGAAGGCCTATGCAATGCCACCATGCTAGCACACCCCGACTGTCAGGCAAAACTCGGACTGGCATGCGATGCCTCCGATACGTCAATCGGCGCAGTCTTGCAACAGTGGAAGGATGATTCCTGGCAGCCCCTAGCATTCTTCTCAAGAAAACTTAGCCCAGCCCAGCAGAAGTATTCTCCTTACGACAGGGAGCTTCTCGCAGTGTACGAAGCAGTGAAATACTTCCGACATATGGTTGAAGCTAGGACCTTCACCATTTACACGGACCACAAACCACTATGTTTTGCATTCCACACGCGAAAGGAAAAATGCTCACCTCGGCAATTTCGGCACTTAGATTATGTGTCTCAGTTTTCCACAGACATACGCCATATTGCTGGCAAAGATAACGTAGTAGCAGATACGCTGTCACGTATAGAAGAAGTTCATACAGCTATAAACTTTGAACAGCTAGCTAAAGACCAACACGAAGACTTAGAGTTAAGAGAGCTTTTAAATAACAGCACTTCGCTGCGCCTCACAAAAGTAAAGCTACCGGGAACACAGGTAGAATTGTACTGCGACATCAGCAAGGAGACGCCTAGACCCTACGTCACAAAAAGATTACGAAAGCAGGTGTTCGACAGCTTACACATGTTAAGTCATCCTGGGGCAAACACGTCAGCACAATTAGTAGCAACACGTTACGTGTGGCCCGGAATCCGAAAAGACTGCCGGGACTGGGCACGCGCGTGCTTATCTTGCCAACGCGCCAAAATAACGAGGCACGTAACCGCACCTGTGGGTAATTTCCCACTGCCGCGCGCAAGATTCGTTCACGTTCACATCGATCTCATCGGGCCGCTTCCCCCATCTAATGGAAACCGCTATTGCCTCACTGCTGTAGACCGCTTTTCCAGATGGCCGGAGGCAATACCAATCGCCGACGCGACAGCCGAAACGGTAGCAAAAGCCCTATTGTCTGGTTGGATAGCAAGATTCGGGTGTCCATCATCTATCGTCACGGACCGTGGACGACAGTTCGAATCCGCCTTATTTCTACATCTCGCAAAAATATCCGGTTTCGAACATAAAAAGACCACAGCATACCACCCAGCCTGTAACGGACTCGTCGAACGCTTCCATAGGCAACTCAAAGCTGCTATTACCTGCCACTCAACAGGAAACTGGACTGAAGCACTTCCGCTCGTCTTGTTGGGGATTAGAAGCGCATTCAAAGACGATTTACAGGCTTCATCAGCCGAGATTGTATACGGAGAGACGCTGAGACTGCCAGGCGAATTCTTTCACCCTAGCACACCTGGAACAACAGATATGACAGACTTTATAGCTCGTCTCCGATCCCTGACCGAGAAACTCCAACCAAAGCCAGCGTCTCGTCACAGCAATCCATCTATATTCATTTTCAAAGACCTAGCTACCGCCAGTCATGTATTCATGAGAGAAGACGCACTGCGCAGAGCCCTGCAACCAGCATACACCGGACCACACGCAGTACTGGAAAAAGGCGAAAAGGTCTTCAAGCTTTTGGTAAAAGGCAAACCCGTTAAGGTATCCATAGATCGCCTAAAACCAGCTTACATACTGAAAGATGACAACGGCATCAGAGAACTCGTCACGAACACCGCGGCAAACAGGGAACCTGAAAACATTAAAATTATTAGAACACGTTCAGGACGCGTAGTTAAGTTCCGCGACTATTCTCGCCCGTAGTGACGGTCTCTGGAGGGGAGCCATGTGGGGAGCACGATACCGTAAATAAAATTCGCGGGTAATACATAAACAATTGTTTATTTCGAAACAAGCACTTACCTTCGGGAAGTGCAGTTGACGAGATCGCGCCTTGCTACAAAATTAATCCGGCTAGTGGGTACTCGCACGCGCGACGTCATCCATTGTGCAGTACGTCACCGAAGGAAGCCAGCCGTCGGCGCGCGCGCCTCCCCCCCGGGCCAGTGTTAATTACCGGACGACGCGGAGCGCACGCCGCATTGCCTAGGATTATTACTTACGGTGTTTTCGTACGCGCGCCGTTGCAAAGAACTGTATTCTACCAAATAAACTGTTGTGGGTAATAGGCCAAGTGTTTATTTGCCGTTGGCATAATCTCCCATACCACTAACCGTCCTCAGGTGTTCACCGCCCGCCATAAGAAGACCTCTAGTCCCAGTACAACGTTATGACAGCATTTTTTTTTTATATATAACTTAACTTTATACTAAAACCTATTACTCATAACTTAAGACGTCAACTGATCAGTGATTAAATAGACCATTTAAATATCGAGATTTTTCTATATCGATATGGTACTTGACCACAATATTCTCTAGCGTTAAGTGACGCTGTGGTCACAACAAAAGGTCGTAACCTAGTAATAGCTAATTTTTTTTTTTTTTTGGTGATATCGTCGCATCATCCCCTCGGTGTTTGGATGAGACAACTGATATAAGCATGTTATACTTTTTTTGGTTTTGAGGGTGTAAAAGACAGTGTTATGTGGAACTTATACTGACTAAAAAAACCCCTCGGTAGGCACTTTCACTGTGTTGCAACATGTACTAAGACAGGTCACTTAGAATCAAGTGATCGTCCTACTCGTGTCGTCGCTTCGTTAAATAAATAATGCCTTACATACGTATAGATATTTTTTTTGAGTTCCTTAAATACTTGTGACAAACGAGACTAATGAAAATAACTTGAATGTTATGTTAAGTAATATTTAACGTTATTAGCGTGTTAAAAAACTTTAAACAATGCTAAAAATGACCACAGCGCACGTGGGCTTATGTGCTCGTAAAATCTTAACAAGCTGTAACTTGTGCTGTAGAATTTAAGTTATCTGTAATAGGTTTATATTAAGTTTAATTTATTAGAATGTGACACACTTAATGTCATAGATTCACTGCTGGTAGATCTGTTACCTACAGATCGTCTAGGTAGGTACCACCGCAGCGCCTATTGCAGCCGACAAACAGTACTGTGCGACCATTACTGAAATCCGGTTTGAAGGGCGCTGTAGCTATTAATGCTGATAGATCTCCGTTGCTCGAGACCGTCTAGGTAGGTACTGCAGCGCTAATTTCGACCGTGAAACAGTAGTGTACATAGTTTACTGTGTTCCGGTTGAAGGCCCCGTAGCTAATATAATTACTGAGGTAACGAGACTCAATAACTAAAGCCTCAGGTGTCGAGCGCAATGTGGTGCAGTATATATGATCCTAATAGCGTCACGTTGTCATGGGCAGTTTAAAGTATTTTGGTGTACTTCTTCCATAAAGCATATATGGTTGTGTTAAGCAACAGTGTTCAAATGTTTACACTGCTGTGCTGAACTTGTAGGGGAGAAGGAGGAATATCAGAGAATGAACTGGCACATCTGAGGCATCCGAGTTTTTCCGCCGAACCAGAGACAGGAAGACTGAACCACGCTGATCGCCAACCTTCACTAGTTGGAGAGGCACTTCAAGAAGAAGAAGAAGGTATTAGATTAAAGTCATCTACAATACTATAAGTATATATATGAGAAGACAATAAAAATATTAATTTCACCAGCTCGTTACTCCAGCAATTTCACTTACTACAACGCACTTCAAACCGGAACACGGTAATGTTTGCACACTGGCGGTAGAGATAGGAGCTACCTACCCACTTAGAGTGCCTCCGGCAATGAACACTTACCACCAGTAAATTAGAGCGAGCCATTAATTCACAACACTACAGTTGCTACCCGCGCTACACCAATTAGTGGTCACTATATCAATTATTTCGGTAGCTGAATTCGATTTCGGTCAAGGTGTCTGTCGCGCCTTCTAACTACCGTCAAGTCAATAACCTTTACTCTATTAAAAACCTCACCTTTTACTCTACCCTTTTAAAAAGTAATCTGCGAAAATTTTCCAAAAAATACTCTGCCTTCTGGGGTTAGTTAGAGTTATGTGGAGATTTTTACACACTAAAACCTACACGGTGGTCATCTTCGGAGATTGGTGAGGTCACAGGATCTCCATTTAAAAAACAACAGCAATTTAAAAAAAAAGCTAACCTAACCTAACCTAACCACACTACAAAAAAATCAGATATGATCTGTCTTTGATAAATTGAGTTTACTAATGGTAGGTCTCTGTTGTTGGAGGCCGTCTAAGTAAGTACTATCGCAACGCCTGTATCTACCGCCAAACAGTACTATGCAACCATTACTGTGTTCCGGTTTGAAGTGCGCTATAACAAGTGAAATTACTGGAGTTACGAGATTTAACGGACGTAAGAATGTCTCAAGGCAACTAGCAAAATTGGGGCGGTGTATAATAATAACTAGCGCCACGCTGTTATGGGCAGTATCACTTACTATCAGGTGAACTTTTGACTCAACTTTCACTTTTTTTAGGAAAAAAAAACAACTCCTCTCCTTCTTTTAGTGCCTCTTCATGCTTGAAGGTTGGCTGTTAATTAAAAAATAGTCGAGTCTCTTGCACAAGATGGAAAAGTTACTCAGCGGACGTGATGCTGATCTACTTCCGTATGTTTCTTAACCACAACTTGTTCCTTCTACCAATAGTTCTTCTGTCGTCTTCTTTACAAGTTACCACTTGGTGCGTGGTGGTGTGGTGGTAGATGTAACTACTAAGTTACTGAAGGATTTCATGTGTAATTAAGGTCACTCGTTAGTGCTTTGTAGATAAGATTATATACTTTGTTACATTCATTGAAATAATAAATAGCGTGTACCCATTACATATATGTTTAACTAAAGTTAAGATTATTTTAATATTTACTTTACTAATACTCAGTAAACTATATGTTCATAGACCACACATTTGAATTATGAAACATTTCATACGACGTCTTATTGTATTCAATTACTAGTCTAGTGATGAAGGCTGTACCATAGCCGGTTGTCGGGAGCCAGAGCCTCGATTGTTCATCAACAGGGTGTGCAGTATGTTGCTGTGCGGAACCCATTGAAGCTCTCTAATGCTCTTCATCATGACGTCCGTGCTTGTACCTCTTTAGATATCTTTAAGAAGGTGATGTTCCTTTGCCAGGGTTTGCTAGAAGAGAACTCTTTTCCCCTGAAATATATAACCCTATCACGCCTATGTTCAATACGTCAATGTTTAAGTTATATTTTTATATTTCTTTGTATGTTTCAGTGTATGTATACATAAAGAAATTACATTAAAAAATTAAAGAGTATACCACCATCCTTAGGTTGTGGGTACACCGAGATTGCTAACAAAGAGGTTTAACTCCTCGTTCTTCATGAGAACAAGAAAGGAATGGAATAATTTACCGGCGTCGGAGTTCTCATGCAAATGCCACGAGGGTGTTATTAAATTTACTATGTTTTTTTTTTTTTTTTTTTTTTTTTTTTTTTTTTTTTTTTTTTTTTTTTTTTTTTTTTTTTTTTTTTTTTTTTTTAAATAATTCCCCTGCGTATGGCGGGTCAGGGCCTTTATTTGCACTTTTAAGCATAATTTTATCACTTATCATTCTATTCCTTATTTCTAGTTTCTACGTTCTCTCCTTTCGTCCATCTTCTCTGTCATACCTATTCTTATCTTTCTTTCTTTTTATTCTCCTCCTCTTTTCTCTCATACTCCATTCCATTTCCTTCTTTCATACCTCTCGCTAAGTGAAGACTTCGTCGCCTCGTCCGTTTTTATGGGCATTCTCGCTCCTGAAATTAATCATCCTTTCTAATTTTACATCTTTTGATGACATTTTGTTTTTACAGTTTTAAAATTTTTATTTATTTTTAATTTGTTTCTTCAATTTCTTACTTTTATTTATTACAATTGCGATTTATTTTTCTTTAGCGTCTCTTCTACAACTTTTCTACAAAATGTAAGGAAAATATGGCGACTTTCGTCCTCACTCATCAGAGAGGCAACCGCTCCTGTGTCTAATCTTCTTCCTATTTGAATTTCTAGATCCACCCTCTCCCGCCCGAATAAGGGACAGGAGAGCAGGATGTGCGCCACGGTCTGGTCCACCTCCGGGTCACAGGGGCACGCGGGACTCTCCTTGAGTTTGAACCTGTGGAGGTACTCGGAGAATCCCCCGTGCCCGGTGAACATCTGGACCAAGACCGTGTCGAGCTCGATCTGGCGAGTCACGCGATACGCTGACTTGACGCTCGGGAAGAACATCCTCGTTGTTGAAGCCGTCGTACCTTGCACATACCTCCTGTTCCATTCGTCGAGCGTCTCCAGCCTTAGCTGACGCTTGACGAATGAAACGGGGAAATTTACTATGTTAGGGAGCTTTAATACCAAAGACAACCCTTTAAAAAAATCTTTACTTTAAGTGATTTTGTGTAACAATGAGATTATGCAGTGCATACTCTCATTTCGTGTATAGAACTGTAATACAGTAATTATGGTGGCAGATTTGCTATATGAGAATATCCAGCTGATGATTTCTACAAAACCTTTCCAACCATCAAACTCCACCACGTGGTACTCCGGTATCGAACCTGGGACTGGTATTACAAAGCTAATTAAAATTACTATTTAATTAGGAGATTAATGTATTTACAGGTGACGTATTTATAATGTTCATTTTATTATGGTTACGTATCAGGTTTTCAATTTCCCTCCAACCAAGCGTTGGTTATAGATTCGGTTCAGCCTCGTGGATAATAACAATGAGACGTGGTCCGTCGTTCCGCAAGCATTTTCGACACTTTCCATCTCGTGCTAATGGCATAATGGACGAGTTTCATCCAAATCTGGATGGCAATACCGTTTACCATACAAAAAGAATAAACGGTATAACAATATGATCTGGTCAACGATTTTTCAATGAGATTTCTACTTCATCATCGTCAGCCGACACACGTGCACTGCTAGACAGGCCTCCCGCAAATATCTCCACATCGTTAGTTGGAGTTTATTGTGTTTATTGGGGAATAGGTCCGTAACCCACTACACTGGTCCAGTGCGGGTTGAATGGTCAGAGCCTCCTCTGTCATTCAGCAGGGTGCACCGCGCGCAGATGAAGTAGACTTGGCCTCCGAAAGATGTTGGGCGGAACCCCTCACATCCCAGCCGATTTCTACTTGATAAGTTTTAGAACAAAATTGAACTAAACATACTTAAAATATTTAAACAATAAGATAAACATAAAAAATCCTTTACAATTTTTTTTTAACCAATACGAGCGAGACGGTCACTTGATTGTAAGTGATACACCTGCTCATAACAACGTAACGCTACTTAGAAATATATTAGAGGCATAAAATGTTTAGTTTCGTTAGTAGTAATTTCACCAATTACAGCACCCTTCAAACCGGAACACAGCAATGTTTGAACACTACTGTTCGTCGACAGAAATGAGAGTTGCTGTGGTTTGTACATAGACGGTCTCTAGCAATAAACAAAGACCTAACATTAGTATAACTAGGTTTTACTGCGTCTATCAAGCAGTTGTGTGCAAATCTGCATCTAAGTTAAACTATAGTTGTCTTTACCATAACTATAGTATTACTCTGTTATAGTAAAGACAACAACACGATATTGTATAATCATCCTTGCTTTTTGTGTAGTTTTTTTTTATAGTCTTAGTAAGGGGTGCGATAATATAGATATAAAAAGATAATTCACTGGTGGTAGGTCTCTGTTGCCGGAGACCGTCTAGATACCAAGTCTAGTACCAATGCTGCTACTATTGCGACCGATAAATATTAGTATCAAAACATAACTGTTCCGGATTGAAGGGCGCTATAGATACTGAAATTACTGTAGTAACGAGACAACTATTTATATCTCAAGGTGACAGGCGTAATATCATCATATTGTAACAGTATATTGTATCTAGCGCCACGTTGTTTTGAGCGAGCCTATCACTTACCATCAGGTGAACTTATCGCCAGTAAAACCTCGGCAGTCAACAGAATGGACTGCTATTATTATCAATGTTTAATTGTTATGAAAATTTAATTTAACAATGATAATTGCATGCATGGTATCAGTGTATACGGACTGTTTGAATTCCGCGCGAACTTCACTCCATTGGCTGGCACTGGTAAACAAGAAACCAATAAGCTATCGGCGACAATTTGACACACACTTAAGCTGCATATGAATAAGATATATATCATATATATATTACACATCATTTATGTTATACTCTATTTGGCAAACGGAAACGGATTTTGATTTTATTAAATGCTTAACTGTTACATTAAACAACGCAAGGACAACCTGTATTCGGGTTGACATGCACGAAGGTGATCTGGCCAATGTTTTAAAGCATGTAGTCATAAATCTTGAATACTAGTTTGATAAAAACAACAGTAGAACATACTACTTACTGTAGTGTGAATATATTACCGTGTTCCGGTTATAAAGGCGCTGTAGCTAGAAATATTACTGGGGTATGAAGACTAAACATTTTATATAAAGCAAGGAGCGCAATGTGGGGCAGTATATATCAATCCTAGTAGTCGTGTTTGTTTCGTTGTTTTGCCAATAAAAAAAAAAACCTCTTAAAACTTAAACATCACAATAATGCCTGTTATCAATGTCTAATTTAAGAATTTTATTTATTTAATGTTCAAAAATTTGTAAAACATGTCACTTTTGACGTGCAACTGTCAAATTATGTTACTGTCGGTATCGGCGCGATGAATCGACCAATCAGAGTACGAGCTTGGTTTTAGGAGGGGGAAATAGAGTGGTGGGAGAAATACTGGCTTGTACGATGACCGCCCTTTTTGCGACATTATTGGCGGCGATTGAAGTGTAAGGTACTACCCTAACGATTCTTTTAGTTCAATTATTAATGTACTAGTAAAAGTCAGGTGCGGTAATGTACTAGGTAAGTGATACTCCTACTGGCACTAGTTAGGATGAGATATCATATTGCGCTCGTCGCCTGAGACAAGAGTCTCGTTACCGCAGTAATTTCACTAGTTACAACACCATTCAAACCGTCACCACACTACTGTTTGGCGATAGTATTAAGCGCCGCGGTGGTACCTACTTAGACGGTTTCCGGTAATAGAGACCTATCACCAGTAATATTATTTATTAATTTATCTCGAAAAGAATTGGGTGACTTATAGAATTTATATATATACTTATAACTAAATTAAAAAATGTTTCCAAACTGTGAAAGGTTACTTAAAAACTAGATGGATTTTATAGAAAATCTAAACGTATAAAGGTTCTTGACTTAGTTTCTAGTCTGGATGTAAATTTCGAACCTTATAAATTACTTAATCACGCGAAATTTTATTAGCTATTTCATAAATACGCGGTCAGTTTCACCATCAACACACACGTTTATTAATTATTTTAATTCACCATCAGATAAGACTATAGGCGTTGCGCCGGCGCACGAAACCGCGGAATCGGCCAAGGACGATGTACATACCTGTTAAGATGTTTATCTAGAAAGGAATATAATTAGTAACTAAAGAATTAACACTTCAGCGGAAGTTTTAATATTTATAATAATCAGCGTAGAGACTCACTACGATATCTCTGGAACCGATGACTATATCAGCCCTGGAGACTTGAAATTTGGTAGAAATATTCCTTTTGCCGAGTATAGGTCAGCTAGGAATAGATTTTACAAAAATCTTTGCCCAAACGGAGTTGTGGAAGTGATGTAGCCATCAAATTGGTAAGGTAATAGATAGTTATTTTATCATCATCAATTGATAGATGTCCACTGTTTGACATAGGCCTCCACCAAAGATCTCCACGTTTGTAGGGATTCGTACAGGGGTTAGCTAATGACATGGTGATAAATGCTAATTACACTATTAATGATAAAGCCAAGTCGGAACAAATCAATAGTATAATGGAGGATAATTATTTCAAATATAATGATAAATAAATAAAAATCTAGTCAGATTCAAAAAACTCCTCTTACTGAAACTCCATGAAATGTGGAGTCGGAGTCGAACCCAGTTCCTTTGTCTCACAAGCCGGTGCTTTATGAAGGCGATTACATCTTTAAAACTAAGTAGTGAAATGGAAATCTATTTTAAATTGATCTATTTATTTATGTAGTCCCTCGTTATTGTGGGCAGGTGTTTATTTACTTGGTAGTAACCTGACTTACTATCATGTAAATGTTTCGTTAATATATGAAAAGGATCCTTTCTTAGATGTCTATAACATATATGCATACATAGAATCAAATATGCATATTGAAAACGAGATGAATGAAAATACTGTGTATGAAGAAAAAATCCCAATTCTTCAGGTTAAAAATAACTGATGTTGTGCCCATAATTCTCAGATGAATCTTGTTAAATACTATTAAGCTCGACTATTTATTACAAAGCGATTATTTCACTAACTGCTGTTAGAATTCCTTACATACAAATACTAGTAGGTACCGGAGCGAGTCGGCTTGTCTGTCGTTGCGACATAGTATCTGAAACTAGTACCGACTACAGTTATGCAAAATTCAACCGATGCAAATTTAATCACAGTGTTCACCGTCTACTTATTATTTCACCGATCCATTGTTATTTATTAGCTCATAATAACCGGTATGTAGTGTGAATTGCTTAAGCATAAATGATAAATGTTTTCTAATATCTTTCCTTTAACACATATGTATACTCATACACATAGTATATTAGATCTGTTTGAAAATTATAAATGCCTTGCCTAAACCTTGAGCAACGCCTCAATTGTTCGTGTGATTTATAAAGAAGTCTAAGTAGAAATTTGTATTTGGCGAATCAATGAGATGAACTATACATTCACCTGATACTAAGTGATACGCCTAAATCAATCGTATGCTAATTAGTATGATATACACATCATATTGTGCCTTGTCTCTCTCATCTTTGTATGTCAAGTTACACCTAGCTCCGTTTTTCAAATTGGAACACTAATATTTACATACTACTGTTAAGGCAGCAGATTTATTATATGAGGGTGGTAATTAGACAAGCGAAAAACCCTTACATCTAACTAAACGCCACTGCGCTATAAGAAAACGTCGTTTGATAGTATAAGAAAAGCAAGTCGCTAAACCACGATGACTAGACTTAGATAAACAATTAGCTATACTTTCTAAATTTTGATTTTATTTATATATGTAAAGTAGAAAAACAGTCGAATAGATCACGTGATGAAAAGTGATAGCAGCTAGTCTATAAAAGTCGCAATAAGACGGATCGCGGCTGTGTCGCCAACGTCTAAGGAAGCTGTGGAAGGATTTAAAGTCTTATTCGTTAGTAGTTAAAGTAGAATCATCATCACGAAAAATAGATGGACATGAATCTGCCCTGTAGTCTAATTGGAAAGTAAGCAGGAGACTAAGGTAAGTCCTGCGTGATGTAGAAAGCAACTGAAAGGGTCTAAGGGCCTTGCTGGCTTTGAAGGTGCAACGTAGTTCCGTACTTGCTAAAACGGTCCTAAGGAGGGTTCAGCACTTTCTTGTGATTTACAAAGTTAAAATGTAGAAGGGCACTAATGCATTCAGTACCAAATCCACAGGCCTCTCAGAGTATACTGAAGGAGATAAAAATTTCGTATAACCCAGACTTCTCTTTAGAAACAGGGAATCTTTAGTTTTCTCCGACGCCGAAAAGTTTAGATCTGAAAAATAATTGCCATTATATGTTCGAAGGGATTTAAATACGCTCTCTGACCTTGTGAAAAGCTGGTGCAGTGAGAGAGGCGTCAAGTTGTAGACAGTGGTCACGGTGCATCAAGGGCAGTCACGATTCACGTGCATAATGGTATGATCTACCTCTCTGATCTACCTACATTATCACGTATTAAATATATATTCCCCTTTAAAACTTGATTATAAAATCACCTTTCTCATTCTGTAGGTAAAGAAATAGTTGCAATTTTGATGGGAATTGAAGAATGAAAATCTTCATACTATAATTTCATATGCTATATACATTATACATATATATCTGTATAATTTAATAGAGTATTTTCAAATTTGATAAACATCCATGCCCATGGTAATATATGTATATTAATGATAACGGTGATATATTCTATAGCATATATATATATATATATATATATATATATAAGCAGTTGACGGTATTAAATACACTAAGTAAACTCAAATCCTTTTCTTCTTATATCGATGATATCCAGAGACTCATAGACTCATCACGAGATATCCGAAACTATTAGACGTAAACACATAAAATTTGGTAGATATTGCTTCTACCGTTTAGAGGTCAGCCAAAAGTGGATTTTACGAAATTCTCTCCTCAAAGGCAGTTGCGGGGTGTTGCGTCCAACAACGCAAAGGCGAGGAATAGCTTGATTTTTGTGATTCAATGAAGTAGGATACCACGATTGAGATACAACTGAAGAAATCTATATCTATACCAAATTTGAAAGCAATTGGTTAAAAAGTACAGAGAACTAACACAGCGTTAACTGATGGTAAAATATAGGTAAGTTGATAACTAAGAAAATTTCCTATTATCATCGCAAACTCTTACCAGTCTTCAAAGATTTTTATATAAAATAGATAGATAATTAAAAAAAAACTCCAACTGCGGAGTCCAGTCAATATACAGTAATATAGAAGTAACAATCCTGTCGTCGCGTGTCTGACTGCAACGCTGCATCCAAGTATGCGAGATCTCGTGAGCAGATCGGAAGCGCGAGGAAACATCGGCGGCATTCCTCTGGGCCGCGCACGAATTAAGCCGAGTACACAACTAAACACATTATTTTCGTTTCTTTTATATGAAACTACGAGCGAAACATTTATCTAATTGTCATTAATACGCCAGCCCATAATATAGTGGCGCTAGTTAGGATGATGTACATCGCACCGCATTTCGCTTGTATTGAGACCTTAAATCTCATTACCTCAAATAATTTCACTTGCACACTACTATTTGGCAGATGCAGGGGTTGCAGTGGTAGCTACTCAGACAGTCTCTGGCAACAGGGACCTACCACCACTACCACCATTTAATAAGCCAATTGCGAAACTAAGGAAGAAGTCTAGAACTGAAAGTGGTATCTATACAATTTTCAACTTTTTCTCTATACTCTTTACAATTTTTTTCTATGAAGTACTTTCTATGGATTATTAACTTCTATTCTTTTTAGATTTATTATTATTTAAAATTCTATCTTTTTCAATATTTTTTTTTTAATTCTACTATCATTTCCTAAAGATCTTAACTAAACACAGCATCACTACTCAATCAGCTATAAAAAGAATATTTGTGTGAGTTGGAAATTTCATATTAGTTTATTGTTAAGGTCTATTTTAATACTTCTGTTACGTATACCGTGGGATAGTTTTAAATATTTATTTTTTTTCTTTTCTATTTCGCCTTTTTTTCATTAATTTGTTTGTATGATACAGTCTTCTTTCTTAATTATCTAAACTTAATTTCAACGAGCTGTTTCTCTCCCGCTTTGCTGGCCGTAACACCCCAACAACTCCCTTTGAGAAAGGAATTTCGTAAAATTAGCTGATCCATGAATATTACTACCAAATTTTAATATATATAGGTTACGATATATCTTTCCTCTTTCATTCTTTGATCATTTTATCTAGTCCTCGTAATGTTTTGGTCTTTCCTCTTCTATTCTCTAAACTTAGTCTCCATTGGACTTCTTTTGAGTTGATTGCGTGTCTAGTTTAATAACTTTCTTGCTTATATTAGAATATGGGTTCTCAGCCTTATAGTAGACGATATGTTTAAACGGTGCTAACTCTAGTTCAATGACCATCATTGATTTACTGCAAAAGGAAACCTGTCCACTCGCCGTACGGTGCGGAACATTATGTAAATGTTTGTTGTTACGTCAGCTATTTATTTATTATTAATACAACGATTATAGATTAAATTAAGGAAAGAGTTTACGATTAAAGTGAAATTTATCACAATACATTAATAAAGGTATTTTATATGAACAAACTTAGAATATAGGAAGAAAGAGACAAAGCAGGTGCCTCTTAGGTGCAGATTGTACGCGTAGTAAATGGATAAGTATTCAAAATCCAAAATTTATAATAGAAATTACACACAATAAATAATTAAAATATTGCACTACCCTCGCTCTCAATTTCATTATAAATGAACGAATAGTCTATAATTTCAACGATAACCAAAGATCTCACCTGTAAAGGATATTTACAAACAACAATTAATGCTGGTGGCAGGTCTCTATTGCCGGAGGCCGGTCAGGTAGAACCGCTACAGATGCTATTACTGCTGACAAACCTTAGTGTTCCGAATTGAAGGGCGCTATACTATCAAAATTAATTAGGTAATAGAAATATAACATTCTACATATTCTCAAGGCAAGGTTTGTCATCCAAAATATCTGTGTTTGTCCCAGTGAATAAAAAAAGGTCCTTATGTTTGAATGTATAATAATTCGCTATGAGCCATACTGTTGCAATGATCTCTTTAGAAAAACAGCATTACGCTTCGCCAACTCTTCATTGCGTCCGCGTGCAAAAAGACAATTTCTCTCTAAACTCGATCAGTTCGGTCCGGACGCGTATCCGAATTGCGCAATCTATAATTGGGTAGTATTGCAGAACTGTACCACAGTCAAAATTTCTTATTTAAGTGTTATAAACATAATACTGTGGATAGTTAAATTTACTGGTAGTAGGATTACCGGCAACAGTGACCTACCATCAGTTACTGTCGTCGGAGACTGACTTAGTAGGTACCACTGCATCTTCTGTTTCTGCCAAATAGTAGTGTGCATCCACTACTGTTCCTGTTTAAAGTTACTAGACTTTATCTCACACGGAGAGGAGCGCAATGTGGTGATCTTTATATCATCTTAATTAACGCCACGTTGTTATAAGCAAGCATGGTTTAGCATATCCTTAGAGAGGCTGTGGTTGAGTTCCGAACGGAGCTCCCGTGACCTCTCCAAACGCCGAAGGTGATTACCGAGAAATATTAGTGGGTAAAAATTTCCACATACTTCCCCCACAAGACAGAGTATCTTTTCTGAAGATTTCTCGAAAAAAAAAGAGAAGCATCCCTTATTTGAATTAAAAAAAAAACCAAACAAAATATAGTGTATTGCCCGATGCAGCCTTCTCTTAGCTTTTTATTTAATGCTCCTCCTAGCTTAATAATGGTTAGAATTATAAATGTAACCATGAAATACTTTCTTCGTAACGGTTAGTCGGTTGAAGGAAACTGATGCAAATTATCACAGCATCTCATCTCTCGACGAACAATCGTTGCGTATCGTCGAAAGTGGCTCTACACAGCATTTTCTAATTCTGTATCATCGAGTACTTCAATGTCATTAACGATCAGTTTTATATATGAAAAAAGGTATATTCCTAAGCTTTGTTATAGACAAGTTTCCATTATTAGTGTTTAAGCTTTTTAAGTTAATTTTAATTTAATAACAATATTTTCAGATATTATTCAAGGATAGGAAACTTATATCGGATTTATTGCGATACAGCGTTAGAAAGTATCGATAGATCCCTTTGATAGATCACTTAAATTTTCATTTAGCTCCTCAACATATCACTATATGTATTTCAGTAAATTCCGATTTAAAAGGCACTATGACAATAACTAGTCTATTACTAGATTTGTCCGATTTCTGTATGTCTTTAGGTAAGGTACCCAAGTGAACATCTTCACCTTATTGCCGAGTGATAAATTTCTTTTAGATAGTAATACCTTGTTCATAACATCTGTCTGTCGCAAATTTCTGTGTGGGTGTTATAATTTAATAACCATTTCATAATCTACACACGTTCAGACACACCCATAAATTGCATTGCAATGTCTGCCGCTGCTCCACTTTCTTTGTTAGCTCACAGATTGTGTTCATAACTTTATCTAGGTGTACCTCCTTATTAAGTAATAATACTTTACTTTTTATAAACAACACACTTCTATACAAGTGATATCGATACTTTGAAACACATCGCTTCTTTTTTTGGATTTTGTCGTCTATGTAATTGAACAAAAGTTTTTTTTTATATATATAATAACGCCCGTTTCCCAATAGGGGTAGCCAGAGGTAAATATACACCCACTTTTCGCCAGATGTGGTTAGATTAGGTACCATGTAACAAGGGGCGAGCCTGTTGCCACTTTATTGGGACCACCACATGCAAACAAAGATGATTTCAGAGTGCGGGTTTCCTCACGATGATTTCCTTCACCGTTTGTAATTCGCTGTAGTAACTAAAGTTCACAAATGTACATAACTTAAAGATTAAGTCATCGGTACATGCCGAGATTCGAACCCGCGACCTTCGGAATAAAAGCCGCACGCTCTAACCATTAGGCGAGCGAGCAACATTTCTACAAAAGCTATTAGAAATATACTACATATTTGCTAGATTTTAGTAATTGACATTTGGAAATTAACTAAGGAAGCTGAGCATCGCATTTGGTGGAAGACATTGGTGAAGGCCTATATCCAGCAGTGGATAAACAAAGGCTGATGATGATGATGAATTTAGTTAAGATAGAAGGAAGTTCAAACATACATTTGCTGTTAGATAGAACATTGTCATTAATTACAAGATGCTGTCTTGTTACTCATGGTAATTTCACTAGCTTAAGGACCTTACAAATCGAAACACACTCTATCTGCCTGATCGGTTGTAGATAATAAAAGCCTACTGCCGCTCCTCCTCGCTCCTCGCTAATAATGTGACCTTAATGAAAATGATATATCCTGCACCACATTGTGCTCTTTGCCTCGAGTTACCTAATTTCACTAGCTATAGCGCCTTTAAAAGTGTAAGAGGACCACAACAACTTGAAGGACCCAAATCAACTTCACCTGTTCGTGATGCAGTCTGTTAGTCAACAAACTAGGCTCTGGATACCATCAACTCACATTGGGCCAACGTAGTGGGAAATGGCTCAAATCCCTTCATATGAACCCCTATAGACAACGGCTCTGGTGCTCGGCGGTACCCAACTGTTGAAGATCGCGTAAAGCTGCTGGACGCGTGGAGAATTTTTAGGAAAGCCTACGTCCAGCAGTGGAGGTCTATCGGCTGATGATGATAATAACGATAGTGCCTTTCACATCAGAACATATTAATTTTTAGGTGTCTAAACATGACTGTGTTCTGACGTCTGGCTGCAGGAAAGAGGGGAGCTGCGGTGGTAATTGTCTAGACAGTCTTCGGCAACGGAGACTAATTACCTGCAAAACGTGTCATCACGAAGACATGTTTCGTGTCGAGTTAAGATGTGTGACAGAGATCGTGAGCATAAAAGCTCGTATAATTTCTGCTGCACATGAACTGCACATTTGAGCGGCTTCGGAGTCGCGATGCACCTCGTATCAAGGGAAACCGCGCATTATAGAATTAGGAGCCATTATTTTGATCTGTCAAGCAGAAGTATGTTATTTAGATATTATTTTTTATGGTGATATACCACATAACTATTGGAATATACGAGGCCTGGTCTCTAACAAAACAACTGAGGCAAAAACTAGAAAGATGTCAACGGGCAATGAAAGAGCATGCTCGGATACCGGAGTCGCAATGGGATCCATCCATCCATCCAATCAGCCGGAAGACGTCTACTGCTGGACAAAGGCCTCCCCCAAAGATTTCCACTTAGACCGGTCCTGGGCCACCCGCATCCAATGGTTGCCAGCGACCTTGACCAATGGGTGCTAAGTGCTATCTAGGTATAATCTAAGGTCATAGGTATTTTCGGGCGAATAGACCGACAGAACTGAAGGTTGACTGGCCACATGCTGCAGTACGAGCTAACCAAGTGGAGACGACAGTTGACCCTTTCGTATCCCCGCGATGGCTTAGAAGTAGAGGACATACAAGGACCCGCAAAAAGAAGGGAAGATGAGTTTATAGAAATTATGGGTCCACGCTGGACAAGGGTTGTCAGCGACCGAAACCATTGACGCGAGTTGAAGGGGACCGTGGTCATAAAACACTCCACTAGATTAGATATAATTTAATAAGTCTGTAAGCGAAATAAAAAATAAGGGATCGGCAACAGTCTAGTGGTACCTCTGGTGTACTGACGGTGATATGCTGTGATGACGGTGATGTAAAAAAAAATACGAAAAATAAAGGTTACTAAAATTTCTTTATATATTACTATTCAGATTTATAGTTATATATTATAGGGACCGGAAAGTAATGTCGTTTTCGCTAAATACAAACACATACATTTTTAACGAGTCTTTATTTTTAATCAATGATGTATTCCCCATCATTGTCAATAACCTTTTGCCATCTAGTGAGTAAATTTTCAATCCCTGATCGATAAAAATTAATTGGTTTTTCGGCAAAATATCTAGAGATGGCATTTTGGATATCATCCAAATTTGCAAAGGTTTTGCCACTTAAAAAGTGTTGCAGCGCTCGGAATAAGTGGAAATCCGATGGTGCAACATCGGGCGAATATGGTGGATGAGGCAGCACCTCCCACCCCAATTCATTAATTTTTTCTAGAGTTCGCCTTGCGCAGTGCGGTCTTGCATTGTCATGTTGGAGAATGACGCCTTTTCGGTTGACAATCGCTGGCCACTTTTCAATTAAAGATTGATTGACTCGCTGCAATTGTTCGCTGTAGAGGTCTGCAGTAACAGTTTCTCCAGGTTTCAGTAATTCAAAATGAACAATGCCGCGAATACTCCACCAAACACACAAAAGCGCTTTTTTGGGGTGTAAACCTGGCTTAGCAGTACTCCGAGGGATTTCATTTGGAGAGAGCCACTGCCTTTTGCGTTTTGGGTTATCATACAGGACCCATTTCTCATCTCCTGTGATCAAGCGATCAAAAAACGCTTCTGTGTTGTGTCGTTGAAGCAATAAGTTGCATGTGATTGATCGGTTAGCCTTATTCTGTTCGGACAGATTATGCGGGACCCAAACACCTGCTCTGCTTACTTTTCCAATCTGCTTCAAATGTTCTTGGATGGTCGACCAAGGTTTGTTGAGACTGTTTGACAATTCCTCGATCGTCTGACACGGATTTGCTTCCACTTCCGCCCTTAACACGTCGTTGTCTAACGCTGATGGTCTTCCTGATCGATACGAGTCGGAAAGATCAAAATTACCCGATTTGAACTTGGAAAACCACCTTTGGCATTTACGAATGTCCAGTGCATTTGGATAAACATCGCAAATGTTTTTGGTAGCAACTGTTGCGTTATTTCCCTTGCGAAACTCAAAGAGCATGCAATGCCGGATGTGTACCTCTTCTGGTATTTGGCTGGCCATTTTACCCAAAATTACAAAAAAAAAATTGTAATTCAATTGTCTATAAGTAAAGAAATCACTATAACCTCACAATGTCTTTGGTACGCCTCTGAACAAAACAATGAGCTGACAAATGACAATCAAGTATAGGCATGCGCAGAAACGACATTACTTTCCGGTCCCCCTATTATAAACCAAATCAATGTTTTTTTTAACATATGATCTTAGCATTTTTTTTCCGAAATTTGAGAGGAGCTATAACTGTGATAACAATATTAACTACATAGTTATTTTGATATTGCTATTTATAGTTGGATTGGTTGACGATGAAAATATGATGTAATTTTCATCCAATTTCCGGAAGCAGCCGACCGTCGTAAACATCGCGACGCGTACACAGCTTTTTGTCAACGAAACGGACGAAATTACGCGTAACGAGTGACAACGAATACTTGTCCGTTACACGTCGAGATGAATCTGACAAACTACTGTATCTAATAAACTTGATTCATACCTATACATCAGCCGTATTATATATATTATTAGACACAGATTTTACATATTATTGGGTTGCAGTAAAAGTAGTCAAATCCTAGGAAACCATGTAGACCTCTATCAACAGTCATCAATGTACTATACGGATAAACTAAATAGACTTGCCTCTTCTTAATAAATTATATGAACGTTAACATATTACACTGAACAACTTTTTTTTTATTCATGGAAGCGACGAGACAAACGAAACGATAACCTGATGATAAATGATGCGGCTGCCCATAACGTGGTGCTAGTTAGGATGGCATGCACGGCGTCATATTGCGCTCGTCACCTTGAAACATAGGATTTTCAGTAGCAACAACTCCCTTCAATCTGGAAATCAGTAATGCTTGCACACTGTTTGACGGTAGAACTAGGAACTTTGGTGGTCTCCGGTGACTAGTCACCAGTAACCTAATCACCGAAATATTTTTTTTTCTATCTCTCTTTTTGTTACAGGTAATTTCATAAATGGATGCAGAGTTTATAATAGACATTCATCAGCAGGTAACTGAAGATGTAAAGCATAATAGAGTATTAATAATGTGTACTTATGTGTATTCCGCGTTGGAAACTCATAGAATTATATAAAACAACCTATTCTATTTAATCAATCACAAGCAAAAGTTTAAAGGTTCATTAAATTAGAATATCCTACGAAAAAAATGTTACCGTTGTTCGTGTATCAACCCTAGAGTATAATGAGAATGACTATTCGAGTATAATTCAGTGTCAAAAGCAAGTCCACAGCAGGAACACTTAACCGCGTTCGCAATCAGACCGTTGCTCCATTGTCATGTGTAAAGTCATTCGGCGTAAGTGGAAAGTCTTGTGTGGGACCTAATTGCCTAAAAATAATAATAAGTAATAACCAACAATTACTAAGTCTTGACATTATTAAGCTTTAAGTTAGAAAGTACAATATTTCATTTGAACTACTGAACGGAAGAGAATAACAAAATAGAAATGAATCTACAGTTTTACATGATTTGACTGCAAACATTAATGTGATCCGGTTTGAAGGGCATTGTAGTTATTGGAATTACTAAATCTACGTCTAATATCTCAAGGTGACGAGCACAATGTACTGTGTATGTCATCCTAACTAGCGCCACGTTGTTGTAGCAACGGTATCACGATAAAATTAGCCCGTTGAAAAAAAAAAAAAAAAACAATAAAAAAAAACTCAAAATTTTATGTCTCAAGACTTCAATCACTACTGCTGTGTCATCGTCATCATCATCACCATCGTCAGCTGACAGACGTCCAATGCTGTACCTAGGCTTCACCCAAAAATCTCCACATCATTCATTGAGGTGTATTGGGCTGTAAGCGACCAACCTGGCCCAGTAGGGTTGGTGAATGATCAGAGCGTGGTCTGTTATCCAACAGGGTTGGTGCATCCTGGTGCAGGTGAGGTTGACTTGGGCTCCTTAAGATGGTGGGCAGAACCCCTTACACCCTTTACATGTACTACACGACTTACTATTTGTTCAACGCTCTGTTTAATTATTTCGCTTCGTATGGACTTAACCAATGACTCCACATAATTAATTTTTGGTGATTTATTTGGTGATCACAGGACTTGACACGATACGTAGACCTGGTATCATTCACCGTTTTATTGACGATTAAAAAAATATAAAAAAATCGAGGTATAGACTGTTTTCCTGCACAAAAAACTTGAACACTAAAGAGCTCTTTACGAACTCGTTGATATTTTACCCGAAAACATTTGTTCAATATTCTGCATATGAAATCACATTTAGTTGGACATTTCAAGTCCTCGAAGATGTCGTTAGATTATCTACACTGCGCCAACACGTGATCCGCATACAAGTACTGTATAATTTAAATTATCCATACAAATATAACATTTAATAAACGCAACAGAAGCTCTCAGTTATATCAATAAAAGCGTACCCAAGTAGCTTCTGTAAAGAATTCATATATTTCAAGGAAATCCTTGAAATATATGAATTGTTTGAGCTTTGAGTTGAAATATATGAATAACTGCAAATTCAGAGTTTTTTTTTAATCGATAAAACGAGATCAGCGAGACTTCCGCTTGATTGTAAGTGATACGCCGTAACGACGTAGCGCTAGTTAAAATTATTTAGACAAAACTACATTGCACTAATTGCCATCAGAGATGATGTTAAGTGTCGGTACTTCAATAATTTCACTAGCTACAAAGCCCTTCAACCCGGAACAAAATAATGTTTACATACTACAGTTGCGCGACAGTTTTACCGGGAATCATCTAAGTTATTCACTGGTAGGTACCACCGCAGCCGACAAATAGTAGTGTGCATACATTAATGTGTTCCGGTTTGAAGGCAGTTGTAACTAGTGAAATTACCGGGTAACGAGACTCAAACATCTTATGTCTCAAGGCCACGAGCGCAGTATAGTGATACCATCCTGACTAGCGTTGTGTTAAGGGTAGATATTTCGTATACCATCAGATGAACGTTCCACTCGTCTCGTTGCTTCGTGAATTAAAAAAAAAAAATATTCAACTAATTCTCGCGCCTACTGTATTAAAGAAACGTTTACAAACAAACATGTCTATATATACATATATATTTTAGTTTATTTCGAACATGTTTAAGAATGTTTGAAGGTCCTTTAATCCTAACAGGTATATCTTATCAAATTTATTTACGTCCTTTGATACTTAATCGTCTTGACGAGGTGACCTTTGCTAAAATTTAAATGGTTACATTTGACATCAAATCTAAATTCTGTGCCATAAACCTTAAGGCGTAAGGTATTAATGGAATATAAATATTTGAGTTATAGAAAAGTACAGCTTATTTGTAACTTATTTTTTTTATTAATTTAAGCGACGACACGTTCTACCGATGGTAAGTGATTCGCTTACATATGAAAAATTGACGCTAGATAAAACGATAAAGCACCACAATGTGCTCGACGCCTTAAGACATGAGATGTTAAATATAGTTACCGCAGTAATTTAACTAGCTACAGCGTCCTTTAAGCCGGAACACAGTAATGTTTGCAGACTACTGTTTGTCCGCAGAAATAAGAGATGCAGTGGAATTTAGAAGATTTTTGCAATACAGACACCATTTTTTTCTTGCTTCTGGGGGGGGGGGAGGAAGACTAGGTTATATGGGACTTCTATCCTCTAAAACCCATCGTCGTCGGGTCGGGGTCGTCTCCCTCAGTGTATTAGGAGAGGAATCACGATCGCCTACAGAACGCACCAATGCCCCCCTGACGTCTAGCTAGAACATCTCACGGAAGGGCAAAGCTCTCCTTAGCATCCACAAAGACCACACGAGGCACCTACACCAGAACACTTTGTCAGTGTTCCGAGTGATAGCACTTAGAACTTAACTTTTTTTCACGTAACAGTTAGTAACGTAACAGAAGTTATAATTTCGTGACTGTCGTTGTCAGCGGTACACTTGGCTGAAGACCGTTATAATTTCACAGCGACGGTACCGTTGCGAGTGGAGGTGGAGCCTTTACGCGCCACGTCATCAAAAGTACCTTTTTTTGTAGTATATAAAAAAAAAAAAATAATTTTCAGGTAGTAGTGTCCCTATTGTCGGAGACGATTTAGGTAGCACCGCAGTTTATATTACTAATGAGAAACGGTAGCTTTCGAAGTTTACTGTCCTGCGGTAGCCGGTGTTGTAGCTAGTCAAATTACTGAGGTATTGAAATTCAACATGTTACATGTCAAAGCGACGATCATACGTTGCAGTGTATGTCATCCTGTGAAATGCCACATGGACAGGGTATCACTTACCATCAGGTGATATGCTAGTTTGTCTTGTCACGACCAGATGAAATATTTATGTCCATTTCTTTTTCCGCAATATTTTTAAAGATTTAATTTTATGTACAATCTTCAACTAAAATAACTAACACAATCTATTCATTTATTATTTCTTCGGATATATACATATCATAGCAGGTGGAGAGAGGTGGTCTCTGCCTACCCCGCTGGGAACGAGGCGTGATATATATGTATGTATGTATATACATAACAATTAATTTATCATCAGGTGAAGGTCTTGCTCGAATTGTCAATGAAAATTGTCATCGAATGAATTTACTAATTATTGACAAGATTTGCTCATTTGCTGATAAAAAAAATTATTACTCTTCATATTACTTTGGACTATTAGGAAATAGACTCGCATATCTGAAGCATCTGGATTGTTTCGCCGTACCAGAGATAGAAAGGACTGTATCACGCTGACTCAACCTTCAGTAGTTGAAGAGGCACTTTAAGAAGATAATATTACTATGGTCCAGGTGGACCCCTCGGGGTTCACGGAAAACTCGACAGGTCTACGTTGGCACTAATTTTCACATTTTCTATCCCAGGAATCCAGCGAAACCAGCTAAATTTTGAAAGTAGTCTAATCAGAAAATACAGTCTGTGAACCTCTGGTCGTGAGGTTTGGCCTAATAGGTTTTTTTTGTTAAAAGAAGAAGAACTATCTCTACCATATCTCACGAATTTAATGAACGCCATGTGCCAATCCGAACGTTTTCCCAGTGGGTTGCGCTAAGTTGCGAAAGCGAGGCGGCTTGCGAAAATTCAGTCTGAAATAGATGCGTATCAATGAATGAAATCCATTATTAAACGCCGCGTAATGTTTCTGTTATAGTTGATGAATATGTAATTCAATTTTATTAGCTCTTTGATGATGATGACCTTTATCGCTGGGATGAAAACTACAAAGTTTAATTAAATGCTCAGTTATCTTGTTCGGAAAGATAACGGATCACGTTCATCGTTTCAACCGATCGCAGTCTACAGCTGGACATAGCTCTCTTGTAATGTGTTCCACAAACTACAGTCTTGCGCTGTCTAGATGTAGTGGCCAATAGCGATTTTTTTACGTTCTCTCCACTTAGTTGGGTGTCCGCCACCGCTGCTCTTTTCAGTGTGGTACCGACATTCTAGAACTTTAAGATCCCTACGTATATCGGTTCTATGAGCTATTTGCCCCGCCTATTACCACTTCAGCCTCGCGACTTGTAGGGTTCTGTCGGTGACCCTGGTTCTTCTGTAGATCTCATTTTTTATTAGTTCACGTAGGGTTACTCCAAGCATGGTCCTCTCCATCGCCCGCTGTGTGACTCTGATCTTTCCAATGAAGCCCATAGTTAGCGACCAAGTTTCAGAGCCGTAGGTAATCACTAACAACACGCACTGTTCGAAGACTTTGGTCTTTTAAGAATCTTCGAAGATTATGTTAATATTAATGGATAGAAAATGTTCCAGCATCACAGTTCTTTTATCTACAATATGCTAACACTTCACCTTAATATAATATCTTATGATGTAAATTGAGAAGAGTGCTCGAGCAGAATTCTCTGGCTCTTGATGTTGACACCATCAACACAGCAGTGTTGTTATAGAAGTAGATTTACAACATGGCAGTGGTTTTACTTTACCACCAGCCAAAAGTATATAGTCGGAAACAAAACTGGAATCTCAATGTTAGCTATGGTTTAAATGCTGTCAGTTAAAACCTAGTGTTATAGTGCACTGAGCGATGATATGGTAAGAAAAATTCATTACGTTTGAATTTAATACATGGATTGATTTAAGAGTAAATAATGCACGCTGGCGGTTAATCCGCTCTATCCCGGAAGGTGGTATCCATTGGCGCTCGAAACCTAACCACGCGTCTAATCTAGGCCACTTGTGTCCGTGGACATAATGCGACATTTGAACCTGCCACAGTTCAAGGCCCCGCTGCTGTTGCCATTCAGAATTTAAGCGTGACCTAAGACCAGATTCCTCTCATTGTTTCAAACGCTCGGTGGGACCCTGACCTCGCTATGTGGGCTCACTTCAACAGTATACAAAAGCTGACAACTTTCATACACGTCAACATAATAACGTTAATAACTATGGCTGCTGCGAAGCGACCGTCACATGAGGATAATAAATAAATAAAAAAATTAGGAAACACCATAAAATCTGTAAATTTAGTTATATTAATTAATTTAGTTGTATTCGCCTGAATCACCTTTAAAAAATCACTATTACTAACATTTGCGATATAATTGAGATATTTGTTTGATTGACTGATGAGACCAGTACATTTAGTTTATATTATTGCAGTTTTTATTATATCAAGGATGGTTTTTCATAAAACGTGCTTATAATGTGAATATAGTAGTAATAAAGAATATTTTTTTTCAATACTTTCACTTAATAAATTTAGACGTATAATTATACTTATTATCTATGCATTTAGAAAAGTTTCTGCAGAGTTATCGACATATTAAACGATCTCTGGCAACGAAAATGTCCAGTAGAAATATCTTATAATTGCCAAAGTACAGGGAAGCTTTTACAGCGAAATTTTGATGATGCGTATGTTAGGTAACCAGCAGAGTTTTTAAAACTCTACCACCATCAATAATCTATTATTTACGAGCTCGAATTTATCCAAAATCCTTAGTTTCACAGGACGCAGATTTTATGCTGTGAAATATATCATGTATAAGACTAAAAAATTACAAATAAATATTAAAAAACTTCAAATTTATGTTTGACAACGTAGCTACGGTTACGGTTATCTTTAAAAAATCCAATTAACCGAAAACTTTTAATAGAAATAATAATTATCTAGTAATGATTAAATATTGATCAATGAATATTACAATATGTATCATTTATCACACACGTATGTAATTTTTGCAAATAAAAACGCTCATTAATAATATATAGAATAATGTATGAAAAATAGAAACTTACATCGTCGCCGAAAAGCTCCTCACACTTTACATCTAATATTAAATAAAATACAATAGCGAAAATCACTCGCCCCCAACACATGACTACTCATTAGAAGTTTAAATAAGACACTAAATATATACTCAGTTCACATAATTATAACAATAAACAAACTATAAACAATTAAAATAACGATAATCGTTGTAATAAATCCTCGATATTTTTGACATTCCCGCGCTATTTGACAGTTTGTACTTTGTTTTCTTAAGGCAATGACCGCAGCCGACATGCGGCCGGGGCGCAGTTTTGAAATTAGAATTGTAGAAAATTAAAAAATAAATTTACGAAATGTTTTACGCGCATTTCCCAGTGGACGTGTTCGCGGCACGCGGCGGCAGTTCGCGCCGTTTCGCGGCTCGCGACTGTGCCCTGTGCGCTCGAATTAGAACGCACTTAGAATCGACTAGTGTTGTTCGTCGATGTTATATACCGAGACGAAATATTTCTATGTTCAATTATTTTTTTTGGGTGGTCGTATCACTCACCATCGGGTCTAGTCTTGCTTGTCGCTTCGTAGAATAATAAAAATATTAATTCTTAATATTTTCACTGCGGTCTCATCCTTCTGGGCGAACGCTGAAGACCTGTGTTGTCCATATGAGGACATGTGTACTGACCCTTTATATTATTTAAATAATGGTCTCAAATCTATCAATTAGAATATAGAACGCTGTTTTATGCCCATTGTTGTACCGTTATAAGTATTCGATTTCTATACATGTTACACTTGCAAAGAAAGAACAAAGTGTACATTAGTACTCTTTGTATAATTTAGTATGAAATAAATTTATTCTGTTCTGTTCTTTCTGTTTTGCTTTGCTCTGATCCGGTCCGCTCTGACCCGCTCAGCTCTGCTCTGTACTGTTCTTTTCTGTTCCCGTTGTAAACATGCATTTGTTTTGTAATAAATATGCCCCTAGTTAAAACTAAGTCAAAAAATAACAACTTTGGTTACCGAGCCTGGATAGTGTGGTGGCTCCTCATAATTGTAAATCTGCCACCAGCTCACCATCGCTATGTTCCAGCTATTAATATTTATGAATGTCATAGTATTCTGAGCGCTTCACCAACCATGGAAATTTTCCACTTAACACCAGACGAAGTTAACTTCAAATGTTAGTCAACTGCAAATAAAAAAAAATGAAATACTGCAGAAAAATAGTACAATTAATTTAGGTTTTTTTTAATTTTGTTAAACATCATGAATGATTGGGGTGTAAAGGGTTTCGCATAACAACTGGTGCACCCTGCTAATCAACAAACGAGGTTCTAGCTCCCACCAACCCGCATTAGGCCAACGTGGTGAGAAATGGCCTAAAACCTCCCATATGAACCCCTACAAACGAAGGCCCCTGGTGCCTGGGGATACCGGAAGCCACGCTGACTGTGACGCCGCTGGACGCGAGCAGCGCGGGACCGATCGAGATGGAGATCTTTGGGGGAAGGTCTATGTCCAGCTGTGGATGTCTATCGGCTCATGAAGAAAAATTACTGTAACTTGTTTAATTAACATTAAATTAAAAAAATAAACAAATAACCGGAAACACTTTATATAGCAATAGTTTGGTAAGTAACACCAACTTCCTTTCCGTAATAATAATAAATTACATATAAAAATATTTACTTAATACATTTCATAAAGTATTTCTATCGATATACTTTTTCTAATGTGAAACGTCACTAAAATTGCAAAATGAACTTACACCGGCGAAACGCAGTAAAACCTGATCAACATATGTAATTAATTAATTTACTTTCGTTTATGATAATTGAGAAATTTAATATTTATTTTAGTAATAAAATTAGTATTTAACAGATTGTTAACACCATCGCTGGAAGTTTTTTTTTATTTGACAAAGCGACCACACGAGCAGGACACCTGTTAATGAATGATATGTCTGCTCATAATAATGTGACGTCAGTTAGGATGATATACACTACACATAGTTGTCGTAAATTTTTTGTTAATAGGACATTCATCTGATGGTAAGTTGTTAGGGTGATATACACTGCACCACGTTGCACTCGTCGCCTGCGACATAAGATGTTGAGTCTCATTACCCCAGTAATTACTTTAGCTACAGCGCCCTTCGATCCGGATACAGCAATGTTTGTACACTACTGGAAACAAAGACCTACCACCAGTAAAGTGAGAGAGTAGAGCGTTTGAGAATAACGATGCATTATTTTGTCGTATATTAGTTGCATCCTTCAAACCGGAACAAAGTAATTTTTACACACCACCCTTGGGCGGTAAAAAGGGAGACCATCAGAAGTAATATCCAATCATTAAAATCAAATAATAGTACAATTTATGTGATAGTAGTTCTTGCGATGTTAGTATTCCGCTTGGAGACGAAAAGGCGCTGGTGGTAGGTCTCTATTGCCAGAGACTTTCACTGTACCCCCGCAGCTTCTATTGTCACTGCCAAACTGTAGTATGCAAACAAAACTCTACTCCGGTTTGCAGTACGTTGTAAGTATTGAAATGATTTGGGTGATGAGATTTATCATGTTGTCTTAAGGCTACATACATCAATGTGGTGCTGTGTAGGGTTAAGCGTATCACTTATCTTTATGTGAGTGTCTCTTGTCATATCATGGTGATATTAGTGGACTCTTCAGGCAGTGAGTCCAGGAGTCTTGGTCTATTAATTGGAGTGGTTCAGTATTTGCTATAACGCAGAAGGAATACTGTCATGTACTTGTCATAATTGGCATTCAAGAAGAAGACCAAAGACAAAAATGCAGCCCCTTCTGGAGTAGTTTCTTCTTAGCCCCTTTTCTGACAGTGGGGATATTTTAACACTTCTTCCAACTTAGGAATACCCCCAGCTCCTCCGTTTATCCGTGGAAGGCACAGCTCCCGCCACTGTTTAGTGTAAAAAAAAAACTTCTTTGCATGCTTACTGAAGACGTGATCCATCCAACCAGACGTTGATGATCACTATAATCCATCACTACGTGCTACAGCAAATACATTGTGGTATTATTAAAATGAGAGAAACAGTGAAAACGGTGGAGGCGCATGTCCGAGTTCCGCTTCGATACTTACTGAACGCGCAAATCACTAGCGAACATAAATGTTACGGAGTCGCTGTTTGTCTACAATTTTTAGATATATTTTTTTTTAACCGACTGATAAATAATAGTGTTAATGAGTTTAATGATTTTGCTTATTGCAGGGATAGTCTGTTACCATCTTATTCTATACATTGTGATGATTTTCTTCAAAACCACTTCGAGTTAGGTTAGGTTAGGTTATACAGGAAGGCTCATTTTTCATACATATACATTATTCAACAAAGCGATAAGACGAGCAGATGATTACTTGATGTTGAGTGATGTGCTCGGTTTAGACATTTAAATATCGTTAGCACAGTAATTTCACAGGCTACAGCGTTCTTCAAGCCGGAACAAATTATTTGCTTTATGTACAATTACGAGACGAGCGGGATGTTCACTTGATAGTAAGTGATACGCCCGTCCATAATAACGTGGCACAAGTTAGGATGTTATGCACTGCACTACATTACACCCATCGCCTAAGACACAAGGTTACGTGTCTCGTTACTTCATTAGCTACAACGCCTTTCAAACACGACGCAACACAGTAACGTATGCAAAGTACTGTTCGCTGAGATGGTACCTGTCATCAGCAATGGCGCCTTACGAGCAGTAAGCATCGCGGAGTATAGCTTCACCATCTAAAGCTTCAATTCTTATTTCATTGTGTATATATTAGGGGGACCGGAAAGTAATGTCGTTTTCTTACGCTAAATACAAACATACATTTTTAACGAGTCTTTATTTTTAATCAATGATGTATTCCCCATCATTGTCAATAACCTTTTGCCATCTAGTGAGTAAATTTTCAATCCCTGATCGATAAAAATTAATTGGTTTTTCGGCAAAATATCTAGAGATGGCATTTTGGATATCATCCAAATTTGCAAATGTTTTGCCACTTAAAAAGTGTTGCAGCGCTCGGAATAAGTGGAAATCCGATGGTGCAACATCGGGCGAATATGGTGGATGAGGCAGCACCTCCCACCCCAATTCATTAATTTTTTCTAGAGTTCGCCTTGCGCAGTGCGGTCTTGCATTGTCATGTTGGAGAATGACGCCTTTTCGGTTGACAATCGCTGGCCACTTTTCAATTAAAGATTGATTGACTCGCTGCAATTGTTCGCTGTAGAGGTCTGCAGTAACAGTTTCTCCAGGTTTCAGTAATTCAAAATGAACAATGCCGCGAATACTCCACCAAACACACAAAAGCGCTTTTTTGGGGTGTAAACCTGGCTTAGCAGTACTCCGAGGGATTTCATTTGGAGAGAGCCACTGCCTTTTGCGTTTTGGGTTATCATACAGGACCCATTTCTCATCTCCTGTGATCAAGCGATCAAAAAACGCTTCTGTGTTGTGTCGTTGAAGCAATAAGTTGCATGTGATTGATCGGTTAGCCTTATTCTGTTCGGACAGATTATGCGGGACCCAAACACCTGCTCTGCTTACTTTTCCAATCTGCTTCAAATGTCCTTGGATGGTCGACCAAGGTTTGTTGAGACTGTTTGACAATTCCTCGATCGTCTGACACGGATTTGCTTCCACTTCCGCCCTTAACACGTCGTTGTCTAACGCTGATGGTCTTCCTGATCGATACGAGTCGGAAAGATCAAAATTACCCGATTTGAACTTGGAAAACCACCTTTGGCATTTACGAATGTCCAGTGCATTTGGATAAACATCGCAAATGTTTTTGGTAGCAACTGTTGCGTTATTTCCCTTGCGAAACTCAAAGAGCATGCAATGCCGGATGTGTACCTCTTCTGGTATTTGGCTGGCCATTTTACCCAAAATTACAAAAAAAAATTGTAATTCAATTGTCTATAAGTAAAGAAATCACTATAACCTCACAATGTCTTTGGTACGCCTCTGAACAAAACAATGAGCTGACAAATGACAATCAAGTATTGGCATGCGCAGAAACGACATTACTTTCCGGTCCACCTATTATAACTGCTACGATAAAGCGCGATAGGGAAAGCATGTATGCCTTCGAAATGTGGTGCTGGCGAAGGCTTCTTCATATACCATGGATAGCCATAAGGACAAATGGAGTGTCATCTTGGGGAGATTAGAAAGTAGACGTGCTCAAGGAAGAGCTCCTACCACATGGATGGAAGCGGTCAAGAAGGCAGTGAGTGGCAGTATACACCATTCTGTCCACACTGCATATGACCTCACTCTACTAAGACTGTTTATTCGTGGTTACGATCCTCAGCAGTGACGGAGCAACGAAGAAGATATAACTAACATAAATCGATAATTAAAATTAAAAAAATAACAATACCGTTAAACCGGTTTAGTCCGGATACGGGGCATTGATAAGTCGTGTGTGTCAGAGCGTCCATTGTTCCGCCGGACCTTTCTCTGCGGCCGTCCGAGCTCATTGTTCGCGAAATCGCGGAAAGTAAAAAAGAGAAAGGGAGTTAAATCTTCACGCTAATAAATCTGGAGCATTCGTTAATGCTTCAACGACCCCTAAATAGTTAGCAAATACACTAATTATTTATTTACAACCCTCGCCAATGGTGTGTATAGGTTATAAACAACAACTCGCGGGATCCATACCGACCTCAGCTGCTACCGGCGAATCCTGCTAAATAAGAAACGAGGCCCTGGCTCCTATCAACCCGAATTGGGCCAACGTGGTGGTAAATCGCCGTAATCCCCATATGAATCCCTACCCGATCGTGTGAGAATCTTTACGGTAGCTCTATGACCAGCAGTGGGCGTCTATCGGCTGATGATGATGTTGAACCGTCACTGGAGGGAAGTCTCTGTTGCCGGAGGCCGTCTAGGTAGATGTCACCACAGCGTCTATGACAGCCAACTAATAGTACTGTGCAAACATTACTGTGTTCCGGTTTAAAGGGCGCTGTAGCTAGTGAAATTACTGGAGTTTTGAGATTCAACATATTGTCTCAGTCGATGTGTACAATGTGATGCTCTGTGTACCATCACATTGTACACATCGCCACGTTGTTATGGGCAAGCGTATCACTTACCATCAAGTGAACTTCTTCCTGGTCTCATCGCTTCTTGGAATAAAAAAAAAACTACAGTTATTTTATATATGTGCGACATATCTTACTAGCATCATCTTTACCTACTTACTACTTTACATTGTTTCTGGAGGTCTTATCATTCGGTGAGTGTTACGCCTGTCTTGATGCTTTTTTATATAAAAAAAAAACATAAATTACGTAAAAAACACCAGAAAACCTAATATACCTGCTAACGGAATACCTTGAGTAGAGAAGAGAAAGATATGATTATAAATAGAAGAAAATAAAAAATTATATGTCAATTAATGAAATATATGTAGAGTGGAAAAAGATTAAAAAAAAACGTTGAAAATATATACATAGTTATTTAGGTTTTTTAAAAAATAATAAATAGCGTTAATAAATAATAGAATAATAACATAAATAACTATTCTGATGTTAGGTCTAAGGAATCCTATATAATAAAAGAAAAACTAACCCTTTTAAGCAATATCCTAACAATATGGTGGTAATTAAGCATACAGCTTATTTTGCGTCTTATTTTGATTGATTGCGTCAATAGCTTCATTACATAAGATGACTCATCGAATTAAAACTATTTCAATAGCAATATTTCCCTTTTAACTGGGCACGGTTATACTGGCATACTTCGTGACTTGACCAAGACAAGACCAAGACCAAGCCCAAAAACTACTTAAAGGAAAACAGAATTAAGGTCCGATTGGTATGGAGATCTTGGAGAGAACCCTATGTCCAGCAGTGAAGGTCTGTCGGCTGATGGTCTCTGGTCTTTGCAGAACGGATTCATATATTAACAATATAAATGTGGTAGTTTTTATTCGCAAAGAACCCAGTATGTATGTTGTATATATATAATTAATAACAAATCTGTTTCTAATGGATGTTTAACGAATTACAATAATTAAAGGATTTTTTTAATTTCTATTATAACAATATGGGTATAATAACTAATCTATATATATAATGAAGACAGGTTCTTTGTTCGTCAATCACGTGAAAACTAGTGAACATTTCAACTAACTTCATGATTTGATTCTGCCCTCGCTCTTCTACCACAGAACGTACAGAGAAGGATTGGAACAGTCTACCAGCGTTAGTGCTTCCGTTTAGGTATGACGCGGGGATCTTTTATCTAGACTTAGATCTAGACTAGAAATAGGCTGCTTCTATACTAGAACGCTTTAACCAAGTGCCAAGTGGGATCATAATTAAACGCTAGTCTAAACAATAAAAAAAAATATTTTGTGTTTCATAGATCATTTTATTTCTAATTAATTTTTATAACCATTTTCTTTTGGTATTATTTATGCGGTTGCTATAGTAACGGTTGCTATTGAAAGTGTTTTGCAGTTGCGGTTACTCTTAAGGAAAATTTCTATTGTAATTTTATATTACGGCCTGTGAAGCGGTCGGGGAAAAGCTAGTGCTATAGTATGCTAGTATACTCGTATAACTGTTTCATTACCCCTACATCTGTCCTTGCTGCTGCTTTACATTGGTAACAAACATGGACACCGCGAACTACTGCTTATTTATCTATTAGCACTACTGTATCTCGCCAAATTTATTACCGGAAACTTGTTACTAACCACATGCTCATCAAGCGTATACCCCTAATTAATCTCATCAGCTTCTCCTCACATTAAAGAAATTAACTTTCGCCTTAAACCGTCGAAAACCACTTTCGGTTTTTGCCCGACACGCGCATACAAACACGGTGTTTATTTGTGATGAAGAAACGGCCGCGCGTGGACCGAATGTGTTATTATCGCACTTTGTCCGGATGGACTTCGTGTATATAGTTTGGGTGAAAGTGTTTTGCATTTTACACAAAAACCGTATTGATAATGTGAAACGTATCGCTTTTGTTGAAACATGACGTGACTGTAATTGCGTGAAATCAATGTTCAGTACATACCTATAAAAATCTAGAATTGGTTAACTGTATTGCATTTTTATGTTATTTGTTCATTTCCGTATAGTTCTTTTTTATTGTATACTAACGTATTAGAAAAGAAATATGTATATTCATGTATAGGACACGCACAGGCTTTAATAATTTTTTTACTTTTGCATTCTACGATAATGGTTTTAGTGTTTATTGAACTTTCACTTGTGGTATAATTAGCTTTATAAATGCATAGATATTGTTGAAATTTGAAATAATATTTTAATTATAATCAATGTACTTTAACTACATCCTGCATTAAAACACCTACAGTTAAACATTTGCAAATATTGTGTAATTTATAATACTGCTATTAAAAAATAGCAGGCGCTATTTTTCCAATGCGCTGGCTATCATTTGAATACGTGTCACTAGTATATGTTGTTGTGTACACGATATTAATAAAAAAAATATTAAAAGTACGAAATAACATACTAAAAATATAAGTAATAGAATTATATTCATATTTATGAATTTCTATTGTATACATCATGATATATCTTGTCGTTTTGTTGTATTAAAAAATTATTGTTTTTATACTCAGACAGTAAGTAATCTGGTCGACTAACATATTCATTCGTTACTAAGCTATAATACAATCATGCTTATAAACTGCCCACTTAACCTTCTCACTGCTGGGATTCAAGGTTTCTTGAGTAGTAGTCCTTGGAAAGAGACCACAATGAACAAGTGCAGGGTGGTGGATGTTATGTATACCTAAAAGTGATAGCTATTGATATTGATATTGGAATATATAGATTTCTTTGCAATGGTTATTTTCACCGGATGCTAAAACTCAGAGGGAATCGTACCCACATTTCCAAGGCGCATTGTAAATTTTCCATTTTATTTAAATTAAATCTGCATTTATTTCAATTTATAGACATATTTGTACTTATAACTAATATCACAAATATCTTAGTTGTTCAATCGCGAGCTAAGTTCCTTGAAGTTTGTTACTGGGACGAAGGCACCACGACTTCCCGCTTCTGAAAATGATAATAATTAAGTTTGAAAGGTCATTGCAATGGCTAAATAACGTTAGCAATTATTTAAATCAGAAATTGCTGGGTGTAATTGCTATGTATTTTTTTTTAAATACATGATAATACGGAAATTGTACACATTTTGTTTTCTGGTCGAATAACCGTAATAAAAACAGGCGTTAGGTCCGTGTTACCACAGACCGAAGAGATAGATACCACCGCAGCGCCTCTGCTGCCAAACAGTAGTTTGCTAGTAACAATGTGTTCCGATTTGAAGGGTGCTGTAACTAGTAAAAGTACTGGAGTAACGAGAATCAATATCTTATGTCTCAGCAGACGAGCGCAATGTGATGCTGTATATATCATCCTAAATAGCGCCATGTTGTTATGGGTAAGCGTTTCTATTACCATCAAGTGAACGTCTTGCTTATCTTGTCGCTTAATTTAATAAAAAAAAAGGTTAAGGTTCACATGAATATGGGATTCACACACAGGCAAAAACTGAATGCTTAGAGATATATCTCTTGCATGGAAATTTCCGTCAAGGCTAAAAACTGAACTCAGGATAGTGATTATTCAATAGGTTTCATATTAAATAATTGTGTGTATACTTTATACAAGCCTTACGCTAAATATCGCTTCAGGGAATGTTTGCTGCATGATGACCAGACCCTGGGATGGTTGACCGGATCGTAACGGGCGCCCATCATCTGCCGCTGCCCTCGGCACTGATTGTAAGGGGCGCCGTCGTGATTGATGCCCAGGCTGAAATTAGCTCAAAGATTTTAATCTACAGAAGAGAAGTTAAGACAGAGTTAAAGAAAAAAAAGAACGCGACTAGTTACTGAAACGGAAATGGCATTTTGTTTTGGTTCATAGATTTCGAAATTCTTGGCTTTGTTGACCTTATATATTCGTTTTGACCTACTAAGCGTTGGGTAATATATGCATGATATCGCTCTTCATCAGCCAAAATCACACCACCAGGTGATCCGCTCACTAGTTTATGTACTTTCTCTATGAAATATCAATTCCTATCACACTAAGGTGTTCAGTACCTGTGTGCGATCTCATGAGCCAGCAGGTAGCCAATATTATTCGGGTTCCACTCCAATAACGCACAGCTTTTCTTCGTACTGCACATTCCACCAACATAGCCTCTGCCTGGAGAAGTATAACAAGAAGACACTCTCAATTGTACCACAGCCAAGCAATAATACTTGTGTGTGTGTGTGTGTGTGTTTGACTATATTTTACCTTTATTACAATACAGTAATGATAATATTATAAAAATACCAATTTTTTTTATTATCATTACATTCGTTATGTTCATCATGTTACAAGTGTTTGTGTTGGCGACTGTTTAAATAAGCTTTATCTAATCCATTCTTTCCCTAAAATTAACTTCCGGTTACGATAGCTATTATTAATGCAAAAAGCGATTTTTTATTTCAATTACGTTTATATTATTAGACTCATTGTTGAATTTTGAAAAGAATAGGGATATTAGTGTAAGGAGCCCCGCACATTAACTAGTACCCCCACCTGCTAATTAACTAACGAGGCTCTGGTTCTCGTCTACTCGCATTGGGCCAGCATTGTAGGAAATGAACACCTATAAACGACGGCCCCTGATGCCAGGTGGTACCGGTAGCTATGCTGAATGCGTGGACCAACGATCTGATGAAGGTCGCGGGAAGCGCTAGATATGGATATCTTTGGCCTATGTCAACCAGTGGACGTGTATCGACTAATGATGAGATACCACAATACGATTAACGACTTGCTTCTCTATCGGCAAGGTATAATTTACCATCAGATAAACCTTTCCCTCATGTAGTTTCATTAAAAAAAAAACCTTCACCTGTACTTCTCCTGACTACTTCGCCAGTCTTGCTTACGTAATAGATATCCAAACCGGTGAGCAAGACGGAGTAATACCAATCATTCGCCGTCTTCTTCCGGCTCTGCCACTCACAGTAACTCTTCAGATAAACACTTCCGTCTTCATCCATGTTCACCACCTTCGTCCTATTCTTCAAGAATCTGGTATCTTTCAATTGGAATTTAATATTTTGATTTAAGCTAGGATGTTGATAGAAAATCTCCACATCTTTTAATAGACCATTTGATATTTCCTTTAATTCTTTTCTCTTCTTGACTCCATACTCCTGGACTAGTTTGTTGGTGAGTACTTTGTCGTAGTGTATTATTATGTTGACAGTGATGTGGTCATCTGGTTTTGATTGTTTTTCTGTTAATGTTAATCGCTGCAGGTTTCTGTGTAAATCCTGTAAAATAACATAAATATTACTAAATTAAATGTATAATAATTCTACTGGAATATAATCATTATCTGATTTTTGATTATCATTTGTGATGCGTCTCTGTTTCCGGAGACTAAAGATACCACCGCAGCTTCTACTTCTGTTGTATAATATATCATTGTGCAAATTTTATCGTGTTCAGGTTAGAACGGCGTTGTAGTTAGTGAAATTACTAAACGAAACTAAGGTAACGAGACTTAACGTCTTATGTCTCTAGGCGACGAGCAAAATACATCATTATTATGATCAGCCGATAGCCACTGGATATAGGCCTTCCCCAAAGATCTCCAAATCGATCGATCCTGCGTTGCTAGCATCCTGTGGGTTTGTCGAGATCGCCGGTCCACTATGCATCACTACTTACTAACTAGCGCCATATACCAGCGTACCAGTTACGATCAGGTGACGAACGTGATGTCCACCGTCGTCTTGAGACAAGTTAAGTATGGACCCCTGAAGACTACTTCACTGCACTTGCGTCCATCGAAAGAACATTGCAAATGCATCACTTCCTGTTGCTGTGCTGCAACGACACCCATTACATCAATTAGCCGATTTAGCATAATTATGTATAATAATTAATTCCTATTTCCAACTTCATATAGGTTTCATTAATTTAGTAGTAATTTAGGTATTAATAAATTAGTAGTAAATTTATTGTAGTCGTTTTAAATCAGACCATCATGAGAGAAGTCAAAGTCTAGACTTCGCTGGATGCTAAGGATGGGAGAAGATCTGTAGGGCGAAAAAGCATTCATTGGAACTTCGATTGGTCGTTGGCCTATCAGCTAGTCTAGATATCTCTGGAATAATGTGAAGTAGCACGACCTTCGCGAGCTTCAAGCAGTAGACTGGCAAGAGGTAGTGTCAGACAGAGAACGCTTGTGCTTTCTAGTATGGGAGGCTAAAACACGCTTTAGGTCGCTGCACCAGAGGAGTAAGTCTTCTTCTTCTTCTTCCTACCCTTTTCCCAGCTATGAGGGGTCGGCACAGTATGTACTTTTATTCAATATCCTCTATCAGCCGTCATATCAGAATTCACATTCGTCTTACGCATGTGATCTTTCACACAATCCATCCACACTTTCTTCGGTTTTCTCTCTACCCTTATAACCATCCACGTTCATTCCCGTTACTATCTTCGTTATATGTAAGAAGTGTTTTTAAATCCTTCGATTACTGGATTCGTAGTTAATACAACATGCTGCATCTCATAATCTCCTTCCTCCTCCTTATAACCGGAACACGGTAATATTTGCACAGCACTGTTCGACTAGACATCCTTCGGGAATAGAAAGCTACCGCCAGTTGATCAGTTTCGGTACCAGTTTCACTTATAGATTAGTCTGGTAGATTTCTATTGAACCCGTGTCTTCTCTTCCTTTGATACAGTACCAAGAAATGGAAGAAGCATGAAACCTTGAAGTTAAATGCGTCTTAATGCCCCAAGGTCTTTGCAGTCGCCATTTATATTTTACGATTTAACTGTGCAATAACTTGTGAACAGAAATATAGTCTACTGTACTACTTATTAGCAGACATGGCTCACACGTAAATTTACGTGTTTAGTTATATCTTTGTATATCGCTGATGTTATGGTATACCACATACCTATAAACTATATCCAAGCCAACCTCACCTGCTCGTGGTGCACCCTGCTAATCAACAAACGAGGCTCTGATACCCACCAGCCAGCGTGGTGGGAAATGGCCCAAAACTCTTCAATAAAAACCCTTACAAACGTGGAGATCTTTGGGGAAGACCTATGCCCAGCAGTCCTCGTCTAGGCTAATTATGATGATGTCATACTGTCATATATCTCTTTATCTTTAGCTTCTTCTTTTTAAACTGCCTCTCCAACTAGTGAAGGTTGGAGATCAGCGTGGTACTGTCGCTCCTGTCTCTGGTTTGGCGGCACAATTGGGACGCCCCTAATATGCCAGTCCATTTCCTGATATTTCTCATCCATGACTCTGTCCTTCTCTCCCACCTTTCGTTTTCTAGAAACTTTACCTATCATAATCAGCTGCGGAAGTACCTAGGTCCATGTCAGAGGCCGAATAAATACAGGTTGGATGAAGTGGCGATGAATGCCCCTTAAACTTAAGGGCAGATTTACAAGTCTCTCGTTAGACCTGTTGTATTGTATGGAGCTGAGTGTTCAGATGGAAAGAGACTACATGTGGCCGAGATGTGAAAGTTAAGATGGATGTGCGGTGTGACGAAGATGGATAAAATTAAGAATGAGTATATTAGAGGAAGTCTGAAAGTTGCTCCAGTGACAGAGAAATTGAGGAGCAAAAGGTTAGCGTGGTAAGGGCATGTTGTGCGGAGGGATGAAGGACATATAACAAAGAAAGTAATGAGAATGAAAGTGGATGGTTATAAGGGTAGAAGAAGACCAAAGAAAGTTTGTTATAATCTACATGGAAACTAACCATGATTGTAATGTTGCCTGTTGCCGGAACCTATCCAGGTACCACCACAACGTCTACTTCTGCCACTAAACAGTGTGGGAACATTACTGTGCTCCGGTTTGAAAGGCGCCGTAGCTAGTGTATTTAATGGTAACGAGATTCAACATGTTATCTCAGGCGACTAGCGTAATACGGTGCCGTAAATCCATCCTAACTAGCGCCACGTTGATATGGGCTGGCGTATCACTCACTATCAAATGAACGTCCCGTTCGTATCGTCCTTAAATCGTTCGTCGCTTAATTGTATAAAAAAAAAAATACATACGGAATTATAAAGTTTTAAATATTGTATGGCAGTAATTTCAATCCAGGTTAAGGTTACCTAGATAAGCTCAATAAATATTTAACTTAAAAATATTCTCTGTAATCTTAGCGACCGACAGAATCTTTGTTACTTACTTAACACTTAACCTTGTAACATTTTAATTTTTTTTTAAGTTATTTCACTTTTGTAACAGATAACAAATTGAATTGCTATTCCCGTTACATATAAACACAGGTTGGTCCTCGCACGCTTTGCCGGCGGCAATATAAAGTTAGATCGCGAATGACTTTCTACAGCAACCGTTACCATAGCAACCACACAATATCTAATGAACATGTTTCTAAAATTTTATATGTTAAATATGGTATTTTGATATTTTATTATATAAGAAATAAAAGAGTATAAAATAATCATACTAGGTATGACCTACTAAACTTAGTACTTTAAGTTTAGTATTTGTTTAACCTATATATTCTACATTATACTTTAAACTTTATTAGTATTAATTTACTATTATTCAATTTGCATCCATTTATATATTTTAACTTAAGCACAAATAATGTAAATGGTTATTACTTTCACTTAATTTTAAGTACTATCTCACTGTAGAATACAAATATTAGGACAAATCAATACAATCTTAAATTTTTAGATGTCATATGTCTGTAATTAAGTGATGTTTAAACTATGTTGTACTGAAATAAGTTAATAAGCCTACAAGTTTGTATTTAATTAAGTCGTTCACATGATATTAAGTTATCAGCCCGCCCATAACAACGTCATGCCAGTCAGGATACACAGCACTAGCTCCCTTCGTCGCCTGAGAAATAAGATGTTGAGTCTTGGTTCCTCAGTAATCACACTAGCTGCAATGCTCTTCGAACTGGAGCATAGTAATGTTTGCACACTACTGTATAGCAAACAGTAGTGTGCAAACATTTATAGATTTACTGTTTGCAATAGGTGCTGCAAAGGTACCTACCCAGATGGTCTCCGGCAACAGAGACTTATCAGCAGTAAAAAGCACTGTGCATGTGAATGAATTGTTCCTGTATCCATAGGTTAAACTTCCGATTAGGATTAAAATGTTAATGTTTTTTTTATCATCATCATCATCGTCATCATTATCATCATCACCAGCTGATAGAAATCCTCACATAAGCCTTCCCCAAACATTCCCACACGATCAGGCAGAGATTATAATGTGGGGATTTATGTCATTTCCAACCACGCTGACCCATTACGGTTTGGTGGTAGCCAGAACCTCGTTTCTTGATTAGCAGGGTGCACCACGAGCCGGTGAGGTTGGCTTGGGTCTCGTGAGTTATTGTGCGGGATCCCTTACACGCCAACCTCACCTTTATAAATATATAAACATGCAAATTTTCCTTTTAATTGATGTTTCATACTTTGATAATGTATAGTTATTAAAAGTATAGATTGTTAATAATGATATATGTAGATTTTGGATAAACTTACGAAGTCTGTATATATCCTCGTATTTCCATATCCGAAAGCACAACAGAACAGACAGAGGAACAGATATCTCATCGCGAGCTCGCGTGCCCGCCGCGGCACCGCTCGAACCGGACTAACAGAATCATACTGATTAGCGATGAGCACAGCAACACCCAGACCGAGACTTGGACAATCTTTATATTGATGTTAGTCTTGTCTCTTCGGTCTTGGTCTTGCTTAAATACTATTCTCTTATAATCTTGGTCTTGTTTGGTCTTCCATATTCGGTCTTATTATATATTAAATATTTTGTTTTCAGAAGAAAAGCATATGTTGAAGTAATGATAAATATTTTTATCTCATTGCAATGGATTTTTTTTTTGTTTGGTCTTGGTCTTGCATAATAAGTCGGCTTTGGTCTTGTTGTTTCGGTCTTAATCTTGGTATTGCTCGTGTAAAAATTATCTTATTCTTACTTTTACACAAGACTAAGACTAAGACAGTAATCTGAGGTCATATATATATATATTTTCTCTATTTCAGCGTTTTCTCTTATGTTTGTTTGTTTCTCAGATCTGCGTCATGTAATGTTGAGAACTACTCGTCTACTTATTATCATAAGCCATACTAATTATATTTTTATCTGTAATGACTGTGCCATAAACAATTAAAAAAAAGACTGAAAAGACGAAGACCAATTTTACTCATCACTAATACTAAATAAGGCCGCGCACACACTGGTAGCTGTTTGGTTAAATTAATTCATTGATGCTATGCCTCTGTCACCAGAGACCACTACCATCTTGATCACTACAGACTTTGTCTTAATATAACTTAATGTTAAGTGAGTACTCTGGCGTCCATATTTAGTAGATTAACAGTATAGTAGTTAATTATGTAGCTGTATGTGGTGCGGTTATGTAGCTGGTTGTGTAGCTGGTTACTATTACAAATCCATGACCTATTCCTACTGCTGGTAGGTCTCTACTGCCGAAACCCGTCTAGGTTTTTTGAAGTGTCTAAACTGAAATTACTCAGCTACCGAGATTATTTCTCCAAGCGACGTAATCAATGTAGTTGTGTCATCATCCTGACAAGATGAAGTTCCTGTTAGTCCCATCGCTTGAAATCGAAGAGAATCAATAATCTAAAATACGCGACTATAGGGAGGGAAAGATCTAGAAGCTCAAGCCTAGAACAAATCAATGAAGTAAGTATTGATGTAATTTTTTTATTCACAACACTTCCTTTTAATTTAACGTGAGGTTAAGTGATGATGAGACTAAAGATGGAGGAGCATGTTAGCGTGAAATAGATAGCCTAGCTCTGCCGACAATCATAAGACAACAACACAATTATGATAGCAAATTAATAACATGGAGATATAATAGTAGCAAGGTGGGATTGACAATTCATCTTCTTTCTATTGTGAAGTTTACATCATCTACGTGGCTTCAGAGAAGAAGAAGTGACTTATATTTTAAGAGAAAAGCAGTTAAACACTGCGCCACGTATAAAAAGAAGAATCATTCTTCACACTAATAATATGTAAAACAATAATTTATAATAAATTTGATGAAAATACTTTATAACACAGCATCACTGTGTTTGTGTGTCTGATAGTGAAAAAAAAATCAAATTCAATACTATTTATAGAATTTTCTTACTTCTTCAAGATCATAGCGTTTTACTTCAGCAATTCGACAGATGAACAGATCTTCATCAAGCGAACTTTTTTCCTTTCAAGCAAATCTTTTAGCGTATGCTGTTTAGTTATGATGCCAGCAAAAGCAGTATCTACTGTTTCCTCTTTTGATTAGTCCTGATGCAGCATCACCAATTCGTTCTCTGATTGAAGGAACACAGTTTCAATACAGCTTTGATTTAGGTACAACAGAATGATTTGAGATAGTTACAGTTCACTCAGTTTTAGTAGTTACTTTGTTTATACCTGATCTTCGTTTATAGCACTGGTATATATATGATATACTATATATCTAAAATTAGTTTCTTTATGATTCTAAGTCAATATATCTCCATGTATATTAATGGAATAGAAAAACTAAATTGATCGCTATCAATTTCCATCACAATGCCATCGCAATCGGTGCTGGGAACGTGAGTCGATTTGTTCGCCAAATTGCCTTCACTTATCTTATACATACATTCATTAATATACAATATTTTTTTTATCTGCCTAGTTCAAGGACTCGTCAAATCTCTCACTCGTGTCAATTATGTCTTCTACAACACTATTATTTTCAAATTAATTGTAACTGCATAATGTATATTAATACAACATAATTTAAGAGCAATTTGTTTCATATAACATAGCCGATATGAGTGGGACGTTCACTTGATGGTAAGTGATAGCCTGCCCATAGCAACATGACGTTAATTACGACGATACTGTATCACATTGCGCTCGTCTCCTTCGACATAACATGTTGAATCTCATTACCCCAGTAATTTCGCTAGCTACAGCGCCCTTCAAATCGAAATACAGTGATGTTTACATACTACTATATGTATTAACTTTTTTATTTTCGATTTCGGGGGGAAAATATTCGAAAAGATATTCTACCTTCTGGGAGGAAGTCAGAGTTATGTACAGATTAAAATCCTCTCGGTGATCACCTTCGGCGTTTGGAGAGGTCAAGGGATCTCCGTTCGGAAAACAACCGCGGCGGTGGTATCTACGAAGACGGTTTCTAGCAACAGAGAACCACCAGAAAATAACTGTTGAAGAATGCAAGGTGTAACCACTGCAACGATTTTCCTTTGATCGTCATCATGTACAAAACTACCTGGTGGCAACGTATCCAGGCCCAGTCTTTGAAGACATACGATTGAGAAGAAGACTATAAAGAAGTTACATCATCAAAAATTTTTAGTCTTCTCTATAAATTCAAGCTTCTTCGAAGGAATCCACGAGCTAATTCTTTCTTCGCCTTTTAAGAGAACAATCGTTGAAGAATTATTCTTACCCGTCTCCCACAAAGAATGATATAATTTGGATAACATAACTGATCTTCTTCTTCGTCGGTATCACTCTTTATAGTTTGGTCGTGGTCATGACTTCTGGTGAACTGATAATCAAGTTGAATTTTTGTAGTTATTATAATTAACTGAAAAAAATCCAGTTCTTTTCATGAAATTACTGCTTTTCCAAATTCCTTGTTGAATTTGCGATTTTAAAGAGAACAAAGTCAAGAACAGAGCGAAATGGAGTGAAATAAGTATGATTTTAGTGTAAAGAAAAAGAAGAAGATTATAGAAGATAATCAAATAATTATCCACAATATTCCATCATTTATATAGAAGTATATGTCCTCGATTCGTTCAATATAAAAGTCAAACATTTGCATTGTAACTTAGAGGTTCCTGGATCTATTAAGGATCCAAATGTCATAGAGTTTGATCAGCAGTAGAGAGTGGATTTCTTGGAATCCTCCTAGCTACCACCCTAATTTTGTATATCTACCCTCGTAACTATATTGTTCACAATCAATTTACTAGTGGTGGGTCTCTGTTGCCGGAGACTGCCTAGGTAACACCGCAGATTCTATTTCTATCAAATAAGAGTGTCTGCATATTACGTTTCGGTTTGAAAGGCGCTGTAGCATATCATAAATCACAAGCATAATGTAGTGTTACATATCTATATACCTTTTGGGAGTACATCTCCCTCGAACAACAAAATATTACAGGCAGAGTATGGGCGACTATCTTCTCCCTCCTCATTGTAGTTCATAACCACATCAAGTTGAAGTTAAGTGTCAGTCCAATGTTAATAAATCTTTTGTAATATTACATCAGACGTGGAGGGCCTACAACGGGAGGTCTTGGAGACCATCATGACGTAAAAAGTATCGTATCACGATCACGTGCTCAGACATGATAGGTACGAACTGCTTCGACTCATCTTGATGGGAAAGTGGCGGGTAAATAGAGTGTTGGTTGTAAGTAGAAATCGTGGCTGCTCAACATCAGGGATTAGACCGGGATCATGTGTGCTGCCTAACTGTTCCCAAGAAGCTGGGCGAAACATGATGAACTGACCGCCAACCTCTGCTAGCAGGAGAAGAACCATAAGAAGAACGCACCATAAGACCATCATCAAGAGAATACATATTTGAATCTCCCTATTGTATTTATACCTTTATAAGAGCACTACATCATTGGTATAATTAAAACGTATAAATCCAGTTCCGCTGAACTGGTGACATCATCACCAATCTCCAAGTTCTTAATAAACTGATCTGATATACAAATATCCATTGGTGATCTATGTTATCAATATGACTTACTGGTGGTGAGTCCGCAGCTAGGTGGTAGGTTGGCTTACTGGTGGTAGGTCTCTGTTGCTGAAGGCCGTCCTGGTAGTTACCCCAGCGTCTATTGCAGCCGAAAATAATTAAAGTGCAAAAATGACCGTGTTACGGTTTGAAGGACGTCGTAGTTAATGTTATTACTCGGGTAACGAGATTATATCTTGTCTCAAGGTGACGAGCCAATTTGTTATGGGTAGGCGCATAATTTACTGTCAGGTGACCGTCCCGCTTGTCTAGTCGCTTCGTAGAATAAAAAAAAAACAACGTGGTAGTTAAGATGTATACACAATACTCCATTGTCCTCAAGACATGAGATGTTAAATTTCATTACCTACACCGCCCTTCAAACCGGAAAACAGGACTGTTTTGTAGAAATAGTAGATGCGGTGATACCCAGTCTGCACTACAGGGATCTACTAACAATAGTTTCATTCATTAATATCCTATGGCTCCAAGATGGAGAAAGGTCGTCCACAGTGATCCTCCATTGCTTTCGGTCTTGAGCTTCATCCTTCATCTCACTCCACGTCTAACTTACCACCAGCAGAGGATTAAATATATTAGAAGTAATCTTCTAATAAAATCGGTTAGTAGTTATATACGTTACGTAAATATTTGGTTAAAATGGATACGATGGAGTATTTATGGACGCGGGTCCATTGAACCGGCGCGCGCTGCAATTAGTTTATTATTCTGTACCCATTACCACTTGAGATGGTTTACAACTAGTGATAGGCAAAGCAAGAACTAGACCAAGACTTGGATAATTTTAGTATTGGTCTTGCTCTTACATGTTCAGTCTTATTATATATAAAATATTTTGTTTCTAGAAGAAAAGCATATGTTCAAGTAATGATATATATTTTGCTCATCCATTTAACGGATTTTTTCTTTAGTCTTGCACATTTGGTCTTGGTCTTGCATAATAAGTCTGTCTTATTTTTAGTCCTGGTCTCGCATAATAGATCTGTCTTGGTTTTGATCTTGGTCTTGCGTTATAGGACTGTCTTGGTTTTGATCTTGGTCTTGCGTTATAGGACTGTCTTGGTTTTGATCTTGGTCTTGCATAATAGGACTGTCTTGGTTTTGATCTTGCTCTTGTATAATAAGTCTGTCTTGGTTTAGGTCTTGGTCTTGCATAATAGGTCTATCTTGGTTTTGTACTTGGTCTTGCATAATTGGTCTGTCATGGTTTTGGTCTTGTACTTGACTTTTCGCCAGACTAATTTTAATCATCACTATTTACAACGAATAGTCTGTTCTTAATAACGTCTGGATTATTTTAAGCTGTAGATCGTTAACCTTTTAATACATTAACCTTTTTTTTAACCTACCATGTTTATTATAGTAACGGTCAGTACAGAACCACATATTATTTTTAATCTATAGATCCTTGTGAGTTGTTTGCAAACTTTTAAAAACTTGACGTTAACTAATATATATTCTATCAGTTAGATAAGACTTCTTAATATGTTTGTTTTAAAGTCTTGGTAAATTTTACCGTGGATTGTTGTTATATTGATTAGATATTCTTCATCCGATTTGTTGGTCGTATCACACCCACAACTCCATTTGGGGAAGGAATTTCGTATAATCCATTTTTAACTGACCTCTAAGTGAAAGAAGCAATATCTCTACCAAATTGTGAGTGTTTACGTCTAATAATTTCGGTGATCTATAGATATCTATGGGGAGCCAATGAATCTAAGAATATCTCCCACATACGTATAGCAGAAATTTAGAATTCAGAATATATTCTTTTCTCCTAAGTTTAAGTTTTATTAACGTTCAATAAAACAATCGTATTGAAGAATAATTGAATATTGAATCTGTCATTTGTTAAATCCAATTATTCTTTAACATTAGCTTTGGACTCTCTTCATAGAGAATGCCACAGTCCCAACAGTGGGATCATTAAAAGAGTTTGTTATTTACTATAAATCTAAGGGAAGAATAAAGAGTTAAGGTTGCAATCTTGGAGTAAATCGATGTTGAACATTGGAGACAATGAACACATTTTATCCCCTATTTATAATTGACTGATCTACTTGAACTTAACAAATTATGTTAACATTAAGTTAAGACTGTTAAATGTTAACTTTTTCTATTGCGTCAGTTAAATAATGAAATTATTGTTCTTATTAAAGTTTAAATGATAACATAAACTCCGATGGCTGTTACCACGAATTGATAAGGAACCGACATTTGGTAGCTGGCTAGTTTGTTGCAAATTTATCACTAACCAAATTTTGTTATTGTAAATTGGTTTAATAATAATAATAATATTTATATTCAATTTATAACTATACTACATGGACATTTAGGAAAGCTACTGAAATAATATCATCAAGTAAACAGTAGGGAGAATAGTATAATAAATGTTAAAAGGGGAGACAGATTTAGGTTAGAGAAATTAAAATGTATACGATTGACAGGGCACATACTATGAGAAACTAGAAAATGGACAAAAATTACGGAGTGGTACCTAAGAGATAGCAAAAGAAGCAAAGAGAGACAGAGTAGACAGGGAAGTTGCTGGCCTAGAATGGATTAGAAAAGACAACGAGAGAGGCGAGTGGAAATCTTCAAAAGAAGTTTATGTCTAAATAGAATAGACCAAATATTAAGAGTTAATATAGAGACATTTAGGTTTGGTATTATTGTGTGATTAAAAGTTACATACAAATATTAATAATAAAGATAAGCAGCTCTGTAGTAGGTTTAATATTCATGTAAGAAACCATAGTCTCCGTATGTGAGCAATAAGACTACTTAACCAGCAAAAAATCCTCAAAGTTGTAGTGTGGGACAACTTTAATTATGCCCTTGTTTATGGTGATAGTTCAGATGATATATTCCTCACATCGTGCTCGTAGCCTCAAGTTGTTATATTTGAATTCTGGTTGTTCCAGTAACTTCATTAGTCATTTCAAATCGGGATAGTAATGTTTACATATTGCTTTAAGACAGTTTCCAGCAGTTTATTATTATGGTTTTGTTTACACTACATCGTTTAAACTAGGCTGAGCCTGAGTATTATCTTGTGTATAGTCATAACCAAATGTTGTTTAAATGTTAAAGAGGCTCGTTATTGAGATAAGCATTTTTCTACATAAGACCTCTGAAGTTAATAATAATGGGAAGGCCACCGCGTGAACTGAATTTCTCTGATATTATTTATGCATTTGAACTATATTCTATATGAAATCACTAGTACAGAATGACATCACCAGTTGATTAAGCACGCAACAAATTCTTCACAGCATTCAAGGTCTGTGTGAAGTAATTTATATTTAGAGAGTTAAGTCGATAATTTTCCAGACTGTAAATAGTTTTATTTACAAACAAATTATAAACTTTTGTAAAAAACAAAATCTTCTGATTTAGTTTGTGTTATTAATTATTACATTTATACAATTGATTATAGTCAACAGATATGTAAGTAAAAAAGTTTGTCTTTTATTTGTAACTAACACTATTTTGGGAAAATGTGGATAATGTATGATATAAAAAGAGTAATTTACTTTGAACAACTGCTGCAACGAATTTTTTTTTATAACGTTTCACAAATTACAGTAAATTTTTACTACTAAAATATTATCTGCAATACCTTTATTAGTAAAATTGCTATTAGCTTTTTGCAGGCGTTTATTAATTAATTTCTTTTTGAGTTTGCGGCGGATTATTAGTTGTAGATATGTTTTCATTTTTATATATACGTTAAAAAAACGTTTGACAACAATTTTACAAGGTGTTAAGAAACAATGATACGATAGATCGAAAAGTTTTCTCGCCTGAATATATTATACGCCTCATTTATTGACAGCCGGAACATTTCGCAGCTGTCATGGTGACAAAGTTACATAAGTGCGGTAGCAAGTCAGGATAGTTAAAAAACCCTACTACTAAACTAACTTTTAAACATGTAGTCACAGATCCCTGATTTTAAGCTCTCAGAGCAAATAGACAATTAGAAAAAGAGAATGACACTTAATTTCGAGACTAAGTTTTAAAGAGTTGATTTATTTAAAGGCACTTATCATTGATAAGGTAAGCTATCCTAAAAAACAGTAAAGAAAAGTTTACATATATCATCCTAAATACATTTTATTTTTTTCTTTATCTATATGAATTATATATAGCAAGATTCATTCATTGGATGTGCGTACAATATTACTACAAAACGGTACATAAACTTATTCTTCGAGTATTAATATCACATCTATGGTCCATCAAATCTCCTGGTAGTAGTATGTACCGTCGCAGCGTCCATTGCTGTCGACAAACGGCACTACGCAAACATTACTGTGTTCCGGTTTGTAAGGTGCTGTAGCTAGTAATCTTACCAGAGTAACGATACATAAGAACTTACGTCCCAAGGCAACAAGTACAATAAGGTGCTGCGAATACCATCTTAACTAACGGCACGTTATAGGCAGGCGTATCACTTACCATCAGGTGAACGTCGCGCTCGTTAAATAAAAACGGAAGTTATAACAATTAATACATTGTTTAGTTTTATTATAAATATATTTACAAATCGATAGTAAAAAAAGGTCAACAGATTAATATCTAAGTTTTATCTACAGTGGACGCTAGATCTAGATAACTTCTGCGAATCAATATCCAGCATCAGCGTCGTAGCTGCTCTTCTTGCTGTCGTACTGACCTGGAAAGGATTAAGGCTTTATATATAGATTATATATTACATAGTAAATCATATTGAGAGGGGTGTAAGGGTTCCCGCATAACAACTCACAGGACCCAAGCCAACCTCACCAGCTCGTGGTGCACCCTGCTAATCAACAAAATAACGAAGCCTTGGCTCACACTAACACGCTTTGGTCAGTGGTGGGATATAGCGCAAATCCCCCACATGAATCCCTACCCTTAGTAGGGATCTTTGGGAGACGCCTATGTCTGACGACGATGATGACGATGTTGATGATTACATAGTAAATCATCTATCATCGCGCGTCGCTGAGACATATCATGTTGAGTCTTATTAACCCAGTAATTTCACTAGCAACAGCGCCTTTCGAACAGGAACAGTAGACTTACCACCAGGAAATTCCGTTTGGGTTTTCGATGTACTTTTAAAATGTAACTAAACTATGCTTAGTAACTAATTTAAGATCTTTTCCTTACCACCGGAGACAGCTGTCAGCTGCAAGCTCCTCAGTATCTCCTCTGGAATCGGCGGCTGGGTGGGCAGGTGGTCACCGACCGCGCGGTACCCGTTCTCGTCGGCTGTGTAGATGATGGAGTAGGTCTGACCGTCTTCGCCCACGTACGAGTATGAGCCGGAGACCTGGAGCGATCCCTCCTCGGGCGCCGCACCCTGGATCACGCGACCTGGAAAAATTATATTTTTCGAATCTAGTTTTTTGTTTTAGTTAGTATAATGTATGAAGTCTAGTACTTGCTATTATCCTGGCTACCGTTGCTTGTGGCCATCACTTCCGTCAATAGAAACGTACAAAGACTTAGAAACCAACATCACTGCGATCTGGTTTATCATCATCATAATTTTAACCGATGGACGTACACTGCTGGACATAGGTCGACTAAGTTTGAATAGTGCCAATAACAACGTGACCTAATTGGGATATGTGCAGCACCACATTGCGCTCGTCCTTTTGGGACGTAAGATGAGTCTCGTTTTCCTAGTAATTATACTTGCTACAGCGCCTTTCAAATGAGATCACAATAATGTCTGTCGGCTGTAATAGGCGCTGCGGTGGTATCTAGACGGTCTTCGGCAACAGAAACCTACCACTAGTATAGTGCCTAAGCCTATTTATCGTATGGGAACGATTTTTTTTTGTGTAACAAAAATAATTGCGTTTGGAACTAAAGAGCCTTAGGTTTATATCCAGAGCCGCATGTGGCAGGTGGCCGACCTATTTATTTTTTTGTTTCAGGGAGGGAATTTTCGAAAGGATAGTCTGTCTTCTGGGGGGAATTCAGAGTTATGTGGAGATATTTACCCACTAAGACCCCCTTTAATAAATGTACAGCAGTGGTTTATTTTGGCTAATAATTATGATGATGATGAAAACCTCCTCGGTGATCATCATCAGCGTTGGGATAGGTACCACAATCCCCATTCCTAACGCATCCGCTGGTATAGCCTGTCCCAGGGTCTGTCCTATGTAGTCCCTATCAGCCTCGCGCGTACTACCTCAATAGCCGGAAACCACATCTAGCTTTTTGTCCGCAGGGTCGCTGAGAAGGCGATGAGAATTCCCATCCGGACTATCAACAACTCCAAGGTTTCCAACTAGGTCAGGACCTAACTCGCAGGTTGCCTATCATCGCGTCTCGTATATATATATACGAGGATGTCCTGTAGCTCCCTTTTTTTAAACAAAATCTTTCATTGCATTTATTGGGTTATTAGATTCAACTTTGGACTACGGCGCTCCATAAATGAAGCCTTGTATCCGTGTACAAAGTTTAAGTTAAAGTTTAACGAAGTCACGAATTCAGATATCATCTGGTGACTGTTTATGGGGGGGATGCAATTGAAATTTCGCAGAGAGCTGCAGCTGACCTTTCCATTTATTGTGAATACAATTAGAGTATTCTACGTATCATATTTACATTAATCCGTAATTTTACTGGTGATACGTCTTGCTGGACATGGGGCCTTCGGGCCGTTGGGCGTGGCCCTTTGGGCCTTTTGTCGTGTTTCCCCTGGGGGTGCGTCCCCCGGGGGAGTCTTGGTTTTTGTCCCCCCTCCCTCGTCGAAGTGGGTGGGGTAGTCTGGAGGGAAGAGGCCGCCGCCCAATTCCTTCACGGGAGGGCGGCGGCCGGGCGTGCGCTCCGTCTTGGGCGCGCGCGGTCGTCTGTGGGGTCGGGGGGCTCCAACGTGCCGGTCCCGCGAGGGGCCGGTACGGGACGGCAGGTGGGTGCCTTTGCTCCCCGCGGGGACCCACCAGGAGGAGTTTTATACGCGGAGGCGCCCGGAGAGTTGCTTGACTGAAACCCGGGCGTCTCCAGTATGCGTATGGCGGGACAAGCGGTGGTGGTTTTAGTGGGTATGGGGGTCACGCACAACATCTCAGTGGCCCCGAGCCCCACATAACCCGGCGTCCCCCCCCCGCAAAGGACGCTGGGTATGCGGTAACAGCATTTCCACCACCGATATCAAAAAAAAAAAAAAAGGTCTTGCTGGATACCGTTTAGTTACGACCGTAGCTACTGATTACATCTGAGGACCCAAAACGAGCGCAGTGCAGTGCAGTCTTATCCTATCTGACTCACGTAAATGTTGGTCTATATTAAATCTGAGAGCTGATAGGTCTCTGATGCCGGAGACCGTCTAGGTAGCTAGTATATTTTGCTGTGTTTAAAGGGCGCTGTAGCTAGTGAAATAACTGAGGTTAAGAGACGTAACATATGTCTCAAAAACGACGAGCACAATGTGATGTGTATCATCGTATCTAGTTTAAGTGGCTCTCAATCAGGTGAACGTCCTGCTCATACCGTCGCTTCCTTGAATAAAAAAAAGTACAAGCAAACATTTACTGTGATAGTAGTTATTACCAGAAGAAAAAAAATTGTTAGAAATAATCCTCCATGGTAGCAACCCACTGCCCCTATGACCTTTTCTCGTTATTAAAACCCCCGCAATCGGCATTCGGGTAGGATTTTGCTAAAATCCATACTAACTGACCTATTAACGGCAGTGGCAATATATCTACCAAATATTTAGTTGTTACGTCTAATAGTTTCTGAGATATCGTGATGAGGAATGAATCGATATCTAGTATATATATATATATATATTTATATACTCTCTGCTCATGACATAAATTTAAATCTGATTATTGTTATGTAGTAGAATTAGACGTATCAATAATATGCATAAACAAAAGCACACAAGATCAACCAGTAGTTTCCACCAACAATCTCATTGAAATAGTTCCGATAGTTTCTTTTAGTCCTAAGATATAAATGCACTAACTTAACATCTTTTTAATTATAATACTACTACTTGGTATATAAACACTTGGAATTCGCAATGTATTGAAATAAACGATGTATAAATGTCAAAAGCACAACATATTAGAGACCTGTGTCAGAAGTATTTAGCACAATAACTAAGTAAATAGCAAACATTCGAACATTAAACATTACTTAGGAAATCAGCAATATTTTGAAACAAGTTTTAGTAGTTCACCAAGTCTAAGTATGATTTCTGATAATCATCATCTATTTGTTATAAAGTCACCGCATTTAAATACTAGCAAGTATGAATAAACAAACTATGTATTAGTACTTATATTGGTATATATCTATAATATATATATATAAACAATTGTGTTAAAGGAAACCTAAAATATTTCTCACAGATTCAAACACTTGAGCTGATCGTCCTAAATTGAAGTTTGTTTAACTGTCTCGTTCCGGAACAATTAATTTTTAAATATAGGAAACCTATTACATATATCTTCCGATAGATAACTGTTATCATGATAACACCGAACATCAAAACAGACATGCTTTTCAGGTCTAGTTCAGATAAGGAGAAATTGTAAAAAGCGACAGCCTTCACTCTGAGAGAGGTATAGAAGAAGGTAATGGGATGTAGTATAACAGAGGAAATGAAATGTATAAGAGGAGCTGAATATGAAAGATAAGAGAGGAAGAAGATTATGACTTATTAAGAGAATATATTACTGATGGTAAATGAAAAAGGAAAGTAAAAGCCGCTGAATCGACACACGCAGAGGAATGATTAAAAAAAACAGCAGAAGACAGAAAAACTTTGATGTATCACAAAAAGCATTAATGATTTCGATCACTAAATATCATATATAATACATCGTTTCATCATCATCATCTTCAACTGTCTTCTTCAAAATGAAGTATATAAAAACTTGAACATTATGTTATTGTTACTTTAAAATAGTCAACTCAAATTTTGATTGAAGTTATGAAGTCACCTTCCTTGCCTTTTGGTGATATTTTCAGTAAGTAACTTACTTTTCGAGGTATTAATAGTCCCTTGTAGTAATTTAAAACAAATATACTAGTAGATTCAGTCAATATCTTACCGTTTTGTTCAGCTTTGGTACCGTCGCTGGTCTCGTAAGCGTAGTGATAACCGTCCGCGTTGATCTCGTTATCGTACTTCAGGATCTGCGCTTGGCTACTCGCTGAACCGGCGGAGAAGCTTTTTGCTGATCCGGAGTTAGTCTGGGAAGGATCTTTCGATTCCAGCGGTGTGAGTAGACCTGCATTGGCCCCGTCAGATGATCCAGCGTTGGAAGGTAGGTAAACATTGTCCAAGCGCGTAGCGTGGGCTATGCTCGCTACTGTCAATACGATTAACTGAAAAAATATATATACTATGAGACTGTAACAAGTCAAGAGAAAATATGTTAAATAAGTAAATGGTGTAAAGTAAAATAATTTAAAAGTAACATGAAATAGCTAAAGGAAAAATAGGAGCAATCAAACAAAAAAAATAATTATGAAAATATTAAATATGAAAGGGTGCCCGTACAGCAACGGACGGGATCCAAACCAACCTTACCTGATTGTGATGCACCCTGCCGATCAACAATTGAGGCTTTGGCTCCCACTTACCTGCATTAGGCAAGAGTGGTAGGTAATGGCCCAAATCTCATGTGAATTTCTACCAGATCGTGTAGGAATCTTTGGGGGAGACCTATGTCCAGCTGTCAATGTCGGTTATTATCGGCTGAAAATTTCCTCCAAGGATTTGAATACAGTCAGTATGGCGGCTGTCGTGTGTAGGGCTGATCATATGGGGGGATTAGGGCCATTTTCCACCACGCTGGCCCAATGCGTGGTGGTGGGAGCCAGCACTTCGTTTGTTGATTAGCATGGTGCACTACTAGCCGGTGAGGTTGGCTTGGATCCTCTAAGTTGGGGGGGGGGGGTTTAAACCTTACACCACTTTTTTTCATTGTTAAAGGAAATTTCAACTGAAAGAAGATCTCAGTTCCTAACTATAGAAGCTGTGTTAGATGCTATTCAGATATAAATTTAATCAATGTTTATCATAGAAATTTCATATTGAACCTTATATGCAATATTTACATAGAATTAGAACTATAAATAACGACTAAGTATAGAATTAAATAGAGTTTCTTATAAATTCTATTAATTCCCAAAACATGTCTAGAAAATTATTTCGATCCAAGTTCAAAGTGTTTCAATTTTGTTAGTGAAAAGTTCTAAAGTAACAATTGAAGTAATTGTGAAATAGAACCTTATTACAATTGGAGCAAACACAGCACTGTATATTATTATCCATATGAATATATAAACACTATATTTATTTGTATGGTTTTGATAAATCACTTGTGAATGTTCCGCGAAGTAATTCGGTTGCAAATAGAAAGGTGAGCACTTCACACTGACACTGTTGCATAAAGTAAACAAATACTAACGTATTTCATGGTTGATTATTCAGAGATGCGCCTTCCGACGGTGATGATATTGAAATGTGACCATTCGATGATTCTGCGGACGTTTTATACCGGACCACTAACTGTACGATACTTGAACGAAATACGAATTCGAGTAACGTCCCTTCGATGAGCACAAGCTTTACTTTAATAATTATAAAGCTCAATTTCGATCGTATCTGTAGGAAATTTGATGTTAAACTATTGAAAGTACTTTTATTGCAAATCTTTATTAAGTTAGTAACTTAATTACATGTATGCTATGGGTGTATTGGTTGTGATTATATCAGACAGTTGCATACACATCTATTTAATTATGATACGGACGTTTAATGCATATAATTTAACTTGAACTTTAACTTGACTCTTGAGGTCGCATTTCGTAGCTACTTTCTGGGTGCATGATGATCTTTATATATTAGACAATTAACTGACTTATGACTAAATATTCTAATTTGAGTAGGCTGTATGTAACTTTCATAATAAATATGTAGCCTAATAATCCAAATATTTTCGGACTACAAAAATGGGGTATAAAGGGTCCCACAACAACTCATTAGGCCCAAACTAACCGCACTTGCTCGTGAAGCAACCTAACCACTAACCATTAAGCCAGCGTGGTGGGAAATGGCTCAAATTTCCGCACATAAACCCCTACAAACGATGATGCCGGGCGATGCTAGAAGCCATGCTGACGGTGACGGACGTTGACAAGGAACCGGAACTAGGACAGCGCAGGATTGATGTGGACATCTTTAGGGAAGGCTTATTTCCAGCAGTGGACGTTTATCGGTTAATGATGAGTGATGATGACGACTACTTCTTCTTCTTCTTAAAGTGCCTCTCCAACTAGTGAAGTTTGGCGATCAGCGTGGTACAGTGCTTTCTGTCTGTAGTTCGGCGGAACAATTCAAACGCCTCAGATATGACTACAAAGTGTTAAAATAATTTTTCCTGTTATATATGATGGGAAATTGTCTTAGTAGGTTTGTAGCTAAGACAACTCGTTGTGTAAATACCACGGAGATGATTTCCAAAGCACTGCTAATATTCTATCCAACAATCATTAATAAAGTTTATCAGAATTGAATCAATTTCCGTTCTAAATGAGGCTGAAGATGGTGGAAGCGTGTTTATACGGAATAATCTTTTCTATGTATGATTATAAGAACAGAAATATTACAATATACAATATTAAGATAGTAGTTAAGCAGTCGGGTTGGAATACACTAGCTCCTTTATAACTCGACTTGAAATCAATAATCTTCGTTAAAAGGTAAGTCGTTACAGTACGGAGACATTTGATTATTATAGATGATTTATAGATAAGATAATTGCTCGCTTTCCAATCAGCCGAATACTCGTTCAGAATTTTTCCCTTCAAATTTAGCTTGTTTGCGACAAGTGAATCTCCAAGACGATTCTCCTTTCTCGAAAGCTCTTCTCGAAGAGATCCTTGGGAAGTTTCTTAGGTTCGCCACGCACTCGTAAAATCTACTATAATTATTATTATCATATTTCATGAACTGTCTTCTTTTTGCCCTATCTCATGAAGTCTGAAGGTTAGACATCAAATGTAGGCGGGCTTATTGCGCCAGTTGATAAAGTTCCTTGGTTCCTAAAAACAAAGTATAGGTCTCCAAATTATTTCCATTCCTACAATAAATACAGAATAGTTAATGAATTCTGTGTAAATACTGCGATTCAATGTAAATAGGAAGTCTATTGCATTTATAAATAGATTAAAATCCATTAAGTATGCCGTCTTCGTAGCTGATGATGTTGTTGTACCGAAAAATAGCTTTAATCGGCATTTATACAGAAGGTCAAAAATTTTTCAAACGCACTTTGTTCCAACAGTGTGATCGATGTCGTGGTTATTACGTTATACTTTATTACTGAATAATAATAAAGTTCTTACTCAATATTCTCAAAACTGGGACTCAGGATATCTACAAGGAGAGGGTCGACGATATTTATCGGTTATTAAAGCAACATTTCAGGGATACGTTAATCATACTCTATTTTTCCCAACTACGAAGTTCTGCTTACTTCGGACATTTCCTTATTTTATTCATCATCATCATTACATATATTGTTTATAATATTTATTGAAAATTGTGAGTTAGACCGTCTCGATAAATACAAATCAAAGTCTCTTTCTGGTCTTAATTTATATGCAAACTTTACTGTTGTCCATTTCAGAAGGAGACTGTAGCTGGTGAAATTACTTATACAACCAAAATTAACAGTAGTAAGATGACTGAAGAATACCCCTTGATTTTTATTTCAATAAGTGACAATGGTAAAGCGTGCTAGTCTAGAATATTTTAGTTCTTATACCTTTACAGCAGCGACATGAGAGTGATGTTATAACGGCAAATTCTAAGTATGAATGCGGAAGCTAGTTGACTGGTGAAACCCTATCATCAGCCAAATTCCACAATACCTAGTCCCGGAAACAAACCTCCATAAAATTTAAACTACATCGAAACTTCTAAAAGCTATTTATATAGTATAAAAGTAGATAAACAAAAGCTATTTAATTATTTACATTTTCATTTCAAATCTTCATATCAGAAGTATTAAATCATTGTGGATACACAGCATTTGGAGAATAATCCTAATCAACTAGTAAATGGTGGAAGAATAATATAATTTTCTCCAGGAAATAAATTTGTATGATTCCTGACTATTTTCCGGACAAAGATCAAATACTGGAGATGGAATCAGGAATTTAGAAGTAATCTGTGATAGTTAAAAATATCTTTATTTCACACATTGTATTCACAATTATAAAAGCAATTAAAATGCTAGGGAACCCTTGATATTTCTTAACATGAACATGTTAAGAAATATCAAGGTCTTCAAAAGGATTGACATAGAAATATTATACAGCAGCTCTTTTCGGAGTATCTTAGAGTACTGGAGTTTGGCAGCCACATCTCGCATCAGTACAACCTAAAAGGATCCAGTAACGATACTTGTTGCATCTAGCATACTCTAAAGGTCAAAGCGAGCTACTTTCTATTCGCAACAGACGCGTACAGTACACCAACATGTACAGCCTATCCTGTCGTAATAACCTCACTGATCCTCTATGAACTTGGTTAAAATAAGTTTCTATGCTCCTTCCAGCTAGGATATGATCACACCATTCTTTTTTCTCAAGCAAAAATTCACGAATACTATAGCACGGTGGGGTTTTAGGCAGTTGCATTGGACTTACATTTTGGACAATGTTCGAAAATTTTATCCCCTGTGTGGGACATACGTTAAAATATCCTCACCGCCATTCTACTTCCGAAATGCCGTAAAAGCCGACTAAGAGAGAACAACACTAGGGAAAAAGCTTTCTTAATACATATGTTGTATAGAGCTTGCTATTGGACTTATTTGAAATTAGTGCAGTTTAAATAATTTCAACTCTTAGCGGTATCTAGCGATAGAGAGGAATTTATCACCTTTGAAAGACTTAAATAGAAGGATGTGGGAACCGATCGCGATTATACTCCCAAGAAAACTATCCCATTCAGAATTCACAGAGAACGAAAGATTCGTGTGAAATGTATAACTGAAGCTCCAAATTGAGGATCAGCCTGTGCAGTATTATGTCGAAATACTATAAAACATCGATACTGAAACACCAGCTCTGTTCTGTGAGTACCTGCTGTGATTTGTAAGCAGCAACCTTGATAACTGTCTACTCAGGATTCTCTTCTTTTAACATGTCTCATGTTTTTTTCCCTCGGTCCTCTTACCTTGCTAGTTGGTAATTAAGCCATTTGTTTTGGCTGTACTCCTTGCCACTTCCAGATAGTCATTCAGAAAGATTTTTCTTTTGGTGTCGTCTTGTATGATTTGCACTACTTGTTCCCTTGTAATTAACTGCTCCATTTTGTGTTCACACTCAATTTTTGCCAAAGTGAAACGTGGACAAACAGCAACAATGTGGTTTATTGTTTCTTCGCTGGTATAATCGCTGGATAATCCTGGAATGTTAGAGAAGTACTCAAAGCAGGAAAATAGAACATCGTAGAGAAGGATATGGTTAGCCACAAAGTCAACATATTGGTTTTTAATGAGACTTTCATGCAAGCAAAGAGACAATTCAAGACTTCTACAGGGACCATCTTTTTTGAGCATTTTCTTTTGAATTTCATCATTATGTTTGTTTTGTTTAACATGTGAAGGATTTTATGTTTAAGTTACAGACGTATGTAAATGTAAACGGTTGTCGACTAGCTTTTGAAATTTCTTTTAATAGGCGAAGCAGCTAAAACTGTGGCAACGAGACAAGTGAAACGTTTACCTAATGGTAAATGATTGCTAGGGTGCAAGTGTTCCCCCACAACAACTCACGGGATCCAAGCCAACCTTACCTGCTCGAGGTGGGCCCGTTCATTCGGGCGCCGACCGGGGGTCGCGGAGGAACTGAAACATGTTATCCCGCTACCCTCGTGCATATGGATGAGGCAGGAATACCGTGTGAAGCTTTTTAGTCGGTTGGAGTCCGACACTACCCCGTTTCCGGACGATTGCTTCCGGGGTGTGCGTTCCGTTAGCATTTTGTTACACACGTTAAAAAAAAAAACCTTACCCCCTCATGGAGCTCCCTACTAATCAACAAAGAAGGCTCTGACGCCCTACTAACCATTACTACTAACTACTAACCTAACGCATTGAGCCAGTGTGGTGAGAAACGACTCAAATCCCCTCATATGAACCTCTACTCGATCGATGTGGGAATCTTTGAGGGAGACCTACATCCAGCTGTGCACGTCTATCGGCTGATGATGAAATGATATGTCCGCCTAATACAACGTCGCTCTAGTTAGGATGATGTATACTGCGCCACATTGTGGTTGTCGCTTTGATACAGGTGTTAATTGTCGTTATTTCAGTAATTTCACTTGCTACAGAGCCTTTCAAACTATAACACAGTAATGTTTTTACATTACTGCTGCTATGGGAGCTGTAGTAGTACCTACCCAGATGGTTTCACGCAACGGAGACTTACCATTAGTGAATAAGCACTCTTCCTTATGGTAAGTTACTTCGGAATCGAATCTAAGGCGTGGAACAGTAAGCGGTTAGCCACTGCGTCACGGGGGCAGTAGTACAGACTGACATGTCGGATTAACAATTGCGGAACACAACAGATTGAGCGGAATTCAATTAAAGTTCCGGCATTTGATGCTTATTACATCAGCTCACGTATTCGTGGTGGAGGTGGTAGCGGTGGTGACGGGGCGGGGGAAACGTGATCGGCCGCCTAAACCCAGCCAGCCTTGCGCTGATGCGGAGAAGGCTGCTGAGACGAATTGTAAGGGAAACGATTATCGCGTTTGTCGGAAATTGCTCGACGTTTCCAGGGTAAGTTAGCTAGACGTGCGTATTTAATTAAGACGGATATAGCCGCGTATCCGATGCCCGTAACTTATTTTCAACTTTGTTAAGCACGCGCCTAATTTACTTAACTTCACGGCTACTTACATACAGTTAAACAGATATATAGAAAACTATGGACCCGTTGTTGGTGATTTATCCACCAATATTTTACAAAACTTCACGAAGAATATAGTGTTGATATGTAAAGTCAGAAGGTTTAGTATTTTTTATTTAATTCATAACTCTAATCGAAGTTACATACTTAAATTAAGTAAGGACTTTAAAGTGCTTAAAATTACTTTAATGGAAGGAACAAATACTGAAAGTGTTATTGCCATTTCAATAGTAATATTAAGAGATAATGAGCATAATGTATTCCTTGGCTTCCTTAAATTTGTTTAAAATTATAAACAAATTTAAATTCACAAAAAAATATTAAATTCATCGAAAATTCTATTATTTAATAATAATATAAGTTTAAAAGGATTTTTATTAAGTTACAAACCGATATATAATTATTTAACTTACAAACTGCATTTCCTTTGCTTCCGTACCGCGTTGCCTAAGCATTTGCTTTGTGACTTGGAGATCCTTTGATCAGTTCCGGTGTCGTGATGTAGACTTTGGACAATGTAATGGTTTTCCACTCACCTGGCTGGCTAGTATCCTCATTATTAACCAGCTGCAATATTTTAACAGAGTGTTCTGGTAAGATCAATTTACGTCACGAGGAATTAAGGTCAATTGTTAGCTTATTTTTTGACACAAAATTTATGAACTAAAGTAGGCCCATATATCATAATCATCATCATCATTATTAGCCTTTATTTATCCACTGCTAGATAGATAGGCCTTTCCCAAGGTCTTCCACTAAATGAGATTATCAGCTTCTTGCATTTTTCCACTTCAAGGCACTCTGATGATGTCGTCGGTCCGTCTGGAGGTAGAGCGTCCTACACTTCTGTGACCTGTACGCAGTCTCCACTCCAAGACTTTCTCCCCTTCGGCCGTCACTGACACGATTACTGTTACTATCATACAATTTACTGAAAATCAGGTGATCTTTATGTTCTTTCCGTTTCTTATTTGATTTAATTATTAATGTCTCGAGGATTCTGAACATGACGTACTTTATACTGCTAGATAAGATCTATTAAATAATTCACTTCAATACTGTTTTTTTCAATTTCAGGACTTTAATCCTCCTTGCATATATTGACCTCATAAACCTTATCATCTTCATCATCAGCCGATAGATGTGTACTCCTATTATCTGTCTTCTTATCTATTCTCACATTTTTTATACTTTTTTTTTAAGACGGCATCATTCTTGTCTGATATAAATATAGTGTTTAATATAATATATCATTCTAATGATTTCTTAAGGTGATGATAATTTAAAAAGTAAGTTAGTAGTTAAGTGATGTAATATGAATAGTTGTCTTAACTTAGAAGCAAGAGACTCCTCCAAGTCACGGTTTCTTGCTTCATTTGAGAACTGTCAGTTGGTCGCTAATAAGTAACGTTTTGCAATTACGAAATATTTAGATATAATATCTGGATGCAATGTATTTGTTACCAAATGCATTTTTTTTTATTGGATTTTGGATTACGACAGATTATTTCATCATTATCTTAAAATTTTTCGACTCATCGAGTTCATCAGGAATGTTTAGTATGGACCGATTCTGCGTAATGTCGGCCTTAGTAGATCCGATTCTGCTTCACCATGAATAATCAGCTAAAGCTGCAGCTCTGCAGTTATATCTTATATGAAATATATTAAAACATGTACTTCTGTAAATTTTTGATTGTTGAGAAATAAACAAAGAGTTAATCGTTTAATTGATGTTACAGTGCAAAGTTCATCATAATTATTAGCCGCTAGACATCCAATGCTGGACATAGGCTTCCCACAAAGATCTCTACATCGCTCGGTTCTGCACTGTATGCATCGCCGGGTATCAGGAGCCGTTGGTAAGGGTTCATATGGGGAGAATTGGGTTTATTTCTCACCACGCTCGCACAATGTGGATTGGTGGAAGCCAGAGCCTCGTTGATTAGCATAGTGTACCACGAGCAGGTGAGGTTTGCTTGGATTCTTCGAGTTGTTATGCGGGACCTCTTACAACCCCAGTGCCTCCACACCCACACTACCCTGCAAAGTTATTATACAATTTTTGTTTCAACATTATCATCAGATAGACGTCCACTGCTGGACGTATGTGAATGCTTGTTTATGAAACACAATCTAATAAAATCAATCAAAGGTTACGTAACGGCTCATCCAAGTAATGTACTTGAATAGGGTCAAGAATCTATGTTAAGCACATCAAAATTCTTGTTGGTGTTGGATAATATTCCATCGGTTTATGACTAAGGTTGGTAAGGAAGGCAGTGAGGTCGTATATCAGTTCATTGGATAGTCCTCTAACAACTTATATACGTTGAAAGTAGATCAGCAAGTTGATGAAGATACTGATCGTAAGTGAGCCCGTCTTCTTATAAAATTAAATATTGACTTCGTGGCTGTAAGACATGAGTATCTTAAATTTAGTTATTGCACCGGCTAATAGTTTTTTGTATTGAGGAAATCTGTATAAGAACTAAGATCTGAGATATGTACCTAAGGATTACTAGACTTACGTGGCAATGAGGTAGGGTTTATTGGTTGAAAGTTTGGCGACTGATATGGCAGTAAGTTATTAGAGTAGCAGATATGTATAGCAAACGTAATGATGAAAGTCTCCTCCTATCATAACTGTGGGCTGACGATCTGGTCAAGATCGCGTGAAAAAGCTGTGTGAGATAGCACTGGGCGGGTTAGAGTGCAGATTTTTGGGAGAGGTTTAGGTCTAGCATCGGGCCTCTATTGGCTGATGATGCGTCTTTGAGACCGGAACATAAAAATTTTTGCATGATGCATAATCGATATCCAAAACGATAGCATTAATGCTGTCTGCACCTAACGCTTCCTTGTGAAGGTCACCAGGTTGTTGCACACTTTTATATGGCATCCCAGTTAAGAAAAACGTTAACATCCGATCTTCTGCTAATTGCACTGTACACTTTTTATATTTTCCTATCGACTATTTAACTGAAGTTTGAGGTTTTTGCTAATCGCAATAATTAAGAATTTATAAGAGTTTAGTTAAGATCATTATAAAATTATAACTTTGATTAGAATGTAGATTATATAATAAAAGTAACTTATAAATACGAAAATACCACAGCTTTCGTGGGTAAATTGAAAGGTGTCGTAGCTCCGCGGGTCAGTAATAATCAATTGGATGATTTTAAAGCTTATGAGGAAGTGGCAGATGATTTTTTTCCTGTTAGTTAGTTCGATTGGTTTATGATGAAACTTTACAATTTGTTACATACCTACCTCTTTTTACGTTAAACTGCATAAAGTTAAGAACGCACACGCACATGTCACAAATTTCTCGATTAATTTGTATGAAATCATCAAGTGGCCGTCAGTATCACGTACAGGTTCTAAATTTAAGGTTATGTCATCACCATCATCAGCCGATAGAGATCCTCTGCTGGGCATGCGCCTCCCCCAAAGATTTCCACGTTTGTAGGGTACGTGGGGAGGGTCATGATCATAATCATTATCAGCCTTTGTTTATTAACTGCTATATATAGGCCTCCCCCAATGTCTTCCACCAAATACGATCCTCAGCTTCTCGAATCCATCCATTTCCGACTGTACTGATGATGTCGTCGGTTCATCTAGAGTGAGGGCATCCTACACTTGCGACCTGTACGCGACCTCCACTCCAAGATTTTCCTCCCCCATCGGCCGTCACTAATACGACAGATATGGAGGTATTTGGGCCATTTTCCACCACGCTGGCCTAATGTGGGTTAGTGGGAGCCAAAGCCTCATTTGTTGATTAGCAGGGCGCACCATGAGCAGGTGAGGTTGATTTGGGTCTTGTAAGTTGTTGTGCGGGACCTCTTCTATAGAACTGTTATATTTCCTAGAGAATATTTTTGCAAATCTGCTATATATAAAACTATCTGTTCCCTGGCCTACCACCAAACTTATACATATCCTACTGGTGGTAGATCTCTGTTGCCAGGGGCCGTCTAGGTAGGTGGGCAAACACTACCGTGTTCCAGATTGGAAGGCGCTGAGGCTGAAGTGTAATTACTGGGGTAAAGAGACTCAATAAGTTTCAGGCGACGAGCGGAGCTGTGTATACCATCCTAACTAGCACCGCGTTGTTGATGCGAACTGTTCAATAACATTTGTAGTTTTGTATATATACTTTATAAAAAGAAATAATAGATTGACAGGTATGACAGGTGAACATGTCTGCGCGACCTCGCTCCCGTTTCCTCTCGATCACGATAACATTCGCCGAGCACCAAACAAAGTATAAATACTTTGCAGTAATAACAACTTCAATTACAAAATGTTTCGTAACCAGTACATCTCTATAAAAACTGCTAACGTAGCACAGTGGTTAAGCTTCTTTAAAACGGATGAACATGATTCAATTCCGTGAGTTCATGATGTGGAGTTGCTTTTAAGTGGTGGTAAGACGTACTAACCTAGTAATAGTCTATTCACTCTTTTCTTTGTATTTGAACGTGAATACCGACGCCGGTAAGCAGTGCCACTTTTTTGTTGTTCTCATGAAGAATGCGAAGTTAAACCTCTTTGTTAACAAGTTGGGGATGTCCATGACCTAAGGACGGGGGCTCACCGTGCGTCTGGTCGTTCAGTGGTCGATACTGGATAGAGGAACTGTATCGTGTAATTCCATCGGGCTCTCTACTAAATGTTTTCCATAGAACACCGCGGGACTGTTTACATGACGCCTATGTTCACAACTTTCAAGCAACAACAAAACTTTGACAAGTTCTTGATCGCAAACAATTGATCAAGAACTCGTCGTATCTCGCCCCTGCCCTAGCCCGCCTCTTTGCCGTGTCTAGTGCCTTTAGATGAGTTTTGGCACCTTTTCAGATTCGGCAACAGCACCGACACACGACGGGAACTGCACTTTATATAAAGTGAAAAGATATCCCAATGAGAAATATTGTCGCACTTTAGCGGGGACCTCCAGTTTGCTTGAATATCGTAGCTTTGGTCTCGATGAACTGCTCATGGTTGAACCGGTGAATGTTAAGGACACACCTCGAAAAGTAGCAGCCAAGGTGAACAGGTTCCTTTTAGCGGTGAAAAGACACACGCGTATCTTGGGAGCATTAAAACTCACATGATTGGCTTGATCCCAATCGCAGTTCACTTATAAGGTGAAATTCAAACGTACATGGTCTACCTTTCGGACTGTACCTCATCATGACCGACGTCAGCATATATCGCTGCATAAATGTGCTGTACGCTTGCCCAAAGGTTCCGGGTATGATCCAAAATCTAATATACTTGCGCAAGTACAGTACAAGTATTAATCTTACTGTCATCATTCATTTCAGCCGATGGACGTCCACTGCTGGACATAGGTCTGTAGTAATGTGTTCCTCACAGTATGATCTTGCACTGATTGAATCCATCATCATCTTTAATTTAAGTTTAAATGATATTTCAAAATATGTCGCAACTAGCCAACGAGCACGCCATGTTCGCGGTATGCATAGATTCTATCATCTAAAAGGTTGTTCACGTGAGGCTCTTGAACTATATCATTGTGGGAGGAACAGTCGGCACACGTTTGTGAAATTACACGCCTTGGATCGTCAGGACCTGTGTATTATCACTGATACCTCTAAACACTGTAATCGGTCTAAGCTCTAACCAGAACGTGCTGAGACAATTCATGTAGTCAGTAATAACGTTTGAATGCAAATGATAAAATTACTGAAGTTATTTATCATCTTGTCTCATTATTATTATAATGTAGTGAAGTTGATATAATAGAACAGTCGGTGTAGGCGGATCAGTATATCCTAAACCTAACTCCTTTGTTTAATTTTAGGATTTTTAATAGCTCACATTAGATTAGTATTTAAATTTTTCTGAGATAACTCGCTTCTTAGTTCACTCGCTAACAGTAATACTATTGCAAGCATTTTTATACGAATGTATATTTTAATTTAATATATTACAAGGTAAGATTTAGAGGGTACATTCATTTAATTACCACAGTTTACTGGCTTAAAGTAAATTAGTAAAGTTCACATAATACTGTTTGGCGATAGAAATACTTACTCACACTGATGATGGGTTTCTGCAAACGGAGACCGCGCCATTTGCAGCCGACAAACTATAGTGAGCGAGCATTGCTGTGTTCCGGTTTGTAGGGCGCTGTATCTAATGTAATTACTGGGGTAAGGATACTTACCATTTAATGTATGAAGGCGACGAACGCAATATACAATATTCTAACTAGCACCACATTTTATGGGCAAAGGTATCATCAGGTGAATGTCTTGCTCGTCTCGTATCATTGCAAAATATAAAAAAGATATTTTGACCTCAGGGAGAATTACCATTTAACCCTTAATATAAATCAAATCATTTACAATACTAAACTACTTGTGTAAATTATATAGGTAACCTAATATAAATGTATGTAGGTAGTCTGTAAGAACTAAGTAATAAAGCATTCTGCAGCGATCTCTGTGTTTGTTTGACTTATATCTAACTGTGGCGCAGTCGGTAATTTTTTTTTTTGTAATTTATTTTTTCTAACGTTCATATAATGCTTGTCGGGACAATAGAGTCTTATGACGTCGAATCACGAATTGAAACGGTTCTTTGTATCGAGTACAACTGTTTTAAATGAATTAGGCGATGAACTGAAGGTGACCACGTTACTAATTTTAGTGGGCGGTGTATACAACAATGTATTATGTGAATTGTGCTCTTTGTTAATCTCGAAGAGTACAGCATCGAGGAATTGGTATCATTAATGTGAAACCAGTTGGAACTAGATTGATGACGATATATTTTTTGGTAGTGAACACAATAGCAGGTGAAAGTATTCGCCGCTCCTGGAGTCACAAGCATTTATGAATAGAAGTAAGGTATTTCATGTCTGTCATATAAGGTGACAAAAAAGGTGCTCGAATTCGGGAGCTTTGATAGTGGGGGCCATCAGAGTTCGATAACCGAGCCTTAGGAGGACGGCAAATACAAAGTGGTACTGTATTTGCCATAGTACAGCGTGGGTTCTAAGTAGGGCTTTGCCCTTCCGTGGGATGTTTTAGCCAGAGTGCAGGCGGGCGCCGGTGCATTTCGTAAGATCTCTGAGTACCTACTAATGCATTGACGGAAACCACCGAGGAGTTTTTAGTTGGTAGAAATCTCACGTAACCTTGTCTTCCCTCTAGAAAAAAGGTTTCTTTTAAGAATATTTCTCCCGTGATAATAAAAAAAAATTGAAAGTATTCGTATTTACCTACAAAATCTAAAACATTTGACTAAAACAAGCACATTTGGGTCTTCATTAGAAGAGAAACTGCGCGATCAATTCGTCTCAGAATAGAGAAGAGGTGTTCGAGGATGTTTGCCGAAATAACCATTAAGTAAAGAGGCATTTGTCCAGTAGTGGACGTCTTCCGACTGATTGATTGGTATTGATTGAAAGAGCGTGCCACTACTTTAATGTGTTTTCTGATATTATATTTTATTAACTACGTCACAAGATTGGTAGTTGTTTGTACTAAAGATAAATAGAATTATTGCGTTGTGTATTAAGTATACAATGTAAGCTTCAACATAAGTAAGAAAACTACATACATATTAAGGCAAATATGGACTTTGATTTGGAACGTTAGGAGAAAAGTACTTTTCAAAAAAATATATGAATATCAATTAGGAAAAATACGCATTTATGTAATCAGAGATCTTAGTATTACCATTGTCTGCCAACAGATGGCCACTGTTGATTGTAGACCTTGTCTTAAAGATCTCCAAGCCATTCAGCCATTAGCTGCTTGCTTCTAAAGGTTTGATATGTATTATGCTAATATTAAATAAATATTATAATGACATCTAACAACAAATTGTGTAACTAAATAAGTTTAAAAAAGCGCCATCTATGTGTAAAGTTAATAAATACTCTACCTAATCTTCACCAAATAATAAATGTATTGGTATTAATTTTAATGCAAGGTCTGCTTAGTGTTTATTTGTTACGGTAGATGGCGTAAATATTAATTTTAGAAATATTAAAACCTGTTGTGTAGATCCTGTTCGAATATTAAAAATGTCATGTTATAATAAATATATATATACGTTATACCTTCAACCATGAACTGCAAATCTGCCACCAAAATATTATGTATACAAACATTACTGTATTCCGGTTTGAAAGTTTCACAGTTAGTGAAATTATTGGGATGACGAGTCTTAACATCTTGTTTTAAAGTGATGAGGTCAATGTGATGCAGTGTATATCATTCTGACTAGTTCCACGTTGATATGGGTAGGCGTAATTAACGATTAAAAATTAGGAAGAACAACAGTAAAACATAATAAGTATATAATCTAAGTATTTAATACAAGTCATAGGGTGCCTACGCAACAACCTCCTATAACATCCGTTTCCTTACGTCACTGATCTAAAGGAACAATTTTGTTTTGACAACGAAAAGAATATTATTAATAAATATCTAAATCTAATAATTGTTATAGTCATAACCTCAATTGGTGTTAAGTTAAAGATGGAGAAAGGTTGTCATATAGAATATTCTCTCGTATGTCTTTATATTTACACGATGTCTCTGTCGCCAGAGACAGGCCACCACTGTAACTCTTATATCCGCTTCCTAACAGTAGTGTAAGAAAATTACTATGTTCCGGTTTGAAGGGCGCTTTAGCTAGTGACATTACTGGGGTGACCAGACTACCAGTGGTAAGTCTCTGTTGCTGGAGACTAACTAGGTAGGTACCATGTCAGCGCCTATTTCTACCGCGGCACAGTAGTGTGCAAACATTACTGTGTTTCGGTTTGAAGGGCGTTATGGCTAGTGTAGGCTCATCATCATTATTATCAGCCTTTGTTTATTCACTGTTGGATATAAGGCTTCCCCAATGTCTTCCACTCAGTGGTGCAGTATCGGTGGATGGTACATCCCAACTAGCGCCACGTCGTTACCTGCAGGCGTATCACTTACCATCAGCTGAACGTCTCGCCTGTGTCGTCGCTCCTAAATAAAGCACTAGTCATAAGTTCAAGCTCATAACTTCAAGTACAACATTCGCTTTGTGAACAGTAATAGTATATTATTACAATAATTGGTCTATCATCTGTCTGTTGCAGCTCGCTGTATTTGGATGTAATCAAATGGTTTTTTTTTTTACAACGGCTGAGAAGGAAGAACGGGGAGAAGAAGGGGCGAAAAAGACGATATCTCCTTTTTGGGCCTCCATGTTGTAGAAAGGCGATTTAAAGTAAAAAGCTTTAGGAAATAGGTTTATGTGGGGCTATGTAGCAATATAGATATATATCAATAAGGATATATGTGAATTATTGAATAAAACAAAAAAAAAAGTATTAAATCCTAATCAATATTTTCTTAACAGTTATCCTTTTGTTTTTATAAATATCCTTGATTATAAGCGAAATTTTTCAAAAGGATGTACGATGGATTGATTCGCGCGGAAGACTTATTTTTAACTTGATTTAAGTACATAGTTAAAGAAAACTTATCAGATTTATTGACTATATCTGTATGATAAGTAAGGGGTCCCACACAACCGAGGGTCTGGATCCCACCAACGTGCATTGAGCCACCGTGGTGGGAAATGGACTAAATATCCCCCCACATTAATTCCTACAAACGACGGCCCGTAGACGGTACAAGAAGCCATGCTGGATGTAAGATCGTTGGGGGAGGCCCACGTCGAGCAGTGGATGTCTACAGGCTGATGACCATGATTAATGAATATTTTTCTTCTATTTTATGTACTTCTTGACTGAAGGTCATGCTTGTCCTGAAATGCTCTTAATGATGCGACGACTTGGTAGATCGACCACCTTATCCAGATTATCTGGTTGTCTCCATACAAAATGACAAAAGTAACAGGACTCGTTTGTGGAGCAAATGGTGGAAGATCTGAAGACTGAACACATGAACATGAACACAAAATAGAATATTAGGATGTTTTTTTTTCTAAACAGTACTTCGTTTATTGATTTAGTTCTTACTCCAATACTATAAATGTTTTAAGAGGATCCCTTTATGAGTTCCCAAGGCTGATCCTGGTGGGAAAATTTGCACCTGGTGGATAGCGGAAGAAACGCTTTGACGACATGGAGGAGTGCACCAGGTTTAAATATCATCAGTTAAAAAGAACAGTTGACTATCGAATTGGTATACTAAATCTGATTGTCAAACTTCAGTCTGAAAACGTCACCTTTTTTTAGTTTCCAGGGGGGGGATCTTAGAAAGGTACCCTGTTTCTGGGGGAAGTCAGGGTTATGTGAATTTTACTTAATAAAATCATCTCGGTGGTCTGCATCGGAACATTTAGAGAGGCTCCGGGATCTCTTACAGAACGCACCAGTGCCTCTCTACACTTTGAATACGTCTTTGTGGAGGGGCTTGACCCTTCTAGGCTGTCCCACACATTCAAAGCCCGCGAAACTCTTAGACCCTTTTAGTCGCCTTCTACGACAGGCAGGGTTTACCATAGTCCTATTCTTACTAGCCCGATACTACAGAGCTGGTGAAGAATGCACCTAATGATGATAACTGGTAATAGATAACCGGCATAATCATAAATATAATAATAAACATCTTAAGTTAAAGTAAATAAACTAATAAAACTATAAACTACCTAAAGCTTACTTGAATAAAATATAAGGGTATGAAAAAAATAATTATTTACCCCTTTAACGGTTAAAATTAACATTAACGTGTAAAAACAAATGTTAACGGCGCGTTTAAATGTAAATGATGTAAATCGTATAAATATTTAATTTTATCGTTAAGCTTTTGTAAGGCGGATGTGTCGAGCTTTATGTTTTTCTTTTTATATTAAAAGCCTCAAACACAGCGACACTCGCATTAACGTGTAGCGGACGATTTTTATAACCCGGATATACCCGTGTGTGTATATACTTCAATTAATAATTAAATAATTAGCTCTTGTGGAATTTTAGTAAAAGTATTTAATTACAAATGGGGGGAGGGGGGATTTGGGCCATTTCCCACTGCGTTGGACTAACCTGGATTAGTGGAAGCCAAAGCCATTGTTGATTAGCAGGTTGCACCACGAGCTGGTGAGGTTGGCTTGGGTCTCGTGAGTAGTTGTGCGGGACCCGATACACCCCATTCGAACCCCTACAAAAGACAGCCCCTGGTGCTCAGCGGTATTGGAAACCATGCTTACTGTATGGAAAGATCTTTGGGCAAGCCTATGCCTAACTGTGGACATCTGTTAGTTGATGATGATGAATCTAACCACAGTTTAGGAGAGGGACAGGTTTGAATAACTAGTGATAGATCTCTGTTCTAGGAGATCGTTCAGGTAACACCGTAGCTCCTATATCTGCCGATACACATAAGTATAATATAATATTATAAATGTTCCGGTTTGAAGTTTGTTGCAAATCTTGAAATAACTGAGATGACATTAGCATACAGTACATATCATTCTAACTAGCGTAATGTGGTTTAAAGGCCTGATACTATTCAACGAAGCTCCTGTTTGTCTCATCCCTTCGTCCTTCATCAATAAAATGGGTTCAAATGTACTTTATCAAAATCTTTGTGAACCGGAAACGAATTCATCATCATCATCATCATCAGTCGATAGACCACGACTGGACAGACTAGTCCACTGCTGGACATCGGCTTGCTAAAATACCTTCAGATACATTCAGCATGGTCTCCGGTACCGCTGAGCATTAGGAGCTGTCGGAGTTCATACGGGGGTATTTGGAAAATTTCTCACCACGCTAAGCGGGCCTATCACTTATTATCAAGTGAATGCCTCGTTCGTAACTTTAGCTTAATATTACCTTCCATCACTTAGGTGCTCGGCAAGTTTGAGAAATACACCGTTACTCAATAACATCGGCTTGATTTAACGTCGTTAATAAATAGCGGCATAATAAAAAGATATGTCTTAAGATAAAGCGGTTGCTTGTATCTTCGGATTGAATGCGGGTAGACGATATTTTTTTTTAACACAGTTCGCGGTCACGCTGGAGTAATTACGTGATCGTAAATTTTGGGGCCGTTGGTTGTTTTTATTGGCCTGGAGCTAGATCATAGCCTATCGAAGGTTGTGATTATGGGATGCTGCGCTGTGTACAGTTACACGTATGATTTAATAGTTTAATGTACAGACGAGATATATATATAAATATAAATATATGTCTGGTTGACTGGTGGACTCTGGACTTACTGGTGGTTTATCTCTGTTTGCGGAGACAGTCTTGGCAGGTTCCTCTATTCTCTGATGATGTTGAGCGCTTGCCAGTCATTTTGACTTTTATAGCCCATCTGTTATCAAATCGTGGTGCACCTTGCTGATTGAAAAACGTGTCTCTGGACCCCACCAACCAGCATTGGAGCAGCGTGGTGAACGGATGGATGCCATGCTGATCGCGTGAAGGTCGCCGGAAGCAGCTGGATGCGGGCAACGCAAAGCGATCGACGGAGATCTTTAGAGGAGGCATATGCGACTTCCTGTGATCTGACCGCCAGCGTAGCTTCCGGCACCGACGGACACCTGAGGTTCATATGGAGGGATTTGGGCCATTACCCACCAGGCTGGCCCATAAGGATTGGTGGGAGCCAAAGCCATTGTTGATTAGCAGGCTGCACCACCAGCAGGTGAGGTTGGCTTGGGTCCCATGAGTTGTGTCGCATTACACCCCCATGCTTTTGTTCTTAGGAAGAATCGGATTCCCACATCTTCCTTTAAGCAACTTATTAACTTATTTATTACTTAATGACTTGCTTATTTCACTGAATAGATATATCGCATAGGTATGTTATTATTTTTTCTTCGCTCCTATCGTCTCGCGACTCCTGACCTTATTGTTCAGCTAACTGGATCATAGTAATAACACATCTCCTAATAAATGCCACAGCCTTGTGCTTACAGTTCCTTTTAAGTTTGTGCGACTACTGTTACCTTGAACTTAAGCGAAATTATAGACGTATTTTTTTATTCTACGAAGGTAAATGATAAGTCCTCTCCTAATAGCATGGCGCTTAAGATGATGAGCACACCACCACATAATGCTCGTCACTGTAATACATAAAATATTAAGTCTGCAAATACAACGCCTTTCAAACCGGAACATGGTAATGTTTGCACAGTACTCTTTACCGGTTGCAATAGATGTTGCGTTGGTAACTACCTAGACGGTCCAGAAACAGAGACCTTACTACCAGTTTTGCAATTAACACGTAGATTCGATTCCGGGACATCACGATGAGTTTAGTTGGTGGTGGATATTAAAATAGTTTGTCCAGCAGTGGACGTTCTGTTTGGGAATATGATTATGATCTTCACAACGAACTATGCCTCACACCAATCAATTTATATTTACAGTTACATGATTCACACTAAGTATATTATATAATAACTTTACTATATATTATATTATGTCATCATCATCATCATCAGCCGATAGAAGTCCACTGCTGGACATTGGCCTCCCACAAAAATTTCCACGTTCCAGCTCCAGTTCCAGTTCCAGTCGGCATGGCCTCCGTCACCGCCGGGCATTAAGGCTCGCCGTCTGTAGGGGTTCATTTGGGGAGATTTGGGCCATTTCCCACCACGCTAGCCCAATCCGGGTTGATGGGAGCCAGAGCCTCGTTTCTTGGTTACAAATCACGAGATCCAAGCCAACTTCACCTGCTCGTGGTGCAGCCTGCTAATCAACAAACGAGGCTCTGACTCCCACCAACCCGCATTGGACCAGATCATATATAAACCCATACAAATGTGGAGATATTTGATGGAGGCCTATGTCCAGCAGTGGTTGTTTATAGCCCGATGATGATACTAAGTCCGCAGTTTACCGAGTCGCATCAACGCATTAAGCCGCGCAATTTGTTTCGATCCTCTTTGAGGTTCTTTAATGACATTATGAATAATTAACAAATAATTGAATATTTATATTAGTCGGAGCTTACTTTTAACTTAACACATTAAGTTATATTTGTAAAGTACATAATTATTAATTATATCAATTAATATAAAAACAGACAAAAAAAAGACAAATTAATACAAAAGTTAAGTTATTACTGGAGGTAGTGTCTCTGTTGCCGGAGACTCTAGGTACCACCGCAGCGCCTATTGCAGCCGATAAAGAGTAATATGCAAATACTACTGTGTTCCGGTTTGAAGGGCGCTGTAGCTAATGTAATTACTGAGGTAACGAGATCGAAATCTCGTGTCTCAAGGCGATGAGTACAATGTGACGCAATGTATAGCATTCTAAATAGCGCTATATTCTTATAGTGTGCGTATCACTTAACATCAGGTGAACGTCCGATTCGTCTTGTCCCTTTGTAGAATAAAAAAATGTTTTAATTAATATTAATTATATATTGTATTATATTTAAATAATATTATATATAATATCACTGTCTGTAGATATGGAGATCTATGGTTGAAGGCTATGTCCGGCAATGGACGTCCATCGGCTGATGATGATATATACTGTACCTAATTGTGTTCGTCGCCTGAGACGTAAGATGTTGCGTCTCGTTACCCTAGTAATTATACTATTCACAGCACCTTTCAAACCAGAACACAGTAATATTTGCAAAGTAGATTGTCGGCTGTAATAGGAATCGCATTGGTACCTACCTAGACGGCAGATCTATTTACCACCCAAGTAAATATTTATGAATCTACATGAGACCTCTGGCCTTCACGTAGCTGCCATCATCACCATGTTCTCAAAAGCTGCTGTAGCTGTAGAAATTGATGGGATAATGAGATGCAGCATCACATCTCAAAGTATTGCAGATTCTCTCGATATCTGTGATAGAAGGAACAGTTTTGCGAAAGAGATAAACTAGTATTGAATAACATTAGTTAAATAGTTAATCGGTGAATAACTTTAAGTTATAAACGCGGTTAACTGATCGTCTATTATATCTTGATCTATGGATTTAATGATCGATAACATATGTTATGAGCTATAAATTTTTTTTAATAGTTTCCACGATTGAGAGCAATAAATAAGTGCGAAGATCGATCGCCGTGGATATTGTAGAAATACTATATTCTATCACATCAACGCTTACTTAATGCTATAATATTTTATTACATACTTTATAGTATTGACCAACGATTGCTGGGCTTAATGGGAATGGCAGGTTGGTACTGGTGGGCAGGTCACTGTTGCCGGAGACAGTCCAGGTACCACCGCAGCTCCTATCGCAACCGACAAACATTACTTTGTTCCGGTTAGAGAGGCGCTGCAGCTAATGTTATTAATATATTACTGGGTTAACGAGATTGATATCTCGTGTATCAGGCGACGAGCGCAATGCGGTGCTGTGTATATCATCCTTGTTAGCGCCACCATGTTATCACGTACCACTTACTATCCATCTACCATAGAGCAGTCGGAAGTGGGTGGATAAGCTGAGGATCGCTTTTGGTGGAAGACATTGAGGAAGGACTATATCCAGCAGTGGATATCAAAGGAAGTTAATACTGACTTACCATGAACGCCCCGCACCTCTAGTCGTTTAACTGAATAAAAAATAATTGCTAGAAGGGATGAAGGATGCAGTACTATAGAAGAAGCACAAGTAAATCTCATGGTCTGATCTGGTGAAGCTGAATGTGGACAGCGTGGAACTTATAAGACTTGGTAGCGACCTGCGTCCAGCAGACATCGTCTGTGAGGAGACGATGATAGTTTACAAAATCATCAAGATTCATTTTATTCGTTACCTGAAATATCTTTTGAAGAAATTAACTTAACAATACTTAATTTATATGCCTATTATATATCTAAAGTTAGTATATACCTAAACTCAGATTTAGATATATAAGTATATATCTGAAGAGACTACACAGTTATCAAGAGATTTACAAAGATCATTAAGTTATAGCGAAGCCTCCGAAACTATTATTTTACTACCTCATTAATATTCCATAGACTAATATAACTGTATCTAAAAATAACTTAATACTCAGATTGTTTAAAATACTACCCTTAAGTAAGAATTGTTAATAACTTACACCTTACTTACTGAGTCGGAAGTAGTCTATATTGTTATTATTAAAAATACTGAAAAAAAAAGCTTCGGAGTATCATGTTATTATACGATGATGTATGATACGATACTAGGTATATGTGATAACAGGTTCGTTAATAAATTCCTGTCATGTTTTTTTTTTAATTTAAATAATTACTGATAATATCTCATGGAGGCCATCGGTATATTCTTATGAGTACTTCCTCTACAGGGTTTTTATATATGTGTTATTGACATTAAATTAATACTGTGATGATGAACTACCTTTCCGGGGATGAGGGGGAAAGGACTGTTATTACAATTGATAGTGATCATCATCAGATTTCTTTTTAATTAATTATGGCGATGAAACATGAATTGAAGAATCTGGAACTTTAGATTCAATATAAGCGGACGGGAGACAGCTAGTACATATATAACGGATATGGGTTTTTTTTGTTCTCCAATCACGTGGAAACGAGTGAATGTACCTACATGAGAATATAAGCATTCGACGCGAAAAGATTTGTAGATGTTCATATGGTATATGTTTTTCGAATTTCATATATCCTTCATAATTTCATTTCTAATTAACTTTTGTAAACATTATCATTGTGTATTATTTATGCGGTTGCTATGGTAACGGTTGGTATAGAAAGTCATTTGTGGTCTCATTCTATATTACGGCCGGCAAATAGGGCAGAGGAACAGTTTGATATTAATATAAATAATTCCGATTCTGTGAGTGGAGACGCTTAATACAGATAATACTGATTTATGTGACGCCATGAAATCATAAATTACGAAGTTCATTATAATTTGACGCGTTATGTGAGGAGATGAGATTACCAGCTCGCAGCCTCCTGCTAAGTTGCTAAATTCGTTACTTTATCGTTAACCGTCCAATCCCAGCGACGGTGACCACCGACAGCGGCTCTACTCTAATACAAAGTACAATCGCGTACACAACTGCTAATTCTCAATGAATAGTAATAAAACCTATAGGTTAGATTAAGATATACAAATACTTTTCCTTCCTCTTTTCCCTACTTTTTTTGCTGGCTGTATCAATCTCGCAACCCCCTATGGACAAGGTATTTTTTAAAATCCGTTCTTAACTGACCTCTAAGCGGAAGAAGCAATCATCATCAGGCGCTACACGTCCACTGCTGGACATAGAAAGCACTAGAATTCGTCGTCTGTACAGGTTCATGTAGGGGAGATTTGGGCCTTTTCTCACCTCGCTGGCTCAATGCGGGTTGGTGGGAGCCAGAGACTCGTTTGTTGATTACCAGGGTGCACCATGAGCTGGTAAAGTTGGTCTGGTTCCCTTGAGTTGTTGTGCTTTTGAAGGGGTGTGAAGGCTCCCCCTATAAACCCCTTTCAAACCTCTAAATATCACGTATACATACAGCGATGTTCGGTTGAGATAATTATATCTTTCATCTGCTTCCTTTATATTCCTATACAATGCTTTTTTTAACTGGATCTTCGATAAACATTTAAGAAGATGCCGTTATCAGCTCGTTTAGTGGTTTTTTTACACAGTCTCCAGAACCTACTCAGATACTATAAAAAAAGGATTATTCTAATCTTGAAACTTGAATTGAATTGAAATTTATTCATAATTTTAAGTTACAACTTTCTACTTGGAACCTTGATTTTATAAAAAAAATGCCGTTTATTAATTCACTTATCCAAGAGATCAGCGCGTCTTTCACCTGATGGTAAGTGATACGTGATAACATCGTGATGCTAGATCGGATGAAATACACTGCAGCGATTGCATTCGATTCATACAAAAGAAGTTAGGTCTCGTTACCTCAGTAATTACACTAGCTAGACCGCCCTTCAAACCAGAATACAGTAATATTTGCACAGTACAATTTGTCGGCTGCAATGGTAGCTGCGTTGGGACCTAGACGGTCTCCGGCGATAGGCACCTAGCACTAGTAAATTAGCCTGTATAATCAGACTAGTTTACCGTTGGCAGGTCATCATCATGTTCTACTTGCTGATGGAAAGAGCTTCTTCTTAATAAAGAAGGAAACTTCTACTGATGAGTATTCTTTCAAGTTATTTATATACTACAATTTGTGTGTCTGTCTGTACAGTTGCTACACTGTATGAGAGCGTTGCTAATCGTACGGCTGTGCCCTTTTTGTAAATACTAGGCTGGTAATTCTACAAAATATATCGGATAGTATTTATGTTCAATTAATACGCAATATATATATATATATATATATATATATATACATACACATATATATATGTATGTATAATTGTGGGTTATTTATAGGATACAAACTTAAACTTACTGGGGGTAGGTCTCTGTTGTCGGAGACTACCTACGTAGGTACAACCACAGCCTAGTTCCACCGTATAACAGCAATGTGAAAACATTTTTGTGTTCCGGTTTGAATGGCGCTGCAGCTAGGGAAACTGGGGTGACGAGACTTAATATCTTAGGTCTCAAAATGACGATCATTGTATTCATATGTTAACTAGCGTCGCGTTGTTATTTGCAAGCGTATCAATTACCATCAGGTAAATGTCTCACTAGTCACGTCGTTCGAAGTATAAAAAAAAAAGAAATTAATATATGATATAGTTTTGATAATACTTCTAATTGAAAGCATTCTTAGTCACATAAAAGAAAGATTTAGAAGAATGACCAGGAGGGCCGACCTCACGTACAGATAGAACCAGGTCTAGTAAGAAGAAGAAGCTTTGTAAGTTACACAATAAGAGAAACAGGGAGTAACTTGGGAACAAGACCGGCACAAAATCTCATTTAAGACATACATCTTCTTCTTCTTCGTCTTGTTCTTAAAATTCTTCTCCTACTAGTGAAGGTTGGCGATCAGCGTGGTACAGTACTTTCTGCCTCCAGTTCGGCGTAACAATTCGTACGCGCCAACCATAACTTTTCCCTTCTCCCACCCTTCGTTTTCCATAAATTTTACCCATAATAATTAACTGCAGAAGATCACATCGCTGATGATGGAGTGCATGACCGAGGTAGGAGATTTTACGTTAGACAAACATCATTGTAATTTAAATGGAAATTAGCTGAAACTGGAGATAACTTACCTTTATTTTATGTGACACCAGGTATCAATTCCTAATGGTGCAAGGAGGTATACCGTCGTTGCCGGAGACTGTCTAGGTAGGTAACACCGCAGCTTCCGTTGAAGCTGACAAACGTGCATAGGTTTTTTTTTTAGGCTAAGGTCCTGAGTTTGTTTCTTTATTTAGTTCATTTCAAATTCCTTTCCCTATACATGATTCTCATCTTTCTTTCTCCTTTTCTTTCATACCTTTTCTCTTGCACACTTCAATTCTCTTCTCTCATTCTACATTCTATTTCCTTTTTTCATCACTCTCTCGTAAATGAGAAGAACTAACTAGTGTGAGTTTCACTCACTCTTTATTTTCATTTACAATTTTTCCTCAATACTATTAGTCTCTTATTCTCTTACTTTTGGTTCTTTCTTTGGCTTACAATTATTTATCTTTACTACATATTTTACATTCTCTTTTATTTACATGTTTACACTGTTTATTTATTTCTACAATTCTTTACAATTTTCCTTTTCCTATTGCTATCTAGCTACTAGCCTGTTTATCTTCATATTAACCTATTTCACTACTGTGCCTTATTCCTTTCTATTGTTTTCCTCGCTCATCAGAGAAGCGATACTACCTGCGCTTATTTCCCTTTCAACTAGTGTGCATATCTTACTGCGATCCAGTTTAAAAGGTACAGCTATTGAAATTAGAGAAGTATCGGGTCTTAAATTTTGTCTCAATAAGATATCGTGGTGCAATGTTTTTCATCTTAATTATCACCACGTTGTGATAATCGTTTTATCGGTACAGACAACCCTGTACTACCTTATTACTGCAACTTAAGCATTTCGAAACTGTCAAAGGCTTTGATACATAGAATAAACGAATAGCTTTATATTATAACTAAAATCGTGCAGTATATTAACGATATTTACACAATTTTATTACTCTGTAATTGATATTGAACGATTTCTCAATATTAACAAGTAAGTTGCTTCTCATAGAACTTTTCCGAAGCGACGAGACGAGCGGGACTTTCACCTGATGGTAAAGGATACAGGCGTATCAGTTACCATCAGACGGTTATAATGTGACTGCACTTGTCGCCTTTAGACATATATTAAGTCTCATTACCTCAGTAATTTCACTATTTACATCTCCTTTCAAACCGGAATTTAGTCGTTTTGCAAAGTCCTGTATGTCAGCTGCTATAGGAGCTGAGATGGTACCTACCTAGACAGTCTTCAGCTTCAGAGACCTACCATTACTAAATATTTTATATTAAAAAATATTTTTTTTATAATAATTAGATTTTTAATACATATATGAATTTGTGTAAATGCAGTCTATATCACAAAAATCATGATTTTAGATAGATAATGATATTTTTATGTCAAGGAGAAATGATGACTGGAGTAATCTGAGAGTAAAAAAGGATGACTTTAGTTAAAAAAGATAACTTGCATGAGATACTTGAAGTAATGTCTGCATTTTTGATATATTGGGTAAACACTGTTTCTGTATATTTCTACAATGTTTGCACACCGTCAGCTATAATATACTTTACTCCGTTTCCAAATCTCCGTGTGTAATCATGCTTTGTCTAGGATACGATTTCATTAGCTCAAATGTCACGGCGCTCCTCCTCTATCAGTAATGTATGGGGCCCGGCTTGACGCCCCAACAGATCGATTATCGCCCGCTTTGATACAACCGGTAACTGGTAATTATGCGATGTAGTCATCTCTCAGAAATTTACTCACAGTTTGTCTAGATTCAATTAGTAATAGTATTACGTATATTTTAATACTAGCTATACCCTGTCCGCTTGTCCGCCGCCCACTGGGCCTCGTCCGGTTATTAACACCCGCGTAACTTCCTTTGGGTAAAGTATTTTCTAAAATCTATTCTTAGTTGACCTCTAAACGGCAGAAACAATATCTTCATCTAATTTTGAGTGATTACGACTAATAGTTTCGGAGATCTCGTGATAAGTCAATGAACCTCTGAAAATCTGTTACCGGAGATCATCTAGATGGGTACCAGCGCAGCGCTTGTTTATGCCGCTAAACAATAGCGTATAGAAATTACTGTGTTCCGGTTGGAAGGGCGTTGTAGCTAGTGTAATGACTGTGGTAACGAGATCCAACATCTTATATCTTACGGCGACGAGCGCAATATGAACAAGTGTACAACATCCCAACTTCTGCCACGATATTATGGACGGGCGTATCACTTACCTTCGGGTGACTGTTCCGCTTCTTTCGTCGCTTCATTGTATGAAAAAAAAACTCAAACATAAAATGTAGATATGGAGGTCAGAAGTCTTAATTACGTTTCCCTGTACTGTAGGTGTGTGTAATCTACTGGCTCCTCCTCTTCGTTGTATCTAAGAATTAATTACAAAGAGTAATTGAATTGTTTTCATAGTAGCATTACTTCAATTATTAACACATAATACAATAAAACTTTATAATTATAAATGTGTAAAGGTTTACATGATTAAATAACTTTTATATGAAAAAAAAAGATAAGGAGTATAACCAGAAAACGGTTAATAGTTTTAAACTTTTTATTTCCAGTTGAACAGAATACCGCTCGTGGATATGTTGATACAGCAGTAATGTTAATTAGGTAAATTTGATAACTTGTTAAGAAATTCACACTGCATCGTACTGCGCTCGTTTCTTTAACATATATGATGCTATTATTGTTAACTTAATTAATTTCTTCAAAGCGCACATCAAATCAGAATATAATAATGTTTGGATGTTTGTTTACAGAAGCGTCCTTGCTGTGGTGCTTACCGAAATGATCTCTGACAATCAGATGTATACTATAACCAGATATCTTCAATTTAATGTTGATTATTCTTATTTAAAATGCTTACATTTAAATTGAACATGATTAAAATGTGTTGAAAAGATGTAACTGGAAATTGGATGAGCATTTGGATGAACTAAATAGGGCGATTGAGCTGAAGCAGTTTCACATTGAAGTTTATCGCCTTAGAGATGAAGACAATCGCGTTATCGGTGCCCTTTATTGTTTTAACAGCTTACCTTACCTACATTGGCTACATAATTTTTTTTTTCAATAAACATTTAACAGTTCTTAATGCTGCTGACATTTCACACGCCGGGCTGAGGTCAAAGCGGAATATTCTCACACGGTTAAGTTAAAAGGCAAATATATAACATAACATTATACTTTCAAAAAGGTTACTATTGCAATAAATGTTCATTAAAATAATATTAATATACTCTTTACTACTACAAATAAATGCAAAGGAAACGATACGAAAAAATATATGTCGGCACATATATTGAACTCATTTGTACGAGTTTTTTTTTTAATAGTAACTTCATGCTTATTGATGCTAATAAATGAGTAACTTAATCGTATAACTAAAACTATCACTTTTAGAACGAGACTGGCATAGCCTTTTATGGCAGACGATGCTTTAATAACAGATAGATACTCCATTTACAATACGTGACGGTCGCCTTCCAAGGGGACGACCTGGTAAAGGACCACAGAATCGTTGGATACAGGCTATATGCGATCGGTACTCAATGGAAAAAAATAGCGATATATCCGAGTGGGGATATAAATAAGTTTAAATAATGATGATGATGAAACACTGCAATAAATGTATAGATTGTTTTTATCTGCATTTAGACTCAAAAAAACTTTTTTAATCTATCAGCTGATAAACGCTCACTGGAAAGCATAGGACTTCATCGAAGAACTCCACACCTCGCATTGTCCACATCTTTCTCTTTAAACTAATCGTTATATTCATTATCATCATGAAGCGCCTATTTCAAACTTAAGTTTAAGGTCAGATCTACGAAATCATTTCGGTCTTCAGCTACCCTTTTCAATGATGTTGCTTAAGTCAAGTCTTCTTCATATCAACAAACCATTTCTTCTGCAGTCTACCAAAAGTAAGCTATTCGGGATTAATCTTGGGAACTCACAAAGGGATCTTCTTCGCAGATATTTTAAAATAACCTTTCGTTGTATGATCATCCGTCTATGTTTATCATACTGATCTGAATTATGATCCGTCAAAGAATGATACTTTGTAATGATCACGTTCCGGCCTTAAAATAATCCTCTCCTTATCATTAAATTTATGTTAATGATCCATAAATCTAATTCACCTTAAGCAGTTAAATATTCTAGTAGCATATTAACCAACGTGTACCATTTATTAGAATCAAATTAATACGCGGGAAATAGTCTATATTTAAGTAAACTCGTCTTTGACTTGTACATCATGATTCTGTAATTGACTTGCTGCATTACAAAATAACCTACCATTACCATCACGACCATGTATGGCACAGTACTTTGTTATTATACTATACTATATTTAAAATAGAAGTAAATATCTATAAAGCGTCAATATTAGGGATACTTTCTTGGACATCATTGTAGTATTGACAACATAGGTTTTATTGATCTATTTTTAAAACTAGATTTTTAAATATTGCAAACAGCTGTTTAGTATTTAACTCAGCAATAGAAAGTTCAACTGGTGGTTGATGAACAGCTGTTCTTAAGAACGAGGTGCTGCTTAGGATGTTTGAAAACATGGGTTGTTGAGTCAGATTACCTCAACAACGATACTAGGCTACAGAAAGTAATAAAAATTGCCTACAACATTTTGCAGAAGGAATAGGCGACACTTCGATAACCCTAGACAACGCTAACTAGTAAAATGCAACCACAGACAAGTTCAAATAGGGAATTCAATTTCATGTAAATATCCAAAGTTAGCTCGTGAACTAAAACCAGTTTCATAGATAATGAAGCTCTATTTGTATTTATGTATGCACCATTGTTTACTTGAACACCGCGGCGGAAACCTTTCAAATTGTACGTACAAGAATTAATTACACTGTCAATCACTCTTCAGGAGTCAGCCGTGATGCGGTCTATGAAAATCCTTCATCATTTAATACATAATTACCTTTATGTCTAGCTTATGAAATGTTAGTCAGTTCCGACATTGTTTCGCTTTTATTATTTACTGCATTAAAATGTTGGAAATGTTGTTCTTCAATATCATCAACAACAGTATCAGTCAGTGCTGGACATTGGCTTCTTCCGAATATCACGACTTTGCGATACGTTCATCTTGCGACTTCTTGCGGTCCTCATTACCTTGTTATGGAGAGTCATCTAGCACTCGGTCTACTGGTTTGCGGCCCCAACTCGAGGATGTCATTGTTTTATTGCTTTTCATATTTTCTATTTCGTAACCTCGCAAATCTCAATGTCTCAAGATGAAATTGCGTCAACCCTTACAGCGCAGAGACATGGCATCTGACCATCGCGCTGGTCCAACGGTTCAAAGTAGCACAGCGAGCGATCGAGAGAGCTATACTTGGCATTTCACTAAGTTACAGAATCCGAAACGAGCAAATTCGATGGAGAACTAAAGTTGTCGACGTATCTCTCAAAATCTGAAGTAGAAGGGAGAAAAGTCTTGGAGTAGAGGCTGCGTAGAGGAGGCAAAAGTGTAGGATGCCTTCCATCTAGATGGACGAAGATCTGAGGATCGTATTTGGTGGAAGACATTGGAGAAGACATATCCAGCAATGGATTAACAAACACTGATAATGATGATGTGAAGATGTGGCGACCAATGGGTACAAAACTGTTATTTTTTCCTCGTCGAGTTACTTCAGTGTTAAAGGAACAAGTTTCACTCGTAACTTACGTATTTGAATACGCAGGCAGGTGATGTGAATATTTCATCAGGTTTTGTTATAATAAAATTTCATAACTCTATTCATAAACAGGTTTTTTGGTTTGGATCGGACATATTTATTAATATTAGATGCGAAGTGAAATATTTATGTTTATGACGGTTTAGAAATAGAAAACTAGAAATTGAATTATATCTCACAGAAACCGGAGTAGGTTTACAAACTTGTATGTATCTCACTACAATGAAAAACCTGCGTTTGATGGAAGGAAATGGAAAAGATTTAAATTCAGTAATGACAGTTAAAGATATTTTCGATGATGGCGATGATCTTACACTTACAGGAATCAAAACACGAACACATTTCTGTTTTGCGTACATCGATAGAACTGTCGGTTTATTTATATAATAATATAATTGACATATTACTTATACGAAATGAGACTTCGCAATGATAAATTAGAAAATAGAGTCACATATGCTCTAGGCAGGTGAATATTTGCATAATCTGCACAGCAATTAATGATATGTGGGTGCATCCTTGTCAAACACACGCACAAATCATCCCACAAACGCATAATAGACAGACAGACGGACAAATCGTATTTACTTCATAACGCGTCGAATTTCAATAATTTATGATCCCAGTTGGCATACCCAGCAAATACTGATAGTCTTTGTGTAGTTATTAGCATATGAATGCGTGAGTTTAGATAGTTGGAAGTCAGTTTAAATACACAAGCATCTATCACTACAGAGATATTTTCAATATAATTGCAACAATTTTGGTTATAGATAATTCAAAAGTGTAGTTGAAGTTAACTGTTTAAAATTGCAAATTTCAAGAACAACTTGCATGAACTTACACTGGCTTAATTATATATACGACTCATTTAATAATAATAAATTAAGATAATATATGTAAATGAAATCTAGTTAGTGGACGATGATTAATAAAGATCTATAGTAAAATAAATTGACAGAAGCTATGACACAAAATAGAGACAGATTCAGAAGAATGACCAGGACGGCCGACCCTAAGTAAAGAAGGCACAAGGTCTAGTAAGAAATATGTAAATGTCTAATCTTTAAAAGATTCGCGTTTTCTTTACCTCTTTTCATTGAAGATTAAGAGAACTTAACTTTTTAGAAAGTGGAGGCAGTTATGTCGATTTTTGTTAAAAGAAGATATTTTGGCATTCTCAAGTTGGTCTTAGATATATGTATCATGGCGGTGAGACCATCCTATTAGTCTGTGGTACAATTATCTTACTGAAGACTACGTACGACTACTATTATGGTTAAAAAGAAGCTGTAAATAGAGAAATATTGGAACAATCGAGACGATGACCGCAACTTTAATCGGAGCTTTATCGAAGAGGTCAAGTGCTGATGGAAAACTCATTTTCTCGAAAGCTATTCTTGGTATGTATCGGTTTGCTCACAATATTTTCCTTCGTCAGAAAGAAGTCTTATTGCTCTTAAAACTAAGCTAAACCATATGAATTATTAACATATATAATTTTAACGTCATCACTGCATGTTATTAATAAATTGTTAAAAATGAATACCTCGTTAAGAAAATTTAACGTTTTCAATGGAGTTTGATGAATCAATCAGCGTTGTCTTTTTCGAGATATTTAGTTTTGTAAGACAAATTGCTATAGACATATACTGTGGTAGAAAAAAACAACTGGATACAAGTCCTGACAAAAATTTTAATACTTCAAGAACTAAGTATTAGACATCTCTCTTCCACCTTTCAATATTACATTGTTAAACAACAAGAAGACCCATCTGTGGAATTGCTTGTGCTGCAGGTAAAGACGAAGGCATAAGAGAACAACGATTGACTGAAGACGCGCTGGGACAACAATTCGCTGGACCGACTAATTTCAATCTGCTCTAAATGATCCTACAGATATTTGCAAAAGAAGCTGTAGTATGTGAAGATTGTAAGGATTGTGACGGTTGCCATTGGCATTGATGCAACCACAATCAAAACTCTGCCAAGATTAAAGCGACAAAGTATAACAAGAAAAATATATATCCCACGAATTTAGTAAACAATGTGTTAAATAATCCTACGCTTTCCTTGGTACTAAAATCAGATTTTCAAAATGGAAATAACAATATATGTGTTTACGTAAACAGGTGAACACTGAGCAGTAGATTGTGAAAAATTACTTAGACCTCAGCGCGCACCTACCTGAACTTCCTTAATGATTCACTCCATCCTTGACATAGGAGTGGGCGGCACAATGCTAGGAGTATAGAACCACTGACACATCACTAAACTATTCGAAACCATTGTTTGGATAGACCATGAAATTATAAACGAATTCTTTTAGCCGTTCCATTGGAAGTCTTACATATTTTAGAGTGAAGTAACTTTGATACGGTGTGAACTGGAGAAAACGAAAAAGTGTAACGAAAAAGAAACAACTACAAACATATTATAGTTTAAGCTTTAACAGAATAAGATAAAACGGATTTTTATATAGCAATTGGATACGTGTAGCTGTATATCGGGCTAAGTAGCGTTCCCTGGGAGACGCCATGTCCAGCAGTGCACTGCCGTAAGCTGTTGCTATTGATGATGATCCTTCATCTCCTCTTCGTGCTATGGTTCACAGTGCGCTCACTATACACCTGTAAACTTTACTTTTAATATACGAATAAGAAGACAGAGAGAAACTTTGAAATGTATAGTACATTATTTTATTGTTCATCTTTATCTTTCATTTGAAGTGACGAAACAAGCGAGACTAGCACCATGGTAAGAGACACGCCCGCTCATAACAAGGTGATGTTAGTTAAGATAAAATACACCACAATGTAATTTTTTTCTTGAAACAAAAGATGTCATTTCTCTTTACTCATTAATTTCACTAGTTACAAGGCCCTTCAAATCTAACACAAACGTTTGCACAGTAAGGTTACTCGTCAGGAATATAAGCTGCAGTGGTAATCTAGACGATCACCAGCAACGGAGACTTATCACTAGTTAGATATATACTTCTAGTTATATATATATATACCGCTTTCTCTCTTTCTCTGTCATTCGTCGTAATCATCATATTGAAGTATTCATCTTATTCTCTTACAATTTAAGCAGACCCTACAGATTCATTTCCAGTTGTTTAATTCACACTTGTATTGCGTATACACTAAATTTGGACTCGAGAAACAATCAAATTTTAATATTGCGTAGTGTAAATATCCTGAGTAGCGTTTTATTATTTTTTTTCTACGAAGCGAAAAGACAAGCGGAACGTTTACCTTATGCTAGGATAGTATACTCATCATATTGCACCTAGAATGTTTAAGTCTCGTTACCCCAGTAATTACACTAGCTAGTTTAATTTTTACATTTTTCTAGTATCTTATCCGATACAAACAGACGAATTGTCTTTAATTTTTTTCTTACATTAGTACCGTGTAAACATTCATAGACATGAAGTAAAAAGTTTTTACCTTGATATAATAAATAGACTATCGTTAGTGTTTAAGTTACAATGCCTGTTTAGCCTTTTTATGTTCACGATCATTATTAATCAATATTAATATTAAATTACGTTTACATGAGATTTTCATTATCGAGATTTTTTTTATTACAATTCTTCCTACAATTGACTTTTATAACACTAATCACTGTAAAAAATTAAAACACATTTGCAAGTATGAAATCTAATTATCGTGTACTAGTTTTGTTCTCTGACTTTATAACTAAGTTATCGATTTTACAATATTGCTTAACTTAGACATTGCTAATGATTTTATCATCTTAATTAATATCTTAAAATTGCAACAAAGTTTGCTATTGCTTTTGGAAACATGTTTTTCTTCTACATCCTCTAGAAGTAGATGATGATGAAAATGGGAAAAGATGGAGGTAGTCAAGATCTTCAGACATGAGGAATACGATTTAAGGAGGATTCAAAATTGGTTAATAAACCAAATTTGAATCAAGTAAACAATATTATCAGCAGTTGGGTGCCTAGTCGGTGAAAGATTCTCGGAGTGGATGCACCGTCAAATGGATGGTTAAAATGTATAGGTGAAAGATTGTGTCAATTACCGGAGTAATACTACCTTCAGCACACCATATCATAGCAAAATCCAGTGCTGTGTATGCTATTGTTATCATGGCAAAGCAATTTTAGTTAGACTCCTTTGAATACCTTTTGCATATCGGCTGGCAGGGAGAAATAGGAAGCCTATCTTCATGTACCATCGTACAACCCCTAGGAAGCATTCTTAAGCCCTTTCTCAGTAAAGGTAAACATCACATTTTTCTCGTTATGAGGCACCTTGGAAAGTACAGAAGCTTTCTCATTACTCTTCTCTCAATCCAGATCATTGTGTTCTCCTGTATATAAAAGTGTAAGGGGTTTTGCACAACAGCTCTCAAGACCTAAGTCTACCTCATTTACTCGTGGTGCATCCTCCTAATTCAAAAACGAGGTTCTGGCTCCTCTAAATCTCCCGTAGGAACCCCTGCTTACCACAGGACATTATTACTCAGCGGTACTGAAGGAGTACTTGGTACATTTTGACTATATGTAGAGATCTTCAGGGGCCTAAGGGCCTAAGTACAAGCAGCGAACTTCTACCGATTGATGACGATGATGATGTAAACAAACAATAACTTCAACAAACAAACAATATTAATATATCTTTATATGAGTGTAGGTACGTAGCTATAACCTAAATTACCTATGATTTATTTATTATTAACTGTCAATACGTACGCCTTTAGCTAACAAGTTTCTATAATCTAATTTATTATCTATCCGTTAGTAAGAAGTACATTGTTAATAATAATAGAATCTTATGTACAATTTTTTACTATCATAAAATTACTAGTAACTATTGAATACTACTATTTACTAGTGGTAATTCTCTGTTACTTCACACCGTTTATGTACCACCGCTAGTACTATTTCTATAGACAAACCTTAGTGTGCAAAGTGTGCTTAGTTCCGGTTTTATGTGTGTTGAAGTTAGGGTAATTACCTGGGTAATAAGACATAACATGATTTGACTACTGCTGTTTTTAAATTTCTGTAAAGAGATATTAGGTAGGAGTAATGAAGGAAAACAAGACACAATAGAAAAGTTTAGCAAAAAGAGCAAAATACTGTTAATAAGATTAAGAATAGAATTAAAGAAAGAAACAATGAACAGGATGTAGAAGTAAGAATAGATTAAGGACATAATCTAAAGAATAAGGAATGGATAAAGAAATGTAATGGACATGGGGACGGAAAAAAAATAAAAATTATAAGCCTCGACTCATTTAAGGGAAGGATGAAAGAAGGAATTGAAATGGAGCATAGATGAGAGAAAAGGAATAGAAGATTAAAGTGGTATAGAAGAAGAAGAGAAAGAAAAGTGAGAATGAGGAAGCAAAATAACAAACTTAAAGAAATAAAGATCAAGCCGACAAATGCCCAGGGGAACGAGAATAATTAAAAAAAGTATGTCTAAGGCGACGAGCACAATGTGGTGCGGTGTATATCATCCTAACTATTAGCACATTGTTATGGGTGGTCTTTTTTTTACCATCAAGTGAACTTGTAGCTCCAAAACTAAGGTTTTGTATATAGAAATATTTTTTTCTATATTACGGAAAACAAGTAGGATGTTTACTAGATATTAGGTGATATACGTGTTTCTAACTTTTCGCTGTTAAGGAGAAGTTGCCTTAGACGAGTAGTTTAATGAGGTATCAGTATTTTATAAGGGAATACAGCTAGACTTATTATTCGATATACTATCGCGCTAGATTAAGGTACCTGCCTAGATGGTAGGCGAGAAGACAGGCGAAACTTTGTAGTGGTAAATAATTAGTATATCATCAGTTTATCTACCGTGTCTGTAGTTATTCGTGAAAGATTAATTTCACCATACAAAATTAATAAGTCAATGGGCGTTACTGTAAGTCTTCAAACAGGAACTGATCACATCACAGACGGTACAACGCGGTTGCATTGCGTACGAATCGAGCGATGCTATTTGCATACATTATCTAACATAAATTACTTGTTGAGGTGAACTGGATGTCGGGTTATCTCAACAGATAGTCCGTGGTTAAGTTCCATAGATTAAATGTCACAAATCGTACGATTTAATTACGATAACATTACAAATAGTTAAACTCGCGATGAGGGACACTGTTTGATGAGTGAAGAAGACATTCGTGAAGTGTTCCTGGAATTCTGTAAAGGAGTTATAGCTGAAGTAATTAAGAGTAACAAAAAGTAAAAACAAAATAATAATAAAATCTGTGATAGTACTGTATAGTTATAGCAAATAAGAATATAAAATTTGTAAGAAAAAGACAGAAATTATACTGTAAAAGAATTCATATATATATATATATATATATATATATATGGAAAAACACGCATGATACGACGGTCTTCGCTCAGGAGAGGAGTGAAAGAAGGAAATAGGAAGTACAATGTCAGAAGAAAAGAAATGTGCAAGAAGAGTAGAAAGCAAAAGATGAGAAAGAATACAAGACTGGAATGAGTTAAAAAGTAGTAAGTAAGAAAAGCATAGCAATCGATTGGAAAAATAAATGCCCTGACCCACCACACGCAGGGGAACGATTAAAAGGGGAAAAGAGAGGGGATAATAATATAACAAACGAAGAATCATATACAGCAGATAATAAAATTAATGATCGTTGTTTTTTTAAATTAAATAAATACAAATACGGACTTGATATTGTAAAACCTTTTCAGTCCGGTTATAAACTGGTATTAATTAGTAAGAGATAACTACTTTAATGTATACATAGTCGTTATGAAATAAATAATTTACTGTAGGCAGAGTGGCAAATATATTATTTATGTATGAACTTTTAAATATGTTTCAAAGGTCAGGCTTGATGCACAAACAGCATTCCCTATCTGTTAATTTAAGCTTTGAAAGTAGGTGAAACATTTAAAATTATAGGAACAATCTAAATCATTATCATCATCCAATATAAGTGCACTACTGAACATTGGCTTACTTAAGCTCGACCGAAAAAGAGGAATTAAAAATAAAAAAATATGCTATACCATTAAGTAGCTGTTCCCTGCTGGCTTTGCTGCTTGTAACATAGAATTATATTTGAAATTGAGAATTGAAATTTATCAGAAATATTCTCTCCCGGCGCAACCTGCAATTCCACCGGGCCCCTTCCAAGAATTTAGTAAAAACCAATCTTACTAAAATGGAAATAGGAATGTACAGAAATAATATATAACGTAGAATTTAAACAAATGTTATAGACTAACGCAAAAATGTAATATAGAATATGTATGTAAAAAAAAAAAACAAATAAAGAACGGCTGTCTCCCACATTTAAGCGCGATGTTTGATAGAGGGAATGAGAAACAAAGAAAGGAAAGAAAGAGGAACAGCAAGAAAGAAGATGACAAAGTAAAGAATTGAAGCCCAGACCCACAAATGTCCGAGAAACGAGCAAAAAAAGATATAATAAAAAAAAAAGCTAGAAGCAATATCTCTATCAAATTTTGAGAGTTTATCTCTGAATATCTTATACATGTATTATTTTTTTTATTCTGATAAACATATAGGAATTAAATAATAAATTATTAAATGTGGATTTAAAAAAAAGATTATAATTATGTATATATTGAAAATTAACAATGTGTGTACATGCCTAGAAATATACATAGTCATATTTCAGGTTTTATCATCATCAGCCCATAGTCTTACCTCAGAGAACTCCATAGAGTTCATGGAGGGGAATTGGGCTTTTGCCCACCGCGCTGGCGCAGTGCGAGTTGAGGGGTTGACTTGGGCTCAGTATGATGATGGGCGCAACACCTTACAGTCCACTACAGATTATGTACACATATAATATAATTAACATCTTGTAGCATAAGGTATATATGATAAACATATACTACCTACTTAAAACCAAAGCATAGAAGTAACACTGAAAATGTACTGGAGGTTCAATGTCCTCATGCCAAGGTCCGAGGAGGAATAATTCGGCAGCTTTATGAGCTTACAATATCGAAGCGAAACCTCTCAATAACTCGTTGTCGTGTGAATAATTTTCCCATAACGGTGAACAGCCATCAGCTTTTTTCTTCAATACATCAAGAACACCACAGGAATGCATCCATGTAACCTTCCGCGTTGGAATAATGACAAATATTTACATTAAATTTAACTTTATCACGTTGGACAATTGAATTCTCGGAAAAAGTTTCTGCTATGTTCTTATTATAGATATATAAATTTTTATTTGTACATGAATATTGGACTAGAGATATTTGGGAGAAGTATTTGTCCAGCTGTGAACGGTACCGCACAACTCACGGGACCCGAGCCTACCTCACCTGCTCGCCAACCTACAAATCAACAAAGGAGGCTCTGGCATTGGGCCAGAATGGTGGGAAATGGTTCAGACCATATGAAGTGCTACAAACGTAGAAATCCTTGGGGGAGGCCTATGTTTATCGGCTTATGATGATTGTGATCATTATCATCATTAGCAGCTTTTCTCAATCCACACCTTGATGTAGGCCTTTTCCAATATCTTCCACCAGATACAGTGATCAGCTATTCGCATTCACTCACCCACCGTGATTATAATAATATGAAAGGTAAATTAGACATTTAAAACATTAGAAGACAGTAGTCTTTGGTTATCATTTAAAACCGGAAGTTATATTGCAAATTGGATAATAGTAAATGAAGCTGTCATTCATAAAATATTATGCACTTAATTTTTTATTTTTTAAAACAATATCAGTAGTCCTCGGTTTATCAAAATTTCTCTTCATCTCTTTTTTATCTGATAATCCACTGAGTGAAATCGAGGATAACCGCGAATATTAAATATTCTCCTGGCCATAACCTTCGAAGGTTCTAGAGGAACTATCAACTTCCTGAACTAGTTACATTGCAAAGAGGCACTAGTGCCATTCATAAGAGACCAAGAGTAGAAATCCTATCTATTCTTGGTCTATCTTCAGTAGATTTAATATATTTCAAAGACTTCTTAAGTACTAAAACAAAAATAGATTTATACATATAATACCTCAATTTAAGAGCACAAAGTTAACAATTGTATATATTAGTAATAAGGCATATTACTTAAAATCAAGTGACTAATTCGCTCATAGTTCAGTTATAGTTCTTTGAAATAAAATAGACTTAAGGTCAACATTTTAGTCTACGGCGGAGCTGTTTCATATCCAATACAAATTTGGTATGCGACCTTTATTACCTGTATTGTATAGTTTATTATTTACTCCTATTTTAGCTGGACAGTGTAATGCTGAAGTGATGATGATGAGTCCCTGATCTGTCTGTTTATGGCATCGAAATTCAGTAACAATTGACCCGATTTCGATCTAATAGTTCATTCTTAGTAGACTATACAGAGATTGTTCTGTTATATTTAAAAAGTTATTCCTATCGATTATTTTCTAGTATGACTATGTCATTTTTTTATTCAATATTTAACTCAGTTAACAATTTTTTTTAAATTGTTGATTTTTTGGTTATATTTCTAATGGATAAAGTGCATTCTCACAAATAATGTTCGGCGGGTCGATCGAATGTTGCGATTGCGCTTACTCTGGCCTACGCCCAATAGTCGATCTCCGGTACATTCGGATCTGAGACACCAACAGATCCTCCGACCTTGACAGTGGCATCACTCATGCCGAGCACCTATATAAGCCGTACCCGCCATCGGTACCAACACACATCGACCGATATTTGAAGAGATAACAACATGAAATTGGTACGTCTGTTCCGTTGTGATCTATTATCCCTTGCTCAGTACTTCGCGATCTCGAACCGTTTCCATCGTGATCAGTTTCGGGACCTGATCGTCCATTTTGTTAAAAAAAGTTATATATATTATATTTCTATAATTATACATAAAAATTTGATATTTGTAACAAATAAATAATACCACAGTCATTATTTATGCAGTCTTTTGAATAGGTCTTTGAATGGTTTTAGATTTTTGGTAAGTTTTTAATACTAAAATCTTACTTAAAAGAAAAAACATGCAGAGCTTTTTTCTATTTGACTCAATTTCTTAGTAATTTTTGTTGTTCTTTATAACTTTTTAATCTAAAAATTTTGTTATACCATATGCTACTACTTTTGAAATGGAAGATTATAGTAACAACGAAAAACTTATTTACAACATTTTTATATATAATATACATAAAATCCTTTTTTTTATCAATTCAATATTGACTGAAGTAAAGTCCTTTGCTCCATAAATGGTTTGATATGCTTATTTAGCTTTAATATTTAAGTTGTAGTACGTTTTTTTTTAATTAGTCAACTTTGTTTGAACTGATATTACTCTGTAGGGTAAATGTAGGAAAAAATATGTGAAATGCTTGTGAAATTACCGTGGTAATGATACATCATCAGAAACATTGAAAGAGATGGTACACCACATCACATCTCGTGTTTTGTAAGGATGTTAAAACTTCATATTGTCTGTCTTTATTATATGTAGTACTAAAATACGAGCACTTTGCTCTAAACCCTAGCTTAGATAGAAATGTTGCTAGTGCTTAGGTATTATCCTAATGTTCATATTTAATAACTTTAACATAATGTGATGTTCGTTTCAGGTAATCTTCGCATCATTCGTTGGGCTGTGCGCTGCGGGCGTCCTCCCCCCATACAACCCGCAGTACCGGTACTACCAGGACCCAAGGCCCAGGGCGGCGTTGGAAAGAAACGCCGCTATCCTGAGGTCTGACTCCGAAATCAACGAGCAGGGCTACCGATACGCTTATGAAACGGAGAATGGTATGTACCCATTGATTATAAGTTGTAAGGAAATTTAGTCCTGAATAAGTTATATCGAAATTAGTATGTACTACCCAAAATTGCTTCCGGCAGGATAATAATCTTCATCACCTTGAATTGAGAAGGAATCTTTACAACCTTAACTACATTAATTTAATAATATATGTTCATGTTTCTGATGCAGGATCTTAATGGTAGAATTTATATTTTTTTTTGAATATACTTATATATATATATATATATATATATATATATAATACTATCTTTAAAATATTTAGTAAATTAAGATAGGATTTTAAACTTTTATCGTCAAACATAAACTCTCCAGAACTTAATTTGTGATCTTTAACAAAACTATTATTAGTTTCCTATTGAAAAAGAATTTAGTCAAAAATAAGTTACCTCTAAGTTAATCGTACTTTTAAGTTTAACTTGGGCTGTACTCATACGTAGAAACAAAGTTTTTGAATCAAAAGAGGAAGTAAAATTATTTGAGGCAAATCTTTGTTTAACTAACTGATTAATAAAACTGTCTAAATTGTGAAACATAGTTGTACTGTCATCATCATCAACTGGTAGACGCCCACTGCTGGATATATGCCTCCTCCAAAAGTCTCCACATACAGTCAGCATGACCTTCGGTACCTCTGAGCCCAGTCTTTAGTATGTAGCGGTTCCTTTGGGAAAATTTGGGCTGTTTCCCATCACGCTGGTTCAATGTGGGTTGGTGGGAGCCCGATCCTCGTTTTTTGATTAGCAGGGTGCACCATGAGCAGATGAGGTTGGCCTGGGTCCCGAGTTGTTGTGGGAGATTTCTTACACCCCTACACAGTTTTACTTTCAGTTAAAGCTTTCTGTTACGTTGGTATAAATTGAATTACAAATATTTTATATATATTTATGAATATATATCTATATACATATCTACATATATATACATTATGACGTTCAAGGAATCCAAGCCGAGGAGGCCGGGCGGGAAGCGAATGGTATCCAAGCTCAGGGCGCGTACTCCTACGTGGGTGATGATGGCCAAGTGTACAGCGTAAGGTACACTGCTGACTCCAACGGCTTCCAGCCTCAGGGCGCTCATCTCCCCACCCCGCCACCGATCCCCGAAGCCATAGTCAGGTCCTTGCAGCAGAACGCTAAAGAAGAGGCCAGCGGTATTTATGATGATGGTAAGTAAATTTTATTTTAACTACAGCGCCATCTTGTGTCGGGATCGAACAAATGAGAATAGTATTGAATGATATGAAATATATACATTAAGATTATATTAATTTGTGATAAACGAATTAAAAACTAACAGCAACTTTATCTAGTGTTAATTGTATTTTTTAATTACTGGGTTAATATTGAATTTAACCCAGTAATTAAACAACACACAATATTTCATATTTAATGTTTTAGCTCTTGGTCGTCACTAAACTGGTAGGTGTTATGTGGGTGTATTCCTCGTTTAACAATCGATTCCAATGTGGATGGAAAAAAATCCACCCATTTGGAAGAACAATGCTCTTCTTCAAACATTATTAGACATGAGAAGGAGAATGGAATTAGTAAGATTAAAAGAAAAGTTTAATACAATGAGTCTTTTGTGGTCCTGCGTAAACACTAGATTAGACTAAACTAGACTGGAGGATCACTGTTGATGATCAGTTACCATCAGATGTACCTGTCGTCGCTTCTTTGTATTAAGTAGCTACAAACCTCTTTAACCAGACTTGTTTTAGTCTTTAGTAAGGGTTCGAATCCAACCACTGTCACTATTCAATAGGAGGTCATTTCGACCTGTGTATATTAATACATATATATATATATATAGATTAAAATCGATATAGTAACGTTTAAACATTATTGCTAAAAAACATAAAAAGGCGTTACTGTTCTATATAAACTTATATATATTATTTAACATATACTAAAACTTGCCTATAAATTAGACTCAAAAAACGCGAATTATGTCCAGCAGTGGACGTCCACTAGTGGAGATGATGATGAAAAGCTGATCTCGATTTCACAAGTGACAATGAGACTGATTTCTCTTGTCAGAAACCGTCTAGATACAATCTCATATTTTTTCGGTGAAACGGTAGTGTTGAATCATTACCGTATTCAGGTTTGTAGGGTGCTGTAGCTAATGAAATTACTGGGGTAAAAAATTCAATATCTCATGACTCATGTAAATAGTCTAAATTATGGTATATTTGAAGGAATGTTAAAATTTGTTGAACTGACTACCTAGTGAAGGTCGGCGGATGGAACTGTGCTAGACTCATTATCAGCGATATAGACGTCTACTGCTGGACCTTGATCTCCCCCAAAGATCACCACATCGATCGATCTGGAGATCTTCGGCTTCCCGTGACCTTTATCAGATCGCCATTCATCCTAGGGGGGAACGTTAATAAGGAGGTTTTGGGCTATGTTCCACTATGCTGACCCAAAGCGGATCGTTCGGAGCCAGACTTTCGTTTGATAATTAGCAGGGTGCACCAGGAACAGATAAGGGTAGCTTGGGACTTGTGAGTGTTGTGCAGGATCTGTTACACCCTTGTGCTGGTCCGACCAAAGATATTTCTAATAGGTACACAAGCTGTTATTGTTTATATGAAGAAGGATTATCTATTGATGACTGATAGATCTGTATATTTCAATTACAGGTAGTTACCGTGGTAATAAATACGACGCCGCCGTAATAGCGGCGCGTAACCGCTTCAACACTCCATACAAGCAGTACCCTGGTTTCCCGTACAGGAGCTACCAGTGATGATGCTGACAACCTTCGCAACGTGCCATCGGAACCTAGATTAAGTTTGTATAGAAATCTATTTACGCAATAAAAGTGATTTTTTATCATTCTTGTATGTAGTTGTCTCATTTTATATACATACACACACACACATATATAAAGGTTAGACACAGTAGTATGCAAACATTAATGTGTTCCGGTTTGAAGTGTTACGCTCTATATGTATATATATATTTCTCTATGGCCGAAGTAAAGTAACAGGTTTCTGTCATCATCATCATGCCGATAGACCGTCCACTGCTGGACATAGGTCTCTCTCAAAGATTTCCACAACGATCGGTCCCACGTTGCTGGGATCCAGTGGGTTCCCACTATTCTCACCAGATCGACGATCCATCTTGTAGGGTATGTGGGTTAGGACCTTACTGCCGCATCGGCTGTCGGACTTTCGAGCACACCCCTGTTCACTGCCAGTTAATTCTAGCAATCTTTCCGGCTGTCGGTGACCTTAGTTCTTCAGCGGATCCCCACATTCCAGGTTACTGCACGCTAGTACATTTGTAACGTTTTCTTACTGGTGCACCGAATTTAACTTCGTGTGAATTTCTGTTGAGAAATCTCGAGTTTTACAAAATATCCTCGTGTTAATGAGAGGCTCTTTAAATTCTTTCGGCGCCGTAACACTCGTTAGTGATCATTGCAATCGGGCAAAGTGAGATGATGAGTTACAGAGTAATGAATGTACAGAGCGCAATACAGTGAATATTTATAAAAGAGCTCGGCGCTCGTCAAAAGAGCTCTAATTGCTATCAGAATCAGCTGATAGACATCCACTGCTGGACACTAGCCTCCCCCAAAGATCTCCGTTTGTGGGTTCATGTGGGGGATTTTCTACCACGCTGGTCACCTGGCTGGCGTTGGATAGAGCCAGATCCTCGTTTGTTGAATAGCAGGGTGCACTACCAGCAGGTGGGGTTGGCTTATATTATTAACCCCCTATTCCTTCACATCTAATGAGAACGGTTTAAGGGATTTTTTTTAATATATATTCAAATATTTAGTAATTTTTTTTGAAAAAACCTCGTAAGGACAGTTTGTGTATCAATTTAATTTTTAAACCTTTTCTCCTCCTCTTTAACTCCACTTTTATCTTCATACAAGTCTACATCCTCTTCTCTTCTAATACTACCTCTGTTATGCTTTAATGGTAGGTCTCTGTTGCCGGAGACCAACTAGGTAGGTATCACCGCAGGATCTATTGCAGCCGATAAACAGTAGTCAGCAAACTTTGTGTTCAGGTTCGAAGGGCGTTGTAGCGAGTGAAATTACTGAGGTAACGAGACTTCTGTTATCGCGAGGTGACGAGCGCAATGTGTTGCTGTTTATCATCATAACCAGCGTCACATTTGTTATGGACAGTGGTATCACTTAACATCAGGTGAACGTCCCGCTCTATTAAAATATTATATAGGCTCTGTTATAGTGTTACACTGTGAAACTGTACGCTATAATAATCCATTGTTTTTCGTCTCTCGCTGCAGATAAAGCATTGTTTGTATATCGCCATAACAATAGACAGCTTCACACAGACAGACAAAGTTTCACTGCGGGTCACTTAATTACAAGTAACAAATATCTTGTAATAAGTAATCTGAACAGAGAAATAAAAATGTCTGTTTAGGTGAGGAAACCGTAATTGTAATAAATACTCATTCACGTGATTGTAAGTGATACGTATGCAAATAATAATATAATAGTGAGGATGATGATCACACACATTACTATGGGCCATATAAAAAGGCTATGTTCGGAGATGTTAAGAACTAAGGTCACCGACGTAGCTCAAAAGATTGCTAGACTTAAGGCAGTGGGCAAGGCATATTGCTCGAAGGTCCAACAGCCGATGGGGTAGTAAGGTTACTCCACAAGGTGGACCAACGATTTGGTGAGAGTCATGGAAACCCGTTGGATGCGAGCAACGCGGTACCGATCGATGTGGCAATCTTTGAGGTCTATGTCTAACACTAGACGTCTAAAGGCTGATAATGATAATGACGAAGAACAGTGCAGTGTGTAGGAGTGTCACAGAGTCTGATGTTCCTCACCGGAAATAGCATTGTGGGCATTTCCGAAGTTTCTTACAGACGAGCGTGTTGCAGTGTATATCATTCTAAACAGAGACACATAATCGGCAGGAGGTTTTCGATCCTGTGGATACCGGAAGTGTTTTGGAGTTAGTCCGACAGATACCATATTATCCAAGTCCCGCAGACTCCTTCAATAGCGTGACATCACGATCTCTCTCATTAACCGGATGTTAAGCAATCTATTAACAATAATATTCGATCCTGATATCTTGCCGGAGCCTGTTCTCGTATTATAATGAAAGCATAAGTGCCGATATTTCCACAGAGCTAACAAACGACAGAGGCTCCAATAAAAAAATAGTCTATTCTATAAATATTTTTTTATACAATAAGTCTAGAATTAATGAATGTCACTTAATCACTGTAAAAAAAGTGAAGTTTATTAAGGCATTTAATAATAATCAGATTTACCAGATGGTAAGTGAATAACATCTTGACGTTAGAATGATATACGCTGCACCACATTGTGCTCATTACTTTGAGACATAAGATGTGAAGTATCTTCAAACCGGATCACAGGAATATTTGCTCACAGCTGTTTAGCGGCGGAAATAGGCGTTGCGGTATTTAGACAGTCCTCTGCAACAGATATCTAACACCAGTGGAGATTTGACTCTGTTTCCGCAGTGGTAAATGGTGGGAAAATATTATCGTGTTCGTGTTTGAAGGGCGCTGAAGCTAGTGAAATTGTAGTGGTCATAATATGGTGTAGAGTATGTTATCTTAACTAGGATCAGGTTATTAAAGACAGGCGTTTTATTTACTATCAGATGAATATCTCAATCGTATCGTCACTGAAGAAAAAAATATCAGACACCTACCAATAGTATATTTGGAATATAATATGTATGTGATACTATTTGTTCCCTACTCACTTTGTTGACCTGTACACCCCCCACTACTCCCTTTGGGGGTAGCTAAAATCAGTTCTTAGCTGACCTATAGGAATAGGAATATTCCAACCAATTGTCGGGTTTCCAGGCCTTATGGGTTTAGAGATATCATGATGTGTCTCCACAAACCTGAAATATATCTATACTAGCTGTTCTCCACAGTCTTCGCTGGTCGTGCTATGAAATAAGACAACAGCAAATAATTTTCTATAGCATCCGTTACCATAGCAACCGCATAAATAAGACCAAACGGAAATGTTTATAGAAGTAAGTTAGAAATAAATATATGAAATGCAAAAAATGATCTATGTATGCGCGTCGAATGCTCATGTTTCCGTGTCGATACGTTCACTTATTTTCAAGTGATTGGCGAACAAAGGAAACATACTATTCATTATATATATCTATATATATATATAATGAATATAAGAATTTCATGTGTTTCATAATTTAATTTCTAATTAACTTTTATAAACATTTATATTTCGTATTATTTATGCGAAGCTGAGGGCGTAAGGGAAGTGGGGATGTAAGGGGTCCCGCACAACAGCTTACGGGATCCAAACCAACCTCACCTGGTCGTCAACCTGCTAATCAATAGACGAGCCTCTGGCTCCCACCAACCCGCATGGGGCCAACGAGGTGGGAAATGGCCAAAAGCTCCCCCTTATAAACCCCTACGTATGAAGAGCCTTAACTCCTGTCGGTACCGGAGGCCATACTAACTGCAGCGGAAGACCGATCGATGTGGAGATTTTTGACGGAGGGTTATATCCAGCAGTGGACGTCGATAGACTGATGATTAATATTTATCCGGTTGCTATGGTAACGGTTGTCTATTTCCATATACTTATATATTTAAAAAAAATTCTCTACTTTTAACATTTCTTAACACAAAGCGCATTTGAAAGTAATTCATGTTTCTTTATTAAAATTCATTAAGTTCAACTTTCCGAATGTGTGTTATTCGTAACGGATAATAGCATCACATAACATTCGAAATTTCCGCGCAGTGTGAATATAAAAACCGTATTAATTATTCATTATTATAATAATTATTCGCAGCCGGTTGTTTTATAATATATCTACGCGCCGCACACTGTCTGCTGGCGACGAGCTCTGCCCAAAATTCGCTCCACTTGCTCAGCGGGCGGCGCGCCGCGTTACCTCGCGTTACTTAACGCACCCCGCAACACCGCACACCCACCACCGCACCACCACTGACACTGCCAACTTAACCCCTTCATCCATTCAAGAGTGCAACGAGATGAGTAGCACCTTCGTCTGCAGCGCTGTAGTCTCGAATTAGTAAGAATAGGACTAAGGTAAGCTTTGCCTGTCGTAGTAGGCGACTAAAAGGGTCGAAGAGTTTCGCAGGTATTAACGGTGACAGAAACCTGCGTGAGAGAGCGTAGGGCCCAGCGATGGTGCCTAGGAGGGTTAGGCTCCTCCTCAGAGATGGGTAGAGAGCCACCGGTGAGTTCTATAAGAGATCCTGGAGCCTCTCAAAATGCACTGATGCAGACCATAGTTTCAGTGAGTAAAATTCTCACATAACCCTTAATTCCCCCAGAAGCACGATATCTTTCCAACATTTCCCCCCGGAAACAAAAAAAAAGGACCTTCGCCTGATGGTAGGCGTTATAAAAACCAAGCGCTAGTTACAAAGACAGCACCACTCGTAACACCGTTACCTCAGTTCCTTCTTCAGCCGACAAACATATCTGTGTTCCGGTTTAAAGGACACTGTAGCTAGTGAAATTAAAGGTAACATTAACATCTTGTCTCCGTGAGACGAGATCAATATGGTGCCGTGTATCAATCTGACTAGCGTCATGGTATAGGCAAGCGTATATATATATATAGAAGGTATCCAGCAACTTATTGCTTCATCACGAGATCTTCGAAACTATTAGACGTGAACACTCAAATATTTCTTAGAGACAATGCGCCTGCCGTTTTTTTTTTAATCTGTATCATGGTCAAGACCATCATTTTCTTACTTTATATTTTTCCTACTCATTCTCTTCTTTAATTCTCTCATATCTTGCATGCTCTGCTCTTCTCTCAAACTTGTTATCTCTCATTCTACATACCAGTTCCTTCTTCAGCCGTTTAGAGGTCGCGTAGAGCTGGCGAGGAATAGCTACTGTGTATATATTGTAGTCCGTTATCAAGTTCTTAGTTTTAGTGGTGTCACTTGCCGCGCGTAAACATAATTTTGTGTATAAAAACTGCGGAGAGATTTTTTTCTTTGCATTCGTTGTCCAAACATCCCGCGCATTATAATTTTTTGGTGTAATCATGAAATTGGTACGTTGCTCCGTTGTTAATAATTACACTTAGTTGTGGGTGGTTTTTTTTTTTTCTTTCAACGATTAAAAATAATTAATACCGCAATTGTGTGTAAACGGCATATAAAGTGTTGATTGCTGCGTATAAGCAACGCAATTAACTGTTCGCTATTTAGTAATATCTCAATGAAAACTTTGGAATGGGTCTGTGTAAAGTGTTTCTCAAGTACATAGTTAATCTTCAAGAGTTAAAGTACAATAAAAAAAAACCAGTTGTCTGTATCGCGAAAGTCGAAAATGGCGAGAGAACTTTTATTAAAATCAAAAATTTATATAGTTATGTAAACATCTTTATAGTGTTGCTTTCTACTATAATAAATATTTAAATGAAATACATCTAGTAACAATGCTTTAAATATGTTGCTGTGTCATCATCATCTTCAGCCGACAGACGCCCACTGCTGGAGAGAGGCCTCCCCCAAAGGTCCCCACATCGATCGGTCCACAGTCCACATGGCCTATGGTGCTGCCGTGCTCTAGGGGCTATCGTTTGTAGGGGTTCATATAGCGGATTTGGGCTATTTCCCACCACGCTGGCCCAGTGCGGATTGGTGGGAACCATAGCCTAGTCTGCTGATTAGCAGGATGCACCACGAGCAGGGCAGGTTGACTTAGGTCCCGTGAGATGTGCGAGATCCCGTACACCCCCTGTTATTGCTGTATAAACATTGTTAATAGTAATTACTATCAATTACCATCACATGAAGATCTAAGCAAGGCTTTAGTATAATATCTCCTCTCATACTTATCCCATACATTTTATATTCCCAGCTAATCTCCGTAGCTTCTGTTCTGGCCGTCTGCTCGGCTGGGCAGATTTATAGTCAGCAAGAGAACTACCAGAACGTTGAAGCTTATCAACCCGAACTGGAGTACCAGCACGAGGTCTACGCAGAACAGGGTCAGCAAGCACCGCCCGCGCAGCACGTGTACGTTAACAGGCCACAATCGGAGAAGAGTGCGAGAATCATCAGCTACCACTCCGAGAATAACGTGCACAATTACAATTATGGTTATGAAACCGAGAACGGTGAGAGCTGTTACCATGACTACCATAATATGGTGATATGTTCCCTGATGGTAATAGTCATGTCCGTTATTTGTTTCAGGTATAAAGGCGGAGGAAGCCGGACAAACTCCGAAAGGTACCCAGGCTGAAGGCGCTTTCTCTTACGCCGGCGACGATGGCCACGTGTACACGGTGACCTACACAGCCGACGAACACGGCTTCCGAGCCCAGGGCGCCCACCTCCCCACACCACCACCGATTCCCGAAGCCATCCTCAAGTCCCTGGAGCAAAATGCTAAAGATGAAGCTAATGGAATCTACGATGATGGTAAACATTCATTATTATTTTTTTAGAACAAAGTATTTAATTCTTTGAAGAGGTGCGCGATAGAAGAAAAAGCGTACACGTATTAAATTACTTCAGTTCTATGAGCAGCTATATCACTTAAAAATGGGTGATTGACCTGCTAATCTTCTAGATGAATCAAATTTAAGTATCATTTTAGATATTTATTTGTTTTTATACGAGAACATTATACGATTAGAACCTAGTATAGTTTTGATAATAAAATTGTTCGACAATCAATCATCATCATCAGCTGATGAGACTACTGCTGGAGATAAGCCTCCCCCAAAGATCACCACATCGATCAGTATAGCGCTGCCCGCATCCAACAGTTTCCGGGCATGGCTTCCGGTACCGCCGGCAGTAGGCCGTCGTTTATAAGGGTTCATATGAACATGATGATGATGAGTATTGATCAATACTTTAAACTTACTTCTCTAAATTCCAGGACAGTATAAGAACCAGCATGAGGGTCAGGTCTACCAGCAGTACGAAGCGGAAGCGTACCAACAAAACTATCAGGCCGAGCCTGCTCAAATTTCACCTATTGAAGTCGGATATCATTAATTTCAGGTCTAAATAGATGATATCAAAAATCCTTACACTGTTAGTACAAAAAAAAAAAAAAATACTCAGCGTATAATATTCATGATCAAAATTTAATCTTAAATTTAGTATCTCTCTCTCTCTCTCTCTCTCTATCTCTTTCTATCCGTCTCTTTCCCTCGCTGTATGAGTAACAGCTTTCAATGTTATACCAGCACCATTCAATCGCCCTATGTATAGTATCAGTTTGCATACATACAAAATATATTGTAATATTAATTATTATTATTTAACTATTAAGACTAATAAGGATCCATTAACACCTAATTTCAAGTGTTTAATATATTATATACCGCGATTATCTTATAAAGGACATAACATATATAAACGTAAACTATAACATCGCATATTCATTGAATGAATATAAAGTATCTATTGGGGTTTATTAATGAATTGGTTTAGTTTTAATTAGCGGAACCTTAATGATGTTAAAATTAATTAATTTTTCTTAAAACTATTGTATAAATTATTGTAGATTTTTCTTTATATATAGATATACAAATATAATATAAATATATTATTGGTATATGATGTCTTCTCTAAGACTGCCGGACACTAAGTAGATACCACTGCAACTCATATTTCTTCCAACATTAGTATGTAGACTTCACATCCGGTTCCGGTTTAAAGGGTGTTTTAGGTAGCGAAATTATTTAAGTAACGAGACTTATCACATGTTTCAAGCGATTAACAATGTAGTGCTGTGTATATAAACCTATTTAGCGCAGGTCTCATTGTTTCGTTTAATGAAAAAAAAGGAGGGTGAAGATCCTAATTCTCCAAGCTGAAGTCTGATGATGCTGATGATTTAAGTATGACTGTATCTTTTTAAGGTTCGGATATCATCACCGCGATTCCAACTTTTCAATCACCGCTCACATGTTGTACTTGTTTTGTTTAAACATTGTTAACTATTCCAATAAAATGTATACTAGTCTTATATTTTGTATTTTTAGGACTCTGTTGTGTTTTTCTGTTGAATTTTTGTATCCTTTTTTTTAAATAAACATTATTATTAAAAGTTAAAATTTTTTTTTCGGTATCAATTCTTAAACTTGCTTAATAATACTAGCTTTATATGATAATTGATATATCTTGCCGGAGACAGTGTAAGTAGATACCAAAGCAGCTCCTATAGTAGCCTAGATAAACAGTAGTTTGAATACCTATTACTGTGTTCCGGATTAAAAGGCGCTGTAACATGTGTAATTATTGGGGTAACGAGACAACAATTAGTATATCAAGGCCATACGTGTAATGTGGTGCTGTGTATACCATTCTAACTAGCGCCACGTTGTTATAGGTAAGCGTTTCACTTAGCATCACGTGATCATCCGGCGCGTCTAGTGGTTACGTAGAATAAAAAAAATCTTAGGTTAGAACTTTTTAGTACTCAAGTCAAACAATCTCTCTCGCTCGCTAACTTGGTGATGAGTACATCAACTGTATGCACATTATATTAAGAATTTCTCTAGCCATAGAGAGACCTTCAAGTCGGAATGAGTAATGTTTATACTCTACTGTTAAGCGACAAGAATAGATACTGCAGTGGTTATAACCTTAAATGATCTCATGTAAAATAGATGTGAAAGTAATAATGTCATAACTAAATCTATAAACTATCAATGATACATATTTTATAATAAATAGGCGTTACTTAATACTTCGTGGTTCACCACCAAATAATATTGGAACCAACAAATATTTGATACACTACATCAAATAAAGTAACTTCGCACTCCTATGGGAAAACATTGTAATATGTTATGGTTAAAAAGTTAAACTTAATTCTGAAAGAAAATATAGTTAATGTGTTCGATATTAAAGTTTTTTTTTTCTAATGTATGACGTCTAGGCGAGTCCGCATTCCTGAATAATAAACATCCTCAGTTTTCTAACAAAGAAGTTTAGCTCCCAGCTTATGATAAGAACATCAACAGGATAGAAAAGCTTACCGGCGTCGGTATCGTACATAAACGACGTGGGAGTCTTCAAGGAAAAGTGAATCGGCTGTTACTACTTTAGTATGACCATAGACCACATCATCACTTAACACAAAGAGCGATAGTAGACAAGCACCCAACATATGTGATAGAGAAATGAAACAAATGCATGTTTTCAATGCACTTTACATAAACACAAAGATCTTTACGACCTTGCCTAATAAAGACATCAACGAGTTCCAAGAGACGTTTTCATTGATAGGTTGCTTAATGGTTACAAAAACCACAATATAATATTACCAAAGCGTCAGTATATTACCTATTCACATATATATCACTAGATTACTCCGTGGCGGAGTGGTAAGGCACTTAATTTATAACATTGAGGTCTTTGATTCAATTCCAAGGCCACGAGTTTTACACCATGGTCGATGGCAAAATTTCATCGAACCTGCGTGTCTAGTTATCACCTTAATATTTTAAATCTACCGCCGTAATAGTTTAGTTGTGTTACCTTTATAAATATATGATATATATAGTATTCTAAACAAGTACGCTATAGTCTATTTGTCACTAAACACCGTGTGAAATTGAGATCAAGTGCTAGCCGATTGTAGGTAAAAAAAATACTATAGTTTCATTTCTGAAGTCCGAAACTAAGTTTATATATTACAAAATCGTCTTCTAGTACAAATTCTAACTTAGTTATATAAAGCACTTGAAGTCACAATAATGTAATCTTATAAAACGGTAAGACGTGGCATATTTATTTTACTGGTTTTACACAACGAAGATGCTTTGTGAAATAAGATCCAGGTAAAGTTACTCTCGTCTATTGTGATTGATAACTTAGACTCGGCCCGCGCTAGCTTAGATGTAAATTTGCTTTCCTTCACTTTGACCCACTGACATTCTAATATGCAATATTAGCTCAAAGCGTTTTGCACTAAAAAAACTTATCTATAGATTAGTGGGCGTTACGAAATTACTTTGTAGTTCACATTTATTATTTGACTTCAATGAAATTGTAACGCTGCCAGCGATTGCGTTAGAAATTCGCGAATATATTACATACAGTACTGCCCGCTGGCCTAATGGTTAGAGCGTGCGGCTTTCATTCCGAAGGTCGCGGGTACGAATCTCGGCATGTACCGATGACTTAATATTTAAGTTATGTACATTTGTGAACTTTAGTTACAACAGCGAGATACAAAAACGGTGAAGGAAAACATCGTGAGGAAACCCGCACACTGAAATCATCTTTATATGTGTGTGGTGGCACCAATAAAGTGGCAACAGGCTAGCCCCCAGTTAGATGGGACCTAATCTGATCACATATGGTGAAAAGTTAAAAACCTCCAGAAAAACTGACTTGTTGATCCAATGACTACTGTTGGACAAAGGTCGCTTCCAAAGATCATACAGATCAGGTCTACGTCATTTGTATACAGCTTTTTCTCGTGACTTTCACCAGATTTGACTTTTTATTATAATGATTAATATAAAAAACTACTCTACCCTTGATTGTTATATAACATATTTTTAAATTCAAGTGATACGCATGCCAGATAACAACGTTACGCTAGTTAGCTACTGCACCATATTGCGCTCGTCGTCTTGAGAAACAAAAGGTTAATTACACTAGGTACAGCGCCCTTCAAACAGTAACACAGTAAGGTTTGAAATAGACGCTGTGGTGGTGCCTACGAAGACGGGCTCCGGCAACAGAGATACACCACCAGTGTATACAATACAATATTCCTTTACAATCATTATTATTTGTTTATGGTATAAATACTCTTTAACAACAGTTATCTATATCACAAACAGACTGAAGATAGATCCCAGCTTTTTTTTTATTTTGTTCTCTACAGTTACTTCTCTATATGATATCAAATTAATTAATTAAGAGTACTTAGTCATTGCCAAAAAAAAAAAAACAACAAAAAAATGTATTATTTTACTGTGTCCTTCTTTGTATACGTAAGTAGATCTCCGTAATGATGATGATGAAATATATTCACAATACTATGATACTGATAGTTGCAAATCGGTATATACGAACAGCAAAATCACTTCTTCGTCAAGGACATCGGATATGCTTGCCGGGTTCGTCCTACGTACAATTGAATACCGGTGCCGTTATTAGTCGCCTTGCACCGCCAACGGTAAAGTTTCGCAACTATCGAAAATCTCATAACATTTTGACTCGTACGATTCGCGAACTTTTGCAAATGCCATCGCGAATGCTTTCGCATGTCGGCTCGTGGCGCAACGTTGCAGCACCATCACCATCGACATGCACTTGGTATTGTTACCATCATCATCATCAACTGAAAAAGTCCAATACTGCTGCTGCTGGACAGTTTAATAGCAATAATAACTTCGAGATCAACGTCCGCACTTCATTAAAACTCACCCCAAAGAAGCTTTAAGCCTCATCGTTAAGGTCAGCGCTTGACCACGATCCCACTTGATAGTAAGCAGTGAAGTAGTCTGCAGTGATAAGACGTACTAAGTAACAGCCTATTCACTCTTTTCTTGAAGACACCCACGTCGCATTTGGAAGGGAACACCGACGCTGGCAAATTGTTGAACTTCTTTGCAGTTCTTATAAAGAACTAGGATCTGAACCTATTTATTCGCAAACAGGGGTTGTCAACAACATAAGAATAGTCATCTGGTGGTAAACAAGGCATGGTGTTAATCAAACATGAGTCCGCTTCATTTTCTTCAGGCTAACTTGAATTGGAATGAATCTAGTACTCTCCTTTCCCGTCGTTCATGAATCTGAAGAATCAGAACCAGTAACCAGTTTCAGTAGTGTGTCACCACCTGCAGAGATTCATCTTAGTCCTATTCTTATTAGTCGGTGTCAGGTAGAATTTACTGGTGGTAGGTCTCTACTGCCGAAGACTGTCTAGGTATCTACCACTGCAAAACCTATTGCAGCCTCCAAACAGTAGCATACAAACATTACTGTGTTCCAGTTTCAATAGTGGTGTAGCTTGTGTAATTACTGGGGTAAGGAGACCTATCATCCTATGTCTCAAGACGACCAGCACGTGGTGCAGTGTATATCATCTTAACAAGCGTTACGTCGTTATAAGCAGGAGGTGGGTAGGTTAGGAGGAGGTAGGAGGTATCCTTTACAATCATGTGAACGTTTCCTTTGTCTCATCGTTTTGCCGAATAAAAAAATAAACTGAAAAAAGGATTGAAATTAAAACTATTATCTACACAGTATTATTAATTCATTAATATAGGCAAATTAAGTACTTATACTGACGAAGAAAGAAGTAGAAATACAGCGAAGTGGAGTGAAAGAAGTAAGAACGCAGACCCTGTCATAAGATGGGACAGATGATAAGAAGAATAAAGTACTTATACAAGTAAGGGGTGTAAGAACCCAAGTCAACCTCACTTGTTCGTGGTGCACCTTGCTAATCAACAGACGAAGCTCCAGAGTGTCAGCCAGCTCCCACTAACCCTCATTGGTCCAGCGTGGTGGTAAATGGCCCAATGCCCCCATATGAATATTTAGACACGACAGTCCCTAGTGCCCAGCTGTACCAGAAGCCATGGTGACTGTACGTGGTGATCTTTAGGGAGGTCTATGTCCAGCAGTGGACGTCTATCGGCTGATGATAATGATGATAATTTCATACAAATAATATACACAAACAATAATTCAAATAAAATTTGAAGTTGAAATCAATGTAGAGATCGTAAAATTGATAGAGCGTTTAACTTTAGTGATATTACTAAATAGTAATTGTATTATAGTCAATTTAGAAGTTACGATTCAACCTTCGGTGGTCTGATGAAATACAGGTTACTCAAGGTTTCAGCAGGTACTTCATTCTATTATACTTTATATAAACAAAGGAAACGGATGTACTTGTTAGATCTGTGCCCATCATCATCACTCGATAGACGTCCACTGGACATTGACCTCTCCGGAAGATATCCACATCGATCGGCCCTATGCTGTTCGAAACCAGCGGCTTCCAGCGACCTTCCTTTGTAATATTTCGTGTATGGAGGGATCTATGCCCAACAGTGGGCTAAGCTGGAATATTAACAAGGATAAGAGTTGTTCATTTGCTTGTAATATGTTCACCAGTACCGCAGGATGAATGCCACAAAGTAAAATATTTACACAAAACTTCAATCTTAGCTTTAATACATCTAATGCCGTTCCTTTTTCGACATGGCGCTGATTAGACTAATATATACTGCATCACATTGCGTCGTCGTCTGAGACTTCATGTGTGGACTCTCGATACCTCAGTAATTACACTAGCTACAACGTCCTTTACACCGGAACATGGGACTGTTTATTGGCTGCTATAGGCGCTGCTGTGGTACCTACCTAGACGGTCTCAAGTATACTTTACCTTTTTGATAATAATTATCATCAGCCGATAGACGTCCACTGCTGGACATAGGCCTCCTCTATCGATGTGTCCCACGTTGCCGGCATCCAGTGGGTTCCCGCGATCCTCACCAGATCGTCGGTCCAACTCGTGGGAGGCCTCCCAACACTACGACTACCTGCAAGCGGACCCCACTCCAGGACCTTACTGCCCGGTCTTGTCGGTCCCTCAAGCAATGTGTCCATCCCACTGCTACTTAAAGTCTGGAATTCTTTTAGGCTATGTCGGTGACCTTAGTTCTTCAGCGAATCTTCACATTTCTGATTGGAACGCGCAGGGAAACTCCGAGCCTAGCTCTCTCCTTTGCCCTTTGAGTAACTTGGAGCCTTTTCATAATGCCGATTGTAAGCTCCCCTTACTATTGGCCTTGTGTAGTATTACTTTTGTTTGCAAAAAAAAAAATATTTTCTTAAAATTATGACTAAATTCCAATTTCCTGAACATGGGATGGGATCATGAGTATTAAGGATATTAGTTTTCTAATAACCTTATTTCTTATATGTCCATTATTATAATGAGGAAGACTTTAATGTTCCTGTGTTTTCATAACATTTTTAATTGAATATGTTTTGGAAGGGATGAAGCCGTGAATAATATTTATGAATAGCTCTCGCAAGGGCCCGACACGTGGGTGTGGCATATACATTATATATTATATAGCGATATAGTGATATAGCTAAACTTTACCAAGTCCACACTTCATCAGGTTTTACGACATCCGACTAAGTTATAAAGCAGTTGCAAAATGATCTTCCGCCGCTAACGGGGGTGAAGAGGGCCCGAAATATACGAGATAAAGTGCTGCAATCATCATTAATCATGCAACAGCCTCCAACAGTAACCTATCGAAATTAATCCTAATAAGACTATAAATGCCAATCGATAAAAGAAAATATTTTTTTTTATTTTTCTACGAATATATATGTTTTTCAGCTATGTAGACTCGACATCATGTCTCTGGAACCGTAAGGCTTAAAGACTTGAAATTTGGTAGGGATATTCCTTTTTTTGGGTATAGGTCAGCTAAGACCGAATTTCCTCCCGCCAATCCGCATTGGGCCAGTGTGGTGGGATATGGCCCAAATCCTCCCATATGAACCTTTACATACGACAGCTCCTAGTGCCCAGCGGTACCGGAGGCCATGCTTACTGTATGTGGCCCAAATCCCTACCATATGAAACCCTACAAACGAGGGCCTAGGGCCCAGGACCGATCTATGTGGGAAGTTTTGGTCTGCCTATATATGTCCACAACTGGCCTTTGTCCAGTTGTGGACATATATAGGCTGATGGTGGCAAAAAATCTAGCTTGTCTGGTCTTTTCTTAAAATAATAAAATTATGGTGATGCTGTTAACCAAAACTATGTATGTACATATTCTATGTAATCAAGTTTAGGCTTTATGTAATACTAACGTATTGATTTTCGGGTCACTTATTAATTAATGATGACGGCTGAGAGGTTGAGCTCGACAAAATCAATTACAACTTCCGCTACCACCAGGTGGCGTAAAACCTGCGGACCTGTTACGATTATTGCTTCGCCGTGGTAACGGTTACAGGTTCATTGCATAAAGACCACCTACGGCTGCTCTATGACCGCGGTGAAGCAATACCACTTTCACTACGCCGTCCATCCGCAGGCTTATTACGTTGCGAACAAACGATCACAATTGAAATCGCACAATACTTGTGTATAGAGGCGTGTTGGTCCCCACCCTGATGTATGGTATTGAATGTTGGGTATGGCGGAAGAAACATGAAAGTAGGATTAATGCTATGGAGATGAGAAGCCTGAGAAGTATAACTGGAGTAAAGCTGATGGACAAAGTGAGGAACAGTGTTATAAGGGAGCGGTGCGGCGTGGTTGAACATATAGTGCAAGGATAGAGAAAGGGATGCTTAGATGGATCGGCCATGTCGAAAGAAGGGATGAAAGAAGATTAACAAAAGAGGTATACAAGGAAAGAATGATTGGACAAAATGGTGCAGGTCGACCTAGGCGGACATGTTCCGATCAAATCGAAGATGTCCTAAAGAAAGTCCAGGTCAAGAGTACTCGCAACCGACGAGCATGCATGAAGACGCTCATGAAAGTGGAGGAAGCGAGAGAGGTGTGCCAGGGTCGTAGTAAGTGGAGAGCGGTGATCTCTACCTACCCCACTAGGAACGAGGCGTGATATATATGTATGTAATAATTGTGACCGGATTTACCAGTAAAATGAGGTCTTCATTCATCACCAAATCCACTAGATACACCTCTTCAAATACACATCGATAGGTGACCAAGTTCGCAAACATGATATAAAAGAACTTTTAAAAATTATTACTTAGTATGTATATTATTATATATTTATTGTATGTATTTATTGTACTACCTACCATAAATACTAAATTTATATAAGTATAATAATATATAATATATATTATATATACATATAAATATGTTTGTATGTAGAAAAGCACTTTTGACTAGTGAAGTAACAGTTGCTTATTTGGCATAAGATAAAAATATTACAGGAAGTTTGTGTCCTGGGTTTCCTAGATACAAGCATCGCCTAGAGAGGAATCTAAAGGTTGAAAAAAAAAATTACGTGACCGGCAGCAATAGACGATCAACATTCTGAATGACTTTCTACCGCCTGGTCCGCCGGTACTGCACAACCGTATATCAGTTCTACAAGCAATATCTCCTGCCCTTTGCCAATTAAGTTCACCAATTCTTTGTGTTATGTTTCATCATCATTTACTTATTTATACATATATATTAATGTTTCTAATATGAAGTATATATCATCATCAGCCGATAGGTATTCACTGCTGGGCATAGGCCTCCACCAAAGATCCCCATATCGATCAGTCCTGCGCTGCTCGCATCGCCGAGAACTAGGGGCCGTCATTTATAAGGGTTCGTACGGGGAGTTGGACCATTTCCCACCACGCTGGTCCAATGCTGGTTGGTGGAAGCCACAACCTCGTCGTTCATTAGCAGAGTGCACCACGAGCAGGTCAGGTTAGGTTAGTCCCGTGAGTTGTTGGAAACCCTTGCACCCTATAAAGTTCATATATTTAATAACATTATCATCAGACGCAAGATGCTCACTGATGGAAGCCTTCATCATTAATCAATCCAATCATTCTTTACCTTCCACCACTCAAACAAATATCTCTTTTCTTATTTATTCTATAATCAGTTATATATAATTTAAGCGATAATATCGCTTATCGATTTCAATATACATAATAACCACCTCTTCACGTCTTCACGTGTCCACCTCTCCATAGGCTCTGTTCTATTAACAGGAAATGTCAAATTCTTCAAAGATTAATTGTTGCTTCAATGGATGACTCAGTGAAGTATACCCGTAGATGTTAACCGCAAGGGTCAAGTGTCAGACTAGCTTTTGACTTTACAGACACTTGATCGTCACGAGTAATGTAAGAGATAGTTAAATTCATATCCAAGTAAACAACACATAGATTTTTTTTTATTCTACTACCACACGAACGAGTTCACTTAATGGTAAGTGATACGCCTATGTAGTGGCGCTATTTAGTAATATTTACACAGCACCACATTGATATCGACCTTGTGACATAACAGGTTAAAACTCATTATCCTAGTAATTTCACTAGCTACCTTCAAACCGGAACACAGTAATGTTTGCACAGTGCTGTTTGTCGGTGGTATAAAGATGGCCTCCGGCAGCAGATATTTCATGTATATGATAATAAGCTTCAAGATGATGAAGAGTATCCGTCCAATGCTTCAGTTACATGTCTGCCGGAACATAGGAAGGCTGTCATGGCGGGAGGCTGTTAACATTGAAGTAAATATATGTAATGGAAAAACGCCCTTAAACCGGAACACAATAATGTTTAGTACCTACTTGTAAGGTCTCCATAGTTGGTAGAAACCTATCATCAGTGGATGTCATACATTTTCGCTAATTGGTACATCAAATTCCTAAAATGTATATAAACAGAACGATAATCGTACCTGATATTATTTATGATGTAATTAAAAAAAAATAAGTCATAACTATAATAATTGCGGTGTAAGGGTTCACTCACGGGACCTTGGCCAATCTCACCTGCTAATCAACAAACGAGGCCCTGACTCACCAACCCACGTTATTTCTCTGATGAGTGAGGCCGGAAGTCGGCATATATTCTTAGATTATTGTAAGGAAGTTATAGAGAAAATGATTTACAGGAACAAAACGCAGAGTTAGCACTAAAACAAGACTGAATTAGGAAATAGTTAGAAGAAAATAGAGAAGAGAAAGCAAATGTAAATTGAATAGTAGTAAAGAAAAAGAAAATGTGAGAGTTTAATTGGAGAGTAAAGAAAAGGGAAGAAATAAAACTATAAAAGTATTACAATAGATTAGTTTCAAGAAATGTGGGAGTGTAAAGAAATGCAACAGGAAAATAGAAATGGGAATGTAATAGAATGAGAAAGGTGGCGGAGGATGAGAGGCGATGAGTGACAGAGGAACAGAATTAGACCGAAAGGTATGATTGAAAATGTGATAGAGAAAAGAGGAAAGGAATGAAAGAAAATGTGAAGAATAGAAGCGAGAACTGAAATGCGAATAGAACAAAAGAAGGTAGAGAAAACGTAGAGAAGAATAGAGATAAAATGGCACAAGTTTCCCCTCCATATGAATCCCTATCGGCTGTGGGAATCTTTGGTGGAGGCCTACCCAGCAGTGGATGTCTATAGGCTGATGATGATGATGATTATAATATAGCATATAGCAGAAAGCTATGCGATAACTATCGTAGTTATCGCATCATTAAAAGGCCGTTACGCCCCCCAATTACCTCTGTACCATAGACAGCGGCGTGGCGCTGCTGATGTCAATGTCAAATTTGACAGGTGTTACGTTAGTGCCATTTTTTGAATTTGGAACAATAACAGGTTAGAATAATTTGAATGTTGGCACACTTCTACTCGCCGACATTACAAGGACCTTAGATTAAGAGATAGGTTTCGTTGAGATAGCAGTTTCGCAATTATGTTAACTGTATATAAATGTATTTGTTTTTAATTATATATTGAAATATATACATTTGTGGTTTGTAATGAATACTTAAGGGTGAGAAATTAAATAGTTTTCCAGTATTTAATTACTATCTTTTGAGGAAGCGACGAGATGAACGAGACGTTTACTTTTGGTTACTCATTACAACGTGGCGTTGGTTAGTATGAGACGTAAGATGTAAAATCTCATTATTCTATTTGTTACTGTAGCTACAGAACCCTTCAAACAGGAACACGATAACGTTTGCACAAGGCTGTTTGTCAGAAATATAAGCTGCGATGGTATCTACACGGTCTGCGACAATAGAGACCTGCTATCGGTAGTTTTCAGATAAGAGCACAATGTTGATCTGATGATACGCCTGCCCATAACAATGACTACACCGCATTGTACCTGTCGCCTTGATTTCTGAGTTTCATTATCATCAATAGCTCGTGGTATTCCTCTGCTGGATGTAAGTCTCTTACCTCGGTAATTTCACTAGGTACAGCACCCTTTGCAGTGAAACATACTAATGTTATCATAATTTCCATCAGATATAGACTTTCCACCAGTAAGACTATGAGAGATCTTCTCAGCAGTTTTTCCGCTATCTGAATTTATTTAGTATTTCTTTCATTTGGGTCACCATATTCTTAAGTTGATCTATTAGACAAACGTTCATCATCATCATCATAATCAGAGGACATAGACGTTCTCAGCTGGGCAAAGGCCTCCAACAATGATTCCCATATCAACCAGATAGGGATTCCAATAGAGGTGTTTGGGTTATTTTCCACTACACTGGCTCAATGCGGGTTGGTGGGAGCCAGAGCCTCGTTTGTTGAATAGCAGCACCACGAGCTGGTGACGTTGGCTTGGGTCCCGTGAGTTGTTGTGCAGGACCCCTTAAACCCCTTAGATAAACATCATCACCTATGTATACTTCTTCTTCGTCGGTATCACTCTTGACAGAGCGGTCATGGTCATCACTTCAGGTGTTGGGCGCAAGTTCATAAACGCGTCACCATTCCTCTCCGATGACCGCCTTCCTAGTGCATTCATGTGGTGGTAACGATGATGAGCCATTTACTACCGCCTTTATCTGTTCAGTCCATTCCATAGCCGTTCTTCCTCGTGTCCTGGTACCCTCAACCTTTCCCTGCACCACAAGTCGCTCACTTACGTATTACTTGTAAATTAAGTCATAGAGACCGGTGGTCGCTATGTGGTTGTAACTCAATAGTATTTACTTAAATGTCCTAACTTTATTGAGGTTTGTCAAACCACATATAACTTGTTCAAGTTTAATTAATATACATTAATTATCTGCAATCTACATTTGACACTGACTGATTGCAATAGTACGCGAATGTGAATGTTTTAATTTTTTTTTTAATTAATAGAATTAATTAGCTCCATGTGTCGGAGCTAATGAGCAGCTTGCCTTGGTACACGAGCTTCTATTCCCGAGCTGTTTAAGTCATGTTTTGATAGTGATAGCATATTTTCAGCTATGGATGCTCCACGGTTGTTCCCCTTAGACTCCTTTACGTTTGTTCCCTATTTATTGCTGTTTACGTTTGTTCCATATTAATTTTCTGGACAGTTTAGTATACTTTTGCTATCTGTACCTGTAATCTCAGGTTTAGTTCCACGCCGCGGATAGGCATTAGAATGTGTACGGAACTCAAAGGTCAGTGCTAAACGCATTGGTATCTTCATTTGTTCGCTTTGAAGTTGATGATTTATTGTATTAAATACCAATGGGGTCACTGCGTCCAGGACATTCTCACAGTTAAGTTAAGGACACAGCAAGTTTAATTAAATATTACATTTAGATTATACTGTTGGTTTTTAAATAACGTTTTTTTTAACTTTATTTGGCTAGTTTTATTCCAAATAAAATTCTCTATAACACATAGTCTAATATTATTTGCTATGAGACTGTTCTCCACCAGTTTTATTGGATTTTACATAGAGTATCATTAGAAATTTACAGACACTTGTCAAAAACAATCCCTATCATCCACCCGTCTCCACCCGAGCCCTTTACCGTTAATAACACCCCTGCAACTCCCATCGGGAAAGCAATATCACGAACTCCATGCTTAGCTGACTGTTAAATGGCAAAAACAATATCTCTACCAGATTTTGAGTGTTTATGTCTAAGTTTCGGAGATCTTGCGTTGAGTCAATCTCTAGATAGATGTATAAGACGTTCACGTGATGGCAAGTGATAACCTTGTCCATAACAACGTTACATGTCCGAAACGTAAGATGTTAATTCTCGTTACTTCAGTGACTTCACTAGCTGCTACGTCCTTCAAACCGAAACACAGTAATTTTTGCGTAGTACTCTTTAGCTGCAATAGATGCTGATGTGGTACTCACCTAGACAGCCTCCGGCAGCAAAGACCTACAACGAGTAATACATTTTAAACTACTGTTGGTGTGTCCACAACTTTATATGTAGCGACTCATCGAAGACGTTAACAGGATCTTCTAGTATTAACATAATAATAAAGGCACGTATATAGGTTTATGGAATAATATGATTGCGGAAATTATTACATCATGTTATCCTTCTACGATAGTTAAAGTGAAAAAAAAAATGTAACATCAATATTGTTTTTAAAAAATTTCTATAACTATTCCGAGGCTTTCGGTTCACAAGCTTTTGAGCTTTGCAATATGTAATATTGTAGGGTAGACAGAGATGTAATGGGTTCCGCACCATTACTCACAGAACCCAAGCCAACTTTATCTGCTCGTGGTCCACCCTGCTAAACAACAAGCGAGGCTCTGGCTTCAGCTTCCCCGCATTGGTCCAGGGTAGTGAGAAGTGGCTCAAATCCTTACATATGAATTCTTACAAAAGACTACCCCTGGTGTCCGGCGGTACCAGAAGCCAGGCTGGCTACTTTGACCGACGAGCTGGTGAAGATCGCAGCAAGCTGTTGGGTGCGAGCAGGCTTATATCTACCAGTGGACATCTATCGGCTGATGATGATAATGAAATCTCTGGTAACGAACAAACGAGGCTCTGGCTGTTACCAACCCGCATTGGGCCAATGTGGTAGGAAATGGAATAAAGCCCCGTATGATGTGGGCAGCGCAGGACCGAATCATGTGGGATCTTTGAGGGAGTCTTATGTCCAGCAATGGACGTCTATCGGCTGATGATGAGTCATCTAATATATACATGTTATAAAGGGTATAGGTGATATAATAAATAGTATTTAAATATCCTGTGAGGTGATGCCTAAGATTGCTAGATATTAATGTCTTCACATTAAGAGGATTTATGTGAATACGCTATTAACATATATTATATATTCCTTAACACGTATATGTAGATACAAGAGATAATTTTTAATATATTAATTAATTTATATGTATATATATAAACAACACAGTCACAAAGTTTATAGTAATTAAGAATAGAAGCATAATTAATTAAATTAAGTATATTTTTTCCGGTTTCTATGGAAATTAGATGCTTATATACATACATATATATAAGAGATTTCCTCCTAAATAGAGACTCATTGTATATCTGCGTTGATAAAGCTTTTTTCTGGTTCAGGGTGCGAATATTCGTGCGATACTCTGCTTCTGGGAAGAAGTCAGGGTTATGTGAGATTCTTACTCAATAAAACCCCTACGGTGGTCTGCATCAGTGCATTCGAAGAGGCTCCAGGATCTCTTAAAACGCACCGGTGCCCCTCTACACGTCTCTGAGGAGCCTAACTCTCCTAGGCATCATCGCTGAGCCATGTGCTGTTCCATGCAGGTTCGCTTGTTGACCCCACCCTCAAGCCCGCGAAACTCCGAGACCCTTTCCGTCGTATTCTATAACAGACAAGGCTTACCTTAGTCCTATTTTTACTAGCCAACTAGTAGGGTTGGGTCCATAAGGCTTACCAGACTTAAAATTTGGTAGCCATAGTAATTTGGTCAGGTATTGATCCGTTAAGAAAGAATTATACAAATTGCTTCCTCGAATACGGGTTTCTGGGGTGTTTATTACGGAAAAGTACCCGAAGGGCGGTCGGTTGTACACATTTCTGACAAATTTCAAGTCTAGTAGTATAACTACAAATATATATTGTAGAACTAAGGATATCTATCATATGTTAGTTTATTATTTACATAAAAAAAAACACTTCAAAGCTATGCCTTAGTTTTATTTGATAATAAGTAGTGATGGAGAATACACTCCGTATAAATCGCATGTTATTTATAGTTTTAAAACTATTTCTAATATATATATTAGATAGATATAAAATAAAAATATTTGTATGTAATATCATGAAAAGAAAGATATACTATTCAATATACATTTAAATTTATAACTAACGTGGAAAACAATGTTCTTCCTTCAATTGTACAAACTCTATGTCATAAGGTATATAGAAATTGATCATAGAAGTAATGAGACTTATTTCATTAAGCTTAGGCCTAAGTACGGGACCATGTTATGTTGTCAATGAAAATTTTATCTACAATTGATATCCAGTCAAAGTTGAAAAGAAAACGTCATGGTTGAGGAAAATCAGGGAACGGATTGGCATATGTAGGGAACCTGAATTGTTCCGCCGGACCAGAGACAGGAAAGACCTGTACCACGCTGATCGCCAACCTTGACTAGTTGGAGAGGCACTTTAAGAAGAGGATATCCAGTCATGTTAAATCCTAAAAGGTGAGTATAAACAACATAAATTCACATTATTCAATGTAATAACCGTAGCAACATGAACGCAAACATGAGATGTTTTATTGCGTTGATACTTTAAACGGAAATTGTTTTACAAAGGTGAAGGCTATAGGAGCGTCTGTTTCATCCATTTTTTTTTAATTGTTATTGCAGAAAGAATTGCCTGTGAGTAATTATACATTCTCATACATCAATTGAAGCATAAAACTGTCTAAAAGAACTTCACTTAAACGAAATCACAAATTAAGAAAAATGTATAAAAAAAAAGGAGACGTTTTTGGTAGGATTTAAGATGAAAAAATCTAAGCCTGAAGTCTAAGTAAAGCGTGACTTAAAGGTAATGTTAAGTAGCTATAAACAGTAGTTGTAAATCGAGGTCCATAGACACATTAACACAGCACCGTAACTTAAGTTGTTGCTATAAAGGTTTAATGGGTATGTTAATTAATTACTTAGAAACAACAAATTAAAACCTTTGTAAGGTCTATATTAACTACAATGCCATATTATAACTTAAAATATTTCACACGCTAATTTTTCTATACATAATTAGACTTGATTTCGTATGAAATATTCCATGAGAGCAACTGCAACCGCAAACGACCACCGTTACCATAGCAACCGCATAAGTAGTACCAAATGAAAATGTTAATGAAAGTTAACTAGAAAAAAAATTATGAAGGATCTATGAAATTAAAAAAATAAATAGGTTATAACCATCTACATGTCATTCCGCGTCGAATGCTAGTGTTCCCATGTGGATATGTTCACTCGTTTTCAAGTGATTGGCGATCAAAGAAACCCATTTTCATTAGATATGTATAGATAAACTCTTTGCATTTATAACTGGTTATTAATATTCATAATCATCAAACAGCTTTTAAGTTTAAAGTGACTTTTAAGTTAAGTATCAATAAGTTACATCAGAGATTAGGAGAGTATTAGTAACTAGTTACATCATCATCAGCCGATAGACGTCCACTGCTGGACATAGGCCTCCCCCAAAGATCTCCACGTCGATCGGCCCCGCGTTGCTCGCATCCAGTGGGTCCCTGTGATCCTCACCAGATCGTCGGTCCACCTTGTGAAAGGCCTCCCAACACGTCTACCAGTACCCAGGCACTACTTTAGGACCTGCCCCATCAATCGTCGAGGCAGTTTGTCTATTTACATACAACAAAAGTTATTGCTTAGGCACTGGTGTTAGGTCTCTACCGCCGGAGACTATCTAGGTAAGTACCACCGCAACGCCTATTTCTACCGCCAAACATTACTGTGTAACAGTAACTAGTGAAATTACTGGGGTAACGAGATATACTATGTCTGAAGGCGACGAGCGTAATGTGGTGCAGTGTATATCATTCTAACTAGCGCCAGCTTATAAGAAAGCGCAAGCTTGAGCAAGCTTACCATCAGTTGAACGTCATGCTGGTCTCGTCTACTAATAAATAAGGATTATAACTTACCACCAGTCTTCCTTATGCGGTTGCTTTAAAAAAAAATACATTAATGTGAACAACTTCAACATCTAACCAATTAAGGCACGGCGCAGAAGATGAAGCGACACAAAAATGTAAATTACCCACATATCAGTTAAGTTGGATGAAGTATTAAAATCCAACAAGACCGTACATCGGGCCGTTCTAATAACCTTTACTCACGCTGCATGTGTGCAACGAAAATTGTGTAAACACACGAACCAGCACATTTACACTGCAGTAATTGCCCGTTACGAAGTGAGAGATGAGAGAATGAGGCGTTTAGGATTATATCCGCTCACGCAATTCTACGCGAAGGTAAACCTGCGAGACCTGAAACTTACAGCCGTCTAACCACACTCGGATACGTCTGGTTCATAGTCAGCGGATAGACCCTCTCCTAAAGATCTCCACAACAGGTAGAGATTCATAAGCTTGGGCCATTTCTGACCAAGTCTCCCCATAAGGCTTGTGTGGAAGCCAGAGCCTAGTTTGTTGATTAGCAGGTTGCACCACCAGTAGGTGAGGTTGGCTTGGATCCCGTGAGTTGTTGTGCGGGAACCCTTACCCCCTACATCAAGTAGTTAAGGTATGTATTTAAATATCCTACCCGCATTAGGCCAGCGGGGTAGGAAAAGACTCAAATCCCGGAACCACTATACACGACGGGTGCTGATGATGTGACCATTTTTGTGATAGGCTTATCTTCACCTGTGGATATCAATCAGCTGATGATGATATACAAATTGACGATAGTTAAGATGATATACACAGCACCACGTTGTGCTCGTATAAACCAGTAATTTTACTAACTACAACCCTCTTCAAAACACGGTAATATTTACACAGTACTGTTTAGCGGAAGTAGGTCCTGCGGTGATTTCTACCTAGACGGTATCCGCCATAGTTCTACCACAAGTACTTACAGCTACACCTGCTAAAATACAAACGCTAGCTACAGTTTAGCTACATTTCTCTTTATATCAAAAGATAATGAATACACAGTAGTATGATAATAGCGTATGTCCAGCAGTGGACGTCTATTGGCTGATGATGATGATGCTAATAGAAGAAAGGGTGACCAAACAAGCAAGAAATCCATATAATCTTATTGGTGGTAGGTCTCTGTTGACGTACGGTTTAGTTACCACCGCTAAACAGCAGTATGCAAACATTACTGCGTTATAAACGACATTGCAGCTAGTGAAATTACTGAAGTATCGAGACTTACCTTATGTCCAAGTTGATGATCACGTGATGCTGTGTATATCATCTTAACTAGCGCCTCGTTACAAGCAAGCGTATCACATACAATCAGGTGAAAGTCTTGTGTCGTCACTTTGTCGAATAAAAGAAATGATTGCTGTCGTTCAAGGACGCTGGTCAACTCGCAACTTTTGACCTTGAGAGACCTTATCTACTTGACCATTTGGAATTTGCCACCAAATGGACGAGATGATCTAACCTCTTTGGAGTTTAATATATCTAAGACTATATATAAATATCTCTAACAGAGACTTTCCCTCTTCTCTTTCCATCTCATATATGTCTCTATCTATAAAGTATTTATTTATTGTCAAACACTTGCCTAATATAATTTATTACTAAATCAAAATAATACATAGTATATATTTGTTATATTATATAAATCAATTGATCTAGAATATTTTATATCTATTTACTTATTTTTATATATATTTACTTATGATTTAGATCTGAAACTTGTGACCTATTTACTCCCAACGCCTCTGAGTCGTAATGTTTATTTAAACATTTAGCACAATATTGTAAACTCTACACACATTTGTAATGCCGAAGTGAAATTATCTGATAATCCACCTCATTATTAAGAAGATATGAGGACACGTAAAAATAAGTGTATAACAGAAAAAAAGTCATGGAAAGTTAGAAGCGTATTATATCTTCAATGTCCCAACAATGTTTTTGCCAATACGTTGAAATTAATAATTTCCATATTATTAGTTATTTACAACAGTTAATGCAGTGTGTATTTAACGTCCGACAAAATCATTAATAATGATGTATTATAAATAATTACTGTAGCAAATCATTAATGACGGCATTCACTTTAAACTTTCAATAGATTTTGCGTAAGATCTATAAAAAGTTTTTTAACTAAATATAACTAACTCATAGTTAGCCGCAATGGATTATTTAGTGAATACGAAAACAAGAATAATTTACTATAAATAGAAACTAAAAAAAATACTAACATGAAAAATTAGTTATTAAACAGGATTTTAGTATTAATTAAAATTTTTAATTAACATAGAAGTACAATACTTTATACAACTAAAAGGGAATGTTTAAGATTATATATTACAAATTGAACAAAAATTAAAAAATACTACATTAAAACCTTCATTGTTTAACTTTATCAAAAGCCATATAATAAGAAAGAAAAAAAAACATGCGGTTAATAAAAAACATCGAAACAAAAACCTTCTTTACATATCAGTTATATAAAGGTTGTCTACGTTCTTCCGTAAAAACATCAATAAAGTCTAGACTAATACACAAAAAAAAAAAACTAGTAACTGTCTAAATATTACACGCGTGGACAAAGTCTTCAAACGCAACACCTAAACGTGTTGCTGAACAAAAAAAAATCTTAAAGTTCAGTCTATTTATTAGGAAAAGTTGGATGTTTCATTATAATATGGAATGAATTTTGTAACGTAGTGCGGTGCGTATATATAAAGGGGAGGGACGGCGTGGCCATCATCATTCGAGAAGTCACCTCCGACCCAGTGTCACACACCACACACCGCAACCATGCAGCTGGTGAGTTTACTTCGCCGATATATCGATATCGTGTACCCATCGATTCGTTTAATCGATCCTCTCGACACCTTTCATAACCACGTCGACTTTTAACTAACACTTCGATATCGTTAACTTATATTATTGATAAGTTACAAACTTTGCTTAAAATTTATGTGCTTTGCAATTGTAGATTGATATCTGATACTTACTTTCCGATAAGTACATTTAAGTTATCTCCAGAGTTACTTTAAATAGATATACTGATCGGTTTAAAGTCAGCTGTCTCACACTCGCGCGTTGAATATTCAGCTACAGATTAAATCATCAGATTTCAGATCATAAACAAATACTAGATTTTTTTTATAACAATATAGTAAAAGACGAGTTCTTTTAATGTCCAATAAAAGCTTTTGTAGAATAACTTAAAAGAAACTTAAGGTATATTTGAATGTAAGATAGATCAACAATCTACTTACGATAAGGTTTATTCTATCTTTAAGTTAAAGTGTAGTATTTACTATATCTGACGAAATCATTTAACTACTAAATATATATATAAATGAAAATGGCAAACGTTTTTTGATATAAGTAGTCATTTTTTTTTTGTTTACTTATTCTAAACGCTTGAAACATGTATAATTACTTAAGCGTTAACTTGAACCGTTGCGGCAGATCCTTTAAAACTAACACTTTCACTGTACAAGTATTTTCATTAAAAATATTTTACGATTCGAATAGCACTAAAAATTTCTAGATTTATATCATTTCTCTTTGTTTGTAACAGGTGATACAATTACTAGTAATAACTGCAATTATTGTTTAATTAAAATAATGTCTTATAAATGATCAGATTCTATTTGAGCTCGTATAAAATTCTAGTTTAAATCTAAACTATACTTTATTTTTGATTTATCGTGTTTATAAATAACAAGATATTCGTATATTGTATATATATTATAAAGTACGTAAGTAACAAGTTGCAGATACTATCTAGTATACAGTACAGATGTATGCGCACGAATAACTTAACGTTCTTTAACCTTCTCTCTATAAAAAGAAATATATCGAAAAAGGTAAATAAATGTTGACGGTTACATTCAAATATTCCGATTAATATCCGCTATTAACTTGATAGTTACAAAACAACTTAAACTCAAGTTACTTTACAAGTTAGGTTCCGATAACAGTTTGAGAACAATGCAACGGGCTGTGCGGTTTCGTTCGCAGCTCTTGTAATTGCGGGGCTGCTTTTTTTTTTGTTCGACGGCAAACAATGCGTCTTTATTTAAAAATGAATGAAAAGTATGCGAAAAGGAACTTGCTTATTGGCGAATAAGGAAAATATCTTACTTAAATATTTTAAGTTTAATAAGGACCTTCAGACTAAGTTTAAATGGGAGGCTAGTAAAATATTTCTTCAGTCACTTTACCAACGCCGCTTGGTAAAAAGGTGTTAAAAAGAGGACCAATATCACAATGAGCCTGTTCCAGCCCACTGCTGAACAAGAGGATGGAACTGAGAGGATATACGTTATAGAAATGATGGACGAATATCTTAAACTTGGCAATTATTTCATAATCCATATCATGATAAGCTTCTAACTAGTGGAACCGAGTGAGATCGCGGGTAACCGCTGGATGCAAGTAACTTGATACTGACAGGAGTTGAAATCTTTGGAGGAGACAGAGGTGGGCGTCTATTACCTGATGATAATCATGAGCCTTATGCCATTTTAAACTTATTCATCTTTCCTCAGGTAATCATCGCTACCCTTGTTGGCTTGGCCGCATCCGCATCCTTCGCCCCGGCCTACCCCGAACGTCCCCAAGCGGGGTATGAGAAGAACGCCCGCATCATCGCGTTCGATTCCGACATCAAGGAGAATTCCTACAGATACAACTACGAAACCGAGAACGGGATCAAGGCTGAGGAGCAAGGACAGGAGGTAGGTTTCAAGAGCTAGCATTTGACATTAATTTTATCTGATGATAAACAAGAACTTAAATAGTGAAAGAAGTTATAGCTGCACATTGATAATATGATGCAAATTGTACCAACTTCTTCAAGGTCGGTCACTCGACCGCAACCTTTCAGGTCTTGCGGTTGTCTATGGGCGGCAGTGATCACTTTCTATCACTTGAACTATTCACTAGTTCCCTCACTGTTCCTGAAAAAAAAGACAGCATTCAAAAACCCATCTCACGTGCAACAGCTTCGTAACCAAATCCTGATTAGAGCTGCATTATTACGATCAGCCAATGTCACTTATAACTAGGTGAACGCGTCACTCGATTTCCTCATATAACAGAATAAGTACAAAACTATGTCCCGCAATATAAAACGACTTTGAATATTTGCATTACTGCAAATGTCAGATTACTGCATCGCGTAAATAAAATGTAAATACGGTTCAGAGATCAAATGATTCACGAGCTGATCTGACGGAGACTACACCTTGTAGAGAATTGAGTAGGTGACCACGCAGGAGAGGATTTTTAGGATGTTTTTTTTTTTTATTTCGTTGGGCATATTCCTTGATTAACCCAGTATGTGAATTCTGTCGCGATGACTGTTTAGCCACCATCGCAGCTGCTATATCTGACGGCAAACATAAATGTGCAAACATTATTATGTTCCGATTTAAAGGGTTTTATAGCTAGTGAAATTAATGGGGTAACGTGACAACAACTAATGTTTCACGACGAGTACAATGTGGTGCAGTGTAAATCATTCGAACTAGCGCCACTTTGTTATGGGTAGTATCATTAACAGGATAAGGTCTCGCTTGTATCGACAAATAATATTTATATATATTTCTAGCGACTTTACGCGACCTTTTATCGTATGTAAGGGTTCATATAGAGGATTTGGGCCATTTTCCACCACGCTCTAACTACAATTAACCGGGTATACCATACACAAGTGAAGTTGAGTTTGATTCTGTGAGTCGTTGTATAGGACCCAACGTATATCATATACAAACATTCACACAATTATCTTGTCCATTTTTTAAAAGTTTTTGTAATAATGATAATAATGCGAAAGAACGTCGGTTTGGACATAGATTAATAAATATATGCTTAAATTAATATCTTCTACAATAGATCTTAATCAAGTCTTCACTTGACATAAATTTTTAATTATCTCCGATGGCTCTTATATGATTGTAGAAAGCATTTATCATTAATATGAATTTGATTTATTGCAAACTTAATATGAATGAGTAGATTTAACCAGATTGAAGTTGAGCTTCTTCAATATAAAGTAAATGGACGCATGTCCTCATTTTGTTTGCCTCATGGCGACACTAGCGTTGGATGATCCCATGCGTTAGTTCGCAATCGCAGTTGAAAGGGCAGCGGCCAAACGACGGCCGGCTCTCAAAGGTCGCTGCGATTATGCAAACCAACTAACTCAGCTCTAATTATGGATTCGAGAATATTAATCATATGGATGAAGGAGGTCCACTTCATATTTACACATCACTAAACTAAAATTCTACCAAGTATACATTTCTATTTACCGACTAGTTCTAACATTCAAAGGGCTTTAACAACCTTCTACATTTGCTAACGCGATTATAACTATATCTACTTACTATAATTTTTTATGCAAGAAACAATTAAATCAATTAATAATAATAATATCACCTATTTTCTTACATGTTAAAAAATACATAGTTATTACTAAAACTAAGTAAAACTCTCTTTAATTATAACAATTAACTTTTGATTTTAAATGATAGTTTGATAAAGTCACTGTACTAATATGAAGCCTGTATTTAAATAAATTAGAGTTAAATAAGCTTCACATCTTACTCAAGATTGTATTTACTTTTCTAGACAATGATTGATATAAGATGCTGATTTAAGCATCGTAACTTCTTAACAGGAAATGTGTGTAATGTAAGTCCTGTTCAAACTGTGGAATTGTTGTGAAATATATACACTACATATATATGTAAAACTTAAGTTTGTGGTCACACTGCCATAGCGCACCTGTTAATTTATACATTGAATACATTCAAATTTTATACGGTTATAAACATTCGTTGTGGACATCATAAATTTTAAACTGTACTTATAACTTTATTAAATTAATATTTATAACTTCAAGCTAATATTAACAATTAAGTGATTAAAAAATAAATTATTTTAGCACAAAATTATAACTTAGATTTCATATCTTTCCGGTGACAGTGATGGTTCTCAATCCATCGCCTATTTGGTTTGTGATGTACTCACCTTTTAAGTCTCTTGGTAGATCCCGTAAATATTAGAAACAATAATAAGGGTGGTAAAATAACACATACATACTTATGTTCTATTTTACCGTGTACCATGTAATACCCCACCACTTTTTTCACCGCATTTCTGTACTCCGATCCCTTCAATCTTCTTTTCAAGACATCACAGGAAACACTGAGATCACTAAAACATTACAGACTTATCGTCTTATATCGATCCCGTGATACGTTATAGTTTCGTAATACCATCTTAATTGTCACTTCCATTGGAGTATCAAAGATCTCCAGGAGCAACTGCATGACCTTAATGTCGAAGCATATCCAGGTAAGGCTGCAGCTCACACCAGCTCCCTTATCATGCTGACATGTACTAGGCTGCTTCGCATTTAACATCCACCCCGTATTTTATGAATAGAGTCTCATCTCCAAAGCATGCGAATCTAAAGGTCCTTTTAGTCGCTTAATCTTGAGACCTATGAAATCACTAGGAGTACCTGAAAATTGATATGAGGAGTGAATTTGAATAGGACGGTAATACAGTTATGTCTGCAATATGATATCGCACATCTGGTAACATGATTCTTTACTGATGTAAAGTTCAAAGCATCGCTGATTACATAAGTTATTTCAAGCACACCTGACTAGACCAACTTGTTTATATACTATAACTTAAGTTAAATATCATCGTAGCTTGAAACCAACTTGAGTATTGTGACTTTGATAGCAAATGGAGATCTATTTATCAAATGGGAAACGGTTTTTTCAGGTCGACGGTATCGAAGCGCAAGGTGGCTTCCAGTACACCGGTGATGATGGTCAGGTATACGCTATCAGCTACGCAGCCGGACAAGGTGGATTCCAGCCTCAAGGTGCTCACCTCCCCACCGCACCGCCTACTCCTGAAGCTATTCTGAAGGCTCTCGCTCAAAACGCTGCTGATGAAGCCGCCGGTATCATTGACGATGGTAAGTTCTAGCATTATTTATAATTAGTATTTATGGGCTAAGTACTTGTACTGAGTACTTATGTAGGAGTTTAGTCTATGAAAGACATTGCAGTAAGTGTAATTATCGGGGGGTAGTATATATCATTTTAACTAGCGTCACATTATTATAGCCATTACTTACCACTAAGTGAATGTCCTGCTCTTTTCTCTCAAAAATCGAAGTTTAGTAAGTCTATTGAAAATACGATATTTCTTCAGTTGTATAGTCAGTTCTGTTACTGAACAATAGTTCATCAATCCTACGAATGTAATGAACTAGGAATTTGCATAACACCTTCCAATTTCATACAACCGCTGCTACAACACTTTAATTGTTTGGAAGTAGCAATAAACTTTACATTTTATTAATATCTAAAAACTAACAAATCTAGATAAAAAACATTAATGTTTTGAACTCTGCTTAAACTTCTCCATCATCAGACCTAAATTCAGATTCATCTGATCTCATCACATACTTTATAGAAGTACAATTAACTGTGTACTTGTTTGTTTCCTGTTGTGTTAATTAGTTAACTACTTCAATAATTAATGCCTCTGTAAGTAGGATAAGGATTAGTTAACTAGTTAACTGTTAAAGTTAACATTAAAATGATCGAAAGAATCATTTCCATCGAAGAATCATAAAGAATCATTTCCTAAGCAAAATGTACTGTAATTTTGCGTAGGAAATGATATGATGAAGATCTTTGAAATATTACATATATATAATTATATATAATTGTTAAATGTTTAAACGTTTACGTGATGTAGTTAAACTTTGAGTATGTTAACAATCAAATATATCAAAGGACGATGGTACCGTTAAGTTAATACCACTTAACAAGCCAACCTATCCCACAACCCCACCCACATTGCAACGCGAATTGCTACATAATGTGAAAATAATAGCCGCCTCTACCTAAATACGAGATTTAACATTTAACTTGAACAAGTGAATCTTAGATAACTTAGTGCGTCGTGCAATGATAAACACACTGGTTAATATAACTAAGAAAATTATACTCATCGTAGAAGCAGTTAAGTTTGACATGGAGATTATATAAAGAGCAAAAATTAACGACTGGAATGAATCGAAGAAAATTATAGATTTTTAGGATTTTTGTTTGCGATAAGAAGTGATGTGATGAGTAGGGCATTCACTTGATGGTAAGTGATATCATCATCAACTGATAGACGTCCACAAAAATCACATTGGTTGGTCCTGCGCTGTAGTCAGTATGGCCTCGTTTGTAGGAGTTCATATGGGGAGATTTGAGCTGTTCCCCATCACGCTGACCCAATGCGGGTTGGTGGGAGCCAGAGCCTCCTTTGTTGATTAGCAGCGTGCACCACGAGCTGGTGAGGTTGGCTTGGGTCCAGTGACCTGTTGTACGGGACCCATTACACTTCCGTGATACGCCTACCCATAACAACGTGGTGTTAGTTACACACAGAACTACAATGTGCTCATCGCCATAGATATGATTTGTAAACACTTGTTATCCTAATAACTTGACTAGCTACAGCACCCTTTAAACCGGAGCACAGTACTGCTCGTCAGCTGCAATAGATAATCCGGTACCAACACAGACGGTCTGGAGCAACAGACACCTCCTCACACATTACTAAAAAATGTTAGTGCGTCATATGTTAGAGTAATTATGTTTCATTACGTCTTAACATAAGTTAAGCTTAAGTATCACCAAGTTACAATTACGTGGCCGTACGACACTTTGTTACAACATGTAGCATAACTTGAACCGTTCAATGATAGTCGACTGGAAACTAGTTTGCATAATGACATAACCCGATCGAACTTTCTTAACTGGGCCGATATATCTTCTCGGCACTTTTTATATAGAAGATGGCAACATTATACAGTAATATCGTGTCACGTTAAGTTAAAATAAGCCGTGATAAACTGGCTCTAATATATACCATAGAAAGCTATGATCATATGATGGTGGTTGCTAGACAGTAAGGTTGAATGGAACCCTTTAACTGTACTAGATATGAACCAGGGGTCTCCGTTTCACATACAGTCTAAGAAGTTCCTATCAACGAGGCCTGATTAGAATTTACTATGAAATTATACTATGATTGTAGAAATAGAGCATTTACGATGTTGCTATAGGATCATCTGGTCCTTGTTGTCAAATTCAGACTATATTTAGCTTTTGTTTATCCTTAGGATTCCTATCCTTATCTATACAAACGCGTAGTAAACACTAGATAGTTTACCTACATCCGTTTCAAATATCCTGTTTACTTAAATTTGTTCAACAATTTAGATGTAAACACTTTAATAGTGATACACACATTTTTTTTATTCAATTAAGTGAGAATATGAGCGGGACGTTCACTTGATAACAAGTGATACACCTGTACATAACACCGTGGTAATTTAGTATAATATATACTACACCACATTGCGCTCGTCTCCTGAGACGTAAGATGTTAAATTTCGTTACTCCAGTGATTTCACTATCTACAGCACCCTTCAAACAAGAACATAGTAATGTACCTACCTAGACGTACCTACTTAGACGATTTCCGGCAACAGAGACCTACCAACAGTCAAATCTATATTTGTATATCGATCATTGGTATCACTAGTAATATATTATATATATATATATGGTTTCTCGTTTCTTCATCGCTTCTTCTATATTGGTTCTGTTGCCTGTTGCTTTCTTAATGGTTTCTGACCATGTTAATAATATTTATTGTACACTAAACAATATAATATATCAAATGAAAATGTAGAATGGATTGTATTATTGCTTTGAGAGCTACATCTTCTAAACAACCCAAGAAGTAAACTTTATGGAAAGAGAAGATAGTAATCTACTAGATAGTTAGATGATTGGTAATAAGCGATAGGAACATGCGGGTCAAACTTAATGATAGTATTCTGTCAAGAGTCATTATTAATAGAACATGTTGTAGGCCCTGTACTATAAGCACATATTCTAATTACCTAAATATAATTAGCTACCCCAGATCAATCATCTAGATATAGTATTACATCCCTGAAAGTTTTAAAGGCTCTTTATTGATACGAGCAGGAAACTTATCAAATTTGTTTCACGTTATACGAGAAGCAACTGAAGCTTATTATATGAAAAGTATGTAATATTTTTATGTGAAATATTCCCTCAAGGCACATCACACTCTGCTGCTGTAACTTGATCATCAATTTGCCGAAAAATTATTAAAAATACTTGATCACATCCGTTTCGCACGCTCCGGTGTCCTTGCGGCGGTAGTAAGGCTCGGTTTAACAGTTACACGTTGCACTAACCTTTGTGCCGTTTCACAATGACCTCTTACTCCAAATCACATCTCTGAAGCTCGGATTAGATACTTCGGAGATCAATGAACCTTATCCTCACTGTCTATAAGGTTTCATTTGGCTTTAACGGTCCCGTCTGCCGATGAGAATATTACAAACAGAGCGTCATTAGATTTTATGATGAACGGACTCTGTGTTGAATTTTGATTGCTTTGATGTTTATGAATAATGAGGTAAAGTTCAATTACTGAGATAATCAAGTACCATTGTGTCAGTTATTAAATACAATTGAGTCAAGATCTTTAGATTTTATCTGACCTCGTAACCTTCTCAAGTAGCCTATGAGAACTGTACAATGTATACCCAATTATGAAATAATTAGAAGACTTCCTGATACGGTAATGAGGCTGATTAAAGTATCAGCATTGTAATACTTTTTATTTGGGAATCGCTGTTTTACATATTGGATAATGTTTGTAATCCATCCATAGTAATATTAAGCTGTATTATAATAATAAAATAAAATATAAAGGACTCAGGGTAAGGATCTGTTCTCAGAACTATTCATATTCAGTTACCTTTCAGACTTACTGATTTAAGATGACTAACCAATGACGTTTATATCTTATTAACCCTTCAAGATCTTCTCTCTGTTCTCCATCTTTAGAATATCTATGGGTTTAAATATTCAGAAACTTATTTAATTATTCTTAATTCAACTCCAGGTCAATACAACCCCGGCAAATACGGCGGCGGTGTGGTGCAACAGCAGCAGTACCAGAGGGCCCAGGGCTCCGGTTTCCGACAGGCCTACAAATTCTAAACGTCTGCGACCTTTTCCAGTATTAAGTGATAATCGACGGAGTTCATCGTGAAATTTTCTTTACACTAAGATAACAGCTAATCCCTACTGAGATAGCGAAGATAACAAACTTTCTTTGATTGGTTACTAAATCGATTGAAGAATTATATAAGTACTTCTTAGTACATTACAAATTTAGATTAATAGATATTATCATTTATAATAAGGTCAAATCTAATCTATAGTTATTCATAGTACCCTCTGCCGTTAAACAAAGACATAATTTTACTTTTTGGATCTATAGTCCAAATGAAAATTTCACGATCAACAAACATCTTCCATTTCATTCTAGTGCGTTTAAGTTAAAAAGTTTAAGTGATCAATTAGTTGTATAACATTCGTCAATACTGTATTATCGTAGTCGTATCGATCACCAGTGATTTACATCAAAGAGGCGTTTATTTATTCTGTGAATAAAATCTTTTTTTATAACTTCTGTAACAGTGATTTTCTTTTCCGCAACTTTTGATTCTAGATCAATACTCTTCTATACTATCTCATACTCAGTTCTATTTTTGGACTGAACAACTTATTAATATATCTCCTTCAAATTACTGACCAATGACAGTCGACTCTTTAAATCCTAGATGGTGATATAATCTAGAAATCATTTCATATCATACATAGAGAAATATATTTATTAATACATTTATAATTAATACATGAACACCAGGAGACAAGAGAACAATATAAATAGAGTTTTTGATATAGAGTTTAAAAATATGGAATCGTGAATGTTTAAAATTAAATAGCAAAAGATTTGAATATAATTATAGATCTAGTTTAGGTTTAGATCAATAACTATATCCTGTGTTGGCGTTGAAACTTCCGGAGCCTGATGAAGAGGAGCCTCCGAAACCGCTCTGTCCGGGTTTACGGTTCGGTTGTTCGGGATGATATTGACCTAGAAACATAAGCTAGACTTTAACGGAAGTCAAGTAAGCAGTATAGATTCGTGTTATAAATTAAAAAGCTTCTGAAATTTACTAGTGTCTAAAGTGTTCGATAATATTTACTGTCTATCTATTTTATATTTTATTATTCTATATCGAAAGTTTAAAAAAAACATTACCATCATCGAAGATACCCGCCGCTTCATCCTTAGCGTTCTGCTCTAAAGCTAGAAGTATAGCTTCCGGTGTCGGCGGTGCGACTGGCAGATGAGCTCCCTGAGGCCGGAAGCCGCCTTCACCGGCGGAGAATGTTATGGAGTACACATTTCCGTCATCGCCCTTGTAGGAGAAGCCACCGCTTGTTTGGGAGGCATCTCCCGCCTCCTCGGCGCGGATTCCGTTCGAGGTTTCGTAGGAATAACGGAAACCTAAAAAAAAAAATTAACAAAATTAGATAACCTAAGGCTCCGTTGATTGATTTAACTACCATTTTAGTCAAGTGTGGGTTGGCTATTAACACAGCCTTTCATGTTAGTTTTCTCATGACGTGTGATTACAAATTCAAGTTCAACATTAACATCGTCAGCCGATAGACGTCCCCATGCTGGACAAAGGCCTCCACCAAAGTTCTCCACACGATCGGGTAGGAATTCATATAGGAGGGCTGGTGGGAGTCAGAGTCTCGTTTGATGATTAGCAGGGTGCACTACGAGCTGGTGAGGCTAGCTTGAATCCCGTGAGTTGTTGCGCCGGAATCCTTACAATTCAAGTTCCTGAGGTCTCGAACCTGCTCCATAAGCTTCGAAAGCTTTCTAATGTTAATACAAATACCTTTAATATTTATTCATACCGTTTTCATCTATTTCTTGGTTCTGCTGAAGAATTGCAGCGTTCTTCTCTTCTGCTTGCTGAGGCCGCTTATTGCCGGTATCTCCATAGCCTCCTCCAGTTCCCGAAGGCCCTTTTCCGGCACCACCCTGGCTTGGTGGTAAGTAGCTGTTGGGTGGTGACGAGCCTCCTTGTTTGGGCGGCAGGTAATTACTTAACGGAAGCTTGGCCGCGGCCGTAACAGCGATGAAGGCTGATAGTATTATCTGCAAAAATTATATTAAAAGGAAATCATTATCATCATCATTATGAGCCGATAGACATCCACTGCTAATAGGAAATGCCTTTTTTAAATTAAATGGTATGTATCTTCCTGATATGGTATTATCCACACCAATTAAATTTTAATGGTTGTAGCTATCTGTTGCTGCAGACCGTCTAGGTAGGTACTACCGACAGACGGTACTGTGCAAAGATTACTATGTTACGGTTTGAAGGGCGCTGTAGCTTATGTAATTACAGGGGTAATAGTACTCAACATCTTATACCTCAGGCGACGAGTGCAACATGGTACTGTATATATATGTTTTAAGAATCTCTACAATATCATGCGCGGGCGTATCACTTATTATCATGTGAAATTATAGTGTTTTCTTCTTTTCCTCGTCATAATCAGTAGATAGACGTCCACTGCTGGACAAGGGCTTCCCCGAAAGTTCTCTACATACAGTCAGCACGGTTTCCGATACTGCTGTTCATATGGGGCGTAAGGGATCGATCGCCTACAACAATTCCCGGAACCCAAGGTAACCTCACCTGTTGGTGCACATTGCTAATAAACAAATGAGGTTCTGGTTCTCACCAACCCGCATTGGGCCAGAGTGTTGAGAAATGGCCCAAGTCCCGCCATATGAAACCTCTTTTCTTATTTAAATTAAATATAGAAAGTCTACACAAGATATCTTAGTACTAACAAGGACGTACGTAGAGATTTTGGGTACAGTACGCAGAGCACACCGGAATCTCTGTGCTTATCTATACTTAAACATAAACTTACCTGTTAAGCAATTTGGCAGTAGTTAAGGGATAGTTAGATTCCTTTCGAGTAACTTCAGATCATTATTTAGACAGGTTTAGGTAGCCAGAGTATGCACTAATTATGTAGCCGTATGCAGCACGCCTTCCTGAGTGCTACTAGATTTACTATATTCAGTATTAGAATTAAGTAACAATGAAGTACTTAGAAATAAAGATTTTCTATTTACATTATTATATAAATATGACTAATAATACAATGTATGATTTCCGTAACATATTATATTTGATGGTTTTTGGTTCGAAACCATCGTTTGACTTTTGTCCCTATATATTATAATATATTATATATAACAGTTGAAAGCAATAGATAGAATAGAAGTAAGTGACATAAAAATAATATAATACGTACAATTTTCATGTTTTCTTTTTCTCTTTTGCTGTTTCTTCTTAATGGTTTGGATTGCAAGGTTTGGAACTGCACTGCAGGTTGTACTCCACGTACTCCTCTTTTATATGAAACGAGTAGCCATTGTAAACAGATTAACAGAATCTATATTATCGGATGACATCGATTTAATTACGGACCTTGACAGTACGTATATTTTCGGAAGAGCTTCACTTTCGGAGAATGCGTATATTCAAAGTGTCACAGGGTCACTATCACAATAAATGCATTGTGCTTACGTCATCAAAATTAAAAAAAAATCATGTTGTGGACAAAGGTTTAAATTAACCAGTAACTCATCTTTAACTTGTGGACGAAACGAAAGGGGTGTAAGGATTTCCGCACTACAACTCACGAGACCCGAGTAGACCTCACCTGCTCTTGGTGCACCCTGCTGGCTGAGGCTCTGGCGCCCATCAAACCACATTGGGCCAGCCTGGTGGGAAATTATCCAAATCCCTCCATAGGAACCCCTACGACAACTCCCAGTGGCCGGCGTTGCGGGCAGCGCAGGACCGATCGATGTTGGAATCTTTGGGGAAGGCCTATGTCCAGCAGTGGTTGTCTATGCGCTGAGGATGATGACGATGAACTTGTGGACGTAACTTAGTGCCACGCAATACGCCTGTCTGTAACAATGAGGTGTCGGGACATAACTCGATAGTGCTCTCGGTGTTTGTGACAGATAAAATTTACCAGCTACTTTAACTTAGAACTCCGTTATGTTATCAGCGGAAGACATAGACGAAAATTGTACGATTATTTTAATTCAATCTCAATCTATATCATTAACTGCATTTATCAAAATTATATTTACCCATGTAGTGAAGACAGTTCCTAATATTCCCAGTCCTATAATAGTCTCGGTTAGTAAGAATAGGACTGAGGTAAGCCCTGCCTGTCTTAGAAGGCGACTAAAAGCGTCTAGGAGTTTCGCGGGCCTTGAGGCTGGGGTCCTCATTGCTCCACAAGCGAGCCTGCGTGGGACAGCATATGGCTCAGCGATGGTGCTTAGGAGGGTTAGGCTCCTCCTCATAGACGTATAAGAGATCCCAGAGCCTCTCCGAATGTACTGATGCAGACCACCAAGGGGTTTTCAATGAGTGATAATCTCATATAACCCTGATTAAAAAAGATCCTAATATTCCAACCGTCATTCTACTTTAGGCGTGTCATAAAAGGTACTTAAGGAGACAACAGCTTATCAAGGGAAAAGGACTACCAACTTGTCTACAGCCACCTTAAGTCGTACTTGCGCCGATTAATAGCCGACGATTTTTCCACCTCTGTCGGTTTACGGCGAGCCCATAGAAACGCTTTTGCACGCATCCGCAACCCTTGCTAACGCCAGCTGCAAGCACTACTCAAGGGATGCACCCTCTAATTCCTCTTCTGTACGGACGCGCTGTAACTTACAACGCAACGTCTTCTCGATTATTTATCATCACCTGAGCGACGGACCTTCCCGAATCCGTCACCTAGAAGCCATGGAAGCCAAGAGAGAAAACTCTCGCCGATCTAGTCTAGGGTTCCACCTCCAGCGGCATACGGCAGCGAAGGATAGGGAAAACGGCGAATCATAATACTGTCACTGTCTTCTGCCTTTAGGGCGCTATCGGTCTACCTAGGCTTTTGAAGTATTAAAGTAATTTTTTTTATATACAACTAACGCTGCGATACTGATAAAGACATTGACCTGATGGTAACAAATACGATCTCTCCTAAGAATGTGACTCTAATCAGAATAACATACACTGCACTACATTGTGCTCTCCGTTGTGAGACAAAGTACACAGCAATGTTTACACACCTCTATTTTGCGGCAGAAATTGGTGCTCTAGTGGTAATTCCTAGACGGCCTCTGGCAACAGGGACGGTTACTTATCAAGTTATCTATTCATTAACCTATATGAATTGCCAAATAATACGCTTAAATAAAATTACTATACGAAAGACTTGAACGGGATTACCTCGTTATAAATAAATTTCAAAAATAAAATTAATCTTATAGATAAATTATGAGTTGTTTAGGGTTCCCGCAACAACTCACGGGACCCAGGCCAACTTCAACAGCTCGCGGTGTACCTTGATAATCAATAAACAAGACTCTGGCTTCCACCATCCCACATTCGGTTAGCCTGGTTGGAAGTAGCCCAAATATCCTCGTATGAACCTCTATAAACGACGGCCCCCGCGACGCAGGCAGTACAGTTCCGATCGAATTAGAAACCTTGTGGCCTTAAGGCCTATCTCCAATAGTGGACGTCTATCGGCTGATGATGATGATGAAATAAATTAATGTAGTGTAAGTTATATCTCGATGTTCAAGTAAAACTTCAAAAATTTAAATAAAACTTTTATTGCTGCATTACACGTATTCCCTCCTTATGCTTACAGTGCCGTTTCGTTCCTTTTTACGCGAATAATCTAATCCTCTTACGTTTCAATCCCATATTAACGCACGAAAATTAAATTTAAAATTATTGATTTATTGTATTATAAAAGGATTTTTTTTTTAAAATGAAGGGTTGAGTTGAAAAATTGGTGCAGTCGCTAAAAGCTGACGGAGAGTACCAAACATGGTTTTATGTTCCTCTCGCCATATCCAAGGAATGCCCTTTTTGGTGGATCTTGTAGGTGGTTCTGACACCTTAGACAAATTTTATATATTATAAAACGTCGGTGCCAAGAACACATTTGAAGAAAGGAAAATAACTGTTTTAGATTCTTAGGCACTGCTAAATTATGTTTCGAGACCATTCGGTGCGATGTAAAGTTTCAGGTATTTCCATCAGAAACTGCAGAATTTGAACTTTTCGTAATTATCCACAAGATTATATTCCTTCCGAAGATGAAAAACATCTTGCAGATCCTTTGTGTGCTGATCAAATATGGGACATAGCACGATTAGGTCATAGAGATGAACGAGTAACTTTATATGGTTTAGTATCACGCGGAAGATATCCATAAGACGTTGAAATGTTGCTGATGTGATCAAATGGCATTCGCAGGTACATATATATCCCGAAGGGGGTTACGAAGGCTGTTTTCAGTTGACCTTCACTTCTGACCTTAATCTGCTAACATCCTGCGCGAAGATCAATAGTTGTCATAAATGGCGTATGCTTAGTGCCATGGAGCAAGTCATAAATTCAGGGTAGAGGATATCTATCTAGAATAGTCACAGCATTGAGTTGCCGATAGTCAATACATACTCTGATCTCAGCATAATTTTTAGGTACCAGTACTACTGGAGATGACGATGGAGATACGCATGGCTCTACGATACCTTCTTGAAGCATTTTGTCCACTGCGATAACTCCTAAACTATTGATCATGTTTGAAACTATGAAAAGAGCCATGAAAATACAGGAATGGAATGAAGAGAAAAGGAAAAAGTATGTCGATAAAAAGCCAAGCTAGCTCCAATTTGTTTATTCATTCGAGGATTTGTGGGCCTGGACTTCGTTCCTTTTACTTATTACATTTTTTGTTCTTCTTCCTCTTTCTCTCCTTCCTTAAATTTCTTCTTTTATACCTTTTCTCATCTGTTCCTTTAACTCTTTATACCATGCCTCCGCGTTACAATTGTATCGAGGATCAGTGTATAAAACCCAGTCTGGTCCAGCACAGGTCATACGTAAAGGAGATCGCTGTCGCAAGCATCCGTTATAAAACGTAAAACCAATAAGAAAATAGTTCCTGTCTAAGACAGATTATATCAAGAAGTTTACAAAGAATTCAACAGATGGCGCCAACACAAATAATAGATCGCGCTTTTATCTACAATTAAAATTAAACGAATATATTTAACTCGCAGATACTAAAGCTGCGAGCCCTAAGTCCGATGTAGCTGCTAAGGTTGTCTAAATAACTAGCGGCGCATAGTTACTTAGACAACCTTCATCACAATACAGCATATAATGAATTGGATCACTAAAAGTCGTTACGAAGTATACAATTGTATTCATTAACGGGATCTTCGTAATGCTGTTGTACTTCAGTAACTTACTGCTGCTTGCTGTATTTTAAAACCCTATATCATTATCAATACAGTGCTGATATTGCTGCGTGTGTTGTCATGCACCAGATATCCTGCAGCACTCTTTAATACCTCTATAATATGTATTATTAATTATACCAAAAATTTTTAGTTTGTTTTAAACAAACAAATCTTTAAAAAAAAATTAACTTCAGCGCCATCTATTGTCGACCGGTCGCATTAGTTCAACACAATGCAATCAATTCTTACCATTTTAATACTTATGAATGATACTGAAATAGATGAGTAAAGAATATATATAACTTTATAATTATTATGAAAAAATATAATAAATATATTTAGCCTCATAATTATTTATGATTGAAGGCACGAAGATTTGTTACCGGATTTAGAAATCATCGCGAATATTCAGTATACATTAAATTATATTTGAAAGATTGCTCAGATATTTCGCAAAGGGTTTATCATATTTAGTTATATAGACAAATTGGTCATCGAAAGTCGTGGGAATCGTACTATAACTTGAGAAGGCGTTACTTTATGCGATATTTAATACGGTACAATTGGAGCGTAAAATAATACTCGACCTTGACTAGGTGTCGTACCTAAATCTATGTAACTGTACACCCCCGCCACTAAACTACGCTGTCGTAATATAATATTACAGCTAATAGCTTCTATTACGAAATCTGGGCTGTGGGATCAAATGACTTTAGGGACTGTTTATTTTAGACCTTTCATTTATTACAATTTAAGAGGCGGCTATTTAGAACCTTTGTAACATTGTAGTATGTCAGCCTTTAAAGCTAAATATTAAGTTCTTAGCTTGGACCTGTAGGGTCAAATCGCTTCCGTAGGTCACATTAAGTGCTGTGATTTTCTAATGGTGATTGTTGGATCTGACAAACGAAGGGTTCCGCCTAATACTTATGCCAAAGGAATCGATTTGCTGGATAACTGAAATAAGAGACGTTTCCCATGATGGCTTCTGATACTATGTTACGTTTAAAGATTTAATATTAGTTTCAAACTTATGAACAATAGTCAGTTTCAGAATTGGAAAATTAAATTTATTAGTAATGGTCATTAAGTGGGGTGATGTACCTTGTTAATCAATAAACGAGGCTCGGAATCCCGCTAACTCTCATTGGGCCAGAATTGTAGAGCAAAAGGCCTAAATAGCTCTGTACGAATCTCTACCCGACCGATATGGGAATATTTGGGGGAGGGATATGCCCAGCAGTGGACGTCAATCGACTGAAGATGTCTGTAGTTTATATTATTTTGAATACCCAGAAAAACAATTTACTGTTTCTGTAGTGTCATCTATTCTACTTGTAATATTAATGCTCCATGTTCTGAACGAAGGTCTCTTTTTATTCTCTTTATTGTAAAACCTTATAGCAAGGTATACAAAAGGCGGGCTTAATGGGGGATGTTGTTGTAGGTGATAACTACTGACTTAAACTATATTCTCTACTAGTCTCTTGTCGATAATCTAAGCTCCGATTTTATAAGAGATACCTACGGATAAACCATCTTAGCTTGTAAACAATAACTGCCTTTGCTCCTACTTTATTATCCGGCTTTGTAAACTGTGGTCAAGTTTGTAAGGTGCTTTAGCTATTGCTATATGTCCAGCATAATAGCTTCTTGAATAGGCTGCACTCTTCTTTCTTAATATGTTAAAAATTAACATGTATCAACACTTCCTGAAGATTTACGCAAAGGTAATTCAACAGATGTGTAATGTAAGACAGTGTAGTCTTCCTATTTAAAATCGTGCAAATCTATATCAAGGTTATATATAATTGAAAGCTTAAAATTCAATTATGCTGTAAAAATAGCTACTCAAAAAAAAACCTTCGAAAAACTTCAGACTCAAAGCGCAAGAAAAAACTTTCATGGATATAAATAAGATAGCAATTAAGCTAAATCATTAACGTGAACCGCACAAAAACGTTTAATAGTAACGAACGAATGCAAAAACTATAATATGTTAAAAATAGTTATATGTTTAATAACATATATGTAGTCTTATGCCCAGCAGTGGACTTCTATCAGCTGATGATGATGATGTATGTGATGATTTTAAACCATTACATTTCTTTCTTGCATTATTCATAAAATCAGGGAGTATTCAGAGGAGCTTTCCGAGGAGCTTTCATTCTCCTTCAGCGCGGTACATGACACAACGCCGTTTCATCCTTACCACCTGGATGACTGGCGATCCTTTACATTCCGTTTGAATTGCACCTTGAACCCTCAAGAAAAAAAGGTATTACTCCCTTAAAGGTCGACAACGCAGCCACTACCCCTCCGGTGTTGTAACTCTCCATGGGCATCAGTGATCACTTTCCACCAGGAGAAGATAGAAACTTTTAAAGCAATTTTTATACTTTAAGTAACTCTTCTTCGTCTCTTTCTCTGAAGGTAGACTGTTACTGGTAAGAGGTGGACACCTTTTTTTTTTATTCGAAGAAGCTACGAGACGAGCAACACGTTCACCTGAAGAATAGTGATACACTTGTCTATAACAATATGGCGCTAGTTAGGATGATATACTCTCCAGCACTTTGCGCTTATATTCAGACGTAGAATGTTAAGTCATATTTCCTTAGCAATTACTCTAGCTACAGCCCTTCAAACCGGAACATAGTAATGTTTGCATAGTACTGTTTGTCGGCTGCAATAGGCGGTGCGGTGATACCTACCTAGACGGTCTCCGGCAGCAGAGATGTACCACCAGCAAACTAAGTTCAGGCGGATGTGATCCCGGTCCACTTTCGTATGCTATATAACCACGACCTCTGTCTGATCATCATCAACAGAATCGACGTCAACCAACCACTTAAATTAATTAAGCAATAGATAACGGATCAGCTGATTTAATTTTTTTTTAGTTTCATAGAAGCTGTATAGAGAATTCTTCTTCATACATTCTGAATAAGTCCTTCGTTATTGAAAACCGTCTAATTATCATATCAGCTCTTATTAATTATCGCTAAAACGCAAACATTACTGTGTTCCGGTTTGAAGGGCTATGTACCTAGTTATGGTAACATATCAGACCGCCGAACTGTTGCCGCGAGACAGACTTGAGAGACAGAAAGGACTGTACCACGCTGTTCGCCAACCTTCACTAGTTGAAGAAGTACGTTAAGAAGAAGAGTAGCTAATGAAATTACTGAAGTAATGAGTCTTAACATCTGATGACCCAAAATGACGAACTCAATATGGTGCAGTGTATATCATCTTAACCAGTGTTAACTTGTTAGAGGTGGATACATATCTTATTATCAAATAAACATCTCGATCACCTCAAAAAAAAAGGGACTTGTAATCGAACAAGAGACCTCCATGTTACCACTGAGCCTATGAGGCAGTTAAAGATGCTCTGAATAAAACTATGGTTACGACGGCAAGGTCACTGGTTCCAATGTAACGAGACCATCGCTCACGTAATCTCTGCACCACATTATATTATATATATCTACTTTTGTAATATTTGATTACAGTTACATAAGTTACGAATAAGTTAAAATAAGTTAAGTTAAGCAATACTTGCTTAAAGGGTAACTTTGGAAGGTCAATTTAACATCATTGATACTAAAGTAAACTTTTTATATATAAAAGAAAACTTACTGTAAAAGCCGCAGTAATCGACTTCTAAGTATTACAAAAGTATAACTTAAAATTTAACTTAACTACTTAATAATAAATTTAACTGGTGGTTGGTGTCCTGGGACGTCTAAGTAGATATCACTGCAGCGCGTATTGAAGCCGACAAACAGTACTGTGTGAACATTACTGTGTTCCGGTTTGAAGGGCTCTGTAACTAAATTACTGGGGCAACGAGGCTCATCATCTTACATCTCGAGCGTAATGTGGTGCAGTGTATAACATTTGAACTAGCGCCACAGTGTTATCGGTATGCGTATCACTTATCATCAAGTGAACGTCCAGCTCCTCTCGTCGCTTCAAAGAATAAAAGCTTTAATGGAAGTATATCGAATATCGATTGAGTCTCCATGGCGCAGTGGTTAAATACTGGCCTTGTTACAGGTAAGTAACAGGTTCGATGTCGAAATATTTTTTTTACGATATTGAGCACGTTGTTTCATGGCGATGAGCACAATGTGGCGCAGTAATCATCAGGTAAAATATCAGCTTGACCTGTCGCTAAATTAAAAAAAAAAACTGTTCAACTATGGGCAGTTCATCGTGTCCAAAGCTAAGGTCCACTACATCCAAAGAAATAGTCCCATCATGTGGACTACTGCTGCCATATCTGGACAACTGCTGCGAAAACTAATCTAGTTGCACTAGGAGGTCTAACAGCCTTATCGTATTCAGACCTTGTCATATCTAGACTGGACAGTCTTCAACACAGACGCTGTGTATCCTGTGTCTACAAGATTCATTACGGAGAGTAGTAACCTTTGCTCCACCGGATAACCAAGTCTTTACGTGGTAAACATCAACAGTTGACGAATATAGAGGTTCAGCTCTTCTTTCTTCATAGTAACTGCAAAGGAGGGGAACAACTTGCCGGCGTCGGTGTTCCTGTCGAATTGTGACATGGGTATCTTCTACAAAAGAATGAATAGGTTAGGTAGTAGGACTAGGTTAGTTCCCTTTACCACAGATCACTCCATCACAGAACTGGTGAGATCATTATGTAATTTATTGTGATTTAAAAAAAATACAGCTTAATACCCAAAGTAGATTAGTATGTATCGTAGTATATCTATAAAGTCTTAAATTATTATTTTAAATAGAACCGCATTGACATACGTACCGCATTCCTTATTGGTACTAAATGAGTTGTTTTTTTTTTTGGTGTTTTTATTCCAATTTCGTACCGATGAATTTAACCACCATTAAAAATTAAGGTCCAAAAATATTACCTTGATGCAGACAGCTGGTATTCAAATTTGGTAAAATCAAAGAATTCAAAGAGAAATTGTTTTGAACAATTAGGTTAGCTGGTTAATAATTAGTATTCAAATAACTAAAGTTAGGCCTTTTACCTTTAACTTCTCATTCATCATCATTTCAATCGATGGAAGTCCACTGCTGGACATAGGTCTCTTGTAATGTGTTCCATAAACCACGGTTTTGCGCTGATTGAATTTTTATGTCCTCTATCCACCTAATGGGAAGTAACTTCTCATTGTCAAGTTTACATACTGCAATTAGGACTGTAGCTCTTTTCTTGTCATTACTATCTAAAAAGGGCTTAAGAGGTACCGCACAACAATTCACAGGACCCAAGCCAACCTCACCTGCTCGTGGTGCACCCTGCTAATCAACAAACGAGGCTCTGGCTCCTGCCAATCTGCATTGGGGCAGTATTTGGAAATGGCCCAAATCCCCCTCATATAAACCCTTACATACGACAGCCCATTGTGCCCAACGGTACCGGAGGCTATGCTGACTGTATGTGGAGATCTTTGGGGTGGCCTATGTCCAGGATTGAAAGTCTATTGGTTGATGATGATGATGACTGTCTACAGAGAGGAATCATGTCTAATGCAAATCCTAATATCGAACGAATCATAAAACTATCTAAATTTCAATATGATATATAATGGATACATCATTGTCGACTTATAAATAATGATAAAAATAACTATTGTAAAAAACCAAGTGAGAGATCACACAATAAAAATGAGAATAATATGAGTACACAGTGGAGATGAGAAATAAAGAGCGAAAGAGACGAAGAGAGATAAATTGAAGAACTTAACATTTGAGTAGAGATAGAAGAGAATGTGATATATCATACAACTTAACAAGCTTAGTCCTTTAAATACATTTGTAGTTGTTCTCTTTTCGTTACACTTTTCCGTTTCATCACATCCAGTACACCGTTACAAAAGAAGTTTCATTAAAAAAAAAAAGGTAGTGTTGGTGAATACAATTTAATAAAAGAGAAATATAAGAAAGACAGTAAATACAATCATGTATATATATGTTTCTTTAAAGAACACAATTATCTAAGCGATTGCGAAAATATTAGTTATTTAGTAGTGGTAGCCCGTTCGCTCGTCGAAGTTCTGCTGGGGGATGTTCTGGAAGCTGGACGACTGCTTAGGGGCAAGGTATTGGTTGCTTGGCCCGAACTGAGACTGTGAGTCGAGTCCTTGCTGGAATTGGGAGGAAGCCTTCTGACCTCCAAAGCCGTTGTTGCTTCCGAAAGCCGGGGTCCCGTACTGTGTGCTAGGAGCTGTAAATTGGAGTTAAATAAAAACCTTGAATTAATAATCCATTACAGTATGCTGTCGAATCTATTGGACGAGTCCATGTTTAGAAATGGACATCAAATATCAATAATGAAGAATTCCCAAATATTTGTTTAATTATAAAAACCTCAGGATTATGTTAATTGTTTCGAAACAGAAGGAGTTTCTTTAGCGCAATTACTACACAAACTACAGCAAGATTCAAATTTGATGATGATACTTACACAGATCGTAAACTGATAAAAGAAACTACAAGCAGTGAAAGTTTAATGCCGTAGAAAGTACTGGAATTATTATCAGCAGTAGTTTTTACGCATCATCATCAGTTGATGATCAAATAAATGATCGAAGATGAAGAATTTCAACTAGATGTTAGAATAGAAAATTTTCATCAATATTATTTATTGTCCTAATAAATATACAAATTCTAATGAAGTTTCATCAAATACCTCTGAAGGAAGAAAGACCGCTTCTTCCAAGACCGTTGGAGCTAGACGGTCCATGGCTAGGTGGCAAGTACTGGTTGGATGTAGCAGCTCCAAAGCCGTTGCCGTTCGACGCACCGAAACCTGAATCTGATCCAGATCCACTGTTCGATCCAAAACCTGATGAACCGCCATTGGCACCAAATGCACCATTAGATCCACCGTTCGAACCGAATCCGTTGCTCCTGGAGGAGCTCAGTGAATTGAAGCCATGAGAGCCGAATGAACTTTGTCCATTGGACCCGAAGCCATTTTGTTGGCGACCATTGGAGCCGAAACCAAGGCTGTTGCTGCTGTCAGGAGGCAGGTAGGAGCGTTCAAGATGTTCCAGACGTCCAGCTGAGCATACGGCGAAGAACGCGGCGGCAATGATCTGAAATATTAGATTTTTTTATTATACGAAGAGATGAGCGAGGCAATAGTAATGGTAAGTAATATGCTGCCAGTTAGGACACTGCACCATGGGCTTCTCGGGTTGAGGAATAAAATGATAATTCTCGTTACCTAAGTAACTTCAGATAATATTCACATTCAATATCACTAGGACCCTTCACAACACAGTAATGTTTGCACACTACTGCTTGGTAGTAGAAATAGGAGCTGCGGTGCTACCTAAACAGTCTGCAGCGGGGGAGTCCTACCATCTACTGGTCTCCCGGATGACGACCTTATACACTTAGGATGACCACCATCCTGATGATATATTTTGATCACTCTATCGCAAAGGTGACCATCAACATCCTTCAGTTAACTGCTCACGCTCAGATACTGGATGGAGTTATGTCCGTGTCTATGATACTTTCAATGTAGGCTTTCTACTGGAAAGTGCTTAAAGTCTACTGTCTGGAATATAAGTCTGCGGTCAGACGATCTCTAGCAGTAGACACTTACCAGGATTATCCAGAAAGCAAACCATATGTCCCGAATGAACGAAATGTTAAAGTTTCTGAATATGGTTCATCATCATCATCATCAGCCGACAGACGTTTACTGCTGGATTTAGGCATCCACCAAAGATTCCATATCGACGGATAGCTATTCAAATGGGGAGATTTTAGCCATTTCCCACAACGCTGGCTCAATGTGGGTTGATAGAAGACAGAGCCTCGTTTGATGATTAGCAGGTTACACCACGAGCAGGTGAGGTTGGATTGGATCCCATGAGTTGTGCGAGAACCATTACACCTCTAGAATTATGTTAGTAAAGTTTTGTTTTTATATTTACATTAAAATTATTAATCAAATTTATTATGAATATAAATAAATAATTTGTTATATAAATGAAATTAAATAATTTATTACCAGTTTCATTTTGGCGTGTATAGTTGTGTTTGTATGGACGGTACTGCCAAATGTGAGGCCTCACACAAAACTGTGATTCTTCGAGACGAACTGACCCAATATATACCTGAACTGAACCTAATCCTGATCATCTCACGAGCGGTGACGTAACGATTTTGATGGCCAAAATAATGACTATGTTCGTTTTATGATACTTGTGTGTGCATGCTCGTGTAATTAGTAACCATAGATACGTTTTTTTTTTTTGTTTAACCGCCGCTCGTGATGCGACGACCTCGCCCTGTCAAAGGAGTACATATAATATCCAAGGATACGGTAGCGATTAATTTCAGCGGTATCGATTACGCTTGAATCGATATTATGAAAGCTGACGGATCTAATATCGGGGTTTGAATGGGGGGAGCCATTAGATGGTAATTGATGTTTTTCAGATGCTTTGTTGTGAGACGACGCTTTCAAAGCTTTGACAGCTATTTAAGTTATTATCCAATTGAAGTATGTATAATTATATAATATCAATGGTGGTAGGTCTCCGTTGCCAGCTACCGTCTGGGTACCACCGCAGCTCCTACTTCTGCCGTCAGGTAGTGATGTGATGATGATCATATCATCCTTACTAGCACCACGTTTGTTATGTGCAGGAGTATCATAAGCTGAACGTCTTGCTCGTTTAGACAAAATATTATTTCAAAGGTCCACACAGCCACGAGTCCTCGCTTGTTGCGACTGTCCCTGGACGTCAGTGATCATTTTCCATCAGGTGAACTGTTCTCCTATCTTCTTATAAAAAAAAAAATTGTATACTTGACTTCTATTCCACATGTTTACTGACAATGCGGACGCAGATAGTAAACCTGGCTATAGCATAGTTAAAAGACATCATTACTGTTATGACGGTAGAATTACAATATAATGGTGGTAGCTAGTCTCTCCCTCTAGGGTTGTTCCCTCAGGTCTGAGGATCGTGGTCAGTGCTAGGGTTGCTGTCTGGAGCGGTTATTGCTGTGGTAGCTAGGCTCAGGTAGATTTAAAACCTAATTCCAAGAAAATCATCTCGGAGTTGAACCAGAGATTTCCCTGTTACACATTTAACCACCGCGCCATGGAAACAACCGACGTTGCATATACTTCTATTATTTTTTTTTCTATTAAGCGACGATACGAGCGGGACGGTCACTTGATGGTAAGTGATATGTCTACCTACAACAACGCAGCGCTAGTTAGAATGGTATACAATACACCCCATTGCGATTGTCGCCTTGAGAAATTAGACATTCAGTCTCATTACTACTACAGTAATTACACTAGCTACAGTGACCTTCAAACCGGAACACATTAATGTTTTCATACCTCCTGGTGGTACGTACCTATACAGTCTCCGCCAACAAAGACCCACAACCAGTTAATATAATAATATTAAACTTCTCGCTGCTTCTATGAAACAGTATTACAATCTACTGCTGGGGAGGTTCTAGGTTCGAATTTTTTTATCCATTTTTTTTATTGCTCTCGTTACCTTGAGTTACAGGATGTTAATTATCGTAAATTAGTTATTACTACTGACAATACAACCCCCTTCAATCCGGAATACAGTAATATATCCATAGTAATGTTTGTCGGCAGCAATAGGACTTACCTAGAAGGTCTCTGATAACAGACCTACCATCACAAAAAAAAACATCAGCTCGTATGGTGGTAAGTTTTTTGTGACCTTGATTATCCACCTTCTATATATTGTTAATCCGGTGCCATAATGGCAATGCTGCCGGTTTACATGACTGGAAATGGATTCTCAAAGGTTCCATGGCACCCACTTGAAAAGCTTCCGGCGAAGAAGACAAACCATGAACTATAAAGTTTGGTGATGGCGTTAATGGTAAACAATACCTTATGCTGCTGTTATTACTGGTGAGTAATTACCAATGTTACCAGTAACACCGTCACCTGATACATAAGTATATCGAAATATAATACGAATGCAGTATTAGTATCTACTGCTGAATATCAAGTTTCAAGGTTACTTCAATTAGAACCTGGCGACACTTATACATATTCATCTGTATCAGTCGGTAGGCTGCTGGACATAGGCCTCCCTCAAAGAAGATATATATGTCGTATACATAGTATATGACACATATTTAAATTAAAATAAGGGATGTAAGGGGTCCCGCATAACAGCTCACGGGACTCAATTCAACCTCATGTTGGAGGAAATATCCTAAATCTCTCACCGGAGGACAAGCTGACTGTGGACCGATCGATGTGAGAACATTTGGGAGGCCTATGTCCAGCAGTGGACATCTATCGGTTGATGATGACGTATTTAAATTAATAATACTTTTCCTCTAAATTAGTAAAAGGTATATTATTTTAATGTACCGCGTTCCGATTAGAAGGGAGCTGTAGATGTGAAATTACCGTAGTAACGAGATTTAACATCATATATTAAAGATAAAGCAGAATATAGTTAAGTGTATATCATCCTAACTAACGCTACGTTAGTATGGTCGGGCGTATCACTCAACATCAAGTGACGATCCTGTTCATTACGTTGTTATGTACAATAATACCTATTGGTTTTATGATTGAATCTGTCAATAATTTTTAATATATTTATTTATTTAGACAAAATACTCACAAAAATTATAGTAATTAAACACAAAAGTTAATTAAATTATAAAATAAATATAGTTTGCTTCTGCTGTCTATGGAAATTCGATGCTAATCTATATATATATCACGAATCTGACTTCACAAATCCACTGGATGCGAGCAACGTGGGACCGATCGATGTGGGGATCTTTGGGGGAGGTCTATGTCTAGCAGTGGACGTCTATCGGCTGATGATGATGATCTATATATATATAAGAGATTTCCACCATTGTACAGACTGATCACGATATCTCTGGAACTATAAGGCTTTGACATTTGATAGGAATCCTTAATCGAGTATACAGACGCTAATATCGAACTTTACAATATTCATTCCCCAAAAAGGGTTGCGAGACGGCAACGGGCTCAGGGGCGGCGGGAATATTTCTGACAAATTACAAGTTTAATTCTATATTACGACTAGAAAATGCGGGCGGGGAACAAGAAGTTATATATATGTTGGATCTAATTATAAAAAAAAAATAAGTTAGAGATGTGAGACAATGAGAAGGAAGAGAAGCGAATGACGCTTGTGTTTTTAAAGCATATGTGCCAAAGCTGAACTGAAGTAGGTGTGTCTCGCACAACAACTCACAAGAATCAAGCCAACCTCATCTACTCGTGGTGCACCCTTCTAATCAACAAACGAGGCTCTGGATGATCAACCCGCGATGGGTCAGCGTGGTGTGCAATAGCCCAAATCCCTCCATATGGACTCCTACAAATGACGGTCTCTAGTGCCCGACGGAGTCGGATACCGTGATGACTACAGCGTAGGACCGATCGATGTGGAGATTTTTGGAGGAATCCTATGCCCAGCAGTGGACGTCTATCGGCCGATGATGATGATGAATGAAGTATTTAATACGTGTATTATAAAATTTAAACTGAATGGAAATGATAATAAAGAATATTTACATACTAAAAAGTTATTGAAACTTATGGTATGGTTATTTTTGGGAGATGCCTATGTCCAGCACTGAATGTCTATCGACTGATGATGATGATGATGATATAATTTATATTGATGATATATAGATAAAGCGTTTACTATAATAACAGCACATAAACATACACATGAATAATATATAGGATGTTTTTACCTAAAAACAACTAAGTGTTTAAAAATATAAAATATCTATATAATATAGACAAATCGTCATCATCATCATCAGCCGATTGACATCTATTCAAATAGGCTTCCAGTAAAGTTCCCCACCGATGTGTTCGATCGATATCGGTCCAACACTGCCTGCTTCACAGCACTAGAGGATGTCGTTTGTAGGGGTTCATATGGGGTGTCAGAGCCTCGTTTGTTGATTAGCAGGTGATGACCCATGAGTTGTCCCTCGGACCTACAACCCTTGGAAAATTATAATTTATTTAAATGATTAAGCAAAGTTTGTTATTTATTTATTAATATATACATATGTATATATGAATATATATAACAATAGGTTATTAATAATAATTCGTCTGTTAAAAATAATGATAAGTGGAATATATAATTCCGTAGTTCGTTAGTACTGAATCACGTCCGTAATGAACGGCCGAGACATATTCTGGATCCTCGTAGACAGGATGGAGTAGATACAGTTGTCACGAACCGCCAGAGGCTGCGAACCTTTTCTTCGGTTCATATTAATAATTAAATTCAAATATTAACACTGAAACTGCGAGTCTGAAGGAGCTGTGAATGACTTAGTTGAACTCTGAAGTAAGTTCGAAGAGGGGTTAGCAAACAACTCTAAATTTTATTTAAAATAAATATTAATTAAAAATTACTTTAATTAAAAAGACTGAGGAATAAAAGAGAAGAATAAGTAAAGAAAAATAACATCACTAGTATACTTTATAATGTATTTAAGTCATCACCAAAAGCAGGTATACCATCAGCTAATTTCAACTTCGTATGAGTATTTCTTTTATAATACGAAGCGTCGATACGAACGGGACTTTCACCTGATAGTAAGTGATACGCCCACTTATAACAACGTGGCGCTAGTTAGTACATATATTCAGCATCACATTACGCTCGTCGTCTTCAGACATGAGATATTAAATCTCGTTACCCCAGTAATTTCACTAGCTACAGCGCCTTCCGAACAGGAACACGGTAGTGTTTTCATAGTACTGTTTGTCGGCTGTAATAGGCGCTGCGGTAATACCTACATAGATTGTTTCTGGCAACAGAGACCTACCTACCAGTAACAGGCTCTAGTCTCATCATCATCATTCATCATCAGCCTTTGTTTTTCCACAGCTGGATATAGACCATCCCTAATGTCTTCCAACAAATGCGATCCTCAGCTTCTCGGCTATAGTCTAGTAATAATCTATTCTTCTTTAAAAGATTTCCACATCATACAATTCGAAGAAGAGTCTATTCTTCTTCTTCACTTCCATTATCAGGAGTCGCTTTCACTTAGTAAGTTATTATTAAACTTAACCTTGAATAAGATCTAATATAAATGCTTAGCGTTAGTTACGTAGCCAATCCCTCGCACCTTCTCCGTCACGACGAGGTTATAGCCATAATAAATAATGGCGTGGCTTCTCACAGAATCGTGAACGTCTAGACAATAATGTAGTCTAGGTCTTTTAGAGCCAGTGCTTCGTTAATTGAAAGTTATGTCTTAGTTACTTCATTAAATATAACACTTTTGAATAGTTGACGATTGTATTCAAAAGGGATGTGACGAAAGCTGATGAGCATCATCACGACTCTAATATAATGCCTAAGTATCTAAAACCTATTCCTCTTCTCTCGTCATCTGTCTAGATATATAGACCATACCATCATCCTATCCTTGACTTGCTTTAAAAGGTGAAAAAGAAGTAAACTATTCTAGAAAAGTTATGACCGTCTAGAGAATAATTCTCCTATCAAGAATACTTCCAAATGTTCTTAGATACCTTAGCAGGCCTTTAGGTATCACAGCAGATCCAACTTCTACTTCTAGTTCTCTGTTTCTTCCACCAAACGTTACTGTGTACTGGTTTGAATGACGCTATAGCTGGGAAAATTACTGAGGTAACGCGACAACAATTTATGTCCCACGACGAGCATGATATGGTCCTGTGTATATCGTGTGAACTAGCTCCACGTTATTATGGGCAGGAGAATCACTTATCATCAGGTGAATATACCGCTCACTTCTTTGCGTCGTACAATGAAAATTGGTCTACCTTCACGAATTTTCACGATGTCTTAAAAACCCAACAGGTTTGAAATGATTAGTATATTTACTCAACATATTATGCTTCGTCTCCTTTCACGATGTACTAATATCTCGTTACCTTAATTATTCATCATCAGCAGATAGAATTCCACTGCTGGAGATAGGCCTCTCTGCCAAAGATCAACGCGGGAATTTAGGCCTTAGCCCATCACACTGGGCCAGTGGGGATTGGTGGCTGGTTAGAGCCTCGTCTGCTATTCAGCAGGGTGCACCGCAATCAGATGAGGCTCCGTAAGATGTTATGCGGAACTCTCACATCCCAATTAGTACGGACCATTCAATGTTGGATTGTGTTAATACTTGTACACTGCTGCTTAGCTTCAGTAACTAATTATTTATCAGGTGTAATTAGTTAAATAGTTTTTTTTTTGTTGAGTTCAGGATCTTATTCCGTCTTAATACATCGATTAGCTTTTATGGTAACCGAAAGAAACGCAAAGGTTAAGTGGAGGTCAAGTTATTAAAAGAGGAAGCAACAAAACCGCGTTCAACTTTTTTTTATGTTGACGTTATCAAATGCGGGTACTTAATTATTTTTTTATTAAATTACCAACCGTTAATAGTTTTACATCTGTAATATGAAAAAATTTTGCTGTCATCATCATCAATCGATAGAAATCCACTGCTGGACATGGTTCTTCCCCTTAAAGATCTCCAAATTGATCGGTGTACCCTGGTTCCGACGTATTACCAATGTCCGTAAATCAGCATGACTTCCGGTACCAGAGGGTATTAAGAGCCTAGTAGTATATAATCATCGGTTGACCGATCGAAGCTCCAAGTTGTATATTTGATCCGGTGATGATTGCTAAAAGAAAGGTTTCATGGTCATTCAATCGATCTATCGTATTCCCGGGTCTCTATCTCGCACCGTATCAAAGATATGACATCCTCACCTCCCATTGTACCTTAATCATTTCATTAGTAAAAATCACTTTCAACATCATTTTGTATTATTGCATTACAATTATGGTAATTACCTCATTACCTTCAAACTATCAACAATCTTTACATTTTATTAACTCAAATGTAGATTTAAACATTTCGTGTAACAGTACACCGTCGCGCATTGTGTAGTCGTCGAATAATTCTTCTTTATAAACTCTTCCATTGTCCTCTCTCAGAACTGGTAGTACAAATACAGGAGGCAGTATTCGCCGCATAACCGCCGAGGTCCAGTCCTTATGTAACCTACTTGCATTGAGATCCCATTGCCGAAGAGGATCTACCGAAGGAATCAAAATGTAGACCAACGTTGTTTCTGTCAATGTGTATTGATACCGAGTCCGGATCTAAATTACTGATAATGTATGACGGACACTCAACATATACCGGTAATCAATTTGCCGCATTCACATTATGTTGTAACCTTGGCTGAATTTCGCTTAGGTATTCCTCGATCTGAATATTATCCATATTTCGAAACAGCTACCAGCACCGAACGGTTCAAGGGATACCATGCGAGTGTAGGGCAAATTATGCGGATTCAGTATTTCTAGTTTATGAAAATTATTAGGAAAAATTTAAAGTATTTTAAAAATGAATCAGAGGAATTAAGAGTAATTGTCTTTACTATAATACATGAATAAAATCATATCCACAATAAACAGTTACTTAAGAACATTACAACATGTTTCATATTTCTAGCTGCTGTTATCTACCTTTACATAACGATTACTATCTATCTCGATAACGTTATCGATCTCGGCATAAACAATACAACAACAATTCTACTCTTACACCACCAAGTCTAATGAAATTCCTGTAACTTGAGTTACAAGACAAATCGGGACTGAGATCAAATGCTAATAGACAATATCCTTTAGAATAATCTCTCCTAGATGTATCATTTCCTTCGTCAACAAAATGAACACTCGTCCCAGAGAATAATGTATGATAGGCCGGCCAGTGAAAATATTATTCTCAAATGATGATTGTAACACGGTTGATGATATTTGTTAGCAATGTATATACAAACTAAATATATTCATATCATAATTTTCGAAATTAAATGAATTTTTAGGGAGTTTACCATCGAAAGCAGCGTTACTAGCAACGGAACTAAGTACTTGTCTTTAAAAAAAACTCCAATACTTTTTATGTTATTTCAATTGTAGCGATAAATAAACCGTTAGATATTATTTCAACGAATTAGTCTCTCTTACAATAATGTTTATGGTAATAATCATTAAGTAAAAATTTTAGTTACGAAAGAAAGCAAATTTTGTAATTATTGATACTATTATAATGCAAATATTTCTGGTATTTATCTGTAATATATTAATGAGTATTTAAACGGTTATGGGTATATATTCAATACAAAATTCTTTCCATGCCAGTTGTTGTTAAAAGAGCACTTGTGTAGTGAGTGTTCGTGATTGTGAAGTATCAAATTCAAGAACACGATGGAGAAGGTAAGAGACTGAACAATAATTTCTTAAAATTTCGTTTGTTTCATTTTAATTTATGTTAACATTACTCTAAATCTATTTCGTTCTCTTTTTTTTAAATACATTTTTTATATTATAATAAATTATAATTCATTGTTATAGAAATCATTGAATTTTGAGGAAAACACCCTCAACAGCCAAACCTTTATTATTACCCGTTATCTGGAGAAGGAAATGAAAACTCAGCACTAAAACATCGGAAACTCAAAAGAAGAAGAGAATCATCTTCATGTGATGAAAATTTGGACAAACCTTTTGACATCCCGAAACATCAAAAAAGCAAAAAAGTCTGTTCATCAGTGTCGAGAGCCCGTGGAGACGGGTGTATAGCATATTTAAGTACAAACAAAGATGATGGCAAAAATGCTACTCATTTAATAAAAATAGAGGTGTATGATGTAAAGAAATTATCGAAAATCCCTGTTGGAGAACATTGGAAGCACGCAGACATACACCTTAAATATTAGACACATGAAAAAATGTAAACAGAAAATACTAATAAAATGACACATAGTGCAACAAAAGAAATTTCGAAATGTAGTCGAATTATGAAAAAATACATTTTTAATAATAACAAATAAAATAAGTAATACATAAGAAAGCAGTACTGTTTGTATTGCTAATTGAAAATCAAGATTATTATGAACAGAACAATAAAAACATAAATGAAGTGATTACGGATTTAAGTTATTTGTAGATATCATTGGACACATTTTGTAACGCGTTTTGTTCTGACTGTTGTATACACTCTGCCTGTTACGAGAGGCATAATGGAACCAATTGCTGAATATTTTAGAAACAATATCCCTGAAACAGATCCTGCAGAAGATATGGAAGTCTGTGATCTTTGGGAACAGTTTGAATTCCATGATTAAAAGAATTCGTTGTACGATCAACAGTTGTAGGATATTGAAGAGGTTGCCAAAAATCATACGAGTAATTTCTTTGAAACAGATCCCACATAAGATATGGAACTCTTTGTGATCAGATTGTATCTAACGATTGAACAATTCGTTCTACGATCAGCAAATGTGCGATATTTGTAATGAAGTTGGAAAAATAAATATTATGTAAGTACATTATCAGCTAAAAAATTTACCTTAAAAATTATGTAATAACTTTGTTATATAATATATATTAAACAATAGTTATTTTTTTTACCTCACAGTCAATAATGGAGGAAGATCTGAACAGAGAAATAAAAATAGTGAAAGTGGTAATAATCAGAATTCTAAAAGATTTCTGTGACGAAGAGTTATCGACTTCAGCAGCAACGTCTTCAGTACCAAATAAGGGAAATTGTAGTGTTTGTCGAGTTTTTGTAAGTAGACGATATTTTACTAATAATGTAAAAAGTAACCTTCTTAAAAATAATTGTCCAAAATAACATAACTCTTTAAAAAATGTATCTGTTATTGAATCTGCTTTTGGACAAAGAACTAAATACTTATATAATTAACCTGGGCAAGGATTTAAAGCACCAGAAATATTTTTAAATTCGATAAAAGACGACATATTGATTTCAATTGAAGAATCTATAGCACAGCATACTATTTTCAAGGTTAACTATATTTCAAGCTGATTTTGTACAACAAAGTAAAGATTTACTAAATTCATTCGACTTCCAAACTGTTACCTATGTTAATCGTCTAGGAGACAACTTAAAAATTTTCTTTTCATCGCTATATGAAAACATCACAAATAAAATGAGTAATTCTAAGAAAACAGATAGTGATTGGAGTCAATGAAATCAAGTATTTAAACATGAACAGTAACAAATTTAACTCCTCACGTGGTTCATTGTATGTTGTATTACCTGTTGATATCATATTAAAGAAAGTTTTGACTAATTAGGCCAATAAAATCATAAATCAAGTATCACCATACAAATTCATTCAGATATACTTAACTTTAATAGTGTATCTTTCCTCGTCAAGTTAAAGGATATACCGAAAACAGAAAAATTAAATAATATTAGTATAAATCTTTTTATTATTAAAGTAATGAAAAAAAAATAGTGTAGTCGAAGCTCGTGTATTTTACAAAACACCGTACAATTCGTTACGTCATTTGTTACATATATTCAATGATAACAATAAACATTACTGTTATCATCAAAAAATCTACACGCTGTTATACATTTATTTATGAGCCGAGTCAAACGGAGCAAATGTCTTAGATTTCGATTTGAATATTGGTAAATTTACAAGAATTGCTCATGATATATATGAAAAAAATTTCAAAATCTTCAATACATTTCCGTTATTTCTTATTGTTTTGTTACTATGATGCACATTTTATCAATACAAAGAAAATATATTTCGTTTTATAAAATACTAACAGTAGACAATAAAAACATTGGGTTAAGGTTTATAGATTCATTAAATGTTTTACTAACTATATCTCAGCGCAGCAATAGATATGCTAAGGTAATGAAACATACTTAATATATTTTTTAACTCCAATACAAATATCGCACATTTACCGATCGTACAATAAGTTGTTAGAATTGTTGGATTCGAACTGTTCACAAAGATCACAGAGTTCCATATCTTCTGTGGGATATGTTTCCGGGAAGTTGCTCGTATGATTTTCGGAAACCTTTTCCATATCCTACAACTGCTGATTGTAGAATAAGTTATTCGAATTGTTGGATTCGAACTGTTCACAAAGATCACAGAGTTCCATATCTTCTGTGGGATATGTTTCGGGGAAGTTGCTCGTATGATTTTCGGAAACCTTTTCCATATCCTACAACTGCTGATTGTAGAATAAGTTATTCGAATTGTTGGATTCGAACTGTTCACAAAGATCACAGAGTTCCATATCTTCTGTGGGATATGTTTCGGGGAAGTTGCTCGTATGATTTTCGGAAACCTTTTCCATATCCTACAACTGCTGATTGTAGAATAAGTTATTCGAATTGTTGGATTCGAACTGTTCACAAAGATCACAGAGTTCCATATCTTCTGTGGGATATGTTTCGGGGAAGTTGCTCGTATGATTTTCGGAAACCTTTTCCATATCCTACAACTGCTGATTATAGAATAAGTTATTCGAATTGTTGGATTCGAACTGTTCACAAAGATCACAGAGTTCCATATCTTCTGTGGGATATGTTTCGGGGAAGTTGCTCGTATGATTTTCGGAAACCTTTTCCATATCCTACAACTGCTGATTATAGAATAAGTTATTCGAATTTTTGGATTCGAACTGTTCACAAAGATCACAGAGTTCCATCAATCGATCCTATATCTTCTGTGGAATCTGTTTCAAAGAAATTACTCGTATGATTTTCGGCAACGTCTTCAATATCCGACAACTGCTGATCGTACAACGAATTTTTTTAATCATGGTATTCAAACTGTTCACAAAAATCACAAAGTTCCATAATTTCTGCAGGATCTGTTTCAAGGATATTGTTTTTAAGATATTCAGCAATTGGTTCCATTATGCCTCTCGTAACAGGCAGAGTGTATACAACAGTCAGAACAAAACGCGTTACAAAATGTGTTCAATGATATCTACAAATAACTTAAAGTCCCTAATCACTTCATTTGTGTTTTTATTGTTCTGTTCATAATAATCTTGATTTTCAATTAGCAATACAAACAGTACTGCTTTCTTATGTATTACTTATTTTATTTGTTATTATTAAAAATGTATTTTTTCATAATTCGACTACATTTCGAAATTTCTTTTGTTGCACTATGTGTCATTTTATTAGTATTTTCTGTTTAAATTTTTCTCATGTGTCTAATATTTAAGGCGTATGTCTGCGTGCTTCCAATGTTCTCCAACAGGGATTTTAGATAATTTCTTTACATCATACACCTCTATTTTTATTAAATGAGTAGCATTTTTGCTATCATCATTGTTTGTACTTAAATATGCTACACACCCGTCTCCACGGGCTCTCGACACTGATGAACAGACTTTTTTGCTTTTTTGATGTTTCGAGATGTTAAAAAGTTTGTCCAAATTTTCATCACATGAAGATGATTCTCTTTTTCTTTTGAGTTTCCGATGTTTTCGTGCTGAGTTTTCACTTCCTTCTCTAGACAACGGGTAACAATAAAGGTTTGACTGTTGAAGGTGTATTCCTCAAAATTAAATGATTTCTGTAACAAAGAATTAAAACGTAGTATATAAAAAAGATAAAGAAGTAAATAGATTTGGAGTAATGATAACATAATTTAAAATAAAACAAACGATATTTTAAGAAATTATAGTTCAGTCTCTTACTTCTATAACGTTCTTAAATTTAATACTTCACAATCACGAACACTCACTACTTAAGTGATCTTTCAACAACTACTGCCATAGAAAGAATTTTGTATTGAATATATACCCAAAACCGTTTAAATACTCATTAATATATTACAGATAAATACCAGAAATATTTGCATTATAGTATTATCAATAATTACAGAATGTGCTTTCTTTAGAAATTAAAACTTTTATGGTAATGTTAATTACCACAAACATTACGATAAGAGAGACTAATTCGTTTAAATGGATATCATTTAAAGGTTTATTTATCGCTACAATTAAAATAACTGATAAGAGTAACTCAGGTTTTGTTAACAGACAAGTACTTAGTTCCGTTGCTAGTAACGCTGCTTTCGATGGTAAACTCCCTAAAAATTCATTTAATTTCGAAAATTATGATATGAATATATTTAGTTTGTATATATATTGCTAACAAATATCATCAACCGTGTTACAATCATCATTTGAGAATAATATTTTCACTGCAGCCTATCATATGATACATTATTCTCTGGGACGAGTGTTCATTTTGTTGACGAAGGGAATGATACATCTAGGAGAGATTATTCTAAAGGATATTGTCTATTAGCATTTGATCTCAGTCCCGATTTGTCTTGTAACTCAAGTTACAGGAATATCATTAGACTTGGTGGTGTAAGAGAAGAAATTCGTTTTGAATCAACACTTTCACAAACCATTAATTGTTGTTGTATTGTTTATTAGATTAGATATTTAGATTACAGCATATAGAACTATGAAACATGTTGTAGTGTTCTTAAGTAACTGTGTGTTGTTTGATATGATTTTATTCATTTATTATAATAAATACAATTACTCCTATTTCCTCTGTTTCATTTTTAAAATACTTTAAACTTTACCTAATAATTTTCATAAACTAGAAATATTGAATCCGCATAATTTGCCCTACACTCGCATGCTATCTCTTGAACCGTTCGGTGCTGGTAGCTGTTTCGAAATATGGATAATATTCAGATTGAGGGATACCTAAGCGAAATTCAGCTAAGGTTACAACATAATGTGTATGCTGCAAATCGATTACCGGTATATGTTGAGTTTCTGTCATACATTATCAACAAGTTAGGTCCGGACTCAATGTCCGGCTCACGCTGGGTATTAATGCCCATTGACAGTGAGGACGGTTAGTGGTATGGGAGATTATGCCAACGGCAAATAAACACTTGGCCTATTACCCACAACAGTTTATTTGGTAGAATACAGTTCTTTGCAACGGCGCGCGTACGAAAACACCGTAAGTAATAATCCTAGGCAATGCGGCGTGCGCTCCGCGTCGTCCGGTAATTAACACTAGCCCGGGGGGGAGGCGCGCGCGCCGACGGCTGGCTTCCTCTGGTGACGTACTGCACAATGGATGACGTCGCGCGTGCGAGTACCCACTAGCCGGATTAATTTTGTAGCAAGGCGCGATCTCGTCAACTGCACTTCCCGAAGGTAAGTGCTTGTTTCGAAATAAACAATTGTTTATGTATTACCCGCGAATTTTATTTACGGTATCGTGCTCCCCACATGGCTCCCCTCCAGAGACCGTCACTACGGGCGAGAATAGTCGCGGAACTTAACTACGCGTCCTGAACGTGTTCTAATAATTTTAATGTTTTCAGGTTCCCTGTTTGCCGCGGTGTTCGTGACGAGTTCTCTGATGCCGTTGTCATCTTTCAGTATGTAAGCTGGTTTTAGGCGATCTATGGATACCTTAACGGGTTTGCCTTTTACCAAAAGCTTGAAGACCTTTTCGCCTTTTTCCAGTACTGCGTGTGGTCCGGTGTATGCTGGTTGCAGGGCTCTGCGCAGTGCGTCTTCTCTCATGAATACATGACTGGCGGTAGCTAGGTCTTTGAAAATGAATATAGATGGATTGCTGTGACGAGACGCTGGCTTTGGTTGGAGTTTCTCGGTCAGGGATCGGAGACGAGCTATAAAGTCTGTCATATCTGTTGTTCCAGGTGTGCTAGGGTGAAAGAATTCACCTGGCAGTCTCAGCGTCTCTCCGTATACAATCTCGGCTGATGAAGCCTGTAAATCGTCTTTGAATGCGCTTCTAATCCCCAACAAGACGAGCGGAAGTGCTTCAGTCCAGTTTCCTGTTGAGTGGCAGGTAATAGCAGCTTTGAGTTGCCTATGGAAGCGTTCGACGAGTCCGTTACAGGCTGGGTGGTATGCTGTGGTCTTTTTATGTTCGAAACCGGATATTTTTGCGAGATGTAGAAATAAGGCGGATTCGAACTGTCGTCCACGGTCCGTGACGATAGATGATGGACACCCGAATCTTGCTATCCAACCAGACAATAGGGCTTTTGCTACCGTTTCGGCTGTCGCGTCGGCGATTGGTATTGCCTCCGGCCATCTGGAAAAGCGGTCTACAGCAGTGAGGCAATAGCGGTTTCCATTAGATGGGGGAAGCGGCCCGATGAGATCGATGTGAACGTGAACGAATCTTGCGCGCGGCAGTGGGAAATTACCCACAGGTGCGGTTACGTGCCTCGTTATTTTGGCGCGTTGGCAAGATAAGCACGCGCGTGCCCAGTCCCGGCAGTCTTTTCGGATTCCGGGCCACACGTAACGTGTTGCTACTAATTGTGCTGACGTGTTTGCCCCAGGATGACTTAACATGTGTAAGCTGTCGAACACCTGCTTTCGTAATCTTTTTGTGACGTAGGGTCTAGGCGTCTCCTTGCTGATGTCGCAGTACAATTCTACCTGTGTTCCCGGTAGCTTTACTTTTGTGAGGCGCAGCGAAGTGCTGTTATTTAAAAGCTCTCTTAACTCTAAGTCTTCGTGTTGGTCTTTAGCTAGCTGTTCAAAGTTTATAGCTGTATGAACTTCTTCTATACGTGACAGCGTATCTGCTACTACGTTATCTTTGCCAGCAATATGGCGTATGTCTGTGGAAAACTGAGACACATAATCTAAGTGCCGAAATTGCCGAGGTGAGCATTTTTCCTTTCGCGTGTGGAATGCAAAACATAGTGGTTTGTGGTCCGTGTAAATGGTGAAGGTCCTAGCTTCAACCATATGTCGGAAGTATTTCACTGCTTCGTACACTGCGAGAAGCTCCCTGTCGTAAGGAGAATACTTCTGCTGGGCTGGGCTAAGTTTTCTTGAGAAGAATGCTAGGGGCTGCCAGGAATCATCCTTCCACTGTTGCAAGACTGCGCCGATTGACGTATCGGAGGCATCGCATGCCAGTCCGAGTTTTGCCTGACAGTCGGGGTGTGCTAGCATGGTGGCATTGCATAGGCCTTCTTTGCATTTATTAAACGCCTCCAGAGTCACGTTAGAAATGTTCACCGTCTGTGAATTTTTGACGGAACCACTTAGTAGTGCGTTTAAAGGGGCTTGAATTCGTGCCGCGTTAGGGATGAATCGTCTATAAAAGTTTAGCATTCCTAAAAATCTTCTCAGCTCCTTGATGTTTTTGGGAACTGGAAAGTTCTTTATTGCTTCCACTTTTGTATCTAATGGCTTGGTCCCATTGTCTGAGATGGTATATCCTAGGAAAGTTATTTGTGATACAGCGAATACGCATTTCGAGATATTAATTAACATACCGTAGTATTTTAACCTGTCGAAGACCGCACGTAGATGTGACTCGTGCTCCTCGTTGTTTCTCGAAAATATTAGGAAATCGTCCAAGTATGCGTAGCAGAAGTCTAAACCCCTCGTCATCTCGTCCACAAAGCGTTGAAACGTCTGTCCGGCGTTGCGCAAACCGAAAGTCATAAAAGGGAATTCCCATAACCCGAATGGGGTTGTTATCGCGGTTTTTGGGATGTCCTCTTCACTAACGGGGATTTGGTTATACGCCTTCACGAGGTCGAGTTTTGAAAAGACCCTGCATCCTGATATATTTTGGGCAAAATCATGAATATGACGTATTGGGTATCTATCGGGTATAGTTCGAGCGTTTAGCGTACGATAGTCCCCACAAGGACGCCAGCCATTTTCTTTTTTCGGTGCCAAGTGTAAGGGTGATGACCAGGGGCTTTTTGATGGTCTTGCTGTTCCATCTTTCAGCATGGCTTCGAATTCTTTTTTGGCTATCAACAATTTGTCTGGAGCTAATCTTCGAGGTGGTGACGAAACAGGTGGCCCAGGAGTTGTTTTTATGTAATGCACAGTGTTATGCTTGATTTGCCTTTGGATACCTGCTGGGTGAGTTATTTCTGGGTATTCTTTTAACAGGGCATGGAATTTTGAGTCGCCTGGCACAATTTTTATTGAATATAGCATGTCCGACGAAGCCTTTGGTGCTGTGCCCTTTACGAATATTGAAGTGGTAGCGTCGACTAAACGTTGGTTTCGGATGTCGACCATCAGGTTGTAGTACCTCAGGAAGTCTGCTCCGATAATAGCTTTTGTGACGTCGGCCACGATGAAACGCCACGGGTATTCTCGACGTAATCCCAGATCTAAATTAAAGTGTGCATAGCCATACGTGTTAATGGTGGAGCCATTTGCTGCGCATAACTGGTAGTTGGTCTTAGGACGGTGCTGTTTAAGTGCGGTGCGAGGAAAAACGCAAAGCTCACTGCCGGTGTCGATGAGGAATTGCGTCTTGGATTTGCGATCAGTCATAAACAGGCGACCTGGAGAATTAGGGCAATCGTCTGTCGCCATTACTGACTGCCCGGTGAGTTTCCCGACGGGAAGTCGCATGGTTTATCACATTTAGTAGCGTTTCTCCCAAACTTGGCGTGGTACCAGCACATGGGGAATTTCCGGTAGCTAGAGGACGAGCGTTTGCTGGACTTATTGCGTTGCCTGGATCCTGAACGGTATGGTGAACGAGGCCTGCTCATGGTTGCCATCATGTCTTGCATTTGCTTCCTTAGCTCGGCGATTTCGTTTTTTACTTCGCTCCAATCTGAGCCTGGGGTGGCTGATGATGTAGAAGCCGCTTGAGGAATCCTTGGCGCGATGTCTTGTACCTTGTCAGCTAGGTCCGCTAATATGTCTAGGGATGCATGTGGCTGCACTGCAATGACGGTCTGGATATTGTTCGGGAGACGGGATCTCCAAATTGACAACAAAATGTCTTCCGAGAGTGTTGGTCCGCCCAGATCCTTGAGGTGTCTGAGGAATTGGGATGGCTTTCGGTCCCCCAGCTCTTCATGCATCATCAGCTGCTGTACCTTTTTGTCTTTAGAAGCTGTAAGACGTTTGATCAATTCCTCCTTTAATTTCGCGTATTTATCTTCCTTTGGCGGTGAAATAATTAAATCCTTGATCTCTTTGCAGTACTGCTGATCCAGTTGGCTGATGACGTAATTAAATTTTGTTATGTCAGCAGTGATGTTCGACAGTGCAAATTGACTTTCGATCTGCGCGAACCATATCTCTGGCTCCTCTGGCCAAAATGGTGGAATCCGGACGCCGATACGATTAACTTCCAGTACGGGTGCGGTGGAAACGCGCTCCGTCGGCGGTGCTGCCGGCGCGCTTGTGTTGTTGTTTGACATTTCCTCGATTCTTCCAAATACCTTACTTCGCGAGTGTTCAGCGGGGTCACCAGTGAGGACGGTTAGTGGTATGGGAGATTATGCCAACGGCAAATAAACACTTGGCCTATTACCCACAACAGTTTATTTGGTAGAATACAGTTCTTTGCAACGGCGCGCGTACGAAAGCACCGTAAGTAATAATCCTAGGCAATGCGGCGTGCGCTCCGCGTCGTCCGGTAATTAACACTGGCCCGGGGGGGAGGCGCGCGCGCCGACGGCTGGCTTCCTTCGGTGACGTACTGCACAATGGATGACGTCGCGCGTGCGAGTACCCACTAGCCGGATTAATTTTGTAGCAAGGCGCGATCTCGTCAACTGCACTTCCCGAAGGTAAGTGCTTGTTTCGAAATAAACAATTGTTTATGTATTACCCGCGAATTTTATTTACGGTATCGTGCTCCCCACAACAGAAACAACGTTAGTCAATATTTTGATTCCTTCGGTAGACCCCGACAGCAATGGGATCTCAATGCAAGTAGGTTACATAAGTACTGGACCTCGGCAGCTATGCGACGAGTACTGCTTACTGTATTTCTACTACCAGTTCTGAGGGAGGACAATGGGAGAGTTTGTAAAGAAGAATTATTCGGAGACTACACGATATGCGACGATGTACTGTTACACGAAATGTTTAAATCTACATTTGAGTTAATAAAGTGTAAAGGTTATTGATAGTTTAAAAGTAATGAAGCAATTAGGTGATTAGCATAATTGTAATGCAATAATACAAAGATATGTTGAAAGTGATTTTTACTAATGAAATGATTAGGGAATAATGGAAGGCGAGGCTGACATTTTGAACGGTATTGGAGATGTTGGACGTTATACCGTATCTCTGATTCGATGCGATCTCTGTGATAGAGACGGCGATAGATCGATAGGGCAACCCCGATAACTTTTATTTTAGTGAACAATATCGGATCAAATTTACAACTTGGAGTTATGATTGATGAACTGGCGATTATGTACTACTGAGCTATCATTTATAGAAATTTATCTGAAGGGATTTGGACAACTCACATCACGCTAGCTCGATGCGCGTTGATTACCACGAGCAAGTGGGGTTGGTTCGGATCCCGCGAGTTGTTGTGCGGAACACATTACACCCCAAAATGTTCCCATGTGATTATTGAAAAATTTTATAGACAATATTTGAATGACGGATTAGAATCTGCAACTTTGGAGAAGTTACACCATTGGACTATATTTATATACTCTGGCACATTATTTGAACGACACAATCATGGACGAAAAATATATATACTCGATATTCCCAATCTGCTGTTCTGGTTGTAATATATATTAGAATTAAACCATTCGTAGCTGATCTTTAAATGGCAGAAGCAATATCGCTACTAAGTTTTGAGTGTTTACATCTAATAATTTCAAAGATCTCGTGATCAATCAGTGGATCACTGGATATCTTCCATCTATATATGTGTATATGAATAGTCCACGACTATAATTTTGTATTTTCATATAAAATCTATTCACCACAAATTTTCGATTGGTCCTCATCTACAACAACACTTACGAACGGTACAGACGGTAAGCCGATATTTAGCGTAGTTGATAAATCACAGCTTTCTAGAAGAATCCTATTCACTGTTACCTCGATTTCTATTCATATTTTTTTTTATTCGTCGAAACGAGTGTAGTTCTCTTCTATTGATAGAAGATACGCATGCCTATAATAGCGTGGTATTAGGATTATATACATTACACCACATTGTGATCGTCTTAAGACATAAGATGTTGTCTCGTTACCCTAGTGATTTTACTGTTTGCACAGTACAGTTTGACGGCTGCAATAGCCGATGCGGTGGTACCTAGACGATCTCCTGCAATAGAGAGCTATCCTCTATAAGCATGCCATGCCTTCACCATCAGTCTAATGACCTATTATTATTTCCGAAGAAAAATTTTCTTAGGTTCATGGTAACATGTTTAAGATAACCCGTTTGCAGTTTTGCACTATGGTAACTTATAAACGTTTCCGGGTCGATTTGTGATGCCGAGGATAATTTTTAATTGACACGATAATAGTTAAAACTATCCGAAATTACACACTGCATACATTTTTAAGGTCAATTATGGATTTGCGTTTATGTTCCTGTTTGAATTAATTAATAAACACCTATGTATAATACACCCTGTTCTTCCGTAGATGATGTCGGGACTGCTTGTAACTTACTGGGGGTGATAACCATGAGTTTATTAGGTACAAATCACTCATAATATATATTCAGAGATTCATCATCACGAGGTCTCCGAAACTATTATATATAAACAATCAAAATATGATAGAAATATTCCGTGTTATTTAGAGGTTACCATAAATGCCATAAGTAAGAATAGATTTAACTAAATTCCTTCCTAAAGAGAGTTGCGGGGGTGTTAATATCGGGAAGGGTCGAGGCGGGTTGGTGCCCTTCGTGAATATTTCTGACAAATTTCAAATATTTCTCTATTACGGCTAGCAAAGCATGCAAGCAACAGCTATTTACATTTATATATCAGTATTGAAATTACTGTAGTAATAAGAACTCTATCCTAGAAAAAAATTTCATCATCAGCCGATCGACGTCCATTGCTGGACTCCTCCCCCAAAGATCTCCACATCCCAGTGAGTTCCCGCGAATCTCGCTGACGAAAAAAAATAACTTGAAACAAACTATACTCTATTTGAAGTATTAAAGTTATAATCGTATTATCATACAGAGTACATTCCATGAATACTTCCGTCTAAAACCGGAAGACAGGAATGCAATTCATTGTAGATATAATTTTACTTTTGAATTCTTCTGAATCTAGCGTTTTAGGGCGATCTTAACCAAATCATTAGAACTCTTCATTGATATATCTCATTCGTTATGCGAATCGTTTAAACGGCAAATGCTCTAGAAATCTTGTCGCTGCATCGTATCGACGCGAAGATGGGTCGGCGATGATCCCGCCGTACGTGCAACCGCCGTATACGGCGGCCGGCCGCATTCACAGCACGATTGCGTCGGAGCCGGCAAGGGCAAGCGATATAACATAGACCATCGCCACTTAACCAGCAGTCATAAAGTCAGATACTATTTGGTATATGATCAAAATCGGGACAAAGAACACGACATTTATGTGCATGCTATGTTGATATCCTTTCGGCCTATTAACATTCACTACAGTACCTATACATGTCAACCTTCCAGCCCGACACCTACATTCAACGAATCCATTGGATATTCACCAAGTCTACTAGGCAGAGGATCATTCTACTCACCGCTTACCAATACATAGCCTTGTCTTCCGTTCTTCACTCCGTAGATTGCCCCTTGCGTTCAAGTTACTTATTCTATATCAAAAAACTTCTACTACAGATCTTCTCATACATGATTCTCAGAGCAACACCGAGCTTAGTTCTTTGAAAAAATATTCATTAGCTTGAATATTTATTCTGGATTTCGAGATTTGGAGTTATATTAAAAAAATAACATTGAATAATAAACGGTATAATAATAAATATCTCAATATGTTTTAATTTATGAATAACAATATTGCGAGGAAATATATCTCCGTGATATCTACGTGATAGTGAGTCCATCTTGATTAGTCATTTATGTTACAGACTTTTGGTCTCGTACATTACAGCTTAAGATGTTTAAAAGGTTGCAAATGTTAACACTAGATGGCGTTAAATTTAAAATATAAAAATTTAATATATAAACTATTTTCGTTTTCAGATTCTTAAAACGCGTTTGGCTGTGCATATGCTTATGATTGTTACCTAAATAATCAGTGGTATCTACAAACCTGGTCGCAGATATACTGATATATAGCGACAGATTTTTAATATGAGAGCGATAGCAAGCTATGTGGTCCCGGAACTAAAGCTATACCATTGGTGAAGTTGAAAAGTGCGCGAATAGGAAATCTGGACCAGAGTGATCTGCAATAAGCAACGACTATTAAGTGTTATTTAATTACATAAAAATATTTAGATTGCATTTAAAAGTTTTAAAATTACTATAAATTGTGAAAATGTATACTTGGCGAATTGATATAATATAAACAATTTTCATTGTTTAAATAGTCAATAAATTAAATTTTATATATCATAAATAACGTAAATTTAAAAAGTTATTAAAAACAATCTATTATTCAAAATAATGACCTTTTCATATACCAACTAGCATATTTTTATTTATTTATCATGTATCATCACTTACGCACGCGTTGAAATCTTTTGTATGAGTTAGACATAAAGGGCATTATAAAAGCAAAAATAACATTTAGCTTGAAATACGCTGTAGGCATTAAACTATTTATGTTACGTACACAATCAGTTATGCTATCTATTATTAGAAAAAAGTAATAAATTATATACTATTGTCATCCAAATTCTCAAAAGAAAAGACCTAATGTCTTTGGGTCTCCCAGTGCATTTTGAACAGAATCAACAACCAAAAAAACGAAAAAAACGAAAAAAAAACGACGTTTATACACATGGTCAAAAATTAGTCCCTTTTTAATTTGTATTCCTTATATACAACAACAAATATTGCACATCCTCAACTTGATTGCGACCCTTAAAAAAGATATTTGTTACACGAATTTCCCAACGTTCATACCTTCACACATAACTTTGCGGTCATTAAGCATTACTAAATTTTAGTCATAGGATTCTAATCCTTATAAAAACTTACTAATACTGTCCGTCATTTCTACGTTAAAACACCGCACACGAGGCCATATTATAAATAGCCTTAAGACTCATCCCACCTATAAATGGTAAGTAATACCTAAACAGTTGAATCCTTTTTTACTTAGTCGTACCATCTTTGGCCTAGTCCTCATACGTCGGATTACGTCTCATTGAGTAATTGATTTAATGCAATCGCTTGTGTTTTACTTACGCCGCTTCAATAATTCTGACACATGATATATATACATCACAATAAAGGTCTAACCTCGTATAATTGCTGAGAAAATCTAAAACTATTACAAATGTAACAGAGCCATCTCTTGATATCAATGCGGAACAGCCTCAATATTACCCTTCTAAAAAATTATTAACAGATCTACCGATGATTATTAAGAGTATTCGTTCATCTCTTTATGATTATAATTATTATACTTGGTATCAAGAACGATGATGATAAAAATTGTGAATTATTCTCCATAGTCTTAGTTCTTCAATATTGTTCAGTAAAAATTAAATACATTTGTTATAGAAAATTACTCAACTATGTATAATTTTACCTGGTGTTCAATAGCCATCTGATTTTAGCTATTATATTACCTACAAAGTGGTAACACTTGACCCCATTTTCAGATAAGCCTTCTCGTCTAGAATATTCTACTTTTTATGTGTATGAATAACTGGAGAATCCTAAGTTTTTGTGGTAATAGATAGATAACAAGAGTAGTTGCTAGATAGTTACGAAAAAAAAATTAAACGCTATCCAGACCTTTCCAATATTACTCTCGCATTATGGCTTAACCATTGCCGATCAGACACGAACTACGAATCTTATCGAACCTCTTGTTCATATACCATGATAGCTAAAAGCCAAAAACTACTCGTTCGCATAATGCAGAGTGAGCTGTAAAAAGCAATACAGATGCTATAGAATAGTAATAAAAACACCACTCTCCCTCCATGATTTCACTATGGCAGCGTAGAGCCATAAAAATGGCGTCTCCCTCACCGTGCTTTACCCTCGTTATCCACTGGCATATAAGCTATGGGGGATATTCAATGGTCATAAAACACTAAGTAAATGATCTATTCAGTCTACTCTAATGATATTACAGGAATCTTTTACATAAAGGTTTTTAAAATAATGATACCACTTCACTACTCTGTATTTTAACAATTTTAATATCAGACGTACAGACAGACATGAGGCAACTGTTTATCGGTATATTGTCAATATCACTCGCACAAGAAACGATTGGCATAGTCTACCGGCGTCAGTGTTCCCCGTCCAGGTATTATGTGTGAATTCTTAAAATAAAATAGTATAAGTTACTTCTAGACTAGTGCATTTTAGTGTTAAAGATGAGAACCGTCTACATTTAAGAACTCTTCACGCAGGTTACACCAATTTCATATTTTCGTTAATAGATGGCGCTGTAGCTAACTCATGACAACGAAGTGCAGCTTCATAAGCTTAAGCGTATTCAAAATTTGTGCGTACGATTCATATTTGGGTTACGCAAATACGATCACATCTCTGAATATGGCAAAAACACTCAAGTGGATACCAATCCGTCGTCGCAGGAATACTCACAGTGTTTCTATTTTATACAAGAAACTGTTCAATCGTCTAACACCTTCCTACCTAAAAAATCTATTTGAATTTACACAGTCATACCCTTCGTTCTTCAATCAACCTCTCCCTGCGCATTCCCGTGCATCCTCTTAATTTTTCCAAAACTCCTTTTCCGTTCGCTTATGGAACTCTTTACCGGACCATATTATAATAGTATCGACAAATCCCTATTTTCTTTCAAAAGACTTAAGTAACTACTACCGCACAGTTTAAATTGCTAATTCTGCCTAATTGTGCTATTGCTTGCATCTGCCATCAAGTGTTGAAGTTTTTAATTATTTAGTGCATCTTTTCTTTGCTTTTAGTTCACGGCTTCCTTTCCGTTGGGTTGTCCGGAAATTACTTTTAAAGCAATAATACCCCCTGTTTATTTTTTTTTTGTTTTATTTACTATTGATCCAATAACTTAACTGTTAAATTCACTATCTTGAAAACTTTACAAGTAGGCATTTTTTATACACATTATGGCATACTGTGTGTACGTAGTGTATTTTGTTGTTATATATAGTGTTTATCTGAATAGATCTTTGTTAGATGTGACGTATATTCTAGATCAATTTAGATTTAGATTTTTTCGTTGCGGACGGTACATAATCTATCGACCGTGCTATCATTCTTGAAAATTTGGGAACTGTTTGAAAACTATCAGCTATTTTTTTTATCCATTGCAGGTATGTGTTAATTTTTTTTTTTTGGTAAACCTTATTTTTGTTTACGTTGAGGTTATTTTTATAATGAAACAGGTGTTGAACAGTTGAAATGAAAATATAAGATTTGCTAAATTCTCTTTAATATATTCATATTTACAAAACTTACAGCTAGAGCGTCGTACAAATTTTTTTTTATACATTTTTTTCTTACTTACACCTAATACTGTCCATTTACAACTCCGCGTAGAAACTAAAAATATTTTATTTAAACAAATGAAAGAGAACGGAAGTGACAGTAACTTGGTAGAGAGAGAAAGTGATTTTGAGATCAACAGAGTGTATAACTTTAGAGAAGAATTTCTATTTGTAAACAGACAATTAGTTGAGTATTTTAAAGGGTCATCATAAAGTTCACAGCTTGAATTGTCGCCGTTGTTACGCGTAATGACGTTTGAGGGCACGTTGAGGAGTATGAGATAAATAAGATGAAACTTGACAGAATATCTGCATGAGATATTGATGATTGAACAGTACCAACTTTATACAATCACAACTGGTAATAAACACAACACCTGATTTCGCTCTTTGCGTCGGTGGTCATAAGAGTAGAGAACGTAAGAGAAGTGATCTTAGATTCTAGAAGGTATTCTAATAGAAGCGCATTTCGGACGTTATTAACTAGCCCTCGTCATCATTACAACCGTGCTTAATAGCGGTATCCGGTTTGGGAGTTGAAGTTGCCGTTGCCGGATCCTCTGGGACCGGCGTTAGGCGCGAGGTATTGACGGGACGCGGCACCGGCGCCAAAGCTACTGCCCTTGGCGCCAAAGCCAGAACTACCAGATCCGAAACCCGCACCGGTAACACCGAAACCTGAGCCGCCGCTTCCAGCGCCGGCTGAACCGAATGCCGGACCTCTAGAACCAGCACCAAAACCGCTAGACGGTGCACCGTATTGAGTAGACGGTCCAGATGAGTAACCACCAGCGCCAGCGCCGGCACCTTCGCCGCGGTACGTACCTGAAGTAATAAAAGGTTGTTGACTACAACATATGTTATAACTATATTACGAACACACTATGTTACAGGTTAATAATAGTTAAATGTCTTGTCATCACATGGAAGAACTTTAATAAAAATCCCTTACAATAAAAAAAAAATTATGATGGTGAACGTAAGCAACGATGTGGTATCTCAATGATTAATATAGATCATAAAATTAGTGTGAAAAATCTCCGATTAGGCAATCTTTAAAGTAAAATCGCTCTATTCCCGTTGGCAGCGTTGAAACAAATGAATCGCACTTAATCACTGTGAAATATGCTAAGTGAAAATGAGTAACAACCGCCTCGCAATCCTTTATAGCCCACCTTTTGTTCTAGATTTCTCACAGCCGGTTCCCAAACGCCGAATGGAAATCGGTTTGGCACATAAGATTGAACTGAATCATGATAATGAAAAAAAAATTACGGATACGTGGAGAAATTATGACATTTTATCTTAAAGGATCTTAGCTTAGCTCTCATTGTAAAAGAAAACAGATTAGAAAAAAAATGTTAATACTAGTTTAATAGACGAAGTGAAGAAACTATATAAATTACAATGGGAAAAAATATATACTACAATAGGCAAACTAAATATCTAATAATTGGACAAAGGAGATAGAACTTGTACTTTAAAACCAAAAACATAAAGAGTAAATTTAACTGGAGCAAAAACGTGTGAGCGTCTAAAGGGCTAAAGATAGAGCAACGGCGGAGACCTAGATTACTAAGAGCAAATTCTCTCACAGACATTCACTTTTGCGATTGATGAGCGACCTTTTTAAGAGGATGTTAGCGTATCAGCGGACCAGATCGCTCGAACCTGCACCTCACACCGCGGACCGGTCACGAAGCGCTCTGTTCATTTTCCGGTTACTTTTAAATATGATCCTCTTACCATTAGCATTTATGCTCGTCATGAGCACTAACTAAATAAACAAAGCATGAATGGACAAGATAAAGATTTGAGCTAGATTTGAGGTTTAAGAATCTTAATTTCTCACAAGAATACACAATTCACTTATGCGGGAAAACATTTTCAGTGACGAAAGAAGAATTTGTACCTAAATTCTCCATATTCACAAAATCTACAACAAAATATTAGACCGATAGATTATAATGCATACAGTAACAGCAAACATATATCTAAATGCTATAAATTTACACATGAAGATTTCAATGAAAAAAAAGAAAGAAAGTACCAGATTGAAGAGATCTTTAAGAAAGTACTAGTTAATTTGGTGATCTTCACAAAAATGTAAAAAAATAAAAGAGTAAATTGATGATTAATTTGAAGCACCAAGAAAGTTACCCGATCTAAATGATATTGAACAGGTTACCGATAAATTTGCAGCAAACGACAATTAATCCGTTGACCTATGGCCTTCGGGCGACGCGGCTCACATTGCCCCAGCTTCTACGATCGCGAAGCCCTATGATGCAATTGCACCGGTCTAACGTCATCGTTCACCTCATCATTAACTCCACTCGCAGTGATCGCGCGAGTTATATTGGGAAATTCGTTCACCGAGTGAGACGACTTCAAACTGTGTAAAAATCTATTGTCTTTGGAAAAACTTTTCATAACATCTAAATATTCAAATTTGTTAATTATCGCATACATTAAAATAGATATTTACACATGTTATAAATCTATAATTTCTTTTAGAAAGAAACGAAAATGTAATTACCTTAAAATTTACCTCTCGATACAGCCTCTTTATGATTTATGTAATTACGATCAACAGATAAATCACCTGCATATAAAGAACATATCAAATTGTTCCATACATTTAAATGGTCATATCAGTCCAATTACTACATCGAGAGATCTATACGAGTCCATTTAAATTTTATGTCCTCATATTTAGCTAAGATTTCATCATGATCATTTCAACCATTTACGTCCACTGGATATAGTCTTCCCCAATTGATTTCTAGTACGATCAGAGGCCGCCTGCATCCAGCGATATGTTGTACTTGAATATTATTACTACGACTTGTATGTCGTTAAGTTCAAGTTACTTAGAGACTTAACTGACGACTTCATTGGCATAGAATCTCTATCACTGTCTACAGGGAGCAGTGTGCAAATTTTACTGTTTCGATAGCTAGTGAAGATATTGATGATGTCTATAGTAACTAGTACCATGTTGTAGGTGTCCGGGAAATATCCTGTGCGGACATCCTGTTTGTCTATAAATTTCTTTGTATTTTTTATACATTCTACTTAGACACTACTTAGAAATCATTATCATATGTATTTTTTTTTGTTTATATATATAATGACGTCATAATTCTTCACAGTACTAATGAACTTTTTTTCTCATAATATACCTCGTGTGCTTTTTATATATATGTATATATATATATGTGACGGTAATATTAACTATCGTTTAGTTATATATATATATATACTCTCCTACCTAAGACCGGTTCCAAGTGCCAATGCTACATTTCGTATGCTTCAACTTAAATTGTTTGTTTTTTTGTCGACAGCAATTCGCGTTAACCAATTTTAGTTAATGAATAATGAGATGAGATCTTAGAGCTGATTTATTAATGTATGCGATAAAAAAAATGTAATCACAAAACATTTTGTTTTTATTCATGTAATGTAATAGGATAATAGAGTAGCCCACCTGATATAAAGTGATGTCTGTTAGTTAAGTCTATACCAACAAAAGATAACTAGTAAATTGATTACTTTGTGTATTAAAAGATACTATAATTGCGAAGAGTGTGGCTCGTGGCTAAATTCTCTCATAACACGATCTCTATAACAAATTTGTTGTTTTTTTATTATTCAACAAAGCAACGATTCAAGCGGGACGTTCACTTGATTATCAGTGATGCGCCTGTCCATAACAATGCGGCGGTAGTAAGGATGATATACATATTGCGCTCGTCGCTTTCAGACATAAGATATTAAGCCTCGTAATTTCACGAGCTACAGCGCCCTTCGAACCGGAACACAGTAATGTTTGCACACTGCTATTTGCCGGCAGTAATATACGATACCAGTGAATTTATATTTAATCAATACAATAAAGAGCAATGTACTACTATTTATAAAGTTAATAAATACATCTCTATATATATATCTATATATACGTATACATAGACATATGTATATATATATATAGATAGATAGACAGTTATATAGACGTTTTTTAAAGGACTGAATAAATACGTTATATATATATACTGGAACCGAAATAAATAGTGATAAATAAAGTTAAATTGTAATGAATATCATTAATCATTAGTTATTACAAAATTGAAGTAGTGTAATGATCTTACCTTATTTATATATATAGCATCTTTACTTCTGTTCATTTAAAAGAAAATATACTTTTTCTTTAAAATTATGATGATAGTTATAATATATATTTACTATAGCAACACTCGAATGTCAGTGATCAAGTGCACAGTTCACATTGTTAAAGTTGCAAATGCGCAAAAACACCGCATTGAATGTGCAGCGAATTGCAACGCGAATGGTTTCGTCGAGTTGAGATGGGATTTAGATTCGTTACTCCGATGCTAGATATTCGTAATTTTTTTTAAAAGCGACTAGCGTAGGATGTTTACACTACATTACAATTGTCGTATTGAGACGCAGAACGGAGTTTATTTAGTACGTTATCTCCACTGACTATTGCTTTAAGAGCATGGATGATAGATCTATATGATCTCAAGGGTTAGTTACATGTATGTATGTCATTGTTTTTTATCGATTAGTAATGGTAAGACTACAGTCAATGTATGTGATGAAGATTCAAGGTACTCACCATCATCAACGATACCAGCAGCCTCGTCGCGCGCATTCTGCTCCAAAGACTTCAGGATAGCTTCGGGGATCGGGGGTGGGGTCGGTAGGTGAGCGCCCTGGGGTTGGAAACCGTTCTCGTCGGCGGTGTAGGTGATGCTGTAGTCTTGGCCGTCGTCACCCTTGTAAGCGAAGCTGCCTTGCGACTGGACGCCGTTGGTGGCAACTCCCTGAGCATCCGCGCGGATTCCGTTCGAGGTCTCGAAGTCGTAGGCGAAATTGTCGCCGTTTATCTCGTTGTTGAGGCGGAGGATCTCAGCGCCGGCGTCAGCGGATTGACGGGCGTTGTAGCTTCCACTTCCACTGTAACCACCAGCACCGCCGGCCCCGCTGTAGCCACCGGCTCCTCCAGCCCCGCTGTAGCCACCGGCTCCTCCTGCCCCACTGTAGCCACCGGCTCCTCCAGCCCCGCTGTAGCCACCGGCACCGCCGGCTCCTCCAAATCCGCCGGAGCCTCCTGCACCACCGAAACCGCCAGCGCCGCCTGCACCCCCGAATCCACCGCCTGCACTTCCGAACCTGCCAGCACCACCGGCGCCGAAACCGCTGCCAGCACCGAACCCTGCGCCCGCGCCTCCTCTAGGAGGGAGGTAGGTGTTGTCTAAGCGTGCAGCGGAGCATACTCCCAGCACAGCGGCGACGATGAACTGAACGAAAAAAGCATTACGAAATAAATAGACGACGACTGGATTCCATGGCGTGTATTTAAAGATACCTTCATCCATATTGAGCTGATGTTGAACAAGAAACAAGTTCACTAATCACACGACGTTGAAACAACCTTATAAGAGAAATGTGTGAACATGTTCAGATGAATGAATCTAGCCAGCAAATTAACATTTGGAATTGCTGCTGAATGGAGATATTCTCTCCTGATAGAGAGCAACAAAGAATGAACGCTCGAATCAATACTGAACTATATAAACATTAACATTAGCTTCCAGATTTATGGTGATGTTCGCGTTGGAAGCCATTTTGACTCTTACAGCTCATCTGACACTGGGCTTGTGGATCCGTATCCACAGCCTGTGATATTAACACTAGAATTAGTACTAGAATTAGCACGAGTTACAGATGTGGACGGGCCTAAGCCAAGTGGAAATCCGGTAGGGAATAACCAGATGGTTTGTGACAGAAGGGCTGATGATATCAGAGGGGTATCAGTGTGCTTGATACGGAAGTTATGGATTCCAGAAGATGGGTGTTGCTTAGTTCTATTCGTAAAAATTTTCTCACTTTTCGGCACGTATTTAAAATGGCTGCTTTTTCTTAAATTTTATTATGTCCACCACTGGACTTGTATCAGCAGATGCTGATGATGATGATGATATACATAATGCGAGACTGTCTAAATCAGTAAGTAGATATTTTCATTGACGTTCATCGGTTGACGTTATGATGATTCATATGCAATAAGGCTATATTAACACAGCTTGTGAATATATGAAGGTTTCAAACTTTTTTCTAATTAAAATAAATTCAACTCCTCACCATCACAACCATCATCTTGAAAATAAAGGTGGTGATAATAAATTATAGGTTATATTACTCCTTTTAAGGATTACAACTATATAAAGGTATGTCTAATCTATGCTAACTATTCCCCGCTCGCTTTGCAGGCCGTAATATAAAATTAGACTTGAAATTTGTCAGAAATATTCCTTGAGAGCAACCACAACCGCGAATGACTTTCTATAGCAACTGTTACTATAGCAACCGCATAAATAATACCAAAAGAAAATGTTAATAAAATAAACCGAAATAACACGATAGAATGTCTACGAAACATAAAAAATAACCTATAACCATCTTCAAATTATTCCGTGTCGAATGCTCATTTTCACGTGTCGATACCTTCACTAGATTTCACGTGATTGGCGAACAAAGCAAACCCATTTTCAATCTATATATATAGAGATATAATATGGAATAAATACGCAATGACTTTTCTGTATTATTGTTCAACTGTTTTCTTCATATCAAACGAATTTTTTTTTTTGTCATGATCAATACTAAAACTGATTAATTAATATTATTTTTACTAATTTTATAATTAAAAATTATAATGCAAATATGGGAAAAATCATTTGAATTTGAATGGAGTAAACACTTTAATACAGAGATGCTCTATCCTGACCCTGGTAAGGGACGGCACGAGTTTTTTTTGTATTTATATAATATAAATTATAGTAATAATGACTCACCAGCTTCATTATAAATATGATATAGTGTGATAATATGAAGTGGTGTTGGTGCGGCTTGGTGGCTCGCTGCGAACTGTGCTGGCTGCGGACTCCTGGTGGTTATATATACCTCCCATCGTGTCTTAGAACGCTTGTGCCACTGAAAAAGGCATCACGGCCGTCGGATTGCGGCGCTCGCCCCGCGGCCTCCCTTGCCTTGGGCGCGTCCGACGTGGATGGAACAACTCTACCACTCGCCTAACAAAGAAATTATAATTAAAAAAAAAATTACTCTCATAAGAACATTATTAATAATTTAATTATACTATTTTAAGTATTAAAATGCAACTAAATTAAAAACATCCAAATACAAAGTATATAAAATAATGACTAGTGGTATGTTACAGTTACCATCATTGGTTACATACCATCACAATTCCTATTTCTTTGGTATCCTTTTTTTTTCCTAGATCTTTAGGAAGCCTATGTCCAGCAGTGGGCGTTGGACTGATGCTGATGAGTGTGCAGACATTACTATCTACCGATAATTTATTATTCAACGAATCTAACTAGTTGTTCACCTGATAAAAAATATATGTCTGTCAATAATAACGTGGCGCTGGTTAGGATAATATACATAACATCACATTGATCGCATCGAATTGAGGCAACAGATATAAATTCTTATTACCTCAGTAATTTTACTAGCTACGGCACCCTTCAAACAGGAACGCAGTAATGTTTACACGCTTCTGTCACCGACGAAGAACAACAATCGTTATATATTTTATATTTGTTTATTGCCAGGTTTGTGTGTTGCTATTGAAATTACTGCGGTAACAGGACTTGAGATCTTGCCTAAGAGCGATGGACATAAGATAGTCTTGTGTATATCATCCTAAGAAGCGGTGAACGGCCTTCTCCTCTCGTATCATCGAATCAAATTGACTCCATTGACCATAAGTCGAACAATTAAATTGTACTAAATATCCATTTGCCTTTAACATAAAAGCTTTTAAGCAAAACAATTAAATACTTAAAACAAACAAATAAAATTAAAAAGTATTATACATAATATACGTTATTTTTTTTTTCATTAATTTATAAACAATTATATATTTAATGAAAAAACTCGTTATTAAAACAATTATTAATAACGGTAGCTCCATAGTGTCATAGACCGTCTTGGTACTGCCGCAGCTCTTATCGCAGCCGATAAACAGTACTATGCAAACATTACTGTGATCCGGTTTGAAGGACGTCGTAGTTAGAGAAATTACTGGGGTTATAAGACAACAACTCGTATCCCAAAGCGACGAGCGCAATGTGGTGTTGTATATACCATCTTATCACTACGCTGTTATAGGCAGGCGTATCACTTACCAATAGGTGAACATCAGCTCGAGCCGTTGTCATTAAAAAAAAGTATTATAGAGATATTTCTTATCTGTGTTACAAGGGAACTGAATCACGCCGATGCCAACCATCAAACTTCATTCCCCCAGTAATTACACTAGCTAGAAAGCTCTTCAAACCGGTATACAGTTATATTTGCACGATACTGTTTGTAGCGAATACTGTAGTTACCATCACCTCGTCGCTTATAATCAGTCTCAAAGAGATGAGCACAATGTGGTGTAGTGTACAGCATCCTAACTAGCGCTTACTTCATCGAATTAAAAAAAAATATCATCATCATCATGATGTACCTAAGAACTGAAGCTTCCTAGGGGTGTTCGAGTCCACCTCACCTGAATGTGGTGCACACTGGTGAAGTACACACGAGCCTCTGACCTTCCATCAATCCGTAATGATCCAACGTGGTGGACCTAAGATCCAACTCCTCCTCAATGGGAAGGAGCTGGACCTTAGGTCTCCAGGAAGGAGACCTAAGCCAACAATAGACCTTATCTGGCTGATAAAAACAGTTCAAATATGATACTAAATTCGAACCCAGTACCCTGGTCGGTATACAGGTGGTGAAGGTTTAACTGACAGATTACTGCATGTTAGGTTATTAACAGCGGCCGTTACTGCAGAATTGTAGTAATATTACTACAGTTGCAGCCGACTTTACTACTACACAGTAGTAATCATATACACTTGAAAATTGAGCGTATCGAATTCACGCCGTTACCGAATACACCGACACACTTGCTACATTATATTTTATTTAATACGTACTACACGTCGGGGCGCCCATGGCACAACAGCGGGGCTTGCGAAACGTGAGGTCGCAGGTTCATATACCGATACAACCATAACGTAAAACTATTGATCGTTTGCACAGTAAAAATTAACAAATACCTTTACATACTTATAACCAGTCCATCCAAGCCAAACTCGCCCTGCTAATCAACAAACGAAGCTCTGGCTCCCATTTAAACCTGTGGTGGGAAACAGCCCAAAATCCCCCCCTATCAACCCTTACAAAATAAAAGATCTTTGGTAGAGGCGTATGACCAGGAGAGGACGTCTATCAGCTAATGAAACAGATAACCGGATGTAGAAGTTCCCTTACAACATCACTACTAATCAACTAAGGACACTGCCTCCTTCCAACCCTCATTGGGTCAGCGTGGTGGGAAATAGCCCAAATACTCCCCTATAAATCCCTACGCGATGAAGGTGGGCATCTTTGTGGAAGACCTATGTCCAGCTGTGGACGTGTATCGAATGATGAGGATGATGATGAAACATAAAATTTAATTGATAATTAAAGAGCCTCTTTAAGTAAAAATAACTTGACCTCAAAGAGGAACCTCAAGGAGAGACCTTTTTTAATTTATATTATAGCACAGGTCATCATCACCATCATCAGGTGCCAGATCAGCTGGACCAGCTCGATCCTCAGCTATTCTTTAATAAAAAAAAAAATTCTTACGATACATAACCTCTATTATACGGTAATGTCAATGTTACAGTGTCAGCTGATAGTTTTTTTTTTTTTTTTTTTTCATTCAAACGACGAGATGAGTAGGATCTTCACTTGATAATAAGTGACACTCCTATCCATAGCTACGTGACACTAGTTAGAATGGTACAGCACCACATTGTGCTCGGCATGAGACAAGATGTTCAGTTCGTAGCCTCAGTAATATCACTATCTACAACGCCCTTCAAACCTGATTACGGTAATAAATATGTTAAGATATTATACACTACATAATATCGTACTCATCTCTTTAACACTTATTATGTAGTGTTCGCACACTACTAAACAAGCACCGCAAACACACCTGGAGTCTACTACTAAAGACCAACAAACGCCACTGGTGATGTCTTTGTTTCCGGAGACCGCAGAAAACAGTAGTGAGCAGAGGTTACTGTTCCGGTTTGAAGGACACTGTAGCTAGTTAATGTGTGTATCATCCTAATTAGTGCTGTGTTTATGTATCACTTAGAATAAGGTGAACGTCCCACTAGTCCCGTTTCGTCGGTTTAAAATAGAACACCCTATCTCTCATATGTTGATAGCGGGTGTGCTGTTATAGCGGCTGATTGATGGAGTTGGTAGCTACGAGGGTGTGATGGGAGTTTACTGCTATCCAGTGATAACGTGGTTTATCAGCTACTACTGTACTGATAAGGAAGTTCAATAAGTATATGAAACAATACTAATATCTATAATATATGTTTGTTATCGTGGGATTGTAGAAGAGAACAGAAATGTGTAACGAGTCCCCGGCGTCCGGTACGGCGCGTTATGAAACGGCGAAGATGAGATTCCACTTTATCTATTATATTATTATTGCGGGGACAATAATTACAGAGGGATTGTCACGTGACATACGGACAAACAGTTTGTCCAACGATTAAGTGAACAACCTTTTTAATTTTACAACGCGGGATGCAGAGAGCAGGAACTGATACTAATAATAATATTAGTCCCTCCCACTTAGTATTACAAAGATCCAGTAAACGGATACAATTGTACACTCCGTACGAACTTGTTCACCGAAAGCTAGACCTTAAAGAGATCCAGTAATTGGATACCTTTGTATACACCGTAAGAACTTGTAGACCAAAAGGGTAGACATTGAAGAGATACAAAGAGATCCAGTAATTGGTTACTATTGTATACTTCGTAAGAACTTGTAGACCAAAGGGTAGACATTAAAGAGACCCAGACACATCCTGCAAATGGATACAATTGTATACTCCGTAAGAACTTGTAGACCAAAAGGGTAGACATTAAAGAGATGCAGACACATCCTGCAAATAGATACAATTGTATATTCCGTAAGAACTTGTAGACCAAAGGGTAGACATTAAAAAGATCCAGTCATTGTATACAATTGTATACTCCGTAAGAACTTGTAGACCAAAAGGGTAGACATTAAAGAGATGCAGACACATCCTGCAAATGGATACAATTGTATATTCCGTAAGAACTTGTAGACCAAAGGGTAGACATTAAAAAGATCCAGTCATTGTATACAATTGTATACTCCGTAAGAACTTGTAGACCAAAAGGGTAGACATTAAAGAGATGCAGACACATCCTGCAAATGGATACAATTGTATATTCCGTAAGAACTTGTAGACCAAAAGGGTAGACATTAAAGAGATGCAGACACATCCTTCAAATGGATACAATTGTATATTCCGTAAGAACTTGTAGACCAAAAGGGTAGACATTAAAGAGATGCAGACACATCCTGCAAATGGATACAATTGTATATTCCGTAAGAACTTGTAGACCAAAGGGTAGACATTAAAAAGCTCCAGACACATCCTGCAAATGGATACAATTGTATAGTCCGTAATGATCAGTCGGCAGAAGGCTAGACATTAAAGAGCTCCACAGAGATCCAGTAAATGGACACAATTGTTTATTATAGGGACTCGTTGGCCGAGGGCAAAGTACTTGTAATGATTTGCGTTATGATAAACTATAGCGTGATCTATTGTACACAGTAGCGCCGTCTGTTGTGTTGTCTGAAAACGCTTTGTTACAATCTAAAATTTATAAGTTACATCATCATCATCAGCCGACAGACGTCCACTGCTGGACATAGACAAGTTACATATCAAACAAAGTAAATTTTTCTCTTTACTATCATAGAATACGCACATGCTCGACATAGTTTCGAACCGTATGTATATCACGAGTAACGTGAGAACGCTACTTAACGTTTTGAAACAATTTTTGTGCATCCGTTAAGTTGTAAGTTACGAATCGCCTTCACCGTTGTTAAGTTAAAAGGGTATTACAGGTTTAACATTGAAACGATTGAAGGATAATTAAGTACAGATCCTTTTCCACATGATCTAAGCGATGGTAAGAGATCCTTTCAACGTTGATGGGTTTGAATACAAAATTTTACAAAACAATGTGATATTTGAAATATAACTTTTTTTTTTATTTCTGTATGTATACAGGTCCCAGAAGTACAATATTATCATTACCAGCCAATTGTCCACTGCTGGGCAAAGATCTGTAGAGATCATCACAGATCTTATAAATATGAATCCTTCGAACAATGTCAAAACGAGCCCAGTTAGTAGTTAGTTACTTGAATTAAGAAAAGTAGACCAGATTTAATTACTGCTAATTAAGTAGCTATGTCCAGCAGTGGACATCTATCCGGTGATAATGATGATGAATTAAGTAGGGGAGATATTGAAGTTAATCTCAAATCTAAATTGTTAAGTTATTTAACTTTACACTTAAAAATAACAAGTTGGCTAAAACAGTCGAAAATGGATCATCGTTGTATAACGCGTAGGTGACCTTGAGCGGAACATTAAGTTATTAAGTAAATTACATGTCGTTACGTCAATTTTTTCTATCATAAGTTACCAACTTTAACGAGCTTAGGTACAGAAAACGCAACTTATATTTTAGCATTATTTCTTCGCTAACGATTTAATTAGGATTAGGACAATCAGTTTTCCTACATCATTATTATGAAATCCTTTTCGGCGATCGCCGGTGACTGATAGTACTTCACTAATTCTAGACCGTATAAGTAAATACTAAGTTTATCAGATTAATGGGACTTAAATACTATCAAGTTGACAGTGTACTTAAAAAATGGTCAAGGACCACGCTGTGAGTCCAACGTGGTCGGAACTGTCCATAGACAACTACGATATTAGCATTACGTAAGTAATTTGATCGTGTATCACATTTTTTTTTAAATTTTGTCTATGGTGTCAGCTGAGCTGATGCTTTAAACGATAAAACCCTTGCAAATATTCAAGGATCATGAATATCCTGGAAACCCTTAAACATTTCTATCCTGTTTATCAAATGGCCTCAATCTTCTCTCAACCTTTCGACCTCTTTGAATCTTTTCTGCTCGTTCCTTACTCTTGTGTCTATTAAAAAAAAACTAATACCGATCCAGGACATCCTGCAATTCTAATTGCATCCTAGATGACTAATTCACGCGTGACTGCTGTAGATGTAGTCACGATTACCACATTACGGCGGTAATATAGTTTTCGTTAAATAAACACGTCACTTTTTTATGTTATGTTTCTTTATTCTATTGTAAATTATAATTATGCGGTTACTCGGGAGTCCTTCGGTACAGATTGAGTATGGAGATTTTAATAAAAGTAATACACAACGTCGGTTAGAAGGCTTCAGAACAGCTGAATAATTGAAAGCTGACCGCAGAACATTATTCTACCATCGCTTGCGCACGCGCATCCCTGAACAACAATGGACACTTTGCGGTCCAGCGTTACCACTTGTTTGACTACTGCATCCGCTTGCAATCTTGCCTGCCACTGATAATTGTCATGATCCCTAAAATAAGTACCACAAAAGATAACTATCTTTTAAATAATCACATTACTCATAAGTGCTTCTAACATTAATCATACAACGGCCGAAAGTGAGTTTTGGTCTATCCCTTTAACCGACAGGACTTTCACCTGATGGTAACTCCTCATAACATCGTGGCGCCAGTTAGAAAGGTATACACTGTATCACATTGTGCTAGTCACCAGTAATTACCTACAGCGCCTTTCAAACCGGAACACAGTGATGTTAACAGACTACTGATGGGGGAAGGAGCTGCGGTGGTCCCTACTGTCTCCGGCGACAGAGATTTACCACCAGTAGAGTGGAAACTAAGACCTGAAGACTATAATTGGAGGAGCACATTAGGAAAGCTATGGAAAATAGATGATGATGGTATTTATGTTGGTGATCATCATCAGTTCAGGTTTATGTCCTCCACTGCTGGACCAAAGAATCTTCAGGTGAATTCAAACGCGAGCGAACTGATGTCTTCATCATGTTGCGATTCCTTGTAATCTTCACCAGGTCATCGGTCCGTATGATGATGATGATGATGATGAACAAGAAAATCATTAATTCACTATTCTCGAAATGTTCATCTGGTGGTAATTGATACGCCCAACCATAACAACGAGCCTAAGTTAGGATGACATACATTGCTCCGCATCCTCCTCAACATCCTCATCGCCTTGAGTCATAACATGTTGATTATTACCTCAGCAATTACACTAGCTACAGCGCCCTTCAAACCGGAACACAGTAATGTTCGCAAGCTACTGTTTGATGGCAGAAATAGACGCTGTATTGGTATCAGGTTTTAAATAAATACACAAAGCTTTGAGGATTTGAAGATATCTCGTATTCCAGATTTTATTGCGTCTAGATAAAGTGCAGGTCATCTGCGAACACTAGAGTACTTAATTTATAGCAGGGCTTTGTATATTATAGAATTTTAAATAATAAGTCCCCACTGTTAGCGGGGTAATGATATATATATTTATTAAAACCATTAAGGTACCAGACAAGCGGGTAGTTCACCTGATGGTAAGTGATACACCACGCCTATAACAACGCGCGGCTAGCTAGGATAATGTTATCCGAGACCGTCTAGGTACCTACGCCTATTGCTGCCTTGTTCCGGTTTGAAGGGCGTTGTAGCTACTGAAATTATTGAGGTAACGAAAACTAATATTTTATGTCTCAACGCTACAAATGCAATGTAGTGTATATACTACTAGCGCCACGTTATGAGCAGGCGTATCACTTACCATGAGGTGAACGACTGAGACAAGATGTTGAGTCTAGTTACCACAGTAATTACACTGGCGACAGCGGCTTTCAAACCCGAACAAAGTAATGAGTCTCTCACAGCCCACTGGTGTCCCTCTACACGTCTCTGAGGAGGAGCCTAATCCTCCTAAGCACCATCTCTAAGCCATACGCTGGCCCACACAGGTTTCTGTCTTAACGCCGGCGAAACTCCTAGACCATTTTAGTCGCCTACTACGACAGGCTTACATCAGCCCTATTCTTACTATCCCGACACCACAGAGCAATAGATACCATCCAAGTCTGCAGTTGAGAGCAATGTGATGCAATGTAAACATATTTAGATTATTCATATTGTAATTTAGTCGCCTAGACTGCGTACCCACATCAGGGCGCTTGGGTACGAACTGCCCATTCACGCCTAGCCTCCAACCACGCGGCATTAATACCGATACTGCTCGCTTGCAACACTGCGAAGATCGATGTTGCCACATGAGCATCTACTAAAATAATACGTAAAATTAAACTGCTAGTGATGTGCTCAAATCGATACTATTCTTACTTCTTACCGGAAATATATATTTTTTTTTTACTAAGCGACCATATGATGGTAAGCTCTGGTAAACCATCACCTTGCCGGAAACTAAGTACCACCGCAATGCATATTTCTGCCGACAAACAGTATTGTGCAAATATTACTGTGTTCCGGTTTGAAGGGCGCTGTAGCTAGTCAAATTATTAGATAGAAGCTTAATATATGTCTCAAAGCGACGAGCGCAGTGTAGTCCTGTATATATCAATGTCACCAGCATCTACCATCAGGTGAACGTCCGGCTCGTATTATCAGTTCGTTCAATAAAAAAAATGTGATACGCCTGTCTATAACAACTAGGCGCTGGTTAGGATGATATACACAACCCCATATTGTAGACCTTAGTTATTTCACTAGCCACAGCGCCCTTTAAACCGGACCGTAGTAATGTTGCATACTACTGTTCGCCGGTAGAAATAGAGGCTGTAGTGGTACAGAAAGGATTTCTCGCAGATGTATGCTGACACAATAATATTGCCATCTCAGATTGTGATGGCTCAGGTTTTGAGGAGCTCGTACTGGAGACGCTTAAAGGGTTGTCCAGCAGTGGGCAGGACAAATTAGGGACTTTGTGGGATAACACGATTTAGTAGATTAATGCAGATTCACTGGTGGTAGGTCTCTGTTGCTGAAGACAGTCTAAGTAGATACCACAGCAGCTTCTTCAGCCTTCAAACAGTTGTGTGCAAACATTACTGTGTTCCGGCTTGAAGGGCGTCGTAGCTAGAGAAATAACTTGGGTCAAGAGAGTTACTCTACCTCTCAACGCAACGAATGCAATGAGGTGCTGTGTATATCATCCTAACTAGCGCTATATTGTTATGGGCTGAGTGTATAACTCACCATCACATCGCTTAACGACGAATTGCTAACGAAACTTAATATCTTATGTCTAAGGTGATGGGCATGATGTGTTGTGTACATCAACCTAACTGACGCCATTTTATTGGCGTATTATTTAACATCAGGTGAACAGTTTCATCTTCTTGTCGCTTCGTACAAGAAAAAAACATTCATATGTTATTTGTTGTGATATCATGAACTTAGCCAACAGTTATGTTACTGCTTCAGATCTTAGATATTCTGATTGGTAACCTAGGTAAAATGTGGGAGTAGTTTCTGTAAGAGGTTCACAGTTGCTCGTGGGAAGACTTGTGGTGTTGATTGTACAGTTTGCGTCCGAAACTAATTCGCATACCTAGTACAATAAAGACAAAGTAATTTTGAACCTTATCGCCTACATCATAAACACTAAGTTTACCAAGCGGGGCAGTTACGTCATTTTCATGTGCGGGTATGAGTTTTCTATATGATTTTCAAATACTTTTCGTCATAATCATCATCATCATCAACCGATACACTACCACTGCTGGACATAGCCTTCCTTAAAGATCTCCACATGGACTGGTCCTGTGCTGCCGTTATCGATAAGGAGTCACGACCTTCACCATTGAGGAACCCACTGAAAGACGGCTTTATTTAAGAAATTTCTTGGTACTTTATTCTAATATTTTCACACTTACTTCACATATTTTAGTTGCTTACATATCATTTATAGTTGTGTGCTGTTGTTAAGTCTCTGATAGGTCTAGATTGTCGGAGACCATCTAGGTACCACCGCAGTACCTACTTCTGCGGAACGTTTGCGTGAGAGTAAGTGATATACCTGCCGATAACACAGCACTTCATTGCGATCGTCGCCTTGAGACATGGAATGTTAAATCTTTTTAACCCAGTAATATCACTAGTTACAGCGTCTTTCAAACCGGAATACAATAATATTTACACTCGACTGTTTGTCGGTTGTAGTATCCGCTGCAGTGGTGAAGATGTATCAATACATATTACTGGTGGTAATGTTTAACCACAGCAGCTCCTACTGCAGCCGACAAATTTTAAATGTTTAGATGTTTCTGTGTTCCGGTTTGAAGGTCGTTATAGACAGTGAAACTGCTGCAACGAGATTAAGTATGTTGTCTCAAGGCGATAAGCATAATATAGTGAAGCATACGCCGTCGTAACTAGTGCCACGTTGTTAAGCGAAAGCGTATCACTCATCAGATGAACGTCCCGCTGGTTTCGTAGCTTCGATTGTGAGATGATCTTAAGCGGCGCAATCCGTTGCATTGCAATCGGCAATCGCCTCCGTATTTGTGAGTGAACTAATGGCACTTAATACGCTGCGTCAATAATGCGCAAGGTGCGCGCGGTGACCTGTGCCAGAAATCGATGTTGGATCAGCCGGCCGGCGCGCCGCGCGGCGCTGCCTGGCGATTGTGCCACCTCCGCGTCAGCAATCACCACGAGGATCCAACGTTATAATGCGCTGTAGTTTAAAAAAAATGGAGAAAAGATAATGAGTAGCAATAGAGAATAATAATATATAAGGGTTAATAAGGGTGTAAGGGATCCCGCGCAACCACTCACGGGACCCCAAGCCAACCTCACCTGTTACAGAGGTGGAAAGGGAGCCAGCGCTGGCGGAATGGCGGATCTGCAGTAAAACAAAGACGCGGTAAAAAAAAAACTTGTACCAAAAGACTCCTACCAACCCGCATTGAACCAGCGTGGTTGAAAATGGCCTAAATCTCCCCCATATGGATTCTTGGAATCTTTCAGGAAAGCCTAGTGGATGACTATCAGCTGATTGATAAGGAATAGTAAAATATAAAAATCTACTACTAGAATAATATGAAGAAAATGAGAAGAATAAAACAATTGTGAATAATGAAACGCCTTCATGGACTCCAGGTCGTTTAATAAGCATGAGGCGGAAGTCTTCACATCGAGAGCGAGAGGTATGAGAAGGAAATAGGATGTGGAATGTTAGAAGAAAAGAACTGTGTGAGTAGAGCAGAGTATGAAAGATAAGGCAGAAATAGAGATGAAGATGAGTTGGTGCTAATTGTACTGATGGTAAATGTTTAGCAAAGGATAGGACTCAAAACAAGCAGAGGGATAATATAAAAAAAGCATCACAGAGACCAAGCGGTCTTAAGTACAAAGGGTCTGTGAGCATATTTGATTCTCAACTGAATTGTATTGTATAAACTCTACGTCCTACACTTTGAGAACCAAAGCAGCTTTATGGGACTTATGCTGAAAATAAAAATTTAAAAAAATTACACATTACACTACACACACTGTACACTGCACCACATTGCCCTCGTCGCATTGGGACATAAGATGTTGAGTCCCATTACCCCAGTAATTATACTAGCTACAACGCCCTTCAAACCGGTTCACGGTAATATTTGCACTCTATTGTATAGCAACGTGGAGTTAGGATGGTATGGATGATGGTGTGGATTCACCACATTATGCCTCTCGCTTTGACACATAATATGTTAAGACTCGATACGCCAGTAATTTTATTAGCCACAACACCCTTCAAACCGGAATACAGTTATTTTTGCACATTACTGGTTGACGGTATATATATATTCGTGGTAGGTCTATTCCTAGAAACCGTCTAGACAGCATCGCAGTTCCTATTCCTCCCGCTGAACAGTAGTGTGCAAAATTAACCTTGTTCTGGTTTAAAGGGCGTTTCAGTTAGTTTTGATGATTTTGAGATTAATGAGGTAACTTATGTGATATCTGATGATGAAAATTCAATTTTCTTTTATATGAATTAAAAGAAAACTTGATAGGATACACTGGTACTAGCGCAGTACCTATTTCTGCCCTCAAATAGTAGTATGGAAAAGTTATTGTGATCCGGTTTGAAAGGCGCTGCTGCTCTCAACGCGAAAACAATATGGTGGTGTGTATATCTTAACTAGCGCTGTTTGTTATACGCATTAAGCGAACATCTCTTACAGGGCATATGTTGCCTTGTAGTGTATTGCCTAAGTTCAATTCGGGAGTCATACAAGGTGGATGTATAACGGATTTTGTCACACCCTGTATCTAATGAAAAGTGATGATTAAGAGGCTCGGTATCCTTTTGTATATGACACAACTAAACCGGTCCTCAGTGAGTGAGCTGGAAACTGGCGATCTTGTTATCAAGCATCATTTATCATCCCAGCCTGTCCGGAGTCCGGCACGCGTGTGATGAGGTGCGACCGGAACCTAATCCATCAAATTACATCTAGTCCTAAACGTTAGTGCACACAGTTATTACCTAACACAACCTAAACGAGCAGCTTCAGTCTGACAAGCTAATTTATCAGGCTCTATAACTTCAAGTGACATCACAGCCTTTTGACATATTACCTAGCCATAAACCATTTTAACCAGGGGGGAAGTTAAACATATGGCGAGTCTTCTCCCCACCAAAACCCTCTTAATGGTCTCCCTTAGTGCATTAGGAGGGAGTCCCCCTGCACTCTGACTAAAACATCCCACAGATGCGCAAAATCCTCCTTACCACCCACGCTGTGCTACGGCAAATACTCCCTCTCCCCCTCAAAGTCCACAAACCCGAGGATCCTTTTAGTCGCCTTGTACGGCAGGCAGGGAGTAATATACTTTAGACCTATTCTTAATAAGTCGATACTACAGGGACAAGCTAGCCATAAACCTAGTGCTCATTAGAACGGAAATAAGCTAAGGTCTATCTTTTGGTATCGGAGAACAAATCTCTTCAATAAGGTACTTGGGGAAGAGGAAGTCAGATTAATGGAGAATATTTATACGTTTCCTTCGTGTTTTAAGTCAAAGACTTTTCCTATCTTCTCTTGTATCTCTATTTCATTAACTTCTCCTAACATCTCATCCTCATCTTTCTTCTTCTGTCTGTCATGCTAAATAAATCCTCTTCTCTTCTTTCATGGCTCACGTTGAATGAAGACTGTAGTCTTCTACATATTCGATCTATCTAACGTTATACAATCACAGCTCTGCATTAGTCTCCATTAACCTCACGAGTAGTCTCCTACTAGGGAGAAGAAGAAGAAGAGTCCCCTCTTCTTTAGTCTTTGAGATAATGAATCGGATCCCGTCATCATAACCCACGAATTAAACTCGCCTACTTTAAAGTCATAATACGTAGTATCAATGTTATGTAATTTTATACGTCATCATTACTTAAACCCCACGAAGCCTTTCCGAACATGAGCTTCTCGAAATGCGGGGTAACTTCTGCCCGGTTTAAGTATTTCGATATTACACTTAACAAGTTACGCAAGTTAGTAACTTAAATCACTTCTACGTAACTGCGTGCAGTCAGTTTCCGGGTTCAATCCCAGAGATTGATATTACGTTCTATGTATTTATTATTCGCACATATTTTACTACGATATACAATATTAGGTATTTATACTTAAGTATAATTATCATCAGCCGATAGATGTCCACTGGACATAGGTTTCCACCCAAAGATCTCCACATCGATCGATCCCACATTTCTAGCATCCAGTGGGTTCACGCGTTTCTCACGAGATCGTCGTAGTATTATACTTATGTATAATATAATACTATTACTTAACAGATATTTATTAGAGTAATGATTGTCAATCTTTTTACATTCCCCTACCCCTCATTAAAACAACTAAGTACTACTCTGATAGCTTTACCTACTAAACAGTATATCTCCTTAAACTCCATCTCTTGTTAATCTTAACTTTAAAATATACTCTCTTTTTCTCTAGCGCTTGAGTGCCCTTTGTACATTATCATCAGCTTCCTTAATCCACTGCTGGGTATAGGCCCCTCTCAATGTCTTCCACCAAATATGGTCCTCAACTTTTCGCATCTATCCTCGTCCGTTTGAGGGACGCGGTCCTACCCCCATGCGTCTAGTACGGGGCCTCCACTGCCACTGGGGCCACTTCCAGAATTCAGACTTTCAGAGCTACTTCGACAATCTTCTCTTTCCGTCGATATTCTTCGCTCCGGATAGTGTCTCTTAAAGAAATGCCAAGCATGTCTCTCTCTCTCTCTCTCCATCGCAATGCTGTTTTCAATCGGTGGATCAACACGATGGTCAAATACCATATCTCTGAATGAGGGTGGAGAGTATGCAATGATAATTAATTATTATGTTCACTTTAAACTACATATATACTTTAAAATCCATACTAGACTCTTTTTTTTGTTTTGGATGAAATCTTCAGGAGAAAGCCAGAGATTCTTACTCACTAAAATTCTTTCGATGGTCTGCATCAGTGCATTCGGAGAGGCTCCAGGATCTCTTACAGAGTGCCTCTCTACACTTTGTGTTAACACGTCTCTGAGGAGGAGCCTAACCCTCCTAGGCACCATCGCTGAGCCATACGCTGTCCCACGTAGGCTCGCTAGTTGAGCGATAAGTGCCACCCTCAAGACCCCCGTAACACCTAGACGCTTTTTGTCGACTTCTACGACAGACAGGGCTTATCTTAGTCCTATTCATACTAATCCGGACTATAGGGCTGACATATACTAGACCTAGTACATTAAAATAATGTTTGTTTAACCTATTTCGATTTCTCATTATTTCCGACATTGCTAATACAAATTTTAATCTTATGGTACGCCAACAGTTTGAGAATCGCTGTATTGGAAAAAAACAATCGTTCAATGCGATTCACCTGTGGCCCCTATAAGACTTGGACTATTGAAGTTTGTTAGTTTATGACTTTATTTACTCATAGTTTTATAGGCATATATATATATTAAGAATAAAACTTAACTAAAGTCATCTGCTGTACCAATTTGTACCATTATATGGCCAATTACACCATTCACGATTCGAAACCTATAAACTCGGTGCTGAATTCCTAGGGCCATAAAATTAAGGTAGACCAGACCCACAGTGTGACATTTGTGAAGCGCTACAGATCTCGTCACCGTTGATTATAAAGTGGGCCTTTAACTTCATAATTTAGTATGGTTTATGATCACTGTTTAGCATGCGAACGGTGCCAAGTTATTATGTGAGATTGCGGCAACCTTTACTTATATACTTGACTTATACTTAAATCAAAATACCATCATTTTTTTTTATACAAAGCGTCAAGTAGCATTGTTACACTGAAATACTACTCGTATGACAATGACGCCGTTATACTAATTATACTATTTAAATATTATCGATTATTATTAGGATATTTACACTGCACTATATAATCTACATTGTGTATTAAGTAAATTTATATGTATTAATTAATTCAAGGGGTAAAGGTTCCCGCACAACAACTCACAGAACCCAAGCCAACCTCATCTACTCGTGGTGCAGCCTGTTAACCAACAAACGAGGCTCTGGCTCCCACCAACCCGCATTAGGCCAGCGTGGTGGGAAAAGCCCAAATCCCTCATATGAACCTCTATAAGCATGGGTAGCTTTGGTGGAGAGCTATGTCCAGCTGTGGACGTTTATGGACTGATGATGAAGTATCAGTTTTTGGATGATTATCGCTTGATAAGCAGATGATGTACAGCAGTAACTTAATTAGACCATCAACAAAAGTGTCCTATTACTAACAAAGAACTGGTAGAATCTATTTTATTAAATTCTTCTTTACCACTGCAACCTCTAGGCAATAGTCTAGTATTAGAATCGAACCCACTACCTTATGCAAGCAACACTCAGAACCACAACCGCGTTTCGTCAATTTTTGGAGCGACATTCACCTGATGATAAGAGACAAGCCTACATATAAAGTGGCTCCAGTTAAAATGCACACAACCTAGCACAATTTGATGATAGGACATGTTAAGCGTCGTTATCCCAGTAATTTCACCCGATACAACGCCCTTCAAACGAGAATACGGTATCGTTTACACAGTCCTGTTTGTCGGCTGCAATAAAAGCCTCAGTAGTACTTAGCTTGTGATCTCCGACAACAGAGATCTAACAATGAACGTCCCTTGGTTAAAATGATGATGATGATGATGACTTGGAGCTATAACGCGTTATCCTAACAAATCAATTACAAGGATTACAAGAATAGAATATAAGAGTATATAGTATTCTACTTCTAGATGAGATCTGACGTAATGAAGCTGCGGTAAACAGCTAGATTTAGACGTCATATGAGAGCATTAGATAAGGTCAATGACCTTCAGTCAGCAAACACATGCTGACAGTAATTATAAAAGTTTAACTAATCATCGAACTCCTTTAAGATTCGAAAGTATTAAAAAAAACTTAGTTCCTTTTACATACCACAAAGATGGTAAAAGACATTACCACCTGATGGTAAACAGTCGTTATAGTCTATGGTTGTTAGTGCTTGTAACGGGCTTTACGATTGTGTATATATAGACTTCGTATCACTATTACTATGAAGCCTAGCTATGTTAAGTGTGATAATAAAAAAGAATGATTATCATCAATTTGAACACAAATCACCATCAGTCATTAATCATTGGGAGTTCGAAAAAAAAAACGATGTCAACTCAATTAAGCGCCGCACATCAAAGCTGCTTATTTAGAAATGTCAACGATTCTGTAATGTACCATTCGGATCGATATTCGTCGAAATCGATTTTTAATCTTTTCTAGATCTCGAAGACCATATGGTAAAGGACCCATTTCTTCACCAAGAATGGAACTTTAATTTAATAGTTTTCTAACTTTTTTTTAAGTATTTGTTTATATACAATATTAGTTTAAACTCGTACTCTAACTGTTGATGATATCCAGTTGAATGATAATGATGAATCGTTACTGATGATAAGAGATAAGAAAACCTATTGTGATCAATAAAAGCCTTTTATTGTGATGACTACATAGTGAAGTTATTTTTTTTTATTCTATCTTTTTGTATTGTCTTCTCTCTGATATAATTATTCAGAGGTTTATTCATCACTGTTTATATATTTACTAGCTGTTCCTACTTTACTGACCATAACACCATCTTTACTCTCTTTGAGGAAGAAATTTTGTACCATCCATCTGACCTCTTAACGACAGAAGCAATCTAATCACCAAACTTTGAGTGTTACGTCTAATAGTTCCGGTGATCTTTTGATAGACCTATAAATCTAGGGATATCTAGTATTTATATAGATTACTAATATACATGTTCTTTCATTTGTATTTGTTATCATCGTTGTATGATGCAATGTCCACTGCTGGACATACACAGGTCTCTTGAATTTAATGTACCTTATTTAAGGTTCACTTTATTTTTGTTTTTAAATTTTATCTTCATTTATAATATGGTCAGGTGCCATGTCTCTGCGCCGTAAGAGTAGAGAAGACTGGTTAAAAGTAAGTAGCATTAAAATGTCAGAACTCAAACAGAACTAGAATGCAATATAGAATAATAGATTTACAAACGTCTAACTTTTGATACATTTGATAAATAGAGCCTTGCACGTCTCTTAACTTATTTCAATTACACTTAACAGACACTTGAATATTCACGCTACATTTATAACTACTTCAAGTGTAGCTCTTGATAAAGTGATGTGCTTGGAACGTTACGATTTCCTGCAGTTAACTTTGCGATCTATATAGTTTATCACATTAAACGCATAGCATGTTTAATAACTACTATTATCCTTAAATTATATGTACTACTATAATCTGTATATTAAATTTAAGTAAAGTTAATACTTAATCGACTGTTTTTTTTAACTTGAAATCTCGTAATCCTTGTTCTGTATATAGCCGTATATCAATTTCCATCCGTTATGTCTTACTTCATAATTCATACGTTGAAACGTACAGAAAATATCTTTTTTTTATTCAAAGAAGCGACGAGACGAGTGGGACGTTCACTTGATGTTAAGTGACACACCTGTCCATAATAACATGGCGCTAGTAAGGATGATACACCACTTTGTGCTTGTCCCCTTGTGATATAAGATGTTAAGTATCGTTGCTCCAGTAATTTCACTAACTACAACTCTCTTCAATCCGGAACACAGTAATGATTGCATACTATGGTCTGTTTGGCGGTGATACCTACCTGGACGATCACCGACAACCGAGACCTACCACCAATAAGTCTGATGATATAAGCATAGCAAAAAGATTAAGATATTTACTCAATCCCAATAATTCCATTACAAAACGTTTTAGACTGAAATTAATTAATATATGATTAATTGGGGGTGTAATGGTACCCTCACAATAGTTCACGGGATCCAAGCCAACGTCACCTGCTCGTGGTGCACACTGCTAATCATCAAACGAGGCTCTGGCTCCCATCAACCCGCATTGGAACAGTGCGTTGAGAAATGGCCCAAATACATCCATATGACATCCTACCTAATTAATGTGGGAATCTTTGGGAGAGGTCTGTCTTACAGTAGACTTCTATCGACTGATGATGATGATTGAGGAATAAAGTAGATGTGGTTGCTTATAAAAGAGACTTTACCCATCAACCCCGAACTTCATCATTCACATCCCATATAAAGATAGTTTAAAGATCTACATAAGATATTCTTTGAGACTTAATGATAACATATCAATATTTCAATAATCACCTTCATAACTTAGTGATAGTATATATTGACCTCAAAAGAATTGGAGCGACCCTACCTAAAAGACCTTGTAACGAGTTACACGTAAATAAAGCGTCCTCAAGTGAACACACTAAAAATAGTGATGTACTGGACACACGTGAAATTTTTAAAGCAATGACACTAATAGACTTGGCTAACTATATCACACAGGATGTTCGCACAGTACCACGTTTCTTTCTCGTGATACTTCCGTTTCACTAGCTGCAGGCTAATCACACAGAAGCCGGATCCTGTTTGAAGTTCAAGATTCATTTTATATTTTTTTATATACATCATCATTATCACTTTTTTATTCACTACTGGATATAGGCCTAATATTTTCCACCAAATGCGATCCTCAGCTTTTCGCATCCACTCCCTTCCGATCGCGCTGATGATGTCGTTGGCTCTTCTGGAGGGTGGATGTTCTACACTTCTGCGACCTGTAGGCAGCCTCCACTCCAAGACCTTTCTACCCCATCAGCCGTCACTGACACGACAGACATGGCCGACACACTTCCGCTTTAGCTTGTAGATTTTGAGAGGTACGTCAACAGCTTTAGTTCTCCGTCGTTTATATACATATTAGTATAAAACTCTACTAAATTGATGATTTATTCCAGTTTATATATTTCTCTTAAATTACTAGTCACTATATAATAACCCACTAGCACACTAATGTCACCAACTCTTAAAATGTGATCAAAATAGATATAATGCTTTCTAATAAAAATTCTAATCTACTAGTAAATTACTATGGAACAAATACACAATGCCTCAATACAAATAATTGATCATCATCATGACCAACCGATAGATGGCCACTGCTAAACATAAGTCTCCCCAAAGACTCCTACATCGATTAAGTAGGTAATAGTATTTGGGGGATTTGAGTCCATTCCCACCATGCTGGCCCAATGCGCTTTGGAGCCAGAGCCTCGTCAGGTTGGCTTGGATCACATGAGTTGTTATGCAGGAACCCTTACACCCCGAATCGTTACTATCTTCATTATCAATTTCTTCTTATCTTCCATCGTCTACGTAGATTTTTTTTTCAATTTTGTTAGAACTGATTTTGATATAAATTTTGTAAAAATTGTCGTCTGAATATATTTTCTTTTATCGCATAATCTAGCGCTTAACTACGATCCTAACTGATTATGAATGAAGATCTAGCCTTCGATGATGAAGTCAAAAAGATTGCAGAGGCATATTTTTGTAACTGAAGTTTAGCGATGATATTGAAGTAAACGCCGCTTCTATATAAATTACTTTCACATTTACATTACCATTCAACCCTCACATTCATTTCACGTCCATCCCTCCCATTTTCAATACTTTAAATATTACCTTTCTCTCTTCTAGTGTATATTTATCTATTTTAATTTAATCTCTCTAACTTAATTTAATAGGATATACGTTGTTTTTATCTCTGATTCCGATGAAGCTGTGAACGTCCCCAATGGGACTATCAGCATTAGCCTCATTCATTTGAAGTAGCGTCAGTATATTAAATGAATGGGTACAGTAAAGTTAGCGATAGTAATAACTTCACATCACTATCAGCCAGCCGGAGCAATAGTGGATGCTGTGCACAATGATTTACCTTAATCGCCGTCGGTCGGTATGTCTGTATATGGCGGCTGCTGGAATGATGAGTTGCGGGCATGCCTTTCGCTCTCATTTTACTAGGCAAAGGTTACATCGTGGTCTGCCGGCGTGCAGCCGCCTCTCCGAGTAATTATGTCTGCCTGAATCGCAGCTAAAGGATAACGATTGCGATTTGTGTACCACGCTCATATATTTTAATACAGAACGAAATAGAGAAAGGAATTCTGAGGACAAAGAATTTTACATCATCATCATTATCAGCTGACATTATACAACAACAATAGATCAAGTAGAATAAGTGTATACAATAGTATAGTAAGAATTTTATATAAAAGTTACAATTGGCGGAGGTGATGTAAGGTATATAAACATTAATAAACAAAGTTACTTAATAGCAGTAACTTACTGATAAGAATTTATTGTAGTATTTTCTTTGGTCCAATCTATATCAACATTTTTTAACTTAAAGATAGGGTAGATTAACATAATATAAAGAAGTAAAAAGTAGAGATAGATATGAGACATATAAAAAAGAGGCGAGGTGGAGATATTCTTGGAAGAGGACTATATCCAGGTGTGGACGTCTATTGGTTGATGACGATGATGATGATTATCGAAGAAAATTATAAGATGTAAATCATCTGTTTTTTTCTTTTTAAAAACTTTAATATGATCTTTGTACTGTTATAGATCGGAAAGTTTACTCAATGCAAGTTGGAACGCATTACAAAATTATATGTTTTTATTTTTAAATCGTGGAGGTTAGCGCTTGGTCACTATCTCACCTGATGTTAAGTGCTTATGTGATCTAACTCCTTACTAACTACTTAACCTAGTAATTGATCTCTCACTCTTTTCTTGAAGGCGTCTCGTATTCGAACTGTATTACCGACTGGGATCTATGACTTCTAAAGAGAGTTGTAGATATTTATCAAATATACTAGTCAAGTTTGAATTGGCGTATGTTGATGAAATCTGTTGTTTTCGGAAGACAGTTTCCTGGTGACGTATTCTTCAAGTGCCAGCTCGGTTGAAGTCGAGCCTACGCCTCCCCAAGACTTTTGAACATGTCTTTAAAATTTAGCTATCCGCCCATCACATATTAAAAGTAAAGTCCGACTTTACAGAGAAATATAGAAATCTAAATTCTCATCTCGTAAAGGTTTACGCAAAAACTAGATTTAAGATACTGAGTAGGAAGAAATAAACGTAACCTTATATACGGGTCTTTAGTTTGGTTTGGGTTAAGGTATTATTGTATGGGATGTAAGGCAACCTCACCTGCTGGTGATGCACCCTGCTAATCAACAAACAATGCTATGGCTCCCACCGACCAAACCATCCCATATAACCCCTCCAAACGCTGGCCCCTAAAGCCGAGTGGTACCAGATATTACGCTGATTGTGGACCTGACGATGAATGATGAATGATATTGTTGTCAACGTTATTGAAGACTTTTACAGTTCAAGATTCGACCCAAAATCCTCATGATAAGATGGCTGATCATTAATTCATACTTGCCTTATATATATACTGCGACGATTGGATAAGATTCGTAAGTATTTTTTTTTAATATAGGACTAATGTATTGCATTTATATTTTAAAGACAGAGAAAGATATATATAAAATAGGATTCTTCTAAAGGTCCAAAACAATAATTCGGTGAATGCAAAACCGTTTCAACTTCGTCCTAGAACCTTCGGCGATGTATAAAATGCTGAAGATTGGATCTGCTATCGGAGCCGTATTAAGAGCAAGGTCCCGCATCATGATATTGAATGAGATGATGTCATGGGTTTTTGTTAAACGTAAATATTTTTTAGTACATGGTATTTAGTGCAACATCCTGATTGATTTAGATAGGCAGGACACAATTTTTAATATTGAAGGACGATATCGAATACAGTGAAGCTCTGGCTTTCATATTTTTACCATTAATATTTAACCATATCCACTTTTTGATCATTAAACCTAAATACTTTTCAACCATTAAATGAAAATGAAATGACCATTTCTATTATCATCAACATTCATTAATTGATTATTAGATAAAAGTCTTCACCGATGTCTTCCATACCTAGCTAATGACAAACAGCCCACAGATATTCGCATCCACTCACTATTTCCGTTCTTGAGTTTATTAAATTTCTTACCAGTATATCAAAATTTCCATATAATAATATATTTATCAAAGTTTTTCGTTACATTTAAAACGTTTATATTAAAATTCATCCAAATCGATTTTACTATTATATCCATGTCCAGTAATGGACGTCTATCGGCTGATGATGATCTATCATATTTATTATCTCGTGATCTAAGATCAAAACCGCATTTAAATCATGGACGATAAAAACTATACAAACAAATATTATATTTGCCCTTACTTAGGAGCTCGTGCAACATCTCTTCGCTAACGTTTCGTAATTTAACAAACAGACTCAGTGATTGTTTTGCCAAGAGTCGATCACCGCAAAGGCATCGAACCTAAATGCCAAACGTACAACCTTTCCTCGCTCAGTTCCCAATCCATGACGAAGCGGTAATAGTCAAAGAAAGCATAATACTTCTTTTTCAATGATAAACGCCGATGCATTGCGATAGCTCATGAAGAATCCGCTGCCCACGCTTCACAATTGCATTACATTTGTGGCAACTCGACCTCTTGTTATATATCTAGTGAAGCATCTTGCCCATCAGCCGCCTTCTCTTCAAAGATAAAGCTACGAGATTTTGCAATGAACAACATCACATTCTTTCCATTATAGTTATACAACTCCTTTTAAACATCGCTTATTGTAAACCATTGCCAAATTTAGGACACGATAAAATGTAAACTATTAAAAAAAAACAATTTTCTTAAAAAAATTACGTGGGTGAATATATATTTATCTTCCACACGCCATTTTCATCATTCTCACTTTCTCATTGAGGTATATCAACTGGTGATAGGCCTCTGCTGCTAGAGATCATCTATTACAAAAATGCAAAAGTCGCTTTGAAACATAAGATGTTAAATTTCGTTATCACAATAATTTCACTAGCTACAACGCCTTTCAAACCGGAACACAGTAATGTTTGCACATTACTATGTGCCGGCAGAAATAGGCACTATTGTCGTAGCTAGACGGTCTCCGCCTACAGATACCTTCCACTAGAAAAATAAAAACAAATAAAATTTCATTCTAGAAATTATAAATATGACCTAATGTAGATTGAAATAAACAAATATTTACTTAACTACGATATACACTAAGTTATTCACAAGTTACTAATAAGTCGACATTTTGATAATTGATCGATTTAATTTATCCCTTTCGACGACCTCGAATCAAACGATAATTGTAGGATTACAATTTAAAATAACCAACTTCGCTTGACCATATAAATTAATTTCTAATGTAATCAATAAGTTAAGAGCTTAATTGCTCAGGCTCTTTGTAAGTTTAACTTGAAGCGGATTCCCGCATTCGAGCATCGTTCGCATGCTCCGGCCGATCGTTACGTGTGGGGTAATTGGATGAAAACGAATTCAGATCGCGCTCAATGCGGCCGAACGTCTGACCTTTGACAGACTGCTAGCTTCAAGCAAATATACTGCTCGACAGTATTATAGACCTTATAACGATGCGATAGGATTGAAATTCGCATATAACACCGCAGTATATGTAATAATGATGAGTCCAGATGAACTGAATTTATTCGTAACTAATTGCAGGTATAACTTAGCCGGCAGCATATCGGTTGATTTGAGATTGTTAATGCGTAGAATTTATTTCGTAACAGCATTAGTCGAACGTTTCATCATCATCAGCTGATAGACTTCCACCGCTGAATATAGCCCTCACCCAAAGATCTGCACATACAATCGGCACGGCCTCCGGTACCGATAGCTAGGGGCTGTCTGTGGATGTAGGGTGTGTGTGTGTAGGGTGTATGTGGATTTGGGCCATATCCCACCACTTTCACCCAATGCAGGTTGGTGGGAGTCAAAGCCTCCTTTGTTGATGAGCAGGGTGCACCATGAGTAGGTAAGGTTGGCTTGGGCCCGTGAGTTGTTGTTCGGGACACCTTATACCCCTACTACCTTTTACTCCTTTCCATAACGAATATATGCTTTTGATGAATATAAAGGAAAAAAAAACATCTATTTAAAGTTAAGACACATGAAAAATATTTTGTTCTGTGCAGAAAGCTAAAGTTTGAAAACTGTATACATATACAGATAAATATATAGGACATAGACAAAGATCTCCGAAACAATAAGACGTAAACATTCAAAATTTGGTAGAAATATTGTTTCTGACATATAGAGACTAAATTTCTTACCCAAAAGAAGTTGCAGGAATGTTAGAGTTAGCAAAATTGTGAAAACAAAAATAACTGCAATAAAGGGATGACGTTTTACTGTGACCTATAGGATATTATCAAGTTATTAAATAGCTTTTTACCAGTACTATTTCTGATTTTAGATCTCTTACCCTCGTGAAGTTTTTTGGAAGTTCCATTTCTCCACTCTTTACCTAAATTAAAATAGGTAAACCTTCAATAGTTTTGATTTTAAAAGCGTTGCTATTGATATACTTACAGATGTATCAGTTGGGAGATAATTGAGTGATAATTACTTGCCTTCCAATGAATTTAATGTAATTGTGACCTTTTAAGGCTAATATATAAATTGTGATGCTATCAGCAATGATCAAAGAAAACTTTAACAAACAATTAATGCAAAATTTAATGCTTGACATAAAAAATATAAAAAAAATCTTAGATTTTAAAAAAGTAAACTATAAAAACGTTAAACAAACAAAAGGAAAAAGAAGAACTTCGTAACGAGGTAACCAGTAGCTAAAGGAAACAAAACAAATCCAGACGGAGTCAGGAGGAGCACACGATTATTACTGGTTTAAATATCAAACGCAGGGTAATTTCGTTTGCTTAAAGGCTTCGATTATTGCCTTCAATATTATCTGTTGTAGTGTAAAAAGCCATTTAGGTAAACGACGCTAAAGTATGCGAAAGGAATAATAGCTCCGCTGGCCTCCCTTTATCGCCGCAAATCTATAGTAAATGTTACACTGGATTTGTAAGATGCACTACAGCATCACGCTCCAGTGAAAATATCTCAGAGGTAGATTAGATTGAAATTATAATAGATTTAGATGGGTTAGGTCAAATTTATTGTCTATATGCAGCTGTGGGTATAGATAATAAATTTGAAAAGACTGTACCATGCTAATCGCCAACATTCAATAGTCGGAGAGGCACTTTAAGAAAAAGCAGCGCGCGTCAAGCGGCTGATGAAGATGATGAAATTAATTGTACATAGGGTTAGAGTACATCCATTAATACTGGTCGTAGGTATTGACAGAGACCGTCTAGGTACCACCGCAGCTATTACTCACATTTCTGCTGAACAGTAGTGTGCAAATTATTATTTACTAATAGTAGGGTAATGAGACAATATTAAGACATTGAGGCTTTCCTCAATGTCTTAATATTGTCTCAATATTAAGACATTGTCATTGTCTCAATGTCTTAATATTGTTTCTCCACTACTGGATATAGGCCTTTGCCTATATCCAGTAGTGGAGAAACAAAGGCTATATTGATGATTGGAAGAGTGGAGTAATTTATATTTGGGATGAACTATAGATGCTGCAGCTGAAAGCGTTGTAGCTAGCGAAATTACAGAGGTAATGCGACACAACATCCTACATTGCGACCATATGATGCTGTGTATAACATTCTAACTAGTTTCAGGTGATAAGCGTTATCAAGGTGAAAAAAATAAGAAATCAGCTTTCTCTCAAGTTAGCAGCACAGCTAGTAATCCCACACGCTTATTATACGATCAATACCGTTTTTATGACCGGTCATGATCAGCCCACAGACGTCCACTGTTGGATATAGGCCTTCTCCAAAGTCTCCACAAACAGTCAGCATGATATCCGCTACCGCTGGGCACTAAGGACTAACGTGTGCAGGGGTTCACATAGGGGAAAGTTGGGCCATTTCCCACTACACTGGTCAAATGCGGATTGGCGAGATCCAGAGCCTTATTTGTTGATTAGCAGGTGCACCACCAGCAGGTGGGGTTGAATAAGTTCCTGTGACTTGTGCGGGGCCCTTAAACCCCTTATGACTAGTAGTCATCATAAATACCATCAGTTGAAAAAAATAGCTAGGAATCCAGTTAATCAGGGCACCTAATGATGATGATGACCAGCAGTGGACATCATTAGACTTAACTGAAGATACTTTAACATATTATCAAGAAGTTGTTAGAAAATTAATAATTTATTTTAACCAAAACAATTGATGATAAAATAATAGTTCAGGTCTTGATAAACGATATGATTGCACACCAACTGTTGATGGTATACACTGTGGTGATACCACAGTTTATTTATAACCACTAAGGATGTTTTTAAGCTATGAATAAAAAAAAAAACCTCGCACTATACTTTGAGTTAATTAAAAACGTTTATAGTATATTTACATAGTTAAAATTACATAGTAATGGCTCCGTAATGTTCTCCATATAGTTGAACATAAAAATATTTTTTAAGATCCTCTTTAGAAATAATTTACTTGATTATTTTTAAGTTGTTTCGTTTTTTTTTATTCAATTAAGCGACGAGACGAACAGGACGTTCACCTGATGGTAAGTGATACGCCCGCCCATAACAAAGAGGCGCTAGTTACGATGACAAATACTTCACCACATTGCGCTCGTCGCCTCAGACAAGATGTTGAGTCTCATTACCCTAGTAATTAACAATTTAGTTTTTATTAAAGGATATAACGTTTGGTTTTAATTTAAATTTGTTACTCAAACTAACTTGAATGTTAATAAACACTCAAGTTATTTTGTTGAGTGATTCAAATTCAAATAAACTTTATAGGGATGCTTACGTTAATGGGGGATACAAAACAATGATTATATATAGACGTAACTATTTCATATTTAATCCAAAATTTAGTTTTTTTTTTATTAAATTAAGCGACGAGACCAGCAGAACGTTCACCTGATGGTAAGTGATACGCCGGCTCATAACAACGCTGGTGGTGGTGCTAGTTAGAAGGTTATATACAGTATCACATCGTGCTCGTCGTCTAAGACATAAGATTTTGGGTCTCGTTACCCGTGTAAATATACTACAGCTGCTAGTAGAGCAGTAGCTATTACTGCTACAGCGCCCTTAAAACAGGAACATAGAAACGTTTGTACTATACTGTTTGTCGGCTGCAATAGGATCTGCGGCGGTACTTACCTAAACGGTCTCCGTCAAAAGAGCCCTACCACCACAAAATGTACTCAATAGCTATCCTATTCGTTATTATGATGACGTCAGTTATCATTTAAGATCGTTTCGTATGTAATATGGAACCGGAAGCGAAGGAATACGGTGTCTTTGAAGCCAGCATTAATCAGCTGTCTTTACTGAGCCTAAATAGACTACTTGAAGTGTACTGATGGTTGGTTGAAGACGATCCCGCACGGCTCGGTAATGGCGTTTAAAGGATTGCACAAAAACCTATCGAGTTCGCCGCCGTCCTTGCGAAACTATAGCATACATTATTTACGATCTATTACAATTGGGTATAATTAAAAAAAAAAAGTAGAAATCATATTTCATCATCAGTTCGGAGAGTTGCAGTGCAGTTCGGCAGAAGCGAATCACGATTTGTGTTAACTCGTGCGGATTCGCGTCCCAATTGCAGAATATGTAACATGTTGAATTATTACTCACACCTTAAGGTGTTGCAATGATTAGTGCATACATTTTATACACACATATATATTTATATATATATAAATTCAGGTTGACAACACTACAAAGTTGGCAACACTGCAGACCAGCATCGAGGTTCTACCGCAACATTTAAGTGGAAACCTCTACATTAGCAGAGAGACGCTGACATTATGGTTTCGAGCGTATAATTCCCTTAAAGGTCGGCAACGCAGTCCACACCCCTCAGGTGTTGCGTCTGTCCATGGCCGTCAGTGATCACTTACCACCAGGTGAACAATTCCTTTGCCCACCCATCCTATAAAAAAAGTGGTAAGTGTAGCTAGTTAAGAAAATATACCCTACACTGCATTATGATCGTCGACATGCGACATAATATATTAATGCACATTACCACAGTAATTTCATTAGCTACAGCGCCTTCCGACCAAGAACAAATTAATTTTTGCACGCTACTGTTTGGCGGCAGGTGTAAGGGGTCCCGTACAACTATTCTGCTGCAGCCTGCTAATCAACAAACGAGGCTCTGGCTCCAACCAAACCGCTTTGGTTCAGCGTGTTCGGAAAAGGCCCAAATCCCATCATACGAACCCCAACAAACGTGGTCTTTGGGGGAAGCCTATGTCTAGCAGTAGATGTCTATCGGCTAATGATGATGACTGTTTGACGGTAGTTATGATCGCTGTGATAGTATCCACATAAACGATCTCTAACACAAAAGCTTACCATCTAACATATTACTATTAAATAATTTTAATATACCAAGGAAGTTATGGTATTCCATACCATAGACTACCTCAAGAGCTGGATAAGTACCACCGCGGCTTCTATTCCTCCCGCCAAACAGTAGTTTTATCCGGTTTGAAATTACTGGGTTAATAAGACATATCTCAAAACCATGGCAACGATGTGGTGTTTAATATCCTTGTTACCACCATATTGTTATAGGTACGCATATTTACCATCAGCTGAACGTCGTAACGGTCTCGTCGCTTCATCGAATTATATTAAAAACTATTAAGCAAGCGGTCGATCGAAAAAGCATAATGAGTAGGTGTTTGACAGATGATGCAATAACACTTGGAAGCCCGATATGCCTCTAAGCAATAGGCAACTTTACCAACGCACCATGGACGGAGTATTACGATTAGCTCATCTAATGAAATCATCAATTAGATGATTTCATTACGGACGGAAGAAAATCATCGCCTAGCGTATTGTAATCATTTTATTATTTAAGCGATTTGATTAACGAGGAGTTATCAGGTCAGATTTTGTGGTGACCACAAGATTTTTTTAAACACAAATAATAAGAAGAAAGAAGAAATTCGATGGAGAGCTAAAGCTGTTGATATAGCAATCAAAATCTGCAAGGTGGAGTGGCAGTAGAACGGCTGATGGGGGAGGAAAGTCTTGGAGTGGAGGCTCCGTACAGTTCGCAGAAGTGTAGGACGTCTTTCCTCCAGATGGATCGACGACATTATCAGGGCGGTCGGAAGTGGGTGGATTCGAGATGCTGAGCACCGCATTTCGTAGAAGATATTGGGGAAGCAGAAGAAGGACATTAGAAGACATCCAGCAGTGGATAAACAAAGGCTGATAATGGTGATATGACGAGAGACGAGACGAGCGGGACGTTCACCTGATGGTAAGTGATACTCCTGCCCATAACATTGTGGCGGTAGTTGGGATCATATTGCTAGTCACTTGAAACAAGATGTTGTCTCGTTAGCCAAGCAATAAAATTGATCCAGACGTAGGTGGATAATCATAAAAGGAAATATTTAGTTGGTTTGGGATTTATAATGTAATATGATTTTTGGGGAAGTGTATCGGCTGACGATGATAATATGGTCTTTGACATCATGGAGACCACACACACGGATCTATTCCTATTTATAATTCAACGGGTTGAATGAATATATTATAGTTCTGGATAGATGTGTCAGTTGTTACCTCAGGTTATTTGTCTAAACAAAATCTTTTTTTGATTTTTTGATATTAATGTCATAATGAAATCTATATATAAATAAAATAAATTTACTGATTAAAATGATTTTTGTTGCCTTTTATCCCTTTTGTAGACATAGGCCTCCCCCAAAGATTCCCGAACGATCGGGTAGGGATTCATATGGGAGGATTTCTAACCACGCTGTACCAATGCGGGTTGGTCGGAGCCTAAGCCTCGTTGGTTGATTATAAGAGTGCATCACGAGCAGGTGAAGTTGGCTTGGTTCCCGTGAGTTATTGAGCTGGAACCATTACCCCTCTACGTTGGATATATACAAGTAAATAAACGCTAAAAGTAAAATGTCTGCCGCTTTGAATACATAAACTAGTTTCAACTGTTTCTGTAAAATCTGATCTTCGCAAGCTTTTAGAATTTGTTCTAGATCTTCCACTTCGTATCTTACTCTATCATCACAACTTTTCACAAGATTTCAGACGCAACCTTTCGAATTACAATGATCAATTTAAATCAGATCTCTTTTACTGAAAACCTTAATTAGCACCTTAGATAAATCCTATTGTCTGATGGTGATTAGATTATGATGGAAATTGTGTTAATTTACCAACTTGTAAATGATTCAATTGCTCAATTTAAGATTTCTGTACTTAAAGTCAATCGTTGAATCTTGAAGGCGTGATCGTTGCTTCTTAGTCCTAAAAATCAAATTTTAATGATTTCCATATCATGACTCTGAAGACGGAAGTCGCTGAAGAGTTTCTCGATGAAGCAAACGTTCACCTGATAATTAGAGGTACACCTACTTATAACATCCCGCTAGTTAGGACGATATACACTACAGCATATTGTGCTCGTCATCTTGAGACATAAAATGTCAAGTTTCCTTCCTCTAAAAATTTCACTAGCTGCAACACCCTTCACACTGGAATGCAATAAATCTCTCACACTACTGTTTGGCGACAGCAATAGGAGTTGTGATAATACGTAGATGCTCAATCACTAGTAATTTCTAGAACTGTTTTCCGGTTCTCATGACCTTTCACAGAAAGAGCACCGAGTTAGCAGATGTAGAGAATTCCCAAAATTATTGTTCTTGGAATATGCTGGTTTCCTATCACCGGCAGCAAACATTCAATAAAGATAGAAATCACATATCTTGGGATTTGGCGAAGAATTTGTAACAGAATTATCTTTTTTTTTTTAAATCAAGATGGTGACTAGACCATGATCCCACTTGGTGTTATTTAATGGTGTGGTGCTTCATTTTTTTCCCGAGTATATCACATCGTCACCACTTCATACTTGAGCGTGAAAACTGACGATGTCAAGTTGCTCCATTTCATTGCTTTTCTTATTAAAAAAGAACTTCAGATAAGAATGTTTCTTAAGATAAAGAGTATCGCCAATTATTGAAGCGATGCTTAATGTATAAAGGAAACTGACTCATGGTACAGAATGCGCTGAGATTTGCGCAATAATATATCTGAATAGGAAGGTCACCAGTTCAAGATCGGATGGAGAGTGTTGAACGATTTTTTCTATGTATACTACAACGAAACCTTTGTTACGACACGCTCCTTTTGATGAGCACCGCTTTGCTGTTCATTTATCTTCAGAATAATCTCTGCATACATCAGTACACATGTAAAGCATTGCTAATCTATTTACAGATATATCATCATCATCATCATCTGCAGATAGTTCACTGCTGGTCATGGCCTCCTCCAAAGATTCTGATAGCGATTGGGTAGGGATTCATATGGTAGGCCCAATGCGAGTTGGTGGGAGCCAGATCTTCGTTTGTTGATTACCATGGTACACCACGAGCACGTGATGTTGGTTTGGATCTCGTGAGTTGTTGTGCGGGAATCCTTACACCCATTACATATATATGTATATATATATTCTTTGAAGAGACTTTGAAGATGACTACTGGCGCGTTCTTTGGAATTCTATTATTGTTTCTATGTCCAGCAGTGGACTACCGCAGGCTGATAATGATGATGATGAAAATTATTTAATTTAAGTTATTTGTTTCTTACCTTCACAATTACGATGCTATAATATCAACTGATTCGTCCCTGAATTACCAATTAGATTACAGTCTGATCATAAACAAAATTGCCGCTTACATACTTACCGGTCGTAAGCTGTCACGCAAAATGGAAATTGGAATCTGTATGTACTTATTTTTAAGTGTAGAACTATGTTGCATTCAATATATGCCCAGTTTTGTAAATAATGTTGAAGTCATTCATTTACTCGACCGTCGTATTTATTCGGAATGCCGTATGAAATGTCGTGATGAACATTTTTAAAACGAAGAAAATGCGCTTCCCTGTTGTGCACTACAGACGCGATCAAATGAACTGAGTTACATTGCCGAATTCGTACACGTCTAATAATTTTTTTTTTTTCCTCTTTTTATTCTATTGAGTAACACTGCTCTCACAACCTCCACCACAATCCATAATTTCATTCTTCTTTCGATAATTTTATATTTTACATTCATTCTTATTAATTCATTTTTCATTAAGTATTTCTATTTGGACCTACTACATTGACCTCAGTAATGGAGTGAAAAAAATATCTTTTTAATGTTATATTTAAAACATGTTTAATTAAAATAAATAATTCACATTAAGTGAACCATTTTTGTACAGTCATGAAGTAAAAAAAAGTAGTGAATTAATTCAATTGACTAATTAGAAAATTGTTGGACCTCTGCGGAGAGCCGGCGCGTCCGCTCCTTATATGGAAGTTTAATCGACTCTGCAAACGATTAATCTTTGAGGTCACTAAAAAAAACTCGATGGAGGTTCATCTTTCCTTACATAACACCGAAACGCTTTTTGTTCGTAATTTTTTCGTCCCTAATGGCTCGGGGTCAAAAGGGGTCCGATGTCGGACGGAGCCGGATCTTTACCGACGCCAAGGTCAAGGACCTTATCTAAACTACAATCATTCAGTGTCAAGGACCTTTTTAACTTATATAATTTGCTAATTCTAAGTAATCTTCGTTGTGATCGTTGTCTTTGCAGACAGCTTCGGCAGTTGCTATTGTTAGATGCGACACGAACTCTTCATTTGAATGTGTTTAATTTGGTCATTCGGTTGGTGGTAGGGTTTTTCGAACCTACCTAGGGTAGCTACCACCCTTGTATTGTAATCTGCTCTTATAACAGCATCGCTGTATACCGATTGTCAAATATGAAGGTTAGAGTAATCTGTCACACAATTAATTACACATGAAACATAATCAATGACTTTTATTATAAATTTAATGTTCTATATAGAGAAAAACTAAAAATCTCTATAATTTATAAGAGAATGAGATGAATACAGTGTAGAGAAGAATACCACAGCGCGATAATTTTTTTTTATAGATTGTAGTAGGAAAGAACAAAAGAAGGTAACAAAGAGTTAAATAATATATTGTAAAATTCAATGTTTCTCCTTTCTCTTTTCATATATTTCTTTGGATGATCAGAGTGTAGTATACAACATGGAGTATAGTTACCATGGTATGCAAAGTATAAAGCGATAGAGTAGTCGCTGTGAACCGTAATACGAAGAGGAAACGAAAGAGAGAAAATATTTCGAAACGCATTTTATCTCATTCTCGTATAGCCGTTAAATACATTTGGAGATGTCTCTTATTCGTTTAATAAAATACAATTCACACCGTACCAAAGGCAATTTTTCTCTTAAAAATTCGCTTGAACAAAATAATTATTATAACCTAACTTTTAAATATAGATTATACAAATGTATATACATACTAATATCTTACAGATTATATCAGAAAATTACAAATATTATTTTATATCTGTAAATAGATATTGTATATACCACATATAAAATACTACTCGTCTCGAAGCTTGAAAAATAACAGGATACGATAACCTCAAAATTAATTGACTAAGGTCAATAATACGCTGAATTTTTAGTAGCTATTGCTAAGTTTTATCATCAAAAGAGATATTAAAAACTATTATAATTAATGAAATGTTAATACGAAACAATAAAAATAATAATACGCTAATGTTGATATTAGTTTTTACACTGCCATCTATATCTTCAAAAGAAACTATTATTTAGTCAATGGTACAGTTACTGTTTGCAGTGTTTCGTAGTTTGCTTCATAGATGGCGTGTTTACAACTTTAATTTATTTCTTAATTATCTTAATCATAAGACGTCCACCGCTGGATATGGGTGAAACAGTTGACACACATTATTTCTTTCTTTGTCTTCTTAAAGAAGATAAGAGTCGGAGATTACTTTCTTACTTCTTTTATGTACGGTTATCAAAATTTGTATCAGGAGCCTCGAACTTGTTGACAATTTTTACTTAATTTGAATATTTATGATTGAATGCTTTTATTTCTATTATCGGTTAGATTAAAATTTAAACAATGAAATAAAAAAAAATCGGTTGTGAAATAACACTGAATATAATATTGATAAATTTACATACATGAAATAAATAATACTAGAGTAAAGTTGTTTTCAATTTTGATATAGAAAAGGTTATCAAGCGATTGTGTTTACATCAACAGCCATAAATAACATTGTAGCGCAAATTAGAATGATGTTGAGAAATTAAAAATTAAGTCTCGTTACTTAAGACTCTCATCATAAGCTACAGCGCCCTTCAAACCGAAATATAGTAATGTTTTCACACTACTTTTTGACAGCAGAGATAGGAGCGGCGGAGTTACCTAGACGATCTCCGGCAACAGAGACATACCAACAGTCGGTTACATCAGCCCGTTCTATTTACCCTTAGGCGTTAAGTTGTAACTTATGAGGTCAAATATCAAGCGTGTTCATGTTCTAAGTAATCTCTATTGTCTTACACTATTGCACCTCGGCCTTGACATCTGAACTTGGAGACAGGGTCTGTAATGTAACAAACAATTCATCAAAGACCAAAACTAATCGCCTTTTACCGGTAATGTTCTTTAGTTATAATTAACTACTACGCGATAGACCTCCACTGTTGGACAACATTGATAGAGCCTACGCTGCAAGCACCCAACAGCTTCCCGCGATTCTCACCAGGTCGTCACACCTGGAAGAGAGGCCTACCAATACTACTACTACCAATCCACCAGTGCTTTACTTCTCCATTGCATACATACATACATATCACGCCTCGTTCCCAGTGGGGTAGGTAGAGACCACCTCTCTCCACCTGCTACGATCCTGGCACACCTCTCTCGCTTCCTCCTCTTTCATAAGCGTCTTCATGCATGCTCGTCGGTTGCGAGTACTCTTGACTCGGCCTTTCTCCATTGCAACTGCAATGCATCCTGCTCAAAGGTAGTTAAGTAAAAGGCAATAGCAATCTAATATTTAGTTTAGCTCTTCCTTATTGATAAGGACAGCAAAGGAGTGGAACGGCCTGCCGGTGTTAGTGTACCCGTCCGAATACGACGTGGATGTCTTCAAAAGGAAAGGGAAAAAGCTGTTACTACGTTAGTTCTTCCCACCAACCCGCATTGGGCAAGCGTTGTGGGAAATAGCCGAAACTCACCCATACGAACGCCCTACATACAGTTTCTAGTACCCAACGGTACCGGAGGCCATGCCGATTGTATGTGAAGATCTTTAGGAGAGGCCTATGTCCAGCAGTGGACTATCGTATCGGCTAGTAATTATTATAGTTAAGCAATAACTTAATTAAATTTTTTTTAAGATTATCAATCTATTGCGCTCGCTTATGTAATTTATTTACTAAGTGCAGTAACATCATCTGTATTCATTATCAATCGATAGAAGACGTCCACTGCTGGACATAGACCTGTCCCAAATATCCCCACATCGATCGGTCCTGGCTGCCCGCATCGCTAAGCACTAATGATCATCGTTTATAAGGGTTCATAATGGATTTTGGGCCAACCCGCATTAGGCGTCCCCTCTAACGGGTTCCCGCCTTATCGTGGTGGAGGGGCTACCGTGGCGACAGTCCGTGGGGATGCCACTGGTGAAGCGAAGCGAAACCCATCCGGTCGGACTGCGGTGAAGAACCGGCCGAAGCGGCCCCTCATGGTTCGAGCACCGGTTGGATAACTGGAGCTCATCGAAGCGGCCGGCTGCAAGGGCGGTTTTAAACCGCCCTCTGCAGCCGAGGTAAGGTTGCAGAGGACGTATCCTTCGCGACCAACCGGTGTCGCACCGGCGACGCGGCGGCGGTGGGGCCGCGAGGAAAGAGGAGTGTCGGTATTAGGATGCGCCGCTCTCCCTATCCTCCGCGGCCGCTAACGGGTAGCGGCGGGCCAAACACCTGTCCGCCGCGGGGAGCCCGGAGAAGATATCTCCCGGGGCTGCCGTGGTAAGATATCATCATCATCAACAACAATAGATGCAAGTCCATTGTTAGATAAAGGTCTTCGCCAAAGATCTTTACATTGATCTCCACGTAAGTTATCGTCATCATCATCAACAACCGCTAGATGTCCAATGCTGGATATAAGCATCACCCAAAGATCTTCACGAAAATTATAGATTAAATAAATAGAACTGCTTTTAATAACATTGATTTTAAATTGATTTCATTTGATGACCCTGAATTAGTAAAAACTTAATTTATCATGATAGATTATCATGATCTTAATAGATACTATCGACCTTTAAATTACATAACAGGAACCGGATTAAGTACACTAATAGTTATTTGTCGAATGTAAGTAAAAACTTAATGAATATTGATGTACATAATTTAATTGTGTTGTTTGGAATACATCGTTTAATAACTTCACAGTTTTGTGTTGAATTTGTGAATTTCTGTTGATGAAGACTCGACCAGGTTTCAGCCAACTGTTCAAGAACGTATCTGTAAATTATTTTCTGTAGCTTTGACGCTTTCTACATTCTGCAGTTCCCTACGTTCTCCATCAGCAGCAGACTGTACCAAGCTACGCAATAATTGTGGTCTCCACATCTTTCAAACTTACCTATTCCTCGCATATTTCGGGTTCATACAAAAAAATAAGTTTTATGTATCGATTATTATAGAAAACTCGCCCGGACAGGGACTTGAACCCTGGACCCTTGGATTAAAAGTCCAATGCTCTACCGACTGAGCTATCCGGGCTGATGGTGTAGTACCAAAACATCAGCGTTGATATTAGACAATGGACGCCCATCTTTTACATATCTTTATATATGAAATTTTATAATATACCATTGGAAGCGATAAGGCTTTCACTTAATAGTAAGTGATACGCCTACTAGTGACGTAGCGCTAGTGAGGATGATATACACAGCACTGTATGAGTTCGTCGTCTTGAGACAAGATGATGTCTCGATACTTGAGGAACTGGAGCACAGTAATGTTTGCATCTTACTGTTTGGGTACAAGTATAGGATCTGCTATGGTACCTAGACGGTCTCCAACCAAAGAGACAAACCACCAATAAAACCTCATCCTCATCCCATCAGTACGGTTTCTGATGTTATGTTTATAACTAGCTGTTCCTCTTCCTTCAACACAACTTCCTTTGGGGAAGGAATTTTGCAAAATCCATCCTTAGCTGACCTCCAAACGCCAGAAGCAGTATTTGTACTAAATTCTGAGTCTTCGGAGATCTCGTAATCAGTCCATCAATCTCTGTATATATATATATATATCATCGTCAGCCCATAGATGTCCATTGCTGGACTTAGTTCTCCCCAAAGACTCCCACACGATCGAGTAGGGATTCATATGTGGGGATTTGGACCATTTCCCACCACGCTGGCGCAATTTGGATTAATGGGAGCCAGAGCCTCGTTTCTTGATTAGTAGGGTGCACCACGAGAGGGTGAGGTTGGTTTGGATCCCGTGGGTCGTGCAAGAATTTTCACACCCCTTATATATATATATAAATATATTATGATTGAAGATATTACTAGTATGTTATATAATTTGGATTATAGCAGTATCAGGTAGCGTGGCCGAGCGGTCTAAGGCGCTGGTTTAAGGCACCAGTCTCTTCGGAGGCGTGGGTTCGAATCCCACCGCTGCCAGGAACGTTTTTTTTGGTATACGTTGAATAAGCATGTTATTGACCATTCTTTTGATCCGAATTGTAGTTGTCTATGCTGCAGCTACATAGAAATTAAAACAAAAAAAATATAAAACATTCTTATTGATAAATTGCTGAGCTTGGAAAAGATTTTTTTTATTGTACTAATCGAAGGAACCAACAGGACATTCTGTTGATGGATATCTGATGGTAAGTTATACGCCTGTCCATTACAACGTGGCTCTAGTTAGGATAATCTACACAGCACCACATTATGCTCGTCGCCTGAGACAAGATGTTGAGTCTCTTTACCCCATAAAATACACTAGCTACAACACCCTTCAACATGGTAATATTTGCAAACTGAAGAAATAAATGAAAAATGGAAGATGGGATGATTTGTTTTAGCAACTTTTCAGGTGGTAGCAGCGGTCTTCATTTATTGCGAGAGGTATGAAAGAAGGAAATGGGATGGAGTATGATAGGAGAAATGAATTTGGAAGACAAGTATGGAAAGAAAGATAAGAAAGAGTGAGAAAAAAATAATATATATGTATATATATAATATATATATATATGCACACTACTGTTTGTCGGCTGCGATAGTCGCTACTAAGAGACAATACTACCTGTTGTATGGTGAAACACCGTTGTGTTTTAGTTATAGGGATTCTGATATAATAAAAAGCATTTCTAAATATATTCTATCATCATCAACATCATCATCACCACTATTAAGTGATCACCTCAAACTGAAGCTTGGCGGACAGGCTGAAACCAATACAATTATATGTTATATAATATTAGACAAGATGTTTATATAGGAAAATTATTAAAATAAGTAGTATTTTATATCTAGTATATATATATATATATATATATATCCATGAATACATACAACGGGTTTAGTTTGTTCGCCAATCACGTGAAAACTAGTGGACTTGTCGACACGGGAACATGAGCATTCGACGCGGTATGATTTGTACACGTATTATTAATGCGGTTGCTATGGTAACGGCTGCTATAGAAAGTCACTTGCGGTTTAATTCTTTGTTACGGCCATCAAAGCAGGCGGGGAACAACTAGTATATACTAGGTGTTATGAGACCGCTTCCGAAGACGAAGACAGACGATAGTACTAAAGACACCTTTGATGATGGGACGGGAAAAAAATCGATTCTGATTAAAAAAAAAAATTGAAACGTTTTATTAGCGCTATTTACGCTCCATCATATTAGTACAGCTAAATGAAATGATATTTTCATAAAAAATACATTAATTTAATAAAAAAAATAACAGTAATGAAACACAAAATCAAAAACAGCTGATGCTCTGATCAACGAACGCCCGCCAATCTAAATGCTCCTTGGCCCTATGAGATAAGATTCAAATTGAAACCAAATACATGTCGAATTCCCGCCGCGCCGGGGCATTCGTTGATCCGAGCATCAGCTGTTTTTGATTTTGTGTTACATTGCTGGTTCTTTTTTAATAATGTAGTTTTTATGCAACTATAGTTTAATTTTGCTGTACTAACACGACGGAGCGTAAATAATGCTAATAAAACGTTTTAAAGAAAAAAAAAAAAAAATATTATCATCGATTTTTTTTCGTCTCATCATCAAAGGTGTCATTAGTACTACCGTCTGTCTTTGTCTTCGGAAGCGCTCTCCTAATACACAGTATATATATTTCTAAAGTATTGTATTGTTAAATCTGTTATATTATAAACATGTAATATCGATATTTAAGTCACTGTTATATATATATATATTAAAAGAAAGTCAAGTATTATATTACAAGTCATAATATGTAAAAAAAAAGTCCAGCCAATAACTTACATTAAGTACTATAGCAACAGATAAGTATATAATAATAGAAAAAACTAAATGTATGTTATTTAACGTTGGAAGGAACACAGCCCGGATAGCTCAGTCGGTAGAGCATTGGACTTTTAATCCAAGGGTCCAGGGTTCAAGTCCCTGTTCGGGCGTTTAGACATTTTTTGTATTTCAAATTAATCAACAATAATGAGTATTGAAAAGTAGTATTGTTGTAATAAAAAATCGTATCGTCTTTTGTCTAATTACAAAGAGTTCTTAGTTATTTTTTTTTTCTTTGCTTTAAAAAAGGATACGATTCAAAGAGGTCGTATATTTTTTTGTTATTTGTAGAAGCGTAAGTTAATAGGACATATTAAATACATAGTATTCATTTTAAATAACCGAAGCCCGGATAGCTCAGTCGGTAGAGCATTGGACTTTTAATCCAAGGGTCCAGGGTTCAAGTCCCTGTTCGGGCGATTAATATTTTTGTATTTGAAATTAATTAACATTTAATAACCAGTATTGAAAAGTAGTATTGTTCTATTAAAAATTCATATCGTCTTTTGTCTAATTACAAAGATTTCTTAGATATTTTTTTTTTCTTTTCTTCTAAAGAGTACGATCCGAGGAGGTTGTATATAATATTTTTTCTTATATAAAAAATACATACGTATGTGATACCAGATACTCTTTAAATACTAGGTATGTTTGTGTTTTATGTATTTAATAAATGAAACGATGAATGTATAAATAAATACATAGTATTCATTTTAAATAACCGAAGCCCGGATAGCTCAGTCGGTAGAGCATTGGACTTTTAATCCAAGGGTCCAGGGTTCAAGTCCCTGTTCGGGCGTTTAGACATTTTTTGTATTTCAAATTAATCAACACTTAATAATGAGTATTGAAAAGTAGTATTGTTGTAATAAAAAATCGTATCGTCTTTTGTCTAATTACAAAGAGTTCTTAGTTATTTTTTTTTTCTTTGCTTTAAAAAAGGATACGATTCAAAGAGGTCGTATATTTTTTTGTTATTTGTAGAAGCGTAAGTTAATAGGACATATTAAATACATAGTATTCATTTTAAATAACCGAAGCCCGGATAGCTCAGTCGGTAGAGCATTGGACTTTTAATCCAAGGGTCCAGGGTTCAAGTCCCTGTTCGGGCGATTAATATTTTTGTATTTGAAATTAATTAACATTTAATAACCAGTATTGAAAAGTAGTATTGTTCTATTAAAAATTCATATCGTCTTTTGTCTAATTACAAAGATTTCTTAGATATTTTTTTTTTCTTTTCTTCTAAAGAGTACGATCCGAGGAGGTTGTATATAATATTTTTTCTTATATAAAAAATACATACGTATGTGATACCAGATACTCTTTAAATACTAGGTATGTTTGTGTTTTATGTATTTAATAAATGAAACGATGAATGTATAAATAAATACATAGTATTCATTTTAAATAACCGAAGCCCGGATAGCTCAGTCGGTAGAGCATTGGACTTTTAATCCAAGGGTCCAGGGTTCAAGTCCCTGTTCGGGCGATTAATATTTTATTTTATATTTAATTCTTTCATCATGTATTTTTTAACCGTACTAATGTCTTACACATTTTAAACGAGTACATCTCATTATCACTTAAACCTTCGCGTATGGTAACTTACCAGCCGCAGGTAGCTTTTGAGGTTTTTTTCGTTTGGTTAGGTATGTTTGTTTTTTGAGCCGATGGGGCTGACATGTCCCTGAGATAAAAGCTCCCTCCCTCCCCACCAAAAAAAATGGAATAAAAAAATATTTCATCAGTTATAATGCCGTTCAAACCGGAACAGTAATGTTTGTTTACCGAAGATCGATGATTTAGGGGAGAGAACAAGATCGATCATCTCTCAATTATTGGATATTTCATCTTATATATAATATTGACTATAATGGTTATATGATGATATTTACCGGAAGACATAGTGTTAGCACGCCCCTCCACCAGGCGGTCCAACGATCTGGTGAAGGTTGACGGAAGCAACTGGATGCGGGCAGCTCAGGATCGATCGAAGAGATCTTTGAATGAGGCCTATGTCCAGCAGCTGACGTCTATCGGCTTATGATGATGATGATGAAGAAGTCTAATATAAGGCTTCTATAAATATTCTATAAATCAATATAAATAAAACATATTTTTTATTTATTTATTTTTATAATAAATATAATAGAAAGTTAGAAATAACATTGGCTTTCTAATAGTTATATCCGTTCCTGGGGTTGAAAGCGACCTGACGATTTACGTTACCGAAACGCACTTTGTTCTGTTCTGGAAACCGTCTTCCGGTGATCGGTGGCAGATAGGCTTTGATCACATCCGCTTGATTCCTCTGGTTGTCCCGTGCGATTGTTCCTTGGTTAATAGCTGAGTTGACTACAACGGTATCGTCGTCGCTCAGGTTGTTGACAAAGTTGGGACTCTGGTACCCACTGGCACCGCTCGCGTATTTGTTTTCGTTGTAGGAACCTGAAGAAGATGTTTTCATAAATGTTACTGGAGTAATGATACTGAAAAGGTTAAATCAGAATTTGAAAGAACATTAACAGGTTTTTTTTTTTATTTCACGAAGCGACTAGATAAGTATTCACTTGATGATATACCTCCCAATCTGGTGTTAGTATGATATACAAAGAACCACATTGTTCTCGTCGCCTTGAGATATAAGATGTTAAGTCTCGTTACTCCAGTAATTTCACTAGCTACCTTTAAAACACGGTAATATTTGCACACTACTGTTACTAGGCTGCAATAGAAGCGACGGTGGCACTTAAATCGTACCCTCCTAATTAGTACCAGGTTATGATAACATTTACTATCAGGTGAATGTCATATAAAAGGAATCATTAAAAGAACACAAGTAATAATAATTACTTCGTTTCTCCAATTTTATACAACAGAGAACATTCTTATATATGTAGCTGTTCCCCACCAAGTTTGCTGGCTGACCAGCAACTGCCTTCGGGGATGGGGTTTTGTAAAATCCATTCTTAGCTGACCTCTAAATGTCAAAAGCCTCTCTAATAGTTATGGAGATCTCGTGATGAGTCACCGAGTCACCGGATATGTCCTATATATACATGTATATTACATTAAATAGTAGTGAACCTTGTGGAGCTTACCACCAACACCTGAAGTGATGACCACGACCACTCTGTCAAGAGTGATGCCGACGAAGAAGATTACATAAACTTCTTAATTTAACAATAAAAATTGATGGAATATGCATTACCATCATCATAGATGCCAGCGGCTTCGTCGCGCGCGTTCTGTTCCAGCGCCATCAGGATCTCTTCTGGAACCGGAGGTGGTGTAGGCAGATGGTCGCCTTCCGGGACGAAACCGTTCTGTCCCGCGGTGTACCTGAAAGGAGGATAGCGTCGAGCATGTACATGTGCTGAACATTCACCTGATGGTAAGTGATAAGTATAACGTGATGCTAGTTAGAAAGATATATACACCATGGTCTCGACACGTCGCCTAAGACATAAGATGTTGAGTATCGTTACCCCAGTAATTTCACCTTTGAAACCACGATCATGTATACACACTACAGTTTATCGGCTGCAATAAGCGCTGCGTTGGTAACTAGATGGTCTCCAACAACAGAGACCTATCACTGTAATCCTGGCTTCTATTAATCCGCATTGGACCAGCGTGGTGGGAAATGGGTCATGGTATCCAGCGGCACCAGATGCCATGCTGACTGCGTCGAAGAGCTGAAGGTTGCAAGCCGCTGGATGCTGGCAAGCTTATGTCTAGCAGTGGACGTCTATAGGTTGATGATGCAATCGAACCAGGGACCTTTGCATCAAGGTAAGCGCTAAACCACTGCGACTTCAATTTCATTTGAACTCGTTACTTGTATAGATCAAAAGTTACTTTAACTTTAAACTCCAGTTAGTGGAGATAACTGCGGTTAGTTAATAATAATGTTGCAAGTTTTAATCTGATGTTACATCATCACCGAATCTCGGATGATGCTGTGCATTAGTTTTTAATGAAGAGACTATTGACTTAAGCAATAACTTAGTTAATAACTGACGCGCGCGGTGAAAGTAACAAACTTGAGATATTTTTTTTACTACTGTACACACACGAGACGTTCACCTGATAATAAGTGATATAACCCATAACAACGTTGCGCTGGTTGAGATGTTGTACACAGCATCACATTGTGCTTATCGTTTGGAGACAAGATATCAAGTCTCATTGCCTAATAATTTCACTAGTTACAACGACCTTTATACTGGAACACAGTTAGGTTTGCACACTATTGTTTGCCTTCAATGAACAGGTTTTTTATATTCAAAGAAGCGATGAGAACAGCTGGACGTTCACCTGATAGTAAGTGATACGCCGGTCCTTTACGTGGCGCTAGTTATGATGATATACCCAGCATCACATTGCGCTTATCGCTTGGGCACTAGATTTTAAGTCTCACTGCCTCGGTCATTTCATTAGCTACAACGCCCTCTATACTGGAACACAGTAAGGTTTGCACACTGTTTGGTAGCAGGAACAGAAGGTTTTTTTTATTCTAAGAAGTGACGAGAAGATCCGGACATTCACCTGATGGTGGCAGTGGCAGACGGTCTCTAACAGCAGAGACCTACCACCAGTAGAGAAAGTGTTTGCCATTGAGCGCCTTATTAAGACATCTGTACGCCTTTACCAATCATAGCACAGAACTTCACCACTAACCTGATGGTGTAAACTTGTCCATCATCACCAGTGTACGAGTAGCCACCTTGTGCTTCCACGCCATTTCTGGCGACGCCATTTTCTTCCGCCACGATACCGTTTTCCGTCTCGTAAGAGTAAGAGTAAGCTTCGCCGTCGTTTTCGTTTGCCTGACGGAGGATAGCGGCGCTCCTCTCTAACGCAGCGCGAGCTCTTTCCGGTCCTGCGACGTAGTTCCCGTACACGTTAAGGTCTTCGACCCGGTTTCTAGGGTGTTCGTCACCGATCTGTGCGATCGTCCTCGGGTTGATATCCTGGGTTTTCAGACCGTTGTAAGCAGCGCTGGTTATAGGGGTCTGGAGGATGTCGCCGGTGCCGCCGGAGGACTGCGCGTGATTTGGTGGTAGGTAAGACTTGTTCAGTTTAGCTGCGCCCGCGCACGCGACCAAAGCTAATATAATTATCTGGAAAAAGAATTATAGAGAAATGAGATGTTAATGAAGAATAGAAGTAGAAGGAAGTAGAAAAAGAGATAGAGATACAACGATAGAATAGAATAATTGTCTTTCTTATTGTAGATCCCTATTACCGGGGACCGTCTAGTTAAGTACCACCGCAGCGCCTATTGCAGCCGACAGACATTGCTGTGATCCGGTTTGAAAGACTAGTAGATATTAATTGTGGTAAGTCTGTTGCGACAGACCGTTTTGGTGTGTACCACCGCAGCGCCTATTGCACCTGACAGACATTGCTGTGATCCGGTTTGAAGGACCAGTGGATATTAATGGTGGTAAGTCTCTATTGCTATAGACCGTCTTGGTATGCACCACCGCAGCGCGTATTGCAGCCGACAGACAGTACTGAGCAAACATTACTGTGATCCGGTTTGTAGGACGTTGTGTTATAGCTAGTGTAATTACTGGGGTAACGAGACATAACGTGTATGTATAATATCGTAGATAGCACCACAATGTTATGAGTAACGGTATCACTCACTATCAGGTGAACGTCTCACTCGTCCCGTCACTTCGTAGAATAAAAGTATTATATTTGTCTATGGGAAAGCTGAAAGCTTTGGGGTAAGCCTATGTCCAGCAGTGGACTTCAGCTGATGATGATGAATGGAAAGCTTTCTTAATTATTACAGAAGCTAAAAGCTGACTTTGACATGAATTTAAAGCTTTTAATAACATTTAGTGATGTACCTGTTATGGTTATTATTTATTTATTTAAAAAAATTTAGTAATCAATGTATTACCGATTTCATTGTAGTCGATTTGTTGCTTTTTTTTTTCCTCCGTGAGCTTTCAACCGGACGGATGCTGGGCAGGTGACTGATGCTGATGAGGATCAGCGTACAATATTTATAGTGATGCTCGCTGCGTATCAGCGATTCACTTTAATGTAGGAGATGTTCGCCTGAACCAAAAGTCGTGGTCCGCTGTTGCCTAATCTATATATTACACTATTACCCGTCTAATTGTTCGGGACGGTATTATGCAGTATGTGATAACTTCAACTATTACTAACATCATCAGGTGAATGATGTTTTATTTATTGATGCGATGAGAGAAGCTGATACCTGATGGTGAGTGATACGCCCGCCCATACAACCTGGCGCTAGTTAGTATGACATACACAGCACTACGTTGTGCTCCTCGCCTGAGACATAACATGTTAAGCCTCAGTAATTTCATTAGCTATAGCTCCATACAAACCGGATATAGTAATGTTTCCGCACTGCTATCTATTGTGCTACCATCAGTAAGTAATTGTCATATGAATGTTCACCGGTGGCAGGTATCTGATGTCGGAGACCATCTAGTTACCACCGCAGCGCTTATTGCAGCCGATAAACGGTAGTGTACAAACATTACCGTGGTCCGGATTGAAGGGAGTTGTAGCTAGTTCAATTTCTGAAGTAACGAGACAACATCCTATCTTTTAAGGCGACCGGCTTAATACGATGCAGTGTATAACATCCTAACTAGCAATATGTTGTTTTGGGTAGGCGTGTTACTTACCATCAGGTGAACGGCCCTCTCGCCTCGTCACTTCATTGAATAGAAAAAAATGAGGAAAAAATGTTGGGTTCATTCTCGCATAACACTATCCATTGGCCCACAAATCTATTTCAATAAGCTTATTAACCGCGGCCAGTAGTTAGTCCATATTTAATGTTATTGTGACCTCGCCGGTGATGAATTCCGGTGCTTAGACTAAAAAGCTCTTGTTCTATTAAAAAAAAATCATCATGCTATCTCTTTCTCTTTTCTACTTCTCTACTATTTCCAAAGCGTCATCATCATCATCATCATAACATTCTAAAGCTGTCTACTTTCCAATGTAGGCGATCCCAATCAATTTCCAGAGCGATTCGCCGCCATTTGTCTCCAACGATGTCCTGTTGTCTTCACCAAGTCTTACGTCTTACGTCTAGGAAGGCTAGGAAGACCATGTTTTAAGGTCAAATGTACCATAATTATTTTTATTTCCGCTGGAAGACCCTCACGAGGATTGGAGATAAGTGAAGGTCGCGGGAAACTGATGAATGCCAGCATTGTGTGCTATGAATGTGGACTACGTACAGCTGTCCACCTAGCAATTGCTGGTGTGACCTGATGCCACCTGCTTCCATGTATATCCTGTAATCTTCACCAGGTCTTCAGTCACGGAAGGCGGTACTTAAAGATAATATTCAGTAAGATTTATATACAATATATAAATTAATGTACTGGAGATTGAATCCTCTATAAACAAAAAACTAATAATATAAGAGAAAAAACTAAAAATAATTACATTGTAGTAAATTTTTTTATGATTGAAAACTTAATTTAATTCCATCGTATTTCCACTTCCGGAATTTCAAAGCTTGGATAATTCCGGAAATGCGCGCAGCGTATACATTTATATCCGATTACAAGGAGTTGGATATCACTAGAAATGAGGAGGTCCGCAGGAAAACTAAGGTCACAGATATAGTCTAAAAGATTGCTAGCCTCAAGTGGCAATGTGCAGGACACATCGCTCGAAGGACTGACAGCCGATGGCACCAAGGTCCTCGAATGGCAACCGTGTACCGGAAGACGTAGTGTTGGCAGGCCCTTCACCAGGTGATCAGACTATCTGGTGAAGGTTGCAGGAAGCAGCTGAATCCGGCAGCGTAGAATTGATTGGTACGGAGATCTTTCGTGGAGGCTTATCCAGCAGTGGACGTCTATCGGTTGATGATGATGATGATGACAAGAAGCTTCGCAATTCTATATGTATTGTAGTTCTAGTCAGTATTTTAAATACTAGAGTCCGATTTTGATCTATTTTATTTGGATCATTTTATCATCGATCATTAAAACCACTTCATATCGAACAAATTAAAACTTAATAAGCTTTTGTTTAAGCTTTTTAAAGTCTTAATAATCGCTCTTCGATTTACTTTATAACTTTAATAGCGTAATTAGCGAGATGAATGTACCTTTTTTTTATTGAAGGTTACAGAGGAATGATGTTAGTGATTACCATCGGCCTATTACTAGAACTGCCTACGGGGTACCATTTGTGATCTGACCTCGAGGACGTGGGCCCGCATACAATTTGAATGCTGAATCATATGACTATTTATATGTTAATGATTTTTTATTCACGACCTAAGATGCCAAGTGTTTACAAGTTTAACACTGTACTGTCAGTATATATGCATCTATGGCTAATGTTGGACTCTATGGTGTAGTGGTTAACAGCTTGCCTGTGTAACGAAGAGGTCCGTGATCCAATTCAGGAAACACATGGTAGAATTTGGAGGTGATATTTCTTCCTACTAGCCGATTAGTAGAGTTTCTACTATAACGAATACGCTGTCATAAAAACATTTTTATGTTCCAGCTGTCGATATAATAGTTTGGAAAATATCTCCCTTCCGCCTTTTTGTCTTTTGAATTTCGCGGCTATGTACAAAGCGCTACAGAGCTTGTATCTGGCAATACTATACATAATTTGAAAGGTCTTGACATAACCTACAAAACGACGCTATGCATAATTAGTTTGGATATTGTGTTCAACAGTTATAGACGTGTAAACATATAGTTCACTAACGCCGAAATTCGCGCTATTTTAAAGTTTTCCTTCGTTAAAGGCAAATCCGCTAGAGAAACGTTCCGTGAGATTAATGGTGTTTTGGGGGATGGTACTCTATCACTTCGAACCGCGGAGGAATGGTTTCGACGATTCAGAGCCGGTGAAAACGACACCATGGATAAGTCAGCCGGCGGAAGACCTGTGACGACAAATACCGATCAAATCATGGACTACATCGAGTTAGACCGGCATGTGGCATCTCGTGATATCGCCCAGGAGATGGGAGTTAGTCACCAAACCATTTTAAACCGATGGAAGGAGGCAGCGGTTGTGGTGTTGCGGAAGCCCGGTAAGGACAACTACACGCACCCGAAATCTTACCGGCCCATCGGACTCTTGCCCGTCATGGGCAAGGTCCTAGAAAAGATGATGGTCCGGAGGATACGGTGGTACACTGCACCGTATATCAGTAGCCACCAATACGGCTTCATGCCGCAAAGGTGTACCGAAGACTCTCTGTATGATCTGATCCAGCACATACGCTCTCGCTTGAAGGAGAAGGAGATCGTTGTGCTGGTATCATTGGACATAGAGGGAGCCTTCGATAACGCCTGGTGGCCTGCTATACGGTGCAGACTGGCCGAGACTCGCTGCCCCGTCGACCTGCGGCGCCTTGTCGATAGCTATTTTAGCGATCGCAAGGTGTCCGTCAGGTACGCGGGGGCGGAGTGTGCCAGGGATACCACCAAGGGGTGCGTGCAGGGGTCCGTGGGCGGCCCAACATTCTGGACCCTACTCCTAAATCCACTCCTGGAGATGGTGGTCAAGAGCGGAACACACTGCCAGGCGTTCGCAGACGACGTCGTGCTGATCTTCTCCGGGCAAGAGACCGGGGACATCACGAGGAAGGCAAATGCGGTGCTCGCCGATATTCACGATTGGGGGGTCCGAAACAAGTTGAGGTTTGCACCACACAAAACCAATGTGATGGTGCTCACCAATAAACTTAAGTACGACAACCCAATATTGAATATGGGCGGAGAGCCACTTTGTCGAACTCGTGAAGTTCGGATACTCGGCCTGACAATTGACGATAGGCTCACGTTCAACACGCACGTGAAGAACGTGAGCAGCAAGGCCCAAGGCCTCTATCGTCAATTGTGCAGGGCCGCGAAAGTATCATGGGGGTTGAACTCGGAGGTGATCAGAGCGATGTATCTGGCGGTGTTGGAGCCGATCATTTTGTATGCAGCGAGTGCATGGGCGCCGGCGGCTAAGAAGCTGCTGGTCCGAAGGCAGCTCGATGCGGTTCAGCGTGGTTTCGCGCAGAAAATTGCGCGAACTCACCGAACCGCGTCGCTGCATTCGGCCCTAGTACTTGCCGGGCTGCTTCCTCTGGACCTTCGGGTCCAAGAAGCGGCCACTTTATTTGAGGTAAAGCGCGGCCACACCCGGCAAGTACTGGGTGACCGAGAGCTGGAGGTTCCGGTCAGCTACTTGAGACTCCCACACCCGTCTGTGCAGCTTGGTGTGGAATTCTCCTGTCTGGGTGAAAGTGCGGAAGAGGTCCAACTTGCCACCTCGGCTGCCGACTCGGTGATTTACACCGACGGCAGCCGCATCGACGACAAGGTGGGTGCGGCGTTCTGCGTTCTGCGGGACGCCGCAGAGATTTCCAACAAAAAACTCAAGTTGGGCAACTTCTGCACCGTATACCAGGCAGAGCTGCTGGCTTTAGCGAAAGCGACAGGGTACGCGGCCAGCGGGTCGGCGCATTCGTGCGCCGTATTCAGCGATTCGAGGTCCGCCCTGGAGACCGTCGCAAAACCTGACACCCTCCATCCCCTGGCGATCGCAGTAAAAGAGAATATAACGAAAGCGCGTGAGAAAGGGACGAATGTAAGGTTGTATTGGGTGAAGGCGCATGTGGGGCTGGAGGGGAATGAAAGGGCGGACCAACTGGCCAAGGAAGCGGCCCTGAAGAGCAAAAGAAGACCTGAATACGAGGATTGCCCCGTTTCATTCGTCAAGCGTCAGCTAAGGCTGGAGACGCTCGACGAATGGAACAGGAGGTATGTGCAAGATACGACGGCTTCAACAACGAGGATGTTTTTCCCGAGCGTCAAGTCAGCGTATCGCGTAATTCGCCAGATCGAGCTCGACACGGTCTTGGCCCAGATGTTCACCGGGCACGGGGGATTCTCCGAGTACCTCCACAGGTTCAAACTCAAGGAGAGTCCCGCGTGCCCCTGTGATCCGGAGGTGGACCAGACCGTGGTGCACATCCTGCTCTCCTGTCCCTTATTTGGGCGGGAGAGAACGGATTTGGAAATAAAGACTGGTATAAAATTGGATATGGAGTCGGTAGCCTCTCTGATGAGTGACGACGATGGTCGGGAAGTATTTCTGGGGTATAGCAAGAAAATAATAACAAATGTAATAGAAAATAATAAAATGTAAAATCAATAAATTAAAAATTAATAATTAAATAATAAACAACGTCCGGTATATAAATATAGTGGAACAGTAATAAAATTGTAAGCAAACCGGAAAAGAGAACAAGAAGAAATGAAGAGAGAGAAAAATGCTGGAGGGATGATTCTTTTTAGGCTCCCCCCCTCCCATTTAGCTGCCCCGATGCGAGTACGACGAGGTCGTCACTCCCAGCAGAGAGGAATGAAAGAAAGAAAAAGCATGCGGAATGAAAGATAGGAAAATAACGAAAGACGGAAAGAATGAATGATGATAATTATTTAAGATAATAATAAATAAGTAAACATATACTGTATAGAAATAATAAAAACAGTAAGATAAAATGAACATGAAGGAAAGTGAATCAGAATAATAAAGGCCCTGACCCGCCATACGCAGGGGAATGTTTAAAAAAAAAAAAAAAAAAAAAAAAAAAAAAAAAAAAAAAAAAAAAAAAAAACCATTTTAAACCATCCGCAGAAGGCTGGATACAAAAAATAGCTTGATGTTTGGGTGCCGCATGATTTGACGTAAAAAAACCTTCTGGACCGAATCAACGCCTGCGATATGCTGCTGAAACGGAACGAACTCGACCCATTCTTGAAGCGGATGGTGACTGGCGACCAAAAATGGATCACATACGACAATATCAAGCGAAAACGGTCGTGGTCGAAGGCCGGTGAATCGTCCCAAACAGTGGCCAAGCCGGGATTGACGGCCAGGAAGGTTTTGCTGTGTGTTTGGTGGGATTGGAAGGGAATCATCCACTATGAGCTGCTCCCATATGGCCAGACGCTTAATTCTACCATCTACTGCGAATAACTAGACCGCTTGAAGCAGGCGATCGACCAGAGGCGTCCAGAATTGGCCAACAGGAAGGGTGTAGTGTTCCACCAGGACAACGCCAGACCACACACTTCGTTGATGACTCGTCAGAAGCTACGGGAGCTCGGATGGGAGGTTTTATCGCATCCACCATATAGCCCGGACATAGCGCCAAGTGATTACCACCTGTTCCTGTCCATGGTGAACGCCCTTGCTGGTGTAAAGTTGAACTCAAAAGAGGCTTGTGAAAAGTGGCTGTCCGAGTTCTTCGCAAATAAGGAGGGGGGCTTCTACGAGGGAGGTATTATGAAGTTGCCGTCTAGATGGAAACAGATTATCGAACAAAACGGCGCATATTTGAACTAAATCCGATCACTGTAACACTTTTTATAAAGCATTGAATAAAGAGCAAAAAAGCGGAAGGGAGATATTTGCCAAACTTATATGATTTACAGCTTGAATAATATAGCTTAGAGTATTTAGACTCTTCGACCTTTTTGTAAATTAACATCGTTTTAACTTGAGGTCAACTATTAAACTGTCTAGATAAGAGAAAAGATATAGAAAGTATTATGCATACAAACTGCCTCAAAGAATATTCTCGACAAAGATATTTTTCAAACAACAATTTAAGCTAGAACTGAATCTGATTCAAGCAAGTGTATATATTTTTTATCAGGAAAATAATGTCTAAAATCTATATAAATTTATTGCAGTTCTCTTTCTGGTATATAATTAATGCACAGTGATAATAATAGGATGAGTTGTAAGGTCAAATTCTGTATTGCAGTGTTGACAGCCCGGATCGCTCCCACTGCATTACATGTTTTCCTTTCATCATCTGATCACTGCTCTCGCGAGCTCATTGTGCCACCTACACATCAATGTACACCTCTTCAGCTCGTAAAAGTCATGGCCGGACTTCTAATTGACATATCGAAGTAAATGAATCACAGAAAGATATCCATTAGTTGAATACCCTCAGCCTCTTTGTGATGATGCTATTTTGTAACTCGCTGTTAACCTTAATAAAGAACATTAGTAAATAACTGATAATGAAGGTGAAGGAATAGTGAGGAGATATATCTATGTAGACAATAATAACCCAGCTTCAACTACTATGTTGGTAGCAGGTCTCTATTGTTGGAGATCGTCATCAGCTAATCATATCAGCTTACATTCGGTCGCCAAGCAATACTGTGTTCCAGTTTGTTGCTTGTGAATTTACTGGCGGTAAGTAAACCTAACATGCTATGTCTGAAACCAACGAGAACAATGTAGTGCAGTGTATATCATTCTAACTTTCGACACGTAATGGGCAGACGTATTACTTACCATCAGGTGAATGTTTCGCTCGTCTCGTTCGTCGATTAAAAAACATCTGTATATGTAATCCGTTGTAATTATAATGTAAGAATCACTGTCTTCACGTGATGATGGGTAAATGAAATCACTTGAAATCACGGGAAATTAATAGTTATATAATCGCGATACAACTTTTAAAATGTATGCTTATTTTATACCTTATAATACAATAGTAAGTAAGATTTGAACACTGCTACTGACCAACGAACTTTGGTTTTGGTCTATCACTTACCCAGATGATCTATAGCAACAGAAACCTACCACCAGTTGTTGGCTACTGAAACTAAGCATTCCTGTTGACACCCCAATTGGGTCCAAAAAACCTTACCACTATCCAAACTCCATGTCATATATTCCAGAACCGAAACAATGACCTTGTTACAAAGATTAAAGTATTTTAAACATCTTAGATCTAGCCGACTAGTTATCATCATTTAACATAAGCTCAGATCTAAAAGGATGCATGCCCACAGCGTAATAATACTGACATTTAAATAGCAAAATCTAGATAAGATCAGCTGACTGCACTCATCATCCCAATATTGAACTTAAGCTGACCCTACATCTAGGCAGACTTAGCGCAATCGTCAAAGTAATCGTAATTGTAAAAGTAATTGCGATAACAAACATTTAAGAACATAACGGCCATATTGAACATTTAAATGCTTTTACTTTATTAAAGGGACATTATGCTATTAATGTTATTAACTTTTATTCACAGGCAAAAGACAATGTTTTTTTTAACATCACTACCAGAACAACTTCTATGAAGATACCCAAAAATTACTTATCGCTATAGTTCACTACCATGTTCTGGATTGTTCCAAACTTTGAAAGGCTATCCTTCTATAAGAAAATCAATTCCTACCAGTAATGATTAAGGAGGCTAATAAAATTAAAAACACAGTAACCTGAAGAGAGAAGATTATTAGGTACTACCACCAGCTTGCGATCTCATCATTAGGGAAATAAGATTAAATCAAATATACTGTTCGATATGACTTAGACAAGAAATTCGCGAATCGGACGGCCTACCTCAAATAAGAAGAGACGCTTTAAGGAGGAGTGTAAGGGTTGTTGCACAACAACACACCTGCTCGTGGTGCACCCTCTTAATCAACAAACGAGGCTCTGGTTACCACCAAGTCGCATTGTGCCAGAGTGGTGGGAAATGGCCCGAATCCCCCATATAAATCCGTACCCGATCAATATAGGAATCTTAAGAGGAGGCCTATGTCCAGCAGTGCACGACTATCGAATGACTGTAAGATCGGACTATATACAATAATTAAAAAGCTGCAGGTATTCCAAAATGGCTATGAGGTCAGGACATCTATCAACATATTGCCGTAACCATGGCTGCTGGAAATTACTCAAACCAGAGAGTAGTTAATAATTAAATAAACGCTTTAAAATTTAGTATTTTCCCATAAATTTTAAGCTTCAAAATATTTTTATATCAGCGTCATCTTGTGTTGATTGTAATAGACTAACAAGGCAAGCTACTCGTATATCAAATAGAAGTGATTGATGAGTGTTGTTACAGTAGACAAAAAAAAAAACCTTTCTCTTATCCTATTATCGTTATAACGTTTTAAAATTAAGTATGTCGATGAGCAAATTGCGATTTGTGATCGCTTTATAATTACTAAACCTCTTGTGGTCTGAGAAAAGATCTTTTTCACATGGAATTGCACTATAACATATTATGTCTCAAAGCGATGACTAGTTCGAAAAACTGTTTTTTTTTCTTGTTCTATAATGTCAACATGGAAGGACATTTACCTAATGAGTGATAGATTTGCTCTTTCATGTGCTAATTAATATGTTAGCAACAGTAGGTGGTACATTGCGCTCGTTGCCCTACGACAGAATATGCGGCTCTGGTAATTTTAGTAATATGTTTATACACTGATTTATAACGGAAAAAATATATGCGAAATTGCTGTTACCAGCAACAGCATATTTTTTTCTTCTGCAGAGGAATTAGTGTTATATAAGATTACGATCTGCCGTGGTACTTTTTAAAATTTCCTCACAAAGGTTGACGTGCCTCGTCAATTTTTTTTATAGGAATACTTCTTTTTTTTGTCTCATGTATACCAAGGTTCTAAAGCTAAACACTAAAGATTTTATACTTGTTTTAACTCTATATATATTTTTTTTTTTTTTAATTTATGAAATTTGTCATTCATTCATTGTCATCGACATATATATATATTTAATTCTATATTACGGCCAGGAAGGCGGGCTGGGAACAGCTAGTTAGGTAATACTTGGAATATAGTAACTCGCGACGCACAGGTTTACGGATTTGCAGAAAGGTCAGGATGTTTGCAGCAGCGGTTGTCCCACATAAGGGCCCGAACAATGCCCACGAAAAGTCAAGGTTTCGTCGGCACTGTTCATGATGTGTCGAGTATTGAACTTTATACATCCACCTCTGTCTAGACAATGTTCTAAATGAAATAGTCTATTTAATTTAGAACATTAATGATGTAAGTTATTATACGAATATTATAGATTTTCATGTATACTCTCTCTTTATTTGCGGAATTTTGTAAAATGCTACCTGAGCTATACTCAGCAAGAGGAATATTCCTCCCAAATTTCAAGTCTCCAGGCCGTACAGTTTCAGATATTAAAGATGAATATCTACTTTGGTGGAAATCTCTTATGAATATATAGATTACAATTTTTCCATTAAGATCGGATCTGATGATAAGTAGATGATAAAGGTGGTAAAGAGTCCACCACATTGTGCTCGTCGTCTTGAGACATAAGATCTTACGTTTTATTACTACAGTAATTTCATTAGCTCTAAACCAACCACAGTGGAACACTGTCGTCTGACAGTCTTGTCTGAGATCTAAGACCAGTAAAATTTTAATATCATTTCATTTCTAATTCGAAAATGTTAACACAGTTGTGTTTGCATTTTTGTTTTGTACTAAAAATCTGAAGTTGAACCTAATGTCTTTTAAGTGAAGTTGGGGATGGATTTTTTAAAAAAGACATTTTATCTATACTCTAATTGAAAATTCCTTTTTAAGTTAAGATAGTTTTAACACAAAACAAGATCAAGTTAGTAAGTAAGAACCTGGAAATTCTAGGTTCTTACACCATTTGTGCTTGTTTGTCTACTTCAAACAATCAAGACGTACATAATATGATGCTGTGATGTTAAAAATAGATTCATAGTGATAAAAATTTAAAAGCTAGATCTAAATCTAAACTCTTATGATAATAAAAGCGGTCATGATAACCACGACCATAAAACCATCAAAAAGATCAACAAAAGAAAACTATAAATGTTAATTTGCTGACTTTAATCATCAATTTACATTACATCATACAGTAACCATCCATGTAAAACTCATACATCTTGCTTTGTACAATATATTACACGTTGGACTTTTTTTTTATTTTTTTCTGCGAACCCAATCCTTATTCTAAAATTGCACTACACTCTTTTAGCTTTAATATCTGTATCCTTCTTCGGGACTGAAGCTTGCAGGTTGGCGTGGACCTTCGAAAGTTTGACCAGGATTTACTTGGTTCGACGTAGAAGTGCCAAAATCGGACGTACCAGGTCTGTTATATTGATATCCTTGGTTACCCGAACCAGATCCACTTCCCTGTCCTATATTATTATTTGTCGATCCATACGTTGGTCGGTTTCCATTCGATTCTGAGCCAGGGCCTTGACTTGGGCGATTAGTTCCAGATGGGAAAGAAGTACCTTGAGGACGATTATACTCGTATCCTGCATCTCTTTGTCCTGATTGTCCAAAAGCACCCTGTCCTTGAGTACCACTGGCCTGTCCGAACGCGCCTTGTCCTTGAGAGCCGCTGCCTTTTCCGAACGCAGCTTGTCCTAACGAACCACTGCCCAGTCCAAATCCACCTTGTCCTTGCGTACCACTGCCCTGTCCGAATGCACCCTGTCCTTGTGAGCCACTGCCTTTTCCAAATGCGTCTTGCCCTTGGGAGCTACTGCCCTGTCCAAATGCACCTTGTCCTTGGGAGCTACTGCCCTGTCCAAATGCACCTTGTCCTTGCGAACCACTGCCCTGTCCGTAAGCGCCTTGTCCTTGCGAGCCGCTGCCTTTTCCGAATGCACCTTGTCCTTGGGAGCTACTGCCCTGTCCAAATGCACCTTGTCCTTGCGAACCAGTGCCCTGTCCGTAAGCGCCTTGTCCTTGCGAGCCGCTGCCTTTTCCGAATGCACCTTGTCCTTGGGAGCTACTGCCCTGTCCGAATGCACCTTGTCCTTGCGAACCACTGCCCTGCCCGTAAGCCCCTTGTCCTTGCGAGCCACTGCCCTTTCCGAATGCACCTTGTCCTTGGGAGCTACTGCCCTGTCCAAATGCACCTTGTCCTTGCGAACCACTGCCCTGTCCGTAAGCGCCTTGTCCTTGCGAGCCGCTGCCTTTTCCGAATGCACCTTGTCCTTGGGAGCTACTGCCCTGTCCAAATGCACCTTGTTCTTGCGAACCAGTGCCCTGTCCGTAAGCGCCTTGTCCTTGCGAGCCGCTGCCTTTTCCGAATGCACCTTGTCCTTGGGAGCTACTGCCCTGTCCGAATGCACCTTGTCCTTGCGAACCACTGCCCTGCCCGTAAGCCCCTTGTCCTTGCGAGCCACTGCCCTTTCCGAATGCACCTTGTCCTTGGGAGCTGCTGCCCTGTCCAAATGCACCTTGTCCTTGCGAACCACTGCCCTGCCCGTAAGCCCCTTGTCCTTGCGAGCCACTGCCCTTTCCGAATGCACCTTTTCCCCGAGAGCTACTGCCTTGTTCAAATGCACCTTGTCCTTGCGCGCTTATGCCCTGTCCGTAAACACCTTGTCCTTGCGTACCACTGCTCTGTCCGAACGCACCCTGTCCTTGCGAACCACTGCCTTTTCCAAATGCACCTTGTCCTTGAGCGCTACTCTCCTGTCCGAATGCACCTTGTCCTTGGGAGCTACTGCCTTTTCCAAATGCACCTTGTCCTTGCGCGCTACTGCTCTGTCCGAATGCACCCTGTCCTTGTGAGCCACTGCCTTTTCCAAATACACCTTGTCCTTGGGAGCTACTGCCTTGTCCATATGCACCCTGTCCTTGTGAGCCACTGCCCTGTCCGTAAGCACCTTGTCCTTGCGTACTACTGCCCTGTCCAAACGCACCCTGTCCTTGCGAGCCGCTACCTTGTCCGAATGCACCTTGTCCTTGGGAGCCGCTGCCTTGACTAAACGTACCAGGTCCTTGCGCACCGGCAGCCTGACCGAAAATATTCTGTGATGGTATATTTTGTCCAAAACCTCCCTGGCTTTGGAAACTTTGTTGTTTGTTGTAACCTTGTGCTTTGTTAGAGCTGAATTCGTCTTCTGGTCGGTAAGCACCTGTGAGATTATATTTATATGACTAAGAAATTCAATTGCACTTGAAATTATTACTAATACTTTCTAAAATTTTATCCTACTTAATGAATAGTACGAATAACCAAAACGACAGTCTTTTTTTTATTTAGTTTATTTAAATTTTTTTTACTCGTCAAAATGACAAGTATATTGAAAAGTACCCCTGATAATAAGTGATACACCCATAACAACGAGTCGTTAGAATATACACAGAACTATATTATGCTCGTCGCCTTAAGACACAAGATGTCCAGTCCCGTTATCTCAGTAATTTCATTAGCAACGATGCCCTTCAAACCGAAATACAGTAATGTTTGCACCCTATTATTCGTTACATGGTTCAATATCAGCCAATAAACGTTCACTGCTCGTCATAGGTCTCTCCCAAATATTCCCATATAGACCGGATAGCTATTCAAATAGAGGATTTGAACTATTTTCAATCACGGTAGCCCAATGGTAACTAGAACCTCATTAATTGATTAGCAGGTTACACCACTAGCAGGTGAAATTGGCTTAGGTCCCGTGAGTTGTTGTGCGTGACCTCTTACATCTTAACACCCTTACAATACTATTAGGTGGCAAAAATAGGAGCAGTGGTGGTACCTAAGTAGATGTACTCTGGCAACAGAAACCTACTACAAATAGTTGATAAACAAATATAAATTTGTAAACTAAAATTCGCAAACAATTCTCGAAAACCATTCGTAAAATGACTTTTTTATTAATATTAATACATACCTTCTTGGGTCCCAGCTGCTGCAGCTCTTGCGTTTTCTTCAATAGACTTGAGTATCTCCTCTGGAATTGGAGGAGGCGTTGGCAAATGATCACCTTGAGGTTGAAAACCATTTTCATCAGCAGTATACGACACACTTATCTTTTCACCATCGTCGGAAGTGTAGGAGAATTCACCTTGAGCTTTAACACCGTTAGTTGCCACGCCGGATTCTTCAGCTGATATACCATTAGACGTTTCGAAACTGTAAGTATAAGATTCTCCGTCGTTTTTATTTTCGTATCTTAGAATCTGTGCATTTCTCTCAACCCCGCTTTGGGCACGTGGGGATTGATATGACTGAGATCCAAACCCGTTAGAAACTTGACCACCTTGATTATACCCCGATCCGGAACCAAAAGTTTCTTTACTAACAAAGCCTTGCCCCGAGCCGGATGAAAACGACTGTTCAAATCCTGAAGCACCGATATTTTGTCCAAAATTGGATTGTTTTGAACCAGCGTCACTCGACGGAGCGAATCCTTTTGATCCCGTGCTTCCAGACAATGTTGATTGTGATGTTTGTCCAAAGATTTGTCCTGATCCAGAAGAGCCCGAAGACGGTCCCGAGCCGAATAAATTTTGCCCTGGGCCTGTTGGTCCATTTGATGAACCGAATGGTGCAGTCAAGATCCCAGGACCTCCACCTGAACTTGCTGCATTTACTGGTGGTAAGTATCTTCTATCCAATTTATCGGCGCAGCCATACGCGATGACTGATATAAGTAATAGCTAAACAGAAAAACAAAATTAGTTAATTTTCATTTAAATTAATCAATATAGGAGTTTTTATCTGCTCAATTTTAGGTAAATTTAATATGATTCTTTGTTTTACTAATTAAATATATTTATAATTTTCATGTTAATTTGGAAGAAGTCTAGTTTTATTTATTTAGGTGTCGTTTATTTAGTTTTGAAGTACTGTTACTCATCAAAGATAATACAAACAATGATTTTCACGCTTAATACTTTACGAGAACAATTGAGGAACGTCAAATAAAACAAAAGCGCTTATTACCAGCTTCATCTCAAGCTGTAGACGATGCGAAGGACTAACTGCGAATGTACTGAGACACTGGAGCTCATCCTATATTTATATCACACAAAATTCGTTCACCTCACTTCGTTACCTAAAACCGTACTCACGGTCCTAACCTTTGACTGCTCGTACATCGAAGATTCTTCTTATGCATTTTTCAGTGTGTGCGTCTCGTGTTGCACAATTTCCAGATCGATATTGCCTTTACACTAATTACTGTGCTCTCTAGACGAGCCTGTGTTAGTGAAAGTAATACGTACGCGAGCTCCCTTTGTTTGTTAACTTTAATTATACTAAAACATAAAACTTATGACTTCATTACTTCTACACGATAACATCGTTATGTTTTATAACTCGGTATTTTATTCAGTACAATTAAACGATTAGTTTATACCTGACAATAAAAAAGGATTATAAATATTTAAATTTAGGTAATAGCGATATTTAAATCATATAATTAATATGAGTTATTCCATATTATATCCAAAAGGTAAGATATCTTTTTTTTATTTTGCTAATGTTCGCTACACCACCTACTCCCACCAACCCGCAATGGTCCAGCGTGATGGGATATGGTACAAATCTTCTCATGTGAACAAACGTAACGATCTTTGTGGAAGGCCTATGTCCAACAGTGGACATCTATCGGCTGGTAATGATGATGAAAATGAAGATGAATATGATGTTCGCTACTCTATCTTTGGCGTGCGATTGAAGAAGACTAAGAGAAAAGTAGGTACTAGTTTCTTTCTATTTCCAAGCATACTGCCCATGCCAAATTATGTTCTAAAGATGGCAAATATTTTTAATTACCAACATTTGTACCAGCAGTAGAATTCTACATGGTAAAATGATAATGCATATATTCAACATGAAGTTCACCTTAAGCTGATACGTCAGGTATTGATTTTGACACCAATAGAAATTACAAATTACGTGTGGTGGCTATTGTCGTCAATAATATCCAACTTTATGAAAATAATGAATCTAAAAATAGTTTTGCTTTATTTTCGTAATCAATGAGTCAATCATCACCTGATAGACGTCTATAGCTGGACCTGTAGTCCTTTCTCAAAGATCTCCATATGGATCGCTGCACGGTTAGTTTGTAGAGGTTCACAGGGAGATTCATATTTTCCTAAACCATGCCATCAATCATATATTAATTCCATCTGTATGTTTATTAATTCGTTTGTTCCTTTATAGTCGTTGACCATGTGACTACATAAAACATATGTGACCTGCCTGTGAGAATATACGGACCCTGCGGTTGTACACCATTACCCGGGCCTAGCATTTAGCGAGTCAAGCTCAGTAATCCTTAATCTAGAACCATGTTAAGTGGATTCATCGACTCATCACTATGAAGTACTAGTAAGTTTGTTTTTTATACGACGAAACAACAAGAGAACCAAGACAATCATCTGATGGGTATTAACGCACGCTTCTTACGAGCTGGTTAAAATTTTATACACTGCACTACTTTTTGCTCATCGCCTTGAGACATGTGATGTTAAGTCCTCATCAAATCGGAACACGGTTATGTTTGCACACTGCAGTTTAGAGGCATAATTAGGAGCTGAGGTAATACCTTGACGGTGTTTACCAACAGACCTACCATCATCCAGGCAGATGTAATTGCATATTTACTTCATAAGCTAGCCAGACTGGATCGAAAACATCACACCGCTAACAAAACTATACCAAAAACACCACTAATTATCTCATGATCATTATGTGCTTATTGGTTTTAATTCCCATTCTGTACTGCTCTCTCCCTCTCTTTTATTGGGGACAGTCTTAGTAGGAACAACCGCAGCGATAACTTCTGCCTGCAAACTCTACTGCGCTAACATTATACTGATTCAATTTAAAAGCAGCTGTTTAAATAAATAGACCAACAAGATCTATAGTGTCATCCTACAGACCTATAGAATTATCCTTCTAGATCTCATGGTAACGAGCAGGCCGCTCACCATCAGAAGAGCATACATTTATTATATTTCTAACAGGTTTAAAATTATCGAAAAAACGAAGTACCAAAGTTTGTAAGCTAATGCGCTTAATAAAAAAAATGAATTCAATTAACTTAAAGCACGATAACGCCGTCTTAAATAAATGTTGCAAGTCTACGTATTTGTTTTAGATTATTTTTTTTTGTATCAGCTGGTCAGAGTTAATGATTTGATGGCTCGTCGTCGGATACACGAACTCGTGACACGATTTCGCAAAGATGACGCCACGCCACCCGCGACCCTGCACACGTTGACAAGAGTCCCATGATAGAAGAAAGGGTTGTTAAATATATTTATATAAAAACTTTATCTGCACACAAAAAATTATACACAAAATAGTCGACTCAAAACACACATGAGAAATATTAACATTTTGTAATTTTTAGTATTAATTAGTCTTAAAGCCTGCTTCAGGTTTAGTTCTAGTTTAGACTCTATTCACTGATGATTGGACTCTGTTGCCAAGACTGTTTAGGTAGATACCACAGCATCTGCTATTACAATCGCGAAACAGTACTTGGCAAACATTACTGTGTTGCGGTAACCAGACTGTAGCGAATTAAATTGCTGGAGTAAAGAAATTTAACATCTAATATCTCAAAGTGGCGAGGATAACGCAGTGCTACGTGTATGATCTTCACTACGCTTCGTGGTTTCGGTTATATCATTTACCATGAGGTGAACGTCTTGGTTCTCTCGTCGCTATATAAGGCCCGTCATAAGCCCCATGAGAACCTCTGCCAGGTATTACTTCAAACAGACGGTCTAGTAGTAACTGCTTCTCTTTAATGTACTTAAGCTTCGTGCTTTTTCTCTTTTCTTACGTTAGTTACTTTATTTATTGGTCTACGGAATCCGGTCATCCTGTTTTATATAGTCCCTGTTAACGGATTAAACTTATAGTCAATACATATTTTACTGGCTATTCTTAAACTATGTCGTTAGCCAGAATTCTTTGGCTCTCATACGTTCATAGTCGGACCACACCAATATCTGTGCTATAAGATGAAGGTGGTAGGTAACTAGGTCGATTTCGATAATTCCTACCGACAACCTCACTACTCTTATGACTTAGAATCTAACCATCGTTCTTATTAGGTAGATGGTTATCCACTGCGCTGTAGAAGCTGTGAAAACTTACACTTGATATGTCAGTTTCTTCGTCACGATATCGGTGAGATCCTTTCGTTTGTTTACGTATATGGAAGAGGAGTCGCAGCAATGTACAAAGAATGCAGCGTTATTTCGAAATGTTTTATAAAGTTCAGTGCTTATACAAATCGTCTGCTACATCTAATTGGACCTTAGATCTGATTGTAGATAATTGTCTACCTCTGTAACATTATTGTGATTTTGCCTAATCTCTGATGATGTATAATGCTGCTAGTCATTTGACCGACTTATACATCGGATTCTGGGCACACGGACCCGGATTCTGCGCCTGTAGTCATTTTATGTATATTTAAATTCTATTAACAATCTCGATAATTTATAAACCTATACAATAAAGAAGGAATTCTAAGAAAGGATTTGTCGCTTGGAAAATTTAACAATCTTCGGTACTTAACAAGGAAATATAATTAGATAATCATTGGTAGTAGATTTCTTCTGTAGGAAGTCGTTCTAAATAATTACTAACGTAGCATTTGTATATAGAAATACTACTTTTTGGTAGCCTTAGTATTCCAGTTTCAGGCATTCTAATAAAGTTATGATTATAATTATTAGTCTAGTGACAGCCTCATGAGTGATCATCTTATATCAATTTGTCAATCGCTATCTAATGCTGTGTAAGAAAATGATGTTCATTAGATGAACCAACGTTTTGAGGCTATGGTGCAAATATATATATATATATATATATACATACAACATAACATACATTATCTATTGAATTATTTTCAGTATTATGAAAACTACTACCATAAAACAAATTAAATCGTTCAATTGATGAAAATATCCACAATAGACTATAACGATAATGTTTAGAGAGTGTTTTAATGGGAAGATTCTTAACCTTCACATTAAATATTATAGTAGTAAGTAATCAGTGAAATATATATTAAAGTAGATAATTCAATATAATAAAATAAAACTGACTACATTATTCATAAAAATAAACACACAAGAAAAATCGATAAAGGTATAGGACAAATGTTTGATTGATTGATACCTCGAAGAGCTGTTGATCGTTATTATGGGTCAATCAAATTCACTTTGATATTTTCTATTTAGAGGAACGTTACATGTAAAGTGCTTAGCAGTGGACGTCTATCGGATGATGATGATGATGTTGAAACGAAAATTCGTAGTAGACATTCTATCATCATTATCATTATTATCAGCATCCCCCAAAGATATCCACATCGGTTTCCGTAAACCAACCATGCTGGCCTAATACGGGTTGGTGGGTTTAATAGACATTTAAAACTTACATATCTCGATATTTCGCCACGACGACAAACTATTGTCGAATATTGATTCATTAACAAGGTAGAAATCTTAAGATTTATATCTTATTTACTCATAGAATCGGATGCTGTACACAATGATATGTCAAATGTCGAAGTTGACTTGCGATTGTACGCGAAATCGTCTATAATCGTAACTCGTTAAGAACTTGCGAATCGATCGGTGAGTGGGTAGGGGGGTAATAAGCATTATTGTTACACTTAAGTGGATATGCTTATTTAAGTAATTTAACTTTAACCTGCCTCTCCAATGTTGAAGTTCCTGTTATTTCGCATAGCAATGAGACAATCGCAGAGTTTATTCGGTTGTAAAAGACACGATCTGCTGCAGTTGATTAAGTTTCTGGAATACGAAGAGTGAGGAGAAGGAAAAAGTCATGGTTAGGGAATGTCAGAGAATGGACTGGCATGTCTGGGGCGCCCGAATTGTTCCGCCGAACCAGAAACAGAAAGGACTGCACCACGCTGATCGCCAACCTTTACCAGTTGGAGAGGCACTTTAAGAAGATGAAGAGATTTGTCTGTGCCATTTGACACTAGTTATGATATTATGTATAACATCACATCGTGATTCACAGGTAAGATGCCTTTCAAACCGGAACACAGTAACGTTTTTATTTATAAGCATTCCCCAATTTAGTAGGGCTGAGGTCTATGTCTTTCTATCCTTTACCATCTTTATTTAATTCTTTACTAATTATACTCATCTTTCTTCCTTTTCTTCTTACATTCCATTTCTCGCTTTCGCATTTCAACTCTCTATCATTCTCCATTCTAATTCCTTCTTGCATTCATTTCCTTAAATGAATAAAGACAACCGTCGTTCTTTCCTTACTGCTTCTGTCTTCTTATGTCTATTTGTTACTGTACATTCTTTCTTATTCTGTTATCAAAATTTTTCTTAATCACACAGTAATGTTTGTATGTGTTTGAAGGTGGAAATTAGAGCTGCAGTGGCATCTAGACGACCTGTAGTAAGAGAGACCTACCACCAGGGTTTGTTCAAAATATGACTAATGTAGAAACATTTGTTTGTGTTGAAAATAATAACAACGTTTTTAACATTCCAACCTTGGATCTTGGTATAACGAACTCATAACATATAACTGCATTGTATCTGAAAAAAAAAATAGCTTACATTACAATTGGCTATTAGTTGAAATCGTTAAAAAAATGTGCCGTTTAAAATTCCATTTATTAAATATCCTTTATCCTTTCAATAACAATTCAGTTCCAGTAATAAGAATACTTTATCTTAAATTGTTAGTAACCATTACACAAATTGCTTTGACGAAAATCTTTTTAACACTAGCCTTTAATATTCCATTTATTTATAAGGATGATAATAGATAAACAGCTCTGTACTATTCCCAGTGCTGAGATGTCAAGGATTCAAGCATCAAGGAAGTGTCACCAGGTTATGTATCCATAACGCTGACCGAGTACAGGTTGGGGATTTCAAATGTCCCATAATAGAACTTAAGACTTATCGATTTCCTAACTATGCTTATATGAAATTACTGCGGTAACGAGACTTAACATTATATGAATCAAAGCCCAATGCGGAGCTATATACATCAACCTAACTAGCGTCATGTTATGCACAGATACTACTTACCATCTGATGAACGTCTAACTCGTCCCATCTCTTTGAGACAAGATGTTAAGTATTTTCACTAGCTACAGCGCCATTCAAACCGGTACACAGTAATGTTTGAACACTATAGCATGGCGAAGAAATAGGAGCTGCTGTTATACATGGATAGTTTTCGCTAACAGAAACCAACCACCGATGAACAGTTCTGATGCTCAGTTCATTTCCGATATTTAGCTAAGATTTATTCTAGTCTTTTACTAAACTGAAGAAGTTACAATTATGTTTTTCTAAGTCTAAACGAAGCTATCAAGAAGTCAAGTGACAGTATTTTCGTTAAGATCATCACTACAAAATTAATCTATCTATCATAAGTTTATAATTATCTATAAAAATCTTCGACAATATTAATAGATTTAAGAGAACGTCTATTGTTAAAAATAGAGCCGTTCTTATCCTATTCTGTAACTAAAAACCCATAAAGTGGAACTCGAACCTGATTCCACAATACACAGTAGCAAGGAATATAATATTTATGAGCTATAAACGAAAACGTATCATACACGAAAACGCAATGAACAAAAGACAATACGTTGTTTACGGTTTTGCCGTTTCTCTGTCAATTATATGGTCTTAAAGTTCACGATGGTACAGAAGTGGTCACAAACCTCACACGGCTGAAGCAGTAACAAGTGTTTTGACTATGTAACTACATGAAATCGCTGCGCTGTTAAACTTGTGATAAATCCTAGTTTTACTACAACGTTACATAATAATTAAACTGTTGATATTCATACCTAATAATCAATCCCTTCTTTGATAGATTTGAAGTGCTATTAAGTGACAGGTCGATGAAAATAGAGCCTGCTTGTGATGCCCTGGCACTCCTACACAAAGTTGTTATAGCTATAGACTTATAATATAACAAAAAACCTTCATAACCATTAAAACTTTAATATATGCTGACCAGGAATCGAACCGGAAACTTGTGTGTTACACATACACATCAAACAGTTAGCTACTACCCCACAGATGTAAACCATGTGTTCATATTTGAGCTGAATAAATATCCTAATTATAACCTATTTATTAAGGTCTATGTATCTTACCATGAGATGAACGTCCTGCAATTTTTTTTTTTACCTGATAGTAAGTTATACGCTTGTCTATAATAACGTAAGGATGATATATACTGCACCACATTATGCCCTCTTTAGACGTATAATATAAAGTGTAGGTTCTTCAGTAATTTAAAAGCCAAAGCGCTCTTTAAACCGGAAGACGATAATTTTTACACAATATTGTTTGTAGCTAGAACTAGAAAATTTCTTTATGTAAAAAGGTCATAAGTTACAAGAACATCATGGCCTATTTTCATAAAAAAAAGTCCTTTCATATGATTAAGTTTGTCTGACCTTAACATATTTAGACATTTAGACGTCACGGTTATACTTGAACCGTAACCTGGCGAGTTTATTACCGAAATTGTTCATAACAACCGGTTCGGTTGAGTGGTACCGTTATTACACGAGCAAACGCCGTAATCGATCGCTAATGGATATTGTCTCTTTAAATTGGTCTCATAATAACATAATTGTAGTGCGGATGGCGCTGTTTAGCCTAAGTGTTATATTTTTGTTAAGCTCGTGTTTAAGTTTAAGGTCATAAATGTTTTTCAACGATGGTCTTTAACAGTCATCGGCTGATGGAAGACGAAGGTCGATCGATTACGCAGACTGATCTCTTGCCTGATCATCATCACGTGGCGGTAAAAGTCCACGATTGGACATTGACCTCCTCTAAAGGCCTTTACATCGAGCACAGCAAAGCACACGAAGATCTCGGGTTTAAATCAGATTTGGAGTTTTGGAATTGGTTTAGTGGTAAAGTTTTCCTATCCCGGCCAGCAGACTGACCGGCCAGAGACAGAAAATATACTGCTATAAACGCTGTTTTGTTCTGACCGTCAATTTTGTACATCCGGCCTCATTGGCATATACAAATATAAGGTCCGTGGAAAGTAAATTGATATTCCATAGTATTCCACAATGATTCTAACTATAGAGAAATTGCAGTTTGGTAGTAAGAATACTTCTGTCGTCATTTTGAGATCGAAGCAGTCTTTTTAACCTTTACAATATACCTATAATACCAACATCGGACGAACTTGTGTAATAGCAGATAAAAGCCAATTAATTGGTCAGTAACAATTTGTAATCTCATTTGATTAGTTCTTACTATCTTCTGTGGGATATTACGAAGAGTATTTAAGTTTAATGTAAAGCCTTATAAGTTCAGATTCACCTTGAGCGGAAACGAACGTTAATATCCAAGTATTTATAATCAGATATACTACACAAATTGAAATTCCACTGAACATGTTATTATGCGAAGATTCCACTTTAAAACGTGTACTTCCTGCAGTAATAACGATTATAGTGTACTATTGGTGGTGGCGAAATAACAAACCGCATTATTTAAGCTATGTTTGTACAATTGAAATGCGAAATCATGATTTAACGTTTCAAATAGGCGAAGCTGAAGTTTGTTTTGAGAATAAATCATATATAGATCCATAAATCATAACATATGATTACTATTGCACGGGCAATGAACCCAGAGAATGTTAAATAACTGTGTTGTGGAAATAAATATAAATTTCCCATACTATAAATGGACTGTATCTAAAACTTAAATCTATAATGTTTGCGAAATTGATATCGTCCATATAACGCCTTATATGATATCATCTTTCATTATTTTAGTAGCTTTGTACATAAATAGCCCTCTTAATATTCACACTGCTGGGCCTCGAAGCCTTCTCCCATAAAGCCAAGAACGGGATGATGTATTTCACACATCACCGAAAGCTGTTCTCGAAACATAACGATTTCATAACAAAGTTTCTCTTCACCAGAACCTCAAACCTAATGCGAATTGGTTCCGCGCTTCTTTTAGATGTATAACATGATCATTCGTCTCAAATACTAGAATATTAGTGCTTATATATTCATCTAACTCTGATGTTTGATTTTAAATTCGTAATACATGTAAACAATACTAGTTTATGTTCAGAATATATTTTTTTTATGTACCTATATTTCACTTTAAGGCTTAAAGTCACCCAAAAAGCAATATAGAGCGTTATCTATGTTCGGATCTGCGTGATCGTATCAGAAATGTGGAGATCTGCAGAAAAACCTTAGGTTCATCAATATAGTCCAAAAATTTACTAGGCTTCGGCAGCGGGCAGGGCACATTGCTCGAAGGATCGACGGCCGATGTGGCAGTAAGGTCCTTGAATAGCGTCTGCGTACCGATACGTGTAATGTTCGTAGGCCTCCCACAAGGTGGACCCGTGATCTAGTGAGAATCGCGGGAATCTAATGGATAGGAGCAAAGCGAGACCCATCGATGAGGAGATCTTTGGAAGAGCCCTATGTCTAGCAGTAGACGTCTATCGGCTGATGATGATGATAATCTATATATCTACATATAATTATACATCTTTATATACCTTAGTATATTAAATTTCTTTTTTGTATCTTTCTACTTATTAACCTTTTCTTTTGAAATAAATTTCATAATGTAATTGTTAGCGCCTTTGCAAATATTAACTACATATGATGTTTTATTCAATTTAGAACTGCATTATAAATTAAATAATTAATAAACATATTGTTTGATATGGTAGAAGATTTATTAGATTATTATATTTTGCGATGACTAGTATATTTATACAGATAATTTTAACGCCTTTCAAAACTATATACAGTAATACATGCAAAATGATACTGATCGAGAGAAAAAGGCGCTGCCGATGCGTCCGCTTGAATAAGTATATTCTGTTTCCTGTATATCAAATGAACACCAAGCTATTTTTCTGATAATGCTTCAACAACTATATAAATAATGGTGATTAAATTCTAGCAACACAGACTTCGTCCGACAAGATAGGCTGCTGCGTAATCTACCAGAATGTGATAAAGGCTATTTTAAATACTGACAGTTCAGTTTTAATCAGTACGCATATATAGTTTTAATGTGTATGGATGAGCAGAGCAATTCTAAAGTATAACAGTATTATGAAGATCCAGAGAATAAATTGATGGATACAGTTGTATTCTTTGTGATAGGCTACTGTTTCAACTCTTGGCATTACGAAGAGCCAGGTAATGGATCCAATTGTGTATAATATTTTGTTAAGACTTAATGGCTAAAAGGCTTGAGATCACGAAGATCCACAGAAATCCAGCTGATGGAAGTAATTGTAAACCACGTAAAGACTTGGCCATGTACTCAAAAATGTACGATCTTTATAAGGTTATGCGCTATGGTAAACGATAGCGTGATTTATTGTTAATGTAGGCGCCATCTGTTGAGGTATTTGAAAACATGTTATTATAGTTGTAATTTTTTATAATTTTGGAGGAATAGAAATAGTATTTAATCTCAATTTCATAAGCTATTACAATACCGAGGCCGAAAGCCAGCAAGCTAGCTCTGCCGGAGGCTTGTTTTGCTGGAAGATGTATATCATACAAGAGTAATAATATGTAGCGATATCCAAGCTAATCAGGAAGATTATGAAAGTGGGTGGAATGGTATCAGGAACTTTATTACCTTTGAAGTACACTGTATCTTATTTCATCGACCAATATTTAAAGGTATCAAGACAATCAAAATAAATGTAAACCATAAATTGTTGTGACAATAATTTAATATTAAGAAAATATATTTTACAAGGTTAGGTTAGAGTATCACTTTTTTTTGTTAATTTTTACTTATTATAATGACCACTATTAAATATTCACACTTTAGATGATTTTACGGTAAGTGTATGTAGAAGTAAACATTTTCAGTAGTGGTATCCTGAGGCCTCGTCGAAATTGGGCGGTTGTCGTAATCCACTAAATTCTTCTCCATTTACTGTCTGAATTTGACTAGTTAATTGTGGATTCTGTTGATCTTGAAATCCAAACAGAGGAGAGTTAAACTCACTTTGATCTTGACCAGTTTGTTGCAACGGTTTACTAAAATCGTTATGAATGTCTTTGCCTGTTGTTGAAGTCCGTGTACCTTGGCAACAAGGTCTGATTCTGCTGGAAAATTTGAATGGGTTGTTGTATTCTACAGTTGGTTGACTTCCTTGTAAGGCGCTAGAAGGGAATTTCTGTGTTATAGATTCCTGTCCAAACGTTTGTGTGTTTCCAGAATGTCCCATCAGCGTTTGTTTGCCGTCAACATTAGCCTGTAAGTTGATGTCCAATTGCAAATTTTGAGAATCAAACAGCGACGGTGTGTTTTGAATTGATTGAGACTGATCTTTTTGTGAATTTGATTCATTTTCATCACTAACTGACAATGGCTGATTTAACATTGCTACTTGTATCTTTTGACCGAACTGTGAAAAATCATTAGTAGATTTTATTACATCACTTTCGTCTGATTTATTAGGACTAGGAAATGATTCCTCAGGCTTTTTATATTCGTATATCTCACCGTCGTATTGTTGGTTCGATAAGAATTGGGAATTCATTTTATTGAATTGAAGCTGTACTTGATTTCCTGCATTTCCTCTATTAAATGCTTGTCCTTGTCCTAATGAGGCTTGTTGGTGATAAGTGCTTGAAAATGAAGTAACGGGTTGTTGTAATTTAGAGTTAGATCCAACGAATGTCATAGATGTTGAAGGAAATGGAGATACAGATGCTTGAGTTATACCTGTATGTTGTGTTGAAAACTTGTTATCAATTTGTAACGTGGGGCTTGTTGGCGATGGTACGTTATGACTTATTACAGGAGGTTGAGGATATTTTGTGAAAGGTCTAAGATGTGATCCAAAAGATGGAATTTGAGGTGCATCGGAATATTGATTTAGCATACTTTCAGTGAAAGCATTTGTAGAGACAGGTGCCATGGTAGGTGGTCTAGGATATTTAGTTGAGATACTATCATTGTAACCGTTAGTAAAATGACTATTGCCTGATACAAAAGTTGATGCTGTTGCTTTAACGGTGTTAAAGGGTTTTGAAGGTTGATTATAGTAATAAGAATTTTCAGATATCTGAGATGCACCGCTAATTTTTGTTTTGTCATTCTCTATCGAATGCTGAAAGTCTTGCTGCGTCGTACCTTTATTCGACTGAAAGTTTTCGTTGTTTTGTGAGGTTCCCGAAATACTTTGTCCTCCATTGTATGATTGAGAATCAAAAGTAGTAAGTGTTGAAAAAGATGCTTGCGTCGGTCTTTGTGGCACATTTTGGGAGATATATTCTTGTCTATTTATATCAGGAGTACTTTCAAACGGTGTTGTTAATTCCGCACTTGGTAGTATGGTTGAATGTACAATATTTAATGAGTGAAAATTATTTTGCGCTTCGGATTGAACATTAGACTCTTTATTTAATTCTATATTATTTGGATAACCATTCACAAACTGACTAGAGCTTTGAGTCGGTAGTACAGTATTAGAATGTTGACTAAACTTGTTCAATTGGTAACCTGGAAATGATTCAGAGTGAGATTGTAGGCCAGTTATTGAATTTTCTGAATTCATGGAAACTGTCGGCTTTATAATTGAATTAATAGATGTTGAATAAGGTCTATTTCCGAAAGCATTATTTATTTCCTGATTCGGTTTCATCAGTCCAAAATATATAGGTCGTGAATATTCCTCGTCGCTAGACGATTCATCATTAGATATTTCTTTCTTATCATTTATGCCATCTCGGTTTTCATTAGAAAATCCTTCTTGAGTATCCAATTCACTTGTAGCGGTCGGTCTAAATACTTTGTTATTTGGAAAATAATTAAATTGAGTCCCAACTGTCGTATCTTTTGGCGTATTAAAAGTGGGTGAAGTAATTTTTTCACGCAGATTAATATTTTCAAAAGTCTGGGCATTTTCATTTGTGTGTGATCCGGTTATGTCTGCTCCAAATTCAGGCTTATACACAGAAATCGGCTGTCTGCTATTATCATCAAGACTGCTGTCATTTTTTGTGTAGTCGTCACCGGTATTGTACTTCGCGGCATCATACGAGCCTGCAAATAAAAAACGAAAGTTATGAGTCATTTGTAAACTGTATCAGTTAATGAATCAGTCAGTAAAACATTTATCAAGTAAAATAAAAGACATGTAACAGACTGAGTCGTCCATGATTTTACAATTTGAATGAGACTAAAATCTTGTTATAACTATAAAAAAAAACGTTTAAACGTATTTAAAATGCTTAATTCATCATTGCCTTTACCGACTGGCATAAATTGCGAATTAAGATTGATTTTAGAATAATATAAGTTCAAAGTATTGGAAAACTTATATTCTAGTAGAATACTACGTTTGTAATAACAAGTTCATGAATTTTTGTAGAATTTACTCAAAAATAACAATTTGAGTAGTGTCTTCAGAAGAACAGAGTTTAGGTTGAGAATCGAATTTCGGTACCAAATTCACAAGACTATCGATGATAGTATAATAAATATTTTACTGAATATGCGTCACCTTGACATTATCAGTTTACTCGAGTGGTTTGCATTAACATCAACAAGCCTCCTTCAATTTTATATATAATTGCATTATTTAACGTAAAAAACTACCGGATACTGCGTACGAATAAAAAAATGTTTAATTACACTTATCGATCGTATTGTTTTTGTTTGTTACTAATGAAATGAATTATTTAAGGTTTTAATTATCAACTAGATACTGATATGTATATTATTTGTAAATTTGTATTACTTCTCTGCGGTACAAAAAGGTTGAATGTTAAACTAAATGATTGAGAATTGATAATACATTACTGATGCTATATTATTATTCAAAAAAGATTTTAATCTAACATCGGGAGGGGGGGGGGGGGTGCTATTAATATTATAATACTACACCACAGGAGGTCTAATGTTCATATTATAAGAAATGTAAACGATATTTTAGTTGTCGTTTGTTTATATAAAATGAGATTGTATGTTTTGTTAATGAAATTATTTTACAAGCAAAAATGTACAACTATGATATCCACATCCTCAAGGTTAAGTGTGCTGGAATGCTCTGTTTGAGTTAAACTCGTGTTTGTGTATATATTTTAAAATCATTATATACTTTATATTGAATCCATACAGAATAAAAAAGCAGTAAAATAATAAGTATGAGGTATCATATAGATACCTGTGTCCGAAACTAACCCGGACTCAACGTCGTCTCACATTTAACCCAGAACGAGTTATAACAAAATAATTTAACTGATAATGATATATGAGACAGAGTCAGAAGAATTTTGTTTCTTATTGTAATAGTAAAATATCTCAAGATGAATACACCATCAGGTGAAGATCGCTATAAACCGGTGGATGCAGACAGCACATGATAAGTAAATTTGGAGAGTTATTGTACGGCCTATGTTCAACCCTGAACGTAACGGTTGATGATTATAATGAACAGGTTAACTATTATTGAAGATGTTACACACTATGAAATTTCAACAGTTCTATGTAGAAACAAGTACTTATTTAAAATTTACGCATTAACAGCGACTCAATAAAATGCTGTAGCAAACTGTTCAAAAACTATAAAATAAACAGTAATATGACCATTTGTGAATATAAACATAAGAATGTAAATATAAAGCAGTAGTCCCGGATGCGGAGTCAACAGACGATAATATAACTTATACCAGTATGTTCATATTTTTCATGAGAGTAGGCAATGCTTATTTGTGGGTATTACACGAGAGAGCTTTGCATTCACCGTTGGCTTAAGACCAATATTAATAATTCAATCCTGTTATTTATAACAGGTTTATTAAAATATTTTGTAAAACAATTATAACGAATTAGTTTTATAAAGTTAAATTTGTATTAACTGAAAGGTGTATTGATAATTTATGCTATTCAATATAATTGCCTGCATTAAAAAGGCACGTGTTTAGTTAATGATAGGTTATTTTCCAACCCACTTGGTTATCTACTACCCTTGTATTATAAAAATGGGATAAACACATTGCTGAGTCTCGGCTGTCAAATTATGAGAGACAGATTCTCTTTGTCACTTTGCGACATGTGATATTTGGTCGATGTTCGGATAAAATTAATAATAATTGTGCGTATTTAATTATTGCTATAATACTTGGTCGAAATACTACATTAGCATCTGGTGGCGAGTTTAGACAACACAGATATATACACGTCCGAAAGATAACATGTAGAATTTTATAATATTTTATCCTATACATTTGCAAACAACGTTGGTCGTCCATTTCAAATGTTATTAAAAAAATAACGATAAATTTTAACATGATGGAAAATCAGCCAATCGGCAGTTTGGGGACAATATGTTACTGTTATATATACAAGATTAAAGTATTAAGGAATACAAAACTGTTATATAAATATCAGAAAAGTTTTCTTCATCATTCTTTAAATAGTAAATAGAAAGTCCTTACCATCATCAATCAATCCCGCTGCTGCGTCTCTAGCGTTTTGTTCCAAAGACCTCAAAATTTCGTCTGGAATAGGAGGAGGTGTCGGCAAATGATCTCCAGATGGTTGATATCCTCCTTCACCAGCTGTGTAGGTCACTCTGTAAAGTTTTCCATCGTCTCCTGTGTAGGAGTATCCACCCTCCGCTTGAACTCCATTATTTAAATTACCACTTTCCTCTGCTGTTATGCCGTTTTCAGTTTCGTAAGCGTAGTAGTAGTTTTGAGGTCCTCTATTGTTCTCATAACGTATTATATTTGCTACTCTATCTAAAGCTGACTGAGGACGTATTATTGCTTTATTTAAATCTGTATGAAGTCCTTGTTGGAAGTTTACTAATGTTTGGGATTCCACTTGATCATCACGAAAATTATTTTCAACAGGAGCCTGGGCCCTATTTTGGTTTGTTTTAAAAGCAGCACCACCTACTTTAGAATGCGTCGACCCGTACGATATTCTGGGACTCCCAAGTCCTGTTTCACCGGAACTAGAGGCTCGAGTTCCAGGAGCAACGGCTTCGACAACAACTCCCTCAAATTCGTTATCGTAGGCTCCTTTCGGAAAATCGCTTTGTCCATTGAATGAATCTCTTACAAGAGGTGTTTGTATGTCCTCTGCGCTGCCACCTGCTGTTGTAGCGGACGCTGGTGGTAGATATGTGCGGTCTAACTTGGCTGCAGCGCATACCGCTATCACAGCGGCTAAATACACCTGAAAGTCACGAGCCAATATGAAAAAATACTGACGAATACTTAAAACGTATTTACGACAAGTTATATGTAGGTAGATATTATAACGTCAAATCTATAGTAAAACTATAAAATTTTACTGTGTTTGGAATTTAAAACAGTTTAAATTTAGGTAAAGTTATTATTTTACCCATAACTTAAGCGTCATATTATAGTGAACTATTTCACAGGACCGACGCGCATCTGAAAGAGTTCGTACTTAATAAGAGTGGCGTAACTCTCTAAAAATCTAAACATTTCTTAGAGGGGATGTAGAAACTTTTTGTGTAATCCTATTGTAACAGTGCGAAAGCTTGATCCTATTACACAATCCTTCCCATAGATCACTACTTGTCGCGTCATTAATCACTAGTTCCGGTTCAAAGAAGTATGGGATTACCAAATTCATTGTATCCGTTTGGACCAGCGGTCCGGATGTTTCTACAGAGAGGGGTCAAGTCGTACTGTGCTTTTGTGGACCAACTTTTGCTTTTTATACCAACTCTAAAGTCGTCTAAAAAACGTGCTAGGCTCTTTTCGCTAAGCTAGCACTGCGGCCGTCGAACCTTCCTCTTCAGCTGCTCGATCCATCGCGTACCGTTAATAAACTCGGTTTCCTCTAAAGCAGTGGGTGTGCAGACTGCAAACATAATTTTGTACGTACGAACGCATGGATCCCAAGTTCAAGTGGCAATAAATATATTATTTATAAAATTTTTAATTGGCAAAGAATCAGTTACTGTAATCAGTGTAGGTCATTAAGTTCGTGAGGTTTATGTACATAAATAACTTCGTGATCTGAACGAGACTAATTGGATTCGTGATCCATTTGTATCATTTCTTTCAAAGATATGTTAATGATACTCAAATGAAACGTAGTGATCAATATTTGACCACCATTTTAATATAATTTGATTCCCAGCTGATCGGGTTTTTGCTGCTTTACAAAACGTGCCAATGGATTATTCATTCATCTCGGTTTTCCACGTATTTACCATAAATTGCATGTTACAGTAAAGCGTTGATAGATCAATTGTAATTGATATTCAATTTACACTGAGCTTGAGTTCGGAGGAAACATGGTGTGATCAATATGATCCAACAATAACAGCTTTCGACGACATGTTACCATCAAGCAGTTGACTTTTTCGATTAAAGGCTCAACCATTTCCTTTTCGATTCCGGCACTATGAACACGAAAGAATCCGTTTAAGTTATGTGACAATAACAAGAAAATATGACAAGATTTAAAGAACTATTACAAGTTTATCTGATATAGTGTCTCTTGTATTCGTTAGATTATTATAACTATCAATGTACTAGCTGTTCCCAGCCCGCTTGGCTGGCCGCATCACCTCCGTAACTCCCTCTGGGGAAATAATTTTGTAAAATTTATTATTAGCTGATTTCTAAATGGCAGAAGCAATATCTCGACCAAATTTAAGTATTTAGGTCTTATAGTTTCGAAGATCTCATGACGAGTCAATGAATCTTTGGATATTTACTAAACATATATACAATTAACAGCCGATAGACGTCCACTGCTGGACATAGGCATCTCCCAAAGATCTCCCCATCGATCGATCCACAGTCAGAATAGCCACTGTGAACGCCGAGCACTGGGAGCCGTTGATAGGGGTTCTTATGGGGGAATTTAGGACTATTCCCAAACATTGGGTATATATATAGATTTAAATTAAATTTATATACGTTTTGAAATAAATACAAGTAACTTAATAACGCAAAGTGATGGTAGTAAGGAAAGTACTAATCGCTTCAAAGCTCTCTCGATAAGTATGAAGATAATTACACCATAAAAATGTACTACTTTAAAGTATTTTCGATTAAGCAATAGTTTAGACAAAACATAAGGTTCGTGTCCTATACTTGAAAGTTTTCGCAACGATATGTTTAAGTTAAGAGTACTACAAAGTTTCGTAACATTTGCTTACCTTTATTACCCCACGTTGAAAATAGAGTCATACAGTACGAGTGATGTCAACGGAACCAATTTGAATTGCGAGTCAATAATTACGCAGATTGGAGCATAACTTGATCTATTGATTAAGCGTAACATCAACTTAATTATTAACTTACTATGATAATGAAAGAACAATGTTTCATAATGTAATAATAACAAGTCATTTTGTAGGACAGGCATTGATTCACGTCACCATATGGACAAGTAGACTTCTATTACGTAAGTTCTGTGAAATAAAATCATTTGCCTAAAGTCAATGCAAGTAAACTATAGTTTAATCTTTACAGAGATTTTATACAACTGTATGCATTTTGTACGGAAGGTAAGTATATGTGTATGTTGTTAATTACTATTGTATTACACAAAGGGCTTCAGCTCGACCTTCACGCCATCGCGAGAGGTTTGCATGACTTATTTACAAACAACACTTAATATCCCGGATTGTACAGTAAATGCTCTTTGCATATCGATCACAATTAAGTTGTAGTTACCTTGTTAACTTAACGTTTAAACGCTATTTATATTTTTACTTTTTATAAATGCTATTGAACGCTTTATGAAATTAAATACAGAGAGAAACTTAACTATAGCTTGTTGTATTCTATAAATCTAGCAAAGAAATAAATGATCTTTTCAAGCTTTGCCTTCAGGGTAGTTGTATCAGTAAACACTATAGATGAAATCTGTGGTCTTTTACTTTAAGATTGATCTTAGTTCTTTATGACAGCAGTCAAATTTCCGGACAAAAGATCCTAGCCCGTCTTCTATATAGACGAAGACTATATATTTTGGTACATTAATATCAAGCATCTCTATTAAAAATTCTCTTTGCAATTACAAATCAGAGGCAAAATGAAATCTTTCAATTCAGACCATTTTAAATGTGCCGTTCGAAGGTGAAGATTGTAAGCTACGAACAAAGCAAGATTCAATAAGTGTACGTCAGCTTCGCAAATGCAAATATTACTGAATTTAATTCAATATTCAGATATGATTTAGGTCTCTCAGCATCTCATTTATCACACAGCGTGCTGGGTTTCGTCATGTGCATGAGTCAACAGTCAGGTCGCGTCAAATGCCTCGAGAACTTAATTCACGCGAACACGTTTATTAATAAAAGCTATGACAGTTAAATTTATGCAAAATATTGAATACGTCAATGGGGGTCAATTATAATTGGTTAAACCCTAACATTAATAAAGTTCTTGTTTATGTATTAACTGGATCCAAGAAGCGCAGGATCGATCGATCTTTGGGGGAGGCCTATGACCAGCAGTGGACGTCTATCAGCTGATAATGATGATGATGATGTATTAATTTATTTCTTTTTAACGTAATACCATAAGCTAAGGGTAGAGAGACCGGACGTAATGAAACAGAGGTCGTCAATGTACATAATGAAAAAGAGGAAGTCAACCTTGAAGAAATTAATTTTGAATGTAGGTATACAAAAGGAAATTAGTTACAACAGAAAATCAAACAAAAAACAATTGATATTGATAATCCTGAGAGTACATCTCGGCTGTAGTATGGACAGGTATGTGCAGTATAGATCAGCCAGCTGCCAGATGGAGCGACGACCTGTTGAGTATTTGGATCCAGGTGGTATCGGACCGGATTTGCCGGAAATCGATCGAGGAGACCTATATTCGACGATATATATCAACAGGGTGATAGAAAAATTAAATGGTCACAATGTTAACACGAATGTATTTTTTTGTAATTAGTAATCACCATTAGCTTAACTAATGAAATGGTTGTTTAGGGCTATTGTGTTTCATGATGTTCGTTGTGTTCATTGCGCATGTACAAATGATGATGACCTAAATGTCTAAGGACAATACAGAACATTCGAAATAAGAGAAGATAGATAGACCAACATTCATTTTAGATTGATCACATAATCAGTGATTGTTACGTACAAATAAGTGAACTATATAGATGAAAAATTTTACACGAAGTGGACTTTAAATAACAAACTCCGCCGTTCAGCGAGCCTACTCATTTTTAACCTTTTAAATGCAACACACAAAAGTAACATTTAACTTAAATGATGGATTAACGTGTTTTAAGATCCTTTTAGTGACGTCACACCATCGATGCCGGAACACGACATTTACAAAAGGTCCGAAGAAAATAATCGAGAGGCGAAATAAATACTAAACGAAACTATACACAGGTAATGACAGAAACATACACGATCTATATCGACGATGTCAAGAACATGAGATTCTTGTATTTTGTAGTATTTACCAATTAAACTGGTAATCCGTAAACAAGTCCATAGATGTATCGCCTGTTGTCGATGTTGTATGTCTGTTTTGTATGTAAATAAAATTGTACATTAAATTTATTGTCAATAGTAGTAGTTACTTCACACATGCGAGATTAAATGTATTTATATATTTATCTGTTTTTATTTGTATAATTAATAGTAATTATCATCATCATAGTCGTCATCGAACCACATTATATATACAAACATTAAAATACTGTGAAAGAGAAATAGGAATCAAACGGTCTCCAGCAACAGAGATTTTCCACTTATATTCATATTCAGTGATTTATTTATAATATATTACTGTGAAAATCATCCAATAATTGTTTACATTTATACATTATCATCAGCCGATAGATGTCCACTGCTGGACATAGTCCTCTACTAAAGACCTTCACATCGATCGGACCACAGCCAGCGTGACATCCGGTACTGCCGGGCTCTAGCCGCCGGAACTCCTAAGTTATACAATAGATACACAATAATATTACAATTATAATATGATTACATTTATACCAGTGTATAATATTTTAAAATTTACCAGTTCGGTCAAAATAAAAGTCCACCAACCTCACTGCAACTATATAAGACCTTGCAGAATCTAGATATAGAAGAATCCATGCCTATAACCGTTCTCCTGAGAGGATACACAAAGGTGTGATTCGATTTCGATAATAGGAAGGAACAGAATCTTTTTGAGCCAATAAGTTAAAGCAATCGATTTTATTTCTGGTCAATTTATAGAGAAATAGTTCTAAGATGGATCTTTGATATACTCTAGAAACAAAGCGTATCGAAAATATTTAATTGGATAAACATTAGAATTGATTTTATTCCCTTTCGTAATAACGTTTAATGAACTTGTTAGATTTCGAGCACTTTCGACTGATCGGAACAAAACGGAGGACCGATTCACGAAGTCGGCCTCGTGACTCGGTAAGGTTATTTTAGCCACATAATAAATATGGACCAAACTTAAAAAGAAAGAATACTTTTAAGACGAAAAAATTATTAAGATTTACTGGTGGCAAGTCATCAGAGAGCCCAGCGGTAGTGACGAAAGATTATAGTCCTTTGAATAAGATCAACCCTATCAAATCAATATCTATCCGGAATATAGAACGGTTCTTCTATAAGGTATTGGAGAAAAAGATACGTGCTGCTATATCCGTCTCTCTCTCTCTCTCTCTCTCTGAATTTCTAAAATACCGTAAAAACAGTCTAGCAGTGGAGTACCGCGGGCTATTGGATTTGGATTAAAAAGGAACAAAAATGGAAATGAGCAGACAAAATTGTTAAATATATATAATAAAACAAGATAAATATTTTAGATAACTATGATTTTAGATAAAAGGAGAAATCAAATAAAAACGCTATGTTATACATATTTATTTGTGAGGCGTGAAAGAAGGAAATGGGATGGAGTATGACAATGTAACAGAGAGAAGAGTGAACGTGGAGTATGAGTTTTAAAAAAAATAAAAGAAAGGAATTATACAATGCTGTATCTTACTCTACAGATGAGAATAAAGAATCAAATCAATATTCGATGTAGAAACTTTCTTGAATTTTAATACAGATTTTGTTTGATCATGATCATTATTTAAGACTATTGATGTCCACCGCTGAACATCTTCCCAATAGATAGCCAGCGCGACGTGTTGGATATGCTCTCCATCCAACAATTCCGAGCTATTTTCACGAGGTCCTCTGTTCATCTACCTGGAGATCGTCCCACTCTAGGTTTTTCTTTGTTTACCATTTTTCTGATCTGATCGTAACAATTTGTTACTGACAAGTATGATTTATAAATTTAGTTAACACACAAGGTGGATCAAGGACTTCAAAATTGTCCTAATAACCGCCGACTTTAAAAGAATCCTGCGAGAAAAACAATCTCTGGGTTCAAACACCGCAAGTATGTTTTATAGAATATATTACTAAAGATCGATGTCCAGCAGTGGACATTAATCGATTGAGATAATGATGATTATTATTATTAGTATATATATCGGAACCGGATAGACCTTAGATAAATTTAAAATATAAAAAAAATCGCTACCTCTTTTCACTTGTGGCACACATTAAGACATTTGCGTATATAGTAATTGCACACGACAGGCAAGTGAACAGGCGCATCAAAATACTATATAACGGTGACTCATTGTTTCTCTTTTCAACTAAGATCTGATAAATTAGAACGTTTAATAATTTTTTTTTTAGTAATTCGACGATCACCTGATTATAAGTGACACGCTCGCTCGTAACAATGCGGCTCTAGTTAGGAATGACACACGGCGCACAACATCGTGCTCGTCGCTTTAAGAGCCAAGATCTTAAGACTCATTAGCCCAGTAACTTTATTTGCTACATCGCCTTTCAAGATCCGGGTTGAACGGTGCTGTAGCAAGTAAAATTACTGGGGTAACGAGACTTATGTCTCAAAGCGATGAGAGCAATATACACCATTATAACTAGCGTCACGTTATGGACAGGCGTTTCACTTACCATCAGGTGAACGTCCCGCTCGTCTCGTCGATTAGTATAAAAAAAAATATCTTTTTTCTCATCACGTTGTTTAATAAAATGAAATGTATTTGTTTCTTTTGTAGTATAAATAATGATTTCATCATAGTTTTCTTTCAGATTCTTCTATCGTCTTCTATTATTATGAATTTCAGAATAGATTTCTATCAATCATCTCCTAATTTATCTAGATTTTCTTCAACATTCTCAACTTATAGTGCTCTAATGTATCCTTGTAAAATATGTTTCGAATAATTAAATTAAACTTGTACCGAAGGATAATCTTTGATGATTAATTTGTTTTGCAGTATGTTTATTCATTAAAAACTCTTCATCCTTTTAATAATATTCATGCAAGTGTAAAAACCTTGTCCGTACTCGTAACGAGCGCTTGTTTGACTTCCAAGTTCTTAAATTAACTGAACATAAGCTGCTTAACTTAAATATAATAAGTTTACGACTAATTTTTAACCATTAGATAAATAAATTAATTTTTAATCATACAGTTTTTAACCTTGAGTTAAAAATGATTCTTCATTAACTTAACCTTATGATGTAATTGATTTTGGAATTTGAAACGGTGGAGGAAATATTACAACTCGTAACCAGCGTCATTGATGGCTTTGATTTTATACTTGCGAGAGAAGTACCCGTATCCCAACAGTGGGAATATTAAGTGGGCCATTAATCAACATAAGCGTTCGAGGATTATCTTGAGTTTATATAGAACTATCTGTTCCCCGTCCGCTTTCCGGGACGTAATGTAGAATTAGATTTGAAATTTGTCAGAAATATTCCCGCTCAGTTATTAACACCCCTGGATCTCACTTAGGGGGAGGAATTGTATGAAATCCCTTCTTAGCTGACCATAGAAACAGAGCTGAATATCTCTACCAAATTTTGAGTGTTTAAGTGTAATAGCTTCGAAGAGTTTCGAAGATCTCGTGATGAGTCTATGAATCTCTGGATATCTCCTATATATATAACTATATAAAGATATCATTTTTAAAATCACGAATCGATGGGAAGAGTAGAATTCCATGATGGTATTACGCCGTTCATAACAACGTGGCTCTAGTTAGGATGACTAACTGCAACCGATTGTTCTCATCGCTTGAAAACAGAAGAATTATCTCAAGATATTAAGTCACATTGTCACATTAATTTCACTAGTTATAACAGTCTTCAAACCGGAATACGGAAATGTTTGCACACTACTGACAGTGTTAAATTTTAACCAACTATAACCGTCCCCACAATTTTAGCTGTCTCCCTAATTTAAACATGATGTATGATAGAAGGAAATAGAATGGCGAATGAATGAGAAATCATAAGGGACAGAAAGATAAGAACGGGAAGAAAGAGGAAGAGCAGGAAAGAAGAGAAAGGGGGAATAAATCAAAGGAAATATAACCAAAGAAGATTTGACGCCCACACCCCCAAACGCCCGGGGTGACGACAAAAAAAACAGTACCTCTGGGGAGTAAGGGTTCCGGCTTCATCCCAAACTCATCTGCTCGTAGTACACCCTGGTAATCAACAAACGAGGCCCTAGCTTCCACCAACCAGGATTGAGTATAGCGTGGTAGGAAATGGCCCAAACCATTCCATATAAATCCATACCCGGGGAAGGTGGGAATCTTTGGGGAAGGTCTATGTCCAACAGTGGATGTCTATCAGCTGATGATGATGACAATCTTAGAATATGAAAATTTAAAACAGTAGTAGTATTCAGATTTAACTATTTTCATGATGAAGAAGTTCACATTAACTATTATAGTAAAATTACTGAGCTGATCAGTTTCAGAATCCTATCTCAAATCGAATCATCATCGTCACCAGACGGTAGACGTCCACTGCTGGACATAGACCTTTCCCAAAGATTCCAACATGGAATGGGTAAGGATTCATATAGGAGGGATTTGGGCTATTTCCCACCATGCTGGCTCAAACTGATTACTGTTTTATGTTTTGTAAACAACCTAACCAGAACTTCATTCCGGAAGTTGCCAACATGTGATCTTTTATTTTTTAATATATAAATAAACTACTTTACATAGTAACGAATGTAATTTTGACTAATATACATAAATATATATATAGTTTTTTTTCCAAGCTTTAACTGAGCATCCGTTACACGAGCGACGTTCCAGACGCTCTTAGATAACATCGCGCAACCGGCCACTTGTGCAGCTGACAGCTCTAACGGTGACCATTAGTCACCACCGCAGTGACAAATGGTCGAGGATCAATGACCAGCCGGTCGCGGAAATGATTTATGGCGCCTCCAGATATCTCAATATTAAATATACGTGTCACGTTAAGCTGTTTATTATAACAGTTTGACACTGCAGTATACAGAATGTTTTATTTCACAAACAAAAAAAACACAAAGTTTACAAATATCACACCCTGTATTTGTACCCTCTGTAGCCGGAGACCGTCTAGCTATCGCCGCAGCTCCTATTTCTACTGATAAACAGAAGTGTGTAAACACTGTGATTCGGTTTGAAAGGCGTTGTAGCAAATATAATAAATGGCGAAACGAGAATCAACATGCGGTGCTGTATATATTACCATAACTATGGCCACGTTGCTATGGGCAGGCGTATCACTTACCATCAAGTGAACGTCCTGCTCGTCTCGTCGCTTCGTTGAACATAAAAAAAGATATAAAATTTTGTGTCCGATGTCTTCAGCAGGTATCCAACAAAAAAGTGGACTGACTAGCTGATGAAGGTCACAGGAGACTACTGGACATGAGCACAACTTATAGCATAGTTTTTTTTTTTTATTTAACGAACCGACGAGAGGATTTGGAGGTTCACCTGATGGTAAGCGATACTTCTGCCCATAATAACGTAGCTCCTGTTATAAAGATACACACAGCACCATATTGCGCTCGTCACCTAAAACATGAGATGTCGAGTTTCGTTACCCCAGTAATTACGCTAGCTACAGCGCCCTTCAAACCGGAACTTAGTTTGCACAGTATTGTTTGACGTCTGCAGTAAGTGTTACGATGGTACCTACTTATATGGTCTCCACCAGTAAAACCTTGAAGTATATGCTAAGCAAGTCTTCTTCCAGCTTATTATGACGATAATTTTTTTTTATTTCATGAAGAGACAAAACGAGCGGAACGTTCACGTGATACTAAGTGATACGCCTGCCCATAACAACGTGGTTCTATTTAGAATGGTATACAGTGCACCACATTGCGCTGGTCGCTTTGAGACAAGTTGAGTTTACCCCAGTAATTACACTAGCTACAGCGCCCTTCAAACCGGAATGCAGTAAATGCACACTACTGTTCGGCGGTAGAAATAGGAGCTCCGGTGAGACCTAAACCGTCTCCAGTTACTAAGGCCTACCACCAGTGATGTCAAGAAGATAGAAGAGCTCACGCCGGAATCCAATCCAAATATTATTGTTATACGCGTTATTTAACTATTCCAATTAATTTAATTGCTGTTATGTAGTAATGTATGATCATCATCATCAGCACCGTAAGACCACAAAAACCCCAATGTCTAGTTTTTCATTTAAAACATCATAACTAGTTTTGAGGTCATTGAACTTCGCAGCTTTGGTGTGATGATCTTGAAAATCCGTATAACAGTACGTCAGTTAGATTTTTATTACTTCTGCGAAAATCACTCGAGTGATGTATACACGAGTGTTCATTCCGACGAGGAGCAGTGTCCAGATATTACTGTATTCGAGTAAAGAGGTGATGTAATTTACTACTTGAATCGCACAGTAAGTAAATTATTACTGATCGTAGATTACTGTCGCCGGAGACCGTCTAAGAAAGATACTATTTCTGTCGACATAATAATATGCAAATGTCATCGTGCTCCGGTTTTAAGGGCGCTGTAGCTAGAGTAATTACTGGGGTAACGAGACCCGACATCTTAATTCCATTCTAACTACCGCCACGTTGTTATGAGCAGGCGTATCACTTAACATCAGGTGAACGTCCCGCTCGTATCGTCGCTTCGTTGAATAAAAGTTTACTTCACTCGTTTGTTGATAGTATCTAACAAATATATAACTCCAGCTGTTCCCGCTTTGCTGGTCGTAATATAAGATTATTTCTATAGCAACCGTTACCATAGCAACCGCATAATTAATACGAAATGAAAATATTTACAAAAGTTGATCAGAAATAAAACGATGAAGGATCAAGACAAATCACTCCGCGTCGAATGCTCATTTTCCCGTGTCTATACGTTCACTCGTTTTTACGTGATTGACAAACAAATATAACCCATTTTCATTATATATCATTATCATCATCAGCCGTTAGATATCCACTGGTAGACATAGGTCTCCCCCGAAGATCTCCACATCAATCCTGCGGTGCTCGCATCCAGCGGCTTCCCGCGACCTTCACACTAGAGGTTGTCGTTTGTAGGGGTTCAAATGGGGAGCTTTTCTGCCACTCTGGCTCAATGCCGGTTGGTGGGAGCCAGAGCCTCGTTTATTGATGATCAGAGTGCACCACGAGCAGGTGAAGTTGGCTTGGTACCCGTGGGTTGTTGAGCTGGAACCATTACACCTCTACGTTGGATATATACAAGTAAATAAACACTAACAGTAAAATGTCTGCCGCTTTGAATATAATATATTAACTAGTTTCAACTGTTTCTGTAAAATCTAACCTTCGCAAGCTTTTGGAATTTATTCTGGATCTTCTACATCGTATCTTAGTTCATCAGTCATGGTACACCATGAGCAGGTGAGGTTGGCTTACATCCTCCCATTAATACATCATTATATAAATATTATAAGAGTTAAGTATGTTTTAACATAAGATAAACACTGGAATCAAAATAGATAAAACTCTTTCTTTATTATTTCGTTTCCGGTTTTTTTTTTATTGTCAGCTGTCAATTGTGATGTCACGAAAGCGTCCATACAAAGACATTCGCCACAAAAGGTTCAGATGGCGACACCCACGCGGTGGGAATTTTAGAAAGCGTGGACTAACTTCATTCATCTATCAACCGAGGCTTCGGATATATGTCTAGATTTAAAATAAATCTAGCATCTATCAAATAAATACAAATAACACTTTCACTGCTGGTAAAGTCTCTATTGCCTTTTGGTAAGTGTTTGTTGCCGGAGGTCGCACCACCGCAGCGTCTATTTCTACCGCCAAACTGTAGTGTGCAAACATTACATTGTTCCGGTTCGAAGGGCGTTGTAGCTAGTGTAATTATTGGGGTAACGAGATTCTACATCTTATGTCTGAAGCAACGAGCGCAATGCGGGGCAGTGTATATCATCCTACCTACTGTCCCGTTGTTATGACCAGATGTACCACTTACCATCTGCTCTCGTCGCTTCTATAAAGAAAAGGTGCATTTGTATATTAAATCTTATTTTTTTTTAGTAATATACGTTAGTGAAAAATAAATAAGAAAGCCTCATTCTCTAAAATAACAAGAGTAAGTATTTACTTAGTTTATATTCGACGAGCAAATACCTGTACAGTGTGTTTGTCCAATTTAGCTGCTTTTTAAGTTTGTTGTATAAACATACAGAAAGAAGACGATGCTGTCTTTTAGCAAAAGACGGTCGGGAACTAACTAGTCTACTTAAACTTTTATGTAGTGTAACTTAATCATACACTTAAACTGTCTTAAAATAACAGCTACACTGCTCGTCTAACACGGAGGACTAAATTGATCCTAACGTTATAAATAAGTTATAGATTAAGGGATGCAGGGGTTTCCGCACAACAACTTACAGTACCCAAGCCAACCTCACCTGCTAATCAACACACGAGACTCGGGCTCCTACAAACTTGCATTGGGCCAGCATTGTATAATGATCCAAATCGCCCCATATCAACCTCTACAAACGAAGGCTTCTACTACCCGACGGTACCGGCCATGCTGACTGTATTTCGAGATCTACGGAGCAGGCCTATGTGCAGCAGTGGACATCTATCGGCTGATGATGATGGAGACTTTTATATACCACTCGGCTAGTTGTCACCCTTGTCGTCAACGCACCACCACAACAATATTACTGTTCGGCAGTGAGATAAATGAGAACCAAAACAAAACCCTCAACTCGGCAGGCATCAAACTAATAATATTTGTTACTGAATATAGTTAAAAACTAATTGTGCTATTAATTTTACTTATTGATATATAAATTGAGTAATTCATAAACGTTTTAAATGATCTGTTATTCATTGAATTCTATTAATACTTAGATAACTTAAGCACAACACAAATTACAAGCAAAAAAAAAATCACTCCTACATTTTTCTTAAAGCTACAAATAACTTGCTCAATAAATATGCAAACTGTAATATTCAATGAATTTTTAGTAAATCGTTTACTTTTACGTTTATTATATTTTAACTTTTTTATAAGGGATGTTAAAATTTATGCCCGTCTGTTACTCAAACGTGTTGCCGGTTATTTAGGTAAATTTATACGAAACACCTCCACAGGGTCAATGTTTCCATAACAACACTTAAAACCGTGAGGAAAAGATCGCCTTCGAAAGCCTTACTTCTGGTGATAGCTATTATAACTTTAGATGATCTTACAGAAGTTGTTCCGCAGGTAAAATATATCTTTTTATATCTGATAATTTATCTTTATCAAGCATGATTTTTTTAAAAACCTGTTGACCTAGTTATAAGTTAACATGCTGCAGCCTCTTTCCATGGTGAGATACTACAAGGAGTAGTAACATGGAAATATTTTTAAAAAAATACTTACACATCTTTTAAACTTTCTGGTTATTGTACGAAAAGGATCGGACATTAGTGATCTCAAACAATTTATAATAACTATTTCAATTTTTTTTTCCATGAAAACACGTTCACATGGTAGTAAGCTATGCCCATAACAACGAGGCTCTAGTTAAGATGGTATTCATAGAACCACATTGCGCTCGTCGTCTTAAGACAAAATATTACCCCAGTCTCATTACCCCAGTAATTACACTAGCTAAAACGCCCTTTAAAACGGAACACATTAATGTCTGTACACTACTTCAGAGCGCCAGATATGGGCGCTGCGGTGGTACCTACAGGGTGTCTGGTGGCAGATTTATGTTTTCAAATTTAAATAAAAAATAATATATTTGACATGTAATTTTACTAAAAGTATTAAAAGAGAGAGTACAAATGCGGATTTCATTTTTTTAAGATAATATCATCCAAATGTCTTCCATCCTGTTGCACACACTGTTCGAAACGGAGCCTCGTATTCCGTGCCACACGCTGCAGTAAACTTGGTTCAATTGCGCTGATTTCTCGCCGAATATTTTCTTTTAAGTCCACAACAGTTCGCGGATTGTTGGCGTAAACTCTCTCTTTGAGGTAGCCCCACAAAAAAAATCCATTGGAGTTAGATCGGGTGACCTCGGTGGCCACGGGATGTCCCCAAAGCGACTAATCAGTTTTTGAGGGAGATTTTCTCGCAACAAATCCATCGAAGCTCTGGCCGTGTGTGCGGTCGCACCATCCTGTTGAAACCACGTGTGTGATGAGAATGATGAATGAGCTCGCAGGTTTCGCGAAAAGAAATTCGAAATCATGAGCCGATAATTCTCACCATTGACATTCGTCGCTTGGCCCCGTGCATTTTCAAAAAAAAAAATGGTCCGATTATCCCATTCGTGGATAAAGCGCACCAAACAGTTTCCCATTGGGCAATGTAATGGTTTTTGGTGCTTCAGTCGAGGATTGCGAGTTCTTAGAGCCTCGTCGCTCCAAAAAATGGAATTCACAGTGCGAAAACGCTCCAACATGGTTTCACAAAAAAATTTGCGTGACGCAAAGTCATTTTTTTTCAATTCTTGAATTATTTGAATTTTAAAAGAATGAAACTTCATATCTTTTTTCAAAATTTCATGCACAATTGCTCTTGGAAGTCCCAGTGAAGCTGCCCTTTTCCGTATCGAAAGTCGTGCATTTTCACGTAAACTGCGTTCAACCAGTTCAATGTTTTCGGGGGTCCTTGACGATCGACTAGGTCCTGGCCGTGGTGTGTTCATAGCCGAAGCAGTTGCGCGGAACCTCTCCACCCACGAACGAATTAAATTCACACTCGGCCCATCGCCTATCCGTCGAATATTGAAATGTGAACAAAACTGTCGGCGAGCGAGTACGTAAGAATCGTTACTCTTGAAAAATGCTTCAATAGCGAACGTGCGATGCTCACCCGACCACTGTGACATCGTGACTAAGAAATCCGCATGATCGGTGATTCTAATAACACCACCTTCCCCCGCACTGTTTATAACTTATTGAGATATTCGTTTTTTAAAATATAAATCTGCCGCCAGACACCCTTTACATAGACGGTCTCTGTTACTAGAGACATACCACCATTAGTGAAAACGGTAACATAAACGGTTAAAGAAAGGACATCACTAAGACTCTGTAATACATGAAACATCTGTTAAAAAATCTTCTTGAACATACTGCACTTTAAATATTTCGCAGAATCTGTATCATAATTTAATCTATGCGAAAGTGGACCAACGTCCTTGAAACGTAACTTGGGAAGAAGGTAAGTAATCACTTATTTCATGCAATATTTCAAAAATCACGTTCAGCTAAAGGTTAACGAGCGATTTTACAGGTCAATTAGATGATATCATCGAGACAAATGATGAGCGGGAGCTAAGTAAATACAATTATCGCTGAAGTCTAGATTCAAAATTGGTAATTCGTAAATTCGATTACTATTTTAGATTTAACATTTATTTTACATCAAACACAATTTCTAATAATAATATTTTATAAAAGCCAGTTTAAATTATCAAAATATGAATATCAATATGAGTCCGAAATTTATGTATTGATACGGTTTTTTTGAATCCGTCTACAAAACTATCGTCATCATTTAGTTTGTTTTCACAGCTGTTTGATTGTTTTGCTAAAGTTAAAGTTATGAGACCCAGGCATTTTTAATCTAATTTTTACTATACATATGAAATTGAAATTACTTATTATTATATATCCATCTAAGTTACAATCTGCTTTCTTATAACACAGTCGCTTCCCACAGCCGATTTAAGAAATAAATTTATTCAATTATTTTACGTTCATTATAAATCACAGAGGGTCACGAGTGTATTGAAACTTGCATAAAGTTCTATCAGACGCTCCCTCACGTTTCTAGTTCATCCTCTTATATTAAAAGGCAGACGAACAATTTCGTGAAGTCTATTCACTAATAAGCCAATTTAATAATACATATATGTATTTAAAAATGTATAAGTTTCACGTATTTAGAGTCTTTAAAAGATTTATTTTTGTCACGACAATGCAAAAGGATTATTAATGGTGGATTCGTCCTAACAGTCTAGCTGTATTGTTTTTATTAAATTTAACGATGAGTCGAGCAGGACATTAACCTGATGGTTAAATGGTACGCCTGCACATAACAAAGTGGCAATAGTTAGCATAATATGCGAGTATACAGCACTGCATTGTGCTAGTCGCCTTGAAACATAAAATGGTTAATCTCGTTACACCATTAACTTAATAAGCTCCTTTTAAACCAGAACAAAAATAAATTCTTCAATTATGAAAATCACTAGGAAAAAAATAGTCCATATTATGTAAAGTAAATTGGTCTATTTTTTAGCAGGCAAATCATTCAGCATTAACTATGTTAATGTCCTGATAATCCCGTTGCTTCTTTGTAGAATAAACAAAACAACATTTTTCGTCAACAATTTTTATAAGTATTTTATTTGATATTTTTAGCCCCATAAAATGATCCACTGGTACCACTGGGACCACTGGTAAATGCTAAAATAATACAACTTAATAACAGAAATAAATTAACAGATGATTTTTTAGTATAATATATTTGTAAGTTTTATGTAGGGATGCTCTCCTTAAAGTGAACCGACGATTTGGTGAAGGTCATGGAAACTGTTGGATGCAAACATTGCAAGACCGATCAGTGTGAAGAATTTTGGGAAAGGCTTAAGCAAAAGATATATATTAACTGGTGATTATGAATATGTATTGTATAATGAAACAATCAAAATTCTTGCTTTTCGATATTTATTTATAAATAGATTTATAGTAATATTTAAGTTTTCAAATTAAATTATTATAACTGTAAAAAAATACTAGAAATAAGACATAGTTAGATTCAATTCAATTAAAATAAAGTTTTGTATAAAATAATTATCAATAACGAATACGTTTGGGAACGTTCCGGGCGCCATGACAACATGAGTGTTTGAGATTGACAATTGATATTAAATTTTTTGGACTAAGTGTCTATTGGTCTAACAACAGGTAAAGGGAACTTATATTACTATAATAATGGACAAAGCCTTTGAGATTCAGAAAAACGCACGAAATAACGTGAAAACTTTGCAAAGTTACATGACAGACTTGCAAAATTGGGAGACCGAGATGAAACGTAAAGAGGCAGCGCTTAGCGGTGACTTAGTGAAGGTTTAAATCATTGTATTAATGTCTGTATTGGTGTTGTAGTATTTTGCACTAGTTTTAGTTTAAATTACAGCTAATTTAGTTTCGTAATTAGTAATAAACATTGAAAAATGTATTTGACGCATTGTGTAGTATGATGGTTAGTTTTTCTTTATGTTAATTTCTTCTGAACTATTACCTGTTGAAAGCAGTTTATACGTGTATGTTAATATTGAAATATCTCATGCGCAGGATCTGCCTCCAGTTAGAAGTAAAGTGAAGCCAAAGAGGGAGAAGTTAGTACCAAAGAGAAGACTCCAGAAAAGAATTGCATCGTCAGACTACAAAGCGTGGGAGAATTTTGATGTGGTATGTAAAACTTTATACTATGATTTGTACATAGTAAAGCATATCTTTAAGAAAATCTGTATAGAATTTATGTTCCTCTAAAATTATTAATATTACTATTAATATTATTATTATAATTTACTATTTATTTAAAAAAGAAATGATAACTACTAACAGATACTCCAGGTCTATTATTATTACTAATGAATTTAAATGTTATTTTATCTAAGAGTGGACTAACAAATTTGTAAAACAATAGTAAAGTTATTATAATCTTATTTTTCAAAACAATATTCTTCTATCATGTAATTAAATACATTTGTTCTTTTAAATCAATATATATTAACATATCTTTTCATGATATTTGCTTACATTTAATAAAAAAATAGTAAGCTATAAGCATGATGTTAACCAGATGTTATTTCCAGAGAATGGTAATAATGTTTAGGAAAAATTGTTATGATTTAAAAAATTATTGCTCTTAATTGAGTATTTATTCTTACATTTTATATTTACATACATAAATATATATCACTCCTCGTTCCCAGCGGGGTAGGCAGAGACCACCTCTCTCCACCTGCTACGATCCTGGCACACCTCTCTCGCTTCCTTCACTTTCATAAGCGTCTTCATGCATACTCATCGGTTGCATGTGCTTTTGATCCGGCCTTTCTTTAGGACATCTCCGACATTTTATATTTACATATAATAGTACAAAATTAATTGTCGTTTTATAGGAATAATTCCCTTCATCTTTTTTTTTATTTCTATCTGCCTATTTTATTTCTATGTAATTACAGTATTTTTTGCTTGCAGGAAAAAGCATGTGAGGATATAGACATGGCAGAAGTTGGACCAACCTCTTTGGACTGTAAAAAAAGTCAAAAAGATAAACAGGAGAAACTTAGAGAAGAAGCTCAGTATGAGAAAGAACGAGTAAGCATTTTTATCATGTGTACAACATGTATTGATATATAGTATGTGTTACTGCAAAAATAAGTACTTAAATTAAAGACAAATACATATTGTGGTAATACGTCAGGTACACATGGAATAAGATGACATAAGTATAAAACGATTTTTAAAAAAATTAGAAATGTAACTGGTGATCTACAGTTTTACAGTGTTACTACATATATGCAAATATATATATCTGTATGTATATGTATACATAATATCTCTGTGTATATATAAAAACATAATAAAATAGTTGTTTGGTAAGAGCCTATAATATGTATGTCTTAAAAAGTTTCTGTTGGTACCAAATTATTAAGATGTTCACTGCTGGATGTAAAAAGAGTTGTTTTAGAGTTCCTTGTTTGAGGTCTATGTCCAGCACTGGGTGTGTTCCATGAATAATCATGATGATGTATTTAAATAACTCATAAATGTGCTGCTCTGTTACCTAATATTATAATTGGTATGTCTCTGTTGCTGGAAACCATCTATGTACCACTGCAACTTCTATATCTGCCGCTAAGCAGTTATGTGCTGACATGACTGCGTTACATATTGAAGGAAGTTGTAGATAGTGAAATTATTAGGGTTATGAGAATGTAGTGCAGTGTATACCATCGTAACTAACACCACATTATAGACAGGTGTATCACTTACCGTCAATCAATCAATCAAACAAAAAAAAAAAAACTCTTTGCCAGTCAATTTGTTTGATGTCTCTATTAATATTTTTGAATTCAGGGCAATGCATTTGTCAAACAAGAGAAATGGGACGAAGCAATATCATGTTACAATAGAGCAATAGAGTTGTACAAGAATGATACCATCTATTATGCAAACAGAGGATTGTGCTACCTTAAAAAAGATATGTAAGTTTGCTTTTTTTTAAAAAAAGGGTATATGTATACGCATTACTTTTTACTACTGATCCATTCTTTTTTTTCCCACACCTACTATTTCATAGGAATGAAAATTTTAGGTTAACATTGGTTTTGTCTTGCAATCTACATATTTAATATCACCATATTTTTTTTAAAAAATATTGCTTTTAATCTATAAAGGCTCTTAAGTAATAGCAGAGAGGAAAAAAAAAAGTTTTTCTTACTCTATTTTTAAAATACTACACAGAGAAAATGTGCAATATATTCACCTATATAATTGGGATATTTATGCAATGGGAAAAATAAGCAAAGGTCTCTTGCCGGAGATTGTCTAGGTAGTTACCATTGCAGATCCTATTTCTGCTGACAAACAAGTGAGCAAATATTACTGTGTTCTGGTTTGAAAAGCACTAGCAAGTGGAATTATTGGAGTAATGAGACTCAAAAACAGTGCATCGTTATTATGGGCAGGTTTGTTACCATTAGGTAAACATACCACTTGTCTCTTCGATTCATTGAATGATAAAAAATTAATAGTGATAATGAACATTTGAAATGGTTCCTATCAAGATTCCAAGCTGTAATTGAAAAGAATAATTAAGTAAAGCTCATCAATGATTTTTTTCATTTAAGTCTACATCAAGCAGAAAAAGACTGCACGGAAGCTCTAAAATTGGATCCAACATATGTGAAGGCATGGCAGCGTCGTGCAACTGCTAGGGAACGGCTAGGTTCTCTCCGTGCTGCTACTAATGATCTCAATGAAGTAATTAAGCTGGAACCTCACAATGTAGCAGCTGCACGACAACTTGAAGCAATCAAGATGCGTATGGGTACAAAAGGGGTAAGTATTTAGTATATACTTCAGATGTTTAGAGCTATATAAACGAAAAAAAAAGTTCAGGTGTAACAGATAAAAAACCCAATGTTAATGAAAGGTGTAGGAGGTATTTGTTATATGTTAGAACTTAATCTACATTTATATCATAGAAGCCCTTAAAACTGGTGAAGTTGGATCTAGAAAAGCCTTTCACACGAATCAACAGATTAAAAAATTTCACAGGCTAAATCAAAATCTTCTCCCGCAACCACACCTATGGGTTCCGTGCAGTTCAAGGATCCAGTAGAACAATCACGCCATCCAAAGATTACCGAGTTGCCTTCTGCACCAGTGAAAATCAAAGAACTGAGCCCATTGGAGAAATGGAAGATTGGCGAAGGCGAGGGTATAACTGTCTTAAAACCGGTGAAGAAACCACCACATTTAAGATCAAAGGTATATATTGTTTTATAATATTACACAAAATCTTCGTTCTTACCTGTGAATTGATTTCTTTCAAAAAGCATAAGTAAATTTTGATTTTTTAACTAAATACATCTGTATTTTCTTTATTTTTTACAGAGAGCATTAAAACCTATTATAATACAAGAGATACCATTAGGGCAATCGTTTCCTGTAAAACCACTAACTCGCATGCAAATCGTAGAAATTGAAGACAATCTGGCCCAAGGCGACACCAACAAAGAGTCAGATGTAAATAACATTAAGAAGGAACTTAATGGTGGAAACAAAGTAATAGGAGACGGCGACATGAAACTAGCTAGCCCCGAATCAATGAAGCTGGTTACCGATGAAGTGACAATGGAGAAACATCTGCTTTCACACGAACTGGTGCCACCAGTGAACAGTGTCCAGTTCATGGCTGAGTGGAAGTATCTTAAAGGTTACGATGGGGCTAGAAGCCGTTACTTAAGTGTGAGTAAATATTTTTTTTTTATTTATTTATTCCTTTTGTAACACCTTAAGTTAAGGATACCGAAGATGGATGCAATGCAATAGAAACATTTTCTGACAGTCGACCTGGGCAAAGAAGTGAATTATGTTATGAACTACTCATGATGATTGATAAGTTGTAATTGCTTGAAGTACTCTAGATTATATATGCAAGTAGCAGGACATGGCTTAGAACACACTCCATTATGTTTGGTCCTCTAAAATGACTCCTCAGGCGACCTCTTTTATTATTCTTTATAAGTTGATGACATTAATATTCTTTACTTGCTTAATAATTAGGGATAGCGACAAGAAATCCTTTAATATTATCTTTAATGTAGTCTATAAATGGAACATTTCAACCATTTTATTGATGGATAAATCTATGCTGCTGGAGACACCATCAAGACACCACCAATTTCTGTGAAAGAGTAATTTTTTTTATGACTCTGATGAATATCCTGCTAGTCTTGCCTCTGTTATTAATACATTTAACCAAATGTATTACTATTTAACCCAATATACGGGGAACCCCCCCTAAGGGGTCCCGCGCAACAACTCAGGGGACCTAAGGCAACCTCACACATCATCACATGCTCGTGGTGAAACCTGCTAATTAACAAACGAGGCTCTGGCTCCCACGAAACCGCATTGGGTCAGCATTGTGGGAAATGACCCATATCCGCCCATATGAACCCTATACGACAGCACCCTAATGCTCAGCGGTACCGGAGGTCATGCTGACTGTGGAGATATTTGGGGCAGGCCTATGCCCAGCGCTGGATGTCTATCGACTGATGATAAATTGGGTTTCAAACTATTTTATTATTTGAAACTAAATTTTAATGTAGGTTTTATCTCCATCTTGGTGACAAGTACTTTATGGTGTAGTGTGTATCATCCAAACTTGTTCCACATCATCATCAGCCGATAGACATCCACTGCTGGACATAGGCCTCTCCAAAAGATCTCCACTTGTACCACATTGTTATGCTCAAATGTATTACCAATAATGAACATCTTCTCAATGTGTCCGTCGAGTTAAATTAATAAAAACCAACTTGATAAGTCCCTCGGAACTAATATTTGTGCCTTGCTGTATCTACTGTTGTTGCTTACATTATCATCATAGAGCATGGTAAGTAACTTCTCCATCATTTCGTTTTCTTCACCATCTTTAGCCATTCCAGAAAATGACACAGATTGCTCATATCACCAGCATGGATTCCTTAATGTTACTTGCTTCTTGCACATTCACAGATAATAGAACCGACCAAAATCCCAGCAATCTTCGATAATGCTTTAGAGAGTGATGTGCTCTCCGAGATCCTTCAGATTCTTCGCGCTGAAAAGGATAATTTCAGCGTAAAAACTGTAACTGCTTACCTTAAAGGACTGTGTAGGGTGAAGAGATTCTCCGCACTGGCAATGTTCTTGAACTCTACTGATAAGCAACGTGAGTACACTAATACCATGAGAAAGTATTTTATGTACTACAAAAGGTACACAAATTGGTTGACCTGATGGTATGTGATATGATGTGCTGATAACAAAGTGTTATTTAAGATGTTTATACAGTACATTGTGTTCAAGGCAGACGATGTTAAGTCTCATATCCCAATGTTCAAATCAGTGGTGATGTTGAAAATTAATAAAATACTTCATCATTCATTATTATTAACCGACAGACATCCACTGCTGGACATAGGCCAAATATCTCCACATTGATCGATAGTTGGAGTCCATTAAGAGGAATTGGACTGTAACCCTCCACACGGCCCTGTGTAGGTTGGTGGGTGGTTAGACTAGGGCTCCATAAGATATTGGGTGGAACCCTTTACATGTTACCCTTATAAAATGTTTACATTATCTCATTTCAGTATTAAATGAGCTGCTAGAGCATTGCAGAGCTGTGGAGAAGTGCAAAGATACGGATATCGAGGAGCTGAGAAAGAAATTTGAACTCTAATATAGTTTAATTTTTTAATTGAATTTATTATGCAATAAAATTTCAATTCGACAGAGTCATTTAAGAAGGATGATTATGTACGGGATGTTCTAGTGAATTAATGTCTTGTTCGCTGTCCCTATTCTGTTTTGCTGTTACGTAATAAAAAGGTTTTATTATATAGTTTTATCATTTATTGGCGTCCTTTATTTAGTTATTAAATTGAATTGTATTAAGATTTTAAGAAATTAAAATAGAAACTAGGAAAAAATATGACTTATATCAAAAAACTTTCATGTATCAGTTCCATCTGTTCATTAAGGTTTTAATAAAATAATATTTTGAACAAAATTCAATATTATGTTCGAGATTTTTTTTTTTTAAAAGGACTGATTTCTCCAGTGGTCAAGTGCTTGTTTTGTTAGACGGGAGGGGGGAGTTGCTTCCACCCAGTGCCTTGTGTAAAATTAGGTTAGAGTTTTTCAAACACCTGGGTAGTGACCATACTCATATTGTAAATCTGCCGACATTGAAGCATCGCTGTCTCTCTGTTGTCAACATATCGGAGAGTATCCTATGCGAACATACTTCACCATGCACTGCCTCAACGTTAATGAACATCGAAATTGAGGTCAACTATTACCCCATCATATTTATAATAAAAGGTACGCTGAAGTTTTTATTCAATTTTCATTTCCGTTCGCATAATAATGAATAGAAAAGAATGAACGTATCTATAGTTTATAGTATTGATTTTCTTTTGATATTACGGATTTATTGTCTATGATTTCCAGCTTGCAATCAAGTGACGCTACAGCTTTCTTTTATATCATTTGATCAAAATATGTCCAACGTTGTACGTGTCAATACACGTATTCACTTACACACATTACTCATTGTGTAATAAATCGCCATTATATCATCGCAGTGTATTGTTAATGTTTAATAAAATATGAATGAAATTAAGCTGTTAATTTACTACTCATCAATTTTGACAAATATAGGAATACAATAAAAAAAAAATAGGCAGAACAACATAAATTTTTATTCAGTATTGGCTCCAACTTTATGATCAATTATTAAAATTGGCGAAAAAAATAAAATTTTATTCATATTGTTACTTTAGTTTTAATAAATAAATCTAATGTTATCTTAGATAGAACATGGATTTGTTTTATTTTCCTACTTGTGTCTATGTCCAGCAGTGAGCGTTTATGGGCTGATGATGATATGTATCTAAAGGATTCTGGTATCGTCTACTCAATCGAGTTACCATTTAACAAAAAAAAATGTATTATTTGAGAGCTATAATGCTACGTACAAATGGGAATATGGTAAAAATCGTAGAACCTCTATGCATTTGGTATTAAAATATACAATATTTTTTTATTTTGGTACATGCAACAGGTGTACCGAGCGTTGATTGATGGGAATGTCACTTTTGATAGCTGCATAAATTATTTTAATTTATATTCTTATAGAATACTTGATTATATACAAAACATGCGGTACAGGTCGTTGAAATACTTTTACGTGGCTGCCATGCTGTTGTTCATCGGCAACTTGCTGGGCTCATGCGTTGTTTTCCTCCAGATACGCGACACGACGCATTTCTTTCTCGTCAATCCTTTATCGTTCGTCATATCGCGAAAAAACTCCGAATGTTACCGTAAAAAGAATGAGAATCATCTGAACATCACCAGAGCAAGTTTTTTTTCGAGCCAAGCAATTTTTTTTCATTCAATGTCCTGTAAAAAAATTCTCGAAGAACACGGGGCGTGTGCTATCGAGGCGGCTGCAAGACTACATCCAGATACAGAAGTGAATCTATTGTACAGCAGTCCAGTGTCCCGTAGAACTTGGAGCAGTCACCTGGATCAACTTGTGAAGCTTAATAATTTTCGCCTAATAGGAATCCACGTAGAAACTTATGCTGATGGTACAGAATTTGAAGGATTTTGGAAAAATGTTGTGGCTCATAATAAAATAGACGGTGATAAAGACGTAGCAGAATATATTAAATTCCTAACTCTTCACAAATTTGGTGGTACAGCGTTAGACTTAGATGTTATCGTGAACAAGCCGCTGGATGTCTTGGGAGGCATTTGGTTGGTTAAAAATGGTAAGGGGTCTCTGGCGACGGACGCTATGGCCGTATTGAGAAATAATTTAGGACGAAATGTTACGGGCAATATTTTAAGGTACGGTCAGCAGCACTTGACTCTTTCATACAAGTTCTTTATTTTAAGTATAAGGCAAAGGCTCTAACTAGATTTCACACATGCTGCCATATCGCTTGTAAATATTGTATTTAGGAAAATATAAAAATACTAATATATAATATTATATTTTAATGAAATTTCTTTATTATCCACGGCAATTTTTTTAATTATTATTAACATGAAGGTCTTAATCAAGTTTAGTTTAGACAGTTTTTTTATAGTACATCAAATAGATTAAAATTATTGTTAACGTTGTAGGTTACTCAGCACCCAAATCTTGAACGGAGGTATAAAGTCAAGCGAAGCAATTACCACTGCTGTTACAGAGCTATGTCCTGGTCAAGATTTCAGCAAGAATACTAAGCCATGCCACGGTACTAAAAATTATACTATTACCAAATGCAAAATATAAATGACAATGTAGTTGTTATGATAGTACTTAAGTATTATTACATTGTTGGTTTATTCATCAAAGTAATCCTCGCCGACTGCTATAAGATTAGTTCAAAAGTTGTTATAGAGGAAAATTGCATGTTGTTGAAGGCGACTAAAAAATATTCAAGTTGCGAGTTATGAGTTTTGAGTGTTATTAATCCACCGAACGAATCTCGGTAAGCATGGTAAACATTGTGTCACTTTGTGTTGCATATTAATGATGCTAGAGAAGGATATACGCCGAAGATATGAACGAAATCCTGAAAATGCACTAACGTATGTTTACCGTGACGTAGTGGATAAAAATCCTAACGTAAACTCATGTCTAACTAAAGGCAGCGATGGTTCTTCAAAAAGAGAAGTTTGATATAGAAATATTTTACAGGTTTCGAGATCTTGGAGAATAGGTTATTTCATCCGGTTAGTTACGAGAACCGCCAGTATTACTATCGCGCGGGGGATTACGACAAGAAGGCGTACGCGCACCGACTGTGGGACATTGATCATTCGGAAAATGTGATGAACCATAGAACTCTTTACGCAGACTTAGCACAAACATTTTGCCCGTCGGTATATTCTAAAATACATACTGATTATTAGTTTCATATTTATATATTATATTTTATATATCTAGAGGTCGAAATACAATCATAAATTATTTATTAGTATATAAAAAATTAAGAAATAATGACAGTATTTTATTAACATTAACTTAAGGAAACGTGTGCAATTACTCATTTAAGAAAAAAATAACAAGAATTAATGAAATGATTAATAACGAAATGTTCCGTGCCTGTTTTGCTGGCCGTAATATAAAAGTATTGAAATTTAACACTAAGTTTAAAGTCTCAGATCTTATGATACCAGAGAAATCGTGAATAGTTTCTACCTAGGTAAAAATCTCTTATACATGTATGTATATGTATGTATGCATATGTATACAGATAGATAAAATTGCATAGCGAGTTGTGTTGTCGCGGTCGTGGCACGTAGTGCTGCAGCAGCTCTCCTCTGCCTACCGACGGAACCTTGGATTTCAACGGCTACTGCACGTGAATAAGAATGTGACCCTGATGTGCTGGTGTTGTTTATTAATTTGTAAAATAAAAGCATAGTAAGATAACATTACATATATGTACATACAGATAACGTTACATGTATGTACATGGCGTAAATCGGAGGCAGGAAGGTCCAGCAGCTAATAGGTGCTCAAAACAAATACTACTTCTAAATCTTGTTATATATTACTAGGAAAAGCCCGGCAGTCAAGAGAATTGACTGCTGTTCTAGTATTATTTGTTGTGGACATTGAATTAAATCAATGAATGTTTTATTATAATTTTTACTAATTGTTGAGAAAATCAGTGAAAATGTATGTGTGTATATTGTAACGAGATACATTAATTTATAAAAATAAATTAATGATTCTAAAAAAATATATCAAGTATTAAATAGCTCGAATAAAATTTATTGAAATTTATAAAGATGAAAATACAATCCAACGAAAGTTAAAGAATGAAATGGATGTTTCTAAAATATAAAACTATACAAAAAATATATTTAAAATTACTTTAAACAAACGTTATTATACATCTAAAATACGAATATACATAAAGAAGTTAAATATGGAAAAAGGATTCATTATAATAAATAAAATAGTTACACTATAATAGTTGGGTGATCGTGAAACGTCATAAGGACGTAATTAGGACCAGTTCGTGTATCAGCCAGCCGTGCGGGCAAGCGAGCGCGGCGGAGACGCACGCGCACACGCGCGCTCCTACATACACATGGGCTCCGGACATGTACTGGGTACATGTCGAATGTAAAAATTTGCTTCGTGCAAATTGATTGAACTATTGATTGGAGATTATTACTGACATCCAATACATATTAAAATGACGTATAGGAATGGTGTACTGTATACTGTATATTGATTGAAATGCTAAAATATAAACATACAAATATGATTGTATGGTGAAAAATTATGAAAGTCTCTAGTGATGAGTTATAAAAGATATATCGGTTCAAATTCCGGAAAAATATGAGAATGCAAATAATAATGTATTATGATACAATATAATAAAGTGAGAGTGTGAAGGTCTTTAAAAATAAAATTTATAAAGTATACGGATTCGAAACCGTATAAAATGGTGCATGGCAAAATTAACATATAACATCAAGTTGGTGGAGAAGGTGAGATACCAGCCGGATATAATTGGTGGTTATTTAAGTAACTACTTAATTATACTCCGGTTCGGGAAGAGTGTTAGATAGCACTTTGGTAATATCGAAATACTCAGAACCATGTCTTAGGGCTTCGGCTCTATGATACGTCGTGTTTAATAATATTTGTTTATTCCAAAGTCAACTCGAACTGTGTCGATGCATTATGAGGTAGCGGAAGCGGACCCGAGCTACTGCCTCGATGCTTATCAAACATTGATATTGCGTCTTGTCGTAGCGTGACGTTTGCACCGCTACTGAACTGATGCGTCTTACAGATGCAGTTGGCTGAGGACTTTTGCAAGATATTGATGTCTGCTGTGATGTCTTGTGCGCCTTTCATGATGGTAGTCGATTGCATGTCTGTCGCAGTTCCGTGATACGACGTCTTCGACGATCTCTGGGTTAAATGTTACTTTTGAAGGTATGTGGCGAGTTGTCGGTGGGCGAGACAAACTTGATCAAAACAGCATTTTACTCAACGACAAAGACTCTATGCCTTATGGCTCATAATAAAAGTAATTAATTATTGGCTGTATCCACTACAGTAGTTGGTGGAGTTAGGCATTTATTTCATGAATGGTGATAGCTGGTGGGAGTACAATCTCTCAAGGCTGTCATGTAATCGCTTTGCCATTCTATGAGGTGAGAAATGAGCTCTCGAATGCACTCCGCGGATTTCGATCCGTGCTGACTACGTAGTTGGTGGTGAAGTCAACTCCAACACTTTACAATGTGTCTGCAAGTGCACCTGGCTAGTGAAGGTGGTGGCTCGTACAAAGAACTAATCTTTGGGTCAGAGTACCCTTTATATCTATTATGTGTCCTGGAATGTGCTTTGACCATACACTGTATATCTGGTTACGGTTGTATCTAGTGAGATGCCTACTCACATTGCCATGCGCAATTTGATCACAGTTTGTGCTTACGCACTAACAATGAGCCGAGTGCTCTTCCACTGGTTCGCCAGTAAACCTTGCTGTGGACTGCGGTCCGAGGCCAATTAAAATCTCCTTGTTTCGGGGGGGGGGGGGGGCAGTATTTGGTTGGCGCTCACCGCATACGGCGGGGCCTGTTTACTGGAGCCGTATGCCATCCCCATATTTTTTTTAAAATGTGAGGATGCGAACTTAAACACTTGTGTCGGGGTCTTAAGAATTAATAAATATTGTAAACCCGTAACAAGTTGTGGGGCCCCTTACAAGCGTGAAGGGATTGTAAATAAGGAAACAAACCACACAAACGGCATCAGACTATTTTAACAAATATTCATCCTTCTATATAAACCTAAAAGAACTAAATATTACTATATACACAACGTAGAACAAGGTCCTAATCGAGATGATCACAAATTAATATAAATAATTAATGATCATAACATAAACATTAATCATACTACAAAGAATAGTATGCATCATCCTGGTCACGTAAAATTTGATTTCCTGAGTACTAAATATTGTTTTAAAAATGTTTAGAACTTATTATATTTAAGAAAAAGGGATAAAGGTTACAATATGAACAGCTGTTCTAGTTACATTAGAATCTTATAATTATTATCAATTTTAATTGTTATGGAATTGTTGAATTCAACAATGATAATTGCATGCATGGTATCAGTGTATGTGGACGACTGTTTGCATTCTGTGGCAACTTCACTCCATTGGCTGACACTGTTACGCAAGAAACCAATAAGTTATCGGCGACAAACTGACACTCAAGCTGCATAGGAATAAGATATTTGTAAGTTATAACTAGTTATATAAAAAATGTTTTACACGTATTACTAGACTCATCTATATAATATTTTTTATCTACTATTGTAGGTCGTTGGCTAACGCATGATCTGTATTCCATATGGTATTGTGAAAATGAAATTGTTGATGGTGATGTTCTAGCTCGGAACTCAGTGTATCTCATATGTTGACGACAGTGACACGGAATTGTTGTTACGGCTAAAGATTTGGAATAGGAGGATGTTGGCAATGTGGTCCTAGAATCGTATTATAAATATATAAGGTAGGCGCTAAAACTCAACGTCAAGGAAGCAAGAGGACACGACATCATTTTAATTTTCGGTATAAAAAAATATGTAAAAAGTAGGAAGAACGCCGACTACTTAACGATAACATTGTTTAAAAAACTTATAAGTGCTTCTGATGCTTTTAGAGATTAGAAATAACATAATGTTGCTAAAAAAAACTGCAAATAATATGTTTGTTATAACGTAGTCACAGAGTTAAATCATCTAATGTTTTTCAAACACAATACACATTTTTTTTTCTACACTTCACTATGTTAATTCAAAAACAATGTACGTGAGGATAGAACATAGTTACAAGTAACAAGTACATATGTAATATGTTAATAAATGAATAATCTACAGCAAATTGATGCCCACTTGTGGGATACTTTATATTATTTATATTCAAAATAGACAAGTATTTTTTTATTCAGCAAATCGCCGAGTCCAGCAGGTAGTTCGTAAGTAAGGTTCGCAGGTAACAATGGGCCACCAGTTAGGGTACTTACTGAGCTCCTGTCGTCACAAATCTAATAAACGCTACTTCGCGGTAGAAGTTGGTGCTTATGTTACTAATTAAGATGTTTTTTTTTTATTCAATTAAGCGAAGAGACGAAAGGGACCAAGTTCAAGTGATCGCCTGCCCATAACAACGTCACGCTAGTTAGAAAAAAATATTTTGTTTTTTATTTTTTTTTTATATTGTCACGCCTTTTTCCCGGTAGGGGTAGGCAGAGGTGAATAAACCACCCACGTTTCGCCAGATGTGATCAGATTAGGTCCCATGTAACAGGGGGCGAGCCTGTTGCCACTTTATTGGGACCACCACACACACACACACACACAAAGATGATATCAGTGTGCGGGTTTCCTCACGATGTTTTTCCTTCACCGTTTTTGTATCTCGCTGTTGTAACTAAAGTTCACAAATGTACATAACCTAAATATTAAGTCATTGGTACATGCCGAGGTTTGAACCCCCGACCTTCGGAATGAAAGCCGCACGCTCTAACCATTAGGCCAGCGAGCTTAGAAAAAAATAAACTGCACTATATTGCGCTCATCGCCCAAGTCAAAAGATATCGTCTCGTTACCCCAGTAATTACACCAGCTACAAATGCCTTCAAACCGGAACACAGTAATGTTTTCATACTACTACTAGTGCAGCGCCAAGCGCAATTGTTATATGTTGGAATATGATGTGAAATCTCGTTACAACTTATATTAATTTTACAAGTTACAGCGTCCGTTAAAATGGGTAACAGTGATATTTGGTGTAACATCTTTTTGATAAGTAGGGGGAGAGGGTTAAGTATCTTCTGCAGAAACTCTGCTTCTGGGTGGAAGGTAATATTATATAGGATTTGAACACCCTAAAAATCATTCGGTGGTCATCGTTCGAACTTAGCGAGAGGCCCCAGGATTTCCTATGGACTTCGCCGATGCCTCCTTATAGTAGGACTGAACCCGATCCAGGAAAAGTCGTAATCTTCAGTATTCTCACTTTAGTATGATAAAAACGATACAGCCCTGATTAGGTGTACTTAGATAAATTTTCGCTATAGAGAACTTACATTATTAAAATATATCATTAATAAAGTCGAATCATTATATTATATATCATAATTTAGCTGTATAATTAGATATATATAATTTTCTAACATTTCACAAAAAACTCCCAAAATTATTAACGTGCTCACAATCTACAGCAATGTGTACACTACAACAGTTCTTTTACATCCACTACTTGTTCGGAGTGGACACAGGCCGCACGCGGTATTAGTAAACTTATCTGTTACTATTATTATACGAGACAAAGTTCAAATCGAAAAAAACTGTTCAATGAATATCTAAGTACAAGCGCATAGAACTTTAAGTATAAGTTAAGTACGATCATCATGGGGAAATTGGCCTTTGTTCTATTACTCGTGTTCGACGTGTGTTCCGGTGTTATATATGAATTGAATGGTGAGAATCTATATTTGTATTAAGTTTTGTATATAAATGTAAATCTCTCCTAAGCCATTGGCTTTATCATCATCGTGAATTTAACGTTTAATTACTTGGGCATCAAAGCTGTTACCGCTTTATTGTTGTAAGACTTGATCATAGTCTACTATTGTTTAGTAATTATATTTACTATTTTATTAATCTAAGCAAGCACCTTCATCTGGTGGTGTACATTATTAACATACTTTCTGGGAGCTTGTGATATTAAGTCTCGTTGCTTGAATAACTTAACTAACAACAGCGACAGTCAAACTCGAATACAGTACTTACTGAAAAGCTAGATTAATAAACTCCTGAGACGTGAGATGAATACGCTTCTAAATATTTGATTTAATAAAAGATATAAACTAGGTCACATACTTAAGTAGTTATCTTGTGAAGCGTGTAGAGTATGAGATAATATCATTAAAACCTTGTAAATATTTGTAATAATAACTTGTTCATATTGATAAGTTCTCGATGAATGATGATCTATCCAGTGACCCGGTACTTAAATATCTACCATTCTTAACTTTTGGAGAAACTATTTAACTTAATTTTTAGTAATACGTAAAAAATGCTTGGATTTGATTTCCTTTGAGATTGATACAATTTACGTCCCCACTGCTGGGGCACAGGCCTACCCTCGATATGAAGGCGATTGGGCCATAGTCACCACGCTGGCCCAATGCGTGGTGGTGACTCTACACATACCTCAGAATAAATTCTAATTCGTGCAGGTTTCCTTGCGATGTTTTCCTTCGCCGTTTGTATTTTGCTGCTGTTACTAAAGTTCATGAATGTACATAACTTAAATATTAAGTCATCGGTATATGCCGAGATTCGAACCCGCGACCTTCGGAATGAAAGCAGCACGCTATATTAGGCCTGCGAGCTACTGAGGTTGATCTTCTGGTGAAAAAAGCACTCATGTTCCGGAAAATATATCTGTTATGCTAAAACTATATATTTATATAATGGGTAAATGAACAAGACTCTTTCCTTGTAATAGAAGGCTGCAAGTTCCAACAATGGAAACATAGTGAGCTGGTTCGAAAACCAATACAAATTCATCTAGTTTCTGCTTTACAACTTGTTGTTTCAAGACCTACAAATACAAGATATGCAATGGAAAATGTTAAAGAATTAACAGTCTAGAAGTTAATGGTCAAATCTGACTAAGCAGTTTAAGATTTCAAAATACAGAAGAGGTTCACATGAGGTGATACAACCTTACCAAAGTCATAAGTGCAAATACCTTAGGGTGCAATAGTCGCTAATAAATTCACAAGCATGAACCTAAACGTAATAAAAAAACACTTTGGAGACTAAAGGTTGGTTTGTTTTTTGAAAACAAGTCTCCTTGCCGCGGAGCTTGCTTGATATCAACAAAATTTTATAATTACCCTGTACACACACGCGTGACTAATGAATGTCATGTTTTATTAAATTATTTACCTACAATGGATAAAAACTTAACCTCGATCTCAACTAACCGGATGGATACAAAAATGCCTTAGCATCGACCAATCTCCTTAACATATTTAGAATCGAACCAGATAAATACGTTTTATAAAGCGATTACTGTAAAATATCTTGTATGTAATATCGAAATACCAAATTACTTAATTCGCATAAATGTTTTTGTTCGCTTTTCTACTTGTCTACGGTAATCGCTGAAATGCAAGAAGATTGCGTACTCAGTTGGTAGGATACGATAAGTCATAGGAAAATTAACAGTATTAAAATATTATAATAATTATTCAAGAATAATATGTACTTGTTTCTTGGTAACTAGAGATGTAATTATACACAAGCTAAAAATAAGAGAAAAGTTAAGAGGAAGGTTTTATACAAAGGTGTGATAATTAATAAAGAAATTTGCTGTTCCTCGACACCTTTGCCGGCCGTAAAACCCTTTCGTAAGGGAGTTTTACGAAACCTATTTATAGATGACCTTTAAACGCCGTAAGTAATACTTCTACTAAATCTAAAAATTTATTTGTTTATTTCCAATAGTTTCGGAGATCTCATGGTGACTTAATAAATCTCTGGATATCTCCTATATAGATAAGCGTAAAGATGGACATATTATTCCATGTAGTGGGTTATCAGTGTCAAGATGTCTTAGACGACAGTGGAGACAGTAACATACTCGACGAACTTTTTAATAATAAAATTAATATCACTATAAAGCGCAGATTTTACACGAAACCAAAAACAAAAAAGGATAATAGAACAATTGTTCGTTTTATTTATGCTGTTCTAAACATATGAATTGGAGACTTCAAATGACAGCCTAGATAAAGATGGAGCAATTTGTAAGTAGCCGGGGGGAGCGCAATTGCACGAGATAGAAACGCAGTAGAAATATATCGCGGGGCGATTGCGATCAGAATGTATACTGAAAACATCAAACAGGACCATACACCAGCATTTACAGTTAATGAAAGTCGGGGAGATTAAAACATCAATGACATGCGGAATATAGAGTACGAAAGGTACGGTGTTACAAGGACAATGTATGGACGATTCGATTTCCACGAGAGAAGTATGCAGGACGGGTGGAAGACGTAGACGGAAGCACTGATGCAAATTCCCATCCCGGTGGTAAAATATTCAGACGTGGACGATATCATAATCAGTGTTAGGACAATGTTGGTAAGCGTTATGTTCGCTGTGCTAAAACTGAATCATAATGCGAGGGTATAAACTGTTATCTTGTATTACGTCTAGGCGTCGCAGGGGTAAGTAATTCAGATGGTCAAATATAGAAACGATTGTAAAGCTAACTTAATTGACAAAAACAAATTAGTTACATTTAAATAAGATAAAAATGTCAGATGTAAATATAGTTCCGTTGCTTTAATTGTATACATTGGATTTATTTATTGGACATTTCTTAAAAACGTAAATAAGGTTAATCAGGTCAGAGTACCTGTACCGTACCGTACCCCTTTTTTTTTTTTATCGTGCGGAAATCCTACATTGGATACCCTTCTGCTGTGGGAGCAACAGAGGGGTTATGCCGGACTCGTACCGGCTAAAACCCCACGGTGTACGTCTCAACGCTTTAGCCAAAACCACAGGAACGCTTTCGCACACAACTGTGGTCTCAACGGCGAAAGGCCACAATGAGGCCGCATCTCGGGGTGAAACTGGAACTCTCCACCCCATTTACCAGTTATAGGCGGAAGTACTGCGCACTCCATCTCGAGGCCTAACGTACTTGGTAACGGGTTCCCCAAATCCGCCACCATGGCCTTCGTTATGGAGGTTGTAAGGCGTGGAACATCCTCCTACGACGCCCAGGTACCCTCCTACGGATTGAGAGATGGGTGTTTTTCTCTCGCTCCCTCTCTGCAATCTCCTTCTGCGACATTACTTTCTCGCAGAAGGTCAAGCCAGCGTCCCACGACGACTCACTACTGATCATGGCTTTAATAAGACCAAGCAGCGTGAGGTCATCCCCTACAACAGCAACGAGGTCTTGGCGCTGAGCAACCCAAGCTGAACAAAGCTCCAGGGTGTGCTGCGCAGTGTCTTCGTCGTACCGTACCCCTATAGTAACAAAAAATATATTTAAAAGTATCCTATATAAAATAATAGGGGGACCGGAAAGTAATGTCGTTTCTGCGCATGCCAATACTTGATTGTCATTTGTCAGCTCATTGTTTTGTTCAGAGGCGTACCAAAGACATTGTGAGGTTATAGTGATTTCTTTACTTATAGACAATTGAATTACAATTTTTTTTTGTAATTTTGGGTAAAATGGCCAGCCAAATACCAGAAGAGGTACACATCCGGCATTGCATGCTCTTTGAGTTTCGCAAGGGAAATAACGCAACAGTTGCTACCAAAAACATTTGCGATGTTTATCCAAATGCACTGGACATTCGTAAATGCCAAAGGTGGTTTTCCAAGTTCAAATCGGGTAATTTTGATCTTTCCGACTCGTATCGATCAGGAAGACCATCAGCGTTAGACAACGACGTGTTAAGGGCGGAAGTGGAAGCAAATCCGTGTCAGACGATCGAGGAATTGTCAAACAGTCTCAACAAACCTTGGTCGACCATCCAAGAACATTTGAAGCAGATTGGAAAAGTAAGCAGAGCAGGTGTTTGGGTCCCGCATAATCTGTCCGAACAGAATAAGGCTAACCGATCAATCACATGCAACTTATTGCTTCAACGACACAACACAGAAGCGTTTTTTGATCGCTTGATCACAGGAGATGAGAAATGGGTCCTGTATGATAACCCAAAACGCAAAAGGCAGTGGCTCTCTCCAAATGAAATCCCTCGGAGTACTGCTAAGCCAGGTTTACACCCCAAAAAAGCGCTTTTGTGTGTTTGGTGGAGTATTCGCGGCATTGTTCATTTTGAATTACTGAAACCTGGAGAAACTGTTACTGCAGACCTCTACAGCGAACAATTGCAGCGAGTCAATCAATCTTTAATTGAAAAGTGGCCAGCGATTGTCAACCGAAAAGGCGTCATTCTCCAACATGACAATGCAAGACCGCACTGCGCAAGGCGAACTCTAGAAAAAATTAATGAATTGGGGTGGGAGGTGCTGCCTCATCCACCATATTCGCCCGATGTTGCACCATCGGATTTCCACTTATTCCGAGCGCTGCAACACTTTTTAAGTGGCAAAACATTTGCAAATTTGGATGATATCCAAAATGCCATCTCTAGATATTTTGCCGAAAAACCAATTAATTTTTATCGATCAGGGATTGAAAATTTACTCACTAGATGGCAAAAGGTTATTGACAATGATGGGGAATACATCATTGATTAAAAATAAATACTCGTTAAAAATGTATGTGTTTGTATTTAGCGTAAGAAAACGACATTACTTTCCGGTCTCCCTAATATTTGTGTATATGTTTTGGAGTTTAAAATTGCTGATATATTTCTGTACCTGGTTTATGAAGGTCGAAGTAAAGTGAAGTCGGAGATGAATTAAAAGTGTTGAGACGTGTGATGTCAGCACAGGACGGGAAATTATTATTTTTTTTAGTTTTGTAATAGTCTAGCTAGTTCCATCATCTCTCGCTAGGAGTTTCATCGTGACTCTTGCAGTAAGTTCTATCATAACTCTCGCAGACCATTCCATTGTAACTATAACAGGGAGTTCCATCATATCTATCGCAGATAATACCATCATTACTCTCGCAATGAATTTCATCATAACTGTTGAAGGTAGTTTCATCATAAGTATCACAGGCAGTTCCATCATAACTTTCGCTGATAGTTCCATCATTACTTCCGCAGGGAGTTCCATTATAACTATTACAGAGAAATCTGTCATAACTCTGGCAGGGAGTTCCATCACAACTTTCACAAGTAGTTTAATCCCAAGTGTCGAAGGAGACCTACAACACAACTTTCACAGAAAGTTCAATTACAAGGTACTTTACATCCTGTTATTATTTTCCAGATACAATGTACTATAGTATGCCTCCGGTTTTTCACCTGGAAGATTATGCCTCATGCATCAGCGAGCAGAATGGAGTGTATTGCTATACGAGTTTTGAACTGGTCTCCGACGGCCCCAGCGAGCTCTTGAACATGATACGTGTGAGTTTTTTTTAACTCTCTAGAGAGAGGAAGTCGATTCGATATTATTCTAGTTTTGAATTTGTTTGTAAGAATAATCCATTTGCTGTGTATTTTACGGAATTTATGTATAATAATAATAATTATTTAAAAAAAAAATTAAAGTGTGTCTACACTCTGAGAAAAATTTTGACTGACGTCTGTCACACCAGTCCTCCCGTGACCAAGATGCAGTGATCGGAGGCCGTGTACAAGGTGGATCAGCGGTAATCTGATGAAGGTCACGCGAAATGCTTGAATGTAGACAATATACATATCTTTGGGAGAGGTCTATGTCAGAAGTGGACGTCTATGGATGATGACAATGATATTAGAAAGAAATTTTAGTTTTTGCTTGTGTTTAATATTCAATACTTTAATTTTTTTTTTTAACGGGTCTTATTAAATTTTGTAATCTCTGTGTTCGTTGTTTTTGGTCAAAGGATTTACTGGATAATATAACATCGCGTACTTTTCGAGTTATAGTTCATATTATTAACGTAGCCTTGACATTACTTAATCTTGCATTATTACCTAAAAACTGAAATGTCATAATTGATAATAGTTAAAAGTTTAAACGTCATTTTTTATAATGTAATGTCATTATTTACAGTTTGAAGGTCGAGCCGTTCGACGGTTATCCTTCTTTGTGTAATTTTTTTTTTCAATTCTAATAACCGAAGTACGACACGCATGTCGTCAAAATTGTTGGGATCCACTACATACAAACAGTGCATGGCCATCTCTTGCAGAATATATTACATGAGATGCATGTCTACTGGATATTATTCAGCTGTTGAGAACCAGCAGTTGAGATGATGATGATAGATCAGATGACATTAACATAAGAAATACTGTAACGCGATTAGCTGATAGAAAGCTAGTAGAAGCTGAGCTCGGTTGTAAAATTCCATCTCCAATTTATTGAGTTTTTTAAAAGTGTAAAAGGCTACAATAGAAATAAAATGTAGGTAAAATCATCAGATTAATCAATTATGTTACAGAATTTTTCGGAACATCGGGTAAAACATTACAATCACTCGAAACTACAATATGGCGTGTGTGTTACTGATTCATGTCAGAAACATTACCACGGCATGGATAAAGATGGAAAATTAAAAATAACCCTTGAAAGATGCCTGAACGATACATTCTGGGATAAATACAAACTGAATACGAAAGTAAATGATTTATTTTGTAATACAAAAGAAGAAAAGATCAATATTGGATATGGTGAATACGCAGTGGCGATTGTCTGCATCGCTTTGGTACTCGTCAATGTTATCGGAACCTGCCACGACGCGTTTTACGCTGCGAGGAATATGGGAAAAGGTTATTATTTGAACTATAGTAATCACTGTATTCGAACGGCTGATGGGGCAGGAAGATCCTTGAGCAGAAACCTTGCAGTAGATTGTCTATGGAACAATGATTAGATGAAGATCGCAAGGAATTGTTGGAGACAGATGGAATCGAGCCGTTTGCATTAGAAATTATTTGGAGAGGGCTAAGTGTTCAACAATGGACTTCATTAGTTTAAAATGATAATGATGAATCTCTTTACTAAATTAGTAACCTTGTGCCAACATTACTGTTGTTTCACAATATAAGATGACTCTTATGAGTCCATCTCCGATAGAATTCAGAGAAATTAACGTCGTATTAGTTTATCATAAATTAAGAAAAAGTTTAGGTATTCGTTTTGAAATGTTTACTAAGTAATAATTTCAGGAAACAGTTATCTATTGGCATTTTCTGTGAAACGGAACTGGGCGAAGCTGACTGCTCCTTTTAATGCCTCTGATCCGTACTTGGAGAGCTTCAAAGGCTTTAACGGCATCAGGTATAGTGTACAGAATAAAAAAGTATTCGTTGTTAGTAAAAAATTGATGACTTTCATCGATGGTTTAAGATTATTTTCATCAATTCTTTATAAGTTGAAATACTAATAATATATATACATATAATGAAAATCGGTTTGCACTTGCTATAGTAACGGTCAATATAAAAAGTCTTTAACGGTTGCGGTTGCTCTCAACGAATATTTCAGACAAATTTCAACTCTAATTTTATATTATGGCCTGCAAATCGGGCGGGTTAAAAGCTAGTATATATATATATATATATATATATATACTAGCTTATCCCCGCTTACACATATATGTATACATATATATGTATACACACAATATATTTATTGCAGGTCGGTTGCAATGGCGCTGGTGATCACGGTGCACTCGACGCTGCCGTTCTTCAACGCCACACAGACTACGCGTTACGTCGAGGCTGTAAGTCCTATTGCTAACACTGTTTTTTTTTCTCGATACTAAATATAAACAAAAAATATATCATCGATAAAAAAACTTAACTTTTTTTTTCATTTAATAACTAGACGTTCAATTGATGCTAAGTGATACACCTGCCCATAACAACTTGGCGCTAGTTAAAACGGTATATACAGCACCATGTTGCGCTCGTCGCCTTGAGACATGAGATGTTGAGTCTCATTACCACAGTAATTACACTAGCTATAGAACCCATCAAACCGGAACATAGTAATTGTTGTTGTGCAAACATTACTGTTTGTCGATTGCAATAGGCACTGCGGTGGTACCTACCTAGACGGTCTCCGGCAACAGAGACACTACCACGAGTAAGTAATAAATCCATACAATTCCGATTTTTTCAACCCTGTTGGATAAGTTTTTTATCTTCATCATCATCATCATCCGTTTTGTAATGAATAAAAATGCTTTATTGCATTTCATCATTATTGTTTTATTACTACTCGCTGCTGGTTGGCGTGGCTTCGTATTTGCCAGCTTTCCGGTCACGGATGGCTTCTGTTAGTTTTTTTACAAATATTTATAAATAGTTTAAACGCACCCGGACCCCGAGACCCTAATATTTCTAATTAATTTGTTAATTTATTCTACTTAAAGACCTGATGATATTCTGGTACCAAATATGTTAGTGTTTGTATGAAGAGTGAGCATATGTGGAAAAATACTTTTGTTAAGGATGACAAGTCTAATTGAACATCTAATTATCTTCTATGTAAAATGTTTCACTAAGTGATGTGTTTTTTTAATTATTACTTTATATTCGTCTATTACTTTTATATTGTTGTATAACTTACAATTATTATAAAGCTTTCCTTTTGTAACATATTCTCAATACTTTGTATTTTGAATTTGCCCTTTGTATTTTTATGCCATGGGTAATGTACTTAACAGTATATTTAACTATATTTGATAATCATAACTATGTAATCGTTTTCCTCATATAAATAAAAATAAAATAAGTTTAATACTTACGGTTTAGGAAAGACCGGTTTTTTAAAAAAAAACATTGTATGTACAAAAAACTTTTGTTTTTAATTATTTGGATTCGTATATGAAGTATTAAACAAAAATATATTTTATAATGTTTCCGGTCGACATATTCCCGAGAACTTTAAAGGTATGTAGATTAATTATAAGCCGTGATGGAAAGTTCAGTAATTTTCACTAGCCAAATTGTAGTATTCTACCTTCAACTTGTCTGTTTTTTGATCTTATTTATTTTTATTTTTCAGATCTTCGATAACATTCTGTACTACACCTTCATTAGCGGCACGCCAGTGGTGCAAGTATTCTTCATAATGTCCGGTTTGCTCCTTGCGTTCAACATCCATCGCCTAGCGGAGAAAGATCGACCTAATCTACTCTCTGTACCGAAGATAATACTCCTGAGATGGCTCAGGTCCGTATCATTAATGTATCTAATTAAAAAATCCTTTATTGTATACTTTAAACACAGTTATTTGAAACAAGTTATGTTAATCAAAAGAAATATTCTGTACAACAGTACACCGTTATTCATCAACATTTGTTCTGTGGCAGCTTAACTTCAAGTAGTTCTTGTGTTCACAAACAGTCCCGGCATTTGACCTAAATGCAAAGAAAGTTTACCTTCCGTCTCATTATAATGTGGAAACATTACTGAGCTTTGACGTGAATGGTGCTGTAGCTAGGGAAACTAGAAAAATAGCTACGTACATCCCTCAAGGCGTCGTAAGTAATGTGGCATGATGTAAATTTCTCCTGCACCGTGTTTGATGTCACGCTGTGATATGAACTGTTAGTTTGTCACGGTGTTCTAAAATAAAACCTAAGGTAACTTGAGGTTTCAAAACCGCAACGTCTTCGGACTGTCTTCAATTACTTGATACCTGGTCGCTGTTACAAATTCTTTGTCCGTTTCAGGCTAACACCTGTATACGCTGTAGTGTTGGCTATAACGTGTACCTGGCTTAGAATCGCTGGTTCTGGACCACTATGGCATGTAGGTTATTATAAATATTATATTTAACATAAGATAAAATTTTTGATAAGTCGTATACTTTTAACGAAATGTAGGGAGAAGGAAAAAGTCATGGTTAAGAATATCAGGGAATGGATTGGCATATCTGAAGTATCTGAATTGTTCCGCCGAACCAGAGAGAGTAAGGACTGTATCACGCTGATCGCCAAACTTCACTAGTTGGAAAGGCACTTTGACAAGAAGAAGAAGAATACTTATAAATTAAAATTATCTGTCACACTGAAACTAAAAACCTATTCTTAACTACGGAAAGCAATTGTATAAAACATTAAAAGAAAATTTATCGTTTAATTTTCTTTGCAACAACTTTGCTATTTTATTTTGGCAGAGGGCGGTGGTTATGGAGGCGAATAACTGTCGTCGCGACGCTTGGCAGAATCTGCTTTTCATTAACAATTATTTCGACAACACACAGTGTATGCCGCAGACTTGGTAATTTTTGTTTCATTTCCTCCTTCCGTCTACCTATAAAAACAAACTGTATACTACGTATTAAATAGAATATGTTGTAGATGGAGAAATAATATTACCGTCTGACCATCTAAATATAATGGCTTGAACATTTGAATGAATTTCTATGTAGTAAGCGCATTCTTTAATATCCTAAATAGAAACAGAATTAAAGAGATTTCTCTAGTATTTATTACTTTGGATTTGAACATTTCCATTACTTTGGATACACATAGTTACATCTTCTCGTAGACTTCGGCAATAAGAGTCATGTTATTAAAGGTATAACTTCAATTTTAATAAAAATATTTGTTTATATTTACAGGTATTTAGCTGCAGACATGCAGCTCTATTGCTTAGGTGTATTACTTTGTGTGATCCTGAGAACGAACATTTCTAGAAAACTCGTTTTATCACTTTTTTTCATTGCCGGGGTCGTGATCCCTGGTGTGGTCACATACGTTAAGGATTTGGATGGTGTTCTTATAATTTCTCCGGAGTGAGTGTTTTATTTATTAAAAATAAAATCTTTATGTAAAATGGACTAACAGTTCGGGCGGAAAGAAATTTGTTCTCATAAACTCTTACCTATTTACATAGATTTGATTCTGTTTCTTGCCAAAACGTGGCAGGTTTTTTGTAATGATGGGATGTTCGGTCAATCTGTAAATACATCAAAAAAATTTGCGTTGAATTTAATGAACCTGTTCCAGAACCACCATTAATTTCTTCGTCAACGACCCAACATTCAACAACACATACAAGCGCGGCCATACCAACTTGGCAAGCTTCATCATTGGAATAAGCGTGGGATACTTGACTTATCACTTGATGAGTGTAAATTTCACTATCGACAAATATAAGGTGGGTCTTAACGCAATCTTTAAGTACTTAGTTACTTAGATACTTATCGTAATCATTATTATATAATTAAAGATGGACACAGCTCAATCCTGGTTAACCAGGAGATAATCAGAGATTCATTGACTTATTACGATATTTCCGAAACTATTTCACATAAACATTCAAAATTTGGTAGAGATATTGGTCCTGCCATTTAGAGGTCAATAAGAATGGATTTTACAAAATTCCTTCCCCAAATGGAACTGTGTGGGTGTTAATGACAGTGAACGGCCCGGAGGCGGCGGGTTGCCGCTGGGCGGGAATATTTCTGACAAATTTCAAGTCTAAATTTCAAATCTAATTCTATATTATGGCTAGCAAAGCAGGCGGGGAACTGTTACTATAATATATAATCTCAATTTACCATGTACTACTATTTTGACAAATCTGTTGCCACCATCGTTATTTACGAAGATTTGTAGATCTTAAAGACGAGATTGACACTGTCTACTTATTTTTCAAAGAGTCGCAGCACAGTTGTATCTAACTCTAGGTATTGCGACTGTCTGAGATGGTGGCGCTTATTATCTGAAATGTTTCCTTTCCAAAATATATTCTTACTTCCTCTTCATTGTTATTTTAGAAATATACGTGGATGTATCAACTCCTCTTACCATCTTTCATCGCGTTGACCTGGGTCGGCTGCATCTTCTACCGCAATGAACCACAGCACTCCGTCTACTTCAGAGCATTATACGCCACAATAACTAAACCTATCTTCGCGCTCATACTAGCTCTGTATATACTGGGCACGATCTTGAAATGTGATGGTGAGATTTACATTTTTTTAATTGCAATCGTTGCAAGTCTCTGTTGCCGGGGATTGGTTTGATACCACCACAGCTCTTATTTATGCAATTTAATAGTAGTATGAAAATATTACTATGTTTTGATTTAGAAGGCTGTGTAGTTACTTAATTTCTTTTTTTTCTAATAAAGTTAATTAAGAGAATATCTTCGTTTCTTCTATAGATTTTAAATAGTCCTTCTTCTTTCTTGTATATTCCCTTTTCAGAAAAAAACCGTAGAATACTGGAGTGGCGGTGCTGGACCCCAATTGGGCGTCTGTCATACAGCGCGTACTCGGTTCACACGATCGTGATCCGCACCTATATGGGATTAAGACAAACCCTAACGACTACTATATTCTTAAATGTGGTAAATATTACTGTACTATTTATACTACACTTGAATTCAATTTTATTTCATGATAAATTTGAGGCACTAGTTATTTACACATGTTAAAAAAAAATCTAGCCATCATATGAATGAAACGGTTCTCAAGGTCGAAAGTCTCTGTTATCGACCTACTACACCGTTACCACCGCAGCTCCAATTTCTGCAAACATTACTGTGTACCGGTTTGAAGTACGTTATAACTAGTAAAATTATTGGGGAAAGGAATCATGATATCTCGTATCTCCATATAATGAGCTCAATATTCTGCAGTATATACCATCTTAACTAGCACCTCTTTATGGATATACATATCACTGACCATCAGGTGAAATTCTAACTGGAATAAAAAGAAACCGGAAATGCGTCAATGCGTCTATGGCGCAGTTACTTCCCTTACTTTGTAATTTGAAGGTCATTGCTTTAATCGAGGTGTGTAGATATGAGATAGAGTTTTATGTTAGCAAGGTTTTTTCTTTATTTCCTGGACTAACCACAACACTCGTATCGTAAATCTGGTTCTTTACCAACGTTGCTGTGTTACCTCTGTCGATATACGGCCAAAGTGTTCTATACAAACACACTTTACCACCTCTGGTAATGCTCTCTAATATCAACTTAAACAGGATCAAGTAGAGATCCCTTTTGTAGATTATAATATTAAAGATGATAAAGTTTTACTGAACACTTGGTTACTAAAACATGTTGTTGAGGAAGGTTAAATTTTGAAGATCTAATTTTAGTACTAAAGTTATTCTTATTTTTTTTTCTAACAGTTAGTGACTGCAATAACAACAATAATAATGTCCTTCATCCTGGCGATACCGCTTTGGTTGCTTGTGGAGTCACCGTTTAGTCAGTTAGTTAAATTAGTATTCTTCGGTACCACCAGCCCCAAGGAGAAGAAAGGGAAACCGAAGAAAAGTGAAGTTACACGTGACAACTAAATACTTGAAGCTAGCTTTAAAGTTATTGAACTAACTTAACGCGATGAAGTATTGAAATACATTTTTAGTTTACTATTACCTAGTTTACTATATTTTTGTATTGATGTGTAAAGGGATTTGTTTTTAGCTAATAAATTTTACAATACCTCTTACTTATTTTAATATGTTAAATATAAATATTACTTAGTACTTGTATATTTATTAACCTCTGCATACCCCTACTGGGGAAAAGGCGTGATAATATAAAAAAAAAACTTGTATATTTAATAACGATGTAATGGGTATTGATACTGGAAAGACATTGAAAGAAACTTTTTCTACGTTGGTTCTGACTTATATCTGAAAAGGTTGAACCGATTTTGATAATTCCTTAACTTGCGTAATCAGGACACATTTATATTTTATTACCACGAGATAGGTTAAGCCGTTTGTCAACTTTTATATAGTTCGATGAATTTGCACGAAGAATATGTTATACGTATGTGAATATTATAACGACACCAATTTACGGACATATAAAGTTCAAGGTACGTATATGTTGAATGATTGCGAAAAAAAAACTACAATAATCCTTTTTAAATTACACAGAATTGTACTACACTTTATTATGTTTACTTACGTTACAGTAACTTATATATTTCGAAAGCGAAATGCTACTTTACTACTCACCGAATAAAGTTGATTTTGATTGAGCAGTTAAAGTAATGAATTTATTACTGTTACCTTCGCGAGGTAACATTTGGGACATTGAACTAATACTCAAGTTCATGACATTAAATTACTACAAAAAAAATTACTTAATTTTTTTTTTCCGTCCGGTAACCTTCAGTTAAGACCGTAACTGATATAGGTCACTAATTAAATATAATTTATTCAGGTACATAATTACTTAACAGTACTTTAAAAAAATATCCTTTGAAAGGCAGCGGGGAAGGGGTTGAATCTTAGAGAACTTAGTACTTTAAACGTAAGTAATTTTGCGAATGGTTAGGTCTTCGAGAAATTGAACTGTCTCCGTGTTGCTGTGACTTATTACCAGCCTACCTTTAGTTGATCATCGTCCTTCTTTATAAGTCCACTGCTGGGCCTAGATTTTCAGTAACATCTACATTATCAATCGCTCTTGTGAGATCGTCGGTCTAACTACGAAGAGCGCGTCTCACTCCCTCGCATACTCTACACAGTCTCTTCTTCAAGACTACTCCTCTTCCTCCGTAATCGATCGCTGGGTTAAAAAAATTACTTTTCAAGCTGTCAGTAAGACAATGATGTTTCATATCAAAACTCTTTTTCGTTTAGTCGATTAAAAGACGTTTCCCAAGTTTAAATGTCTTGTGAATTATATTTTGTTTCTCCAAGTCGTTGGCCTGATGGTAAGTGCCACCTGGCATCGATTAATGAGACCTTATCGTGCTCATCGATTTAATACATAAGTAGATAGAAGTCTCGTTACCTCTGTAATTTTACTGTATATACTTTATAACGCGGTAATGTTTGCACACTATTTGGCGTTTAGCTCGCGGATACCGGATCCGCGAGCCCTGAGTCCGATGAAGCCGCTATAGTTGTCAATAAAACTGCGGCGAAAACATCACCATAAAAAAAAAAAAAAAAAAAAAAAAAAAAAAAAACACTATTTGGCGGAAGGAGTAAGAGTTGCGGTGATAACAATTTAGACGGTCACTGGCGACTTACTTCTTACTTACTTTCTTCGACTGACTTACTTTCTTCACCACGATCCTTTTGCTGTGGATATCCTCAATTTGCGAACAAAGAGGTACAGCTCCTCGTTCTTCACGACAACAGTAAAAGAGTACAACTTGCCGACTGGTTCTCGTCCAAATAAGACGTGGGTACTTTCAAGATAGGAATGAACAGGCTGTTAATAGGTTAGTGCGCCTTACCATCACAATCCACATCACTACTTGACATCAGGTTGGATCGTGTTGAAGCGCTGACTGAATCGATATATAAAAAAAATAATTATTAGCTAACATTTTCAAGTACATTACATGATTATACACAAGTTTTGTTTATTACTCGACTTATAAAATTTAATTATGCATAAATCAACTTTAAATATCTTTAATTTACCATTACTTAAGGTATTGTAATATTGTAAACAAGTTAGTCATGTTGTTAATTTATATCTTTTTATTTCCTGAACAAGTTCATCTTTAACTTTTTAAGTAAGTAAACGTACTCTTAGACTAGATTTATTTATTGTATAGATTTTAATCAAAACCATATCAGTTATTTACAATACAATTCAAATATATTCACAAACAGATTTCACAGTTATATCCAATGTGAAAATAAGGATTTCCTTTATAAGATTATATGTGACAGTTACCAGTTCATCATCATCAACAGCACGCGGCAGTCCACTGCTTTTCTAGTTCGTCTTTAAATGGAAAGTGAAAAGTAATTGAGAAAGAAAATTTATATATTCATAAGAAATTATTATTAACTACGAGAAAGCAGATAAAATATTAAAATCAATAAAACAGAGCGTCAATTCTAGATCCTTCTCTACCTTGATTCCTGGATAATTGATGCACTAAATTACCTGGTTGAAGTACTGTGAAACTTTCCGATTGAGGCACCGATTGCTACTATTGCTTTTATTATCGGCGACCAGCTTACGAATGTCTTCAATTTCACTTGATATAGAGTGACAACTTCGCCGAAAAAGCTACTGCGCTTGCTTTGAATATTCCAGCTCTTGTGTATTGATAGTTAGGACATGATGCTGATACGGCGGCTGAACGGTGAAAAATGGTAGGTAGATCTATTCAGATAACCCAAAATTATAAAAAGGGGATGTTGGAGGAAGGTATATGTAACACCTCAACCCGTTTCGATGATGACGACAGTGATAATGGATGCAGTGAGTACCAGCGTTCTCCAAGAACGTTTTATATCCAGCAGTGTGTATCAATGTACTAAAATATAAATAGTACATGATGCGTTCTTCAAATTCAAGTTTGGCGGCACAATTGGGAAAACTGTTCCTGTCTTCAGCTCTTCACGTGAGTGATACACCCGCCGATAACAACGTGGCAGTAGTTAGGATGTTATATACAACACCACATTGAACTCTTCGCCTGGAGACATAAGATTTTGACTCTCGTTGCCCCAGTCATTACTCTACCTACAGCGCCCTTCAAACCGAATTAATGTTTGTCGATCGTTTTCATAGTACTACGCCGGTCGATGGTCTTCGTCAACAGAGAGCTACCAACAGACCTTTTCTGTCTTCTTCGAACTAAGTCTCGAAGTTAAATTGAGAAAACCATTCCAGTCTTCACGTAGGTGTTTTCAACTGATAGCATTTAGGGCCGGGTTGGTTTCTTTATATCGTTTAAACATTTCCTCTTCAAATTTGAGTTTATCTTCCGGATAATTCCATTCAAGATCTACTAAGGATCGCTTTGTGAATATCCGGAAAATTCAATCTTGCTTTTTATGTTCACCAGCCAATGTTTGATACTGATCTACATCATCAAGTCTATGGACTGGATATTTTGTAATGTTTTGGTTCAATTAATCTCCACTCATAATGTCCGGCCACTTTCCGACCTTAGCAATATTTAGTATACACATTTTAACATAGTTATTTTGCATAACATCGATACATGGTCAGTATGTGTCTGATAATTGTGTGCGAGTGACTGTCCTAACGTTTAATGGTCAATTTTTTAGTTAATGTTCTTACTGAAATATAACTTTAACTATTTTTTAAATAGTTAACGTTTACTACGAACAATGAAATGTTTTATATTGTTGCTCCTCCTTCATAAAACTGTCGCTGTTATTTATCATTTAAATGGTAAGTGGATTTTTATTATTCGCATTAAACTTAATCCTTATCATTGGATGTCATACATCATTATTCATTGCTGAAAACTTACAATTTTATCTCTTTCTACTACTTGCAGAATCACGTTTATAGAAATAATTTTTAAACACAAATTTACAATATATATATAATATTATTAGAGAAGTCATATATGCAAGAGTGAAGAGGTCCCGCACAACAACTCACAGGATACAAATTAACCTCACCTGTTCGTGATGCAGCAAGCTAATTAACAAACGAGGCTCTGGCTCCCATTAATCTACATTAGGCCAGTGTGGTAGGAAATTATCCAAATCTCCTCATATGAATCTCTACCCGATCGACGTAGGAAGCTTTTGGAGTGGCCTATATCCAGCCGTGGACGCCGATCGGAAGATGATGATGATCACACCTCATACCTGCGTAAAATCAAAATGACCCACTATTTCCCGGTGCTGTAACGTTTGTCACATTTCGTTGATGAATAAATTACTGATACATTTCTAGTTTAAATATCAATCACTTCCAGATAGTAAATGTAATAAGGATTAGTTGGAGCTAGATTTATATTTTAATGGCGATTGACCGTCTATAATATTGGTTTGGTACATTACTATCACCACACTATTACCGCAACGCCTAATTCTTTCGATGAAGACTAGTGCGCAAAGACCTGTTATTCTAATTTGCATGGTGTTGTAGTAATGAAATTATTTAGGTTATGAGACTTAATATTTCATTTCGAACACAATGTGGTGTTGTGTATACTGGTGGTAGGTGTTGTAGTCGACATACAGTGGTGTGTTAAAATTACTGTGTTCCGATTTTATGGGCGTTGTAGCTAGTATAACTACTGGGGTTACGAGAAACAACATCTTATGTCTCAAGGCGTCGAGCACAATGTAGTGCTGGATATACTATTCTAACTAGCACCATTTTGTTGTGGGCAGGCGTATCGCTTACCATCAGGTTATCGAAAAATAACATTCTAACTAGCGTCGCATTGTTATAGGCGGGTGTATTGCATATAATCCGATAAACAGCTTGTCCAACTCCTCGCTTTGTGAAATAAAAAAGCGTTAACAATAACTATACATAAAATATAAAAAAAAAACGAAAAATTCTAAATTATCATGTATGTATAATGGTAATTGTAGTTCTATTACGTGAAGGATTTCTTACTCTTTCGTTTGTTTTAGCTTTTGGTCACTAGATGGCGTTATATTAACTTGAATCTTTTATTTATTTAATTAACAGCTTTATTGATGGAAACGGGAGTAATTATTGACTACAGACATTTTTCGCTAGTGAATCCTGGGATAGTAATAATTTACAAAAAATCAATGAATTCCTAGGTATATTAAGAATATAAAAATATTCTGCGTGAAGTCCATTAATAAAAGCAACATGTATAAAGCTAGTGTATTTTATTTATGTGCATTTTCCCACCCACACATTGAAGAACTTTTGTACTGTTCAATTTGTATTAAATAAGTTTAATATTGTGTATTTTTTGTTAATTTCAGTTAACTACGTAAACGTTTAATTAAATAATTATTACACTTTGAATTTTCAACTACTTACGTAAAAACTATCAACTATAGGAATAAATATTGACAAAAAATGGCATACTTGGATTGCATGCGGTTGAAAGCTGTGGTTGTAGTGTATATTATATTTTAACTCCATACATATGAAATTATCGTTTTGTCGTACTGACCACTATGACCTGAAATATCTCCTCTTTGATTAAGAATTCCAAATTAAGATTTATAAATTCATTTAGCTGCTACATTAGAATTTTGAAAACGGTCATTCATTATTTTTTTCTTTGGCGTCGCTTATTACTGCACAATGGAAAACATGGAATATCGCTATATTTACGAGTACGAGTTCTACCGCGGCACCGGTACTAGTGCTGCAGGTACAGCTTGAAGGATTAATGATGTGTATGGCGCTGGCGCTGGTGTCGCAAAAGAAAGCACGGTACGTTTTTGATTTCAACGATTTCGTTCTGGAAATTTCGACCTTCAGAACCAACCCTGTGGATGGCCGGAGACCAAAGTAGAAAATAAAGAATTAAAGGCTATTGTGGAAGCAGATCCATCACAAAGCACTTCAGAGATAGCTGCAGACTTTGGGGTAAGGAACAAAACTTGCAAACACACTTCGACTGGTGTATTACTTTGCTCAACCGATACAATAATGAAATAATTTCAAATCGAATCATTACTTGTGATGAAAAGTGGATACTGTACCATATCTGGAAGCGCTCGTCGCAATGGTTGAACCCTGCAGACCCAGCCAAACCGTGCCCTAAATGAAAATTGACTGAAAAAAAGTTACTTGTGAGTCTTTGGTGGACTAGGGTCGGTGTGGTTCATTACAGCTCTCTAAAATCTGGTCCAACGATTACGGCAGATATCAATTGTCAGCAACTGCAAACCATGAAGGAAGAACTAGCTGCTAAACAACCAAGATTGGTCAATCGCTCTAGGCCATTGCTACTTCACGACAACGCAAGACCGCACACTGCACACTGCACAACCGCGAAATTAGATGAGCTACAACTGGAATATCTGCGATATCCACCGTACTCCCCGGACCTTACCCTAACAGATTACCATTTTTTCCGGACAACTTCTTACAAGGAAAAAAAATCAACTCCGATGCGGTAGTCCAAACCGATTTCAAAGAGTTTATTGATTCTCGCCCCTATGGTTTTTTTTAGTAAAGGTATCAATGAACAACCTATGAGATGGCAAAAGTGCATACATAACAACGGTGCATACTTTGATCAATTAAATATATATCACCAAAAAAAAATTACTTTATTTTCGTCCCGTACAAAACGCCAATTTGATGTGTAAGGACCTAATATATAAATAAATGACTATAAAGTTTTTACTTTCAGACACAGAGTATGCCCGCATGCCGCCACTGTTCCACTTGGATCCTTATGAGTTATGTGTTAACCAAGCAGGAGGTATATACTGCACTGTAGACATAGATCTTTTAGAAAACGATGACAATGATCTCTATCAAATGATCCAGGTTAGTATCTACATTAAACCAGTAAGTAACATTCTTACTTTATTTACTGATCTACTGGATCTGCTTTACCAGATTCTCTCTAGGTAGCAGCACCAAATAATTCGAGGAAATAGTATTATGAAATATTACCATGAGTTTAGAGACTTGTTACTGACTACTGCGGTTGGCAAACTGAAGCGTAGTAATGTTCAAATGCTACTACTTGGTAGTATAAAAAGTAGCTGCGTGGGTACATATATAAATGATTTCCAAAAAAAAAACCTATCATCAATTTCAGAAGCACCGCCAGGTCTTTTCAAATGATAGAAGTTCCGACTAAGTTAAAACATGAATCTTGGTTACTATTAAGTAAATTTTAATAATGTATCTGATTACCGCTTTCAAATTCTTCACGGTTTTTCAAGTGTTGTCTCAAGCGATAAATGTTTGACAGGAATACAGTGATCGTAGAGAAACCCACTTCAATCATTCAAGACTACGGCACGGCGTTTGTGTCACCACAGCCTGTATAAACTACCTGGCGGAAGACGGCGGAGCTGATCTGAAAGTGGAAATAGAACGTTGTCTCAACTATAAGTTTACCAGGAAGTATCAACTTGGTGTGAAACTTATCGAGGAGATAAGTTGCAATGATCGCGAAGAGTTTAACCTTGAACCGGCTGATATCGTGGTCGCGGCGGTGTGCCTGGGCCTCGCCGTGCTCAACTTTGTCGGCAGCATCTACGATTTGCTCATCAGATGGAAGCTTCTCGAAGGTATCCCCGATAATTTTATTGACCCCAATGATTATAATAAAAACATCTTCATAATTATATAATTATAGTTCCATTGCTTCGTCATATTGTGCCTCTGTGACACAGTGACTAATCGCTTGCCTTGTAACACAGAGGTCTATAGTTTGATTCGAGGTCATACGTAGTTCTTTTTTATTCAACAAAGCAATGAAACGTTCGCCTGATGGTAAATCATGCTCCTGCCTATAACAACAATGCGCTAGTTTGGATGGTATACTCAGCACCACGTTGTGCTCATCGCCTTGAGGCATAAGATGTTAAGACTCGTCACCCCGGTAAACCGCTCTTTAAACCGGAACATAGTTCGCACAGCACTGTTTTTCAGCTGCAATAGACGCTGCGGTGGTAGCTATCTAGACAGTCCCCGGCAGAGACCAACCATCAGTAATAAGTTTGGATGATAGGATTTTTAAGTTGTTACTACACTCATACTGTCTTCCCGTTTGAAGAGCGTGGTAACTAGTCATGTCTCGAAGGGTTGAGCACAATGTGGTGCAGTGTATATCAACCTAACTAGCAGTACGTCGATACAGGGGATCATTTACCATCAGATGAACAACTCGCTAGTCTCGCTGTTTTTTGTAACAAAAAATACTTCAATACTGCTACTATAGCTTGACTGTGATCATGTAAAATTGTGATGATGATAAAAGACAGCTAGTTAGATTTTTTGCCTCATCATCATTATCAGCCGACATACGTCCACCGCTGGACATATGCGTTCCCACAAATATCTCCACATAATAAAAATTGTCTTAATTTGAATCGATTTTTATTTTAGTTTTGTTATAACTTGTAATGAGTATAGTTCACCATCAGATTTTCTCGTGATAATTCAAGAGTTTATAGTCTCATCTTAATCCTAAGTTATCTGTATTCTGTTAGAATTAAATGAAAAAGCTTTAAATTTATCATTTAAGGTACTATAAAAAAGATTTAAGGAAATTATTGTGTATTAGATGTTTTGGACCTGAACAAGATGGCGGCGTCAGTCCTGCACCGTCTATGTTGTTTCTGATCGAAAATTTTCATTGTTTTACAGAAAATCGATTCTTACTATGTTTTTCGATAAGAAGGAATTGGAGCAGGTTAACCGGTTTATCGGAAAACGACACCGACGTTAGAAAAGAACAGTTTAAATGCTTCAATGGTATGAGGTAAGTACAAATAAGCTAAATCTGTATATATAATATGTATGAGATTTCCACCTATGTAGAGACTCATCACGGTTTCTCTGGAACCGTGAAGCCTAGAATTAAACTTGGTTAGGAATATTCCGTTTGTCGAGTAGCTCAGCTAAGAAAGGATTTCACTAAACGTTACCCCCCCAAAGGACATGCGGGGGTGTTACGTCCAGCAAAGCGGGTGGGATATATATATATTTAGTTTGATATAAACCAACAAGACAATGGCGAAGTGAAATAACTATCATATTTATTTTGAGACTTATTAAAAAAAAAATGTAAATAATACACTACTGATCAAACATGATGATGAATAAAATACTATATAATAACAGCTATAATATTATTTACAAAACGCACTAAAATCGTATTACATTATAGTAAAATTTGTGTAAATATTCTAATAAATATTTCATTATACGTATCATTTTCTAAACGTTGGCCCGCTCTAATATATTATGTCTTTGTTGTGTAAATACACTAAATATGTAATCACTGTGCTATGTGCTTGTAAACTTACCTTGTAATATGGAGGATCGCGGTTCGATTCCAGGGTCCCTTATGAATATTGAACAATTGTGGGGATTTTATCTATGAATACATATATAGAGTATAACGATGAAGTTTGTACAGGTGTATGTATGTGTGTGTTCTATATGGTCACAAGCGTTATCGGGCTGCAAGGGTTAACAATTCACGGGACCCAAGCCAACTTCACCGGCTTGTGGTGCACCCTGCTAATCAACAAACGAGGCTCTGGCTCTCACCAACCCGCATTGGGCCAGTTCGGTGGAAAACTGCTGAAATACTCCCATATGAACCATCTACATATGTGGAGATCTTTGGGTGAGGCCTGTGTCCAGCTGTGGACGTCTATCGGCTGATAATGAAACGCGTTATCCATCTATGTATATATCAACAATTTACTATGTTTTATTTTTTTTAAAGATGATGAAAAGGATTTTATTTTTGCAGAGTCCTGACGATATTTTGTGTTATCACACACCATTCGCTGCTGCCATTCATCATTGCCGCTGATAACACGCACTACTTTGAAAAAGTGAGTATTTATTATCAATAAAACAAATAAATTGATAGTACAATTTATTTTATTATTAAATAATCTATAAATAAAAAAAAACACCCTATTTATAGATTTGCTATAAATGTGTAATAGTATAATGTTACTGGTGATAGGTCGCTATTGCCGGATACCGTCCAGGTAGGTAACTTCGCAGCATCTATTGCAGCCGAAAGACAGTACTGTGCAAACATAACCGTGATCCGGTTTGTAGGGAGTTGTAGCTAGTAAAATTACCGGGGTAACGAACTCAACATCTAATATCTCAAGGCGTCTAGCGCAATGTAGAGTTGGCTGTTTACTGTGTCTTGTAACGTTTTTCTACAGATGGAGCTACGACATTATATATAAATATTAATGTATATTAGTTAGGTGTCATCGAAAACTACTTTCTTATAGCTCAAGTAAATTAGCTGTTATGATTACTGCGTATATATCCTAATTAGGGCATTAGTGTAATAGTCATATATTCTGGTGGTAGATCTTTACTACCGGATACCGTCTGGGTAACAACAGTTTCTATTTTTAGTTCATATAATATAGTAGTGTGCAAATATTAGTATGTCCCGGTTTGTAGGGTGCTGTAGCTAGTGAAATTACTAGTGTAACGAGAAACCAGCGTATGTCACAAAATGACGAGAACAATTTGGTGTATATCTGTATCATCGTAACTAGCACCAAATTAATTACCATCAGGTGAATGTTTCACCAGTCCGGGCTGAGTCGAATTAAAAAAAAAACTTGTTCATGTCTCGTCATTTAGGTGTAAAAATGATCACGTGGCAGTAGATGACAATGGATTGAAATGATGATCATGTTGTGTGGAGATCACAATCATAACTACTTGAGACGTTCTTTAACTAAACTTTCAGTTATACTCTTTCAGGCGTATAGCAATATATTTTATCACTTGCTGTTCGACGGAACACTTGTTGTTCAGACCTTCTTCGTCATATCCGGATGTTTGTTTTCGTACTATTCGGAAATACATTCGGAGAAAGAGGATATGAATTGGAAAATGATAGCAAAGGCCATTTTGATGAGGTGGCTCAGGTAAAGTATATGGTAATTTAATAAAATAGTTTCCTTTTGATTCAACTACAAAAGCATCATGACTTTCACCTGATGGTAAGCTATACGTCTGCTTTAAACAATGCTAGGTCTCTATTGCCGGAGACCGTCTAGGTAGGTACCACCACAGGTCCTATTTCTACTGCCAACAGTAGTGTGCAAATATTACCGTATTCCAAATTGAAGGGTGTTGTAGCTAGTGAAATTACTAGGGTAATGAGACTTTACATCTTATATCTTAAAGAGATGAGCACGATGTGGTGATGCCTCATCTTAACTAACGTCACGTTGTTATAGACAGGCAAATCATCACACCTGAATGTCTCCGTATTCAAGACGCTCACACATCATCAGATTTCGGTTGTAGCTATGGCACGTGTAAACTGATTAATCGTCATTATACTACGGTAATTATGGTAATTACACCGTCTGTCAAACCGGATCATAATGATGTATGCACACTACCACTTGATGATTGATATATTTAATAATCTACGTTTTAGCAACAAATTCTTGAAACTTCTGTGTTCTTAAGTACGTTGTGTATAAATATTTTTATTAATAATTCTTTATATATAATAATTTACCAATATTAAACTGATTTTCTACAGTCTGAGTATCAAAATGGCTGAATACAAAAATATTTATTATCGTGTTATTTTGTCCGCGCAGTCTGAGTACAATCACCAATATGTCCTAAGGGCGGAGGGCTGTGCATCGCGCGCGCAACGTTGTTATCGATAAAAATAATAGCAATATATATTAACTTGTTCTATAACTGATTTTATATCTTCGAGGTTAGTTACACTTAAACATTAAATTTAACATCAGTCATAGTAATACTGAAATAACATTAAAATTCAATCCATTGTTTTTTATCTGCCAAGCCAGACAGTTAGTTTTTATGCGGTGTTTATTATATTCCTGAGAATTTGCCTGTCTGAACAGGCCATATTTATGCAAATAAATTATAATTAATATGAACGATGACGAAAATGATTACCCGTGGAATCGTAATTTAGATTTTAAAAAAGATGTAATTGTTTGTATTTAAAAAAAAAAAACCATAATTTTTGAATGTACAAAATCGTATCGTACTCTATCTAATAGTCTAAAAGAATTGAAAACAAGTTTTTTCTAAGATTTCGTTAAAGCGCTTTATTTTAGAAGACCAATTATGGAGACTAAAAATTCGATTGTCTCAATAATATTTCTTTTATGAAACTTTTAATTTCGTCAAACTTTGTATTTCTCATCCTCGATTTGTAATTATCAGAGAAGTAATAAAAAAAATCTTTAATCCTTTTATTGATTTTGTTAATAAGAAATAAAAAATCGATAACATTTGAATTTACTTTTACGCTTCTGTTTATCGACGGATGCACGGACAAAATAACACGACAATAAATTTTTGTATGGCCGTGTTTAAATATATATATATATTGTAGAATGAGATATCGAAAACAAAATGGCGACGTACTGGTCCTTAAAATTAATACTGAATTTAGATCAGTGTGTATAAATTAATAAAGCTTTTTATGAGTACTTTAGATAATTTCTCTTTAAAATACAGATTGACGCCGTCGTATGCCGTCATACTGATGATCACTATGACGTGGCTCAAGTTTGCAGGATCGGGACCACTTTGGCATGTACGTTTTATTTTAATTATATAACATGAGGGTTAATATTTGACCTCAATTTTATATGGTGTTAAGTGAGAATAAAGCCGCGGACGATGAAGAACACAGCGTTGCTGTCATGGCAGAATAACAATTTGATTGTTTAGCTGGATAAGTTCAGTTCCCTTCCGCCATTCAAAATATACATGATGTCAGGTTGGAACCAGGGTATAAGAAAGCGATGAGCCGCTGCACCGTAGAGGAAATTAAAAACCATAAATCTTTTTTTTGCAGACCGTCATTTACCCTGAAGTCCGGGATTGCCGTCGGGACGGCTGGCGGAATATAATCTTCATAAACAACTACTATGACAACACCCAATGTATGACCCACACATGGTAGGAACATTTTTGAAAGAACATACTTAAAATCTTGATTAAAGTAACTGTGGGTTCAACCACTCACAACTCTCTCATTGTTTCACTGACCCAAAGGTCATACGAGCCGAAAAAAATGTACATGGGGCAATAAAAACCTCGAGTAGCGGTTTCGTAACAATAGACATGGTGCTAAAGAACCTTCCACATGTGGTCTGGCAATTTGGTCCAGGTCATGAGTAAGGTTCAATGAGCATGGAGGAGAGAGGAACTGACGAAACGACCAGGTTGTTCACTTAGTAGTGAATGAAATCCCAGTACCTTATAGCTTTAATTTTATTAGTTACAGCGTCTTTCGAACCAAAACACAGTAATGTTTACTCACCTGCTTCGCTTCAGTCAGAAGGCAGTGGTATTTAATTGTTCCTCAAGAATAGAGATCTACTATACGATATAAAGATAAAGTAACTATTTTTCAGGTACGTCGCCGCGGATATGCAGTTGTTTTTTTTGGGAATATTCATATTGTTTATATTCAAAAGTATTCGAACTAGAAAAGTTGTGCTTTCTATAATGTTTGCGGTGTCCATCATCATCCCTCCTCTCCACACGTACTTTCAAGACCTGAACGCACATCTCATCATATCACCGGAGCAAGTATTTTCTTCATAATTTTTAGAAATGATGAACGTCGTCAATGTTTAATTACTTCGTTGGTGAGAAGTTATTTGACGTTTCTAATTAGTACTATCCTTTCGTTATACTTTAGGTTCAAGTCTCCCATATGAACCTTAACTCGATCGATGTGGCAATCTTTAGAGGAGGCCTATGTAGAGCAGCGGACGTCTATCATCAACCAGATGATGATAATGATAAAATTTTTAGCATAATCAAAAATATACATGAACTTGGTAAGGTATTGGGATGGTAATCCAACCTATATAATCATAATTTCAACCTATTTAAGTCTACTCTGATGTTACAGGTAAATGTCGTACTTAACAAGCATAAAGTGCCAATAAAAAATATTGAAACATATCAGAACAAGCTGCCGCTTCTTGCTGGGATTAATAAATATTTTACAGACGGTCATTAACAGTCATTATCATCATCTTACTGCTATGTTACCAATTACCGTCTAGTCTGCATAACATGTCGCCTTTTTCATGTTATTCTTTCCTTTTTTTTCAACAGTCAACTCATAATCGACTTCTCTTATAAATATATCTTCTTTCACACATTCTATTTCTCATACTTGGTCTTCCTCTAATTCTCCATTTGCATTACTAATAACGATGTTCTGAATTCAGTATTTATTTTTCAGACTGGTACGGCACCATTTTGTAAGGGATCCCACATTCAACAACACATACAAACCCGGCCATACAAACATGACAAGCTACATTTTAGGTCTCTACGCTGGAATTTTAATTTACCGATCGCAGAAAAAGCAGTTTAACATCGGAAAATATAAGGTAAATAAAGTGTTTTTTTTTTTAATATACACAACGGACTATTTCCAGGTTGAGGATGAAGAATAAAATTGTTGAAATGAAGAGAGTTTGGCAAGTTATGCATCGTTCCTTAGAAATAGCGGGATTCGCTAATATATTTTTTATTAGTGCTAGGTTTTTATTCTTCATCCTTGTAATCACGGGTTAGTACGAACAGGACTAAGAGAAGTTCTGCCTGTTATTAGCTGCGTGTACATACTTACTGCGGTAGGGTATTCATACTTTTTAATCCTCTGGCGACGCGACTCAAATAGAGCCCTGGTCTCCGACACAAAAGAGCGCCAGCGTTGTCTGTCCCGCACTGCTTCTTGCCAATCCATTTTTTGAAGCTCACGCAGGTCGTGGTCTACGGCATCCTTCCCGCGATACCTGGGCCGTCCGACAAGTCGGAGCCGAATTATGTAAATTATAAAATAGCGAGAAACGCTTTTTTAGCTCTACGATTGTCTCCTATCTTTAACAAGTGGCCCATCCAACGAAGTTTGTAGGCTTTGGCTGCCCCTATGATGTTCGGTCCGCTAATCAGCCTCTCGATTTCTATATTGCGTACATGATAATTGGTCTCGTACATAATAGGGGGACCGGAAAGTAATGTCGTTTCTGCGCATGCCAATACTTGATTGTCATTTGTCAGCTCATTGTTTTGTTCAGAGGCGTACCAAAGACATTGTGAGGTTATAGTGATTTCTTTACTTATAGACAATTGAATTACAATTTTTTTTTGTAATTTTGGGTAAAATGGCCAGCCAAATACCAGAAGAGGTACACATCCGGCATTGCATGCTCTTTGAGTTTCGCAAGGGAAATAACGCAACAGTTGCTACCAAAAACATTTGCGATGTTTATCCAAATGCAATGGACATTCGTAAATGCCAAAGGTGGTTTTCCAAGTTCAAATCGGGTAATTTTGATCTTTCCGACTCGTATCGATCAGGAAGACCATCAGCGTTAGACAACGACGTGTTAAGGGCGGAAGTGGAAGCAAATCCGTGTCAGACGATCGAGGAATTGTCAAACAGTCTCAACAAACCTTGGTCGACCATCCAAGAACATTTGAAGCAGATTGGAAAAGTAAGCAGAGCAGGTGTTTGGGTCCCGCATAATCTGTCCGAACAGAATAAGGCTAACCGATCAATCACATGCAACTTATTGCTTCAACGACACAACACAGAAGCGTTTTTTGATCGCTTGATCACAGGAGATGAGAAATGGGTCCTGTATGATAACCCAAAACGCAAAAGGCAGTGGCTCTCTCCAAATGAAATCCCTCGGAGTACTGCTAAGCCAGGTTTACACCCCAAAAAAGCGCTTTTGTGTGTTTGGTGGAGTATTCGCGGCATTGTTCATTTTGAATTACTGAAACCTGGAGAAACTGTTACTGCAGACCTCTACAGCGAACAATTGCAGCGAGTCAATCAATCTTTAATTGAAAAGTGGCCAGCGATTGTCAACCGAAAAGGCGTCATTCTCCAACATGACAATGCAAGACCGCACTGCGCAAGGCGAACTCTAGAAAAAATTAATGAATTGGGGTGGGAGGTGCTGCCTCATCCACCATATTCGCCCGATGTTGCACCATCGGATTTCCACTTATTCCGAGCGCTGCAGCACTTTTTAAGTGGCAAAACATTTGCAAATTTGGATGATATCCAAAATGCCATCTCTAGATATTTTGCCGAAAAACCAATTAATTTTTATCGATCAGGGATTGAAAATTTACTCACTAGATGGCAAAAGGTTATTGACAATGATGGGGAATACATCATTGATTAAAAATAAAGACTCGTTAAAAATGTATGTGTTTGTATTTAGCGTAAGAAAACGACATTACTTTCCGGTCCCCCTAATATGAATTTTGGTCCTTCTGCGCAGAAACTTGGATACCAACACGTTATAAAGAGCGGCATTACAACGGAGGATATTTTGAATCCGGATATCGATTTTTCAAATGCCCTCTATTATAGTGCCTAGAAATCGATACCCAGGCTATTCATACTGTGCTCAAAATTCGTAAATATCAGTAAATGTAAACGTTTAAAGATATCCTTGTAAATGGGTTTCTAAATTTCTATAATGTTTAGCTAACACACCTTAAAATTAACATAAATAGCTACAATTTTTTTTAAAAAAATTATTGTTCGGGACTTTACCGAACTCAAAAAAAAAGTACTATTTTCACCATATCCCACCTGCGTATTGCACTTCATATTGGGCGAGCACAACTCAATTTCTTCCATTCCTTTCATACTATCCATCATAATGTATACAATTCATTATATTTATGACTTTACCCTAATTTAAGCTTTATAATAACCTAACTGCTAGGTATGCTACTGCAGGTAGCTCGCTGGCCTAATGGTTAGAGCGTGCGGCTTTCATTCCGAAGGTCGCGGGTTCAAACCTCGGCATGTACCGATGACTTAATATTTAAGTTATGTACATTTGTGAACTTTAGTTACAACAGCGAGATACAAAAACGGTGAAGGAAAACATCGTGAGGAAACCCGCACACTGATATCATCTTTGTGTGTGTGTGTGTGGTGGTCCCAATAAAGTGGCAACAGGCTCGCCCCCTGTTACACTGGACCTAATCTGACCACATCTGGCGAAATGTGGGTGTTTATTCACCTCTGCCTACCCCTACTGGGAAAAAGGCGTGACTATATAAAAAAAAAAAAAAAAAAAAATTACCTAACAATCAATGTCTTTGATTTGTTTTCAGATGTTTAAATATTTTTTCTAGGCAACATTACCAATCGCGATGACGTTAATACTTTGCAGCAGCGTCTTGTACCAAGATGGTGTTGTGCCCACCCTCATTGTGAGAACTATATTCTCTGGCATACTCAGGACCGTATTCGGCGTTCTTGTTTTTATCTTAGTGATAGGAATGGTGTTCAAGATAGAGAGTGAGTATTGAACTGTTCTATCATCATCGTGTTCGTGGTTCAGTTTTACAGAAAACTTTTTTATTTTGTGAGTGTTACTTTGTTTGGCTCCAAAAGTACTGGAGATACTAAATAAGTTATAAATTATTATAACAACGGCTGCTTTGGGATTCTTTAGTCAGTTTACCTTCTAAATAAACATGTCTCTTGGTTCGATTCCGAGACCACTTTAGGCACATTTTGGATGACAGTAAAACTTTTCCGAATCCATCAGGCTAATTAACAGATCTTCGCCTTCATTGTCAAAGTCATGTGAAAGAACATGTAATCATTTATTTTACTTTGTATTGTGATGAATTATTTTCAGGTGTTTATAGGCCGTTGCTAGAGTGGAAAGGTTGGTCTCCACTAGGACGAGTCTCCTACTCCGCATATTTACTGCATCTGATGCTGATACAAATTTTAACAGGCTCTAGAACAACATTAATACATATAACAGAACCACAAATTGTAAGCACACTATATTTATAAATATTCACCTTTAAGATCCTTGAGTAACGGCCGATGAAATAATATGTATTCCTTGCTTCCAAATATGATGATATAAAAATCTGATTTAATGTGATGTTCTGCATCAATTTCTCTTTCTTCACTTTTTGTTTTTCAACTCTTTTCTTCAGCTCCACTAAAGGTGAGCATTTAGACGAAGTTAAAAATAAAAACACAGTCTAGCATCTCTAGTTATCACCGAAAGTATTAAAGAAACCTATTTTCATCAGTTGACTATCCACGACAAAATTTGTGATTTGTAAAGTTGTTATAACGATCATTGTTTAAGAAATATATACTAATTTTATATTTTTGTATTTATAGCAGTAATTAATGTTTATATTTAGTATTGTATAATCTGGAAATAATTACTTTCTATCAGGACATACTAATTGTTTATTAGAAGTACTAGAATTGTACAGAGCCGATTAAAACTTTCTTTTTTGAAATGGAAAATAGATTGAGTTTGTAAAAATTTCAGATCCTGGTCTGCTTCGGTACGTGCTTCGTTAGTTTTTTAGTCGCCTTTCCTTTTTGGTTAATCGTGGAAGCGCCTATAGCCCAAATGATCAAGGTCATGATGTCTAAAGGAAGTAAAGAAGAGAATCGTGTATAACAGAACTAGTGTGATTGATATAACAATATTAAAATAGACTTACATGTATATATTACCCGTGTGATGGTGATGATAATAAATATATTATAATTGTTTTACAATCTAAATGTTTATTTTTTTTTCTTGCTTACAGTATATCAATATAATGTTTTATGTATTACCATCAAAAGAGAGACCTCATTTATGATAATAGAAAGTCCTTTTACAAAAGTACATTTATTAATAAAAATCACGTATTTTTCTTTAGTTCATGCTTTTGTATTTACCGAATGTAATTGTAATGTATTATAAATACTTATATTATTGCAATATTCTTCAATGCATCCATTTTTTAGTCATACTTTACTTCAGAACTTTTGCCCGCAGATACCGCAAAAATCTAAAAAGGTTAAACTGATTTACCAAAAAAAATACGTTTTTATACAATTAAAAAATATATATAAAAGAAGTAAATTAAATTCTGCACGTTACTTATAATAAGCTTTTAATTTTTTTGGTACAACAATATCAAAATAATGAACAGAAGTTACAAAATTGTTCAGTGGTTCAATGTGAGTGGACGCGTACGCAGCGCCGCTTGGGTTCCAATCTTGCCGTCAAAATTTGCAATAAAATATTTTCTGCATCAAACTGATGTTCAGTAGAGACAAAATGCTATTATTAATTTTATTATTCATGCTCTGTCGAGCTTCAGCTGTGATCTACCAAATGAACGGTGAGTAGATACAAAGCTTCTGTTTTATTTATTTTGCCTCGATCCAGACAACAAAATTTTATCTATATATTTATGTGTAAATTCTGAATATTATGTCTGCTGTCTTTCGACAAAAGTCTCCTTTAAAATTTTCTACAAGTCTCTTTATTACTTATCCTTACTCCTATTCTTTAGATCAGTGTGCATCAGCAACTTCCTCTATATCGTCTTCCCATCATCTACTCTGACTTCCTTTACTTCTTTTGCTAACCCTCGAGTATCATTCAGTAATAATTTACGCCCATCTTTCTCTTGTGTTTCGTAGTATGTGCCCTAACCACCACCATGTTTGCTGTTTGTTAATTTAATTGTACGTTTTTAAATTAAATTCCGTGATAGGTTATAGATTTTTGCAAACTAAGTCTGTCTCTGCCTTTCAACATCTATATTATTACACTTGTTTCCATACTATTCTGTTTCACGATGATCTTATTTACGAAACTATTCGTATATGTCTATGTTTGGCAGCGATATGTTAAACATGAGTCTATGCACATATTGAACCACTACATTCTATACTTACAGATATTTCTTTGATCTTTCTTATTTCATGTAATGACCAAAACCCCTTACAAGTGGTGGCGTCATGTCTTTCAATTTCAATAGAGATATAATATTAGCGCTGGTAATTATATCTGCGTTAAACATTAGTAAAACAATAAATAATACTTTAAAGTACGAAAATATTACTATTACTGTTGAAAGTATAACCTTAGGAGAATTTACTAATCGTCGAGTTAATAAATGAAAATAATTATGTTATATAGTAGACGTTTATTGGCTGATGATGATGATGTTTAACACCTATGATACTTCTACCCACAGATAGTGTTGCTTTTCTAATACTTTTTTAGATATAAATATCATACTTGCGTGTGGTAGATAAAAAACTATATTAATTAATTACATTAAACCCGACGTACTCATTAATAAATTTAAATAAATAAAACATTAAACAAACAAGGAATATATTAATATATACATTAATACATAAATATAGGTTTAAGTGCGCTCTGCTTACAGCGTGGTGGATATCTGATGATACTAATGTAAAGAGTAACCACGAAATTGGGGACATAAAAAATTAAAACAATTCGTGTTAATTCACACTGCTTAGAAATACGTTGTATTCTGTATAATTTGTGAGAGATTGAGATGAATACTCTGTGGATGTGGTAAACGAAGGAAGTGATGGAAAGAAAATAATAGAGATTTCTTTATTGCTTGAAGTCGTACTGATGGAAAGAGAGAAGATGAAAATAATGTACTAGTTGAATTGTTCTCTTTCTTCTTCGTATATCCCGAGTATATTCAGAGCATATACAGAGTTAAGGGTTGTTTCCATGGTATGTGGGGTAATATACAGACCTTAGCATAGAGAGGAGTCGAAGGAGGGGGAAACTATTTATAATATTTATTTATTCAAACTTTTACAAACATATTCAGTCACGTGATATCTCTCGGGTCCCGAACTAAGCACAGCTTGTACCTCAGGACCCTAACCGGTGAAGGTATTTAAGCCAGCTAGGAGTATCAAAAAAACATATTTTATATATATATTTGTGACGTGTGTGTGTGTGTTGTGTGTGTTCGCTGGATAGCATTTATTTGATTATTCTTTCTGTTTCTTCATATGACATGTTGTAGAGAAGGTTTTCCAATAAAATTTGCACTATGGTGCCGAGCAGTGTTTTAGGTTAACGATTTTCATCAAACCATTATATATGTGGGCGTGCGAGTAGGAAGGGCAGCGTTTAGATAATTCAAATCTTACTGTTGGAGTTGGAATTCTGTTGTATCTATTACTTCCGTTGTTAGGATTTTGAGTAGTACTATGCAATCTCTGCATCTTAAGTGTCGCGTTCAAAATGAAAAGCTGGCGAACACGTAAAACCCGGAAATTTTATATAAGTTATCAGTTAGATAACAAAAAGGCTTTTCTAAATTCATTAGAAAACTTTTGTTAGTACCCCCCCAAACATCTATGCAATATTGAATAGTCGATTGACATATCGCATAATAAATTTAGCACAAAATATTAAAAGATACACAATTTCTCAATTTTTTCATGACGTGTATAAGCTTTCTTAATCTTGAAGAATTAAGATGTGTTCTCCAAAATTTAGTCTCTCGTCAAGAAGAGCTCCTAGATATTTGACCGTTATCGTTCGGTTAACTGTTTCGCAATTACAGTTACTTGGTGATGTGCAGATGTGCATCTTTAAGGGCCTCTAGTATGTTGGGGATGAACGGCTTGACTTATAAAAGGTAATGTATAATGACTTATTAGTATTTAATGTAAGTAAGTTATTTTTTAACGTGTTAGCGACCCGATTTAGTCCCCTTCCCGCTGTGTCTCATACTCATTCTCAAGTTATATCGTGGAAGAGTATGGCTGTATTATCTACGTAATAGATTATATGAGAGTTCGTAATCTGTTGACCGATAATATCATTTACATAAATTGAGAAAAGTGTCGGTCCTAAGATACTACCCTGGGGTACACCATAATTGACTTGTACTTCCTCGCTCAAGCAGTTGTTAACCCTGGTGCACTGTTTCCGTAATTTCTGGTAACTTGCGAACCATTTGAGGGTTATAGCTCTTATCCTTGCAATATCCAAATTTTTCAGAAGCAAACCTGTCAAAATTGTATCAAAAGGCTCGTGAAAGATCCAAGAAGGTCCCTATGCAATATTCACCATTACCAATGTTTTGATACCAGATTGGTTAAAAGGGTCACAGCATCTTCGCTTAATCTACCACGTCGAAAACCATATTGCCTGTCTGTGATGAAATGATATTTTTCTAAAAAGTTAACTAGTTGTATATTTACAACTTTTTCTAGCACTTTTGAGACCGTGCTTAATAGAGCAATTGGCAGGTAATTTACTGGGGAATTACAGGCTCCAGTTTTATGTATAGGTGATATTACAGCGGGTTTCCAACAATCTGGGAAAATTCCTGTACTGATGCTTAAATGATGATGTGAGCAAGTGGAGCAGCTATACTATCTAGGGTATTTTTTTAGTAATAGTACAGTCATTTGGTCTAATCCCGGAGAGCCGTTATTATTTTTAAAAGCCTTTTATAATGGAACTAACTTCCTGTGCATTAGTAGGTTGTAAATAAAGAGAATTGATGGATGACTTCGGCGATTGGTGTTTTTTAATGAGCTCTTCTTGTGTCTAACTCATTCTCGTCTTTGTATCATATTCTGCTCATTTATCATACTTCTGTTCTGCTATCATACTGTATCCCATTTCCTTCTTTCATATCTCTCGCAAGTGAAGATCGACGTGTAACTCTTTCTTTTCTGTTTGAAAGAGACCTGAGATACATTAAAATCATTTTCAGCTGTCTGCTGGTGTCTTATCCTTTTTTAACGTTTAATTCTTATGACTAGTTACATTTAATCTTTCTTTGATTATAGCTATATATGTATGTAGTTAAATTTTCACCGTCTTAGTTTATTCATCATTGATTGTGGTCTGTTTACTAACATTCAATCATAACATAGTAATAGCAGGTCTCTATTGCCGAAGACCGTCTAGGTAGATACCAGTGTAGCTCATACACAACAGTTGTGTACAAACCTTAACTTGTTCCAGATTGAAGTAAGTTGTAACTACTGAAATTACTGGGGTAATGAAATATAATATCCTGTATATTATCTAAATTAGCGCCACGTTTCTATGGGCAGGCGTATCACTTACTATCAGGTGAACGTCCCGCTGGTCGCGTCGGATCGTTCTATAAAAATATTATATATCGCAATAAGAATATTGGAAAGCGATTCTTTCTTAATGTTGTATTATTTTTGAAATTTAACAAATTCTGTGTAATAATTGTGGTGGTTGTGTCATGTTTGTTTTAAACTAAAATTTAATAATTATAAAATAAGAATAACAAAATATTAATAATTATAATAATGTATTAACTAAAACCTTTATGCATATGACAAAGCCGGAATAGGAAAAAAAAACCAAGGTTGAAGATCAGAGATGAAAAATTTTCCGGCAGTTAATTTTAGTTGAAAATTTTGATTTTTGTTAATTATAAGGTATTTTTTAGAAAATCTTATATATGATCACACACACATATATGATCTAATCGTATTTTTTTTTTCTTAATTCAATTAAACGACGATACGAGCCGAAAGTTTACCTAAAGGTTACTCATACGCTTGCCCATAATGACGCGGTGCTAATTAGGTTAATATATACAGCAACATGTTACGCTCGTCGCTTGAGATTTAAAATGTTGTCTCGTTACACCAGTAATTACACTAGACATAGCGCTCTACAAACCGGAACACAGTAATATTAACACATTACTATTTGGCGTATATTGATTAAATAAATACTGAGTAGTAAGTTGTTTTTAACATTAATTTGTTACAGACACTTCAATGATTTAAGACATGTAAAGACACTTAACCGCCGTAACAAGATGGGTCCAGTTTTAGGGTTTTAAGGAACCCTAAAATAAAGCCTGGGTAGTCTGAAAATCTCCCATAGTATATTTAATTTTATTCTTAAGAAAGATCTACAATATTCTGTATATATGAATAACAGTCGTATTTACGAGACATCTTTCTGCTGACAGATTATTTAACCCCATACAATGTTTTTTCTTTCGTGTCATTTTTAGTTTTATTTTAATGACTATACAGGGAGATTTACAAAGTTATACTTCATTTTTAATGATATCGAAACTGTTTTATGATTTAATTCATTACAATAAATTATATGAAGTGTAAAGGAAACAAGTAGTTTTTTCATCAGACAAAGCCACGTTCATCAGTAGCTGACTTCCGAATTATAATGTGAATTACTTATAGTATTATTTATTATAGGAATTAGAAATAATCGTATTTATGGTAACAAGTAACGTACGAAAGTCGTTAGTTAGTTAGTTAAAGTGTCAGCTAATAAACAGATGTGCTTAAGTTTTTTTTTAAATTGATTACAGTCACTTAAAAGATAAGATAGACTCTGATTCTGAGATCCGGCTACATGAATGATCCTTTTCCTTATTTTTGTTCTAATATATTTATATAGTAACCATTTCACCTTGTTTATTATTTTCAAGGTGAGAAAGGTAATTCTGTTATTGCGACTTACTTCAAAATCAAACACTAACTTTACATTTATCAGATATTTTCATTGGATCCAGCAATTCATATAAAACTGCAGCAGTAATCAGCGATTGCCGCATACTTCCTCTTGGAATTTGCTGTGCTCTTAATGTGTGAAATGAAAATCTAACTCCTTTAAATATTTGTTTAAAGTCAAACACCAAATTTAGACCAATCTATTAAATTCAGAAAATGAACTTTTGAGTAGTGTCAAAAATATTTTCCCATATTCGAGAATGACCATCAGAAGACTATTCTAAAGCTAGACAAAGCAGGTAACAATGCAAATCACACCGTCAATTAAAATTCTCAATAACAAGCAGAAAACTGCAAGGATATTAAGTAATAATCCTTGTGGATATTTGGAAGCTATGTTAGGAACCCGTTTTAAACGACATTTTCTCTCAATTTAGAAAAAGACGAGAATTAAACAACAACACTCGCGATGTTATAAATATGTATGATATTAAAAAAGTCATTAGCATGATGCAAGCATGAACAAAGGTAATAAGACAATAAATTAAATTTGTATATGTAGATGCGTTCAGCGTTGAAAATGTGCGGTTAGTGAAAAAAGTGTATATGTTAGGAAATGAATAATGTTGACGAAGGTTAAAGTTTTTAAAATCCGTTCATAAATAATTTATTAATTTAAGTAAAGTTTTACACATACACACAATTAGGTGTGTCGCCAAACTACGATATAGTTTGATGGCGACAGTACACTCAATAAATTACTTAAAACCTACTATTTATATATATATTATATATATGTATTATTAAATAAAAAATGTTGTAATGCTAATGCTGAAGTAACCAGTGTTCCTAGATATGTGAATTTAATATTTTTTTAACAATAGCTGCGATCGATTCTTCGCAGTTTATATCCTTGAATAGTTTTGGCACTAAGTAATTACTATATCTTTTCCCGCAATGATTATTTGTCGATAAAATTACGGGGTGTAAGGGTTCCCGGGCGACTCGCGGGATCCGAGCCAACCTAACCAGCTCGCGGTGCACCCTGCTAATCAACAAACGAGGCCCTGGCTCCCACCAAACGGCATTGGACTAGTGAAGCGGGAAATGACACAAATCCCCTCATAAATTCCTACCCTATCGATGTGGGAATCTTTGGGGGAGGCCTATATGTCCAACAGTGGAAGTCTATTGGCTGATGATATTATCTATATATAGTCTTCTTTATATAAAATTTATATATTTAAAAAAATAATAATTTATAGTCTTTTTTACACGTTTCTTAAATATTTATGTTGACTTATTCTTTTATTATTCTAACCTGTATATTATCAATATTTAATAAATTTGACTTAAGAGTCTTAACATAAACATTAATTTACATTAATTAAAAATATTGCAGGTAATGTTTTTGAAATCTTTTACCTAGACTTTACAATTCTTTATCCACTAATAAAAAAATACGGACAAAGGCAAGGATATCATAAAGAATATTGAAAAGATTTTTAACATAGATACTTAATGCTTTCATCCTATTTTCTTATTGATATTTCCGCAAGTGGGAAATTTTTAGATTTATTTGACAAAATCTACGATTCCTATCATTTTAACTATTCTAGACAATAATATAATATATGTTTTTAATTCACCAGTCATCAATTTTATTTAGTAAGAACATTAAATAAAAGACGTGAATTCGATTCACGCTGAGGTTACGCGGCTTAAGGAAAGCGACATGTTTCAAGAACCACTTTGGTAGACATGACGTCATTTAACCAACACTTGGAAGGCGTGGTGGATAAACAGCTTACTCACGTCTTATGACAGAGGCCTTAAATCCCAACAGCGAGAACAATGAAAGTTCTATTTATCCATTTACTAAGCAATATTTTATTCATTAATTTACAGAAACTGAATTCAGCCGAATGCCTCCAGTATTCCAACTGGAGCCCTACAATTCGTGTGTGCAAGAGAAGGGGGGTACTTACTGCACGGTGGATATTAATCTTGTTTCAGACAATGACAGCAGTCTTTTAAACATGATAAAGGTTTGTCGGCATTATCTAATGACCATTAAGTGACTTGTCTGGTAACTATTTACATGTGTTCTATCGTTCTGTCCTCGTCGAAGTCATGTGAACATCAAATAATTGTTACACGATACGTATCTGCTGTGACTGGTAAAGTGGCTAGTATTTTATGAAATCATATGTTTTAAACCTGGCTCTCGTGATTTTGGTCCGTTTTATTTTGGTATCGGGTGTGAAATCTTCCAAATCCTACCCTGTCTTCTGGATAGATGTCAAGGTTACGTGAACAGTTTTCTCTACAAGAATCCTATCGACAATCAATCTCGACCTGTGATAAGGTTGTGGAATTTCGTTTTGGAACAAAACTTAAACTTCTCTAACTTTATTGCTCATTCCAGTCTTCTCTTGCTGGTACCGAAATAATGGCTCCAGGTTACACAAAAAAATTACTGACCCATCTTCTGTTTCAGGAGTATAGTGAAAGAAAGGAATCACATATGAATCATTCATTATTACTTCACGGCGTTTGTGTGACAAAATCATGTAAAGACTACGTGAATGTACACAACTATAACGGAACGGTCGATTTGAGACAGGCCATAGAGAGTTGCATGAATCACACGTTTTGGAACGATTATAAGCTGAAAACGAGAATAGGCGAATACATCTGTAACGATAAGGAATCTAAAATGGTTTTGGAGCCAGCGGATATTGCCGTTGCAGTGATGGTACTATTTCTGATACTAATGAATATTGCTGGGAGCCTTTATCACATCCTTGTTATAAAAGAGGATGACATTAAAGGTGATTACAGATATTAAGTATTAATGTAAACTGTAAATATCGAATTTTGCTTAATATATATATATTTTTATATATTTTGGATTGGACCGGGTTTAAATACCGTCAATTAAGAAAAAATATATGAAGATCGAATTGGTTTTCTCTATGAAGGTATTAAGTAGGGCTATATAGCGGTAAATAATGATGATGATTGTGAAAATAAACGTTGATCCAAATGAGCTTTGATTCATCATTTTACACTGGATAAAGTAATTTAAACTTTATAAAGTATTGTAATAAATTCCAGTACTTTTAGCAATGCAGTTTATAAAAGCAGAGAATTACTCTTCTGCATTCAGTTGTGGAGAGACTCTATTTCTTCTCATTTTACTTTCACTAAGTTGTAGCAGCAGTTCGTTAAGAAAGTCATTTCATGTTTTTTTTACAGGCTCCAGGTGGTTGTTATGCTTCTCAATACGTCGTAATTGGCGCAAACTAATAGCGCCGTCGACCAGTGACGATTGGAGAGTGCAACGCCTTAAATGTTTAAGTGGAATAAGGTATCCACAGTGTCATTCCTCATCATTACCGTTATTATCATCAAAATCATCATCTTAATTATCGTCATTGTTATTATCATCATTATTACTCCCATTCTCGTTACAATCGACACCATCATAATCAGCAACCAAAAGTTTAACGAAAACACTATCAACATCATCCTTAACAACATCATCGTCACAAACGTCAGGATCATCATTACAATGATATCATTCAAAACGGACAGTATACGCATTTGCAAAGACTGAGTGTATGTTGCAGAAATTCCTTCACAAAGAAACCTCTATTGGAATTCACCATGCAAAGTTCTTGAAAATCCAACAAAATTTCACTTGTGGCCTTTTAATCGAACCAGTTGGCTGTTGCGCCACGCTTGCACTTGAATTCCTAATATCGATTGTGAATCTTCAATATCTCAAGCTTCTTTCAAAAGATACATTTAAAATAATTAATAACCTTTTTCCAGGGCTTTAGCGATTGCAATGGTTATAACTGAACATTCCCTATATCCGTTTGTGATCACAACGGATAACGTCCTGTTGATAGAAACGGTATGATTAAAATGAATTTACTATAGTGCAATAAAAGTCTTCATCTCTTCCTTTTTTATACTCCATTCATCCACAATAGCCAATTTACGTCCCCACTGCTGAGGCACAGGTCTACCCTCAATATAAATGCGGTAGGGCCTTTTTTATACTCGTCTATATTTATTTGAATTATATTAATTTAAATATTAACCAAACCATTATATTAATGAAAAAATGAAACAAGCTTATATAGGATATCGACTACTTCGCCCATCATGAAACTCAAAGCTATTTATCCAACAAACTATTCAAGTGTGAGTTACATTTTTGTTTTTTTGTACTTTTTTAAATAATCAATGTTATTTTACAGGCGTACCTTAAAATCTCTTACCACTTAATATTAAACGGAACCTTGTTGGTGCAGATTTTCTTTATCATTTCCGGTTGTTTACTTGCTTACCATCTACAAATTTATTCGGAGAAAGCGAAAATAACATGGATAATAATACCCAAAACTATTATGATAAGATGGCTTAGGTAAGGAAACGGCAGCGATATTTATTTAATTAACAAACAAAACTTGAAACAATAATGCGAGGAGTCACGACCTTTCACTTGCTTGACTGCTAACAACATGATGACAGTAAGGATGTTTACACTGATCTATCTAGTGTTCATTGCCTAAGCATGTAAGGTTTTTATTATCTAAGTCTACCACCAGTTAAAAGGTACTATCATCCATAAAATATATGTAACAATGAAACTATTTTAAATAGGTTAACACCGTCATATGCAGTCATGTTGGCGATCACTGCGACCTGGCTTAGATTTGCAGGATCTGGACCACTGTGGCATGTATGTATTATTTTAACTCAGTTGAAGCACTCTTAACAAAGTGATCGTCGTTAAGCTCTACTTACTAGATGCAGGTTTCTGGTACAGACGATTGGAGCATCACTTATTGGTTAATTCTACCATCAACCCGAAGTTATTATGTTGGTCCAAGAAGCGAGTTGTAGCTATTGGAACGTTTTCATACTACAATTGTATTCCTCACTCCATACTCTTTAAAAACATTTGACACATCTTTTTCTAAATTGCACTTAGTTTTAGTCGAACTTTAATCATAATCATCATTATCCTCATCTTCGTTATAATCAATATCATTATCCTTGTGCTAATCATTATCACAATCATCAACACCGTGTTCATCATCAAGCTTATCACTAATATCATCATCGTGTGATACAGAGTGTATTATTTTTGCGAATTATTTTACAACTACTATAAATTAAAAGTTTTAGTAAATGTTTCTAAAATGATTAACTAGGACATATTCTAGTTCTCTTAATATTATTTTTGAAAAATCGTTCCACAAAAATCTTTTGAAATTATTTGAGTAATGGTTAAAGTAAAATAGATTTTATATATATATATATAAGTTTGGCAAATATCTCCCTTCCGCTTTTTTGCTCTTTATTCAATGCTTTATAAAAAGTGTTACAGTGATCGGATTTAGTTCAAATATGCGCCGTTTTGTTCGATAATCTGTTTCCATCTAGACGGCAACTTCATAATACCTCCCTCGTAGAAGCCCCCCTCCTTATTTGCGAAGAACTCGGACAGCCACTTTTCACAAGCCTCTTTTGAGTTCAACTTTACACCACCAAGGGCGTTCACCATGGACAGGAACAGGTGGTAATCACTTGGCGCTATGTCCGGGCTATATGGTGGATGCGATAAAACCTCCCATCCGAGCTCCCGTAGCTTCTGACGAGTCATCAACGAAGTGTGTGGTCTGGCGTTGTCCTGGTGGAACACTACACACTTCCTGTTGGCCAATTCTGGACGCTTCTGGTCGATCGCCTGCTTCAAGCGGTCCAGTTGTTCGCAGTAGATGGTAGAATTAAGCGCCTGGCCATATGGGAGCAGCTCATAGTGGATGATTCCCTTCCAATCCCACCAAACACACAGCAAAACCTTCCTGGCCGTCAATCCCGGCTTGGCCACTGTTTGGGACGATTCACCGGCCTTCGACCACGACCGTTTTCGCTTGATATTGTCGTATGTGATCCATTTTTGGTCGCCAGTCACCATCCGCTTCAAGAATGGGTCGAGTTCGTTCCGTTTCAGCAGCATATCGCAGGCGTTGATTCGGTCTAGAAGGTTTTTTTGCGTCAAATCATGTGGCACCCAAACATCAAGCTTTTTTTTGTATCCAGCCTTCTGCGGATGGTTTAAAATGGTTTGGTGACTAACTCCCATCTCCTGGGCGATGTCACGAGATGCCACATGCCGGTCTAACTCGATGTAGTCCATGACTTGATCAGTATTTGTCGTCACAGGTCTTCCGCCGGCTGGCTTATCCATGGTGTCGTTTTCACCGGCTCTGAATCGTCGAAACCATTCCTCCGCGGTTCGAAGTGATAGAGTACCATCCCCCAAAACACCATTAATCTCACGGAACGTTTCTCTAGCGGATTTGCCTTTAACGAAGGAAAACTTTAAAATAGCGCGAATTTCGGCGTTAGTGAACTATATGTTTACACGTCTATAACTGTTGAACGCAATATCCAAACTAATTATGCATCGTTTTGTAGGTTATGTCAAGACCTTTCAAATTATGTATAGTATTGCCAGATACGAGCTCTGTAGCGCTTTGTACATAGCCGCGAAATTCAAAAGACAAAAAGGCGGTAGTGAGACATTTGCCAAACTATTATATATAATATTTTCGCAGGCGATAGTGTACACAGAGACTACAAATTGTCGGAAATACGGATGGCAGAACTTGCTCTACATAAACAATATGTTCGGCGACCCATTGTGTATCACACCAGCTTGGTATGACCGATTTTTAATTAAAAACAAATAACCAGTAACAGAATAGAATAGGTATCTGCGACTTCTTGACTGCTTTATAGCTTTAAGATTTTTGATTAAATTATTGAGCATCGGGTGGTGGAATCAGGATGGCTACTAAACCCTAGTTTTACGAACTCGATTTGCTACGCCAGCGTTGCTGCATTGCTACAGTCAACACTCTTTACAGTCACTTAAAACTATGTGAAAATAAAAATTTAACACCAACTAGATACAACAAAAAAAAGTTCTAGAATTTTTTTCGAATATTCCTTTGTGGTCTGAGGTTACAGTTCAGTAACTGTTGACGCTATTCAGATTTTAATTTATTATTATTACTTTAATTTAAATTATTTTTAGGTACCTTGCAGCTGATATGCAGTTGTTTATCCTAGGAATTATTTTACTAGTGTTGGTGAAGAGCAACAGAGCCAGGAAAGTGGCACTCTCCGTAATGTTTGTGGTATCCATACTGATTGTTATCTTCCACACTTACTTTCAGGATCTCCAAGCTCACCTCTTAATTTCACCGCAGTAAGTAACACCGTTTTTATTAAGGTATATTATACTTTAACTTAGTAAAATATGTTTACCAGTAAATCTATGAAAATAAAACATTCACGAATTGTCCGCTATCATCCCATCGTCAAAAATTTTCATCACAGCAGCACCATAAAAATAGACATTCATATTTTGTCCTTCTGATAGTTTTTCTACGATAATATTAAAAGGAATTCTTTTAGGACTAATACAGATTTCTGTTTAACCAATTTACATAATCACTGGTACAATAACGGTTAACTAAAAATTAAAATTCTCTTGTAGAGTGGTACGAGAACGATTCATAAATGACCCCACGTTTAACCACTCCTACAAAAAAGCGGATACGAATCTGAGCTGCTTCGTTATGGGAATTGCTACCGGCCTTCTGATATACGAGCTACAGCAAAAGAATTTCAACGTTGAAAAATACAAGGTAAGCAATCGTGAGGTGACCAACCATGAGTAAGGCTTCATAGTTCAGCCATGAACATGTAGGGACGGAGTCATTTCGACTTACTGTTGATTTGTGGCAGCAGATGTAGTAACGGCATATGTTGGTAAGCGCAATATAATAAATTATCCAATTTATCTTGCCTTATACCAGGACAAATCATGCTTCCTGCGAGGAAGACAAGTTTTAACATATCATCACACTACCCTTGAAAGGGCGTAGAGGAACAAATTTTGAAAAATGTCTACAGCTTTTACTTCAAACTTCAGCTGCGTGGAAGAAGAGATGCAATGTTGTCTCTACTTTATCACTTCTTTATTTAGATAACGAAAAACAACAATCTTTTTCTCTAATTTTGACATATTTATTACTAAAGAGAGTCTTTCTTTTACAGAAGTATAAATATTTATTCTGGGCTGTTCTTCCTGTTTCGGTGGCATTAATTCTTTGCTGCGGCTTGTTGTACATGAATGAAGAGCCGTCTCCTCTTATCGCTAGAGCCTTTTTCTCTGGCATCTTCAGATCATCTTTTGGAATCATGGCGTTAATTTTAATTTTAGGAATAGTATTTAAGATAGAAAGTAAGTTCTTAATTATACGAAAATATAACTTTAGTTCGAAGTATTAGTAAGTACATTATTATTTTGAATTTTTTTCGGATTACACGCATACGTTTTACTGGTGATAGGTCTCTGACACTGACTTTCTAGATTGCTATAATCAGATTCTATGCGCTTTTTTCTACTACCAGGCATGCAGAAAAGTATGAAGTGCTAGTGAAAGTTATAAATAATACAGGAAAAAAAAAATATATTTATTTATTCCAATGCTGTCCGAATCAGGGGTTGTAGATGTATAAAATTAGCTTTTTTTTTAATTTCTATTTTATCCGTTCCTTAAATTTTTAATATTTTATTAAAATTTCAGATGTTTACAGACCACTGTTTGAATGGCAGGGTTGGAGATCCCCTGCCCGAGTATCCTATTCGGCTTATATTCTGCATTTATTGATAATCGAAATAATAATTGGTGCGAGGACTACACTAACCTCTGTAACGCTACCTGAAATAGTAAGTGGATTGTATCTGTGGTTTCACGTAATTATACATTTAATGAAGTTCAGTTTTAATAAGACAATTTTAAATAAACTGTTAAAGAACATGTCATTTGCATATTAGTCAAAGGCAATGCCCAATGCTCATATGAACAGCCACGTATCAAAAGTAGTGCTAAAGTTCGATCGTCTCTTGAATAATTTAAAAAGAATTTTATATCGAAATACCAAAAAAAATTGACAAAATTAGTTTTATCTGACAAGTAATAGTAGCAAATTTTAAACACTTAACATTTGCTATTCTATCTGAACAGGCGCTTTATAAATACGAATTATAATTCTTATAAAAAGTTATAATTAATTAATTTTATTACTATTATTTCATATAAATTTTACTATCGCATTATTTATAATTTCTTTTATTTTGTTTATATTTATATCATTGTACATACCTTATCATTTAATAAATTATTAAATGAAAAACCGATAAAAGAGACGAGTTAGAAGTATTTGATTACCTGGCGGTAAGTGATACGATCACTCGCATAGTAATAGTAATAACAGCCCATTTACGTCCCCACTGCTGGGGCACAGGCCTACCCTCAATATGAGGGCGATTGGGCCATAATCACCACGCTGGCCCAATGCGGGTTCGTGACTTCACACATACCTTAGAATAAATTCTAAGTCATGTGCGGGTTTCCTCACGATGTTTTCCTTCACCGTTTGTAACTAAAGTCCACAAATGTACATAACTTAAATATTAAAGTCATTGGTACATGCTGAGATTCGAACACGCGACCTTCGGAATGAAAGCCGCACGCTCTAACCATTAGGCCAGCGAGCTATGAACGAGATATCAATTCAAATGATTATACAATTCAGAACCGTTACCTTAAGAACTGTTATGTATAGTAACCATTGTTACTTAGCTACAGCGCTATTAATACTAGAATATAGTAATGTTAGTATAGCACTGTTCATTGGTAGGGGATCTCTATGGCATCTGAGATCAACCAGCATATTTTTTAAACTACAAAGCGGCGAGACGAGCGGGATGTTCACTTGATGATAAGCGATACGCCTGTCCATAACAATGCAATGCTAGTTAGAATGATATACCAGGCACCTTAAACGCTCATTTAACAGTAACAGTAATTTGTTTTATATTTAACAATGTATTTTACATTTAACTATTTCGAAATAAGAAGAGCAATCAATTAATACACGTGCTGCATTGGAATTAAAATCAACAGATGAAAACCTTTTGTTTCAGATCCTTACCTGCGTTGGCATTACCTTTACAACCTTTTTGCTTGCTTATCCGTTTTGGTTACTGGTCGAAGCGCCACTGACGCAGTTAGTTAAAGTGTTAATGTTCTCTGAGGAAAAGGACACAGATGAACCGAAACTCGATATTGAGAAAACTGATGGTCTTAGACCAGAGATTAATGTAATAAGCTTGCAATAACGAATGGAATTTGTTTGTAATGTTTTACAGAATAAATATATACAACCATATTAAATAATCTGTTATAAGTGAATGTTTTATATTTAGTTCCGTTATCTTCCTCTTATACAGTAACATACTCTAGTTCTTATTAGTTGTAAAAATCATACTACTGCCTAAACATGCATAACGTGTAAGCTGCTTACAAGTTATTGATGTTAAGTAACTGTAGTTAGGAAGGCTCTGGAAAAGGTAACAATTGCCTTTCTGACGAACGAAGACGACAGACGCGAAATTCTTCTTAAAATTCTGTAGGTTAGCCATAGATAAAACAATGAAACTGTGATACTACATAAATAGTTAAATTAGTTAAACAAAAAATTGTGTAGAAAACAAAATAAGATATAATAAAAACTGATATAACACCAGATACACAAATAAGATGAAAATAAAAAAAAGATAAATGGGAAATGCTGCAGAGGATGTTTTATGTATTTGGGGTTGTTTTTCAGAATATAAAATGGGAGGCGACGGTGTTCACTTACGAGAAGTATGGGAGAAGGAAATGGAATGGAGAATGATATTAGAAAAAAGTGTGAAAATTGAACTTAGTATGTAAGATGAGAAGAATGAATGATGAGAATGTTGGAAATAGAAATTTACAAATTGATGGTAAATTAAATGTTTATAAAAGCCCTGACCCAATACACGCAGGGGGAAGTATAAAAAAAAAACATCAATAATGAGGTTGTAACACTCTCACCCTTATAAATAAATTGAATTATAAATAAACAATATTTAGGAGCGCGAGTATACGTCTCCGCTGCGGCCGTATGAGCGAGCGAGCGCTCATACGGCCGATCGATACACGAACAGTTTTTTATTACTTTCTAGAGCGTTTCACGTACACCAACTATTGGACTTTAGTTTTTTCATTTTTTTTTTTTTTTATTTACGTGTGTAACAAAATGCTAACGGAAATGCACACCCCGTCGCCAAATTGGGCCGGCGACGGTGGTAGTGTCGGACTCCAACCGACTAAAAAGCTTCACACGGTATTCCACTCTCATCCACGTGTTCGTGGGGTCGCGGGATAAAGTATTGCAGTTCATCCACGACCCCCCGAACGGCGCCCGAATGACCGGGCCCACCTCGAGGAGGGGTGTGAAGCACCCCTCCTGTTAAAGAATCCCTACGTGGCGACGCGTCGGAATACGAGACGCATCACCATATCCACCCCAGGAACCCTCTCCAAGGGGGGCACCGGCCCGACGGCCCTTGTCGGTCGCGGCGCCAGGTTCCTGCCGAGGAGCCATTCGGCGGTCGTGCGCTCGGTCCCGCCTTGCGGCGGTGAGCTGTCATCGCGCTCCGACCGCGTCCTGTCCCCTCGGCGCCCGGTCTCGGATACGTTCGGTCTCCCGCTTCTGCGTCATAACAGAGTCGCAGAATCGGGATACCGCATTCCATGACGCCTCGCCACTGACCATGGTCCGGACCACGGACGGTAGCGAGAGGTCACTCCCTATCGCCGCTACGAGCGCGGCCCTGTCCCCCCCCCCATCTCGGGCAATCGGCCAAGGTGTGGGACGATGTGTCCACCGGGTGGCCACACTCGTCGCACGCCTCATCCGTCCTACTCGTGCAGTTCCGCCGGTGCAGATAGCTCCCGAAGCAACCGTGCCCCGTGAGTACCTGCACCAGGCAGAAACTGAGGACTCCGAAGTCCCGGCCCAGCCAGTCACCGATGACCGGCCGGACGGCCTCAACGGTGAGGCGACCGTACGACGGTTCGAGGAGTCGCCGCTCCCATCCCCGAAGCACCTCTCGACGCGCCTTTCGGCGCCACTTCTCCACCTCGTAGTTTTTTCATTTATTATAATGAATCTTGTTCAAATTTAACTTCTTTATATATATTCATATTTACGATATAGAATAAAGTTTGTTTAAAATATTTTTAAATATTTTTGTAAAGTTTTATGTTTTAGAGATCATCTCATCAAGATCATCAACATCTATTTCACCTTTTTAACTTTCGCTAAATAATATTTTCAACTTCATAAACTTGAATAAATTTTATTGGAGCTATTTAAATGCTCTTATTATTTAATATTTTTTATAGCATCATTAATTTATTTTTATAAATTAATGTATTTCGTTACAAGGTGTTAAATAAAAAATAACGCTTTAGATCTCTTTTAATATTCATTGTTTTTACGAACATTAAGGCTAATTTTGTATCGCAAACTACAAACGTACGCGAAGCAATGATGGTTGATCTCTTATACGTGTTTTTCTTAAAGTTTTTTTCTTTTCAAATATAGTTACACGAATGCAAAACGAAATTTCAGAGCTGTTTTTAGTTTATTATCTGATGGATACTAATTAATAGACTTAATGTAATTGTAGAAATAAATACCAGACTTAAGATACATTTGCCGTCTCTTGACTATAGACCTTACCGTAACAATCAATAACTAAAGACTACCTTTAGTTGAAAGTCTCCTTAGTAAAATTTACATTTATTTAAACATTCAAAGAAATATATATAATAAACGTACATATATAAACTGTAGATAATAACTTTAGTTGAGTTCGATGATGCTACAAAAGTACAGCAACCAACAGCATAATATTATTAAAACATACAGTTTTAGAGGTAATGGAGATGTAGTAAACAAACATCTTCTAGCTAGATAGGCAAGTTTAAAAAATCCTCTCAATTTCTAAGCTCCATCACATCTTTTTTTTATTTATTTATTTATTCAAACTTTTACAAACATACACAGATACGTGATATCTCTCGAGTCCCGAACTAAGCACAGCTTGTATCTCAAGACCCTAACTTGTGAAGGTATTTAGTCCCACTAGGAGTATCAAAAAAAAATATTTTATATATATATATTTGTGACGTGTGTGTGGTGCTGTGTGTAGATGTGAGCATTCAGTGGTGTGTGTATGTGTTGTGTGTTCGCTGGATAGCATTTATTTGATTAATATTTCTGTTTCTTCATGTGACATGTTGTAGAGAAGGTTTTCGAATAAAATTTGCACTTTGATACCGAGCAGTGTTTTAGGTTAACGATTTTCATCAAACCATTATATATGTGGGCGTGCGAGTAGGAAGGGCAGCGTTTAGATAATTCGAATCTTACTGTTGGAGTTGGAATTCTGTTGTATCTATTCCTACCGATGTAACAATTTTGAGTAGTACTATGCAATCTCTGTAACTTAAGTGTCGCGTTCAAAATGAAAAGCTGGCGAACACGTAAAATTCTAATCGTTAAATTCAAGTAATCTTTATATAAGTTGTCAGTTGGATAACGAAAAGGCTTGTTAAGTATAAATTTAATAACAGCACGTTGGGTCCTTTCTAAATTCATTAGCAAACTTTTGATAGTACCCCCCCCCCCCCAAAACACCTATGCAATATTGAATAGTCGATTGACATATCGCATAATAGATTTGGCGCAAAATAATAGGTTGTCAAATATCTCCCTTCCGCCTTTTTGTCTTTTGAATTTCGCGGCTATGTACAAAGCGCTACAGAGCTCGTATCTGGCAATACTATACATAATTTGAAAGGTCTTGACATAACCTACAAAACGACGCTATGCATAATTAGTTTGGATATTGCGTTCAACAGTTATAGACGTGTAAACATATAGTTCACTAACGCCGAAATTCGCGCTATTTTAAAGTTTTCCTTCGTTAAAGGCAAATCCGCTAGAGAAACGTTCCGTGAGATTAATGGTGTTTTGGGGGATGGTACTCTATCACTTCGAACCGCGGAGGAATGGTTTCGACGATTCAGAGCCGGTGAAAACGACACCATGGATAAGCCAGCCGGCGGAAGACCTGTGACGACAAATACTGATCAAGTCATGGACTACATCGAGTTAGACCGGCATGTGGCATCTCGTGACATCGCCCAGGAGATGGGAGTTAGTCACCAAACCATTTTAAACCATCCGCAGAAGGCAGGATACAAAAGAAAGCTTGATGTTTGGGTGCCGCATGATTTGACGCAAAAAAACCTTCTGGACCGAATCAACGCCTGCGATATGCTGCTGAAACGGAACGAACTCGACCCATTCTTGAAGCGGATGGTGACTGGCGACGAAAAATGGATCACATACGACAATATCAAGCGAAAACGGTCGTGGTTGAAGGCCGGTGAATCGTTCCAAACAGTGGCCAAGCCGGGATTGACGGCCAGGAAGGTTTTGCGATGTGTTTGGTGGGATTGGAAGGGAATCATCCACTATGAGCTGCTCCCATATGGCCAGACGCTTAATTCTACCATATACTGCGAACAACTGGACCGCTTGAAGCAGGCGATCGACCAGAAGCGTCCAGAATTAGCCAACAGAAAGGGTGTAGTGTTCCACCAGGACAACGCCAGACCACACACTTCGTTGATGACTCGTCAGAAGCTACGGGAGCTCGGATGGGAGGTTTTATCGCATCCACCATATAGCCCGGACATAGCGCCAAGTGATTACCACCTGTTCCTGTCCATGGTGAACGCCCTTGGTGGTGTAAAGTTGAACTCAAAAGAGGCTTGTGAAAAGTGGCTGTCCGAGTTCTTCGCAAATAAGGAGGGGGGCTTCTACGAGGGAGGTATTATGAAGTTGCCGTCTAGATGGAAACAGATTATCGAACAAAACGGCGCATATTTGAACTAAATCCGATCACAGTAACACTTTTTATAAAGCATTGAATGAAGAGCAATAAAGCGGAAGGGAGATATTTGACAACCTTATATTACTTCCGTTGTTAGGATTTTGAGTAGTACTATGCAATCTCTGCATCTTAAGTGTTGCGTTCAAAATGAAAAGCTGGCGAACACGTAAAACCCGGAAATTTTATATAAGTTATCAGTTAGATAACAAAAAGGCTTTTCTAAATTCATTAGAAAACTTTTGTTAGTACCCCCCCAAACATCTATGCAATATTGAATAGTCGATTGACATATCGCATAATAAATTTAGCACAAAATATTAAAAGATACACAATTTCTCAATTTTTTCATGACGTGTATAAGCTTTCTTAATCTTGAAGAATTAAGATGTGTTCTCCAAAATTTAGTCTCTCGTAAAGAAGAGCTCCTAGATATTTGACCGTTATCGTTCGGTTAACTGTTTCGCAATTACAGTTACTTGGTGATGTGCAGATGTGCATCTTTAAGGGCCTCTAGTATGTTGGGGATGAACGGCTTGACTTATAAAAGGTAATGTATAATGACTTATTAGTATTTAATGTAAGTAAGTTATTTTTTAACGTGTTAGCGACCCGATTTAGTCCCCTTCCCGCTGTGTCTCATACTCATTCTCAATTTATATCGTGGAAGAGTATGGCTGTATTATCTACGTAATAGATTATATGAGAGTTCGTAATCTGTTGACCGATAATATCATTTACATAAATTGAGAAAAGTGTCGGTCCTAAGATACTACCCTGGGGTACACCATAATTGACTTGTACTTCCTCGCTCAAGCAGTTGTTAACCCTGGTGCACTGTTTCCGTAATTTCTGGTAACTTGCGAACCATTTAAGGGTTATAGCTCTTATCCTTGCAATATCCAAATTTTTCAGAAGCAAACCTGTCAAAATTGTATCAAAAGGCTCGTGAAAGATCCAAGAAGGTCCCTATGCAATATTCACCATTACCAATGTTTTGATACCAGATTGGTTAAAAGGGTCACAGCATCTTCGCTTAATCTACCACGTCGAAAACCATATTGCCTGTCTGTGATGAAATGATATTTTTCTAAAAAGTTAACTAGTTGTATATTTACAACTTTTTCTAGCACTTTTGAGACCGTGCTTAATAGAGCAATTGGCAGGTAATTTTCTGGGGAATTACAGGCTCCAGTTTTATGTATAGGTGATATTACAGCGGGTTTCCAACAATCTGGGAAGATTCCTGTACTGATGCTTAATTTGATGATGTGAGCAAGTGGAGCAGCTATACTATCTAGGGTATTTTTTAGTAATAGTACAGTCATTTGGTCTAATCCCGGAGAGCCGTTATTATTTTTAGAAGCCTTTTATAATGGAACTAACTTCCTGTGCATTAGTAGGTTGTAAATAAAGAGAATTGATGGATGACTTCGGCGATTGGTGTTTTTTAATGAGCTCTTCTTGTGTCTAACTCATTCTCGTCTTTCTATCATATTCTGCTCATTTGTCATACTTCTGTTCTGCTATCATACTGTATCCCATTTCCTTCTTTCATATCTCTCGCAAGTGAAAATCGACGTGTAACTCTTTCTTTTCTGTTTGAAAGAGACCTGAGATACATTAAAATCATTTTCAGCTGTCTGCTGGTGTCTTATCCTTTTTTAACGTTTAATTCTTATGACTAGTTACATTTAATCTTTCTTTGATTTTAGCTATATATGTATGTAGTTAAATTTTCACCGTCTTGGTTTATTCATCATTGATTGTGTGTTTACTAACATTCACTCATTACATAGTAATAGCAGGTCTCTATTGTCGAAGACCGTCTAGGTAGATACCAGTGTAGCTCATACACAACAGTTGTGTACAAACATTAACTTGTTCCAGATTGAAGTAAGTTGTAACTACTGAAATTACTGGGGTAACGAAATATAATATCCTGTATATTATCTAAATTAGCGCCACGTTTCTATGGACAGGCGTATCACTTACTATCAGGTGAACGTCCCGCTAGTCGCGTCGGATCGTTCAATAAAAATATTATATATCGCAATAAGAATATTGGAAAGCGATTCTTTCTAAATGTTGTATTTTGAAATTTAACAAATTCTGTGTAATAATTGTGGTGGTTGTGTCATGTTTGTTTTAAACTAAAATTTAATAATTATAAAATAAGAATAACAAAATATTAATAATTATAATAATGTATTAACTAAAACCTTTATGCATATGACAAAGCCGGAATAGGAAAAAAAAACCAAGGTTGAAGATCAGAGATGAAAAATTTTCCGGCAGTTAATTTTAGTTGAAAATTTTGATTTTTGTTAATTATAAGGTATTTTTTATAAAATCTTATATATGATCACACACACATATATGATCTAATCGTATTTTTTTTCTTAATTCAATTAAACGACGATACGAGCCGAAAGTTTACCTAAAGGTTACTCATACGCTTGCCCATAATGACGCGGTGCTAATTAGGATAATATATACAGCAACATGTTACGCTCGTCGCTTGAGATTTAAAATGTTGTCTCGTTACACCAGTAATTACACTAGACATAGCGCTCTACAAACCGGAACACAGTAATATTAACACATTACTATTTGGCGTATATTGATTAAATAAATACTGAGTAGTAAGTTGTTTTATAACATTAATTTGTTACAGACACTTCAATGATTTAAGACATGTAAAGACACTTAACCGCCGTAACAAGATGGGTCCAGTTTTAGGGTTTTAAGGAACCCTAAAATAAAGCCTGGGTAGTCTGAAAATCTCCCATAGTATATTTAATTTTATTTTTAAGAAAGATAGCTCGCTGGCCTAATGGTTAGAGCGTGCGGCTTTCATTCCGAAGGTCGCGGGTTCAAACCTCGGCATGTAACAATGATTTAATATTTAAGTTATGTACATTTGTGAACTTTAGTTACAACAGCGAGATACAAAAACGGTGAAGGAAAACATCGTGAGGAAACCCGCACACTGATATCATCTTTGTGTGTGTGTGTGTGGTGGTCCCAATAAAGTGGCAACAGGCTCGCCCCCTGTTACATGGGATCTAATCTGACCACATCTGGCGAAATGTGGGTAGTTTATTCACCTCTGCCTACCCCTACTGGGAAAAAGGCGTGACTATATAAATAAATAAAAATAAATTTAAGAAAGATCTACAATATTCTGTATATATGAATAACAGTCGTATTTACGAGACATCTTTCTGCTGACAGATTATTTAACCCCATACAATGTTTTTTCTTTCGTGTCATTTTTAGTTTTATTTTAATGACTATACAGGGAGATTTACAAAGTTATACTTCATTTTTAATGATATCGAAACTGTTTTATGATTTAATTAATTACAATAAATTATATGAAGCGTAAAGGAAACAAGTAGTTTTTTCATCAGACAAAGCCACGTTCATCAGTAGCTGACTTCCGACTTTTAATGTGAATTACTTATAGTATTATTTATTATAGGAATTAGAAATAATTGTATTTATGGTAACAAGTAACGTACGAAAGTCGTTACTTAGTTAGTTAAAGTGTCAGCTAATAAACAGATGTGCTTTAAGTTTTTTTTAAAATTGATTACAGTCACTTAAAAGATAAGATAGACATTTATATTGAGTGACCGCCACTGGAGACTCTTTATTGCTACTTTGCAAACGTGACCCAATTCGGTGAGTTTGTTTAAGAAATAAACAAAACTAACCAACATGACTCTCTAATATCTCAAATATCAGATCGCTACTAAAAACGGTTGGTTTGATTCGTTCATTTAAAAGAATTTTTCATAGGACTAGTTTGTGCTCGCACTACTAAGGATATATTAAACATGCAAGCTGCCTGAAGCTATTAAAGCTAATGTTAAATTGGCGTGCATTTAAAATAGTAATTTACATATATTATTTAATTCACAATATACATAAGTAGCTCGCTGGCCTAATGGTTAGAGCGTGCGGCTTTCATTCTGAAGGTCGCGGGTTCAAACCTAGGCATGTACCAATGACTTAATATTTAAGTTATGTACATTTGTGAACTTTAGTTACAACAGCGAGATACAAAACGGTGAAGGAAAACATCGTGAGGAAACCCGCACACTGATATCATCTTTGTGTGTGTGTGTGGTGGTCCCAATAAAGTGGCAACAGGCTCGCCCCCTGTTACACTGGACCTAATCTGACCACATCTGGCGAAATGTGGGTGTTTATTCACCTCTGCCTACCCCTACTGGGAAAAAGGCGTGACTATATAAAAAAAAAAAAAAACAATATACATAACCAGAACTTCACATTGAGCAAACATATACTTAGACAAATTAGAAAAAATGGCAGAGAAAAAACCTAAACGTAAGACTAAACAAAAATAATGTGTGTTAAGACCTTATTTAAATTGTTGTTCGGTATTTACTTATTGTCCTTGAAATTTAGATGTTAAAATGTCATAATAAGTAAATGTTATTATTTCATCGTACTTTTTCTTGTTTTGACAGCCAAATAAATTACTCTGATTCTGAGATCCGGCTACATGAATGATCCTTTTTCTTATTTTTGTTCTAATACATTTATATAGTAACCATTTCACCTTGTTTATTATTTTCAAGGTGAGAAAGGTAATTCTGTTATTGCGACTTACTTCAAAATCAAACACTAACTTTACATTTATCAGATATTTTCATTGGATCCAGCAATTCATATAAAACTGCAGCAGTAATCAGCGATTGCCGCATACTTCCTCTTGGAATTTGCTGTGCTCTTAATGTGTGAAATGAAAATCTAACTCCTTTAAATATTTGTTTAAAGTCAAACACCAAATTTAGACCAATCTATTAAATTCAGAAAATGAACTTTTGAGTAGTGTCAAAAATATTTTCCCATATTCGAGAATGACCATCAGAAGACTATTCTAAAGCTAGACAAAGCAGGTAACAATGCAAATCCCACCATCAATTAAAATTCTCAATAACAAGCAGAAAACTGCAAGGATATTAAGTAATAATCCTTGTGGATATTTGGAAGCTATGTTAGGAACCCGTTTTAAACGACATTTTCTCTCAATTTAGAAAAAGACGAGAATTAAACAACAACACTCGCGATGTTATAAATATGTATGATATTAAAAAAGTCATTAGCATGATGCAAGCATGAACAAAGGTAATAAGACAATAAATTAAATTTGTATATGTAGATGCGTTCAGCGTTGAAAATGTGCGGTTAGTGAAAAAAGTGTATATGTTAGGAAATGAATAATGTTGACGAAGGTTAAAGTTTTTAAAATCCGTTCATAAATAATTTATTAATTTAAGTAAAGTTTTACACATACACACAATTAGGTGTGTCGCCAAACTACGATAGAGTTTGATGGCGACAGTACACTCAATAAATTACTTAAAACCTACTATTTATATATATATTATATATATGTATTATTAAATAAAAAATGTTGTAATGCTAATGCTGAAGTAACCAGTGTTCCTAGATATGTGAATTTAATATTTTTTTAACAATAGCTGCGATCGATTCTTCGCAGTTTATATCCTTGAATAGTTTTGGCACTAAGTAATTACTATATCTTTTCCCGCAATGATTATTTGTCGATAAAATTACGGGGTGTAAGGGTTCCCGGGCGACTCGCGGGATCCGAGCCAACCTAACCAGCTCGCGGTGCACCCTGCTAATCAACAAACGAGGCCCTGGCTCCCACCAAACGGCATTGGACTAGTGAAGCGGGAAATGACACAAATCCCCTCATAAATTCCTACCCTATCGATGTGGGAATCTTTGGGGGAGGCCTATATGTCCAACAGTGGAAGTCTATTGGCTGATGATATTATCTATATATAGTCTTCTTTATATAAAATTTATATATTTAAAAAAATAATAATTTATAGTCTTTTTTACACGTTTCTTAAATATTTATGTTGACTTATTCTTTTATTATTCTAACCTGTATATTATCAATATTTAATAAATTTGACTTAAGAGTCTTAACATAAACATTAATTTACATTAATTAAAAATATTGCAGGTAATGTTTTTGAAATCTTTTACGTAGACTTTACAATTCTTTATCCACTAATAAAAAAATACGGACAAAGGCAAGGATATCATAAAGAATATTGAAAAGATTTTTAACATAGATACTTAATGCTTTCATCCTATTTTCTTATTGATATTTCCGCAAGTGGGAAATTTTTAGATTTATTTGACAAAATCTACGATTCCTATCATTTTAACTATTCTAGACAATAATATAATATATGTTTTTAATTCACCAGTCATCAATTTTATTTAGTAAGAACATTAAATAAAAGACGTGAATTCGATTCACGCTGAGGTTACGCGGCTTAAGGAAAGCGACATGTTTCAAGAACCACTTTGGTAGACATGACGTCATTTAACCAACACTTGGAAGGCGTGGTGGATAAACAGCTTACTCACGTCTTATGACAGAGGCCTTAAATCCTAACAGCGAGAACAATGAAAGTTTTATTTATCCATTTACTAAGCAATATTTTATTCATTAATTTTCAGAAACTGAATTCAGCCGAATGCCTCCAGTATTCCAACTGGAGCCCTACAATTCGTGTGTGCAAGAGAAGGGGGGTACTTACTGCACGGTGGATATTAATCTTGTTTCAGACAATGACAGCAGTCTTTTAAACATGATAAAGGTTTGTCGGCATTATCTAATGACCATTAAGTGACTTGTCTGGTAACTATTTACATGTGTTCTATCGTTCTGTCCTCGTCGAAGTCATGTGAACATCAAATAATTGTTACACGATACGTATCTGCTGTGACTGGTAAAGTGGCTAGTATTTTATGAAATCATATGTTTTAAACCTGGCTCTCGTGATTTTGGTCCGTTTTATTTTGGTATCGGGTGTGAAATCTTCCAAATCCTACCCTGTCTTCTGGATAGATGTCAAGGTTACGTGAACAGTTTTCTCTACAAGAATCCTATCGACAATCAATCTCGACCTGTGATAAGGTTGTGGAATTTCGTTTTGGAACAAAACTTAAACTTCTCTAACTTTATTGCTCATTCCAGTCTTCTCTTGCTGGTACCGAAATAATGGCTCCAGGTTACACAAAAAAATTACTGACCCATCTTCTGTTTCAGGAGTATAGTGAAAGAAAGGAATCACATATGAATCATTCATTATTACTTCACGGCGTTTGTGTGACAAAATCATGTAAAGACTACGTGAATGTACACAACTATAACGGAACGGTCGATTTGAGACAGGCCATAGAGAGTTGCATGAATCACACGTTTTGGAACGATTATAAGCTGAAAACGAGAATAGGCGAATACATCTGTAACGATAAGGAATCTAAAATGGTTTTGGAGCCAGCGGATATTGCCGTTGCAGTGATGGTACTATTTCTGATACTAATGAATATTGCTGGGAGCCTTTATCACATCCTTGTTATAAAAGAGGATGACATTAAAGGTGATTACAGATATTAAGTATTAATGTAAACTGTAAATATCGAATTTTGCTTAATATATATATATTTTTATATATTTTGGATTGGACCGGGTTTAAATACCGTCAATTAAGAAAAAATATATGAAGATCGAATTGGTTTTCTCTATGAAGGTATTAAGTAGGGCTATATAGCGGTAAATAATGATGATGATTGTGAAAATAAACGTTGATCCAAATGAGCTTTGATTCATCATTTTACACTGGATAAAGTAATTTAAACTTTATAAAGTATTGTAATAAATTCCAGTACTTTTAGCAATGCAGTTTATAAAAGCAGAGAATTACTCTTCTGCATTCAGTTGTGGAGAGACTCTATTTCTTCTCATTTTACTTTCACTAAGTTGTAGCAGCAGTTCGTTAAGAAAGTCATTTCATGTTTTTTTTACAGGCTCCAGGTGGTTGTTATGCTTCTCAATACGTCGTAATTGGCGCAAACTAATAGCGCCGTCGACCAGTGACGATTGGAGAGTGCAACGCCTTAAATGTTTAAGTGGAATAAGGTATCCACAGTGTCATTCCTCATCATTACCGTTATTATCATCAAAATCATCATCTTAATTATCGTCATTGTTATTATCATCATTATTACTCCCATTCTCGTTACAATCGACACCATCATAATCAGCAACCAAAAGTTTAACGAAAACACTATCAACATCATCCTTAACAACATCATCGTCACAAACGTCAGGATCATCATTACAATGATATCATTCAAAACGGACAGTATACGCATTTGCAAAGACTGAGTGTATGTTGCAGAAATTCCTTCACAAAGAAACCTCTATTGGAATTCACCATGCAAAGTTCTTGAAAATCCAACAAAATTTCACTTGTGGCCTTTTAATCGAACCAGTTGGCTGTTGCGCCACGCTTGCACTTGAATTCCTAATATCGATTGTGAATCTTCAATATCTCAAGCTTCTTTCAAAAGATACATTTAAAATAATTAATAACCTTTTTCCAGGGCTTTAGCGATTGCAATGGTTATAACTGAACATTCCCTATATCCGTTTGTGATCACAACGGATAACGTCCTGTTGATAGAAACGGTATGATTAAAATGAATTTACTATAGTGCAATAAAAGTCTTCATCTCTTCCTTTTTTATACTCCATTCATCCACAATAGCCAATTTACGTCCCCACTGCTGAGGCACAGGTCTACCCTCAATATAAATGCGGTAGGGCCTTTTTTATACTCGTCTATATTTATTTGAATTATATTAATTTAAATATTAACCAAACCATTATATTAATGAAAAAATGAAACAAGCTTATATAGGATATCGACTACTTCGCCCATCATGAAACTCAAAGCTATTTATCCAACAAACTATTCAAGTGTGAGTTACATTTTTGTTTTTTTGTACTTTTTTAAATAATCAATGTTATTTTACAGGCGTACCTTAAAATCTCTTACCACTTAATATTAAACGGAACCTTGTTGGTGCAGATTTTCTTTATCATTTCCGGTTGTTTACTTGCTTACCATCTACAAATTTATTCGGAGAAAGCGAAAATAACATGGATAATAATACCCAAAACTATTATGATAAGATGGCTTAGGTAAGGAAACGGCAGCGATATTTATTTAATTAACAAACAAAACTTGAAACAATAATGCGAGGAGTCACGACCTTTCACTTGCTTGACTGCTAACAACATGATGACAGTAAGGATGTTTACACTGATCTATCTAGTGTTCATTGCCTAAGCATGTAAGGTTTTTATTATCTAAGTCTACCACCAGTTAAAAGGTACTATCATCCATAAAATATATGTAACAATGAAACTATTTTAAATAGGTTAACACCGTCATATGCAGTCATGTTGGCGATCACTGCGACCTGGCTTAGATTTGCAGGATCTGGACCACTGTGGCATGTATGTATTATTTTAACTCAGTTGAAGCACTCTTAACAAAGTGCTCGTCGTTAAGCTCTACTTACTAGATGCAGGTTTCTGGTACAGACGATTGGAGCATCACTTATTGGTTAATTCTACCATCAACCCGAAGTTATTATGTTGGTCCAAGAAGCGAGTTGTAGCTATTGGAACGTTTTCATACTACAATTGTATTCCTCACTCCATACTCTTTAAAAACATTTGACACATCTTTTTCTAAATTGCACTTAGTTTTAGTCGAACTTTAATCATAATCATCATTATCCTCATCTTCGTTATAATCAATATCATTATCCTTGTGCTAATCATTATCACAATCATCAACACCGTGTTCATCATCAAGCTTATCACTAATATCATCATCGTGTGATACAGAGTGTATTATTTTTGCGAATTATTTTACAACTACTATAAATTAAAAGTTTTAGTAAATGTTTCTAAAATGATTAACTAGGACATATTCTAGTTCTCTTAATATTATTTTTGAAAAATCGTTCCACAAAAATCTTTTGAAATTATTTGAGTAATGGTTAAAGTAAAATAGATTATATATATATATATATATATAAGTTTGGCAAATATCTCCCTTCCGCTTTTTTGCTCTTTATTCAATGCTTTATAAAAAGTGTTACAGTGATCGGATTTAGTTCAAATATGCGCCGTTTTGTTCGATAATCTGTTTCCATCTAGACGGCAACTTCATAATACCTCCCTCGTAGAAGCCCCCCTCCTTATTTGCGAAGAACTCGGACAGCCACTTTTCACAAGCCTCTTTTGAGTTCAACTTTACACCACCAAGGGCGTTCACCATGGACAGGAACAGGTGGTAATCACTTGGCGCTATGTCCGGGCTATATGGTGGATGCGATAAAACCTCCCATCCGAGCTCCCGTAGCTTCTGACGAGTCATCAACGAAGTGTGTGGTCTGGCGTTGTCCTGGTGGAACACTACACACTTCCTGTTGGCCAATTCTGGACGCTTCTGGTCGATCGCCTGCTTCAAGCGGTCCAGTTGTTCGCAGTAGATGGTAGAATTAAGCGCCTGGCCATATGGGAGCAGCTCATAGTGGATGATTCCCTTCCAATCCCACCAAACACACAGCAAAACCTTCCTGGCCGTCAATCCCGGCTTGGCCACTGTTTGGGACGATTCACCGGCCTTCGACCACGACCGTTTTCGCTTGATATTGTCGTATGTGATCCATTTTTGGTCGCCAGTCACCATCCGCTTCAAGAATGGGTCGAGTTCGTTCCGTTTCAGCAGCATATCGCAGGCGTTGATTCGGTCTAGAAGGTTTTTTTGCGTCAAATCATGTGGCACCCAAACATCAAGCTTTTTTTTGTATCCAGCCTTCTGCGGATGGTTTAAAATGGTTTGGTGACTAACTCCCATCTCCTGGGCGATGTCACGAGATGCCACATGCCGGTCTAACTCGATGTAGTCCATGACTTGATCAGTATTTGTCGTCACAGGTCTTCCGCCGGCTGGCTTATCCATGGTGTCGTTTTCACCGGCTCTGAATCGTCGAAACCATTCCTCCGCGGTTCGAAGTGATAGAGTACCATCCCCCAAAACACCATTAATCTCACGGAACGTTTCTCTAGCGGATTTGCCTTTAACGAAGGAAAACTTTAAAATAGCGCGAATTTCGGCGTTAGTGAACTATATGTTTACACGTCTATAACTGTTGAACGCAATATCCAAACTAATTATGCATCGTTTTGTAGGTTATGTCAAGACCTTTCAAATTATGTATAGTATTGCCAGATACGAGCTCTGTAGCGCTTTGTACATAGCCGCGAAATTCAAAAGACAAAAAGGCGGTAGGGAGACATTTGCCAAACTATTATATATAATATTTTCGCAGGCGATAGTGTACACAGAGACTACAAATTGTCGGAAATACGGATGGCAGAACTTGCTCTACATAAACAATATGTTCGGCGACCCATTGTGTATCACACCAGCTTGGTATGACCGATTTTTAATTAAAAACAAATAACCAGTAACAGAATAGAATAGGTATCTGCGACTTCTTGACTGCTTTATAGCTTTAAGATTTTTGATTAAATTATTGAGCATCGGGTGGTGGAATCAGGATGGCTACTAAACCCTAGTTTTACGAACTCGATTTGCTACGCCAGCGTTGCTGCATTGCTACAGTCAACACTCTTTACAGTCACTTAAAACTATGTGAAAATAAAAATTTAACACCAACTAGATACAACAAAAAAAAGTTCTAGAATTTTTTTCGAATATTCCTTTGTGGTCTGAGGTTACAGTTCAGTAACTGTTGACGCTATTCAGATTTTAATTTATTATTATTACTTTAATTTAAATTATTTTTAGGTACCTTGCAGCTGATATGCAGTTGTTTATCCTAGGAATTATTTTACTAGTGTTGGTGAAGAGCAACAGAGCCAGGAAAGTGGCACTCTCCGTAATGTTTGTGGTATCCATACTGATTGTTATCTTCCACACTTACTTTCAGGATCTCCAAGCTCACCTCTTAATTTCACCGCAGTAAGTAACACCGTTTTTATTAAGGTATATTATACTTTAACTTAGTAAAATATGTTTACCAGTAAATCTATGAAAATAAAACATTCACGAATTGTCCGCTATCATCCCATCGTCAAAAATTTTCATCACAGCAGCACCATAAAAATAGACATTCATATTTTGTCCTTCTGATAGTTTTTCTACGATAATATTAAAAGGAATTCTTTTAGGACTAATACAGATTTCCGTTTAACCAATTTACATAATCACTGGTACAATAACGGTTAACTAAAAATTAAAATTCTCTTGTAGAGTGGTACGAGAACGATTCATAAATGACCCCACGTTTAACCACTCCTACAAAAAAGCGGATACGAATCTGAGCTGCTTCGTTATGGGAATCGCTACCGGCCTTCTGATATACGAGCTACAGCAAAAGAATTTCAACGTTGAAAAATACAAGGTAAGCAATCGTGAGGTGACCAACCATGAGTAAGGCTTCATAGTTCAGCCATGAACATGTAGGGACGGAGTCATTTCGACTTACTGTTGATTTGTGGCAGCAGATGTAGTAACGGCATATGTTGGTAAGCGCAATATAATAAATTATCCAATTTATCTTGCCTTATACCAGGACAAATCATGCTTCCTGCGAGGAAGACAAGTTTTAACATATCATCACACTACCCTTGAAAGGGCGTAGAGGAACAAATTTTGAAAAATGTCTACAGCTTTTACTTCAAACTTCAGCTGCGTGGAAGAAGAGATGCAATGTTGTCTCTACTTTATCACTTCTTTATTTAGATAACGAAAAACAACAATCTTTTTCTCTAATTTTGACATATTTATTACTAAAGAGAGTCTTTCTTTTACAGAAGTATAAATATTTATTCTGGGCTGTTCTTCCTGTTTCGGTGGCATTAATTCTTTGCTGCGGCTTGTTGTACATGAATGAAGAGCCGTCTCCTCTTATCGCTAGAGCCTTTTTCTCTGGCATCTTCAGATCATCTTTTGGAATCATGGCGTTAATTTTAATTTTAGGAATAGTATTTAAGATAGAAAGTAAGTTCTTAATTATACGAAAATATAACTTTAGTTCGAAGTATTAGTAAGTACATTATGATTTTGAATTTTTTTCGGATTACACGCATACGTTTTACTGGTGATAGGTCTCTGACACTGACTTTCTAGATTGCTATAATCAGATTCTATGCGCTTTTTTCTACTACCAGGCATGCAGAAAAGTATGAAGTGCTAGTGAAAGTAATAAATAATACAGGAAAAAAAATATATATTTATTTATTCCAATGCTGTCCGAATCAGGGGTTGTAGATGTATAAAATTAGCTTTTTTTTTAATTTCTATTTTATCCGTTCCTTAAATTTTTAATATTTTATTAAAATTTCAGATGTTTACAGACCACTGTTTGAATGGCAGGGTTGGAGATCCCCTGCCCGAGTATCCTATTCGGCTTATATTCTGCATTTATTGATAATCGAAATAATAATTGGTGCGAGGACTACACTAACCTCTGTAACGCTACCTGAAATAGTAAGTGGATTGTATCTGTCGTTTCACGTAATTATACATTTAATGAAGTTCAGTTTTAATAAGACAATTTTAAATAAACTGTTAAAGAAGATGTCATTTGCATATTAGTCAAAGGCAATGCCCAATGCTCATATGAACAGCCACGTATCAAAAGTAGTGCTAAAGTTCGATCGTCTCTTGAATAATTTAAAAAGAATTTTATATCGAAATACCAAAAAAAATTGACAAAATTAGTTTTATCTGACAAGTAATAGTAGCAAATTTTAAACACTTAACATTTGCTATTCTATCTGAACAGGCGCTTTATAAATGCGAATTATAATTCTTATAAAAAGTTATAATTAATTAATTTTATTACTATTATTTCATATAAATTTTACTATCGCATTATTTATAATTTCTTTTATTTTGTTTATATTTATATCATTGTACATACCTTATCACTTAATAAATTATTAAATGAAAAACCGATAAAAGAGACGAGTTAGAAGTATTTGATTACCTGGCGGTAAGTGATACGATCACTCGCATAGTAATAGTAATAACAGCCCATTTACGTCCCCACTGCTGGGGCACAGGCCTACCCTCAATATGAGGGCGATTGGGCCATAATCACCACGCTGGCCCAATGCGGGTTCGTGACTTCACACATACCTTAGAATAAATTCTAAGTCATGTGCGGGTTTCCTCACGATGTTTTCCTTCACCGTTTGTAACTAAAGTCCACAAATGTACATAACTTAAATATTAAAGTCATTGGTACATGCTGAGATTCGAACACGCGACCTTCGGAATGAAAGCCGCACGCTCTAACCATTAGGCCAGCGAGCTATGAACGAGATATCAATTCAAATGATTATACAATTCAGAACCGTTACCTTAAGAACTGTTATGTATAGTAACCATTGTTACTTAGCTACAGCGCTATTAATACTAGAATATAGTAATGTTAGTATAGCACTGTTCATTGGTAGGGGATCTCTATGGCATCTGAGATCAACCAGCATATTTTTTAAACTACAAAGCGGCGAGACGAGCGGGATGTTCACTTGATGATAAGCGATACGCCTGTCCATAACAATGCAATGCTAGTTAGAATGATATACCAGGCACCTTAAACGCTCATTTAACAGTAACAGTAATTTGTTTTATATTTAACAATGTATTTTACATTTAACTATTTCGAAATAAGAAGAGCAATCAATTAATACACGTGCTGCATTGGAAGTAAAATCAACAGATGAAAACCTTTTGTTTCAGATCCTTACCTGCGTTGGCATTACCTTTACAACCTTTTTGCTTGCTTATCCGTTTTGGTTACTGGTCGAAGCGCCACTGACGCAGTTAGTTAAAGTGTTAATGTTCTCTGAGGAAAAGGACACAGATGAACCGAAACTCGATATTGAGAAAACTGATGGTCTTAGACCAGAGATTAATGTAATAAGCTTGCAATAACGAATGGAATTTGTTTGTAATGTTTTACAGAATAAATATATACAACCATATTAAATAATCTGTTATAAGTGAATGTTTTATATTTAGTTCCGTTATCTTCCTCTTATACAGTAACATACTCTAGTTCTTATTAGTTGTAAAAATCATACTACTGCCTAAACATGCATAACGTGTAAGCTGCTTACAAGTTATTGATGTTAAGTAACTGTAGTTAGGAAGGCTCTGGAAAAGGTAACAATTGCCTTTCTGACGAACGAAGACGACAGACGCGAAATTCTTCTTAAAATTCTGTAGGTTAGCCATAGATAAAACAATGAAACTGTGATACTACATAAATAGTTAAATTAGTTAAACAAAAAATTGTGTAGAAAACAAAATAAGATATAATAAAAACTGATATAACACCAGATACACAAATAAGATGAAAATAAAAAAAAGATAAATGGGAAATGCTGCAGAGGATGTTTTATGTATTTGGGGTTGTTTTTCAGAATATAAAATGGGAGGCGACGGTGTTCACTTACGAGAAGTATGGGAGAAGGAAATGGAATGGAGAATGATATTAGAAAAAAGTGTGAAAATTGAACTTAGTATGTAAGATGAGAAGAATGAATGATGAGAATGTTGGAAATAGAAATTTACAAATTGATGGTAAATTAAATGTTTATAAAAGCCCTGACCCAATACACGCAGGGGGAAGTATAAAAAAAAAACATCAATAATGAGGTTGTAACACTCTCACCCTTATAAATAAATTGAATTATAAATAAACAATATTTAGGAGCGCGAGTATACGTCTCCGCTGCGGCCGTATGAGCGAGCGAGCGCTCATACGGCCGATCGATACACGAACAGTTTTTTATTACTTTCTAGAGCGTTTCACGTACACCAACTATTGGACTTTAGTTTTTTCATTTTTTTTTTTTTTTTTTTTTTATTTACGTGTGTAACAAAATGCTAACGGAAATGCACACCCCGTCGCCAAATTGGGCCGGCGACGGTGGTAGTGTCGGACTCCAACCGACTAAAAAGCTTCACACGGTATTCCACTCTCATCCACGTGTTCGTGGGGTCGCGGGATAAAGTATTGCAGTTCATCCACGACCCCCCGAACGGCGCCCGAATGACCGGGCCCACCTCGAGGAGGGGTGTGAAGCACCCCTCCTGTTAAAGAATCCCTACGTGGCGACGCGTCGGAATACGAGACGCATCACCATATCCACCCCAGGAACCCTCTCCAAGGGGGGCACCGGCCCGACGGCCCTTGTCGGTCGCGGCGCCAGGTTCCTGCCGAGGAGCCATTCGGCGGTCGTGCGCTCGGTCCCGCCTTGCGGCGGTGAGCTGTCATCGCGCTCCGACCGCGTCCTGTCCCCTCGGCGCCCGGTCTCGGATACGTTCGGTCTCCCGCTTCTGCGTCATAACAGAGTCGCAGAATCGGGATACCGCATTCCATGACGCCTCGCCACTGACCATGGTCCGGACCACGGACGGTAGCGAGAGGTCACTCCCTATCGCCGCTACGAGCGCGGCCCTGTCCCCCCCCCATCTCGGGCAATCGGCCAAGGTGTGGGACGATGTGTCCACCGGGTGGCCACACTCGTCGCACGCCTCATCCGTCCTACTCGTGCAGTTCCGCCGGTGCAGATAGCTCCCGAAGCAACCGTGCCCCGTGAGTACCTGCACCAGGCAGAAACTGAGGACTCCGAAGTCCCGGCCCAGCCAGTCACCGATGACCGGCCGGACGGCCTCAACGGTGAGGCGACCGTACGACGGTTCGAGGAGTCGCCGCTCCCATCCCCGAAGCACCTCTCGACGCGCCTTTCGGCGCCACTTCTCCACCTCGTAGTTTTTTCATTTATTATAATGAATCTTGTTCAAATTTAACTTCTTTATATATATTCATATTTACGATATAGAATAAAGTTTGTTTAAAATATTTTTAAATATTTTTGTAAAGTTTTATGTTTTAGAGATCATCTCATCAAGATCATCAACATCTATTTCACCTTTTTAACTTTCGCTAAATAATATTTTCAACTTCATAAACTTGAATAAATTTTATTGGAGCTATTTAAATGCTCTTATTATTTAATATTTTTTATAGCATCATTAATTTATTTTTATAAATTAATGTATTTCGTTACAAGGTGTTAAATAAAAAATAACGCTTTAGATCTCTTTTAATATTCATTGTTTTTACGAACATTAAGGCTAATTTTGTATCGCAAACTACAAACGTACGCGAAGCAATGATGGTTGATCTCTTATACGTGTTTTTCTTAAAGTTTTTTTCTTTTCAAATATAGTTACACGAATGCAAAACGAAATTTCAGAGCTGTTTTTAGTTTATTATCTGATGGATACTAATTAATAGACTTAATGTAATTGTAGAAATAAATACCAGACTTAAGATACATTTGCCGTCTCTTGACTATAGACCTTACCGTAACAATCAATAACTAAAGACTACCTTTAGTTGAAAGTCTCCTTAGTAAAATTTACATTTATTTAAACATTCAAAGAAATATATAAAATAAACGTACATATATAAACTGTAGATAATAACTTTAGTTGAGTTCGATGATGCTACAAAAGTACAGCAACCAACAGCATAATATTATTAAAACATACAGTTTTAGAGGTAATGGAGATGTAGTAAACAAACATCTTCTAGCTAGATAGGCAAGTTTAAAAAATCCTCTCAATTTCTAAGCTCCATCACATCTTTTTTTTATTTATTTATTTATTCAAACTTTTACAAACATACACAGATACGTGATATCTCTCGAGTCCCGAACTAAGCACAGCTTGTATCTCAAGACCCTAACTTGTGAAGGTATTTAGTCCCACTAGGAGAATCAAAAAAAAATATTTTATATATATATATTTGTGACGTGTGTGTGGTGCTGTGTGTAGATGTGAGCATTCAGTGGTGTGTGTATGTGTTGTGTGTTCGCTGGATAGCATTTATTTGATTAATATTTCTGTTTCTTCATGTGACATGTTGTAGAGAAGGTTTTCCAATAAAATTTGCACTTTGATACCGAGCAGTGTTTTAGGTTAACGATTTTCATCAAACCATTATATATGTGGGCGTGCGAGTAGGAAGGGCAGCGTTTAGATAATTCGAATCTTACTGTTGGAGTTGGAATTCTGTTGTATCTATTCCTACCGATGTAACAATTTTGAGTAGTACTATGCAATCTCTGTAACTTAAGTGTCGCGTTCAAAATGAAAAGCTGGCGAACACGTAAAATTCTAATCGTTAAATTCAAGTAATCTTTATATAAGTTGTCAGTTGGATAACGAAAAGGCTTGTTAAGTATAAATTTAATAACAGCACGTTGGGTCCTTTCTAAATTCATTAGCAAACTTTTGATAGTACCCCCCCCCCCCCCCAAAACACCTATGCAATATTGAATAGTCGATTGACATATCGCATAACAGATTTGGCGCAAAATAATAGGTTGTCAAATATCTCCCTTCCGCCTTTTTGTCTTTTGAATTTCGCGGCTATGTACAAAGCGCTACAGAGCTCGTATCTGGCAATACTATACATAATTTGAAAGGTCTTGACATAACCTACAAAACGACGCTATGCATAATTAGTTTGGATATTGCGTTCAACAGTTATAGACGTGTAAACATATAGTTCACTAACGCCAAAATTCGCGCTATTTTAAAGTTTTCCTTCGTTAAAGGCAAATCCGCTAGAGAAACGTTCCGTGAGATTAATGGTGTTTTGGGGGATGGTACTCTATCACTTCGAACCGCGGAGGAATGGTTTCGACGATTCAGAGCCGGTGAAAACGACACCATGGATAAGCCAGCCGGCGGAAGACCTGTGACGACAAATACCGATCAAATCATGGACTACATCGAGTTAGACCGGCATGTGGCATCTCGTGACATCGCCCAGGAGATGGGAGTTAGTCACCAAACCATTTTAAACCATCCGCAGAAAGCTGGATACAAAAAAAAGCTTGATGTTTGGGTGCCGCATGATTTGACGCAAAAAAACCTTCTGGACCGAATCAACGCCTGCGATATGCTGCTGAAACGGAACGAACTCGACCCATTCTTGAAGCGGATGGTGACTGGCGACGAAAAATGGATCACATACGACAATATCAAGCGAAAACGGTCGTGGTTGAAGGCCTGTGAATCGTCCCAAACAGTGGCCAAGCCGGGATTGACGGCCAGGAAGGTTTTGCGATGTGTTTGGTGGGATTGGAAGGGAATCATCCACTATGAGCTGCTCCCATATGGCCAGACGCTTAATTCTACCATCTACTGCGAACAACTGGACCGCTTGAAGCAGGCGATCGACCAGAAGCGTCCAGAATTAGCCAACAGAAAGGGTGTAGTGTTCCACCAGGACAACGCCAGACCACACACTTCGTTGATGACTCGTCAGAAGCTACGGGAGCTCGGATGGGAGGTTTTATCGCATCCACCATATAGCCCGGACATAGCGCCAAGTGATTACCACCTGTTCCTGTCCATGGTGAACGCCCTTGGTGGTGTAAAGTTGAACTCAAAAGAGGCTTGTGAAAAGTGGCTGTCCGAGTTCTTCGCAAATAAGGAGGGGGGCTTCTACGAGGGAGGTATTATGAAGTTGCCGTCTAGATGGAAACAGATTATCGAACAAAACGGCGCATATTTGAACTAAATCCGATCACAGTAACACTTTTTATAAAGCATTGAATGAAGAGCAATAAAGCGGAAGGGAGATATTTGACAACCTTATATTACTTCCGTTGTTAGGATTTTGAGTAGTACTATGCAATCTCTGCATCTTAAGTGTTGCGTTCAAAATGAAAAGCTGGCGAACACGTAAAACCCGGAAATCTTTATATAAGTTATCAGTTAGATAACAAAAAGGCTTTTCTAAATTCATTAGAAAACTTTTGTTAGTACCCCCCCAAACATCTATGCAATATTGAATAGTCGATTGACATATCGCATAATAAATTTAGCACAAAATATTAAAAGATACACAATTTCTCAATTTTTTCATGACGTGTATAAGCTTTCTTAATCTTGAAGAATTAAGATGTGTTCTCCAAAATTTAGTCTCTCGTCAAGAAGAGCTCCTAGATATTTGACCGTTATCGTTCGGTTAACTGTTTCGCAATTACAGTTACTTGGTGATGTGCAGATGTGCATCTTTAAGGGCCTCTAGTATGTTGGGGATGAACGGCTTGACTTATAAAAGGTAATGTATAATGACTTATTAGTATTTAATGTAAGTAAGTTATTTTTTAACGTGTTAGCGACCCGATTTAGTCCCCTTTCCGCTGTGTCTCATACTCATTCCCAAGTTATATCGTGGAAGAGTATGGCTGTATTATCTACGTAAGAGATTATATCAGAGTTCCTAATCTGTTGACCGATAATATCATTTACATAAATTGAGAAAAGTGTCGGTCCTAAGATACTACCCTGGGGTACACCATAATTGACTTGTACTTCCTCGCCCAAGCAGTTGTTAACCCTGGTGCACTGTTTCCGTAATTTCAGGTAACTTGCGAACCATTTGAGGATTATAGCTCTTATCCTTGCAATATTCAAATTTTTCAGAAGCAAACCTGTCAAAATTGTATCAAAAGGCTCGTGAAAGATCCAAGAAGGTCCCTATGCAATATTCACCATTACCAATGTTTTGATACCAGATTGGTTAAAAGGGTCACAGCATCTTCGCTTAATCTACCACGTCGAAAACCATATTGCCTGTCTGTGATGAAATGATATTTTTCTAAAAAGTTAACTAGTTGTATATTTACAACTTTTTCTAGCACTTTTGAGACCGTGCTTAATAGAGCAATTGGCAGGTAATTTTCTGGGGAATTACAGGCTCCAGTTTTATGTATAGGTGATATTACAGCGGGTTTCCAACAATCTGGGAAAATTCCTGTACTGATGCTTAATTTGATGATGTGAGCAAGTGGAGCAGCTATACTATCTAGGGTATTTTTTAATAATAGTACAGTCATTTGGTCTAATCCCGGAGAGCCGTTATTATTTTTAGAAGCCTTTTATAATGGAACTAACTTCCTGTGCATTAGTAGGTTGTAAATAAAGAGAATTGATGGATGACTTCGACGATTGGTGTTTTTTAATGAGCTCTTCTTGTGTCTAACTCATTCTCGTCTTTCTATCATATTCTGCTCATTTGTCATACTTTTGTTCTGCTATCATACTGTATCCCATTTCCTTCTTTCATATCTCTCGCAAGTGAAGATCGACGTGTAACTCTTTCTTTTCTCTTTGAAAGAGACCTGAGATACATTAAAATCATTTTCAGCTGTCTGCTGGTGTCTTATCCTTTTTTAACGTTTAATTCTTATGACTAGTTACATTTAATCTTTCTTTGATTATAGCTATATATGTATGTAGTTAAATTTTCACCGTCTTAGTTTATTCATCATTGATTGTGGTCTGTTTACTAACATTCAATCATAACATAGTAATAGCAGGTCTCTATTGCCGAAGACCGTCTAGGTAGATACCAGTGTAGCTCATACACAACAGTTGTGTACAAACATTAACTTGTTCCAGATTGAAGTAAGTTGTAACTACTGAAATTACTGGGGTAACGAAATATAATATCCTGTATATTATCTAAATTAGCGCCACGTTTCTATGGGCAGGCGTATCACTTACTATCAGGTGAACGTCCCGCTGGTCGCGTCGGATCGTTCTATAAAAATATTATATATCGCAATAAGAATATTGGAAAGCGATTCTTTCTTAATGTTGTATTATTTTTGAAATTTAACAAATTCTGTGTAATAATTGTGGTGGTTGTGTCATGTTTGTTTTAAACTAAAATTTAATAATTATAAAATAAGAATAACAAAATATTAATAATTATAATAATGTATTAACTAAAACCTTTATGCATATGACAAAGCCGGAATAGGAAAAAAAAACCAAGGTTGAAGATCAGAGATGAAAAATTTTCCGGCAGTTAATTTTAGTTGAACATTTTGATTTTTGTTAATTATAAGGTATTTTTTAGAAAATCTTATATATGATCACACACACATATATGATCTAATCGTATTTTTTTTCTTAATTCAATTAAACGACGATACGAGCCGAAAGTTTACCTAAAGGTTACTCATACGCTTGCCCATAATGACGCGGTGCTAATTAGGATAATATATACAGCAACATGTTACGCTCGTCGCTTGAGATTTAAAATGTTGTCTCGTTACACCAGTAATTACACTAGACATAGCGCTCTACAAACCGGAACACAGTAATATTAACACATTACTATTTGGCGTATATTGATTAAATAAATACTGAGTAGTAAGTTGTTTTTAACATTAATTTGTTACAGACACTTCAATGATTTAAGACATGTAAAGACACTTAACCGCCGTAACAAGATGGGTCCAGTTTTAGGGTTTTAAGGAACCCTAAAATAAAGCCTGGGTAGTCTGAAAATCTCCCATAGTATATTTAATTTTATTCTTAAGAAAGATCTACAATATTCTGTATATATGAATAACAGTCGTATTTACGAGACATCTTTCTGCTGACAGATTATTTAACCCCATACAATGTTTTTTCTTTCGTGTCATTTTTAGTTTTATTTTAATGACTATACAGGGAGATTTACAAAGTTATACTTCATTTTTAATGATATCGAAACTGTTTTATGATTTAATTCATTACAATAAATTATATGAAGTGTAAAGGAAACAAGTAGTTTTTTCATCAGACAAAGCCACGTTCATCAGTAGCTGACTTCCGAATTATAATGTGAATTACTTATAGTATTATTTATTATAGGAATTAGAAATAATCGTATTTATGGTAACAAGTAACGTACGAAAGTCGTTAGTTAGTTAGTTAAAGTGTCAGCTAATAAACAGATGTGCTTAAGTTTTTTTTTAAATTGATTACAGTCACTTAAAAGATAAGATAGACTCTGATTCTGAGATCCGGCTACATGAATGATCCTTTTTCTTATTTTTGTTCTAATATATTTATATAGTAACCATTTCACCTTGTTTATTATTTTCAAGGTGAGAAAGGTAATTCTGTTATTGCGACTTACTTCAAAATCAAACACTAACTTTACATTTATCAGATATTTTCATTGGATCCAGCAATTCATATAAAACTGCAGCAGTAATCAGCGATTGCCGCATACTTCCTCTTGGAATTTGCTGTGCTCTTAATGTGTGAAATGAAAATCTAACTCCTTTAAATATTTGTTTAAAGTCAAACACCAAATTTAGACCAATCTATTAAATTCAGAAAATGAACTTTTGAGTAGTGTCAAAAATATTTTCCCATATTCGAGAATGACCATCAGAAGACTATTCTAAAGCTAGACAAAGCAGGTAACAATGCAAATCCCACCGTCAATTAAAATTCTCAATAACAAGCAGAAAACTGCAAGGATATTAAGTAATAATCCTTGTGGATATTTGGAAGCTATGTTAGGAACCCGTTTTAAACGACATTTTCTCTCAATTTAGAAAAAGACGAGAATTAAACAACAACACTCGCGATGTTATAAATATGTATGATATTAAAAAAGTCATTAGCATGATGCAAGCATGAACAAAGGTAATAAGACAATAAATTAAATTTGTATATGTAGATGCGTTCAGCGTTGAAAATGTGCGGTTAGTGAAAAAAGTGTATATGTTAGGAAATGAATAATGTTAACGAAGGTTAAAGTTTTTAAAATCCGTTCATAAATAATTTATTAATTTAAGTAAAGTTTTACACATACACACAATTAGGTGTGTCGCCAAACTACGATATAGTTTGATGGCGACAGTACACTCAATAAATTACTTAAAACCTACTATTTATATATATATGTATTATTAAATAAAAAATGTTGTAATGCTAATGCTGAAGTAACCAGTGTTCCTAGATATGTGAATTTAATATTTTTTTAACAATAGCTGCGATCGATTCTTCGCAGTTTATATCATTGAATAGTTTTGGCACTAAGTAATTACTATATCTTTTCCCGCAATGATTATTTGTCGATAAAATTACGGGGTGTAAGGGTTCCCGGGCGACTCGCGGGATCCGAGCCAACCTAACCAGCTCGCGGTGCACCCTGCTAATCAACAAACGAGGCCCTGGCTCCCACCAAACGGCATTGGACTAGTGAAGCGGGAAATGACACAAATCCCCTCATAAATTTCTACCCTATCGATGTGGGAATCTTTGGGGGAGGCCTATATGTCCAACAGTGGAAGTCTATGGCTGATGATATTATCTATATATAGTCTTCTTTATATAAAATTTATATATTTAAAAAAATAATAATTTATAGTCTTTTTTACACGTTTCTAATATATTTATGTTGACTTATTCTTTTATTATTCTAACCTGTATATTATCAATATTTAACAAATTTGACTTAAGAGTCTTAACATAAACATTAATTTACATTAATTAAAAATATTGCAGGTAATGTTTTTGAAATCTTTTACGTAGACTTTACAATTCTTTATCCACTAATAAAAAAATACGGACAAAGGCAAGGATATCATAAAGAATATTGAAAAGATTTTTAACATAGATACTTAATGCTTTCATCCTATTTTCTTATTGATATTTCCGCAAGTGGGAAATTTTTAGATTTATTTGACAAAATCTACGATTCCTATCATTTTAACTATTCTAGACAATAATATAATATATGTTTTTAATTCACCAGTCATCAATTTTATTTAGTAAGAACATTAAATAAAAGACGTGAATTCGATTCACGCTGAGGTTACGCGGCTTAAGGAAAGCGACATGTTTCAAGAACCACTTTGGTAGACATGACGTCATTTAACCAACACTTGGAAGGCGTGGTGGATAAACAGCTTACTCACGTCTTATGACAGAGGCCTTAAATCCCAACAGCGAGAACAATGAAAGTTTTATTTATCCATTTACTAAGCAATATTTTATTCATTAATTTTCAGAAACTGAATTCAGCCGAATGCCTCCAGTATTCCAACTGGAGCCCTACAATTCGTGTGTGCAAGAGAAGGGGGGTACTTACTGCACGGTGGATATTAATCTTGTTTCAGACAATGACAGCAGTCTTTTAAACATGATAAAGGTTTGTCGGCATTATCTAATGACCATTAAGTGACTTGTCTGGTAACTATTTACATGTGTTCTATCGTTCTGTCCTCGTCGAAGTCATGTGAACATCAAATAATTGTTACACGATACGTATCTGCTGTGACTGGTAAAGTGGCTAGTATTTTATGAAATCATATGTTTTAAACCTGGCTCTCGTGATTTTGGTCCGTTTTATTTTGGTATCGGGTGTGAAATCTTCCAAATCCTACCCTGTCTTCTGGATAGATGTCAAGGTTACGTGAACAGTTTTCTCTACAAGAATCCTATCGACAATCAATCTCGACCTGTGATAAGGTTGTGGAATTTCGTTTTGGAACAAAACTTAAACTTCTCTAACTTTATTGCTCATTCCAGTCTTCTCTTGCTGGTACCGAAATAATGGCTCCAGGTTACACAAAAAAATTACTGACCCATCTTCTGTTTCAGGAGTATAGTGAAAGAAAGGAATCACATATGAATCATTCATTATTACTTCACGGCGTTTGTGTGACAAAATCATGTAAAGACTACGTGAATGTACACAACTATAACGGAACGGTCGATTTGAGACAGGCCATAGAGAGTTGCATGAATCACACGTTTTGGAACGATTATAAGCTGAAAACGAGAATAGGCGAATACATCTGTAACGATAAGGAATCTAAAATGGTTTTGGAGCCAGCGGATATTGCCGTTGCAGTGATGGTACTATTTCTGATACTAATGAATATTGCTGGGAGCCTTTATCACATCCTTGTTATAAAAGAGGATGACATTAAAGGTGATTACAGATATTAAGTATTAATGTAAACTGTAAATATCGAATTTTGCTTAATATATATATATTTTTATATATTTTGGATTGGACCGGGTTTAAATACCGTCAATTAAGAAAAAATATATGAAGATCGAATTGGTTTTCTCTATGAAGGTATTAAGTAGGGCTATATAGCGGTAAATAATGATGATGATTGTGAAAATAAACGTTGATCCAAATGAGCTTTGATTCATCATTTTACACTGGATAAAGTAATTTAAACTTTATAAAGTATTGTAATAAATTCCAGTACTTTTAGCAATGCAGTTTATAAAAGCAGAGAATTACTCTTCTGCATTCAGTTGTGGAGAGACTCTATTTCTTCTCATTTTACTTTCACTAAGTTGTAGCAGCAGTTCGTTAAGAAAGTCATTTCATGTTTTTTTTACAGGCTCCAGGTGGTTGTTATGCTTCTCAATACGTCGTAATTGGCGCAAACTAATAGCGCCGTCGGCCAGTGACGATTGGAGAGTGCAACGCCTTAAATGTTTAAGTGGAATAAGGTATCCACAGTGTCATTCCTCATCATTACCGTTATTATCATCAAAATCATCATCTTAATTATCGTCATTGTTATTATCATCATTATTACTCCCATTCTCGTTACAATCGACACCATCATAATCAGCAACCAAAAGTTTAACGAAAACACTATCAACATCATCCTTAACAACATCATCGTCACAAACGTCAGGATCATCATTACAATGATATCATTCAAAACGGACAGTATACGCATTTGCAAAGACTGAGTGTATGTTGCAGAAATTCCTTCACAAAGAAACCTCTATTGGAATTCACCATGCAAAGTTCTTGAAAATCCAACAAAATTTCACTTGTGGCCTTTTAATCGAACCAGTTGGCTGTTGCGCCACGCTTGCACTTGAATTCCTAATATCGATTGTGAATCTTCAATATCTCAAGCTTCTTTCAAAAGATACATTTAAAATAATTAATAACCTTTTTCCAGGGCTTTAGCGATTGCAATGGTTATAACTGAACATTCCCTATATCCGTTTGTGATCACAACGGATAACGTCCTGTTGATAGAAACGGTATGATTAAAATGAATTTACTATAGTGCAATAAAAGTCTTCATCTCTTCCTTTTTTATACTCCATTCATCCACAATAGCCAATTTACGTCCCCACTGCTGAGGCACAGGTCTACCCTCAATATAAATGCGGTAGGGCCTTTTTTATACTCGTCTATATTTATTTGAATTATATTAATTTAAATATTAACCAAACCATTATATTAATGAAAAAATGAAACAAGCTTATATAGGATATCGACTACTTCGCCCATCATGAAACTGAAAGCTATTTATCCAACAAACTATTCAAGTGTGAGTTACATTTTTGTTTTTTTGTACTTTTTTAAATAATCAATGTTATTTTACAGGCGTACCTTAAAATCTCTTACCACTTAATATTAAACGGAACCTTGTTGGTGCAGACTTTCTTTATCATTTCCGGTTGTTTACTTGCTTACCATCTACAAATTTATTCGGAGAAAGCGAAAATAACATGGATAATAATACCCAAAACTATTATGATAAGATGGCTTAGGTAAGGAAACGGCAGCGATATTTATTTAATTAACAAACAAAACTTGAAACAATAATGCGAGGAGTCACGACCTTTCACTTGCTTGACTGCTAACAACATGATGACAGTAAGGATGTTTACACTGATCTATCTAGTGTTCATTGACTAAGCATGTAAGGTTTTTATTATCTAAGTCTACCACCAGTTAAAAGGTACTATCATCCATAAAACATATGTAACAATAAAACTATTTTAAATAGGTTAACACCGTCATATGCAGTCATGTTGGCGATCACTGCGACCTGGCTTAGATTTGCAGGATCTGGACCACTGTGGCATGTATGTATTATTTTAACTCAGTTGAAGCACTCTTAACAAAGTGATCGTCGTTAAGCTCTACTTACTAGATGCAGGTTTCTGGTACAGACGATTGGAGCATCACTTATTGGTTAATTCTACCATCAACCCGAAGTTATTATGTTGGTCCAAGAAGCGAGTTGTAGCTATTGGAACGTTTTCATACTACAATTGTATTCCTCACTCCATACTCTTTAAAAACATTATTTGACACATCTTTTTCTAAATTGCACTTAGTTTTAGTCGAACTTTAATCATAATCATCATTATCCTCATCTTCGTTATAATCAATATCATTATCCTTGTGCTAATCATTATCACAATCATCAACACCGTGTTCATCATCAAGCTTATCACTAATATCATCATCGTGTGATACAGAGTGTATTATTTTTGCGAATTATTTTACAACTACTATAAATTAAAAGTTTTAGTAAATGTTTCTAAAATGATTAACTAGGACATATTCTAGTTCTCTTAATATTATTTTTGAAAAATCGTTCCACAAAAATCTTTTGAAATTATTTGAGTAATGGTTAAAGTAAAATAGATTTTATATATATATATATATATATATATATATATATATATATATATATATATAAGTTTGGCAAATATCTCCCTTCCGCTTTTTTGCTCTTTATTCAATGCTTTATAAAAAGTGTTACAGTGATCGGATTTAGTTCAAATATGCGCCGTTTTGTTCGATAATCTGTTTCCATCTAGACGGCAACTTCATAATACCTCCCTCGTAGAAGCCCCCCTCCTTATTTGCGAAGAACTCGGACAGCCACTTTTCACAAGCCTCTTTTGAGTTCAACTTTACACCACCAAGGGCGTTCACCATGGACAGGAACAGGTGGTAATCACTTGGCGCTATGTCCGGGCTATATGGTGGATGCGATAAAACCTCCCATCCGAGCTCCCGTAGCTTCTGACGAGTCATCAACGAAGTGTGTGGTCTAGCGTTGTCCTGGTGGAACACTACACACTTCCTGTTGGCCAATTCTGGACGCTTCTGGTCGATCGCCTGCTTCAAGCGGTCCAGTTGTTCGCAGTAGATGGTAGAATTAAGCGCCTGGCCATATGGGAGCAGCTCATAGTGGATGATTCCCTTCCAATCCCACCAAACTCACAGCAAAACCTTCCTGGCCGTCAATCCCGGCTTGGCCACTGTTTGGGACGATTCACCGGCCTTCGACGACGACCGTTTTCGCTTGATATTGTCGTATGTGATCCATTTTTGGTCGCCAGTCACCATCCGCTTCAAGAATGGGTCGAGTTCGTTCCGTTTCAGCAGCATATCGCAGGCGTTGACTCGGTCCAGAAGGTTTTTTTGCGTCAAATCATGCGGCACCCAAACATCAAGCTTTTTTTTGTATCTGCCTTTTGTATCAGCCTTCTGCGGATGGTTTAAAATGGTTTGGTGACTAACTCCCATCTCCTGGGCGATGTCACGAGATGCCACATGCCGGTCTAACTCGATGTAGTCCATGACTTGATCAGTATTTGTCGTCACAGGTCTTCCGCCGGCTGGCTTATCCATGGTGTCGTTTTCACCGGCTCTGAATCGTCGAAACCATTCCTCCGCGGTTCGAAGTGATAGAGTGCCATCCCCCAAAACACCAATAATCTCACGGAACGTTTCTCTAGCGGATTTGCCTTTAACGAAGGAAAACTTTAAAATAGCGCGAATTTCGGCGTTAGTGAACTATATGTTTACACGTCTATAACTGTTGAACGCAATATCCAAACTAATTATGCATAGCGTCGTTTTGTAGGTTATGTCAAGACCTTTCAAATTATGTATAGTATTGCCAGATACGAGCTCTGTAGCGCTTTGTACATAGCCGCGAAATTCAAAAGACAAAAAGGCGGTAGGGAGACATTTGCCAAACTATTATATATAATATTTTCGCAGGCGATAGTGTACACGGAGACCACAAATTGTCGGAAATACGGATGGCAGAACTTGCTCTACATAAACAATATGTTCGGCGACCCATTGTGTATCCCACCAGCTTGGTATGACCGATTTTTAATTAAAAACAAATAACCAGTAACAGAATAGAATAGGTATCTGCGACTTTTTGACTGCTTTATAGCTTTAAGATTTTTGATTAAATTATTGAGCATCGGGTGGTGGAATCAGGATGGCTACTAAACCCTAGTTTTACGAACTCGATTTGCTACGCCAGCGTTGCTGCATTGCTACAGTCAACACTCTTTACAGTCACTTAAAACTATGTGAAAATAAAAATTTAACACCAACTAGATACAACAAAAAAAAGTTCTAGAATTTTTTTCGAATATTCCTTTGTGGTCTGAGGTTACAGTTCAGTAACTGTTGACGCTATTCAGATTTTAATTTATTATTATTACTTTAATTTAAATTATTTTTAGGTACCTTGCAGCTGATATGCAGTTGTTTATCCTAGGAATTATTTTACTAGTGTTGGTGAAGAGCAACAGAGCCAGGAAAGTGGCACTCTCCGTAATGTTTGTGGTATCCATACTGATTGTTATCTTCCACACTTACTTTCAGGATCTCCAAGCTCACCTCTTAATTTCACCGCAGTAAGTAACACCGTTTTTATTAAGGTATATTATACTTTAACTTAGTAAAATATGTTTACCAGTAAATCTATGAAAATAAAACATTCACGAATTGTCCGCTATCATCCCATCGTCAAAAATTTTCATCACAGCAGCACCATAAAAATAGACATTCATATTTTGTCCTTCTGATAGTTTTTCTACGATAATATTAAAAGGAATTCTTTTAGGACTAATACAGATTTCTGTTTAACCAATTTACATAATCACTGGTACAATAACGGTTAACTAAAAATTAAAATTCTCTTGTAGAGTGGTACGAGAACGATTCATAAATGACCCCACGTTTAACCACTCCTACAAAAAAGCGGATACGAATCTGAGCTGCTTCGTTATGGGAATCGCTACCGGCCTTCTGATATACGAGCTACAGCAAAAGAATTTCAACGTTGAAAAATACAAGGTAAGCAATCGTGAGGTGACCAACCATGAGTAAGGCTTCATAGTTCAGCCATGAACATGTAGGGACGGAGTCATTTCGACTTACTGTTGATTTGTGGCAGCAGATGTAGTAACGGCATATGTTGGTAAGCGCAATATAATAAATTATCCAATTTATCTTGCCTTATACCAGGACAAATCATGCTTCCTGCGAGGAAGACAAGTTTTAACATATCATCACACTACCCTTGAAAGGGCGTAGAGGAACAAATTTTGAAAAATGTCTACAGCTTTTACTTCAAACTTCAGCTGCGTGGAAGAAGAGATGCAATGTTGTCTCTACTTTATCACTTCTTTATTTAGATAACGAAAAACAACAATCTTTTTCTCTAATTTTGACATATTTATTACTAAAGAGAGTCTTTCTTTTACAGAAGTATAAATATTTATTCTGGGCTGTTCTTCCTGTTTCGGTGGCATTAATTCTTTGCTGCGGCTTGTTGTACATGAATGAAGAGCCGTCTCCTCTTATCGCTAGAGCCTTTTTCTCTGGCATCTTCAGATCATCTTTTGGAATCATGGCGTTAATTTTAATTTTAGGAATAGTATTTAAGATAGAAAGTAAGTTCTTAATTATACGAAAATATAACTTTAGTTCGAAGTATTAGTAAGTACATTATGATTTTGAATTTTTTTCGGATTACACGCATACGTTTTACTGGTGATAGGTCTCTGACACTGACTTTCTAGATTGCTATAATCAGATTCTATGCGCTTTTTTCTACTACCAGGCATGCAGAAAAGTATGAAGTGCTAGTGAAAGTAATAAATAATACAGGAAAAAAAAAATATATTTATTTATTCCAATGCTGTCCGAATCAGGGGTTGTAGATGTATAAAATTAGCTTTTTTTTTAATTTCTATTTTATCCGTTCCTTAAATTTTTAATATTTTATTAAAATTTCAGATGTTTACAGACCACTGTTTGAATGGCAGGGTTGGAGATCCCCTGCCCGAGTATCCTATTCGGCTTATATTCTGCATTTATTGATAATCGAAATAATAATTGGTGCGAGGACTACACTAACCTCTGTAACGCTACCTGAAATAGTAAGTGGATTGTATCTGTCGTTTCACGTAATTATACATTTAATGAAGTTCAGTTTTAATAAGACAATTTTAAATAAACTGTTAAAGAAGATGTCATTTGCATATTAGTCAAAGGCAATGCCCAATGCTCATATGAACAGCCACGTATCAAAAGTAGTGCTAAAGTTCGATCGTCTCTTGAATAATTTAAAAAGAATTTTATATCGAAATACCAAAAAAAATTGACAAAATTAGTTTTATCTGACAAGTAATAGTAGCAAATTTTAAACACTTAACATTTGCTATTCTATCTGAACAGGCGCTTTATAAATACGAATTATAATTCTTATAAAAAGTTATAATTAATTAATTTTATTACTATTATTTCATATAAATTTTACTATCGCATTATTTATAATTTCTTTTATTTTGTTTATATTTATATCATTGTACATACCTTATCATTTAATAAATTATTAAATGAAAAACCGATAAAAGAGACGAGTTAGAAGTATTTGATTACCTGGCGGTAAGTGATACGATCACTCGCATAGTAATAGTAATAACAGCCCATTTACGTCCCCACTGCTGGGGCACAGGCCTACCCTCAATATGAGGGCGATTGGGCCATAATCACCACGCTGGCCCAATGCGGGTTCGTGACTTCACACATACCTTAGAATAAATTCTAAGTCATGTGCGGGTTTCCTCACGATGTTTTCCTTCACCGTTTGTAACTAAAGTCCACAAATGTACATAACTTAAATATTAAAGTCATTGGTACATGCTGAGATTCGAACACGCGACCTTCGGAATGAAAGCCGCACGCTCTAACCATTAGGCCAGCGAGCTATGAACGAGATATCAATTCAAATGATTATACAATTCAGAACCGTTACCTTAAGAACTGTTATGTATAGTAACCATTGTTACTTAGCTACAGCGCTATTAATACTAGAATATAGTAATGTTAGTATAGCACTGTTCATTGGTAGGGGATCTCTATGGCATCTGAGATCAACCAGCATATTTTTTAAACTACAAAGCGGCGAGACGAGCGGGATGTTCACTTGATGATAAGCGATACGCCTGTCCATAACAATGCAATGCTAGTTAGAATGATATACCAGGCACCTTAAACGCTCATTTAACAGTAACAGTAATTTGTTTTATATTTAACAATGTATTTTACATTTAACTATTTCGAAATAAGAAGAGCAATCAATTAATACACGTGCTGCATTGGAAGTAAAATCAACAGATGAAAACCTTTTGTTTCAGATCCTTACCTGCGTTGGCATTACCTTTACAACCTTTTTGCTTGCTTATCCGTTTTGGTTACTGGTCGAAGCGCCACTGACGCAGTTAGTTAAAGTGTTAATGTTCTCTGAGGAAAAGGACACAGATGAACCGAAACTCGATATTGAGAAAACTGATGGTCTTAGACCAGAGATTAATGTAATAAGCTTGCAATAACGAATGGAATTTGTTTGTAATGTTTTACAGAATAAATATATACAACCATATTAAATAATCTGTTATAAGTGAATGTTTTATATTTAGTTCCGTTATCTTCCTCTTATACAGTAACATACTCTAGTTCTTATTAGTTGTAAAAATCATACTACTGCCTAAACATGCATAACGTGTAAGCTGCTTACAAGTTATTGATGTTAAGTAACTGTAGTTAGGAAGGCTCTGGAAAAGGTAACAATTGCCTTTCTGACGAACGAAGACGACAGACGCGAAATTCTTCTTAAAATTCTGTAGGTTAGCCATAGATAAAACAATGAAACTGTGATACTACATAAATAGTTAAATTAGTTAAACAAAAAATTGTGTAGAAAACAAAATAAGATATAATAAAAACTGATATAACACCAGATACACAAATAAGATGAAAATAAAAAAAAGATAAATGGGAAATGCTGCAGAGGATGTTTTATGTATTTGGGGTTGTTTTTCAGAATATAAAATGGGAGGCGACGGTGTTCACTTACGAGAAGTATGGGAGAAGGAAATGGAATGGAGAATGATATTAGAAAAAAGTGTGAAAATTGAACTTAGTATGTAAGATGAGAAGAATGAATGATGAGAATGTTGGAAATAGAAATTTACAAATTGATGGTAAATTAAATGTTTATAAAAGCCCTGACCCAATACACGCAGGGGGAAGTATAAAAAAAAAACATCAATAATGAGGTTGTAACACTCTCACCCTTATAAATAAATTGAATTATAAATAAACAATATTTAGGAGCGCGAGTATACGTCTCCGCTGCGGCCGTATGAGCGAGCGAGCGCTCATACGGCCGATCGATACACGAACAGTTTTTTATTACTTTCTAGAGCGTTTCACGTACACCAACTATTGGACTTTAGTTTTTTCATTTTTTTTTTTTTTTTTTTTTTATTTACGTGTGTAACAAAATGCTAACGGAAATGCACACCCCGTCGCCAAATTGGGCCGGCGACGGTGGTAGTGTCGGACTCCAACCGACTAAAAAGCTTCACACGGTATTCCACTCTCATCCACGTGTTCGTGGGGTCGCGGGATAAAGTATTGCAGTTCATCCACGACCCCCCGAACGGCGCCCGAATGACCGGGCCCACCTCGAGGAGGGGTGTGAAGCACCCCTCCTGTTAAAGAATCCCTACGTGGCGACGCGTCGGAATACGAGACGCATCACCATATCCACCCCAGGAACCCTCTCCAAGGGGGGCACCGGCCCGACGGCCCTTGTCGGTCGCGGCGCCAGGTTCCTGCCGAGGAGCCATTCGGCGGTCGTGCGCTCGGTCCCGCCTTGCGGCGGTGAGCTGTCATCGCGCTCCGACCGCGTCCTGTCCCCTCGGCGCCCGGTCTCGGATACGTTCGGTCTCCCGCTTCTGCGTCATAACAGAGTCGCAGAATCGGGATACCGCATTCCATGACGCCTCGCCACTGACCATGGTCCGGACCACGGACGGTAGCGAGAGGTCACTCCCTATCGCCGCTACGAGCGCGGCCCTGTCCCCCCCCCATCTCGGGCAATCGGCCAAGGTGTGGGACGATGTGTCCACCGGGTGGCCACACTCGTCGCACGCCTCATCCGTCCTACTCGTGCAGTTCCGCCGGTGCAGATAGCTCCCGAAGCAACCGTGCCCCGTGAGTACCTGCACCAGGCAGAAACTGAGGACTCCGAAGTCCCGGCCCAGCCAGTCACCGATGACCGGCCGGACGGCCTCAACGGTGAGGCGACCGTACGACGGTTCGAGGAGTCGCCGCTCCCATCCCCGAAGCACCTCTCGACGCGCCTTTCGGCGCCACTTCTCCACCTCGTAGTTTTTTCATTTATTATAATGAATCTTGTTCAAATTTAACTTCTTTATATATATTCATATTTACGATATAGAATAAAGTTTGTTTAAAATATTTTTAAATATTTTTGTAAAGTTTTATGTTTTAGAGATCATCTCATCAAGATCATCAACATCTATTTCACCTTTTTAACTTTCGCTAAATAATATTTTCAACTTCATAAACTTGAATAAATTTTATTGGAGCTATTTAAATGCTCTTATTATTTAATATTTTTTATAGCATCATTAATTTATTTTTATAAATTAATGTATTTCGTTACAAGGTGTTAAATAAAAAATAACGCTTTAGATCTCTTTTAATATTCATTGTTTTTACGAACATTAAGGCTAATTTTGTATCGCAAACTACAAACGTACGCGAAGCAATGATGGTTGATCTCTTATACGTGTTTTTCTTAAAGTTTTTTTCTTTTCAAATATAGTTACACGAATGCAAAACGAAATTTCAGAGCTGTTTTTAGTTTATTATCTGATGGATACTAATTAATAGACTTAATGTAATTGTAGAAATAAATACCAGACTTAAGATACATTTGCCGTCTCTTGACTATAGACCTTACCGTAACAATCAATAACTAAAGACTACCTTTAGTTGAAAGTCTCCTTAGTAAAATTTACATTTATAATATTTAAACATTCAAAGAAATATATATAATAAACGTACATATATAAACTGTAGATAATAACTTTAGTTGAGTTCGATGATGCTACAAAAGTACAGCAACCAACAGCATAATATTATTAAAACATACAGTTTTAGAGGTAATGGAGATGTATTATAGTAAACAAACATCTTCTAGCTAGATAGGCAAGTTTAAAAAATCCTCTCAATTTCTAAGCTCCATCACATCTTTTTTTTATTTATTTATTTATTCAAACTTTTACAAACATACACAGATACGTGATATCTCTCGAGTCCCGAACTAAGCATAGCTTGTATCTCAAGACCCTAACTTGTGAAGGTATTTAGTCCCACTAGGAGTATCAAAAAAAAATATTTTATATATATATTTGTGACGTGTGTGTGGTGCTGTGTGTAGATGTGAGCATTCAGTGGTGTGTGTATGTGTTGTGTGTTCGCTGGATAGCATTTATTTGATTAATATTTCTGTTTCTTCATGTGACATGTTGTAGAGAAGGTTTTCCAATAAAATTTGCACTTTGATACCGAGCAGTGTTTTAGGTTAACGATTTTCATCAAACCATTATATATGTGGGCGTGCGAGTAGGAAGGGCAGCGTTTAGATAATTCGAATCTTACTGTTGGAGTTGGAATTCTGTTGTATCTATTCCTACCGATGTAACAATTTTGAGTAGTACTATGCAATCTCTGTAACTTAAGTGTCGCGTTCAAAATGAAAAGCTGGCGAACACGTAAAATTCTAATCGTTAAATTCAAGTAATCTTTATATAAGTTGTCAGTTGGATAACGAAAAGGCTTGTTAAGTATAAATTTAATAACAGCACGTTGGGTCCTTTCTAAATTCATTAGCAAACTTTTGATAGTACCCCCCCCTCCCCCCAAAACACCTATGCAATATTGAATAGTCGATTGACATATCGCATAATAGATTTGGCGCAAAATAATAGGTTGTCAAATATCTCCCTTCCGCCTTTTTGTCTTTTGAATTTCGCGGCTATGTACAAAGCGCTACAGAGCTCGTATCTGGCAATACTATGCATAATTAGTTTGGATATTGCGTTCAACAGTTATAGACGTGTAAACATATAGTTCACTAACGCCGAAATTCGCGCTATTTTAAAGTTTTCCTTCGTTAAAGGCAAATCCGCTAGAGAAACGTTCCGTGAGATTAATGGTGTTTTGGGGGATGGTACTCTATCACTTCGAACCGCGGAGGAATGGTTTCGACGATTCAGAGCCGGTGAAAACGACACCATGGATAAGCCAGCCGGCGGAAGACCTGTGACGACAAATACTGATCAAGTCATGGACTACATCGAGTTAGACCGGCATGTGGCATCTCGTGACATCGCCCAGGAGATGGGAGTTAGTCACCAAACCATTTTAAACCATCCGCAGAAGGCTGGATACAAAAAAAAGCTTGATGTTTGGGTGCCGCATGATTTGACGCAAAAAAACCTTCTGGACCGAATCAACGCCTGCGATATGCTGCTGAAACGGAACGAACGCGACCCATTCTTGAAGCGGATGGTGACTGGCGACGAAAAATGGATCACATACGACAATATCAAGCGAAAACGGTCGTGGTTGAAGGCCGGTGAATCGTCCCAAACAGTGGCCAAGCCGGGATTGACGGCCAGGAAGGTTTTGCGATGTGTTTGGTGGGATTGGAAGGGAATCATCCACTATGAGCTGCTCCCATATGGCCAGGCGCTTAATTCTACCATCTACTGCGAACAACTGGACCGCTTGAAGCAGGCGATCGACCAGAAGCGTCCAGAATTAGCCAACAGGAAGGGTGTAGTGTTCCACCAGGACAACGCCAGACCACACACTTCGTTGATGACTCGTCAGAAGCTACGGGAGCTCGGATGGGAGGTTTTATCGCATCCACCATATAGCCCGGACATAGCGCCAAGTGATTACCACCTGTTCCTGTCCATGGTGAACGCCCTTGGTGGTGTAAAGTTGAACTCAAAAGAGGCTTGTGAAAAGTGGCTGTCCGAGTTCTTCGCAAATAAGGAGGGGGGCTTCTACGAGGGAGGTATTATGAAGTTGCCGTCTAGATGGAAACAGATTATCGAACAAAACGGCGCATATTTGAACTAAATCCGATCACTGTAACACTTTATAAAGCATTGAATAAAGAGCAAAAAAGCGGATTTGACAACCTTATATTAAAAGGTACAAATCCCTCAATTTTTTCATGACATGTACAGGGTGTCTGGTGGCAGATTTATGTTTTTAAATTTAAATAAAAAATAATCAATTTGACATATAATTTTACTAAAAGTATTAAAAGATAGAGTATAAATGCGGATTTTATTTTTTAAAGATAATGTCATCCAAATGTCTTCCATCCTGTTGCACAAACTGTTCGAAACGGTGCCTCGTATTCCGTGCCACGCGCTGCAGTAAACTTGGTTCAATTGCGTTGATTTCTCGCCGAATATTTTCTTTTAAGTCCACAACAGTTCGCGGATTGTTGGTGTAAACTCTCTCTTTGAGGTAGCCCCACAAAAAAAAATCCATTGGAGTTAGGTCGGGTGACCTCGGTGGCCACGGGATGTCCCCAAAACGACTAATCAGTTTTTGAAGGAGATTTTCTCGCAACAAATCCATCGAAGCTCTGGCCGTGTGTGCGATCGCACCATCCTGTTGAAACCACGTGTGTGATGAGAATGATGAATGAGCTCGCAGGTTCAGCAAAAAGAAATTCGAAATCTTGAGCCGATAATTCTCACCATTGACATTCGTCGCTTGGCCCCGTGCATTTTCAAAAAAAAATGGTCCGATTATCCCATTCGTGGATAAAGCGCACCAAACAGTTACCCTTGGGCAATGTAATGGTTTTTGGTGCTTCAGTCGAGGATTGCGAGTTCTTAGAGCCCAGTAACGGCAATTTTGTGTGTTGTTCTTGTTTACATGTCCGTTTAAATGAAAATGAGCCTCGTCGCTCCAAAAAATGGAATTCACAGTGCGAAAACGCTCCAACATGGTTTCACAAAGAAATTTGCGTGACGCAAAGTCATTTTTTTTAAATTCTTGAATTATTTGAATTTTAAAAGGATGAAACTTCATATCTTTTTTCAAAATTTCATGCACAATTGCTCTTGGAAGTCCCAGTGAAGCTGCCCTTTTCCGTATCGAAAGTCGTGCATTTTCACGTAAACAGCGTTCAACCAGTTCAATGTTTTCGGGGGTCCTTGACGATCGACTAGGTCCTGGCCGTGGTGTGTTCATAGCCGAATCAGTTGCGCGGAACTTCTCCACCCACGATCGAATTAAATTCACACTCAGCCCATCGCCTATCCGTCGAATATTGAAATCTGAACAAAACTGTCGGCGAACGAGTACGTAAGAATCGTTACTCTTGAAAAATGCTTCAATAGCGAACGCGCGATGCTCACCCGACCACTGCACCACTACACCACTGTGACATCATGACTAAGAAATCCGCACGATCGGTAATTCTAATGACACCACCTTTCTCCCGCACTTTTTATAACTTATTGAGATATTCGTTTTTTAAAATATAAATCTGCCGCCAGACACCCTTTATAAGCTTCCTTCGCCTTGAAGGTAATATTAAGATGTGTGCTCCAAAATTTAGTCTCTCGTCAAGAAGAACTCCTAGATATTTGACTGTTGTGGTTCGGTTAGCCGTTTCGCAATTAAAATTACTTGGCGATGTGCAGATGTGTATCTTTAAGGGCCTGTAGTATGTTGTGGATAAACGGCTTGACTTATAGAAAGTAATGTATGATGTCTTATCAGTATTTAATGCAAGTTAGTTATTTTTAACGTGTTAGTGACCCGATTTAGCCCCCTTTCCGCTGTGTCCCATACTCGGCCCCGAGTTCTATCGTGAAAGAGTATGGCTATATCATCAGCGTAACAGATTATATCAGAGTTCGTAATCTGTTGATCGACAATATCATTTACATAAATTGAGAAAAGTGTCGGTCCAAAGATACTACCCTGGGGTTCGCCATAATTGACTTGTACCTCCTCGCTCAAGCAGTTGTTAACCCTGGTCCACTGTTTCCGTAATTTCAGGTAACTTGCGAACCATTGGAGGGTTATACCTCTTATCCCTGCGGCATAAAATCTGACTGAAATTGAACCAGGACCACCGCATTAACTAGTGAACAGGGGTTTTTAAGAGTCGATTCCCACTAGGCTCCAGCTTCCGGGGAAGATAAAAACCACGTGAGGAAACTGACATATTTCAATATCAATGGCTTACTTGTAACAGCTACCAACCCGCACTAGGTCAATAGTGGATAAATGGTCTTGACTCTCTTCGTGAGAAACCATTCCAAATAATGTGAACGTTAACTGGGCAATTCAATAAATTAAAAAGGAAATTCCAAAGTCCGTTATAACGTCTAATTCAATTGAACAAGGAATTTTCAAGGTATGTGATTTTTTTTTAGGCGAGTCTACTACAATTTATGTATTATAAATTCAAAACGCATTAAGTCTTCTGATATGGTCAATAAAAACATAATCCGTTGTTATTATTATATAACCATTTGCCAATTTTGGTTTTGTTTTACACTACATAACTTCAATCCTACTGTGCGAGTCATCCTTACAGACGTGTCCGCGAACTATTCAATATCTAATAAAATATTTTATGGTTTTGTTCATAAAATACTTGTAATTCATTAACAGCGGAAATGATAATATTTATTTTATTAATTGTTTTCTCTCGTGCTTCCGGTCTAATAAATGAATTAAATGGTGAGTACATTTAACTGCATTAACATTTCTAGTTATTTTATTCTCATTACGAGTTATTCAATGTAACAAAAACACGCTAGTTACGATATTTGCGCTATACCATATTGTGATCGTTGGCGTGAAAGATTCGAATACACTAGCGATAGCGATACAGATTTTTGACAGTAATTCTGGAGCTATCAAGATGTCAGCAAATTCTACATTTTGAGGAAAAGCAGTGCCATGAAAACTTGACAGCACAAGTAGACCCTGTATTAGCACCTGCAAAAATGGAGTCTGAAACGGACCTACTGCCAATAAATTTAATACTAGTTTGACTGTGTTATTAATATTAACTATTGAATGTTTAAGGTACTCAATACTCCCGAATGCCATCACTCTTCCGCTTCGACCCGTATGAGTTGTGCGTGGAACAAGAATCAGGGATCTATTGCACTGTAGATATAGACCTCGTATCAGATGAACGCAGCGAACTGCTTACGATGATAAAGGTTAGTATATTTACTGATTCTGTCACAAAGCACCCGGGAAATCAATAAAAAAATTTACTCTTTTATTATTTAGGTTAAATGTGTATATCATATATAAATAAGAAGTAAAGAAAGCATAAAATTTTAACAAAAATAAAGGTCTTAAAATTTTTTCCAGGAGTACAGCGAGCGGAAGGAAACTCATTTTAATCATACGAGGTTGACCCATGGAATCTGTGTCACGAAAATGTGTGAGAAATATATAAAAGGAAATATGACAGTGGACAAGAAAGTAATAATTGAGAAATGTTTAAATGAATCATTTTGGAAGGAATATGGACTGAGAACAAAAATTAACGAAGAACCTATTTGTAGTGATGAAGAAAAAGATATAGAATTCGATTCGGCTGACATTGCTGTTTCAGTTTTGCTTTTATGCTTTGCAATTTTTAATTTGGTTGGAAGCGTCTACGATTATTTCATCAAAAAGGAGGATGACAAAGGTAAAATGTAATAATAAATTTTTGTGCATGGCATCATTACAGTCATTATCATCATCAGCAGCTATTAGATGTTCACTATTACAGTTGAACATAGGTCTCCTCCAAAGATCTCTACACTGATCGATTTTGATATGCGTCCGCGAGAAACTGGAGGTTTGGGATTTTTTTTAATTTTACGTGGGGGAAATGCCTACGCATACTCGTTCTCGCGGGGGCAAGGACGGGTTATGTCGGATATGCACCGACTAAAATCCCCTCGATGTTCCCGACTCGTCGCCATATGTCAAGGGTCACGGGTATGGCTTGGTGCCTACGTCCGTAATCCTCACCGGCGCTGGCCGCTTTCGCAACCCCACCTCGGTAGAGAGGGATAAACCCCCCTGCAAGGCGCGCCGGAACATGCTGCGCGCCCCCACCTCGGCCTCCTTTGTGCGGACGGCGGATTCCTTCGAACCCATCGCCCAGAGACCACGGGAGCCCCAGGAGATATCCTCTCCGGGCTCCTTTCGGCGGACCGATGTTGGGCCCGCCGCTACCCGTTAGCAGCCGCGGAGGATAGGGAGAACGGCGCATCGTAATACCGGTACTCTTCTACCCCTGCGGCCCTACCGCCGTCGCATCGCCGGTGCGACACCGGTTGGTCGCGGAGGATATGCCCTCCGCAACCCCACCTCGGCTGCACAGGCGGTATAAAACCGCCCTTGCAGGCGGCCGCAGGGGGCAGTATAAAGCCGCCCCCGGGCCCCGGCTGCTCCGGTGAGCTTCAGTTATCCCAACCCGAACCTGGAGCGGCCGCTTCGACCAGGCTTTCGCCGCAGGCCGACCGGATGGGTCGGCCCGCTGCGAAGCCCCTAACTGCACCATTGTGGCGTCCCCACGGTTACTAAGCCCCTCCGCCATGACAAGGCGGGAACCCGTTAGAGGGGTGGAGGTTTGTGTTAGATCCAGTCTCTATATATCGAGTATAGCAAACTAAATATGTATATATATATATATATATATAACTAGTCCGGTGTTACATAAAAACTTTTTTTTTGTCAATTTTTATAATTATTTTGAATTTGAAACACCTAAATTATTTTCTTTTGATTTTTCGCCATTTTATATACATTTTTGTTTTCATTATCAAATTACATTGTGGAATGGGGAATTAAAGAAAATAGGAATGCAGTTAGTTGCCTTGCACAAAGTGGATATGGAGCTGGAGCCGTCAGTCATATTTCAGACATCTCTAAAGCTTGATATCAGCCGTATGTTCGTATGTCATACTACCAACAGATATAACTACACTACCCCTATCGAAAACCATAAAAGATCGGGGCGGCGGCGTACTGTTAGTTGTTAGAACTACAAAAGCTTTAAAACTACAAAGGCTGTTACGTTGTTAAAGCCAGAATTTGACTAATCAAACGATATATATATATATATATTTATTAGAAGTTTTAACATCACATTAATGCTGCACTTAAAAACTAGTAAAAAATGTTAAACAGGTTATACATTACAAAAAAAACATAGATTCTTATAACTTTGGATTTGTTAAAAAAAAAACAACAAGAATATCATATTAAGTTAGATTATTATACTTCCTGTTCTTTAATTCGCAATGGTAACAGAAAAAACAATAAGTTTATATATTATGTTCACTTAACGCTACTTTTGAATAATAAGTAGACGTTTTTTCAGCATAATCTAGAAGTACAGATTTAAAATAAATTTTCTCGAAGGTTCTTTTTTCTTCGCTGTCCTTCCAGTCCTCACACACTCGGCGCAATCATCAAGTAATTGTATATTGTAGCACTTCCTCTGAATACTTTTTGTTGTAGAATATTAACTTACGTATGATTAATATTTTCCCTATAATACATTTAAAGTATTTTTATATTTTTTTTGTGGCTATACTGCAGTAAATACAAACTTAACGGGTCTCTCTATTTATTTAACGTTTTAAAATAAATTTCACGTAGTCTCAGCCATCGACAGTGCATGAAATTACAGTAACAGTGGTTTTAAAAAGTGTCTAAAGGCACAAAGTTCTAGCTATTGTATTGGTTATGAAAAATCACAAATGTTATTGCGTTAGTGACAGTTGACTAAAACTCAAATTTGAGGTAGTGCAAAACTTCCGCTTATAAGTGAATGAATAAAGAACACCTGTTATCTGCGAAAAAAGTGCTTAATGCGCTATTGAACAACAAAAATATTATAAAAATTACAAATTTAAATTATATCTAATAACTGCAACTACAGCGCCATCTATTATCTTCGGAGGTCATTAGAAGTGCGGCAGCTGTCAGAATTGAGCGAATACACATAGCCGATCGATGTGCCTTTTATCGTCGTAATAGTAACATCTAATATTTATTCAATGGTAACTTGGTTATTCAGTCTTGGTTTGAATATAATATATATATATATTATTTTTTGTCTACTCATAACTCAATCTTGACAACTAGTGCTCGCAAACCGACGCTGGAGATTGGTTATGTTTCACACCGCAATAAAGCGTGAACAAGAATTAACAAATTAACCAATTGTTCCTGTTTGTCGGCAAGTAATATACGCGAAATAGTTTGCGTGGAGATACAGAACTCCTTTAACGATACATTCACTTCTCAGTTGTATGCGATTCGCAAAGCCATTGCGTCTATTGAAGCATCGATTTCACTTTTCAAAGATGAGTTAGAGAAAATTAGAGAGGAATAGAGTAAATAGTTAATTACGATTGAAGAATTAAAGAGAGAACATGAATCATTAAATATAGCATATCAGACAATAGCGATAAAGTACGCTCAATTGGATCAGCGCTCTCGCACAATCAACATTGAAATTAAATGTCTACCGTAAAATAGGCAAGAAAACTTGGTTAATATGGTTCAACAATTGGGAAAAATCGTTAAATGGCACGTTCCCCGCGTCCGTGCTCTATCTTAGTCAAATTTAGTAGTCCTCGACTTTGTGACGAACTCATTGCTTCGACGACCCGATTTAACAAAAACAATAAAGAAGACAAACTAAATATTGATCATTTGGACATTGGCGGCAAAAAGAAGGGAGTCATTTAAGTAACTGAACACCTGTCTTTGGAGACAATATATTCATGCTGCAACTCGCTTAAGTCAAAGAACTAAAGTATATATTTGTATGGGTTCCTGATGATTAGATTTTTATGCGAAAAAATGAGATTTCCAATTATATTCATACTTGAATCCACCCATGCATGCAAGTATGGATATAATTGGATATGCATGCAAAGAATTTGACAACCGGCATTCCTTAGATGTGATTTACATAGATTTTAGTAAGGCTTTCGACAAGGTAAATTCTAGATTACTGCTAGGTAAATTGGTGTTATTAGGATTAGGTGATAACCTGGTAACCCGGTTCAAATATTACTTATTTGATAGAACTTCTGTAGTTGTGGCTAGAGATTATAAATTGAATTAATTTATTGCTACTTCCGGGATTCCTCAAGGTTCAAAATTAGGCCCTTTATTATTCAAAATTTTCATTAACCACGTTAGCTATTCCTTCGTAAACTCCAATCACTATTTACTTGTTAATGACTTAAGAATTGTTAATACTATGTAGAATAGTAACTTGCTGCAACATGACCTTAACGAGTTAATTTCATGGTGTAAATTAAACGGTATGACGTTGAATACAGAGAAGTGTCACGTTGTTCGTTTTTTTAAGAAGAAATCTCCCTTCACCATTACATATCGTATTAATCGTATCCCACTAGCGAGGAAAAAACCAGCTCGCGATTTAGGAGTAATCTTATACAGTGAACTGCAGCTTAATTTTCATTACGATATTATCGCTAAAAAGGAGTTTTCATAAATTTGGGATTTATTTTACATTATGTCTAGGAATTTAAAAATCCTTCCATTAAAATCACAATCTATTGTGAATTGGTATGTAGCTGCTTCTCAGTAGACTTACTCACGAGACCAGTATGCTTATACTGCAGTCTCGTGTGGAATCCGCATTACGAAGCCTATATCAAGCGATTGGAAAGGGTTCAAAAGACGTTTTTGTGGTGTATGCCAATTAAACTAAACTTGGCAGACAGCTGCTTAACTATGAAGATCGTATATGATATTTTTGCTTGGACAGCCTTGAAAATCGCAGGAGATTTCTGGGCGTAATATTTTTATACATAATATTTAATGTTCATTGCGACGTACCGAAACTTCTATCCAAGATCAACATATCTATTCCTCTAGAAGTTGTCTACAACTTCCTAGATAGAAATATGAAACGTTTTTTAAGACTAAAGTACATTTAAATTTAGGTATGTTCTCTCCGTTAAACAAACTCTTAAGATCATATAATGAAATGCACAATTCTACAATAGCTCCCTCTGACGCACCAAAGGATAAAGACAATGATGCGCATCGTCCTCGCAGACCTCACTGCATAGACATATTTTCTGATCGGTTAAATCTAGATCAAAATAATGCAAGAAAGATTTGTTTTTATTATCACGCCTTTTTCCCAGTAGGGGTAGGCAGAGGTGAATAAACACCCACTTTTCGCCAGATGTGGTCAGATCAGGTCCCATGTAACAGGGGGCGAGCTTGTTGCCACTTTACTGGGACCACCACGCACACACAAAGATGATGTCAGTGTGCGGGTTTTCTTGCGTTGTTTTCCTTCACCGTTTGTATCTCGCTGTTGTTTCTAAAGTTCACAAATGTACATAACCTAAATATTAAGTCATTGGTACATGCCGAGGTTTGAACCCGCGACCTTCGGAATGAAAGCCGCACGCTCTAACCATTAGGCCAGCGAGCTACCTGCAAGAAAGATAATATACACAAATTATGATGTAACCTAAATAAAAGAAGGGGGTATTTAACTTTGCTTTCAACTACATTTGTATGTTTCTTTTAAATAAATATCTTTTTTCTTTTTCCCAATATTCGTTATATTCTTTAATTTTGGTAAATTACGCTAGTAATAATTATTATGGTATACTTTTTGTTTGCACGCATGTATATTTATCGCTAATTTCCGTTTGCATCTGTTAATTTATAATTAGTATCTATATAAGACTCTGATGTCACTGTTAATTTGAAGCAATATATGTGTTACTTAGTTGATGCAACTTTAAATAAAAATAAATAAATACAGTAGCTCGCTGGCCTAATGGTTAGAGCGTGCGGCTTTCATTCTGAAGGTCGCGGGTTCAAACCTCGGCATGTACCAATGACTTAATATTTAAGTTATGTGCATTTGTGAATTTTAGTACAACAACAGCGAGATACAAAAAACGGTGAAGGAAAACATCGTGAGGAAACCTGCACACTGATATCATCTTTGTGTGTGTGTGTGTGTGTGGTGGTCCCAATAAAATGGCAACAGGCTCGCCCCCTGTTACACTGGACCTAATCTGACCACATCTGGCGAAACGTGGGTGGTTTATTCACTTCTGCCTACCCCTACTGGGAAAAAGGCGTGACAATATAAAAAAAAAAAAAAAAAAATAAATACAAGGATATATGCGCAACAGTTGTTGTTGTTTACGTTTGAATAACGAAACTTATTTTCAATTTTGCTATACAAAAAACTTAGTTGCTTCGGTGTTTCTTGTTTTTTAAGTTTTTAAAATTAAGTTATTAACTTTTTATACTTAGATATTAACGTTTTTTATTATTATTCCTCTTTGAATGGGCCTATCTTATTTATTTAAGCTTTAATTTTTATTTTTTTAAACTTTAAGCATATTTCAATGTACATAGAACTGAACCGATTCTGTTATACTTCTTAAGTTTTTTTTTATTTAGGGAAGCGAGGCGTTCACCTGATGGTAAGTGATACGCTTGCCCATAACAAAGAGTTATCATGATATACACTGCACGACGTTGCGCTCGTCGCAATGAGACAGCATGTTAACTCATGTTACTCCAGTAATTTCGCTTGCTACAACTCCCTTCAAACCGGAACACAGTAAGGTTTGCACAGTACTGTTTGTCGGCTGAAATAGGCGCTGCGGTGGTATCTACCTAGACAGACGGTCTCCGGCAAGAGACCTACTCGTACCACCAATTATTTAAGATAATAACAACAGCCAATCTATTATTTAAAAAAAAAAATAATTAACAGATTGCACGTTTTCAAACGTCACTTAATTATAAGTGAAAATTTATTTATTTTATTATTTAACAGGTAACAAATGGCTGTTAAGTTTCTCAGTTAAGCAGAACTGGCGCAAGCTGACTGCGCCGACTATGCAGAACGCTGAGCCTAGAGTGCAGCGAATGAAAGGTTTTAATGGCATAAGGTATGGTATATCCACATCTATTTTTAATGAGGTAGTACTGGTGGAGGGGAGATGGCATTTCTTACTAATTTAACCATTGTCTTGCACCGGATCTCACTCGACGGAAGGGGAGACGCCGTACGTGTCAAAGATGTAGCAGCAGTCATACTACATCCCCCCAGTAACACTTTATACTCTTTACTTAAAGCACTACGATGACAACTTCCGTTATCCTGTTTATACCGGTTAAGTTAAAAGAAGAAAAATGTTAAAAAAAAATGTTTAGCATTGTACGTTTGCAAATTGAGCTAATGTCCTTTAGTCTTAAGTTGTGATAACTAAAAGAACCCCTGTCGATCGTAGAAGGCGACTAAATAAGTCTTCTAAGCAAGTCCAGGGTTGATGATAAATTCGAGGTGGTCTCGCGTATAAGGTACGGATACTAGAGGCGTACTTATCCCTCGGAATTGCCTTGGAGTGTTGAAGGAAGGCATGAGTTTCTTCCGTTGTAAATCCCGGAGGATCTCTCAATATCCTGATGGTGACCATCGTTAGGATTCTTATGGCTTTAAATCCCATATAAACTTTTTCAGTAAATAAAGCTCAAAAATGACGTATGTGTTGGGGATTCTCATCGGTTGATGTTTGATCGTGGCGAATGCAATGCTGTGTAAATATTCTAAATAATGACTAAATTCTACAGCAAATTAACTAACCTTCACCATCAAAACATGCATAAGTTTATGGATTAAGTTATCGTCATAATTACTTCCGGATTTGTACAAGTTGGACACTTAAAAGAAAGCTCACACCTTTCTTAATACCACTTGTAGCTCAAATTGTTGCTACTGTCTATGAGTGATGGTGGATCACTCACCATCATGTCAACGGCTAACCTTTTTGCGAATATTTTTTTAATTCAATTCAATTCGAAATTCAAGTTCAGTGAATATTTATTACTAGGTGACGTCGCACAATTCATGAATATTTAATTTTTCAGAGCTCTCACAATCTCGTTGGTGACCATCGTGCACTCCACAACACCCTTCGCAATCTGTATAGAAAATACTCATCTTCTCGAGGCTGTTAGTATGTTTTGTAATAGTTTTTTTTTATTATAATTTAAAACGATTGTTTTATTATAGTACTTTATGTATATTTTAAGAAATAACACAAGAATTTAAACTTACTCCCAACATTCGAGTATTTTTAATTACTTTTCCAATTAACTTATATCTAGTTAACGATTGATTTTCAAAGAATGTGTTATTTGATATTTTAATTTTTTTTTATTGTTTCAGACGTACAGTCAAATTGCCTACCACTTATTTTATGACGGCACAATATTTGTTCAGACATTCTTCGCCATTTCCGGTTGTTTGTTAGCTTACAATTTGGAAAAAATATCGGAAAAACTTACTTTAACTTGGACTATGGTACCGAAAGGTATCTTCATGAGATATCTGAGGTAAGATTTCACGCAGTATTCATGATAGTAATTCAACCCCTGTGAAGAACACCAGTTATTATTCATCACCGTTATTACAAGCTGAAATGTTATAAAGGTTTCTTTTTTGTTTTCATGTGGTTAGATTAACACCGTCATATGCTGTCGTACTTGCCGTCTCAACGACATTGATCAGATTCGCCGGCTCCGGACCACTTTGGCAAGTAGGTTTAACGACTGCTTTTCAATAGTACATTCCATCCTTCTACGATATAGAAGATTTTATATTTCGTTATGATTTGCAAACTTCTATAGCCTTACAAACAGTGACAGAAGTATTTACAGAGTACTTTATTTTATTACTCATCGCAGGATTGAAACTAACGGGAAGTTCGCTTGATTCAAACTGATACGCCTGCCCATAATATTTCAAATGTTATACGCAGCACCGCATTATACTCCTCGCCTTAACACATATGTTAGGGAACACAGTAATGTTAGCACACTGCTGTTTAGCGGCTGCAATAAGCGCTGCGGTGGTACATCCCTAGATGATCTCCAGCTACAGAGACCTGCCACCAATGAACTTTGAGGAGATTAAAATAAGCACCACATAGATTGAGACCTGATTTATAACATCTAAGAGGCAAGCGAGCAAGACGGGTTGGTAAGTGATTCACCGCCGCCCACGGTCACCAGACAATTAGACAATCTTCATCAGCAAAAAACTACAACAAGTGAAAACAAAAATCTGCCATCAGATGTGCTAATACAAAGTTGCTATTATCTTAATATATATTTAATATTAATACAAACTAACTTTACTTTTGCAGAAGATAATGGGTCGCGAAGTCCAAGATTGCAGAACCGACTGGTGGAGAAACCTTTTGTATATAAACAATTACTACGACAAAACAGAGTGCATGATGCATACCTGGTATGAATATAATAATAAAAACCTACACGTGTCGACTGTTAGAGACATAACTTTATATATGTCTGTCAATGTAGGTCTTGAGAAACTAAATTTTCTAATTTACCTTTAGTATATCATCATTACATGTCTACCAACTGTTGTCCAAGGTGAAAATACTATCAAATCTGTCTCTAATATTATACTCTCATTCAATACCCACCGTGGACATTTAACTTGGTAAAAATCTTCATATGTACTATGACTAGTCCTTCAGATAAAATCATTTCGAAGCCTTTCCGCCATATTATCAAGATATCATATACACCTTATTAACAGAAGTTCCCTGACCATATGTTGGTGTCACAGAAACAATTTTACCTTTACTGTAAAGGCTATGCAGATCCTTTACAATATAAGAGAAAGGCTATAGCTAATTATTTAATTAATTAGTAAACAAAAAATTAATTAGAAAAATACTAAAGTGAACAATGCATAGAATACAGTATATCCTGTTTAGTACACATCCTCTTAGGTCTCATATGATAGTTAGCCTAAAAATCTTTACTCTTTTCCTAGGTATCTTGCAGCTGATATGCAACTGTTTATCTTAGGGATGGTTATTTTAGTACTTGCAAAGAGCGAGCGTAGTAGGAAAATAATATTGCCAGTGATTTTTATCGTCGCTCTGATAATTCCCGCCTTACATACATACCTTCAAAACTTGGATGCTTACGTCATCGGTTCGCCGGAGTAAGTACATTTCTCTACATATTTATTTTTCTATAAGCAATGGACTTTAGGCCGTAGATGAAACTGCTTCTATTTCTCGGGTAATTAAGAATAGAACTAAAATAAGCGTGAATGGCGACTGAAAAGATCTCCACGTTCGAGGGTTTTAAAGTTGAACATTGATCAACATTGACAAATATTTAGTGAATATTTTAGTAGGTACTGCTCCTATATAACCTTGCCGTCTTCCTCGAAAAAGGAGGTAAAAAAGGGTGTTTTCAGACAAACAATTTGTCTCCATCTCTTTTTTCAGATTGGGTCGCGCGTTCTATCGTTTTGATGCTACTCTCAACAACAATTACAAAAGAGGCCATTCAAATATGATTTGCCACTTATTCGGAATATTTATCGGCCTGACCATACGCCGGTATCAGAAGATAAATTTCAACATAGAAAACTCCACGGTGATGCTTTTTAAATATTAATAGTGAGAAGCTCTCAATATCCTGTACCCGTATTCCTATTTATATTCCTATTTAGTTTTATATATATTTCGTACGAAGCAATACGCTACGTCCTTCATTTACCGTCCACTGCTGTACATAACACGGAACGAGAAACGTGTGCAAGAAGGAATGGATAAAAAAAGATGAAATATGGGAACTGAGAAAAAAATATATGGTTCTGGCCTCATTACACAGAGGGCGGCAGTTTTGAAAAAATATAACACGAAATAGAGGTAGATAAATTTGTTAGCTAGAACTAAATCAGAAAAAAATGTCTATGGCGGAACCGACGACAAGAAAAAAATTAAAAGTGCCTTTTTTTTTCAGAAATTAAAATATTTTTACTGGGCTATAGTTCCAGTTGCAATAACAATGGTGCTTGTCAGTAGCCTGTTCTACAGCGACGGCGCAGTACCACCACTACTCTTGAAGGCAGTCTATTCCAGCGCGTTGAAAGCAATCTACGGAGTTCTGGCGTCCTTCCTTATTTTTGGTTTAGTTTTTAAAATTGAAAGTAAGTCTTAGTCATAATTAATATATTCAAAATGACTATTTGGCACTTCACATGATACTTACTATTTAATTATTTGGAAAACTGACAGTGACATTATATAACACTAAGCATCAACTAAACGTTTTCACATATGTCTCTTGGTAGAACTTGTTTGTTTGCTTAATATTAGTAGGATATTAGTATAATCATTATGTTGGTGTCTCGTACGCTAAGACACCAAATGTTATAAAATTAAATTTCATTTAATCAGGCATGTTAATAAGCAAAACTACCGTTACTGGTCTTTAAGAATACGAAACTCTTGACCGAAACGCCAACAACTATTGCATTGGCCAAGTGTAACTATTTGATGCGCTCTATTCACAAATGAGACTATTGGATCATTACTTTTTCCAGACGACAAATGTAATGGTGAGAACTGTGGGCATATAATTACAGATTTCTTTTTCTGACCCTCCATCAATGTCATTACACACGTGGTTTCAACAGAATGAAATGACCGCACACACAGCACAGATTCGATGAAGTTTCTTCGGAAGGCTTTTCCTCATAAATTGATAAGTCGCTTTGGGGACTTCCCGTGGCCACTAAGGTCACCCGACTTGACTCCGATGGATTTTTTATAGGACTACCTCTAAGAAAGAATTTACAATAATTATCCGGAAACTGTTCTGGACTTAAAAGAAGAAGTCAGTGCAATTTTACCGAGCTTTCTGCAGAGCGCGGAAAACGAGGCGTCGTATCGAACAGTTCGTACAAATCGATAGGAAAACATTCAGATAATATAATTTTTAAAAAGTGCAATCCGCCTCTGTATCCAGTTTTCATTACATTACAAAATATAAATCTGCCACTGGACACTAGACACCACCGGATATCTGAAGCCTAATTATTAGGCTTAACTTTACTATATAATTATTGAAATTGAGTACTACCTGCAAATTGAAGTCGGTGATCAGTCGAAGAAAACATTTCCGATCCTGTGCCATTCTCTTATACATTTAGCACATATACAATCTTTAACGATCATTGTAACTAATACATATAACAGTACTTGTTAAGCAGGAGATTTTAAAAATTCAATCTTTTTAACATTTTCAGATGTGTACAGACCGATACTCGAATGGCGCGGCTGGACGACACCAGCTCGGGTTTCCTACTCCGCGTATGTAATCCACTTGATGGTTGTACACGTCTTGGTTGCATCACGATCAACGCTGATTCGACTAAGCCCTATACAAGTTGTAAGTTGGAACTTAAACAAATTGATAGTGCACCGGGAGATTCAACAGTTACCTTGAAGAACTGTTCCTGCACTGCGCTTTGAGAAATATAATTTTGTCATAGAATGTAGAAAACTAGTCTGAAGGTGGTTCAAAATACTCTTGACTTTTAAATGTTACCAGAAAGAACATTATGGGAGCAGAATTAATGTAAGATAGATAGCTAATCGGATGGGTTCAAAAAATCCTACCACCATCCAACTTTACATTATTAATAGGATAACGCCCACGGCTGTGCCCTTCCCTCGATTATCTTTACCCTCCAAACTACACCTCAAATGGAACCATGGATATATGAGGTACTAGGTCGGCTACTGCGCCACGGACACAGTTGAATACTGATCGTTGCAATAACAATTGATATATATCTATTAATTTACTATTCTTTACAGTTTCTACAAGCTGTGGGCACTTCCTTCCTGTCCTATTTGGTCGCGTTTCCATTCTGGATATTAATCGAAGCGCCGTTAACCCAGATAGTCAAACGTATAATGCCCGCAGAAAAGAAAGAAACTGAACCCGATATGGAAATCGGAGAGAATAACAAGATATAAACATAAAAAAACATGTAGTTGTAATTAAAGAAAGAAAAAAAAAATGCAAATATAATGAGGAGTTTTAATTAATTTTTAAAGACACCTTGTAATTTTTAATATTATTTATTATCCTCATCTCAACCGATGGCCGTCCTTTAGACATGGGTTTCATGTAAGATACTCTACAAAACATGGTCTTGCGTTGTTTGAGTCCAGTGGCTCCTAGCGATTCAAATTATTGGTGCGGTCAGCAAGGTGCAGGGTCGCCATTCTATTTGTTCGTGTCCCCAAAGTCCAATGGTTCTATGTATGATGCGTCCTGTCCATTTTCACTTCAGCATCGTAATTCGAAAGGCAATGTCGATAACTGTGGATCCACGGCGACGTTATTTCTGATCCCGAACATTGCTCTCTTTGCGTTCTAATCCTTTGAGAACAAGTTTTTATACGAAAAAACCTCGCGAAGTTTTCCAGAAGCATGACAGGCTACTATAAAAAGTAAAAAAAAAATTATTTAAATGTAGTATAAATAACAAATCTATATACTAATCATTATTATTTATAGTTGTTGAAATTCTCAATATTTCGAAGTATACCAAAACCAACTGTTCTTGAATCAATCTGTAAACAAATTTGAACTATTCTGCAGGTATAAATGATTACAGCATTTTGCATCAAGATCTAGTTGGGGGAGAGGGGGAGGGAAGGATAAAATGTCTATTGCATTGCGAATTAGTTTTAATATTACTCCTATAGCTGATATAACAACACGGACAATAACAATTTTGGAGTATCCATATTTTGACTACCTGGTCTTTAAGGTCTGAATATGGTTTATTCATTGTAAGTATTTCGTGTTTCTATGTCTACTCAAAAAACTTTAGCTTTGTTTTAGTCTACTAAAGTTATTTTGGGTCAGTCACAATAAGTCCTTGTATCTGTTAGTATAAAACTGATAAAATGTGTTTTTTTTAATTTATCAAGCGACTGGACCTGCGGGACGTTTACCCGATGGTAAACGTCCCGCAAGTCAATACTATAATATTTGATACGCCTGCCACAACAACGCGGCGCTAGTTAGAATGGTATACACCAATGGTATCGGTCGTGGGTGTCTCGTGCGTGTCGAGCCGATCCTCTCCATCGATATGGAGTGGAAGCACGTTCCGAGGACGTCGATTCTTGCTAATGACAACGGGAATCTGGACGTAGTCCACTGTTTTCTCTATTAGTGGGTTTGAGTGGAAAATTGATAGCACAATTCATGCAAGATGAATTGTGCTACCGTAGGGAGTTTAAAGTCGCTGTTCAGGTCAAGGTATTAATAAACGTACGTGTACCAACTGTGTCACTGCGGTAGTTTAATTGAATTTACTTGTAATAAAATTTGACATATGATAATTTTTGTCTAAAAAATAACTGTTTTACCATTCATCGCAGTTCGTTCAAGGTTAACGATTTTTTCAGACAATTCCTTCACTAAATTATGTTAATTTAAAAAAGGTAAATTTTTGGTATTTAATGAACACTTAAACTTTTGTAATTATTTACGACATACGACTGGGCAATCATTTCTGTGTAAATCATCATTACAGACGCGCGTGTGAAGTATTTAATAAAATATTATATAGTAATTTTAAAAAAAAAATACCTGTTATTTTATACAGTGTGATACAAATCCTTACAGCTGTTCTTGTTGATAGCGGATATGATTTTCTTTATTTTATTATTTATCCTTTCACGCGCTTCCGGTTTAATATATACATTGAATAGTGAGTACATTTTATGAAATTAAATTTTCTAGTTAATTTGTTTTATTCACTTTTAGAGGTAAACATCCAATCTCAAAGTTACATTAAATAGGATATTCGTACAATATTGCATTGTCCTGTAAAAATATCATTAGTCACTACATTATCCGGAAAAATACTGCTTCATTTCTCAACCATAAATTTAAGTGGTTTTATTGCATAAAATTTACTTATAACTAACTTACATTATTAATATTAACTATTAAAATCTAAAGGTACTCAATACTCACGGATGCCGCCAGTCTTCTACTTCGAGCCGTACGAGTTGTGCGTTGAACAAGAATCAGGGATCTACTGCACAGTAGATATAGATCTCGTATCAGATGAACGCAGCGAACTGCTTACGATGATAAGGGTTAGTATACTTGACAGGTGATTCTGAAGATAAAACATCGGATGCTTCAGCGTCAGAATCTGGAAATGTGGAGATAATCAACGCAATAAAAAACTTCATTGTTCAAGTTAAATCTATACACTTTCGATCGCCCAAACCTAAAATACAATTTCAGTGTGTCCGCAGCTACAAAAATATTATTCTTGATAAATGAAAGCAGGAAAAGGTAACAACTGATTGGTCAGGTGTTATAACGGTAACCTGATATAACGGTATGGTTATTAACTTCAACTTAAAGCTTTTAAATCTTTGTAATCGTCATGCCCCATTAAAACGCATAAAAATTAGGCATAGTCCAGCCCCGTGGATTACTGCCGACATTAAATAATCAATGGCACGCAGGGATAAAGCAAAAAATGATTAAAGAGATATCCGTCGATTTAAAATTCTGCAGAATAACTTCAATCGACTATGTAGAAACGCAAAAAGATGTATTTTTATGCCTCTATCCGTAACAGTGACTCTACATAGCCTGGAGTTTCTTTGAAAGCGTTGGTATAGACAAATCTTCTGATGTGAAAAATGTACAATAAATTTAGATACTTTCAACCAACATTTTTTTTAGTCCTTCAATATCTCTATCTTTTAACAACAAAGTTCTTTCTTACTCCGACGATTCAAAAACTTAGGCAGAACTTAATTATAGATTCCAAAACGTCTTGGACAGCGCATATTACTAATTTAAGTATAAAAAAATTATTACAACATGCATTCCTTAAAACATTCCCAGAGTTTTTTGCCAATACATACTAAAATTTTACTCGTACAAACTCTTATTATGTCCATCCTAGACTACGCTGACATTTGTTTTTTGGATACAACTGAAGACCAACTAAACAAACTGGAGCGCTTTCAAAACTTATGTATTCACTATGTTTTTGAACTTAAAAAGTTTGACTATATTTCTACATATCGGAAGCAGTTCAAGTGGCTCCCAATCCGTTTACGTAGATACACGTGTATTCTCAGTTTCCTCCACAACATCCCACATAATCTTTCATATCAATTGTATTCGCGAAATGGATTCCTTTGTTCATTCTTCCAATATAGGAAGTAGATCTCACCTAAGGACCGTTCTCAAATTTCCCTTTCATAGTTCCGATTCATATTATCACTCTTTCGCTTTTCGCGATTCACGAGGTTGGGACAGTGGCACTATGTATAAAGCGCGTTAAGGAGCAATAGTCTGCGCTAGCCTATAAATTTTAATTTAATATGTTTGTATGTTATGTTATGTATATTTGTTGTTGAGTTGTATGTTATGTATAATTCTTATAAGCATTCCTAGATTATATTTAGTGGATAAATTTTATTCTATATGTTATCAGGGTGCACCAGGTTCACTTTCACCTTTTTCAAATCTATCAATCACAGACCTACAGGAAGAAATAGCATATTGGAATAAGTAGTGTCTTTGCACTTATTTCTATGAGAATTTCTGTGTGCATAAAAAATAAATAAATTAATTAAACAAAACGAAAGATTGTACAACAATATTGCAGATAAAATAAATTTTAATGAAACATTCTAGGAGTACAGCGAGCGGAAGGAAACTCATTTTAATCATACGAGGTTGACCCATGGAATCTGTGTCACGAAAATGTGTGAGAAATATATAAAAGGAAATACGACAGTGGATAAGAAAGTGGTAATCGAGAAATGCTTAAATGAATCAATTTGGAAGGAATATGGACTGAAAACAAAAATTAACGAAGAACCTATTTGTACTGATGAGGAAAAGGTTGTAGAATTGGATACGGCTGACATTGCCGTTTCAATTGTGCTTCTATGCTTTGCTCTTCTAAATTTTTGTGGAAGTGTTTACGATTTTTTAAAAAAAAAGGAGAATGACAAAGGTAATAATAATTTGTATCAATTGTTATCACCAGCTATTAGACGTCTCCGTCGGACATAAGTCTTTTCTTTTAATGACTTCTACACAGATTGATTTTGAATTCCATGCGGTATTTTTTTTAGTGTTCATATCTTTCCCAACAGTGACCCTGTAAAAATTCCCACCGGTGAGGTTGTATAGAACAATTTTTTTACCTACAATTCACACGTAACAATTACAAATGTGCGACAAAGATTTTTTTTTTTTTTAAATAATACTTTTCCGCCTTCTTAATTTATCATTATATATACAGAACGATACTTATCACATTATCAAATTTAAAAACAAAAACAATTGTTTGAAATCAGTTTGTTCATTATTAAAAAATATTACTTTTATATCTGTTTAGTCTAAAGGTCATGGTCTGTCATTTGTATCCGCTTACAGTGGACGGCTTAAATAAACTAACAGTCGTACAGACGGCAATGAAAAAAGCTGTGTTAGGACTTTTTCTGTATCCATAGGAGAAGTAGTCACCAAATTAAGTCAAGGTTGCTCGCTGTAAGTGGCAGTGGGCAGGCAACATTGTTTGAAGAGCTGACGCGCCGGAAGCCGCGTACTAGTAGATGCAGTGTTGGCAATCACACACAAAGACGGCCTATAGTCTGTTGAAGGGACAGGTCGATCGATATCTCTACATTTTCTCTAATCTTTCATCAAAATCACAATTTTTATGGGAAATCAATGAAACCATCGATCGTATTCCGGATAATAATATAATGTAACCGCAGCTCATGATTTTGTCATCAAACTGTGTTTTAATTTGAACGGCACTGTAGCTAGTGACTTTACATGTTTTGTCTTAAGCGACGAGCAAAGTATGGTGCTGTGTATATCATCCTAACTAGCGGTAGTTGTTATATGCATGCATATCTATTACTATCAGGTGAACGTTCCGCTTCCATTGGATGTATATGAGATGAAGAGTATCGAAAGAAAGCGCGCTTCACCATCTTTAAAATTATTTACGATTGTGACAATGACGTTTATTGTTTTAAAAAAACAATTTTAAACACACCACGTTTTTTAAAGTCACTTAATTATAAGTGAAAATTTATTTATTTTATTATTTATCAGGTAACAAATGGCTGTTAAGTTTCTCAGTTAAGCAGAACTGGCGCAAACTGACTGCGCCGACTATGCAGAACGCTGAGCCTAGAGTGCAGCGAATGAAAGGTCTTAATGGCATAAGGTATAGCATACTCACATCTCTTTTTAAGGAGGCAGTACTTGTGGAGAGAGAGAGAGATAGCTTTTCTTACCAAATTTACAATTGTCTAGCACTGAATCTCACTCGACGGAAGGGGACACGCCGTACGTATCAAAGATGTAGCAGTCATACTACACTCCTCCAGCAACACTTTATGCTCTTTACATAAATTTTTTAATGGCATAAGGTACTACCTGTTATTAACTTAATTAGATTGACAATAGTCTTAAACTTTTTTTATTGAAGCAGTGTAGGATAGTGAAGACTTGTACCTCGCTCTACAGCAGGAGGATACGCCGTATCAATGGAAATGTACCCACCGCCGTAGTACGCCCCACAGTAGCACTTAACGCTCTTTAATTTAAGAACTAAGACTAACTTCTTCATTGATATACTTCCACTGCTGGACATAGGCCTACCCCAAAGTTCCGATTGGTCCAGTGCTGCCGACATCGGCGGGCACTAGGGGCCGTCGTGTGTAGAGATTCATAGCCGGAGGTTTGGACTATTTTCCAACATCCTGCCCCAATGCGGTTTGGTGGGAGTCAAAGACTAATTTGTTGATTAGTATGATGCATCACAAGCAGGTGAAGTTGGTTTAGATCCAGTGAGTTGTTATGCGGAACCTTACACTGCCGATTCGCTTAGGGCTCAGTGTCATAGGTTGACGATACATACGAGGTAGTCTCGTGTTTTTAGTATCATAGCAAGAGTGCTGCGGAGGGTTCTTTACCAAAATTAAAGGGGGCGTAGTGGCAATCCGTAGATGATTCCGGCTCTATTGCAATACGACTAGGATGATCACCTCGGTGTCCACCCCACCTACACAGGGTTTATGGAGGTATTTGTCTTTAACGTAATATTTAAACTTGTTCCGATATGGAGAACTGGAAAAAAAACTCACTGCTTTCTTAAGACGTCGACAACGTTGATGCTGCTCAGGGTTACGCGACTGTCTGTGACCTATGGCGATCAATTACCATCATGTGAGTTGCTTGCATGTTTTCGCACATTGTTTGCACAACTCGTTGTAATCTTATCCCCTCGTTTTTAAATATGTTAAATTTTAAATAATTATTAAGCAATATTTAGGATCTCAGATAATCATATTTTACGTGACCAGGATGATGCATACTAGTGCGTAAGCACAAACTGTGATCAAATTGCATATGGCAATGTAAGTAGGCATCTCACAAAATACAACCGTAACCAGATATATAGTGTATGGTCAGCGCACATTTCTGGACACGTAATAGATATAAAGGGTACTTTGACCCAAAAGGTTAGTCCTTGTATGAGCCACCACCTTCACTAGTCAGGTGCACTTGCAGACACATTGTAAAGTGTTGGAATTGACATCACTACCAACTACGTAGTCAGCACGGATCGCAATCCGCGGAGTGCATTCGGGAGCTCATAGCTCACCTCATAGAATGGAAAACGATTATATCGCAGCCTTGGGAGATCGTATTACCACCAGCTAAGACCATACATGAAGTAACTGCATAACTCCGCCAACTACTCTAGTGGATATAGCCAATAAATATTATTTTTATTATGAGCCATCAGGCATAGAGTCTTTATTGTTGAGTAAAATGCTGTTTTGATCAAGTTTGTTTCGCCCACAGACAACTCGCCACCTATCTTAAAACATGGGGAGCTATTGAGGCCTTCATTTGCAAATTTCGTAAAATAGGGAGGACAGACAATCGGCAGCCCCGTCATCAAAAGACCCGACTTAGAAAAATCTAATAAGATAAAGTGTCAAACCATAACGCAAGTCGCAACCTTCAAAAGCGACATTTAATCAAGTGATCATCGAAGACGTCGTATCACTAAACTGCGACAGACATGCAATCGACTATCATCGGCGCACATCATCGTGAGCCTTTCACGCACAAGACATCACAGCAGACATCAATAACTAGCAAAAGTCCTCAGCCTACAGCATCTGTAAGACGCATCAGTTCAGTAACGGTGCAAACGTCACGCTACGACAAGACGCCATATCAATGTTTGATAAGCATCGAGGCAGTAGCTCGCGTCCGCTTCCGCTACCTCATAATGCATCGACACAGTTCGAGTAGACTTTGGAATAAACAAATGTTATTAAACACGACGTATCATAGTGGTAAGCCACTAAGACGCCGAGCACCCACGTATCATAGAGCCGAAGCCCTAAGACATGGTTCTGAGTATTTCGATGTCACCGAAGTGCTATCTAACACTCTTCCCGAACCGGAGTATAATTAAGTAGTTACTTAAATAACCACCAATTATATCCGGCTGGTATCTCACCTTCTCCACCAACTTGATGTTATATGTTAAATTTGTCATGCACCATGTCACACGGTTTCGAATCCGTATACTTTATAAATTTAATTTTTAAAGACCTTCACACTCTTACTTTATTATATTCTATCATAATACATAATTATTTGCATTCTCACATTTTCCCAGAATTCGAACCGATATATGTTTTTAACTCATCACTCGAGAATTTCACACTTTTGTACTTTCATCATTTTTCACCATACAATAATATTTGTATTTTTATATTTCAATCAGTATACTATACAGTACACCATTTCTATACATCCTTTCAGTATATATTGTAGGTCAGTAACAACCTCCAATCAATTTACACCAAGCAAATTTTTACATTCGACACGTGCGCAGTACACGTCCGGAGCCCATGTGTGCGCAGGAGCGCCAGCATGCGTCTCTGCCACGCTCGCTCGCCCATACAGCCGGTCGATACACGAACAGTATAATAAGGATATTACGTACTTAGGACGGGACTTTAACTTTTCATTAATTATAATGAATCTTATTAAAATTTAACTTCTTTATATATTTTCGTACTTTAGACTTAAAATAACGTTTTTAAATATTTTTGTATAGTTTTATATTTTAAAGACATCTATTTCACTTTTAACTTTAGCTGAATTATATTTTTAACTTTATAAATAGGAATACATTTTATTTGAGCTATTTATTGTTTAATATTTTTTATAAATCAATATATTTCGTTATTCGTTACATCGTGAATGTCTATTTCAGAGCTCTCACAATCTTCATGGTGATCATCCAGCACTCCATAGCACCATTTGCAATCAGTTTGGAGAATACCCATTCCATTGAAAATGTTGGTAATTTAAATACCGATTTTTTTTTATTGGATAAAAATTTTAACGATTTGTTATTATTTAAATTATTCATTTATAACATTTGTCCCGTTATCGTTGTTCATGAATTTTTTACAAAATGACACAGAATAAAACAGTGACCAGATTAATTGGCTCAAGACATTACTTCAAGAATTCCGTTTGGATGTACTGTAAGAATAAGTGATATATTATATTACTTGTTGCTGCTGAACATAGGGCTCTCCCAAATATTTCAGTTGCTCTTGCTTCTCGCTACTTTCACCGCCAGACCACTTAGTGAGGAGTCTGTCAACACAGTGTCTTCCGGTATACTGTCGCCATTCGAGAATCTTGGTAACCCATCCGCTGTCAGTCCTTCAACTGATTTGTCCCGCCTATTGCCACTTGAAATTAGCAATATTTTAGACTATGTTGGTGACCGTAGCTCTCTTGCGAACTTCCTCATTTTTGGGATTATTAAATATAAAAATCTAGATAATAATTAATAATATATAATTCCTGATCCCATGTTCCACACCGGATACTGTCTAAGCAGGTAACACTGTAGCGTCAATTCTGCTACCAAACAGTAACATAGAAATATTACTGTGTTCCAGTTTGATAGGCGTAGTAGCTAATGTAATTACTGGGGTAACGGGACTTAATATCCTATGTCCCAAGGTGCTGAGCGCAATGTGGTGCAATGTATACCATTCTAACTAGCTGCCACGTTGTTGTGGGCGGACGTGTCACTTACCACCAGGTGATCGATCCAATCCTATCATCACTTCGTTGAACAAAGATCCATCCAGTGGGTTCCCACGATTTTCACCAGATCGTCGGTTCACTTTATAATATATATGGTCCTACGGTCCTACAACATATGATGTATAATATTATTCGTTGTACTAATACATTTTTTTTATATTTCAGTCGTTTAATCGTACTATTTACCACGTTTTTTATGACGGCACAATATTTGTTCAGACATTCTTCGCCATTTCCGGTTGTTTGTTAGCTTATAATTTGGAAAAAATATCGGAAAAACTTACTTTAACTTGGACTATGGTACCGAAAGGTATCTTCATGAGATGGCTGAGGTAAGATTTCACGCAGTATTCATGATGGTAATTCTACCGCTGATGAGCACCAGTTATTATTCCTCACCATTAATGCAAGCTTAAATGTTATAAAGGTTTCTTTTTTGTTTTCATGTGGTAAGATTAACACCGTCATATGCTGTCGTACTTGCCGTCTCAGCGACATTAATCAGATTCGCTGGCTCAGGCCCACTTTGGCAAGTATGTTGAAAAAAAAAATTAATTGCCTTTTTTTTAAACAAGAAAATGACTGTTCGTCCAGGAAATTAACTTGATAGTAAACATCTGCAATTGTATGGTACTGCGCCATGGTGGTGGCAGTGAAGTTTTATACAGTAAGACACTGCTTTATTCTGCAATAAAATATTTTAAACTTCATCTCTATTTTTCAAGTGTTCCAGTGCCATTTGAACAGGAACGTAGTGACGTTTATGAAGTACAATTTGGAGGTTACAATGAGTACCGTAGTTGTATCTGATTATAGTTTTCAACACCAAAAAAAATATAAGAGGCAAAAAAAGTTCACCACCAGTTGTGCCAGAACAATGTTGCTATTTTTTTTTAAATAATACAAACTAACTTTACTTTTGCAGAAGATAATGGGCCGTGAAGTTCAAGATTGCAGAACCGACTGGTGGAGAAACCTCTTGTATATAAACAATTACTACGACAAAACACAATGCATGGTGCATACCTGGTATGACCATATGTGTTACTAATTTATGACATATCATCATCAGCCGATAGACGTCCACTGCTGGACATAGGCCTCCACCAAAGATCCCCACATAACATCTAAGAAATATATAATTATTTTATTATGCAAAGAACAACTTTGAGACGAGCTGGTCGTTTATTTGATGGTAAATGAGATGCCTGTCCATAACACCGTAGCGCTGATTAGATTGGTATGCACTGCATCACATTGCACTCGTCGCCTTACAACATAAGACGTTGTCTTATTACTCCAGTAATTTCAGAAGCTACAGACATTTTTCCAATCGGAATGCAGTAATGTTTGCATGGTACTGTTTGTGGTCTGCAATAGGACCTGTGGTGGTACTTAACTGGACGGTCTCCAGCAAGAGACATGCCACCAGTGAGCATGTTTACTCCCACATATTTTATAAATAAAAAACCAAAAAGTTGACCATGTATACATCACCATCATCAGCCGACAGACGTCCACTGCTGGTCATAGGCCTTCCCCAATGATCCCCACTTCGATCGGTCCTGTGTTTCCCGCATCGCCGGGTACTGGGGGTTATCGTTTGTAAAGGTTCATATAGAGGGATTTGGGCCATTTCTTACCATGCTGGCCCAATGCGGGATGGTGAGAGATAGAACCTTATTTGTTGATTACCAGAGTGTACCACGAGCAGGTGAGATTGTCTTGGGTTTCGTGAGTTGTTGTGCGGGACCTCTTATACCCCTATGTTTATATAGTAAACATTATTTCTTTTTTGTGGATTGCTATATATTCTCTTAGTAATTAGTCGAAAAACCTATATTCTATTCGCAGGTATCTAGCAGCTGATATGCAACTATTTATCTTGGGGCTGGTGACCTTAATACTTGTCAAGAGCGAGCGCGCTAGAAAAATACTATTGTCTGGGATTTTTTTGGTTGCTTTAACTATTCCCGCTTTACATACTTACCTTCAAAACTTGGATGCTTATCTTATCGGTACCCTGGAGTAAGTATATCAATTTTTTATCTTCAATGATCTGTAGATATTATCAGTAGATTTAACAGCGCTGAAGTTTTGGGCTGTTAAGAATAGATTAGTCCTGCGTATGAAGAAGGCGACTGAAAGGGTTTTCAGGTTCACGATATTGGAAGGTGGGCAACAGATACGAAGTCGTAGCATGGTGAGGATGTTGCTGAGTGTTATGGCCATCTCTGGGACTGCATACGCATACTGTACCAGTAGGTTTTATAAGAGATTTTGAAGCCCATCGCAACCCACCGATAACCATCAAATGGCTTTTAGGGAGTACAAGTAACCGTGCCGATCCGCTAGAAACACATATCTTCAAAATATTTCCTCTTAAATAATGGATATAGATATTATATACGGGCTATTATAAGACAAACAAGCAGCTTCCTTTTTATATGTATCTTGTTTCAGATTGGGTCGTTCGTTCTTCCGGTTTGGTGCCACTTTCAATAACACCCGATAACGTGAAGTATTCATAAAATGTGTATTTTAGAAATGTGTAAGAACTAGTTTCAAAATTCATCTATATTTAAAAAAAATCGGCTGTAAGGGGTCCCGCGCAAAAACTCACCGGACTCAACCCAGCCTCACCTGCCCGTGGTACACCCTGCTAATCAACAAATGAAGCTTTAGCTCCCATCAACTTGCATTGGGTAAGCGTGGTGGGAAATGTCCCAAATCCCCCCAATATGAATCCTTACGAACGACGGCTCCTACTATCCGGCGGTACCGGAGGTCATGCTAATTGTGACGGACGACAACAAGGCGCCGACCGGTCGATGTGGAGATCTTTCGAGGAGGTCTATGTCCAGCAGTGGACGTCTATCGGCTGACGATAATGATGATAAAAAAAAATTAAGTATGCCTTCTTTTTCAGAAATTAAAATACCTGTACTGGGCCATAGTTCCCGTGGCGACGGCGATGGTGCTTGTCAGCAGCCTGTTCTACCGCGACGGCGTGGTACCACCACTGCTCTTGAAGGCAGTCTACTCCAGCGCGCTGAGGGCACTCTATGGAGTTTTTGCATACTTCTTTATTATCGGCTTAGTTTTTAAAATTGAAAGCAAGTCCTATTCATCACTATTACACAGCACTTCACATCACGGTTGCTAAATTCTTATTTGGCAGACAGAGACTGAGCATCAATCACATCATCATTATCATCATCATCAGCCTTTGCTTATCTACTTCTGGATATAGGCCTTACTGTTACTGGACTAGGGCATGATTAAGTACACATAACTTTAGTCTTGTCCAAACTCATCCGCAGTCCCATCCGTCTAAGATCCTCCAGCGATTCTGCCGTCAATCACAAGTTTTCAGATTTATGTCTCCTGTTAGAACTTGTTTGTTTACGCAATTGTTATAGGACACAGGTATAATATAGGAATTATGGATAATGTATATTATTTAAACACTAAACGCTATCGAACTAGTGTTTATATAGTGAAGATTTCGTTGTGGTCCTGTTCTGTTGTTGAAGATCAAGTCAGGCGAATTCAACAAAGTCATTAAGTTTTGATGAGCTGTTGAAAAATTAGTGTTCTCCACAGTTAGACTTACAAGGAACAGCAGAGATGTAGATCGTACTTATGAGCTGGTAGAAATATATATATTTATCGTTGAACATATGTTCAGGGAGTCTACGTTGGCTATTTTCGCTTGGATATTTCTTTACCATATCATCATCATGGAGTACCATCTTCAAATTTAATTTGATCAAGCTTATTTGATCCTGATCTATTCTCTTACAACTTCAGCACACACATAATCTAGTAGGTACCACCGCAGCGCCTATTGCAGCCGTCAAATATTACCGTGTTCCGGTTTGAAGGACACTGTAGCTAGTGTAATTACTGGGTTAACGAGACTGTACATCTTATGTGTCAGGCGACGATCGCAATGTGGTGCAGTAGCATATGATCTTAACAATACGTATAACAATAGTTGTTATGGATTATAAAAACTGTTTTTTTTTTAACACTTCCAGATGTGTACAGAGCGATACTGGAATGGCGCGGCTGGACAGCACCAGCCCGGGTTTCCTACTCCGCGTATGTCATGCACCTGATGATTGTACACGTCATGGTAGCATCGCGATCAACGCCGATTCGACTGAGCCTCATCCAAGTTGTAAGTTGGAACTTAACTTGAAATCAGATAATAAGAGTCCATAAGAGTCGTAACAACTCTCTTCATGAGGCTGTACTGGAGCTCGAGATTCAGATTATAAACTCATATTAGCTAAGAAGCAGCATCCTTCAAACGAGACAGTATAATTTGCACATATTGCGTAGTGATAGAGTGCGGCCGTAACTTTAAAGTTACCAATTTTTTTTAATAGTATATTGCCTAGTGCTTGTCTACTATCCCACCTGATGAAAAGCGAAGGTGTGATCTAGGTGATCAAACGCACTACTCTATAAGAAGCCTATTCACTCATCTCTTTTTTTGACTCGGTGACCGGGAGGTTCACCTGGTGGTAAGTGATACGTCTGTTCATAACAACGTGGCGTTAGTTAAAACACAGCACCATATTACGCTCGTCGCCTGAAAAATAAGATATTGAGTCTCATTACCCCGGTAATTTCATTAGCTACAACGTTCTTCAAACTGGATGTCTGGATGTCTATAATATTTGCACAATTCTGTTGGGCGGAAGAAATAGGCTCTGCGGTGGTATCTATATGGCCTCCGGCAACAGAGACCTCATTTTTTATTTTTTTTTTCGCGAGGGAAATCTTCCTAAATTATACCTTGCTCCTGGGGGGAAAGACAAGGTTATGTGGGGCTCCTACCGATTAAAACCCTTTTGGTGGTCTCCTTTAGTACATTAGGAGGGGTTCCGGCATCTTCTACGTAACGCACCGGCGCCCCCCTGCATTCTGGCTAAAACATCTAGCGGAAGGGAAAAGCGCTCCTTAGAACCCACGCTGCCACTGCCATTTAAGTCTAGCAATCTTTAGGAGTTGCCCCGATGTAGATCGGCGACCTTAGTTCTCTAGATCTCCATATTTCTGATTAGATCCCGCAGACAAACTCCGAGCATAGCCCTCTCCATTGCCCTTGGGTCACTTTGAGCCTTTTTATAAGACCGATAGACCAGGTCTCGGCTCAGTATGTCAACACTGACAGCGCACTTGAAGACTTTTGTCTTTAGACACTAGTATCTGAAACAAAAAGATGCTGCGTATCTTCTCGAATGATAATGAAACGGAAGGCTTCGAAGAACCTGCCACATATAAAAATTCCCCAAGAATTGAACCAGGGACAGCCGTGTCACAAGATCGGCTGCTGGCCATGGAAGCAGAATACTATCCTTTGCAATTATAGTCATGTATTTAATAATTAACAATTCCTTACAGTTTCTACAAGCTATCGGCACTTCCTTCCTGTCCTATTTGGTCGCGTTCCCATTCTGGATGCTAATCGAAGCGCCGTTAGCCCAGATGACCAAATGCATGATGCCTGCAGAGAAGAACAGAGAAATCGAAACTGATAAGCAGATAGAAGTCAACACCAAGATATAAATATGAGAGTTGTAAATATATTAACGTTAAACTAAGTATATACATAATAGTACTTTTTTTTTCTGTAAGTTAGCTCAGCGTTTACTTAATTGTATTGGATCTATCGTTATTGGAATATGTTGTTTTTTTTTATTCTATTAACCGACGAGACAAGCGGGACGTTCACCAGATGGTAAGTTAGACTCTTGCTCGTGACAACGCAGCGCTAGTTAGGGTAGTATACACTTCATCACACTGCGCTCTGAAAGATAAGATGTTAAGTCTCATTACTCATATAATTTCACTATCTACAGCGCCCTTCAAACAGGAACAATGTAATGTTTGCACAGTACTGTTTGTCGGCTGCAATAAGAGCTGCAGTGGTACATATCTAGGTGGTGTCTGTAGACCTGCCACAACTAAACTTAATAGTAATTTTAATACATATTGAAATATGCAAATACACCAGGCCACTCCGAAAGTTTTGCGAAAAAAAGTTTTAATGTATATGACACTGGCCACTTGTGATTATTTTGAAAACTTCGATTATTTAAAAGTAAAAATACCACTGTTCGATTTTCAAATTTTCCTCCCCAATTTTATGTATCCAGTTTTATGTACAGGTGGTATTATAGCGGTTTTCCAACCTTCGGGGAAAGTTCCTTTACTAATGCTTAAGTTGATGTGAGCAAATGGAGCAGCTATCCTATCTAGATCATTTTTTAGTAATGGTACAGTTATTTGGTCTAATCCTGGAGGACAATTATTTTTAAAAACCTTTATTGTGGAACTCACTTTTTGTGCATTACTAGGTTGTAAATAAAGAGAATAAATAGTTATCTTTGGATATAGGTGTTTTTTAATGAGCGCACGAAATGAACTTAAATATGATGGATATTTTTTAACAAGTTTGTCTCCCATTTGTGCGAAGTATTTATTGCATAGATTTAGAGATGACTCCGAGTTGCTGTGATCCGTAATTAGTTGTTGGGCACTACTTTCTAATTTTTGGTTAAGGCTACCCTTTTTTGTATGCCAAAACGTTCGTGGGTTATGTTTATTTTTATTAATTTCGTTCATGTTATGTGTTTTTAATTTTACGAAGGAGCGTGTAGCAGAAATTTCTGTATCTTCTATAAATCAGTTGTTTTTCGTTGGCTCGGCTAAGATGCAATTTATCACGATGCTTCATACGTCGTATCAATCCAGGGGTGAATTAAGGCTTGAGATTGTTTTTTCCGTAACTATTGGTATATTCTTGATGTAGTCAGCTCAGTGACGCAGCGTTAACATCTCATTGAGTAAGAACGGTTCCCAGATTACTTTCTGTTTATGGCGGATGTTGTGCCCGAATTGTTGTCTTTTACTAGTATTATAGCCAAAGCCAAGTTGTATCGGTGATACTTGCTTTGCAGATTAGATCGGTGTAAGATTAGATTTTATAAATATATTTGTCGGAGATTGGAGGACGCAACATCACATTTTAATAGACTGCGGGTATTCGGATATAATAATGGGCAACACTGTGGTTGAATCTTAATCGACTTGCGGGTATTTGGATATAGTAGCGGGCAACACTGAAGATGATTCGTTAAATGTAAATGTCATTTCGAGGAAGTATAAAAAGAGGAACGCGGTGCAGGAGCGAAACTTTCTCGAAGAACAGACTACGGTGAACACCAGTATAGCGGACCATCCAACTGTTATCGTTGTCGCTTAGTAATCTGTTGCTGTATTGCAAACCTATCGAGTATTGTTTAATCGACAATGAATGAAGATCGGAGAGAAGAAGAACGCCCGCATCCTATCAACCTCTCTTCGTTATATTTATATATTTCATATTTATAAATATTTAATATATAATGAAATTTATATATTCAATATATATAAACAAAGACTAAAGAAGTACGTAACGTACTTTCTACGATCTATGGTCTTCTGTCTGTAAAAGGTTACGGCCAGCTCTTGCGTCTGTATAAAATTAAGTTATCAGTCGCATAAGCAACTTAACCGCATTAATTAACATAAACAAGTGTTTTTTCCTTATCCAATATTAGTATTAGTACTTTGTTCAAAGTTCCAATCATTCTGGGATGTGAGATGTTTACACTCTAGTCGTTGCTTAAATTATATACGTATATAAACATCAGTAAAAGCCCGGCAGTCAATAGTACACATAGTATATAATATACACACTTAAGCTGCCACTCCGTGGTTGACACTGTTACGCAAGAAACCACTAAATTATCGGCGACAAACTGACATACGCTTAAGCTGCCACTCCATTGGTTGACACTGATACGCAAGAAACCACCAAGCTATCGGTGACAAACTGACACACACTTAAGCTGTCACTCCATTGGTTGGCACTGTTATACAAGAAACCACTAAGTTATCGGCGACAAGCTGCTACTCCATTGGTTGACACTGTTACGCAAGAATCCAATAAGCTATCGGCGACAAACCGATACATACTCAAGCTGCATATTAAATGATAATATGCAGCTTGAGTTTGTATCAGTTAATCAGCTGCCACTGTTACTCAAGCAAACAATAGGCTACCGGCGACAAACTGATCCACACTGAAGCTACTATGTGATTGGCTGCCACGGTTACGCAAAAAACCAATAAGCTGTTGGCGACATACTGACACAGACTTAAACTGCCACTCCATTGGTTGACACTATTACGTAAGAATCTAATAAGCTACCGGCGACAAACTGATACATACTGAAGCTGCCACTCCATTGGTTGACACTGATATGCAAGAAACCACTAAGTTATCGGCCACAAGCTGCCACTCCATTGGTTGACATTATTACCCAAAAAACCAATAAGCTTTTGGCGACAAACTGACACACACTTAAGCTGCCACTCCATTGGTTGACATTGTTACGCAAAAAACCAATAAGCTTTTGGCGACAAACTGACACACACTTAAGCTGCCACTCCGTTGTTTGACACTGTTACGCAAGTATCCAATAAGCTATCGGCGACAAACTGATACATACTGAAGCTGCCACTCCATTGGTTGACACTGATATGCAAGAAACCACTAAGTTATCGGCGACATACTGACACACACTTAAGCTGCCACTCCATTGGTTGACACTGTTACGCAAGAATCTAATAAGCTATCGGTGACAAACTGATACATACTGAAGCTGCCATTCCATTGGTTGACACTGATACGCAAGAAACGACTAAGTTATCGGCGACAAGCTGCCACTCCATTGGTTGACACTGTTACGCAAGAATCCAATAAGCTATTCGCGACAAACTGATACATAGTGAAGCTGCCACTCCATTGATTGACACTGATACGCAAGAAACCACTAAGTCATCGGCGACAAACTGATACATACTGAAGCTGCCACTCCATTGGTTGACACTGATACGCAAGAAACCACTAAGTTATCGGCGACAAACTGACACACACTTAAGCTGCCACTCCATTGGTTGACATTGTTACGCAAAAAACCAATAAGCTTTTGGCGACAAACAGACACACACTTAAGCTGCCACTCCGTTGTTTGACACTGTTACGCAAGTATTTATTTTTTTTATTTTATTTTATTTACTTTATACACCTTGTGCAAAGGCGGACTTAATGCCATAGGCATTATCTTCCAGTCTACCTTGGGTAATGCAGAGATGATGAGGTAGGTGCATCAGATAAGAACAATATTAAATATAATATAATACACAAATATACACATAAATACACATACACATATAAATAAAAATATATATAGACACATTCATGATATTATGTAAACATTAAAAATTATTTCAAGGAGATCTCAGTCCTCGCCTTTGAAGAGCCATTCCCGTACTTTCTGCTTGAAAGTACACCGATTAGTTACTGTTCTGATATCTAGAGGGAGTGCATTCCATAGGAGAATGGATTGGACAGAAAAGGAAGAGTGGACAATATCTGAGGTGTGAGCAGGGCACAAAAGAAGTGGGTTGTTCGAGGAGCGAAGGTCTTTGTCGTGGTTAGTACCTAGATACTTAAAACAGGAAATGAGATAAGGAGGTGGTTTAGGAGAAGTCAAAATAGAAAATAAGGTGTTGAGAGCACGCAGGTTTCGCCTCTGACGGATGGGTAGCCACTTTAACTGCGAACGAAACGTAGATACATGATCATACTTACGAAGGTTGAAAATGAATCGAATGCAGTTATTTAAAAGACGCTCATACTTATTGAGAAGGTCTGCATTCAGGTCGAAATAACACACATCAGCATAGTCGATGATAGGGAGAATTAAAGTTTGTACAATCACTGCCTTAGTTCTTGCCGGGAGAAAATTTTTCAAGCGGTAGACAGCTCGAAGAGTACCGGTTACTTTCCGGCTAACAACCGCTACTTGTTGTTGCCAACTAAGTGTTGCGTCAATGTGAAGACCAAGGTCTTTAACAGAGGGTGCCAATTCAATTATATTACCATCGTATATTATCGTCGGTAATGTTGTTGAATCCAGTTTACGGATAGTCCGATGGTTCCCCACTATTATAGCTTGACATTTGGAAGGGTTAACAGTTAGTCCAAACCTCTTAGACCAATCATTAATGTACTCCAGGTCTTTGTTAATCTCACCTATAGCTACATCCGCACTATCCACACAAGCCTGTGCATACAACTGCAAATCATCCGCATATAGATGGTACGTACATCGAAGACCCGGGGTAATGAGATTAATGAAAATTGAAAACAGCAAAGGAGATAAAATACCGCCTTGAGGAACGCCAGCATTAAGATTACACCAGGTTGACGAAGTCTCATTGACGCGAACCATTTGCTGGCGTCCTCGAAGATAGGAAGAAAACCAATCCACGGCTGCGGAAGAGATCTTTGAATGAATAAGGATCTGAAGTAGTATGTCGTGATCAATGGCATTAAATGCATTGGAGAAGTCGATTAGTACAAGCACAGTAACGGTAGAGTTCTCTATGCCTGTCCTAATATCATTAGTGACTTTAAGAAGAGCTGTGACGGTACTATGGCTTGGTCTAAAACCAGATTGAAAGGGGGTTAATAAATTGTGATGGTGGACAAAATGTGATAACTGTTTATGCACACAAGCTTCGAGTACTTTGGATAGGAATGGGAGTATAGATATAGGTCGAAAATGACTGGGTAAAGAAGGATTTGCAGTTTTAGGCACAGGGACAATGTATGCTTTACGCCACAGAGAAGGATATATTCCAGTATCAAGTGAAAAGTTAATAATGTGTGTGATAGGCAGAAGAAGGTAGTCCAATATGAAGATAATCATGCGACGGCTAATGTTGTCGCAACCTAGTGCATTGGACTTGATGGAGAGGATAATCGTCTTTATCTCTTCCTTAGTAACGTATGAGAAGTAAAATTCCCCGAAGTTTGGTCGAGGTAAAGCCTTGATATAAGCTGTGGTGTCAAACTTCGTTCGGTAGTCCAAGGGAATATGGGCGCAGAAATAGTTATTTATATCGTCTAAAGCGACTGTATTTGGGGGTTCAGCCCTATTCTGTTTGCCTATGCCTAGAGTTCCTAATAGCTTCCACAGACCTGTAGAAGACGCGGAATTAATGTTGGTGAGAATATGTCGGCGTTTAGCGTTACGCACCATCTGGTTGCAGCGATTTCTGGCAGTTTTATACGAGCACCAATTACTTTCACAACGATCACTTCTATATTTACGAAAGGCCTTATCTCTGTTTCTCATAGCATTTCGTACTTCATGAGTCAACCAAGGTACTGGTGGTCGCTTGATCTTCACTTTTTTAACAGGAGCATGAGTGTTGTACAAATTTAAAAGGGCATCGTTGAACGTACTTAGCTTTTCATCAACAGTGTGGGCTCTAAGCACAGTTTCCCACTTTAAGGTAGACGCATCGATAAGTAATTTCTCTACATCCATACGGCCAAAGCAACGTCTGTATAATAGTTTAGGACGTGACTTAGGACGTCTTAAACCGTAGGAAACAAAAATAAGGTCATGGCGGGAAAAACCCGGAGCAAAATGCTGTCCATGGGATAAGATAAGGGCAGGATTGGAGGTGAGAATTAAGTCAAGCCAAGTGTCTTCCCCATTGACATTGTGGTGAGTGGCTTGCAAAGGAAGCACATGAAGGCCAACTGACTTAATTATATGTAGTAACTTGGAGGAATGTGGTGAGGAATTATTGAGGTTTGTATTGAAATCACCCATGATGACGTGATGCGAATATTCTGATCCTAAAGACTCTAGCAACATTTCGATACTGGAGAAATACTCTACAGAAGGTGGACAGTAAACAACTCCTATGACAGTTTTGATTCCTAGAACACTAACTTCCAAGAAAAGAAACTCCGCAGATGTGTTGTTATTTGGGGAGGAGGAGGCAATTATTTTAAACGGAAAGTAACTGCGGAGGTATATAGCAACACCACCACCTCTTCTATCCTCACGATCATTGCGTACTAGAGTAAAGCCAGAGAGGGGGTAAAAGGCCGAAAGAAGATTTGGTTTGAGCCAGGTCTCTGAAATCAGAACAGCATGAATATCGGCATTATTGAATGTCTCCTCCAATTCACAGTAGTGAGCAGGCACACTTTGAGCGTTAATATGACACACGTTTAATAAAGACCTACTTTGGTTAAACGTACTTCGCACAAAATCGCCTAACGTACCAGTTAGGGAATGAGAACTGTCATTGTTAGATAATAAATCCGGGTCGTGAAAAGAATCAGATGATTCTTCATCAGACATACAATGAATAATTATATATAAATCAGCAACAGTATATAATATATACTTAAAATATATACATAAACTTAAAATATATATATAAATAATGTAAATATTAAGATTTATAATGGGCGCACAGAAGATATCACGTAGTACCGTTCTATCTCTGCACCACCCACCAGCAGACATAGTTACAATTCACACAGTATAACTTAACAATGAAAGAAAAGAGAGAAAAAAAAAAGTACATTTGAAACAAGGAAAACAAAAATTGAAACAAAACTAAATAAAGGTAAATAAAAGGGTTAAAGCAATCACGCAAGAATGTTGTAGACATGCGACGCAGCCGCTGCGCTCCGCAGCGAGTATCCGAACGGGATTGTTTACAATTACCCACTATTGTCAAATTACAAATAATGATACACAAATGCTATGATATATATCAAGTAAACAACTACTTTTACATTTTAAGATACATATACAACATTAAGTTTATCAGTGATTTGTGTTATACGTATGTATATAAACAATAATGATAAATGCAAGCAAGTTGTGATAATATGATAATAACAGTCAATAGCAAATATAATACATCACCAGCAGTAGTAACACAGTACCGGCTGCACACAATACATATTTATTTTCCGTTTACATGATTTTAGTTCCAGATTAATTTAAAATTTTGAATATTGGAGCGAGTTAAATTTGTTTTCGCGGCTTGTAATTCGATCCTGAAGATCCAGGCTTTCCAGAATTGCAAGCCTCAATTTGAGATTTGTTATTTACTATAGGATATTTGTTTACTAGACAATTAATTTGATCCATCGTAATGATTTTATGTCGGGAGCCGTCAGTAGTTCTTACGACCACAATTCCATCCTGTGTCCAGCACGCTTTCATACCAAAGTGCTGTTTGGCTTTGCCAAAGATAGCTTGCCTCGTCTTGGTTAGGAACTCTCTGACAGAAGTTGACGTACCTCTCAGCCCGGATTTAGCCTTCCATACCGATGATTTTATGTCATAATTTGTAAATCTTACAAGAATTGGTCGGTGATGGTCCTCCTTGGGTATACCAATTCTGTGACAAACTCCGAAGCTAGCCGTAGTAAAGTCTTTTACTTTCATCTTGTGGACTGTGTTTTCTATAATGTTTTCGCAGTTTTCGCCTTTAGTCTCAGGTATGCCCAGGAAAATGAGGGCCTTACGACGGTGTCGAGTCTCCATAACGTCGAGTAAGTTAGAACATTCATTAATTTGTTTACGTAGTAGACCCAGCACAGAGAACATTAGTTCACGAAAGGCACGGAACTCTTCAGCCACTCTCGCCACTGTATCCTTAGCTGGGCCACAGGAGTTCAACTGTGCCTCAAGTTCGGCCATTCTTTTAGAGAAGCACTCTTCAAGATTGATCTGAGCGATCTTTATTTCCTCAAGCTGAGACATTGCAGCGCAGCACAAAATTTATTAGTGCACGTAATATACTGGTGAGTGGTGCGGTTTAAAACACTTCTAATGTCTTTTACACATACGGACTACGTAAGTAGCTTTATGTTGAACAATAATGTACCTAATATAGCCAAATAACTTAACTTTTACTATTTTACGCACTTTTACGAAATTCGATACACAAAAGGACGTGTTGACACTTCTGCACCTACCGCCAAAAACTCGTATCAATATCCAATAAACAAGTATCCAATAAGCTATCGGCGACAAACTGATACATACTGAAGCTGCCACTCCATTGGTTGACACTGATATGCAAGAAACCACTAAGTTATCGGCGACATACTGACACACACTTAAGCTGCCACTCCATTGGTTGACACTGTTACGCAAGAATCTAATAAGCTATCGGTGACAAACTGATACATACTGAAGCTGCCATTCCATTGGTTGACACTGATACGCAAGAAACGACTAAGTTATCGGCGACAAGCTGCCACTCCATTGGTTGACACTGTTACGCAAGAATCCAATAAGCTATTCGCGAAAAACTGATACATAGTGAAGCTGCCACTCCATTGATTGACACTGATACGCAAGAAACCACTAAGTCATCGGCGACAAACTGATACATACTGAAGCTGCCACTCCATTGGTTGACACTGATACGCAAGAAACCACTAAGTTATCGGCGACAAACTGACACACACTTAAGCTGCCACTCTATTGGTTGACACTGTTACGCAAGAAACCAATAAGCTGTTGGCGACAAACTGACACACACTTAAGCTGCCACTCCATTGGTTGACACTGTTACGCAAGAATCTAATAAGCTATCGGCGACAAACTGATACATACTGAAGCTGCCACTCCATTGGTTGAGACTGTTACACAAGGAACGAAAAAGCAATCGGCGACAAACTGACACACACTTAAGCTGCCACTCCATTGGTTGACACTGTTATGCAAGAATCTAATAAGCTATCGGCGACAAACTGATACATACTGAAGCTGCCACTCCATTGGTTGACACTGATACGCAAGAAACCACTAAGTTATCGGCGACAAACCGACTTACACTTAAGCTGCCACTCCATTGGTTGAGACTGTTACACAAGGAACCAAAAAGCAATCGGCGACAAACTGGCACACACTTAAGCTGCATACGATTAAGACACTATATTAACAAGTAAGTAAATTTATTTAGTAGTTAAGCAGGATAATTTACAATATTTATGTTACTAGAGTTAAGTCCTTATTGCCGGAGACCGTCGAGAAGAGAAGTCTTAAGAGAAGAGCGCTGTAGCTAGTGCAATTACAGGAGTAAAGAGACTTAACATCCTGTTTCCAGGCGACAAGCGCAATGTAGTGCTGTTTATATCATCCTAACTAGCGTCACATTGTTACGAGCAGCCGTATCACTTACCATTAGGTGAACGTCCCGTTGGTCTAAAATATATGTATGTCTAATTCATTTATTATATTAGTTTGGCAAATATCTCCCTTCCGCTTTTTTGCTCTTTATTCAATACTTTATAAAAAGTGTTACAGTGATCGGATTTAGTTCAAATATGCGCCGTTTTGTTCGATAATCTGTTTCCATCTAGACGGCAACTTCATAATACCTCCCTCGTAGAAGCCCCCCTCCTTATTTGCGAAGAACTCGGACAGCCACTTTTCACAAGCCTCTTTTGAGTTCAACTTTACACCACCAAGGGCGTTCACCATGGACAGGAACAGGTGGTAATCACTAGGCGCTATGTCCGGGCTATATGGTGGATGCGATAAAACCTCCCATCCGAGCTCCCGTAGCTTCTGACGAGTCATCAACGAAGTGTGTGGTCTGGCGTTGTCCTGGTGGAACACTACACCCTTCCTGTTGGCCAATTCTGGACGCTTCTGGTCGATCGCCTGCTTCAAGCGGTCCAGTTGTTCGCAGAAGATGGTAGAATTAAGCGTCTGGCCATATGGGAGCAGCTCATAGTGGATGATTCCCTTCCAAGCCCACCAAACACACAGCAAAACCTTCCTGGCCGTCAATCCCGGCTTGGCCACTGTTTGGGACGATTCACCGGCCTTCGACCACGACCGTTTTCACTTGATATTGTCGTATGTGATCCATTTTTCGTCGCCAGTCACCATCCGCTTCAAGAATGGGTCGAGTTCGTTCCGTTTCAGCAGCATATCGCAGGCGTTGATTCGGTCCAGAAGGTTTTTTTGCGTCAAATCATGCGGCACCCAAACATCAAGCTTTTTTTTGTATCCAGCCTTCTGCAGATAGTTTAAAATGGTTTGGTGACTAACTCCCATCTCCTGGGCGATGTCACGAGATGCCACATGCCGGTCTAACTCGATGTAGTCCATGATTTGATCAGTATTTGTCGTCACAGGTCTTCCGCCGGCTGGCTTATCCATGGTGTCGTTTTCACCGGCTCTGAATCGTCGAAACCATTCCTCCGCGGTTCGAAGTGATAGAGTACCATCCCCCAAAACACCAATAATCTCACGGAACGTTTCTCTAGCGGATTTGCCTTTAACGAAGGAAAACTTTAAAATAGCGCGAATTTCGGCGTTAGTGAACTCCATGTTGACACGTCTATAACTGTTGAACGCAATATCCAAACTAATTATGCATAGCGTCGTTTTGTAGGTTATGTCAAGACCTTTCAAATTATATATAGTATTGCCAGATACGAGTTCTGTAGCGCTTTGTACATAGCCGCGAAATTCAAAAGACAAAAAGGCGAAAGGGAGATATTTGACAACCTATTACATATCACGAAGATAGACGTCCACTGCTGGACTTAGGCTTCTCAAAAAGATTTCCACGTGGATCGGTTCTGCGTTGCTCGCATTCAGGTGATTCCCATGATTCTCACCAGATTGTGGATCTACCTATATATATGTATATAGATAGATAAATTGTTTATGTCTTTGGGGAAGGCCTATGACCAGCAGTGTACGTCTATCGGCTGATAATGACGATGATGATAATGAAACTGTTTATGTATTGATTACTCGCTTCCGCCGTTAATAGTAACTGATTATAAATTTAAATAAGATATCATATAAACGAATTTGTGGAATAGGTAATTTTATTGGTCCTGTTGTGTGGAGATGGATCATTGACGTATATTGCCGTCGTGTTACTATTAAATATTCATCTAATTAAAACATAATCGACACTCAGGTCTTCCATGCTGCGGCGTCAGCAGCTACGGACCGGTTCAGGCGATTCGTTGGGTACCGGGCAATGAACTTGAATTTTGATTATATACATACATACATACATAAATATATATCACGCCTCGTTCCCAGTGGGGTAGGCAGAGACCACCTCTCTCCACCTGCTACGATCTTGGCACACCTCTCTCGCTTATATAATTATTATTTTAATTTGATTATACATGTTAATGTATAAGAGATTTCCTCCTATATAAAAACTCATCACGATATATCTGGAGCCATGAGGCCTGGAGACTTGAAATTTGGTAGAAATATTCCTTTTGTCGAGTATAGGGTAGCTATGAATAGATTTTAAAAATGTGGGGGAGAGTGGTGTTAAAGCTAACAAAGAAGGCGGGGAATAGCTGGTTTATTATATTGAAAGAACAATTATATATTATGGTGGTATATTGTACGTGATGCTAAGATGACCATAATCTTGTCTGGTCCCAGATCTGTTACCAGACTATTTAGGTACCACAGCAGCTCCAATTTTCGGCTTAGCCTGCGGGCACTAGATCCGCGAACTCTAAGACCAATGAAGCTGCAGTAGTTGTCAATAAAACTTGCGTCTGCAAGAATTTCTGTCTTTGTTGAAGGACGCTGTATCAAGTGAATTTTCTTGAATAACGAGATGCTGTGCTCATTATCCTAACTAGCGCTGGTAATAGCCTGATGTATAACTATGAACTTTTCACTAATTTCGTAGATAAAAAAAGAGGTGGAGCGATCAGTAGGGAGACCTTTAAGCGAAGGTCTGTGTCCAGTTGTGGATATCTATCAGCTGATGAAGGTGATGAAATATTAGTCAGTATGTTAGCCGGGTTTATGAGTGTATAATATAGGGCGCTCTTAGTCCGCGGAGATATTGCTTATTAGTAGATTTATTGGTGCTTATGGTAAGTTATGATAGGACCAGTTTTTCCATATATCGTGAAAATACCAGCACTACTTGTCATTCTAGTTCACACAAGGAAGTGTCAATCATAAAATGGTAGGTAGATATATATTTTGTATACCTACGGTAGACGATTTGTGTCGGCATCAATAAGTATATCATCATCATTATCGTCCACAGCCCTCAGCAGTTCACTGTTGGACTTAGATAGGCCTAGATAGACACAGATAGGCTTATCCTAAGCAACGCCACTTTTTTTTTAACGTGGGGGAAATGTCTTCGCGAACCTGCTTTCGCGAGCGAGAGATGTTCCACCGACGTTGCTCTATGGCGAGGCCACGGGAACACTTACGCATACCTTAACGACTCCATCTGCGTCTCGCAAGGAAAACCCTCCCTTTTCCACCTCTGCAAGGGTGCGCCGGAACACACAGCGCGTCCTCCTCTCGGCCTCATAAACACCTAGACAACGGATCCCTTCGAATCCGTCACCCGGAGACTATGGGAAAGGAACGCCACCTAGGCTATAAACAATCAGTTGCTACTAGCTCCCTAATAATAAGTACATAGCTTTATATATTAATAAATGTATTCATTTATTTTCTTTATTAGTACAGTTGATGGTGTCAATTACTGGCGCCGACTTCAGGCCGTGGATCCGGGTCCACGAGCCCAGTGTCAGATGAGCTGTAAGAGCCGCTGTGGCTTCCAGCCCGCTCCAAACAAGAATATAGAAACTGGCGCCGAATGGAAATTTGCATATGTTACTAAGTTACGGTTTAAAGAGCGCTGTGGCTAATGAGAAAACTGGTGGTAACGAGACCTAACTTAAAAATCTTGTCCCAATCACAATGTGGTGCAATCAATCTATCGTTGTTGTAGACATGCGTATCACTTACTATCACGTGAAAGTCTTCCTCCTCTCGTCGATTAGTTAAATAAAAAAAAAACATTTATAAATATAGGGATCAGTTAGTCTATATATATATAGATTATTAAGGATATTATTTATCTTTTCACGTTTTAGATATATATTAGATTAAAACAGGTTTCCGTATCCGTCTCCGTCGGTGTTTAAAGCATTTTAAGTTGCGGTCCTTTTATGACAACCGAAAAATTTGAATATTAAGCGAAATCTTGATATGTATCAAGGACGCTTTGAACTTGGTATTACAAAAACAGGCTTTGGAGTATCATTTTATATACAGCACACGGGGAAGTACTCGGAATTTTTGGTGATAATAACAACTACTAAATTAGGCTATGTTTAAAATATATCAATCTAGGTAATATACCGTAGGATAATCTTCTAATAGCCTTAAAAGAAAAAGGGGTTCCAAAAAGTTTTCTTCACTCATGGTAGGGAACATCCTTTATACTATTAGTACTGTTAGTCGTCTACAACTCCTTGCATTAATTTCTACTGCTATACAGTAGTGTGCAAATATTTCTCTGTTCCGGTTTAGGAGACTTTGAAGCTAGTGAAATTACGGATGTAATAAAAATTACTCAATATATTTTAACTATATATTAAGTAATTTTTCTACACTAATCCTAAACCGGAGCAGTGTTAGTAGTAGTCAAATTTTGTCTCTAAAACGTTCGCCTGGTGGTCATTTATACATATGACGATATATACTGCATTGTGCTCATCGCCTTGTGACGTAAGTCTCGTTAACTCAGTAACTTCACTATCTACAGAGTATTTCAAACCGGAATATTTGCACACTGCCGTATAACGGCATAGGTAAGAGCTGCGATGGTATCTACTTAGACGGTCTTTGTCAACAAAAACCTACCATCAATCTATAGCCGAACATCATAATCCGACGATCATATAAATAACCACAACCTATCAGTGATCCTAAAATTATCGAGAATCCTAAATCGATCTAATAATTCTTCTTTATTCTTCTGTACTAAGTAGCCATTAGCTTTGAATAGATATCATCATTAGATCTGAATCTAGGATAGTGTATACTTTTGACTATAATTCAATTTCATGTTAATACTAGTAAGACTTTAATGGTACACCACCATCATATACATATAGCTATAAATAGAAATAGTCAGATAGAGATGTTTGTGCATATATTAACTAGTTGGAGAGGTACTTTAAGAAGAGGAGAAAGCATATCGTCAGCCATATTTTAATTTAACACCAAGCGAAAATATATTCCAGTTCAAGACTATTGTTAAAAACAAACTGACTTGCATGAGATGCATTCGGGAAACTTCGCGAGGTATTCTAGTCCAAAAGTCCTCAGTATTTGATGACCAAAGTCTACTAACAGTACGTGATGCCAGTAATAACCTACTACTCCGAAACTTGGGCATGATGAGAAAAGAAAGATGACACTCACTATGGGCCTCATAAGAAAGCTTACTTTCACACAGCGTGCGATGGACCAGGCGATGCTCGGAGTATCTCTGTTTGATTATATCAGAGATTCGCAGAAGAACCAGGTTAACCAATTCAGCCCTAAAAATCGCGACGCTTAAGTGCCATTGGACAAGGGCACATAGCTTGTTGAACCGATGAACGTTGACGCCACAAAGTGTTGGAACGAAGACCCCACACAGGAAAGCGCAGCGTTGCCAGACCTCTTAGATTTGGTGAAAACACAACATTCAAAGAATCACTGGAAGCCAGTGAACTCAAACAACACATGACCGTGTTTTATGGAATACCTTGCAACAGAATTATTTCCAGCAGTAAACGTTCATTGATTGAAATGATGACGATGACTGGAGGTCACCTTATGTTTATAGAATAGGTTTCTCCTTTAAGGTTCTCAGTTAAACAGTACTGTTGCCATCTGTCACCATCAGTTATGGAAAATGGGATAGCGTTGGAGGACATTCAAATGTTTATACAATATATATATATAACAATATTACACATATTTCTAATATGGAATTTAGGGAATACAATCAGTATTACGAATATTATAAATTCATAATAATATTAAAAAAATTGCCGTAAATTATACATGGAACGAGTTCCAATGTCTGTCCGTGTCGACAGTTGATAAACGGTCCGTTTCACCTTCGGAGCTGCAGCGAATGTTTATAATATTAAATATACGGGAAAAACGTCATTTCCATCTACAAATATACATAAATCATAATTAGAGTCATTGTTTAATATTCATAATTAACGAATATTAATAGTAACTAATACGCCTACGCATAACAACGTGGCACTAGTTTGGATGATATACACAGCACAACATTTTTCTCGTCGCTTTGAGACTTAAGATTGTTAAGTATCATTGCCACAGTAATTTCACTAGCTACAACGCCATTAAAACGTAAACACAGTAATATTTTCATACTACTCTATAGCAGAAATAGATAGGAGCTACAGAATGGTGTCCTACATTTATTAACTGTTCTAATATTACTGTATTTTGATTCCAAAAGCATTGTAGCTAGTGAAATCACTTAAGTAGACTACGCTTGATAACTAAGTCTAAAAACATTGTAACATCAACAACTTTCTTATGGACAGGCGCATCATTTACTAGAACGTCCACCTCCTTTCTTTGTTAAAGTATACCATCACAAGCACAAAGATCAAGACGCAAGTTCAAATTAAATTAAATATGGAAAAATACTGTTTACCAGAAGAAGGACTAATAATAATAATAGCAGACAATAATAAATTCATTATAACAGACCGGACATAACTTTAGTAGGCAAATCATCTAAAATAGGCAACTTGATTAATGTCACCGTTCCCAATACACATATATTAATATATATAACAGAGAACATTAATAAATAATCAAAGGCAAAACAAGATATTATTAAAATCTGGAATCTGAACAAACTCTACACAGTTCCTTTGGTGGTCACCAATATTGGAGTAATTACAAAACATCTTAACAGCCACAAAATTTTGGACTTACTAGTTTACACGTACAAACCCTGCAAAAGGCAAAACTTGTTCGAATAATCTGTAAGTTCCTCGATTCAGAAACAGAACCAGTTCTAACAACAAGACGCCCCTTCCCTTCTCTTCCCTCCAGCGAAACTTGGTTAGCAACCGTAAGGTTGTAATGTTTGCTCCATAAACTGGACAAATATGTATTTCACCATAAAACTGAAAAGGTACATTGGAAAAAAATAACAGTTTAATAATTAGGGATCAACTTAACAATTTTACTTGAGGTGATTTATACTTTTTGACAAAGAGTAAATCAGTTTATCAGCGTCCCTTTTTATTTGTGATGCTGAGGTGTTAAGTCAATAGAGTCAATTTATTGGCTAGTGGTACCGAAGAACAGTGAATTAGAATACTTACCAACTCAAATGAGGTAAAATTTTTGTTTATAGCTAGGTGTTATTGACGGAGTATGCAAAATTAGGGCACCTAATGATGATGTTGGGTAAGTTTCCAAGTTCTTAGGGTGGAAGAAGGTAATCCAACGGGTGCCGGCAGCTCACAATCGACAACATTATTCATTGATCTTTACATTTACTAGTGAAATTGTAAGTGGATTATCTTAACTTGTACTTGTGAAATAAATCATCATTCATTTGACATTTTGGCAGCCTAAATAACGAATCGTATATATAATACGTCCAATTATTTGGTAATTTATTATCGTTATGTATATTAATTTATGGTAAGTTAGATCAAGTTATAATAAAGTTTGTATTTTTGATACAGAGCATAGTTATCGATATTTTTTTCGAAGTAAAATTAACATTTTTGTCCTTTTTTTTGTTAGGTTATGAAAAGGCTAAATGCCCTGGATGAGGATGAAGATTCATAGATCTATTTTTCCACTGTAGTAGAGTTCAAATAATGATCGAAATCGCATCATCAGCTGCTGCATGCCTGAGTACCGGATTAATTTTTGCAATCTGACGGCAAAAGTTCAGATTGAAAAGGGCGTCTCATGATGATGATGATCAGCTACCGGGCTCGTAGTTGTTGCTATGGCTGATAAAAAAATTATGTAGTATTGAAACAGGACCTATTGCGTATTATATCTATGATTTCCGCAAAGTGTGACCGCATCTAGCCCAACCTGTTCCAGCTGTGTTTTATTATCAAAAACGTAACAGGTAAATTTAATGGTTGACGTCAACTGTTTGTCCTTTGCCCGTCCGTGTTTTTTTTATTCATCATTCCTGCTTTATTACGGCCGAAGCTTAGTCGTTTTCATTTATTATTAAAATATTTCTTGATTTTTTAGCCTTCCACTCCAGTTCTCTTTTACTTTTATTTCATCTTTCATCATTTAGTCTAAACATTCCATTCTTTATTTCATCAGTAAACTCAATTATTGGACTCGTTGCTTTTATATATCCTTTACTATCACTTATTATAATTTGATTTTCCTTATCTATCATTGACGTTTTTCCTTTATTGCATTCTTCATTGGTGTTTTACATTTTGATTTCAATACTATACTTTACTTGATAACAATTTAATTCGATTACATTATCTTACTTATTTGTTTTATTTATACTAATAACATTCTTTACAATTTTCGTGCGATATTTTAGAAAATCGTGACGACCTGTTTTATTACTCCTCAGAGAATTTGTCCGTGTTACGTTGACGTACTAGCAACAGGAGTACGTACCTTTCGTTCTCTTTTGATTATTAAAAGATATTGTGCTTCTAGGAGGGGGTCAGGGTTCATGATTATGTGGCATTTCTATCCATTTGAACTCTCTTTTGACATGCTCTAAGGTAATCCCATAAAAGTGCCATTTTCATGACTTTCCATGGAACTCTCGGTTGTAACGCATACATTGACTATTGCCGGATATATACATGTATATACAACTATATTACGACATACAAACATACCATTACCGAATACCAATTTAAATAGGGCATTTTAAAATCCTGTTATGGATATTTTATACTAAGTGTTTAATGAAATAGTATTATATAAGATGTGACATAATAATTTATTTACTTTAAGATAACAAAGTGGTGGTGTACCAGTTTTATTTTATAGTCGTACTAGCTGAAGACATTTTATAAGTTTAGATACGTTACATTTTCTATGTGTAAAAAATAATGTATTAATAACGTATCCAAAGTAATCTCCTCCATGGCTCTACCTATATATATATACTAAGTAGATCGACTTCTTATGGTTTCTGAACTTATTGTAGATGCACTTCATTAAGGAAAGTAGAAGAAAAACATGCTCAAGGAAATGATAGCGAATCCAATAATGTATAAAAATAAAAACCAATAGCAACTTGAATCTTAACGTAACTTTAAATGACGATGGGAAGACGACGCAAAGAAGAGAGAGGTGTGAGAAATCTTTGGAAGAAAACTTTATTGAAGACAACAGACAAAATACTAAGAGTCGATATAAAACATCTAGTTTTGAGTTTCATTGTCTGATTGAAGACTAAATGAAACCTTTAAAGTTTTTGTCGGTCCGTGGGGGCAAAGACCTTGAGCCGTACGATGTTATCTCTTCTGTTTTAATATAACTGTAATCCATTATATTTACACTGTAATAAATTATTATAACTCTTACAATACATCACCTTAAGATTAAATCAGCAGCAGACAAATATATTCAAATGGTTTCATATAAAAATTCTTGAGATTTTCTTGGTTGATAACAGTTATCAATTTTATTAAGGCAAACTATCCATGTTTGTTGGTTCTCTATCGGGACTCGAGGCCTTCTCGTAAGAAAAGTCAAGTAGCCGATATATATGGTAGACATACATATCTACCATACCACCAAACGTGGATTGCTAATTAATAACTAATTAATAAATAAAATGCTATACATAGATTACTACAATATAATCTCTTTCTTTGTCTTCTCCTCCTCCTTTTTTTACAAGAGATTTCTTTCTTTTAGTTGAAAATCTGTATCTCTTTTTCATCAGAGATCTTAAGAGAACGGTGAGATCAATCTTGTTTTGTTGATAGTTTCGTTTCTTAACATTTTATAACAATGATCTACTCTAGATTTCTCATTCTCATGAACTCTTGGAAGTCTACTTATACACTAGACGACATCTTTAAATAAATAAGTTAAGATTTAAAGTGTTAGATATTAACTAAGGTATAGTTTATAACGTTAAACGTTGTTTATTACAAAAGTAGGTAAATATTTAAAGTAGTCTGTTTCGGAAATTGACGCAATTCCCATAAAGCGTATGATTCATACAAACATATCGTGGTTCCGTATGTTATATATAATATTTTACACGTATAGGATCTAATGATTGATGAGTATTAAGATCCTTAATAGACATAGAGCTGGAATTATCGTGAAAGTCGCAAGAAAGATCGAGATGAAGAAAGCGCAGGATTGATCAACCGATGTCTACCAAAGATCTCCATCTATGGAGTAGACCCATATCTAGCAGTGGTATCTATCGGTTCATGGTGATGATAATAATTTTCGTAATAACCTTTCATATCCTGTTTAATGCCTAATTAAAAAAGTTTTTAAAAAAAGCTTCCAAAATTATACGATTTTTTTAAACCATAACAATAGATGACTGTTCGTAACTATAAGTAAAAGTATCGAAATATCAGAAACAATTAGATACAAATATTTATTCGTATCGTTAAGTAACTCTATGTAAACGTAAGTAATATGTTTACAATTAACAAAATCAGATAATTAACTTTACTATAACTTTACGCAACTCTAAAAAGAACAACATTCGGTAAATAAAGCACTCCGTTGTCGCTCTTGAACTTTAAGTTGTTTGTAAAAAGTAATAGCGATTTGTGTAACTTAAATGTTAGGCATTTTCCTATAACTTATTTGTGTGTTAAGGTCAGCTGGTTTTTTTTTTGCATCATCCTTATCGCCTAAATAAGGGTGGAAACGACTACGAATACGAGACAAAGACGGTATCGCCTTGACGTCTTCGTAAATGTCCTTATACAAAGAAACAGAACAAAGGAGGATATTAAGAATGAGAATATTTATTGTGCTTTCTGCGAACTTCTCTCTGATGATGAATGAAGGGCGCTGGAGCTAATGAAGTTACTCGAGTAATAAAACATATCATCCTCTAAACAGGGAACACCTCTGTAACCCCTTTTTAGGGGTTAACATTTCGTAAAATCCGTTCTTAGTCGACCTATAGTCGGCTAGAAGCGACAGGCCTTATTGCTCTAGATATATCGTGATGAGTCAACATAGGTTGAACTCTCTTATATATATATATATATAGAGAGAGAGAGAGAGAAAGAGAAAAAATTGACCCTAATCATCATCAGCCTAATGATGACCACTGTTCAAAACGCTCCTCTTTTTCTTAATTAACTTCAAGTTAAAACCATCTTTCAACTAAGATCTAGATAATGTGTTTACTGGCTGTAGGAGTCAGCCGGAGACCGCCTAGGTAGGTTATAGTACTGTGTTCCGGTTTGAAAGGGTAACAACTAGCGAAATTACTAGAGTAACAAGACTTAACATCTTATGTATCAAGCTGACGTGCGCAATATGGAGCTGCGTATGTCATCCTATCTAGCGCCACGTTGTTATGGTATCACTTACCATCAGGTCGTTTCGCTTGTCTCCTGGTTCCTTAAATAAAAAACCATCAAACTCGGGAAGTATATGTTGGGATACTCTTCTCACTTACCGTTTAATGGTAATCAATGCAAATTGTTAAACATTAAAAAGTAATGATTTATCATTGAGTATGTCACTTACCATCAGGCTGGTGATAGATAATATCATATCAATCACCAACAAGATTACCATCTGATCTTCAAGTTTACAGCTGCTGGCAAATGCTTCCTTTGTGCATAACTACGTGGTGTTCGTAAGGATGTGTGTGCATCACCACGTAAGTCAACCGGCAATACATTTACAAATAAAAAAAAACATTAGCATTAGAAATAAATTAATAAATGCTTAAGTTATAGACTTAAGACCATACATAAAAAAAAAGTATTTCGTTATAAGACTCTTATTTTTATTATTATAAAAAAAAATACACGGAGCAGAATTTCTTGAAATTCCTTCGGACTCGCGCGTTATTTGCTAATAAGTGAAGTGTTTTTTCTGTTTTCTACGAGATAAAAACTGCACAAAAACTAGGTAAAGCGATACAAAACGTAGAAGTTTCCAATTTATTTTTTTATAATTTCGTACCTTTAATACCAATCCATGGAGTTCGAGAGAACTGAGTGAGACAGTTAAAGACGTCTAAGTAGGTACGCCGCAGCGCCCAATGCAACCGACAAACAGTACTTTTCCTGTTTGAAGGGCGCTGTAGCTAGTGTAATTACTAGGGTAACAAGAGCAATTTCTTATATTTTGTACTTATGGGCGGGTGTATCACTTACCTTTACTCGTCTCGTTGCTTAATTGAATGAATAAAAAAGAAAATTCAAAGTAATTTCCGCTGTAATGGCGCTTGCACTCTTTAAGCCCGGAATTAGCGATACATGTATTTATTCAGAACATATTTTTCATCATATATTATATTATATTATTATTATTGCAGATGCTGCGTCATCGATGCAGTCTATAAGGAAATTAATTATTCACTATACATTCGCATTGAATTATTAATAAAAGATGAGGAGGCGAGAGATATCTATGCTTTATAAGTTAAATATGATTAACTTGATATTATTGGGTCGAGGCTTTAATATTTCTTATCGCAATATTTACAAAATGTATATATTTATTACTAAGTTACATTACTTATAGATATTCCTTAACTTATCCTCTAATTATCCGCTCTTACTTACCAATACATAACATACTAGCTGTAACACCTTCGCTACTCCCTTGGAGGAGGGATTTCGTACAATCCATTCTTACCTAACCTCTAAATGACAGAGGCAATATCGTTACCATAATTTGAGTGTTTACATATAATCGTTTCGTAGATCTCGTGATGAGCCATTAAAAAACTGAATATCTCTTATATATATATATATAAAAAATCATATATTTTCTATTAGCTCGTGTATGCTGTCTTACTCTATCCATAACCCTGCCTCCAATAAAACTTGTCGTGAAGTAATTTTTTTAGTTCTTTTCGATTTTTGTTTAATATAACTACTGTGAAACAGTAAGATGATTGATGATACTATTTCAGTTTACCCGTAGATTATACTGCAAGGGTTGTTATATAAATATACTGCACCCTTCAATTGCAAGCAATGATTGAATTTGCTGATGATAATTTCCGATCCTACTTCGACTTCACTTTCAATTTCTTTAAGTCATCAACTTTCTCTTTCGTTAACTAAATCTTTTTATCCACTTACTACTACTTACTACTTAGTACCAATTAATATTGTATCAATAAGCAGTAAAAAAAACTTTACTATATTTCCAATTAATCAACAAATTATAAACTGTAGATACACATATGTATATTCAAAGCGAATGATAAACGACTGCAGTCAAGATTAACGATTAATATAGTATGTAGTTAAAAGTTAACTGCATGTATAACCTTCTAATAAAATTAATTTTCTTTTACAAACGTTCTGTCTGTATGTTTATTGACTATTAATAGTAATATTAGTGTATATATAGATATACAATAGTAAATGTAAAGCTTTGAATTTGATTGATCAAACCGAATCAGATTTTGTTCATAGTTTCATTTAAATTTTTTCTATTGAGCCATTTTTTTTTATATTTAATCTGCTCTGTAGCTATTTTGTGATTCGTGTGTTTACACTACAACTGATTGTTTCATTTGTATAGAAAATATGGATTTTAATGAAACAGATACGTACCAGTGGATACTATCAAAAGTAGATACTATTATAATTTTGCATAAGGTCTGTAATTTTAATTGTTATTATACATTCATGTAGTAATAGTATACTAAGTGAAAGTAAGAAAAAAATATCGTGGGATATATCTAACGATATTATTCCTTAGACAAGAAATTTGGAGAATAAGGAGGAAAAACGAGAAGTCAAGTTTTTAAAAACATCAATTAATGATTATGTAAGAATCTTTCCAGGGCTCTGTCTTTAAGTCTTGATGCACATTTAATAAGTTAATTACATTCTGTAATCCTTATTGATGAAGGAAAAGCATCACAAATACTACTACATATATATGTTAACATATGTTACGTGAATGTAAGTGTATGTGTGACACATACGTAACTATGACTGGAATGCGATCTGTTAAAGGGAAGATGAATACTCAAAGCGCTTTAGTAGAACTATATCCTTTAAAAACAAATATGTATGATTAATCGATTTTTTATATATAAAATATGTTAAATAAATAATAACAATAAATTATTAGTATTGTATATAAATTTTAAAGATTATCCAACGCACTATTTTCTGACAGGATTCATGTTAAATTTCTATACAGTTTCAGATAGATCTGGTTTAAGAAATACGAGAGTAAAATGTTCATTACGAAATTTATTATTAAATATCCCGCATGACAGGTCAGGCGATCCAAGCCAACCTCATCTGCTCGTGGTGGACACTGGTAATCCACACACGAGGCTCTGTCTCCCACCAACCTGTATCGGGCCAGCGTGGTGAGATATGACCCATACCTCCATATGAACCCCTACATATATAGAAATTTTTGGGGCAGGCCTCTGTCTATCGGTTAATGATAATGAAATGATTCATATTAATTTTTTGTTTTATATGCAGCTATTTAGCGTGATGGAGAAGTATGTGTGATGCTGGAAGACGCGGGTTCGATCTCGAAACAGCTTGAGCTTCCGGTGAAGGAATATATACTGAACACCTTTCGTATACTCATAATTCAAAGGCGTTTAGTCTTTTGTGAGTAAGCACCGAGTCCCAGCGGTGAGAATGCAGTTTTTTATTTAGTCTCGAGTCAAATCTTCCTCTTAAGTTGCAGCGTTCATGTCATAACAAGTTACATTCCGCGTTGTTGTCGTACACATCGATGTATAACTTATTAAATGCTTTCCGCATTTTCGTTTGTGCTTAAACTTAATACCAGAACATAAGTTATCCAGTTCTATGGATGATCTAGTTTAGAATTGAGCATAAGTATAAAATAAGCATTCTTTATATTATATAATATATTTACACGTTATCACTTAATACCATTTTAAATTGAAACCTAGGACATCATCACTGGTAGTATGAGACTGTCTGGGTACCACCGTAGTGTGAACATTACTATGTTCTAGTACGAAAGGCGCCGTAGCTATTGAAATTACTGGGGTAACGAGATTTAACACCTTATACCTTATGGCGACGGACAGGACTTTCACCTGATGGTAAGTGATACGCCAGCCCATAACATGGCCCTAGTTAGAATATGATACACATCACTACATTATGCTCGACGTCTTGAGATATTAAATCTGACTACCTTTGTAATTCCACTAGCTATAAAGCCCTTCAAAACGGAATGTTAACCACTACCTTGAGGGTTACCATCATCCTCTTTAGAACAAGGATCTTCATTATAAACACAAACACACACAAATAACCGTTGCTTTATATTTATTTTATCACTGGTCAGACTGTTGCCGGAAACCGACAAGGTACTACCGCAGTGCCATTGTAGCCGACAGACAGTACTGTGCAAATATTACTATGTTGCGGCTTGGAGGACGTTGTAGATAGTGCAATTACTGGGGTAACGAGACTCAACTTCTTATGTCTCAGACGACGAGCACAATGTAGTGATATGTATTATATTCTAACTAGGGCCATGTTGTTATGAGCTGGCGTATCTCTTACCATCGGGTGAAAGTCCCGCTCGTCTCGTCGCTTAATCGAATAAAAAAAATTTATGTATCAATGTATATATATAAATGATGAAAATGGTTTTTCTTAGTTAGCTACATGAGCATTCGACGCCGAATGATTTTGTAGTTTGTATAGAATGACTGTTTATTTATTGAATTCATAGATAATTCATCATTTCTAATTAAATTTAATAAACACTTTCATTTAGTATTATGCATGCGGTTGCTATAGAAAGTCATTCGCGGTTGCGGTTGTTCTCAAGGAATATTTCTGACAAATTTCAAGTCTAATTCTAAATTACGGCCTGCAAAGCGGACGGGGAACAGCTAGTACTCGTATAAAAGAAAATTCCATTCGCGCTGCTATGATGTTTACATCTCCATCGCTCGGAATGGCGACTGGGCTGAATGCAATACGCAATATATATGTATGTACCTTTGTATACATATTATGTTACTGTATATATGTTAGTATATCAAGACATAAACGATATTTAGATCACAACGATCAGACGTTTGTTAAGTTTCAATGCGGGATACGCCGGTGACAATATAGTAAGATTCACATGGAATATATATATATATATTATACATGTATGTATATATATATATTCCATGTGAATTATTACAATATATCATATAATAAACAATATCCGTAGTTCGCGAACATAAATCATGATTAACATATAATATATTCTTACGGATCGTCGCCCGATATACATATAAAAGGCCGGCGTACGTCTAAGCAGTTTTCGATTGAACTAGTTTGGAGCGGGTCTACATCGGCGAACTGTTTGTTATAATTTTTTTTTTCATTCATATTTAAAACCTTAGATAATCGTTGATATCTACTGTAACCTGAACTTTTGAATTTTGTGTAGTGTTAGAAAAAAAATGGAGTTCCTAATTTATTCACTGCTAACCTTACTCTTGATGAACGGCAGTTATGCGATGATTTACGAGTTGAACGGTGAGTAGACAAATGTTTATTACTGTTTTAAATTAATTAAACTACTAGTAAATTTTACGAGTAAATTCAATACAAAGAATATAATGATATGTTTTATCCAGCAGCACTAAACTGCTATTATTCTACATTATATAATGCTAAAATTTTAATTGTTGTCGTTTGGATTCGTTATAAACTGTCTAACGCATCATTATTCATTTTATATAGAGAATAAATAAATTTAATATGTACGAAGAGGAAGAGGGTGAAAGAGATAATTATCAAATTTAATATTATCGAAAATATCATATATTATTAAAATTTAACAAGTATTTATACAATCACTGAAAACACAATCTACTGTATCTAATACACAATAATAAATTATTGTACCTATGCGCTACGACCAGGATCAATTTGATTTCTTCTAAGGTTTGTCATACATCTGAAAAATTAATTTCTAACAACAATTGAACAATATATATTATTTATACATTTCTTTATTTTCTAACAACAATGCTATAATTTATATTATAAATATATAATTTTATTTCCTTGGTTGAAGACAAAGAGAAACGCAACGGACATGTCATACAAGTAATTACAATCGTTTTAATTTACACAACAAATGAATACTAGAAAATAACTCATAAAGTATTTATATATTTTCATCATCATCATCATATCACATCACATCAGCCGATAGACCTATGTTAGACATAGACCTCCCCAAAGATTTCCATGTTAATCGGGAAGAGATTTGTATGGAGGAATTTACGATATTTCCCACAACGCTGGCCTTGTGCAGGTTGGTAGGGTTTATATATATTATAGTATAAAGCCTAACTTATTTAATATATATATAAAGGAAAAAATATAGATATAGATATAGATTAATTATTTATCAATGCACAGTAGCGTTTTTTAAATTATCCCCATGAAAACACATTCAGTACAAAGATTTTTCAGAACCTTTGGAGTCCTATACAATGTGATACTTGTTAGGATGATATGTACAAATCCATAGTACACATCACCTTGAGACATAAAATGTTATGTCTCATTACCCCAGTAATTTAAACAGCTACAGCGCCGTTCAAACCGGAACACTTTAATGTTTGCTCATTATTGTTCGTCGGCTGCAATAGGCGCTGAAGTGGTACCTATCTAGACGGTCTTCGCCAGCAGAGACCTATCAACAATATAAAAACTTCCCTTAGTACGGTGTCAATTGAATTTTATGAAACGAAATATGTAACGAAAAAAAAAAAACAAATGTAAATTGTTTTATTCGCCGTGAGAGAATGCGATGCGAAGTGTTTCGATATAGTATTCCTCTTCTTTATATCCTCTTCTTGCTACGGTTGGCAACATGTCTACTGTACCGCCCTATACTATGCATACCCTGGAGATTAGTCTTTATACTACATACTGCACTATAAATATACTAGAATATGAAGAAAAGAGTGAGATACGTTAAATCTATAGTATTTTATTGTCTCTCCATTTCACTCATTCCTACTTCAATCAATGGAGAAAATTATGGATGAATTACTTTCTCTCTCTCTCTAATTATTTCCTCTACAATGTAATCATCTCATTCTCTTGAAACTTCATATTCTTATTTTATCTTCATTTGCTGATGGTAGATACCTATTTCGGATAACCTTCAAGGTACCAACGCAGCGCCGTGACTTATTGGACTAGCAACACTTAACAAATTCTGTCTTTGTTCACATAAAGATAATGAGCGTATTAATGGTGCTGTGTATACATCCTAAGCAGTACCTGTCTACTATCAGGTAAACGACCTGATTACGTCCTGCTCGCGTCTTTGTCGTGCACGCGAAGCCGCGGGCGGAGTTTGTTCCACGTAACTTGTTCACGGTCACCGGTGACTCACGTACTCTCCTTACTAACAACTCATTTAACTTTAATAGTATAAAACCAGAACTATTACACGAACGAGAAAATAACTTAACAACTCTTAACGTTACTTAGTATAATTAAAGAACTACATTTGATTTCTATCTAGGAATTAAATGAACGAAATCGTAATTAACTGAAACATTTATTTATATGTAACTAGATTTTTGAAGTCAATATTTTTTTTTGAGACAGAGTTTTTTTATACAATTATTCGATGAGGTGAGCAGGACGTTCACCAGATGGTAAGTGATACGCCTACCCATAACAACATAAGATGTCGAGTTTCGTTACCACAGTAATTACACTAGCTACTCTTCAAACTGGAACACAGAAATATTTGCACATTACTGTCTGTCCGCTGCAATAGGCGCTGCGGTGGTACCTACCTAGACAGTCTCCGGAAATAGAGACCTAGCATCAGCAACAGAGACCTACCATAAGTAGTGTGTATGGTGTGAATGGGGTCTTATGAAAAGAAAATGTGTAACTATAAATGTATTTATAGGACTTTGCTAAAGAAACAGATAAAACACCTTTCTATATAGTTTCCCCGTCACTATATATACACATAGTATATTATTGTATACATATAATATTCACATACCACTACCTTATACCGCATACGGACAGACAAAACCGGAAGTAGAAAATATAATAAAAATATTTTTATATTGAATCGAATAATCTCTAATCTCTATTAAATTATTACTTTGAGTGCTTCAATTAATATCTCCATCTCTATTTCCTTCTTTACTACTACAATTAAAATAATTGTCAATAAATTGCTCTCTCTCTCTCTCTCTTTGGGGCTTTTTACTAAATAATAAAAAAAAATATTTATCTCATTCTCTTATATTAGGTGGACCGGAAAGTAATGTCGTTTCTGCGCATGCCAATACTTGATTGTCATTTGTCAGCTCATTGTTTTGTTCAGAGGCGTACCAAAGACATTGTGAGGTTATAGTGATTTCTTTACTTATAGACAATTGAATTACAATTTTTTTTTGTAATTTTGGGTAAAATGGCCAGCCAAATACCAGAAGAGGTACACATCCGGCATTGCATGCTCTTTGAGTTTCGCAAGGGAAATAACGCAACAGTTGCTACCAAAAACATTTGCGATGTTTATCCAAATGCACTGGACATTCGTAAATGCCAAAGGTGGTTTTCCAAGTTCAAATCGGGTAATTTTGATCTTTCCGACTCGTATCGATCAGGAAGACCATCAGCGTTAGACAACGACGTGTTAAGGGCGGAAGTGGAAGCAAATCCGTGTCAGACGATCGAGGAATTGTCAAACAGTCTCAACAAACCTTGGTCGACCATCCAAGAACATTTGAAGCAGATTGGAAAAGTAAGCAGAGCAGGTGTTTGGGTCCCGCATAATCTGTCCGAACAGAATAAGGCTAACCGATCAATCACATGCAACTTATTGCTTCAACGACACAACACAGAAGCGTTTTTTGATCGCTTGATCACAGGAGATGAGAAATGGGTCCTGTATGATAACCCAAAACGCAAAAGGCAGTGGCTCTCTCCAAATGAAATCCCTCGGAGTACTGCTAAGCCAGGTTTACACCCCAAAAAAGCGCTTTTGTGTGTTTGGTGGAGTATTCGCGGCATTGTTCATTTTGAATTACTGAAACCTGGAGAAACTGTTACTGCAGACCTCTACAGCGAACAATTGCAGCGAGTCAATCAATCTTTAATTGAAAAGTGGCCAGCGATTGTCAACCGAAAAGGCGTCATTCTCCAACATGACAATGCAAGACCGCACTGCGCAAGGCGAACTCTAGAAAAAATTAATGAATTGGGGTGGGAGGTGCTGCCTCATCCACCATATTCGCCCGATGTTGCACCATCGGATTTCCACTTATTCCGAGCGCTGCAACACTTTTTAAGTGGCAAAACATTTGCAAATTTGGATGATATCCAAAATGCCATCTCTAGATAATTTGCCGAAAAACCAATTAATTTTTATCGATCAGGGATTGAAAATTTACTCACTAGATGGCAAAAGGTTATTGACAATGATGGGGAATACATCATTGATTAAAAATAAAGACTCGTTAAAAATGTATGTGTTCGTATTTAGCGTAAGAAAACGACATTACTTTCCGGTCCCCCTATTACATACACAGAATACAAATTTTAACTTCTTCTTAAAGACTCCAACTGGTGAAGGTTGGCGATCAGCGTGGTAAAGTACTTCCTGTCTCCGGTTCAGCGGTACAACTCGGACGCGCCCGATATGCCAGTCCATTCCCTGATATTCCTCAACCATGACTTCTTCCTCGACCTTCACTTCACTTCTACTGCGTCTGGATTCGATTCTCATTGTATTTAAATGCAATAAAGAGTTTTTTTAATATTAGTTGATAGGGAACAGAGAGAGAGAGAGTTAAGCTAAAGGAATTAATACTTAATCTTTCGCTTGAAAGGATTCCTTCGAAAGGACTATTATCATTTTTAAAAATCTTAGTAGTTGTTATAAATAAATTTAATATTGGAAAGAAATTGTGAAATAAAAGTTAAATAAGGTTATAAGTTAGAACTAATATCAATATTTCATCATCATTAACCGACAGACGTCTATTGGTGGACATAAACCTCCCTAAGAGATATTTACAGAGTTCATTGAGGGGAATTGGGCCCTAGCCCGCCACGCTGTCCCAGTGCGGGTTGGTGGTTGGTGACTACCCGATCAGACTCAGTCAGCAAGGTGCTCCGCGTGCAGATTTAGGATCAGTAATATGTTGAACGGAACCCCTCACAGACAAGAATACAAGCGTATAATATGTAACAGACCTCTTTTTATGAGCGTAGTTAATAATTACAAAATATTTGAGACGTAAGAACTTAGTTACAAAGACTTTATACTATTTTAATTTGACGACCTTCCTTGATGATGTATTGGCCTTCAGATCGGAAGTTAGATCGACCTATATAATTACAAAATTAGCATGTAAATTAATCACACTTCCTCCAACGGCGAAAACGTAAATTCATAATAGTAATGACCACATAAAAAAAATAATAAAACGAACTGATTTATATCTTTTTTTTAATTTTTTTTAATTCATAACATGTTTACTTATTAACTTCCTTGTGTGAGGTATAACATGATTAACTTGTTACTGCTTTATTTAATACTCTATGTACCTGGGCTAAGGCTGGGAAGGTAGTTTTAAATATTGTGACCGAAAAAAAAACATTAAACTGATAAATATAAAATATAACATGAAATATTCCTAGTTCGGGAATCACAAACCATGAAAACTGTATACATAGCTGAAACTTTTTTAAGAAAAATAAATAAATAAAAAAGAATATACAAATTGTTCCCCGTCCGCTTTGCTGACCGTAATATAGAATTAGATTTGAAATTTAGACTTGAAATTCGTCAGAAATATTACCGCCTGACGTCAACCCGCAGCCCTCCGAGCCCTTGTGAAAGGACTTTTGTAAAATTTCTAAGCTACCCTGTACTCCGTAAAAAGAATACTATTACCATAGGAATGTGTAAATAAGAATATGTAATAGTAATATAAATAAGAATGTAAAAGAAAAATGTAATAGAATAAGGAAAAATTTAAAAATTATAACAATTTGGTTTAATAAAGCACGGCTGTCGACCCTTATTTTAAGCGCGAAGTATGAAAGGAACTGGAATAGATAGAGAAAGAGGAATAAGAACAGAATAAAAGACAAGAACAGAAAGAAAGAAGATACCGAGGATAACAAAGAAACAAATGTAAAGATTAGAATTATAAGCCCAGGTCTAAAAATGCCCGGGAGGAACGAGCAATTAAATAAAAAAAAATACTTTTACCAAATTTCAAGTGTCCAAGCCTTATAGCTCCAAAAATTTCCTGATGAGTCTCTACATAGGTGGAATTCTCTGATGTATATATAGACGGTATATATAATACTGTAAATTTTTTTAAGGAGGTGTAAGGGTTCCGCCTACCATCTTACGGAACCCAAGTCAACCTCACTTAGTCCTGGTGCACACTTCTAAACAACAGAATGGGCTGTGATCAGTCACCAACCTGCGCTGGGCCGACGTGGTGGTGCTGACTCGATTTCCCCACAATGAGGCTCCTTGAAAGAGACATATGACCAGTAGTGGGTGATAACTGACTAACAATAAAAAGTATCTAATGTTTATAAATTTTTGTACGTTTTAAAGGGCGCTGTCACTAAGGAAATTACTGGTGTAATAAAATTTGACGTCTTGTGTTTCAAGGCGAGTAGCACAATGCCGTGCAGTGTATATCACACTATACAGCGCCACGTTGATAAAGTATCACTTACCCTCAGGTGAATGCCTCGCTCAACTAGTCGACTAAAAAAAATACGTATTAGACTATAAAAAGACTATCTAGAAGTCTATCTAGGCTGTGATCAGTTTCTATTTATTACTTGATTGAGAAGAAAAAAAAACACTCAAACAGTAAAAAGCAAAAACACCACAGAACAGTACAGATTATATATTATATATTATATAATGAAATGATTTTTTTCTTTTGGTATTTGTGTGAATTTTACAAGATTTTAAGTTTTTTCTTATATAATTAAGCGACGAGATGAGCGGAACTTTCACCTGATGGTAAGTGATACGCCCGCTCATAATAACGTGGCGCTAGTTCGAATGATTGTTGAGTTGAGTCTCGTTGCCCCAGTAATTACACTTGATACAGCGCCCTTCAAACCGGGATACATCACTGTTTGTCTGTAGAAATAAGCGATGCGGTGGTACCCATCTAGACGGTCACCGGCAACAGAACCCTACCAGCAGTAAGTACCAACATAAATGAAAATGTAGAAACTTGTTCTAACAGAATACTGTTTTCCTTATCTTATGTGTTATGATGGTAGATTAATAAATTCCAGGATCAAACCAATGACCTGCACATCGTGAGACAAGCGACCAACCGACACATATTTTAAAGGCTTCATAACTAATCGCATTGATAATTATGACATGAAATAAATCAAAACAGGGTGCCATTTTAAAATAATTTTGCAAAAGCCATTTGTCGTCAAACGTGATAACCTTAAAGTGAGAACACTTAATCCGATTTATATGTCAGGGTCCAACGTGGGTGTCTGTGGACGTCACAAAGTCCAAACTCGATATGCTATTATTATTAAATTTGGACTTAACTTCTCTATTAGGACTACAATTTAATGTACCTTTTTTTTGAATACCCTACTTCTGGGGGGAAGTCAGGGTTATGTGAGATACCTACTAACTAAAACACCGTCGAGCGTCTGTATTAGTGCATTCGGAGAGGCTCCGGGATCTCTTTATGTTAACACGTCTTTGAGGAGAAACCAAATCCTCCTGGGCACCACCGCTGAGCCTCAAGGCCCGCGAAGGTCCTAGACGCTTTTAGTCGCCGTCTACGCCATGCAGGGCTCACCTTAGTCCTATTCATACTTAAAACATGCCTGATTCATACCTAGATACATATGGTACATCATCATTATCAGCCGACAGACGTCCACTGCTGCGCATAGGCCTCTACTTCAATCGATCTTGCGCTGCCCGTATCCAGCTGCTTCCCACAACCTTCACCAGATCGGCGGACCACCTGGTGGAGGCTTACCAACACTGCGTTTTCCGGTACGCAGTCGCCATTCGAGGACCTTGGTGCTCCATCGGCTGTCAGTCCTTCGAGCGATGTATTCTGCCCATTACCACTTGAGGCTAACAATCTTTTGGACTATATCGACCTATATTGACCTTAGTGGTTATATGGTTCATACCTGGTAAAAACATACCTTGTTTAGTTAAACATGTATATTATTTAACGTTTAAAAAGAGGTAGACACTGAATGGAGATGAGAAATGGTAATCATCTAGAGATGAACAAATCTATTAAAAATACTTTTTTTATGTTCATTTGGAATAAATTATCATCTACTGACTTTGCTTCATCATCTCCTAGCTCATTATCATTTAACACATTGAATCAAGTACTTTAAGTTATACCACATACTTTTTCTGATAGTAGGTCTCTGTCATCGGTGACCGTTTAGGTGGGTACCACCGTATCAGCTATTGCAGCCGATAAACAGTACCTTGAGAACATTACTGTGTACCGGTTTAAAGGGGTAGTAACTAGTGAAATTACTATAGTAACGAGACTTAACATTTCATCTCTCAATATAGATTAATGTACAAAATCTTAACTAGCACTACATTGTTATGGTCAAGCGTATCACATACCATCAAGTGAACTTCTTGAAACTTGTTAATTGCCCTAAAAAAAAAAGAGTTAATTTTGTTATTGTAGTTTTCATACCAATAAAAGAAATCCTTTGTGGTCCATCGGTTAAGATGACGATGATGATAGAAGTGAACACCGGTGACAACGACAGACAATCGGTATGAAACACTTGTTAGCAACTAGTTGAGGAACTAAAAAGACTAAGAAGTGGAGATTTTGGCTGAACTCATAAAGACCTTACGAAAGAGAGGCAAAGATGCCTTAGGAAAGAGAAGAGAAGATAAGAAGACCAATCTCGTTACCCAACTCCGTTTAAGCGAGATCACGGTAATGATTGCACTCTGCTGCTTGACGGCAGAACTAAGAGCTACAGTGGTACCTACCTAGACGGTGACCTGCCATCAGTAAAGAGATCTACCACCAGCCGCCATTTGTAATTCGATGTCATTCATTCGATAATTGTCGCATACGATAAGATAACGCATGCGAGAAAGTTTAATAGAAACGATAAGCGCTGTTTGGTTCTATGTAAATATTTCAACCAATGTAATGGAGTTAATTCATCACTTATCACTAAGTGATTATCTCACAATTACTTAGTTGTATAAAAAAGAAACAGGAATTTTTAGTTCCCTTAATAGCCCCTTTAATGTTTATATAGAGGTTGTCACAATCGCCCTTCTTCTTTTGTCTATACCTTTTTTCCAGTTACTTGGAGTTGGTCTTCCTTGACCTAAGTTTCCAGACAGCATGATTCTTAGATTCTTGTTCGCCAAGGTTGATGTCTTTCAGATCCTTTTAGATCGTTGGCCAAGTGGTCAATGGTCGTCGGCATGTTTAGGGCCAATTTGACCATGAGTTCTTCAGGTTGCCTCTGAATATATCAACGTAGACGTCTCCCTTTTAGTTTTTCCTGAATGGGAACTACTTTGGAACTTCCTCTTACATATTCGTTTCTTATTTTATCCATTAGAGCCACTTTTAGCAATCGCCCGATTTACTTCAATATCACAAACCGGCGTGGACCTTGACGGTTATGCGAAAAGCTGTTAAAATTATGTGGAAACAGATTTTAGACAAATTAGTTTGGCTATCTAAATAAAGACCTTGATACGTCGAGGCGGGCAGGCGACCTCAGTTATCGAATTACTTTCCGAGGAAACAACGGTTATATTTAATCAATATGATGCTTGTTAATGACGTATAGTAACCGTGAATTATTTCAATAATGCATGAAATAACATTAATTATAAAATTAATAAATATTGAAACTTCAAGGCGTCGCACAAGGCGATGCTGTGTGCCATTTTGCATTTTAATATCAATAATTATAGGTAACAGCCATTAAAATGACAAATAACGTTTGCCAAACATTTGAGTAAATTTTCATTCGTTTTATAACAAATAAAATTATTAAAAACTATATGAGCTCAATGTAAACACTAACCCTCTCTCATTTATTACCATTCCCAACAAAAAGGTAGGGTTTTGATAATTTAGGTGCTTTTTTTTATTTTGTTCTTAATGCATTAATGGAAACAGAATTGCAAAAATAAATAATTCTTTTTAAACAAAAGCGGTACCGCCAACCCACATTGGATCAGCGTGGCGGGTAATGGCCCAAATCCCCCATATTAACTTACATACGTTTACCTTACATATGACAGCCCCTAGTACCCAAAGGTACTAGAGGTACGGAGGTTTATGTCCACCAGTGGACGTCTATCGGCTGATGATGATGATGATGATACCAAAGTGAGATTTTTTATTTTTATATTGACAAGGTCAGCGACCACGATCCTACCTGATGTTAAGTGGTGATGTCTTGCGAGCCGTGACTCCCATGAAGCTGTTATGGTTGTCAAAAATCTAGCAGCGCATACTTCATCGTAACAAAAATAAAAAAAAAACTTGTTAGTAACTTTGTTAATATTTAAAATTTATGACTAATGTCTAAGTAGTAGGAAAATTGTACAAAAAACCCACAAACTCGTTTTAATTTAGAAAAATAATAATACATAGAACATCTCAAACTAATGCAAGCCAACGCTATGGCATCATTCCTTAAACAATGGACTATTATTACCATAATAGAAACAGCCCACTTAATCTTCCCACTGCTGGGTTTATAGGATTTCGTTCACAAGGATATAATCAGTCCTATTCCCACAACTGGTCAAGTGCGGGTTGGATGTATCGTTATTGGAATTTGTTGTTTTTCTTAATAATATGACCTCAGTGGTGATCGAGCTCAAGCCTCCTCAGGACCTCAGGATCTTATCATTGTTTTTATGTTCTATGGTCGTAGGTTTCTTTTGCCGGAGACCGTCTAGATAGGTACCACCGCAGTGCCTATTGGAGCCGACAAACAGTACTGTACGAACACTACTATGTTCCGGTTCCAAGGACACTGTAGCTAGTGAAATTATTGTAAAATTAATATCTTATGTCTCAGGCAATGAGCGCAATGTGATGCTGTGTATATTATACTGATTAGCGCCGTATGCATTTGGGCTACCACACGCCAGCTGCTTCTTCTTCTTAAAGTGCCTCTCCAACTAGTAAAGGTTGGCGATCAGCGTGCTACAGTTCTTCCTGTCTCTAGTTTGGCAGCTAGTACTTCAGTGGCTAGCTACAGCGCCGTTCAAACCGGAACCATAGTAATGTCTGCACAATACTTTTTGGAGGCAGAAATAAGCTCTGCGGTCGTCTCCGGCAATAGAGACTTACCACCTTCATTGAATCATCATCATTATCATCCGATAGACGTCCACTGCTGGACATAATCTTCATTGAATAAAAAAAATATAATATAAAATCAATACATCAGTACTATTCATTAATTATAATATAAGAAAGTAGTGTTTCATAAAATTAGTTAGATTTTTGAACTTAATGCCTTGAAAGGGTGAAATATTCTTTGCGTTGAACTGGTCAAGTCTAGATCGTAAAGTATTATCATTAGCCGATACACGTCCACAGCTGGAGATAGGCCTCCCCCAAAGATCCCCACTTCGTCAGGTATGGACACATAAGGAACGGTTTGGGCAATTGCCCACCACGCTGGCACAATGTGTCGGTGGTAGTAAAAGCCTTGTTTGTTGATTATCAGGGTGCACCACGCGCTAGTGAGGTCGACTTGGGTCCCGTGAGTTATTGTGCGGGACCCCTTACACCCCTTAAGTAGTAAAGTATATTAAGTATAATGATATAACTGTAGTTAACTGTCACTGTAACTTAAAAGGCCGAACGAGGTTAATGAACTCTTTTATTTAAATCATTATACGGTTGTTTGTTTCTATAATTGAATATGTGACATATATGAGCCTCGGCCTTCGCCAGCTTGTCTGTTATTAATCATAATAGAGTTCCACCTGTGCGTGCAAAGACAAGTGTGATGGGTGGAGTCACGACTCTCAGACATGAGGAATACGATTTGTGGAGGCGGATGCAAGTGGTGTAAGGGGTTCCGCCCAACATCTTACAGAGCCCAAGTCAACCTCATCTGCTCGCGGTGCACCCTGCTGGATAACAGACGAGGCTCTGACCACCCACCGACCCGCAATGGACTAACGCGGTGGGTTACAACACAAATCCTCTCAATTAAATCCAACGTTGTGGAGATCTTTGGGAGCAGCCTATCTCCAACAGTGGATATCTGTGAGCTGATGATGATGAGGAGGATAGAAATAGTTTTCACAACCACAATAGGAATCAAATTTCATATACAGTCTTTTACTTTCTATAAAAAAAACTGTGTCGGATGCTCAGCGATTAACCTTTGTAAAATAGAGAGCTGCATGTGGAGTTGAGGGTTAAGGTCTTCAAACCATCTAGATTAGTTATCATCAACATATCTCTAAGCGTCTAAGCAAGTACCACTGCAACGCCTATTTCTGCCTCCAAACATCACTATTTCCCGGTTTGAAGGTCGCTATAGCTAGAGAAATAACTGCGGTAACGAGACTTAATACCGAGAAATAGACTTCCTAACTATCACTACATTGTTATGAGCAAGCGTATCACTTACCATCAGATGTACATTTCGCTTTTTTAAATTAAAAAAAAAATTGTCTACGAGCTCGATTTTGTATCTTCGACTTAATATTTAACACAGCATCAAGTTGAGGTAAATTTTTGATAAAAGACAGATAAAGATATCATTAGCTGATTACAAAATTAACCTTTTCTTATGTAATACATTAAAATATTTAGTGATAACGTCAAAAACAATTCGCTTATCACCAGACGGAAAATGACCTTGAATTGGTTGATCGTTGACCAGAATCCCTTCTAGAAGGTACCATATAAACCGCCTAGTAAAAGACGTTTCATAATTATTTCTTACATTTACATACATTACGTCCGAGTTCTAGTGATTATTGGAGGATGCCGAGGTCGAGGTCAGCACAAACCACATCATTACTATTCAAAAATTTGCATATTAATATAAGATGTTTAATACAAAATTTTTCCGATTGATATAATTTATACAATAATAAATCTATATATACAATACTAATCTATAATTATATGGAGTGGGAGGTAAAGGGGAGGTCAGTGATCATAGATTATTTGCAACAAATTCTGTTACAAGCCGAGAGCTTGGATTTAATACCAGTAATTATATCCACGACGGGAAGGTCTCGGAGCTGATTCTGTACGTGATAATGGTTATAATGAAATTTATAGGCGTAATGAAATGTAAGGACGTTTTTATTATTTAGCAATTTAGTAACCCATAAGATTCTTTAATTTTTTTAAATAAATCATTGATCATGTTTGAAACTCAATACAGCAATATCGCCTGAAATATTTTCAATAAAACATAGGAAAAGAATAAGCGATAGATTTAAAAATAATATCAGTATACAGGGTGAAAGCTGATATATGTAAAAGATATGGAAGTGCTAAAGTATAGCTCGTATCCTATTTATCTATATATCGAATATTTCATCCAAAAACAATAGTTCTGGAATTATTAAATTTTTAAATATTTTTCAAAATATTCCCGATTTTCTAGGAAATAATTCGATGATTTTATTTCTTACTAATTTGTACACAAATCTTAATGAAATAATTCTTATTTAATCATAGTTTTATTAAATTAAATTAAGAATTATCAATTAAATACTGATAAAACTTTTAAATTAGGTTCACTGAAAGTCGTGACATAAACAAATAAAGCGTCATACTTACATTTTTATTTAGTCTTAAAATTAAATTTTATTTACAGCAATAATTACAGTATAAAGCACATAAAAAAGTACCCTGTCAATACCTATCCGACAAGGTATAAGAAGGTACATAAAGTTTCTTAAATTAAAAAAAAAACACTTGTAATAAAAGCAAGTACCATAAAATATCAAACTGTAGAGACTTATAAAAGTAAATGTCGCGCCGGCCCTTAATTTGAACCTTTTGTTTTTGTTGTAACCCGTGCGAACTTGTTGTTGTGTTAGATATTGAGTTAAGAAGAAAAATTTTACGTAACAATTAATTTAAATTTTGCTCCAACTGACGGCCACGGTTCCTATATCCGGATACAAGCAAGAAGCCTATTTCTTAAGTCAGATCGTCAGAGTCATCAGAGTGACTCGCCCTGTGAGCTGTTCTCTTATTTTGTCAGCAGCGACGATAATGCATAATTTTAAATCTTCTAAAGAGTTAATCGGTGTTGTGTACACTAAAGATTCCATATGACCCCATAAGTCATAATCGCAATAATCAGTATAATCAGGACACCTTGCGGGCCACGGTATTGGTCCGCCTCAGCCAATCCATCGCTGAGGGAAAGACTTTTACTCAAAGTACGCTTTTCCTCACAGTAGACTATTCCTCGCAGTAGACTTTTCCTCAAAGCAGACTTATCCTCAGAGTAGATATATTATATAGTATAGACGTCCACTGCTGGACATAGGCTTCCCCGAAAGATCTTCATATCGATCGGTCCTACACTTCCCGCATTGCCAGGAACCACGAGTCGTCTTTTGTGGAGGTTTATATAGGGGATTTGGGCCATTTACTACCACGCTGGCCCAATGCGGGGTGGTGGGAGAATAAATTCTTAAATTTCAAATATTTTTTATAACCTTATGCAATTAGATATAACATTCAATATCTACTTCGGAATAGAGAGCTTATTTTGAGTAGAAGCTTCCTACTCCATCCAACGTTCTATATTCTGGCATATTTACTGGATATAAGCTTATATTTTTATAGAACATATATATCTTTATGGCATCATTTTGATTTATGGCAGTTATTATGTGAATCGAAATGAACGGCTAATATACTAGTTAACAATAATGAAACGTTTCCCACAGATATTTCCTCAATAAAGCTTTAGAATAATTTTGATGTTATTAATTCTAACTGCGTATTAAAAGAGATAGCCTTGCCACAAATGCCACATCCTAGAAAAATATTCTTTTAACTTAGCGTCTAGACGAGATCGTTCACCTTACAGCGAGTTGTACACAAATGGTGAACACTGCACTTTTTTATTATTACATGACGAAGCGATGAAAACAGCAGTACGTTCACCTGATCATAGGTTATACGCTTACTTATGATAATAGCTAGTTAAGATAATTACTGGCCTTCAGACATATGTTGTCTCATTACCCCAGTAATTACACTGTATACATGTTTCCTCAGTACAGTTTGTCACCACACCTACCACCAGTGACAGATTCACTAAAATGAACGCGTTGTATTGATAAACAAAATGAAACTTTAAATCTGAACACTAATCTTTGAACGAGGTGGTTGTAAATATTTATATACAATATCCTTGTTGATGGTAAGACAAAAAATTTTGATGGTACGTGATGGTGGATTTTAGTAGGTAGTGGGATTTTTTCGAACATGCCTGGATAGCTACCGCGTATTGTAATTCTGCCGCCATAAAAACTTTCCTGTTTTGGCTATCTACATACAAAACGAAATATTCTATGTGTTCTCACCACCTGATTTGTACTTAGCACCATGTGAAATTTTACACCAACGCAATAGGCTATGGACCGGGGCTTACGAGCACAATATCAGATGAGCTGAAAAAGTCAATATGACTACCAAGGCAAGAACAGAAAACGAACATTAGTCTATTGTAGATAAAAAAATACAGTAAAATATGTTACGAGTAATTTAATAAATATGTTTTTACAGATACCGAATATATCAAAATGCCACCAATGTTCCGGCTGGAGCCGTACGGGCCGTGTGTGCACGAACCGGGCGGTGTCTACTGCACCGTCGAGCTGCACCTCGTATCAGACGAACCGAACGATCTCATGCATATGATAAAGGTAAAAGGAAACACCAAATGCAATTACAAATCCTTACAACATATCTATAAATTTTATTATTTATTGGATTACCATTATTAATAAAATTAAAAAAAATCACCAAGCATATCACCAGAGGACTTCTTAACACATTGAATTCATTATGCCGAGATGGAACAGAAATTAATATTTTAAAAACTTATACATACATACATATCACGTCTCGTTTCCAGTGGGGGAGGTAGAGACCCCCTCTCTCCACTTGATATGATCCTGGCACACCTCCCTCTCTTACTTTTGATATAAAATTCTTAAAAGAATTGAAATACTGCAACGCTGCATTTATGGGTACACACATACATTAATTTTAATATGAAGACAACGAGTAAGTCGCATCACAATTAGTATGATTATATTTACATTTTTATTTTATTTTTCAGAATTATTCATTACGAAGGGAGATGCACTATGATCACACGCGGCTAAACCGTGGCATTTGCGTCACCAAAACCTGCAAAGATTATCTTAGACAAAATACATCTGCGGACCTAAACCTGGTCCTTGAGGGATGCCTTAACGACACTTTATGGAAACAATACAAACTGAAAAGCAAACTGTCAAATAAAGTTCTTTGCAATGATTTAGATCACAAAGTGGACATAGACTATGGTGATATCGCCGTCGCTGTGGTTTGTGTGTCGATAATAATGCTCAATATTGTAGGAAGCTTATACGACTTCTTCTTTGTTCCGAACAAGGATAACAAAGGTAAAGATTTAATTTTAAATCAACAAGAAATTATAAAATATCTATAATAAATAAATAACACCTTTATTACTTAATTCATATCAACTTTCACCTTATACACATTCATACGGAATTAATACTTTTTTTTGTATGCTTCTATATCTAACGCTTTGTTCATACTCATATCAAAAATGGCTAAACCGCCTTAAAAAGCGCTTTCATTAGAATGTTTCTGATGTTTTTAAAACGATACTTAGACTGCTTTTTAAAAAAAAGAGATATCAGGTAATTATTTACCTGATATCTCTGAAATAGTTTGACATTTTAATATCCAAAACCTTTAATTCAAGCACAACAATATTCATACTTTTAAATAAATGAAGTGTTTATATTAACTTTTTTTGACCTGTCTCCTAGGCCTTTAAAGTGTCTACTTCCACAATATAAAATATTTTATTAATGACGATAGCTGCCATAGTCAGCATTAATTAACAGATGTAAAAAGATAATAAAGTCGTAAATATACACTGGCGCGATAACATCTACAGCGTATCTGCTTATACGATAATAAGATGCGTTAACATTCTATAATCATTAGTTAACATATATGTAACAGATAATAAACGAAACATGAATGAAGATGATCAAAGCAATATGTCAGATCGGCCATTAGAAATTATAATGAACAATATTATTAAAGGAAATAAACAAATTTATGCATCAACAATAATCATACAAAAACCGGTTTCTTTTATTTCCTCAGATATTTACACATGCTAACATTATCATAGTAAATTATTTTTATTAAAGATTAAGACATAAGAATCAGATAAAAAATATTAGAAATAGTAACTAGCTTTTACACGCAGCTTTTCTTGCTTGTAATAATCATCATCATTAGCTTTAAACATATTCTATACTACCTTTTGGTAGCCTGTTTGAGAAAAGTATTATGGTCTCCAGATATTCTTTTCAACTGATGGTATTTAAACCAAGTCCAAACCCTTTACAATTAAACTATTGTGTTTCCTCTGCTCTCTTCCAAGAGCAAGTTACTCTGATATTTATTTCTCCATAATCAACTTTTGGAACACAACAAGATGCCTTTAGTCATTAATTTTTAGCATTTGCAATTAATAAACTTTAAAAGTTATAAGAAGTAAGAACTTACTCCAAGAAGCAACTATATGAGGAGGACATGCCTGATGATACGTCAAACATCCGAAAATAATAACGTGGCGCTAGTTAGATTGATATACAATACAAAACGATGTGTTAATCGCATTGGCGTAACATGTTAAGTATTTTGCTTCAATATTTTTATTGGATGTAACACCTTTTAAACAGAAACACGGTGAAGTTCACAAATTTAAAAAGCCATCATATGCAGCCTCAGAATCGAACCAACTCTGTTCTTCGGCAGTTGCTTAAGAACTTGACTTTTTCAGGCAACAAGTTGCTATTATGTTTCTCTATAAAGCAAAACTGGAAAAAATTAGTCCCGTCGTCAGACAGCGGTTCTGACCTGCGATACAAACGCCTAAAAGGATGTAACGGTCTACGGTAAGCAACTTTGGGAAAAAAGTTACTAAAATGTATTTTTCTCTGGTTACACTTTATATTGGAGACTTTAGCTAATACTAAAGAGTATGAAGAAACGAGGGAAAACACCGAAAGCATTTTCCTCTTTTATCTAGAAGTCATAGTATCTAACACAGTCCTGTAAGGAGAAAAGATTTCCATGTAGTGTTTCAGCAAGAAGGACGCTTGAAATAGAAAATTACTGGGCTACGAGACATCAAACGTTATATTTTGAATTGTTATGTAGCACTCTACTGAACAAATAGCCTATAACATTACTTTATTTCGAAAAAATAAAAATACTTTATTTAAAAGAATACTATTTTAATAATCTGTTATAATTACATGTAACACAAATAACTTGCTTTACATTCCCACAACTGGATCTCTCCCTTTTCAGAACTCTGTCAATAATTATTGTTATTATGGAGCATTCTCTTCTGCCGATCGTCATCAGCTGCGAGAATCCTCATGACTTAGAAAGGGTCAGTGATAAATGTTTACATATTATTATTTATAACTATTCAATGTATATCAATAACTATCAATGTAAAGTAAAACATAAACTATAACTAGATATACATACATATTCCGTAATTTTAAAGAATGTCCGCACCGGATGTACTCAACATTTTAAAACTTCCTCTAAAACGCTGTAGAAGGGTTATAGAAGGACGACTACTCGGTGACTAAAAATTTAGGAAATAAGGTACGGATTGCCTCATGATCGTCATCGATATTACGAGAGAGCTACGTCCAGCAATAGACATTCATCAATTGAGATGATGATGATAATAAAGATATTCCGTACTTGGAGATGCCAAACACTAGTCGTTATTATCAATTTATATTTGTTGTTAGTACATTTATACACACAAATTTAAATATAATCAAACATAATAATGTTTTTAAAAACATTACTAAAACGAAAAGAAAAAATTTAATGCTAATATATGTCACATTTTGGACATTACGTACACCGGTTGTGATGTTGTGTAACAGTTCGATAAACTTCGAGAAAGATCCAGTTGTAAATGTTTAATGTATTATATATAATTAGATAAACTGGATCAAGTTTAGACGTGATTAATATAACTTGAGATTATTGAAATTCGTTGTTATTAAACACATTTTTTTCCGCTGAAGTAAAGAACAAGACGTAAAGTAACATCACATGATAGTAGAATATTTGCTCTGCACTATATTGCATTAGCCACAAGATATCTAATTTTATTACTTTTGCAATATCACGAGCTTCAGTGCCCTTGAAATTTGAAAAACGCAACTTTTAAATTTTTTTTTATTCTGTTTAGAGACAATACGAGCGGGACGTTCCGTGATGGTAAGTGAAACGTCTGTTTATTACAACGTGGCGCTTGTTAGGTTACACTCTACCACATTGCCCTCGTCGACTGAGATCTTGGTCTTATTACCTCAGTAATGACACTAGCTACAACGCCCTTCGAACAGAAACATAGTAATGTTTGCACAGTACTGTTTGTCGGCAGCAATAGACGCTGCGGTACCTACCTAGGCTATGCCTAGCAATAGAGCCTTACCACCAGTAACCAAGTGCTATGTACATTTTTCTATTTACATTTTGCTGTTTAGTACTTACTTAAGTACTTACACTATCTACAGCAGTATCGACTTGCTATAAATGTCTTTGTCTTCTTTCAGAAATACTACAACATCATATATCACTTGTTCATCGACGGCGCACTCGTTGTTCAGACATTCTTCGTAATGTCCGGATGCTTGCTGGCTTACAATTTAGATCAAATGGCGGAGAAACAGAAGGTGAATTGGGTGATGATACCAAAAGGATTTTTCCTGAGATGGCTGAGGTGAATCCAAATCTTTCCTTCCAAGCACAGTGTTCACATTGTTAAGCTTTTAATATTTTATTCGTAAAAATTAAAATTTTCTGACCAAGTAATAACCAATATCACGGATAATACAATTAATATTCGTTAAAAACCATAGATACTATATTCTCTTCTGGGGTTGAAGCCAGGCATTCAAAAAATTTTAAATTAATTGAAAATTCTTGCTAAAAATCTCATTTCTGACGCATGCGATCAATACATGTAGGTTCAGTATTCAATATTTCTTTATTATTATATTTATAGGTAATATAACTTTTACGATACAGATTAACACCGACGTATGCCTTGGTGTTGGCAATCACAACAACATTGCTGCGTTTCGCAGGATCCGGACCTCTTTGGCAGGTAATAAAACTTTAAGAACCAAATGAATTACGAGAGACTATATATTGTAAATAGTGTGCACTTACTAATGACAAGTAGAAAGATAGATAAGTTCACTACAGAAGTCTGAATTAGACATAGGTGTGAAAGAACTATAGCATACTAACGATGATCTTCGATTATATTTTCTAACAATCTTAAAAGTTCTTAAAATCTCTGCTGTGACCTAAGAAAAGTAGTGGACGTCTAACAGCTTATGTGTATGATGATGACACATAGAGTCAAAATATTAAATTCATATCAAGAAGGAAAAGCAACGTCTTAACATAAACATTGGTAGAATAAAGCTGTTTCTGGTCGTCTTGATAACATCAGTTTGGTATTTTATAATTTGTATCTATGGTATATGGTTACAACGTGAAATTTTGTGTACAGAGTACTGTCGGTGCCGAAGCGAACGACTGCCGTAACGACGGCTGGCTGAACCTGATCTACCTCAACAACTACATAGACAACTCGCAGTGCATGCCGCAGACTTGGTAGGTTATTTGTTTTAACTAGTAACAGTCCAGCAGTCGATAAGGTTATTCGTCTACCAACATACTGAATGCCATTAAAATGATAAACTCTGCACCATAGAGGTACAGCGCCATTTAAACCGGTATACAGCGAGAATTTTATTTATTCAAAAGGTACATTTATTCCCAAATCTAAAAAAGACATTTATGAAAAATCTGTCTAGTAAATTAAATACATTGCAACTATCATCCATCCAATCAGCCGGAAGACGTGCACTGCTGGACAAAGGCCTCCCCCAAAGATTTCCACTCAGACCGGTCCTGGGCCACCCGCATCCAATGGTTGCCAGCGACCTTGACCAGGTCGTCGGTCCACCTTGTGGGGGGGGGGGGGGGTCTGCCCACGCTACGTCTTCCGGTACGTGGCCGCCACTCGAGAACCTTTCTGCCCTAACGGCCGTCGGTTCTGTGAGCTATGTGCCCTGCCCATTGCCACTTTGCGACGGCGACCCTTCGAGCTATGTCGGTGACCTTGGTTCTCCTGCGGATCTCCTCATTTCTGCAACTAACAACAAATTAAAGAATTTTATAAGCAGAATACAATTAAAAAAAGGAATCTAACTATATATACCATGAAAACGGGTTTTGTTTCTTCGCCAATCACGTAAAAACCAGTGAACTTATCGACACGGCATCATGAGCATTCGACGCGGAATAATTTTTAGATGGTTGTAGGCTATTTTTTTTTAATTTCATAGATCCTTCATCATTTTATTTCTAATTAACTTTTGTCAAACATTTTCATTTCGTTTTATTTATTCGGTTGCTAAAAAATCGGTTGCTACACAAATTCTTTTGCGGTCTCGGTTACTCTCAAGAAATATTTCATACAAATTTCAAGACTTATTTTTATATTATATTATGATCAGCAAAGCAGGCGCGGAACAGATAGTTATTAATATAAATATTTCTACAGACAATAACACGTACTTTCAATCAAGAGTTAGAGAGAAATTAATACAAAAGTTGGTTTTTTAAATTCAGTAATCTGGTATAACCGTGTATCTACACTAGGATCAGATTTGTACATTTTATTCAATTCTCGACATATTCTCGTTATGGATAAGTTTAAGCCTATATTATTTCCTACAGAAAGGATCACTTAATATATCTAGGAGATTCGTGGAGAACAATGTAGCACAAGCTGTCGACCAAAGTATTACTAAATAGTACAAAATTATTAATTAATTTATAAATATAAATTAATTAATAATTTTGTAAATATAAATTAGATCTCGAAAACCGCATCGTTTATGTAATGACTGCATTTAAAAAAAAAAACACTTTTGGGGGAGGCCCATGTCTAGTATTGGACGTCTATAAGCTGATGATAATGACATATAGTACAACCAGGCGACAGGTCCATCTAATTCTAGGGCAGATACAAGCCCATAATAATGAACAGCTATAAGAAACACTACATATATCTCCTGGGATATCTCATCACATTAATTCCTTACAAGTTTACGTAGTTAACAGCCACTGGTACAGTTTGCGTTTGATTTATTGTAAAACCTGTTTGTAACGTAAACGGTTCGAGGAAGCGCAATGATTCATGTGATTAAATCGATCAAAGTAGGGGAGTAGGAGGAGATTTATTGTAACTTTATGAGTAGTTTATAAAGCATAAACAAGATCGCTAGGCAATAAAACAAAGCATAATAGAGCGGTAGGTAAAAAATACAGATTTCTTCAGACCAAAAAAATTATTGTCTATGCCATTGTAGTTAATACAGGTGACAATAAAACAATGCCTCAGTTTTTCTATTCATTTTCTTTGTTAGAAAACAATAAATTTGCCGTTTTTACAAAGTTTAATTGTAGATGTAATTTATTTATGTATTCTAGTTTATGAAATGAAAAACCTGAACAAACTAAGCTTATGGAAAAGAATAAATGTTAGGTATAACATTTATTCTTTTATGACTTGCGTAACGTTACTACTCCGTCTATAATGATACATACATGATGATACAAAGGAAATGATATTATTTATGTAAACTATTGTATCACTTTTTTGTATAGTTTAAGTTGCTATTGTTATTTCTCTTTTATTAAAGCATTTACCAGTATTAAATGAAACTCCTTCACTGTTTAAAAAAGTGCAATCTATTTAAGTTATAGGATTACGTATAAGTTTTGCAATCAATAACGTTATGCCTCTTTACAGAATAGTCTCCGATAATCCAATGTTTTATTGTAGGTACATCGCAGCAGACATGCAGTTGTACGTAGTTGGACTCGTCATCTTCTCTCTGGCGACCACCGTGAAATCGAGGAAGATAGTTTTGTCTGTCTTGTTCGTCATCAGTTTAATAATCCCCGCCTGTCACACGTACATACAGAACTTGGACGCTGGATTGGTCATATCACCAGAGTATGCACTTTACAAATTTATAGCTTTATATTGCATAAATTCTTAATGAGATTTTTTGGTACGGACATCTACAATGATTTAAAACAAATAGAAATGAAAATTAGTTGTGTCAGTAGAATTTAAGGTTTTTATGTCATTTAAATGTTTACAATAAATTAAAATAATATTACAGATTAGTTCGCGATTTCTTCGTTAAAGATCCAACTTTTAACAACACGTACAAAAGGGGCCACACCAACCTCGCTTCCTACATACTGGGTCTCAGTTTAGGAATGTTTATCTACCGTCTCCAGAAAAATGAGTTCAACATAGAGAGATTTAAGGTATGATTCACACGTAATATATGTATATTTGTTGACATTGTTGTACACAGCATTCTTAACTACCCTCCCGTTAACATTCTTCGACAAGAAGAAATTTAGTGCCATTCCAACGCGCTCACCAGATCCGAAAGAGATGGGTTGGACAAGTGTGATTTGTTAATATTTCTTCATAAAACACAGGATTTATTAATAACTTAAATTAAATATATCACACTCTAAATTTGGCCTAACTACATAGTAGTTTTTTTAGTTTTTAACTCTTCTATGTATACTTATAGATCTCAACGACTAACTTACTAACCTGCAATTTCCATCTAAATTTTACAGTTACTGTTATAAACTAAACTCCATTAGTGGTGATATATTATATATAATATAACAAAAACTATGTATTGTTTATGCTACCAAGTACTAACGTACAAAAGTGTCTGTGATGGTCTCATGCGCAGTCTCCAACTGGAGATGCCACTAAAATCATTCTTCATTACTTTTTCAGAAATACAGATTTGTTTACTGGGCGACACTTCCCGCTATACTCATAGTCTTGCCGTCCGGATCCATGTTTTATTATTTCGAAAGCTCTGCACCACTTTACGCTAAAGCCATATTCTCTAGCCTAGCGAAGCCTGTTTTTGGTTCTATCATAGTCTTAATAATAATTGGAATGGCGTTTAAACTTGAAAGTAAGTTTATTTTGTGACTTCACTATTCTTATTTGACTTCACCATCAGCAATCACTCCATTGTTGCAATGATTGCTTCGCTATTGATAATATTGCAGATTTTGTTTATAAAGTAGACTGACATTAGTAGACGAATAAGTAAATAGAATTTAGAAAATTCTATCACCTTCTTAACTTTAATTAATCCCGAAATCTAATAAACGTCCTCACAAAAACAGAAATATCACAAAATTTGATAGCTCTTCCCTAAGTAAACGAATCATTAATTGTCTTCATGTCAAATTTGTTTACATTTCTGTATCATCTTTACTACCACGTTGCGAACCCATTATATCGTAATATTGTTCTGCGAGAGCTCCATTGAGCTTTCTTTCTCTTTCTCTCTTGATTGATTATTAATAAACCATACGCAACGCAACCCTTATAGACTTTTTATAAACCAGTTACAATTTAATATATATGAACTAAAATGTTTACATAATTTTATACCGATACCACTAAGTAAGAAAGTAGTCAAGCTCCAGTAAGCAATGGTTCTCCGTCGGCCTTCATGGCCATAAAACACCTGCAGCTCCATTTGAGGAAGGAATTTTATAAAATCAATTCTTAGCTGAACTATACTCGGTAAAGGGAATATTCCGACCAAAATTTAAAGTCTGTCAGCCTTATGGGTCCACATGATGGTGGTGATGAATCTCTATATGGGTGAGAATCTCTTCTACATATATAATAAGACTACATCTATATTTTTCAGATGTTTACAGAGGGATATTAGAATGGAACGGTTGGTCGTCGCCGGCAAAAGTTTCCTACTGCGCGTACATCCTGCACGTACTCTTCGTCAGGACCTTGACGGGGTCCCGTACTACTCTGATGCATGTGTCAATAGCGCACGTTGTTAGTATTTTTATTTTATTTTATGAAGTACGAGACAATCGAAATGTTCACATAATGGTAATAAATACGCCTGTCCATAACAACATGGCACTGCTTAGGATGTGCAAAACCACCACATTATGATTTCTTTGAGACATAACATAGTAAGTCTCGTTACCCCAGTAATTTCACTAGCTACAAAACTAGCGTTGAAACTGAAACCAGTAATAATTGCTTGCTACTGTTTGCTGACAGAAAAGGTAGTGTGGTACCTACCTGGACGGTCTCTGGTAACAAAGTCCGACTTTTCTGTTAAAACTACTACAATTAAAGAAATTAAGTTTAATTTTAATTATCCCACTTGTAATTACAATTTTTTTAAATTTAGTAAAAATCGGTCGAACTGTATAAAACTAACTGTTGCCTACATCCGATTTCAGCTGTTAGTATGCCTGGGGACAGTTTTCATAACCTACCTAGTCGCGTATCCATTCTGGCTAATAGTGGAAGCTCCATCGATAGCTCTATCGAAAATAATCTTACCTGTGGGCAAGAAAACAAACACCAAGGAAGATGATATATCGAAGAGGGAAAGAAACCACGCATAACAATGCCATTGATATCTTTGATGACGAATTATGAAGACTCGTCAATCGTTGATAAACAGTGACTGAATCGCAGTCAAAGCTCAAGAGATTTTTAAGTTTATTGTCTATGATTTAATCTAGACAAATTAAAATAAGTTCGTAAGGCCAAGTTAAGTGCAATAAAGATGAAGACACCCCGATCTCTAACTGAAGATAGACTTTAAATAAACTACAATGTCACTACTAGATCTGTTACTGATAATGAATTTTAGTAAGGGTTAAGTCAAGAGTTGATCCTGATAGACATTTATAAACTTCATCGAACTGCTCAATATAGCTAGATCATAACTTAATCTAGATTTTGCCTCGCTGCATTCATCTCTCTAAAACACGTTGAAAGCTTAGTACAGCTATCTCTAGACAACCAAAACAGGAGTTGCTACGGCAGTCATAAATATGATTGGCAAAGGAAGCCTGTCACCAAAATAAAAGTGAATGTTGTCACTTAAACTATTCTCATGATATTTTTATGTAGTAGTTATAAATTAAATTAATATTACGTTATAAATGAAACACGCTTAAATATTATAATTAAGTTTAAGTATGTAATATGTATTTAATAAACTTATATTAAACATTAATCTATTTAGATATAATTTCTACCAAAGGAATGATATCTTAATAAATTTCTTATGAATCCCACCTGGTGTTAAGTGGTGATGTGGTCTCCAGTGATGACGTGGACTAACCTACAGTTGTGTTATTCTGTCCGCGCAGTCTTAGCTATAGAATGCCCGCGCTGCCTGCGCTGGCGCAGTGCTGCGCTGTCTTTATCGATAAACGTAAGCGTAAAAGTGAAAGTAAAATTTTAAAGTCATCTACTTTTTTATTATTTCTTAGCAAATAAATAAAATTTTTGTAATAATAAATAGCTCGCTGGTTTAATGGTCAGAGCGTGCGGCCTTCATTCCGAAGGTCACCGGTTCGAATCTCGGCATGTACCGATGACTTTAATATTCAAGTTATGTACATTTGTGAACTTTAGTTACAACAGCGAGATATAAACGGTGAAGGAAAACATCGTGAGGAAACCCGCACAAGACTTGGGATTTATTCTATGGTGTGTGTGAAGTCACCACTCCACATTGGGCCTGGTGACTATGGCCCAATCGCGTTCATATTGAGGTTAGGCCTGTGCCCCAGCAGTGGGGACGTAAATTGGCAGTTATGGATGGATGAATTATAATTAGAAAAAAAATATTACGTCTATTCTTAGAAATTAAATAACTGTTATATTTCTAAATCATCTACACCATCGTCATTGCTTACGTTAGTTATGTGTTTAGAATATACCTGATTGACTAAGAATATAATATTTTATTATATGATTTTTACTGTCAAATAACCGCGAAAGTATAAAATCGATTATAAACCAGAATCAGTTATTATTTCACAATTATTTTTATCGATAACTACGTTGCGCGCTCAACATTGCTCACATCCCTATGGAGTAATAAGCCCATTATGATTTATTGCTCCTACGCATGGATAAAACAAAACAACTACAGCAACAGCTTACTCACTCTTGAATATATCCACGCCATATATAGTCCGATCGGTGTGGAGATCTTGAGGAATGCCTATATCGAGCAGTGGACGTCTATCGGCTGGTGATAATGATGATATAGAGGGGTACACTAATGCAGAAAAGTTGTTCCACGTTTGCTTATCACATGGAGCTGAACCTCTTTGTTCATAAACTGAGGTATAAGGTTTGAATATCTTTTAGTTAAACAAAAACATTTTACATGGACTTAAAAATATATATAATTTAATACATTACAAGTGTGATCGTAAAACTATGTTTGTGTATATAATATTGTTATGTATATGTATAGCTAGTCGCGAAATAAGTTGTAATTGTATCTAAGGGTATATAAAATTGTATGAGAGTATATACAAAATAGTAAATAAATATATTGATCATTGTGGCTTTTTATTAACAAACAATAATTTTTATATAACATTACGTATATAACACAGATCCGTGATAAATCTGGTTGTAAAACCGAAATGGGTGCAAGTTTTAAGCCCACTGAGCTCAAGCTTCCGGTAAAATAAAACATCGTGGAGAACCGACATGTTCCATGCACAGTTCTAGTGGACATGCGACATTCGCCAACTCACACTTGATCAGCGTTGGGGATACGGACCTTGGTTCCTTTCGTGAGAGTAAACGCACAGTCTCCGCTAGTAGTCTTAAATTACATGATGAATTTTAATCATAATATTTACATACTTCGAAACTTCAAATGGTAACGATGAATGTATAACTAGCAATTCATCATCATCATCAACTCAACCGAAGAACCTAATCAGCTGCTGGATGTATTAATTATATCCTTTGAATTTGTTTAACCAGTCCAAATTTCGTAATGCTGCAGAATTACCTACTAGTAATTTTTATATTTCATTCATTAATATTATAATCGGGATCCCTGATTCAGGTATCCAAGATTTGAATAATATAAGTGAGGCAGGTGTCCCGCATTACAACTCAAGGGACCCAAGCTAACCACACCTGCTTGTGGTGGACTGTGCTAATCAACAAACGAGGTTCCGGCTACCACAAACTCGCATTGGGCCAGCGTGATAGGAAATGGCCCAAATCCTCGTATATGAACCCCTAGATACGAGGAGATCTCCGGAGAAGGCCTATGTACAGCATTGGATGTCTATCGGTTGATGATGATGATTAAGAGTAGCATTTGATGTTGAAGGTTCATCACAATAATACAAATGATCTAGCAGTTGTGATTAGTAAGGAAAGATAATTTAAATTAGAGTAGCACGTTATAACTTTTCCTCTTGTATTTCAACCTTTGCATGCTTCTTTATCTCTTTTTTTGGTGACGATTCCATATAGATTTTGACTATCTGGTTCACTGGCGCTTCAATAAGTAACCAAAGGATTGTCGCCGTGATAAACGAAAGAGTCAGTACGCCTAAAGCTGGAATCTAAATTAAAACATTTTCTATGAAAAAAACTCAAACGTTTTCTTATGTACGAGAATAAAAATGCAGTAGAAATCAAAACTTTAGGTCCATACAAACACACAAAGAAACATGTTGCAGTAAAATGGACTATATAAAAAAGTAAAAAAAATGATTTTAGAAAATTGTTCTTCAGAAAAAGCTTTACACTTATCGTTCCAGTAGTAATCATAGTTGTCCATGCCGGCAGAAATAGACGCTGTATTGCACCTCACTTCGCACCACACACAAATCATCTATACGCAAATTAAGTGACAGTAATCATTTTCAAGTGCCTACGTAATCTAACGGCTGATAGAATAACCCGTCACACTGAGGTCACTAATTTGAACCTAAGGTCATTAATAGTGAGATTCTTTACAATACATTATCTGCCTCTGTTATAGCATTGATAGTAGTAGTAGAATATTCTAAACGAGTATACTTTACATTATTTTTGTGTGAGTGTTAACTGATTGTAGTTTTAAAATATCTTTACACTTGACACCAGGTAAATATGCTACTAGTTAGGACCATAAAATTGTCGTAAAAAATATATATAAGCAACTAATACTTACTGCTACAAATAACGAGAAAGGATATAACTGCGTCAAATTACCATAGGTAATACGGACAATGCTGAAGTGTACTAGATAAGCTGAGTAGGACACCTTTGCCATCCACGACCAACCGTTCCATTCAGCTATACTTCGGAAAATGTCTGTAAGTAAAGTCAATTAGTTTATATTTGATTACTTAGAAAAAGCGTGGTTATGAATCTCTTAACCCTCACTTAGTAAAATTGTCCATTACTCATGCTTTTCCACTTAATAAAAAGTTTTCAAAATTGTCTTTCCTATGCAAGGCAAAGTAAAAGAATGTATTCGACCATTTCAAGTCGACTAGATCTTGTGCAAGTTTTGTTGGGGATATTTTGATCCTTTTCTAATTACTCCTACGAGCGAGTGTTATATATTGCCTGGCGATATTTTAACATTTTGATTGTTATATTATATTGAATTTGATTCACACTGATACAAGGCAACGCTTATCTGTACTACGTATTTATAATATGTCCATATTCATTAGTATCATCATCATCATCAGGTGCTCTCTTCAAACTAAAGTTTCAAAATTCATTATTATAATAATCATTATTCGACGTGTGACGCACAATATTGAACATTAGCCTCCGACAAGGATTTACTTCTAGCAGATCGACTTTCTCTTCGAAAACGTTCATAATCATTTTATAAATATTTGTCAGTAAACTTACTCTCCATTTTGAATACTATCCCGAATGCGATCGTAGCATACAAGGCCCCGGCCACCGGACGCAAGAGCATTTGGAATATTACACGAAAATACAGCGGATAGTCGGCACCGTCCATGTAGAATATGCTGCAGATAATATTCACGCCGAAACAGGCAGGAAGTAGAGCCCAGAAAGCTAACTTGAATTTCTGTCAAATAAATTTTAATGTTAAATTGGACTATAGTTATGAGATCTTTAAACGAAGCGGACATAATTAAGATTAACGAAGTAGCTAAATAAACAGTCTAGAATCTTCACATCATGAGTAGATATACCTTAACATAGATCTTTTGAAAAATGAAGACAACAATCGACTTTTTAATCTGCACAAAAAGTTAAATAACGATGGGATAGCAGCTATAACTCCTTGTGTCCGTTATAAAGATAAGAAATATATAAATAGCTAACCTCATATTTTTCTAAATTGAAGTTATTTTTCTGCAATTGGTAAATAAGAAGACCAGTGCTTAGACCAATCACATAAGTGGGTATGTTATTGTGAGTAGGCTTGTAAAGATACTCGTAGGACGGATCGTTATTGAACAGCCTTTTCAGTGAACTGAAACATAATATTAAGTTTTCCATGACGTTTTGAAATACTGATGTTACAGCATGTGTATTAAAGTTAACAACCTACATTTGCAGCAGGAGGTACTGTAGTAACAGCTATTTTAATTTAAAGGATTGCACTTGCATCCATTTACATACTTGTGACAGAAAATACCTATTATTTCACATTTAAAAGGGCTACGATTGCACACTACTGTTATGCGACAGAAGTAGACACTACAGTTGATGTAGGTATTACAAAAGTGCTACCACAGATTTAACATTTCAAACAGTTTTAAATACTAAATGATAGAAGCAATTTAAAAAAATAATATTTACTCAGGTGACGCCGAGATCATCACAGTCAAGTCGTATAAATATGTCACCAAGCCTGTTATAAAAATTCCTATAAAGAATGACAACGCCAACACCACCTTTCTCCAATAACTATTCTTCAGCAGCAACAATAGTGGCATGCCGAAACAATATAAATGCATATCCGCCGCCAAATACCTGTGAGAAATAATTAATAGAACTTAAGTATAACCTATACCTCAACAACGATTACAACCAATCAGTTTATAATACCAACATAATGCTATTCGTTCCTAAGGAAAATATTTGTACGTCAATAAATCGTCGATATTTTACGGTGAAAAAAAAATTACAACATCTGAAGAAGACCAAAACCCACTAATAAGGCCCAATGGATTGCTAAGCTGATCCTATTGGTCAAGATAGGGACATCTTTAATTAAAATCTTAAAGCAAGATTGGGACATGTTTAAGCAGATAAAAAATAGAAAGAAGATCTGCATGGTGTCACCTGATACGTGGGCAGGCGACCTGGTGATGATCTTAAGAAATAGACAGATGCAGAAAACTATTGATTAAGAATCGATTGAATTCATTAGGCTGAAATGATCATGATGATGGATTGCAAATAGCCCGAGATGTAATCGAAACCTTTTAAAAAAAATTTTTGAATACAGCGGATTTCAGATGATTCATCCGATATTAGATATTAACACGAGTTACCAGTAACATTGTCGAGTTAAGTTTCCTCTACTCAACACATATAGTTCTCGTGACTTTGCCTTTACAATTGCTTATAAAGAAATACACTTTACCAGATCCTATGTAATTCGTCTAATTGTTTATTTTGATAGATCATTAGCTCTAGAAGAATATTTACCATGTATGCGGCATGCACTTCGATCCAGTTTTATAATTAGACAAATAAAATAAATTCCAATACCAGTACCGCCGGCAATCGTCAATTTCTCCTTTAACAATATCCTAAAAAATAAGAGATACATTACACCAGAAACCTTACGAAACAAAAATATCGGAATATGGACAATACAATCAGCCAAGGCAATCAATCAGTTCGATTTCGGATCGCTTGTAATAGAGTAATTAGTGATAATATCGGTTCGAACCTTTCTGGACTAACCAGAGAGCTGACAGAATCCAAACTAAGTTCATAATACCCGATGGTGATGCTGCTGCGCTGAGGGCGCAATTAAAAAATATTATCGCTACTTTTACCACTAGATAGAAAACATTCAAACATTTTCTATAGCGGTATGAATTAAATCTTTTTAGATACAAAGAGATAAAATAAAGATTTAACACACCTAGATCTTGAAGTTAATTAATCAGATTATATTACCTGCCACAGTGGCCCGGGGGCTGTGAACCTCATTATCGTTGATATGACTGCGAGAATTATTGCAAAATTTGGTGTTAATCTAAATGAAAAGGATAACAAGCATTAAAATATGTATAAAATACGATAGAAAACTGAGGTTACTGTAACGTACTGGTTTGGATTTGTTAGAATGAAACAATGGACAAGATTACCTCAACCATCTCTTGAATATGTTCTTCGCTATCAAAATCAATGGCGCCTCGTCGCCACCGGACGTTCTCTGTATGTTGTAGGCGAGTAGCATGCCCGACATCATAAAGAACATTTGCACAATGATACCGCCATTTAAAAAGATATAATAATGAATATAACCATACCCCTGAAAATTTTATTAAATTATTACAGTTGAAATAATACTTCATTTTTTATTTACAATGAGCTACACTTCATCCCAATTTCACAGTGTTATGAGACGAAACCGCGGATGGTGAAGCGTGTTCACCCAGAATACTCCAGCTTTCATATGTTGACAACCGAAATACAGCGATGCAGCAATGGTGAGAATTACAAAATGGAGGTAGTAGCTTGGCCAAATCAAAAAACGCCTACAATCTACAAACCTCCACATGTGGTCCCTAAATCGAATCGGGGACTGTGTTACTAAGTAAGATGTTAGATATTGCGCTATAAAGGCAAATAGTGGTTAGACTTGTCAGCATAAATACTATTTAAATAATAGAAACTATTATGTGTGACTGCCAAATAACTAGTGCCAATGGAGTGAAGGGGATACAAACAAAAATGAGAAAACTGACCCCAACTCGAAATTCAATATATCCCTAGATGAAGATAAATAACAAAAGCTGCTGACCTCACGTTCAAATATTATGTATCTCTAGGATAGAAATAAGGGAAGCTGATTCCACATACAATTGGTTGTATTTCTAGGGAGAGAAAATAAGGAAAGCTTTCCCCTCCTCCAAATAAGATGTATTTCTAGAAAGACAGAATAAACTTAATTTAGTGTTACCTGCTCAAATGCATGAGGATTTTCGATTTTAATGACATAAAACATCATGGAATGTCCCATTATAAGCAGTATCATCGAAATAGTTCTGAAATAATAGTTATGTTAAGCCTTAAACTAAGGTTTCAAAGTTGTAGTTAGTGAAACAAATATTACTGAGCTTTTACAATGTAATGTATTGCATTACGCAGAGCAAATGACACAGAGTGTAAATGATATTTCTTTGATTTATGAGCTGCTTATCATCAGGCGAACATCGTCTAACTCTTTGCTTCTTTATACAAATAAAAATACTGCGTATGAGAATAGTTATGCCGTAGTGTTAAAAGTAGCAAATTTAACGATTTAGAATAATAGTAATGATTTTTTTTTCCAAAATTATAATTTTATCTATTATCAGTAGATACGTATAAAGGTAAAACCAAATTATTGTATTATTAAATAGAATTCGTCAAATGATACGCTGCTTCGGGAAGAAATAAGTTATGTGAGATTTCCTATTAAACTCACCTTTATCATCTCTATGTTAGTATTAAAACCACTGGTTTATAAAATGCGAGAGGTCCTTTAGTTAGAGTTAATATCTAAATTTAATTCTTTTATCAAAACATGATACATTTCAATACATGTTAGTCTATCAAAAACCTAATAGAGATTTCTAACACTTTTTCGAATAAATGACTAAAATTAAGGTCTTTGAATCCAGAACCTGAAGGTATTGTGATTGCCAACCCGTATCAAGTCATTCACACCAAAAATTACGGAAAAATTATTATTAAGAGTTAACATTTAATGCAATAGCAATTGGAAATGTAACCGTTAGCCCGAAACAATTCAGCACATCACCGGTGCATACTCTTCCCTTAGCCAGAATACCTACAAATCACACAAATTATTCACCAAAAAATAACCATATCCAATAAGTTAATAGTCATTGGGGAAGGCCTATATCCAGCAGTAATAAATGAGAAGCCTCATCCTTACCATCAATATGAACCGAGGCCTTTGCTGAAGAGTATATAAAATAGTACGTTGAAGACCAGACATAACACAATGACAGGCTTACTTGATAGACAGACCAGTCCCTAATACATACATACATATATATCACGCCTCGTTCCCAGTGGGGTAGGCAGAGACCACCTCTCTCCCTAATACAAGTAACATAAAAATCTATTGTTGAAAAATCACTAAATATACTGAATTAAAAGAGGAAGTCACAAGAATATGGAAAATGAACAAAGTAAAAATTGTATCGTTGGTGCTCTCTACCAGTGGCGTGATACAGAAACAGCTTTCATTCTATTTAAAACAGTTGAATCTAGAGTTAAACAAATGTTACCATGCAAAAAGTCATAACCCTCAGTACCTGTCGTATAGTTAGAAAGTTTTTACAGGAAGAGACCACAAACAAAACTACAATAGAAATTAAGCAACACTTGTTTTAATTCCGTGTGACGAAACCAGAATCCTGTTTACGTGTATTTCGAGAAAAACATTTTTGACTACAATAGTAATATTTTTACTCCTGGCTGTTCCATCAGAATCTATTTATGTAGAATGCAATTGAAAAATTTAACTAAAACTGGATTTATATTTTGGCGTAACAGGTTTGTGTCAACATTGGCTACACTGTAGATCTACACTATATCAGTTTTGTCAAATCAAATGCTGAGCCGGATTCCAAATTTGATGCCCTGTCAGTCACAAAAACACCTAGTTTTGTGTATTTAGGTGCATGGAATACAAAAATAAATGTTTATAGTATACCTTATACCATCTAATCCTTTGAGTCTGTTCACGGTCGGTTTTACTCTGTATTCCGGATTGTGTAATCGCTTCCAATTGCGAGTTACGGAGAAAGACAGAAAAATGTCGAAGGCTAAAAAAATAAGTAGCATATATTTAGTAAATTATATTTAGAAGAATTTGTCTCCTCATCATCATCATTTCAACCGATGGACGTCCACTGGTGGACATAGGTCTCTTGTAATGTATACAAACCACGGTCTTGTGCTGTTTGAATCTAGTGGCTCCCAGCGATTTTTTTTGTCCTCTATGCATCTAGTAGGGGGTCTACCGACACTGCGCTAATAGTCTCGGTACCCCTCAATGGTTTATTTTCATTATTACATATTGGTATAATAAACACAGTAGCTAAAGAAAGTATTGAGATAACAAGGTCTCCGACGAATAAACTTAGTAGACATTTGGAGTAGCTAAAAAGTTATTACCTTTATTATCCAGTTTTTTGGTTCCATACGCATCATACATAGTTGCGATTATGTTAACTATGATAATAGAAGCACACAGAATTGCTACAAATACATCCCAAAACTCTATTTCTGTGTTATCATCTTTAGAGTAACAATATGGAGGAGAAGATATCTTTGCTTTAAGATGATAATCTTTCCACAGTATATCACTCAAGCATGTCTCAAGGGTATAGTTTAAATCTAAAACTATATCCGGTTTACTTTTCATACATGTTCTCGTCAGGCAAACACCGCGACTCAGTATCCTGTGATCGTAGTGTGTTAAATACCAGTCTGAATAATTCTGTTGAGAATAATAGGATTATACCATCAGTAACATAATTTGCAAAGTTTTATTATACGATCTATGTAAGGAAATTACTGGTAATGAGACTTCTTACGTCCGAAGACAATGAACGCAATTCAGTTGTGTGAAAATCCTAACGAGTGACTCATTGTTATGCGCAGATATTACATCATATTGGCAGCTTGATTAATACATTCAAAATCTTACCTGAATCAAATTGTATAGATCACTTGAAGCGTTTGGCACCAAACGCAACTCTACTGAGCAGTAGTACGGATTTGGATCATTAAAACAATCATCATAGTTATCAAGATGATTCAGTGGCGGCATTCGTTCATATTCGGTACCTTAAATAGTAAAATGTATTAAATTAAATAATAATAATTAATATTAATAATTATTAGTAAAAAATGTATTAGATTACGTATAACAAGCCAAAGTATATTTTATCGTTGCCGGTAGAGTTTGTTCAAGCGGTATCTTTATTTTTGTCATTGTAATCGAGGAATGCACTTTTTTATAGTTCCCAAAAATATCTTTGCTGAAATGAAAAATAATACTAATACTTTAGCAAATTTCGATAATATTCAGATATCATTAAGTTAACAATTCCAAAACCTAATATATTAAACTAAGAGAGTCCTTAATTTTTTAAAATACAAGTTATGATTATAAAGATGTATGTAAAAATTTACTTCGGGCCCGGCTTGTGTTTTATGTTTAATTGCAATTTTTTGCAGAATTCTGAGACGGAATGTGTACTTTAACATTAAGATTTTTACACAACTACAATAAAAAACTCAAAAGGTTTTAATTACAGTCGATGAAAGGTTAATATATCTCTTGTAAAACAGCATATATATGCAGTATATAAATAAATAGATATGATACATATACAAGTTGTAGGTGTACTTTAAACTTTTGTATTCTATCTTCTTCTTATCTAAACGTTTATAATACGAAGAGGGATCAAAAAGTAGTGAGAACGACATATATTCTCCTTGGTAAGAAAAAAATACAGGCTTAGCTCAGATACATACATGTAATATTAATAAAGAAAAAATTCTTCGATTCTCTTTTATTTTTTCTGAATATAATCATTTGTTTGCTTCGTGTCGGAATGTGTTCTCGAAAATGGAGAAAACGAATTACGAGCCGTAATTAAATAGCTCTGTTTAAAAAAGTTAACGGCGCAAGAGATTCATTACGATTTGAAGGCAACATTAGGAGAGTCTTCTCAGTCATATTCCACTATCACTGGCAAGGTGGGCTTCTCAATTTCGTGTGGGGAGAACGAGCACGGAAGACAAACATCGTTGCGGCCGTTGTCACGTCCATCTACGTCAGTCACCCAAGAAAATGTTGCGAAAGACGAGAAAATTGTGTGGAGCGATCGAAGAGTTACCAACCGAAACTTACTCGTAATTCAAGAAACGGGCATTTCATATAGAAGTATTGAATCTATATTAAAACAATCTATGAATTTGAGAAGCGTCTCCGCAAGATGGGTGCCGAGAATGTTAACCGATAGTCAGAAACAAAATCCACTTGACTTTTCGAAGATATTGTTGGACACGTTTCAAGAAGATTCTGAAAACTTTTTGTATCGTTATGTAACAATGGACGAAACTTGGGTCCATCATTTTGATCCCGAGACAAAACAGCAATCTTCGCAATGGAAACGGCCATTATCACCGACCCCGAAGAAGTTTCGTGCCGTGGCATCGACTGGCAAGGTTTTAGCCTCAATATTTCGGGATTCAGAGCTGGCTTCAAATTGGTTGACTACCCCTATTATTTACCTGATCGGGTGCCTAGCGATTTTTATCTGTTCCCAACATTTAAGGAATACTTAAAGGGAAACAGATACGAAGAGGATAACGAGGTGATGGTTGCTGTGGAGAAATTTTTGAAGGACCAAGAAAAACTTCTTTTTTTTTAAAAGTGATTGAAGCCTTGGAAAATCGCTGGACTCGGTGTGAAGAGCGACTCGGAGACTAAGTAGAACAATAAATTATTAAGTTATCAATAGTCATTATATTCTATCCCATTCTCACTACTTTTTGATCCCTCCTCGTATATACCACATAAATTCTATACATTACTTCGTATACTTTAGTTATACGTTTATATCGTCATCATACAAAAAATAAATGCAAGTATATTCGGCACATAAATAATACAGTTTAAAAAAAAATAATAGTAAGGACTAAGAACTAGTTTTCTTAGATAACTCACTGTTCCCCGCCCGCTTTTCTGGCCTTAATATGGAAATATATTTGAAAATTAGATTTGAAATTTGTCAGAAATATTCCTGCCCGGCGACAGCCCGCCACACCTCTCGGCCCCGTCCGTTATTAACACGCCCTTTGTGGGCAACATTTTGTAAAATCCATTCTTAGCTGATCTATACTCGGCAAAAGGAATATTCTTAATAAATGTCAAAGATATATATACATACATACGTATAAATATAATTATATCTTATTCATATTCTGTGTGTCAGTTTTTCGCCGATAGCTTATTGGTTTTTTTACATAATAATTAAACATTGATAATAATTAGAATATTTTAATGTAACTAGAACAGCAGTCAATTCTTTTGACTGCCGGGCTTTTACTAGTATTTATGTACATGTATATAAGAGATTTTTATTTATGTAGACTCATCATGATACTTCTGGAACCAGGAGGTCTAGAGACTTGAGATTCGTTAAGCACATTCCTTTATCCGAGTGTAGGTTAACTAAGATCGTATTTTAAAAACTATATGTATAGATTTTGAGGCCGTCTAGGACTGGTGGTAAGTTTCTGTTGGCGGAGACTGCCTAGGTATACCTACACGTCTACGTATACCCGCTGCAGTGCCTATTGCAGGAGAAAAACAGTAGTGTGCAGTGTTATGTTCCATTTTGAAGGGCGTTGTAGCTAGTGAAATTACTGGAGTAACAAGATTTAAAATCTTATGTTTCAAAACTACGAGAACGATGTTGTGTTGTGTATGCCATGATAACTAGCGCCACATTGTTATAGTACGTATCACTTATTATAACGTGAACTCGTCTCGTCGCTACGTAGATTAAAAAAAAATTAATAACGTAAAGATCTCTGTACATTGTTCATACTGCAATTGTTGATTATGTTACATAAACTGCAACATTAACAATGATTGAAATATCTCCATTATTTCCGCCTTTTTAATAACTCTATGTCTATTGCATTTTTCTCTCGTTTTCTTCGCAAGAAATTTCGAGAAAGAGTTTGAAATTAAATCTTACGATGTAATTACTTAAATAACTATTACATAGACAACAATTATTTATATTATTATCACAAGATCATATCTTCCCAGTGTATATTTTATTATAACTATCGTGAGTATAACATACAATGCTTCAATTATGTGTGATAAATAAAAACAAACTAACAAAAGGCAATGATTTACTCCGACCTCGGGACAAGGTTCAGTGATGGTATCACAACACAAGGTCGAAAACCTGACTCTTCTTACTATTATGCGATTGAAAACTGAACAGACCCATTAATGTTTCCCTTATTGGAACTCAGGAACGTCTCTCACAGGGAGAGAGGCGGGGCGATTTATCCACAGCCCTAAGTCCGAGTTGATAGATATCTCATTATCTACTAAAGCTGTTATTGTTAGAGCATGTAGGTTTCCTCACGATGCTTTCCACCGTCCAAGGACTCGAACCTGTGCCTTCAAAACTCAGCTTTTTCACTCAATGCTAAGAGATACGTTTAACCATCACAACGGGGCTGTAGTTGGATTAAAGTACATTGTGCACGTCGCTTTAAGACCTAAGATGTTAGATTTCATTACACCAAAAATTTCACTAACTACAGCACCATTCAAACCGGAATACAGTACTGTTTGGCGATAGATAAAGAAGCTGCAATATTACCTATCTTTATTTTGTTATCGAGGGGAATTCTTCTAAAAATATACCCTGCTTCTGAGAGGTAGACAGGGTTTCGTAGGACTTTTACCCACTAAAACCTCTCGGTGGTCATCCTCAGTGCGTTGCGGAGGCTCTCTCCTACGGAACGTACCAGTGCCTCTTGTCATTTTGACTAAAGCATGTATCGGGGTAGCTGTAGCCCTCCTCAGCACCGCCGCTTTGTTACGACAATCACTAGGCCACCTAATACTTATCGTTCATCCTGGGCTCGCTTAATAAGCAATAAAAGCCCCCAATCTTCAAAGCCCACGAACCCGAAATCCCTTTTAATGGTCTTCTACGACAGACAAGGATTACCTTAGTCCTATTTTTAATAGGCTGAGATAACAGGGCTGGCGGTGGTACCTACTCAGACAGTATTCAGCAACAGAGACCTACCATCAGTAAAAACTTTTGTTATACTGTGGATCATAGTAGGCATACATAGTGGAACTTTTTGTCTACAAAATGATGACAATTGACTTCACTTTCATATGGTTTTAAGTAACAATGACGACGATGAAGTCCCAAACTTCATAATATGCCGGAACTGAACCAGGGGCCCTGTCATAAAGATAGCGTTTAGCTATCGTTACTGAGGACTTTTGCAATAAACTAGAACACATAGAAACACAAACTGTATTTCAAGCGACCATCAGTTTAACGTCTTCTTCTTCTGCTGTGAATAAAAAAAATTCAACCTTATTGTTTTTGGTTTAGTTTTTAATGAATCTATTGTCTATGTGTGTGAAAATATAAATTACTTTTTTTTTACTATTTTTTAAATTACCTGTATGGTACTTAATCTAGCTTTAAACGTTTCCTTTTAAAACTAGAATTTATTGAGTTTTGTTTGTTAGAGACATTACAGACACTTCATCGTCTTTACGATTATATCACATGTGTATGTGGCAGCTTAGAATTCATACAGCTTAACCAATAAACTATTAAACTAGCCCTAAGTTGGTTTAGCCGTTTTATAGCTACAATTTAGTATGTATACATAACATAGAACAGACTTCTAATGTGTATACCTTGTACATTGGGACGCGCGTGATGTGGTGTTTGCATACATTTTAACTAAAGGCTCATTGTAATAGACATATACATATACACACATATACCTCACCACCACATATTAAAAAAAATATATTTTTCTTTTTTTTATTTATATATAGTGATGCAGTGTGTAAAATTTCAAAGCACAAGGAGCTGTTGACGCGAATACCCAGCGTCAATATACTAAACTTAGGCGCCTGACACATGGTGTTGTGTGAACCAATTTGGGGTAGCAAGAGACATGATTTTTTTTTCAACCTGAATAATTCGGTGTTATCGTATTTTTGAGACAATGGGGCTGACACATCTATAAGGGCTTTCTACATAGGCGAAAATCTCATATGTTTATAAAGATAAAAAATAATATAATTACAAACCGTTAAGACTGTAAATGACCGCAGAGCTTTGATGAACCAAAACCAACACTGTCACGAGCCATGCCAACATCTTCTAGAAGTTGATATCAATTTCTTTTTTCCTTAACAATCACCCAGCATCACGCTATAACCCCAAAAAAATGTGATTACTTCTCGAACTGTTCCTCAACAATGGTTGACTGAAACAAACCGACGTGGATTTTTTTACACACTTATATACGTAAAGATTAGTGAGGATGTGTTAGTTTTTTTTAATTATTAAATATTCAGTTTAACCGGTTTTTTTATTACACTGTTTATCTAGTAGAATTTTTTTTTACTTTTCTCTATGATTTAATAAATAACGAGTAAACTAACTCGTGGTTTAACCTTTACGTGCCGCTGAAGTGATGATCATATTACATTTTTCTGGTCTAAGGTCTGTTTTGGAAGATACCGTCTACAAAGTAGTATGCAAACGTTATTGTGTTCCGGCTTGAAGTGCTATACCTAGTGAAATTAGTGGTGTAACAAGACTTATCATTTTATATCTCATGATGGTGAACCAAGCGTGCTGTGTATAACATTCTAACTATAACCATGTATGGGCAGGCGTTTCACTCACCATCAGGTGAACGTCCCACTCGTCTCGACGCTTAATTTAATAAAAAAAGACGTTAAAATGTTATTACTTTTAACAAAAAATCGACATTATAATGTCGATTTTTCACCTTGTAAGGTGGTGCGATATAAATTAACGCATACAAAATCGATTACTTTTTTACTCTGAGTTAAACATTTTTAGGTAACTCATATAAAAAAAAAATCATTACAAAACCTAACCTCACTTATTAATAAGTGATTCAACACAAAAATTATTTCTCTTCTATATTCATGATGTAGATCGGACTGCAAGCTATGATACACCGGCTCTTACAGCTCATCTGACATTGGGCTCGTAGACCCGGATCCACGGCCTGTGGTTCTAGAAACCAAATGTGCTACGCGGGATGTAGCTATCTGGCGGATGATTCTGTTTATTGTGTATGTCTGGTTCTTGTTGTTCTTTACCTGGCGACTCTACTCAGTCGTCGAGGCCGGGCGCGGATCCGTTCCTCGACTACCTTCGCCTGTATTGGAATCTCTGGGTGGCGAGGACCACCCACAATCGCGGGTGTACTTGGTGTACGCGGTGTGTGAGTAGCTGCAGCGCCGCATTCTAAAGCGAGGGTGGCGTGATGCTGAGATTCGGAGCGTGTTGGTAGTGTCCGAAGTGTGTGTGGTGACGTCGGTGCTGTCTGTGACTGTGTGTGTGTGTGGTTTGCGGGACCCCTTGGGATGTCGTAATAAGCGCGTGCCGCGGTCTGCGCTTTTTCGTACTGGAATTCGGAAGTAGCGCGTAGTTGGCCGCGCTGGCCACCAGAGGGTTGGGATGAGCTGCCGCCTTGGCGTATTATTGGGTTGTTCGGAAAGTCATTTCGTTTTTTTTGGGGAACATGAAAAACAGTTTTCGTATAATGAATAAATATTTTATTAAATTTTAATATATATTGGCCATTCTGGTCCAACACCTTTTGCCATCTTTCTGGCAGTAACATAATTATGTTACTGCCAGAAAGATGAAGGGGAATTCCCCTCTCATAAAAGTTTTGATCCTTGCTGGCAAAAAACTGGTTCAGGTGGTTTTTGACATCTTCATTTGAGGTAAAGGTTTTGCCATCCAAAAAATTTTGCAGGGACCGGAACAAATAGTAGTCGGAAGACGCCAGATCCGGAGAATATGGTGGATGTTGCAGTACGTCCCATTCAAGCTGTAAAAGTTTTTGGCGAGTGACCAAACTTGTGTGAGGTCTCGCATTATCCTGGTGGAACACTACACCCTTCCTGTTGATTAATTCGGGCTTCTTCTCTTTAAGTGAATCATTCAATTTGTCCAGCTGATGACAATAGACTCCTGAATTAATCGTTGTATTGTCCGGCTAAAGCTCAAAAAAAACGATTCCTTTGACATCCCACCAAACGGAGAGCATCACCTCTTTTTGGTGAATGTTGGCTTTTGACACGCTTTGAGACGGTTCATCTTTTCTGATCCATGACTTCTTGCGTTTAACATTGTTGTATACAACCCATTTTTCGTCCCCAGTAATAATCCGCTTCAAAAATGGATCATTTTCTTGACGTTTGAGGAGCGAATCACACGCGTCAACGCGACGACACAAATTTCGCTCCGTTAGGACATGGGGCACCCACACATCGAGCTTCGAGGTTAAGCCCATGCCTTTCAAATGGCCATAAACAGTCGAATTCGACAAATTTAATTTCTCACCGATCTCTCGTGTGGTTATTCGCCGATTTGCATCAACAAATGCCTTTATCGCATCTTTGTCAGCTTCGACCGGCCTTCCAGACCGTGGCGCATCTTCGACATCAAAATTGCCGGATCGAAATTTTGCAAACCAGTTCTGGCACTGGCGTACTGTTAACACGCCTTCTCCATACACATCCGTCAATTTTTTTCTCGCTTGGACAGCATTTTTACCTTTTCTGAAGTAAAAGTGTAAAATATGACGAAAATGCTGCTTATTGCTCTCCATATTTAAAAGGGCACCAATCAAAAACTACTGCGTAGAATTAACAGAACTTTTTCACACACAAGCCTTGCAATATCAGCTCTCAAGACATATAATGGTTATGCAGCTTAAGTGTGAAGTTGGTTTCGAAAAAACGTAATTAAATCCTCTGACGGGAAAAAACGAAATTACTTTCCGAACAACCCAATAGGTCACGGAGCACTCTCTGAAGTGCTCCTTGATCATTGGGAATTTGAGGTTGCTGTGGATGTCCACATAGCGCTGGTACCATTCGGCACTGGTAGCGGTGCGGGCGAAACGGTTCTAGAGAGTCTGCAGAGGTCTTAGACGTTCTTGGGACGAATGGGCGAAGACAACGCTCGCGTAAGATATTATAGATAGGTCTTACGCATATTTTTTAGAGGTGAAGCTTGTGTCTGAGAGAGAGCTTGCTCTTCTTACACACCAGAGGTTATAGTTTGCCCAGTACTTGGGCCGCTTTCTTCCTCGTCTCGCGAATGTGGGCGATGAAATTGAGTCTGGCGTCGAGCGTGACGCCGAGATATTTGACCGAGTTCCTTCATGGGATGGACTGGTCGAAGAGGGAGATCTGGCCGAGTTTATAGCCGCGTTTTTTCGCCTTCTTGAGAAGGGTTGATGATTTACGGTGGGTGAAGTGAATGGCTTCATTTTTTTCCGGTTTTACGTCGATTGGCCACGTCCGGAACCACTCGCCTAGGCGGGTGGTCGCGTTCTGTAGACGCTTCGTTATAATACCCGGAGCTCTGCCGGAGTGATAAAGAGCGGTGTCGTCCGCGAAAAAGGCCATCTTGACAAAGGGGTCTCTGGGTATGTCGCTCGTATAGAGCGAGAAGAGTAGCGGGGAGAGGCAAGAGCCTTGAGGGACGCCGGCTTTAATCGGCCGGGGCGAGGAGAGAATGTGGTCGACGCGAAAGCGGAAAGAGCGATTCGAGAGGTAGACTGGAGTGACGGTGACTAGATAGCCTGGCACTTTATGAGCTTGTTTATCAAGCCTTCGTCCCAGACTTTTTCGAACGCCTTCGCGACGTCGAATAGGACGGCGTAGGTGTCGATCGTTTGCCTGTGCTCGAGACCGACTAGAATGTGCTCGGTCAGTCGGTGCACTTGATGAACGCAAGAGTGGTTGCTTCTGAATCCGAACCTCCTCCCTGACGGGAGGTTGTTCTCTGCGGTGAAATGGCGCAGACGCTCTAAAATGATGTGCCCGTAAAGTTTGCCAAGGTGTTCAGTAGGCTGATCGGACGGTAGCTGTTGGGTAGGCTCCTTGGCTTTCCGGGCTTCGGTATACCTACCACTACGGCCTCTTTCCAGTCGTCTGGGAAGGAGCAGTCGGCTAGCAGGGCGTTAAATATGGCCACTAGCAGACCGAAGATCGGGGGCGGGAGACTTTTCACAACTCTGTTGGAGATGTTGTCGGATCCCGGGGCTGACCTCATTTTCATTCATGCATCATCATTCCCCAGAGCGAGGATCAGACCCCGGTGAGGTCGTTGACATAATGAGGTCATTGACCTCATTATGTCAACGACCTCACCGGGGGAGACCGGTTTTAGAGGGGGACCTTCTGGTGGGAGTGCTGCCCTGCGGCGCACCTCGTCCTCGACCAACTTGAGGTGATCGGGCTCCACTGGTGCGGTAGAGAGAGTGCACTGGCTCTCTAGACTGTCGGCGAGACAATCTGCTTTTTCGGTATCCTCCAACGCAAGGGAGGAACCATCGCTCATTACGAGGAGAGGTATGTGAGCCATGTTCTCCGCTTTGAGACTGCGGGCCAGACGCCAAAAGTTGGCGCTCGAAGGCTCCAAGTCGCAAAGCAGATTCTCCCATCTGTCAGATCTGAGTTCGGATATGCGCTCTTTTACCTGACTTTGAAGACGGTGCAGTTTTACCCTGAGTTCTTCGGATCTGTTTTGTGAATAGAGTCTCAATGCGGCGTTTTTTGCTCTGATCAGCCGATAGTCCGACTCGGGCACCGTTTTCGACGATTCCTCGACGGCTGTGGCGATGTGATTCGTTAACGAGTCAATCGCTCGGTTTGCAGCGCCGAGCGAGTCGATCGTATCGGGGATTCCGTCTAGGTGCTGGGGGTTCGCAGCCTTGAGTTTGACCTCGAGGCTGCGCCAGTTGACGATGGTTTTGGTCAGAAGGACCTCACAAGCGGGCCGGCCCAGCTTCATAAGAACCGAGCGGTGGTCGGATCTGAGATCGTCTATGGTCTCGATCGAATGCAGCGGGAAGGTGACGTTATTGAACAATGCAATGTCTAGTGTGGATGGGCTGTGAGAAGCGACGGGAGGGTATCTCGTCGGGGTTTGCGGAGCTACAATGATAAACTTGAGCTTATCCGCGAGTTTGGAGAGGATTATACCATTGCTTTTTGACTTGTTCGAGTCCCAGGTGTAGCGCCTGCTGTTGAGATCGCAGGCGAGGATAACAGCTGGGCCTAGGTCGAGAAGGGTTCTTACGTCTATTTCCCGCAATTCTTTTCTCGGGGACAGATAGACGGATGCTAGGACAATCGGTTGATGCCCGGTGGAGGAGATTTTACACGCCGAAACTTCTATTTTGGCGAGGGTTGGACTAACTAGCGGTATGCAGTGCAAGGACCGCTCAAAGTAGATGAGTGTGCCGCCACCTGGGGCGGTCAGCCTGTCGTGGCGGACGATGTGATAGTTCGCGATTTCCGGGTCGCGGTGGAACGGTTTGAGGAATGTTTCCTGAATGAGCATGACGTCGACGTCATGGTTCCTAAGAAACAGGCTTATTTCCTCCTTTTGAGAGCGGATGCCGTCCACGTTGAAGTACGCGACAGTCAGAGAGCGGGGTTTGATTCTGCCTAAGACCTTGTGTATCTACATAATGTTCGGGGGAGATGCAACAGCAAAGGTCTCGGACAGAGTCCTTGGGGATGGTTTAGCCGAAGGGTTCTTCGAGCGCGGCGAGAGTTTCGGCGTGCTCGATGCAGGCCCTTAGCCTGTCTTGCGAGTTTTGTGCGGCCTGCAATTTTTCTCCTAAGAGGAGAATGTCCCTTATGTTCACCTTTTGGGTGTAGGCGATAATGTTCTGGAGTTCCAAGAGCGGAGGTATTTGGCTGGGAGCAGCCTGGGGTTTCGGCGGCCCCGACGACGAGGGGGCTCTGGGAGCCTCGGCATCTTTGGGAGCCACGGCGGCTTTGGGACCCTCGGCAGCTTTTGGCCGGGGGAGCGATTTGCTCCACGCCGACACCGCCGGCGGAACGACCGGCTGCGCGGGCAGTGGCCTGGAGGAGGCAGATGGCTGCGGTGCAGCCTTTGTAGGGGTAGTGGTGAGCCGTTGGGCGGCCCCGGGTTGCCTGCGCGGGGCTTTGGTGCACCCGCGATAATTCGCGGGGTGCCCCTCGACTTTGCACAGGACGCAGCTCGGGGGATTCGCCGCTTCCGCAGTGCGGGAGCACTCCTTCGTCCCGTGGTCCTCGGTGCATTTGACGCACCTCGGGCGGACGAAGCAATTTCTGGCCGAGTGACTGTAGTACTGGCATCGGTGGCATTGGCCGATGATGCCTTTTTTGTGCGGGACCTCTACGCTCACGCTGGTGAGGTTGCACAGGCGGTCGATCTCGAAGATATTTTTACCCTCTGGGGAGAGTTCGAGACTTGTAAGGATGAGAGGTAGTGCGGCCTTTGTTCGCATGCTGGTCATGCGACGGGCTTCCAGCACGGGGAAGTTTTGCTTTTTGAGGTCGTTGATGACCTCTGAGATGTCGATCTCCAAGGGGATTCTGCGTATGACGACGCGGAGTTGCTTCTTCTGGGGGAGAGCGAAAGTGTGAAAGCCAAGGACGGCGTTCCGTAGTTGCCTGCTGGCAGCCCGGGAATCGTCAACCGTCTCGTCTCTGCGCGGTGTTCTGCGCTTTAGGTCATGCGATTTTGTGATCCGCGAACCACTCGGAAACATTGTTCCACTTGGATTTGTCCTGGAGGACAATCGGGGAAGCGGCTTCGGGCCACGTTTCTCGGGCGGAGCCGAGGTGCTGGAGGGATGCGCGAGAGGCGTTGCCTTTTTTGCCAGCGTACCCGTCGGCGAGGCGCGGTCCGAATTTGACTCGGAGGGGCGTTTAGAAGCGCGTTTGCGCTTCTTGACGCCGAGGGTGAAGCACTCATTGTCGATGGTCTTGGTAAGTGGACGGTCCACCTCCATCTCACTGCCGCTTGTGGTCCCTTCCGAGTCAGAATCCGAAGAGACGGGCAGGTCGGGCTTGGAAGGCCCCGCCACGGGAGCCCACGGCTTGTTAGGCGCGTGGGTAGCGTGGGTCGCGGGGGTCGGGTCCGGAGAGGCGGGGCTGTCCGTGTCGAAGTTCATGGAGAGCGCGGGGAGGGTAGAGGCGGACTTTGCGAATTTTTCCCAGGCTTCTGGTAACTCTCTGCGTGCAAAGCACGCGAAGTGCGTGAGTAAGGCGTCAATTTGCATGGACGCCATTTTGTTGGGCAAACGCCTCGCCGTGCGGCGGGGGGGTTGTGTACCTATTCGGGTAGGGGACCTAGCCTTAGCCTAGTGCGACAGGCACTACGCTATAACCTCGCCTCTGAGGCGACTAAAATACTACTTACAATGCCGGAACCAAGCTCCTGCAGAGTTTTCGCGCACTGCTATAACTTCACTTCACTTCACTGCACTGCACTGGCACGAGCACTCGCGAGCGCAAACGGCGGCCGACTGAGCAGCGTTGTGACGCGCACGAGCACGGGCGAGTCGAGCGGAGCGGGCGTAACTGTATCGCGCACTGGTAGCGGACGCATGGGACGACCGATCGGTACGGCGAGCAGAACCCGAATCACTTGTAATTCTCTTCGTTTAGATACTAATTTTTGTATACTTGTCCGTTGCTCCTATTTCTATCAAACAGTCCTGTGACTATATTACGATATTCTAGTTTAAAGAGTGTAGCTAGTAAAATTACTGGGGTAACGTGACTTAACATTTTATGTTTCAATTCGATGACCACTTAGCCGTGCTGTGTATATCATCCTAACTAGCGCTACGTTGTTATCAGGAGGCATATCACTTACCATCCAGGAGACCTCTCGGTCATCCCATCTTTAAACCTTATAGGTTAACAAAATTTCTTTCGTAGATGAACATTAGTGTTTTTTTAATAGGCTGTTATAAAGAAATATATATGAAAATTAGACTTGAAATTTGTCAGAAATATTTCAGCCCATCAGACCCCTTCTCATTATTAACACCTTTACAACTCCCTTTGGGGAAAGAATTCTTAGCTGATCCGCCGTAGATGCGATAGCGCGGGTGCGAGCCCTGGCGGACGCGGCGGTGGCTCGCGGAGAGGTGGTGTAGGCGGTGTCACTCGATATCGCCAACGCGTTCAACACCCTTCCGTGGAGCACGATCACCGCGGCGCTGGTGCACTTCGGGGTCCCGGTCTACCTGAGGCGTACGATCGGGGCGTACCTCTCGGACAGGTCCGTGAGGTACCCGACGCGCGACGAGTGGTGTCGGCACGGTGTGTCGTGCGGTGTTCCGCAGGGATCGGTCCTCGGACCGCTCCTGTAGAACATCGGCTACGACTCGGTGTTGCGCGGAGCCAACCTTGGTGGAGTCGACGTGACTTGTTACGCCGACGACACCCTGGTGACGGCTCGCGCGCGCACCTTTAGGGAGGCGCGCGTGTTGGCGACTGCGGGCGTGGCCCACGTCGTCTCGCGCATTCGGCGCTTGGGGCTGGAGGTTGCGCTGGGCAAGTGCGAGGCCTTGTGCTTCCACGGCGCCCGGAATGCGCCTCCGCCGGAAGCGGAGCTGATAGTCGGTGGGACTTCCATCGCCGTCGGTACTTCGATGAAGTACTTGGGACTCGTCCTCGACGGCCGATGGAAGTTTGACGAGCACTTTCGGCAGCTGGGCCCGAAGCTCATTCGAGCGGCCGGGTCCCTGAGCCGCCTCCTGCCCAATCTGGGCGGGACGAACGTCGGATGCCGGCGACTCTACACGGGGGTGGTGCGCTCTATCGCGCTATATGGTGCGCCTATATGGGCGCAACACCTGTCGACCCGTGGCGTGACGCTGCTGCGCTCGCCGCAGCGCGTCATGGCCATACGGATCGAACGAGGTTACCGTACCATCTCCTTCGAGGCGGCGTGCGTCCTCGCCGGGGCACCGCCGTGGGAACTCGAAGCGGAGTCGCTAGCGCGCCTCTACTGGCGGCGGAAGAGGGCCCTCGAGCGGGAGGGTTCGCTTCCGTCGCCAGACGAGGTGAAGAGGTGGCGCCGAAAGGCGCGTCGAGAGGTGCTTCGGGGATGGGAGCGGCGACTCCTCGAACCGTCGTACGGTCGCCTCACCGTTGAGGCCGTCCGGCCGGTCATCGGTGACTGGCTGGGCCGGGACTTCGGAGTCCTCAGTTTCTGCCTGGTGCAGGTACTCACGGCGCACGGTTGCTTCGGGAGCTATCTGCACCGGCGGAACTGCACGAGTAGGACGGACGAGGCGTGCGACGAGTGTGGCCACCGGACACATCGTCCCACACCTTGGCCGATTGCCCGCGATGGGGGAGGGGGACAGGGCCGCGCTCGTAGCGGCGATAGGGAGTGACCTCTCGCTACCGTCCGTGGTCCGGACCATGGTCAGTGGCGAGGCGTCATGGAATGCGGTATCCCGATTGTGCGACTCTGTTATGACGCAGAAGCGGGAGACCGAACGTATCCGAGAGCGGGCGCCGAGGGGACAGGACGCGGTCGGAGCGCGATGACAGCTCACCGCCGCAAGGCGGGGCCGAGCGCACGACCGCCGAATGGCTTCTCGGTAGGAACCTGGCGCCGCAACCGACAAGGGCCGTCGGGCCGGTGCCCCCCTTGGAGAGGGTTCCTGGGGTGGATATGGTGATGCGTCCCGTATTCCGACGCGTCGCCACGTAGGGATTTTTAACGGGAGGGGTGCTTCACACCCCTCCTCGAGGGGGGCCCGTTCATTCGGGCACGGTTCGGAGGGTCGTGGATGAACTGCAATACTTTATCTTGCGACCCCACGAACACGTGGATGAGAGTGGAATACCGTGTGAAGCTTTTTAGTCGGTTGGAGTCCGACACTACCACCGACGCCGGCCCAATTTGGCGACGGGGTGTGCATTTCCGTTAGCATTTTGTTACACACGTAAATAAAAAATAAAAAAAAACTGATCTCTGCACTGCAGAAGTAATATCTCTACCAAATTTGTACGAGTGAGTTACCTTGAATATCGGATATCTAGTGATAAGTCTAGTTCTAAATTATCTCTTTCATATATATACATATATATATATATATATGTATATATACATATTTGTAACATACTCGCTTAATATGCATGAATTTTATATTTTCTTAAGAATCCCACGGTTCTTCACACTGCGTTAATTTGATTATTCATAGTATTGTTTTATTATTTCCGTCGCAAGTTATACAATCTAATTAATCATATTCTACGTCATTTCAATGTTTCATTGTACATGTATGAAATAATAGTTTACATGATTATCATTAGTGTTATTTGTATGAGTTTAATAAATGAATTTCTTTAATTTAATAATAACACGTAAAACACGTAGTGTTGGCAGGCAGGTCGCTGAAAGTAGCTGAATGCGAGCAGCGCAGGATCGATCGATGTGGAAATCTGTCGGTTGATAATGATGGTGATGACGATAATGATAATAACACCTACACAATAGTTCGTATAACTTTTCAGAATGAGGTACACTTGTCCTAGACCCGTGGTTTTCATCATTCAAGTATACATTCATTCAAAATACTGAGAACTTTAACAAATAAAGATGATAATGAGGCACTGTATTCAAACAGCTCAAGACCGTGCTTTGTGGAACATATTACGAGAGACCTATGTCCAGCAGTGGACGTCCATTCGTTGAAATGATGATAATAAAGTACCACTTAGCACAACAGTATCACTTATTTCTAAATGAACGTCCCGCTCGTCTCGTCAGTTCCTAGAACAAAAAAGAAAAATCAACCGACCATCGTCGTAACCATGGATAGTATTAAAACGAATTTCAAGGCGAAACAAAAATGACGTTTAGATTTTTTTTATGATATCCGGTAATTTTTTACAACTTAATGACACTATAATAATAACTATTAGGCATTTGTTAAATAGTCATTATCGGTGTTAAAAAATGATCATCGTCATTAATGTTACATGGATAAATTGTTACCTATGATACATATTATATATAGACGGACGTAGAGGATCCTTTCTAAACTTGATGAGTCGACCGAGAGGTTCACCTGACAGGTATAAGCCAACACAAACTGGCTCTAGTAGTAGTTACTAGGACGATATACACAGCACTAAATTGTGCTTGTCGTCGTATATTTACTAGCTACTGTATACTTCAATCCGGAACACAGTCATGTTTCCACACTACCTATCCATTCGGTCTCCAGCAACAGAGACCTGCTAACAATATGATTTGAAATTTGTTTACTGTCATTTGTATCAGATCTTTTCACCACTTTAAAAGGATCTTTAGTAATTTTATTTCGTACGTAATCGAGATAAATCACAGAAGAGTGGAGAAAATCAGTGGACTTAAATGGGCGGAACTTTCACTTGGAATTAAAAGAAAAAAAAAGATAAAAGATTTTACGATCAAGGATACTGTAGCGAGATTACTGCAGTAACACGACTTATGTCTTAAAATCGTGAGCAGAATGTGCGCTATATTATTATAGAAAGGTATCAGGGTGATATATAGGGATGAACTATGATTATATATATATAATAGGTTGTCAAATATCTCCCTTCCGCCATTTTGTTTTTTGAATTTCGCGGCTATGTACAAAGCGCTACAGAGCTCGTATCTGGCAATACTATACATAATTTGTAAGGTCTTGACATAACCTACAAAACGACGCTATGCATAATTAGTTTGGATATTGCATTCAACAGTTATAGACGTGTAAACATGTAGTTCACTAACGCCAAAATTCGCGCTATTTTAAAGTTTTCCTTCGTTAAAGGCAAATCCGCTAGAGAAACGTTCCGTGAAATTAATGGTGTTTTGGGGGATGGTACTCTATCACTTCGAACCGCGGAGGAATGGTTTGGACGATTCAGAGCCGGTGAAAACGACACCATGGATAGGCCAGCCGGCGGAAGACCTGTGACGACAAATACCGATCAAATCATGGACTACATCGAGTTAGACCGGCATGTGGCATCTCGTGACATCGCCCAGGAGATGGGAGTTAGTCACCAAACCATTTTAAACCATCTGCAGAAGGCTGGATACAAAAAAAAGCTTGATGTTTGGGTGCCGCATGATTTGACGCAAAAAAACCTTCTGGACCGAATCAACGCCTGCGATATGCTGCTGAAACGGAACGAACTCGACCCATTCTTGAAGCGGATGGTGACTGGCGACGAAAAATGGATCACATACGACAATATCAAGCGAAAACGGTCGTGGTCGAAGGCCGGTGAATCGTCCCAAACAGTGGCCAAGCCGGGATTGACGGCCAGGAAGGTTTTGCTGTGTGTTTGGTGGGATTGGAAGGGAATCATCCACTATGAGCTGCTCCCATATGGCCAGACGCTTAATTCTACCATCTACTGCGAACAACTGGACCGCTTGAAGCAGGCGATCGACCAGAAGCGTCCAGAATTGGCCAACAAGAAGGGTGTAGTGTTCCACCAGGACAACGCCAGACCACACACTTCGTTGATGACTCGTCAGAAGCTACGGGAGCTCGGATGGGAGGTTTTATCGCATCCACCATATAGCCCGGACATAGCGCCAAGTGATTACCACCTGTTCCTGTCCATGGTGAACGCCCTTGGTGGTGTAAAGTTGAACTCAAAAGAGGCTTGTGAAAAGTGGCTGTCCGAGTTCTTCGCAAATAAGGAGGAGGGGGGCTTCTACGAGGGAGGTATTATGAAGTTGCCGTCTAGATGGAAACAGATTATTGAACAAAACGGCGCATATTTGAACTAAATCCGATCACTGTAACACTTTTTATAAAGCATTGAATAAAGAGCAAAAAAGCGGAAGGGAGATATTTGGCAACCTTATATATGTATAGGGATCGTAGCAGGTGGAGAGAGGTGGTCTCTGCCTACCCCACTGGGAACGAGGCGTGATATATATGTATGTATGTATCAGGGTGATATATTACTCGTCTAAATATATATTAGGTCCTTACCTATGAAAATGCCATTTTGTACGAAAAAAATTTACAATTTTTTTTATGTATTTGTCATTTGTATTAATCGAAGTAATCACCCATGCAATCAATGCATCTTTGCCAAAGCAGTGGCAGTTTATTGATCCCTTCTTAAAGAAATCAGCTGGACGGGACGCAATAAATGCTTCAAAGGTATTTTGTACTGCCTCTCGTGTTCAGTTCTTCACAGTATACGTCTGCAGTAATGCTCATCCCGTTTGGTAAGAAGCTATGATGATGTGAGACACCGGCGCTAGACCACCAAACAGTGACCATCACTTTTCTAGGAGTAAGTTTTCGTTTAGGGCATTGTTTAGGTGCTGAACCAGTATCCAACCTACTTGCAGAGCGCTTGCGGTTATCATATAGATTCCATTTTTCATAGCAGGTAACAATGCGGTTCAAAATTCCTTCATTTGTGTGTCTGTTGAGCATTACAAGGCACGTCTTGACGCGTACATCGCGCTGGCGATCGTTGAGTCCGTGGGGCACCCATTTGTCAAGCTTTTTTACCTTGTTAATTTGACGCAAATGGACCAATATTGTTTTGATGCTAACGTCGAAACCTACTGCTAATTCAGCCGTAGATTGTGTATCATCAGCTTCCACAATCTCTTTTAATTCGTCATTGTCGACCAAAGTCTTCGGACGATCGCGAGGTTCATTTTTCAGGTCGAAAACGGAAGCGAGCAAATCAATAACCACGTTGGTTTGTAATGTTAGCTCCGTCGTTGTTAAAAGTCGTTGATGTTACGTGCCGCTTGTGCCGCGTTGCTGCCACGACGGTACTCATATTCCATAATTACTCGAATTTTTAACGTATCCATGATGACGAAAAAGATTCAAATTCGATGAATATGTAACACTAATCAATAAACAAATGAAAAAGAATTCCATTTTTTTAAATTAAAATTAATTTGAAATTAGAATTCTTAGCCAAACAAAAAATATTTTGATTTGAAATGACCAGTACTGCAGAACGGCAATTTCATAGGTAAAGACCTATTATATGTCCACTAGTGGTAGGTTTCTGTTGCCGAAGACGACTAGATAGGAATAACCGCAGCTTCTATTTCTGCTGCCAAACAGTAGTTTACAAATATTAGTGTTTCGGTGTAAATAACATTGTAGCTAGTGAAATTACCGGGGTAACAAGACTCAACATCTTACGAGGAGGGATCAAAAAGTAGTAAGAATGAGATAGAATATAATGACTATTGATAACTTAATAATTTATTGTTCTACATAGACTCCGAGTCGCTCTACACACCGAATCCAGCGCTTTTCCAAGGCTTCAATTACTTCGTTATCGTCTTCGCACCTGTTTCCCCTCACGTATACATTCAATTTAAGGAACCGATAAAAATCACTAGGCGGCAGATCTGGTGAATAAGGGGGAGGTCAATCAATTCGAGGCCAGCTTGCTGAATGGCAGCCATCGCAACTACCGACCTGTGCGCGGGTACATTGTCATGATGAAACAGCACGCCCCTTCGAGGGTTCCCTCGCCTTTTCTCTTTGATGGCATACCTCAACTTGGGATTTAAAGCTGCATAATAATGGCCTCTAATAGTGGTTCCACGCTCCAGGTAATCAATCACCAATATCCCCATCTGAGTACCAAAATATTAAAGCTATAACCTTGCCAGCCGATGCCACGGCAGAAAACTTCTTCGGGCTCGGTGATAATGGCCGTTTCCATTGCGAATATTGCTGTTTTGTCTCGGGATCAAAATGATGGTCCCATGTTTCGTTCATTCTTACGTAACGAGATAAAAAGTTTTCAGAATCTTCTTGAAACTTGTCCAAAAATATCTTTGAAATATCAAGTGGATTTTGTCTTTGACTGTCGGTTAACATTCTCGGCATCGATCTTGCGGAGACTTCTCATATTCAAAGATTGTTTCGATATGGATTGAATGATATATATATGAAATGCCTGTTTCTTGAATTACGAGTAAGTTTCGAATGGTAACTCTTCGATCGCTTCACACAATTTTCTCGTCTTTCGTAACATTTTTTTGGGTGACTGACGTCGATGGACGTGATGACAGCCGCAACGATGTTAGTCTTCCGTGCTCGTTCTCGTCCTCCCTACTCGAAATTGATAAGCCCACCTTGCGACAGTGATAGTGGAATACGACAGAGCAGACTCTCCTAATATTTCTTCCAAATTGCAATGAATCTCTTACGTCGTTAACTTTTTTAAAGAGAGCTATTTAATAATGGCTCGCATTTAGTTTTTCTCCATTTTCGAGAACACGTTCCGACGCGAAACAAATGAGTGTAGTCAGACATTCCATCTAGCGCCACGTTGTTATAAACAAGCGTATCACTTACTAGTTGATGAACGTTCCGCTCGTCTGGTCGCTACGATATATATATAATTGGGGAAGGCCTATATCCAGCAGTGGATAAACATAAGCTGATAATGATCATAATGAGATAAATAATAAAATCCCACAAAACATCAAAAAAATCGTGAAAGGGAAAATTGTTGAAAGTTTAGTATTCCAGAACGAAAAACGTAGTAGTTATTTACTTTGTACATTAGTCCATTTATTTCTGCGCCATCTCGTGACAAGCTTCAGCCAACAGAATAACAATAACATTCTCCACGAGAATGACCAAATAAATACTTATTCCTAAGTTTTTAAGGCGAATTGTTTTGGAGTAAACCGATTTCATATATATATCTCCACTTTTTTTTTCAACAAATGACGAGACAAAAAACGTTCACATGATGGTAAATGACATGCATGCACACAACAACGTGGTGCTAGTTAGTAGTGTAATGTAGAGTTCCGGTTTGGAGATCGCTGTAGCTAGTGTAACTACTGCGGTAACGAATATATCATCCTTACTAGCAGCATGACGTTATAGCCAAGCGTATCTCTTACCATCAGAGAAGAGTCCCAATACTCAAGTAGTTGCTCAATAAAATCAATCAATTAAGAAAAAAACTTGTTTGAAGAAGTAGCCGACCCCGGGCCTGTTGGACACGGCAAAAATCATTCAATCAAAAATCCCACGGGAATAGATACTTGATGGTACTTACGTAGAATATCATGTTCAAGAAAGAGACCCAAAAACACCAGAAAAACTAACTGGTAGTACAAACACATAACAGATAAAAACATTACACCGACTAAAGGTAGTAGACTCTTAGACGAGTATCATCAACATGTAAAATAGTGGACTTCTACTGCTGCACACGGATCGCTTGTAATAAGCCCAGTGGTTTCCAACGATTCTTTTGATGTCACCTTTCCACCTACTTAGAGGTCTGACTGGGTAATAAATATTGTTTTAGTCATCACCGGAAAATAAATGGCCTTATTGAATAGATACTTTAAATTATTTAACTTCAAATACAAGTACATTTTAAACTTTACTCTTAGTACCGCGGTTAATAGCTTCTCTTTTAACTGTCTCTAGATCGATTTTCATATCACGTAGTTTTATGAATAACACAAGTAATTATTTTTTATAGGAAAGATGGGAAAACTACCGAACAGTTCACTTGATGGAAAGTGATCACTGAATCTTATGAACAGTCGCATCATTAGAAGGATTGCGGCTGCTTTGCCTACCTTTATTTCGAACCCTCATGACTGAATTTATAATAATTCGCTTATCTGCTGCCTTATCTCAAAGATTTACAACATTCATTTCATGTAAAATTTCAAGGGCTGACCCAGCAAAAGTTATTGGTCCACAATTGGACTGACACACGAGGTTTTACCAAGCGTAGGACTGACCGTATGTAGCGAAAGTAAACAAATGTATATCGAACAAGACATTTCAATGCCGCATTACGATATTAACCAGTTCCAAGTCATTATAAAAATTTAAACTCTTCAGAGCGCACACACAACTAACTGAACCTTTAAGTTATCAAGATACTTTTAAGTTAAATCGCAGTAGTAACAATTTATTTGTGTTCAAACATTTCTCAATTAACGTTATGTTTCTGTTTCTGCTATTGTTAAGTGCCGTGCGAATTTCTCTTGGTGTTATATATGATTTAAACGGTAAGTATTTACAAATAAATATAAGGTTCAGTTAAAATTAACCGTCATATAAATATAATAATTATGTTATATAAATATAGTAATTATAATTAAAATGAACAAACAACTCAAACGTATGAGGGTACCAAATAGCATACATTTACCGAGCAATTTGTAAACTAAAATTTTTCTTAGGTAATTTGAAAATTAATTAAAAAGAAAAGGAAGACAAAGCAGAAGCAATAGTGCGAACGTTTTTAGAGCCTACAGATAAAAACAAGATCTTAAGGTGAAAGAACTGATTTTTTGATGATCTAAAGACAAACGAATAGCTAGATGTTAATGAGAGAATAACTAAACGTTACGACCAGAGAATAGCTAAATCTAAAAGAAAGGAGTAACTAGATGTTAAAATGAAAGAATGGCTACATTTTAAAACTAGAGAATGGCTAGTTTATACAAAATAATTACTAGATGTTAAGATGAAAGAATGGCTTTTCGTTAAGACGAGAGAATAGCTAGATCTAAGGACAAGATGATGCTAGATGTTAAATGAAATAATGAATAGATGTTAAAGCGACAGAAAGATGAAATGAATACGAGATCTCAAGACTTACATAAATAAACATATTCACAGTAAGCAAATATAGCTAGATGAAAACGAAATTACAAATATCTTACTACATTTCTTACTTAAAGTTTAAATGGTGAGAAGATAAAGTTCTTTAAATCGTATGGTGGTATGGTCTTCTCGAACCCACCTCACTGGCTACGATCCTCATGCCATCAATATAGAAGGAAACGAATAATATAACGGCTGTATTAAGAACAGCATTAATTAAAATCTCATCTCAATAATACCGTGTTCTGCTTTGAAAGTGTAGTAGCTCACTAACTACGAAGCTAAGCTAATATCACTAAATTACTGAGGTAACGAGATTTAACATGCGACGTCTCAAAAGAACAACCACAATATAGTGCCGGTTATCACTCTAACTAGCATCTCGATACGACCACGTAAACGTCATACTCATCTCAGTGGAATGAATCATCGTCTTACTCATTGGAATGCAATATTCATGAGAACTTTAAAATAATAATTAAACTGGCACAAACGTTGTGTAAAACGTCTGGTTAAAACCACCTTGAAACCGGAAGATAAACCTTAAAATACTTAATCAGGCACATACAAATGAAATAACAGAGATACATAAGAGAGTAGTCTGGTAGATCTCTCTTGCTAAAGTTGCTAGAGGTCGGTATCACCGCGGCGCCTATTGCAGCCGACAAACAATAGTGTGCAAACATTACAGTGTTCCGGTTTGATGGGCGATGTTAGTGAAATTACTGCGGTAACGATAGAACATCTTATTACTCAATGCAATGAGCGCAATGCAGCGCTGTGTGACGAGACAGACGAGGCGTTCGCCTGATGGTAAGTGACACGCCTGTCCATAGAAACGTGGTCGTAGTTACTATGGTAAACATAACTCTACATTCTGCTCGTGGCATCGAGACGTGAGTTGGTAAGTCGCGTTACACCAGTGCCTTAGCTACAACACCTTTCAAAGCGGAACATAGTACTGTTCAGATGCAGAATTAGCAACTGCTATGGTACCTAGACTGACCACCAGTAAGATAATATGTTTCTAGTCTCTGTCGTTATAAAGCTTGAATGTTGGTAACTTTTTCGACCCCGTCCAGGTAACCTTACTCATATAACTAATTTGACAACATCTCAATGTCTACATACGAGAATCTTTTGTTTCATCATTGGGAACGACCTTCAGTTGAGAAGTTAGAGGTTTTTAAGTACTTCCTGGTAGTAGGTTTGTGTTGCCGGAGACCGTTCAGGTAGATACCACTGAAGCCACTATTTCTGTCACCAAACAGTACTGTTCCAATATTACAATTTTTCAGTATGAAAAGTGTTGCTAGTGAAATTACTGGGGTAACGAGACAACATCTTACGTTTCAGGTGACGAGCGTAATATGTTGCTGCGAATATCATCCTAACTTGCGCCATGTTGTTATAGGCAGACGTATAACTTACCTTCAGGTGAACGTCCTGCTCGTCTCATCCCTTAATTGCATAAATAAACACTACTGTGCAAACATTTGGTTCCGATTTGAAGGGTGCTGTAGCTAGTGTAATTACTGGGGTGATGAGGCTTAACATCTTAAGTCTCAGGCGACGAGCGCGTTGTGGTGCAGTATATATTATTATAACCAGCGCCACATCGTTATGAGCAGGCGTACTATTTACCATAAGGTTAACCGTTTAAAGCTTAACTGTTTACCGCAGCAAATTCATTAATCATAGTGACGTTAAACCGGAGCACAGTAAAGTACTTTTTAAGTTAACACTCCATTTCGAGAATTTACATTCATTATATTAATTGTAGTAAATATTATTGATTTCATACGATTATGAATCACGCGGTAACGGCTGCGGACTCGGTCGTGATATTAGCAAGCGTTAAAGCAGTGAAGTTAAACTTTTTCATGGTTAGGTTTTTTCTTATTCCGTAAAATAATCAAAAGAAGTAGTTAGACATCACATCATCATCACCCATTAGACGTCCACTGCTGAACATATGCCTCACTCAAAGATTTCCACATCGATCGAGTAAGGATTCATATGGGAGGATATGGGACATTTCCTACCACGCTAGCCTAATGCGGGTTGGTGGGAACCACAGCGTCGTTTGTTGATTAGCAGGGTGCATCACGAGCAAGAGACGTTAGCTTGAACCGTGAGTTGTTGCACAGCAACTCTTACACTCCAAGGTCATATTAAATGACCATTACAAATTATTTATAAGCCTAATATATATAATATAAAGACATTAGAAAATAAAAGTATAGCCGTTGTATTCATACTAACCTAAAAAGTTTGCAGCAATAAAGATGTCCGTTGGTGTCAATTATACTGCTGGTGGGTCTTTGATACTAGGGACCATCTATGTAGGTGCCACTGCGGCTTCTATTGCAGCCGGCAAATACTAGTGTGCAAACCATACTGTGTTCCAGTATGAAGGGTGCTGTAGCTAGTGTAATTACTGAGGTTACGAGACTCATCACCTTATGTCTCAGGGCAGAGGTGTCAGTTACCATCAGTTGAACGTTCCGCTTATCTCGTCGCCTTATTAATTAAAAAAATAAATATTATAGTAATACTAATACGCCCACACAATGTTTCTACAGTACCTTGACTCTCATATATTGGCAGCCGGAAGACAACAATGATATTATGACGGAAGGCTATATGCAGGTAGCGAAAGGTTTACAAAAAATCCTAAAACCATCCAAACTCTGCACTATCTGCCAACGGTATCAAATTGAAAACCATAATGCAGGAAAAAAAGGAGTTCTCCGCTAGACCACGAATGAGCAGGATATTGAATATTTTTAACAGCAAAGAACATTCCCATTAGTGTCCGTTTTTGGAAAAAGGCTTGGCCATATACAAGAGATATCCAAAGATTCGGAGGCTCATCACAAGATCTCCGATACTATCAGATGTTGACAATCAAAATTTGGTAGAGTTATTGCTTTTGCCATTTAGAGGTCAGCTAAGAATGGATGGTACAAAATTACTTCCCCAGAGAAAGATGCGATTATGATTGCTCTCAAGAAATATTTCTGACAAATTTCAAAACCAATTCTATATTACGACCAACAAAGCGGACGAGGAACAGCTAGTATTATACAAAGCCCTGCTTTTTTGCAACAATTCTACAGACAGACGCAGATACATACAGATACACTTAAGAAACTATAATTACAAATTTAAAAAGATACTTCATGTGTAAAAAAAAAAGATAAAAACGTGTAACGGCATACCGATAAGATCATCAAGGCTACCTTTTATTCAACGTGCACCGAGTTCAGGCCGTGGATCCGGGTCCACGAGCCCAGTGTCAGATGAGCTGTAAGAGCCGCTGTGGCTTCCAGCCCGCTCAAAACAAGAATATAGAAAACGTGCACCGAAGATAACATTTACGATAACTAAAGAAATACAACAACAATATCGTAATTGTTATTATAGTCCGAACAGGGAATATAACGTTACCATTCTACTATTAACACCACCTTCACTAACATATCGACATTTTAAACTATATGCATGTATGGACGTACATGTATATGTATTTTTGTATCAAGTATACGACTGTAACCTTTATTTTTCAACGTTTGATGAGTATCCAATTAATCTAAATTTGTTCATAATTATTGTATTTATCAGTATTGTTTTTAATTGCAGTGATTCTTTCTACCAAAGCCATGTTGCACCTCTTCTCTTTAGCTGAGTCAAAGACCTTTTGGAATCTGTCTAGTCTTTTCAAAGATAACTCTAAAAAAATACCATTTAATTTGTGCCTTTTATAGCAAAAATACTAGCTGTTCCCCGCCCACTTTACTGGCCGTAGCAAAAAATTAGACATTTGAAATTTGTCGGAAATATTCCTTGATAGCAACCGCAAATGACTTTCTATAGCAACCCCATAATTTATACGTAATGAAAATATTTATAAAAATTTATTTGAAATACAATGATAAAGGATCTATGAAAAAAGAATAATAAATACGTTTACTAATCTTAACGTAATTGGTGAACAAAGAAAGCCTATCTTCATTATATATAGACTAAGGCGTTTCAGTTATATTAACATTTAATCATGCATGCTTACAGACACAGATTATGATCTGATGCCGCCATTGTTTCATCTGGACGAGTACGAACTGTGTGTGAAGAATGGCCCGTATTGTTTGGCGCGATTCGACTTATTTGCTGACCAGAAAAACCATTTGATAAATCTGATCAAGGTAAAAATATTACCCTTATTATTAGTTAAGTTAGTTATCTATTAAGTTCTAAAATTCCATATCGATTATTTTAATGTAATCTATAAACAAAAAACTTAAAACTGTTACCTAAGCATTCCATTCTACTGTGCAATACTGTATTCGTTGTTACTACTAATACTTTACAAACAAAACGCCTTAAATAAAGATTAAGTTTTTTTACCATCAATCAATTCAGAGACATCGATTTCCAAACAGCATAATTAAATTTTGCTGAAACACATAAGTGGAATATAATTTGACTTGATACACGGTCTACTCGATACAATTGCATCACGCTCCATGGGCTACTTCGACATAGTTTTATTGTGTTTGTCTACTTTTATGTTTACAAATTTTAATCATAATACATCATTCACATCGTAATATTGCTTACTTGTATGATTATTGGAATGGACTTTTTTATATATAAGAATCCCATAAAAAAAATTCTTAAAACATCTATAGTCTCATCATAAAATTTACTTGTACTCACATTTTAGTTTTACAACATTATTCATCATCATCATCATCACGTGAGGTGTCTTCAAGCAGAACATTCACTTACACATGTATACATACGTTCTTCATGCTCTATACATAAAGAATTGAATATTAAATAATATAAAAGTCAAAAATATTCACTTTATTCAAATCAATCTTATTAAAGATTTAATTTATTCGAAGTTACGACGAAAGCAGTGAGATACTCACCCACGCGTGCCTCTAATATTGTGGCGCTAGTTAAAATGATGTACACTACGTCACATTGTGCCCATTCTTGAAACTTGAAAAAACGGCTAGAACCCATTAATATCACTAGCTACATCGCGTTTCACACCGAAGTACAGTAATGTTTTTATGCTACAGTTTGACGGCATAAATAGACGCCGCCAAACATACCACTAGTAGTCAAATACTTAGGTATAGACAACGTCTAATTCCAGTAACGCATCGTTCGGTTCAGTCCACGCATAGCCATACACCAAGAAGAGACTGCTAATACATGGTCACAATCCTCAGCATTGAAGGAGTAATAAAGAAAAGGAGAATTACGGCGTGATAGTGTTCAATTGATTTTTATTCAATTAAGTGACGGGACAAGCAAGACATTCACCTGGTGGTAAATGAAACGCTTGCCTATAATAACGTGGCGCTAGCTAGGATGGCATTCACTGCACTATGTTGCGACCGTCGCCCTGAGACCTAAGATGTTAAGTCCTCTTAAGCTAGTAATTTTACTAGTTACAGTGCCCTTCAAACCAGAACAAAGTAATATTTTGACACTGCTGTTTGGCAGCAGAAATAGGCGCTACAATGGTATACACCTAGACGGCTTCGGCAACAGATAGGTACAAGTAGTATAAATATACAGTTATATATTAAAACATGGTTTCCTACAGGAATATTCGGAATTCACAATAAAGCATTATAACCACACATACATTGAGAGAGGACTGTGTGTTCATAAAACATGCAAAAATTACTTTAATGAAACTAACAAGAGTAGAGTTGTGGACCTAAACTCGGCCCTTGAGGCATGCGTTAATGAAAGTATTTGGAATAACTTTGGTCTTCAAGCGAAACTAGTCCGTATATATTATTGTGATGAGCACGAAGAAGATCGAACATTTGACTTGGACGATTGGGTTTTTGGTGGAGTTTTGTTGATTTTGTTAGCTATCAATATTATAGCTAGCTTATATGATGTAATATGTGGAAACGAACACACTAATAATTGTATTAAAAACTCCGGTAAGTATTCATTAATACTGATTATTTTTATTACAGTAATAAATATTATTCGCGTTCCAACAATGTTATGAAGTAAAGAAGAAACTATTATAAAAAAATATAAAGTTATTTGCAAAGATACGAGTCACAAAAGGTTTAATTTAAATTAATACTTGTGGTGGGTCACTATTATCAGAGACTATCTAGATACTACCGCAGCGCCGATTTCTGACGCTAAAGCTATATGCAAACATTACTGTGTTCCATTGCGAAAGACGTTACAGCTACATAAATAACTGTGATAATGTGATGTAGCATAATATGACTCAAGCGGACAGCACAATATAACGCAGTGTTCGTCAACTCAACTAGCGCTGTGCTGTTATTGACGGGTGTACCAATCCAATCCAATCCAATCAGCCGGAAGACGTCCACTGCTGGACAAAGGCCTCCCCCAAAGATTTCCACTCAGACCGGTCCTACGGTCAGACGGGTGTACGTTTTTCTCATTTCATCGCGACGTTGAATAAAAATAAAAAAGTTTTTGTTGGACGTTCTTTCCGTATACCTGAAATTACCACATTATAATAATTCCACTTTATGCAGCTTTACACGCCCATGAGAATCGAAATATAACAAAAGAATTCACACCCTAATTTAAATAAAAGTAATTTATATTGTTTTATTAATGTATTATAAAATAACATATACTATTTCACAATTTGCAACTGTGGTTATTACAATAATCTAAAAATTGGTATATATCCAGTTTAAGCACTGGTTTACACACTAATCGGGAGATAAATAAAAAGATGTGGCCACTACAAGGCGTATATTACGATAGTTTTATACATATACCGTAGATTATGCCGAGTTGAACATTTAACGGTATGGCGGTAAGCGCCTGAAACTATATACCTCACAAAAATATTTTGAAGTCATCATCATCATAGTTAGCCCATAGTTTATAGATTTGTATTTGTTATTAATTCAATTTCTTTATTACTACAATAACTTTACTATAGGAAAGAATGAGGAAGGAATACCTATGGGCACTAGCCTACATAATGATTTAGAAAAATACTTTGTCTCATTCCTAAAATCTAAAAAATTTCAGAAAATTCTTACCTGTTGTGTTTTTCATTGTTTAAAAATGCGACATATCTGATTTCAACGGATGTGAAGAGTCCAGGCGACGAACGCCTTAAAGGTCTACATGGTGTGAGGTAAATATCTTCATCATTTCAGCCTTTCGATCTTGACAGTCCACATAGACTTCTCTAATCGATTTCCAGGTAAATGCTGCAACAAGGTAATTATTAGCCACTGTAATTTCTAAAAGAAATACTTTTAAATATTAAATTCAAGTTGCTACCTTCTTTTAAGTTATCGCAATAAATACGTTGATCACAATTGTTTAGTCCGGTAGTACAGGAAAAAGAGTCAATAAAAATAACTCAAATACTGCATTCATTTGTCGAATTTGATCATGGTTAACCAGTGGTACTTGAAAAAAATTAAAAATAACTGAAAAAAAATTAAAGGGTTGACAAAATATTAAGCCCTTATTTTAACTAGGTGGAGTCATGCTTTAAATAAAATATCTTTTATTTATGTAATCGTTATAGCGGTTTAAGTAATCTGACTCCAGACAAAGGTAGAAAGAATACAAACCAATAGCTTGTAAACTTTCTCTTTTTGTCTAGAAAAAACGTCAGTAAAACTGTCGAAAAACCTACAAAAGAGTAAGTAGAAAAAAATATCAATAGTATCTAGGTTAGACTTTATAATTTGGCCCCTTCCACACTAGTCTAGATCTGTCATTAAAGGTAACTTAGAATGGTATAATATGGGGAAAAGGCTGTAGCTTTTACTGGGACAATTTAAATCGATGCCCTAAGTTCTTCAGTGACCATATACAGGCTGTAACAGAATAATACGATACGAATTATAATAGATCCTTCATTCATGATGAGAAACACTGCTGGACAATGTTGATCAGTTTTGTTGATAATCCTATTTTTTTTATATAAAATTATCGACACGTTGAACGTAAATATAATATTCCAGAGCTTTGCTGAGCTTCTTGATGCCAATGGCACATGTGATGTGGCTCATTGGAACCGGCTTCACTGATAATCCAAGAGATTTCGAAAAGGTATAATAATACCGTATAATAATAACTTGCGTATTATTTATTTATTTATATACATTTATTAGGTCTACAATCAATTATACACTATTACATTCACTAAAATATACAAAGAATTTAAACAAGAAAATCTTAGTACATAAATGTTAAGAAGTAGAAAGCATTCACTAATTGTATTCACTGTTTATGGCTAAGACACGTTAGAATAAATAACAATAGTAATAGCAGTCATAAAGCAGTAAAAGTGACAGGTTTGCAAGAGCGCAACAAGTTACGAAATGTATATAATGAGTCCGCATGGATGTCAACAAGTTTACTGCAGCAGTTCAATAGCTTGCACAGCCTGAATATTGGAGAGTTGCAACCAAGCACAGATCTCCGCAGTGGCAGCGATGGAGGAGTAATGTCACATCTAGTAATACTAATAGGTACCATAATATTGAAGCTGGATAGAAGTGAGGGGCAGTCAATTATATTGTTAATCAATTTAAACAAGAAGATTAAGTCTAAAATATCTCTACGACTATCTAAAGATGTCATCCTAAATTAATTAAGTCTATCAGTATACGAAAATCTTTTATCAGCTCTGCCGATTCTTCAAGCAAGGTGCCAAAGAAACCTCTTTCGAATTCGCTCCAGCCTCAAGCTATGTTCAGCAGAGAGAGGTAGCCAAACTGTTGAACAATATTCAAGAACGCTCCTCACAAGACTGTTGTATAAGAGTTTTTTACTAGACTAGTTTTTGAATTGTTTAATATTTCTTAATAAGAACTAGAACATCTTTGAAAATTTTGTGATAATATTGTCCACATGGGGAACAAAAGTCGTTTTTTCCTCAAAGGTGACTCTTAAATCTTTAATTAGCTCCAGTTCCTGAACGATGTCTTCTTTAACTCTATACTGATATGTAACAAGATAAAATTTTCTTACAAATCCAACATGATATTTTTTTAGTATTTAGCAGCATGCGCTTGTCATCACACCACTGTGTGAGCCTGTAAGTTCCATTGTAAAAGTGGACAGTCATTTTGTGAAACAATAGTTGTGAAACAATAGTAAAAAGTAAGGGGAACTAAAAGCAATCTGCAACATCGTTGATAAATATATTATTAAATAAGATAGGACTTAGATAGGAGTTTTAGGTACACCTGACATAATATCACACGGAAGGGATTCAAAACCATTAACGACTACTGAAAAGACACGTTTATCCAAATATGACTTAAACCACCTGAGCAGTGAACCAGTGAACCAGTGAACCCATAAGAACAAAGTTTTGAAAGCAAAATATCATGTGGCACTGAGTGAAAGGCTTTACTAAAATCAGTGTAAATGACCAACTTGATTATTTTTATCGATTGCATCAATAAGAGTTTCAATAAATGTTGACAGATTTGTGCACGTTGATCTTCGACCTACAAAACTGTATTAACAGGAAGTTAAAAACAATTGTAAATGATTTTGAATTAAAGGACAGAGTAGAAAACATTAGCGAAAGTGGACAAAATTGTAATGGGTCTATAATTATTTACATTAGAAGTATCATCTTTTTTATGGATCGAAATGACTTTTGCCATTTTACATTCCTTTGGAAAGCAACCGGATGACAAGGAATAAATCCAGAATACGATCTAAAGTTATAAGTACATTATTTTCTTGTAATAAACCATGAAGATGTATGAAGTCTATTAGCAGCAAACTAATACCCGGAACACTATAATGACTATAATGATTTTTTATCAAATTCTAATCAATAATACTTAAGTTAAAGTCACCAATAATTAAGGAATTTGGATTAATTTCTCTATTAAGTGATTATCAACAATAATATCTCAAAATATACTCTGCCGCTGAATGCAAGCAACATAGACTGTTTGAAGATCTTTGTGGGAGGCTTACATCCTGCAGTGGACGTCTATCGGCTACTGATAAATGAACATTGTGTTCGTTTTGTCGCTTTGCTACATAAAAATTGTAAACTTCAGCCCATTTATAACTTAATGACTATTTTATAACCCATGTAATTTTTGTTTACATTTTTCAGACTTCCGAAAGTATCTATTATCAACTTATTTTCAACGGAATGATGCTGGTACAAATTTTTTTCATAACGTCCAGTTTTCTTATGGTCTATAATATGCAAATGTGTTCGGATAACTTACCATTTACATGGTTTTCATTGTGCCAATTTTTTTTCGTTAGATGGATAAGGTGTGGTAACAAATTTAAATGTATTATTTTCTATAAAACTGTTTTACACTTACCAAGGTTATAAGTCAATCAACCATTTCAGACAGCACATACAATTAAAAAAAAATCTCAACGATTTCTGGTTTTATTACTTTTTAGCCATAAATTAAAATTTATTTAATTAATGTGACAAGAAATACAAGAGTTCATTTAAATTTTAACGTGAGGCTTACACATTAAAATTTTTGTTTACTCTATTTATTTTGCATATACATGCTATAAACATGCATCTATTTAAAATAAAACTAATTCTGTACTATGAAATATTTTGTCATAAACTATATTCGATTTAGATTTCTTAAAGTATAGAATTTTATTCTCACACTACAAATATTTTAATGTAATTCAAGTTAATAAAACCAAAACTGATATCGTTTCCTTTCTTACAGTCCGATAAATAATTAATGTCCATATCTGTGCTCAAACAGCAATGTAGAAATTAATTAAAATATTGGATACTGTAAGTGGAAAGAACGCTCAACGCCTCCCATAATGTGATGAAATAACAGAAAATGATCTTTTAGGAGACGGATTCGTTTAAAAAGTGTTCGACTTTTTAACATTTGCACGATACTGCAACCATACTTTTGCTCTTTGCTCAATTCTAGAGTAGACTGGGAGAGAATACCATTTGACATTAAGTACGGCGTTTGGATTTTTTTTTGTATGTGCAAATAAAGTTTGAAATAAATAGTGTATTCATTCAATGTTACATTAAAAATGGCTTTAGATGTAACATTGAATCAATACACTTTGGCAACCAATAGGCTAAATGTAAGCATTTAGACAATCTTTCTCAAAATTAAATTAGCTTAACAAATAAACTATCTCTTCTCCTCTTTCTTAAAGTCAAGATAATTTTATAGGTTAACACCGATGAACACTTTAATGATTGCGTTTACGGCGACTTGGATGAGGCACTTGGGCTCCGGTCCACTTTGGAACCATTACGTTACGGGCGTGGTTAATGATTGCAGAGGATATTGGTGGGCGCACGTTCTATACATCAACAACTACTTACCAGAAGACAGAGCATGCGCCGTTCATTCGTGGTACGATGTCTAAACTTTTCCTAAACTCTGGAAATATAAGGCTTTTTTGTCCAGTCTCATACTGCGATTCTTTGAACTAATCAGAATAGCATTTTGTATGGTTAGAGTCGTTTTAATCTATCTACTTTTATGCTTTTGTATCTGTAAATTGTTCTTATTGAACGTGAAACGTTACAGTGACTAACATCAATTTAAAATTTATTATTTAAGCACAAACTTTTATTGCATTAAAATCAAACAGATCTTTTATTGTTCCCACTACTAGAACTTCAGGGGTTTTCGGACAAGACTGAGACAACAACAACAGACTAGTTATCACAGCGCATTTTAATTTCGGAACTAAAATTTTCAAATATACCAATGTCCCGAATGTTTTCGTAAGTAGTAGATAATGACGCTACTGAAATTTAATCTAGATTTCTTGTTTTCTTTACTTTTTAGGCACATCGCCACAGACACGCAACTATTCGTCCTTGGTATTTTAGTGTACGCAGCTACTAAGACAAGTGGACAAAGATTCAAACAAATAATTCTAGCAACGCTACTTTTGCTGAGCATGGCAGCTCCAGCTGTTCACGTGTGGCTTCAGGACCTCGATGCGCTCGTTCTTTTAAAACCTGAGTAATTTATGCTATTAATTTAGTGCTAAATATAATATACTCGTGCTCCAGTAGCCCGTTTGCGTTTTGTGCCACGCAATCCAAGGAAGCCATTTTTCTACTACCTTTAAAGTTTTATTACTATGGATTCAATTATTGTATTTCTTTTGACAGATTCTATCGCAGTTTCACTGACGAAACTTACCGGTACATACACGTTTTAGGCCATAACAACATGTCGTGCTTCATCATAGGCATGATGACCAGCCACTTTGCTTACGGCTGCCAGAAAAAACAACTAAATCCACTAAAACACAAAGTACGGCTTTTAGTTTACTAGTCAGTCGTTAAAATTTTTTTCTTACTTTGCATATTTTTATAAATATACACAAATTCTTTCCTTAGATTTGGCGATACCTCACTTGGTGTGTAGTGCCCGCAGTACTTGTTGTAATTTTGAGTGGTAAAATGTTCTACGCTAATGAAGACCGAGCCTCCGTCACTGTTCGTATGTTATATGCAGGTCTACATAGAGGGATATTAGGGATGATAGCGGCTTTCTTCATACTTGGTTTAGTTTTCAAAGTGGAGAGTAAGTTCTGATTTGTTCGTACCTTTTTATTAACTTCCACGTACCAAGAAAGCTTGTAACATGTTAAAAAAGGGAAACCCCTACTAAAACAGGTTTTTATAGAATATGGTCTAGTTAGTTTCTGTTTCAATAAATCAGAAGCATATCTAACGTACGTAACATTTGGTTTTAATAAGTATAATTTTTAAAAATCGCGGTCTCCGAAGTAACTCAAGCAATTTGGACCGTAAATAGTTTAACGTGTTAATATCATGTGATTAACTTCCTTACAAAATTTTTATCTTCACTAATACAAATACTTGTGTTGTGAAAAATTTAGTTTTTTTTTCATTAGATATTTTTAACATTATCATATTACGTATGTTAGTATTTTAGAAATCAAGAGGGATGTTTACACACTACCGTTACACGACAGTAGTAGACGCCGCGTTAGTACCCATCCAAACTGTCTCTAAAGATGTAATTGTGCTATTCATGTCGACAGATATACAACGTAGTTTTTTTGAATGGAACGGCTGGATGGTGATCGGCAGGCTGTCTTATTCGGCATTCCTTGTTCATATTGATATAGTGCACGTAATCCTTGGCACAAGAACACAGTTAGGACACGTCTCCTTCTTCTACATGGTGAGATATTTATTAATACTGGTAAACAACTTATCCCACAAAAACATAAACGATCAAACGAGTTGTGTAACTTTTATCTACTTCCTTGCTACCGCACCTTTTTCTTGTATTGATAATCTTAATAGATGAAGCAAATGTTTTGCGGAAGTATTTTGCCATGAACATTTCATGGCAAAATACTTCCGGTTTCCAATCACGGTTTATAAAATAATCGGTTAATTCAGTTTACTAAATTTTAATTTCTGTAATTAAAATTGGTGATATTACTGTATTTAAAAATGTTAAAGTTGATGTAAAAATTTTTAACAGTCACAATTCAAAGTAAACCAAGAAATTTCTTTTTAGATTATTAATCATTTGGGTGTGGTGACGTTGTCATATCTGATCGCAATACCTTTTTTCTTAATGGTCGAACTACCATTTATACAAATTACGAAGTTATGGATCCAGAAAAAAATTAAGACTTCAGTCAAAAAAGAAGACTAACAATATAGACAAAAATTTATTAGTTTTTTCTTCTATTATTGATCCAAAGGCAACGTTTTATATTAAATGTTATTAAGTTGTGGGTAATTTAAATATAACATTAAAGACGAGTTTTTCATTTAATACACCTGTTTCTAAACATTCATGAGAATTTACTCATCAATTCTTATATGAAACTTTGAATAAAACGACTTCTGCAATAGATATTTATTTATTTTGAACACCACCGATTCCTAACATAAGTCATACCTCCTTTATTTATTTTTTTATTGGTTTTTATTTAATGTTAAGAAAATTTCTAAATAACACGCTTTAGATAAAATCAAATTTAAACATCTTTTAAGTAAATTTCACAAGTGTTTGTGTTATCAAATACGTCTAGAAGCTTCTTATCAAGCAATCCGTTTATGATACTCGGCACTCTAACATCGAAAGGTATCGATGAGCTATCACAATTTACATTGTAGATTTTAACGGGATGCTTAGAATACTTTCCAAGACCATAGTCTTCATGTAGATTGACCACAGGAGTTAATTTTGCTTTAACTAAAACCAATTGCGAGTTTAACTTATACGTAGGTCGGTAATCCCTGCCGAGAACGAGTTTGTTGTACGTCGTTTCTATTAACAACCTCATATATTCCTGTGGGTACGGCACCAATCCTTTGACACGCGCAATGAAGAGTTCAATTTTCTTATACCAGCTCTCGGTCCTTTCGATCTCTTGTGTAAACTCAACACAATTAATTCCGCTGATGAGTTGAAACATATGTGTTACAACTATATTCTGTAGATTGACATTAGATAAATCACCAATACTAGCTTCCATTTGTAGCGGTAATGCATCCGGACTACTGTCCAAACAATAAACGATACCCTGATAACCTGTTGATAAAATGGTATTATTTACATATGGATACAAAAAAATATGTACATGTAAAAGTTTGGAGATTTCAACAATGCGTTTATAGTGCAGTGTGTGTTATTTTTTTGTGTTAGATAGCTCTGCTGCATGTAAATTTAAATTTTCATATTCAATCCAATCCAAACCAATCAGCCGGAAGACGTCCACTGCTGGACAAAGGCCTCCCCCAAAGATTTCCACTCAGACCGGTCCTGGGCTACACGCATCCAATGGTTGCCAGCGACCTTGACCAGGTCGTCGGTCCACCTTGTGGGGGGTCTGCCCACGCTACGTCTTCCGGTACGTGGCCGCCACTCGAGAACCTTTCTGCCCCAACGGCCGTCGGTTCTGCGAGCTATGTGCCCTGCCCATTGCCACTTTGCGACGGCGACCCTTCGAGCTATGTCGGTGACCTTGGTTCTCCTGCGGATCTCCTCATTTCTGATTCGATCTCGCAGGGAAACTCCGAGCATAGCTCGCTCCATTGCCCTCTCAGCAATCTTAAGCTTGCGGACAAGGCCCACAGTAAGCGGCCACGTCTCTGCTCCGTATGTCATCACTGGCAACACACACTGATCAAAGACTTTTGTCTTGAGACACTGCGGTATATTGGACGAGAAGATATTTATTAGCTTCCCGAATGCTGCCCATCCGAGTTAGATTCGACGAGAGATCTCTTTCTTGAAGTTGGACCTACCTAGTTGGATAGTATGTCCGAGGTAGACATATCTGTCAACAACTTCAAGTGTAGAGCTTCCAACTGTTACTGGAGTGGGTACAATATGGACATTTGCCATGATTTTGGTCTTGTCCATATTCATTTTAAGACCCACTCGTTGTGAAACTCTACAAAGATCATCGAGCATTGTGTTGAGGTCCTCCATGGTCTCAGCCAAAACCACGATATCGTCGGCAAATCTAAGGTGCGTGATGTACTCGCCGTTGATATTGATGCCATATCCTCCCCAATCCAGAAGCTTGAAGACATCTTCCAATGCAGCGGTGAACAGTTTCGGAGATATGATATCTCCCTGTCTTACTCCACGCTGCAATCGGATCGGTTTCGAGCTCTGGTCTTCGAGGCGGACTGACATGGTGGCGTTCTCGTACAAGCACCTTAGAACATCGACGTACCGGTGGTCTATTTGGCACCGTTGGAGGGCCTGCAACACGGCCCATATCTCAATCGAATCGAAGGCTTTCTCATAGTCCACAAACGCTAAGCATAGGGGCTGGTTATACTCATGGGACTTCTGTATAACCTGCCGCAGCGTATGAATGTGGTCTATGGTGCTGTAGCCTTTACGGAATCCAGCTTGTTCGGGAGGCTGGAAGTCGTCGAGCCTGATTGTGAGACGATTCGTGATGACTCTGGAAAACAACTTGTAGACGTGACTCAAAAGTGAAATGGGTCTATAATTCTTCAACTGGGTTTTATCTCCCTTCTTGAAGAAAAGCACCACCACACCTCCGTGCCATGCCCGAGGCGATCGGCCTTCTAGTATGACGGAATTGAACAACTTCTGCAGGACTTCGAGGATCGGCTTTCCACCAGCTCTCAGAAGTTCAGCTGTTATTTTGTCATCACCAGGTGCCCTGTTGCCTTTAAGCTGATTCAGAGCCACACTAATCTCGTGTAGGCTGACAACCGGGATATCTTCAGAGTAGTGTCAGGCTAGACAAGCTCTTGGATCTGATGCTAGTCCACCAGGAGAACATGTAGTCGTGTACAGCTGTCCATAGAACCGCTCAATCTCCTCCAGAACCTCGGCCCTTGACGATACGATCCTACCGTCCTCTGTTTTCAGCCACGTCAACCGGCTTTGCCCGATAGACAGATCTCGTGCGAATACTTTAGAGCCTTTGTTCCGCTCTATTGCCTCTTTAACACTGTCAGTATTAAATCGGCGTATGTCGCGAGTCAGAGACTTAGAGACCTGCCTATTCAGCTGCCGATATTTGGTGGCATCTTCAGGAGACTTCAGGACCAGTTCTCGTCTTTCGGTCATGAGGTTTAATGTGTGGTCAGAGATCGGCTTCTTCTTTCTGGTACGGGGGACTTTAAAAATCTTAAGTCCTGCCGTACGGACAGCATCTACGAACCTGGTGTTGTAATCGTCCACATCAATGCACTCGTCTAAGGATGCAAAGCGATTTCGTAGTTCGAGCTGAAAGCTCTCGGGGTTTTGGAGTTGGATGGGCGCTGGCCGGAGCGTGGACTTCACCAGTCGAAATCGTTCGAGCTTTATGTTGATATTCAAGATGCCTCTCACGATTCGGTGATCGCTGCCCATTTTCAGAGCATTGATCACTGAGACATCCTTGAATATCTGCCTCTTCGTCGACATGATGAAGTCTATCTCATTTTTAGTGGCTCCATCAGGACTAATCCACGTCCACTTACGGCTGGCCCGCTTCTTGAAGAAGGAGTTCATTATATAGAGGCCCTCCTTCTCCATGAAGTCGGCGAGCATTTGGCCTCGTGGATTTCTCTGTCCATATCCAAATTGTTCCACTTTCAGTTCTCCACTACTACGCTGCCCTAGTTTTGCATTAAAGTCTCCCATGACAACAGTGTACTGAGTTTTGGAACTGTGTATGGCTTTAGAAATATCCTCATACACAGTTACCACCTCGTCATCAGAGTGTGCCGTAGTCGGTGCGTATACCTGTATGACCTTCAGCGAGTAACGCTTGGTAACTCTGAGTATCAGGTACGCTACCCTTGCTGACACACTAACGATGTCGACAACGCTATTCACAAGAGACTTGCGGACGATAAACCCGACGGCACCCTGGGACTGCTGGTCGCCCTCCCGGAAATAGAGCAGGTTGCCTGATTTAATAGTTATCGTGTCCTCCCCCTCTCTTCGGACTTCGGATAACCCTACTATATCCCATCTTAACCTGCTCAATTCCTCCTCCAGCTCAATTATCTTCTCGTCGGTCCGCAGTGTACGCGTGTTGAGTGTTGCCAGGGCCAGATGTCGTTGGGTTTGGTAGCCTGGCCTATTCCGGAGATTCTTCGCACCCCTTGCCCCGCCGTTACCGTGACCGCTACCGTAGCCAGGAATAGCGGGGCCGCCGGGGACTAGGGGCCGGTTTTTATTTTGGGATCTCATCTTAGGGGGGGAATTGCCATAATCGCCACGCTTGGCAGGCGGCTTGGCGATCGCAGTTATATTCATATAAATGTATTAAAATAGCACGCATATAAACTTTAAGATTAACACTTATATTACAACATAATTAAACTTTGTTATATATTTTCGCTACATAATATAGCAGTGTATGAATACCCATCACAAAATTATCATGGCTGTAATAATACTAAGTAATAGATATATAGATCAGGGCCATTATTGCAAGGTTTTGCTAAAGATTCTACAAATCTGCCTTTATATCCTAAATTAAGATAAGATATGATAATTATCGTAATTACCTTCATTTTCAAGTAACGCAGCTATTTCCAAAGCTAGATTGACTCCAAATGAATATCCTAACAAGTAAAATTTGCCGTTCATTTTTATTTTGTTCGTTAACGACTGAAACAATTAAACAAATTTAACTTTATAATAATGCACCAAATAGTTGACGTAAACATCAGTAATATAATAATTATGTAGGAGAATCTACAAATCGCTAGTCAGAAATTTTATGTTCAGATCATTAAAGACGTGGAGCGTCTTTAAATAATTTACAAACTTAAATGAAAAAGAAACAATCAATTATTAAAAATAAATCAACATTCCCTATTAAAAACTATATGATTATGTTACAAATAAGAAAACCACAAGCACCTTTCCTTAATTACTTTACTAAGTATAGTACATCTACAGAGACTATTAGAATCTGCTCCCACTATATAACATAAAATGTAACTGTTCACTAAAAAAAAGCATCCATTAATTATTTAAAATTAAAAACATGCAGAGCACTGAAAGTTTTAAAACTTAACAATCATCTTCAAAATCTTTACATCTGGAATGGGAACTGGGACCATACTGCTCAGAGTATAACTCTAACACAGTCGTAAGGATCTGTAGAGGCCTTAGTTTCAGGCCTTAGATCTTGTCATATCAAATAAGATTTGAAAGCTATAAACGAAGACTACATTTTTAAGAAACAATACCTTTAATATAGTGGATGCCATTTCTTGTATGCTGAAGCTATTTATGTCTGTGTTTAGATGCACTGCTACAGCTCTTGTCTTTATTGACTCGCACATAGTGTGGAAGATCCTGTGATGTCCCTCAAATCCAGGTATCAATAACAGATGCGTAGCATTTGTATCTATTTCGATGCTCACCTGTTGTTAATATTATTGAATGATTTTATTTGTCTCAGCTGAGGATCTATCGCAGGTTAATATTGATACTTATTCCTTTCAAATTTTAATATGTAATTATTAACTAGTTTATTCTGGTTTTGCAAAACCACAAAGTGGAACAAAAGAGGTAATGAATAACGCATCAAATGGCGGTCTTACTGGCCAAAGCGATTTCATCCAGACAATCCTTAAACTGACATCATTGAATTGCGTTTACACCGAGGATTATTTTAATATTATCTTAGATGTATACAATGTAGAATTATTGATATGTCAATACAAAAACTAAATAATTACACATTCTTAATCTACTTTGCTATTTAATAAACCGTTAGATAAATCAAGACCTAAACATTTTACCTCAAAATATGGATACAATTTTGTTGACATGATTATTATTGGATCTTTTACAATTTCGATAACGTCATTTTCAATGTACGATATAAAATTTCCCAATCCATTGAGACGGGTGTCGGAATTTTCAGTAACGTTGGTGATACTGAAATACAATTTTGTTAATTATTTATTAATTATACAAGTCTCTGTACCCTTACAGTATAACGAAACATGCACAGAAATTCCAAATATTTAGTTCTTTAAGAATATCGAGTTCGTTCTATTTGGAAAAAGTTTATATTATTTATAGGTATATTGTTATCTTGTATGTTACATTTTTGTTGTTATTATGTTATTAAATATGTAAACCTCATTAAAAGAAATTATACGATATACTGTAAATTTTTTATAGGATCTTCATGATTATATGTAACAGGATTGATAAGATTTTTATCATTACTACACTACATCTTAATAATACTATCTCAGTGCAGTCAATCTAAATATAGACTCTTAATATTTACTTCAAAGTTCTTTGCATTGAAATCTAATCATAATTCTGGGAAACTTGTCCCAATTACAAATAAAATTGTATTATAATATTTCTGGTAATCGAAAAAATTAGAGCATATTGCTCGAAGTATTGACGGCCGATGGAGCAGTAAGGTCCCCGAGTGGCGCCCTCGTCTACCGGTAGACGTGGTGTTGGGAGGACTCCCATAAGGTGGACCGACGATCTAGTGAAAATCGTGGGAATCCACTGGATGCGAGTAACGTGGGACCGATCGATGTGGGGATCTTTGGGGGAGACCTATGTCCAGCAGTGGACGTCTATCGGCTGATGATGATGATGATGGTAATCAAAAAAATATTTCAAATTAATAATCTTAAATTGCCAACGGAAAATAATCACAGAAAGTTAAGTCAGTATATGAAAAACAAAGTAAATTATTAAAAAAAAAATTTAAACAGCTGGTATAAAAAATACTATTAATTAACGAAGTCGCAATAGAAACGCACCTCACCTCTGTCATCTCTTGATGGTGATAATGAATTACCAACTAAATCATTCCTACCAATTCAACCCAATTAAAACACTTTTTAACAAAAAACAAAAGACTTGAAAATTATAACAAACATTCGAGATTATAAATTGAGCGTAACCATCTTTTGATTTAGGTATGGTTTAACAGAGAAATCTATGCGGTTCACCGCCACCGGGCGAGCCTGGAGCGCACTACCTACGACCACCTCATCCGGCAGAGGAACCTGGCGTCGCGACCGACACGGGCCGTCGGTCCGGCGCCCCCCTTCAAAAGGGTTCCCGAGATGGCTTCGATGGCGCATCTCCGTGTTCAGATGCAGAGTTGGAACACCGTGTGAAGCTTTTTAGTCGGTTGGAGTCCGACACAAAAAAGCCGAAAGGGTCGCGGCGACGGGGTCTGCGATCCGTCAGCATTTTGTTACACACGTTCATAAAAAAAAAAAAAAAAAAAACAGTGAAATCTTTATTCTTCTTTAACATCAATTGGTAAAAAAGAATAAAGATAAGAGGAAATATTTCTCCAACTGGTCGTTAAACTTCAGAGCACAGTTCTGAGAAGACGCCTCATCATGATCATGATGATTATCTAACTATTATATTTAATTATCGAACAAATTTTTAAATTTGATATGAATAATTACCCATTTTGTGCATAATCCGGTTCCTTTTTAAAGATACCGTTTTCCGGTTCACTCCTCATTTCACTATTATCAATTTTTTCAAATGGGTGACATGTCAGGTTATCTACAAAAAAAATGGCTACTGTACAGTAAATTTTTTTTTCCGAATAACTGGTAACTTCACGATTAAGATTCATTTTAACTATTGTTTGGAATAATTTGACGAAAAATAAAGAAGGCACAGTAATACTGCTTTTTTATATTGGACGTAACGATGAGACAGATAAATAGATCACCGGAAGATTAATTTACAAAGCACCATATTGTGCTTCTTACTTTAATGTGTAAAATGTTAATTCTCATTACCCCGGTCTGCGACAACAGAGACCTACTACCAGTTATTCTCTTTCTAGTGATACCATAAACGTCTCGGTAAGACTTTACTGTCGAAGATCATAATGCAAGTACAACCTGCAGCAGCAGTTCAAATTAAAGATCAGCAAATTGTTAATGGACCAAACTTTTTGTAATATCCACTTTCCATTGAACATCCTATACGTCCCATCATTTTACTTATTACTTAAGACAATACAGTATTTAAAAATTAAACGCTTCCTTTACCTTTACGTTCGATTGCATCACAATCACTCAAGACATCTTTAACAGTAACAGCTTCAACGTTATAATAATTTAGCTTCATACTTATTTCTAAGGCAGTAAGAGCTGTATTCAATCTTTTCCCCTTGATGTACTGAGTTAATCGATGCGAAGACTTGTATGTCTACAAATTAAAATCCTAAATGAATTGCTTTCTACATCTAAATATAAGTAAACAAAATATGGAAACATCATTTAGTTTTTCCAATGATAATTCATAATTTTTTTAATATAATAGAGGGACCGGAAAGTAATGTCGTTTCTGCGCATGCCAATACTTGATTGTCATTTGTCAGCTCATTGTTTTGTTCAGAGGCGTACCAAAGACATTGTGAGGTTATAGTGATTTCTTTACTTATAGACAATTGAATTACAATTTTTTTTTGTAATTTTGGGTAAAATGGCCAGCCAAATACCAGAAGAGGTACACATCCGGCATTGCATGCTCTTTGAGTTTCGCAAGGGAAATAACGCAACAGTTGCTACCAAAAACATTTGCGATGTTTATCCAAATGCACTGGACATTCGTAAATGCCAAAGGTGGTTTTCCAAGTTCAAATCGGGTAATTTTGATCTTTCCGACTCGTATCGATCAGGAAGACCATCAGCGTTAGACAACGACGTGTTAAGGGCGGAAGTGGAAGCAAATCCGTGTCAGACGATCGAGGAATTGTCAAACAGTCTCAACAAACCTTGGTCGACCATCCAAGAACATTTGAAGCAGATTGGAAAAGTAAGCAGAGCAGGTGTTTGGGTCCCGCATAATCTGTCCGAACAGAATAAGGCTAACCGATCAATCACATGCAACTTATTGCTTCAACGACACAACACAGAAGCGTTTTTTGATCGCTTGATCACAGGAGATGAGAAATGGGTCCTGTATGATAACCCAAAACGCAAAAGGCAGTGGCTCTCTCCAAATGAAATCCCTCGGAGTACTGCTAAGCCAGGTTTACACCCCAAAAAAGCGCTTTTGTGTGTTTGGTGGAGTATTCGCGGCATTGTTCATTTTGAATTACTGAAACCTGGAGAAACTGTTACTGCAGACCTCTACAGCGAACAATTGCAGCGAGTCAATCAATCTTTAATTGAAAAGTGGCCAGCGATTGTCAACCGAAAAGGCGTCATTCTCCAACATGACAATGCAAGACCGCACTGCGCAAGGCGAACTCTAGAAAAAATTAATGAATTGGGGTGGTAGGTGCTGCCTCATCCACCATATTCGCCTGATGTTGCACCATCGGATTTCCACTTATTCCGAGCGCTGCAACACTTTTTAAGTTGGAAAACATTTGCAAATTTGGATGATATCCAAAATGCCATCTCTAGATATTTTGCCGAAAAACCAATTAATTTTTATCGATCAGGGATTGAAAATTTACTCACTAGATGGCAAAAGGTTATTGACAATGATGGGGAATACACCATTGATTAAAAATAAAGACTCGTTAAAAATGTATGTGTTTGTATTTAGCGTAAGAAAACGACATTACTTTCCGGTCCCCCTATTACTTAAAGATTACCTTATTGAAAGCATCTGTTTTAAAAGCAAGTCCGGGTAGATTATCATTGTAACGAACTTCGCAGATTTTCTCAGCTTCTGAATAAAGACTTTCATCAAAAATATTTTTTGCAGACCCGCTGACTACCACAAAGAAGCTGAAAGTTAAGAAAACGATTGTAAACGAAACGTTTTTAAAATCAATTTTTAATGTAAGTATTCATTATTCGTTTTACTACAGAAATCTAACTCACTCAAGTTTTTTGCAAAGGATTCTAGATACTGAATCGAAGCTTGAAATCGTTGTCAAATATTTGTTATATACTTTCAAAAGCTTATGTCTTTCTGGCTCTTCGCAATCTTCTGTCAGTTTACCAAGGATTAAGAAGATTCCTTCTACTAAATTCAAATTTTCAACTAGATTCAAAGCATCAAAGCAGTCCTTTTCCGTTGTATCGCTTAATATCTTTAAATTCACCGTCACGTGATTTTTCTGCCAACATCTGAAATATTATTGAACTTTAGTATCTGTTTCAACCTTTATCAGTATTATTCTATAAAGATATTGTTACTTACAGCATCTTATAAATCAAAGAGCCCGTAAGCGAACCGTTCCAAAGAATCATAAATTTTCTAGCGCCTCGACTGATCAAAAATTCAATAACTTGAAGACTGAGTACGTGTTCTAAACAAACGATAACAAAAGTACCTTCCGGTGAACACGAGATTCTGCAATCAGATGATATTGATTTTTTATTTGATAACTAGTTAATACATGTACGAGTTAGATCATGCGATTTTTTTATACTTTTGCTTCTGCTAACGAATTTTTTTTTAATTATGACATTAAAGAAATTAAATGTTATACGGATTTGATAGTCATTGTTCTGTAATTAAGAATTTATATAAAATAAGTAACACTTATTATAATATACCAAACTTATGTCTCAAGATGAATAAAGCTTTATTTTACATCAGGTATATGTGTGAACAGAACGATGAGGTATATTTCTTTGTATATATACCTCAATAAAAACTATTTCCATTTACCTTGGTAAAAGTCTCAATGGCATTTGGTGATTCATTCGCGTCTTTATTAAAACTCTTCCGACATGGTTTTTGGCTGATAATAGACTGAAAGCCCTTGGTATTTCATCAGTATTATAGATAATTGCAGACAACGGTTTCACCACACCTGCTACGATTCCTTCGGCAATTTTATTTTTAATCATCTAAAAAAACGACATTGTGATATATATTAATAACAACTAAATCTAGACCAAATTTTGAAACATTTTAATAAATATAATATTAATAACTATTGTAAATTGAAACATCGTAAAAAAACATTTGTCACGGTAGGATTGAATATTATTAAATCACTATTAACTGTTCTGTAAATATAATATATAGACAAATTGAATCAAAAGATACATTCATACTTTCTCCATAAAATTCTCTAGTCATAGTCTAAAACCATAATACTTTTTTTTAAGTGTATCTAGCATTGAATTGAGATTCACCTTCCTCATGAATAATATTGAAGTGAAGCAATGTTTGCTCCGGGGAACAACAGTAGCACAGTAAAGCGACTAAAGCTCTGATAGAAAGAATACTTGTAAATAAATGTAGTAAGTTGAAAGAACTTTAATAATGTACCTTCTTTTCGACAACACGTCTATTTTCGAATATATTTGAGATATTAATCGCTATATAGCATCGACCATGGGACAAATAATGTAGTCCAAAAGTATCATTCCGTTCCATATCGTGTTTGTTAACGTCTACAAATACACCCGTACAGCCAACACAGGCCATCGCAAGCTGAAACAACGGCGCGATAATTAGTAAATAACTGCGGTAACTACATAAAATCTTTTGTCTCGTGACAAATAACGGAAACTTGATATTTTATAAACATTATAATCGTAAAATGAACGTTCTGATCGCATCATCTATGTTTAATAAAAACTATATTGTGACTTACCTTTCGCAGTTTCCCGTCCGCGCCGCTGATAACACAGAGACAACACTTATTTTTAGTTTTAAAAACAATGTGTTCATGCAACATTTCTTGACTCCTGCCCCATATTATATTGTTCTCTGAGAAATTAATTCTGATGCTTAAAATTCCTTCATTAATTTACATATCAATATGGTATTATACAATTTGTAACCATCGTTCTTGTGCCATCGTCAGTTTTTAACGACTGGGTTGATTTTTAGTTGCTTTGATGACTCTATACATTTACTTAAGAGAAATAATTTGTTCAGCTGTATGAAGATTTTCATTCAAGAATTTATTATTTAAATTTACATTGTGTAAGAAACAGCCGATACATAAACAAAATATGAAAAAACAAATTAAACTTATTCAGGCTTATACAATACATACTTGTAGTGGCCTCACTTAAATGTAGACAGAACCAATTAGAAATATAAAAATACTGTTATTGCATATGAAAGAGGTACAGTTAATATTTACCATCAAGTTCCGGGAATAGCCTGAGCAGGAATTCCTTCTTTCGCCGAGTGCTGACGGTTGTATATACAGTACTACCCAAGGACAGGAGTATGGAAATGAGAGCCTGCCCCAACGCACCTGCCCCGCCGATAATCAACACCCTCATTTCTTTTGAGATATATAATTTGGCAAGCTAAACATAGAAGTAAAACCTGATAGATTTTGAACCAAGTTAAATTTCAAACGAAACCTCTTTTAGAGCGGTGTGACTTGGACGTTATGAAACGAAAAAGTTTAATGTAAAGAAACATCTATAAAAGATATAGACTATATGATAATGAAATAAAACGCGTTTCTATATAGCTTTCCTGTTCCTTATTCTCTTCCTCTTTGTACTATAGTTCGCAGCACGACTCGAGAATGAGATTATCCCGGATGTTGTACAAATATATTATTTTATATCCTTCATTATCATCATCATCGCTATCAGCCGATAGAGGTCCACTGCTGGACATAGGCGTCTTCCAAAGATATTCAAATCGATCAATCTTGCGCTGCGCGCATTGTTACTAAAATTTTATTCTAAGTAATTCCGTTCATGGGTCCCTCACTGAAGTCTCCTTTCTTACTTCATTACTAAATAGATTTTTAATCATTACATCATATTCATCTCATTTTCTTACAAATTAATCAGAATGTAAAGTTAATTTTTATTTACAATGGGCTAACACGCCCCCTTTATTTAGCTGAGCGGGTCGGAAGAAACCCTACCTAATTATCTAAACTATGGTGAGATTTTGTTAAAGATCATGAAATTAATTAATATTTAAAATATATTGTTAATAAATTGTACAAATCTGTCTAAATCGAGGAAGGCGTAGTACTAGACCAATACTTGACCATGAAAAATTACGCTGTTATAACTTAGACACCCACTATGTAGTAAGCATGAATGTAAGGAAGAGGAACAGTTGCAGCTTCTTGTAAGCTCCAATGCTTTGGCACCGGCCACAGCAGTTCTGGATCGGCATTTACAACACTTGATACAGCCCCTTCAGGAACAAGGCCCATCACGTAATCACCACTGTAAATACAATAACATGAATCCTTCCAGAATCTGAAGTGTTTATTAACAAAGCGGTGAATCGAATAGGATTTCAAAAGAGGCAATGCTAGATCAAAAGCTAGAATAACAATAATACATTTCATCCATTGCCTAGAAACGTTGATATATTACTGCAATTATAAAGTTGAAAAGTCTCCAAAGGAAGTTAGGTACTGCCTAGACAACAAAAAAGATTTATCAGAAAACAATGTTCACTATTACACACTATAAAGTCGTTACTAACGTCAGTTTGCTATGAGCAGGCGTATTACGTTTCACTAATTGTATACCCTGTACATCTCTTCTTCAAATTGTTGCAAAAACATAGGTTACTTACTTAGCATCAATCCCGCTGAAGTCCATACCAACTCCCATGCAAGAGTTATTCGATTCGAAAATTGATTCCTGGCAATCCCGTTGCGATAAACCCGCATAACACACCTGATATATTCAAACAATATCATTTAACTGAAATATGCCAAACCTGGTATATGGTAGGTCTCTGTAACTGGTAGGTCTCTGTTTCCGGAAACCTTCTAGGTAGATACTACCGCTGCGCCTGTTGCAGCCGAGACAAACTGTTCGGTTTTAAAGAAGCTCTAGCTAGTGTAATTATTCGAGTAATGAAATTTTACGTCTTTTGCCTCAAGGCGACGAGAGCAACGTGGTGCTATGTATAACATCCTAACTAGCGCCATATTGTTATGGACGTGCGAGTCACTCACCGTCAGGAACGTCCGGTCGCCTCGTTGCTTTGTAATATAATAACAAAAATTAACTAATACAAAAGTAACAGTAACGAAAGTTCTTACTTTAACTATCCTCTTGGATGGTGATTTGGGTAATGAAACTTGAGTCCATTTCAAACTTTCCTGATCGTTTGGTATCTCCATCACCAGTTTGTAGTTTTGGTCATGAACAAATGGTGTAACAGGAGTGGAATAGTAACCACCCCACTGACCCTAAGGAAACATTAATTTTATTAACATAATATTTATAACGTCTAAAAAACTTTTCTTGTGTAACATGATTGTAAATCAGTGATTCCCAAAGTGGTCTACATCGACCCCTTGGGGTCTATAACAACCCGCAAGGGGTCTACGTCAGCGAAATAAAATTTGTGGGTCCATGAAATGAAAATATGGGTCCACGATAGTGGATCTCAACACATACACTGATAGTACCTATTTACTTACATCATACTATCTTATAATATCAAAACATATACATTATTTATAAAAGTACTTATAAATTATATTTTGAGTAGTTTTAATTTAAATTCAATTAATAAATTTATAAATTAACATGTGTTTTTACTTTAAGTTTTTAACAGTACACTTCACAACAGTTAGAAATTTACAGGAAATACACGGAAAAACATGGCAAGGGGTCTACGACACAAAAATGTTTGGGGAACTCCGTTGTAAATGATTAATAAGCTGAATAGTACAATATATTTCATCTGATTTTCAATCTATTTCTCTAGATCCATAGATGCTACTCATCAGATTTAATTATTACCATTCTATATAACATTTTTCATTTTAATTCTAATTCGTCCGTATTAGCGTACGTAGCGGGTGCTGAATATTCTTTATTTCTCTATTTACTAGTGTACATTTAAAACCATTACGAAGGATAGTCCTTTAACGCCGCATTTGCACACTTCTAGACAACCCATTCGTAACTACGTTAATATCTATAGATAACATCTGTATATATTATAAAATATAAAAACTTCGAAGACCGGACTCGCCTGTTTAAAAGTGTTTATCCTCAAATTCTTCTTCAATTGTTTGTTATAAAACAAACTTTTAGTTGTAAACTCCGGAGCTGCGTCTTCTATTATTACTAAGTTACCTTTAGTCTTTGAATTGCGTATTTCACCTAGCTTTAATTTACCTAAAAGTTCAAACAAAATTAGGTCACAGCGAGAAAATATATTAAAGAATTATAAACGTCAACGAAGAGGTTCTCCATTTTTGTTTTGAAATTCATCCTATTTTGATTTTAAGTTTTTGTTGGATAGAGTGTTTTTGCGCATTTAGTCGACTGAAAAACAAAGAGGTTTATCCTGGGAAAATATATAATTTTATCAAAAGGATAATTTATCTTTATTACTAAAAAACCGTCTCTACAAGTTTTTGTATAAAAAGTTTTCTTGAATGTTTACCTATACTAGATCCACGGTTATGATGGTATAGTATGATTGACTGCTTCCTAATATCTGTTGTTTCTATACCGTCCTTGAGCTTGTCAAGTTGGAAATCGTTTGATGCGTCTATTACATTCGAATTGTCAATGACATCAAATTCATTTTGGTACTTTTTCATTAGTATCAATAACTTTCCATCAGAAACTCCCATTGCAGAAATTATGCAAAATATGTTAAAGAGAGTTCTTGCGTATTGCTTGCTTTCCAAAACTAACACAAATGTATCGTGGCTAATAGCATTGTGGAGGAAACCTAAATCCTGAAATGAAAAAATAATAATTATATTACATTATGATAGTCCTCAAACCTTCCTTGAAGAATTTAACTGATCTGTGCTGATAGGTACCACCGCAGATTTCACTTTTGCCGCCAAAATGTATCTCTTGCCATTAAGAGAACTTCTAACTAATCTAATCGCTTCTTCAAGTAAAACAAAATAGGATACCATTAATAAAGTATCCTGGTATAGATATAACTATCTGTCATCTCAAAATATTTTCATTTCAATATATGTATAAAAGTATGCTGATATACAGTGCACAAATCTTACCTCGCCGCTTTGTACTACATCATACATTATTAACACGTTTGCTTTATTAGGTTCAGTTACATATTTTTCCAAAAATTTATGCATGTTGCCACTTCCGACATTAACTGAAGTTGATTGAAAAGCACATGTTGGTATAAATTTCATAACTTTCTCAATTAAATCAGAATTGCTAGCAGTTTTATGAAATTCAACAACGTTGATATTAGATTTCGACATGTTCTCGGCTATTATTTGCATGTGAATCTGAAGTACTGTTTCGAGCTGTAATAATGTTTTAATTTGATTTTACATGACACAAAAAAATTTATACAGAATAAAAGCTGTTCCCCGTCTGCTTTGATGGCCAGAAACTCTCACAACTACTTTCGTTGAAGGAATTTCGTAAAATCCGTTCTTAGCTGAACTCTAAATGGCTGAAGCAATTTGAGAAGAGAAGTTTTAAAGAAGAGCAGAGAATGAAAGATAAGAAACTGGTAAATAGATATAAGCTTATATGATGGTAACTGAAATGTACTAAAGGCCCTGTCCCACAACACGCAGAAGGATTTATAAAAAAAATTGCAGAAGCAATATCTCTACCACATTTTTAGTCTTTATATCTAATAGTTCCGGAGATCGCATGATTAAAGACCGATCTCAAGATATGTAGAGACAAGAGAAAATCTCTCATATATATATAGATGTTACTTACATTTAAAAAACTGTCTTCTAGAAAATGCGGCCAAAATTGTTTGGTCAACAAAACATCGGGCGCGCTGCGAGCGACCGGTATGTCAGAAAAGGCTATATTTTTAATTGTTACTCCTCTACATCTGGCGAAAAAAAAACAAATTTATAAGACAGCAGGCAATTATTTAACTTCGACAACTACATGCTAGTAAAATTGTTTACCTAGCAACGTCATGATATTTAGGTAGATTAATTGATTCACTAATATTCTGAATACAATTTCTTTTGCACTACGGACTAGACTCGACAAAAAAATATAAGCTGCTACATATTTCTCCTTATTGTATGCGATGCGTAAATTTTACTTAAAACGAAAGTGCATACTGGTAAGGGTAGAAATTTCTTTCAAGAAAGTCTATAACAATACAAAAGGCTCTTAATTATATTTCTAAAGATATCAAAAAAACTTCTTATTTTCTTACCTTATAGTATCACAAAATTCGAAAATTTGCACATCATGTGTATTGTACTTGTTTCCTTCATTTTGTCCTTCATCAGAATGCTTCTTGACATCGATTATTAACTTTTCGATCAGCTTAGGTATCGACACACCCTCGTAGTTTCTTCTGATAATATTCAGTTGTAACAGTGCATCTAAATACGTAACCCATTCACCTGTCCAAGCGACCTTTGCTTTATCCATAGCCATGTTTACTGAACGCACGCATTGGAATTCTTTACTAAAATTTACAAAGGTAACGTCAGAATAATTTACATCCAATTTACATTATAAATTCTTTTTTTATATATATATATATATATTATCACGCCTTTTTCCCAGTAGGGGCAGGCAGAGGCGAATAAACATCCACTTTTTGCCAGATGTGGTCAGATTAGGTCCCATGTAACAGGGGGCGAGCCTGTTGCCACTTTATTGGGCCACCACACACACACACAAAGATGATATCAGTGTGCGGGTTTCCTCACGATGGTTTCCTTCACCGTTTGTAATTCGCTGTTGTAACTAAAGTTTACAAATGTACATAACTTAATTATTAAGTCATCGCTACATGCCGAAATTCGAACCCGCGACCTTCGGAATGAAAGCCGCACGCTCTAACCGTTAGGCCAGCGAGCTACTTCGATAAATTCTTATTAATTATAATTATCATCACTTAACTAATAGTATACGACTAGGAAAATAAATTTGATAACAGAAATGCAAACCATTTTTGCCATAGGATAAATAAGATGTTGTTTAAGAAGGTATTTTAATAGAAAATTAATACATTGTTATGAAAACCCATAAACTTACTTCAAATCATATCCTTTAAGATTCATCATTGTGTAAATATTCTCGGAGCTCAACATGATGCCTCCATCACTGCTGCTTTCTTTTTCATGTAGATTGTATACAACAGAATCTAATTGGTCTGATATATAACCATTTGCAATTATCCTGTCTTCGTGTGTAACCTAAACATAATAATATGTAATATCGATTATATTATTGACATTATTTCACTATTTACTACCGATAAAATTTACTACGGTAGAGATTACTGGTGATAGATCTCTCACTCCAGGAACAGTCTAGGTAAATACCACTGTAACTATACATCTTCCGCCAAGAGATATTTTTTTATTCATCATACATTATTAGGATAATAAAAAAACATACTTTGTTTCAAAGTGATGAGTACAACTAATCATCAAGCCAACATCCCACACGTCTTTTTGATTCATCCAATAAAAAAAATACGACATGCTGCCGAAATTTTTAGTGATTCAGGCCAAATACCTAATTATGACAGTTCGTAAGTAAAAAAGGTCCTACCTTTTTTTGACTGAAGAGACACTTTAAAAAATCAATAAGAAATTAATACTCGAAAAATAACTAAAACAACTTATAGATTTGCCGCACGATACACGACTCTGGTTATACCAGAAATCATTTGGATATAAGTTACTGTGGAAATTTAATATTTTTTTAATCTAAATTATACACACTTCGAATTTACTGTTCCCTCTGTTGATTGATACTTTCAATCTAACAAATTTGTCCGCCCCGAACGACACCTCGCCAGGAAAGCTAACATCCGAAAATTGGACCGGAAGTTGGTCATGATTCACACCTCTTGACATCGCCAGAGTTCTCCAAACGAGGCCTAAGTACAGCGCTTCAGGAACAACATTTAAACCTGAATAGATATAAAATAAATCTATTAACATTTAAACTAAATAAGGAGATCGTTAACTGGTTAGGATCTTTACAGTTCATCCATATTGTGATCGTTGCTTTAAACTATTAAATTTAAGGTCGTATTATTTCAATAATTTCAATACTGCCCTTCAGAATCTAACACATCGATGTTTACCCACTACGGTACTGATAAATGTAAGCAGTCAAACCGAAACAATTTCGTAACTTTTAATTAAAAAAGAAATAGTTAAAATCAATCATCTATTTTTCACCAATGTTAACATAATTTTCATTTTAAAATTGGGGGAGGCTTATGTCCAGCAGTAGACGTCTATCGGCTGATGATGACGATGATGATAATAAAAAAAAATAAGACAAATACCATTTCTCGTGTAACCGTCCAAGAATTTGAACTCATCATCGTAAAGTGATACCACGTAGTTGTTAATTTGGCTTCGAGTTCTAATTTTGAGTTTATTCTCGTCGACTGGCCTAAAATGGTATGCACATAACATAAACATAGGCTCATGAGTATATTAAATAACATAATCCAAATATACAGGTAGGAAAAAAATATATTTCTCCAAGCTTACAATTAAATGTGTAGTATACACCTAAATGTAAGTAATCGTTATGAGAAATCTATAAGTACTTTATTGATGGTAGGGCTCTGTTGCCGGAGACCGTTTAGGTAGGACCGCAGCGCCTGTTGCAGGCGACATACAGCAGCGTGAAAATATTCCTATTAGCTAATAAAATTACTGGTTTAACGAGACAACATTTTATGTCTCAAGGCAATGAGCACAGTACTGTGTAGATCATTCTAACCTAGCCCCACGTTGTTATATGTTGGACGAGTGTATCACATTAATTGTACTGATCACCACTTTGTCGTCGATGTATAATCAAACAATAATAAAATGAATACCAGTTCTCGCTGTGCTCCCATCCAACGAGGTGGGACAACATCGGTGTTCCTGTAGCCACTGGGAATTCAATCTTAGGATACAGTGCACCAATATTTGGATTCAAACCGTTCTGATACAATCTGAAACGTGTAATTGTGCATTATTTATTTTATTTTTTCCTTAATAATGATTACCAGCCCACTTAATGTTCCTACTACCACACTTGCCATCATATGTCTCAAGGCGGCGAGAGCAATGTGGTACATCCTAACTACATTTACTAAGTAATATATAAGAAATTATATACAAATTCTTAAAAATACTGTTAAATTTATACCAGCTGTTTTGTAGTTGGGGGTCGAAATGATACATATTTTCTGTTCATACCGTCCAATTGCCTCCAAAAGAAACTTGACAGGGTTCAAATGATCGCGCTTGGCCAATGGCACGTTGACGCAAGTCTTGTGGGAGCGGTTCACGATCGCCTGCAGCAAACCATGCGGGGCGATCTCAATGACGACCGCATCGCTCGGTATCAGCTTACTCGTTTCCTCGAAGTAAACCGGACTCTTTAAAGTTAAAGTTAGCTTTGAATTACGACAATCGAATAATGTATATTAAACGAGAAACGAGTCTCTGTGAAAAGATAAACTAGAAGAGATGTGATGAGCTAGAGAAACTAACTAAGGAACTATTGAACTGTACCAGTACAACTACTAAATCATCATCATTGTACATAAAAATGCCTAATGCTAGACGTAAAGGTCATATTGCATATTTATTTACTGTTGTTAATAGATTTTTTATCAACTATTGGATAGTTAAAGACGTAATGATCAATAGATCTAAATTTCATATGATGATAAATGATATTAAGGCCAGCCAAAGATGGATAAGCTTCGCCGTTCTAAATAATCTAGCTCTTTCATGTTTCTATTCATTTCAGGCCGTAAAAAAATGGGGTCAAAGCCACCAGTGATAGTCACATTAGATGTTTAGAATAAAACAATAGGATATTACCAGCAGGTTATTAGTATGATATTCAGCCGAGGAATATTTAGCTACGTCTTCATTCCATTTGATTTGCATGAAGGAAGTAGATATCCATTTTGATGTTCTAGGTTTCGGATCTGTTATAATCTCCTGTAATGCTTCAAGTAAAGCAGATCCTGTAAAGGAAATTTCATTAAGTATTATAATTAATAAAATGATATCAAAAGAGTACCTCTTGATATTGAAATATTTTGAGTAGAGAAGAATATTTTATTTTATTTACCAGCGGATGTTATGTATCTTGAATGGAATGCAATGTTCCCGCACGCAACTTCTTTGGCGAAGACGCCGCAATTCGTCAACGTTCCTACAAACTCTCGTAAGATTTCGATAGGGCCCGATATGGTGGAAGATTCGGAACTGTTGTGGCAAGCCACATCGATTTCGGGCGGACACAACCTCTTTATCTGTGGACAACAATTACAAGTGAATATCAATTGGTAGAATCTGGAAAAATAAACATGTCTTAATATTATTGTAATATTTGGGTCGTTGTAGACGAAAAAAAGTGAATTGTGAATTATCTTTTACCATTTACCATCATTTAGATCTGGAATAACGTGCATGCTATAATAATTCTAAATTCCAATATTCTAGTAGACACTAGAAGAACTAAGGTCGTCAACATAGCTCAAAAGATTGCTAGACTTAAGTGGCAGTGGGTAGGGCACATTGCTTGAAGGACCGACAGCCGATGGAGCAGTAAGGTCGGCGAGTGGCGCCCGCGTACCGGTAAACGTAGTGTTGGGAAGCCTCCCTCAAGGTGGATCGACGATCTGGTGAGAATCGCAGGAATCCACTGGATGCGAGCAACGTGGGACCGATCGACGCGGGGATCCTTGGGGGACACCTATGTCCAACAGTCGACATCTATCGGCTGATGAGGAGTAGACACTTGGTAAGATGCATCAAGATCGATATCATTTCGACGCTTATTTCTGTCACGAAGCAGTGATATACGAAAATTACAAGGTTTCATTTTGATTTAATTTATATCAGGTATAGTTACATAACTAATAATACAAGGTTAAGAAAGAAGGGGTAGAAAAATCTTACATTATTGTATCCAAGGCCAACGGCCGCCATTGCCCCGGGTACGAATTTAGTTCGTGTAGAAATAACTCCTCGAGCGTAGGCAGATAGAATAGTCTCTTCCATTGTCAGGCAACCATCAGCATACGCGCATCCCATCTCACCGGTGCTGTGACCTGAAATAATTTATGGTACTAAAAAAATCCAGAAAATGGATCCGGAATCCACCATGAATTAACAACATGCATAGAATGCTAAAACATAGCCATTGTTAACTAAGTAATGGCAACCGACATAAAAAGGAATGGATAATTACTTGTTTTAATCAAACCCGTCCAGGGGTATAATGACCAAGTTTGTTAGTGATTGTAAAAATTAGCTCGCGGATACCGGATCCGCGAGCCCTGAGTCCGATGAAGCCGCTATAGTTGTCAATAAAACTGCGGCGAAAACATCACCATAAAAAAAAAAAAAAAAAAAAAATTTGTAAAAATCTGTTATTTATCAAAATGTTTCAAGGAATAATAATGACCTTTAACTAAACAAAGTTTTAAGGGATTCTAGCACTTTTGATCACTGGATAACTGACTATTATTTACTGTCTGCTTAGATCAAATCTACTCATCAACAACAGAAAATGTAAGAAATCGATACAATATAGATTTTGAAAGTAAAACCATAAATTTACTAACCTATAATGTAATCTGGTCTAATGTCCAAAGCGTGCAGGATATCCGTCAAACCAATTTGCACAGCCGTTATTCCAACGAAACTGTTCAATACGTTATCGAAAACAGTTGTGTCGTTCGACGTCAGAATTTTTATGAGATCTACTCCTTTCGGTTGCAGTACATTATGGCATCTATAAAAGGTATATATCTTATATATTTATTTTAAATACATAGTTATTTAATCATTAAAAAGGCTTAAGATCTATTGACTGAAGATGAGTCGGTGAAACTGTATACTTTACTACAAGGCAAACGTTTCGCTCATCTCATTACTTCGTTGTATCAAAAGGCGTACAAAGAAACAGTTGAGCTCATCGAGGATTCGATATCGTGATAGTTGTATTCTTTGATACAGTACCGCTTCTAAAATACATACTCTCTTTACTAACTAGATAATTGCCCACAAAGCTAGGTTTAGTTTGTTTCGATTGAAAAATCAATAAATTGTCTAAACATAAATAAAATGTTTAAATCTAAATATATTCGAAAGATATATTTAGATAGGAATTTAAATATTTACAAAAGTCTCTACCTCTACTCCAACTAGGGAGCATCAATAAAGACTAATCGGTAGAGATTTCTTTGCAACCAATTACCCGTAAATTTAGCAAACATCCTATTTTTAAAAAGCTCAAGTCCAACAAGCGACATTAATTAGGCGAAATTTAACGGTAGAAGCTTCTCGTAACTAAATTACTAATGGATCAGAAAGATCTCATTTTTCTCAGTGACGGTTGTGTTTAATTACGTGACAACATAAATGATGGATATTGAATGGTGGTAGAGTTTTCTCAACCGTCAGACGAAATGCATAAATTCAAAAAAAATATTTTGAAAATCTGTAGCAATAACTGGCTTCGCTTTGTTCCAACTTTCCACATATGAGAGTCAATAGTCTGAACGAACATGATACTAATTAATACTAATTTAACACCTCATAGATAAATAAATAATATTATGAAGTAATTTACTTTTTTATAGCATCGGCAAATATCTGTATACGCATCAGCTCAGTCCCCATTCCCACCCACTGGGAACCCATACCGCTGAACATGAAACAAACTGGCGGTCTAACGCCGCGGTAGTAATCGAAGTTTTTGCTGATCACTTGGACTTCTTTACTGGGTTTAGAACCTGTTAAAAGTTTTAATAGATTTAATATACAGGATATGTTATACATAAATTATTGTACGACACCCTTGATGGAAACATTCTTGATAGCTAACTTGCTAAGAATTTTGGTACTTATATTATAACCATAAGTTTCATTACATTGCGTAGAAAATATTTATAAATACCTATGATCACAGAACCTCTGCACATGTGACCCGAAGTGCTTGTCTGATAGATTTTATGAATCAGACCGATGTATTCAGCGTCGACGGGCACCTTGGTCAGGATATCCAGCAATCTCTCAACGTTCTCCTCGCTTCGCCCAGAAACGAGCACCAAGTACGGAATATTCGTTCTATATCTTTCGAAATTCTATTCGGAAATAACATGACATTAAGAAAATTATTTAAATTGATAATTAATTTTATTGTAATAAAATATTTCATAGGTGAAATTTGCGACCATCCAAATTGTTCTTCATCATCATAATTAAATCATCAACCAATAGACATCCACAACTGGACATAGTTATTCCTTAAATCTGCTTAATCAGAATTTAGACAAGATTTAATTAAAGAAAAAGTAAAACACCTGCATAGCATAGAACAAAAACAAACATCATAACATTTAAATATAGATCTAAGAAAGATATATTAATAATTATAAAATTTATAATGTTGAAACCGTTATACACGTTATTTTATTTTTAAATGTTATTAACACTAGGTTTACTGAAAGAAATGTGACAATACTACGAACCGTTATCCGTTACCTTTAACTCAAATGAAACAAGCAATAAACAACTGTCGCCGAGAAGCAACAATCTGATAGAAGGAACCAAACACAGAATCTCAATTGATGTCAGAGTGCGAAGAGATTTCGACGGTTTCATTTACTTTGTATCTAGTAATAAGTTGGGGAAAAAGTCTTTTCGCATTATATATTAGTATGTATAAACTAGTAATAAAATCTCTTTGGCTGTACTGTTTGTATCTGGCTGGTTTTGGTATCATGAACAGTTTAAATATTAAAGAACATAATTCCAAATTCAAATTAGGAAAATGTGCGATTTTCATTTGTTTTTCATACTGTCAACATGAGTGAATCTAATGAAGAGATTCGATACATTTTAAAATTTATTACAAAATAGGTAAAACTGCAACGCAAGCCGCGAAAAAAATTTGCGTAGTTTATGGACCTAGTGCAGTATCTGTGAGAGTAGCACAGATTTGGTTTAAGCGTTTTCAATCCAGAAATTTTGATGTCAAAGATGCAAGTTGCTCTGGTCGCCCCCTATTACGGATAAAGTGGATGCCATTTTTGAAAAAGTGGAGCAAGATCGGCATATCAGTAGTTACGACGTAGCTAAAGAACTGGGAATTGACAACAAAACAGTTTTGGCGCATTTGAAAAGCACTGGGTACACAAAAAAGTTCGATATTTGGGTACCTCACGAGCTCACGAGCTCACTGAAAGAAACCTAATAATGAACCGTGTATCACTTTTCTAGGGGTAAGTTTTCGTTTAGGGCGTTGTTTAGATGCTGAACCAGGATCCAACCAACTTGCTGAGCGCTTGCGGTTATCATATAGATTCCATTTTTCATAGCAGGTAACAATGCGGTTCAAAATTCCTTCATTTGTGTGTCTGTTGAGCAGTGCAAGGCACGAGTCGACGCGTACATCGCGCTGGCGATCGTTGAGTCCGTGGGGCAACCATTTGTCAAGCTATTTTACCTTGACAATTTGCCGCAAACGGACCAATATTGTTTTGATGCTAACGTCGAAAGCTACTGCTAAATCAGCCATAGATTATGTATCATCAGCTTCCATAATCGTCTTTAAATCGTCATTGTCGACCAAAGTCTTCGGACGACCACGACTTTTATTTTTCGGGTCGAAATTTTCAGAACGGAAGCAAGCAATCCAATAACAAGTGGTGCGTTGGTGTATAGTGTTAGCTCCGTAAACATCGTTGATGTTGCGTACCGCTCGTGCCGCTTGTGCCGCGTTGCTGCCACGACGGTACTCATATTCCATAATTACTCGAATTTTTAGCGTAGCCATGATGACGAAAAATATTGAAATTCGATGAATATGTAACACTAATCAATAAACAGATGACTACTTTTGGAAAAAGAATTCCATGTTTTTAAAATAAAATTAATTTGAAATTAGAATTCTTAGCCAAACAAAAATAATTTTGGTTTGAAGTGGCCAGTACTGCAGAACGGGAATTTCATAGGTAAAGACCTATTATACAGAATGTAGTTTGCATTGTATTTGTGTATTGTTATGTGGAGATGTTGTCACGTGATTAACGTCAGACCAACCCGCCCGGTTTTTTTCTATTTCAGTTAGTCAAAAAACTTGCAAAAAGAGAAAAAAAATACTAAAATATTATAGTCATCAGTCACTTGGTACTTCCGGAGAATGCTAGAATTACTAAATTGGCTTTTGTACGTGCTAAGGCTTTCTGAGCGTTTTTATATGCGTTCGTCGGCGCGTCAAATTGACGCGTGTTCGAAGAAATAAGTATATAAGAGACGTCCGTAGACCTAGTATTAATTGTTAATATGCTATTGTCTTTCAAGATTGAAAATATTAACTTATGTGATATATAATATGAAAAAAACACGTTTAATGTACCTTTTCTTTGTAATATCCTCTCAGGAGAGCGTGTACAATTCCACCGGTCAAAGAGAAATTATTTATAGCGATAAAACCTCGCTTGAATGGTGAATTTTCTTTAACCACTACTAGTCGACCATCACGGATCGCATCCACGTCATTGATAGGGTTATTGTAATGCAAGTTCGCTGGAATTTTTCCTGTGTGGTATGCTAGGCAAACCTGTAAAACAAACGTTAGCGAATATCTAATGATCTTCAAAATAAAAATGTGATATTGATATTGAATGAAGTGATCATGAGACTGCTAAAAGAAATGAAGTAAACGACAACAAGGAACATGTTCAATAGACATTATATGCTTTACTCAAAATATTATACCTTTGTCAATGCCGCTATTCCCGAAGCCGGTTCACTGTTGCCCATGTTAGATTTGACGCTTCCGATTTTCACAGAGTTACCTTTCGAAGTGAATATTTCGCCGATCACCTCCAATTCATCTTTGTCCACTTTAGCAATGCCTGATTATTCAAAAAATGGTCTGTTGTAACAATCCTTTAAATATCATAAATTTAAATGTATTTGTGATCATACATAAATAGCTCTCTGACATAGGTCTCCTCTTACAAGTGACTCTAAGTCATTTCGAATTGTTTAACAACGACTACTTTCAAAAAATATTGACTCGCGGGTAGTAAAGTATTTCCATGATTATAGATCAATTACTCATGTCGAAGTTCCACTAGTGGTGAAAGTCTCTTCTGGAGACCTTCAAGGTACCACCGCAACAACAAATTTTATCGCCAAACAACAGAGTTCAATTTGAATGTCATTGGAACAGATAAAATTATTAACGTAACGAAACCACTATGACTCAAAGCGACGAAAACAACAGTATGCAGTATTTATCATGCTAATTAGCCACCACGTCGTTGTATATGGGCTTGCCAATCACCATCATATAAACCTTTTTGCTTTGTTGTTTCATCGAATAGATAGTAACATGTGCAAAGCTACTACTATATGGTATGAGCTATGTTCATATGTTATTTTTGTTTACACTAACCTACTCCATCTGCCTCGACATATTCAACATGTTCAGGCAGTACGTCAATTTCAGAATAAAATGTTTTCAAAAATGTCTTCACACTTTCCGGACATCCGCCAAGGTGCTGCTCGCTGTTCTTTGTGTAACCCACTTTCGTGTGATATACTTCGGCATATATTCTGTAATTTTTATTTATTTACGTTAAATTAATAAAAAAAAAATACATTATTTTTCATTCATTAAAATCAGCCTAAATCTTATTCCATGTCTTCCCGATCTTCATCGCCTCGTCTAGAACCTTGGTTAAAGCCCAAGAACGAACGCGATCCAGAAACACTGTCGATATATGGATGGTCTCCGGCAACAGAGAACTACCACGAGTAAACCCCAAACACTTTTTCTTAAAATATTGCCTAGTTGTCATGCTGTGATGTGGTATGCAAAAGATTCATAAACCTGTACCGTCGGTCTGGAAACATACAGTTCGCATTTGGACCAGTATACTGAACAAGCTACTTCTTTTCTATTTAACCAAGAGTGGATGATTTATGATTAAAATAAACGTTAACAAATCTCACTTCCCTAATAGATGCAAGTCCCTAATAGTCTATCATAGCCATTTTGTATTATGAATAGAATGAAAAATCTTTACCTCCTGGCATCTTTAGCCTTCTGCAAGAGGAGAGCACCGATGGTATCTGACCTGACGTAACCATCGCCATGTTTGTCAAAAGATTTAGTCTTACCATCCATACATGTAAATCCATGCCTGTAAATATAAAGAAAAATCACTGATTGTAGAGGTCTCTGATGCCGAAGATCATCTAGATAGGTACCACCGCAGCGTCTATATCTCCCACGATATTCTAGTGTACATAAATCTAAGATCAGACATAAAAAGTACAGTAACTCTTGATATTACAGGAGTAACGATAGTTATTTTTTTTTATTTTGTAGAACTAGCTTCTTAGTATACTTTTCCGTCTAATGAAAATATTAAAAATCTAACCACTGTTTAAAACATTCTGTATTTTATAATAACTTGAACTGTCATCATTGGCAAAAATGCTGTTTCAACGGCTTCATGAAGCTGAACGCCCGTTTTATTACACGGTTGTCCTTAGTTCAATTCCGTAGACACATAGTGAGGAATTTTAGTTAGGGATCATTTTATCGAGCCCACTTGGCTAGTTCGTATCACTGTGTTCCGGATTCCAACATATCAGACACGAAGTATTCTGGAATTGAGGTCTAAAGTTAGTCTATTATAGATTAAAATTTAAAGTTTACCGTTTTATATTAATTGATAAGGTTGTACTAAGGCAGAGATTGCAGCCGCCGACCAGAGCCGCCTCGCACTCCCCGTTCAGTATACTATTACAGGCAAGGTGCAGGGAGGTCATTGACCCTGCACACGCGCACTCTACGCTAAAAGACGGACTCTTACTGTTGATCCAATAAGAAATTCTGTTCGAATACATCGTTTTCCCGTAACTGTTCAAAAAAATACTCATTGAATTTATACTCTTAAAATTCAACATACATAACGTCAATGATGTAACATTATCTTTAAAATCCACACAACACAAAAATCCACAAAGAGTTAACATCATACATTTTAAGGGAATAAACAATGTTATGCAGTATTAACATGCTAACTAGCAGCGTGTTGTTACTGAGGCGTATCACTAAGAATCTAAAGTTACCCTCGTCTCGTACCTTGCTTGAGTAAAAAACGGAACTTTCCGATAAACTAAACTTTGTCTCATCATATTTTAACTTATTTGTCAAAAAATTATATACCCGGTTATGAAAAATTTATTATAGTATTTTCCGATTTTGTAAGCATTGGCCTGGCTTCCGTCCGAGTATGTAGATCCGATAAACACGCCAAGTTTTTTACCATTCATTTCCAATGGATTTATACCTGATGATAAATCAAAATTATATTTTTTGAAACACGTTGTAAGATCCCAAAACACGAAAGGGACAAGCACCAAACGAGAACATGAATTGTTTATACTGTGTCAAGGGATTTTGAGATTTGTAGGTGCCAATTTCGGGGCTTATAGGCTTCGAACGTAGTTCCTATTATAAGGTTGGTTAAAACATTACCTCACCTCTGTCATATCATATTAACTATACCCAGTACAAACTGGCATGGTTACCTAATGCCCTTCCATACTAAGATCGGCAATTTAAAGATCTGATATATAAGTAATACCTGATGGATAATAAACTTAGCTATTATTCAACATTGATAAATATAAACTCATAAAATCCTACATTCACAATTCTTGAATGACTATGGGTCGTAGGCCATCTCTTGTAATTTTGGAAGTGGTTATTATTATCCAGGTATATATAGTGACATCGCACAGGAGCGATAATTCTGTAAGCAAGCAGCAATCATCATCACATAGAGAATCATACGCTTTGCGCCAACGATTAATCCTGTTCAGCCATCCAACGACGTCCTGAGACAGTACCTATCATCGATCCCCTTGTATACATTTAAGGTAAAAGAAAACTAAAATGTTCTTGTTTTGTTAAGTTCAATAGACTCACCAGAATCATATATAGCACCGTAGGCATTTTCCATCAATTTCCTGCACATTGGTTCGAGCGACATCGCCTGTTTGTAAGTGACTTTAAAGAATTGTGCGTCAAATTTTTCCGGATTAGATATTTTCCCAAAATGTCTGGGTAATTCAGGGTTGATCACTTCCGATTCCACTTCGACAACCATATCGATCTGAAATTTAAATTATAAGTTAACCTCCATAGGTAGCGATTTTAGTGGTGACATGAACACACACCTGTTCAGACATTTAAATACACTGAACTCTTTTCAAGTTTGACTTTTTAGTATTTTGCTGTCCACCTGATAAATAGATATAGAAAAGATATATTATATAAAACAGTAGTAATAGCTGGAAAATTTATAATAAATTTCCTACTCTCGGGATATTCTTTTGGAATAAAATACGAGACAACAATAAACATCTCCTCCACTCCCAACGATTGATCCGACGCTGTTCGCCATCTCGCAGTACCTGCGACGTTTACAAGATCTTCGATACTTCTTGTAAAAGGGCTACCGGAACACAGCTGCCTCCTAAAGATATTACTCTCCATTCGGCTGAGTTCTTCGTGCAATATTAGTTCCGATTTAACTCTACAAATCCGTTGTCCTTAGTATTCCCACGATTTTTTCCAATTTAACAAAGAGAATATTGGAGTTTTTAGGTTCATAGTTTCGACATGTTAAAACTAATAATTTCACTAATTACATCATCTGTTAAACCGTAACCGAAGTAATGTGCTCCGGTGACGATTCCTTGGATGCAAAAAAAGCGATGCGTTGATATCTGTACATTATTGTGCTAGGACTAGAAAATTTCAAATATCTACATTACGTTATTGAACAGGTTCTCCATGAACTCGGTGACATTTTCGGAGCTGGGGAAGTGGCCCGACATGCCGCTGATGACGATCTCCTCGCCCGTCAGCACGCTCTCATTCTCATCGGTGTGTTGCATTGCACTTGCGTTTGTATTAACTGTTCGGCGAAAAAAAAATTGTTACGGCTCCTTTGAAGAAATCCGTTTATATATTCAGATTTATTACCAAATATTAACACAAGTATATTCTGCACCAAACATGCGAATAATTTTAATATTACTTTGTGCTTTCTTTATTTATTTAATGTTGTAAATAATCAAAATAAGAAAGACCTTTAGACACATGATGGAATGTTTGATTAACTTAGTAACTGAGCAATTACTGTTGAATAGTAACCAGCCTATAAACTTCTGTAATCAAAATTCTGAACATTATAAAAATTAGGTATAGAAAGAATTATTAGGTAATAGAAAAGTTTTTATAACAGCTTCAACTATCTCATCACCAGACGGATCCGTTTTATATTATACTTGGTGCTAAGTCTCTGTTGCCGGAGACCGTCTAGATACTGCCGCAGCTCCTATTGCAGCCGACAAACAGTACTGTGCAAAGATGAGGTTTGAAAGGCGTTGTAGCTAGTAAAATTTCTTAGATAACGAGACTTAATATCTTGTGTCCTAAAGCGATGAGCACAATGTCGTGCTCCTACTAGCGCCTATCCTTACTAGCGCCATGTTGTTATGTACAGGAGTATCACTTAGTATCAAGTGAATACCCTGCTGGTCGTGTTTCTTGTTTAAGTATTTTTTTTTATTTATTTAAAACTTTACTCGGATTTACAGAAACAGTTCAAAATGGCGGAGTTAATGCCAAAGGGCTGTCTTCCAGTGTATTTTAGTGTTGAGTAAAGAAAAAGGAAATTATTGGTAAGTACTAAATTTCCACATTACAAAATCGCATGCATGAGTGGTGTAAGGTGTCCCTCACAACATCTCACCGGACCTGAACCGACCTCACCGACTCATGGTGTCAGTGCTAAACAACAAATGAGGTTCTGGCTCCCTTCAACCCACATTGGGCCAGCGTGGTAGCAAATGACTCAGATCCCACCAAATAAACCCTTACAAAAGAAGGTTGCGGGAAGCCGCTGGATGCGGGAGGAGATCTTTGGGGTGAAGCCTATGTCTAGCATCGGACGTCCATCAGCTGATGAACATCAATGTATGAGTGTTACGATGACTTAAATATTAAAGTTTTACGACTTAAAACAGTTAATTTTTTACATAATAACCCAACCAGCAGTTACAATTAAAATATACGCAAAGGTTAAACTTATACGTTTCGTATTTAAATGTATGCAAAAAATAATAAAGTATATCGTTCGTTTTATTAAACAATGCGTTCAATTATTATTGAAGTTATTGTTCATTATAACTTTGGCATGTTGCGGTTCATTTGGGTCAGAACAGAGTTTTTTTTATACAACGAAGCGACGAGACGAGCTGGACGTTCACCTTATGGTAAGCGATGCGCCTGCCCGTAACAATGTGACGTTAGTTAGGATGGTATATACTTCACCACGATGCGCTCGTTGCCTGTGACATTTGATGTTGTGTCTACGCAGTTTGATGTTGTGACTGGGGTAACGCAGTAATTTCACTAGCTACAGCACCTTACAAACCAGAACACAGTACTGATTATCGGCTGTTTAGGAGCTGCGGTGCTACCTATCTAGGTGGCCCCCGGCAACAGATATCCACCATCAGTATACCAGGCTTCTGCACCGAATATCGTCTAGGTATCACCGCAGCGCCTATTGCAGTCGACAAATAATACTGTGTTCTGGTTTGAAGGGAGCTGTAGCTAGTAAGAAATTACTGGAATAAATAAGACTTAAAATCATGTCTCAATGTGACGAGCGCAATATGGTACAGTGTATACCATCTTAACTAGCTACGTTGCTATAGGCAGGTGTATCGCTTACCATCAGATCAACGTCCTGCTCGTCTCGTCCCTTCATTAGATAAAAATAAATAAAAAAAAAAACTTCATAATTATTTATTATTAAAAATCTTTACAAAACAATTAAAATATTATATGCAAAATTTGTACAATTAAAATTACTTAACATACATAACTTAACTATATTTACATATTTATGTACGAGTATAATTTTGACTATCTAGTTAAATTATAACTGCTCAAATTTAATCTTTTATTTACAATATTTTCCTACGACAGATACTCAGGATTGATCGTGGAGATCACTGATGAAGACCTATGTCCAATAGTGGGCGACCAACGTGCGATCATGACACATTAATCCTTCATTTTGAGATATCGATAGTGACATTTTTATTTTGGCACATTGTAACTAGATAATTGTGCGTTGTTGGTGTCGCCGATAAAGTCTGATGCTTATCCCTCGATAAGGACATACTATTAACTTACTAAGGACATATATTCCATATATATAGACAAGAGATATCCAGAGACTTACTAGCTTATTAATATTATATTATATAATGTATTATATTAATAAACTAGTATAATAATATTATGTTGGTAAGTCATTCGTATCCCAACACATGACTCATTAATAACTTTGATTACTTAAAGATTAAATTATTGTCTCATCCATCCATCCATCCAATCAGCCGGAAGACGTCCACTGCTGGACAAAGGCCTCCCCCAAAGATTTCCACTTAGACCGGTCCTGGGCCACCCGCATCCAATGGTTGCCAGCGACCTTGACCAGGTCGTCGGTCCACCTTGTGGGGGGTCTGCCCACGCTACTACGTCTTCCGGTACGTCTCAGTTTTCGCATTATTTTTTTCCTAAGCTACAATAATGATAACTACTTATTTAAGTTTTTTTAATTCGGAATCGGATGAGCAAGAAGTTCTACTGTTGGCAAGTTATTCGCCTTTCCATAATAATGCGACGCTTTATAGAATGTATTGCCCGCTTCATATCGTGGTCGTCGCCATGAGATTGGATGTTAAGTTACTGAAGTAAAGACCTCGGTAACTGAGTTTTGTAACCATTTTAAATTTTATTATCACCTCTTTAAGAGCAGAAATATTTTTTATCTATTTGATTACTTAAAGAGTGTCAGGGGTTCCGCCCTACATCTTACAGAGACCAAGTCAACCTCACCTGCACGCGGTGCATCCTGCTGAACAAGAGACGAGACTCAGACCACTCACCATCGCGCACTGGGTCAGCGAGGTCGGTTACGGCTTAACTCCCCTCAATGAACTCCAACAAACGATGTGGTGATCATTGGGGGAAGCCTATGTGATAATGATGATGATGATGAGTACCTAAAAAAGTTGGGAAGTCTGTAGTTACATAATCTGTTCACTTAAACTACACTTCGTCTTATATGCGCTACTAAGTCGAACTTCTGGTTGACTGTAGTCGGGGCGAGCTCTTGTGAGGGCGGCGCCGCTGCGGGGGGCGCGCGCTCTCTCGTCTCCGCCCCAGTCAGCGCCTTCCACAGTTGTATCGCCGGAAGTTCCACCAGAAGACACAGCGGTATCGACACTATGTACGTCAGAACGGAAGCCGTTATGAGTAGGGAAACCTGCAAGAAGGATTTGTTAAACAATGAAACAAGACAGCAATATATTATTGAAAGATACTTATATCAACGTATACTGCTTACTATATATGTGCAATGAAAGCCTGAAATTATCTGTTTTTTTTTATTCGATGAAGCGACAAATGAGCGAGACGTTCACCTGATGGTATGTGATATGCCTGCTTGTAACATGAAGCTAGTTAGGATGATATATATATCCATCATACTACGTTGTCTCGAGACATAAGCTGTTCATGTTACCTCCATAATTTTTATAGCTACAACCCTCTTAAACCGGAACACAGCATTATTTACACACTGCTATTTGGCAGCAGATATAGGAGATTTGGTGTTATCTACCTGGACACTCTCCGGAAAATTACAGCTACCACCAGTGTATTTCTGTGTCCTAGTACTCCATTCGGCGAGAAGTGGATGTTTTCTAGTTTCTTAGCGGAAGAGGTGGTATCAACCACAACACAAACAAGACTTTATCGGCGTCACATTTACAAGATAAGCTAGATAGTCAAGTGAGTTTGAAAAGACTATACCACCAAGTAAACTACCACTCATAACAAAGTTTGGTTGATGGGAACTTGAGTATAACTATGATGGTGCTACGTATTAATCGTATCCAAAAATCATAGAGAGTAGAGTACAGGAACTATGCGCTGCTTTTGTTAACTTCCGTAGAAAGAATAGATCATCAGAACACCGATAGCTGGAGAAGTAAAATCGCAAGTAAATACAAAATATGAAGATGAGGAAGTGAGAGATCACTTCTAAATTCCATCCGTTGCAAATCTATATAGGAATAAATATAATACATCACCATGGAAAGCACAGTCGCGTGCCCCAGCTGGGTGTTCCCGGCAAGCGTGAGCCGCAGCACGATAAAGTGGATCAAGTATGCGCAGTACGATAGCCTCCCTAGCAAGTGGAACCCTCGCCACTCCAACAGCTCGCGGAACATGGCTGGACAATTCAATAATGATAGTACACTGCTAACATTACAATAATTCTTAAAGCACAAAAAAAAATAACTTTATCTTACATTTGCACCGGCTGAAGCAACCTAACATGAATATATTGAAGAATATCGCCACCAGAGTCCTGTCCAGTGCGGAGTAGAGCGCGGCCACCCATTGTGGTGGAGGAGTGTCCGACAGGAACACTACGCCACCCATCACCACGCCTCCTCCCAATGTCAACGATGCGTGGAACAAAACGTTGAAGAGCTGAAGGTATAATTAAGAGGACGGTATTCAATTTTAAAATATCTCGATTAAGCAATGAGAAATTCATCTCATGATAAATGATATTCCCATACCAATATGGAGCTGGTAAGGTGATGTACACTGCACCATATTCACCTTGGGAATTAAGATGTTAAGTGTCGTCCCTACAATAACAGTACATTGCAGTAGCTATAACGCCATTCGTACCAAAACAGAGTAATGTCTGCAAACTACTGTTTGTTGGTAGAAATAGGAGCTGCGGTGGTGCCTAGACAGTCTCCTGAAATAAGGACCTGCCATCAGCATACAATAAAAAGATATAAGCACCTTGTTTTCAGCCAAATTAATCGCGTTGGTCTGATTGTAGTGCAGCAGGAAGGCGGTGGCGACGCCGCAGAAGTAGCCCGCTACGTTCATCCAGCACGGCAGGTACAGAAGCGGCAAGATGTCGGAGCCGCCGAATAGGTTTCGTAATATCCTGGAAGCGGAAGCAAAATAAACGAATCAACTCTAGCATTTCAATCCTTTGTTTTTTTTTTCATTCATCGAAGCGTCGAGTCGAACGAAACGTGCACTTGATAGTGACTCTCCCACCCATTACAAAGTGGGGGTAGCTAGGATGAAATACACTGAACTTTGCCGTCCTCATATCAAGACATGTGATGTTGAGTCTCACTACCTCATTAAGTTCACGAGCTACAACTCCCTTCGAACCGGAACAGAATTATTGGCTGGTGGTGGTGAGCGGGATCAAGCCATATTTTGACTTCAAAACATTGTACATCCAATTTGTTACCATAAGCAATGTTACTATCAGATAAGCAAGCCTTTAAGATTCTTCTTTTTCTATATTAATAATTAAATAGTCTTAATTATAATCCATTACTCAGGTGGTTGAGCGGTGATGATAGGTGTGAGCTCGAAGAAGTAAGTGACGAGGCCGGCGGCGGCGGCTGACCCAACTAGCAGTGATACCAGCACGAAGACCGTGGCCCTCTTGCAATGCATGAGGAGGAGAAGCACCAGGACTCCCACCACATGCAGTTGCATATCCACTGCCAAGTACCTGAAAGTAGTGATCCGTGTAATCCTATTCTTTAAATCTTTTTTTTTTATTTATATTATCACGCCTTTTTCCCAATAGGAGTAGGCAGAGGTGAATAAACCACCCACGTTTCGCCAGATGTAGTCAGATTAAGTCCCATGTAACAGGGGGCGAGCCTGTTGCCACTTTATTGGGACCACCACACACACACACTCAAAGATGATTTTCCTCACGATGTTTTCCTTCACCGTTTTTGTATCTCGCTGCTGTAACTAAAGTTCACAAATGTACATAACTTAAATATTAAGTCATCGGTACATGCCGAGGTTCGAACCCGCGACCTTCGGAATGAAAGCCGCACGCTCTAACCATTAGGCCAGCGAGCTACTATATATCATAAGGCCAAGATACCCGATGGTGAGCGATGAACTTTGTTAGTTACGAGTTAGATGAGGGGAGGAGAGTAAACCAAGATAAACTAACACCAAAACTCACCACGTATGCCCCATGCACATTTTGCCGAGTGGTATGTGGTTGTGGACGTACAGCACGTGGTACCACCAGCGCTGGGAGCAATCCTCCGCCTCGCGGCGCACTAGCCACGACCACTGTGGGCCCGAACCCATTAGTGGAAACCACGATATTGTAAACCACAGCGCGAACACTGCCACCGGTGTCAATCTGCAGAAGATGGAGGAAGTCGCAAATATATTTTTTTACTATGGGAATCGGAAACAGTCCAGAAAAATTTATTTAAACCAAAAGATTATTTGGAGATACTACTCTCTACCCTACCCTACCCCAGTCTACTAAAAGGAATTATGAGAGAAGGAGGGTTCACCAACCAATCTTCTTTTTTAACAAAAATTGTTTACTGATGTTTACCGATATCTAGTTAACCCTGATAAATTATAGTAATCTAAGAGTTATAATATTCTAGTAGAGAATTTTGTCATCACATGAGCTGGTGTTTGCGATTCTCCCTTATTTAATTAATTTATGATCTGGTAATCTTTAAGAGAAGAATGAATAAGCTATTTTTGGTCTAGGGCGCTTCACCATCAGGTAAGATCACGGTGAAGCTCCAGTCAATATAAACAAAAAACTTAAACTTCAATATAAACAGAGCGACTAAAAAGAACTAGATTAGTGTATACTAAGACCATTCTCAATGGTTTACACTCAGTGAGACAATATCCAGCAATTCATTATGATGAGGACCATGATAATGTCAACGTTATCTTGTTCACAAGATTAATCAATATTCAAGTGGCTACGTACTCTAATATGACATTTAAAAAAAAACAAATCTCACCTAATCCATCTATTAATAATAGACATTAAACATTTCCCGAAAGTAATGGGATTGGCATTGGAGCTGATTAGGACAGAGTAAGCTGTTAAAAATCCCGAGAGCGAGAAGAACACCTGCAGCCAGAGCGGGGAGTTCAGTACCATCTTCCACACGAAGTGATCGTACATCTGAAATAGAAGAAGCAACTTGAGGTTTACCATTAAACAATACATAGATAAGTATTGAACGATACATAATCAGGTTTACAGAAAATGGTTATTTTTATCTTCAATATGTTAGTTCTTGATTTAAATTCCACATGATGTAAAGTGATGATCAGGCAGACTGACAGCAGATTTTCCTTTATACAAACACGCTAAAAAGGTAGCAGTTAAGAAGGAATGGAGGCGAATTTTGGAAGAGGTCACTACCACCGCATGACCCAGAGCAATCAAGACAATTACGATTAATAAGAAGGTAGAGATGTTGATGCTATAGACGGAGAGGACTGCCCAAACCTGCCTAGTCAGCTACCAGCTTTATAATAGTATCGCTATGTTCCGACTGTCAACATTCCAGGGCCAGAATATTCTGGATGAGCACTCTTTATCATCCATGGTTTTATTGTTCCTTAACACTATCATGAGGAGCTTAAATGCTAGCAATACTAAACGATCTTCTCTAAGTTCACCCTCAACCTTACTATATTGTGATCATCACCTTTTCAACGAACTGCGGATTATCGATGTAGGAGTATACGTAAATCCATAGGACGTGTGAGAATATAACGCATTGTATCCCTAAGAACCTGGAAAAGAGAATGAACATATTATTAACAATAAACAGTCATCAGAATAAGCTAAATTTAATGGTCCGCTTTATTAATTTCACCTTACAATAGTGTTACTGCTTGATAGTAAGTACAAAATTCACCAAGAATATCTCCAGCAATAATCATAGTTCGTTTATGATGTTATGTAGAACTAATACAAATACAGTAACAAGTAATAAAGTTGTTGCAAGTAAAACCTTCCAGGCGAAGGATAACTTAGATAAATAGGTACATTAAATGAAAACTGTGACTTAATCCAAAATCTATTTAAAGTACCAGAAGCTGTTGTTTTTGTAGGACGATCGTAAGCTCTATATGCGTCTCGAAAAGTAATAAATTCGATTTCAACTAAGCTTAAACTTCCAGTAATGGAAAACTTCTTGAGAGAACCGATATGTACTAATAACAAACATCTTCCATGATAATATACAACGTCCACAAACTCATGGCTCCTCAAGGTAGTGGATAAATGGTCTCGACTTTCTTCTTGAGAGAACTTCGCAAGTCCTAGTTGTGGGAACAGTAAATGTTAAAAAACATTATTCAGTTACCTGATTCCTTCCATAGAAGTTAAGTCTTTCATTCGATCGTCAGATCGCGGTTTCGATCTGTCATATTTCAGTATAGCCCAATTGCGTTTCAATGAAAACGCCAGGAGATATTTATTTCCTTAAAAAAAAAGAAACAATAACTTCGTTATTTGTATTTTACTGTAAAGGTTTACTTTAATCGCGCTTGACTTTGCCTAGCTGGACTAAAAAGTAATAGTGCCACCATATGAAATATATCCAAGGAGACAATAGATAATTTTAATAAAGAAATCGAAAAATGGATATATCGAGTGACATGGCACCTGACCATCGGATGAGTCTGCCAATTCAAAGTAGCACAGCGAGCGATGGAGAAAGCTATGCTTGGCATTTCTCTAAGAGACAAAATGCATAAATTCGACGGATAACTCAAGTTGTAGACGTAGCTCTCAAAATCTGCAAGCTGAACTGGCAGTGAGCCGGCCATATCCGACGTATCAGTGACGGCCGATGGGGGAGCAAACTCTTGAAGTGGAGGCTGTGTACAGGTCGCAGAAGTGTAAAATGCTCTCTCTCCATATGGACAGACTATATCATCAGCGGCGGTCGGAAGTGGGTGAATGCGAGAAGTTGAGTATCGCATTTGGTGGAAGACAATGGGGGAGGCCTATATCCAGGAGTTAATAAACAAAGGCTGATAATGATGATGATAATGATGAATAATGAACAAACTAGGATTAAATTTTGATAAAGAACTGAATATAGTTAAGCAATCTGAAAGTTTATTATTTGACTTAATGTAAACATCAATTATTGGTGTAAAGATGACATACCACAACATAAATCACATATAAGTAAAAACAAATGAATATACACATAACAAAAATATTATCATCACAACAGAGAGAGATCATCATTCAAAAGAAAAACTGGATCAGAATCGTTTTAACAGTTTAAGGTGCCTCTGAGTACCGCTTTAAACTTCTTGTCGGCTTTTTTTTAACTATTAAAAAGCTCCGTCATTAAGAAATATTATAAATACCTTCGACAGTAGTACAACAATCTCCAAGAATATGGAGGCCGGTGGCGAGTACCGCCATCACCAACAAAGCAATGCAGAGGACGGCGAGGAACCGCACGTCGCTCGATGGCCGGTCCACCTTCGCCGAACTGCACCATTTCACCGATAACACCTCAGCCTGAAGATATATAATTTAATTTAAATTGTTGCCAATATATCTTAGTAAGAGGTAAAAGATTTTTATTTCTTACTTGTTATAGATTTGCAAACTTAACTAAAGCTTTAAACATGGTAGTCTTTGCACTGTTGGACATGTTATTTATTGAATAGTTTAGTGACAGGTAGCACTTTAGTATAAGAACGATACTGTGTGATCATAACTTTGTTTCCATTGAAAAGGTACTAAGCACAAGCAAAGTCTGAGATAACCTGATTCCATAACTATCTTAACATAATAAAGCGAGCCTCCGGAGCCTCTGTTAAGCACTTATTAATATATAAAGGAAAACAAGACTTATAACAAATGATATTGGTTTACAACTTATGCACAAGGCAAGAGTTTTTGCCAGCGGTAGTGAACAGGTAGTAAATAAAAGAATAATATGATCAATAACCCGAGACAATGAGACAAATACCAAAAACATACAGACTACCATAAAAATAGTATAAACAAAAAATATACTAAAGTTTAAAAGTGATACCAGTTTTATAAAAAAAGTCAGTCAATGAGCTGATGCCAGATGTTCCGTTCCATGTTAAAAACTAACTACTAAACAACGGATTTTCTAATCATCATCTCACCTCAAGTCCGTACTGCAGTACGCTGCGGTTGACGCAGTTCTGCGCAGCCTCCCTCCACTCCCCTCCGCTACTCTCCACTCCACACTGCGAGACGCACACCCCTCGGTGTACAACTGTCCTGTTGTAGTGCTTCAAAGTTTGTGCTGAATAGTCCTGGAAACGATATCATAATTACTAGTAACAGTCAACATCAACATCTTACACCAACTGTACCTTTATAAATCATAATTTAAAGAAAGTTCGTATTTTCGCAAATATGATCCCTTTATGAATTAGCAAAGTTGATCCAGGAGGACAAAAATCCCGGAAATGCTGCTCCTGGTTGACAGCAGAAAAAATGGTTAGACGATATAGAGGAGCTGGACTTAAATACTATCAGATGAAAAGAGTATCTGAAAACCGGAACAGTATCATCAATCTACATGGCTACAGTATCGCTAACCATCAGTCGAACGTCCTGCTCATCTTGTGGATTAATTAAATAAAAAAAATCTTTGTTTCAGTTAAAGTAACAATAACAATATATTGGTAACTAAACAAAGATCTCCTTGTTATGGATAGAAAACACCTCGTATTGCAACAAACAGGTATCAGAAATAACTCGTAAACTTTTATCTCAGAAGATTTAGTTTGCAAATTTCCACGTTTACCTTGTAAAGCACAGTTGGAACAGGAAATAACTTCTGTCAACACGGACAGTTTCCGCACGGGGAATGTTCATAGTGCAACCTTCCAAGGTCTACAATCCAAACCGAATTTGGTAAAAATTTCTGAATATTATACATAGTTTAGTTTTTTGCTCGTTCATTTTTAAAGCTAATTAAGAATTTCCTGTTTACTTTTTATTAACACTGACAGAGTTTGTTTATTATTATTGTGTATGTTTAAATTGACTGATTTGTCTCCCTCTATATAACAACTCCACTTTTTTGAGTGAACCTATGTCCAGCAGTGGACGTCTGTCGGCTAATGATGATATATAATAACTATCCGTTCACCTCTTTGCTGGTCGTAATAGTAATTAGATTTATATATAAATAATTAGATTTGAAAGGACTTGAAATTTGTAAGGAATATTCATGCCCGGTGGACATCGAGACCCACCGGGCTCCTTCCTATTATTAACATAAACTTTCTTTGGGAATCGATTTTATAGAATCCATTCTAACCTGATCATTAAACGGCAGAAGCAGTATCTGTACCAAATATTAAATGTTTACGTATATTAGATTTAGAGATTTTGTGATGAAACAATGAATCTCTAGATCTTTCTTATATATATCCAAACCAACTTCACCTGCTCGTGGTGCACCCTGCTAATCAATAAAGGAGATTCTGGCTCCTACAAACCATGGGCCAGCGTAGTGAGAATGTCATAATTCCCTTGATATGAACCCCTACAAACGACTGCCCTTGGTGCCCGGCGGTACTGGAGGCCATGCCGACCAAGATAGATCTTGGCAAGGCACCAGGACCAATACGGCGAGAGATTAATCAATGTGGAGATCTTTGAGGGAGGCATATGTCCAGCAGTGGACGTCTATCGCCTGAAAATGATGATATACATATGTACTTGAATTAGGTCGATCGAGCAGACTAGAATATCAGTGGACATCCTTTTTACATTGGAAAGATCTATTGGAACGAGTCACTGCAACTACTTGATGATCATGACCAGCATATTTTAGATCTCTGAGAATTGAGAATAAACGATAGTTTTTGTGTTATTCTATTATATAATAGATTTCACGTTTTATTTCATTTAATCTCGGTCTGTCTAAAAATCAATCGCTAATAAAACTTTCAACAATCTTTTTTTCTTTTATATTCATTATCATCATCATCAGGCGATAGACGTCCACTGCTGGATATAGGGGTCCCCAAAGACTCCCACATCAGTCGGGTAGGGTTTCATATAAGGAGATTTAGGACATTTCCCTTTCGATTATATTACTTATTAAAAATTAATATTTATGTTAAAAAAATATAGTCAAGTTAAGAAAGACTAAAAGAACTTTATCAATAATATGTTATCTTGAAAATTGTACTGTCACTTGTGATGGTGTTACCTGTATCAACGATTTACGGGCGACCGAGTGAACATCCTGGAGTGCTGAAGGTGCAAGGTCCAAGCTTAATGGGAAAGGTGTTTTCGTAACAAAGTTAAATCTTGTTACGAGGTGGTTGACCACAGAGAGTGGGCTAAGGTCGTGCGGACGGCGGCCGCATAGATAACGTCACCACACAACAACCGCTAAACAGGTTTAACTGCACCGTGATCTAGGTGTTCATGTTTACTTACTTTTTTTAAAATAATCAATCGTTGGTGATAATCAGTGGAAAATTAAGTTTTTGTAGGTATTAGAATCGGATTGAAATTAAGTTTTGTTTAGTTGCTAATGCAAATAATGAGCGGATTTCATTTTATATAAAAACGAACTGTTCCACGTCCGCTTTACTGGTCGTGATATAGAATTAGACTTGAAATTTATCAGAAATATTCCTTGAGAGCTACCGCACCGCGAATTACTCCTTGTAGCAACCGTTACTATAACAACCGCATAAATAATACGAAATTAAAATTATTATAAAAGTTAATTAAAAATATTATAAAGTCATGAAGGATCTATGAAATTAAAAAAATATATAGCCTATAACCAGTGACCAGCGACGAGACTAGCAGGTATTTCATCTTATGGTAAATGATATGATTACCATAGTATATACAGCACCACATTGCGCTCATTGTCTGAGACAAGATGTTGAAATTCCGCCCTTCAAACCGGAACACAGTAATGGTAGCACAGTACTGTTTGTCACCTGCAGTGGTACCCACCTAGACGACGACGCTGTGCACTGTAGTCTTACCATCCCCATATACACAACCCTTAACGTAAAATATTTCCAATGCAATCTGTTTCACGGAATAGTTTTGTAAGTATTTTGTAAGAAACAGGTCTGTTCTGTACATAGATTGATCAAACGCTGCCAAAAACCACTAACACCAGACCTGAGAGCACACATCGGACCGGTTTTCGGTTACCAACGTCGGTACAGTGTGCTGGTGGGTTTGCATCACGCCGTTTCCCAACGGTTTTGTTGCGATACTATCAGATATAAAAAATGCATTAATTTCTCCATTTTTTTGGCTTTATCATCTCTATTATTCACTAATGAGGTACGCCATGACCCAATCGTCTTCTGTTCAGGTTATTCGTTTATTGAATTCCTTACAACTGTACATCAGGCACGGTCACTGCGCACAAGATCATTATCATCTTAAAAATTAACATTCTCTATATCCAAGTATGTATTGTTATATCTATTAATCATCATCATCATCATTATCAACCGATAGACGAGCACTGCTAGACATCTCTACATCGATCGGTTCGCTGCCCGAATCCAACCAATATAGCCTCTGGTATCGAGCACCAGGTGCCGTTGTTTATTCTGGTTCATGTAAGGGGATTTGGGACATTTCTCATCACACTTGCCCAAAATCGGTTGGTAGGAGTGAGAGCCTTATTTGTTGATTAGTACCAGTTTCACCTATTTCATATTAATTTTTTTCTTACAATTAGTTTGAGGTAAAGTAAAACCAAAAATTTATTAAAGTAGAGCATCCCTTTTGGTCTAAGATATAGTTCTTTCGAATGCGGTGAGCGTAGAACCGATCGATATGGAGATCTTTGGGGGAGAACTATGTCTAGCGGTGGACATCTATCGGCTCATGATGATGATAAAAATTATTTTTTACAATTTTCGTGCAATAAAGTTATATGTTAATAGAACAGGTTAAATGTATCGGTTAATGGAATAAGCGGCGACGTCGTGAGCGAGTTGCATTCACAGATTCCGAGTCAAGGACGATGTGGAGGTGTGACATAATGAACGTTGCGAAGACGTTGCGCGACCGTTACTTGCGTTAACTTAACTACAACTTGAAACGAGCTGCTCGACCGCACCGCCAACGCGACTTGCAGACTCGTAACCGAAAAGAAAAAAAGGAAGTAGTGTTAAACGTTTCTATATGTACGCTTTGAACTCAAAACCTCTTACGTTCTGATCGATAAGGATTGATAAGGAGTAATATGATAGTCTCAGAATAAAATTTAAGCTAATAAAATTAAGGAAAAACTTTCATACACATAATGAATTTTTTTTTTTATTTCAAGTAGCGATGAGACGGTCAAAGCATTGACCTGATGGTAACACGTAAGTGTATAATGGTATAATAGTATTTAGAATGATATACATTAGCATAGCTGTTATACGTCCACAGCTGGACTTAATCCTATAGATCTCCACATCAATTGATCCTGTAACAGGCACTAGGAGTCGTCGTTTGTTGAGTTACATTTTAGAGGATTTGGGCTATTTCCCACCACGCTGGCCCAACGCGGGTTGGTGGGAGCCAGAGCCTCGTTTGTTGATTAGCAGGGTGCACCACGAGCAGGTAAGGTTGGCTTGTCCCGTGCTGGTTCCGTGAATTGTTATGCGAGACCTCTTACGCCCCTGGATGATGTACACAGCTAAACATTGTGTTAGTTGCCTTGAGACACAAGATATTAAATTTCGTTACCCCAGTAATTTCACTAGTTAAAACGCCCTTCAAATCAGAACAAAGTAAAGAACAAAGTTTGCACTGTACTGTTTGACAGCAGAAACAGGTGTTGCGGTGGTACCTACCTGGACAGTCTCCAACAGAGACAGACAGAGACTCACCACCAGTAAAATTGGTATTATTATAGTTGAGCAATAATATTTAATTAAATTAATATCCAAATTTTTTTTTACCAAGCAACGAAAATACCATCAAGAGGAGATTGAAACTTTATTTAAGGTCAAGTTCGCTTTTGTTCCATATACTATTTATTAGGAGAGCGCTTCGGAAAACGAAGACAGACGATAGTACTAATGACACCTTTGATTATGGGACCGAAAAAAAATCGATCCTGACTAAAAAATAATCATATTTTTAAAACGTTGTATTAGCATTATTTACGCTACGAGATGTATTTGGTTTCACTTTGAACCTTATTTCATAGGGCTAAGGAGGCTCCTGGGTCCTACCAACCCGCATTGGAACAACATGATGGGAAATGGCCCATATCCCCCATATCAATGTCTACCCGATCGTAGTGGAAATCTTTGGGCTTATATCCAGCAATGGACGTCGATAATGATGATTATTAGTAAAGCCTCGTATAAACATTGTAAATGCCTGAAGTTATATGTATGTACATGTGTCTTAACAATAACTGGCCCAAGGTACACTGGATTATAATGCAAATGTTAAATAACAATAAATGATATATTAACTAGTTAATGCAGAAAATTACATAAGCTAAGTAAACATGCTTCGAGATATCTGGGAGTGCAAAGTATAAAGTGTTAGGGATCCCTCACAACAATTCACGGGACACAGGAGGCTCTAGCTCCCAACAACCGGCATTAGGCCAGCGTGGTGGGTAATATCACAAATCTTTAAGAACCCTTACTAACGACGGCTCCTGGTACCTGGAGATCAATGTGGGGATCTTTCGGGGAGGCCCATATCCAGCAGTGGACGTCTGTCAGCTGATGACGACAAAGTATAACATTATTACAAGCGTTGATATCTCACTTATAGGTAAGATGGAACTAAACGATGTATAACTTGAATATGCCTGATATCGCTGCCCATTCATTTTGAACTTCCCGTGAATAAAAACATCATGAGGAAACCGAAATGTTTCGAACACAGTCTTTCAAGTGCATAAGACATCTGTCGACTCACTTACTGGTTTCCTGTGTCACTTTGACTCTATTTATAACAGAAAACCCGAGTCACCAATAACAGAGTTTATGTGTTAAAATATTTATTATGTTATATAAACTCTTGATAAAATTATTAAGATTTAATAAACTTCCTCACAATGCTTCTGAGAAACCATTACACTGATGGTAGATTTCTACCGGAGACCGTCTAGACAATACATACAAAGAATTTATTACTTGTAACTTATAAAGAGATGAAGATGTGAAAGGTTTACCTCTAGCAGCTTCAGAATGGGCGAAGATGTCCGTGTAGTTAGAGACGCGTCCACGATGCAGTACACGTCTTCTGGATCCTGGCACTGCGACCATTCGTCCAGCGCGTACAGTGGAGGCAGTGAGGCAAGTGTCGTCTCTATATATGACGTCAATTGTTTTTTTTATCTACATTGGATTAACATTTGACCTCAATTTCACACTATGATAAGTGAAGTCAAAAATTGTAAAGCATGATTGCCGGTCGGATATTAACAACGCAAACTTAGCAGTGGTAGATTTTCAATATGATAGTAGTAGGTAGCCAGGCGGTTCCAAAAACTTACAACCATCCAAAATAGTTCGTATACAACTTAAATCCAGAGTCAACACAAATCGTTTAGTACACGACTTAGAAAACTTATTATATATTTAGAACCCGACAGATCTATGATATTGCTGACGGCCGTTTGGATTCAACCATTTCCATAAATAATGCCATGTAAATATCCTAACTAGCGCCACATTGTTATTAACAGGCATATTACTTATCAGTTGGAATACTTTCTTCTCTCACGACTTGATTAAATAAATATTTTTTAAGCCTAAGCAATTTCGACGTTAGTTTTAAATACAGAAACAAGTCAAAGTGCCTTTCTTATAAACGGGAAGTTTTAATTCAAGTTTGACTTCATATTTTACTTACGAATTAGCTATATATTATTTTACACAAGAACATGTTCTTTCCATTTATTTTATATAATCTATAAAAAAAATTAAATACTAAAAACTACACAAAAATAAATATCTTATGACGTCTATATCAGAATCATATTTGATTTAAATATAATTAAGATCGGTAATTGTCACATTTGCAAAGTATCGTGTGAAAGTATATCATAAAATTAAAAAAAAAAACAAATTTGTTTGTAGTATAATTGCCATATTTTTTTCTATTTGAAATTTCAAATCGTGATAAAATTGTACATCTGTCTAGTTTCAAAGCAGCGATATAAACAAAATTCACATATCACTTCTACCGCTGATTGCAGACGTATATCTCTCACCTTTCTTTAACTTATTTCAACTCCGTCGCATAAATCGAAAATTTAATATTTACAATATTAAATAAAATTATCATCTCCAAAAGAGTTTTTTTTATATAATTGATTGGGTATAAAAATTAAGAAAATTATAATCATTTACCATTAATCTCGATTATACTTGCACTTATATAAGTCCATGGGTTCACATAACATAACATTAAAATTATCCACCGCATTTTATTTTAAATTTATTATTGTTCCACTTTTACTTCAACAACTCTCTTATATACTTGTTGTCGAATCTCCAGCAAATCAAAAACAAAGTCTTTGCCAAATTATAATTATGTGAAAATTGTAAAAAAAAATATATCAAAAATATTTAATTAAATTGTTATTGAACATTCAATACATCAAAAATATAGACAAATTTATTTTATCATAATTATCAGCCCGACTTAAGCATTGAATTCAACCAAAGTAATTGTTTTTTTTGTATAAGTTATAACATCAAACTCGCTAAAGAAATAATTCAAAACGGAACGCGATGGCGCGAATAAATTGGCGCGTAAGCTTCCTTACAATGAACTGTTACGGCCGCGGGACCGGCGACTGGCGACTGGCCGGCGTCCGCAGGCGCACGTGTGGAATTAAAAAAAATTGCGTAAAACCTTTGTGCAATTCCTCCTCAGGGTAGAGATCCGCCGCCCTTCTCTTGCATAGGCCACGCGGTGTTGCGAAAGACGCCGTTTCGATAGACCATCTATCTCCACGATTCGGTCAAGTTCGTCTGCGGACTATGTTTTGTAAAACGCGACGCAATTTATTTATTAACCGAAATCAAAAATGTATAAAGCCAATATTTAAAATTAATTTCACAACAAATTCAAATGTTAAACTTATGTTTTATGCAATTTCTTCAGTGCTTTATAATGATAATTTCTAACATGTGAAAGGACGTCGCCATTTTGAAAATTTATCGATGTTTATGAATTGCTTTCAACGATATATATATTATTTTTAAATTAGTCAGTTGTCGAAAAACGTATTAACCTATTAATATAATAGCTTCTTTTATATGTAAATTTTTTAAGAATTACTACAATAATTAAATTTTCATTATTGTTTATTCCGACAACAATATATCAAATTTTCACAATAATACCGTAAAGTTTGCACATTATTTAGGATAGCAAAAGAAAACTAAAGCAGTCTTCGCTAGATCGTCGGCAATAAATAATTTCAAGTTTATAGCAAAACATAGGGTGTAAGGGTGTCCGCACAACAACTCACGGGAACCAAGCCAACCTCACCTGCCCGTGGTGCACCCAGCTAATCAACAAACAAGGCTCTGGCTTCTACCAATCCGCATCAGGCCAGTTCCACCAAACGGCAATAGGTCAGCATGGTTGGAAATGGCCCAAGTCCCCCCCATATCAATCCTTATCCGGTCGTGTGGGAATGTTTGGAGAGGCCTATGTTCAGCAATGGATGTCTATCGGCTGATAATGAAAACGATGATCAAAGCAAAACAATACACTCTAGTTAACACATCACTCAACACGAGTTGATTGTGTCAAGTTAACGATACGAACGATAATAGTAACGTAATTACATCAATACAAAAGTGGTAACTAGTTATGGAATATAACCTCAACGTAAGATTAAACACCTTTAAACAAAATTTAAACATATTGATACCCGTGTTTGAAAAGATGTTAATAAAAAAATGATGAATGAAAAATATTTCCAAGTGTTGAAGTTTTAATTTCATTGTTTTGCAATAACGGAAAATATTTAGTGCTTCGATTTGGAAAAGAGGACACAATAACAAAATTACGAATCAGGTTAAAATGCAATGTTTTTTTCCCAACAGTCGTTAAACTCGACAGGTTGATATTTACAAGGTTATGGAAATGAAGTTGTCTTTCTATTTAAATGTTGATCTGGAATTTAAACCTCGATCGGTATTACATGTACACAGACTATAAATGTTAATTACGATATATTTCACAGGAAACGTATTTATTTATATGTTATTACTTAATTGCAATGAATGCGAATAAATAAAGAATTTTTTAACATTACTCCGCAGTTTTTACAGTGTAATACAGTTACGTTTTTCTGAAATCTTTACTTTGACAGAAGAGAAAAAAAAATCTATAATTAATTTATTATTATTTATTAATCTGGATTTTAATTAAAACTTACTTTATAAATAATTGTAAATCTGTAACCGTTTTCTAGCTATAGTTAACTTCAAACGGATATTCATTTACATACTGCTATTTTTCAGCAGACATAGACGCTGCAGTGTTATATATCTAGGCTTTCTCTGGCTACTGAGATCTACTACCACCAGTGCAAAAAAGAAGGGATAAAAACCAAAGTATACCCTTCTCCCGGACTTTTTGAAGCTATTGGTACATCAGTACTATACACATTGAAATAATCAATTCCACATTACCTGGGACCAACAGTTTCGTATTAAAATTCAACCGTGACACCAAAAGCGGACGTGCAAATAAAACGCTAGAGATATAAGTTGTAACTTTATATTTGCCTTAAAGTTTTCAATTTCAATAAACTATTTACATAATTATCGTTACATTATTAATAATAAATTGCTGTCATCCAATCGGACGACTGGATTGTTCATTGTTGACATTTTTGAATACATTTCATAAATCACACGCGTGAGGCAACGGACAAATCGTATTCAGCCGCACTGTAATAACAAAATAAATCTGTAGACATGTACAAAATAAAACAAAATTAAAAAGTTTTAGAGGTTATTTCATAAATGACGAAAATACTCAAATACTAGTCATAAAATTAATATTTTTTTAACCGATTTAAATAAACCTATATACTACGTACACTTACAAATTTTTATTAAATGTAATTCTTAAAATCCTCGAAGGCTGCTGCGATTCATCCGTTACATAATATAGTTTGCTTTTTTTAAATAAAATATATTAGAGTGCTCTTTATACTTGCGGAAATTACTCTGGACGGCAATCGTAGCGCCTCGTGGTTTCTTACAATGCAACATCTGCCTTTTAAATGTTTACATCGTTTTCTCTTTACCAATAAGCTACAGTTATTTATCGTAGTGGAAAGAATTGTTTAAGATTTAACATAGATAATGGTCGTAAAAAGAATTAATAAAAACAAATACGTTATTTTTTGTTGTCGTTATAACTACCGCATCGAAACCACACGGCCGAAGCTAGAACCTAGAAGGTAATTTTCAATCTAAAATATCCTATACCCAACTAATGAAGAAACCTATATAAGAAAAAAAAAACTTCCAGTTGCGACTCACGTTAAATGTCATTTAATGAAAACGTCAAATCGCAATGCCCAACTGACAATTGTATAAAGAGCACTCCACAAGCGGTAAAACTAAAGAAATTAAGTATTGATTTGATATAACGCAATATAACTTACTGACTTTAAAAATAATTAATATTAAATAAATACAGGGTGTAAACAATTGTTACGATTCAGCAACAATATATTATTATTATTTTTCATTTTATTACACGAATAAAATTTCACTCCATTTAATGGACAAACAATCTTAATTTTACACAGTCTGTAGCAATTTTTTACACCTTATACTAAAACTATATACAATGTTGCGAATATGAAAATATCTTTTTTTTATTTATATATCCTCTCAAGCAAAAAGCGTTTAATATAAGCGAAATCCGAAAATAATACAAATCTATAAGCGTCGATACAAGTTGAGAGGAATATTAATATATAATATACAGCCAACTACCTCTTACCGTAAATGCATATTAACTTAACCATTTCAAACGTATACAGAGTTAATTAAATAATACCATGAGCTTAGCATATAAAGCCCGATTTGATTCCCACTATTAGAGTTTGGGCTTTCTCTCATGAGAATTATCATCTTCATCATTAATACTTTAGCCTATTATTGTCCACTTCTAAACATAAGCCTCCGCGGTTTTTTTGTGACGATAAAACCGTTAACAAATTTAACATCAATATTGTTGAAATTTAACACAGTTTGTCAACGTACGAAACATATCCCAAACTCAACTGGCAACACTTGCAACACCGTAAGACTAGTGATATATACTTACGTCAAATAATAAAAATGAAGGAAACCTTTTAACGTATCTAGAACAATTAACTAGAAATATAGTTACAGCTTAATTTCCTTTAGCCCAGTTTAAAAATGAACTTGATGGCACTTAGTATTGCTATCGAAGGAATCCTCTCGACTTGTATAGACGTCGATTATACCTATAATTAAAAAAATGTTAAATCCTATGACGGCATCGCATGACTCGCAAGGATGACCAATATGGAATAAATCAAGTCACTTGATAAGGCGCGTTCAGGACATATGTAATACACGTAATAAATGGTGTTACGATATTATTATATTTAAACGTTCCACCGTTCTAATTAGAAACCGCTGTCTTTCATCCAACAATATCGCGCATGTAGTTTAACAGTGGTCATGTTCATACATTTAATCCATACTAATCATATATAACAATTGTTTATTATAGCTTAAGAATTTCTTGCATTAAAAATTGACCGTTGCTAATGAAATTGTGTATTTTATTTAATTTTAAATTCGTTGCGTTTCGCACTGCCGAACATTCACTCACTTTATAGTGCGATCAATGAATCCATCATTATTACAAAATTTATTTTACTATAATTATCTAGAATTGTTTAGTAATGCTTTGTTTCTTTTCTCTCTCTCTCTAACTTTATTTCTTCTATTTTCCTCTCTTTTTCTCCCGTTATCATTGTCTCCCGGTTCCACAAATGTAGCTGAAGTCTGATATAAAACCAATTATAGTACAATCCAATGAAATTATTATTAGATAAAGGGAAGTCGTAAGAATTAAAAAACGTTATAGAGGAACACGTTTCGTAAGAATTTCTAACAAATAAAAAAAGCCTAAATTTATACAATCGAATCAAATAATGTGTAATATTTGAAAAGAGATGAATGAAGAAAAAAAGTGCATAATATAGAGAAAGCTACCGTTAGGAAATAATGGCCATACTAAAACGGGAATGGCACAAGAAGATTGCTTTTAGGTACACAAATTCACCCACCGATATTGGTCGTCTTATAAATTTATACAGAGAGTGAGAACCTAAGAAAAGTTTAGAATGTATCCAATGATCTTAGGACGATGTCTCTATGTTTGAGGCAATACTATGTCAATTCATACATCATTCTTCCTATCTACGGTCAGGAGGTAAAAAGGCTTCGATAACACGCTACATATGTCCCACAGAATAGTCTCAGTACGATTGTATTGGACCATTATTTAATTTACTAAAGATTTTTTCATATTAGGACATGCTGAAAGTTGTCACACATAGATCCTTGGAATAACCGCATTCATTGCCTTGCTAAGGTCACCAACTTTCACAGTAATAACATGGAGTATTTTTAAACCTTGAAGTGATACTTAAACTTTTCCCATATAAAAACACGTTCAAAACCTCTTGACATATTTTTAAAATAATGAGCTGAAACCCTCACCATGTTCAGAAGCTCCTATTTCAATATAAAAGGTAATAAAATTTAAATTGAATCAGCTTTTTATAACATCATTATCATCAGCATAGATGTCCACAGCCGTTCATAGGCCCAAAGATAACACGGTAATAAATGTACTGTATATACATAATATTGATGGTTCGTCACACGATATCGCTTCTAGATATAAGTAATTTAGTAAAGATGCAATGAATTTTGTTTGCATATTTATCGTATTTGATAAAGATTGTAGTTTATTAATAACGAACAATCTAAGCCGGAGATGGTCCATCTTAATAGTCTAATGGCGGATTGTAACCAAAGACCGTAGGATTTCGAATTTTAACTGTTAAGCTATAAAATAAAAATTAGTTACAAGGTGCCTAAGCGGGGCTATCCGGACGGCATGGCGGGTTGTATGGGGGGGAGTGAGCGGAGCTGCGCAGCGCTCGGGGCGGGGCTCGGTGCGACGCGAGGCGGTTGTAGAGGTCGCGGAAGCGCCGATAGTGTCGCGGGAATAGTTGCCGCGCCAGCATGCACAACACGTGTGCCGGCCCTCAGTCGACTCCGGCGAACCCTTGCGAACCTTCAATCGCCTTGATCAATTTCTCACGTAGCTGCTGGTAGCTCTCGTACGGTGGCAAGTCAATCCGATTGAAACTGTAAATATCATACCCATGTAATTAATGGGTTTAAAGTGGTCCCGCATAATAACTCCCGGGAACCAAGCCATCCTCGCCTGCACGTGGAGGGAATGGCTCGAATCCCAGCATATGAACTCCTACAAATGTTGGCTCTAGTGTTCGGCGATACTGAAGGCTACGCTGAACTTATGTGTAGATCTTTGAGGAAGCCCATGTCCAACAGTGGACGTCTATCGGTTGATAATGATAATTATTTTTACACAGCACTTTCCACACTGGTATTAATGTTGACCAAAAGTATCAATGTTCAACAAATCGGTGGTATATATTCCGTTTGCAATGAGATATACCATAAGACAAACTTCACCAGCATGTATACTCTTAAACTCAGTAATGTTACTATTTATATCATTTTTCTAAATGAGTATTTTAAATGAACACACTCCACCTTACATGACCTCATTGTCACTTAACACTGTGTCAAATTAAAGTCAAAGTTTAGAGGGTATAAACAAAAATCCTATTCCCTAGGATATATAGTGATATTTGCAAAACAACATAATTATTGTGCAAAAAAACTGACCACGTGTGTGCTCTTGGATAATTCTCCGGTGTTCCCCATTTCTCTATTGTGAACAACTGTGGACCATTTGAGCCGTACAGCTCTTTGAACCCGTTCATGGGTACACGCGATGTACCCGTGACGAACTGCAGCAGACGCGAGCGCATCTCGTTGGAGAATGACAGCACAACCTGCCGGTTAACAAAATAATTGACATTCATAAAGAGAATTAAACCTTGATCAAGTTGAATGCTACATAATCTTACCGTACCCTATTTCACACCCTCATAACAATTTCCAAGTTTATTCTTAAAAAGTGTGAATTGAAAAAAATTATGCATGAAGACGCTTATGAAAGTGGAGGAAGCGAGAGAGGTGTGCCAGGATCGTAGCAAGTGGAGAGAGCTGGTCTCTGCCTACCCCACTGGGAACGAGGCGTGATATATATGTATGTATGAACAAAATTATATTTTTAAAGGGAACAAAAAAAAACTCATTGAATTGTCTGCGAAGTTGACTTTGATGAGCTGAAGCCGTAATAGCACCATAAGTCCCTAAGAGGTCCGGGTTCGATACCTGATGAGCTTGAATGTTGCCGGCATGTTCCAGGAACAACAGATGTTGTGAACATACGACATCCGCCAAGCTACAGTTGACCAACATGATGGATAAAATGTCTTTACTTTCTCCCAGAAAGAGAAGGACCCGTGTACCGCTTTATTAACAACAATCTGTGGTCTAACACCTTCCATATAAATTATTGTTTTTAGCAAAGAAAATAAAAAACAGCCTTTACTACAAAAAATATCTTAACACTGATAGAAACCAGGCATACCCTCCAGAACCACTGCACAACGAGATGATTCGCGTGATAGTCGCCCTTGTAGAGAGTGTTCGCGCGCCAGTCCCGCACATCGATGTGCTGGATGCCGCAAAGAAGTAGCTCGAGCTCGTTCTCGTCGAATATCTTGAGCAGCGGCAGCGGCACCAGCCCGTCGAAGCCCTCGAGGAACGCGTACATCTGCTCCTGAACTCGGCTCACGAAACGCCACTGAATCACCAACCTGCAACCAGGGAGATCATGTTCCGTTATATCTATCTCTGTTGGATTCCGGTGCCACGTGTTATGGAGTTTGGATGACAGTCGAGTTTTTAGAATCTGCATTACGAGCTAATGAACCTTAAAATATTTATATTGAACCTGATGTTGCTGGACTCATTTTATAATAAAAGAAGGAAACTTACTTGATGTACTCGAATTTGTTCTCATTGTCGACGGCGATGTTCGCGCCGCCCGGCTTTAGCTCACGCTGCACCGTCTTGCCAAGCTGCTCCTCATCTACAGAGAACGTGAGGTACAGCTCCGAAGGATCGTTTTCCTACATCAATTAAAAATAAATTAAAAAAATATTTCTGCCTTTATATTAAAATCTAGAAGTAAAGATTACAATGAAAACAAGATCACCATAAACCACCCCACTATAAAGTTAGTATTTTTCTGTATACGAGAGGGTAACTGCAGTCTATCTTAACATAACTACCGCTCTTTCTTATTCCCCCATTCCACATAATTTGAAAATTGGTTCACATACGTGCCATCGCATAAAATTATTATACCTTGATCCACATAAGAGAATTGTAGTACTCCAAGTCGACTGACTCCATATCCTGCAGCGCTATCGACTTGCCCAGCATCATCTTGTAGAACGGACGGATAAAGAACGCTGCGAACAAGGTTTAAGAGCTGAAGCAAAAATACAAGCACGTCGTTCACATAGTGGTGTTGTTGGCAATTTGCTACTTAAGCAAAATCAAAGTTTGACTACCGGAAGTGACACACATGGGATGCAACAACAGAGATTCTGGGTGATCTAAAGTAATTTTACGCTATAAATTAGATAACATATACTAACTCATAAAAAAAAAAAATCAGGTATAAAGGGAATTTAATTGGGATAACATACCGTCTAACAGCTTCCCGTGGTACACTGCCATGCCAGCCACGCGCCCTATGAACTTGAAGTAATTGAGGTGCTCCTCGTTGCAGACTCCGCTGTTGGGGTTGATCTGTAGCGTGTAGTTGTCCATCGCGGAGTACTCAAACAGCCCGTAGTAAGGGTTGAACATCTCCTTAGATAGTAGGAAAAACCACTCGCGCGCCAGCCCACCGTAATCTGAGGATCAAAATAGAATTGACATTTTTTTTATTTTAAAACAACCAAGAGAACAAGACCTGAACGAAAGCAACACATACAAATACTCCAAGTTTCATGATACTAGTAATTTTACTATTATATATGCAACGCCCTTTGTACTGCAATACAGTAACGTTTGCAGAATACTGTTTAGCGGCAAAGTAAACGCTGCAGTGTTACCTATGTAGACAATGCATGACACACTTGAAGTACTTACCCAGCCCCACTTCGGATTCGAACTCCACCCACAGCTTGGTCTTGAGCAGATCAAGGCGGCTGACGGAGCTGATGGTCCGGTAAGAATCCTCCAGGATGTAAGGGCGTCGCACTTTGATCTCGAACTTGTTTGGCACGTTGTTCTGTGGAATAATTACATATAAAACTGTCAAGATGGAAGTTGCATTGGCGGATGTTGCTCTGCCAGCGCATACATTTTAACCATAACAATTACGCCTACTAAAATAGAAAATAATAGAAGTAGCGTTGTTAAGTGTAGCGGGAAATTATACAACAAAGTTCGTCATCATCATCAGCCGGTAGACGTCGCAGGATATAGGCTTCCCTAAAGATTTCCACATCGAACGGCTAGGGTTTCATATGGGGGGATTTGGCCTATTTCCCACCACGCTGGCTCGATGCGGGTTGCATACAAAAGCTTAAAAAAAAATTAAACGCTACCTACATAAGTGGCGATGGCAACTACGAATATTCTCTGCTAATAGAGATCAACTATATTAATTATGGTAATGGTACGGTCTATCTTCTGCAGCGGAAGATGATAAACTTAGGATGGTGATGATGATTAGTAGTACGTACCGGTTTACGTAGCTGGCTCTTGAGGTACTCGTACTTGCGTTTATAGTCTCGTGAGTATGGCACCGCCGGGCCTGCGATCTGTGGGTTTGACAGCCGCGGGTCCTCCCACTGGGTTGTACGCGTGTCTGCATGCACACACACATTGTGAAATGTTATCTACACTAATGTACTTCCGTGTGGAAGAAAGATTAAAATATCATTAGGATATTTATGAACCGTGCCATCATGACTAGCTACTACACTCATATTGTAACCCATCACAATAAAAGCGTCTCTGTATTCCGTCTTGTTAACATATATAGAAACCAGAGGAGTTTAGATGTGCACTATTTACCATCCACGGCCTTATTATCATATAGCCCCTCATGAAAAAGAGAAACCTCTTTTTTGGGTAAAGGGTTAATAACTATATGAATGTTAGGTAGATTGTTAACTCTAAAAACAATCACTGACTATGGTCGATGAAGAATATCCTTCCGTCCGTGTGCACCCTCTCCTCCCAGCCCTCGGGGAGCGGACCCAGTTCATCTGCCTCCGCCGCAGTGCTACTCTGTGCCGCCGTCGGCAAACTCGACGCACAGCCTGAAAACAACCCCTTATTGTTAAGTGTAAAAGATTTATTTACTTGAAATTAATGATGGTATCACACTACTTGGAACCTACCCTGTCTCGACAAGTGACACATATAGCCAAACAGCAATTGGCGAACATTACTAGTACTATTTGAAAGGACCACCACCACAGATGAGAAATGATTGTGAAAATTATATGCGTTCATAATAAAATGTTGCTTTTTCTTATTTTGTTATACTGTTATTTAACTTTATTAAACTTATATTTACTTTTATATTCTCCTTGCTCTAGACTAATAACAGTTTTCAATCATTCTAATATAATTATTTATAAATTATTAAACATTAAAAGCATTTCATCAACACTATTTTCAAAGTATTAGAAGTTAATTTCTTGTGAAGTACTAAAACTATAATTTCATATCAATTTACCAGTTCTAGGATCAATCCAAGTGGTGGTTTTCTGGTTGTGATCTATGAAGAATATCCTTCCGTTTGGCGCTCGCTGCATGCTCCACCCAGGTGGTAAACCTGACCATGTAACGATTATGAATGAAGTTGTTGTAGGTTTTAAGGTTGCTGAGATAAAGATAATATACGTTTATTGTGATCGTCTTATTACACTTATTACTTTTACAAAAATGTATAGTAAAGATAAATAGAACCTAGACAATACAGACAGGATAAAAAGAAATCTGTTTTGAAGTTTTATCATGTTTAATTGCGGTCCTACAACCTGACTAACTACGATTTTAGGGACCTCACGTTCGACATCCCCGAACCAAATGATTGTCTTAGTTACCTTCTAGGACAGGAATGTTGCCTTAATCCGGTTCTTAACAACCTAAATCTGGAGCTGGAATTAAAGAGTAAAGATATACGAACCGTCGCTATTCGGAAGACTTTGACTCTGAGCACTGCTCGCGCTGCTGCTCCTTGTATTGTCCGTCGATGTATCGTCCTAAAACATTCCAGCTATTGCAATGACGACATTAAAACATTAACAATCAAAACAAAAATCGATTAAACTTTTATAATTAAAGACAAATTTACTTCAACAAATACACCAATGTAGCAGATAAAAAATAAATACTCTAAAATTAAGTGCAACAATACTACCTAATAAATCTAGACAGTGAAGGTACAGGCGATCTTTTAAACTACATTCACAGAGAATACATATCACATCACGACACTAAATATATAACTATGAAAAACAACATGCAATGTATGCGTGCAAACGTTATTTAATAATAAAAGCGCAACAAAGCAATACATCATAGGTTACAACTATTTGTGAAGTCATAGAGTGAGCTTTTTTTATATTATCTCTTAATAACTAATATCAGTTTCTGTCAAGATTAACAATAAGAAAGAGTTTTACTTTAAGTAAAATCAATTTAATAGATTTTTCCTCCATTCATCTTTATCATTCCCCCGAGCGGGAGACGGGTTAGAATATCACCACCGCTATACAACCTTTGGCATACCGTAAAAGGCGACTAAAGAAAGATAAATCCAGGGAATGGTCAGCATAATATTTCATAGTATACCCTGTCAGTGGGTTCATCTGTCCGATGAATACGGGTTCACGGGCCGAAAACCACAGCTCATACTATCCTTTCCCCAACAATATTCCAAATAATAATATTACCCGTCATTCCTGTGTATTACGCAAAATTCCTTTCAAAAGTCTGCATTCCTCCCACATCTCTTTTTCCCTACCAATACCTTACATTCACCAACCCGCATACCAAGCATGGTGACTTATGGGCAAAACTCCTCAATGGACAGTAGGAAGACATCGGGGAAGGCATAGGCCTTCCCCAATGTCGTCCACTGGATCCCTGGATATAGATCCAGCAGTGGATAAACAAAAGCAAATAAGGGTGATGATCTTTATCATTCGTCATCCATTTCAATTACAGTATATTTACAAATATTTAGCAGTCAATCTCTACTGTCATACCCAAAACCATCCTTGTCATACAGCTGTCAGGTTCTCTTACAACCTTTCATTACGTCTCTAATCTCTATTTCTTTACTTTTCTTTTATTTACGCTATAATCGATCTTCCTCGTTTATACACATCAGGGTTATTATACATATTTGTTACGACGACATACATTCATCACAACATTCACATTTCTGGCAAATCCACTCTCCTACATTATTCTCTTTTGTTATTGAACATTCAAGGTTCATACATGAGGATACGTCACAGTTAAACTTTCCCTTAAGTACAAGTGGCATTCTCAAGTCGCTGATGATCAATCGCCATATCATCCATTTCGTATACAAGACTGAGACTAGAGACTGTATGGGAAAACTAAACGTGGCACCGAATAAGTTCTGAGTTTTCATTCTGGTGATCTTCAATCCTACCGCCTCCTTATTTAAGGCGGTTGATAATAATTACATATATAATAAATATATAAAAATTCTAATGATTATGATTAATTACAGAAGCAACAACTGTTTGTTATCGTAAATGTAATTTATGTATTAATCAATATTTTTCAAACAATACTTTATCGATATTTGAAAGCAACATTCTGTAGTCATAATACAATCCAACAGTTATCTGGCATAGAACAAGAAAACAGTTAAATATTATTAAAAGGCACGAGGAAGTAAAATTTCATGTGTTAGTATGGAAGCATGTAGCATGTTAATGTCTGCTGTCCTTCACAATGCCCTCATAGACAATTGTGCAAAGCATCCAATTTACTCGTGTTGACGTTCGTTCAGCCAGAGTCATCGAATTTAGAGGAGAAAAAAATTGAGATGAAAACAATAATGCCGTCTCATTATGGTCTCGATATGGTCTGGCCGGAAGAACTTATCGTACTAATCCAGCGTGTAGTTGTAAAGCTAATGTCTGTGTACAGCCAAAATAGTGATACTATTGTCTGAATCGAACCTTTTTTTTATACGACGTACACGACGCTCACTTTTCACAGTATGATATAAACACCATAACATTGTGCTCATCGCTTTGAGACATAAGATTTTAAGCCTCGCTACCCCAGTAATTCCACCAGTTACATCGCCTTTTGAACCGGAACACAGTACTGTTCACACCCAGTTTGGCGGCAGAAATATATGATACCTACCTAGACTTGCCAAAGAGATTTATATTCTTCGTCTTCATCAGTATCCGATCATATATCAGTCCTTAGATTCAGACAATCCAGGAGGCAAATATTGTAACAATACATATTATACAATTTTTTTTTAGTTTTAAGCTCAAATCATAACCGAAATTTAGGTCACTAAACTGGAAATAGGATTAAATAAAATAAATAAGACATGTTGTATGGAAACTTATTTATCTACTATCTTAGTTAATTAACTTTTAAATAAAATTGAATACATTAAAATTAAAGGAAGATGGACTAATATCTAATAAATGAAAATTGAAACTCCTCATTAGCTGGGAATTCTATAGATATCAACTACCAAAGCAGCCATTGCTAGCGTCAGGCGAGTACATACGCTTGTTCCGGTTTGAAAGACAATTTAGCTTGTTAAGAATAACTGAGCTAATAAAATTTGCCGCAATCTTATGTTTGAAAACGAAAATCATAGTGCAACCCCGTGCACTTATATTAGGCATCAAAAGTCCATCGTTACTATCGACAGGTTATAACACTTACCACCAGATCCTGCTCTCAATGTCTTTGCACTACCTGTTACATTTTTCACGCCTTGACATCTAAACCTAAAATTTTATTAACATTTCGGTATAGAAATACTTTGAAGAAAAACGAGGTGCTATTGACAGATAAATAAAATTGGAAGAACTATAAAATACTGTAAGTTATGGAAACTAACTGTATAACAATGCAATTATTCCCTTACACCAATTCAAATCCATTGAAAAAAAATTTATCATTAATATACTCGTTTTAACCTAACCTCCTTTAGACTTGACTAAGATAACGTGAACTGTAGGAAAGTAAAGTAAAGTCCATTTAAGTTTTCGATACAAATATAAGTTTTTGAAACCAATTTTTAAAACCTGATCAGAATCCCAAAGTACGAAGTAAATTTTGACAAAGATAACCATGAACTTACTGATTTGTAGTATATAAGCGTACTCGAGTAATAATCGGTGTATGTGATATAGGGTATAGCTATAAACATTTTGTACACAATACAACACGTCACTCCCGCAAAACTCGTGCCTTACCTCCGAGTCGTCCATGGAGCTGGTCGTGGTCCTCCTCCGACGGGAGGTCGGAGACCTGCTCGCCGGCGTACCTCCGGTCGGAGTGCTAAAGTGATTTTCATCAAAAGTTAAGGATTCTGCAATTATTTCTATTAATTCTAATTCTTCTTCTTCTTCCTCTTGTGTCTCCGTTCTCGCCTCGACAGTCTCGTCAACTTGTACATTTTCTAGATTCTCATTTGCTTCTTCACTTGCATTTGTTTCTGCAGTGCCATTGGATTGTACTTCGTCATTATTTATTTCTGCATTCGTCTCATCGTCATTTTCGTTGTTACTTGTCAATGCTTCACTGTTACTATTGTCAGCATTTTCGTCCACATTATTTACTTGACTAGTGTTAGTGGATTCATTATCACAATTCTCTTGAGCTTCCTCTGTAGTATTAGCATTCGCTTCGTCCGTTTCTACGCCATCGACCTCCGTACATACGCTTGTTTGAGCTTCCACAACATCGTTGTCATCATCATTCCTATTCTCTCTTATATTAGTATCACAGTCGTTGCATAAATTAGTTGTTTCCACAGGAACATTTTCTGAAGCCGGTTCTGGCGAAAGGATTGGTGTGGAGAATGGCGTGACCTCAGCGGAGACACTATCTGCTCGCCTATCGCTCACATCCTCCTGTCAGACAGTTTTATTTGATACCAACTTGCACAAGCATCCATCAAACCATTATCAATCATCGTAACCATATCAAAACCCAAAATGCTATGAATTAGTAATACAAACTTTAAAACTATCAAATTATTACATGTATGAGCAAAAACATAAAATCCGATTTAGTGAACGCAGGAATGCATCAGTTACTTTCAAAAATAGAGCAAGTAAGGGAATTACAAAGAAATTGACTTTATTATTACCGAAAAGATAAACTGAAAATTTATCATAAATCTTGGAGAGCAAAATTGTCTATGGTGAGGACAACACAGCGAGGCCGGTATTACCGGTACTAACTTGTAATGGTAAAAGTTAATTTCATGTCGTGGAAAAATTGTTACGATAATAAGCTCGTTATATAAAATTGTAAATGCAATGCCATTGCAAATGTTACGGTGGTGGTGGTGATTCGGATGTTAGTGTGCAAATATGACGAAGGCGATGTAGTTTTAATGTCGCTTGCAATATCTTGAAGGCAACGAAACATTTTACCCAATATTGACATTTTTGTTTGTTTACAATATAATATTAAACACCGATAAGAAAAACAAAATACTTTATCACTTGAATAATATATTAGTTCTCCCTTATTCAGCTGAAGCCCATGCTGCGGTAAAAAGAAAAATCTATTGAAAATATAACGAAATTTGATTTCTGAATTAAAATAAATATACGTACTATCAAAATGAAATATTATTTCAATACTATTATAAAATTAGAAAAACAGAAGATATGGTAGATATGATTTAACTAGTACGATTAAATGAAGATATAAACTGTAATACCATACTGAAATATCAAAGGTTATAAAAACATTGTTGGGCATGCAACACGTCATTTAAATATTTATAAACAGGCTGCAACAAATCCTCCATGCAAAAGAATCTAACAGAAATATTCTCAACGATGCCCTCGTCACAGGAAGGCCAAATCGACACTTTTACTGTATTTCAGATACTTTATAGAGGATCAGGGCTCCGACTCAAATCATTTTATGGACCACTTTAGATAAAATGATTAAGATTTTGTTTTTTTTTTTTTAAAGCAAGATTTCTGCAAGGTTCAGACGCATGCCGTCATTTAAAACATTAAATTTACATTTAGTAGATTTTTGTGATTAAGTAAAACAAAAACCACTTCTAAAAGTGACGAATTTCATAATTTACCCCGCGCAGGTTCGTGTCTTCATAAATTGATATTTATTAAAAAAAAAAAATAGGCAGCATACGCAGTGGCGCCCGTGTGACGTAAACATCATTACATTAGAAGGCGTTATTATCCCAATAAATATATTAACTACGGCGCCCTCCTAATCAAAATACGGTACTGTTTGTTGGACACTGTATTATGGTCTTTGGAAAGAAAGACCTACTTCGTAATAAATAGAAATCTTTCGCCAACTAGGGCGGACTCGCTTCAATGGGCTACTTATAATATTTGAAGATTTTACTATTTATATTTATACAAAGGTTACCTAGGTTGGCTTATGTCCAGCAGTGAACGTCTATCGGCTCATGATAAAAGGTTACCTAGGTGCTTGAAGAATAAAGCCAATTTTAGATACCCTGTATTGATTTCTCTATGTATAATTTTTATTACAATGTACAACAGTTATTTTGTTTATGATAGATATTTAAAGGAACATATATTAAAGAAATACATGTACCTTATAAAAATAACTCAATCAAAATTAAATAACGCCTTCTAATTAATTTTCTCATTATATTAAACATCTAAACCAGAAATAAAAAATTATCACACCGATTTCAGGCCATAACACTATGAGCTAAAATTCACTTTTAAATAATTAATAACATGCAGAACAAATAAATAATTTGAAAGTTTAAAAAAATAATGTCTTATTAATATAACCGATGTTTCATTTGCCAAACCGATTAATATCGAAATATTTTATCGGTTAACATTAATCATAAATGGTTATTTTATTACACGGTTAAGGACCCTAGTTCGATTTTCAAACATTTCGGTGGAATTGTGATGAGTGATGATAATAAATTTTTCTCGAACCCCTGCCACCGTGACTGGCTACCACCGTCATGTAGTAAATCTGTCGCTGTGTTGAGGCTTTCATCGTTTAAGAGGTATACAAGTCGAACGCGCTGCATTACAATCGGCCTCATGTTCGCCAAAAATTAATGTCAAATTAAGGTCAAGTATTAGCCCAATACAGACAAAAAATGTACAGCAGTGCACCGCTGAATATGGCTAATTATGCTTATTCATTGATTTATAAAGTAAATCAATTCGTCAAGTGAAACATGAAAATTAAAGTCGAAGGATCGAAGCAACGAGGCCTAGATAACAACTATAAAATACAATAATTTCTCAGATAAGCCAATTTTTCATATAAACTGGACCTACGTCGTACGAGTGAAGTACGCGTTCGTGTCGTCCAAATACAGACCTGTTGGTTAGAAGCCGATGGGCTAGGCGTGAGGTCTTCGTCAGCGGATATGTGAAATCGCCTTATGAACTCCGTAGCGGCAATTTCCATGCGCTCAGCCTGAGTCTCCGTGCTTATGTTGCGGCTGGTGAAAGATTATTCGTTAAACTTTAACATCATCATCATCACCAACTCAACAGATAGGCATTCACTGCATAGGTCGCTTGTAACCATGAAAGTAGTTTCAATGCGTTCTGATTGATCTAGCGCCAGAACTTGCTGATCAACCGTCACGTAAAGTGTAAGTGTAAGGGTTAGGAACAAGTCTGTCTCGTAGCATAATTATATAGAGCGATAACTCACTGAACAGTTGAAATCTTTCGTATAAGGAAATATCTTTCAGGACCTAAAAATATTACTCTGTGGACGCTCAGTCTTCGTCGTGAATAATTCAAACATTATTATAAACGTCTTACGCTAAAGTCGGACGTTCCCACTGGGTGGACCTCGCTACATGGTTCACGTAGTAAGTCCGCCCATTGGCGTCTTGCCTCTCCTCCCACCCTGGAGGCAGCGGGTCACCCCCAATCGTCTGCAACAACATACAATAAATTTATTTAATTTTTATTAAACAAAGCGACGAACCGAGCATTACTCATGTAAGTAATACACTCACCCATAACAATGTGGTACTAGTTATTATGATAACAATGCATCATATTATGCTCAGCTGTTTGAGACACAAGACGATGTTAAATGTTATTAGCTCCAGAATTTCACTAGTTACAACGATCTTCTAACAGGAACACAGTCATATTTGGCGATAGAAGTTGAATCTGCGGCAGTACCTACCTTCGGCAAATGGGACCTACCACCAGTGCATAAGAACAAGCGACAAATATTTGCGCATTGCGGCTCCAGATTTCAATGATGTGACTTGCTATTAGTCTTAAAGACGGTTACAGTTATACACATGGTACAAGTATCCTGAATCCACGAGCCAAGTCGTCGAAAAGGTCGGGTTCTCGGCTCCATGTTTTTATTCGACGAAGCGATGAGACAAGCGAGATGTTGTAACTGATGGTAAGTATACCTGTCCACATTGTGGTCATCGCTTTCAGACGTAAGATGTTAAGTCTAGTTACGCCAATAACTTCACTAGCCACAGCGCCCTTTAAACTGGAAAACGGCAATATTTCCACACTAATATTTGTCATTTAAATGGTCGCCTTCACCAAAGACCTGCCACCAGTAAATTGACGCGATCACACTTGGCAGCCTACGAATGGATCGGAAGTACACATAATAGACCTGTAACGGTCTAAGAGTAAAGGGTGTGATAAGTTCAGAGTTACTAGACCGTGTACGGTGTGAATAACACACGTATAAACTATTTCAAGTAAATTAAAAGCAAACAAATAAAAATAACCAATAAATAACTTTGTAGCTCATATACTATTATATTTAAAATCTTGTTTCCAAGAGAAAGAAATCCTCATCATCATCATCATTATCAGCCTGTGCTGGATATAGGCCTTCCCCAATATCTTCTATCAAATGCGATCGTCAGCTTCTCGCATCCCACTCCCGATTGCCGTGATGATGTCGTCGATCCATCTGGAGCGAGGGTACGTGGGATACGGGTTAGAATATCCCCACCGCTATACTATCTTTGGCGTGTCGTAAAAGGCAACTCAAGAAGGAAAAATCCAGGGAATGGTTAGCATATTTCTGCGACCATAACTAGCACACCCTGTCAGTGGGTTCATCTGTCCGATGAATACGGATTCACGACCCGAAAACCACAGCTGTTAATATTTTTCCCCTAACAATATTCCAAATGATAACATCCAACATTACCCGTCATTCCTGTGTATTTCGCATTACTTTCAAAAGTCTGCACTCCTCCAATATTTCCCTAACCATACCTGTACCTTACATGCCCAGCGTGGTGACTTATGGGCAATACTCCTCAAAGAGAAAGAAATATATGTTTATAAAAGTAAATAATTTTTTTTAGCAAAAGTTCTATTTCACTCTATGTTATTATCTTTTTGTTCTATCAAAAGTATCAGTTAATTTCATTTAGAGTATTTCATTGAATTTGGACCTTATAAACATAAATAGTACTTTATCGGCGTTAACCACCAAACTTATAAAGCCAACCTTTCAACCACTCATGTCATTCATAAACTACTTGACAATGGAAATTGTAGAGGTCCTGCAGACTAGTTTACCTTCTTTAAAAATAAATAATAATTTTCTTATTTTTGGTAAATCTTAAATATAAAAACGCGGTGATTTGGTAGCAAAGCTAAGGCGAGATTAAAAAGCGGAAGCGTTAAAGAGGTTTCTGTAGGATGAAACGACATCAGACTGGCGAGACATTCGCGTCATGTTAAGTGATATGTCCTATTTTAAATAACGAAGCTCTAATCAATAGTTCGTGTATACTTACCTGCGATTAGTTTTACTTAGAGGTAACGAAAGTCTCATTTATGTATTATCATCAGCAAACTGTTCGTGAACTTAATACTCTGGTGGTTAGAGACATGATACATGAAAAAAAAACCCTTAAAAATTTTCATTGACGATAAGTTTCTTTAAAATTGCAAATTTAATTCGAATTATATTGATGTAACAGCAAGTAAACAAAAAATAATTTTATATAAAGTCTTCTTAATGTTTCCATAGCATGCTTTATCTCAAGAGAGAGTCGAGGCTATTTATCCACCACGCTGGCCATGTGCATGTCGTTATAATATATGAATTAAAAACTCATGCCAAAATGGTTTTGAATTAAAATAAATAAAACAAGAACACCTACTAAATGGTTTATGAAATCCGTCTCCACCAACTCCCAATCACCGTCCCCGATAAAGGAGGGTACCGTCTGACTGGATGTGGCAACCTAACGGTAGTAAAACTCATCTTTATGACTATTCCACTACAAATGCAAGGATCGGTTATGACTACCGGAATATATCTGATAGCAGATACAGGTTACAAAACATCTAAATTGATTTGAAACTCCAGTGAAATACGACTAAAATGATCCCAGAACATGAATAGCGTTAGATAAAATTTTATCACTAACCAAACTTAACAGTTGTCTTAGTAAACGTAAAGTACGGTATAAAAAAAAATTAAATATTAAATCGAAGAGATGGATAAACGACTAAAAATTTATTTATTGATAATGAAGCTAACACAACACAAGCTTTCAAAAAAGTACTAAAACGTATAAAAATAATATTCGTCACATTGCTATGGGCAGTTCTATTATTATCATTTTCATATCATCTATATCATCATGTTTAAGCAAAAGTTATTAGGTGTGAACAGTAATAATACTGGAATACACAGGCCATAATATTATTTTTTTAATACATATTATTATAAATTTTAGTATTTTTCGCAATCGCAAAAAAGTCCATGTTCAACATTATATTGAACCGATGACGATACGTCTTCCAATAAAACATTAGGCACTACTCGATGCTATGCGACAGATTTTTTACTTTGATAACATTACCTAGATAGATTTTGTTATCAGTTCTTATCATTAATTACACTGGACAAAGTAGCACTCGTCAGGTATTTTCACAAGACAATCTTACCGGTTGTACTGTCCCCGTTATAGGCTCGGGATCAACCATCTCCCAGCCGTCGGATGCGGCCGGTGCGGGTGTCACTTCGTTCTCATCTTCCGTTTCACCTACGCGTCCCACCAGAGCCACGTACACCTCAATATGGCCCCGCACTCGAGACCTAGCACTGTTTACACATATAATGTTAAATATAGCAATATTATATATAAACACTAAACAAATAAACGAGCAAAACTTTAACATCATGGTAAATGATATGCCCGCCTATAACAATTTCAGGTTAATAAGTACTGCACCATATTGTGCTCTGATGTCTTGAAACTTAAGAAATTAATTCTTGTTACCTCAGCAATTTCACTCGTTACAGCGAACTTTAAATAGGAACACAGTAATGTTTGCACACTACTGTTGTGCAGAAGAAATAAGAGTTGCGCTGGTACCTACTAAGACGATCTCCGACAAAGAAGACCTACAAATAGCAAATAAAGAGCGCAATGCCCCAAGCAAAACTGCTTTAAATTAAATTGAACCTATAGGAAGCAATAGATAATATCAATGGACTGAGTTCTAAGTTTTACAAACTAAGAATATAAACGGAAAATATTTTATTTCAGCAGAGGACGAATAGGAGCAATAATTATCATCAACCATGTTTTTTTAGATGAATATAAAGATAAGAATGTAATGAAAATAAAGAGAGAATTGTCGATAAAGAAAACAAAGGCTCGCTCAAGTAGTAGTATTAGGACCACTGCTTCTTAATACATGTAATTAATTATCCCCAGTGGTAATAAATGTAATTTTTGAACTATGTTAAATGTAACTATTGTAATGAGTAGATGTAAAAAAAAAACATCTATATGCGTATTGAAATCACACGAAAAAAAGTCGACAGAAAGAAAGCTCCACACTCAATACATTTTATAAATATAATCAAACAAGCTTGAGAGTTAAACAAATAAATATAACAGACATTCTTTGTAATCTAATCTTAAAGATAAAGTTGCGTTCAGGCGACAACTGCACCATCTATAATGTGCACACAGACAACACTCCGAACACATGCTCTACTGATATACTTACGGCGCGTCTGTCTCCACATTGTACATCATCTCTAGCTATGACATGACGTTTTTTGTAAAACGTGTTTTCCTTTTAAGAAAACAATTGATTATAACATAATTGAAAATATAATCACACGCTCGCTTTGTTTTAAATACAAGTCAACATTCACAATATAATACGAATGAAATGGCTGTATTGTAATCGTTATTTTACGAACTTTGCTCCTTTTTTTAGATATCGAGAGGAGAAATATTTTAGACCCGCTTCTTCCGAGGTGAGGGTGTGTGATAATGTGGGACCCTGTTCAAGATTTTCGCACAACATAATGCGCTTGTTATGACATAAAATCTGTCTCAGAAATCTTTAAAAAATATCTTGCTTCTGAGTATATGGGATTTGTACCACCTACTTATTAAAAACCACTAAGTGATCATAGTCAAACTAACAGGCATTAAGCTATATATTCTAACAAACCTAATAAAATAAATAAAAATAAGACAAACGCGTCGCATGCTCGAGGCTCTACTTACACAGACCTGCGCGGACGTAGTGGGTACTTAGCGGGTGGTGGGCGTTGCGCTGCGGCCGACTCGACGGGCACGCCCGCCAGAGGTATTTCGACCATGCCGAGAAAGTCATCCCTCGTCAGCCTGTTTTCATCGAACACCTGGATAAGCAGCTTCTGTTCCTGCGGTTTCACCTGAAAGTATATAATTATAAAGATTTTCATATAATTCTTAACTGTCATCGCAAAATGTAATACAACAATAACCAATCTCTACTACTCCATTATCTATAACTATCTAAGGGTAAAATATAATCATAAGTTCAATCTGATAGTTGAATAAGGTTTTTTTATTCAACCAAGCGACGATACGAGTAAGACGCTCACTTGATAATAAGTGATACGCGTATCCATAACAACGTGCCGCTAGCTAGGATAATATTCACAACACCACACTGCGATCGACGTTTGAACATATCAGATGTTAAGTCTCCATACCACAGTAATTTCACTAGCTTTGAAACCGAAAAACAGTAATACTTGCTACTGTTAAAACTATTTATTTATTTTATTTTTTTTAAATTTATATCATGATAGTTCCATGAACATATGAGACAAGAAGAGAAGAAAATTATGAGTTTAAAATATACCAGAAGTTTGCCACTTTATTAGGTCATAGATCAAAATCAGCAAAAAAAAAAAAGGGGGTCTTAGATGAGACGTAGTTCTGAAATATTTCGGAAAGATTTATTTAGCTTATTATTCTTTATTCTGAGACTAAAATTGTGTCATTTGAAATTATCATATGGATCGTCTAAAACTCTGGAAAAATAGACTCAATGGGCCAACGGATTATATGCCGGGGACCCTCTTTTTCCAAACAAGGGTTGAAAAAACGTTTTTTTACAGATTGCAGGAATAACGACATTAAGTCAACAAAAGTTAGACTAACAAAACACTCACCCTGAATATAAACTCTTGATTCCATACCGGGTTCAACGTCTGTAAATATCATTATTATTTCATTAGACATTATCACAAACATCCGTCTAACAGTCACATAGAATCGTTGTTTGTTACAAAGACAGACAAATTATTTTTGTCAAAGAAAACAAAAACGGCAATTAAAATTTGATAAAATTAATCACCTTCTTCTTAGTCTTGGTGAGGAAGGTCTCGATCGTGACATCTCCTTCTGTTTTCTGAAGCTCTACGCGGACGTAAGGGTCACTATAATAAAAAAAAAAACAATATTTTCAAATCTTCTGTCAGTCCATTAACCGTCGTGGTAAAAGGCACAAGACTTTTTCTAAAAAGTAGGTTCGAGTGAGTTTTTCACCCACTAAAACATATTTTCGGCTTGCTTTTTCAAGACAATATTACATGAAGTTTGTTCATACTAAAACTCCTTTGGTCGTCATCAGTAGTGTGTTAGGTGTTGTGTAAGGAGGGCGGAACGAACCGATGCCTTTACACTACACCTAACTCCCTTCCAGAGAGAACCGAATCTCACCACCTAGTACCTTCGCTATGTCAGGAGACTACCTCATATTTGTGGTCTATCCTCGGCGCGCTTAACAAATAATGAGGCCTTCAAAGCTTTTGAAAACGAAATCGCGTTCAGATACTTTCTCCGAGATGCAGAATAAAACTTAGTCCTTTTCTTAATAGCCCAAGACTACAGGTAAGACACTTAAATCTAAATTATGTTCGGCTCCAATACCTCACAAAAGGCGCCAAAAATTTTCTATCGAACGCACCAATTGTCCCTCTTTACAACTGAGGAACGCCTAAAAAAGGTCTAGTCAAATTTGATATTCATTGGAAAACTTACACAAGGAGTGGTTTAAAATTGTTATCACGGTCAAAATTTTCAATAGTTAATAAAATTATTATGCCAACAATCAAAATTAATTATAAGGAGCTCTAGAATCGCAACAATCTCAACTTTTCTACGGAGTTCCTGATGGAAATGGAATGAACTTATTGTCGAGGTTTCATTAAGATTCCGCAGTAAGGAATATTTCAAAAGACGCTTGGCGAAGTTACTCCGGTAACCATAGGCTACCTTAAATGCTTACCATTAGGCGACCGTGTCCTTGTTTGCCACCTGAGAGGTATGCAATAAGAACTCGATTCGAAATAAAGAAACCTGTTCTTTTTTATACTTCCTATCAATTACTGTAACTGCATGTATGTCGTTATATAAAGACAACATTGACAAAAAAAGATTTAATCTATTATTATCATCCATGTATGAACGGAATGTTGATCACCTAGAAGATAGCAAAAGCTTTCATTACGCTTATTGGAGATAAGTCTTTATTATCGGAGACCGTCTAGGTAGGTACCACCGCAGCTTCTATTTCTACCGACAAACAGAAGTGTGTAAACAGCGCTATAGCTACTGAAGTCATTGGTTCAACGAGACAACATGTTATATCTCGAGGCGAAGAGCACAATGTGGTGAGGTGTATTAAGAAATATCAATTACGATCAGATGAACATCTCGCTCACACTGCGGCTTCTTCCAATTCAAAAAATTACAATATGAGAATAGTTTATATTATAGAGGGTAGGAAGAAACCCTAACCAGCATCTAATCTGGAATACAACTGAATCCTCTATCGAACGTTTAGCCGCTGTACTTTCAAAGGAAATACTCGTTCGATATTTCTGATACACCAAGTTAAAAGTCGCGCTTGTGTTTTCATTCCCATTATTATGCGACGGTTTCATACACTGCTACTCAATTAAAACTTAGTATTGATAATGATAACTTGAATTTTTAACGTTTTATTGAATATCGTTCTGCAAAGTCAATATTTTCCATTAATTTGTATCTAAATTATATTTTTCGTTATATTTTTCCACGATTAATATTATACGTACTTTGTAGATTATTCTAGAATAGAAAGTATCGTTGTATTTCAATTTAGGCAAATAAAGAGTCGGCTGATTCAAAGGAATATTTCTCGCTGCGTAACATATCTTGAGAACTATTAGCATTAGCTTAAATCGCGCAGTAATCGCTATTATCGATTTAAATAGCTTTTAAAAAATCTTACTTAATTGGTTTTAAGTCATATTAATTATCGTAAAATGGACTTTTTGCAATGACATTAAATATAACATTGCTGTACCCGTTGTAGAGTTCGAAAAAGTCATAATTCAAACTCTGCAATTTGTATGGACACAGAATTGACCCTAGGGGAATCTAAAACTAATTAGCTAATGCGCTATGGAAGACGTGATATAAGTACGTGACAATTTCTTGTCCCATGGTTTTAAAGATTAAAGTTATCAAACTAAGTTAAAATTTAAACTATACCTTTCTTAATAAATCAAATCTATTTTGTATGATAGCTAAAATAGCGATGGACCGGGCACGTGCTACTAGAAGCTAGATAAATATCGACAAGTTATTACGGAATAATACGCAAAACATAGCAAATGCACCAAAGAGTAGACGATGGGAAGGCGATATTAACGAAATCGTAGATCCAGAATTTGGAGGGTCCAGAGATGGGTTGGATCGCTCATGAAAGACGTCTGGAAATCATTAGAGGGATGCCTGTGGCGAAAGAAGAAATAAAATATTATTAGCCTATCTATCTATTCTATATATTTATAGATTATAGTGAAAATGAGTTTTGTTTGTTCGCCAATCACGCGAAAACTAGTGAACGTGCCGACATGTAAACATGAGCATACGACTCGGAATTATTTGTAGACGGTTATATGCCATTTATTTTTTTGAGTTTCATAGATCCTTTATCATTTGATTTCTAAATATTTTTTTCTGTTATATTTATGCAGTTGCTATAGTAACGACTGCTACAGAAAGTCACTTGCGGTCCAATTTTATATTAGGCCATGAAAAGCAGTTCGTATATTTCTATATATATATATTTATAAGAGATTTCAACCTATGCAGAGACGCAATATCTCTGGGATCATGCAGACTTGAAATTTATTAATAATATTGCTTTTTCCGAGGTCACAGGTCAGGTAAATACACATTTTAAAAAATCTTCCCCCAGAAAACATTGCCGGATGTTACGACCAGCAAAGCAAGCGGGAAACAGCTAGTAGGGTATATATGCATTTAGATTAAGTTTTTTTATTGAATAAAATCTAAATAAATAAACATGTGATGATGACCACCACGTCAAGAGTGACACCGACTAGGATGATGAAATAAACATGTATATAATAAAACGCCCATGTCGAGCAGAGAACGTCTATTGACTGATAATGATGATGATGATAATAATAAACCATATACAAACGTCAATTCACAATCAGCTCTGCATTGAGAAGTATTGTCTAAAAATTTGGAAACGTCTTTCGTTTCTTTGCGTACGTATAAATAGAAATTCATATATACTTAACCCGTTCCATTGGATAACATTGTTTACTTGAAGCAACAATAGTTACCTGTAATAATCATTACGGTATAATAGCAGCGAAACGGTCAACCCGACCTTAGCCACGGTTACCGCACCGCACAACTTATGACGAACTACTTATCGGATTATTACGCAAACAATTCTACACACAGAACACTGTGCACGTAGAACGCGAACGTTACGTTGGTCGGACGACGCGAAGACGCTACCCAATTACCGGTAACAAAACAATCTCCTCCAATCATCGATTCGTTATGTAGCCTAGATGGATATAGTTTGCTTTATATGATTCAATAGCTAATCGTAATCTTGTTATAATGAAAGAAAGAGAAGGAAAGATCAAATTTTATTTATAATATAAATCATTGAAGCCTGTTTAAGACTTTACCGGAAGCTAAGACTAACTATGGATGAAATAGACGTATTTTTTTTTTAATTCGCTTAAGCGATAAGACGAACGGGGCGTTCACCTGATGGTAAGTAATTCTCCCGCCCCTAACAATGTAACGTTAATTATGTTGTATATACTGCACTAACTATACTGCGCTCATCACTTGAGAAATAGAAGTTGAGTCTCATTACCCCAGTAATTGCACTAGCTACACCGCTCTTCAAACCGGAACACAGCAATGTTTGCACTGTACTGTTTGCCGGTTGTAACATGCGCTGCGGTGATATCTACCTAGACGACCTCCGGACACAGAGACCTACCACGAGTAAAGGTTTGAGTGCATCGATATCAGCTCTTCGTAGTAAATTCTACTAGTGTTAGGTGTCTGTTGCCGTATGGTACCTAGGTAGGTATCACCGCAATTCTTATTTTTACCGGACATTGTCTAGATAGATACCACCGCAACTCCCCTTTCTACCGGACATTGTCTAGGTAGATACCATCGGCATCCCCATTTCTACTGGACGCTGCCTAGGTAGGTACCCCCGCAACTCCTATTTCTACTGAGGACTCTCTAGGTAGGTACCACCGCAACTCCTATTTCTAACGGATATTCTCTAGGTAGGTATCACCGCAACTCCTATTTCTAACGGATACTTTCTAGGTAGGTACCACTGTAACGCCTATTTCTACTGAGGACTCTCTAGGTAGGTACCACCGCAAATCCTATTTTTAACAGATACTCTCTAGGTAGGTACCACCGCAACTCCTATTTCTAACGGATACTTTCTAGGTAGGTACCACCGTAACGCCTATTTCTAACGGATACTCTCTAGGTAGGTGCCACCGCAACTCCTATTTCTAACGGATACTCTCTAGGTAGGTACCACCGCAACTCCTATTTCTAACGGATACTTTCTAGGTAGGTACCACCGTAACGCCTATTTCTACTGAGGACTCTCTAGGTACGTACCACCGCAAATCCTTTTTCTAACGGATACTCTCTAGGTAGATACCACCGCAACTCCCATTTCTACCGGATACTCTCTAAATAGGTACCACCGCAACTCCTATATCTGACGATAAACGATACTGTGCAAACATTACCGCTTTTCGGTTTAAAAGGCGTTTTGTAGCTAATGGAATTAGTGGGGCAATGAAACTCACTATCTCATGTCTCAAGGCGACGACAACAATGTAGTGCTGTTTATATCATTCTAACTAGCGCCACATTGTTATGGGTTTGCGTATCGCTCACCATCACGTAATCGTCATGCTGGTTTTGTTGCTTCGTAAATCTAAAAAGAAATTGTCATTATCATCATCATTTCATCTTATCGTTGTACACTACAGAACATAGACTTCCACAATCGGTTTTTTACGAACTGATCCAGTGTTTCCCGCGTCCAAGTACTTTCCATCTTCACCAGGTCTCAATCTACAGTACACCAATACGTAATCTCAATGATATTTCTATCTAATTGGCTGCTCGTTCTCCACGCTCATTGTCACTTCAGCATACTAATTTTCCCCTCGTACAAATTTCGAGGCTACGAGACGGTCGAGACCTTCACCTGATAGCAATTGAAACGCACTATATTGTGCTCGTCGATTTAAAACGTAAGATGTACCGGAACAGTAATGATTGTACACTACGGTTTTGCGGCAGAAATATGAACCGCGGTGGTATTTTTTTTTTTTAATATCGAGAGTAAAGCTTCTAAAGCTACCTTGCTTCTTTAGGAAAGACAAGGATATGTGGGATTAGCACCAACTGAAACGCCTTTGGTGGTCGTCTTTAGTGCGTTGCCGGGAGGGTCGTAAATCTCCAATGGAACACTCCGGTACTGCTCTAACTTCGACTAATCATATCCCAGAAAGAGGCTTAATTTTTCTCAGCATCTACGTTCTGCTACGACATAAAATGGACCACCCAGTTTTTGACATCCATCCGGGCTCGTTCAATGGGCAATGAAGGCCCCTTTCAAACACTACGAACCCAGAAGACCGTCATTTAGACGCCTTCTACGATAGACAAGGTTGGTTTACATTCGTCCTAACCTTAACAGCCGCGGCAGATGGTGATACCTAGACGATCATACTTGAGACATAAAATGGGAGGTTCATTATCCTAATGCTATCATATCAATAAATATATTGTTTAATAACTCTCATATAACAAGCCTCGCCATTCAGCGGGGGAATGCCTTTAGTTTGCTCGGCACTGCCGGACGGGGATGACCTTGGGTTTTTTTTTCATCGTTAATAAAAAATATATTCTATTAATCTATTCTATGAATTAGATTATAACCCTGAAAAGAGGAATAGAGAAGATTAAAACGGTACGATAGATAACTCGAGAATCGCGTGAGTAACAATCCTATCGGTTTAACAGTTGTATGCTCGATCTGTTGCCGACGCGCAACGGCCCCTTTAAGACCATTAACACGTTGCGCCGGCCCGTTGCGGTCCAACGTTCGAACCGATGACTGGTTGTTATAAGGTTTCCTTTAAATACCCACACAAGAAAATACGTGAACGCAGAAATATTTATATTTATTTTTTTTTTTTTCAACGAAGCAACGACATGAGCGGGACGTTCACATGATGATAAGCGATACGCCTGCCCATAACAAAGTGGCGCTAGTTGAGATGCTGTTCATAGCACCACGTTGTGCTCATCACCTGAGACGCATGATGTTGTGTCTCGTTACCCCAGTAACTTCACTAGCTATAGCGCCCTTCAAACTGGAACACAGTACTGTTTGACGGCTGCAATAAGCACTGCTGCTAACCTACCTAGACTGTCTCCGGCAACAGAGACCTACCACCAGTAAAGAATTGCATGAATTAATGGTTATTTTTTTTTCGTTACGCGACAAAGTTTTTTCTTAGCTGTAATAGTAACAACCCTTTGAAGGTTATAAACTTGGAAATTTTATTTCGTCAGAAATAGTTTCCCTCAAGTTTTTTTTTAATTGACAAAGCCAGTAAACGTTCACCTGATGGTTTACGCCCACAGCAACGTGGCAGCTCCGTCATCGCACGACGCATTGAAGCACAAGATATTAAGTCTGGTTACCTCCGTAATTTCAATAGCTACAACGTCCTCCAAACCAACAAAGTTAATATTTACAAATTATTCTTTATGGGCAGAAATAGGACTTGCTGTAGTACCTATCTAGACGGTCTCCGATAATAGCCTACCACCAGTAGAATAATATAATAAATATACATAACATATCATGACAGTATGTGTAATAGCTACAGCGCCCTTCAAATCGGAAAAGTGATCTGCGTCTCAAGAATGATTCCAACAGAAGTAAACAATCGCTGAGCGGGGAGCCGAGCCTTGAACAAACGATTAGCTTAATAGTACAGTTCATTTATGTTAACCTCTAACACTACTTACTACAAAGTTTTATTTTTACTTAATAATAACTTATTTCTGCGAGTGCCGCCCAACTATTTCGCCTCGCAAGAGACAGAGTTAAATTTGGAGAACTGACCGCCAACCTTCGCTAGTCGGAGAGGCACCTTAAGAAGAATAACTTATTTCAGCTTCAGCTTAGCTCTTTCTTGTAGAAATTCAGCTCTTTACTGGTGGTAAGTCTGTGGAAGACAACTCGCTAGATACCACCGCAGCGCCTATCGCAGCCGACGACCAGTACTTTACGAACATTACTGTGTTCCTGTCTGAAGGGTGCTGTAGCTAGTGAAATTACTAAAGTAACTAGACTAAACATTTTATACCTCGAGGAGACGAGCGCAAGTGAGCAAGCTTATCACATACCTTCACTTGATGGTATAAGATAAAACATGAAAGAGCTATTCTCAAGCGAAATGCCTACGAATATCAGACCGTTGCTTACAAACATAGGTAATTATTCGTTTTATCTGTCATTTATTATCGGGCAACATTTTAATCATTCATTGACGTTACATTTGAGTTTTTTTTTTTTACATATATAAATAATTTTAACATACTTCCTGTTAAATATCTACAGTTATAACTAATGCGTTTTAGTAAGAAGTCTTTCCAAAAACGTACGAGTTGGATGTTGTAGGCTTTGACCTTCAGCTGTCCAACCGTTTCGGAGATTGATCGCAACAAAGGAACAGACCAATTTTTAATATTTTTTTTACATATGTAACGTGCAAACAGTTTTGATACAAGAACTAGGATTAACGGTCTTGAACAGGCGCCGTGTGAACGGTGCTTGAACAGGCAACGTATCCTTATTTATATATAATAATAGGTTGGCAAATATCTCCCTTCCGCCTTTTTGTCTTTTGAATTTCGCGGCTATGTACAAAGCGCTACAGAGCTCGTATCTGGCAATACTATACATAATTTGAAAGGTCTTGACATAACCTACAAAACGACGCTATGCATAATTAGTTTGGATATTGCGTTCAACAGTTATAGACGTGTAAACATATAGTTCACTAACGCCGAAATTCGCGCTATTTTAAAGTTTTCCTTCGTTAAAGGCAAATCCGCTAGAGAAACGTTCCGTGAGATTAATGGTGTTTTGGGGGATGGTACTCTATCACTTCGAACCGCGGAGGAATGGTTTCGACGATTCAGAGCCGGTGAAAACGACACCATGGATAAGCCAGCCGGCGGAAGACCTGTGACGACAAATACCGATCAAATCATGGATTACATCGAGTTAGACCGGCATGTGGCATCTCGTGACATCGCCCAGGAGATGGGAGTTAGTCACCAAACCATTTTAAACCATCCGCAGAAGGCTGGATACAAAAAAAAGCTTGATGTTTGGGTGCCGCATGATTTGACGCAAAAAAACCTTCTGGACCTAATCAACGCCTGCGATATGCTGCTGAAACGGAACGAACTCGACCCATTCTTGAAGCGGATGGTGACTGGCGACCAAAAATGGATCGTGGTCGAAGGCCGGTGAATCGTCCCAAACAGTGGCCAAGCCGGGATTGACGGCCAGCAAGGTTTTGCTGTGTGTTTGGTGGGATTGGAAGGGAATCATCCACTATGAGCTGCTCCCATATGGCCAGACGCTTAATTCTACCATCTACTGCGAACAACTGGACCGCTTGAAGCAGGCGATCGACCAGAAGCGTCCAGAATTGGCCAACAGGAAGTGTGTAGTGTTCCACCAGGACAACGCCAGACCACACACTTCGTTGATGACTCGTCAGAAGCTACGGGAGCTCGGATGGGAGGTTTTATCGCATCCACCATATAGCCCGGACATAGCGCCAAGTGATTACCACCTGTTCCTGTCCATGGTGAACGCCCTTGGTGGTGTAAAGTTGAACTCAAAAGAGGCTTGTGAAAAGTGGCTGTCCGAGTTCTTCGCAAATAAGGAGGGGGGCTTCTACGAGGGAGGTATTATGAAGTTGCCGTCTAGATGGAAACAGATTATCGAACAAAACGGCGCATATTTGAACTAAATCCGATCACTGTAACACTTTTTATAAAGCATTGAATAAAGAGCAAAAAAGCGGAAGGGAGATATTTGCCAAACTAATATATATATATTTAATTCAAACGACGTAATGTTCACCTGATGGTAAGTGATACGCCCATAACAACGTGGCACTAGTTAGTGTGACATACTGAACCACATACGCTCGTCACCAGAAACTTAAAATGTTGACTCCTGTTACCCCAACAATTACACTAAGTACAGCGTCCTTCAGTCCGGGACATTGTAATGTTAGCACAGTGGTGTTTGTCGGTTGCAATGGGTGCTGCTGTACCTACCTAGACGGTCTACAGCAACTGAGACCTACCATGAGGAAATAAAAAAAAGTTCTAATAATAAACGGTGCCACAAAGTAATGCATAGATGTATATAGATAAAGTCTATGTCCAGCTATGGATATATATCATGATATACAGATTTAAATAAATTTGAACTTTAAAAAAAAATAATTAAATGTTTTTGTAATCCATCAAATTTATTTTTAATTATTTGTGGTTTAAAACATTATTTTTAATCATATAATCTGTTGTATAGTTATTTTATTAAATTTTATACATGTGAAGCTAACTTGTAAGAAATTATTCCTCTTCTTAAGGTTCTGACTAGCGGAGGTTGGCGGTCACCTCACTATATTTCACCAGGTTTCTGGCGAGGCGGAAGAGACTATTACTCTCACGTAATTGTGTATTACCTGTTTATGTTATAGAATTGTATGTAAACAAAGGTTAGGTAGACTTTTTGATGAAATAAAACAATTAGATATTATTTATGGTTTTAGATCACTCGTAATGTTGAACACAAAAAACACAAGTAAATAGCGAACGAACGATCGAAGGATTTTTGCCGGCGACCTTTAAATTACACTTGTATCTATCCCGAATGTTCGAAGTAAGTAATAGTAATAACAGCCCATTTACGTCCCCACTGCTGGGGCACAGGCCTACCCTCAATATGAGGGCGATTGGGCCACAGTCACCACGCTGGCCCAATGCGGGTTGGTGACTTTCACACATACCTTAGAATAAATTCTAAGTCATGTGCGGGTTTCCTCACGATGTTTTCCTTCACCGTTTGTATCTCGCTGTTGTAACTAAAGTCCACAAATGTACATAACTTAAATATTAAACTCATCGGTACATGCCGAGATTAGAACCCGCGACTTTCGGAATGAAAGCCGCACGCTCTAACCATTAGGCCAGCGAGCTACAGCTACTAATGTTCGAAGACGCTTCGTCAGCCTAGACGTTTATGATAAGTTGTATATTTAATATCCATTTTATTTTTTACTGCGTAACTAAGTCTAACTCCGTATACATAATAATAGTAATACGTTGCCAAGTTTTCAATGTAAAACTAAAAGCAAGAATTTCCTACTAAAAAGTAAGTATAGGAAAAGCGCCTTAACATCGTGTCGATTCCTAAAAATTTTCTTCGAGGGACCATTTTTCACATGACGTACACCAATACGCCTCTATAGAGTAGTAATTCCACTAGACAATGTATTCTCCGATCTACGATGCAGTCATTGCAGTCTGAATTAATCACCGCGATGGCGGCCTACCTAAAACCCTTGATAGTGATAAAGCCTTCGCCCACACAATATGTTACACTTATTGTGTAAATAAGTTTATCATAAGTTAACTTAACCCAAATCGAACCGCACCTCAATTATAAAGTACTAGTTTGTCTATTAGTTTATTAAAAAAAAAGCACTTCCTTGACATGTTATACAGAAGCAAACTCTATTTTTTTATCAGAATTAAACACATCACATCAATTAAAATTAATTAATATTAAATAACAATATATTTTTTTATTCGTTATATTACTCTGAACATAGCGGTCGTTTAGCTGATGATGATATTACTCTGGAAAGAAGCTCCAAATATATCGTTGATAGCAAGAGGCATTGGACAGATTGCGCTGAAAGTATCATGATTGGGTAAATGTTATGTTCAACAGTGGACAAAAATAGACTGTAATGACAACGTCGACTCTGAAAATCCATCCTTCAAGAGGTATAACATCCATACTAACTTGCAGCAAAATAGAAGATGTCCAACACTAGCTGATGGAGTGTTTAAAATATCAGAGCAAAAGAAATTCTAGTGCAGCACGTGATACGTTTGGCATGTAACCACAGTATTAGCACCCTAAGTTTTTTTTGTTGTGTCATTTTTTGTACTAATGGGGCTGACATATCTCTAAGTGTTAAAAGCCCCCTAAAAATAAAAATAAAAAAATCCATAGTAAAGTTAAGGCAAGAAAACATAGGAAGTGAATTAAAGGTATGACCTTACCTGGCACCAAAGATGTCTTTCTTAGCCAACGAAAAAGCCCCAATTATCTTCAGGCGAAGAAGAAGGCTGTTCTCGTCTGTCTGTAAAGATGCAAAAATATATTTATGATTATACACATTTCAAATTATTTATTACTAAACTTAAACACTAAGTTGTAAGGGGTGGATTTAAAATCTCCCAGTGTACTTAGCATATGGAAAGCGTTAATAAGTACGCCAATAAAGACAAACAATAAATTTTGTATGTATATAAAGAAAAAATTCCACCTATGTAGAGGCAGAGAGAGAAATTTGGTATGAATATTCCTATTGCCTAGTATAGGTCAAGAACGGATTTTACGAAATATTACCCCCAAAACGAGTTGCACGCGTGTTAATAATGAGAAAGGTTCCGCAGGGTGGCGGGTTGCCGCCGGGAAGTGATATTACTGACAAATTTCAAGACTAAATTTCAAATATAATTCTATTTTACGACCAGCAAAGAGACCAGAGAACAGCTAGTCTTGTATAAAGCAATGCTCGACACAGGCCTCTCGCATAGATCTGTCCTGCGGTGCAGCTGTGTCTCGCGACCTCCGTTATATCATAAGCACAAATTGTGAATTGCCTTTCAGCAGTATATTCATCAGTTAAGTTTTTTTTTTTTTTTTATTCAATCAAGTGACGGGACGAGCCGAACCTTCACCTGATTGTTAGTGATACGCCTGCCCATAACAAAATCGCGCTAGTTATGATGATATATGCACCACCACATTGCACTCGTCACCTTGAGACAGAATGTTGTCTCATTACCGCAGTAGTATCACTAGCTACAACTCCCTACAATCCAGAACACAGTAAGGATTGCACACTACGGTTTGTTGACAGCAATAGGAGCTGCAGTGATACTTATCTGTATTAGTCTCCAACAAAAGAGCCCTACCACCAGTGAAAAAATTATAAATATTATGAATTTTACCAGATTGTAGAAAATTTCTTTCACATCTTAAAAAATCTAAAATTATGTTAGTCTCAGTTTTATCACATCATTTTTAAGCTCCTTATCAAGTCATTAATGAAACTGTAGAATATAAAAATATATTTATTTAACATAATAATCAAACAATCAATCTAAATATATTTCTTTTCATTGTGCTACTTATACAAGTACAAATTCATTCAGTTGACAAATTGAAGCAATCCATATGAGAGTGATATTTTTATATGAATTAAATTATTGTTGTATATATCATACAGTTCATAAGGTCAATTAATACAAGCTACTACTAATATGCTAATAAATCTATTATTGGTACAAATTTTTAGGTTTCTAACTTTTCTGTACTTGTAATATGTAATTCAACATCTCAAACATAGTCATTCTAATTATGTCTAAATCACACCCACCTGCGGTGTACCATACGGTGAAATTTCGAATATTAAAACATTTTATACTCTAACACAATTAGATATTGGGTTTATATTAAAAATGTGTAAAAAAAAGTGCTAAAAGTTTAAACTATTACCTGCAATTTGTTTAAATACTATGAGAAACTAGCTTTACTTGAAACAAAATGAAATAAGAATCAATAGAAACCTATATTAAAAAATAGTACCAATTTCTATAATAATTGGTCTCATACCTTCTTCATTTCAAAACTACTTAAAAATATGTGGTTTTTTTGCAGTTGATGTTAATGATTTATCACCATGACAAACTTAAAACTTGCACAATTTGTTTACTACAACCACCCTTCTGAGTCACTCAGGTAGCTTATTGAACATTACAATTCTCATGAATACACCTCCATTACCATTTTTTTACATGTATAAAGTCCTTTACAAATAATAAGATCAAATACTTATTGACCTATTAAAACTATATAACAAAAATGGAGAAGAATAGATATAAAATAAATTTAGCAATATAACATTATTTGTAAAGAAATAATTTAATGAATATTATGTTAATAAATGTTAAATTTTTAAGGGACACATATTTACACAGTTATGAAAAAAATACTAGTAGATAACACATAATGTCAGTAGAATTTTCAATAATGTAATCTTTATGGTTTTGTATATGACACTGATGTATTCTTATAAATTTATTCCTATTGAATTTGTTTGGACAAATGAAATTAAGCCAATTAATCTGTGAAAGTGGAATTATTTACATGTTTAGTTTTAATCAGTTAAAAGTGAATTATACAATTGGACAACACTGGGTAAATTCTCAAAAAATGTTTGCAAAAACTAAAATAGTTAACAGGATACTATATCAAAAATTAATATTTCTATACAGTAATATTTCTTACCGGGGGTAAGGCAGCTGGATAAACTCAATCAACATTCTTAAGTCATTCAACTCACAAAGGACATTAATTATAACAATATTTAGATACTCATTCACATTTTTCTTGAATAATATTACTAACATAAATCTTTGACATATTTTCTAGCATATTATTTAAATATTTTTATTGGTTAAACTAATCACCAAGAATATCATAATAAATTATTGTTAAATACTTTTCAAAATAATTATATGATATATGTAATAATATAACATATGAAATAATATTTTTGGTATACTTATATTTTCTTTAATAATCTGATTCTTATGAGTATATTATTGACTCTATAAAGTATAAAACAGGCATTTGACTATTAAATTCCAATAGCAAGCATAACATTAAAAAATCCTTTTATTTATTATTCTGCATGATCATATAGGTATATCCATCTAACCTCTAATTCTTTTTAATGTTTATAATTTAAATTTGCTATTTAAAATAAAATTTCTTAAATAATATCAATGTAAATATAAACAAAATTGAGAAAATATTTATTAAAATGTGATCTTAAAGTCATGATGATAAAATTACATATACAAATGATATGTATCATATTCAAAAAACATACAAGGCAATTAATGACTCAAAACTTAATCACATTAAAAATATACACAAACAAACAAGTTTCATTGTTTTTTTTTAACCCAACATCTCAGTTGCTTCACAGAACATCGGCCAATAAGGACGTCCATCTCAAAATAAATAGCCGTTTTAATATTAAATCAATTACAAGGACATATTTACATAGTAATGTTACCTTAAGTTTAAAGTCTTCCGTTTCGCCAAAAACTTAATGTTTCATACTTACACGTGTATCCGTCTGCCAAGCCATCACCCATGTGAATATAAACTAATTTATAAACGGAATCGTAAACAAGTTGAACACTTTTCGTATTACATCGGTTGGAATAACTTAAAAGCTATGACACGTTAGCTATAGAATTCTCTTCTGCGACGCCATAAAACTCGTTTCACGCCGCGAGAACATCAGAAATAAACAGTGATTATAAATCTTAACAAAATATCCAAACACTAGAATCAAGCGAAATTTTACAATGAAGGAAACATATAAATAAAAAAATAAATTATCACGAAAACTATCCACTGCGCCTCGTATGACAAATCAAGTGACAGCTTGTCAGTCTTTGTCATTACCCTTTACGCATTGTATTCCTGTCTACGCAAAGCATTTAATCATAATCACTCTAAGTATACATACGAGTTAATATATATTAAAATCGGAAAAAACTTAAGATACTACGAAATATTTTGTACAAGAGAGTAGCGCTTTCTATAATCCGAAAAAATAAAAAATTTAATAAAGCAAATTATTGTTATTTGTAATGCAATAAATATAGTTTTTATTTAAACAACGACACTTCTCAAAACGATATTTTATAAAAATATATTAATTATTCACTTATTTCATCTCAGACGTGTTTTAATAGTTATAAAATTTAAATATATATCAAAATTTTAAAATTAATTAATTTGATAAGAAAAGGAAGATAAGAACAACAATTGTCTCAAACTGAAGTAATACCTTATTTGTGGAGCTTTTTAAGACAATTTTTTAATAAAAATACGTATTAGCGAACCCCGTATCTACCTACCAACGTATAAGATTACTCGATCAGAATAAAGAAAACTTGAAATAATACTTTTGGAATACATTATTGATAAGCTTTATTTATTACCTCATATTGTAAAGAAAATCTCGGCTCCGATCTTTGATTATAATTTTGTCTTCTCCATGATGACCAAGATGATGACCGATTCCGATGAGGCTCAACAGACCTTGAAATAAACTCCAACGGTCTCACGTTATGCATGACTGATACTGAACGATAATCTCTCATATCGGAACACCACAACACTGTTTTTCATCATCACTTTCGTTCTTTTTTACATTTATTAACACTTATTATACTAATGTCTTACAAACGTTTATAACTAAGAATGATTTCTTTACTAAGTGGCGCTGCAATACGCCATATGACTACCGTAATCTTATCGGGGGCGAGAAATGAGCACGATAAAGAGAGCGAGCGGCAGTAATTAACGTCAAGATGATAACTGAATACGGACTAGACATGTAAAGTTCATATGCTTTGTTCATCTCAATTTTTTTGATAACGGGATCAGTTAGTAAATATTATCATACGCTTTCTTCTTTAATACCGTCGAAATATGTTTTAAGGTTAAATATTTCTATGGACACTGGGTTAACGTTACAATTTTAATATTTTGAAGTTAAAATCCATTAATGCTTTATGCGTGCTTTGATATTTATCCTTTTTTTACCATCATTAAAAAATATTGTACAAAAAACCCGTTTGACATAATAGGTTACTTATCTCAAAAGATTTTTTTTTATATTATCACGCCTTTTTCCCAGTAGGGTAGGTAGAGGCGAATATACACCCACTTTTCGCCAGATGTGGTCATATCAGGCCCCACGTAACAGGGGGCGAGCCTGTTGTCACTTTATTGGGCAACACAACACACACAAAAGATGATTTCAGTGTGCGGGTTTCCTCACGATGTTTTCGTTTACCGTTTTTGTATCTCGCTGTTGTAGCTAAAGTTTACAAATGAACATAACTTAAATAATAAGTTATTGGTACATGCCGAGATTCGAACCTGCGACCTTCGGAATGAAAGCCGCACGCTCTAACCATTAGGCCAGCGAGCTAAAAGATATGTTTTATTATTATGACCCAAGATTTCTTAAAGCCTATTATATTATTTACCTACTAATAATAATAGTGAGAATTCTAACATAATGTCATAAAAAAATTATTATAGCCTTTTTCATTAAAAATTATGAATGAATTACAATGTCATACGACACGAATAGAAAATAACGTAAACGTCGTGGAGAAAAAATACGCTTTTTCAAGAATTGTATCGCTCATGGACGCAATATCCCTATGCCGATTGTAGCCCGCATAATAGATGTATTATTTTGACTCTCTCCTTTTGAAACAATGCGCCGATTTCTAGCTGTTGGAATATAAAATAAGTCATTTAAGTTAAAAAATGTTATTTTATATTTCGTCATGAAAAGAAAATATTGTATGAACTACTATAATAAAAATATGTTTAAATCTTTTACTTTAAAAGTGAAGTTTCGATTACTTCCAATAAATTTGCAATGAATAATGAATATAATTCCGTTTTTATACAATAAAATGATAAAATATTTTACCACTCACAAACAAATTATAAGTGTGTTATAATTTTCGCAACCCTCTTTGAAATATAATAATATACGTAATAAATATGCACCAAATAGCTTATTTCAAAAATAAATGAATTTATTGTATGTGTTAGTGTACCGTTTTCATATTAAGATCGCAATTAAAAAAAATAATATCGTTTTGCTGACGTTAGAATTTTGACACTTGACATTTGAATCTCAGCTGTAGATGCAAGCTGTAGAAGTCTTAACGATACTTTTCAAAACAAAGCTTTCTTCGGAAACATTTTACATTTAATGCACATAAAAATGTCACAACAGTTGATAAACGAACAAAGCAAATATATTTTAGAGTATGTTCGCTGTTTTAAGTTAACTTAAGAGGAAAGAAATGTCTTTTTAGTAATTATGGTTTTGTTCACAGCTTATTTTCGGAGCAAACAGTCGACCAGCAAGGCTTGGACACGCTTTCCATACAAGTACAAAAACGATTTCCTAAATCTGAGCATTTCAACTGTAAGTTAATTTTTAAATTTTCCATCATAAGTACAAATATATCATAAGTATAATATACAAAATAAACACTTCGTATATTTTAATTGTGAAATTATTTGCAAATCAAATATTTAATTTAATAATACTTTTATCTCATATTATTAATAAATAGATACTTTGTAAACTCAATTTGTTTTGGACCACATGTGATTTTTTTTCATGTATAAAGGGGCTTTGTTCTTTTGGAAGATATAATGCCCATGTTCTAAAATTTTATATCACCCCTAGAATATATGAGTTACCACTATAGAATAGTTTTAAAAGTAGTAAATTAAAAATTTTTTAATTTTTTTTTGTTATTTATAACAAAAATTGTTAATCTCTTGAAATCAAACATGAAAAATACTCATTATTATTGTATAAAGTTTGATATTGCAAAGGTTCTTTAGGTAATTTTGGTTAAAAAATAGTATATTAAGCTAAACAAAAATTTAAAACAAATGCAACTTTCTTAAAGAATTATGTAAGAAATTAGGTAAATAATGTTTGTTTTTAACAGTATGCCTTCTCCTCTCATCACTCATCACTGGAGGAGACTTGTCTCTTCCTGGGCAGCGTGTGGTAGCTCTAGCAATCATATTTGACACATATAAGGAGGATAATCCATTCAGCTCATTGTTCTTGCATCTTTTGCAAAACAAGCCAGGATTACTACCTTTAGCACCACAAGAGAGATTGTTTATAGGACAGCTTTTTGGATTTTTACCTGTGAACATTAAAGATGTAAGTACATGTGTTACTACTGCAATTCTTAATCAAACCTAAAAGCTGCATAATCTAGTATAACTAATATTAAATTAGTTATTTCAAAATTTATTCTTTATTTTTATTATGAGTCTCTGGTTTTTTAATATGAACTAATAAAATATACTATTACGAGTTACATTGTTATGTACAGTATAAGTTGTGTTCATAAACTACCAGGTGAAAATGAATATAAATAATGAAAGATTTAAAAATAAAGGATTTACTTCACATAAAACAGAAAATTCAGTAGTAGATACCAAAAAACTGAAATGATGATGAACAGAAATTTAGTTTTATTAATTCATTAATACTAAACTGAGAAGGAAATTCTACTGATTATCCTTAATTTTTGCTACCTTTTGGAAAAAATATATAAAATATTGATAGGTGTAAAAAAAAAACTTTTTTATTAGTAAACTTCATGGTGCTTTATTAATTCATCATAGGTGTTGAAAAAGTCAGCAAAGCAGGTGATGTTGACAGAAGTATCACCAAAGGAGCTTGAATTTGATTACTCATCACTTCAATCGCTGGTGGCTGATCAAACATCTGAGACCAGTTCTATGGCAAAGGCAACTGTCCCTGCACTGATACCAAGAGGAGATGGGTATGTATTTTTTACATAAAACAGTGTTTCTTAAAATGATGAGACTCTCTATAGAGCTCTGGTCAATTACAGAGGTATATTGAAGGAAGGCGGTCGTAAGGGCTTTCGCCAAACATCTTACATAGTGCAAGTCAACCTCACCTGCACATGGTTCACTCTGCTAAACTACAGATGAAGCTTCAACTGCCCACCAACCCGCACTAGGCTAGCATGGTGGGGCTAGGATCTGTACCCCCTCAGTAAGGAACCTTGATGGAGGCATAAGAGATAAGATTAAAAGTTCTGGTGGACATTAGGCAAATAGGCTGAAAAACATTAATTTTGGACTGTATACCCTTTCCTGGCCACGACTGATCGGCGCGCAGACCCTTTAGGAAGGCCCAATATTATGTAAAGGCTATTGTGATCCAGCTTGGAGAACTAATATACATTGGTACTGAACGTATTGAAGATATGATATAACATATTTTGTCTTAAAGTGATGAATACAATGTGGCATAGTATATGTAATCATAACTCTCCACATGATTATAGGTGTGCATATCACTTAACATCAATTTAACATTCCGCTTGTCTCATAGCTTTAGTAAAAAATTCAATTTAAAAATATTCTCCTCATAGTTTATTGTTTCACAATTTCAGAAGCCCGCCAAATCGCATGGCCATGAAAGAGTTGTTAGAAGCTCTAATGTCCAACGATTACATGCCTTTACACCGCACATTGAAAGCTGCTGGCCCTATACCACCTCCAACCTTCTTACTGGACCCTACAGAGATTACTTTTGCTGATGAGGTAATTTTTATGTCTATATGTTGTAGTAATTGGCATTGAGTGGTAGAAGGAAAGGACCTGCTTTTAACTAACTTATCCCTATATGATTACTTATACATAACATTGACTTATTTAAATTAAAAAAAAGGATAATAATTCATAGGAATAATATTAAGTTCCTTTTCTAAAAAGTTTAGCAGATAAGGGAGTTGTTATGTACTATTACATTATTTAATTAATGCTATTGTTGCATATGTGTTTCAATTTTAATTAATAAAAAGAAAAATATAAGTATGCCTAAAAACTTTAGTGTTAAAGAAAAGTTATGAATATATTTGCGTTTTGATTTACAACCCTATATGGCTGGGAAAATGGCAATAGGAAGAAGTTAACTTAGTTTTACTTTAAAGCAAAAAAAAAATGTTAGTGACACCTACACATCTAATTAATTACAATGAAGTTATCCATATATCATAATACTCGAGCTCTCATGTTGACAGCTGGAACAAAACTTTACCTTTATGGCTATATATTTACAACTAGTAAAAGCCCGACAGTCAACAGAATTGACTGCTGTTCTAGTATTTACTAACTGTTGTGGAAATTAGTGAAAATGTATGTGTGTATATGAACAGCTGTTTTACATTAAAATCTTCTAATAATTATTAATGTTTCATTGTTATGAAAATTTAATTTAACAATGATAATTGCATGCATGGCATCAGTGTATATGGACTGTTTGAATTCCGCGCCAACTTCACTTCATTAGCTGGCACTGGTACAAAAGAAGCTATTGGCGACAAACTGACACACACTTAAGCTGCACATGAGTAAGATGTGAGACATGTTGGGTTCTTCTCAAACTTCACAAAGTGTGGCACAGAGTTCATAGTTCAAAGAATAAATATTAGGTTACCAGTGTACCAAGTTAAAAATAATCTTACCAAATAGCATAGCAGCGTACCTTTTTGCTTCAGAGATTACTTAGTTTAGAAAACTAGAGTAGGTAAAACTTATTTGTTTATTTCATATAAATCCCTCATGCCTACAAGGAGACAATTTATTTTTAATCTGTGTTGGATGACTCGCGGGCATACCGCCGGTACAGTTACTTTTTAATAATTTCAAGGTTACAGGGCGTGTGGAAGAATCTGGTGAACCGCGGCGCGTACGTGCCGCTATACGACACAGAGTATGAGGGGCTGCTAGGGTTAAAGCCTCCCGAGAAGGCCCCGGAGCGACGCGTCGCACAACAGCACAAACCCAAAGTAAACATAATTCCAATAATTATATTAAAAAAAAAAGAAAACATTACTGGAAAAACATGATAGATCCCTATTAACGCAGATTATCTAGAATGATATCACTACAAATCCCTTTACTGCCGGCAAACAGTACTGTGCAAACATTCCTGTAGTTCAGGCATATGTATCATTTACCTTGAAATAAGTCCTCCAGTACCATTTCTTTTTATGATGAATTTTGTGCTGTTATTTTATTGACAACCATTAGGGCTTCATTGGACTCAGGGCTAAAATAATAAAAAACAAAAAAGAAACTAAAATCAAACTAAAACTTTAAATGAACACAATAATACAAAAACTAAACACAATGAGCTGTACACAAATAACATTTAAAAATTTAAATTATTTTTAATTGTATTTAACTACATTATTTCATCATTCATGTTCTTATCTTCAAATTTTATTTAACAGCAAGAGGAAAAGAAAGAGAAAAAGGAGGAAAGAGAAGAGAACAAGCCTGAAGAAAAAGATTCAGTTACTGTCATAGCAGAAGCAAAAGAGTTGACACAGCTTGCCCTAAAAGGTGCTCTCAGCGTTCAACACCAGCAAAGATTACTGGCGTTACTCGACCAAGATCCGAACATAGTCTATGAAGTTGGCGTCACTCCTTATCAGGTGATATATATTATTTCATTAATTCATTATCTGCCCTTGTCTATCCACTGCTGAATATAGGCTATTCCCAATGTCTTCCACTGAATGCGATCTGCAGCTTCTCGCATCCACCAGCTTCTAACTGCTCTGACGTCATCATCGAACCATCTGGAGAGAGGTCGTTCTTCATTCTGCAACCTATACTCTGCTTGCACTTCAAGACGTCTCTCCCATCCGGCCATCATTGATACGACAGACATGGCCGGCCCAGTGCCACTTCAGCTTGCAGATTTTCAGAGCTACATCAACAACTTTGTCTGTGATTTTGTTCTGTAGAGAAATGCCAACCATAGATCTTTCCAGCAGTGACACTTGTTATGATGGAATACATTGCACAATATTGTGCTTTTCGCTTTGAAAGATGTCCATAACTGTTACTTCTGCTTTTACACTACACTTGCTATAACTCCCTTCTAACCTGAATACAGTAATAACAACACAATACCGTTTAATGTCTTCACAGCTGCCAGAGTTAGTGGAGAATAATCCAATGGTGGCTATATCGGTACTCCTGAAGCTTATCCACTCACAGCACATCACTGAATACTTCAGTGTGCTGGTTAACATGGAGATGTCTCTCCATTCCATGGAGGTTGTTAACAGGTATCTTTTTTTATAACATCATATTATAATAAAGTCTAGAAATTAAAGTTTTTTTTATATTTATTACAGTCATCATAGTAACAGGTGGTGGATGTCCACTGTTGGATATGATTTACTATACTACCTACCTAAAAATCTACTCAAAGTCAAAGTCTTTACGATGTAATCATTTCTAAGAATAAAATACCTTCAATGTGTATCCTGTTTCAAGGCTGACGACGTCGGTGGATCTTCCGGTCGAATTCGTCCACCTTTACATAAGTAACTGTATCTCCACCTGCGAGACCATCCGCGACCGCTACATGCAGAACCGGCTCGTGAGGCTCGTCTGCGTGTTCCTCCAGTCCCTCATCAGGAATAAAATCATCAATGTCAAGGTTGGTGCTCTAGATTACTTCGTATTGGTTATTACTAAGTTTTTTGTTAATTGCTGTTACAAGTGACTGTCCTGGGATCTACAGTCTATTTAGTGTACAAATGTTATTATGTTCTGGTTTGAAAGATGTTGCAGCTAGTGAAAATTACTGGAGTGCCGATACTTAACAGGATCTTATGTCTCAAGGCAACAATCACAGTGAGGTGTAGCGTTTATGACTCTAACCATTGCCTTATTGTTTTGGGTGGACTAATATTTACTTTGTTGAATTTCCAGCATAACTAGATAGTCGGTGACTAAAAATGATTTCGATTTCTGATTTGAAAAGATTTTGTTTCTGATACCACAGGAACTATTTATAGAGGTGGAGGCGTTTTGCGTCGAGTTTAGCAGAATAAGAGAAGCAGCTGCGCTATTCAGACTTCTAAAGCAATTAGACTCTGGAGAAGGCATTGGACATAAGGACCTGAAGGAAAACTAGCACACACCGAATCGCACGAGGGTTTATGTCAACAGCAGCAGATTAAGGACGAAGACCCGTCGTCCACCTGAACGGTTGAAATAGACATGTGAATGTGATAGGATGCTGTTGGTGTAATATTTACTCTAAGTAGTTTAAAAGTGTTGTGAAGGTGATGATAAAAATTAAAGTGAATGCCAGTTTTTAAGGTCACAGGTCCAAGTTCTTAATGCACTGGAGGAAGCATGCTAAAAGTATTTTAAGGTGTCAAAGTCCCACAACCGTGACCTCTCCCTAGAGACTTCCTCTCAGAAGCAGGGTATCTTTTGAATATTCAACTTTTATAGTGTGTGTTTGTGTGGATGTCACAAATTTCCTTTTGTATGTTAACTGGATTCCTATTTTTTGCTAACATGAAATGACAAGCCAGGTGCTTGAGTAAGGGCAATGTCAAATGTTAATAAAAAAATTGTGGTGCAAGCCAGAGAGTTGCATGTATCATCTTTTAAGTCAGATGATCTCTAGCCTTTAAGTTGACAACCAATGTTTTCCGAAATAGAATTGTGTAACAGTAGCTACCAAGATTTCTTTCAACAAGATAGACCTAACTCATTCATACGTATATATATACACGTATATATATAATGAATTTGTATATATAATGTATATATATAATGAATTTGTTTTTCCCCTTGTGAGAAAAGACCTCAAGTGTCATTAGTGGAAATATTTATGATCCTTCCTTGTTTATTTTATGTATGTAAATTTGCTTACATTAGGTTATGCACAAATTAACTAAATAAAAAAAATATCACACAACATACATATGTTAGCTGTCCTTACCACACAGCATGTAGGTTGGTGTGCGAAGCCAATAATCATCACTGATAAAACTGCGGCTTGTCTTCAATTTTATCCCTCCTTATTCGTTTTGTTCTTTTTTTGTAGTTGAATGTTAAGCCATTATTTTTCTTGCAACTGTACAAGTCCAATAATGTATAGTTATTTCATATTATAGTAATTTTGTAAATTAACCTGGAAGTTAATCGTAAAACTGAGAAGTACCTTGCCATTTATCACATTGTTTTTTATTAATTAATAATAGATATAGAACTTTTTCACGAATGGTTGTAATAAGTGTTAGGTACTGTTGATAACAATGTTTTTTACATAAACAATTTATAATATGCTTAAAGGGTTACAAATTATTAATAGATTAATCAAATGGTAACTGCTATGACGATGTGTAATGTACACTTAACTCCCACCATATAGTAAAACAATAAATCTGAATTGTTATCATTTTTTAAGTAATTTTTATAAATAATAGTGCCTTTGAACTCATCGTATATAAATCCTAGCTCTGCACAGTAAGGTTATTTTTTTAAAAATAAATTAATAAAAACAATGCGTTTCCTTTAATAAAACTTCATAACATTTCTAGATAGGTAACACCGCAGTGCGCATTTCTCTCGCCAACCAGTAGTGTGCGAAGCGATAAGTTCAGTTTTCTTTTATATACCTCTAGCTGTTTCCTGCTTGCTTTGCTGGCAGTAATATGGAATTAGATTTGAAATTGCTGTCCAGCGACAATGTTGTCATCTGGGTCCCGTCCCGTTATTAACATTCCTGCAACTACCTTTGGGGAAGGAATTTATTAAAATCCATTATTAGCTGACCTCTAAATAGAAGAAGCAATATCTCTACCAAATTTTGAGTGTTCACGTTCAATAGTATCGGAAATCTTGTGATGAGTCACTAGAGTTTTTGTATAATACTCTACATTGTGTACATTATTTTGATCTATCTCGTAGGGTTCACAATGTAAGCCAGCGTTTTTAATGTAAAAGCAAAAAAAGTGTTTATTTACGACATCACATTACAAACCTTTAAAATTATCAGTATTTCTCTACTATTTTGTACATGTATTACACATACAAACCTCCCTCTTGAATCTATTAAAAAACCCGCATCAAAATCTGTTGCGTAGTTTTAGAGACCTAAGCATACATATGGACAGACAGACAGCATGAAGCGACTTTGTTTTATAATATGTAGTGATTAAGCGACAATACGAGCGGGACGTTCACCTGATGGTGACTGGCCGGCCGAAAACAACGTGGCGCTAGTTAGGATATACTGCTCTAAATTGCGCTCGTCGCCTAAGTCGACGTTGATGATAATTCTCGTTATCCAAGTAAACAAGCTACAACACCTTTCAAACCGGAATACAGTAATATTTGCTCAGTACTCTTTGGCGGCGGATATAGGCCCTGCAGTGGTACCTACCTAACCGGTCTCCAAAAACGGAGACACCACCTTTATGTACCTCATGATGCTAGTTAGAATGATATACACTGCTCCACATTATACTTGTCATCTTGATGTTATCTCTTCATCTCGGTAACGAATAAGTGAACAATTTTTAAATTTTATTACAGTTAATTCAACATTTTCAGAAAATAAATGCTTCATTCATTTTCGCTCATCATCATCAGCCGATGTACGCCCACTGATGGATATAGATCTCCTAACATCTCCACGTTAGTAGGGGGATTATATGAGTGAATTGGGGCATTTCCCACCACGCTGCCCAATGCGGGTTGGTACGAGCCAGAGCCTTGTTCGTTGATTAGCAGGATCCAACATGAGCAGATGAGGTTGACTTGGATCCCGTGAGTTGTGCGAGACTATTTACACCCCTGTTCGCTAAGTGATATTAATGGTATTTACAGATCACTATATATTCGGCTTTTCTATACATAACGCTAGATAAGTTCTACTACCTATAGGGTTTCAGCAGTCTGTGTGAACTCAGGTCTACGAGCCTAGTATTAAATGAGCTAAGTCAAAAATTACTAACAAGCTATATACACCATCATATCACATATACTTTATATGTATTAACTATTATAACAAATTGATACCAATTAACTAATAAATTCGGATGACTTGTAGTGATGCTGTTTTTTTGTTATCCTTTTTAATTGGTTTTAGGCCTTCAATAGGTACATTCAGCCCCATCAGAACCCGTCCAAATGGAATAAGCTTTATTAGTAATGTTTTATTAGATATTTGGTCTCTTACTATTTTGTTATGTAAAGTAATTGTTTTAATAAGTACATTAAAATATTGTATTAAATTTGAAAATATTTGCATTGTTAATATTACATGGAATATCAATGCTGAACCTTACACTCGGTAGCTGACATCCTCCGGTGTGGAATGATGTTCATTCTTGAACATTTTTGTGTCGTAATGTCACCAAAACAGAGTTAAAAAAGAAATAATTATCATTTTGTAAAATTAAAATAAAAAAGGAGTAGCTCGCTGGCCTAATGGTTAGAGCGTGCGGCTTTCATTCTGAAGGTCGCGGGTTCAAACCTCGGCATGTACCAATGACTTAATATTTAAGTTATGTACATTTGTGAACTTAGGTTACAACAGCGAGATACAAAAAACGGTGAAGGAAAACATCGTGAGGAAACCCGCACACTGAAATCATCTTTGTGTGTGTGTGTGTGGTGGTCCCAATAAAGTGGCAACAAGCTCGCCCCCTGTTACACTGGACCTAATCTGACCACATCTGGCGAAATGTGGATGTTTATTCACCTCTGCCTACCCCTACTGGGAAAAAAGCGTGACTACATACAAAAAAAAAAGAAAAATTAAAAAATTCAAAGGAAAAATTAAATTTATTCATCAAACTAACCCTACATTTATAAATTTACACAATAAATGCCTTTATAATTACTAAGCACCTTCCAGAATCTTCTTAATCTCTTGATCAGATGCCAAATCTAAGGGGGTGTTGTCCTCTTCATCCTTAAGCAATGCTGCTCCATACTTTATGAGCAACTTTGTTGCATTCACATGGCCACAGGATGCAGAATAATGTAAGGGAGTTTGCCCACTGTTATCCACAGCATTAATGTCACAACCGGCTTCAATGGCAGCACTTAAAGCAGCGACTGCATCTCTGTCAGCTGCCCAGTGCAGTACAGTCAAACCATCTTCATCCCTTTCGTTTTTAAGTTCAGGGGATGAGGTCAAGAGTTCTTTTACTCTTTCTCCCAAGTTTTCTCTAGCAGCCTCTAGAATTGATAATTCACTGTGTACTAGTTCTGGTTCAGGACTATAACGAAGGGATGAAACTGCTGCCCATGCCTCCTTTGTGCTGTGTCCACTTTCAGTTTTCACATCACATTTAGGGTCATACTTTTGTACTAATTCAACATATCTTTCCTTAGCTTCATCACTAGACATATCCTGTAAGGTATTCCATGCCTCCCATTTTTTACGACCTCTACCATCTAACCAACTCGGTTTTGAGGTGGTACATTTGCCTTCAGTACCTTGTTTGAATAAACCATACAGTTCTAGCAACTGATTATTATTTAACTTTGAAGTCAATTTTCGTACATGATCAGCTGCTTTGTTAAAAGATATATCAAGAGGTGATAGATCATCATCAGAAAAGTCGGAGTCTGAATATTCTGGTAGAGCCTTAGCCATCATGTGTTAACCAGATTAATTATTTTGTACTTGAACAGTTAAATTTGCATCTTCCAATATATGGAGATGTTTATTTGAAACATTAGCAACAGCAGATGGACTTACAAATTCTACAAAACCATAGCCTTTACTTAAACCAGTGGATTTGTCAAATACTACTCTAGCATGTTGGACAGGACCGAATTGAACAAAATATTCTCTCAACTGACGGTGACCTACTGTCCATGGGAGATTGCCCACATAAAGGCGAACTGCTCTTGCTGTGCTTGCCATAACCTATACAGAGACTATTTCAAGCAAATGTAAGGATCTGTCACCAATTAAGGCTCTATAGTCAACTCCAGAACTTTCACTAAGTGAATCTAAATCCAACAGTGCACCTTTCAGCCCCCACTTCTTGAGCAGTGCTTCTATGGACCAGTCGGCACTCCGCTCCTGGTAAGCACACAAAAATCGTCCGTCAGTACCGTCTAGAAGATAGGCAACTGTAGAAATAACTTCTTCGAATTGTGACGGTTCATAAAAGCAATCCGATGCTAAGAGAACGTCAACGGGTCGCAAAGTATGTACTTCGGCTAAGAACAGACCCCATGCGAGGCCCAGCAACTGCACGTCGCGGCCGGGGACTAGACCATTAGCCTCGCAACACGCAGATAAATGTCGCAGTGATCGTGGCAGAGCGACACTATCAGTCAACGTAACGTGAGCTCCACATTTAGCTGCTAATATACCCGGCAGGCCTGTCCCGCAGCCTAGTTCTAACACACGTAAACCGTGTAAATGCCGTCTTTGCGTCCACAAATACCAAGCTAAAAGCGGTGCAGATGGCCACGTGTAAAACGAGTAGCCTGCCGATAACAACTCCGGAATTACAATTTCCAAATATTCACCTCGTGTATCTCCGTTATTCGCCGATTTTCCACGGAATACAAATTTCTTCAATTGACCACTCACGGGGCGACCATCGCTCATTGCATAAGCATATTATGTGGATGAGTTAATAGATAAGTTCGCAGTTCGGCTTTTGACAGTTCCAATTAGTGTTGCCAACACCGTATTTAGAAATAGAGCTAGATTAGAATACAAAATAGAATAGAATACAAAAAAAGAGCTAAATAAAAAAAGTATATAAAACTAATATTTAAATCAATTTAAGTAATATTTACATAGTGTAATAATAATAAGATATAGACTAATAAACTTAAAAGATTAATACAAATAAGTAAGGAAACAAAGCGTTTTTAGGCAGTACAAAAATGTTGGTAAACACAAATATTAGGTCCTTACATATGAAATTGGAGTTTTGTCGTACTGACCACTTTGATCTGAAATATCTTCTCTTTGGTTAAGAATTCCAAATTGAAATTTATAAATTAATTTAGCTGGTACATTTGAGTTCTGAAAACAGACATTCATTTGTTTTTTCCTCATTATTTTTTCGTTGGCCTCGCTTATTACCGCACAATGGAAAACATGAAATATCGGTATATATTTACGAGTAAGAGTTTTACCGTGGCACCAGTACTACAGAAAGAGCTCGAAGCATTAATGATGTGTACGGCGCTGGCGCTGATGTAGCAAAAAAAAGCACGGTACGTTTTCAGTTTCAACGTTTTGGTTCTGGAAATTTCGACCTTCAGTACCAACGTCGTGGACGGCTGGAGACCAAAGTGGAAAATGAAGAATTAAAGGCTATTCTCGAAGCGGAGCCATTGCAAAGCATTTCAGAGATAGCTGCAGGCTTCGGGGTAAGTGACAAAACTGTATTAATTCACTGGAAGCAAATCGGGAAAGTAAAAAAACTTGAACGATGGGTACCTCATGAATTTAGTGAATCTAACTTGCAAACACGCGTCGACTGCTGTGTTATATTGCTCAACCGACACAATAATGAAGGGATTCTAAATCGAATCATTACTTATAGGTAATATTGATAGTAGGAAGCGCTCGTCGCAATAGCTGAAGCTGAGCCCTAGGGACCCAGCGAAATCATGTCCTAAACGAAAATTGACTCAGAAAAAGTTACTTTTGAGTATTTGGTGGACTAGCGCCAGTATCGTTCACTACAGCTTTCTAAAATCAGGCCTAACGATTACGGCAGATATCTATTGTCAGCAACTGCAAACCATGAAGGAAGAACTAGCTGCTAAACAACTGAGATTGGTCAATCGCTCTAGGCCAATGCTGCTTCACGACAATGCAAGACCACAAACTGCACAGCAAACAACTACTAAGTTACAATATGAATTTCTGCGACATCCACCGTACTCCCGAGACCTTGCCCCAACAAATTACCATTTTTTCTGGAATTCGGATAACTTCTTACTAGGAAAAAAATTCAATTGGATGCGGCAGTCCAAACCGCCTTCAAAGAATTTATTGATTCACGCACCTATGTTTTTTTTAGTTAAAGGATCAATGAACTACCTATGGGATGGCAAAACTGCATAGATAACAACAAGGTACTTTTTATTTACTTATTATTTTGTATTTACTTTTATATTTTGTATTTACTTTGATTAATTATATTTATTTTACAAAAAAAAACTTGACTTTGTAATTCCTCTCTTACAAAACGCCAATTTAATTTGTAAGGACCTAATAATTAATTATCGTCGTCAGAGTAATCATATGTTAAATCGGCGTGCGTCCTCGCCGGGACGCCGCAGGCAGAAGAGGGCCCTCGAGCGGGAGGGTTCGCTTCCGTCGACAGACGAGGTGGAGAGGTGGCGCCGAAAGGCGCGTCGAGAGGTGCTCCGGAGATGGGAGCGGCGACTCCTTGAACCGTCGTACGGTCGCCTCATCGTTGAGGCCGTCCGGCCGGTCATCGGTGACGGGCTGGACCGGGACATCGGAGTCCTCAGTTTCTGCCTGGTACAGGTACTCACGGGGCACCTTTGCTTCGGGAGCTATCTGCACCGGCGGAACTGTACAGGTAGGACGGACGAGGCGTGCGACAAGTGTGGCCACCCGGTGGACACATCATGCCACACCTTGGCCGATTGCCCGCGATAGGGGGAGAAGGGGGACAGGACCGCGCTCGTAGCGGCGATAGGGAGTGACCTCTCGCTACCATCCGTGCTCCGGACCATAGTCAGTAGTGAGGCGTCATGGAATTCGGTAACCCGATTTTGCGACTCTGTTATGATGCAGAAGCGGGAGACCGAACGTATCCGAGAGCGGGCGCTAAAGGGACAGGACACGGTCGGAGCGCGATGACAGCTCCCCACCGCAAGGCGGGGCAGAGCGCACGACCGCCGAATGGCTCCTCGGCAGGAACCTGGCGCCGCGACCGACAAGGGCCGTCGGGCCGATGCCCCCCTTGGAGAGGGTTCCTGGGGTGCATATGGTGATGCGTCTCGTATTCCGACTCGTCGCCACGTAGGGATTTTTAACGGGAGGGGTGCTTCACACCCCTCTCCGAGGTGAGCCCGGTCATTCGGGCGCCGTTCGGGTGGTGGCGGAGGAACTGAAATACTTTATCTCGCGACCCCACGAGCACGTGGATGACAGTGGAATATCGTGTGAAGCTTTTTAGTCGGTTGGAGCCCGACACTACCACCGACGCCGGCCCAATTTGGCGACGGGGTATGCGTTTCCGTTAGCATTTTGTTACACACGTTAATAAAAAAAAAATCATATATTAAATTAAAAAATGCTTTTCCACTTGTGCTTGGTTCTTATACATTAATCCTTGAGTTATCGGAAGTTGCAATTGTACCAATTTTTTTAATATATCTTTTCGCATTTCGTAGTTGTGGGAGCAATTTTTGACTTATAATCTTGACCTATAGTTCATTAAATATTTCTCGATACAGACGTTACATACTTCGTTTTAAAGACAGCTACAATAAATTTCTTGTTAAAAAGTGCAAGTTTTTAAATATGAATAAGACATTTGTATATAAATCTAGAACACTTTTTTTTTAAAAAAAGAACATGACATACTAGTAAAACCAAAAGTAATTTAAATTATTTACTTTATTATTTATTATTTTTTGCTATCTTACTTCGTAAACGCTTTTCGCAGTCTGGTAGGGATGTGTAATCGACTAATAGGCGGGGGGCCGCTACTACCATTGGAGTAAATGTGAATTGAGTTGCTGACGCTCTAGGTATCGGACGAGCTAAAGTGTTTCGAATTAGCAAAGAATAGTGTGAAGAATCATCAACAGAGATGACGGCCGAAGATGGAGATAAAATATTATCGACTCCTTTTTTTAAAAAAAGGAAGAGAGTTTCGTCAGTCACCGAAATTGATGACTTTGATGCCGCTGGAGTTCGAAACCATAGCGTGTTACGCACGTAGTAAATTGTCCACGTAAAAAAAATTACCGTATCGCTTAAAGACTCGAATATATTCAAAAGCAGTCCACCGTCGCTATTCAAAATTTTGAAAAAATCGGCTTTGCTTATAAAAAAGGCGATAATTTTTTTTTTTATATTATCACGCCTTTTTCCCAGTAGGGGTAGGCAGAGGTGAATAAACACCAACTTTTCGCCAGATGTGATCAGATTAGGTCCCATGTAACAAGGGGCGAGCCTGTTGCCATTTTATTAGGGGGCACCACATGCACACAAAAGATGATTTCAGCGTGCGGGTTTCCTCACGATGTTTTCCTTCACCGTTTGTATCTCGCTGTTGTAACTAAAGTTCACAAATGTACATAACTTAAATATTAAGTCATCGGTACATGCCGAGAGTCGAACCCACGACCTTCGGAATGAAAGCCGCACGCTCTAACCAATAGGCCAGCAAGCGATAAAAGAAAGATTTTAACGGAACGAACAAACATTGCTTTGGTCCAAGTTGAGCTGCTACTGCAGGCGAAACACTGATTTTCAGCCACTGCCAACGAATGGTACGGTCGCGTGTAAAGTGTGATACTTACATACATACATATCACGCCTCGTTTCCAGTGGGGTAGGCAGAGACTACTTCTCTCCACCTGCTACGATCCTGGCACACCTCTCTCGCTGCCTCCACTTTCATAAGCGTCTTCATGGACGCTCGTCGGTTGCGTGTGCTTTTGACCCGGCCTTTCTTTAGGACATCTCCGATTTGATCGGAATATGTCCGCCGAGGTCGACCTGCACCGATTTTTCCAATCATTTTTACCTTGTTTAGAAGATTAACCAAAGAGATATTCTTTGGTTAATCTTCTTTCGACTTGGCCGAAAAAGTGTGATCCGTGCAGTAATCATGCAAAAAGGTCCATAATAATTATTTAAACTAAATGAAGAAAAGAAAAGATAAATTTAAAGTATACAGTATAAATGGGAAAAATGAGATCAAATTTGATCCTTGACGAAGTGTTAGGAGTGGGTACATTGTTTTTGTAGCAGATAGGATTTCAAATGTTGTTTGAAGTTGCAAATGGAATAAAATTTTCGCACAGGAGGAGGTAAGTCATCTTAACACTTCGTGGCTTGATGTCGGAAACTGCCAGCGAACGAAACAGATTTGTGTTTATAGTAAGACAGATGACAAAAGAAGGATGCAGAAAAATTTATCTAACTATATAAATATTCCGGCGTCCTCTACTTCAGAATTCCGAATAATAGATAAGCTAAATGCAGTTGTCTTCCATCTCCATTTTGAGTATCTCTGCTTTTTTAAGATATGGAGAGTAGTGACTTCGTGGCGAAATGTCAAAACAGTATCGGTAACACGCATTTTGCACTCTCTGAATAAAGCGGCGGGTGTTAGAAGGAAATCGAGATCCATAAACCATATCACCATAACTTAGTTTCGAAAAAAACAAAGATTCGCACAATCTTACACGGACCTCGGTGGAAAGAAGACAGCGGATTTTATATAGTACTTTTAAACGGTAAAAGCAGTTTTTATCAAAATGAATTTCGTGCTTATCAAATCTATATCACAATCTACAGTAATCCCCAAGATCTTAGATTCGTCAGTGCTGCCTACATTCATGGGTCCACAATTTGAACAATGCAGTGGTTCTAGAATTTAGGCTCGTTGAAAATTGTGCCCAAGCACCATACATTTTGATTTTGAAGGATTTAGAATAAGAGAATTTTTATGCGACTATTCGGAAACCCGATTGAGATTCTCATTCATTTTTGTAACAGCCGTTTTAAAATCTGCTGGGGCCTCTGAAATGTATAGCTGTACATCATCAGCATAACAGCGATATTTGTAGTTTTTAATTATCTGCACAAGATCAACAGAATATATAAAAAATAGTAAAGGACTAAGAATGGAACCCTGAAGACTTCCCCGTTCAACAATTTTGGGATCGGAGAGACTGCTATAACCTCAGTTTTACTTTTTAGTAGTTTAACTAATTTGTTTTTGAGACCAGGACACGTGTCGTAAAATATGTCGATGCCGTTGTAACGAGATACATTAATTTATAAAAATAAATTATTGAGTCAAATAAAGAGAGAAATTTATAAAGATAAAAATATAATTCAACGAAAAATTAATAGATGTGTTCCTAAAATATAAAACTATACAAAAAATATTTAAAAAAAAATTTAAACCAATTTTATTCAATGTCTAATATACGAATATATATTATATAAAGAAGTTAAATTTGAAAAAAGATTCATTTCGATAAATAAAAAAAAGATAAAGTCCAATAGTTGTGCGTTCGTAAAACGTCCTAAGGACGTAATTAGGAACAGTTCGTGTATCAGCCGGCCGTTGGCGCGAGCGGGCGGTTGCTTGGTCGACCAGGTTCGTTCGGGCAACATCTCGGTCGGCGCCTCCGGCCTCGGGACGGCGTGGATACGCTGTCCCGTGGGAGCGGCACGTAAATTCGTCGACGGTGGACGAACTAGACTGCGGTTGCCGTGGGGCGAGACGGGGTAGTCGCGTGATGACGGTTCACCGCCACCGGGGGAGACTCGAGTGCACTACCTACGACCGCCTCATCCGGCAGAGGAACCTGGCGTCGCGACCGACACCGGCCGTCGGCCCGGCGCCCCCCTTGGAAAGGGTTCCCGAGATGGCTTCGACGGCGCATCTCTGTGTTCAGATGCGGCGTCACGTAGGGCTTGTTCGATGGGAGAGGTGCTTCACATCCCTCTCCGTGGTGGACCCATTCATTCGGGCTCCAAAGTAAGGGCGGCGGAAGAGTACTGCTTCTTTACCGCCTCCCCTCGTCTCTATTGGCCGAGTTGGAACACCGTGTGAAGCTTTTTAGTCGGTTGGAGTCCGACACTACCTCGTCGCCGCGGCCGTTTCGGCGACGGGGTGTGCGATCCGTCAGCATTTTGTTACAGACGTTCATAAAAAAACAGCCTTGCGGGCGAGCGAGCGCGGCGGAGACGCATACTCGCGCTCCTACGTACACATGGGCTCTGGACGTGTACTGCGTACGTTTCGAATGCAAAAATTTGTTTGGTGCTAATTGATTGAACTATTGATTGGAGATTATTATTGACCTCCAATACATATTGAAAGGATATATAGGAATGGTGTACTGTATAGTATAGTGATTGAAATGCTAAAACATAAAAATATAAATATGATTGTATGGTGAAAAATTATGAAAGTATAAAAGTGTGAAAGTCTCTAGTGATGAGCTATACATCGGTTAGAATTCCGGAAAACCATGAGAATGCAAATAATAATATATTATGATACAATATAATAAAGTAAGAGTGTGAAGGAGGAAGAAGTGAGGATGTGAACTCAAATTGACTACGAAACAGCGAGTTGTATAGTATTATTTTAGTGTTTGAAGACATAAAACATTTAGTATTTATTTGTATGAATCACAAAATTTTGGCAACTTTACTAATACATAATAATAAATGTAAGCAGCGGTATATATTCTGAGACAGATGAAGATATAGGGTGTCATTACAAAATCGATTGGATTCAGTGTATCAAAAGCGAGGGAGAAAAAGTTTTTGTACCGGGAAGATTTAAAAAATAATTATAATGCTGTTAGGATTATTGAAACTACTTGGTAAATCATTGCTTTTACTAAAGTCAACCAAAATGTTTTCTTTGAGGTTTTACCAAAATATTTTACTGCTATTTACTTGATAATTTATGTTTATTAATGTGTAGTATAAAATATAAGCCCGTTTTTCAAATTAAATACTATTTATGACAAATTTTTTTTAGATCTAAGTAATATTTTTTATATTACTCTAAATCTGTTCTCCGGTATCTTTTAAAAGTCTTATTTCTCAAATTAATCATCAGTCGACAATTTTCAGTTACCCATGGAACCCTATGGTCTTTTATGTTTACTTTTTTAATTGGTTTTTTTTTTTTTTTTTTATTTACGTGTGTAACAAAATGCTAACGGAAATGCACACCCTGTCGCCAAATTGGGCCGGCGACGGTGGTAGTGTCGGACTCCAACCGACTAAAAAGCTTCACACGGTATTCCACTCTCATCCACGTGTTCGTGGGGTCGCGGGATAAAGTATTGCAGTTCATCCACGACCCCCCGAACGGCGCCCGAATGACCGGGCCCGCCTCGAGGAGGGGTGTGAAGCACCCCTCCTGTTAAAAAATCCCTACGTGGCGACGCGTCGGAATACGAGACGCATCACCATATCCACCCCAGGAACCCTCTCCAAGGGGGGCACCGGCCCGACGGCCCTTGTCGGTCGCGGCGCCAGGTTCCTGCCGAGGAGCCATTCGGCGGTCGTGCGCTCGGTCCCGCCTTGCGGCGGTGAGCTGTCATCGCGCTCCGACCGCGTCCTGTCCCCTCGGCGCCCGCTCTCGGATACGTTCGGTCTCCCGCTTCTGCGTCATAACAGAGTCGCAGAATCGGGATACCGCATTCCATGACGCCTCGCCACTGACCATGGTCCGGACCACGGACGGTAGCGAGAGGTCACTCCCTATCGCCGCTACGAGCGCGGCCCTGTCCCCCCCCATCGCGGGCAATCGGCCAAGGTGTGGGACGATGTGTCCACCGGGTGGCCACACTCGTCGCACGCCTCATCCGTCCTACTCGTGCAGTTCCGCCGGTGCAGATAGCTCCCGAAGCAACCGTGCCCCGTGAGTACCTGCACCTGGCAGAAACTGAGGACTCCGAAGTCCCGGCCCAGCCAGTCACCGATGACCGGCCGGACGGCCTCAACGGTGAGGCGACCGTACGACGGTTCGAGGAGTCGCCGCTCCCATCCCCGAAGCACCTCTCGACGCGCCTTTCGGCGCAATTGGTGCATGTGTATCAAATAAGGAGAAAAATAAGTGATTAAATATCTCTACCATTCATTCAATATTACTAAATAGATGCACTTTTTTCCAATGAATTTTGTTTAGATAACTGTTAAATTTGTCAATATTAATATCTTTTATAGTTCTGTATCATATAAGCTTAGGGTGTAATCTATCCTTTTTAATCTTAAACTCTACATTAATCATAGCATAACCCACGAATGTATTATAGTTATATTTGAGACTATAACTCTCCGAACATCAAAATTTCAGTTTCATTCGTAAAATAGGTAGGCTCTGTTACAACTTTATTGAGATCTAAAGATTTCAAAAAATTTATTACTTTTTTTTGGAGTTTTGATTTGAAATGTCAAGCACATTTTAAAATCACTCTTCACTATGATATAGTCACATTTGAAGAATGATACTATCGAATATGGTAAGAGCGTCAATAAATAAATCTAAATTAACCCATTGGGGTCTGCATGCCGTTCCGATAACAATGCTTAGCTCGTTTACTCTTGTGGAGAGCCACATTTTCCCTATATTTGCCTTTGGATATTTAAAAAACCGAATATTTATACCACATCTATTGAAAAAGGCCAATCCACTGCCTCGAATCGCACGATTATTCCGATGGACAATGCTCCGTACCATTCAGTAGAAAAAGATAAGGCGCCTACGACAAGCAATCGTAAAATTTAAATTATTGTTTGGCTGCAAAACAAACAAAGGAGTAGAGCCAACAACAGCATGCTCAAGAAAGAATTGCTAAGATTAGTTAGCATCCATAAGCCCCAAACTCTAAAATATGTTTCAGACGAAATTGCTAAGCAAATGGGCCACACCGTTACTATGCAATAGAACTAATCTTGGCTCAAGTCAAAAGTTCGTATAATCTAAAACAATATATAAAAGGTTACAAAGAATGTATACTTGTAGATAAACCGTTTGATCGAATACCTTTTTTTCTAGGTTATGCTGCCAAACATAATGTAGCACCACCTTTCACAGCAAACAAAATGTTGATATTACTACATGAAGCTTGTGTACACGTAAAGGCCGATGATCGGAAAAAGGTAGTTGAGAGAACAAAAAATGTGATTCAAAAAGATTGGGAGCGCAATCTTTAGTTTGACAGCATATGGGATCAAGAATTAATTGTAATTATTCTAATCTACAGGACTGCTCCAGTGGTGAATCTGAATTTAACTTTGACGTTAATCTCGGCTGTACAACTTTCAACAATTAAATTTTTAAATACCTTCTACATTCTACCTTCTTTAATTTTCATTCTTCTTTTTTTCAACGTCGTTAAAATGTATTTTTTTAAATAAACTTATTTCGATATGAATATCGATAAAATTCGGAAGACGTCCCATACCTGTTACATGTCATTCTGACAAACGTCTCATACATCAAGCAATATTTTATGAACTGTAATAGTCAGAATCGTATTGATGCTATCATTTTTAAGCCTGTTTCGGAATTTATTCTTGACAATATTAAGCTGACTAAATACCTTTTAAATATCAATATTAGATCAGCGCAAGCATTGAAAGTGCGAAAGAACACCATTATTTGAAAGTATTGTATTGTCAGTCGCATCTTTGTATAATAAAACTTCAGACCAAAATGCTATTGTATTATTTTTCTTTTCCCACGGGACAAGTGTGATGGTATTCCATTCTGTTTCTTCTTTATTGATGAAATCATCATCATGAGCTATTTCCTTCATCAGTGGTGTAATGTTGTCTTTAATCTGTTTTAAAATATTTAAATCTAATAATTAATTCACTTTCAACAAATTGCGGTAGTTGCCTGGTAGTCTTTGTCGAAGTTGTTTAATAATACCTACCGTAAAATGTATGCATTTATCTCTGAATTGCTTTACTCCTTCTGCTGTAGAACCGAAAAAAATTCAAAATTATTAACTTCGAAAACATCAATTTGTATGTTGGGGTTGAAAACTTTTCTTCCATTACAACTCTATAACAATTATTAGGTAGTTTAATAATTTTGTAGAACCAATATTATTGAAATTGGAACATTTTCACAAGATTTTGCAGCTATTCTAAAACGGAATATATAACAAATATGCTTCATTTGTAGGATTTTGATATAAATTATAAAGTGTTTTTCCGGCGTAACATTTTGCAGAAGAAGTTAAAATGTAGATTTAATACTGGCCATTGTCCCAACACTTTTTAGACTGCTGGTTCTATTGAAAACCATTTTGTGGTACAGGCAGTAATTTTTAATGGTTCTTCATCATAAATTGTTAAATAAAGATTTCTATTCTCATTCTGCCTATTTGAAGTTTTCGAAAACCAATTATAAGTCTCCTGAACTAAATTTTCTAAATGTCTAAGTAAGTATTCGGCACAAGCATGAAAAACTGCGAGTTGAATAGATTAACAAGAGCACTTATTCATTTCAAGATTAGGTTCATTCATTTTCAATTTCTGGCACACTCCATTGTGTACTCCCGTCATAACCTCTGCATTGTCAACTCCAATACCACCGACATTTTTAATATCAAGACTTCATAATAGACTTCTGTAATAGATTAAGAGTCACTTTTTTTTTAACTCTGTTAGCGTAAGAAAGTAAGAGACAATCAGAGAGTCGTCGCGGCATTCGCGCGAGGCAGTCGTCGTTTTTGTTAAACTGTGCGAATTTTTTCTTTTTGTTGAGAGTCTTACCTATACGACGAACGGACCCGGGCGCCTATGGCGCGGCCCATTGATTGTAATTTTTTTTTAAATACCTTCATCTATAAATTATTTTTATAACTGTTAATCCGTAGTAGTTAATAAAATGAAATGAGTGAATCTTATCAAGCGTGGAAAGATGAACAGGATAGGAAAGACAGAGAGAATACACGTGATGAACCAAGAGCAGAAAATGTAAACCTTGAATACGACAGTTGGGACGAAGGTGACGGAATGATTTTGGGTTATGAAATAACTCGTACGCCTTGTACAACACGTGACATAAAGGAGACAATAAAAAGACCGATTAGTAAAAGAACAAGAGAGGAAGATTCCGACGAGTACGATTTTGGGATAGTTACGAGGAAAAGAGAAAAAAAGCCGAAACCATAGCATTCCATAGAAATATGTTTACTGCAAAAACAAAATGCCCAAACAATTTGCTTTAGCTAAAACATTCAAAGAGGCGGGTATTTCAGGAATTAAAAGTATTAAATATTTAAATAAGTACAAAATTCGAATAGAAAATTACTAATTACAAGACAAATAATGGACTGTGAAAGTTTTAAGGAAAAAGAGTGGTCCTTTCAAAGAGTAAATGAAGTCAATGTATGTTACGGAGTAATAAGAAACGTGGATGTTGAGTTGATCGATGAAGAGATTTTAAAAAACATTAAGTGTTTGTCTCATGCATATATAGCCTCAGCTTATCGACTTCAAAGACGGAGTGAGAATGGAAGTTGGATTCCATGTGAAGTGGTTAGATTAGGATTTAAGGAATCAATAATGCCAGCTTATGTATATGTCGACCAACTTAGAATAGCTGTCTCACCATTTGTGTTTCCTGTAACTCAGTCTTCAAGATGCTGGAAAATAGGTCATACAAATAAGAGATGATCAGCAAAAACTATTATTTGCTCTAAATATAGCGGCAACTACGAAAATTGTAATGCCACTACATTTAAATGCGCAAATTGTTTGCAGAATCATATGGCTCTTGAAAAACGTAAATGTCTCGTATTCCTTAAAGAGAAGAAGTTAAGAGAACTTATGTCAGAGTTTATATGTACTTACAGAACTGCTATTAAAATGTATGTCAACCGAGAGAATGCGACAGACAATAACCGAGGGATTGAATCGGTTTCTATTACAGTACATAATTCTACCACTGATAAAACTTCAATAGATACTACATATATATACCTGAGAAAAGCACTGAAAAATTTACCGTACGGCAATCCAAAGAAAAAAATAGCAGTAACGAACAGAAACCACAAAAAAGAAAGATATAAAAGGATTAGGGTAATCGAACGACAATAGAGGAGATAAGTTCCGGGGAGCCACCAGGAGATAAAACTGGCCAAAATAAAAATAATCAGTCGAAATCACGCGAAGTTATATTTAGAGAATTGTTGTCAAGACTTCAAAACTTATTTTTTTTTCAAAACATAAGTCTTTATCAAAAAGCAAAGGAAGCTATTAAACACTGTTTGGAAGAGTTAGTGTTGCTTATCATTGAAAATATCTCGGACTGGCCCTTATTACAAATGTTATTAAGTTATTTAAAATATAATGGACAGTAAAAAAAGTAAACTTAAGATTGCTCAATGGAACTGTCATAGCTTAAAACCTAAAGTATTGGTATCGGAAAACTTATTATTACAAGAAAAGATCCACATTGCAGCCCTCTGTGAAACGTGGTTAGTACCTGGTTTTTTTTTTAATTTTCAAATTACGTCTGTAGGCGCGATCGCAATGACCTTTATGGATGTGTAGCCAGTATAGTGCAAATTCCATTATATCTCATTTAGTTCCGGGAATGGATATTGGTTCACACATAGAAATTTTACAAGTTATAATCTTGAATTTCCTTTTAATAGAAAACGTGGTCTCAGTCTACCGTGCGACCTCGACTCGTACTTTTACTTTGAATGATAGCAGACCTACTCGTGTAAAATTAGTCAGCGGACAATTACAACAGTCCTCTCCAGATATCTCATTTGCTACAACAGACATAGCTTTAGAAATCAATTGGTCAGTATCAAATGAGACATTAATAAGCGACCACAGAATAATTATTTTGTCAACCTTTGTACAAACTGAGAAGCCAACACTTTTAAAAAGAAATTTCAAAAAGGCTGATTGGAATTCATTTAGTGACACCTTAGAGAAATTATTTAACAATTTAACTGGTTTCCCTAGCAACTTACAGACTGCTTACAATATTTTTGTTGACTATTTAAACATAGCCACAGGGCTATTTATAACCTACGTTAAAGTAAATCAAAACAACTGCAATAATTTCACGCCTAAACGTTGTTGGACTCCAGCCCTTTCGAAAGTCGTAGCCCAACGAAGGTTAGCTTTACCAAAGTTTCGCCGTAATCCTACTCCAGGTAATTACGAAATATTAAAAAATAAGATTAAATATTCGCAAGGTTGCATACGAAAGGAAAAAAATAATCATTGGCAGAGCTTCTGTTCGTCTCTACACCAGACCGTATCATCCAAAAATATGTGGAGAAGGATGAGGTGAGTAAAAGGATATCAGCTAGGTAAAAATACCGTACCCAATCATTTAGTTAAGGACTTACTGCAGAGTCTAACACCCGATCACGTATCTCCAAACCGGTCGTCAATAAATTCCATAAACAGTGTTTTAGATACGCCCTTTACCATGGCTGAAGTATCGGAGAAACAAATGATACATCACCAGGTTGCGACGCAATTACTTACTCCATGATCAAACATATCTCTGACAGCGGTAAACTTGCGATGTTATTTTTATATAATCGGTTTTATATGACAGGATTTGTTCCAAGTAAATGAAGAGAAATAAAAATTGTACTAAGTTTATGAGTAGCATGTTAGAAATGTTCTCGATGTCTATATGGGTCGGCAATATGGACCTTTGTAATTACGTACAGCTACGCATAGAAATTTTGTCAAGAAATAAAAATAATTATTCAATAGATGATTTGCGTCAGTTGTGCAATCAGTTCATACAGGATCGTTATCGCGAAGCATATAAAATTTACACAGATGGATCAAAGGGGAAGCATTCTGAATATCTAAAAAGGCTACACCAATCCCATTGGATTGGTGTAGCCTTTTTAGATATTCAGAACGGAAGCCGTGTTAAATTACGGATGTCAACAAATATTTCGATTATGCATGCATAGTTGATCGCCATTGCAGAAGTCTTGGCGTACACTAACAATATACAAAATGATAACATTGTAATTCTGTCAGATTCAAAGAGTGCACTGCAGCATGTTGCTCGATGCTCCTCGAAAATTCGAGGAGTACCAATAGCCTACGCTATTATCAAGTCTTTACATGAACTAAGTGTATAAGGAAAGAAATTGATGCTAAAATGGATTCCTTCCCATATCGGTGTCACAGGGAATGATACGGCAGATACTTTGGCCAAAATTTCTATTTCGGATGGAGAAGAGACATTTTGTCGACCATACCACACAGAATTATTAGGATTAGTGAAGGAGTTATCTAGAAACATCTGGAGAGAATATTTCGATGAAAGATCTTTAAGTAAGGGTATATGGTATAAAACTATTCAGAACAGTTTGCCGCGCAAACCGTGGTTTAATGGTTGCCCACAGGCTTCGTGCCGGACATTTTCCACTAAACAGCTTTACTTATTTAATTTAAAAAAAATATTCTCCCAACTGTAGATGTGTACCACATGTTAGTGGAGTGTGTAACTGTAGAAGATGTGTACCACATGTTAGTGGAGTGTGTACGGATAGAATATGAAAGATTGCAATTTTTGTGTGTTTTGCATGTAACATAATGAACACTGGTATTTTTAACAGTGTTCTGGCTTATTCCAAATCGGATCAAGCTAGGACACTATACAAAATTGTTTACAAATATTTAAAGAGGGTGTGAGAACAGTATATAAGAACTGTTGAGGTGGCATGGTCACATAAGCTATATGGTCCGTTTCCAATATCATATATTTAAAGCAGAAGTAAAATATGCCGCTAGCACATATTTTATAACTGCGGTGCATTTAGTTCGATGGAGTTTAATTTGATTTTGAATTCTTTTTGGCATAAAACTCCGAGACGATCACCTTATATCTTTCTATATAAATACGATGCAAGTAATAGCTACACAAAAAAACGACACATAACACTCTGAACACTAATGGACTACTACTAATGGACACTAATGAATGGAAAAGAAATAAAATACGGTCGCGATAACTCCCCAAGATTACTTCAGGATTTCAGGCAATTCTCTGCGGCTCGTAACGTTCATTTATAGACAAAGAGTACGTTGTAATGGCTACGTTAATTTTTTATTAAAGATTAGGATATATGTCAATAGAAGAGTAAACAATAGATGAGAAAAATATTTTATTGTAAGAAAAAGAGCTAAATTTCTTTAATAAAAGAGCTATGGAGCTAACTACGTTTTTAAAAGCAAACTCATTGTAAAAAGATCAGTATTTAGCTCAATCGGCAACACTAGTTCCAGTTGTCAGTTACAATATATTAGTATATACCGAAAGAAACTTCATTTATTATTTTATTCAAACTCTCTACTTAAATGTAGAATATTTCAAAATATATTTTTAAAATATTTGTAACTTGTGATGATTGAGTAAATATAAAAATAAATTTTCGTTATCTTCCATTAATACGGTTACATTATAAATACTGACTCATATCTGATATGTATGCATATATACATACTTACATGTATGTATATATATATATATAATTCGCAACCTGTACTTACCTGTACTTTATTTACAGCATAATCTGTAGCTAATACGTTCCGTGCGCTCCTCTTAAGAGTTTTTTGTAAACTTTACTGTTATAAAGTGTCACGGGAGTTGATTTTTACGATTTAATAGGTGTATAATAAGAAACAAAGCAATGTCTGTTGCCGTTAAAGGTATTTATTACTGGTTGTTAGTTATTTGTTGATAAGTGCATTATTTGTTCCATCATTAACTTTCTACATCAGTATTATTACTCGGGGTCAAACTCCAATTATCGCTGAACTATTTTTTAAATTACAAAGTGGAGATATACTAGGGTCTTTATGACTCATGTCACCAAATACCTGAATGTTGGAGTATATCAAGAGTTTTTACCAGCAACATGTAATCACGGGAATTCACCATTAATCTGTACTAGTCTGTTTTGAACGAACGGTTTTAATAAATTAGGAGAAATTTTTGTCTAATTTATGACAATAGTTAAGTCAGTCCAAAACTATACATTGTTTTCCTAAAGTTTTAATTAGACAATTCTCCTCTAACAACAGTTGTTTCGTTTGGTCTGTGGATGAATGTTCCAAATTAGATCCATTTTCTCAAATGAAAGCAAATAAATTTTAAAACGTCACTAACTTTGGTACAAATATGTAATTAATACTTGTTTATTATCATATCCTGTTATCAAATCATGTACAAAACGATTTTCGTTTATTACCTACGTTATTACGTCATCGTTGCACTCAGAGGCTAGCTGTTCGATGCATCGAATGTTTAGATAAGGAGCTGACACGGACCGTAAGTCACGTTAATAAGTTGGTATACACCGAGACAGTCCGATATATTTTCACGCCACAGAATTAATTGTAAATTTCCTTGACCAGGTTGAATATTTATTTGTCGATATATTCTTTCGACATCTACGCATGCAAGAAATCTAAATTGTCAAAAAAGTAATAATAGTGAGAAAAGGTCATTGTGCAAACTAGGACCAGTTAATTGAATGTCATTAAGCGATTTTTCCGATGTGGATTTTGCCCTTCTATCGAAAACCACCCTAAGTTTAGTGGTACTACTGTGCTCTCGTAAAACACTGATGCGGTAGAAAATAATATAGCGACGAATATTGAGCGACACTCATATTCATTCATAAAATATCAGTATTAGGTTTTGTATTCAGACGAACATCTATCTATTTTTCGTTCTAATGCGTGAAATCTACATAATTAATGCGAGTGCATAAGCATCACCCAGTGTGTCACTAGATACTAGGCTAATGGAATATCGTGACAAAATACCATTCCGTACTGTCGCGATAGGTACTTTGTACAAACTTGTACTTGTTGTGAGAGTATTTCTTCCAATTCCCAGAATTTCCAAAGTTGGTTGTCTAGTTTATGCGAATAATTACATTGAACTCGATTAATGCGCGAAGGTTTTACATGTAATAACGGACCAGAAAATAACCAACCCAACTTAGTGTTCTGCAGACATGGACCACTACTTAATCTAATCAAACCGTAGTTTAATGATTCCCAGACTTTATTCGCCCCGATTAGTATATCAATTTCTGATGGCGAATAAAAATTGGGATCAGTTAACTGTAAATTGTGAGGGATATTTATACTTGATTTTAAACCTAAAGATGGCAATTTAGCTGTGATCTGAGACGAAACTAGACATTTAAGGCGCGTATTATATTGTGAAGTGTTAGATCACAAGTTGATTTCACATGACTGTGGGAATTTCCTACAATGTAGATAATGCGACGGAAAGTAGTTAATCTGTCCGACCAAACTATGTCGTCATCTTGCGCCGGCCGGCTTCCCATCATTCCTCCTTTCCGCACCGACCCCTCCCTTGGAAGTCTCGTGGTGCAGGGGGGGTGGGAGTAGCACCGCACGCGCACTGATTGGATCACCCCCTCCAGTGACTTGAGAAATAATTTTCGGGAAATCATACTTTGCGTCTCGTTTTTGTTCTTCTGACAGCGCTCTTGTCAATAACAGGTGCGCTAGTAGTTTGCCTCATGATGGTGATTTACGCTTGTTGTTGTTAGCGAAATGTGACCCGCAGGAGTATTTGTATTTGTGCGAGTGACGTCATCGGGATCGCGCACTATATAAGCCGGTTTAAGACGATCTACACTCACGGATATGTTCTTTCCATGTACCAGAATGTTGAACACTTTTTCATATCTCGATAAAACCTCATGGGGACCTATATTATACACGCTTTTAAAACGGCCAACAATCATTGAATCTCGGACGATCGGGTACATGAGGTAGTCTTTATAAATAAATATGTGCCTCTTGTTGCCATGGCGAATTGCGAATGAGGAATTGTGAAACTGGATGTGTTTATAGTTGATGAAGCCGTTGCCGAAGCCTGGATATATAGTCTGAAATATCATAACTTCTGCTGCCTGATCATTAAAAAACTCGCCAGGATAAGGGCTCTCAGTAAATAAGTTCGGCAGCCGAACTCTTAATATCTTCCTTGTATGTACTACGGATCCCTAATATTACTATTAGTTGGGACTCGACCCAATTCTCATTATCATGGCAAATAATCGCTGTCTTGAGCTGTCGATGGAACCTTTTCACTAATCCATTGCATGACGGGTGACGTTCGCCTGTACTGAAAACCTACCAATCGTGATAAATATCTGAATAACGTAGACTCAAACTGCCTACCTGTGTTAGTAATTATGTCTGTAGGACAACCAAGATGCGCTATCCAACGGGTCAACAACGCTCTGTCTACTGTTTTTGCAGATATATTTCTCAACTGAATTACCTCCGACTACCGTGTGAAACGATTGACGGCTATGAGATAATAACGATAACCGTGAGAAAAAGGCATCGGTCTTATAAGGTTAATATATATAAATTTAAATCTAGCAGTAGGTAACTAAAATGTTCCGAGCTGGGGAAACACATGTAAACTCTCAATCGCTGGCTTGCTAAGCAAGAGCGCACCCATTCTCTGCAATCTTTTCTTATTCTTAGCCATATATACCGTCCCGCCACTAGCTTCGTTGTATAGTTTGTAACTCGGTGGCTAAGTGTATGTAAGCTATCAAAAACTTGTCTTCGTAGTTGTGAAGGTATATAAGGTCTTACTGTGGTGTTACTAGTACCACAGTACAGCTGGGACCGAGCATTTGGTATACTGATCTTCTTTAAATTTAAAATGGTGCTTTTAGCCAGTACTTGTAATTCAGCTTCAGTCGCCATCGTCAGTCGCGTGAGCGGTAGCCAACGTAGCGTAATATACCGGCTTCGCTATTTCCTCCACGCGATCGAGGTATCCGTCACCATCTTTACCCGATATATGCCCAATATCCGTGGTGAACTGCGATATAAGGTCGGAATGACGGAACTGTTTCGGAGAGCTTTTTTCTTTCCTCGAATGGAATGTGAAAACCAACGGCTTATGGTCTGTATAGACTATAAATCCGCGAGCTTTTAAACGACTGACCCAGGATGTTTGCGGAGTTAAGTATAGAGCCATAATTTTTGTGTAGAAATGAGTTTTCGTATGAAAATGGGTGCTTTTTCATCCTCGTCGCCAATGTTGTGCACGCAGGTAGGAAGGAGTTAAAACGCGTGTAGCCGTTAACGCTCTTATTTTATTGTGTGACATGTCGGTGGGCGTAGCTACCGCAAATTTTACACATGCCCACTAATTTAATAATTATATATACCCCATACATAACAGTCTGCGCATTAAGCATCGTGTACTCCCCACATGGTCGTCAGCCATTATTTTTTTTTGGTGTGAGGTATAGAGGAAAAGCCCTGTTCGATTTCGAAGGGAGACAAGTACCACTTTTAAACATATCTTCGAATTCAGATTTAGCTATTTTTAACTAATCCGGAACTAATCTTCGAGGTGTCCATGATACAGGTGGTCCAGGTGTCGTCTTAATGTAATGTATGGTATTGTGTTTGAATGTGCGATGTATACCTGGTGGTTTGGTTATATGTGGATATTATGTAAGATTATCATAATAAACGGACTTACCGAACGCAACATTCACCGACACAACATAGTCAGAAGCGCAGACGGGTACAGCCGCGGTAATGAGTGACGTATCTCCGTCTATCAAGCGATGGTACACCTACTATCGAATTGTAATCTGACAACAAGTAGGAGTGGACTACTATCGCCTTGGTGACGTCGGCTACGACAAATTGCCAAGTAAACTCGCGACCTAAGCCTATATTTAACACTAGGCTCACATAACCGTACGTACTGATAGTAAAACCTTTTGCGACATATAACTCGTATTAAGTCTTACCACGGTATGCTTCAGCAATGAACACGGGTACACTCACAAATCAGTTCCTGTATCCACCAAAAACAGCATTTTACTGTCCTTATCCGTAATAAATAAGCGGCCGGAATCGGGACTCTAGTCTGCTGCCATCGAATGACTGGTCTCGCTCGTTTTCCGGATAATCACAAGGCTTCATATACTTCCTTGCATTATCTCGAAACCTAACGTGGTACCAGCACATGGGGTAACGTTTATGGCTAGATTTTGTTGACGCGATTTTGTTGAACCCGAACGTGTACGTGCACGGTTTGTTGCTCTCGTTCAGCTTCGTGATCGCATTATCCACTCCAGCTTCCTAGTCAATGCTTCCACTTGTTTAGCTAACTGCTATTTGGTTTGACTCGACGCTGACAGTTGCCACCACCTGGGGGATACGCCTGACAATATCGAGAACTCTGTCCGCTAGGTCCGCGACTTCGTCCAGTGTGGCCTTGGACTGAGCATCAATAATACTTTGTGTAGTCTTCCGCAAACGACTTGTTCAGAGTGTTCTTATAAACTCCTTGGGAACTTTTGGGCCTGCCAATTGCATTGAATGCCACAGAAATTGTGACGGTTTTCTGTCACTTAATTCTTCGTATGTAAAGAGCTACTTCATCTTTTTCCTGAGAAGCTGAGAGTCGCTTAAAAAGCGTTGCCTTTAACCGTTCGTAATTGTCGAACATCGACGGTGCCATCACTATATCTTCCACTTCTGCCACATACACAGGGTCTATCTGACTCAACGCGTAATGATATTTTACGGTATCGGAAGAGATGTTGGCCAAAAAAAAATACTTTCCAGTTTTACTAACCATAACGCGGGTTTTTCTGTGTATAATGGTGGTACTCGCACCACCGCAACCAGATGCACGTCGCTAAAACCGGCATCATTAGTTGCAGCACTACTACTCCACTGTCACTGCCTTTAACATGTTCCTTGTTCATCTTTGTTCTTACACGAGGTCACCATTGTGGAAATCAACTACAATGCAGGTAATCGCGACGGGGGATGGTCAATTCGTATGTCCGTACTGTGTCGTTTCCTGCGCCGGCCGGGGTCTGGCAGTGCAAGGGAAGAAGCAGCGCGCGCGCGCTCATTAGTAACCTAATAATGACGTCACAACTGTGTGGAATTACTGACAGAGTTACATACTCTTGACACTTGAGAACAGTGGACTGTATTAGATTAAGATTAAGTTTTTCACACAATGGCTCAGCAATAAATCAATGCTGACTACAATAATTATCTAATAATGCGCGGGTAGTATGAAAACGATAATTTTCATCTGCAACCTTCACTAGAACTGTGGACAGCAGCACAGTGTTTAATAATTAATGAGATGTACTTTCATGCGTTGCGTGTGAAGCAGAATGTAATGTGTTTATGGATTTTTAGCTAGGTTCATCCTGTGACGATGCTTACGAATCATACACAACAGTAGAGGATGTATGTGCACCGTCATTAGAGTCGTGAACTGTTGTGTTTCTTATCACATAACCTACAAGTACCGAATTAACATTCATTAATTGAATGGTTCGCGCGTAAACAATTACTACTATTTATTTTCATCAATGATTTTTTTTCTACTCTTTATAGATAAATTCAAAAATGTATCAAACGAATACAATGGGTGATTAGCGTGACACATGTTGCAATTCCGATAAAGTTTACATTTCAAACCATTATTGTAGGTATGTTATTTATTTGATGTCGATACTAAGGAATATGCTAACTAGCAATGTAGTAACTATGGCTGCGATTATTTCTTTGCAGTACCATCAGATGTATTTACGGAATTACTATGCGCTAGATCAATTGTATCTAATACGTCAACCCTATCTTTAAGGAAAGTAATGAGATCATCAAGAGACAATCGATTATTGGGCGAGGTTTAACCATGAATAATTGTATTTTTATATGTCCCCCATTCCCTCTGAATAGATGGATCAAAGTAAAGTAAAGCTTTTCTGTCTCCTATCAGGTATATTCATCGTGGGCGCCAAGCGTACCCCGTTTGGTACGTTTGGTGGCGTGTTCTGCAACACTTCTGCTACAGAGCTGCAGACCGCTGCCATGGTGGCTGCGCTGAGAAATGCCGGCGTCGCTCCCGACCAGGTAGACACCGTGGTCGTCGGTCAAGTCATGTCGGTGAGTGAAATACTTTAAACATAATCGAGCAATTCTATGATCTTCTTAAGGCGACAGGCACAATATCGTGTAGGGTGTCATCCTAACTCACGTTGCTATGAGTTCATCAGGTAAACATCTCCTTCTTCTCCAATAAAAAAGTAAGCAGTCGCATGATTACTATCTGTCCTACCTCCAATAAAAATACTGAGAATTTTAGAATTTTTTATTTGTGTGCATCCATATATATATAACATAATTATATATAACTAGTCTGTATATATAACTTTTCTTTTTTTAACTTTCTAATTATTTTGAATATCGGACACGTATATTATTTTAAAAGCTTCTTTCAATTTTGCGCCATTTCACATATTTTTTCGTATTCATTATCAAATTACAATATGGAATGGAGTGTTAAAGAAAATAGGATTGCAGTCATCGCCTTGCAAAAAGTGGGTATGGAGCCGTCGGTCCTATTCCAGACATTTCAAAAGCTTGGTATCTTGAAAGCCACAGAAATATCCTCTTTACCGATCAAAACATTTTCACGATTGAAGAATAATACAATAAGTAAAATGACAAAGTTCACAACGCTCACAGTTCCACCTTAGTTACCGTGGACTTTCCAGCAGGACTTTTCACCTAGTCACAAGGCACGAACTACCCAAGTCTAGCTAGAAACTAACGTTCCGGACTTTATAAGAGTTAAAGACTGGCCCTTGTGTAGTCCAGATCTCAACCCTTTAGATTTTAAAGTATGGTCAGCTTTAAAGAACATGGCCTGCTGCTGCTCTAAACGATACGGCGATATTAAGGCTCTTAAAAAATCTTTGGAGCAAATAGTGGCGAAATTTCGCTTGGAAAAACTGCTGAAATCCATGTATTATAGACCAAACAGATTAAAGGCCTGTATAAAAGCCAAAGGTGACCATTTTGAATAGAATATTGTTTTTTCTTTTTTATTGAGACTAATAAATAAGTTGGTATGAATTTTAATAATCTTAAATTACTTCATTCAAAAAAATATTAATTTTTATTTATAACAGTACTTAAGGCCGGGCTAGGTATATAAAAGAGACATCCAGAGACTTATAAACTCATCCCAAGATCTCCTAAACGATTACACGTAAACACTTAAAATTTTGTTTGAGATATTGCTTCTACCATTGAGAGGTCAGACAAGAATAGATTTAACGAAATTCCTTCAGTAACTCATGTTGCCTCACGGCTGTATTAAAGCGCGCGCTTGTATGCGTGCTAATTTTGCATTGTGTGTCATTGTAGCCGCGGTCGTCTGTACAAGCGTCTGTACCTGTTTCATGCACACAGCGCCGCGATGAGTTCATCTATCTACACACACACACACACATATATATATATATATATATGCTATTGCAGTGGAGGCCGGGAGGAGATTATTTCCAAGTTGTTTTTGAGATAAGCGATCGTCTGTATTTCGCAGCGCAATTAAGTTCCCTAATGCATGACGACCAAATTTATTTTACAATTATTTGTTTCCTGTTTTTAAATTCCGGTGATGAAACCGTCCACTTTCAATTTTATGACTAAAACAATAACTTTATCACAATTTAATCGATTTGAAATATATTTAATCTTTTGCAATCATAACGGTACACAGAATTTTCACGTTATGTCCAGAAATATTGTTTTAATCGACGAAGTAGTGAATGTTGGTTGATTTGATAGTAAGTAATACTCTTGCCCATGTTGTACTACAGGATGTGAAGTAATATTGCCAGATACAACGCCCTCGAAACTTAGGCACAGTAATATTTGTACATTACTGTTTGATGGCAGAAATAGCAACTACGGTGGTACTTACATAGACAATCTCCGTTATCCAAAGGCCACTACTTCTATGTGTTTCGGTTTAAAGGACGTAGTAGTCGGTGAAATTACCGGGGTACTGAGACTTTACATATTATGCCTCAAGGCGATGAGCAATGTTTTGCAATATTTAATTACCTAACTATAGTTCATAAAATATTGCTTGATACATGCGACGTTAGAGACTTCGTTTTAAAGACAGCTACAAATAATTTCTTGTTAAAAAATGCATGTTTTTAAATAGTAGGTCTTTACCTATGAAATTTCCGTTCTACAGTACTGGCCATTTCAAATCAAAATAATTTTTGTTGGGCTAAGAATTATACTTTGAAATTAATTTTATTTTAAAAACATGGAATTCTTTTTCCAAAAGTAGTCATTTGTTTATTGATTAGTGTTACATGTTCATCGAATTTCAATCTGTTTCGTCATCATACACCGTCATAAGCACCGTCGTGGTAGCAACGCGGCACAAGCGGCACGCAACATCATCGACGTTTACGGAGTTAATACTACAAACCAACGCACCACCTGTTATTGGTTTGCTCGCTTCCGTTCTGGAAATTTCGACCTGAAAAATAAACCTACCGGTCGTCCGAATACTTTGGTCGACAATGACGAATTAAAAGAGATTGTAGAAGCTGATGATACACAATTTACGGCTGGAATTGGCAGCAGCTTTGACGTTAGCGTCAAAACAATATTGGCCTATTTGCGTCAAATTGGCAAGGTAAAAAAGCTTGACATATGGGTGCCCCACGAACTCAACGATCGCCAGCGCGAAGTATGCGTCGAGATGTGCCTGGCGCTGCTCAACAGACACACAAATGAAGGAATTTTGAACCGCATTGTTACCTGCGATGAAAAATGGATTCGGTTTGATAACCGCAAGCGCTCAGTAAGTTAGTTGGATCCTGGTTCAGCACCTAAACAATGCCTTAAACGAAAACTTACGTCAAGAAAAGTGATGGTCACTGTTTGGTGGTCTAGCGCCGGTGTGATTCATCACAGTTTCTTATCAAATGGGTGAGCATTACTGCAGATGTGTACTCTGTGAAGAACTGAACACAATGATGGAGAAACTGGCATATCATGAACTACCATTGGTTAATCGCTCGTCTCTGCTGCTCCTGCACGACAACTCGCGACCTAATACTGCACAGCGGACGGTCTCCAAGTTGCAAGAACTGGGGTTAGAAGCTATTCGTTATCCGTCCTACTCACCAGACCTTGCGGCTACAGACTACTTCTTTTTCCAGAATTTGGATAACTTCTTGGCGGAAAAAAAATTCAATATCCGAGAGGCAGTACAAAATGCATTTGAAGAATTTATTGCGTCCCGTCAAGCTGAATTCTTTAAGAAGGGCATCAATAAACTGCCACTGCGTTGGCAAAGATGCATTGATCGCGTGGGTGATTACTTCGATTAATACAAATAAAAAATAAATGAAAAAAAATTTTTCATACAAAACGACAATTTCTTTGGTAAAGACCTAATATTAATAAAACATTTGTTTATAAATCTAGAAGACTTTTTTTAAAAAATTATTGAAACATACTATTAAAAAGATACTAGTAAAACCAAAGATAATTTAAATTATTTATTTTATTTTCTGCTAACTTACTTGATAAACGCTTTTCGCAGCCTGGATGTGTAAGATATAGACGAATAGCAATAAAATAAAGGTATGAAAATTTCATTATTATAGAATGTATAAATCATTAAATATAATAATATTTTCACAAAATATTCATATTTTTTTAGTCTGGCAATACCAACTGCTTTCGCATGCAGCGAACCAGCGGGCGTCATCTTTTTTAAGTCGCTACGAGTGTCGACGCAACGTCTTGTATACGCTACCGTTACGTGATTAATTATGTTTTGCCGTTATTGCTGTTACTTTGTTAAGATTTGTTGTTTGTTATCTTTTCTTATGTTTTTTTTTTTGTACGACTATACAGAAAAGAACAACAAACTGTTTTGAATAGTGAGAGTCGCGGGTTTTTGACCTGTTTGCGCGAGTATTTTGAGCACGAGAATCCATAAGGCGGACCGCTAGTACCATTAGAGCAACTGTGCAATAGAGTTGCTGACGCTCTTGGTATCGGACGTGCTACAGTGTCTCGAATTAGCAAAGTGTGGAGAATCATCAACGGAGATGGCTGCTAAAGTTGAGAGTACCTCCAAAGATACCAACTTTGAGATTTTGAAAAAAAAAACGGCTTTGTTTATAAAAAAAGCGATAAAAGAAAGATTTTAATGGAACGAACAGACTTTACTTTGGCCCGAATTGATTTTTTGGGCAAAGTCAAAGATATTACGGATTAGAATATAGTAGTTTTTCTTGATGAAACATAGCTTAACGCAAACTATACTATTTCATGATCGTGGACAGACGATAAAGCGGAGTCTACTACTAAGGTGCCCCAAGGCAAATGACAAAGATTAATAATTGCTCATGCGAGGACATCGTCTGGTTTTGTGCCTAATTGTGTACTGGCGTTGAATCTATAGAAACAAAAGAGTATCACGAAAAAATTGATTTTACAAAATTTGAGGAATGGTTTCTTTTAAATAATTTGAGTGAAGCACATTTTATACATTTTATTCCGATGGACAATGCTCCGTACCATTCAGAACAAAAAGAAAAGGCGCCTACGACAAGCAATCGTAAAATTGAAATTATTGTTTGGCTGCAAAACAAACGAAAGGGTAGAAGCCAACAACAGCATTCTCAAAAAAGAATTGCTAAGATTAGTTAGTATTCATAAGCCTCAATCTCCAAAATATGATGTCACCTATTTACCACATCATTATTAACATTACAATGCAATAGAACTAATCTGAGCTTAAGTCAAAGGTTCGTATAATCTAAAACAATATATAAAAGGTTACAAAGAATGTAGATTTTCCGTTTGATCGAATACCTTTCTTTCTAGGTTACGCTGCCAGCCATAATGTAGCACCGCTTTTCAATTAAACAAAATGTTGATGATCGGAAAAAGGTAGTTGAGAAAACAATAAATGTGATTCAAAAAGATTGGAAGCGCGATCTTTAGTTTGCTTGCAGCATATGGAATCAAGAATTAATTGTAATTATTCTAATCTACAGGACTGCTCCAGTGATGAATCTGAATTTGACTTTGACGTTAATCTCGGCTGTACACCTTTTAACAATTTAATTTTTAAATACTTTCCAATTCATCTTTAATTTTCATTCTTCTTTCTTTCAATGTCGTTAAAATGTATTTTTTTAAATAAACTTATTTCGAAATAAATATCCATAAAATACGAAAGATGTCCCATACCTGTTAAATATCATTCTGTCAAACGTCTCAGGTATCAAGCAATATTTTATGAACTGTAGCAGGACGAACATCTCACGGGATCCAAGACGAATTAACGATCACCCGTTCGTTGTGCTGCTAATCGATAAATGTAGCTCTAGCCCCCACCAACGAATTAAACCAGCGTGGTGGGAAAGGGCTTAAATCCTCCCCCATAACCCCCACAAACTGCGGCTCTGGTGCCCGATGGTACCGTACTGACTGTAAAGTCATGCAGCGGTATATGGAGATTTTTCAGGAAGGCCTATGGCCAGCAGTGGCCGTCTGATGATTGATACAAATAACGACGGCTTTCTTATAGATGGCCCACCACCTCAGCACTTAAATCAGCAGAGAAACAGCAATGTACAAAGACTATTGTGTTCCGGTTTAAAGGGCGTTATAGCTGCTGAAATTACCGGGGTAATGGCATGTTAAATCTTATGCCTCAGGGTGACGAGCACAATGTTTAGAAATGTATTTTAACTATTCAGCAGTCTTGTTATGAGCAGGGCTAGTACTTCGCACCGGATGTACATCCCACTCATCTAGTCGCTTTGAAGAATAATAAAACAGTGATGTAATGGTGACAGATTTATAATAAGTGAACGATGTTGTGGCATTAGAGTTTAATGATTACCCTAATGTTGAAAGTGGTTGAGTCGCTGCACCATTGAGGCAGTTTAATACAGCTTTAAGATATGTGTGTTTTTACCATCTCCATGTATTGAGATGCGGAGGAAGGTGGAATGTTGGAATGAATCGCATCATATAGAGCGTTAGATTTGTAGGTTTAAGGGCCACATAAATATCAGATCCTTACATTAGTTGTAAATGGTTGTAATTCCATCACGTGGTTCAGGAATCAAGTCTTCGATTTATGATAGTCATTAAAATTTTATGATTCCCAACGAAGTGACCATAATTCTTCATTCATTTCTGATTGTGTTCAGGCTTCGCAATCAGACGGCATATACACACCGAGGCACTCCTCACTGAAGGCGGGCATACCGCAGGAGCGGCCTGCGCTCGGCATCAACAGGCTCTGCGGATCCGGGTTCCAATCCGTGGTGAACAGCGCGCAGGTACAGATGAGCATCTCGTGGAGTCGCCTGATCGTAGCTATAAACCAGCAAGTGTGATAAAATTTTAATACTGTTCTGTGGTTGGTTGAGCGCCAGAACATAATATTACCGTTACAGATACAGGCAGACCTACGTGATGGTGGAACTGAGAAGACAGGTTCGTGAGAACTTGCCTACAAACCAACCTTCATAACATGTACGTCCGGAATCAAACTAGGGATGTCCATGCGAATTCTTAACCATTGGGCCACTGAAGTCAGAAAGCCACAAACCTAAGATTTTTTAGGTGGAATGAAATGCTTACGATAATGTTATTTCCATAGATAGTTTCATTGGTTTCTTAACTGGTATTTATATAGGTTATTATCCATTTCTTACGTATTCGTTGGCAGGATATCCTCACCGGTGCCGCCAACATTTCGCTGGCAGGCGGCGTCGACAACACGTCGCAAGCGCCGTTCTTTTTTCGCGGTGTCAGGTTCGGCACCGCTCTTGGCACCCCGTATGCCTTTGAGGACATACTGATTGCCAGCTACATAGACTCCTACTGCGGCTTGTCCATAGGCATGACCGCCGAGAAGCTCGGCAAGCAGTTTGGCATTACCAGAGACGAGGTCGACAACTTCGCGCTGAGGTCCCAGCAACGGTGGAAAGCAGGTGAGTGTAGATGTAATATAATTTATTATAATATGTGCAATCATGGACGACCTATAATTATTTGACACAAAACCATCAGGAAGAAGATTGAGGTCTTCAGAAAGGGTCATATTTAAACAACATTAAAACGAACGCATCTTTGGAATTTTGTTTAGGAGCATCCGGTTATTGCAGTACTGTCTCCGCACCGCGCAGTTCCAATCAGAAACCTGTTAAACAGTCGCTTTGTTTCAGCCAATGATGCCGGAATCTTCAAAGCGGAGATTGAACCGTTCACATTGATGATCAAGAAGAAGGAAGTTAAAGTAGAAGTAGACGAGCACCCGCGACCGCAGACCACGCTAGAGAGCCTCAAGAAGCTGCCGCCGGTCTTCAAGCAGGATGGTCTGATTACCACTGGCACTATTTCGGTGAGTTTTCTAATTTCATAAAAGTGACATGTGGTATAGTGCCAAAATGTCCTCCATCACGAGCCGATAGGACCAATTTTTTACGAGAGGAGCAAGCCATAAGGAAGAGGTCTTAGTTTTTTTTTGCTTTTTCTTTTTTTTTTTTCGTTCCTTTTAGGCATTTGTAGGCCTGAGCTTCGTTCTTTTTATTTATTACATTTTTATATATCCTTTTTCTGTCCTTTCTTACCTTCTTCTTTTATACTTTTTTTCATCTTCCGTTTCTTTCTCTCTCTTTTATACTCCATACTACTTGAAATGAGTTTGACACTGACTATTAAATTTGTTCTTATATCTATCGTCATTTTCATTTCCTATAGTCTATTTCCTATTTACAATTTTATTCTCTGTTTCTTGATTATGATCTACTATATTTCTTATTTTGTACATTTGTTTCCCTGTTTGTTTCCTTCTTTGCTGTTTTTCATTTTCATTAATTGTTTCATGTATTATATTTTTTGCGGAGACTTCGCAATAATCGACGACGGTGGTCTTTGCCCATCATTAAAGCGTTAGTGTTACCATTTACCTTTTCTCCTGTAGCTATTTCAAAATCCGCTCACTGCGCCCCATATACGGGGCAGGCAGCGTTTAGATGCTGCACGGTATGGACCTTACTCGGGTCACAAGTGCATGAGTGTCTTCCCTTGAATTTGAACCTGTGAAGATAGATACTCTGAGAAGTAGCTCAAGTTAAGCAAAGACAAGAACGTGGTGCAACATACATTGCACCATGTTCTTGTCTTTGCTTTGAGACAGTCCTGTTACACCAGTAATTTCACTAGCTACAACGCCTATAAACCCGGAAACTGTAATATTTGTACATTACCGTAGTGAGCAAATATTACTGTATCCTGTATACTTTAGCTGCATTAAAACCTAGATGGTAACAGAACCGTACTATCGGGTTGTTTAATCTTTATAACCTTTTTTTCTAGTTGCACTTGCCAGAAATCCTAAAATCCCGGTTAAATATATATTTTTATCATTATATTGTGGCAATAGGGTTTAAGTGATGGTGCTGGTGCATTGGTGTTGGCGAGCGAGGCGGCCGCCAAGAAACTCAAGCCGTTAGCGCGGCTGGTGGGCTGGTCAATCGTTGGTGTGGACCCGAGCATCATGGGCATCGGGCCCGTGCCTGCCATCGATAGCTTGCTCAAGGCCACTAACCTGACCCTGAACGACATTGATATCATAGAGGTGATGTATTACTTCTTTGCAGATAAACTATAATATTAGATTTTTACATATGAAACTGGCGTTTTGTACGGAAGGAATATGAAATCTTTTTGTTTTGTATAATATATTTAAATAATCAAAGTATGCACCATTGTTATCTATGCACTTTTGCCATCTCATCGTTAGTTGATTGATCCTTTTACTAAAAAAACCATGGGGGCGAGAATCAATAAACTCTTTGAAGGCGGTTTGGACTGCCGCATCGGAGTTGAATTTGTTTCCTTGTAAGAAGTTGTCCAAATTCCGGAAAAAATTATAATCTGTTGGAGCAAGGTCCTGGGAGTACGGAGGATATCGCAGATATTCCAATTGTAGGTCATCTAACTTAGTGGTTGTTTGTTGTGGCGTGTGTGGTCTTCATGGTTTGTAGTTGTTGACAATAGACATCTGCCGTAACCGTTTGGCCACATTTTAGAAAGCTATAATGAACGACACTGGCGCTAGTCCACTATACACCGACGAGTTAGTTTTCATTTAGGGCAGGATTTGGCTGGGTTTCCAGGGTTCAGTGCGTTTATTGTTCACTTATGAAAAAGACATGTATGGTGATAAAACATGCACTGGAAGAGCAATGTCATTTGATGCTGGTTTTTATTTGGCAACATTTCTGCAGATCAACGAGACCTTCGTCGCGCAGACGCTTTCCTGCGCGAAGGCACTGAAGCTGGACGTGGAGAAGTTGAACGTCAACGGAGGGGCAACCGCGTTTGGGTACCCCTTTGCCACCTCCGGCTCTCGGATCACTGCGCACCTCGTACACGAACTAAGGTATAGTGGTATCAGTTGCTAGCTGAAATAAATATAAGATGCACTAGTGATTGGTCTTTTGCTGGGGACCGTCCAGATAAGTACCAAGAAGAGAGGTAGGGCACGACTGATATTTCCGGACAGAAAAGGGCAGCCGGTTTGGGGAAGTACTTCCGCTTTGCAGAATATTACATCCAAATAATACTGTCAGTGTTGTGTTCCTGTTGGTAAGCATACACATCCAGTGCTCAATGGGGAGTCTGCGTGGCGGCAGTGAGTCGTCCAGCAGTACTGTGGGTCGTCGATATTTATGTGAACGCAAATTGCTGGCGCGGCGGGCAGGAAGACCCGGTAAAACGGTTGGCCGCCCGCAGGATGAACGAGTACCAAACCCAGAGATTGCGGTAATCTCCGCCCTTCCATCTAGCCTTCCAAGGCTGACTAACCAGCTTCGCGAAAAGTGCCCGGAGCAGTGGTTGTGCCGGGGGAGGAGATCAGGGTGGACCCGACAACTACAACGGGATGGAACCGGGGGCTTGAATTGAAAGATCCTTGCTGCATTTTGTCTACATAGCAACTCTCATAATGATCTCCCCTAACCTTTTTTATAGTCAAAAGAAAAAATTATAAAAAGCGTAAATCAGTGGCATATCTTTCCACATTTAAAATGAACTTTTGTAACATCAGGGGACTTCACGCCAACCTTAACGCAGTCCCTCGGAACAGGTTCCCGCCTTGTCGTGGCGGTGGGGCTCTGTAGCCGTGGCTTGGTCACCCACGGTGAAGCTAAGAGGAACCTCCCCGGCCGGCCCGATGCACAGGGTTGGCCGCTCCAAGTGAGCTCCGTGAGCTCACCTCAGGTCAGTGCCGGTGGGCTGCATGGTAATGTTTATACCGCCGTTTTGCAGCTGAGGTGGAGTCGCGGAGGGAGAGGAGTGTCGCTATTGCGATTCACCGCTCTCCCTGTCCTCCGCGGCCGTGTAACGGCTAGCGGTAGAAGCCATGACCAGATCCACCGCAGGGAGTCGAGGGAGTTTTCAGTCTTGGGTCCCATGGCCTCTGGGTGACGATTTCTGGGGGATCTGTTGCTGAGGTAATTGTGAAAGACCGAGAGGAGGGCGCGCTGTGTGTTTCGGCGTGCCCTTACAGAGATGGAAAGGAGGGATTTATCTCTCCAGAGGCGGGGCTGCATGGTGCAACCGACGCTGGCAAGGTCGCGGAAGTGCGCGAGAACGATCCCGTGACCCTTTTTTTTGTTTAACGTTTCTCTTCGCTTCACCGTGGGCGAACGTGGGTTTATGCATGACTATACAGACCTCACAGCGGTAATATGGACAGATTTCGAGTATCTGCAAATGACGACTGACAAAGTCATTAAGCTGTATCCTTCTGTGAATGTAGTGATTTTAGCAGATTTCATCACTTATCAGATTGAATGGCTTGCATCCCGATCCACCGATTTCGCGGGGAGATCTGCTCATGATTTTGCTCTGACCTACGGGATCTCCCAACTGGTTTCTTCTCTTAGTAGAATTCCGGTTATCGAGGAACATCAAAGCTCTCTACTAGATCTTCTGCTGACTACATGGATACTCAGTGTTGGTGGATGCACCTCTTGGTACATCCGACCACAGCCTTATATGGACAAAGGTGTCTTTTACGTCACTTAAGCAATCACGGCCAGAGAGTAGACGACGTATGTGACACTACAGAATGGCAGACTGAGACGGGCTTCGCGATTGTTACACCTCGTACCCATGGAAACGAGCTTTGTTTCGCATCAGATGATTCAAACAAGCGCAGCGGCTGTCACCGATGCAATCCTGGCTGGTATGAAATGTTACATTCCTAACACTACAGTTGCTGTTGGTGGTAAAATGCAGCCGTGGTTTAACAAACTTACCAGTGAAGCTCGACGTAGTAAACAAGTAGGCTTTCGTGCATGAACGACGGCTCGTGGCAATCAGGATCCCAATATCTCCGATGTGAAGCGAACACTTAACGCTATCACAAGTTACAGCAAGAGAGTAAGCCAGAGCAAAATTCGAATTCGTTTGCAGAGTTGGTAGGCGGCTGGCGAGTTTACCCTCTGGCACTAGTCTTTTCTGATCGCTCGCCAGATCTGCTGAGGTATATTTATGTCGATCGTCATTACCACCGCTGCGGTAACCTGATGGAAGTCTAACTCACAGTGCGACAGTAAAGGCCGAACTTTTGGGCGCACTGTTTGCAGCAAATTCAATTATAAACGACGAAAAAGCTGTACCACCTACCATACCGACATGTAGCTATTCCATGCGCGTAGTTCAGACAACGCAGAAAGAAGTCCGGCGTGAGCTAATGTCTCTGGACGTATAAAAGTCGAGTTGGCCGGTTGTTATTCCAGCACTTTCCTGCACGAAATGGACTGTTCCGTTTTCGTGGAAGATGTCCATCCCATACCTAAAAGAGGTGATAGATCTGGCCTGACGAATTATAGGCTAATTGCTATTACCCCTCTACTCTCTAAGGTGTTAGAACGTGTAATCAACAAACAGCTCCTCAACTACCTTGAAGAAAAAAGTTTATTAAGCGACGGACTTCTACCTAACTCGCCGCTGGGCTCTGGCCCTTGAGAGTCGAGGAGAACCTTTGGCAGTAAGTGTGGATAGCCAAGGCAATCGATCCGGTCTGGCACCGCGGTCCTTTTATGAAGTTACCATGGTACGGACTCTCAGAGATACTGTGTCAGTGGATTAGTAGCTTCCTGTCCTGCAGAAGTATAAGAGCCGTCGTTAACGGTAGCAGCTCTACTAGAATGGACATAAATACAGGTGTCCCACAAAGCTCTGCGCTTTCGCCGACGCTGTTTTTATTTCATATAAATGATATGTTGGCAATCAGATAGACTACTGTAGTCTTTCTGATTGTCATAAATTGAAGTAGCTCTTGCCCATGTGTTCAAATGGAGTCGCCTCAATTTAGTTTATTTTAATCCATCCAAGACACAAGTTTACGCGTTCACCGCTAAGAAAACTCTATTTATTGTAGTTCCTCAGTTCCAGAATACATCTCTGACCATCTCAAGAAGCACTGGGATTTTTGGCGTCGAAATCTCCAGTGACGATCAGTACCGAGGGCACTTGGAAGACAAGGTAAAGCTGGCATCTACAAAGCCCGGTGTAATTAACAAGACGAAGCGGTGCTTCACTGCAGGGCAAAGGTTGTTGCTATATGAAGCACAAGTCCAGCCTCACATGGAGTATTGTTTTCATCTTTGGACGGGAGCCCCTAGATGTCAGCTGGGACCTTTAGATGCGGAACAAAACACAGCTGTCAGAATAATCGACGACCGTTTGTTAACGGACGGTCTTGAACACGCCCTCTGGTGTTACTGGCGGTTATAGGCTGCGGCTACCGCTCAACATCAGGCGGACTGCGTGCTTGGTTGCCACCTAAGTTAAATAAAAAATAACACCGCAGCAGACAAAGAGTAGTGTGCAGACATTACTGTGTTCTGGTTTGAATGTTGCTATACCTCGTGAAATTGCTGGGTCAATGAGACTCGACAACTGTTTTAGGCTACGAGCGCAATATGGTACAGTCTATAAAATAAACTAGCGTCACTTTGTTAAGGGCTGGCGTATCATTTACCATCTGATGAACAAACCGCAGATTTCGTCGCATAATTGAATAAAAATAAGTACTGTTTTTATTTATCATCATCAGCCCATAGACGTCCACGGCTTGACATAGGCCTCTGTCAAAGATTCCCACACGATCAAGTAGGGATTCGTATGTGGGGATTGAGGTCATTTCACATCACGCTGGCTCAATGCGGGTGGTGGTAGCCAGAGTCTCGTTTGTTGATTAGCAGAGTGCACCACTAGCAGGTGAGGTTGGCTTGGATCCCGTGAATTTTCGTGCGGGAAACCTTACCCTCTTGTTTATATACAGATTATTATTTTCAGGCGCCGCGGTCTAAAGCGCGGCGTGGGATCCGCTTGCATCGGCGGCGGCCAGGGCATCGCTATTATGATAGAGACTGTATAAGTACATACACACTCACAAAAACATAGACTCAAACGTAAATCGCTCCCATACGTATGAGTGCGTGTATGGTAGAGCTCGAGTATCACCCTCACACAAAACCCATGATAATATCCATACTTGGTGGTAGTGGCTGAACGTTCTATCGTTTTTCTCTCAAACGTATGGTTCAATAATTTTTTTTTACATTAAAATTAACACACACACACATTGAAATATAATTTTTTAACACGTAGAATTAAGAGACATTTGCCAACATAAAATGGTGGGTGCCAGCATGATACCAGGTGCGAGGAAGAATTTTAATAATAACATGTAAAATTATAAATTTTATATACTTATACTACTTGTTACAGTGACTTACGTATTATAAGGGATCTATTTTTTATGGTATTTGGTTATGCAACTTCAAGTGTTGCCATATTTATTGTGAATCAAATTGTTTTTTTTTTATTATATATGTATTGATGTTTACAAATAAAATTATTGTTTTTAATATCCATTGAATTTTATTACTTTAAATAGTGTTTATAATTTTTAAATAATTTTGTTCATTTTAAAACTATATTGTTTAATACAGTAATTTCCGCCCATCTCGTCCCCATCCGCTCCTTAAAGAGTATGCGGCGGTATTACATCATTTCAAAGGTATAAAGATAAATATTATCATTGATAGAGGTTTCTCGTAAGTAATAATATATTCTTAATATTGTCAACGTGGATACTCAAAAATTACCAATACTACATCTTCCTATATTGAGGATCCGGTTTGAAGGGTGTTATAGCTAGTGAAATTACAGAGTTATCGAGACTCTACACTTTGTATCAGATGACGTGCTATGTATATCATCCAACATAACACAAACCTAAAAATGGGAGACGACTTTGTACTGAACAATACCACCGCGAATTTAGAACAATTTACTTTGTCAATTTTATTTTTTGTTTTCTGCAGGCTTTACACGGGTCCGTTCCTCGGCGACCGATTGCCCATGCCGGGAAACCCTTACATCGGTCTTCAGTAGGTCACCCCGATACCCAGTACATGCCTTACACCAAGGCAACCTATTGCCTCTCAGCTGCACCATGCTTCACGGTACAATTATACGTGTCGAGATCACCCCATTACCATGTGCACCAGGACTTACATGGGTCTTTTCCAATGACACGTCTACATGTAAAAACACTGATCAATGTTCAGCACAAAATCTCTAAAATTTTAAGCTTTAGCTGGGTATATGGTACTGTAACCTACTCCCTCTTTTAAATATGTTAAATTTTAGATAAATCTTAAACAATATTTGGGATCTCAGATAATCATATTTTACGTGACCAGGATGATGCATACTATTCTTTTTAGTATTATTAATATTTATGTTGTGGCCATTAATTATTTATAATCATTTGTGGTCGCCTCGATTAGAACTTTGTTCTACGTTGTGTTTATAGTAATATTCAATTTTTTTAGGGTTATATAGAAGGGTGAATATTTATTAAGATAGTCCGATGCCGTTTTTGTGGTTTATTTCCTTATTTACAAACCCTTCACGCTTGTAAAGGGCTCAAAGTCTTGTTAAGGGTTTACAATATTTAATAATTCTTAAGACCCCGACACAAGTGTTTAAGTTTGCATCCTCACATTTTTTTATTTTTTTTAAAATGAATGTGAGGACGGCAACGGAATGTGGGACGGAAATGTGGGGACGGCATACGGCTCCAGTATACAGACCCCGCCGTATGCGGTGAGTGTCAATGAAATACTGCGCCCTCTCCCCAAACAGGGACAGTTTCATTGGACTTGGACCGCAGTCCACAGCAAGGTTTAATGGCGAACCAGTAGAAGAGCACTAGGTTCATTCTTAGTGCGTAAGCACAAACTGTGATCAAATTGGGCATGGCAATGTGAGTAGGCATCTCACAAGATATAACCGTAACCAGATATACAGTGTACGGTCAGCGCACATTCTAGGACACATTTAAAAAACGAATATCTCAATAAGTTATAAACAGTGCGGGGGGAAGGTGGTGTCATTAGAATCACCGATCGTGCGGATTTCTTAGTCATGATGTCGCAGTGGTCGCGTGAGCATCGCGCGTTCGCTATTGAAGCATTTTTCAAGAGTAACGATTCTTACGTACTCGCTCGCCGACAGTTTTGTTCAAATTTCAATATTCGACGGATAGGCGATGGGCCAAGTGTGAATTTAATTCGTTCGTGGGTGGAGAGGTTCCGCGCAACTGCTTCGGCTATGAACACACCACGGCCAGGACCTAGTCGATGGTCAAGGACCCCCGAAAACATTGAACTGGTTGAACGCAGTTTACGTGAAAATGCACGACTTTCGATACGGAAGAGGGCAGCTTCACTGGGACTTCCAAGAGCAATTGTGCATGAAATTTTGAAAAAAGATATGAAGTTTCATCCTTTTAAAATTCAAATAATTCAAAAATTGAAAAAAAATGACTTTGCGTCACACAAATTTTTTTGTGAAATCATGTTGGAGCGTTTTCGCACTGTGAATTCCATTTTTTGGAGCGACGAGGCTCATTTTCATTTAAACGGACACGTAAACAAGCAAAATTGCCGTTACTGGGCTCTAAGAACTCGCAATCCTCGACTGAAGCACCAAAAGCCATTACATTGCCCAAGGGTAACTGTGGGGCTACCTCAAAGAGAGAGTTTACGCCAACAATCCGCGAACTGTTGTGGACTTAAAAGAAAATATTCGGCGAGAAATCAGCGCAATTGAACCAAGTTTACTGCAGCGTGTGGCACGGAATACGAGGCTCCGTTTCGAACAGTGTGTGCAACAAAATGGAAGACATTTGGATGACATTATCTTTAAAAAATTAAATCCGCATTTGTACTCTATCTTTTAATACTTTTAGTAAAATTATATGTCAAACATATTATTTTTTATTTAAATTTGAAAACATAAATCTGCCACCAGACACTCTGTATAAAGAGTATTCTGACCAACAGGTTAGTCCTTGTACGAGCTACCACCTTTACTAGTCAGGTGCACTTGCAGACACATTGTAAAAGATTGGAATCGACATCGCCACCAACTACGTAGTCAGCGCGAATCGCAATCCACGGAGTGCATTCGAGAGCTAATAGCTCACCTCATAGAATAGCAAAGCGATTACATCGCAGCCTTGAGAGATTGTACTACCACCAGCTATCACCATACATGAAGTAAATGTATAACTCCGCCAACCACTGTAGTCGATAAAGTCAATAAATATTATTTTTATTATGAGCCATCTGGCATAGAGTCTTTGTCTTTGAGTAAAATGTTTTGATCAAGTTTATGTCGCCCACCGACAACCCGCCACATATCTTAAAACATACATACATACATATATATCACGCCTCGTTCCCAGTGGGGTAGGCAGAGACCACCGACGAGCGTGCATGAAGACGCTTATGAAAGTGGAGGAAGCGAGAGAGGTGTGCCAGGATCGTAGCAGGTGGAGAGAGGTGGTATCTTAAAACATGGGGAGTTATTGAGGCCTTCACTTGCACAATTCATAAAATAGGGAAGTCAGTCTGAAGCCCTTTCATCAAGCGGGTCTTTGAAAAATCTAATAAGATAAAGTGTCAAACCATAAGGCGAGGTACAACCTTCAAAGGTGACATTTAACCAAGTGATCATCGAAGACGTCGTATCACTGAACTGCGGCAAGCATGCAATCAACTCTCATCGGCGCACATCACCGTGAAAAGCGCACAAGACATTACAGCAGACATCAATATCTTGCAAAAGTTCTCAATCAACCGAATCTGTAAGACGCATCAGTTCAGTAACGGTGCAAACGTTATGCTACGACAAGACGCAATATCAATGTTTGATAAGCATCGAGGCAGTAGCTCGCATCCGCTTCCGCTACCTCATAATGCATCGACACAGTTCGAGTTGACTTTGGAATAAACAAATGTTATTAAACACGTCGTATCATAGTGGCAAGCAACTAAGACGCCGAGCACCCATTTATTGTAGAGCGGAAGCCCCAAAACATGATTCTGAGTATTTCAATATCACCGGGTTAATTATAAAATATACCAGTTTCAAACCCGTAAATTTCACTTTTAAAGACCTTCACACTCTTTATTATATTGTATCATAATACATTATTATTTGCATTCTCATATTTTTCCGGAATTCGAACCGATATATCTTTTATAACTCATCACTAGACTTTATACTTTCACTTTTATACTTTCATAATTTTTCACCATATAATCATATTTGTATTTTTATATTTTTAGCATTTCAACAGGTATACTCTACAGTACACCACTCCTTCAATATGTATTGGAGGTCTCCAATCAATATTTCAATCAATATGCACGAAGCAAATTTTTATATCCGACACGTACGCAGTACACGTCCGGAGCCCACGTGTGTATAATACTTCTGTATAGTTTTATATTTTAGAGACGCATCTATTTCACTCTTTTAACTTTCGCTGTATTATATTTTCAACTTTATAAATTTAATAAATTTTATTTTGAGTTATTATTATTTTAAATTTTTATAGAAACGTTAATTCATTTTTATAAATTAATGTGTTTCGTTACAGTACAATAGAAGATTAATCAAATACAGTAATAACCCGCTTAGCGCGACCCCGTTACGCGCGGCTTCACTGTAACGCGAATTTCAAATTTAGCGCTCAAATGCCTCGCATTACGCGCCAGAGACTTAAAAGTGTACGTAAAGTTCCTTCCACCAAACACTACGTCAATATTACAACCTGTGGACCAGGGAGCAATAGCAAACTTCAAAGCTAATTACCATCGCTACACTTTTAGCCAACTAATTCATCAAATTTTCGGGGAAGGAAGATCTATCGCAGTCCATGCGAGAGTCGTGGATGTCATACAACATTATGAAGTCTATTCACAACATAGAAGAGGCTTGGAAGGAAGTTAAAATGAGTTGTATGAATGGGGTGTGGCGTAATCTTTGGTCAGATGTAGTGGAAGCACCTAGAAGAATTGTCCAGATGCAGAGACAAGTGCTTGAAGACATTGCTGCAATGATTGAGGGGTCTGAACTTGAAGATGTCACGGTAGAAGATCTCGTAGAACTTGTAGCAACGCACGACGATCCTATCAGCAATGAAGATCTGATCGAGTTACAGAATAATCCTATCTACGATGAGGAAGAACAAGTAGAAGAGACAGTTTTACCTTCAGGGGAAATACAAAATGCACTTTCAAAAATTTATTCAGGTGTGGACATATTGCAGAGAATATACAATAATGATGGCCGCGCCTTGACCGCGTGTCAAACAATTAAAAACAGTGTTGGGTGTTATGAACGTATTTTACAAGAACGTAAACATAACGCTACACAAAACACAACAGATGTATTTTTCCGTAAAAACTAAGTGTATGTATCGCATAAAGTGTTCTTAGAATTAAAGTGATTGATTAAAATGATTTTTATTTTTTTGTATTAATTTTGACTATGTTTGACCATAAACCTCGATATACGCGAATTTCAGTTTACGCGATTTTTTTCGGAACGTATCCCTCGCGTAAAGCGGCGTATTACTGTACACATGAATGTCTCACTAACTTTCAAAATCCAACACAAGTTTCAGGTGTCCGTTCACCTCGCCACAATACCATGTACTCAGCTGAGGCTTATGTAGGAACCAGTTAAGTTTTAGTTCATATCGACCATCAGGAAGAATCCTGAGAACTTGATATGGACCTCTCATTCCACTGTCCATTTTGCCAGTACTTTATGATCTATAAATCACGAAAACTATATCATTAACTATATATATATGTTTTTTTTGCTCTTTTTTTTCATTTTTTTTTTGAGCTGAATTATTCATATTCACAAACGAGTCATGTTTGACTCTGTTAGGCTTAGATAACTTAAATAACACCACAAAGTTGTGCTCGCTCGGTCTAACTTGACCCTTACTAATAATCCGTTCTAAATATTCTACTCCATCACTAAGCAATGTACATGTTTTTTAAATTAACAACAACAATTAGAAAATCCAGCATCGGCTAAAATTTTCAGTATCGAGTCTAACAAGACAAGATTTTCCTCTTCAATTCTGTAAAAGTACGTCATCAATGTGAACAAGTACCATGCTCGCCTCAATAAAAGATTTCAAGGTTTATATGCCATATTTTGATAAATAACAGGTGCATGCATGATCATAAGGCATCTTGCAATACTCGTACTACTGTGCTTATAGCTTAATGAACGCTGTTTTGTGGATAGAATCATTAGTACCATGTAATTAACAAATCAGAAATCATATCGAGCTTGCAAAAACGCAGCACTACAGCAACCTATCGATATGGTTATCAATAAAAGGAAAAGAGTATCATATTTAACCTTTACAGTTATTTAGTTAAAAGCTCTGTAATCTACAAACGTCTTATCTGATCTTTTTTTTTTCTTAGAATATTGAGCTAGAACGTACTTCGAACTCGATTCACATATTGTGCCTGTTTCTAGTAAATCCTTTATGAGAGCACGTACCCCTAACTTTCCCTAAAATATCTTATAGAATCAATAATTAATGGGGTACATCAGTTGTCAATTTAATTTTCATTTTACTATCGTGAATAGTAGAAGTGGCGGTACCGGACAAAATAATTTCAATACTTAGACAAAATATTTAATAATTTTTGCTTTAAGTCTACCGTAACTTGCGTGTTTAATTTACTATGGATCTTTATTTACCTTTTTTTTTATTTATTTGATTTGCCAACGCTTGTATACACTAATTCTTTAACAAAAATATTAGGGGGACCGGAAAGTAATGTCGTTTTCTTACGCTAAATACAAACACATACATTTTTAACGAGTCTTTATTTTTAATCAATGATGTATTCCCCATCATTGTCAATAACCTTTTGCCATCTAGTGAGTAAATTTTCAATCCCTGATCGATAAAAATTAATTGGTTTTTCGGCAAAATATCTAGAGATGGCATTTTGGATATCATCCAAATTTGCAAATGTTTTGCCACTTAAAAAGTGTTGCAGCGCTCGGAATAAGTGGAAATCCGATGGTGCAACATCGGGCGAATATGGTGGATGAGGCAGCACCTCCCACCCCAATTCATTAATTTTTTCTAGAGTTCGCCTTGCGCAGTGCGGTCTTGCATTGTCATGTTGGAGAATGACGCCTTTTCGGTTGACAATCGCTGGCCACTTTTCAATTAAAGATTGATTGACTCGCTGCAATTGTTCGCTGTAGAGGTCTGCAGTAACAGTTTCTCCAGGTTTCAGTAATTCAAAATGAACAATGCCGCGAATACTCCACCAAACACACAAAAGCGCTTTTTTGGGGTGTAAACCTGGCTTAGCAGTACTCCGAGGGATTTCATTTGGAGAGAGCCACTGCCTTTTGCGTTTTGGGTTATCATACAGGACCCATTTCTCATCTCCTGTGATCAAGCGATCAAAAAACGCTTCTGTGTTGTGTCGTTGAAGCAATAAGTTGCATGTGATTGATCGGTTAGCCTTATTCTGTTCGGACAGATTATGCGGGACCCAAACACCTGCTCTGCTTACTTTTCCAATCTGCTTCAAATGTTCTTGGATGGTCGACCAAGGTTTGTTGAGACTGTTTGACAATTCCTCGATCGTCTGACACGGATTTGCTTCCACTTCCGCCCTTAACACGTCGTTGTCTAACGCTGATGGTCTTCCTGATCGATACGAGTCGGAAAGATCAAAATTACCCGATTTGAACTTGGAAAACCACCTTTGGCATTTACGAATGTCCAGTGCATTTGGATAAACATCGCAAATGTTTTTGGTAGCAACTGTTGCGTTATTTCCCTTGCGAAACTCAAAGAGCATGCAATGCCGGATGTGTACCTCTTCTGGTATTTGGCTGGCCATTTTACCCAAAATTACAAAAAAAAATTGTAATTCAATTGTCTATAAGTAAAGAAATCACTATAACCTCACAATGTCTTTGGTACGCCTCTGAACAAAACAATGAGCTGACAAATGACAATCAAGTATTGGCATGCGCAGAAACGACATTACTTTCCGGTCCCCCTATTACATGCAATTATATTATTAAATCAAAAGTAACAAGGCAATTACAGGTAAATACATCTTACATTAATATAATCTAATAGTGGCAGTTATTGTATATTATATAACGAGTATAGGAGAATGCCATTCCGAACTAGGAACTCTTTAAAAATAACTTTTTAATTATTTGGCGGAGCTTGTTGGGTGAATCATTGTGGATGTCCAGGTGATCGCTATACTGGTTGAGCAACTTGCATAGTCTGGAAATAGGAGAGTTTGATCCGAAAACTGTTTTACGAAAGGGTGGCTGGAACGGAGTTATTTTTTACCTAGGATATCTAACAGGGACGCGTAATTGAAATTTTTCTAACAATGGAGAACAATCTAGTTTATTATTATTAAGTTATTTTCATCAATATTTACAGGTGATTTGCTATGAATAAAACGTTGTCGTTAGTACGTTTGGACGTTACACACTTCCTGTTTAAAACATCTGTACCGATTATTATAAGTGTGTAAATACCGACCTTCTACTATATAAAAATCGACTTCTAACGTTATGTCACTCAATTTTACCTGTAATGTTATAGAGAGTTAGCATCTACTGCCGTTCCTCCTAAACCACTCAACAATCGATATCTTGTTGTATCTATTAGATACGATAAAAAAAATGTTTAACTTAGCTGACAACAATGAAACAGGTGCACCACTATCTGTTAGTATATCAACCTAGTATGTACCTATGGCCGTGGTAATAATGTCATGCCAATGTCGTTTTCAATGCATATCGTATTTTACGATAAAAGTTTACATATATACATACATATATATCACGCCTCGTTCCCAGTGGGGTAGGCAGAGACCACCTCTCTCCACCTGCTACGATCCTGGCACACCTCTCTCGCTTCCTCCACTTTCATAAGCGTCTTCATGCACGCTCGTCTGTTGCGTGTGCTTTTGATAAAAGTTTACGCCACTTTTATTCCGGTTATTCACTCATTCTTTTGTAAAACACATACTTTCTGTATGTCCTAATTTCTTACAAAAGGTAATTTTATAACCGATATCAGTTTTCTCACTTGGATATTATCTATATTCGATTCTGTGTTACGTTTTCATTTTTTGCAACTAACAAGACCGTGTCGAGCTTTAACCGGCGCAGTGATCGGTAGGCAGATGCCACGTTTGGGAAATAAATCCGCGTTGTTGAAGCCGTTGTACCTTCCACATATCTTCTATTCCATTCGTCAAGTGTCTTCAGCCTAAGCTGACGCTTGACGAAAGAAACGGGCCAGTCCTCGTACACCGGTCTCCTTTTATTCTTTAGAGCCGCTTCCTTGACTCGTGCCTCGAACTGGCTTCAAAGCGCGCGGTCCACGAGGTCGTCGCGCAGCTTGCAACACCGGCAGACGCCTATGGATGAAGTCGGCATCTGCTGAGCAACTTCAACGCGTGTTCTCTCCCGGAAGTACTTGACACTCATTGCTAGTCCGGAAACGTTCCACCAGATCCTGTTATCTTTTATAGGTTTCTTTAAATTTATTATAGCTATTGGTGACGAGTGCTTCGTCTCTTTCCCCCTTTTTTTTTTTAATTACACTTAACAGAAGGCATCACAGAATTTTGCTCGGTTAAATTAAAATTACGTAACTAATCAAAATAAATAGACCCCACTTCTGGTTTTATAAATAGAAAATTATTCTATTCATGAAATGAGAAGCAAGGCGGATAACAATAACATTTATTCAGTAATTTTACAAGACATTTACATAAATAAATTTTTTAACTAAATGTTTAAGCTGAATATAAAACAATTCAATTAATTAACTAAGTTAAGAATTAAGTGTGACTCCCACTGATCCTGCGGGTACGGGCTAACTGCTCTTACAAAAGTATATTCGCGCGTATCATTTGGTCACCGCGCCGCCCATTTCGTGTGGTGCGGGCGTCGGTAGTGTCGTGCGCGGAGTGCACGTGTGCTCCACAAGTGTGTGCACCTTGTTTCACGAACCCGGTGTATAATAAGTCGCAAAGCAATGTCTGTTGCCGTTAAAGGTATTTATTACTGAATGTTGGTTATTTGTTGATAAGTGCATTATTTGTTCAATTGTAAAATTTCTACATCAGTATTATCGCTCGGGGTCAAACTCCATTTATCGCTGATCTCTTTTTATAAATAATTGAGTTGATTTTTTTAAAAAAAATTAAGACTTAAATTTAGTGCTTCTTTCTTGTTTACATTAAAATAAATAATGGTGTCTGATTATTTTATAATATGCGCCTATAGTATGTTATTGTCTTCATTTAATATACTAATAATATGAACTACAGTAAGCACTATATTTTACCCGAAATGTAATCCTTTTATTCGTATTACAAAAGAAATTGTTTATACTCTACTTCTTCTTCTTCGTTTCTTGTATCACCTGAGTTATGAAATTGTATATAATTTATTACAATATAAATAATCTATGAATGAAAAATGTATACATGATAAAGCAAGTGGGTCGTGTGATAGTAGAAAATTCGCAGAGGTTTCTAATTTATCTAAAGTAACGTTGATATCAGCAAGTTTATTTGCATCCACGTAATCTTTAAAGAGATAGCATAATTCAGTAGGAGAAAAATTATGACATTTCTATGGAAATTCACAAGATCCGAGGTTGCCTAAGAAGGAAATGCTTCGCGAGGTTTTAGGTCTATCTATAATACTATTCATCATCTCATTTAGGATGATTTATTTGTATTAATTATACTCATACCTGTAGATATCAGACTGTTTTAAAGGAGCCTCTGAACGGCGGGCTGTTACGGGTAGGTTCATCGTCGTCAGAAACCATGTAGGTAGGTACTATCATGCTCCGTAGTCACGGGCGATTAAGAATATGACTAATTGGTAAGCCCTGCCTGTCGTAGTATGCGATTGAATGGGTCTACGGATTTCGTGGGGGACCTTATCTCTAACTAAGCGAACAAGCGAAACGAGTGTGACAGCAAATACGACTGGTTGCGATGGTTTCGTACTTGCCATAGCTCATGGTTGGAGCTAAGGAGTGCTTAGCTCATCGTTATGACGTGCCAAGCCAAAGTTCTGAGAGGCATTGAAGGTCCATTCTTAATGCACAGAATGAAACCAACGACACGGTTTTTCGTGGGATCGTTCGATCGGTCGAGCGTTCGGGAGCGGGAGATTCATGATCTAGCATACCCCAGACTCCCTCCCCGGAAGCAGAGTATCCTTCAAAGATTTTTCTCTCGAGACCGAAAAAAAGGTAGTGTCCCCCCCGAATCCGTATCTGAATAAGATGGAACTGTTGCTATAAATGTTACTGTATAAAAGTAGGAATGTGTTTTAATAACGTATGGAAAACGGATGCCATATAAAATAGCTGATTAGCACTTCGTCGCTATGGGCAGGGTCGATAATCACGAGGTGAAAGTAAAGCTTGTCGGTCTCCTATCAGGTATATTCATCGTGGGCGCCAAGCGTACGCCGTTTGGTAGGTTTGGTGGCGTGTTCCGCAACACTTCAGCCACGGAGCTGCAGACCGCTGCCACAGTGGCCGCGCTGAGGGACGCCGACGTCGCTCCCGACCAGGTAGATACCGTGGTCGTCGGTCAAGTCATGTCGGTGAGTGAAATACTTTAAACACAATCGAGCAATTCTATGATCTTCTTAGATCCTAAGGCGACAAGTACAATGTCGTGCTGGGTGTCATTCTAACTCACGTTGCCAAAAGTTGGCATTTACCATCAGGCGAACGTATTTTTATTTTGAGTGCATCCATATATACAAACAGAAACTTTGGCAGAGATATTGCCTTTTTCATTTGGAGGTCAGAGAAATATTTCAGGTCTCAATTTCATATGTAATTCTATATTAGGACCAGCAAGGGAACAGGTAGTGTAGACAGTAACTCACCTTGGGTCGCGGCTGTATTATTGCGTGCTCGTGTGCATGCAACTTTGCAATATGTGTCAGTCATGCTACGGTCTAATCTTTGGTTTTTTTTTACAGTTTCTTTAAATTTTCGTCTTTCTTTTACATCAAAACTTTTCCTATTTATTTTTATTACTCGTCAAGCTACGGTCGTCGGTACAAGTGTCTACCCAAAAATCTTTCCAGTTGCTTTCTACCACAGACAGGATTTGTTTTAGTCCTAATCTTTTTAGCTCAAGACGATCTAGCTGATGGTAATACAGACCAGTCGTAAGTATTTTTTTTTTTGTTCAAAGAAGAGGCCACACGAGCCACATGTTCATCTGATGCTAAGCAATACGCTAGCTAATAAAATGGTGGTACTAATTAGGATTACATACACACTACCACAAAGACAAGATGTTAAGTCTCGTTCATTATCTCAGTGATTTCAATATCTACCACTCCCTTCAAACCGGAAGACAGTAATTTTCGCACACTGCTGTTCGACGGTAGAAATACAAGTAGCGGTATTACCTAGACGGTCTGTAACAATATCACCACAAGTATACTGCTAATAATTATTATTCTCTTTCTATGAGTATGAAAGTAATTTTAATGTTAAAAGACCTGTTCGAATTTTCATACGAAACCTATTCGATAACGATTAGACAGGACAAAGTGAAAATATTAGTTAAACATTTTAACAGCGCACAATTCTTATAACATTTTATTTGCATAATCGTGTAGATAACACGAGCTTCTAGAAAAAAGTATAATTACATAAAACGAGTAATATTCTTTTTTTATCAACAGAGACTTCTCGCCCTTTTATTCAATTCTTAAATCTATGACAATAAGCTACTCAATACATTCGAAACTGATTGTATAAGTTATTATTGTGTATTGAATTTACTGTTAAAACAATAAATTTTTACATATTTATATTGAATTTTAAATAACGTATACAAATTACGGCATGTAAGGGGTTCAGTACATCTCACGGGATCCGAAACGTACTCACCTGTTCGTGGTACGGCGAATCGACAAATGTAGCTCTAGCCCCTATCGACCCGCATTAGGCCAGCGTAGTGGCAAACGACCCAAATCCTCCCCCATGACCCCACAAACTACGACCCTGGTGCCCGACGAAACCATACTAACTGTAAGTCATGCAGCGTTATGTGGAGATTTTTCGGGGAGGCCTATGTCCTGCAGTGGCCGTCTGATGATATAAATAACGACGACTTTCTTATGGATGGCCCACCACCTCAGCACTTAAAGCAGCAGAGAAACAGCAGTGTGAAAGACTACTGGTTTCCGGTTTAAAAGACGTTGTAGTTGGTGAAATTACCGGGGTAATGAGCTGTTACATCTTATGCCTCAAGATGACGAACACAATGTCTTGAAATGTATATTAACTATCCAGCAGCATTGCATCCCATAGGCAAGGCAATCACTTACCATAAAGTGTACATCTCACTTGGAAGGATAAAAAAACGTAGTGATGTTGACAAATTTATAATAAGTGATTAGTATTGTGGCATTAGTTAAATGCGGACCCTCGTGTTGAAAACTAGTGGTTTAGTCACCGTGTATTGAGATGCGGAGGAAGGTGGAAGGTTTGATTGAATCACATTATATAGAATGTTTAATATGTAGGTTTAATGGACAATTGTTTGGGATTGAAGCAATTGTTTTATAACTATCAGATCCTCACACTGGTTGTAAATGGTTGCAACTCCATCACAGCAAGCAGGTGCAAGCCGCAAGTCTTCGGTTTATGAGAGTAATATCAAATTATAATATCAAATTTTGTGATTCCGAACGAAGTGACCATAATTGTTCATTAATTTCTGATTGTGTTCAGGTTTCGCAAACAGACGGCATATACACACCGAGGCACTCCTCACTGAAGGCGGGCATACCTCAGGAGCGGCCCGCGCTCGGCATTAACAGGCTCTGCGGATCCGGGTTCCAATCCGTGGTGAACAGCGCGCAGGTACAGATGAGCATCTCGTGGAGTCGCCTGATCGTAGCTATAAACCAGCAAGTGTGATAAAATTTTAATTCCGTTCCCTGGTTGGTTAATCGCCAGATACTGTTGTGGTGACAGACGTACATGATTGGGGAAATAAGAAGACGAGTTCGAGAGAAATCGACTACAAACTAACCTTGATAACATGTAACCCCGGAATCGAACTAAAGATGTCCATGCGAATTCTTAACCATTGGGCCACTGAGGCCAAGTCATTATCCATTTCTTACGTATTTGTTGGCAGGATATCCTCACTGGTGCCGCCAACATCTCGCTGGCTGGCGGCGTCGAGAACATGTCCCAAACGCCGTATGCTGTCCGCGGTGTCAGGGTCGGCACCGCTCTTGGCAATTCGTACGCCTTTGAGGACACGCTGTGGGCCGGCCTCACGGACTCGTATTGCGGACTGTCAATGGGCATGACCGCCGAGAAGCTCGGCAAGCAGTTCGGCATTACCAGGGACGAGGTCGACAACTTCGCGCTGAGGTCCCAGCAACGGTGGAAAGCAGGTGAGTGTAGATGTAATATGTGCAATCATGGACGGCCTTTAAGTGTTTGACACAAAACCATCAGAAAGAAAATTGAGGTCTTCGAAGAAGGACATATTTACACATCACTAAATCGTGCTCATCTTTGGAATTTTGTTCAGGAGCATCAGGTTATTGCAGTACTGTCTCCGCACCGCGCAGTTCCAATCAGAAACCTGTTAAACAGTCGTTTTGTTCCAGCCAATGATGCCGGAATATTCAAAGCGGAGATTGAACCGTTCACATTGACGATCAAGAAGAAGGAAGTAAAAGTAGAAGTAGACGAGCACCCGCGACCGCAGACCACGCTAGAGAACCTCAAGAAGCTGCCGCCGGTCTTCAAGCAGGATGGTCTGATTACCGCTGGCACTGCTTCGGTGAGTTTTCTTATTTTAAAAAAGTGACATGTGGTATAGTGCCCGAATGTCCTCCACCACAAGCCGATTGAATCAACTTTTTTGACGAAGCAACGAGAGGAGCGATCCATAAGAAAGTGGCCCTAGGTTTTTTTTTTCTCGTCCCCTCCGGGTATTTGTAGGCCTGGGCTTCGTTCCTTTTATTTATTACATTTTTCTTTTTTGTTGTAGTATATCTTTTAATAAAAGTCATTAAATGTTCTCACGGTTTAATCATAGCCACACACTCTGTGTAGGTACTACCCACTACATCTCCTTTCTTTTTAATAATTACATGATTTGCTTGTTTCATAAAAATAGACATTACTATACCTATACTTTTCTTTCTCTACACATTTTTTTTTAATTAGTTGTTTTAAGGCTGCCTAATCGTTAACTCAAATAAATTGAATAACTACAGTTACTAATAATTAAAAAAAACTTGTACACTATTTATTGTATATTACAAAATTATATAGTCTCTTTAATATTAGGGGGACCGGAAAGTAATGTCGTTTTATTACGCTAAATACAAACACATACATTTTTAACGAGTCTTTATTTTTAATCAATGATGTATTCCCCATCATTGTCAATAACCTTTTGCCATCTAGTGAGTAAATTTTCAATCCCTGATCGATAAAAATTAATTGGTTTTTCGGCAAAATATCTAGAGATGGCATTTTGGATATCATCCAAATTTGCAAATGTTTTGCCACTTAAAAAGTGTTGCAGCGCTCGGAATAAGTGGAAATCCGATGGTGCAACATCGGGCGAATATGGTGGATGAGGCAGCACCTCCCACCCCAATTCATTAATTTTTTCTAGAGTTCGCCTTGCGCAGTGCGGTCTTGCATTGTCATGTTGGAGAATGACGCCTTTTCGGTTGACAATCGCTGGCCACTTTTCAATTAAAGATTGATTGACTCGCTGCAATTGTTCGCTGTAGAGGTCTGCAGTAACAGTTTCTCCAGGTTTCAGTAATTCAAAATGAACAATGCCGCGAATACTCCACCAAACACACAAAAGCGCTTTTTTGGGGTGTAAACCTGGCTTAGCAGTACTCCGAGGGATTTCATTTGGAGAGAGCCACTGCCTTTTGCGTTTTGGGTTATCATACAGGACCCATTTCTCATCTCCTGTGATCAAGCGATCAAAAAACGCTTCTGTGTTGTGTCGTTGAAGCAATAAGTTGCATGTGATTGATCGGTTAGCCTTATTCTGTTCGGACAGATTATGCGGGACCCAAACACCTGCTCTGCTTACTTTTCCAATCTGCTTCAAATGTTCTTGGATGGTCGACCAAGGTTTGTTGAGACTGTTTGACAATTCCTCGATCGTCTGACACGGATTTGCTTCCACTTCCGCCCTTAACACGTCGTTGTCTAACGCTGATGGTCTTCCTGATCGATACGAGTCGGAAAGATCAAAATTACCCGATTTGAACTTGGAAAACCACCTTTGGCATTTACGAATGTCCAGTGCATTTGGATAAACATCGCAAATGTTTTTGGTAGCAACTGTTGCGTTATTTCCCTTGCGAAACTCAAAGAGCATGCAATGCCGGATGTGTACCTCTTCTGGTATTTGGCTGGCCATTTTACCCAAAATTACAAAAAAAAATTGTAATTCAATTGTCTATAAGTAAAGAAATCACTATAACCTCACAATGTCTTTGGTACGCCTCTGAACAAAACAATGAGCTGACAAATGACAATCAAGTATTGGCATGCGCAGAAACGACATTACTTTCCGGTCCCCCTATTACATAATTTTTTTTTTTACTTTTATTTATACACTTCTTTTTACAATTTTACTTTTATAAATAATTTTAAAAATTAAGTATCATCGCTATAAGTATTAGTGCTACGTGACGCCATACCGTTCCGGACGTCGCACAACTCTCCTACTCCGAGTGACACACACCTCCGCGGGTGCGCCGGCGCCGCGCTCCGCACCGTGCGGTCCTCCGGCCGTCCCGCTCGGTATTAAATCGGGCCCATCATTATCACCATAATCCCAATCTAACTATGCACCTCTAACCAGATTAGCCTCTTTTTTCTGTTGTTTTAAAGCTGGTACTTTCAAAATATGTTGTCTATTACGGCGCAGCACACGCCCATTTTCAGTTTCCAACCAGTATGAACGATCACCCCGCGCTCGACCATTTACACGTGCCCTCTCCCATAAACCTTAGTCCTTCATTCGCACCAACTCACCTGGCCGTAATGAAGGTAAACATCGAGTGCCCCTGTTATAGTACGCCGCCTGTTTCCCAATGTTTTTTATCTTATTTTTTGACATTCTATCACCGTTTATAATTTGAGGATATAACTGACTGTGTTGCACAGGTAACCTGGTATCAAGACGTCGGCTCATCAATAACTGGGCAGGCGAATGTTCTTCTCCAGTGAGCGGTGTATTTCTAAAATTGAGAAGTGCAAGTTGCCAGTTCGCACCAGTTTCTTGCGACTTAATAAACAATGACTATAGTTCATACATTTCTTTACGCCAGGCCGTTTGATCTGGGGTAATATGGCAAGCTAGTAACATGTTCGAAACCCCATGACTCTTTGAATATTTTAAATTCTTCTGCTGTGAATTGTGAAGTCATTAGATGTTCACACCGTTTAATCATAGCCACACACTCTATTTAGGTACTTTAGGTACTACCCACTACATTTTTCTTTCCTCTTTCTCTCTTTTCTTACCTTACTCTTTTATACTTTTTCTTATCTTCCGTTCCTTTCTCTCTCTTTTATACTCCATACTATTTTTACTTTCATTCTTCCCCGAAATGAGTTTGATACACATACTTTTTTTATTTCATCCTTATTTCTATTACAGTACTTTTAGTTTCTTATCTCTGTGTCTTATAGACTGTTACATTTGTTCTTATATGTATCGTCATTTTCATTTCCTGTAGTCTATTTCCTATTTACATTTTCATTTTCTGTTTCTTGATTATAATCTCCTATATTTCTATTTTGTACATTTGTTTCCCTGTTTGTTTCCTTCTTTGTTATGTCTTATTTTCTTTAATTGTTTTACCTATAATATTTTTGCGGAGACTTCAAAATAATGGACGATTGAGGTTTTCGCTCATCATTGAAGCGATAGTGCTACATTTACCTTTTCTCCTGTAGCTATTTCAAAATCCGCTCTCTGCGCCCCATATACGGAGCAGGCACGGTCTGGACCTTACTTGGGTCACAGGTACACGAGGAACTCCCCCTGAGTTTGAACCTGTGAAGGTACTGTGAGAACGGGCCCAAGTTAGAATAACATACATTGCAACACATTCTTGTCCTTGATTTGAGATAGTTCTGTTAACCCAGTAATTTCACTAGCTACCGCACCTGTAAACCCGGATGCAGTAATATTTGTTAATTAGCGTAGTGTGCAAATATTACTGTATCCTGTATACTGTAGCTGCAGTGGAACCTAGACGGTCTCTGGTAACAGAAGCGTACCATCAGGTTATGTTTAATCTTTATAGCCTTTTTTTCTAGTTGGACTTCCCAGAAATCCTAAATTCCCGGTTAAATATATATTTTTAATAGATTGTCATTATATTGTGGCAATAGGGTGTAAGTGATGGTGCTGGTGCGTTGGTATTGGCGAGTGAGGCAGCCGCCAAGAACCTCAAGCCATTGGCGCGGCTGGTGGGCTGGTCGGTCGTTGGTGTGAACCCGAGCATCATGGGCATCGGGCCCGTGCCCGCCATCAAGAGCTTGCTCAAGGTTACCAACATGACCCTGAACGACATTGATCTCATAGAGGTTATGTATTACTTCTTTGCAACTAGACATATCATTTACTATCATATTACATGTAATATTGCTTACTTATAAACCATTACCAGATAAGTATGGTGATAAAATATATACACCGGAATAGCAATATTTTTGAGGCTGGTTTTTATTTGGCAACATTTCTGCAGATCAACGAGACGTTCGTCGCGCAGACGCTTTCCTGCGCAAAGGCACTGAAGCTAGACGTGGAAAAGTTAAACGTGAACGGAGGGGCAACCGCGTTAGGGTACCCCTTTGCCACCTCCGGCTCTCGGATCACTGCGCACCTCGTACACGAACTAAGGTATAGTAGTATCAGTTGCTAACTGAAAGATGCACTAGTGATAGTTTTGTTGATGGAGACCGTCCAGATAGGTACCAAGAAGAGAGGTAGGGCACAGCGGATGTTTCCGCTTATAAATGAGCAGCCCGTCTTGGAAAGTACTTCCGCTTTGCAGAATACCACAGCTAAATAATACTGCCAGTGTTGTCTAGATTCATGATGTTGATCGGGCTGCAAGCCATAGCGACTCTTACAGCTCTCCTGACACTGAGCTCGTGGACCCGGATCCACGGCCTGTGGTTTTAGAAAAACCAAGTGTGCTACGTGAAGTGTAGCTAGCCTGCGGCCGATATTTTCCATTGTGTGTCTGGTTCTTGTAGTTTTTTCCGGCGATTCTAATCGGTCGTTGAGGCCGGGTGCGGACCCGTTCCCCGACTACCTTCGCCTGTATCGGAATCTTTGGGCGGTGAGGATCGCCGACGATTGCGGGTGTACTTCGTGTACTCGGTGGTATTTGTGTAGCTGTGGCGCCGCGTTCTAGAGTGAGGATGGCGTGATTTTGAGATTCGGAACGTGTTGGTAGTGTTCGAAGTGTGTGTGGTGACGTCGGTGTTATCGGTGACTGTATCGGATGGCGCGTAGTTGGCCGCGCTGGCCACCAGAGGGTTGGGGTGAGTTGCCGCCTTGGCGAAGTAGGTTTCGGAGCATTCTCTTGAGTGCTCCGTGATGGTCGGGAGTTTGAGGTCACTGCGGATGTTCACGTTGCGCTAGTACCATTCGGCACCGGTGCCAGTGTTGTGTTCCAGTTGATAAGCATAGACATCCAGTGCACAATGGGGAGTCGGCATAGGGACAGTGAGTGGACCAGCAGTACTGTGGGTCGTCAATTGTTTGTGTGGACGCAAAATGCTGGCGCGGCGGCCAGGGAGACCCGGTGAAACGTCTGGCCGTCCGCAGGCTGAACGGATACCAAACCCAGAGATTGCTGTAATCTCCGCCCTGGAAGGCTGACCTGCTAGATTCGCGAAAAGTGCCCGGAGCAGTGGTCGCGCCGGAGGAGGTTACCGGGGTCATCCCGACCACTATAACGGGAGGGAACCGGAGACTCTTCCGTCCACCGTGCCAGCAAATCACACATCCTACGCTGTACATCGAAAGGTCCTTGCTGCACATTATCTAAATATCAACTTTTAGAATGATCTTCCACAACCTTTGGTCAAAGGCATAAGTTATAGTAAGCGTAAACCAGCCGCACCCCTTGCCACTAAAATGGACTTTTGGAACATCAGGGGACGCCGATTGATGCGGCGCCGGCGGGGCCGCGGGTGAAGAGGAGTGGCGGTAATGCGTTCCGCCGATCTAACTATTCTCTGCGGCCGTTTAACGGTTGGCGACGGAACTCAACACCAGATCCGCCGCAAGGAGTCAAGAGACTTTTCTCTCTTGGCTCCCATAACCTCTGGGTGAGTCTCGGAGGTGTGCGAGAGTGATCCCGTGACTCTGCCATAAGACGACAAGGTGGAATATTAGAGGGTTTTAGTCGAGGCAAGCCCGCGATAACCTGTTTTTGATAAGGCAGAAGTAAAAATGAAAAAAAAAACCTTAACGTAGTCTACCAGCGCCTAGAAACTACGCAGCCGACCTTGTTATTCCTCACAGAGACTCAAATCTCATACCCGCCCGATACTTCGTACAATATCCTAGGTATAAGATCGAACACAATTTTGTGCGCTGTGCCGGAATTTACCTATATGTACGGGAGGTTGTTTGTTTCCTCGTCTTCATGACCTAGAAAAAAGAGATCTGTCAGTGTTATTGGTGCGTATTGGTTACGGTGATCGCACCTGCGTTTATGCATGCCTATGCAGATCTAACAGCGGTAATATGGACGCATTCCAACTTTTCGAGCATTTGCAAATGAAAACGGACAGTCATTGAACTGTATCCTTCTGTGAATGTAGTAATTCTAGCAGATTTCAACGCTCATCACATTGAATAGCTTGAATCCTGATCCACCGATTTCGCGGTGAGATCTACTTATGATTTTACTCTAACCTACGAGTTATCCCAGCTGGCTTCTTCGCCAATTTGATTACCTCCCTCTACCTTATTGACCAATTGCTATTACCTCCCTTCTCTCTAAGGTGTTAGGACTTGTAATCAACTAATAGCTCATCATCTACCTTGAAGAAAACAGTTTATTAAGCGACCGACTTCTACCTAACTCACCACTGGGCTCTGACCCTTGAGAGTCGAGGAGAGGCTTTGGCAGTGAGAGTGGATAGCCAAGACAATTGAACTGGTCTGGCATCGCGGTCCTTTCATGAAGTTACCATCGTACGGACTCTGAGATACTGTGTCAGTGGATTAGTAGCTTCCTGTCCTGCAGAAGTATAAGAGCCGTCGTTAACGGTAGTAGCTCTACTAGAATGGACATAAATACAGGTGCCCCACAAAGCTCTGTGCTTTCGCCGACGCTGTTTTTATTTCATATAAATGATATGTTAGCAATCAGATAGGTTACTGTAGAGGAAAGTCGAAAAAAAACTTGTCATAAATTGAGGTAGCTCTTGCCCATATGTTCAAATGGGGTCGCCTCAATTTAGTTTATTTTAATCCATCCAAGACACAAGTTTACGCGTTCACCGCTAAGAAAACTCTATTTATTGTAGTTCCTCAGTTCCAGAATACATCTCTGACCATCTCAAGAAGCACTGGGATTTTAGGTGTCGAAATTTCCAGTGACGACCAGTACCGAGGGCACTTGGAAGACAAAGTAAAGCTGGCATCTAAAAAGCTCATGTAATTAACAGGGCGAAGCAAAACTTGGTGGTTGCTATATAAAGCGCAAGTCCGGCCTCACATGGAGAATTGCTCTCATCTTTGGGCGAGAGCCCCTAGATGTCAGCTGGGACCTTTAGATTCGGTGCAAAACACAGCTGTCAGAATAATCGACAATTCTTTGCTAACGGACGGTATTGACCTCTTGGTTTTAAGAGAGATTTTGGCTCCTTATGTGTGTTCTACCGCCTCTATAACGGGATATATTCTGATGAACTGTTCGACATGATGCCCACGGCCACATTTCATCATCGCACTGCTCGCCATCGGCAGGAAATTCATCCTAACACCCTGGAACCGCAGTGGTTACGTACGGTCCGATTTCACACATGTTTACTTCAGAGAATACTCAAATTGTGGAACGAATTACCTGTCGAGGTTCTCCTTAGGAGCTACAATATGAAGTTCTTCAAAAAGGGCGCGAAAGGGGAATCCGCAGGGTCGACAACACGCCCAATGATACCTCTGGTGTAACTGGCGGTTACAGGCTGCGGTTACCACTCAACATCAAGCGCCCCGCATGCTTCGTTGGCACCTAAGTTGTATAAAAAATAAAACCGCAGCTGACAAACAGTAGTGTGCAGACATAACTGTGTTCTGGTTTAAATGATGCTGTAGCTCGTGTAATTGCTAGGGTAACGAGACTCAACATCTGTCTCTGGCGACGAACGCAATATGGTAGTCTTTATAGACTTTATAGTCTATAAAATCCTAACTAGCTGGCCTATCATTTATTATCAGGTGAACAAGCCGCAGGTCTCGTCGCTTAATTGATTAAAAAATAAATAAAAATAAGTAGCGTTTTTATTTATATCTAATTTGCATTTTAATATCAGCATCATGATCTTCAGATCGATAGACTTCCACTGCCAGAATTAAGCCTCTCTCAAAGATTCCCTCACGATCAGGTAGGGATTCGTATAAGAGGATTTGGATCATTTCACACCACGCTGGTCCAATGCGGGTGGATGGGAGCCAAAGCCTCGTTTCTTAATTAGTAGGCTGCACCACGAGCAGGTGAAGTTAGCTTGGATGCCGTGAGTTGTCGTTCGGGAACCCTTACCCCCTTATTTATTTACAGAGTATTATTTTCAGGCGCCGCGGTCTGAAGCGCGGCGTGGGATCCGCTTGCATTGGCGGCGGCCAGAGCATCGCTCTTATGATAGAGACTGTATAAATACGGGCGCACACACACATACACAAAAACAGACACACGTAAATCGCTCCCATGCGTATGAGTGCATGTACGGTAGAGCTCGAGTATCAATCCCCACACAAAACACCTGATATCCATACTTGGTGGCCGCGGCAGAACGTTCTATCGTTTTTCTTGAAGATACATTCTGTCCAGCATTGGTCTCTCTCAAACGTATAGTTCAATACATTTTTTTTACATTAACACACACACACACACATTGACATATACATTTTTAACACGTAGAATTAAGAGACGTTCACCAACATAAACTGGTGGGTGCCAGCATGATACCCGATGTGAGGAAGAATGTAATAACATATAATATTATAAATTTTATATACTTATACTACTTGTTACAATGACATGTATAACTAGGGATATATTTTTTATGGTATTAAGTTATGCAACTTCAAGTGTTGCCATATTTATTGTGAATAAATTTCCTATTTTATATTATATATGTGTTGATGTTTACAATTAAAATTATTATTGTTAATAACCATTGAATTTAATTCTTTAAATAGTGTTTATAATTTTTAAATGATTTTGTTCACTTTAAAACTCTATTGTTTAATACAGCAACTTCCGTCCATTCTCTCTTTAAAGAGTATACGGCGGTATTATATAATTTGAAAGATATAAGGTTGGAAAATATCTCCCTTCCGCTTTTTTGCTCTTTATTCAATGCTTTATAAAAAGTGTTACAGTGATCGGATTTAGTTCAAATATGCGCCGTTTTGTTCGATAATCTGTTTCCATCTAGACGGCAACTTCATAATACCTCCCTCGTAGAAGCCCCCCTCCTTATTTGCGAAGAACTCGGACAGACACTTTTCATAAGCCTCTTTTGAGTTCAACTTTACACCACCAAGGGCGTTCACCATGGACAGGAACAGGTGGTAATCACTTGGCGCTATGTCCGGGCTATATGGTGGATGCGATAAAACTTCCCATCCAAGCTCCCGTAGCTTCTGACGAGTCATCAACGAAGTGTGTGGTCTGGCGTTGTCCTGGTGGAACACTACACCCTTCCTGTTGGCTAATTCTGGACGCTTCTGGTCGATCGCCTGCTTCAAGCGGTCCAGTTGTTCGCAGTAGATGGTAGAATTAAGCGTCTGGCCATATGGGAGCAGCTCATAGTGGATGATTCTCTTCCAATCCCACCAAACACACAGCAAAACCTTCCTGGCTGTCAATCCCGGCTTGGCCACTGTTTGGGACGATTCACCGGCCTTCGACCACGACCGTTTTCGCTTGATATTGTCGTATGTGATCCATTTTTCGTCGCTAGTCACCATCCGCTTCAAGAATGGGTCGAGTTCGTTCCGTTTCAGCAGCATATCGCAGGCGTTGATTCGGTCCAGAAGGTTTTTTTGCGTCAAATCATGCGGCACCCAAACATCAAGCTTTTTTTTGTATCCAGCCTTCTGCAGATGGTTTAAAATGGTTTGGTGACTAACTCCCATCTCCTGGGCGATGTCACGAGATGCCACATGCCGGTTTAACTCGATGTAGTCCATGATTTCATCGGTATTTGTCGTCACAGGTCTTCCGCCGGCTGGCTTATCCATGGTGTCGTTTTCACCGGCTCTGAATCGTCGAAACCATTCCCCCGCGGTTCGAAGTGATAGAGTACCATCCCCCAAAACACCATTAATCTCACGGAACGTTTCTCTAGCGGATTTGCCTTTAACGAAGGAAAACTTTAAAATAGCGCGAATTTCGGCGTTAGTGAACTATATGTTTACACGTCTATAACTGTTGAACGCAATATCCAAACTAATTATGCATAGCGTCGTTTTGTAGGTTATGTCAAGACCTTTAAAATTATGTATAGTATTGCCAGATACGAGCTCTGTAGCGCTTTGTACATAGCCGCGAAATTCATAAGACAAAAAGGCGGAAGGGAGATATTTTCCAACCTAAAGATAAATATTATCATTGATAGAGGTTTCTTGTAAGTAATAATATATTCCTATTATTGCCAACGTGGATACTCAAAAATCACCAGTCTTACATTTTCCTATATTGAGGTTCCGGTTTGAACGGTACTGTAGCTAGTGAAATTACTGGGGTAACTAGGCTCAACATCTTAAGTCTCAGACGAGGTGCTGTGTATTTTATCCTTATTTGTGCTATGTTATGGGCGTGATAATAAAATCGAGAGTTCCTAGAATGTTGTCTCTGGCAGTACATAAAATAACAAAAGGAAAACGAACAAGATTAATTAATAATTAAATGCAGTAAATTTATTTCTTTTCAGATAAAAATAATAAGATACAACGAGCGCGATAACGGTTTTGGCTTATTACATGTGTAGACGTTGGCTTCGATAATAACAGGTGAAAAATCTTGGCGTGGTCCAGTTTTTGTAGTGTAGGTCTAGTGATAAGGGGGAGATTTTTCTGTTCGGCACACGTGAGACCAACGCGCCTCCCGCTTTGCGATCGCTTTATTTTGTTTCTGATTACTTGCGATGATCAAAATAATGCAAAAATCATAATTATAAAGAAAGAGGTGATTAATTACGATGCATAAGACAACTGCTATCTGCCTCAAGCGAATCTTAAAGTATTTCGGGTACATTGCCGGGAAGGTTGGAGACAACCTTGAAAAACTTGTGGTTACTGGCAAAGTGGAAGGAAGAAGGCCTCGACACCGCAACGCAATGGGTTAGTCTGACCAGATCCGCAACACGTTCCATTTCACAGTCTGCGAAGCTCTCCAAGTAGTAGAAGATAAGACAATATAGCGAAACATCACCGGGACAAGTGATGGGTGGAGGTAGTTAGGACCTTTAGACGTGAGGAATACGATTTGAGTAAGAATACAACATTGCGATAAATGAGTTATTTTAGGAATTTATTAAACAAATACCTGAATATTACTTCACTATAGCGAGTTAAATCCTCGCACATTTTTTAAATTATTTAAATATTAGTTTATAGTAAAATATTTCAGTTCAAATAGGGATAATGGATAATTAAGGGTACTAAAGTAAACGTTATTCAGGCATTGCTCTCTGCTTTTTAAATTCAAGACAATACCTTTTTGGTGCAGTGGATACCGAATTATTATTATTAGAAGACAGACTCATTGCTAATTTTTCCTGAATTCGAGTCTTAATGTTTTTGGGTTTGCAAGTTTAAATATAATCCATGCATTCATTTACTATAAGTGTTTAGGCATAGCTCGAATATAATTTTCTTATAATACCAAACTCGTAAACTGCAATATGGAGCCATTTGATCGAAGACATCCGCGAAAGACTCCTACGTTATATTAGATAATTTTGTGTTTTATATAATTCTTTTTTCTGTATAACTACAGTCTGATTAGAATGTTTTGTTGATAATAGGACATCATGCGCGTCTTCCCAATCTAGTAGTCGTCCATCATTGCTTTCCTTAGTCATTAAGGTGACCGACAAAACTACCATATGTTACACTTCACACAGTGTAGACTTCATTCGAGAGTACAACTTAATTTTAAGTGCTGCTAACTTGCGAGGACAGCCAATGGCGCAGTGTGACGTCATCAGGTACAACGCAACAGCATTAAAAATGTTGAGGTGGACTCGAGATTCGAAAACGAGTTAATTCACAACAGGACTCTGCACTGACCATTAACAATCGGTGCTCGTATTTGTAAAGGTTTTGAAAGGTGAGCATGGAACCAATGAAACGAATAGTATTTATACAGAAATAAATTTATCGCTTAATCCTCCTCGTCGTCATTGGCAACACCGCCTGGTTGGCCCTTGAGCAGGTTCTCGCGCTTGACACGGCCGGGCCGACCACCGCCGAACGGAGACTTCAGCGAAGAGTCGGCACAGTCCAGCCGCACCACAAACGACGGGATGTTATGTTGGCCACCTGCTTGCGCAAGCTGCACGCACAAACACCAATACATTATTTTTAACAATTCCCCATATAATATAAATGCCATACGATTAGGAATCAATGATTGTCAAAACCTGATTCATTACAGTTCCCTGTCTTACCTACTGAAAATAATGTAAAATTCTTAAAATGACAAGTGAGGTTATTCACAATCACTCTAAGGTTAAGTAGTAAAAATGATTTGCAATACTGGGCTCCTTGGTTGAGTTGCTGACCATATGGAACATATTATCATGGTCAATTTTTGATGATATGAACAATCAATAATTTATATCCAGTAGATATCACATCACTTAGATGTCTCAACATGGGATCACATACTATCACTTAAATGAACTTCACTTTCTAGCAGGTTAGGTTTCTTGCAATGCCCCTGGAAAGACATTTTCATTTAGATCAAGTAAAATTTATTTAAAATTACCAAATGAGTCTTTGACTGATCAGGATGTGTGCATGATGAATAGATTTGGCCTGCCTAGTCTTAAAAACCTGGGTCTGCCAGCCTACACTCCAAGAAATTCTTAATCTCAAGCCAAGCACATAATCCAGCTACATCTGCTTCTCATGGAACACTTACTAGTCGTTGGAGAAGTGCATTAGCTGTGAATGTTAAATGTAAATAAAACAATTCCGAAATAAGACCATGATTTGTTTTGAAGTTAATTGTTAGGTAATTTTAGTTAACAGAAACTTGATTCAGGCAAGAAGTTGCCAAAATAATTCATCATAGAATAATTAATACACTAAGAAATGATATTGTTTCTGCAATGCAGAGAAAGAACAATTTTGTAAAAAAAAGTAATACAAAATATTTAGAACTCAAGTATTTTTGGACATGCCTTCTCAAAAGGCCGGAACGGAGTTACATAGGTCTTGGAAAAGACAGCATCATGCTTGGGAGTCATACACCCGTGGCTTTAATTTAGCCTTATTGCCCATACATGTTGACTATAGAGATTACCATGGTCTACTTTAAGGCAAGTTTAGGTTAAGACAAATCCACTAACATCATGAAAAATATTTAAGATTGGATTATAATATTAATTCACAATAATTGTTCAATAAATCTGTTATAATGAGCCGTTATTATGCTTACCTTAATAAATAAATATTTTTTATGCAACATACTCACCATTCACTGTTCCTGCTCGCCAGCTAAAGAGATTTGTCAAACTTGTGCTGCCAGGTTCTAGGATTTTATTCATCATTGTTTTTTTGAACTAAGTTTTTTTAAACAGAGATTATTTTATGCAGATGTAAGGTCCTGTCACCAATTAAGGCCCTAAAGTCAATCCGAGAACTTTGACTCAGTGATTTAAATCCAACAGTGCACCTTTCAGCCTCCACTTCTTGAGCAGTTCGTTCTATGGTTCAGTCGGCACTCCACTCCTGATAAGCACACAAATATCGTCCATCAATTCCGTCTAGAAGATAGACCCTTTGGGAGACCCAGCAATTGCAAACGCCGAGTCCGAGGACAAGGTCATTAGCTTCGCAACACGAAGATAAATGTAGCAGAGATCGTCGCTGAGCGACACTATCAGTCAACAGAACGTGAGCTCTACCCGGCAAGCCAGTCTCGCAGCCTAGTTCCAATTCACGTAAACCGTGTAAATGCAAGTGTGTGTAATCTTTGCATACACAAATACCAAACTAAAAGCGGTCCGTATGGCCAAGTGTAAAACAAGTAGCCTGCCGATAACAACTTCTGAATTACATATTATTCGCCTATGTTCAACGGAATACAATTTTTTTCATATAACCACTCACAGGGCGACCATCACTCATTATCGTAAGCTTAGTTTGTGGATAAGTTAATAAATAAGTTCGCAGACCGCTTTCTGACAGTTCCAGTTGACATTTACAATATATAATATATACCGAAACAAACTCTTCAATTATAACTTTTTATATTTTATAATTTTTGGTCAAATTTTTTTCAAACCCTATTTAATTATAAAATATTACAAAAAAAAATATTTATAGTTCGTGATTTTGAATAAATATAAAAATAAATTTTCGTTATCTTATCGATTAATACGGTCACATTATACTAATGTATTTAACATATAACAAATTTTCAAGAAAAAAGTTAGCAATATTACACCGTTAACTGGAACGTTATAAATACTGACTCATATCTAATATGTATGCGTGTATATATATATTATTCCCAACCGGTACTTTATTTACTGCATAATCTGTGGCCAATTCGTTCCGTGCGCTCCCCTTAAGAGTTTTTTGTAAACTTTGCTCACATAAACTTTCTCGGGTGTTTGAATTTTACCATTTAATAGGTGTATAATAAATCGCAAAGCAATGTCTGTTGCCGTTAAAGGTATTTATTACTGAATGTTGGTTATTTGTTGATAAGTGCATTATTTGTTCAATTATAAACTTTCTACTTCAGTATTATCACTCGGGGTCAAACTCCATTTATCACTGATTATCTTTTATAAATAATTTAGTTGTTTTATAAAAAAATTAAGATTTCAAGTTAGTGCTCGTTATATGTTTAAATGAAAATAATTAATGGTTTCTGATTATTTTATAATATATGTATATAGTATTTTATTGTCTTCATTTTATATGCATTTTTTACTTCACTGAGCACTATTCTTTACCTGAAACGTAATCCTTTTATTCATATTACTAAATAGTTTATACTTTTGATTTTTCTTTTCTTGTTTCACCTGAGTTATGAAATTGGAATTAATTTATTACAATATGAATAATCTATGAATGAAAAATGTATACATGATAAAGCAAGTGGGTCCCGTGATCGTAGAAAATTCGCAGAGGTCTAATATATCTAAAGTAACGTTGATATCAGCAAGTTTATTTGCGTCCACTTAATTTTTAGAGAGAATAGCTAATATCAGTGAAAAAAAAAATGATAACATTTCAATGAAAATACACGACATCCAAGGTTACCTGGTAAGGAAATGCTCCGCTAGGTCTTAGGTCTATCTATAATACTCTTTATTATCTTCTTTAGGATGATTTATTTGTATTAAATATAGTCATACGTTTAGATATCAGACTGTTTTAAAGGAGTCTAGGAAACGTTACTGGTAGTAGTTCATCCTCGTCAGAAATTATGTACGTAGGGCCTTTATCTCTTACTAATTGAACTCGTTTGGCTCATGTTTGAGACCTGCACGTCAGTGCTGAGAGGCATTCAAGGTCCATTCTTAATGCACAGAATGAAACCAACGAGGCGATTTTTCGTGGATAAAGATCTAGCATAACCCAGACTTCCTCCCCAGAAGCAGAGTATCCTTCAAAGATTTTTCTCTCGAGACCGAAAAAAATGTAGTATCACCGCTGAATCCGTATCTGAATAAGATGGAACTGTTGCTATAAATGTTACTGTATAAAAGTAAGAATGTGTTTTAATAATGTAAGGAAAACGAATGCCGTGTAAAATAGATGATTAGCACCTCATTGCTATGGGCAGGGTCGATGATCACGAGGTGAAAGTAAAGCTTGTCGGTCTCCTATCAGGTATATTCATCGTGGGCGCCAAGCGTACGCCGTTTGGTACGTTTGGTGGCGTGTTCCGCAACACTTCAGCCACGGAGCTGCAGACCGCTGCCACAGTGGCCGCGCTGAGGGAGGCCGGCGTCGCTCCCGACCAGGTAGACACCGTGGTCGTCGGTCAAGTCATGTCGGTGAGTGAAATACTTTTAACGCAATCCAGCAATTCTATGATCTTAGGTTTTAAGGCGACGAGCACAATGTCGTGCTGGGTGTCATCCTAACTCACGTTGCCATTAGTTTGCCCTTTCCATTTAGAGGTCAGAGAAACATTTCAAGTCTAAATTTCATATGTAATTCAATATTAGGACCAGCAAGGGAACAGATAGTGTAGACAGTAACTCACCTTGACTTACGGCTGTATTAGTGCGTGCACGTGTGCATGCAACTTTGCATTGTGTCAGTCAAGCTACAGCCGTCTGTACAAGCGTCTGTATCTGCTTCATGCACACGGTGCCGCGATGAGTTCATCTATCTATACATACAAGTATATATATGCTGTGCAAAATAAGAATGTTTTTGTGGCCGAGTCTTGTCTTGGCAACTATCGGGTGTAAACACGACTGCTAGACGGTAGTGGGGAGCGGGAGGAGGTTATTTCAAAGTTGTTTTTGAGATAAGCGATCGTCTGTATTTCGCAACGCAGTTAATTTCCAAAATGCATGACGATCAAATTTACAATTCTTTGTTTCCTGTTTTTGAATTCCAGTAATGAAATCGTCCATGTTTCAATTTTATGACTAAAACAATAACTTAATTACAATTTAATTGATATAAAATACAATTAATCTATTGCAACATCTATACAAAATGTTCACGTTACGCCCACGAATATTGTTTTAATCGACGAAGTGGTGAGCATTGGTTACTTTGATAATAAGTAATATTCCTACCCATGATGTGGCACAGGATCTCAAGTAATTTTGCCAGATACAACGCCATCCATATTTAAACACAGTAATGTGTGCACATTACATGTCGATGGGGTAAATAATCAAAAGACGACCAGCATCTGAAAAGGAGTGAGACAGGGATATAGAGATAGGTGTATTTGTACTTTTTAAAACTCCCTTGGTGGTCCTCCTTAATGCTTTGCAAGAGGCCCCGGTCTTATGGAACACAGGTGCGTTTCTGCTCTATAACTAAGCACGTCTCAGGAAGTGCCGTAATCGTTTCCAACGATCTCTCTTTGCTACGACAAGACGAGACCAGCTGGTACTTCTTTTCCACCCTGAGTTCTTAGTGAGCAATGGAAAGGTCCCTCATTTAAAGTCCACGAACCCAAAAATCCCTCCATTCGCCTTCTACGACAGGTTTACTTTAGTCCTAAACTTTATAGTTTAAGACCACCTGGCTGACAGTAATACAAACCTATCATGAGTATTTTTTTTTCAACGAAGAGACGAGACGAGCCAGATGTTCATCTGGTGGTGAGTGATACGCTAGTTTATAAAATCGTAGTATCAGTTAGGGTGACATACACAGCACCACAAAGACAACGTGTTAAGTCTCGTTCGTTACCCTAGTGATTTCACTAGCTACAACACCCTTCAAACCGGAAGACAGTAATGTTCGGTGGTAGAAATACGAGCTGCAGTATTACCTAGACAGTCTATAGCATTAGAGATCTACCACCACAAGTACTCTGCTAATATTTATTATCCTTTATTTCCTGTCTGCATGAAAGTATAGCATAGCATAGATGAGGATCGAATTGGTTTTCTCAATCTGATCGCCAAACTTCAGTTTGATGAAGGCACCTGATGACGATGATGAAAGTAATTTTAATATTAATAGGCCTGTTGGTATTTTCATACAAAACCTGCTCAATAACGATTAGACGGAAAAAGTAAAACATTAATGAAACATTTCAACAGCGTTCGTTTATTATAACATTGTATTTGTATAATTATCTACCAAATTCATAAAAAAAATATTTAAATAACACTACTAATATTCTTTTTTTTTATCAACGTCTTCTTATCCTTCTAGTCAATTCTTGTCTATGATAATAAGCGACTCCATACATCCGGAACTAATTGCACAAGTTTTTGTTGAATATTGAAGTTACTATTTATTGCAATATTTTTTTTTACTTATTTATATAGAAATTAGAATAACGTATACATATAACGGGTTGTAAGGAGTTCCGCACATCTCACAGGAACCAAGATAAACTCACCTGCTCGTGGTGCTGCTAATAGACAAATGTGGCACTGACTATTATTTGACCACTGGTCGGTGGCAACTTGCATTGGGCCAGCGTGGTGGCAAATGGCACAAATCCCCCCATATGACCCCACAAACTACGGCCCCTGGTGCCCGACGGTACTCAATACCTCAAGGCGACGAACACAATGTTTAGCAATGCATGTTATCCTAACTAGCAGCGTTGTTATGGGCAGGACTGTCATTTACCATCAGGTGTACGTCCAGCTGATCTCATCGCTTTGAATAACAAAAAGAACACAGTGATGTTATGTTCACAGATTTATAATAAGTGATCGGTATTGTGGCACTGGAGTTAATGAGGACCATGGCATCATGGATGCATTTTAATACTGCTTTATGATATCAGTTTGTTTTTTCCATTTCCGTGTATTGAGATGCGGACGAAGGTAAAAGGTTTGATAGCATCACATCATATAGAGTGTTTAATGTGTAAGCATAATGGTCATATGTTCGAGATTGAAGCTATAGGTTGTAAATGGATGCGACTCTAGCACAGCTAGTTGGTGCAAGCCGCAAGTGTACGTTTTATGATAGTAATTTAGATTTTGTGGCCTATAATTCTTCATTCATTTCTGTTCGTGTTAAGGCTTCGCAAGCAGACGGCATATACACACCGAGGCACTCCTCACTGAAGGCGGGCATACCGCAGGAGCGGCCTGCGCTGGGAATCAATAGGCTCTGCGGATCCGGGTTCCAGTCCGTGGTGAACAGCGCGCAGGTACAGAGGAACGATTCGTGAGGCCGCTTGGTCTTAGCTATAACTCAGCAAGTTTTATACAACTTTAATTCCGTTCCCTAGTTGGTTGATCACCAGAACATAATAATATCGTTATGGTGGCAGATCTACGTGATGGAGGAACTGAGAAGACAGGTTCGAGAAAACTCGATGAATGCAGCACCGGAATCGAGCTAGGGATGTCCGTGCGAATTCTTAACCATTGAGGCCAGGTCATTATCCATTTCATACGTAATCGTTGGCAGGATATCCTCATCGGTTCCGCCAACATCTCGCTGGCTGGCGGCGTCGAAAACATGTCTCAAGCTCCGTTCGCTGTCCGCGGTGTCAGGTTCGGCACCGCTCTTGGCACCTCGTACGCCTTCGAGGACACGCTGTGGGCTGGCCTCACGGACTCGTACTGCGGCCTGCCCATGGGCATGACCGCCGAGAAGCTCGGCAAGCAGTTCGGCATCACCAGGGACGAAGTCGACAACTTCGCGCTGAAGTCTCAGCAACGGTGGAAAGCAGGTGAGTGTAGATGTAATGTGGTGGAATTATGGACAACCTTTAATTATTTGACACAAAACCATCAGAAAGAATATTGAGGTCTTCAGACAGGGACATATTTACACTACACTAAAAAGAGCGCCTCTTTGAAATTTTGCTCAGGAGCATCAGGTTATTGCAGTACTGTCTCCGCACTGAGCAGTTCCAATCAGAAACTTATTAAACATTCGTTTTGTTCCAGCCAATGATGCCGGTATCTTCAAAGCGGAAATTGAACCATTCACATTGACGATCAAGAAGAAGGAAGTTAAAGTAGAAGTAGATGAGCACCCGCGACCGCAGACCACGCTGGAGAGCCTCAAGAAGCTGCCGCCAGTGTTCAAGAAGGAGGGTCTGGTTACCGCTGGCAGTGCTTCGGTGAGTTTTCTTATTTTAAAAAAGTGACATGTAGTGTAGTGCCAGAATGTCCTCCACCACAAGCTAACTGGACCAAGAACTTTCGACTGAGAAGCAAAACCAATAACAAAGTGGCGCTAGTTAGTTTAATATACATTGCACCACTCTGGCCTTTCGTTTGAGACATTCCTGTTACCCCAGTAATTTCACTAGTTACAACGCCTTTAAACCCGGATACAGTAATATTTGTACAATACCATAGTATGCAAATATTACTGTATCCTGAATACTGCAGCTGCAGTGGAACCTAGATGGTCTCTGGTAATAGAGGCATAGTACCAGGTTATGTTTAATCTTTATAACCTTTAAATATATGTTTTTAATAGATTGTCATTATATTGTGGCAATAGGGTATAAGTGATGGTGCTGGTGCGTTGGTGTTGGCGAGCGAGGCAGCCGCCAAGAACCTCAAGCCGTTGGCGCGGTTGGTGGGCTGGTCGTTCGTTGGTGTGGACCCGAGCATCATGGGCATCGGGCCCGTGCCCGCCATCGAGAGCCTGCTCAAGGCTACCAACATGACCCTGAACGACGTTGATCTCATAGAGGTGATGTATTACTTTTTTGCAGGTAGATAGATAATGTATGATATTGCTTGCTTATAAACCTATGCATGGTGGTAAAATATACTGGAAGAGTAGTTATGGAGCAATGTCTTTTGAGGCTGGTTTTTATTTGGCAACATTTCTGCAGATCAACGAGGCGTTCGTCGCGCAGACGCTCTCCTGCGCAAAGGCACTGAAGCTGGACGTGGAGAAGTTGAACGTGAACGGAGGGGCAACCGCGTTGGGCCATCCGCTTGCCGCCTCCGGCTCTCGTATCACTGCGCACCTCGTACATGAACTAAGGTATGATGGTATCAGTTGCTAGCTGAAATGAATATGAGATGCACTATTGTTAGGTCTCTTGTTGGAGACCGTCTAGATACCACCGCAATGCCTATTGCAGCCGACAAACAGCAATGTGCAGACATTACTGTGTTACGGTTTGAATGGTGCTGTAGCTAGTGTAATTATTGAGGTAATGAGACTCAACATCTTGTTAGGTGACGAGCGCTATGTGGTGTTGTATATAACACTATCTAAGACCGCATCGTAATGGTTGGGCGTGTCACTTACTATCAGGTTATCAAAGCGCAGGTTTCGTCGCTTAATTAAATTTGCACTGTTCATATCCTGATCATCAGTCGATAGACGTCCACAGCTGGACATATGCCTCACACAAAAATTCCCACACGATCGGGTAGGGATTCGTATGTGGGGATTGGGGTCATTTCACACCACGCTGGCTCAATGCCGGTGGTGGTAGGTAGAGTCTCGTATGTTGATTAGCAGAGTGCATAACTAGCAGGTGAGGTTGGCATGGGTCCCGTGAATTTTCTTGCGGGAAACCTTACCCCCTTGTTTATATACAGAGGATTATTTTCAGGCGCCGCGGTCTAAAGCGCGGCGTGGGATCCGCTTGCATCGGCGGCGGCCAGGGCATCGCTCTTATGATAGAGACGGTATAAGCACACACACACATAAACGCAAATCGCTCCCATGTGTATCAGTGCATATATGGTAGAGCTCGAGTATCACCCCCACACAAAAATGACATTGTCCATACATGGTGGTCACAGCTGGAACGTACTATAGTTGGTCTTGACGACGCTTCCTGCTCAGCATTGGCCTCCCCCAGAACATGTATGGTTCAATACATTTCTTACATTAAAATTAACAGACACACATTGACATTACACGTAGAATAAGAGACCTTCACTATAAAATGGTGGATGCAAGCATGATACCAGGTGTGAGAAAGAATTTTAATAACAACATATAAAATTATAAATTTTATATACCTATACTACTTATTACAATGACTTATGTATTATAAGGGATCTATTTTTTATGGTATTTGATAATGCAACTTCAAGTGTTGCCATTATATTGTGAATCAAATTGTTTTTTTTTTATTATGATGTTTACAAATAAAAATATTATTCTTAATATCTGTTGAATTTTATTTATTTAAATAGTGTTTATAATTTTAATACTATTTTGGTCACTTTGAAACTCTACTGTTTATTACAGCGACTTCACCCTGTCCCTTCCTCATCCGCTCCTTGAAGAGTATACGGCGGTGTTACATTCAAAATGTACCCTGTTTCTGGGGGAGAAACGTAAGTTTTTACCCACTAAAACCTTCCGGTCTCTACGTAATTCACTGGTCCAGCCTGCACCGCGCCTAAGAATGTCCCAGGGTGGGCCACACCCCTTCCAATCACCGCAAGGGTGCACGGCAAACATTAGACCAGCTCATTCTTGTGGTCCACATCAATAACTATTCATTCAGTTTAAGGTACTTCTACGAGCAAGACGTTCACCTGATGCACTTGACCGTAATAACATGGGGCTAGTCAGGAAGATATACACTGTTCCGCATTGTGCTCGTTGCCTCCAGACATAACATATGGTTTCGTTACCTTAGTAATTTTACTAGCTACGATGCAATTTAAACCGGAACACAGTAACATCTGCACACTACTGTTTGTCGGCTGAAACATTCGCTTCGTTGGTACCAACAGTGATGCGAACTCGTGTGGGGGTCGAAATGATAAGGAATATTATGCTTATCAATAAAGATAAATATTATCATTGATAGGGGTTTCTTGTAAGTAATAATATATTCCTTATATTGCCAACGTGGATACTCATAAATTACCAATTCTACATCTTCGGATATTGCGGTTTGAAGGGCGCTGTAACTAGTTACAATTGATGAAATTACTGGCGTAACGTGATTCTACATCTTAGGTCTCAGGCGTCGAAAGCCACGTTATGGGCGTGATTATAAAATCGGAAGTTCCCAGAATGTTTTGTCTGTGGCAATACAAAATAACAAAAAGACGAACAAGATGAATTAATAATTAAATGTAGTAAATTAATTTCTTTTCAGATAATAATAATAACAATGAGCGTGATAACGGTTTTGGCTTATTACACGTGTAGACCCAGGCTCCGAGAATAACAGGTAATATAACTAAACATCATAAGGTCAAAAGTGATGGGTAATCACGACCCTCAGATATGAGGAATACAGTTTGAGAAAAAAGAAAACAGTGCTATACGTGGCGATCTTTGATCTGTCCATGTTCTGCAGCGGAAGTTTATCGGATGATGAATATATTCGTTTAAAGAAGACATTGGGGAAGGCCTATATCCAGCAGTGGAGAAACAAAAGCTGATAAGGATGATTTCAAATAAAATATTTCAGTTCAAATACCTTTAAGGGATGTTAAGGTGAACTCTATTAAAGCATAGCAAACAGATGTGGTTAATAAGGACAACTATCACAGAATGTTGCTATTTTCATAGCGCTTTCCTATTTAATTAAAGTTGCTTACCTTTTTGGTGTAATGGGTACAGAATCATTGTTAGAAGACTGCTTTTTTTGGTTTGTATGTTTATATATAATACACGCGTTTCTTTCGTTGAGAACTTCAATATGGAGTCATTAGATCAAAGACAACCACATAGGATTTTCCTTGACTATAATCGACAATTTTGGGAATATTTTGATATATCAGTCACAGAACGCTTCGTTGATAATAGGACATCGTTTCCTTCCATTCGAGTAGTTACTCCATCGTTGCACTCCTTGGCAACATAGTTTTTGATTTATTGATCACTGAGGTGACACGACAGTTGCGAAAATATTAGTTTTTACTATACAATGCATACTTACTCGGCCCGCGAGTTAACCTTAATTCTAAGTGCTGCCGACTCGCCAGCCCATCGCGCAGCGTAAGCGACATTCGGTAACAAGTGAACCATCGTAGCATTAAAAATATTGAGGTGGTCTCGAGAGGCAAGTGAGCAAAACGTGTTAGCGCATGCACAGCATTGCGTTTTTTCCGTTAGGGAAATCTTCGATGTCAGAGTTGTAGATTTTCATCCACCAAAACCCTCGGTGGTCCACCTTCAGATGTTGCGATCTCCGTTCAGAACACATCTGCGGTCTCACTAACGCTACGCTAGGATATCCCGTCACGGGGTCTGCTCTATGCAGACCCTAGCAACCTTGCGATTACTACTTCAATAACCCGAGGCCTCGTCCAACCATTGTCATACCCTGGGTCGTTTAGGCGATGAGAACCCCCCCACACTGACCGACCACAGACCCAACAGCATTGCATTGCCCTGCACTATCCATTAAAAATCTGTGCTCATATTTGCATAGGTTTTGAAAGGCGAGCGGGGAACTAATGAAACAAATAGTATTTATACAGGTATAAATTTATTGCTTAATCCTCCTCGTCGTCATTGGCAGCGCCACCCGGCTGGCCCTTGCGCAGGTTCTTGCGCTTGACGCGACCGGGACGACCGCCACCGAACGGAGACTTCAGCGAGAAGTCGATGTGCTTGCCAGAGTCCAGCCGCACCACGAACGACGGGATGTTCACCACCTGCTTGCGCACACTGCACGCAAACACCAAAATATTGTTTTTAAAAATTCCTCATACTAATATAAATGCTACATGATAAGGAATCGATGATAGTCAAAATCATATTCATTACTTTCCCATCTGTAAAAACAGGTGAGATACCCGATCATCAACAGTACTCCGGTAAATCCATGAAAAACTATTACATTGCGTTTTAGCTAAAAACTACCAGCAATCACATGGGAGGAATACATTACCTTAAGTAGCTCAGTTTACAAGCATATAATTTCAAGACATTGTCCTTAACACGAGGCTAAGGATCAAGTGGTCTTTAAGAATACAAATACGGGGAACAGTGGGCAGCCAGTCCAGCCAACTGCACTGCTCCTCTCTCACCTGCATTTCATTACACAAACATCAAGTTGTCATCTCTTTATCTTATCAAAATACTATCAAATTATTTTGAGAACTAGAGTCACCAGCAAGATTGAACAGTAACAAATCCTACGGTTTTTTAAAAAGGCTCCGCACATGTTAAAAATCAGGTCCACTATTTTGTGATTTTATTTAAGTTATTAGTAAGGTCATTCACAATCGCTCTGATGTTAAGCAGTAAAGATGATTTGCAATGATGGACTCCTCAGTTGTGTTGCCAATCATACAGAACATATTATTATGATGATTTTTTAATGAAATTAACAATTAATAAACTATATCCAGTGTGTCACATGACATAACATTTAGATGTCTCAACATGGGATCACATACAATTAGTTAAGTGAACTTCACTTTCTAGCAAGTTAGGTTTCTTCCAATGCCCCTGGAACGACATTTTCATTTAGATCAAATAAAATTGATTTAGAATTACCGAATGTGTCTTTGACGGATCAGGATGCGTGCATGATGAATAGATTTGGCCAGCCCAGCCTTAAACACCTGGGTCTGCAGCCTACGCTCCAAGAAATCCTCAATCTTCAAACCAAGCACATAATCGAGCTTCATCTGCTTCTCATCGAGCACACCAATCCTTACTAGTCGACGGAGAAGTGCATTACCTGTAAATGTTAAATGTAAATAAAACAATGTCGAAATAAAACCGTGATTTCTTTTGAAGTTAATTGTCAGATCATGTTAGTCAACAGATATTAGCTTCAGGCAAGAGGTTGCCAAAATATTTCATCATAGAATAACTAATACACTAAGAAACGATATTGTTTCTATGATGCATACAAAGAAGAATTTTCTAAAATAAAGTAAAACAACATAAATGTTAATATTTAGAACTTAAGTATTTTTCTATACTTTATATGTTGTGATAACATCTACATTTCATAAGTAAACATAATCACGTGGTAATGTAAACTAACCTTCAAAAAGCCTTTTTGGGTCCTTCTCTTCGAGCGTGAGTAATTCTCTGGCAGCTTTACGGATGCGCGCAAGTGTGTACTTCACCCTCCACACTTCACGTTTGTTACGAAGACCATATTCTCCGATGATCTTCAACTCCTGGTCTAGACGTGCCTTCTCGAAAGGCCGGCGCGGCGTTACGTAGGTCTTGGAAAAGACCGACGGCACGCGGTTATTCACCATGATGGCGAGCTAAAACACCATTTCAGTTACTCATAGGTTCTACAGTCTATATTCTTGTTTTGAGCGGGCTGGAAGCCACAGCGGCTCTTACAGCTCATCTGACACTGGGCTCGTGGACCCGGATCCACGGCCTGAAGGTTCTACAGTAAATTATATTCTACAGTTAGTTTTAGAGGTTTGTCGCCACTAGTCGTTGCAAGCGTGCATACCATAGCCTCTTATTTCATTCTGATATACATACACTTCTGCATCACGCTTGGGAATCATAAACTCGTGGCTTTGATTTAGCCTTATGGTCCGTACATAGCGGCTATAGAGATCGCCATGGTCTACTTTAAGGCAAACTTAGGTTAAGACAAAGAAATCCACTTACATCATGAAAACTATTTAAGATTGGATTATAATATTAATTCACAATATTGGTTTAATAAATTATAGTTATTGATAAGCTGTTATTTCGCTAATTTCAATAAGTAAATATTTTTTACAAAATGAACTCACCGTTCACTGTCCCGGCTCGCCAGTTAAAGAGATGTGTCAAACTTGTGCTGCCAGGTTCTAGGATTTTATTCGTCTCCGTTTTTTCAATTGGCAATATCTGGGAGAACATAGTAAATAAAAAAAATCTCTAAATTATACATGCAATTAAATTGATGTTATCTTAAAGTATGCATAAGAAGAGCCATGTTTTAATAAATTTAGCAGAATGGAAGACAAATACAACAACGTATATTATACATATAATTATTACTGAATTCGAAGAGCAATTTTTTTTAAAATAGCTATTTTATGGCGGTAAATTCAAAATAAAATGATGGCAGCTACTTAAGGTTGTTCTAATAAAGTATAATCTATATTCCACTTTAACCATATAATCAATCAAAATTTGACAAATTTTATCGCATTTGTTTAATAAATATTTGGCTTGAATTTGGAAAGTTTTGCAGCACTCATGATCTCTGGAGGACTGAGATAACAGATGTCCTGACGTTTTCAATTTAGAACAAAAGAAAAGAAAATATTTTTTATTGATGCTAAACTTGATCCAATCAAAATATACATGGGTAATTTAGAAAGATCGTGTCAATACGGAGTCTAATGCTTACACTGGTATTCAGCGGTTTTGTTTGATCTTTAAAATGTGCGCGGATGTCATGTCAGTTCTATTATATATACATATATTTACACATCATACATAAAAGGCCAAGTACTGAACCTAATACACAGCATATGTAAAAAGGATAATGTGAAGAAGGAAGAAAAAGAAACTAAATGGAAAAAAAATATGTAGATAACGTGGAGCCTCTCCCATTTTGTATATGCTTTAGATTTATTTACTTTGTTCGTGTAAAAGTCGTAAATTTTATAACTTTTAAAAAGCTGTGATTGTATTATGATCTGATGTGAAGCGGTGTTTTGCCGGCAACTGTAGAGACGCACTTGAAACAGCCACTGAACGCTGCGGTTCTAAACTGTGGAATTGCTAACACGGTTTGTTGTGGCATGACACTGGTAACACTCTTAATTTTTTTACAAGCGCTCTGGTTTTTGTAGTACGAATAAGTTTTTTTTTATCACGCTAATACACAAGTATTAGCGCGATAAAAAAAAACTTACCAACATTTTACGACTTAATGCTCTTCGAAACTACTATCCAGCATCAATACAGCTCATCGTTACGTATAAACTATGTTTAAAAGACAAACCTTATGTTAGCTTTTAATACCACCACAATATTTTTTTTTTAAATATTACTCAACAACTCTTAGTTTATTTTAATATTAATAATTTTTTTCACACTGAGCTTTATGGTTTTATTAGAGTTAGGTCTACCCTGGAGTTGTACTCCTCAAACACATATTTGATACATGGAAGTAGTCGTAAAATATCTTTGGTATCTTTTGCGATTTTAGCAAGGCCTTCGATCGTGTAGATCACGAAACTTAGGTTTTATGCTGACAAAACCTCATATCTTGAGTCTATTGTTACACATCTTTTGTGCCAAAGGACGTTCCACAAGGGTATGTTCTAGGTCCATTTCTATTTTCAATTTATGTTAATTACCTTCCTTTCGCTTTGCCTAACGTTAAGAACCATGAGCAAATAATTTAAGACCTAATATTGAACATAAAATTATCAAAGTTGAAGATTACCTGTTTTTTTAGGTATAACTACAAAACACGATACTCAAAACTACAGCGGAACTCCCACATGTTTAGTCTTGCAGGAAGGCTGAGCTCGGCGCCTTATACAGTTAGGAAAGTTGAACAACTAACTCACGTTAAGAATACCGAGGTCGTTTATTTTAGTTATTTCTACAGTATAATGTCCTACGGTGTATTGTGGGGTAAGGCTGCGGATATGAAATTCATTTTTATACTCCAGATAAGTAGTTCGCGCAATATACAATTTTAGAATTCGGGATTCTTTTCGAGACATTTTAATAAGGCGGTTGTACTGTCAGTTCCATCATATATCAATTTATATATATATATTGATATATGATGGAACTGATTGACTATATATATATATATATAAATCATCATAATTATCAGCCGACATAGGCCTCCCCCAAAGATCGAGTCGATCGATTCGGCGCTGCCCGCATCCAGCTCCTTCCTGCAACCTTCATCAAATCGTCGGACCACCTGGGTGGGGGACCTGCCAACACTACGTCTACCTATATTTATTATATATATAATGTAGTGTTCTGTATGTCTATCAGTCTTAATGTATACACTAAACAAGGTAATGTTGATTTTTTGCTTGCAAAAAATTGTACAAGGCTTGCCACTTGACAAAAATAAAAAATCATTAATTAACAACGGACCCTAGTGTTGAAGAGTACCTCAATGACAATAATGTGTAGTAATAAGTGCTGATTCTCAAGCAGTATGGTTACTCTATATGTAAGAAAGCTTAGAATTGAATGAAAAGAGTATATTTAGCCCATTGGGCATCTTATACCTATTCCTCTCCGGTCGGAGGCATTTCATTTAAGAATGAATGATAGATTTTAACATCAATAAGTGAACGAATTTTCATATGTTGAATAAAAATTTTGTGGTTGACTCATTGATTTTCTTATCTATTTAATAATATTACTGAGTCACAATGATTAAGATGAAGTAGCTAAGCTACCGTATCTATTGGATTAACTATTTCATAGTTTACATATTAAAAAAAATTAAATAGTATAAGGAGAACTAAATTGGTCAATTTAATAATATACCTCATTTACCCTGGAATAACATTTGATAAATAAAAATAAATAAATTTTTATGTTACATAACAAATTAACTTGATTTGATACATTTCTTTCATGCTGTTGTTATTACATTAAATTTGATGATTATAATATCAAGTGAGTTGATTTCTCTTCTACTTTCGTCTCTTCTATTCTGGCATTTTTCAACTTCTCTGAAATCTCTTTTGTTGTATCCATTTCAATGACCTGCTCCAGACACAGTTCTAGGATTTTTTCCAAAGCTTTTGCAGTCATGACAGAAGGGTATTTTGCTATCTCAGGTACATGGATGAAAAGGGTCCTGGTGTTGTCCACACTCAAAGAGGTATAGTAGATGTATTCACAGAGATATCTGGGGATTTAAGATAAACTTAAATTTATATGGTGGCCTAAAGATTCTATTGAAGTTGCTTTTGATTGATATTATTTTTGTGCCATTAGTAAATGACTATTTACATGAAAATTAATATTCATATGATGTTTTGTACATATTTATAATACCCCTCACCAAGAAAATAGGGATATTTTCGTAATTTTAATAGCTAACAAAAAGGTTTTTTTTTATCTCAATGTAATGAATGCCATTTGGTTCAAACTTATATGCTAGTATATGAGTACAAGTGCACTGTACCTTAAAGTCAGTTACACTAGAGCACATTTGATGTCTCTAGACAAGGAGTAGTAAGTATTCATAACTTATTTATTTCTGCATGTCATGTTTGTGCATTAATATTGTGTCCAGCTTGTTTTCTCACTTCACATAAAAGTTCACAATTTTATTGAAAAAATATAGACAAATCTTACCTCCCAGCATCTTTTGAAGAGACAGCACTAGCATCATCAGAATGGCTTCCATTAAATTCCTTACAAATTCTCTCAACATTTAGTTTAGTATGCAAACGAATGGCCCCATCTGCCGTGCAAACATTGTCAGCAGGACACTTGTCAAAGTAATCCTTTCTCTGGTAGCCCTTTCTATGAGCCTGTGTCTCCAAAGTCATGCAAGTGGCTTGATTTGATACACCTACATGGATGACAAGCTGTGAATTGACATATTTGATAATTCCACATGCACATATACCATTTGTAATGGAAATATTTTATAAACAATTGATCTATTAATAGCACATTATATAAATGGCTTAATGCATTAAAATATTGTATACCAATACAAGACAACAAGCCAATACATACAAGCCAAGTACATTGATATTTTGTAAAAACATTTATTACTTTGGCATTCTAAATTATTTTAATTATAAATTGGGATGTTGAAATATAATACAAAGATTTCTACCAGGTCAGCTGTGCTTCTTACAGTAATGACTTATAATGATCTTGCACATGTAATTTATATACTATATTTTATACTACCGGGCTACTTGTAATCCTTTCATAATATAAAATAATAATGTAAAAGTTTATTTAATGTAATGGTTCACAAAAATAAAGTTCACTAAATAAATCTTTAACCATTGTAAATATCAACAGTTTTTGTTAAATAAAATTTACCTTCGGGGTGTGTGTTTCCCACAATGCCGGCACAAACTCATCGACATTTTCATAAGTCACCGGGAGTTCCAAAAGAACTAATTCAATATTATGTTTGTCCTCTAATTCTTCTTTGTTTATAAGCTTTACCGCCTCCCAACTTGCATTCACGGGGTGATTTATAAATGGGCCGAAACCCGTTACCAAAACCAGAGGTTTAAATAAAAAATCTAAGTCGTTGGCCATTGCAGCACTTATGTATTGATTTAAGAACACTTAAAGATATCCGCGTAAATGTTGACAAATGAACAATAACAACAGGAATGTGACAGCAACGACATTAAAAGTCAGCTGATTAGATTTGTTATGTTGTCACACTTGCTAGATTACCATCTTGGAGGTTGGTAACGTCGCTGTGTTACATATACTCACTAGAATACAATTACAATGCCTACTTAGTATATAATTTGTTTTTGTTATGTAAATATGACATTTTCTAAAAAGATACCCTTTTTCGGAGGGGGGGGGGGACATGATTATGTGCCATGTTTATCCACTAATTAATTACATACATTTCAATTAATTATTAGTATGATAGTCGCTTTATCATGAAAATGGTGATCGTTTTATACACTTTTATTTTATGGGAAGGCAAGCATAAGCAAAAAAGCAACAATATATAAGCAAAGATTTTGCAAAGTACAATGTTCCAGGATTTATGTAAGTACTTCTGATAATGTACAATTATCGTTATCAGCATTCAGACACCTTGTAAAACCTGCTCACGAAATTTCGTTCACTTTTATTAAAAGATTGCCGCGTACTTTTCGATATGATTACACAATACTTACTTTATAATGAAATAGATTCACTAATTTTGTTTTCCGAAATATACTTTGTCTCTAAAGTCCGACTTTCGGGTCCGTCCTCTCCTCCGGTCTCGCACCGGCAACCTAATTTCGCCATTTGTATATCCTATAAAACTTTATGTAACATCTTTACTCGATGTTTTCAAAAAAATATTTTTTGGATGACTCTTTAAATGTTGTTAAATATAAAATTTTAATTTTAATATGTCAAACTGTTGTTAAAATTATAACTACTTCATTATTCACATATTCCAATCTTGGTATTGTTTCTTGTGTTTGTTTGTTCCTCAGGTCTGTGTCATATTATTTAATGTCGGGCACTACTTGTCGACTTATCATAATTCATACTTAACATATATTTTATGCATGAAGCTCGCTGGCCTAATGGTTAGAGCGTGCGGCTTTCATTCCGAAGGTCGCGGGTTCGAATCTCGGCATGTACCAATGACTTTAATATTTAAGTTATGTACATTTGTGGACTTTAGTTACTACAGCGAGATACAAACGGTGAAGGAAAACATCGTGAGGAAACCTGCGCATGACATAGAATTTATTCTAAGGTATGTGTGAAGTCACCAACCCGCATTGGGCCAGCGTGGTGACTATGGCCCAATCGCCCTCATATTGAGAGTAGGCCTGTGCAGTGGGGACGTAAATGGGCTGTTATTATTATATTTATATATATATTGACTGTGCCATAAATAAATAAAAAATGTATAATTTGATAACATGTTTTTTAGCGTTATGTAGTTTACATGTTAAGTAGTTTTTAGGCCTCTACGCGACAAATGTCGCAATGTGAACATTTTGGCGAGGCGTGCGGCCGGCGCCTCCACTAGCAGGAACAGGGCAAGCGCCAGCACCAGCGAGGCCGCACTCACGCCCAGAGTCACGATGGCCTGTTTAATGAAGATGAACGATAACTTGCTTTATTAAAAGAGTATATATCTTTACACATATCTCTTATCGGAGAATAAACGCTATTTTCTGTAACCAAGAATTACTGTGTTCTATATAGTTTGACGGGTGTTGTTGCTGTAGAAGTCATTGAAGTAACAATTCGTACCCCCTTGCGTCTCAAGGCGATGAACACAGTATATACTGTCCTAACTACCGCCACGTTGTAATTGGCAGGCGTTTCACTTCAGGAGAACGTTTAGCTTGTCTGGTCGCTTCATTGAATAAAAAAAAAATATTTGGAGCAAACATTTTTCTTACCAGATTATACAAAGACATGTGAGAGAGTTGAGTTCTACGGGCGAGGAGTATGTGCACCAAGTTGAGATGTACCAAATATACGCAGTAGCTCAGACGGGCGAAAGTGCGCCACCCGCTCCACTCGAAAACTCGGCTAATTGGTCCTGATATTTGTGTAACAGATTAAATTACGAAATATTTACGTTGTCCATGAAAACTGCAGTAATGTTTCATTATCTTTTTTACTTACAACAACCCGTCAGTGTATTTTTTTTTTTTCAACTATTCATGAGGATGAACGATTTGAAAAGTGATGTGCGATAGTTTGAATCATCATGCCTTCCCCAATGTCTACCACTAAATGCGATCCACAGCTTTTCGCATCCACCCACTTCGTCGTCGGTCAATCTGGAGAGAAGGCGTTCTACACTTCTGCACCCTGTACGCGGCTTTCATTCCAAGACTTTTCTTACAATACGACTAACACTAGTTCCCAGTCGATTTTTTTTGTTTCGGATTTCGTCTGTTAGAATAATGCCAAGAATAGCTCTCTATATCGCTCGTGTGAATTTAAATCGGTGGGCCAGCCTGATGGTCAGGTGCCATGTCTCTGCGCCGTAGTTAAGTTATTTCAAATATTGTTCTTTTATAGTACTCACCGTTCCAGCGCATGGCGAGAGCTAGTATAGCGTAGCTGGTAAGGATGGCCATAAGGAGGCGGTACGCGATCGCGGCGATCATCCTCACGAGCAGAGAGGCACGTGCGCCGTCTGCGTAGAAGACCGAGCACCCACCGAATAGGCTTACCATTGCCGGAGCCACGAACCAGCTCAGTCGGTTTAATAACTGAGAAAAGATATGTATTTATTTATTCGTGTTGTAGGCAGTAGTAGTTCATACCTCATCTTCTGCTATCTGCAGCTATATGAAATTTAATTATATATTAAAATGAAAAGGTAATGACATGCTAATCCATTTTTACCGATCAAATTTAATAAAAATTTTGCTGTTTCGACCATAAAATCTTCGTCGTCGTTGGTTTTTTATTAAAATGTCTCGATAAGGTACGTTTAATATTTTAGATTGTAATTTGCTTTTAAATGGAAAAGCAAGTAATGAAATAAAATAATTGGTTACGTTATTCTTCGAGAAGTCTGTTTTGGTTTTCTGCAAGTAGTAAAGAAGGAAGGCTGTCGCCATGCCTACGGCGTAGATGGCGATGTTCGCATGCCCGGATTTATGCGCCAAGTGGTATGTCGGGTTTTCATGGGTTCGGAAGAACCTAAATAATATTTAAAATAAATAAATAAGTTGAGCGTCAGCAAGAAAAATCTTGTTTTTGTATTGAAAGAATAAAATATAATTCTATTCATCTGGTTATCATTGTTAATATGAAAAACTTACTCAGGTCCCATGATCACAACTCCATCCAAATCCTGCAACCTAACTTGCCACGCCGGGAGCACTATTCCTGCCATTAGAAGTATGAAGAGGCTCAGCCGCCTGCTTTGGGCCCGCATGCTTGTCATTACAGCTAAGCCAAGTAGAAATAGTTGGAAGTCTGCTGCTAAATACCTGCCATAGTTATTTTTAAGTAACGTAACTGCCATAGTAGCACACAAGAAAGCGATTTGCCTGTGGATAGTTTAACTTTATGTTAGACTTTAACATCATCATCATCAGCCGATGAATGTTCACAGCTGGTCATAGGCCTCCCCTAAAGATTTCCACATCGATCGATATTATTATTTGTTTAATTTTTAGCGGTGTTGAACATAAACGTAAACATTTTAAAAGTGGTCCAAATTCCTACGATATGAAACACTACAAACGACGGCCCTTGGTGCTCGATGATGCGGGCATCACAGGACCAATCGATGTGGGGGTCTTTGGAGGAGGCCTATATCCAGCAGCCGACGTCTATCGGCTGATGGTGGTGGTGGACAGTGATAGGCTAGTAATGATGAAATATTTTAAAGAACGCTACATAGTTACAAACAGCTGAATCAACACGTGAATTTTCTCGACTGTGGTAAATATTAATAACTAACTGCTAAATTAATCTTTTTAATCTATTTTTATTCTACGGACGAAGAGACGAACAGGACGTTCACCTGATGGTAAACGATACGCCTGTCCATAACAACGTGGCGATAGTTAGGATGGTACTTACTATACCACATTGTGTTCGTTACCTGGAGACAATATGTTAAGTCTCGTTACCAGTAATTCAGTAATTTCAACCTACCTTAACGGTCTCCGACAATGGAGACCTACTGTCTAAAGGATTAGTTACACTATTTAGGTAATACAAGAGTTATTAGATAAGACACCAGGTGTGCAAAGCGCAGAAGACGTTGCCCTTAATGTAGTTGTTGATGTAGAGCAAGTGCGTCCAGGCGTAAGTTCGGCAAGCATTGGCGATGCTGCTACCCTCCAGCTGCCACAGCGGTCCAGAGCCAGCGTGTCGCAGCCACGTCGCCGTCACGGCCAACAGCACCGCGTACGCCGGTGTCAACCTGAACCAATCCGTTTATATTAATTTTATTTACTTCCACTAATTGAAATTCAACTGCAAATCTTATTTAGCCAATGACATTAGATATAGACACAAATTTATATATAGTTGAGAATTATCGAATACAATTGTTGAATGATGCGATAATTGTGGCCTTTCTCAAACTGAATCCGTTAATAATTTGTTGTTTGACAGCAGGATAATTTATTGTGGGACCTAGTCTCGTTAGAAAAATGCCGACGACCACCCGAAACAACCATTTGTGAATCGTGAAACCTCGGAATGCTATGGTACTATGTTCCTTTATCGTAATATGTAAATACCACTGCATTTAGATTCAAACTGTTCAAAACAAAATTGTTTGTGCTGCCGTCTTGTCTGTGTTTTCTGTCAACCTTTAAAGTAAACTGAGGTCGTTGCTTCTAATTTTTAATATTACAAATTAATGACATGGAACTGTACCCGCACCTCCAAAACCTTAACATGACAATTTTTGGGTAAGTGGACCAGTTGAACTGTATCGTCTCTTCCATTATCAACAGCTTGTAGGTTGACAGGAAGGCGGACAGCACGAAGAACGCCTGCACCAGCATCATGCCGCCGTGTATCACTTGGTAATACCATGTATCGTAAGCCTAAAATTAAGAATCGAATCTTTCGTGTGTACACAAATAACTTCTTGTTCTTTATCTGCTACAAATTTATTTACTATCACATCATATTATTCGAAACATTAAACTTTGCTAGATAATTAAAAGTCGCTGCTAGAATTCAAAATTTCGTCTTTCGTAAGTTACAGGGCTAATTGCTGAACTCTAAGTATATTTAGAATGACAAAAAAAATTTGCGTTTTTTCTAGTGTTAATTATAGTTGTGATTATTAAATGTTATATAACTACTATTTTATTAGTTGATTTTTGCATGGAAATTGATTGATTGTTTTAAGCATGGAAATTAATGTACATATAGAATTTTTTTTCCAGTACGGGTAGGCAGATGTGAATAAACACCCACTTTTCGCCAGATGTGGTCAGATTAGGTCCCATGTAACAGGAGGCGAGCCTGTTGCCACTTTACTGGGACCACCACACGCACACAAAGACGATGTCAGTGTGCGGGTTTCCTCACGATGTTTATTTATATATATATATATATATATATATATATATATATATATATATATATATATATATATATATATATATATATATATAAATATACATAGGTATAGAAATATAATCTATGCAAAATTCTCATAAATGTAAATGCATGATGTATAACACTTTTCTTAAAGGTTTATGATAAAAAATCACAATTACTGACGGTTATTAAGCGAATGGTTAAGACAACATACCTCTTCAAACTCGCGTGAACTGTCCGAAAAAGTTATATGAATCCATGTAGAGTGCGCCATCACTACGAAAAATGTTATGATACACCTGGAAAATTAACAAGTAATAGTTAAGTTTCAAATTCGATTTAATATATACATATATTACATAACACAGTGATATATGCAATGGGTTTGTTGACAAATATTATCAGTAAGTACATATTAATGAAGTAAATATTTATACAAAGAAAACTTTATATAGTAATCAGGATTGAACAAATACCTGTAGTATTTGCGTGCTTTGTTTTGGTTGAAACAAAAATAATTGAAGTGTAAGCTTAACTTACTTAAAGCAATGGAGTCCGTTTAATTTTTCCATTCTCGGCTCCGTTGGTTCGTACGTGGTCAGCCATTTCCAATTACGAAATATTGAGAAACACGACAGGTAATGACTATCTGTCGTAAAAATATTGGCAATAATCATAAATAATGTAAATATTTAAGTCAATTGTAGTTGTTTTAATTAAGAGTTAACTTTAATTTGGTGCTGTTCAGATGTAAACAATTATACAGATAGAAAAAATATTTACCATTACAATTTATTTCTTTCGACGTTAAGAAGAAAGCATCATAGTAACTTCCGACAAGGTTAACAGCTAAAATGATTAATAATATTGCTGCTACGACCCAGTCGCTGGCTTCGTATGTCGATTCATTATTTTTACGGTCGTCACAGTAGTATATTTTCGTTAATTTAGCCTGTACTCCATAATCCTTATGTATGGATTCGTTAAGGCATTCCTCAAGGATCACGTGAAGGTCCGTATTTGTTTCTTTCGTTAGAGATTTTTGGTCGACAAACTTTCGGCATTTGGTGGGCACGCACACACCACGTTGTAAGTAAGTATAATTGAAGTGTTTCACAGTATTTTCTGAATAACCCTGAAATTTTTATTTTAATACATAAACCTAACTTTTACACAATGGGGGGTGTAAGTCAGACAGCCATTCCTTTCAATTTTAATGTAACTGTTACATTTTAATTAAAATTATAATCTTTATCTGTAATATAAAACATGGTGTGCAGCCAGGTCAAATTGCGGAGCACAGCGGCGGGCGGATAATGAATTATATCTTGGAGTATGATATTTTTTGTCCTTTAAGTTTTAATATTTGCATACAATTAGTTCACTGACAAACAGTTCAAAATGTTTGTTTAAAAGGTTTATTTTTAACATTTCAGCTTCGCAAATTGGAACAAGTTTTTCTGAGATGTCGAAACGCGATATATTTTTTTAGTACGTGTTGGTGAATGTGAAAGGTAATAACTGAGGTAATGTTAATTTTTAATTATTACCAAAGATGGTTAATACGGCCAAAAACCTTTTTTTTCGGCAGATCTTACAAAAATCTTTTATTTTATTATCTTTGGGAATTCTTCATGGTACTTTATACGTCATTTACTAAACAAAAATTAAAAAATGACTATTGCTCTAAGCTACTGTAAATTCGTCAAAAACATCACGTCTTTCACGAATGTGGATGTTGGGGAAAAAAGCTTAAGTGGTTAAAGTTTTTCAATTTCTCATGATGTTCACTGACAATAAGATTATTGATGGTGATATAGAAGATATAGAATATTAAATCAACTTCTTTTAAGTTTTTGTGACGGCACCTGAATTAGATCAATGATCTCGTTTTTGCCATCGGCATACAAATCCAGTCGCAGCATGCAGTAGAGGCCGTCACCACGCCGTAGGCACTGATGGTACGGGTCCAGCTCGAAAAGAGGTGGCATGCGACCGTATTCAGTGTCTGAAAGGATACTTTGCGATAAAAACTCTTTTTAATTCTTTCTGTGGGTGTTTATTCACCTCCGCCTACCGCTACTGAGAAAAAGGCGTGATAATACAAAAAAATATATTAATAATTCATTTCATTAAAAAGGCAAAACATTATCTGGAAGTTTTTGTGTGCTTGAGAATAAATCGAAAAAATAAGCGTTCTGTAATTGTATTGATATTTAAGGTTTAAGAAAAAATTTAAGGTTATTTTGTATAAGCTTTTACATACGTTAAATTGAATACGCATACATAAATGTTGTCGCCCAGTGAAGGCGACTACAATAATTGATTAATTAATGATTCTTAAATAATTTGTATAATTATTTAGTAAAAATTAAGAAATATATGAAGCAAAAGATGAAACAATATTTCATGAAATAAATCTACCTGAATAACATAATAAATTTTCTCACCGGGCTTGAATTTTAAATAAATATTTGCAAGTTACTAGTTTAGGCCGAGTACCGATAGTATTTGAACGGGTGCATTTGTGTAACTGTACGTAATGTGTTAGTTTATATAATCTGTATTATTTAATTCATCGGAAATTTAAGGTCAATAGGATTTGAGCCCTCAGTCATGAAGACTGCAAATCTGTGCTATCACAGTTTCAAAATTGGTGGTCTCTAGGATTTATGTCGATTATTCCATCTCACCAAATTATACTGTTTTAGCTAACTCGCTTGTTGCGTATTATGTCCTGTTTGACTTATTACTTCATTTTATGAATAAGTTTAAGTTTCAAACTGTGTGAATATTTTAAAGCTGTGGTACCTTTTAAGCCAATACTGAACTTTAACTAATTGTTATTTTGCATTCAAAATCAAAAGTGAAGGAATATATTAAAAAAAAAAATTACAACAGTAATCTCACCATTCAATCGATAAATTACAGCATCGCACCCAAAGATTGTAAACAAAAAATAACAAAAACAAATAAAATACTCTTTCTTCGCCATGATCCGGCGCGTGGCGTGCGCCGAGCACAGGTTGCAATGAAACTGCTGCTAGTGCTCGGAGCGAGTGCGAACTGTTACAAAGGTATCTGCGATTACTGTTTTTTTTTTAATTATTATTTTTTATTCGACGAAGGAAACGTTCACCGAACGGTAAGTGATACGCCTACCCATAACGCGGCGCTAGTTAGGATGATGTATGCTATGTCTCCAGACGTACAAATAATAAGTGAGAGTACATTTGTTACATACCGTATAAGGATGTTTTTTTTTTATATTGTTGATGATTTTACTGCACCACATTGCTCTCGTCGCTAGAGAAAAAGGATGTTGTGTCTAGTCACCCCAGTAACTGAAATCGGTACACCGTCCTTTAAAACGGAACACAGTAATGTTTGCACAGTACTGTTTGTCGGCTGCAATAGACGTTGCGGTGGTACTTACCTAGACGGTCTCTGGGTAAAGAGAAAGCGGAGATGTAATGTCGTTAGTAAAACGTTTAGGCCAGCCTATTTATTCTCATCTAAAAGACTGCTTCGCCATGCTTGGGCGGAAACATTGACGTCGGCAGACTGTCCAATCCGTCAAACCAAAAAATTCCTAAGCACAGTCTACGAAATATATTCGATAGAACACTGAGAGACTAGATACCTGTCGGTGGCTCAGTCTACATAATTTGATGCTAAACGTCTACTGGTCAACGTCCATCCTCGTGGAACATGCAATCGAATCCTGAACTGTCAGTTGGTTATTGGCCAACCACTACATTATATTTTATATTAAATGAAAAATATGTTAACATCTAGTAAATATTAATCAACAACGTGATACACCTAAAATGTATTTATAAATTCGTAAATAACCTTTCCTAAAAAAGGTTAACCGTCATTTCTTTAAACTGATAAGATATACGAATGAAAAACATAAAGCTTTAATCGATATAAATACTTTATATGAAGTTAGAACAAGTTTATTTTATTATGTGCATTTTCGAAAATAATATTAATAAAAATAACATTATTGGGTTTATTATTCTTACAGGTACTAAGTATTTTCATAAGAGTTTAGGAACACTGTTTAGTGTGATGTGTTTAATGTTTGGGAGCAACACGTTTTAATATCACATTACCGCAGACTTGTAATGCGGTTTGAGAATCCAAAATCACACGATTGAATTTGAATTAGTTAATTATATTAATATTTGTGTAGTATCATCTGTGAGATGCCAGAGATGAGTTGAGACTCTGGCATCTCTTAGATTGTTATTAATTGTAGATCTCTTAGACTAAAGATAAAATCTTAGATAAAACTGTAGTTTTGGTAATGTATATATATGCGTAGCGTGGGCAGACCCCCCCACAAGGTGGACCGACGACCTGGTCAAGGTCGCTGGCAACCATTGGATGCGGGTGGCCCAGGACCGGTCTGAGTGGAAATCTTTGGGGGAGGCCTTTGTCCAGCAGTGGACGTCTTCCGGCTGATTGGATTGGATTGGATATATATTTATGTATTTTAAGTGAATAAACCAAAAGAGCACAACATTTTTTTTGCCAAACTCGTACATAAGATCCACCCAGAGTCTATATCGATTTACTTTGAATTAATTGCTAACTAAGGAAGGTTATTTGAATTAAAGTAAATTTTCGTAATAAAACTTTATTTCTTTCAAACAAACAATAACAAAATATATAAACAATTAAGTTTGAAATATTACAATTCACAGAATGATCTTTTTACATCTTTTGTACATTGGCTATCTTCAGAACACATTGACAAGGTTGTTTGAAGGCTTGTACCTAACTAAATGCGGTTCTCACAATGGTGATTGTTTATTTTATTTACAACTCAATCGTAATAAATGAAGGAGAACCGATGGCTTTCTCCAAGAATCTATTTTATCTTTATTTATCAAGTATGTGCTAGGTACCGAGTAAAGCCCCACCTCCTTATGATTTGTCTATTGAACAGCTTTTAAAGTACGTTTTGACCGTTCTTACAGCTATCTTGCTCAAAATCTATAAAATTATCACTAACTTCCCAAATGTTTTTATAAAACTATTACCTGTCGATCTCGGTGAATTTATTATCTCAAAGTGAATACTAAATTTCCAGTTCAACCTCCCTCATATAACTCATACATGTCATCATAACACCTCTAATTTAATGAAGTCATCGATGATCCCGTTTAATCGGCTGATGGCGAGGTCGTTTGGTTTTATCACCAATTCATTGACGTCGTCTATGTCCATCGTCGGTGCGTCCTCCGGATTTACGGTCACCATCGGTACCATCATCATGCCCATAAACAGACCGTACGGCTGAATCTGAAATAACGTTTTCTTTTAATTGGACCATCTTGCACCAATACTTGTGCTATTTTGATAGTTATATGTAATTATATAAGACAACTAACGAAAGATGACGAAATGATTCCTAGTGAATCTGAGGAGCTTTAAATACTTGTTGCTAGCTCTTTGTGTTACATGTTAGTGTAATAGAGGACATAGTGTGAATTATAATAGATGGTAACCCCTGTGAAGTATGCGGTTGTGTTACAGATACATTTTTGTCGTTAATAAGTAATGTGTAAAAACAATTTACTATTATTACAATATGCTGTTGAACATAGACATCGTGAAAAAAGGTACTTTAGAGAGTACTGGAGGACATACAAATAAGGGCGTAGTAAGTAAAGGCTTTTTACAACATGTCTAGTGTACGTTGTAAAAAATACGTGTGGTCTCCAGCAAAAGGGGTGTTCTGGTTAGAAGGAAGGTGTAGCTAGAATAATTACTGCCGTAACGAGACTTGATATCTAATGTCTCAAAGCGACGAGCACAATGAGATGGCGTATATATCATTCTAATTACCATAACGTCGTTATGGGCAAGTGTATCACATACCATTAGGTGAAATTCCTGTTAGTCTTTTCGCTTCGTAGTATAAAAAAAAATTGTGGAGATGGAAAACGGTCCCGAGTTTCAACAATTCAAATCCCAAGAGGATGAGAATATAAATATATATTGTCCAATCCTGCGCCTTAATATTAAAAATAATAAAATTATATGTATACCTGTTTTAAATCAGACTCAAAGTCTTCCTTTGAATAGATTGAAATTGCGTCCAAGCCCAACCTTCCCAAAGCCTCACTCAATTCTGCGTGATAATGGTCGAGGAGCTGGCGGTAGTGTTTCCCCCTGAACTCCGCGTCGGAACCGCTGAATATGAAATACATTAGGTCGACGATCGGGTTGCACAAATTGAGCATCTGATAATCGAGGACCACTATCTCCAATTGCCCGTCCTGGAAATGTATAGAAAAAATTTTTTTAGTATATTGTTCTCTAATCGACATCATTTTGGAAATTTTAAAGCTTAGTCTTATTAAAGTCCAACGTCATAAGATGTTGTGTCTCGTTACCCCAGTAATTACAATAGACACAGCACCGTTTAAACTGGAGCGCAGTGAAATTTGTGTATTACTGTTTGGCGGTAGATATAAGCACTGCGGTGGTAGCTGACGGTCTGACGGTCTCCGGCAATAGAGTCCTACTACCAGTAATAAAGATTACTGGTGGTAGGACTCTATTACCTTTGTAACCGTAGCGATTTTGTGTATACTCCACATTGACTACAGTGTTCATATGAGTTGAATTCGGCCTTGGCGTGAACAACATTGATGTTATCTAATAACAGGTTATAGAACTTTAATTATTGTTTACATTGTAACGTGATACGCAGTGCATACAGAATACATACAGTACATATACCATTTCAAAAATATAATAGTTTGCAATTAGTATATGTAAACCAATGAAAAATTTCAATAGAAAATCGATTATTTTTTGTTTCAATACCATCAAGATAAGCCGGTCAAACCTACAGTCGAATTGAGGTGTAAGAGACCCGCACAACAACTCACGGGACGCAAGCCAACCTCACCTGCTCCTTGTGCACCCTGCTAATCAACAAACGAAGCTCTGGCTTCCACCAACCCGCGTTAGGCTAGCGTGGTGAGAAATGGCCCAAATTCATCCATTAGAATCTCTACAAATTATGGCCCCTAGTGCGCCGCGGTACCATAGGCCAGGCTTACTGGCGCAGGGTGAATCGATGTGGAGATCTTTGGGAGAGGTCTATGTCCAGCAGCGGACGTGTATCGGCTGATGATTGATTTACAGTAATACCCCGCTTTACGCGAGGGATACGTTCCGAAAAAAATCGCGTTAACTGAAATTCGCGTATATCGAGGTTTATGATTAAACATAGTCAAAATTTAATACCAAAAAATACAAATCATTTGAATAAATCACTTTAATTCTAAGAACACTTTATGCGATACATACACTTAGTTTTTATGGAAAAATACATCTGTTGTGTTTTTGTAACGTTTTGTTTACGTTCTTGTAAAATACGTTCATAACACCCAACACTGTTTTTAATTGTTCGACACGCGGTCAAGGCGCGGCCATCACTATTGTATAGAGTATACTCTGCAATATGTACAAACCTGAATAAATTTTTGAAACTGCATTTTGTATTTCCCCTGAAGATAAAACTGTCTCTTCTACTTGTTCTTCCTCATCGTAGATAGGATTATTCTGTAACTCGATCAGATCTTCATTGCTGATAGGAGCGTCGTGCGTTGCTACAAGTTCTACGAGATCTTCTACCGTGACATGTTCAAGTTCAGACCCCTCAATCATTGCAGCAATGTCTTCAAGCACTTGTCTCTGCATCTGGACAATTCTTCTAGATGCTTCCACTACATCTAGCCAAAGATTACGCCACACCCCATTGATACAACTCATTTTAACTTCCTTTCAAGCCTCTTCTATGTTGTGAATAGACTTCATAATGTTGTATGACATCCACGACTCTCGCATGGACTGCGACAGATCTTCTTTCCCCGAAAATTTGATGAATTAGTTGGCTAAAAGTGCGGCGATGGTAATTAGCTTTGAAGTTTGCTATTGCTCCCTGGTCCATAGGTTGTAATATTGACGTAGTGTTTGGTGGAAGGAACTTTACGTACACTTTTAAGTCTCTGGCGCGTAATGCGAGGCATTTGAGCGCTAAATTTGAAATTAAGTAGCTCGCTGGCCTAATGGTTAGAGCGTGCGGCTTTCATTCTGAAGGTCGCGGGTTCAAACCTCGGCATGTACCAATGACTTAATATTTAAGTTATGTACATTTGTGAACTTTAGTTACAACAGCGAGATACAAAACGGTGAAGGAAAACATCGTGAGGAAACCCGCACACTGATATCATCTTTGTGTGTGTGTGTGGTGGTCCCAATAAAGTGGCAACAGGCTCGCCCCCTGTTACACTGGACCTAATCTGACCACATCTGGCGAAATGTGGGTGCTTATTCACCTCTGCCTACCCCTACTGGGAAAAAGGCGTGACTATATAAAAAAAAAATAAAAAAAAAAAAACAAAAATTTGAAATTCGCGTTATAGTGAAACCGCGCGTAACGTGGTCGCGCTAAGCGGGGTATTACTGTATTTGATTGTATAAAAACATTAATCTTGTAACAAAGCGCGGAATCGTTTAAAACAAACAAACTTAATGCTTTCTTCTTCTAATAGTGCCAATTCAGTTATAATTTGTAAGATATGTTTTTTTTGGGTTGCCTGTTAATTTTTCTTTCCACTTCTGTAATTTCAGTGTATATTACTTGTATAGTGCGGTTTAGCGGTTAAATATTAAACTGCCTACGGCAGTCCATTGAGCTCCAATTTCAGTTCGTTATCGATATTTATACAATTGAGCGACGAGATGAGTGAGACGTTCACCCGATGGTAAGAGATACGCCCGCTCATTACAACGTGGCGCTAGTTAGAATGATATATTACACCATATTGTGCTCGTCGCCTGACACATAAGATGTTGAGTCTAATTACCCCAATAATTAAACTACCTACAGTGCCCTCCAACTGGAACACAGTAATGTTTTCGCACTACTATTATATATGCCGGCAAAAATAAGCGCTGCGGGGATTACGGAGGGATTAGATATACCACCTATATAATATCATCATCAGCCGATAGACGCTCACTGCTGGACATATTCCCAAAGATCTCCACATCGGTCCCGCATTGCTCGCATCCGTCCAATATAATACACAGTATTGTAAATAATTTACTGGTTGTAGTTTCCTATTGCTCAGGGATCGTCGTTGTAGGTACCACCGAACCTATTTCTACTGCTGATGATTAATTATAATGTAAGATATCATTGATTTACGATCTGATTAAATTGTTTGTTTGCAACTTTATCAATATTTGTTGATAACGATTATGAAACATCGCCGTTTATCGATTTACGTGATGTTACTCGAACAGCACTTTTAATTCTCTAATCGCTGGGACTCGATATATTCTTACTCAAGTAGTGAATTATTTATCTACTACAGGTCAAGTTGTTTTTTTTGGGGGACGATGCACACGTCCGTAAGCAACACCTGAATTGTGGCTACCTTACACTTGTTCCCTAGGTGATGATATCACCCATTGGGAAAAGCTACGCCGTTAAATGTCCTAGTCGTGTTCCGGTGTGATACCTGGTCGAGATACGCAAAATTCGCATAGGTGGTGAAATTCGCCCATGGTATAATACTGTGTGCGAGTTAGAATGTAGAAACCTTCAGCATACCACTTCTGCTTTTTGTTCGAGACGGTACAGACGACATCGGGATCGAAAACACGTCACTTCGAGAGATACGATAATTTTACAAACAAAGCGGCAACAGCTTCATAACATTATCTCAGATAAAAAACTCGTGTATTGCGCGGTAATACAGAACTGTGTGTTGAATGTTTGAGATAATTACCATGGCTACTGGAAACACGTGAGGCTTTTTGATATTATCTTGTAAACAGTAGGAAAATACGAAGTACATTATGATAATTGTAACTGTAATTGCGTGTAATGTTCCGGCCTGAAGAGTTTTGTAACTAGTAAAATTATAGACGACGAGCACAATGGTGTGCTGCGTATATCATCCTAAATAGCACCACGTTGTTAAGAACACGCCTATAACTTATCATCAAGGCAACGTATTGCTAGTTCTAATGATTCGTTTAGAAACAAAGACACTAATTGCTAATCTCGATAATCATAGGTTCGAACACCCTAAGATTTTCCTGTATTGTTGTGGAGGTGTATTGTTATAATCGATGACCGTTTTCCTAAATTGCCACTCGAAGACGCAGCAACACATGAACTTTTCGTTTCTAAGGTTTACTGCAAATCAAAAACAATGTATATATATAAAATATGGCTCACCTTTCGACGTCTGTGCATCAAGTTACTGGGCCTGAAGTCACCGTGTGCAATGACCGCTCGATGCAGAGGCCTGTAGTAATAGTCCATCTCCTGGTCCTGTGATTTTTGAAAGAACGCCTCCATTTTGCTCCGATTCTCTTCTTTGATCGCCGTCATAACAGTGCGTACCATATTCTCAATCATCGGCTTAAAGCTTTCCCGGTCCAAAACTAACTTGAACCTCTTCGATAAAGCGTTAAACTCTTCGGGGCTATCCTCGCTCAACGCAATGGAAAGCGCGTGAAATTTGGCGAGCTCCGTAATCGACTTGGAGGCGTATTCCCAGTCGAAGGTTTTAAATCGGTCGTACGTTTCAAAGCCGTCATAAGAGAGATCTTCGAGAACTAGAATCTCTTTCATATACTTTTCGCTGCAGCCGTAGTATTTGACTGTGGCGAGCCTGTGCTGCTCCGGTACGCTGTTCCTCCGCTCCAACTCTTGGTACTTTTTAAGGAGTTCGGTGTAGAAGTACATTTCTGTTTCGTAGATTTTGAACGGCGTCATATTTCGCATATGCTCACTGATGGTGGCCACCTTAGCGAAAAGATTAAGGTCTTTTTTGTGCGGTGTGGAGATTGTTATGTGGTACAGTTGGGAGGTGTAGTTGGCTCCGTCTGTGGAGAAGGGCTGCACTTTCATATCGGAGTCACTGTATCCGCGCTCCGCTGCGATGGTCAGCAGCAGCTCTCGCAGCGCCTGTTCCGCGTCCGACATCTTCTGCTTTTGCGTTCACACTGAACTAAGTTAATCGAGCTGCGTGTGAGCCGCTCGCCGCCGCGGCCGCGCCGCTGACGTAATGTTTTGGTCAGTGTCGCCGCGCTGGTGTACCGAAACGAACCGGTTCAACCAAACAAATACGCTGACAGTGTTTTCACACTGACAGGTTTTGGCAATTACTTAAGAAAAACACTGGTACTAGCTCTCTGTTGCTGGAGAGCTTCTAGCTCGTATCGTAACCGTGTGCGAACATTACTGTTCTAGTTTTTTGAAACCTGACTAGTGAAATTACTCCAGTACGAGACTGAACATCTTATAATTCAAGGCGAAGCGTACAGTGTGGTACAGAGTATACCATCCTAACTAGCGCTTCCTTGTTATGGGCAGGCGTATCATTTACCATCAGGTGAAAGTCCTCATCTCGTTACTTAGTAATTATTGATATATTCAAAACATTGCTATGTTTTTATTATGATGCTTTTAAAAATAACCTTATCGATGATGTCGCTGCGAAATGAACCGGATCCAAGATTAAATTCTTATCAATCTTTATCATGATTAGTCAACAAAGAGTTAGCTTATCGCAGTCACTATAATCAGAAGTCTGTAAATGCGCCGCAAAGCCATTATTGTGCACATTATCCTTACACTATGTATTTTATAAGTACTTAGAACTAATTAAATATAAATATATGTTTACATTATATACTCGTACTATCCCTTCGTAGAATGAAAAAAAAAAAACATGAGCACGGTAATATTTGCACACTACAGTTGTCGGCTGCAGTAGGCGCTGCTGTGGTACCCATCGAGACTGTCTGCGGCAACAGAGATCTACCTTCATATCACGTTCATATTTAACAAACTATTATATTAAGTTCCAGGTTCATGAATGGTTTTGCAAAAAGAAAATATCGGCCAAAAAAATCTAAGTTGGTTAATAAATAATGTACTGTAATGTATTGTAGTAACACGTGATATGAGAGGACAAGTGCGTTTTGTTGAACTAGCGGATGTCTCCGTTTGGATCAGTCATGAATGTAAACGGGGTGTAAGGGGTTCCGCACAACATCACACGGGACTCACGCCGACCTCACCTGCTCGTGTTGCATCCTGCTAATCAACAAACGAGGCTATGTCTCCCACCGATCTGCATTGGGCTAGTGTTGGAAAATGGCCCAAATCCCACCTGAACCTCTACATACGCCAGCCCCTAGTGACCAGCGGTAACGCAGACCATACTTGTTGTAGATGGAGAGTTTAGCAGTGGACGTCAATCGGCTGAATGAGGAATGTAATCTATTACATAGAAGAAATTGGAGAGAAATAAAGTTTTTTAGAAGGTCGACAGCACAGTGAATAAGTAAGATGAAGTGGCAAAGAACTGTCTACTAAGCACGGAAAGTGTGAAGGAAAGTAAAAAAAGGAAAGAAAGAAAAGAAAGGAAGGAAGGCGTGGATGTTCTGTAAGGAAAGCAGATGAGAAAGCGAGAAATCTAGTAATGCATAATATAGGACTCTGTTATAATCTGTTGGTGAGACCTTGGATAGTATTGAATTGTATTCATCATTATGAATATAGTTGAACACAGCTCATCCCAATCGCTTTGCGGTCCACGACCAGTATTTAACCCAGAAGTAAATTAAGAGTTTGTGTGAGGGTCTGATGATGGGTTGCTACGTAAATGCCTAGCTTTTGGCGAGTGCCTCTAATGTACATGGAGTTTTTTTTTAACTAATGAAGCGACGTGACAAAGGCCACTATGAGTATGGTAAGTAGTACTGGTTCGGAGTTTATATAACATAAAATTTGGTCTAAAATGTGTGTCTATTAACTCTTAAAAATGTCGAATTTATGGGCTTTTAGGTTTGATAGAGATGTAATTAAAAAATTTAAGATATTACCTGTTTAATTTTTTGAATGCTTTTTTATGTCGGGAGTAATACTTTTATTACTTTAATTATTCTTCATCCATTGAATTAATGAACCTTAAGAATTATGTAAAAACCTCCTCATCAGCCTATAGACTTCTAATATTGGACATAGGCCTCTCCCAAAGATGTCTACATCGATTGGTCCTGCGCTGCTCTCACTCAGCGGCATCACCCGAGCTTTTATAATAGCGTTCATTACAATTTATATAAAAAATTATATCTCTTATTTTAGTTTATACTGGGCGCCATTTCAGTACTTTTATATATCAATGTGTGTGTAGTAAATAGCGATGTGCCGAACAAATGTTTTTTTTCTTTTATATTATCTTGCACTTACCCACAAAATGTTTTGCCGCCCAAGGTTGACAGGCGGAGTCCTATTATAGCATTCAATCTGCCCTGTGTACTTTAACCATGTATCTTAAGAAGAAATAAATAATAATAAAGCGAGCCTTTGATCGTTTTTGAGGGACATGGCGTCTTCCACTAACTAATAAGAAAAATCTATTCATCTACATGATGTGGGTTATTGGATGTGGTACTGCATACTTAAGTATTTACTAATAATTTTATTTTCGTATGAGTGCTTAATGTCATAGTTTTTAACAGGTTAATGAATACTTTATTAAAGTCATCAACGAATTCTAACTAGGCGACAGTAAAAAATATATTTTTGAAATGCGCAAACATAAACTGATCCTTTCATTACTATAAGTAAATCGTTAACTTGAGTGCAATACTAACTTACAAGTACTGTACTACAGTTAATATACCATTCTTAAAAATATTTCGTTCCAAAGAATTGATATGTTATGTTAAAAGATTAGTTAACTTAGATTTTACTCACGGTAATATGAAATCGCTTTATTTTTGTAGTTGTTTCAAAGGTTTCACGTACTTGATATAGCGCCTACAAATAAAAATGTAGCAATTTTTACGTATTACAGCTTGCTAGAAGAAACAAGCAGTAATTTAGTATATTCAGATATAAGACAAAGTCATTATTTATAATGTTTTCCTGCCTGACACTGCCAAGGTCTGACCAATTAGTTTTAAAGACTCTCATACAAACATACAAGCAGTAATCATGATAATAATATATTCTTATCGACTGTGTTTACATGGATGTAAGTGGTCCTGCACAACAGTTCACGGGGTCCAAGCCAACTTCACCTGCTCGTGGTGCATCCTGTTAATCAACAAACGAGACTTCCACTAACCCATATTGGGCAGGCGTGATGGAAAACGACTCAAATCCCACCACATGAGCCCCTATAAACGAATGTCCGTAGTGCACAGCAGTACCGAAAGACATGCTGACTAGGGAGCGATCGATGTGCAGATCTTTGGAGGAGGCATGTGTCCAGCAGTGGTCGTGTATCGACTGATGATGATGATGTATTTTTTAACAAAGAGGTCTTTCACTGTTATTCGTCATCAGATGACGGCGCCTATATCAAATAATTACAATGACTATTCCTATACAAAACAAAGTACAGAGGCAGGACAACGTCCGCAACATGTACTACATTTTTTCAGGTTCAATGACCTCTAACTAGTTAATCGGTAATCAAATACCTTTAAGTTATTGTGCTGTGCACTTGTAAACTTAAAACTCATCGTATTTATATTACTTAAACATCTTACTGGTCATTTTACTAATTTAATCTTACAAACTAAAATACAGAATATTATTTTTTATAACTACAAATAGTAATAAATACTATAGTAAGTACTGGTGGTACCACCGCAGCATCTATTTCTGTAAAGGTACAAACATTACTACGTTCCGGTTTGAAGTGCGTCGTAGCTCGCTACGAACTTAGCTTCAAACCGGAACGAAGATATCGATGATATTAAGTCCCGTTACCATAGTAATTACACTAGGTAATTACTAGGGTAACGAGACTTAATGTCTTATATGTGAAGGTGACGAGCATAATGTGATGAATTGTATGGTATTCTAACTAGCGCCACGTTATTACGGGCGTATTACTTACTCCCAGGTATAAATAAAAAAAAATCCGCGCATCTGAAGCCGTGGTTATAACTATAGATTCTTTTTATTCAATTTGACGGTAATATTTTATAAATTAAAATGTACTATGTGGGTAGATCGCGAACTGCGTCAGAGAACTGACCGGCGAGCGCCAGTCGAGTGCCGAAATCCGTCCAGCGCGGTGTGGAGCTGGTCGAAGGTCCACTGCAAATAAAGTGAGTACATATCAATTAGTGACATACATTTTAACAATTAATTAAGTACGTTAATGTTACCGGTTATTTTTCAAGAATTTATTTCATAAATGTTTTTGAACGTAACGATATCTTTACATAAATCCAATGGGTAATAACTATATATCGAAAATAAATATGCCTGAGAAGCTTTTTTTTATATTATTATATTGATTTTAATTTATTTTGTACTATCCTAGCAGTTCTTCTCCTGCTTTGCTGGCCTTAACACCATCACAACTCCTTTTGAGGAAAAGAACTTTGTAAAATCCAGTTTTACCTGCCTTATACTCGGCACAAGGAATGTTCCTATTTAATTTCAAATCTCCAGGCCTTGCGGCTTCAGAGACGTCGTTATGAGCCTCAATATGGGTGGACATCTCTTATATATATAGAGATATAGAGCATTAAAACTGAACAGTTTGTAATCGAGTACGGGGTCACGGCGGCTCGTTAGCAACTAATATTGTAAAAAATACAATAAATACGCATGATATGGATAATTGAACAGAATTTCACGAAATACCTACAGATAGCGATATTAATTATGGATAAGATAATGTAACAACAGCTATGTTTAACTTTAGAAATGATTTAGCAACCATTAACACGAATCTCGATGAATTAATCAATCTGGGTTATCTTCGTTCAAAATTGCCACCAAATAATTAAAGGAGTTTTTAAATGGCGGTAGGTCTCTGTTGTTGGAGATCATTTCAAAATTCAAATTCATTCGCAGCTCCTATTTTAGCTGCCAAATGGCAGTATGTTAATGTAATGTGTCGATTAAAAATAAGACTAAGGTACTCTCTAACTGTCGAACAAGGTGACTAAATGGGTTCCCGGGTTTGTGGACTTTGAGGGTGGGTATCCTCAGAGTTCAATAAGCGAGCATTAGGAGGACGGCAAATGCGCGGTTCTCTTGTTAGCGTGGACTATGCCCTTCTGTGAGATATTTTAGCCAGAGTGCAGGGGTGCACTGGTGTGTTCCTTAGGAGATCCCAGAGTCCCTACTAAAGCACTGAAGGAGACGACCGAGGGTGATTTAGTGGGAAGAAGCAGAAGCAGGGTATCTTTTTTTAATTTCTTTACATTATATTTTTTCATTACATTTCTTTCGCAATTAAAAAAAAAGGTAGTGCAATAGTTAAGGTATCGAGACGTTAACATCTTCTGCCTGAAGGTGACGATCACAGGATAGTGTTCATTACCTTTGTCAATGTATCTATCTGTGCATACCAATGTACTAACTTGATGTACATAGAAACCATGTCAGCTTTACACATAAACTTTAAATACATGTAGAATTACTTAAATAAAACGATTTGTTTCTTAATAAATAAATTACCGTAAGTAAACGGCACATTGTTATGCACATCTCTTGTACGTTTCATTGTTCCTTGGTATAATGTTAGTAAAGTGCAATGCCAGTACGGTACTGCTGCACACCAAGTTTATTAATCGTACCGTCAAGATGATCTAATCGAGTTTCAGGTTTTTGTAAGTCGCGAACAATTATTGCAACTCCGCAAATTCTGTAACAAATTCTAACTAATAAAGTTTTTAACGCGAACAGTGTACCGCTTTGTAGTAAACGTCTTTGTTTACAAGCAGTAAACGATTACTATACAGATATTATTACATCATATGACGTCCAGAGATAGTGCAGTTATTGTTTCCTAAGCCTAATTAGAAGGTGTCATTGGCCTTTTATTATTTGTTGCTTAAATTTAATGACTTGTTTCCATTATACAATAATTTCATATAAATAAAATGACATACATTTTCAGATAACAAAAGGCTGATCGCTGTCGAAGCGTCGTTCATTCATCAACAGAGGCAGCAGTGAGTGTCGAGCCAGCGGCCATGGCGGACGCGCTGATCGAGCTGGTCCGGAAGATCGTCAGTGGCGCGCGCGCCGAGCCCGACGTGAGCATCGAACGCTACGACAGCGGCGGCGCGAACTACACCTCCGCGCTCTACAGGGTCAGGGTCTCCCCACGAGTCCACGGCGACCTCCATCTGTTCGCCAAGGTCGCCTCATTCGGCGAGTCTATGAGGTCGAAGATCAACGCCGACTGGATGTACTCGAACGAGCAGTTCGTTTACACGAAGCTGGCGATGCGCTACGACGCGATCCAAGAACGTCACGCAACTCCAGCCGAGCGGCGTTTCGAGTTTCCTAAATTTTACGGGTGCAACTCCGAATACGGCAACGAGACCATCGTGACCGAGGATCTGGCTGCGCGCGGGTTCCACTCCTACGACAGGCTCGAGTCGATGGACTGGGATCACGCCGCAGCCGCCGTAGAAACACTGGCGAGGTTTCACGCGCTCTCCTTTGTATACGAGCACGAGCAGCCGGAAGAATTCCGAAGGATCACAGAGGGTATGGAGTACAGGATGGGCTCTAAGGACGGCGACGATTCGATGAAAGAGTTGTGGATGCAGATGGTGGAGGGCTCGGTTGCCGCACTCGACGAGGACCTTAAGCAGAGAGTGAGGAAACTAGTATACGACGAGAAGTTCGTGAAGAGATACAACAAGCCAGTCGACAGAGTGGTGTTAGCGCACGGGGACTACCGCATGAGCAATTTGTTGTTCAAGAGAGAGGTGAGAAGTCATATTTATTTTCATTTTATAACGCTAAAGAGGTGCTATTAATTTAACACCTATAAGTGTATCCGTCTGCAGCCTCTCAAATGCTCTGATCTGAGAATAAAAATGGGTGTAAGGGTTCCCGCGCAATAACTGTCGGGATCCAAGCCAACCTCACCTGCTCGTGGTGCAACCTGCTAATCAACAAACGAGGATCTGGCTCCCATCAACCCGCATTGGACCAGCGTGGGAAATGAACCAAATCCCCTTACGAATCCCTACCGGATCGTATAGGAATCTTTGGAGGAGGCCTATGTCTAGCAGTAGACGTCTATTGGCTCACGGTGATGAATTTAAAAAAATCTCTTTATAAGGTAACTTCATGGATGAATATTTTTTGCTATAAGTTCAGCACTTTGATGTTATTTTACTTTTTACTTACTTTCAATATTTCTATCGGATCTGTTATATTTTAAAGAATCACTAGCATCAGTTCATTTATTCTTTTAACGACAGTAAGCTAGCAAGTGCTAGCTTACTGTAAACATTAGTTCACATCAATTTAAGGGAAGTTCCTTAAATTAAAGTGATGTTGATTTACAATTAGATAAAGTAAATTGGTGGAGGTAATTCTAGAAATATTACATACTTTTATATATGTTAATGCGCATTGCTAATAGTACTTTGATACAAACAGGATATCCGTATGTTCTATTAACACATATAACTGCTTAGAATATTTTATTGCTATTACGTGTAACCTCTATACTAACATACAGACGTAACCATATTGTAATGGAGATACAGAGATAATCCAAATGATTAATCAAGGGTAGACATTTATAAATCATAAAAAATAAGGGTTGTATAAGGGATTGTTTTTATTTTGACATCAAAATGGTGTCCCCTAGTAATTATTATAATTTTCCAGATCGATAAATATGAAACAATGCAAAGATAAATCATTCAGCATAATGCTTATCTGATTTCTTATCAGTGAGATTGTTTATCAGCGACTGTCACTTGATAGTGAGTGATATAGCTGTAATAAAGGGACACTATTTTCAAACCAAATTCGGGAAGTTCACACAACAGCTCATTATATTCCTCGTCTAATAATATATGTTAATTATCATCACCTCAGTCATATTACTAGTACTCCTTGAAATTTAATGCAGTAATATTTGTATACTACTTGTTGTGAGACAGTAAGATGGTCACTGACAATACAGACTTACTGCCTATTTACTGGTGGTAGGTTTTTGATGCCGGAGACCGTCTAAGTAGGTACCACCGCATCTCTCTATTTCTGTGAATAACTTCAGTAATCTGTGGCAGAGACGAGCGCAATGTAGTGCAGTGTATATCATCTTAACTAGCATCACGTTGCTCTAAGGTCAGGCGTATCATTTACCATCAGGTGAATCTAACGCCCATCTCAACACTTCGTTCAGTACAAAAAATTTAGTTTTGTTTGTTTATACAAATATTCTGATTTAATCGGCCTTTTAGCTGGTGTAGGAACATAGATAATAAGATATAAAATTCTGTGCCAGGAGGTGCCCTTGCAATGGGTGGTGTAAACATTCTAACTAGCGCTCATATTAACATCTTCGACTACCATCCTGCTTGTCTTGTCGCTTAGTCCAATAGCAAGACAACAGTATAACGGAAAGTTAAACTTAGTACACTAATTGTACATTAATTATGTCTCATTAGTCTATAAGTTATGCTGCAATTCCGGTGACAATTTTAATATTGTGATATGAACCCCGCCGCTCCGGACTATTTGAGATCTCACGGCTAGGTGTGTAGTGTTAGCGTTGTTTCGGACAACGTGTCACTTCCTCGTTACTTGTGTTGTTGTTTTTTGAAATTCCTGTCCGAGATCTTGAGTTATCAGTAAAAAATGGTGAAAGTTGCTCCGAATCAATTCGTTGTAAAATTATTACGTTGGACGTTGTAAGATAGTTTTCTCGAAACGTTATAACTTGTTAATGCATATTGTTATTTAATACAATCACCGTTATTTGCTGGATCCACATTTTGTATTTATGACGCTGTAAATAAAGGTCATTGACCATACAATATTGTAAATCCAAAATCAAATAGCATTGATTGTGTTAGTTTCAACTGGCTTTGTGGTGGCGCAGCCAAGAACGACAATTCTTGCTGATCGTCTTCATCATTCATTTTTGCAACCACTTAAGAGCTGGAATGATACCTTTGACCAATATTAATTTAGATGAAAGCTGGGTCACTTATTTAACAAGAGATACAAGGAAAGCCTAGTGTGGGGTCGAAGAAATACATCCTGGCTACAAAACGAAAGCCAATGATTTGCAGCCAATAATACCACCAGCTTAGGATATCATTGTCAATAAAATTAATTCATTTCAAGACACAATGAGCACATTCTGCATAGATCGGACAACAAATAATAGTTGTAATATGTGTTTCGAGATATATCGTATATAAGGAGAGACATACATAGTAAATATTACTACTGTAATATGTGCATATTACGGTAGTAATGTTTATGAGTAAGGAGGCACCGTTGACAGAACCTGCGTGTTGAGCCGAGCGGCGGGTAGTTGCACGTCGCAGTGGCCAGATTTCTTTCGGCATTGGGCAACGTTCAATTGTTCGTGATCTGCCAGTAAAAGTGTGTCGACGCACTCTTGCCTCATAAACCGATGACCTCGAAACTGTACAATCCGAATGCCATCCATTAACCTTTGGATTTTGGGTGGTCAGCTTTAAGCAAATTACCTAAACTATTTGTAAGCCATTTGAAATTTGCGCTTCATTATTAATTTTCAATTAACACAACCGCTATAGATCTAGAATCGTATAGTCGTCTGCATTAGGAAGTAATGATATTAGGTTTTGAGTTCGCAAACAACATCCTCTCATCGTGCAGTCATAGATAAGAAAATTTGTGGGATGTTTTCCTGATAATCGTCATCATCAGACGATAGACGTCCACTACTAGTCATAGGCCTCCCCAAAGATCTTCACGTTTGTGGGGGTCCCCATTAGGGTATTTGGACCATTTCCCATCACCAATGTGCATTGTTGAGCCTCATTTTCTGATTAGCAGGGTTCACCACGAGCAGGTGAGGTTAGCTTGGATCCCGTGAGTTGATATGCGAGAACCCATACACTCGCTGATCTTATTCGTTGATTCTATTTATGCCTGATAATAAGATCTTTCTAATAGTTGATACTCTGAACCCATCACAATATACCATCTTTCGCCAAGAAGTACGCCAGAATTAGTTTTCTTTATAAAATCTGCTGTGGTTAGAAAAACAATGGACAGAGTCGACCACACTTTACAAGGTAACGAGCGGTATTCAGTACAGCACAGAACTATAGTATATATTTCATTTGTCACATGTATAGATCATTATATAATAAATTGTCTAAAGTACATTACTCTATGCTGTAGGCCTCGTAAATCCTTCCAGTCAATTTTTTGTAATGATGATTAAAATTAGTCTTAGTCTTGCAAAAAAGCGAGACCAAGTCCAATTATTTACGACCAAAAGCAAGACCATGACCGAATGAACAAGCGCAAGACTAAAACCAAGAGAGACCTATTATGCAAGACCAAGATCAATGGTGCAGGACTAAAAGAATAAATACAAAGTCTATTTAATTGATTAGTTAAAATATTTTTTATAACTTGAACTAATGCTTTTCATCCGGAAACAAAATATTTAATATATTACAAGACTGAACGTACAAGATCAAGACCAATACCACGATTGTCTGAGTCTTGGTCTTGTTCTTGCTTTGCTCATCACTATATATATGCAAATATTACTGGTATAAGATTAGCTAATAAAACTTACTGTTTTGCATTGTAGACTATAGTGGTGTTCTAAAAACAAAGGCCAAGTAGGCTTACTTTACCATCAGCTCGCACTTACCATCAGACGAACGTTCTGCATCGCGGCCATAGTTACTTCATAATTGGAAAAATGGTTATGTTTTTAAAACAATGACCATAGAACCAATGTAACACAATGAGTACATTGTTTCATTTGAAAAGTAAAGGAAACCAGAGATCTGATTATCTATCTACAATGTGCAGCAATACCCCATTGCCCTTGTAACGCGGATGTCCACACTTCGATTCCGGTGCCACGCGAGTGGTGGAGTGTGTCGTTTGTTCAATCGAACCTAGCTTGTCAACTGTTCATATAAGCGACGAGAGCGGGACATTTACCTGGTGGTATGAAATACGCCTGTATATAGCAACCTGGCGCTAGTTAGGATTATATATACTGCACCACATTGCGCTCAGCGCCTGAAGTATAAGATGTTGTGTCCCGTTACCCAATTACACTAGCTACAGCGCTTTTCAAATTGTAACAGTACTGTTTGTCGGCTGCAATAGATGCTGCGGTGGTATCTACCCAGACGATCTCCAGCAACAATCTGGAACAATTTCTTTCCTCCTTTTAGAGACTTAAAGCCAGTTAATAGCTTTAAGTCCAGATATATAAATCATGACTTATAATGGAGCAAAAAAAAATAATCTGTAATCCAACTACGGTCAGGGTATGTGCGAGCACTTTCAACGTTTGTTCTGTATGCTTCTTTACGTTTATTTTAACGTGTTATTTATTACGAATCATCAATATCAGCCGATAGAGGTCCACTGCTGAACATAGACCTCCTCCAAAGATCCCCACATCGATCGATCCTGTGCTGCCCGCATCTAGTTGTTTCCCACAATCTTCACCAGATCATCGGATCACCTGGTGGGTGGCCTGCCAACACTACGTCTTCCGGTACGCGGTTGCCATTTGAGGACCTTAGTGCTCCATCGGCTGTCAGTCCTTCGAACGATGTGTCCTGCCTATTGCCACTTGAGACCAGCGATCTTGTAGACTATGTTGGTGACCTTAGTTCTCCTGCGGATCTCGACATTTCTGATTCGATCACGTTGGAAAACCCGAGCATAGCCCATTTTTTCTGTACATACATATTATGTATGTAGAGAAAAAATTAAGTATCTGTCCTTTGTATTGCTTCGTTTTCCTTTTGGTGGTACCTTTTACTTTCAACACTCTACCATGTTAGGGCAGTGTGTACGGGCACAATCAATTGGCTGCGCTAAAAATCAGTTTTGTGGGTGCATGCCCATATGTAGACAGAGCATAGTCCATGTTTGTCCAGTTATATTGTGTGTAAATTATTTTGTATATATAAAAATAGAAAACAGTTTCATCCTTTCTTCTTTCAACAAGAGATACCACCAGTACGTTCACATATTATCAATCTATCGCCATAACATTTGTTGGGTTTCGAAATGATAAATTTAATATTTCTTGTGAAACTACCATATGGTGTGTAAATTGTAACTTAAATTACTGATCACCGAGTACTATAGTAATATATTATTAAAACCCTAAAGAAAGGGTAATTTTTAAATGATGATTGTGTATCTGTGCGTACTGAAACAATCGTATGTTGGCTCACGATAGCGAGTCGTGTATTACGTAATGTTAGGTGGCATGTTGCTACTCGCAAGGCTTATTAATTGAACTAGATGTCCCTTATCTATTTATATCAGCGTGACCTTTGTTTATATTGCAGCGGCATCACGGTTCGAGGTGACAATATCAGACCATAAACTTGAACTACGCAGTTAGAAATCTTTACGACACGAACGTGACATTCACCTGGTGGTAAGGGATACGCACGCCCGTAACAACGTGGCGCTACTTAGGTTGATATATACCGCACCACATTGCGCTCGTCACCTAGGACGTAAGATTTTGAGTCTCGTTACCCCAGTAATTACACTAGCAACAAAGTATCTCAAATTGGAACACGATAATATTTGCACAGTACTGTTAGGTGGTAAAAAGGCGCTGGCACCTATAAAGACAGTCTCCGAAAACAGAGACCTACCACCTCTACTAGCAACTAGTAGAGCTCCGATAGCATTTTTGAGAGACGATGTTTTTACATTTGATAGTAATGTTAGTAATCTTACTGCTAATGAAAGGTTTGAACGAACCGAGCCTAAATTCTCATGGAAAAAACCATGGTTGTATTAACTAAATGAAACTTATATTCATCATCATTATCAACAGCCGATAGATGTCCATTGCTGTTCGTATTTGTTAATATATATTTTTTTTAAAAAACGTTTGAAGTAAATATTAAATTTTTTCACTGTTTTCCTCTTCTGTTAAAAATCAAATAATAAAACGATTTGTAACCAGTAAAATGCGTACAATGTTAATAATCTATCTTGTGCTTCTGTTCTTTCCTGTAGAGAATCACGAATCTGAAAATAAATTTAAACTATTCATTGATTAGTAGTTAAGAAATATCATTACTGTTTGCGAGCCAAGCGTTATCAGCAGGTACCGCTAATTCCAGTACTGTCCTATTCCGCGTTGAAATTTTCCATTCGTCGAAAGCATGAATAAGCAATATCACTATTGTGTGAACAGGTAATAGATACTACTGCAACTTCCAGCTTATGCTATGCTATTACATGCAATTATGATATGTTTATGGAAAAAACACAATATCACGTAAGTAAACCAGTAATCCGAGCATTGGATGACTATGTTGTAAAAAACCATTAAAAAATATTTCTTGATGACTGATGCTATTGCATGTATGAGAATAACATGAAAAATGGTCAATGAAACAAGTCGTGGAGTTCCGGTGAAGGCAGGGTTTTCTCTAACCCGACTGTTACATTACTTTCCTTATCATGTCATACTAAGTATTCATACTCCATAGCTTAGATTAATGATCGGGTGGAAGAGGGATCAGCACGATACTTAAGAATTAAAAAAAATCCTGGAGTCACGAGAATTATGTCTCTAGGTGTCTATCGCCATGTGACACAATCCAAATCGATGCATAACTTGTTATAATCTTCTGTGATTACAGCATGCTTACCGTCTGTAGCATCTCATTCAGCTCGTTCGTTGAATAAGAGATACCGAATTTGTTCCCAGGACGTAGAGTTGCACGTTCGCGCTGTGGACTATCAGCTAGTGCACGCCGGTTGCCCGGTCAGTGACCTCATGTACTTCATTACGGTGGGCTCCGACCGGGAGTTCCGCGCCAAGCACTTCTACGACCTGGTCGATTACTACTACGAGCAGCTCACATTGGCGCTGGACGGATTCGACCTCGACATCGACGACATATACCCTAAGAAGACGTTCGACAAGGAACTGGTTGAGGTGTGTATAACAATAAATTTTTTGACAGATATATAAAATAAACATTTGTTTAGTTTGCAATACTTTTTAGAGAACTGTCAAATAGCTAATAAACATACGTGTGTTTTACAGATAATGCCACAGGCAGTGCTGATCGGTGTGATGGTGCTTCCTGCGGTCACCGTGCACGTCGATGCAGCGCCGAAGATGGACGAGACCGCCGACGTCTCCAAGTTCATGATGAAGCCCAATAAGCTCTTCACCGAGAGGTTTAATGGCATCGTTAAGGACTGCGTCGATTGGGGCGTCATATAGTACACTTCAACTCCAGGCACAAACCAGGTGATTGCAGCAAGCAACACCACAACGTGTCGTCTCAGTAGTTATAATTAAAAACAGAATTACCTCAGACGCCAAAAGTGCCTTATAAAATATAGTTTTTTTTTTAATTTCATTATTGAATTTTGTTTTAGTAAATCTTGACTAGAGTTTCCTAACTCAGAAATTCGTGTTGGTTCTCTAATCAACTATTTTCAGCATTTTATTTACTTTAAGACAGTATTTTAATTAAATAGAAATATTATATAATCGATTTTTAATCTGTAATTTGACATTCCGAGTGTTTATAATCTGTTGTAATTATCAAATGAACGCAAAAATAATATCCGAACTGTAGAAGAGTCCAGCGAGAGAGCAAATGGGAGCGCTCTTTCAGCGTCTCTTGTATTCAGATATAATCAAAATAAACAACGTTGTATGTTTTGGAGGGACAATTCACTTTAATATTGTTACCTTCGGGAGCTGTTTCACGTGTGTTCGTACTCCTCTAATTTGTGTTCTCGCTGGACACATTCCCTCCGGATCGACGCAAGAATGTGAGCTATATTGCATTGCGACAGTTTCTTTAAATACTTAAACTAGCTTAGGATACATCTGATTAGTAATATGCTATTAGTGTAATATAATAATCGTGTGATGAAATAAAATTTATTTCAACAATCATTTATTTTCTTTTAAATAAAACCTCTACTGATTTTGAACAAAAATCATACATCATATTCCAGGAATATTAAATGTTACTGTTACGGACTTCTGCGCCTCCTATTTAGCGGTTGTCAAATGTTTATCCATTAACTGTGAAACTATCCTTCATTAGAATAAAATCAAAGTGTGATTATTAGGTAGGCACGTTATTTTGGTAAGTTATGAAGTTACTACTTGATCAAATATCCATCTCTACTACGCTGTCGGTGCCGGTCTCTTTTTTTAATGTTTTCTAAGGATCGCCGTTCCACTAACCAAGATATAACATATAATCATTAGCATAACTTATAATTAACGATGCTATAACCTCTATAAATGTTGGCAATATCTACATTTAATTACCTATTCGCGGTAAGTCAATAAAATATAATTTATATGTCACTCTATATTTGACTCAACGTTGGTTACTACTCATAAACGACTAACGGTGATAAGATCTCATAATAATATTTACAGTAAATTTGCTTTATTGTCTTCTTCATTTAAAAAAAATAAGCGTTTGTTACGCTTACTCAATTTGCAAATTGCATTAGGATACTGTTTTTCAAAGTGGGGTATGCGAATCCCTAGGGATAGTCATTCGACGGAAGGGGGTTCGCAACAATATTCACATCAACAAAGATGGATTTGTAAGTTATTTGTGGTCACCAACAAGAGCATAATTTATACATTAATTATTAATAACAAGGGTTATTACTATTAATGTCCATAGTTAATACTCTTCAAGCTGATGTAAAAAGGATGTCTTTTATAGATTTTCGGGCTTTTAGACAGGAAGAGTATCTTGAACTCCTACGCATAGCGGTGAATTTCCTATGAGTCTATTTCTACAACATACCTAAGTGAAAGTAGGTTTTCACACTTGGTAATGATAAAAATGAAATACAGAAATTTATTTGATAGCGAGTCAGTATTAAAGTGAAAATTGTCCTAATTTACGACAAAGAACAAGCCCACTACATTACTATCACAAAGTTATTTCTTTTGGCACTGTGTTTCTTACCTTTTATTTAAATGAAAGCTTTAGTCTCTTTAACAACCAATTTTATTATTTTCTTTGGAGGGGAAGGATTTAATTAGTTACTTAAGGGCTTCGCTGTCATCTGAAAACTTTTTCTTCTTTCTTACAGGAGGTCGTGAAATCAAAACTTCAAGAAACCCTACATTGAAGGGAAAATTTTGACTGTAACTAAGTTATCGCAGATACAAAATACGAATTGGAGTAATTGTTGTGTAATTTTCTCTATATATAATTTCTTGAAGAGTAGGTAACAACGGATTCGTAAATATATGCTATACACTGGTACCACAGATAGCGAATTTTCTACCTCGTTTGATGTAGGAGTAATGAAAACTTTAGTGCCTTCTGTTTTTTACAACAAATTTTCTATCCAAATAAGAGAACTACTAAATAAAATTATATACAAATAAAAAAAGCTATTTTTAATTACTCTTTACGTATAAAATTCGAAAAAAACTTTAATATCATAATTTTTTTTATACTAACATATACAATTTAAGTTAATAAAGGATTGTATAGAGATTGACGATTAATAATTAACGCCTGAAATTCTTTTCGAAGCAATTACACGAAATTGGCATTGTGCATTAGATTTACAAATTTATATCGAAATTTCATTAACACAAGCCTTCTAAATGGTTCCTATAATTTGTCTGCTCTATTATCTATTAATATATATATATATATATATACATATATATATATGATACAGGTTATGTATCTCCCAAGCTGACGTTTACGAAAACTGATCTTAGATCATTTCCGTTTCACCGGCTTACAGTTGAGTTGTTATCGCTTCTCGGTTAATCGTTCTTTTCATTTTGTTCAATACAATGTTAAATAAATATTGTATACTGAGCTGAATAAAAAATGTATTATTATGAATTGCTAACTACTCTTATATATTATAATTACATAATTCAACTAGCTGTTCTCCTATACTCGGTAAAAATAATATTCCAACCGAATTTCAAATCCCCAAGGCTTACGGTTCTATAGATATCATGATGAGTTTACATACGTGCAAATCGCTTATATATATAATAGGTTGGGGAAAAAGAAATCCATTATTTTTTCGGTAGATGGCTGTAGGGATAAATTTCTCGTAAAGTATCGATCAAACAGTTTCAGATTTATGCTCGTTGGAAAGGTGACATTTCGCAGTAAAAAAATTCTTTTGCTGTTTTTTGTTTGGTGCATTCAATTGTGAGTTACAGGGTGTTAAAAATGGAAGTGAACAAAGAGAAAATTCGGTACATTTTACAGTTTTTCTTTGACAAAGGCGAAAATGCAAGCCAGGCGGCTAAAATTGTGAATGGTGTTTATGGACCCGATACTTTTCAGTTCAGGAATTTTTGATGTTAAAGATGCACCTCGCACAGGTAGGCCGGTCGCCGAAAATGTCGATAAAATCGGAGAAATGATCGAAGTTGACGGGCATGTTAGGAGTCGTAACATCGCCCAGGAGCTAAAAATGGACCACAAAACAGTTTTAAAACATTTACACAAAGCTGGATTCAAAAAGAAGCTCGATGTTTGGGTGCCACACCGATTAACAGAAAAAAACATGATGGATCGAGTTTCCATCTGCGAAGCCTTGGCCAAACGGAATGAGATAGACCCATTTCTTAAACGAATGGTGACTAGAGATGAGAAATGGATCACATACGATAACCCTGTGCGAAAACGATCATGGTCAAAGAGCGGTGAAGCACCTCAAACGGTGGCCAAACCAGGACTAACGGCCATAAAGGTTCTGCTTTGCATTTGGTGGGACTGGAAGGGGATTATTTATTATGAGTTGTTTCCATATGGCCAAGCACTAAATTCTGATCTATACTGTCAACAACTGGACCGTTTGAAGATATAAATTGACCAGAAACGGCCAGAATTGGCCAACAGGAGAGGTGTCGTGTTCCACCAGGACAACGCTAGGCCACACACGTGTACAGTGACTCGCCAGAAACTTCGGGAGCTTGGTTGGGAAGTTTTAATGCATCCTCCATACAGTCCGGACTTGGCACCAAGCGATTACTATCTTTTTCTTGCATTACAAAATTTCTTTAGTGATAAAAAATTGGCATCTAGGGAAGATTGTGAAAATCGGCTACTAGAGTTTTTTGCAAATAGAGACCAGTACTTCTACGAGAGAGGCATTATGAAGTTACCTTTGAAATGGCAACAAATCATAGAACAAAACGGTGCATATTTGACCCAAATCGGACAATTCGAAGCATGTTAAATAAAGTCCTGAAGTTCATATAAAAATAATGGATTTCTTTTTCCCCAACATATGATAGATAATATTTGTTTATTTGTAAAAAGTTTACATAATCAATTCTTTTTAGCCTTCCGGCCGGTCCTGATCCGGATGGAGATTTCACGATCCCTTTAAACTTGTGTTTGTACATTTGCCATTATAATAACAACAGGAGTCAACATGATGTTAAAAGTAATGCCAAAGTTCATAGTTCGACAAAAAACAAGCAACTTAAAAAGGGCATTTTTATAATTTTAAGCTTTAATCATCAGTAGAATCATTTGAAAAGGTCTAGATCAATATATATAATTCTAATACAATCTCTATATATACTGTATAACCAAGCTACTTTTAATAAAGTGTATAAATTTTTATATTGTTTAACTACTGTAAAATTGTTTATAAATATAGGTCCAATATTTACCCTGATAAGACATCTGCGAGTTTAAGCTAGGTATTAAACTAAAACCTAACAATACTTTATTCTAAAGCCAAAGACTAAACATAAGCTGCTAAATAAATTATATATGTACGAGATTTCCACCTATATATGGACTCATCACGATTTCTCTGGAGCCATTAGACCTGGAAATTTGGTATGAATATTCCTTATGCCTAATATAAGACGTATAAGGACGAATTTTAGAAAATGTTAACCCCCAAAAGGGGTTGCGGTGGTATTGCGACCAGCAAAGCGGACGGGGTACAGTTACTAATATATTAATAGGTTGGGGAAAAAGAAATCCATTATTTTTATATGAACTTCAGGACTTTATTTAACATGCTTCGGATTGTCCGATTTGGGTCAAATATGCACCGTTTTGTTCTATGATTTGTTGCCATTTTAAAGGTAACTTCATAATGCCTCTCTCGTTGAAGTCCTGGTCTCTATTTGCAAAAAACTCTAGTAGCCGATTTTCACAATCTTCCCTAGATGCCAATTTTTTATCACTAAAGAAATTTTGTAATGCAAGAAAAAGATGGTAATCGCTTGGTGCCAAGTCCGGACTGTATGGCGGATGCATTAAAACTTCCCAACCAAGCTCCCGAAGTTTCTGGCGAGTCACTGTAGACGTGTGTGGCCTAGCGTTGTCCTGGTGGAACACGACACCTCTCCTGTTGGCCAATTCTGGCCGTTTCTGGTCAATTGCTATCTTCAAACGGTCCAGTTGTTGACAGTAGACATCAGAATTTAGTGCTTGGCCATATGGAAACAACTCATAATAAATAATCCCCTTCCAGTCCCACCAAATGCACAGCAGAACCTTCCTGGCCGTTAGTCCTGGTTTGGCCACCGTTTGAGGTGCTTCACCGCTCTTTGACCATGATCGTTTTCGCACAGGGTTATCGTATGTGATCCATTTCTCATCTCTAGTCACCATCCGTTTAAGAAATGGGTATATCTCATTCCGTTTGGCCAAGGCTTCGCAGATGGATATTCGATCCATCATGTTTTTTTCTGTTAATTGGTGTGGCACCCAAACATCGAGCTTCTTTTTGAATCCAGCTTTGTGTAAATGGTTTAAAACTATTTTGTGGTCCATTTTTAGCTCCTGGGCGATGTTACGACTGCTAACATGCCGGTCAACTTCGATCATTTCTCCGATTTTATCGACATTTTCGGCGACCGGCCCACCTGCGCGAGCTGCATCTTTAACATCAAAAATTCCTGAACGGAATCTACGAAACCAAAATTGCACATAATTGACTGTTACAGTATCGGGTCCATAAACACCATTCACAATTTTAGCCGCCTGGCTTGCATTTTCGCCTTTGTCAAAGAAAACCTGTAAAATGTACCGAATTTTCTCTTTGTTCACTTCCATTTTCAACACCCTGTAACTCACAATTGAATGCACCAAACAAAAAACAGCAAAAGAATTTTTTTACTGCGAAATGTCACATTTCCAACGAGCATAAATCTGAAACTGTTTGATCGATACTTTACGAGAAATTTATCACTACAGCCATCTACAGAAAAAATAATGGATTTCTTTTTCGCCAACCTAATATTAGTTTGGCAAATATCTCCCTTCCGCTTTTTTGCTCTTTATTCAATGCTTTATAAAAAGTGTTACAGTGATCGGATTTAGTTCAAATATGCGCCGTTTTGTTCGATAATCTGTTTCCATCTAGACGGCAACTTCATAATACCTCCCTCGTAGAAGCCCCCCTCCTTATTTGCGAAGAACTCGGACAGCCACTTTTCACAAGCCTCTTTTGAGTTCAACTTTATACCACCAAGGGCGTTCACCATGGACAGGAACAGGTGGTAATCACTTGGCGCTATGTCCGGGCTATATGGTGGATGCGATAAAACCTCCCATCCGAGCTCCCGTAGCTTCTGACGAGTCATCTACGAAGTGTGTGGTCTGGCGTTGTCCTGGTGGAACACTACACCCTTCCTGTTGGCCAATTCTGGACGCTTCTGGTCGATCGCCTGCTTCAAGCGGTCCAGTTGTTCGCAGTAGATGGTAGAATTAAGCGTCTGGCCATATGGGAGCAGCTCATAGTGGATGATTCCCTTCCAATCCCACCAAACACACAGCAAAACCTTCCTGGCCGTCAATCCCGGCTTGGCCACTGTTTGGGACGATTCACCGGCCTTCGACCACGACCGTTTTCGCTTGATATTGTCGTATGTGATCCATTTTTCGTCGCCAGTCACCATCCGCTTCAAGAATGGGTCGAGTTCGTTTCGTTTCAGCAGCATATCGCAGGCGTTGATTCGGTCCAGAAGGTTTTTTTTGCGTCAAATCATGCGGCACCCAAACATCAAGCTTTTTTTTGTATCCAGCCTTCTGCAGATGGTTTAAAACGGTTTAGTGACTAACTCCCATCTCCTGGGCGATGTCACGAGATGCCACATGCCGGTCTAACTCGATGTAGTCCATGATTTGATCGGTATTTGTCGTCACAGGTCTTCCGCCGGCTAGCTTATCCATGGTGTCGTTTTCACCGGCTCTGAATCGTCAAAACCATTCCTCCGCGGTTCGAAGTGATAGAGTACCATCCCCCAAAACACCATTAATCTCACGGAACGTTTCTCTAGCGGATTTGCCTTTAACGAAGGAAAACTTTAAAATAGCGCGAATTTCGGCGTTAGTGAACTATATGTTTACACGTCTATAACTGTTGAACGCAATATCCAAACTAATTATGCATAGCGTCGTTTTGTAGGTTATGTCAAGACCTTTCAAATTATGTATAGTATTGCCAGATACGAGCTCTGTAGCGCTTTGTACATAGCCGCGAAATTCAAAAGACAAAAAGGCGGAAGGGAGATATTTTCCAACCTATATTAATTGAATATATATGAACATAAGGTAATAATATTATTAAATTGTTTTTGCTGTAAACCTGCTTTGTTCCTCATAAAGAAAAATTACTTATACATAGTTTGTTTGGTGGTAATGATGAAAAGAAACTCTCAACATGTTTTTTGATTGTTTCATTGAGTTAACGTCAGTAAAGGTTCACAACTTTCTTATAAGGCCTTGTGTTGTATGTATTTTAAAAGTATCAGCTCGGCTGACGGTGAGTGATTTTTTTTTAATATTATCAGGGAAGCTCGTAAAGTATATCGTTTCTCTGTGGGCCATCAGTCTTAATGGTCGTTTTCGATGCATTACGAGTTCGTTCGGAGTTTCGAAAGCCTGTTCCTTTCTCCGCGTTTTCTTTCAGTACACTTTGCACATCAGTACCAGTTGCAAGTCTTTATCTTAATATTAACAGGTAATTCAGACATACTTGGTGATGGGGTGAAAGTGATAGCCGGTGGCGTATATTCATGTGTACTAAGACTACGTGGCGGTCCTTCTTGGAGACCTACGTCCAACTGTTACCCGCCGTAGGATGTAGCTATTGATAATTAAACCAATAACTTGTCTTAACATTTTAATGAGACATCACCATCATCATCAGTCTAGACGTCCACTGCTGGACGTAGGTCTCTGCAAAGATTCCCATATCGATCAGGTAGGGATTCATGTGAGCAGATATGGGCAGTTAGCCATTACGCTGGCCCAATGCGGGTTGGTTGCCAGAGCCTCGTTTGTTGATTAGCAGGATGCACCACGAGCAAGTCAGGATTGCTTGAATCCCGTAAGTTAATGTTCAGGAACCCTTACATCCCTGTGATGAGACTGTTTGAGAAGAATAAAACAGCTTGAAAGTATAAGTTCACCGAAGAAGCGATCACGTACATTCGTCTACAACTGAATTCTTTATATTATATAATATCAACTAAACTATTCTGATTGTAAATTTGTATAAAATTAAAGTAATGGTACAACTATGATGGTATAGTTGGTCCTGTACCATTTTTTCTCCATTTACTTAATTCCTGGTTAGGGTAGGATTAAGTTATTGATTTAAATAGATCCTTGCCAAGTTCGCTAGTTTTTATAATTTTTTTTTATATAATCACTCCTTTTTTCCCAGTAGGGGTCGTCAGAGGTGAATAACACCCACATTTCGCCAGATTTGTTCAAATTAGGTCCCATGTAACAGGGGGAGAGCCTGTTGCCACTTTATTGGGACCACCACACACACACACAAAGATGATATCAGTGTGCGGGTTTCCTCACGATGTTTTCCTTCACCGTTTGTATCTCGCTGTTGTAACTAAAGTTCACAAATGTACATAACTTAAATATTAAGTCATCGGTACATGCCGAGAGTCGAACCCGCGACCTTCGGAATGAAAGCCGCGCGCTCTAACCATTAGGCCAGCGAGCGTAGCCAATTTTTCTATTTATGAAAAGTATATTAAACAACTCCGTGATATAAATAGATGTAAGCTTCATCGTCATCATCATCAGCCGACAAGCTACAAGCTAAGCCATCACATATTTTAAAGGGTAACAAACTTTAGGTAGAAAAAAAAATTTAGTTATCATTGGTAATACGAGAAACGCTACAATGAGAATATGGTAGCATTGTAATATGTTCCAACCTTTTATATTTGCTTTGTAACATTTTTTTTTTTTAATAAATAATTGTTTTTCCTTATACTAAGACGAGACGAGTGCGACTTTCACCTGATCCTAAATGATACGTCCGCCCATAACAATGTCGCGCTAGTTAGTATGGTATACAGCACAACGTTGTGATTGCATTTTGAGAAATAAGATGTACAATCTCGTTACTCTCTACACTAGCTACAGCGTCCTTCAAATCCGAACGGAGTAATATTTGCATACTACAGTTTGTCGGATGCAATAGGCGCTACGAATGTACCTATACGGTCTCCGGCAACAGAGACACTAACTACCACCAGAGTAATAAACAATTATATTTAGAAGCTGTGATAGTTCAGTGCATAAGACGGTCGTACGCGTTATATGTATCGGAGAGGTACAGGTTCGATCCCCACTGTGCTAAACAGATTCCGGTGAAAGTAAATATCAAGACAAAACTGAGATGTTCCAATAATGGCAGCTGTCTTGATTGTAGGATATCTGCCAACCAGTATTAGACCGGAGTGGTGGATAAATGGCCTTAACTCTCTCCATGTAAGAGAAGGCCCAGCTATAGCTATATTAACTGAGCTGTTATTTTTTTTGTATTCTACGAAGCGACGAGATGAGCAGGACGTTCACCTCAAGATAAGTGACACGCCGGTCCATAACAACGTGGCGCTAGTTAGGATGATATCATCAACCGATAGACGTCTACAGCTGGATATAGGACTCCCCCAAGGACCTCCGCATCGATTGATTCTGCGCTTCCGGCGTCCAGCTGCTTCCAGATCGTCGGATCACCTGTTGGGGGGCCTGCCAACACTACTTCTTCCGGTACACTATCGCCATTCGAAGACCTTAGTATACCATTGGCTGTCAGTCTTTCAATGTTTCCTGATCACACAGAGAAACCCCGAGTATAGCTTTTTCCATAGGATAATATATTTGCGCTCGTCGTCTTAGATATAAGAAGACGAGTCTTGTTACCCCAGTAAATTCATTAGCTACAGCGCCCTTAAATCCGGAACACAGTAATGTTTGCACCGTACTGCTTGTCGGCTGCAATAGGCGCTGCTGTGGAACCTAACCAGCAGTTAATTACCATTATTATTAAAAAAAATTGTGTGTCCTGTTAAAGTACTTGAAAAGCGTGTTAAATATTTATTAGGAGGAAAATCATCTTTTAAAGTTTAAGCAATAAACGTCATGTGGTGCAGCACTGCTGACGGTGTATATATCCTAACACAGCTTCATTATTAATCGTATGACTTACTATGAACATGTTCATTGTAAAAATTCTATGTAACTTCTGTTGATGATGAATCAGTACGAGCTGCATACATTACGCGCGGCGCGTGCGTCTCTCGGTTAATGCCGATATAAAAGTCGTGAAGGAGGATATACGGCGGAGAGTTCGCGCCACTGGGGCTGGTCAGTCGACACCGCGAGCTGGTCGGAGGCTGAGTGTCGCCACTTGGTGACTACACGATAACGAAGATGCTGGCAACTTTGCTTGTGATAGTGCTCTCCAGCGGCTGCCACGCTGTTATACACCGTTTGAACAGTAAGTGTATAACTATTAAACAAATATCTATTTTTATATATATATATGAATCCCAACGAAAATTTTTCACGTTATATCACAGGAAATCATCATAAACTTATAATCACTTTATTTACATTTATAATTAGATAAGTTCCTAACTTGCTATTTTAAACTGTAATATCACATTTTGTTGCTAAATCAAATAACTGACAAAGTAATCATTATCATCAGCCGGTAGATGTCCACTGCTGGACATAGGCCTCCCCTACAGATCTCCACGGCGATGAGTCCTGCGTTGCCCGCATCGCAGGGCACTAGAGACCGTCGATTTTAGGAGTTCATATGACGGGATTTGGGCCATTTCCCACCACGCTGGCCCAATGCGGGTTGGTGGGAGCCAGAGCCTCGTTTGTTGATTAGTAAGGTGCACCACAAGTTGATTAATTTTTTTATATACAATTAAGTGCAGAGACTTCAGGGATAGTTAGTGAAACGCCCATCCATAACTACTTGACCCTAGTTAGAGATAAAAAATGCTTTGTCTCGTTACCCCAATTAGTACACTAGCTATAACACACTTCAAATCGCATCATAGTAACGTTTGCACTGTACCGTTTGTCGAGTGCAATAGGCACTGCAGTGCTACCAAAAGTCTCCTGCAACAGAGATCAGAGAGGCCTATGTCCAGCAGTGGACGTCACCGGCTGATGATGATGATGATAATTCAACACAACAACATCCCCGCTAGTATAAACGTTGACTAAAGGTAGCAATATTCAACAAATCAGTGGTAAATTCTGTTTCTTAGTCTGTATCACTCTTGGCAGAGTGCTCGTGGTCATCACTTTAGGTGTCGGCCACAAGCTTAACAACACGTTGGCATTCCTCTGTTAGGATGTGAAGATCTTTGGAGGAGGCCTATGTCCAGCAGTGGACTACCATCGGCTGACGATTGAATCAGATCGGAATATGATAACGTAATAAAAAAAACTCGTTTGCTTTACATTACATAAGTTATAATAAATAAAACATAAGTAAACATGACCTTTGTAAGTAGCTACATCGAATATTTCTGTTCTTTAAGGTTAGAGTTTAGTATAATCGTAAATAACGAATGCCGCATCTATTTACAATCAATAGTTACGGGCTTGAAGGGCGTTATAGTTAATGAAAAGGCAAAGACATAATAACATCTTGTGTCTCAAGGCGACAATCAAATTGTTGTGTAGTGTACATTGTTCTAACTAGCGCAACATTGTTATGAGCAGCCGTGTCATTTACCATCAGATGAACTCCGACAATTCAGGATCAGAAGCTACATTACTTGAATTGTCTGGATTACCTAATCCAGCTAAACTGTACCGGGTATAAAACCCTTTAAAGTTTGGGTGGGAAGTGGTAAAGGTCTCCAACAAGAGACCGTCTAAGTACCACAGCAGTGCCCATTTCTGACGCGAAACAGTGATGTGCAAACATTATTTTGTTCCGGTTTTAAAGGCGTTGTAGCTAGTGACAATACTGGGGTGATAAGTGACAGACAGTGTATCCTTAATAGCGTCACGTGTACATCTGTATACCACTTACAATCAGGTGAATGTCCCCTACGTCTTTTAGTTTAATACAGTCCAAAAAAAATTCTCGTCTTGACGTTGTAAAAGTTATCAAACAAAATATTTCATTTAGTAACATGAAATATTCAATATGCGGATGACAAAATGCAGATTGATTTGAATAAAATAAAAAAAAAACTATAAAATTATTGTTAAATGACGCAAATAACATTATATTGAGGTGGTGAAGTAAACTTTCACAAGGGATGTTGCATAAGAATAAGTAATTTACTGCAAAAAGGCTCAGACATAACTGTCGTGAAAAAATGTACTTTACGATACAGACGTAACTTCAAGTTCAATGGGTTTCTTCTCACTGAACTTGAAGTACTGATGATAGAAAATATCATGGGGAAACTAACATGTTTTCATTAGTTATAACTTCCGTGATAAGCGGTATCTGACAACTTTAGAGAGAAGCTCCCCAAACTCAACAGTGGATAGTTGAGTGGTATGCAGATTACGTCGTGTACTCAGTGTAGCCAGATTACATTAATGGTTTCCAACTTAAATCGCTTTGTTGGTAACTTATGCTTACGTATTGTAGGAAACTTTAGAATAAGTTATAATTGGAAGTCATCACCAGCAGAGGCAGGTTCAACCTTGTCGCTAGTCGTAACCACGTACCTAAGAGGAGGTTGTATGATTCGGTTAAGAATATGTTATGAACCTATTTGAAATTTAAATATTATGGATTCTTTAAGATTTTTTTTAAGTTTATTGAACAGTTTTAATGTTATCATCAAATACTAGAACAGCCATTTCCCTGTCTTTTCATTTGTGGAGATTGAAACCTTCATTGACAACAGTACAAAGGCCATTTATCTACTACTACAGCCTAATGAGTGTAAGGGGTCCCCCATAACAACTCACGGGACCCAAGCCAATCTCACCTGCTCGTGGTGCATCCTGCTAACCAACAAATGAGGCTCTGCCTTCTACTAACCCACATTGGGTCAGCGTGGTGAGAAAAGGTCTGAATTCAATCAATATAAACCTCCACAGACGACTCCTAGTGTATGGTAATTTGGCGAACACTACAGGATCATTCGATGTGGAGATCTTTAGGGTAAGCCCATGTCCAGTGGTGGACGTCTAACTGCTGATGATGATGTTGCCAACTACAGATTTGCTTGTCACTTGTCAATGAAAGCTGTTGTTCTTGGAACAAGTCGGTGCCTTTACTGTGTTTTCCTTCAGCGTATCGCAATGGAGATTTCGTCGCGGAGCAAATCGAAATATTTAATAATAACAATCATACGGATAGACCACATAAGGTCAAATTTAAAATTCAAATTACTCAAAATAAGGATGAAAGAAATGTGTACGCATCGTGCAACGTCCATAGCTATCTCTCCAATCTTCAATAGTTCTTTGGCTATAATAAAAATTTCCGTTGCAGAGACGTTAGCGTGAAGAATAATTTATAATTCATATATATTTTTTATTTGTGTATAATAGGATAAATATAAGTCCAAATTACTTTGTTTTTACTAAGTAATTTAGACATATATTCAAATTAATTTTTTTTTCGCCAAGATGATAATCAGTTCCTTGACTATATTAATATATATATACATACAAAACTAATAAGAACTATAATACTTGCAAAAAACCATAACGTACTATTCATAAATTAAACATAACATATATTACATACGTTACTACCACATATACATACGGAGGTAGAATATTATTGTTCCTCTTCTTACTTTTTTTTTATTAAATTAAACGACGTGATGAGCACGACGTTCACTTGATAGTAAGTGATACGCCCGCCTATAATAATGCAGCCCAAGTGTTATATAAAGCATCACATAACGCTCGTCGCCTGTGACATATATTGAATCTCGTTACTACTGTAATTACACTAGATTCAATGCCTTTCAAACCGGAATACAGTAGCTGCGGTGGTACCTACCTAGACCTACCAGCAGTGAATTATATATTCCATTACAAATTAGGAATAATAACTAATAACTTGCTGCACTGAATTCCCATAATAACTAATCCATATATATCTATATGTATATATGATGAACACGTGTTTCCTTTGTATGCCAATCACGTGAAAACTAGTGAACGTATCGACATGACGACAAAGAATAATGTGGGCTATTTATTTATTGAATTTCATAGATCCTTCATCATTTTATTTCAAGTTAACTTTTATAAACATTATCATTTAGTGTTATCTATGCGTTCGCTATAGTAACGGTTCTAGTGGGGGTATATGGACCACGCTGGCTCAATGCGGGTTGATGGGAGCCAGAGGCTTGTTTGTTGATTAGCAGGGTGCACCACGAGCTGGTGGGGTTGGCTTGACTCCCGTGAGTTGTTGTGCTGGACTCCTTACACCCAATTGTTCTATTAAACTATTAAAAATAAATAAATATAACATCTTATATCTCAAAGCGGCAAGTGCAATATGGTGCAGTATATAACACCCAAACTAGGGCAAAGTTGTTATGGATCATTTACCATCAGGTAAACATGCTGTTCATCTCGCCCCTTATGTAAATAAAAAATATATATATAAATTCGCTGACTACCCGCCCGTAAACAAAATAAGGAACAAAAAATGCGTTAAGTTATTCTGTTGAAAACCAACAATTTAAATGCTTAATGGCTTTGGAAGTAGACGATCCGGTTCGAAGTTATGGTGCAAAACATTAAAGTTTTGCAACAAAAAAAAAAAATAATCTTCAAGTACACACACGTATACTTCCTTAGGTACGTCACGGTCTGCATAGCTACAGATGCCCGACCCATGGGTCAATGCGATTTGGGGTCCAGTCGCTTTATATGTTTAATAGTTTTAAACATATACTTCCTTTTACAAGCTTACTGCATAATTTTTTTACACGTTTCCTTGTATACGTGAAGTAATATTTACTGACCGTTGCATCTTCCATACATCGTCATCATCAGCTGATAGACGTCCACAGCAGGACGGGGGCCTCCGCCAAAGATTCTCACACGATCGAGATCGATTCTATTTGTGATTCATATTGGGGAAATTTGAGTCATTTCCCACCACGTTGGCCCAACGCAGGTTCGTGGGAGCCAGAGCCTCATTTGTCGATTATCAGTGTGCACCAGAGCAGGTGAGGTTTGCTTGGATACCGTGGACTGTTGTGCGGGAGCCCTTACATCCAACTGTTCTATACAACTATTAAAAATAAACATAATTCAAGTATCTGTTAAATTTGAAACCGTCAATACACTGAAGTTTCAAGTTCAAATTAATTAAGTTTATATTGGTGTTAAGTCTCTCTTCCTGTAGACCCTTTAGGTCTCTAGTACTTACCACCGCAGATCCTATTAGCTTACAGACAGTAGTGTGCAATGTGCTCTAGTTAGAAGGGCGTTAGGGCGTAGCAAGTGTAATTACTGGGGTAGCGAGACTTGACATGTTGTCTCTCAAGGCGACGAGCGCATTGTGTGGCAGTGTGTAACATCCATATCACTTACTATCAGATGAACGTCCCGCCCGTCGCGTAACTTAATTGTATAAAAAAAAACTATATTAATTGCAATCAGGAAATGACAGCCAAGGTGGAAGTGATAGTAGGAAAACATTCGTTTTTGTTTCGTTTTTGTAAGATTTTACACAACTACGGCAGCTGAAGTAAACGTTGCAGTACTATGATATGTATCTAACACTTAATACAAAGAGATATAGAACCATAGACAATATAAATAAACTAGTGTTTCAAGTACTAAATATTAAAAACGTTGCAAGTGCAGTGTTCCAAATAAACGCAGTAACCACCTTATAATAACAATATCGTCAAATATGTATGAGCTTCTTCTTCCTCTTACCCTTTCCCCTGCTATGTGGGATCGGCACAGTATGTACTTCTCTTCCATATCCCTCTATCAGCCGTCATATCTGAATTCACACTCTTCTCACACGTCATCTTTCACACAATCCACCCACACTTTCTTCTGTCTTCCTCTACCCTTATAGCCATCCGCGTTCATTCTCATTACTTTCTTTGATATATAAGTAAGAGTAAACAGTAAATTTACATTGAAATACTTTTTAAATGCAAATATACAAAATTTTAGTAATTCCGCCGTTCATATAACTCATAGGAATATTTAAAAAAAAAAACGATTAAATACAGTTTATATTTTTGTCTCGTTACTCCGGGACAGTAAGATAAATCTTGACCAAACCATTATACGACTATATATATATATATAAGAGATTTCCCCCTATGTAGAGCTTTATCTAGATATATCTGGAATCATAAGACCTGGAGACATCAAATTTGCTAGGAATATTCCTTTTGCAGAATATAGACCAGCTAAGATCGGATTTTAGTACATGTTACTCCCAAAAGGAGTTGCGGGGTGTTACGGCGGGGAACAGCTAGTTATTATATAAAAGACATAATATCGACTTCCTTCAATTTCTAAAAAGAATTATCTATAATATATATCGACGGATGATGATGATGAAAATTAAAATAACGTCTGTCCGGTTCAAGTAGTATTGTTACATAATATATGTAAACTTTTTAATCATTAGTATTTAAGAAGACGTTTTCTGATTCATTGACCATGGTCTCTTTAATAAAATAAACATGGCCGTGTTGAGTTAACAATCATTTTGTTATTTTTTTTTTTCCTTTAATTTATTAGTTTGACATGCGGAATAGGGGTAATAGTAATGAAAATGATACATTCGTACGCAATTACACCGACGACGAATCGCTCTTATCTACAGGACAGCGGCCGCAATAATAAACATTATTTTTAATATCATAATAACAATTGTTTACTTTTCACCCTCAACGCAAATATTATCCAGATAAACAGAGTTTTTCTGTTTGTTTTCTTCCAAAACCACTGAGTGAGTTTAGTCTATGTTCATATCTTTTTATTTCATTCAACAAAGCGACGAGACGAGCGGGACGGGATGGTAAGTGATACGCCTGCACATAAACGATGCAAACATAGACAATGACAAATAGAAAAACATAGACGATGCAACGTGGCGCTAGTAAGGATACACTGCACCACATTGCGCTCGTAGCTTTGAGACATAAGATGTTGAGTCTCGTACACATATACATATCACGCCTCGTTCCCAGTGGGGTAGGCAGAGACCACCTCTCTGCACTTGCTACGATCCTTGCACACCTCTCCCGCTTCCTCCACTTTCATGAGCGTCTTCATGCATGCTCGTCGGTTGCGAGTACTCTTGACGCGGCCTTTATTTAGGACATCTTCGATTTGATCGCAACATGTCCGCCTATGTCTGCCAGCAGATTTTTCCAATCATTCTTACCTTGTATACCTCTTGCGTTAATCTTCTTTCATCTCTTCTTTCAACATGGCCAAACCATCTAAGCATCTACGCCGCACCGCTCCCTTATCACACTGATCCTCACTTTGTCCAACAGTCTCGTTACGCCTGTAATTACATATACAATATGATAGAAATACAGCTGCAGCACTTCTACCGAAACCAGAAAAAATTTAAAAGAAGTCCTTTAAAAAAAAAGTATGGGAACCTCGGATTTAACATATATGTATGTGTATCATTCTGGTATCAAAGTTGTCTCATTAAATTCTGCGATCTGCTAGAATATAGTTTACAATATATTATGTACTTGTTTTATTCCTCAGACAGCGAGTACGATCGGATGCCGCCGTTGTTCGGCCTGGATGACTTCGATGCTTGCATGTCTGATCCCGGAGGCACCTTCTGCCTCGTAGACCTGGATCTGTTCTCGGAGGGCCCGTCTGAGCTCATGCACTTGATACATGTAAGTTATTCTTCTTAATGAAACTAAATGAATAGTCTAAATATATACCTTATTTCACACTAAAAGGTATCGAAAGGTTATCTAACGTTAATCTTCAATTTAATATAATTTTAAATAACAATCAGACCACCATTTTGTTAGAGTGTACCAGCACAAAATATGCTGGCCCTTGTATATCCGCCACTGGTGCAGGACTTTCCTTCAATGGTATATGGATCTTCAGCTTGTAATAATGGTGATTTGAACTTTATGTAACTTCATGTAAACAAAGATTATATCCCATGATTGCATCGTGCCCAAAACTTCGAGCCTGTGTTCCAGTAATGTTGGTACATCACATTTTATCAGAAATAGGTCTGCAGAATTAACTATTAACACGTTGTAGACAAAGGGTGATATGAATGATCTTTTTATACCAATAAAGTATCACGCAAGAGAAACGGGTCTTCGAACCATCCTTCGAGAATTTTTATTTTTTATATCCACAAATTCAGCGATTAACTACAATCCAACCTGATGTTATGTAGTGACACAAACGTCAGGTTCTCAGGTGCGCTTTACCACCACAGACTGTAGTCTGTGAATTCTTTTCTTGAAGACACCCACGTCATTTTTGAACAGAAACACCGACGTCGGCAAGTTGTTCCACTCCTTTATTATTCTTATGAAGAACGAGGAGCTGAACCTCTGTGTTTCGCCAAACTGGGGATGTCTATAACATAAGGATGGTGGCGGTGAAAAGAGGATGTGGAAATTATATCGTGTCCTCGCCACACTCTCCAAAATGGATCCTATAGGACACCGCGAGACTGGCCACAGGGCGCCAGTGTTTTCGACTGTAAAGCCTAGTTGTGACAGGTTGTTGACCACCACTAGACCCCTTAGTCCTCCTCTTCACCGTGTTCAGAACTGCCAAATTAATTTTGGCAGCACTTGCCCAGATAAGGTAACAGTACACACACGATCGGATCTACGCTTTACATAGAGTCAAAAGCTGTCCCGTTGAGAAGTATCGTCGCATTTCAGCAAGGATCCCCATTACGTATATGTTCCATTTGATATAATCATTTAAATAACAAGATATTAAACATATCGTTATATTAATTACGTCCTCTGTCAACCTCTCTACCATACTTTAAACAGTTATTATTTTTAATAATACAGTTAACAATGTAAATACGGTTTTTCCGTCATTATAAGTTGTATCACTTTTCTTAGCGTTAATAACAGTGCTTAACAAATATAATGTATAGCTTTTATAACTTACGTTCTTCGCCGTCCTTTAAATTTGTAACACAGTTTATACATAGTTAAAAGGTAAATAATATTATTATATTCTATTCTTTACTTTTTTCTAGTTATTGACTAGGAGTCAAATACTTTTTGCCGTGGAATGACGTTAGGGATATTCTTATCCGTTTTATATATGTAAAGACTTAATTAATTTTGAAAATCTCTTAATAGTTAACTTTATAATCTACATATATGTATAATTATGCGGAAATTTAAACGAACGAATAAATCATTGTATAAAACATATAAAGTTTCAGACTCAGCTGTTTATCACTTTGACTTATATGTTGTGTTGTTTCGGATTCAAAACGGCCTTAAAATATTTATGATAATAATTATAGTTTACATAAATAGTATGTGAAGGATATAACCTCTTTATATATCAATTTATATTTGTAAGGACTACTGCATCGTTATCCTGTTAAAGGTTTATGGTGGATAATTGCTCGTTACTTTACGACCGATTTCAATAGAAGCGAATAAAAATCCTTTCGATATAAACATCGATGTTTTGAATAACTTACTGCGTATAAATTGATCCAATAAAGTGAGGTTCATATTAGGTTAAAAGTAAGGTATAACATGGTAACGTTTGTATCATCTGATAATATAAGCATTCGTCCATGTATAAATTTAATATTAATTTCAAATAATTTACTGCTGGACGGTTTACTGTTGTCTAAGTTCGTGAAGGGCGTTGCAGCTGATTAAATTACTGGGCTAACGAAACTACATATGTGTCAAGGCGACGAGCACAATGTGGTGCAGTGTATACTATCCTAACTAGCGCCACGTTTTTATAAGCAGGCGCATCACTAACCATCAAGTGAACATCTCACTAGTTTTGTCGTTTTGTACAACAATAAAAATTACTACAATGTTTAAAGCTGTAATCCTCAAGCCCAGTATCAGAAGATCTAATTCAGATAAAATACTCCAGCATTTGTAGTTATGGTGTTTGTTAAAATAAAGGTATATTAAGGATATAATAGTTGGTGCGATATGTAATTTTATAATCAATATTATTGGTTAAATCCAGGAATATTCAGCAGATACGAAGAAACACTTCAATCACACACAGCTACATAGAGGAGTGTGTGTGACGAGACATTGTAAACATTTAAATAAAACTGGGGACCTGAACACCACGCTTGAGGTGTGTCTCAACGAAACCATATGGAAGGACTATGGCTTACAAACACGATTGACTAATATACTCTATTGTAAACGAGATGATGATCAAATGATTTTGGACACAAGCGACATATCTGTGATCATCGTATACTTGATTATACTTTCGTTTAATATCATTGGAAGCTTGTACGACGTCCTTTTCTGTCACGAAAGTAGTAAAGCAGGTAATGCTCTTGCAGTAATTCAGTTCTCATAATGATATTGTTTATAGATTTTTTTACGTAAACCAAATATTTATTTGAGTACATAAATTCTTCAAGCCAAAACAGATTAGGGAACAGTTAAAATAATAAATTTCTAGCTTATCCTTGTTATATATTATGAACCTTACGGATAGGAGTTCTGTAAAATCCATGTATAGGTGATATGTAATGAAAGTGCTTTTTTACCATTAAATACAGAATGTGTGTTCAATCGCCTGCTTACATGTTCTTTTCAGGAAATCCTTATGTTTTATCGTTTTCCGTTAGAAGAAATTGGGCGAAACTTGTGATGCCCGGTGGTGTTGGTACAGATCCTAAATTAGAGAGGTTAAAATCTTTTCAAGGAATAAGGTAAGACAAATTTAAATAAAAATCAACAATTTTTTTTAGTGAATCTACAAAATCTTTGATAAAACTTTACTACACTATAACATGTACTTTTCGAGTAATAAAATTACAGTAATAAGTTTACGTTTTTTGTATCAGTTGGGGTATATCGACATTGCCTTTGTAACCTTCATCCCTTTTTCTTAAATATAATAAGTTTTTAAAACAATATTTAGTACTCAGGAAATCATATTTTACGTGACCAGAATGATGCATACTATTCTATGTAGTATGATTAATGTTTATGTTTTGGCTGTTAATTATTTATATTAATTTGTTATTGTCTCGATTAGGACCTTGTTCTAGGTTGTGTCTCTAGTAATATTTCGTTCTTTTAGGTTTATATAGAAGGATGAATATTTGTTAAGATAGTCTGATGCCGTTTGTGTGGTTTGTTTCCTTATTTACAATCCCTTCACGCTTGTAAAGGGCTCCATATCTTGTTACGGGTTTACAATATTTATTAATTCTTAAGACCCCGACACAAGTGTTTAAGTTCGCATCCTCATATTTAAAAAAAAATGTGGGGATGGCATACGGCTCCAGTAAACAGACCCCGCCGTATGCGGTGAGCGCCAACCAAATACTGCATTGCATTGCATTGCATTTGCAAATTTCATAAAATAGGGAGGGCAGACAGTCTGCAGCCCCGTCATCAAAGGACTCGACTTGGAAAAATCTAATAAGATAAAGTGTCAAACCATAACGCAAGGCGCAACCTTCAAAAGTGACACTTAACCCAGTGATCGTCGAAGACGTGGTATCACCGAACTGCGACAGACATGCGATCGACTATCATCGGCGTACATCATCATGAAAGGCGCACAAGACATCACAGCAGACATTAATATCTTGCAAAGTCCTCAACCAACCGCATCTGTAAGACGCATCAGTTCAGTAGCGGTGCAAACGTCACGCTACGACAAGACGCAATATCAATGTTTGATAAGCATCGAGGCAGTAGCTCGCGTCCGCTTCCGCTACCTCATAATGCATCGACACAGTTCGAGTTGACTTTGGAATAAACAAATATTATTAAACACGACGTATCATATTGGCAAGCCACTAAGACGCCGAGTACCCACGTATCATAGAGCCGAAGCCCTAAGACATGGTTCTGAGTATTTCGATAACACCAAAGTGCTATCTAACACTCTTCCCGAACCGGAGTATAATCATGAGTAGTTACTTACAATAACCGCCAACTACACACGGCTGGTATCTCACCTTTTCCACCAACTTGATGTTATATGTTAATTTTGCCATACACCATTTTACACGGTTTCGAATCCGTATGCTTTATAATTTTTATTTTTTAAAGATTCTCTTACTTTATTATATTGTATCATAATACATTATTACCGATATATCTTTTATAACTCATCACTAGAGACTTTCACACTTTTATACTTTCATAATTTTTCACTATACAATCATATTTGTATTTTTATATTTTAGCATTTCAATCAGTATACAGTATTCCTATACATAATTTTAATATGTATTGGATGTCAGTAATAATCTCCAATCAATAGTTCAATCAATTTGCACGAAGCAAATTTTTACATTTGACATGTACGCAGTACATGTCCGGAGCCCACGTAGTAGCGTGCGTGCGCGCGTGCGTCCCGCCGCGCTCGCTCGCCCGTACGACCGACTGATACACGAACTGTTCCTAATTACGTCCTTTGGACGTTTCACAAACACCCAACTACTGTACTTTACCTTTTTTATTTATTATAATGAATCCCTTTTCCATATTTAACTTCTTTATATATATATTCGTATTTTAGACATAAAATAAAGTTTGTTTAAAATAATTTTAAATATATTTTTTGTATAGTTTTATATTTTAGAAACATCTCTTTCGCTCTTTAACTTTCGTTAAATTATATTTTCATCTTTATAAATTTCAATAAATTTTATTTCAGCTATTTAATACTTGATATATTTTTTTAGAATCATTAATATATTATTATAAATTTATGTATCTCGTTACACCTTCTTGAACAAGCCATTTATAATTTCAACCCCTTTAAACCACCTCGGTATAATCAAACTGTATTTAAATTCCAGGGCGATGACAATGGTATGTGTTATCCTCTCGCACGCTGCACTTGCCGCGGCTTCCAGCTATATACAGAACCCGTTGTACATTGAAAGGGTATTGTAATTTGTTTTAAAAGCACAAATAACTGTATATGAACTTTTAGGTTATGTTAAAGTTTAGATATATTCTTTATTAAAGAAGTGAATTTGCTGATATTGTAAAGGAATTACCGCTTACCGGAAGACATAGTGTTAACGATCTAGTGAAGGGCGCGGGAAGTAGCTCGATGCGGGCAACGCAAGATCGATAAATGTGGAGATCTTGGGAGTGGTCTATGTCCAATAGTACACGTCTATCGGCTGATGATGATGACGTGAAAGGGATTGGTGCCACTATTTAATAACAATATACAAATTTAACTAATCATCAAGATAATCAATTATTTAAAAGTATATCATGGCTTAGCATTAGTGTTTTATAATTATTTACTGGTGGTAAGGTCTGTGTTGCTGGAGACTATCTACGTAGATAGCACCGCAGCTCCTATTGCAGCCGTCAAACAGTACTGTGTTCCTGATTAAAAGACCCTGTAGATAATGTAGTTACTGGGGTAACAAGATTTATAAACTTCCAGTGTACCTAAACAGCGCTCCGTTATTATGAGCAGGCATATCACTTACTATAGGGTGAACGTCGCGCACTTGTCGTCGATTAATTGAATTAAAAAAATTATGTAGACATCTCCAAACGATTAAAAATCCATTTTTCACTCCAGGCGATGGATGATATCTCAAAACAAATTCTGTTTAACGGCAACCTGGTGACACACACGTTCTTCGTAATGTCCAGCTTCCTACTGGCGTACAATTTTGAGATTAACGCCGAGAAACACAAAGTCTCTTGGTGGCTATTCCCCAAAGGGGTACTTATGAGATTAATCAGGTGAGTATTTATTGTTTCAACAAAAACAAAAAAATAATAATAATCTTACCTGTCGACAAATCGGATACTTGCAAATATCTAACCATGTATACATACCTGTTCTGGCCACCGTATTTGTTACTCTTACACACCAGTTCCACGGTACTGTTTTATTGTTCTGCAGGCTCACGTCGACGTACGCTTTGGCCTTGGCGACGATCAGTACTGTGATACGGCACATGGGCAATGGCCCACTTTGGGACCTCATGGTGACACAGGAGGCGAACGACTGTCGGCGGTATTGGTGGGCGCACGTCCTATACATCCAAAATTACATTTACGAACCTAGTTATTGTATGACGGCGACCTGGTAAGTACATTTTTTTTTTTTCTATATAAGTAAAACTCGATATTTACATGAGTTCGTTAAACTCATTACACTATTCTACCGTCTGCATAAATTTCACCGAAATGAGTATTATCCAGTAAATTAATATATTCGTCTTTGCTCCAGGTACCTGGCGGCCGACACGCAGCTGTTCTGCGTGGGGCTGCTCGCGTGCCTGCTGCTGCGGCGGCCCCGCGACAAGAAACTCGGACTTACAGCTCTCTTCTTGTTCTCACTGCTTATCACCTCCACCACCAACTACTTCATGGATCTAGATCCGATCATATATCAGTCGCCGGAGTAAGTTCTCGATTGTTTATATTGGAAGCATGGAATGTATTGTGTATGTAAAAAGAGGGGACGTAAAGAATAACTTTTTCTTCTAAAGCTTATACTGGGACTATCCCTGAATATTATTCAAAATTACTTTTGATTTTATACTTATTTTTAATTGGTGATTTTTGCGCCGCAGTTTTATTCACAACCGTTGCGGCTTCATCAGACTAGAAAAATAAGGTGATCTAAGCTACGAGTAGGACGGATGAGGCGTGCGACGAGTGTGGCCACCCGGTGGACACATCGTCCCACACCTTGGCCGATTGCCCGCGATGGGGGGGGGACAGGGCCGCGCTCGTAGCGGCGATAGGGAGTGACCTCTCGCTACCGTCCGTGGTCCGGACCATGGTCAGTGGCGAGGCGTCATGGAATGCGGTATCCCGATTCTGCGACTCTGTTATGACGCAGAAGCGGGAGACCGAACGTATCCGAGAGCGGGCGCCGAGGGGACAGGACGCGGTCGGAGCGCGATGACAGCTCACCGCCGCAAGGCGGGACCGAGCGCACGACCGCCGAATGGCTCCTCGGCAGGAACCTGGCGCCGCGACCGACAAGGGCCGTCGGGCCGGTGCCCCCCTTGGAGAGGGTTCCTGGGGTGGATATGGTGATGCGTCTCGTATTCCGACGCGTCGCCACGTAGGGATTTTTTAACAGGAGGGGTGCTTCACACCCCTCCTCGAGGCGGGCCCGGTCATTCGGGCGCCGTTCGGGGGGTCGTGGATGAACTGCAATACTTTATCCCGCGACCCCACGAACACGTGGATGAGAGTGGAATACCGTGTGAAGCTTTTTAGTCGGTTGGAGTCCGACACTACCACCGTCGCCGGCCCAATTTGGCGACGGGGTGTGCATTTCCGTTAGCATTTTGTTACACACGTAAATAAAAAAAAAAAAAAAAAAAAAAAAAAAAAAAAAAAAAAAAAAAAGGTGATCTAAGCTAGTTAACTGCCAAACCTTAAGATGTTCTTGAACCGAAGATTTTAGAATATGTTTGAGTCCTTCATGTGTGATGGATGATATGAATTATCTTAAATTTTCATTTATTTTTGAAAATAAATTATAAATACAAAATAAAATTACTAAGCGCTACTCGGAAACTATAATGGTATATTTGGATAGTATAATCATCAGGATAATATTTTAGCTTAAATTACTTTCAGCATGTCTTTCAATAAGGTAGTCCTTTAGCCTTTCAATGTAATATCGAAGATACAACAAAGTTTTAGATTTTGGAGCTTGGCTATTTATAATATTGGGTGATTAATAATCAGAAGTTTTAGAACCATAAACATTGTTATATTATATATTAAGGCAATTTTTTTTTATATTTTAAAGCACTCTGAGATTTAATGGGCATTAGTACTCTTTACATATGGCGAAATGTGGGTGTTTATTCACCTCTGCCTACCCCTACTGGGAAAAAGGCGTGACAATATAAAAAATATAAAATATAGTACTCTTTAAGTTAGTTTGATCGAGCTCAATAATGTAATAATAATTTAAAGCTTTTACATGTGTTCAACAACTTGAAATAATGAAAGAGACCTTTATAATCCTAATATATTTGAATATGTGCGCAGGACCATCCGCGCTTTGTACACGACGGATCGCACATTCCGCTATATATACATTCCTGGCCATACCAACCTCTCCACATACGTGATAGGGCTGGCCGGTGGCTTCCTCGCTTACCACTGGCAGGTCCAAGCGATAGATACGGAGAGGTTAAAAGTGAGTATTGCAATATTAAATATGTCATCGGCATAATTTCAGTCTATTGATGTTCATCTATAAAGTGAGCGCAAAAAAAGTGCAGCAAACACTTCATCTATTTTGAAAGGAATAAACAGAAATATTGATAACAATGACGGTTTTAATAACAATCTGAATGTTATTCGTTTTTCAGAAATACCGCTTAGTGGTATGGGCAACGATACCCTTAGGGGTGCTGCTGATTCTCTCAGGAAATGTGTTCTACATGGACGATGACATTACGTCAACGTACTTCAAAGTGGCGTATGCAACGTTCTACAAACCCCTGTTCCAACTCCTAATCGTTATCTTTATAATGAGCTGCGTCTTTAAAATAGAATGTGAGTTCATATATTAACTATAACTTAAACTAAATTATTATTATTGGCGTCAATGAAAATGTAATGTATTTTTTCACTACTCAGTACAATTTATCAAACTTTCTAGAAATTCATTCAAAATTGTTTTTAAATAACTTTTACTAGCAATTTTTGTCTAGTTCAGCAATACGTCAATGACTGTCATATCAGAGCCGAGTTGAATCAGTTTTCCAAAGATTATGACGGGAACCATAGTTAATTATTAAATTAAATATGCTTGTGATACTAAAGAAACAAAATCTTTATGTAATTTGTATTATCTAGCGGTGTATCGCGGCATGGTAGAGTGGCGCGGGTTGACATGGGTCGGCAGGCTCTCTTATGGGGCATACTTGCTGCACACGATGTTCCAACGCGGGCTCATTGGCATACAAAGGCACTCCATCTTCATTGCCGATTTCGGCGTGGTAAGACTTTATATATATTTTTTTTCTGCGACCATACTAACAACTTATATAGTGGCGATTATAAAACGATATGCTGCATATTGGGTGGATTTGGATAAAGGATTCATAATACGCACGTCATATATGATAATAAAGTTTTCCACCAACTTTAGCTTCGTGATTTTGATACACAAAAAACATGTCTCTCAGATGGCAGTCAAAAATTATATTTTTATGTTTTTTTTATTATTAATTAGCGACTTGATTCACCGGACGCTTGCCTTCACGAAATGCTGTTTCAGCTGATTTACGGCACCACGTTTTGTACACCATGTTGTGATAATAGAAATAATATTTTCAGTCACATCGAAACATGGTTAGCAAGCTACTGTTTTGCGTTTATAAAAATTAAAGAAAAGTATTCGCATACGCATAAAATGTGGAACTCAAAATATTATACACCGAGTGAAATGGAACTGTCTGATAAATGATAAAAGTTAGGAGTTGTCAATTTTGTCGACAATTAGTAGTAGTGGAAATAATATATATTTGTGTCTTTAGGGTAACTCCACAATTTGACGTTAAGTCTTAAATATTATCTTACTTGATTGAAACTAGTTACTAATATAATCCTTCCTTAAAAGCCTAATTCAACTTCAACCATGTATTTTCACCGCAGATGTCACTAGTGGCAGCGACATTACTGTTATCGTTCCTGGCTTCCGGCTTGCTGTGGTTGTTTGTGGAAGCACCCGTGGCAGCTTTAAGCAAAACGTTCCTCACAAGAACGAAGCGGGTAGAAAAATAATATATTATTTAAAGATCATGTCTTTTATTGTCCTATTTAACCCAAAAACGTATAAAAAAGCGGACCTAACATGTCAATAAAAAAATATGTCGAATATTTGACGTATGGACAGAATTATTATAACACCAGTTTTATTTTTTTATTTACGTGTGAAATAAAATGTTAACGGAACGCACACCTCGAACCAGGTACCGATAACGGTGTCGGACTCTAACCTACTAAAAAGCTTCACACGGTATTCCAATCACATCCGGAAATATGCATGAGGGTCACGAGATAACATTAAGCAGTTCGTCCGCAATCGCTGATCGGCGCCCGCATTGAACGGACCCGCTCCGGGGAGAGATGTGAGGCATCCTTCCCGACCAAAATCCCTACGTGGCGACGCGTCGAAATACGAGACGCACCTCCCAATACACCCCAGCAACCCTCTCCAAGAGGGGCGCCGGCCCGACGGTCCACGTCGGTTACGACGCTAGATTCATCTGCCTAAGGAGGCAGTCGGCGGTCATGCGCTCGTCCCTGCCTATTGGGGGTCCGCTGTTTACATGCTCCGACCACGCCCTGCCCACTCAGCGCCCGCTCCTCGAGACTTTCGGTCTCCCGTTTCTACGTCCTAACGGAGTTGCAGAATCGGGATACATCCCATAACGCCACACTTCCGACCATGGCACGGACCACTGCTGGTAGCGAAAGATCATTCCCTATCGCCGCTACGAGCGCGGCCCTATCCTCCCCCCATCACGGGATATCGGCCAAGATGTGGGACAATGTGTCCACCAGGTGTCCACACTCATCACACGGCCTGTCCATCCCACCAATACATTATAACACTATATATATTATAACACCGGTTAAAATGGAAGAAACCAGCTTTGAAGTCGTTATATTCTTAGTACATTAAGAAAATACTAATTATAAAACTATACATCGTTAATAGTTATTTACAATTGTAATTGAATAGAGTTGAAAAAAAGACAATTCTGACAGAGTCATTTATTTCTTAACAAAATAATTTTTATTCCAAATTTTTAGAGCATAGCACTCTAGATGTCGTGGGTTACCAGTTTTGTTTCTTCATATTCGTTAACCAGGCAATTATCCTATTTTTATCCTTTGAAAACCTGCACAATAGTCATGGTAAGCATACATTCGCAAAACCCAATTAAAATAACGCAGATTCCAAAAAGTAATAAATAATAGAATGCGACTCTCCAAAACGATGCAAATAAATAGATCAACAAACTAATCTTCCCAGGCGTTAACGCCAAATGCCTGTTATTTGCAGCTTATTAAAGTAGAAAACTGCTTCATTTTTATTTTATCTGTTTTTTAATGTCACTACGGCAAATAATAATAAGATTATATTATTAACCTATAACTGGAATAGGGGGATGAAGATGTTAAATTAATTATTCCTGCCCATGTGTTTATAAATATGTGTTGGGTTTGTATCGTATATTGTTTGTATATGTCTATGGTTTATTAAAATACAATTTAGTTTAATTCCTTTCGCTAATTTGAAATTTATTATTAATAATTAAATAAATTATTGTTCTTTGTAACAATTTTATGTAACACTTAGAATATTAATTAGGTAAGAATTCGATACTTAAAATGTCGATATAATCGATTATTCAGCTCCTTCCTAGCTCCTACCTAGCATAAGTGTCACCACAGATACAGATTCATTCAAAATTTAGAACTTTGTTCAAATCATTCGTATTCATGTGAATTTACTGACGTTTTGTCATCTCCACGGCGCGTTTCAGGGTTTAGTAAAACATGTATTTTTCATTTAGATAGCAACAGAACAAATTATTTATAGTTATTTCTTCCGTAATATTCATTATTTGCTGTGATTAGACTAAGGTGTTCACAGATTCCAATTCACTAACTTTGGAGGTTATGCCTGTATGGACATTGTATATTTGGACCAACCTCGACAGAAAATGACCGAAGGGGTAACTAATTGTTATAGGAGCGTGGTAGCTATACCATGGCCGTCTATAACACGGAAAGTGGAATGCGCTGGTGCGGCATTTCTGAGATATTATAACATAAAATGTCACGGCGAGGACACTCAAATATTAACGTCAACATCAAAGGAAAACAGCGAAGAGGTGATCTTTGAGGACAACGTGGAATACTTGAGGAGTCTAGACCCTAAGGAATGGAAGAGGCAGGACCATTACGCTGTTCTGGGTATGAAAGATTTGCGTTACAAAGCCACCGAGGATGACATAAAACGAGCATACCGCCAGAAAGTACTTAAACACCACCCTGACAAGCGAAAGGCTCAAGGCGAGGAAGTACGTAGTGACGATGATTACTTCACTTGCATTACAAAAGCTTATGAGACCCTTGGCACACCAAACAAGCGGAGATCGTATGACTCAATCGATCCACTATTTGATGATTCCGTCCCAACGTCCGCTGAAATTAAAAAAGAGGGCTTTTTTAAAGCTTTTGCTAAGTATTTTGAAATGAATGCACGCTGGTCAGACAAGAGAAATGTGCCTCTATTGGGGGACGAAAACAGTTCTCGTGAGTATGTGGAAAGGTTTTATGCTTTTTGGTATGAGTTTGACTCGTGGCGTGAATTCTCTTACCTAGATGAGGAGGAGAAAGAGAGAGGAGCCGATAGGGAGGAACGGCGGTGGATAGAAAAACAAAATAAAGCAGCAAGGGCTAAGTTAAAGAAGGAGGAAATGGCCAGGATACGAAATTTAGTTGACCAAGCTTATGCCAATGATCCAAGGATACAAAAATTTAAACAAGAGGATAAAGATAAGAAATTGGCTGCAAAGCGTGCTAGACAGGTAAATTTTATAAATATATGCAAACCCGTCAAACACATTACACTAGTGCTAGATGTAAATATTTGTACAACAACAACTTTCTCACAGTTCAAGTTTAGCTTTTAGTCAATTTTAATAATCTCAACATTAATATTAAAACAAAAAAAGTAATAACCTTGTTATGTGAACATGGTATTTTTATTAATTTATGCCATGAGACCATGTATAGTATGTATAGGCACAATGAAATGTCTGGTGATGAAACTTTAATATGTTGTCTGCAGACTCACATATTTACTTAGGATAATGCATTTTGTCCAATTTCAAATAAATGTGTATTTTTTTTAAACCATTGGAGCTGCTTATGAGGTAAATAGACATGATACTTTTCACACTAAGTACTAAATAATTTAAAAGTTCTGAAAAAAAAATTCAAAAGCATATTATTATAATAATAAGATATTTAGTTTTACTAATCATTAACAATTTTTTGCAAAATATTAAACAGGAAAACCTTAACTAATACCACATTAACTATGTTTATTCCCTTTAGGCTAGCAAGCATTATCAATAATGGAGTATTACCACTTTGCAGAAAGAAAATATTATTTTATGTGATGTTATCCTGATATCAAATTAATTATAGTTGTATATAATTTCAGGATGCTGTGCAGGCAAAAAAGGCTGAAGAAGAGCGACTAATTAAAGAAGCTCAACTTGCCAAACAGAAAGCTGAAGAAGCAGAAAAAGCTCGCTTAGATGCAGCACGGGCTGAAAGGGAACAACAAAAAAAGAACTTGCGGAAGGAGAGAAAATCTTTCAGAGATCTGTGTAAAGCCAACAATTACTACACCCAAAATGAAGATGAAACAGTTGCACATTTAGCCGCAGTGGAAAAGATCTGTGAAATGCTGAAAGTTACAGAACTACAAGATTTTATGAAAGAGTTAGAATCTAATGGACGAGAGGCATTCATGAAAACTGTTAAGGAAACAGAAGAAAAATTGGAAGCTGAACGTAAAGCATTGTTTGAAACTAAGAAAACTGAAGAACAGAAAGTTAAAAAGAATGCAGTATTGAAAGCATCTATTGAATGGACTCCAGAATTAACGCAACTACTCATTAAAGCGGTCAATCTATTTCCAGCTGGGACGAACCAAAGGTGGGAAGTGGTGGCCAATTTTCTTAATCAGCATGGCACTTTTGTTGATGACAGGCGCTACAATGCTAAAGAAGTTCTTAATAAAGCTAAAGACCTGCAGAGTTCCGACTTCTCAAAGAGTAGCCTCAAGAAAGCAGCCAATGAAGAGGCATTCGACCAATTCGAAAAAGACAAGAAAAAAGCTGTGAACAACATTGATGACAACAGTATATCTAAAAATGATACGAAAATAGTCAATGGAGTTGCAAAACCAAAAATGAATGGTGACATTGGCAGAGATTCAGTTAAAGAAGAGAGACCATGGACAAAAACTGAGCAAGCATTGTTGGAGCAAGCCATTAAAACATTCCCCGTCAGCACGCCGGAGCGATGGGACAAAATCGCCGAATGCATACCAAATCGCAAGAAGAAAGACTGCATGAAGCGTTACAAGGAGTTAGTCGAATTAGTTAAAGCGAAGAAGCAAGCCGCTAACATTGCTTAGCGTTCCGCTCATTTAATGCTATATAGCTGATCGCAGCGCTTAGCATTAAATGATATAACAATCTTAAATTAACACTAAAAAGTTTCTCCAACTTTAAGAAAATTAAACTGTGCACAGTGTTATTGTATAAAGTAACTGAATTTCAAATATATCAATTAAAAGTTTAGTCTCGAGGGACTACTGGTACAAATAAAAAAAAAATAGGATGTAATGAAATAAATCATGTAAAACAGGCATGTTATCTAGCGAGCGGTATCCGGCCATCACTACCTGATGTCATGGGAAACATGGTTCTGACACCTGTCCGAATGAAATGAAAATGTGGGTGATGCTAGAAACGTTATTTGCATTATATTGCATGTATTTTGAATTTAACCTAACACTGGACAGTTAGATCTAATGATGTTGTTGTAAAATGAATTCACCGTTTATATGAACGGACACGCCGGGGCTGTTGTGTACCTCGCGAGCGACTAGCTAGAGATTATTCGGACACTCGCTATTGAGTAGTTCAAATTGTGGCTTTAAAAAAAAACTCATCATGAATGCGATTGTTTAATGATCGCATGATTATCGTAAAGTGCACTTGCTGCGAAACCAGCAAAAAAAAAACACACTTGCACTACAATCGCTGGTAGGTACGTAATAATGAATTAGTGATCTAACAACAGTTGTTGTGCAACTTCCTTGCTCCCTTCATCGTCTGCTGCGTACACAACAGCCCCGCGGGTTCCGTTGGTGTCGCGTTGCACTAACGAACCCGTGTCATATTTTTGTATTTATTGTTTGTGATGAAGGAATATAGTCAATTTTAAAAAAGAACATGCGTTTCCATTTTTAATCTGTATTATTAATATTTGACTTTCCCATAGACTCGTGTGTTTTATTATACGCAAGCTAATAACGGCGCTGGTTAGGAATAAAAAATTGAGAATAAGATATACTGTGTCGTTTGATCACGATCTCAATTTGTAGCGGTCGTTACCACAGTAATTTACTTATATATTCAGGCTGGTCTGTTGCTGGAGACCGTTTGGGTAATTACCACCGCAGTTCCTGTTTCCATCGACGAACAGTAGCGTGTAAACAATGTTATATTCCAGTTTGAAGGGCGTTGTATCTAGTGTAATTACTGTGGTAAGAAGACTTAACATCTTATGTCTCCGGCGATGAGCACAATTTGGTGCTATGTATGTCATTCTAACTACAAGCCACGTTGTTATGAGCAGACATATCACTTATTAAGTGAACGTTTTACTGGTCTCGTCGCTTCGTCAAATAAAAAAGAATTTCATTAGCTACAATGCCCTTTAAACCGGAACACAGCAATATTTTCACACCGATGTTCGATGACAGACGTAGAAGTTATGTTGGTACTTATCTAGGTCTTCGGCATCAGGGATCTTCCAAGATTAATACTGATCAGGTAGCGATAATAAAAAATAAATTGTTATTTTGAATAAATTTATTTTTATTAAAATCATATAAAGTGATCGTAAATAAAAACTCGTCTCGTTCAGAGACTGCAGACCTTACAGATCGATATTAAACAATCAATCAAATAATCTTAGTTACTTAACGTGCTTTAAAAGTACTAAATAATCGCACAAAAACTACTAATTAAAGAAAATAAAAAAATAAACAATAACTATTACTAGATAGACTTTAGAGTTTGGTTCCGTTTCAATAAGGCACTGAAGAGGCCGTTAATTGCAATTAAAGCTAGATTTATTTGAACACTGCATATATTTATAAAGTAACCGACAATGGGGAAGCTAACAATAGTCGACGCAGAGCTGGTTCGTTGATTTTTAACATTACCGCGGTAATTCAACTATATTCGATAAGCGAAATAAACAAAGTAAATTTTTATATCACAATAAATAAACATTTCATCGTTTTGTATACTTATAAAGCGGAAATGAAACAATTTACACAATTAGTAGTTAAATTCGAATATCCATCCTCCATTTTACCTTTACAAATATATACAGTGCGGTCTTAAATGTCTATCACTTAACCTAGATTCTAGTTACACTAAAATGTTTATCACTAAATATTCTATTATTTCGAGAAGTACAAATATAACAATACTATTGGATTTTTGCATTACGAAATTGGCTTTTCCTTATAACACAAATTTAAGAATAAACCTAGATAATTATTAAAAATATTACATATGTAACATAGATTAATTATTCAAAGGCAGGAAAATATATTGTGTTGTCGATCCTTAATTGTAGTATTCAAGGATTGATATAATGTAGGCCGCAACGAGCCCGCGGCAGTGTTGATGACCAAAATAGATACCAAAAGGAAATGCTTAATGAATAGGTGACCCATCCGGCTCAACGGCGCCCGTGCTGCTGTTGGCTGTCATCCAGATCAGTCTTCAATATCATTACCTTGATAACAATTGAGCAATGTATGTCAAGTTACAATAACAAGTTTCTTAATATCTGCAACTTAAATATGCTTTATTCTATAATTGGAGTGTAGGAGACAATCTATTTATAAAAAAAAAAAAACTAGAATCTACAATTTAAAATTATAACTCGAACAATATTCAATATTTTAGATAAAGATACGAAAAGCACCAATGAGTTTTATGCATAACATAATTTCTATAAATGATGGGCCCAATATCGCTGCATTTGAATTACTTTGATACTTAAAAAAATTACTTCAAAGATTTTTCTTTAAGCTTGATAAATGATTCGTCCGCCCCTAGTAATGTGGTACATCCACCCATAACAATGAGATGCTGGTTAGGATGATACAGCACCACATTGTACTCATCGCCTGAGACACTAGATGTTAAGTATCAATACCCTAGTAATTACACTAGCTACAGCGTTCTTCAATCCGAAACACAGTAATGTTTGCATGCTACCGTCCACCTGCTGCAATAGACTGCGGTGATACTTCCCTAGACAGTCTTCAGCAACAGGGGTCTATTAGCAGTATTAAAAAAAAATCTGTTGTATTTTGTATTTTCAAATATTTAATCAGTCTTACAGCAAGTATGTTGTTTGGGAATATTTGAGTATATAAGAAATAAAGAAAACACATGTTAAAAAAAAAACGGTATCTGTAACTCTTGATATATGAAAACTTAAAAATGGAGTCATTGTTAATTAAATTGAAATTAATTACAAATAGTTTCTATATTTTGTTTACTATTCATCATAATTATCATCAGCCCACAGTCATCCACAACTGGATATAGGGCTTCCTCCATACAACTCTAAATCAACCAGTCCTGTACTGCCAGCGTCCAACAGTTATCTTGTTTGCTTATAAAAATTGATAATTTAAGTAAATTCTTCAAAATAGAAACAATGAAACTTTTTGATTATTCAATATTTGTTATTATTCAAAGGTATAATTTTTAAGTTGCCAAATAAATTTGAAAGTATATGTATCCACTTAAATAATTCTTTGATATGTTCAATGAATAAAATGTTATCGTGTACGTTTGTTACAATAACGGTGTATCAAATATGTACACCACTACCAGCCTTAAAAAAATATTTTGTTTAATGTAATTTACATAAAATGTGCCATTGAAATGTATTTCTACAGTAAGGAATTTCTCACGTGGAAACAGAATACCAGTTAATCAGCACAACGATAACAATTTACTACTGTGGAATTCTATGTGTTCTTAGAAACACTGGACCGGGCACAATATGAACCATTTTAGATGCACCATTGTTATTAAAGTTAAATAAATAATTTAAAAGGCTATTAGAAAATATAATTATTAAACTTATATAAAGCACATGTATTTGGATAAATATGTTTACACATAGGTGTGCTTCTATTGTATGTAAACATTAATACTTGTATAAATATGTATATTAATATATATTTATATATAAACTACCTGTTCTTCAGCTGTTTTGCAGGCTGTAATATAATATTAAACTTGAAATTTGTCAAAAACATTCCTTGAGCAACCATAAATGATTTTCTGTATCAACTTTTACCATAGGAACCACGTAATAACACAATAAAATATTTATTAAAGTGATTTAGAAACAAAACAATGAAATATCTGTTATTCAAAAAATAAATGGCCTATAACCATCTACAATTTCGTGTAGAATTATAACATGTTCACTAGTTTTCATGTGATTGGCAAACAAAGAATACCCATTCTCATTATATATATAAATATTTCTTTTTTTATATGGAAATATATAAATAATTTTTATTTTCATATTTTAATGGGACAATCACACAATGGAATGTTCTAGTAAATAACTTATGACTAATTTAAGGCACATAAAGACCTTAGAAAATTAAAAAAAAACAAATGGCTCATTGGTTCTTTCCCTGCAGGTACTTCCACAGATTAAATAGATAATAAATAATACCTAAATTAGTTTTAGTTATACAGAAATGCTAACAAAATTTAATACCATGTAATAGAGATTATTGTTAGTCTATAAATTCGAAAATAATTGAGAAAAGTTAAAAATATAAAAAAAATTGAGACGGTCCATGTCATGTATTTCAGGAATCATTAATTGTAAGAATGTAATATTCAATTGAGGTTCATATTACTGTATCCTACATCCTTTGTTCTTCTTTGCTCTCTTCCTCTTCTTCTTTTCTAAACCCTCAGCTGTGATGTCTGATATGACAGAAAGACGCTTAGCTCCATCACCCCTCTCATATCCTGAATGCTGACCATCATGCGGATTGGTGATCTGAGAATTGTATAAGTTGTTGTTTTCACTAAAACTTTGGGGCACAGCATTTTGTTGGGTGTCGGTACCGGACAGAATATTATCTGTGGGGTAATGTGATGCAGGCCTTATGCTTATTGGGTCAGGAAATCTGGGTTTTTTGCCAGTTGTTGGTGGTGGAGGTGGCTGCCTATGTTGGATGGAAGTATTAATAATGGATGTATTTTGTTCCATTGCATTTGATGTGTGCATAAGGGAGTTGTTAGAGTTAAAATTGGAGCTGGCATCCTGGTTACAATATTGCTTAGAAATTTCTTTGGACAATAAAGCACTAGCTTTAGATTGTATTACTTCTTTTTCGAAAGGCTCAACATAATTTAAATCTGAATCAACAGATTTACATAATCTAAGTCTGTTTTCCTGTATCACATCTCGTGGATTACTGTATGCATCACAAAGTGTTGCTTGAGGTATCTCAGGGAGTGGAGGCTGTTGTTGTTGTTGTGCTAACCGTTGTTGTTTCTTCAACAAAGCTTTCTGTTTTGCCTTCTCTTTAGCACGCTGAAGCTTTTTGTACTCTCGTTCCTGAAGTAATCGAGCAAGCTCACTGTCTTGCGCTTCAACTGCACATCTCATATCTGCAAGAAGGACATCTTCATCACTAGCTTCATGGCTCAACTCCCTCGCAAGACGGGCATCTTTTTCTTCTTGCTCTAAGCGTCTTCTCATTTCCTCCAGCTCTGAGGAAGAGAGACCGAGTTCTTCAGGATCGATATCGGGAGGTGGTGCAGGTAAAGGCGCGCGAGACGAACTCGGTTGTTGGAGGATATCGTTATGTTGACGCCGCTGCCTTCGCAGATTAATTTCTGCCATTTCCCTTGCTATCTCTGCATCAATATCTGCTTGACGACGCCGCGCGAGTTCTTTTAGCCGCACTTCATGTTCGATGCCTCGTTGTTCGCTTAGAGCGACTGGGAAATCTTCACGAATTTGTTGATTTCGGTACCTGTTCTCGCAGAGGTGAGAAGAAATCTCCCGGTCCTGTAAGCGATGCGCAAGCGCCCCGTCGGCGCGTACCAGCCATTGTTCCCGCAAGTCCGTGACAAGCCCCATTTTAGGCATTGTGTCGCTTGCATGGAAACCTGCCATTCGTTGTTACGCTAAATAAAACACTTTCTAATTGTTTCAATTGATCGCGTTGCGCGAATTACGATTCGCAACGTGATATTCATTGATCACTGAAACTAAGTTTAATGTGTGACAACACAGATCTGCGGGATCTGGAAATCTTTCACAGAGAGTACACTTTCCTCGAACTTCGTGGGAATGAGCGGTATCTTTACGCAGAGACGTTCGTAGACAATGGGTCTGATAATGTGCATAATTAATTACAGTGAATTTGCTCGCGACCTATACAATTACACATTTTGCCCCACCACAACAACAAATCTAAAAATTCCAAAATAATTGTCAAGAATCGTGACAGGTGAATTCCGAGTAGTGTTGTGACGCTGCAAATATGATTTCATTCGATTTTTTGTTCTTGATTTGCATTCTCTAATACTCCGTCAGGACCTTACGTATAATGATCTATAAATTTATTTTAATAGCATAAATGTTAAATGAATATATGTATAGTAAAAATTCTCTATAAATATATTTTAAAAATTGTAATTCACTCCGAAGCGCCGCAACAATCCATTAGTTTAATTGGTCGAAGGATTGATCTGAATCCGCCGGGTTTATAACATCTTACATTATAAATCTATCGTTTAACAGCATTACTATGTTCCTGTTGTCAATATATGAGAGTCAGAATACTTTGGGCAAGCAGACTACTATCCACGGCATTTTCACTTAAAAGGATGAGAAACTAAGGTCACATTAGTCCACTACAGTGAAAATATATAAATATACTACTATTTATATTTAAAAATACTGGATTAGGAATTATAGTTGCAAAGTACAATGATTGTTTAGAATCAAATATTTAAAATAAAGATAGAAATCACTAAAAAATTTCATTCACCTCGCACTTCTGCTCGGTTGACTTAAAGTTGTTTGAAAGTAAATTTATAAACTGATTTAGAATTATGATAATTATATTGTCTTTGTTTAATAATACATTATTTTAAATGATAATAAGTATTACTTATTTATTAAAAAGTTTCACACCTAATCATTTGTTCTTTTAAAGTTTGTGTTTACGAACACTGTGGCTGTACTTTTAAAATGAACGGATTCTGAACCAGAATGCGTGCTATATATACATATGATAGATGAATAATACCAATAGAAATGTAAACTGGATACCCAATCCAATCCAATCCAATCAGCCGGAAGACGTCCACTGCTGGACAAAGGCCTCCCCCAAAGATTTCCACTTAGACCGGTCCTGGGCCACCCGCATCCAATGGTTGCCAGCGACCTTGACCAGGTCGTCGGTCCACCTTGTGGGGGGTCTGCCCACGCTACGTCTTCCGGTACGTGGCCGCCACTCGAGAACCTTTCTGCCCCAACGGCCGTCGGTTCTGCGAGCTATGTGCCCTGCCCATTGCCACTTTGCGACGGCGACCCTTCGAGCTATGTCGGTGACCTTGGTTCTCCTGCGGATCTCCTCATTTCTGATTCGATCTCGCAGGGAAACTCCGAGCATAGCTCGCTCCATCGCCCTCTCGGCAATCTTAAGCTTGCGGACAAGGCCCACAGTAAGCGGCCACGTCTCTGCTCCGTATGTCATCGCTGGCAACACACACTGGTCAAAGACTTTTGTCTTGAGACACTGCGGTATATTGGACGAGAAGATATGTCTTAGCTTCCCGAATGCTGCCCATCCGAGTTGGATTCGACGAGAGATCTCTTTCTTGAAGTTGGACCTACCTAGTTGGATTGTATGTCCGAGGTAGACATATCTGTCAACAACTTCAAGTGTAGAGCTTCCAACTGTTATTGGAGTGGGTACAATATGGACATTTGCCATGATTTTGGTCTTGTCCATATTCATTTTAAGACCCACTCGTTGTGAAACTCTACAAAGATCATCGAGCATTGTGTTGATGTCCTCCATGGTCTTAGCCAAAACCACGATATCGTCGGCAAATCTAAGGTGCGTGATGTACTCGCCGTTGATATTGATGCCATATCCTCTCCAATCCAGAAGCTTGAAGACATCTTCCAATGCAGCGGTGAACAGTTTCGGAGATATGATGTCTCCCTGTCTTACTCCACGCTGCAATCGTATCGGTTTCGAGCTCTGGTCTTCGAGGCGGACTGACATGGTGGCGTTCTCGTACAAGCACCTTAGAACATCGACGTACCGGTGGTCTATTTGGCACCGTTGGAGGGCCTGCAACACGGCCCATATCTCAATCGAATCGAAGGCTTTCTCATAGTCCACAAACGCTAAGCATAGGGGCTGGTTATACTCATGGGACTTCTGTATAACCTGCCGCAGCGTATGAATGTGGTCTATGGTGCTGTAGCCTTTACGGAATCCAGCTTGTTCGGGAGGCTGGAAGTCGTCGAGCCTGATTGTGAGACGATTCGTGATGACTCTGGAAAACAACTTGTAGACATGACTCAAAAGTGAGATGGGTCTATAATTCTTCAACTGGGTTTTATCTCCCTTCTTGAAGAAAAGCACCACCACACCTCCGTGCCATGCCCGAGGCGATCGGCCTTCTAGTATGACGGAATTAAACAACTTCTGCAGGACTTCGAGGATCGGCTTTCCACCAGCTCTCAGAAGTTCAGCTGTTATTTCGTCATCACCAGGTGCCCTGTTGCCTTTAAGCTGATTCAGAGCCACACTAATCTCGTGTAGGCTGACAACCGGGATATCTTCAGAGTAGTGTCGGGCTAGACTAGCTCTTGGATCTGATGCTAGTCCACCAGGAGAACATGTAGTCGTGTACAGCTGTCCATAGAACCGCTCAATCTCCTCCAGAACCTCGGCCCTTGACGATACGATCCTGCCGTCCTCTGTCTTCAGCCACGTCAACCGGCGTTGCCCGATAGACAGATCTCGTGCGAATACTTTAGAGCCTTTGTTCCGCTCTATTGCCTCTTTAACACTGTCAGTATTAAATCGGCGTATGTCGCGAGTCAGAGACTTAGAGACCTGCCTATTCAGCTGCCGATATTTGGTGGCATCTTCAGGAGACTTCAGGACCAGTTCTCGTCTTTCGGTCATGAGGTTTAATGTGTGGTCAGAGATCGGCTTCTTCTTTCTGGTACGGGGGACTTTAAAAATCTTAAGTCCTGCCGTACGGACAGCATCTACGAACCTGGTGTTGTAATCGTCCACATCAATGCACTCGCCTAAGGATGCAAAGCGATTTCGTAGTTCAAGCTGAAAGCTCTCGGGGTTTTGGAGTTGGATGGGCGCTGGCCGGAGCGTGGACTTCACCAGTCGAAATCGTTCGAGCTTTATGTTTATATTCAAAATGCCTCTCACGATTCGGTGATCGCTGCCCATTTTTAGAGCATTGATCACTGAGACATCCTTGAATATCTGCCTCTTCGTCGACATGATGAAGTCTATCTCATTTTTAGTAGCTCCATCAGGACTAATCCACGTCCACTTGCGGCTGGCCCGCTTCTTGAAGAAGGAGTTCATTATATAGAGGCCCTCCTTCTCCATGAAGTCGGCGAGCATTTGGCCTCGTGGATTTCTCTGTCCATATCCAAATTGCCCCACTTTCAGTTCTCCACTACTTCGCTGCCCTAGTTTTGCATTAAAGTCTCCCATGACAACGGTGTACTGAGTTTTGGAACTGTGTATGGCTTTAGAAATATCCTCATACACAGTTACCACCTCGTCATCAGAGTGTGCCGTAGTCGGTGCGTATACCTGTATGACCTTCAGCGAGTAACGTTTGGTAACTCTGAGTATCAGGTACGCTACCCTTGCTGACACACTAACGATGTCGACAACGTTATTCACAAGAGACTTGCGGACGATAAACCCGACGCCACCCTGGGACTGCTGGTCGCCCTCCCGGAAATAGAGCAGGTTGCCTGATTTAAGAGTTATCGTGTCCTCTCCCTCTCTTCGGACTTCGGATAACCCTTTTTTTTTTTTTTTTGATATCGGTGGTGGAAATGCTGTTAACGCATACCCAGCGTCCTTTTCGAGGGGGGGGACGCCGGGTTATGTGGGGCTCGGGGCCACTGAGATGTTGTGCGTGACCCCCATACCCACTAAAACCACCACCGCTTGTCCCGCCACACGCATACTGGAGACGCCCGGGTTTCAGCCAAGCAACTCTCCGGGCGCCTCCGCGTATAAAAGTCCTCTTGGTGGGTACCCGCGGGGAGCAAAGGCACCCACCTGCCGTCCCGTACCGGCCCCTCGCGGGACCGGCACGTTGGGGCCCCCCGACCCCACAGACGACCGCGCGCGCCCACGACGGAGCGCATGCTCGGCCGCCGCCCTCCCGTGAAGGAATTGGGCGGCGGCCTCCTCCCTCCAGACTCCCCCCCTCGTCGAAGTGGGAGGGGGGGGACAAAAACCAAGACTCCCCCGGGGGACGCACCCCCAGGGGAAACACGACAAAAGGCCCAAAGGGCCACGCCCAAAGACTTCGGATAACCCTACTATATCCCATCTTAACCTGCTCAATTCCTCCTCCAGCTCCATTATCTTCTCGTCGGTCCGCAGTGTACGCGTGTTGAGTGTTGCCAGGATACCCGTTACGGGTCAACTTTGAATGCAAACAAACGTGTCATCTTTAACAATTTGATTTACAAATCATCAACCGCTCTCATGGTTGCCAAATCCTTCCCTCATTTGACTTTAAAAAGATATCGAGCTACATCGGAAGGTGATCGTTGTACATTTTTCTTTATCGAATATATTGGATAGATGTTTGTCTATGAGGACCACATGTCTTTTTTTTTATACAATGAAGCGATGAAACGAGCGGGACGTTCGCCTGATGATAAGTGTCTCACCATAACAGTGTGGCGCTAGTTCGGATGATATATACTGCACCACATTGCGGTCATCACCTGAGACGTAAGATGTTGAGTTTCGTAATTCCAGTATTTTGATTATTCCTTCAATTCGGAGCATAATCACCTTTGCTCACTACTGTTTAGTGACAGAAAAATAGGTGATGCGGTGGTACCTCTAAACGGTCTTCGGCAACAGAGACGTACCACTAATAAAAGCTTACCAGTTTAATAAATAATTTCTAAAAGCACATCCACTACAGTCACTATTTAAATTACATGTAAAATATCAGACTGTCAAGATCATATTGGGTAAACATGTTTATCACCTAGGCGATTTGCACATAATTTTGAATGAATAAAATTCAGTGTTATTCGAGGGTTTTGTGATATATTTAAATTCTGACAACGACCTTATTTTTCTTTGGTATTAATTATTTAACAACGCGTATTTCATTAAATAATCTTATACATATTGTGATTTTGTGTCAATGAAGCTAACATATCCCATGCAAAAAAGGACAGGAGGTTAATACTAACAAAAATATATTGATGTGAATACTGTGATATTGTTATTCAAATTCTTTAAAATATGAATTGGAAGTTTGCATACGAGTATTATAAAATTGAAAACCGACAATATATTTTGTACTTTAAATAACAGAGAAATAAATAGGACATCACTTGATAGGTAAGGGATGCACTCGTTCAAAATAATGTGGTGCTATCTAATCGCTAAACGCTACTCTCCACTGTACTCGTCGGCTTGAAACATAAAATACAGCGCTGTAGCTAGCCATCGGTAATCACGAGCCTTAATATTGTATGTCTTAAGGCGACTAGCACAATGTGATGCAGTGTACATGATGTTAACTATAGCCGCAGTATAGTGCTGCGTTGTTACGAGCAGGCATATCATTTACTACTAGTCTCCCTCGTCTCGTCGCTTTGTTAAAGGAATATAATTCGTATGTTTGATGATAAATTATTAGGTATTCTTTCATTTATGGATAGATATTGATATTTTTGTTTCTCTTTGCTCATCTTTATTTATGTAATAAAAATATAATATAAAAATATAAATATATATTGGAATTACTGATTTAAATGTTAGCTAATTATTGTTAATTCCGTGTCATTAACAGAATATATTTGTCTTAAAACTAATATATTTTTATACACATTAGTAACGTCTACATCAAAACTTTTCTTATATTTACGACTATGAGCGATATACAAAAATACAATTTGGAAATAGCGTCTGTCATTTGACCCTATAAGTTTATGAATTAAAAGAAAAATGCGCGTGCGCAAATTGTAGTTAGGATAGAAATTGTTTTATATAAATTTATAGATAATAATGTAAGTAAATTCTAAACAGGTAGGTCTGGCCGTTCAGTGCACTCGGAGCAGCACATAAACGTACCCCGTCTGCGGACCCTGTCCCCGGCCCCCTGGTACAGTATCACTCTCGTCTTTACGACGCACGGTTCCCTGTACTTTAAAACGCTCTGAGCAATATGATAGCCACAAGAAGTTTGTTTTATCGAAATATTTCCACCCAAATCAAGTGAGTATCTATTCACAATTATAAACTCGTAACATATATTTATCCCTCTTTATTTTTCGGTACGACCCACATACAAGAAATAGTTTTCACTTATACCCATTCTCTAATACTGGAAACGAAAGGAAATGTTTGACATGTAATTTTAGGTTTTCATTGCATATTTCAGAAGTGCACCCTTATGTAACTTCAAACTATTTAACAATTTTTTCCGAAATCCGATCTAAGAGGCGTTCCTTGAGAGAATTCTTTATCCAGGTTCTGTCGGTAGCAGATGATTATTTTTGTAAAAAACACTACTTGATTTTGATTTCTCGATTAATACTTGTGTATTTGTAATTAGTAATACAAATATTTGAAGAAAATAAACATTCTTGTCAGTTGTGTTTTTAACAGCGGCATTTATGAAAAGGTAATTTTTTAAAGCTCTTCGACAGCTTTAGAGAGCTATGATAAATAAATTAAATAAACATTTTTTTTTAAGTGAGTAAATATTAAGCAACAAAATAATCAGTTTCATATTAGGCACTGCGGAACCTCTTAAGTTTAAAATTAACACCGAAGTCAACTGTTTCAAATAAAAAAACATCCGGCAATTTATACGTTTTTCTTATAAAAAAAAAAAAAAATAAAAAAAAAAAAAAAAAAAAAAAAAAAAAAAAAAAAAAAAAAAAAATTCTTATACGTCATTAATTCATAAAATGTAAAAAGTACATTTGGTTGCCTTTATTAAAAATCACTTGCGATTAGAAATGTTCGTTATTACTACAGATACGCTTATCATGTCAAGGAATGAGGTTTAAACTGTTACCAGCAAGTCCACAGTTTACATGGAATTTTGATAATAAAATGATCACATAGTCATCTGAAATAAATGATTATTATTATTAAAAAGTTATGATTATTATGTAATTAAGGCTAGTTGCCATAAAATAATGTACCTTAAGAGTTTCTATTTTAGGTAAACTTTTTGATAACTGCTTATTCAGTTATGTTCTAACAAAGTTCTAATTTTTTTGTATATCTTTCATTCAATCATTTTCACCACAAAAGCTTTTAATATAATAGGAAGATCGTGAGTTCGAATCAGTTTCTTTCGATTCACATTACTTTACTTGTGACAAGTTTCAGTTGCCGAAAAATAATAGATATGTACAAACGCAGCGCTTATTTCTGCCGCCAAACACTAGTTTGCAAACATTACTGTGTATTGGATTGAAGGGAGTTGTAGGTAGTAGAAACGTGATGCAGTATATGTCGTCCTAACAAGCTTGTCAGTGTTATACAGAGTTCAGCTCGTTCCGAAATTTCAACGAATAAAAAAGATTTCGAATATTTTTATTCGAATATTTAAGTCACATAGTTTAAGAAAACAGAAACCACATACAAATTGGCAAGCGCAACGTAGGCTCAGCGGATAGCTATGAAGACCTGGGAAAGATATCTTTGCTTGGAAGTAGCATGGAATCGGTTACGATTAAAATAAAAAAGTTTAGGTTCAGCATTGGACAACAATAGGATAAAATAACAATAAGAATGACGCATATTTTTTTGTTACAGGAAATCTGCTATAAGTGAAAAGGTAATCCTTTACGGCGATGAAGTGTCACCACCTGTACGTTTTGTGATGATGACTGCTTTCGTTTTAGGCATTAAACTAGATTTCCGTCGTGTCGATCTGTTTGCCTCGGAAAACAGAACAGAATCTTACAAAAAAGTAAGTTTATTAAAATTTTACCTTCATACATTACCATAGGTTTGTTTCAGACGGCATCAAATAATGCATTTCAAATGCGGTTTTAAAATGTAGGCTACCGTTAGCGTGTTGCATATGCTGCGATAAATAACGTTATGGACGTCTGAGTCATCACTTGGAAATCTAAGACCTCCTTTATCTGAAGTATTTTTATCTAGGGTTTTGTTTTTAGAATATTATGTTTGCGTTTTTGATATACATATACACTTAAAATGTTAACATTACTCTTAATTCCTTATCTAAACAACACCATTACTAGTTTTAAATAAATTCTATTATATTTATATAAGGTGTATCAATTTATTATTTATAAAATCTATAAGATTAATAATTCTTACATCTCTTTATTTCTTTAAGATTAACCCACTTCAAAAGGTGCCGTCAATGGTTATACAAAACCAAAAGCTTTGCGACAGTCACGTGATATCACTATTCTTATGCCGGAAGTGGGATATTGAACATAAATTGTACCCTCAGGATGTTGTAACCAAAGCTAAAGTTGATGAAATATTATTTTTTAATTCCTCTACGCTTTTTCCTATAGACAGTGAGATTTTTGTAAGTAATGAAAGTTATTTGTTACTAATATAATGTCGCAGCATTCATTTGGCAAATTGTTTATTGATAAAATTAAACTGCAATCTCCGGGTTCCTGAGTCCGGTATCCTATGAGCTGCCTGGGTCGGTCCAATGACTAACAGCATCATCAGAGAATATATATATCAGAATACATAAGATAATTTTTTAGTTCAGATATGCGCTTGAATCCTATAGGTACTACGGTTCTATCGTTTTTATACTGCTTTCAATGATGTCACAATAATATAATATAATAAATTTAAAACAACATTTGAATTTACAGACAAAATTTTTTGCCGGCAGTTCAGCTAGCGAAAATAGAATTCAAGATTGGTATAAAGCACTCGATTTTCTAGAATATCGATTAAAAGAACAACTCTGGCTTGCTGGTAACAAAGTAAGTACAGCTCTGAACTTAATATTAGTATTAAGTTCAAAGGTAGACACCTTTAAGCAATATTATAAAAAGTCCTAGAATTTCCATTTATTAAATTAAAAACCAAGTTTAAAATATTTTAATTAGTAAAGAATTTTATAGTATTGATGAATATGAGGAAATAAAATACGTTGATTCTTGAGCAGTATGTTACACAAATTGTATGCATTATAAATTCAAAGCATTTGTTTTCATGAGTTATCGAATGTGTAACGAATCCAACGAAATCCAAATCACTTACGATCATTTTAACATACTGCTTATCTGGGCCAATCAGTCAATGATTTTGTTTGGTTTGAAGTAATAGAAAAGTTTTTTGTTCAAAGCTCCTACGTTTGGACGTCATTAAATTTGTCACACAAGCACATTGCTATACTGTGAGACATTAGATCATTTACGTTTGCACAACATTATTACCTATTAATGAAAGGACGATAGACGTTTCTACACAATTTTTAATGCATCCGACTTTATGTAAGTTTTTACCTTATGTATTACCCTAGGTATTATTTACCAATTGGATTTTTTTCAGATGTTGATGTGCGATATTTGTGCTGTATCTACAATAACCTCGATGCAGTGTTTAATGCCGTTAGCAAATCATCACATTAGATTGAAACAATGGTTGAGTGAATTTGAAAAACAGCCTGTTTTTGATATAAATAGAAGAGGCTTAGAACGTTTGAAAATATTTATAACCGCCACCCAAAATAAAAAATCAAGTAATAAGTAATGTTTATAGAGTACGTGGAATAGAATTCATTATCTTTATAATTTTTTTTATTGATTTTATCAGGTGCAACAACTTATCCACTTTATCAACCCTCATTCACTAATTTGTTTGTAAACATAATGCAAAATTGTTAAAATACTAAATTTTAATAATTTTGCAGTAGTTTTTCTATTTATATTCTATTTTGAAGTTCCACCATTACTAGTAACATTGCTTTATGAGTAACTGTATACGAATAAATACCAGTCTTAATGTGGTCGATATAAAAGAAATAAGAATTCTACTTATTTGCATTTTTATTTATGTATTGTTTAAATAAAAAAAATGTAACATAAAATGCTAAAAGTTTGGGCACTATTAGGTTACTGTTACCGGAGACCGACACGGTAAAAACCACCGCAGCTCCTATTTCTGTATTTAAACAGTACTGGGCAAATATTATTGTGCTCGATAGTGCGATTGAAGGCTGTTGTAGCTGTAGTAAAGTTAATGGGGTAATGAGACTTAACATCCTAGATATCAAGGTGATGGTATATACCATATTGCACTCATCCTAACTAGCGCCCCGTTGTTATGGTTGTGTGGATCACTTACCATCAGGCGGACGTCCCGCTCGTCTCGTAGCTTCACTGAAAAAAACAATAGTTAAATTTTTTGCCAGCTAACATTTGTAGGGTAATAAAATGCACCAATTCTTTTCTTCGTTTGTATATACAACCAAAATATAATTAAATATAGAGGATTAATTTTTTTAAAAAACAACGTTTTTAATGCTTATTTTGAATGCTGCCAAAGTACAAATGATAGTAGAAACAAGTGATAATAAGCTTTCTTTAAATGTCAAATTCTCTGTAGTCTATGGACTCTATTGATTGGTCGACGAGGAGATGTAAAAAATGGCTGCCTTGCCTTCTCCTACTCAGGTAGAATAAAATAGAAATAAATTGTTTAAACAGTGTTTTTTGTTATAAATAACAGTTTAAAATAAAGTTCAATAAATTTGAAATTATTTCGTGTCGTTACATCATTCAGTTGCATATCGTGTTTAAAAAAAACGCCTTTAAAGTGTCATGTACTGGTTTCGCCGTTTTAAATTTGTGAATTACTGAGAAATTTTCTATAGTATCTTTTCAGTACACAGTCAAATTACAGTGAAGTGAACGTACTTGGGTGTTTATATTATAAAATTACAATTTTTACTTTTAGTTACTTAACTATATAAGTTTTTGCGCGAACATTTAATGTCAGTAGTGAAATGTCACACCCATATAACGCTCGTTTAAACTCGAATTAGACAATATTTTCGAGTGATTTTGGCATTAAAAATGTGGCTTAACGGGTTGCAGGTGGCAGGGACCCACAGTTCTATATACGAAGCCTACTACCACCAAGTAAGTACAGCTTTATTATCCGCAGTGTAACTTGCAAACGAGTACATATAGTCAGATTTTTTAATGATTTGTACACCGTTCTCCAAGCAATAAAAGCCTTAATTGATAATCGATCGATCGAGATGTGAAAACGGTCGTCCATTAACACGAAAAAACGTATATGTACGAATTAATGTCAATGATTACATTACGATATTGATGTTTTCATATATAACGTTTCCATTTTATTCCTGATATATGTTTTGAAACAGATTACATTTCACATTATATAGTAAAAAAAAAATTATATATTTTTGAATCCTTTAGAAATATGAACTCACTTCATGATGTAAAACATAATATTTTAATCATTTTATAACACTATTGAATAATAGTATAAAGTATATTCGTGATTGATTTTAAAATATATTGAAAACTCTTTAAAAATATTGCATATAATATTCTATTCCAAAGAGTTTTTCTAATTCTCTGTTCCCTTTTTTATTTTTGTGTAATCTGCACTATATCAAAAACAAAATTACAAACATGTGAATTGTGGTGTGATATACTTGCTCATAATGATGCAGTGCTAGTTAGGATATTTCTCAAATATCATATTCTGTATGATACTTTAAGGTACAATATAGTATCATTGTAGTCTTGTTACAGTAGTGATTTCACTACCTGCATAGCTCTCTAAACCTGAAAACTTGAATATTACAGTTTGTTAATAGATATAGTTATTGTATGTTACTACCTAAGTGGCCTGCTTAATAGAGTTCTAGCAGCAGGGGTTATTTTATATCTGACTGATCTAAAGTTCATCTTCTACCAGTGGGTTTTTATATAATCACTAATTATCTGATAATGGATGGTTGGTACATAAAACCATAACAAAAAAAATTGTTTGTGCATTATAGAATTTTTATGCTGCAACGCTATATTGTAGTAGCATAATGAGTAAAAAGATTTTCCATTGATAAATTCAAATTAATAAGAACAGAGATTACAATCAATTTATACCACATATTTTTTTATATTATGTATATCTTTTTAAACAGACATGAGAGTTTATGATTAACAATATTCATTTGAATATTTGGACACCTAGATACTACAAAAGCGTATTAAACTAAATTGTAATTACTAAAATGTTATGTAATAAGATTATTTCAGTCTGTGACTTTATAAGCTCTAGCAATTTATAGTAACATACAAGGCCATCCAGCTATAGACATTTGTTCCTTTACCATTTAGTTACTTTATTCAAAAATGTGTTTGTCTAATCAGTGTATGATTTCATCAAAAAAATTTCAATAAAACAAATGAAAGATGGATAAGCAAGCTACACTCGTTTCCAGCATGATCATCAACTTATTGACAACAATCACTGTTAAAGGGTAAAACATATAAATTTATTATCACTAATAAATGTTATTATAATAACTACATATTTACTCTGAAAAATTTTTTAGAGTATTGAACATTTCTTTCAATTATTTAATCGATCATTAAAACATTTTAAACTCCTTGAAACTTGTAGGTAATTATATTGATTCTATAATAATCAGGTCTTTGCTGTGTATGTAAAGAATTGATACCATTAATAATATATTTAAAAGTCTTACATAGAATCTATGAATGAAATAAATAATCCAGTTCTTGCTGATACAAACATTAACTTAGTTCTAATCAGCTAAATTATTTATGTAGTAACTTAACAAGTAAAGAATCCCTCGTAACAACTCATGGGACCTAAGTCAACCTAACCTGCTCATTGTGTACCCTGAAAATCTACAAACAAGGTTTTGGCTCCTTCCAACCTGCATTGGGCCAGGGTGGTGGGAAATGGCCCAATTAACTTCTTACGAACCCCTACATATGACAGTCTACAAGAAGAGGCCAAGCTGAATGTATGTGGAGATTTTTGGGGGCGGCCTATGTCCAGCAGAGGACATCTATACCTACATGATTACAAATTTGAATAATCTGACTAATTTAATATACTGTTAAAATGTTATCCTTAAAACATATTGTTTAATGTGGCATTAGACAGTAGTCAACTATTATAAAATAATCCATCAACTGTAGCTCAAAGCAACCGTTTATTATTGTTACTCTTGTTGAAATGTAAGTACAAAATGCATTTATATTATTATATATTTATATTGAATAGAAATTCAAATACTTTCTAGATAGCTTCATCATGTGTTACAATGTTGATAAGTGAGTTATTTTTAGTGCAATCAAATGACAATGTTGCATTTCAAAAGAGAGTTGTTTGTGATATAGTGTTTTATAATAAACTAAAAGAATAACCTTTTTCATGACTTTTCTGCATATTCGATATGCTCTTCGATGATTACTCGATTATTTATAAAACATTACTGGCACATCTTTCTTGCCATTGTTTATATATATACCATCACAGTGTCTGGTTTTGCAGTGTAACAGTAGTGTACAGAACTTACCATGTTTCAGTTCATAGGTGCTTATGAAACTTTATATGATCACAATCAACGAGCAACGAGCACAATCTGGCGTGGTACATAATAACCATCATTTTTCACTAAGTGAACATTGCGTTCGTCTCATCGCCTTATCGAATCCGAAATACAGATTTGATTACGTAAAACATGTGTAGTTCTCTTCTACACAAAGCTTTTTTTTGTATTTTTATTTCTATTTTAAGCCATACACCTAATAGGTTAGCCCGGCTACACGAAGATTCTCTATTGTTAAAATTTTTCAAACAATTAAATATAGAAGTAATATAATTTTAAAAATATCTATAATGTATATATGCCAAAGTGAAAAGAGTCTGTCCATTATTAAAAGAGTTTCAGCGTAGATTACGAATTTTTATTGCGTTTAAAATAAGGATCATAATCCTTTAACGGTTCTTAATGAAAAAGCAGTCCTTTATAAAGCGGCGATTTTTAGTGAACTGTTGAAGGATTTGGATCCACTAAAAGAGCGCTTAAATGTTTCGGCGAATATTAAATTTTCAAGCATTCTTCACTGTCTATTATACAGAAAACAAGATTTTTTTTTAATGTAAAAAAAATACTGAGTTTTTTATAACGTCATGCAGTCCTAGACATTTAATTCGCTGTTTCAGGAGTTAAATTATTCTGAATGTCGATTGACGGTTTAAGGTGGAATCATTTTTATTTTTTTTTGCTTAAACGACAATTGCTTCACGGTCTACGGAGTCGAAGGTTCAAATCCGCTGGTCCAATACAAGAGAAATATGTTCTAGGATTATGTTCGTATTGTGCTGATTTGCATACCCATTTTTTGAAATGGTAAAAAGTCACTAAAATTTCTTCAATCACGATTTTATTACACTTTTTAATTTAAAATCAAAGAATAGGTTTAAGATGCGCTTATAATAAAGGAAATTATTAGATCCTTGAGAATTACCACAAAAGGATAAAGTTAAACGTTGTCATATATTCCTAATGGAAAGGAAGTAGCAAAAGGAATTGCCAGGTGTCAGAGGCATGGGTTAGGCGTTAGGCGTCAAGAAAATTTAACATGAGAATATTCAATTTCCGTTAGACCATCATAAGAGAATATTTTTGAATTACAGGGCTAAGAATATTTTCAATCGTGTCATCAGCCAATACAGCATAGATATATTGCCAATGACAGATATACAGGCACACCCCAGGGTTGGGGACGGGGGCTCATGAGACAAAGAAATGTCGCGAGTCATTGGTCTCCTATATTCAATTCAACTTGGGACAGTGCCTAGTAACCTATATATTTTCGTTTTAACCTATGATGACCCCCTGAAACTTGGCTTTATGCCTGAGTCCTCATAGTTTTGCCAATATTCACATAGTAACTATGGTAACTTATGTTTAAGCAATAAAAAATATGAGCTTGGCTTTAATACGTACGCAGTAATCATAAAGTAGTACTTGACTGCTAGGCCTCTGTTACCGGAGACCGTCATGGTACGTACCGCCGCAGCTCCTATTGCAGCTGACAAATATTAAAGTGCGAACATTGCTGTGTACCGGTTTAAAGGGCGTTGTAGCTAGTGTAATTACTGGGTAACGAGAGAACATTTTGTCTCGAAGCGACGAGCATAATTTCGTGCAGTGTATAATATCCATGTCACTTAACTTTTACCTGATGATGATGATGTCAAGCTCTTTACAGTTTCGCAGAATAAAAAAAGTAGGTTTCATGGATATATTAGAAGCTTGCCCTAAAGGCGACGAAAGACTTGCTAATTGTTTTTAGGACGAGGTGGTCTCACTAAACATTCCTGAGGTGAAGGTGATCAGAAATCTTCACAGGTTTGCCATAGCATATGCATATGCATGTGCCAGTCTGCCTTTGGTCATGCTAAGACTTGTGCCCCTTTTCACAAGTGCGTTTCGTAATATATTTTTTTCAATTAAACGACACGAGCGGGACGTTCACCTCATGGTTAGTGATATACCTGCTCATAACAACGTGGCGCTGGTCACGAAGATATGCAGCACCACATTCTTCGCACGTGACATAATACGTTGAGTCTTTTAACCACAGTAGTTACAACTACAACGCCTTTCAAACCGGAAGACAGTGTAGTTTGTATATCAGTATTTGTCGGCTGCAATGGGCGCTGCGGTGGTGTCTTCCTAGACGGTCGCCGGCAGTAGAGACCTACCATTAGTGAAATGTTAAGAAAAATATAAGATATTTTTCAAATCATTGATGCTGTGTATGTTTGTGTAGGAATTATTCATAATCTTTCTTAGATATAAAAAGACAGTCGTGTAAAAGTATTATACAACTGACTACCCGAGTCGACCTTGTTCATATAAAGGCGCATTCTTCTGCTCTGTTTCCTTTACCTGATGTTTCGTCATCATTATCGCCTTTGTTTATCCACTGCTGAATATAGACCTTCACCAATGTTTTCCACAAAATTCGTTCCTTAGCCTTTCGCATCCACCTACTTCCTGACCGCTCTGATGATGTCGTCGGTCCATCTGGAGGGAGGGCGTTCTACACTTCTGCGACCTGTACGCGGCCTCGACTCCAAGATTTTCCTCCCCCATCAGCCATCACCGAAACAACAGATCTGGCCACTGCCACTCCAGCTCGCAGATTTTGAGAGCTACGTCGACAGCTTTAGTTCTCCGTCAAATTTCTTCGATCTGATGATTAACAAATGGAATTTTTTCACAATGATGTTACTGCTATTAGCCTATTTGTTTTTATTTTAATATTAATAGCAGTATAAGTTAACTTTTTTCTTATAATTGTGCTTAGGTTATGGAGCACAGACGATGTATGTCAGCGTCTCTTAAATCCACCATATATAATAAATATATAGTTCAGCTGAGTGTTTCAAAGGTCCTCTCGGTATCTGGGTCATCGCTTCAGATTTATGAGACCCTTTTGTATAAAAAATTACCATCTCATTATTACTCTTTATTAGAAAGAAATCTTAAAGTAGTGGCTCGTCTCCGGCGTCGATCGTTTCATATTTATCTAGATTCTGAGATTTAATCTTGTGGTAAGTCTCTGTTACCGGAGACTGTCTGGTTAGGTACACTGCAGCATCTGTTTCTGTCGCTAAACTGTAGTGTGCAGACATTACTCTGTTCCGATTTAAAGAGCGCTGCAGCTAGTGTAATTACATCTTATGTAGCACGGTGACGAGCGCAAAATGGTGCAGCGTATACTATCCCAATGAGGGCCATATTGTTATGGGTAATCGTGTCATCATCAGGTGAAGGTCTTGCTGGGCTCATTGTTTCGACGATTAAAAAAAAAATAAGGAATATTTACTTTAAAAACATTTTACATGAGATAAATGGTATAGATGCATTTCTATTAGGACAATACTACTACTGGCAATATAGTATATGCGGTATTTTCTCAGGTCGACCCGAACGGCACAGGAGCTATCCAGGCTTTAGACGCGGCCAGGTTCCTGAAGAAGTCGCGTCTCAGCGATGTGGTGCTCAGCAAGATTTGGGACCTCTCCGACCCCAACGGAAAGGGGTATTTGGACAAGGTAAGAAAAGTTTATATGACCCCAATCGATGGCGTTTATCGAGCCGGTCTTTAGTTGAGGCGATGCCTTCGCGATTTAATGATTATAATTGATACAATTTGGTATCTATGGTCATCCTGCTTCATTTTCTTTTAAGATAATGTGAAATCCATGCCAAGTGTGAGAGCATTTTCAGTAAGCAAGAAAAAACCGATTTAATTTAAGCTGACTAGTATATTCCTTATATAGATAGTTAGGGTTGATTTTACTTAAATTGATACCCGCGATGTGCAGGAACCCACTAGATGCGAGCAACGCGGGATTGATCGATGTAGAGATCTTTGGGGGAGGCCTATGTCCAGCAGTGGACGTCTATCGGCTAGCTTAGGTCTACACCAAAGGTCTACTCAGAGGGAATTAGGCTTTAGCCCACCACGCTGACCTAGTGCATGTTGGTGGGTGGTCAGAGCCTCGTTTGTTATACAGCAGGGTGCACCGCTTACTGGTGAGGTTGACTTGGGCTCTGTAAGATGTTGGGCGGAGTCCCTCACACTCCACACCGGTGATTACGTCGCTGCTGTTCGTTATTTTCAGTACGGGTTATTAACATAGTGCGTGAAGTGATCTGTTAATAAAGTAGGTCACCTTGACTACTTGATCGATATAACTTGAATTAAAATGTCGTCTCGATTTTATGTATCGTGGGAGGGTAACAGAGAATACAGTCAATTTCTATAAAAGAAACTGAGGATGCGATATTTTCTCGCAGAAAATTAACGGATCTTATATTTCTTTCTCTTACCACAATACATTTACTCAAGTAATCTTGTTCGTTGCCATTTCTAGAATATTTTGGTATGTTCACTGAGGTTCGAGCTCTTGTCTTTTCGGTGTTCTTGTATGGTTCCGAGACGTGAACGACGAGAAAGTGCGATAGGGAAAGGATTGATGCCTCAGAAATTTTGTGCTGGTGAAGGCTTCTCCATATACCATAGACAGCCAAAAGACAAATGAATCCATCCAAAAAAACCGTCAAAATATCCACTAGGCTCTCCTGAGTATATCAATAAAGAGCTCTCAACTTTTCGGGTACATCATGTGTTCTCCAATGGGCTGCCGCGAGAGACAACTTATTTTGGAGAGACTAAAAGGCAGACGTGCTCAGGGAATAGTACCTTTCACATCGATGGAAGCTCTTAGAATGGCGGTGGCTACCAGTATGCACCATGCGGTCCACTCTGTATATGACAGAATTCAATGGGGACTGTTTGTGCGTGGTCACGATCCCCAGCAGTGCGACGAAGAAGAATAAGACTAAGGTCTCTTTACGTGGGCGTTTAGTCTGGTGACGCCTCTCTCTGTCCCTGAGTAGTGATGTTACTGTTGCAAGATAAAAATAAATACTTGATTCAAGGGTTACGTTTGTTGTGAATAACTTCACGGTGGTAAGATTTCTTTACTGGTAGTAGGTCTGTTTCCGGAGACCGCTTAGGTAGATCCTACAGCAGCACCTATTGCAGCCGACAGACATTACTATGCAAATATTACTGTGTTCCAGTTTGAAAGGCGTTGTAGCTGTTATTACTGTGATAACGAGACTTAGCGTCTTGTGTCAAGGGGACGAGTACTATGTGATGCAATGTGTGTGTCCTAAATAGCGCGACGTTGTTATAGGCTAGCCTATCACTTACCATCAGGTGAACGTCTTGCTCGTGTCGTTACTTCGTAAAATAAAAAAAAAGGACTCGCCTGTCTATCTACTACTCTCGTATTGTACATCTGACGTTACAGCATCGTCAGGAGAGTCGGTATTCGCGGGTGAGTACGCTTCAGCATCTTCGACCTCATTGTCACTTAGCCTCATGTGAATTGATGTCAAGTATCAGTAAGACCATTGTTGATAAAGAAATATGGAAAAATAATATAAAATACGATTTCTATTGATCTAGATATTCCTTTGTTCCTGCTAGGCTCGACGGTTTACTATATACAGCTGTTACCTATTGATAATTGATACGGAAACCTGCCATTGTAGTGAGCTGGTGTATGCTGTGTGTGTTTGTCTGTCTGTGTGTGTATGTGTATTTGTGTGTGTATGTGAAAAGGTTGTCTCACGCGTACTTTTCTCATCTCGGGAGCCCGCATTGTTGTGTCAGTTGTATAGTTTGTTTATTTGGTTTATTCGCGCAGTGAAACCGACCGAGCACAGAAGTACTCTTAACAACGGAAACTATGCCACAACTATGAACTGCGAAATAGTGTGATATAAACCCATAACTCTCCTAACATGGAGCCTGCAGATAAAAGCATCTGTGTTCAGTCTGCTGATGCGCTCCGGATCCGGGGCTCCATATGGTCACCGTTGAGTATTATTAGGTAGACTTCAAAAGAACCGATTATCTGTTCCGTTTTATAATTATAAGGTTTTTATATAAGCAATTTCAAATAATAAACACATTATTCCCCTTATAACACGGTTGATTCGTTCAGCGTTATAGGACAACGCCTTCTAAGAGTATTCCCGTATTACGCCTTTTTACACCCCGTATGCCCCGTTACGTATATAAATTATTCGTTTTTAACTTTTTTTGCTAAAGGAGGTTTTAAGAAAAAACAATATTATGACCAAATATGTACGTTTTATTAAAATCAAACTAAACTAAGAACATTTTAATAAAAAAAACTTATGTATATTAACTAAAAACAGTTGATTTCAATTAATTACTAATTATGAACTGTACAAATCATTGTAAGAAATATAATGAGCGAAATCCCCGCGTTATATGGGAGAAAGCTCGTTTTATACGGGGGATTGAAATCGCGTAGTATGAAAATCCGTTATAAGAGTACTGTATTACAGGGGGTTTACTGTATTTATGTGTTAAGGGATCGCGCACAACAACTCAAGGGATCCAAGCTAACCTCACCTGCTCGTGGTGCACCCTGCTAATCAAGAAACGAGTCTCTAGCTCCCACTAACCGGCATTGGGCCAGTGTGATGGGAAATGGCCCAAATGTCCCATATGAATCCTGCCAGATCGTGTGGGATTCTTTGGGGAAGGCCTGTTCAGCTGTGGACGTCTATCATCTGTTGATGTTAAGGCTCTCAAACATTAATACCAGGTTTACGATTAAGCCAATGATTTCCTACAAGTTTACATACTTACTGTTTTGAGGCAGAAATAGGCGCTGCGGTAATATCTTTTTTTTTTATCGCGGGGGAAATCTTTTTAAAATATACCTTGCTTCTGGGGGAAGACATGGTTATGTGTATACCTACCCACTAAAACTCCGTCGGTGGTCTCCTTCAGTGCATTAAAAGGGGCTCCGGGGTATCCGCACCGGTGTCTCCTCCATTCTGGCTAAAACATCCCACGGAAGGGCAAAGCTCTCAGCATCCTCGCTGTGCTACAGCAAATACAAGACAACTCTGCATTTGCTGTTCTCCTAAGGCTCGCTTAATGAGCTCTGAGGGCCCCCACCCTCAAAGCCCACGAACCCGAGGACCCTTTTAGTGGCCCGAGACTACAGGGCTGACGGTCTGCGGTGATGCCTAAACGGCATAGACCTGCTGGTCTATGTCGTTGCCGCGAGCCGAGCATAAGATGAGCTGCTGCTCGTCTGATGCTCGGTTCGCTGGTATACTGGATCCATGGCTTAATAGTACATGTAAAGTATCGAGGCGTTGTCTCTGTATGCGCAATGACCGACGTTTAGTATAGTTGTAGATAAACACTGAATCGGCGTGTAGGAGGGGCCTCGTATTTAGTTACTAGATAACGTAATCTCCCAGCGCCGGCCCCATCAGCTGTGCTGACAACACTGTGCTTAGCCGATTACAGAATTACTAGATTCTACTTTTTATGTGTGGTGATGGAGAAGCGATGAATCAAAAACTTAACGTCGAGTCACAGTCTTATTAAGTCTTCGACTTACCAAGTACGAAGTATTCTGGTATATTTTGCCGATCAGATAAACAGGTTGTGGTCCCGGTTCCACGAGCCCAGTATCAGATGAGTTGTTAGAGTCAATGTGACTTTCAAACGCTAAACATCATCAGAAAACAGTTAATGAGGTAGTCATCATCTCCACACTTAATTATTCTGTTATGAACTCCATATTTTTTTTTTTCAACAACCAATTTACATCCTCGCTGTTGGGGCACAGGCTTACACTCAATATCAGGTCTCCATATGGTGCTATTTAAATGTATTAACCACTGACCTCTTGTTCTTGAAAAACATTTTACTTACTAGGTTAACGTCATGTCAGAGAGACCAAATAAATTGGTCTTTTTTCTGAATCCGTTTTTGTGGACTTTTTCACCCTTGAGAGAAGTATTATTGCTTGTAACTCCATCACAGTTTTATCAATGCTAGAGTGTATTAATACTAGCTCGCTGCCCTAACGGTTAGAGCGTCCGGCCTTCGTTCCGCAGGTCGCGGGTTTCGGATGTCGGCATGTACCGATGCCTTTAATATTTATGTACATTTGTGAACTTAAGTTACAACAGTAAAATACGAACGGTGAAGAAAAACATCGCGAGGAATCCTGCACATGAATTAGAATTTATTCTAAGGTGTGTGAAGGTACCAATCCGCATTGGGTCCGCGCGGTGACTAACGCCCATTGGCTGTTAAGACTATTAATTGCCTTGAGTCCTTGGGTTTACAATAAAGTTTCCTCTGTTGTGACGTAACATAAATATATGGCTCGTATTATTCCAGGCGGGGCTATTTGTGGCGCTCAAGCTGGTGGCACTGGCGCAGGCCGGGAAGGACATCAACATGAGCAACATACACAGTGAGGCGCCGCCGCCGAAAGTGGTGAGTCTACATGAACGTAATTTCCACTTTGCTAATCGCTTCTCTTTTAACATCAGTATGCTTTGTTATTTTTGATAATATTCCCCTGTGGTAAAGCGGTGTTTGTTATTTTTTGCAGGGCGAGCTGCCCAAGGTGGCGCCACCATCCGTTCCCGTTGTCTCCGCGGCTCCCGCTGGCGACTGGAGCATCAAGCCCGCCGAGCGCGAGAAGTACAGTCAGCTGTTCGACTCGCTGCAGCCGAACAACGGCCTTATACCCGGCAACAAGGTCCTTACTTTAGTCTGCTTTAACAACGGAAGCAAAAAGAAGAGGGCTATTATTTTCAAGACTCCCTCTTTTAATTTGCGTTGTATATGAAACAGCCAAATGATTGGATACTTGGTTTTCCTTGGTTAAATTCCGTTCATGGTAGGATGACTAACTTATCTTCCTTACCGTATCTTACGAAGGAATGGACCACTAACCATGTATGCTTTTGAGGAGCAATGAGTAAGGTGAACGGCTAGGAATTTTTGTATATCTCCGAGCTGATCGCAACGTCTTGCATTAGAGCATATAAGATTTGAATTTGGTCTTTATACCGTATACAGTTTTTATTGCTACGCCTTTCAGGTTAAAGGAGTCCTGATGGAGTCAAAGCTTCCATTAGAAACACTAGGCAAGATCTGGGATTTAGCTGATCAAGATAAGGACGGCATGCTGGACCGGCATGAGTTTATTGTGGCGAGTACTATTTGTTTATATGAGGTTTTAGGGAAGGTTTGGTTTTTATTTCGGTAATGATTACGACAGAGTACGATTTTTTTGTCATTTCGAGTTGTTTTACCGTTCGCAGGCGATGCATCTTGTTTATAAGGCGCTGGAGAAACACGCGGTGCCTACATGTCTGCCGCCGGAGCTGCGCGCCCGGCCCGCCCGCCCCCCATCGCGGCCCCCTTCGCGACCTCCCTCGCGGCCCCCATCCAGGCCACCCTCCCCGCAGCCACGTGCACCGCCCCCACGACCCCAACCGCCGCCACAACAACCACAGTCTAACGCAATACTGCTGGAAGGACTTTTGGATCTCTCCAGTGTAAGTTATAAAAATACTAGTAGTACTTGGGTAACATTATTAGGATTCAAAAAGAACAATCTTTACGTCCTTGAACAAACTTTCCTCCGACAATCTGGATAAGACCGGGGGATACGCGGGACCGATCGACGTAAAGATCTTTGGACTGATCAGTGGACGTCCATAGGCTCATGATAATGATGATGAACAATATTTTTAGATAAATTATAAGTAGAGCTACTCTTTCTTTTAGTTGAAAAATCCTATTAGTTAGAAACCCACGGCGTTTCTCTTAGAAGGTTTGATCTGAACAACGAGATCGCTGTTTCAGATATACAACATATTTGTATTTACGATACAAATATATAAAATAGTGGAAATGTGTTATGGAAATAGTCTACGTATTTTTTCCCATGGGTGGCACCAGTTCCGATGTACTCCTGTAACGTGTTGCATCGTGTTTCAGCCGACATCGTCTCCCGCACCGGTTGTGCCTGGCCTGTCGGCTGTCGGGGGTGTGCCGGCGGCGGCGAGCATACCGGCGGCGGGCGTGGCGCTCGCGGGCCCCACGACAAGCGAACGCGCGCAGTATGATGCCCAGTTCGAGGCGGCCGACCTGGACCGCGACGGATTGGTATCCGGTGCAGAGATTCGCGACACGTTCCTGCGCAGCGGCTTGCCGCAGCAAACTCTAGCCCATATCTGGTGAGTGCCCGCTGGTTGTTAGATATCCAAAGTACCTCTTATAACGATCAGCGCCTCAATCAGCTTTTAAATTTATTTTTGATATAAATTTTTAATTTTCTTTTCTTTTTGTAAATATGTTTTGATCCAGTTTTCTTTGGTTTTGGGGTTAATTTTATACCACAGCAGTTTTTGAAGCCTTTATAACTGGGGATCAAGTGTGGATTGAAATGAAACAATATGTATTCACTGCACAAAATTTTATAGAACGAATTTTGAACATGTACTTATAAAACAAAAATTTGTAACGAAATCATATTTTAATGCATATGAACTATGTTATAATTTTATACATAATGCTTTTCTATTATAATATTTACTGTAAAAAGTTCATATTATTCAGAGGGTTAAATAAGTGACAAAAAAGTATTGATGGACGGACTACATATGGTGGCAGGGCCCTGTGCGACAGCGCGGGCGTGGGCAAGCTGACCCGAGACCAGTTCGCGGCGGCAATGTGGCTCGTGCAGCGCGCCGCGAGGGGTACCCCACCACCGCCTACCCTGCCGTCCGCTCTACTTCAGCCGCAGCCCACGCAGGTCAGTCGCTATACATAGCTGTTTAGTAGCCGCCCTCGGCCTATAACGGGAGGCTAAACGTTCTCTCTTCAAAATAAAAAACGAAAATTGATGTAATTTTGTGGTTGACCTCTAGTTTTATGCACCATTTTTTAGTATCGCGTCATATACAGGTACAGCTTGTTCACGACTCTTAGTACAATGTATGAGCAGCAAATAACACCAATCAAAATAAGCCGCTGGCCATATTCGGAACCCGTGTCTTCGAAAACCGCCACCTTCACTACGCCAGCCAAGTTTTGGTGTTGCCAGCAACTGGAATAAGGTTTATGAGTGAAGATTTTTCTTTAATCGAATTGACTAAATTATGCGTGGGGACTTTACGTATTTGTACCTGTATACACCGGAGTGATAAAATCGTGCAGCCGCCACCACGAGGTGGTCCCTTGCGCCCATGTGTGTGCCGCCGGCGCTCGCTACGTCCAGCTCACGCGGCGACACAACTGTTGCACCAATCCGCCAGGTGACGGGCACGTCACGTAGTGTAGTGCTGTGGAATCTAACATTACTATGTTGTGTTTTCAGTGCTGATATATCACCGTGAGATCAAAAAGGCCACGTCATAATATTTAATGAGTAATCTTTGTACTAAAGCAAACTGCAAGGTCCCTTTTTCAAAAATTTCACTGCTATATATAAACATTACCATTTATGTGTCCATTGAATCGAAACTGAGGTCTGTGTTATTAGGAAAGCAGATTTTGCGACGTGGAGAAATAGATATTGGTTAGGATAATTTTTACCCTGGGCATTTGATTACGAGCATATTCCCCTTCGCCACGAATACGATGTCCCTGGTCACGGGCGGAGGCTGCGGAGGCTCGCGCTGACGCAATGAGTAGACTCCGTCGCCGTTATTAGCATGTTCGATAACTTCGCCGCTGGGAGAGCGTACTTCAAATATATGGCTCTTACAGCGCACCTGATGTAAGAAGTTAAGCTTTAATGGCGGATGGGCAGATACTACCGCAACGTCCTTTTCTTCATCAGTCAGCATTGTGCTATTACGGTATTCCTGTACTAGGGGGGCTGTGGTTAGAGAAATTTATGGGAGTAACTTTTGGTTTAAAGCGTCTAGGAATATGTTTCAGAGTATATCAATCAGCTGTCGGTCCTGCTCATCTCATTATTATTTTTCCTCCTGCCCTTTTACCAGCTACATGGGGTCGTCACAGTATGTACTTCTCTTAAATATCCGTGTATCAGCCGTCATATCTGAATTCATACTCTTCTTACACGTCATCCTTCACACAAACCATCCACATTTTTTTCGGTCTTCTTCTACCCTTATAACCATCCACGTTCACTCATTACTTTCTTTGTTATATGTCCTTTATCCCCCCCCGCACAATACGCACGTACCACGTTAACCCCCTTGTTCCTCAATTTCTGTCACTGAAGCAACTTTCAGACTTCCTCTAATATATCTCTCTAATATATATTATAAGCTCATCTTTTTACTATACCAAATTAAAAAAAAATTGTATACATTAATTATTACTCATACCTTACCACTAAGTTAAATTATTACTTTTGTCTCCACTTTAATACATAATAAATTATTCATTCTATATGCTGTATCAGGTTGAAATGTTCACGGTGATTAACTACATATTATTCCTGGTAAATGTGATGATTTAAATTGACAGTATATAGTTACCTTGCATAGTCCGATCATAATTTCGTTTCTCCGCGAACTGACGACTGGAAAACTCTTTATGAGCTTCGGCAGGAAACTGGACCGGCAGGGCACACCGTCGGGAAAAGCTGCAGGGTGGGTTACTTGGTTACTTGGTGCATCGTCTAAGTTGGCAGAGCTGTCTTTAGTGATTAGATTTGTAGGTTCCATGCCAGATTTCGCAATATACTTAGCAGGGTCGGTTCAAGAGTAGAAAAATGCTTTGTAATGTTAGATTACATTTTTTTTTACACTTTTTGTCTAGTTAACTGTGTCTTGGTGCAGCAACCAATCGCTTGCCTTATTAATCAGAGGTTCCTGGTCCAATTCCAGAGCGATGTGTTGTGATGTTAGGATAGTAGTAGGGTAACTTCGAACCGGCTTAGCTTGCCTTGACTTTGATATTGTAAATCTGCCGCTATAACAACATTAGTGTTCCGGCAGTCAATATATGAGCCCTTAATTTTAAAAGTGGTATAAGTTATATATTTCTTATTGAATATGTTATTTTACTACGATATTAAATGAAATAACCTTTAAAATAGATTTTAAAATTTTTTGACTTATACCACTTTCATAATCAAAGGCTCATATGAGTCAGGGTATCCTGGGTGGAGTACGCTTTACAATGTAAACGCAGCCGGTATTGTCATTTATAATTGTTAATAAAAGTAGAAACCTTCATTCTTTTGTTATAAATACGCATAAATAAATTTTCGGTGAACCTGGTACGATATAAAATTATTATTGAATGGTCCTAAACGCAGCACCGAATTATACATTACAAACAAACTGGTGCAAAATCATTTCCTCTTTTCCTATTAATATAATACAATTTTTTTTTGGTTCATTCAATCATCGGACCCATGTGACAAGCGAGTTTTAGCTCAATTGGGACGACGTAGTTTAAATGTTTTGTCAACCAGTAATCAAAGAATCTGTTGGTTTCAAAAGTAAATAAACTAAACGCGGTAGTAATATAAATATAATTTATATGCATTCATAATGTATTTTTATAGTAATATTTCCACATAGGCTGATAAAAATGGCTCCAGCGTTTGTAAAGTATTTGCCGTAAAATCGATTATCATTCGGTCATTATCGATATCAGCGTATAACTCAGTCGCATAAAGCAATGAAGGAAAGTAGTGTTTTACTATAAACTAGTAGAGTTGGCGGTAATGTTTGTGGTTCTCTAATGTTTTATACTGTATTTATGTCATGTTATAGTGTAATGTGTCAGATGGAAAAAATTTGATAAAATATAAGAAATTAATTTTACCATGAAATAGTTTGATATCATCTTTGCTCAACGTGATTGCATTCGAAGTAGAACTGTTCCCAACATTAGCCTGGAATGTATAATTTATACATATGTAATCTTTTTAGATTGATCAAATCGGCCAATTGAAAAAGGTATTTTTTTTTTAACTAATCAATATTTTCTAATAAAATATGGTTCAGTTTTAACAGTATATGATATGAAATTTATTATGGCATTTCTTTTAAACGAGAGCTATATTTTTTTAATTAAAATAAAATGAAATTGGTTGACTTCTTTGATAGGAACAATGCAATAGACAGAAAATTATATACGTTAATATTTTTTTTTTTTTTTATATAGTCACGCCTTTTCCCAGTAGGGGTAGGCAGAGGTGAATAAACACCCACATTTCGCCAGATGTGGTCAGATTAGGTCCAGTGTAACAGGGGGCGAGCCTGTTGCCACTTTATTGGGACCACCACACACACACACACAAAGATGATATCAGTGTGCGGGTTTCCTCACGATGTTTTACTTCACCGTTTTTGTATCTCGCTGTTGTAACTAAAGTTCACAAATGTACATAACTTAAATATTAAGTCATTGGTACATGCCGAGGTTTGAACCCGCGACCTTCAGAATGAAAGCCGCACGCTCTAACCATTAGGCCAGCGAGCTACTTAATATTCACTTAATCAATTAATTCACTTAATTGTTAATATCTCACCAATTTTTGATGTATGGACATTCGTGAGGCTCACCTCGTGTTTTACGTAGCAATAGCCGTACCGTCGTCGTCGTCCCACTTGTCCACAGCGACTGCACTCGCTCCAAGCTGCCCACGAGCTGAACACGAGCAGCTCGCCTGCCACTGACGATGGTAGTGATGAATAGGGCCCTAGTGACGTGTTCGGCTTCACCTGTCAAAATTGTTCTTTGTATGCTAATGATGAGACGAGCTGAACGTATAACTAGTAACGTAGTGCGAAAATAAAATTGTGCTATTTTGTGTGATCACACAGCACTACGTTGCGATCATCGTCTACGGACCTTGGTCACGTTAGCCCTGTCACTTGAGCACACTAAACAGTAGAAGCTTTAAACACTACGAAGTTGCAAAAATTAAGTACGTCAAATAGGCGAGAGAAAGAATAAGAAAAATATCCAAAACTAATAAAATAACTCTATAAATATAATATGTATATATGTACGTAACGTCTTATTTTCAATTTTGAATGCTACGCAAAGTTTTTGCAATATTTTCTGCACATTAACTCTGTGAAATTTCAATTGAAGCATGTGTTATCAAGTACGATTTTGTAGAACACATTTAACTCAATGTATCGTGTTGCTAACACCAACTCGCATTGGGCCAGGGTGGTGACAAATGGCACAAATCCCCTATATGAACCCCTACAGTGCAAATCTTTGGATGAGGCCTATGTCCAGCTGTGGACGTCTATCGGCTGATGATGATGATGATGATCGTTTGTCTTTATGTTTATGGGTCTAATAAGAGATGTTTGTAATAAAGTTTGTTCTACTTTAAATAAACTTCAAAAGCTACAATCATAAATACTTCTACATTTGTTATCAATTCATCATCATCATTATCAGCCGATAGATGTCCACTGCTGGACATAGGCCTTCTCCAAGAAATCCCCATATTGATGGGTCCTGTGCGGCCCACATCGCCAGGCACCAGTGGCTGTCTTTTGTAGGGGTTCATAAGAGAGGATTTGGGTCATTTCCTACCACACTGGTCCAATTCGGGTTGTTGGGAGCCAGGGCCTCGTTTGTTGATTAGCAGGCTGCACTACGAGCAGGTGAGGTTTACTTGGGTCCCCTGAGTTGTAGTGCGGAACCCCTTGTGCACCCAGTTATCAATTCCAACTACATTAAAACTATCTCTTTTTGCTATTGTAACATAAGGCAAAGTCCTAAGATAGTTATTTTAGCTAATAATTTAATATTTTTGCGTTACTATCAATACGAATCACGAACATGAAATTAATTACCACACTATATTTTTCCTCGTCGCCTAGTACTTCCAGGACAACCAGTGTATTGAGGTTGGATTCCACTTCACATACATAAACTCCCGCGTCCGCAATTTGCACGTAATAAATCGTTAGGTTACCATCTTCTACAGCCAGACCGTTCTCCAGCGTCGGTTTGAACGTCAGATTGTGTATTGACTGAAATTACTTAAATTTCCTAATTCAAACTATTGCTAAAATTGACAGTCTACCTGCTAATTACATTCTACGTCAAATGCCTGCTTTAATATAATTGATTGAGTGTAGAGGTGGATGGAACCTTTGATAAACACAAAGGGAATTTCACCAGAAAATAAAACTTGTTACTACCTGTATAATATACAATAGAACTTTAGATAACGAAGGGATGATATCTGTTTGAAATAAAGAATTCCTTAAATTAAGGTTATATATATACTTGTTATATGTTCCACAGTAGACTTCGATCGGTTGAGATGATGATACTTTTTCGGTCTTTAACCAGCATATTATTTGAGTCTAAATATGTATGTTAAAGTAAACTCGCCTTAGTGTACATCCACAGGGTATTCCCGTTCTTAGCAGCACCAAGGCAAGGCATTCTCGCCACGGAGCCTATGTATGCCGATACAACCATACCCATTATATGCTTCTCTTCCAAATATTGCACTAGATTGATGATATCATTTTGTGACGATATTGTATGCCCTCGATAAACAAAATTGTTTATTTATATAACATATTTAACACTGGAAACTAATGGTGTGTATTTGGATTATATAAAACCGTACGTATTCAGTACTGGTAGACGTGTTGCGAGGTGTCCCAACAAATGAGTGATAATCTGGTGAGAATCGCGGGAATCCACTGGATGCGAACAAGGGGAGAACGATCGATCTTTGGGGAGGCCTATGTCCAGCAGTGGATGTCTATCAGCTGATGATGATGATGAAGTATTCAATAATCGTTGTTATTCAATTAAGTGATCCATATAAAAGTCATCGCCAATATGTGGCCGTTACCCCAGTAGTTTCATAACTTAACATATAGAAAGTTTTATCGTGATACAGTAATATTTGCACACTACTGCTTGTCGCCGAATAGGTGTCACTCTTCGATTAAAATTTGTTATTAAATTACCTTTTTCCCTTATACTGTTTTCGTCATCTAAAACATTGGAAACACTTTGTCTAATTATTAAAATTAGAAAGATTATTAATGAAATTCGCATTATATTTAGTTCCGTTTGACGTTTCAGATATTTGAAAGGTTTACATTTCTAATCGCGAATTTAGACATGTAACAGACGTTATACTTTTTTTATTAATATTTTTATATGACGCTGATGAAATGTTTGCTTCATAGGCTGTTACTTCGCCATATTATAGTTTGGTATACATTTTGAAAAAAAAATCTGCGACGGCGAATTATCATATTTATTGTGAAACCGCTGTCATACAAGTTTAAAACCAATTTTGTGTAAATACATACATTAATTTAATACATTTTTAACGGTATAAAGATTTTCATACAAATTTTATATATTGTTTTAAAAATTACAGACAGCTGTTACGCTAAATTCGTTAACAACTGGATAGGTAGGAGTAAATAATAATAACTTTAACTAGGATTGTATGCAGTAAACGACGTTGCGCTCGTCGCAGATGTTTAGCCTCGTTACCCCAGTAATTACACTAGCTACAGTGCCCTTCAAACTGGAACACAATAATGTTTGCACAGTACTGTTTGTCCACTGCAATAGGTGCTGCAGTGGTAGCCATCTAAACGACTTCTGACAACAGAGAACTATCATCAGGTTTCTATCACTAAAAAGTTTAAAAGTAATTGTACTATATCGTTTTCCAGATGGCGGAGCCAGGATTGAACCTGGGCCCGCAGCCTACTCCCGAGATGGAGGCGATAGCGCGAGAAGCGGATGCGCTGGCTCGGGAGCGGCTCGCGCTAGAGGCCGATGTGACAGCCAAGCAGCGAGACCTCCTCGCGAAGGAAGGGGAGGCCGACAGCTTGCAGGTCAGCCAACGCTGGGCTTCATACTTTACTTCTGAGAGCTTTTTACCTTCTTATGTCAGTAATACGATACAACCTGATGCGGTTCGAGCTATTAGCGGCCTCATTGGGTTCTATTTATACTTCCACCCTGCCTTTTTGTTGGAAAAAAAACATTTGTCTACCTAAATAAAATGTTATGATGGTGTTCTTTCAGAGCGAACTTGACACATTGACGGCCACTCTGAAGCAGTTAGAGAACCAAAAAGGCGAAGCGCAGAAACGTTTGAATGATTTGAAGACGCAGGTGAGTCTGGAGAACTTGTAAGCAGCGAGGTACAGGTATTATCAGACAGAAGAAATGTGATTGTGATTTGTATTTTGAATAACAGTTTTATTTATTATAAATGGTTTGTTTAAGTTTTCAGTATCGCGTGTACAGTAACATTACTGGGTTCTAGATTAAGTTCTATTCGGTTAACTTATAGGAATTACGATCTTATTAAAGATGCTGGGTTACTAATTGCACTTTTGTTCAGATTGCACGAGGGAGATTTGTGAAAATTTGTTACCAGATATATATATAATATGTCCAGGTGGACAAGCTGCGGTCACAAGTGTCGGCGCAGGAAGCGGCTGCAGCGGAGACTGAAGCGGAGGTGGCAGGATGGAGAGCGGCCGCGCAGACTCTGCGAGAGCGCGAGAAGGCACTGCAAGAGGAATTACGTGGGGCTGACGAGGAGGCGGAGCAGCTCAACGATCAGCTTCAGCGCACTGTGCTTGCGCTCAGTCAGGTCAGCGGAAGACCCGTACCAAACGACGGTAGAGCGAGGCTACTGGTTCACATAAGTAAAGTACAACCATAGTTATGTCCCGGTCTGAGCAAGTGGGTCCGAGACTGATATTTTTTATCATGAATAAGTTAACGCATTTAACGTGATAAAAAATTGCAGCTATACTCTCCAAGAACAGTTAGATTTTTAACAGTTTATCTATTACATGTAAAACTGATCATCATCATCATTTAAACCTGTGGATGTCCACTGCTGGAAATAGGTCTGTAAGACAGATGGAACAATAAAATGCTACAGCAGCAGATTGATAATACGAGAGTAGCTGGTCGAGTTGAATGTATCAAATCCTAACACTACGACTTATGTAGTACACGAATTGACGAGAAAATTTTGATATAAAGGATAGATGGATCTTCATTGATTCTTTCCCTAGATCTTCACGTCGCTATGAAAGGCTATCACGTTTCTTAGTGCCTTCTTCACTTGTCAGTTTCCTCGTCTACAATTAAATGTTACTTTAAATTTTAGGCAAAGATCAAGATCGATCACCTGGAGGAACACGAACGTGCAATGGAAGCAGCACTTGCTGCGATGGCTGCTGGCAGTGCTCCCGCGGCGCTGCAGCCGCTGCACGAGCCGCACCACCTCCAGCGCCTCGCGCGTGGCCCTTCGTTTGTAAGCACAAACATCACACGGTTAATTAGTTCAACGCCTATGTTGCCGTTACGATAGACATTAACTGTTGGAGTTCATATGAATGTTGGTTAAAATGTGACATTGGTCTATAACCGATTTACTTTACAGGTCAAGAGAGTATCTAGTTAATCCGTTAGTAAATACTGTATTCACTTATAGGATGAGGAGCCGTTTTCGGAGTCGACTAGCACACGGCCGGCGGATCCGTTCGCTCCTAGTGACCCCTTTGCACCCAGCGCCGGCGTGGCGGGGGCGCAGGTACACCGTTAATTAATTTTAGACTGAAATAAAAAAATTTGCAAGATTTTGATAAGCTGAAAATTTAAATAATAAAATTTAATTTATGAAGTGAATAGAAATTTTTCTGGTGGTAGCGGGTCTCTGTTGTCGGAGACTGTATTGGTAGATACCACCGCAGCTCCAATTGCAGTCGACAAACTACTATGTAATCATTACTGTATTTCAATTTGAAGGACGCCGTAGCTAATGAAATTACTGGGGTAACGAGACTAAAAAGATGTTATTCTATGAGTCATGCGACGAGTGTACAGTGTGTGGTGCAATTATCATCCTAATTAGCGCCACTTTGTCATGTGCAAGCTTATCACTTACCATCAGGTGAAGCCTTGCTAGTCTGGTCCTTTCGTCGATTAGAAAACAGCTGTGGATTTAAGTTTTTAACTTTGGATTTTTAAGTCCGACTGTTCATATTGGACGTAATGACGCCAGATGACCTGAGGTCGATGCATAAATCATATGAGACAATTTTTGACAGGATGGATTCGGCGCAGACCCATTCGCTGGCGATGCGTTCGCGCCGAGCGACACTACTGCAACCGCTAATTCTAATGACGTTAGTCTGCTTTTTATTCACACACAGTAACACAAGAGGTCACATCAGATTGATTACATAAAAAAGTTATGTGTATATGATAATCAGCTCCAATTTTTACTATAAATAGTAATACAATAATTCTGGTTTAGCATATTGTAGCCAGTAAAATAACTTTGTTAATAAGTTTTAACAACTCAAGGTGATAAGCATAATGTGGTGCAGTTTAATTATAGCCACTGTAAGTGTATCTATTACCATTGTTGTAATAGGTAACCTTGAAATAGTGAAACCAGGGACCGTATTAATAGTTAAATCTTACGCCATAGCAAATTTTTTTCATGTCTTATCCATTGTTAAACTTTTTGTCTATTGTTGAGTATTACGATGATTCACTGATTGATCGTGATACGTCTGTTTAGTAGAAGGCTCTATACAAAAGTGATTTACCATAGACACCGTTATAGTTCTCGACTTATTAAAGGCTTAGTGTGGATACAAATAACTTCGTGTCATATATTTAGTTTAAATTGTGTGTTTAGAGCGCATGGGAGTCCGACCCGTTCGCGGTGCTGCACGCGCCGCCACGTGGTTCCGCACCTTCGGCCGCGCCCACTGTTCACGGGGGTGTGGCCAGCCCCGCCGCGGACAGCAAGCGGCATAAGACGCCGCCGCCGCGTCCAGCGCCACCGCGCCCTACACCCCCGCACAAGGTATCACACAAAAACACGTTGCATACAATAAAGTTTATTTGTTTGCGAGTTTTGTCAATTTGTTATATTACCGCGATAATAATTATTTATATACATATGCAACTTTATAAAGGTTTGCTCGTTTATTATATTTGTTGAACCAATGACTATTGAAAATAACTTGACAACTCACACCAAAGTCGATTGAATTTCTTTATGTACAATTATTTAGTACTTGTTACTTGTACAGCTGTACAATATAGAACATATTGACAAAATTCCATTGAATACGAATTAACTAACGTTTCTAATTTAGTAAACTTTTTTTTGATTTTTTGAATTTGACACCGGGCAGATTAAGCAAAGTATTATGGTTGAATTGTTTTGACAAAAGCATTTTTTATGTGAACCAAAAGTTGATGATGGAAATATTTATTTGTTTACGATCGATTTACTCCATTAAAATTTACATTTCCATAATCATTTAATTCACATAGTCGGGTAATTATGTATGGTAATGAAGTATGTTATATCCAAACTATTACTATTTCTATAAACATGAATTGTTTTTTATTAAATTTGAATCTTTGAAGCATTTGCCCGGTGGGAGTGCCGATTATTTGTTTTTATTTTTCAGATTTTTAAATTGTTTTCATACACACTGAAATTTTTTATACCCTGCCTCCAACCTCCTCATTCCTCAATCAACCTCTTTACGAATCCGTAGGGGCATGCAGCGACCGGCAGGTTGCATTACAGCTATACTTAAACAATTTATCTTTTGTTCTTTTAACGCTGCAGAGAAAGTAAAATTTAGGTAAAGAAAAAAGACCGTTTATGGTTTTGTTAGTGAATGGCGTCGCTTTATATCCGCTTGCGTTGCTGTTAGGAGTGTCGTGGAAAACATTTAAACGCATCTTAATAATCATGATCATATGGTCCAAATGGTCCATACCACCAAAATCGGAGACCGTGGGGACGTGGCATTAAGGACGATGAGTAATATGTTAAAACATCTTCAGTATATCGCCTCGTAGTCTGGTGGTCCTGCTTTCTTCATCGAATTAAAAGATAAGGTTAAAAACAATTTATTTGCACAACCTACAATTATTATGAATAATAATTTTTTGATAACACTTTTAACATGCTTGAAATAATTATTGAATGATGATCAAATGATTATTATGAAACATTAAAAGATTCCTGACAAGGTACATCTAGAAATTGACATTTAAATGTTTTCCATCACATTTGAATAATCGCTTTTACCTTGTATGATATAGTACATGTAGTATAATATGAATATTATGTTTGCAGGGCTGTTTGCAAATAGATATTTGTTCTACATATACAACCTCTATATTCCCTTCGACGAACAAATACATATCCTCTATTAATTATTTTGAAAATCGGCCTGCTGCTCTGGACCACTCACTCCCATTCTTTGTTTTGATTTTAATATCCCAATCATTTTACTTTCTCTGTTGCGCTGAACGCTATTATATTTTTAAACTTGTGAGGCCATCGCGTGGTTTATTATCAATTGCATCAATAGTTAGTGTATCCACAGATAACAATAAACAGTTGATAAAAACTTTATATTCTTGTATAAGAGTCGAGGAGGGCAATTGTTTAGTGATTTAATTTTACTATAATAATTTTTATCAACTAAATACTATTGAGAAAACAATCATATGAACGATACAGTTTGTAGAAAAAATATGATCCATCATTATTGATCAATTTTAAATTTGGAAATGCTTTTGACGTTCTTTATCTTTGCAGCTTAATTAATTTAATTTGAACCACGTGATGATTGTTCACAATGTTAGGGTAACAGGAACGCACACATGCACGTACGTGCGCGCGCGCATACATGACACGACTGAATGTATGCGTGTGAGCATGTATTGAGTTACATATTATATTTAGCGTTATTATTCGAACGGCTTCTTGTGTAACACATTTACATAGATAAATATACTGACAGATAATTCATCGTCTTATATATGTGTATATTATATAGGACGGCGAATGTTTCTGTTGAGTCGGTATGTCCGCATGTGTACACTTCCACTTGAGTTAGTCGCCCCGCTTAGCGAGCTCTGTCCGACTTCAGCTTTTAATACTTATTTAGTGTAGTTAATTACTTAGCACACGCCTGCTGCTTAACCGGACGATATTTGTGAAACTAAAGCATGACTTCTTTCGTTTGAGAATACAACTGGATACCGACTTGTCTCCGATCTGGTGACCGTTGTCTATACGAATGTACTCTTGTTCTTTTGCAATAATAAAAAAAAGTTTTTTTTTATTGATAATGAGCTAACAATTGACTTCGATCCCACAATATGTTAAGCGATAATAAAGTCGAAAGAAAAGCGGGATCGCACAGAATTCTCTGACTATCATATGCTAACATCTAAAATACTGAGATGCTGTAATAGCAGATACACAATATGAGAGTTAGGTTTAGAGGACATATCGTGGTTTCGAAAATTTAGTACCTTCTAAACACTAGTGCTAGAACTTTCGTATAACCTGACCAGGTTAAACTCTTCCCACAGACGTCAAATTCAATGATCTCTAGTTTATAAAAGTGAAATACTTCATAATAAAAAATATTAAAGCTGTTTCCAGTTGTATTATTGATCGAAAATGTTCCATTGTATACATTAACCAGGTCTCTCCATTTATTTCCGCTTCCTTACGACTAGACTGCAAAATGACATTTACCTAAATAATAACCACCCTCCAAGTCAAATACTTGTTATGTGCGATGAACTATGTAGTAACTTGACTGTCTTGTATATTATTTCTATTGATGCTGCGCAGGTAATGTGACCATCGATTAACTGCTTTTTTGTGCAATTAATAAGGATCTATAAATACAGATAATTAATAATATTATTAACACATTGATTGATTATTCAACATGAAGTTTAATAGTTTAAAAAGGTACTAATTCGGAATAATTAGAGAATTTAGTGACTAGATTTTTATAACCTATATCTTGTTTTAATACAATAATTGTAATTTGCATGACTGTTAAAAAAGTTACTGTGGGATTGACTTATTATGGTTCTATGGCCTTTGAGCGCAATGTGTTGTGTGAATAATCTCTAGCGCATTATTGTCATAGACAAATTTTATTTACTGCTTTATGTACAGACTCACCTCATCGCTTATTTGTAGATATAATATCTTTACTTACATCTTACTAACCTAATTAAAACTTGTTTAACATCAAAGGGTTGTTATGGCTTATTCTGTTTGATCCCATGTTCTTCCAAATCGCCTTATTAATTTCATTTGTTTAATTGTTTCTTTTCGTTAAATTAACATTTAACTGTATGTACATATGTCTACTTGTACCGTCATGGGAACACTTTGTGACACGATCGATGTATTGATTCCTAATCAGGTAATAAATTTATAAGTAAACCCGATTTATAACCAAATATATTTTTAATGTTCAAAATTCTATATGTGATATATTATCTTGTTGCCTTATCCGCGGGTCTGTGGTGGTCATTAAGTGTTCACCGTCGCCAATGTCACCAGTTGTCACTAACGTGCTAACCACGCTCGCTTGTCCCCACATTGCAGCGCTAAGCGGACGCGGCGGCCGGCCACACGTGCGTACACCCCTCTATCTCTCTCTCACACACGTACATACACACACACACACACCTAAAACGCATTCTTTCACTGACACACTTTGTTGCGTCCAGAACGAGCGCGCCAAACCGATGGAATTCACCGATGACCCCTTCAAAGACTACAGATACGAAGATCCGTTCAATATAGAGGACCCATTCGCTGACGTCACCGATTCCAAAAAGATGGATCCGTTCGCCAGGCCGACCTCTGTCGCAGGTTTCGAAACGGATGACTTTTTTTCGCCCTCTTCGACTATCAATGGAAGCTTCGTGCCACCAGGTAAGAGCAGTGGGCGAGTGTCAGCACCGCCCGTCGCGTACGATCCGTTCGCGACGCGGTCGGATCTCAGGAGCAATAACAACGACGCGTGGGCGGCGTGGCCCAACGACAACTGGGCCTCGGACGATGCTTGGACCAAACCGAATCCGCCGAAACCAACTGACGCATGGTCTACTAAAACCATAAAAGACCCCGGCAGTGATTGGAAAACAGACAACTGGGCTAACAAAAGCGAAAACTGGGCGACCGACTGGGGCACCGACGCGAATAAAAACCTCAACGAAACCTGGCCGAGTAACACTCTGCCCACCAAAAAAGAGAAGTCGCCAAAGCCGGTGAAGTATGCGAAGTCACTCGTGCACACAATAGGCGGCATTGGGAGAGCGAAACAGAACAAGGAGAAGAGGACCAAACCGGCCGAGGCGAAAAGCACGGAGTTCCTGCCGTCGGAGGAGCAGCAGTGGGCGTGGGCAGCGGCCGAGTCGAAAAAGCTGGAGGCGGAGGCCGAAGCCAGGAGAAGACAAGAGGACGCCGAATTGCAACTTGCTTTAGCTATATCTAGACAAGAGAAATGATCCTTTTTATTTTATAAGAATAAGGTCCCGTTAAGGCCCGGCGTCGCCGAAGGTCGTTACTGATCCAATTTGTCAACATTCGAATTCATCCGTTTTGGATTATTTGTGTTGTAAAGTTATTTGCTATGTAAACCTACGCTAATGTTAGCTCCGCCCACGGACATGCGCACGCGCAACGCTAGCGGCGCGCCGCACCATATTGTATTCAGATTTATACTATTGATACTTTCTTCATTCCCTCGGGGAGGTAATCACACTGACACCCCGTTTCATACATAAATGTGTTTTATAACAGCGGTCTGATACTAATGATGATACATATTAAATATTTATATTTCATATTAATCAACAAATTAAATATAAATAGTTAAAGTACATTACTTCCTTAAAGGATCGCTTTTATAATTGTGTCGTTATACTTAAGGGTGTCTGTCTGTCTACCGGGATGGGTGTGCAGAACAAAGATAATATATAAAAAATATCTTTAACTAGTCATTACGAAATATTCAAATAATCTTTCGATGAACGACGTAAATTTCATTTCTAGAAATGTTTTGATTTTTAATGGTTTTAAATAATTCTTCCGATACAATAAAAGTGCATTTTGATTTGTAGCAACATTTTTATCTGATGTGACAAATTAATATAATCCAAGACCATATGTTAACGTTCGTTATGTTTTTAATCTGAAGTAAATGAAAAACGTAATACTTTTTTTTTTTATCTGTACATAATGTCAACGTGGATTTCTACTTGAATATTACTTGTGTCGTCTTTTTAGAGTTATTTAATGTTTATGTATATTCCATTGGTAATGAGAATTTCACTTTAAAATTATAAATTATATTTGATAATAGTTTTAATCGGTTAAATTGTGAATTTTATTTAAATGTTAGAATTTGTATAATCTGTGTTACAGTTGTTGTGTAAATAACCCGTTCCCCTGAGCACCGCCGCTGTGCAACCGAATTACGGCCTGATCAACATTATGAATAGTTACGGTTAGTCGTTTAGTTTTAGCGTTTAATTCCATTAATAATATTTCTTTAACTGGCAACACCTGTAATGCCTCTAGAATATTTACGTTTACGTTCGATTTTATTACATTCTTAAATGGTTATTATTTATTATAAATAATGTTTACTTGTACATCGTAAGTAGTTTTAGTGAAGAGTAGTCGTACGGTAACCAAACTGAAAAAATCGATATATATTCAACATATGTAATGGCGATTCTTTATACTGGATTCGGATTAATTTTTTTTTATTATAATTAAAATAATTAATAGAAAAAAGTATAAAAATTTGCGAGGTACACTAATCGACAGTTTTATTAGTGAGAAGTTTTTTTTTTAGTGTATATATCTTTACGATTGCGTTAATTTGTCAGCGAGCACGCGTCGTGGGCACTCACCGCCTAGCTATGTAGTTATGTACATATAATTATCCTGTATAGACTACTCGGCAGTAAGAGGTTTGGCTTAAACCAACAAACTGTGCATTTCTTTGTATATTGTTTTTAATTTTAATAGTTGAACGTTGGCTGTAGTGAAAACCAGTGTAATGCAAGCGTGAATCGAATATTAAGTATTAAAATAAACTTAAAGTTTCATTGTAAGGTCCCGGGTCCATCGTGTGAAGGGTTTTGGCGCGGCGAGGGCTCGCCGACATAATATATAAATATTTCGTATAATTCATTCATATATTTAACATTTTCGTTTCGTTTGATGACAACTGATGTTTCATCTCTTTAGTGCGCGGTACTCAATTGAAACACGTACGGTGGTTCAGCGACCGAACCGATCGTTCTCCTCAAAAGCCTACTCGAATGGATACTTTCATGTCTACAATTTAGATTCACTGACGTCACAATAATAATAGAAGTCGTAAGTACATTTATTTTTTTAAAGAGTCTGTGCACTTAAGAGTTGACACAGTGGTCCATCGGAACGGCTGCTATCTCTTCGATCATCCGCTGGAGTAGTTTCTAGCTTGTGGTTCGCGCAGCGGAGACCTCCGGTGTGCGCGCAGGTGGCTGCGACCGGAACAATAATTACTCTTAGTGCACCCCCTCAGCAGGGAGTCGTTGCGACCACGTTTGCATATTGCTACCCGCGCGTCTCCGCAAACTGTATAACATAGTTATTAGTCTATAACCTACTTAATTGTAAACTATAATGTAACTCGTACCGACTTGTTTATGGGTATTATCTTAAAAAATTGTTATCTCTTTCTTAGGCGCTGTTGTTTATGGCACTCGCGTCGCGTGGACGCAGGATTGATATTGCTAGCGTTGATAGAGTAGTATGTAGTATACGGAAATGACATGATCTGTCAGCTCGCACTTGGCTCCACATAGCAGATAAACGGCCTTGACTTCCTCCTTGTGAGAGAAGGCGCCGAGTGGGTAGCAATGGGAATATTTATTTTCTTAACATTCACAAAGAGTTTTTAAGTCTGTATTACATTTTATATGAATATGTCAGTTATGATTGGTAATGAAATGCAACGATTGGAACGTCTGTCTGTTGAGTTGTTTTTTATAAAAATAGCCTTCAAATTTTAATCATTTGCAAATGGAGACTAAACAGAATCGGGCTTTGTGAAAAAATAGGTTTTTGTAAAGTTTTAATTTAATGGCATTTATGATCTAAACAATTGTTTTACATATACATATCGCGGTAACACAGCCAGCCGCGTCTCCGCGTCCACGCGACCCGCGCGGCCCTTATCTGTTATCAATTATATATAATGTATCCTTTCAGTGATAGCGAAATAATACTTTTTAATTCTGAACGTTGATGTGTATATGTGTATTTAAAGCTATAGATAATAATATATTTGATATACAAATTAAGGAAGCTTAGGTACTTGTTCCGAATATGGACATGGTTTTAGGTGGTTCTTGATTACATGCCTAATAAACCAATGTGAACATGTGATTTGTTTAATCTTTTGTATACAGCATCCGGAAGCATTCTTTACTTACGGAAGTGATAGTGTTCCAATCTACATATTTCATAAATTAAACATTCAATAACTTCAACGCTTGAAGTGGTGACCAGTATGCTTAAGATATGTATGTATGTGGAGCATCATGATTGTATGGCAGAGCGGTTATCCAAGAAAAAAAAAAGCAAGCCGTACCTTGGAAAATTAATAATATTTTCTTTTGTATGAAAAGGACTGAAACTTGAAAACTTTAAGTATATATACATTAGTAAATACTTAAACTTTAATTTGCCGCATTATATATATTAGGTGCAACGAAGTAATGTAGCGAAATTCCTTTGTGTGGATAACGTTAGGGTTGAGACCGCTGAGGTGTCTGGTCTCTGCTGTATTTTTCTAATTTTTCATAGATGTTGGAAGAAACAAAAAACTGATCGCGCCCAGTGTTACCGTTGGTCTTTCCCGAGACTGTTGCGGATGTGACTTCACATCGTGGTCACTTGATGGTGTATTTCACGGCGCTGATGCTATGTTGTATGCTGATCGGGTGTATGTAGTACTTCCGCTTGCGTGAACTGTTGAGGTGATCTGTATGTCGGAGGTTACTTCCGAGTGTTCACACTGCAATAACTGATTGTTTAAACTAATTACTTTGTGATTTAGCTTAGACGTTTCGATGTAGCGTAGGAAGTAGGTGTCGTGAGACGGGGTGGGGGACACACGGTTTGTATATCTTTGTACCTAAACGTTCTGCGACTGCTGTATCTTGACTGTACTCCGTCGACGGCCACGCCTCGATTCATTTCCTGTACGCCTAACAGTACTTCCTGTAGATTTTGTATAACGCAGCATTTATGATGTTAATTAAATAAGTTAGTGAAATTACCGCGAGTTTTGTTACCGCTGATGATTTTCCAAGTGTCTTTTCTATTCACTGATGTTGTTCTGCGCATGCGCTTTTGTACTTTACGCGATAAGATTATCTTATATTTTTTACAATTTTAAAACCTAACCTAACCTATACCGTTGGAATGGCGGAGGTGCGTTTACTTCTAACGTCCATTTCCGCTTCTTAACCTATTCGGTTAACTGTTTAACCGCATCAAATACTTTTTAGTTCATTGCAAAGTTAGGTTATTAATAATAATGCTGTGGGAGATATTTAAATGTTTGTATGGATGTAGTGCTTAGGACAACACGCGTGTCTTCTGTGGTAGTGTACTGCGGAACTACCCTTGTTGTGAACGTGATCATCAGCTTTCTAAAGCTGATTTCGCACCAGTGTTCCGCTATGACGGGAAACCAAATAAGGTTCCGTATGTTTACCGACGGACGGATGTAGACGGTAGATGCACTAACGAAGATCTAAATTGTAAGACGTTTGGAGGCTGTGTAGTTTGTTGCTAGGGGTGTATTTCATTGGTCCCCGAGGGTAGTTAAATTTTTGGCACTGGTCACGGCGAGCTCTTTTCAATCCTGAATGAACAGTACGAAATTATTTTAATGTTTTGAATACATCGGTGGGGATGGAAATAATGTTATGAAGCGTTTGGAAAGTTGCTTGCCTATGCTATTGTTGACGATTATTCTAAAGTTTATTTATAATTACGTGTATACGCGAAATGGTATGGTCATGTACCACAGTTCGGGCCGTGCGCCATTACCTGCTGCAACTGTATCCATTGTAATGAAAGTAAAATTAAAAAAATTAATAAAATACTATGATATTATATTAATACGAAAATATTTCCTGAGGTAATAAAAGGAACAATACTGCATACTTTGTTTTATTTAAAAATACTAAGTGAACCACGCGACCGTACCGTGTATTGTCTACATATAAACATATACCCAAAAAACAGACAGTCTAAATAAAAAAAAAAGTTATCTAAACCACCACAGCAGCGCCTATTGCAGCCGACGGACAGTACTGTGCGAACATTACTATGATTCGGTTTGAAGGGTGCTGTAACTCTCACTGCTGACAGGTCTCTGTTGCTACAGACCGTCTACGTAGGTACCACCACAGCTCCTATTGCAGCCGAAATACAATACTGTGCGAACATTACTATGTGCCGGTTTAAAGGGCGCTGTAGCGTTTATTTTTGTTTCGAGGGAGAAATCTTCGAAGGAGCTTTTGGAGGGAAGTCAGAGTTATGTAGGATTCTTACTAAATCCCCCTCGGTGCTCTGCATCAGTGCATTCGGACAGGCTCCGGAATATCTTATAGAACGTACCGGTCCCCTACACTTTGTATGAACACGTCTCTGAAGAGGAACCTCACCCTCTTAGGCACTATCGCTAAGCCATACGCTGTCCCACACAGGTTCGCTTGTTGCTTGCGGCAGAAATAGGGGCCGCGGTGGTACCATCAGTAAAGGTTGGTGACGATGATTTCGATCTGCAGTTTTTAAGTCTGCCAGTGATGAATGTACTGCCATCAATCGGACGCCAGTGCCTCGTTGGTAAGTCTTCAGTGTGCACCACGGGCAGGTGAAGTTGGTGGTTAACGAGGTTGACTGGCACTGAGCCTTGTTGCACTCTCTGCTGGTGACGCGCAGTGTTTCTATATCCACCTCCGCTCACCTCTCTCCACTTGCTACGATTCTGGCACATCTCTCTCGCTTCCTCCACTTTCATGAGCGTCATGAGAGGTGGACAGACGATATCAAAATAATCCTTGGGAGTTAAGGGGTGCTTTGAAGAACTTTACAAAAGACCTATGACCAGCTGTGGACGTCCAACGATTGAAATAATGGTGATACTGATAACACCTTCGTGCAGGAGATTTATAAAACATTAAATGTTCGTTCAATACGAAAGAGTAATTCTTCACGAGATAAAGAACGCTGTGATTAATGCGAACGGAAGTTTCCGCGATGTGTCCAAAGTGCCTAATGAGAGATACAATGACCACGGTGTTATGAGGTGATTAACTATAACCATCGGAAGTGGACACATCTTCATTAAATAAAAAAAAAATTATGATTATTACAAATACGTAATACGTCCCACATCACTCACGGGTCCCAAGCCAACGTCACCTGTTTGTGGTGCACCCTGCTAATCAACAAACGAGGCTGTGGCTCCCACCAACCCGCATTGGGCCAGCGTGGTGGGAAACGGCCCGTATCCTCCCTTATGTACCCTTACACAGTTGGAGATCTTTGGGCGGGGCCTATGTTCTGCAGTGGCTGTGGCTGATGATGATGATGACGTATGCGTAATCATGAACAACATATGTTTCTTAGTGTTCGCGATAGATTAATGATGATACACATAAGGAAGCCGGAGACCGTACTGGTAGGTACCACCACCGCAGCGCTTATTGCAGCCGACAGACAGTACTGTGCGAACATTACTGTGATCCGGCTTGCAGGGCGCTGTAGCTAGTGTAATTACTGGGGCAACGAGACTTAACATCTTATGTGTCAACGCGACGAGTCTAATATGGCGTTGTATATATAATCCTCACTATTGCCACGTTGTTATGAGCTGGCATATCACTTACCATCAGCGTCCCCCTCGTCTCGTCGCTTAATTATATTTAAGAAAAAGTAATAATGTAAATTTGTCTTTACCATTGCTGTGTACCCACAGATCCAAATGAGAATCAGTTCAGGGTTAGTATACCATACCATAACAACATTCTTTCTATGAAAAATGTTGAATGACTTTTAGCAAAACGTGTCTTAGGTCTAAATATTTTTTTTTATTCAATCAAACGATGAGAGAGACGACACCTGATGGTAAATGATTCGCCTGCCCATAACAATGTGGTGTTAGGATGATATATACACTACATTGCACTCGTCGCATCTCATTAGTCCAGTAATGACACTAGCTACAACGCCCTATAAATCGTAACACTGTAATATTTGCACACTATAGTTTGTCAGCTGCAATGGGAACTGCGGTGGTACCTAGACGGTCTCTTTTTTTTTTTTTTTATTAACGTGTGTAACAAAATGCTAACGGAAATGCACACCCCGTCGCCAAATTGGGCCGGCGTCGGTGGTAGTGTCGGGCTCCAACCGACTAAAAAGCTTCACACGGTATTCCACTCTCATCCACGTGTTCGTGGGGTCGCGGGATAAAGTATTGCAGTTCATCCGCGACCCCCCGAACGGCGCCCGAATGACCGGGCCCACCTACCTAGACGGTCTGCGGCAACAGAGATCTATCACCAGTTAGTATTTGATTTTATTTATTACTGTCGTTCAGTAATGTTGCAATTTCAATAATAAATTTACTTTTTAATTAACATTTAGTAATATTAACGACATCGAATAAAACAACAGAGAAGATTATTAATACAATAAAGATTCCGATAAGGAGTTTCCAAAGCAATGAGAACCGGTTCTTACGTTTTTATTTATCGAAGATCTATAGATCTATAGATCATTCTATAGATTAGAGTAACAATTATTTAAATTTAAGCGTTTTGCTATTAATTAAATGTTATCTTCTTTATGTGTCGAGCGTCACCGAGATTATGATTATGAATAAGACGAGGAGATATAAGTGGGGACAATTTTGCTCTGTCGTTCAGTATCATCACATTTGAGTTCGTGATGATGTGGTCAGGTATTGTTCTGTGTTTCATCATCGCCTTCAACTCCTGCGACTGTGTTATATATCATTTGAACGGTACGTAGATTTTAGTATATAACTGTTTAATCAATATTCTGAGTATTTTATATAATCTACAAAACATGTAATTTTTTTTTATTTAATTGGAGACGAGTAAGAGGTTTACCTGATGTTAAGTGATACACTTGTCCATGACAACGAGGCGCTAGTTAGGATGTCATATATTGCACCATATTGCGCTCGGTCTTGAGACGTAAGATGTCGATACCCCAGTAATTATACTAGATATAGCACCTTTCGAACCGGAACACAGTGATGTTTGCATACTACTGTTCGCCGGCTACAATAGGGGCTGCGGTGGTACCCACCACCAGTGTGATGACCGATCATAGAGATGAATGAATAATATATCTTTTGTAATGGTGACCATAAGCAGGAAGGTTTGCGAAGATCAGGTAGGGTAAACAAACTGCATTCTAAATTTCTGTACTTAAATATACTTAAAAATAAACTTACCAAGTTAGTAATTTAGTCAATTAAGCACTGATTTAGTAATAGCCAAGGCATCAGTTATGCAACTTCTGAGTAACTTAGAGATTATTTAGATAGGTCTTAGACAGTTAGGGTATGCAGTGCAGTGCTATATAGTGCGCATGTCCCTGATCGTAAGCAAATTTGTTGATGTTTAAGACTCTGAATACCATCGCATGCCGCATCTGTACCACCTCGACCGGTACGACTCCTGTTTGGCCGAGACCGATGGCCGGTACTGCCTGCTGAAGCTTGTATTACACGAGGGCGCCAACAGCGACCTCTTGAAGATGATTTCCGTAAGTAATTAATATACTTACTAGTAAAATTGATGTCGCAGGAAAGAAAAAAAAGATGTTTCCTTTATTAACTTACAACACGTATAAGGCTGATCCAATGCAATAGTTATTTTATAGCAATAGCTATAAAATAGAGAATGAATGAAAGAAATAAAAAGGAGAATGAAAGAAAAGAAAGACGAAGAGCATGAAAGAAGAGAAAAAAGGAAACAAATTAAAAGAATTGTAAATAATATAATATAATAATAACAGCTCATATACGTCCTCACTGCTGGGGCACAGGCCTACCCTCAATATGAGAGCGATTGGGCCATAGTCACCACGCTGGCCCAATGCGGATTGGTGACTTCACACATGACTTAGAATAAATTCTAAGTCATGTGCAGGTTTCCTCACGATGTTCTCCTTCACCGTTTGTATCTCGCTGTTGTAACTAAAGTCCACAAATGTACATAACTTAAATATTAAGTCATCAGTACATGCCGAGATTCTAACCCGCGACCTTCAGAATGAAAGCCGCACGCACTAACCATTAGGCCAGCGAGCTACTTATTAAAAAAATTGTAACAAAAGAAAAATTTAAAAGTCAGGCCCAGAGATGCTCGGAAGAAAGATGTAAACAAAAAAAATGCTATTGACCTCGGCTGAGACAAGGATAAATAAGAATAAACTCATGGAAATGTCAATCTACACATGGTTATATATACATATATGTGTTATGCACATAAGTTTATAACTTATTTATGAACGTTATCTTAGGTTAATAATGTGTGAGGCCATGGTGGCGGATTTGGGGAACCCGTTACCAAGTATGTTAGGCCTCGAGATGGAGCGCGCGGTACTTCCGCCTATTACTGGTAAATGGGGTGGAGAGTTCCAGTTTCACCCCGAGATGCGGCCTCATTGTGGCCTTTCGCCGTCGAGACCACAGTTGTGTGCGAAAGCGTTCCTGTGGTTTTGGCTAAAGCGTTGAGACGTACACCGTGGGGTTTTAGCCGGTACGAGTCCGGCATAACCCCTCTGTTGCCCCCACAGCAGAAGGGTGTCCAATGTAGGATTTCCCCACGATAAAAAAAAAAAAAAAAAAGGTTAATAATGTGTCGATTTGTCGTTACCTTGGTTTCAACCGGGATTTCTTGTTTGTTGTAAAGGAAATAATTAAAAATTTATTGAGTAAATCAAGTTCATTATTAACTTATAATTATTTTGGCAGCGGGTAGGCTGTGTGGGGGAGGAACGGCCGATGAGGCAAAAGGATCCATGTGGCTACACTCAAAGATTATTATTTAATGGGTAAATAATAGTTAGTCGCATGCCTGTAGGGCCAACGACCTGGCCAAGAACACAGGGAATCATTGAGTTATGCTGACTAAGAGCCTTTTATGCTAAAATGTGTTCAACTTTTTGATGATGAACAAGCCAGCCTAGTAGTAAGTATCCACGGTTTCCTCACAGCAAATCTATGCTTAACTAGGCTGGCTTCACAGTAAGGAATGTTTAACAGTAAACATTCTTGACCGAACTATTTTGAATGAAAGAATTTCCATCAGCAAAATAAATGTATACATATTTCAGGAGTATTCACTGCACACAAATAAACACCTGAATCACAGTTATTTACAACGAGGGGTGTGCGTAACGAAGTCGTGTAAAGATTTCATCGAAGATAAGAATGTCGACGATGGTGAGGAATTGTCTGAGGTCCTCGAAAAATGTCTGAACGCGTCTATCTGGAAAGATTATAAATTGGAAGCTAAATTGACCGAAATTTACTATTGTGATAAACATAATGAACAAACAGAAATAGATATAGTTGATTGGACCGTAGCTGGAGTGTTGTTGGCTCTGCTACTCCTGGTGGCAGTAGCAACCGTGTATGATGTTAATAACAATGCTGCTGAAGTGAACTCACTAGGTAAAGAAGCGCTATATTTACTATCATATCATATCTAAGGTGATAATGACCGTTGAATACTAATTATCTATGTTATAGTTTTATTTTTTATTCACCGACCAGATGAACGGGATGTTCACCTGATAGTAAGTGATACGTTCGCTCATAACAACGTTGCGCTAATTAGGATGGTATTCATACTCCACACTATGCTCGTCGGCTTGAGAGATATAAGGTCTGTTTACTCCAGTGCTTACACACGGTAACATTTGCACACCTACCTAGACGGTATCCGGCAGCAGAGACCTACCACCAATAAATCCTGTATGACCTGTCACATACGATAAGATGTGCCCCATCTTTATTTTATGATACAACTGCTTTAGGATTTTTTTTTATTAAAATCAAAACCTTTGTAAATATATTCAGTTAAACAACAAGACAGTTCTGCTAATATATAAATAGATGTATTCATTATTAATTCTTGGCGATAGATCTATGTTCCCACTTAAGAAACTATTAATCGTCACATTCGTGTTTAATGCATAAACTTGTTAGTGAAAAGGTTAAATTTTTAAAAAAACATTGTTCATTGCAGCATATATGGTATTGAGGAATTTCTCGTTGAGAAAGAACTGGAGGAAATTGGTTAATTGTGAGATTTCTGACCCCTCGCGGCAGAGATTAAAAGGTCTACACGGAGTAAGGTAAAATATTAATTACAAACTAAGTAAGTTTTTATCTAATTGAAAATTGTTACTGTTGATAACTGATAGATAATCTAAATATAACTTTTTTCTGGCGTGATCCGGTTTAAACCAGATCATCATCATCATCATTATCAGCCAATAGACGTCCACTGCTGGGCATAGGCCTCCCACAAATATATCCACATCGATCGAACAACTTTGTAGAATTATAAAAATAATGTCTTACAATGTAATGCAACTGCCGCCATATTGTCAATGTTCTCTTCGTCCCTTTATTTTCTTTTAAACATTCCTTGTTGATTATTGATCATAATGATGAAGAACATTCTTGATGTAAAACTATTGCAAATAGTGTACTAAAAGCTGCTGTTTTTACAATCAATTGCCAAAGGGATGAAGGGTTTTACGTTACATTTTGCGTAACGTTGTAAGGGTCTTATGTTCGTTGAAATTTCATTTCATATAATCTCGTTGAAATATTTTCTTTGAAATTGCTTTCTCTTGTTTGTAGTTTTGTCTATATTAAAATCTATTATATTTGTGAATAGAGCTTTGAATTAGATTATCGTCAGCGTATGCTTGACATGACTGTGATGAAGTTTCCACATGGTCACCAACAATTGCAATAATCTATTGCAGTGTTGCATCCGTAAAATTTTGATTTCAGATCAATTTCCATTTGTCTCACAATGATTTCGCACGCGTTTTTTTTCTACATGATCGGTTTCAATGACAACCCTCACGATATCGAGAAGGTAATCACTTTTAAATCATAACCTAAAAATTTAATCATTTACAAATGAAACTAAAAACCTGAACTTTCAACAGAAATTTACCGTTGGCAAATTCATTCATTACTTCGCAATTGTCATCATCAGTTCAGTTTTAAATGTTTGTATTTTTATGGGATTAACTATGTCTTTAAAAAAAAGAATGATCATACTTTTCTTGGATAACGCAAGTAATCTAAAGGTAAACAATTCTGTTTCCGATCGTTTAAGTCATACGAGAAAATCCACTTCCAAGTCTATTACAACGGGATGGCAATCGTTCAGATATTTTTCGTGATGTCGGCCTTCCTGCAGGCGTACATCATGCACGTACATTCCGAGACCAAGACCTTTAAGTGGTCCGATCTACCGGTACTGTTGCTGAACAGGTGGTGGAGGTAAGTCACAAATATTTTGGTCTTCGGTGAAAAAGTAAATTTTCACGTAATTTCATTAAGAATGTGAGATTGTGTTTTATCAAGGTTGACCCCAAGCTATGCCGTAATACTGGCAATCACAGCGACCTGGTTGAGGCACATGGGTTCAGGCCCGCTATGGAAACTGCACGTGACGAACTCAGCAGTCTCCGACTGCCGACGCTACTGGTGGCTCCATCTTATTTACCTGAACAACTACCAATCTAACGACAAGTGGTGCGCGATACAAACATGGTGAGTCTGTAGTTCCAAGATGCAGATCTGCAGTACAATTTACATTCTATATATGTCAAAGCGTTCTTATTATATTATTATTGCAGGCACGTAGCATCGGACACTCAACTCTACGTGATAACGATGCTGGTGTACTTTGCGACGATATCGCGTGGACGATCTGTAGCTCACGTGTTTCTGCTGCTGGTGGGTATTGTATCCCCCGCTCTACAAGTGTGGCAGCAGGACCTGAATCCCTTCGTGTTCCTTTACCCGGAGTAAGATATTAAAATAATTATCCTTGGTAGTAAAATGCAGCGTGAGGGTTTCCGCACAACTCACGGGATCTGAGCCAAGATCACTAGCTCATAGTGCTCTTTGCTAATACACAAACGAGGGTCTTGCTCCCACCAACTCGTTTTAGGCTAGGTTGGTGGCAAATCCCTCCCATATGAATGTCTACTCGATCGAAGTGGGAATCTTTGAGGGAGGCCTATGTCCAGCAGTGCACATCTATCGACTGATTGCTATCGAAGAATCGCCGATTTGGGTCGCATTTATTTTTATTAGAAAGTTGACTAGAACATTAACCTATTGATCAAGTAAAACAATTTAAGCGTTTATATATTACCAGATCATTTAAAATTATGCTATTTGGCAATTATTAGATTCTTTCTTTTGATGTCTTATATCTCATACATCATCATAATCATCATCATCAGCCGATAGATGTCCACTTCTGGATATGGGCCGCCCAATAAGATTCCCACATCGATCGGTCCAGCACAGCCTTCAGTAGGGGTTCATGTGGTGAGGGGATATGGGTCATTTCCCACCAGGCTGTCTGAGTTGGTGGAGCCAGTCTTTTTTGTTGATTATCAGGATGCACTACGGGCAGGTGAGGTTGACTTGGATCCTGTGAGTTGTTGTGGGGGACCACTTACAGTCATATCTCATTGCGACGAGCATAATGTGACGTATTATTTCGTCTAAATATTTTAATGTTACATATACAATCTCACAACATCAGAGTATTCAGAATCAATAATTTGCCTTCTTAATGCTTAAAAGCTTCTAAAATATTTGTACTCATGATGTTCTGTTTGCTTCAAGATTGTACCGCGGCTGGGCTGATCCCACCTTCGGATTTAACCACGTCCGCGGACACAACAACCTCACTTGCTACGTTATCGGGCTTGCCACAGGAAGCTTGGTGTATAACATGCACAAGAAAAACATTGACCTGTCTAAATCTAAAATTAAGTTAAGTATCCTATTGAAAGTGATCGGTGAGGGCAGACTAACAGTGAAACGTCTACGTTTTTAGATATTTACGAAGAACTAGAAGCTTTAGAACTTCGGTGAGGTCTAGTACCCAAGCAACAGTTATATAAAGTGAATGATGAATTATTTCGATTGTATGACTCCAAAAATTGCCTTGAAAGACATTTGCTAATGAAATAAACAAAACATTAGAATCATCGCATATTTTAGGGTATAAGACCGTCGAAGACTCATCATCATCATCATCAGCCGATAGACGTCCACTGCTGGACATAGGCCTTCCTCAAAAATCTCCACATCGCAGAGTTTTTTGAGGGGAATTGGGCCGTAATCCACCACGCTGGCCCAGTGCTGGTTGGTGGGCGGTCAGAGCCTCGTCTGTTATTCAGCAGGTTCCACACCGTGCTGGTGAGGTTGACTTGGGCTCCGTAAGATGTTGGGCGGAACGCCTTACACTTCTGAAGACTCATCTTTATCGTTATAGTACTTCCTTCATGTAAACGCAGTATCACAGCGTGGAACGGAGCAGTTACTCTGCAGCATTTCTGATTCAACTACCACCGAGGATATCAGTAGCAATGAGAGGTTTATTCAGTCCAACAATGCAGTAGTACAAACTGTTACATCAAACGAACAAAATTCCAGCAAAAAGTAAATATGCGGGAAATGATTTAGATTGTAACTAGATCCGCTCATCTCCTGAAGACTTCATTGAATCTTCATCATAGCAAAGCTACGAGACCGACTAGACGAAGATATTGTCTGAGTAATATATTGATACTGAGTAATATCATGCTGAGCAATAGGTACATGTTAGTTAATGATGATGCATGTTTATCGCCTGACGATGATGATGATGAAGTAGTAATTGTTAACTATAATTTTTCCACCTAACTATGTCTGCACATCACGGTATATCGTTCCGGTGTTATATACCTAGATGTTCTGTAGATGAGTTTTTTAACTGGAATTTAAACTGGATGATCTTATGATCACAGAGGTGGGGAGTTCTGTGCTGGCTGTTGATCCCGGCGATAGCTTGCCTGTTTCTGTGCGGGCGGTGGTTCTTCGGCGACGGGCCGCGTGCGTCGCTGGCGGCGCGCGTGCTGTACGCCGGCGCCCACCGGGTGTTCATAGGCGTGCTGGTCGCCATGATAATCATATCGGTCACCATGAGGCTCAGTGGTAAGCTCTCTTCTATACATAAACTTCTTTTAGGCCACAAGGTTACATAAGATAATAAATCAGTTATGTTGGGGGTAGGTCCATCTAAGTAGATACCATCGCGGCGCTTATTGCATCCGACAAACAGTACTGTGTAAATATTACTGTGTTCCGGTTTGAAGGGTACTGTAGCTAGTGAAATTACTGGGGTAACGAGACTCAACATCATATTTTTCAGGCGACGAGCGCATTGTGGTACAGAGAATATCACCCTAACAAGCGCGGTATGTGATTCGCGGGTGTATCACTAACCATCAGGTGAACGACCCGCGCGTCTCGTAGTTAAATTAATCAAAAAAACAGTGCTGTATCCTTGGACGATTATCAAAGTCTTTCTGTCTTTTAAAAACACTAACTAATGCTCGGTTGTTTTTGCCATTTGCATTTTATGATATCATGTAAACGTCTTCTTTTTATTGGTAAGTAACAGACGCAGTTTATTTATTCGCTTATTGACCGGATATCAGCAATGTTGCTATGACGACGGATTTACAATGTAACGGTGGCAACATGGTAAACATTGGATTCCATCATATGCTCTGGAATTCTACCAGCGACTTCCGTGTTACAGGGGAAGCGATGGCAACAACGAAAGAAACGTTAGGTTCCTTTTTGAATCTTCTGCTTTGTATTGTTAAGATATTTAGTACGTAAAAATTATTATGTGAATACCGCATTGAGGACTTCGACGGTTTCAGAGAGTCTTAGCAGCATGCTCGAGTGGAACGGCTGGCTGGTGACCAGCCGGCTCGAGTACGGCGTGTACTTGGTGCATATGAATCTTGTGCACATCCTTGTAGGCATAAGAACACAACTCACCATCGCATCTCTGTTTAATTTGGTAAGATTTATTCATTTCTAATATCCTGTATCTTTAGATTTGGCTGGTCATCATACATAGGCTAGTTATACCTGTTGTCCTTGCTAAGTTTCGATAAAAGAAAATCAGACGATCATAAGGTTGCAGCTGAAATTAAATATCACGGTTTCCAACAATTGCGAAAAGTAAGCTAATGTAAAATAAGGACAAATGTAAAATAATGTAAAATAAAATACAGACTATATATAAATGATAATGATAAATGTAAGGAGAAGGAAGGAATGTAAGGAGAATGAACAGAAACAGAATACTAATAAGGATTGTGATATCATAAAATGTGATGTAGGGATATATGAAATTGTGATATTAGAATAAGAAGAATGTGTGGTACTGTAAATAGAATTAAGAAAATCTAAAATGAAATAAAGAACGAGGGTTGTCCTCATTTAAGACAGATACTATATGATAGCGAGAACTGGTATGTAAGAAAGAAGGAAAGGAGGATGAGAATGTATTGAAAAGGAACAAAATAAAGGATGATAAGTGAAAAAGAAATACATATGCTCCATTCTAACAATATTGAGGGAATGCTATTAAAAAAAAGTAACGATGACGAAACAGACTGTTTCCAATTTATCATGGCTGTGGTTACAGACGTCGATAATACAAATGTGAATTACCTCCTGTTGCGGATGTCTCTGCATTTCCTCTTCTTTAAAAAATATCGATTATAGGACATGAAAAAATAAATTGCGTGAAAACTGATGTTTAATTCAAAAACGATTTCCTATATATTAAAATGTGTCGAAAAATTATTCGACTATGAAAAAGGCTTCAATATTCAATGATAATAAATTTTTCTTTAGATCCTGTTGTATTTTGGGATGGTGGTGGTGTCGGTGATTTTGGCGCTTCCCTTGTACCTGGCGGTGGAAGCTCCGCTGACGGGGCTGATGACAATGTACCTAAAGTTGAGGTACAAGGAGGATATAAAGAAGAATAGCAAGAAAATGGAGTGACGTGCATGATGATCCCGTGGGGCAATGACTTGATTAACTAAAAGTTTGTAAGCAGTTTTAATATACATCCAGAATTAAATATTAATTGTAAATGTTTGTTTTTGATTAGGTTTCATCATCATCATCGTATATCATCAGCTAGCGGTAGCTACACATATGGTTATTGCATTACTAAAGTTCTTACAATATAAGTAACGTAAGTTATAAGTTAGATCGTGCCCGTCGTTCGTCCCAAAGACACACGAGTTGGATTCCTTCTGAGCATGAGTTTCCGGTGGAAACGCTCATAATAGTTTTGCTCTCTTTGTATTTTTTATCTATTTTCTAAGATATGTTTTATATTAAAAACCCTTTTTTGTTATTCAACGAACCGATGCGACGAGCAGGAAGTTCACCTGATATTAAGTGATACACCTGCCCATAACAACGTGGCGCTTGGTTAGGGTGTTATTACACTGGTACTGCAACATATTGCGTCCGTCGCCTTTGGACATAAGATGTTGAGTTCCATTACTCCAGTAATTACTCTAGGTACAGCACCTTTCGATCTGGAACACAATAATGTTTGCACACTACTGTTTGGCGGCAGGAATAGGAGCCGCGGTGGTATCTACCTAGGGGCTATCCGGCATCAGAGATCTACACTATCACTTACACATCTTCTTAAAGCGCCTCTCCAACTAGTGAAGGTTGGCGATCAGCGCGGTACAGTCATTTCTGTCTCTGGTTCGGCGGAACAATTCGGAAGCTTTATATATGCCAAGCCATTCCCTGATATACCTCAACCATGGCTTTTACTTCTCTTTCCTTCACTTATACATATTTAAAGTTATAACTAATTATCACTTTAGATAAAGTCAAAATACGTAATTCTGAGACGTTACTGAAGAGTAAAACTTATACCGCCAAGTAAACTGGATTCAAATCAACAAATGGCAAAGTTGTGGAGCCGGCTGAATTAGTTTTGGGTTGGCGCGGGCTCGGACCCTGGAGCTTTCTATATTTATTCAATTGCAAGTTTTTTTTTATTCATTGAAGCGACGAGACGAGCTGAACGTTCACTTAATAGTAATTAATATGCCTGCCTATAACAACGTGGCGCTAGGTTAGGGTGTTGTTACGCTGGCACTGCACCACGTACGAAGGAGAAGAAACCAGCAGAAAAATTGGAAATGACAAAAATGCTCTGTTTTTCACGTATTTTTTTAGACAGAAAAGAAGGCGTTGTGCATTGATCGTCACTTGCGAGAGGTATGCAAGAAGGAAATGGAATGCAGTATGACAGAAGAACAGGGTATGCTTGATAAGAGAGTAAGAAAGACGAGTATGGGTAAAATAAATGTACATACATTATAATATAAGAGATGGTAAATGATGGAAATTAAAAAGCCCTGTCCCAACACACGCAGGAGGAATTATATAAAAAAAACTACGAAGTACTCATGTGGTTACACTGCAACACATCGCCAGAGACACTAAGTTAAGTTTTAATAATTTTTAACAGTAATGTTTGCACACTACTGCTAGCCTTTGCTTTGCTAGTCTTTATAAAATAAAGTAGTTTACTTTATTCCTCATAGATCATCCACCATACATCTTTAGTATCATCCACCATCACTCCATTATTCATTAGTGCTATGTTCAAATATTTACACAAGTGCCATCTATTTTTTAATAAATGCAGATATGGTATTGTTTTCATTACAGTTCGAGCTGAACTTGCTACGTTCATTCAAATTCCTGGTGGAGTTCCGCTTGGGATCTAGGATATCCATATTGCAAGTGAATCAGTTAGGCGATGTGTCGCAGAGACTTGTCTCGAGTTCCTCTTATTTTACTTTCTCCTTATCCTTACTGGTGGTAGGTCTCTGTTGCAAGAGACGATCTAGGTCCACTGAAGCTCCTAATGCAGCCGACAAAAAGTGGTGTGTATATATATTATTACTGTGTTCCGGTTAGAAAGGTGCTGTAGCTACCGAAATTACTGGAGTAATGAGACTTTAGATCTTTCAACGCCAGGCGACGAGCGCAATGTGGTGCAATGTGTATCATCAATAATCATCAGGTGTACGTATTTCTTGTCTCATTGCTTCGTTGTATAAAAAAAATTCTAACTTAAGCATATCGTGCCTTGAAAATGGTTGGTCCAGTAAAACTTACAAAGGAAAAATAGTGTTGATTGTTTTGGCACCAGATAATGTCTGTTGAAATAGAATAAATCCTATTGGAATACTTTACCAATGGAGCTGTTCTTTTACCGATAGAAAAGAAAACTTTGCTTATAATCACCGGGTGTTTCCCGCTCCGTGTATCGCGCTCGCTTGACAAAGACGATCGGAGCCGGATAATACAAAGGCACTCATTAAACACGGACAAAGAAATCCGCCGATATCTGTTAATTCATTTAGAAAGCGGAGTTTTTGTTTCCCCCTGACCCCCCGGGGCTGTGACCGCCCGAAACTTTTCTGATTAATGATCACCCCGCCTCCGCTAATGACACTTTGATGAATATTACCCGCTACGATTGTATGATAGTAAGTAATCGTAGGATTGTAGTAAGGAATCGTTACTGTTTTTGTTGTGTCGGCGGCACACGTTACGTATTACATACTGGATTAAATGACAATAGAACTATACTATCAGACTAAGAAGGAAGGTGATAAATGATACCACACACCGTGAACTGATCAATATGCCATTACTGATTTCGCTTTGAGACAGTTTGCTGCGGGTCCTACACCTACAATGACAACGTATACACAGACACATGTCCAATGAACACCAACTCATGGAAAAGAAAATGAATGTAAAAAAGAAGAAAAAGTGATGGTAAAGGATAAATACTATGACGGGGCAGAAGCTTTGTTGTACTAAAGTAACATTATACGCATGCACGCACACACGTGTATATTTGCACACCATGCACCCACGCCTGCGAAATACATCCACAAAAGGCATACTGTTTCGTAAGTATATGCATACGCACATGCACATGTGCACTCATATACGCACACATGTACGTATGTACTCACATAATAAGTAAATAGTTGTTTATGAAGTCATATATTACATATAACAAATAACATACAAGAACTATAGACTAGCGCACTGATATTATACTGGTACACATTAACCTCGACGTCTTAAGACATAATTTTTTGTTTTCCATTACCCCAGTAAGTACAGTAGCTACAGCGCCCTTTAAACCGGGATAGATTTTTGCACACTACTATTTATCGGTTGCAATAGCAACTGCGGTGGCTTTAACGTCCTATCCGTATGGACACGTTGGAGGAATGGAACCGAAGCTCCAAAGAAGGTAACACAGTACCACCAAGCGCTTTCTTCCGGATGTCGTTGAGGTATATAGACATGAAAGAAACAGAAATAGACAAGTTACTCACGCAAATGCTCACAGGTCAGTGCGGATTTCCGGAGTACTTGTTCCACTTCAAGTACACGAATAGTCCGGCATGTCTCTGCTATCTCTTACAACTCCACAATCATACACCTGATTGTGGAATGTCCGGTGTACGGGAGGATTAGAGGATTAGATATCGCATAGATGATTCGAAATAAGTGTGTAAATTACTTGATAAATGCGGTAATGTTTTATGTACACATATAAGAGAGAGAAAAAAAAGGAACTGCGGTGGTACCTACCTTTTTTTTTATCGCAGTGCGAATTGTTAAAGATACCTTGCTTATGGGGGAAGACAAGGTTATTTGAGGCTTCTACTCACTAATACCCGCTCGGTGGTCTCCGTCAGTGCATTAGGAGGGGCTCCGAGATCTACGGATAGCACCGGTGCCCCCCCTGCACTCTGGCTAAAACATCTCTCGGAGGGGCAAAGCCCTCCTTAACACCTACGCTATTCTACGGCTAATACAAAACCACTACGCATTTGCCGTCCACCTTAGGTTAGCTTCTTGAGCTCTGAGGGCGGCCACCCTTAAAGCCCATGAACCCGAAGACGGTTTTAGTCGCGTTGTACGACAGGTAGGGAATACCTTAGTACTGTTCTTAATAGCCTGAGACTACAGGGTTGAGGTGGTATCTACCTAGACGGTCTGCGGCAATAGAAATCTTACACCAGTATATGTTTCCCATTGCTTTTGTGTTACAAGACACACTAATTACTATGTTTGTATCTGGATGGCGCTGTATTAAATTATTGACTCATGAAACTCGGTGCTGCAGAGAAATATCTAAGGATGTAATAACACACTTTAATAAGGCCTTATGAAAGATTTCACTTTATAATCTTCTGAAACGATGGATGTCCACACCTGGACATAAGACTCTAGCAAGGTTTCCTACGAAGTGCTCTTTCGCGCCGTTCGAGCGTAACGTAACCTATGTCTATGCGATCTGGGCATTGCTGTTGAAGTCTAGCTTTTCACTTATCATCAGGTGAACGTCCAGGTGTTTCTCTGATTCCGGTACTTAAAACGATAACGTGCATAATTTTGAACTAAAAAGGCGCTTCCTGTCGACTTTGTTCACAATTCTCTAAAATATGATCGAAACTTACATTCAGTACAAGAATATTGTTTTTTAACCATTTTTTCGCGTGGTTAAAGTTTCTGCTGTATTTCCGTTTTATAGGTTTTACGCCGCGTCGTATTTCCGTTTCTATATTGAGGGTGGGTGCGTTTCGTATGTCGTTTTTCAATTTCCGTACGTAGTTTTCCGGATACGTGGAATAAAAATATGGCTCAGAGGAATATTTTCATTCTGTCGTACGAATTATATATATATCGTAAGCGATCTTTTATATCAACCGTTACTATAGCAACCGCATAAATAAACCCAAATGAAAATTTTTATAAAACTATATTAGAAATAATAAATAGGCCTATAAACATCTACAATCCATTCCGCGTCGGATGCATATATTCCCTTGAGGATACGTTCACTAGTTTTCACGTGATTGGTGAAAGAAAATCTGTTTTTAATACATACATAGATTTACTTAGATTTCTGTAGTGAATGGGTCTAGGTTTTAGTAAGTTTTAAGGTGTTTATTAGTACTTTGTTATTACTTTTTTAAATCAAAAAGGATAGTGTTCGACCATGATCCCATATGGTTTTAGGTCTGTGATACTAGGCACTAGCACAGTCTATTCACTGACGCCGGCAAATTGTTCCACTTCTTTGCTGTTCTTATGAAGAAGAGAGGCATCATGTTGCTGACCTGTCCCGACGAGCTGGACTTTCACCTGATCGTAAGTGATTCCGCCTATAACAACGTAGCGCTAGTTAGGATGTTATACACAACACCACATTGAGCTCGTCGCCTAATTTCACTAGCTACAGCGCCATTCAAACTGAAACACAGTAAATTTTGCATACTACTGTTTGTCGGCTGCAACAGGCGCTCCGGTGGCACCTACCTAGACCGTCTCCGGTATCAGGGACCTAACCAGTAGTAAAAAACATTATCAGCAGTAATCACTATCAGCTGCCGCTCGCCTGCATGCAGCGAATAATATTTTTACAAATATTTTTTGCGCCACCTAAACCGATTTGAATCGATCTAGCCTCAAGCCCCTCGTCACCGGATGCACTTCGCCGTGAAATACCTACGAACCGGAAGCTGTGTGAAAACTGCAACGCTAGTAGCAATTTGTCGCCCGAATACACGCACTAGAGACGCACACCTAACACTGATCATAAACGGAAAACACTTTAGGAAAAGTTTATTTACGTAATTTCCTGTTTACTTATACTTCAAGTCAAGGGTACAGGTCAAGAAGTATACTTGTTTTTTTATTCAACTAGTCGACGAGATGATAGACATGGTTATAATGGTGAGCCAGCAAACACTGTGGCCTGCACTTTAAGGTATAAGATAAATCTTATTACCCTAGTAATTTCATATGGCTCATACTCCTCTACCGCAGCATGAAGTAGACAGTCAAAGAAGACCTTCGAAAGCCCATTGAGGCGGAATATGGGTATCTCTTCATACTTAAAATCACCTAAGAAGAATGAAGAAGAGACACAGGATTTTTTCCCGAAGACAGTAAATCTAAGACATATAGCTCGAAATTACAAATATAGTCTTTTGCAGATAGGAATAATGGTTCCCTTTCGTGGCTGGAAGGAGTAAGATCGGTCTTAGAGCTAAATCATGGCCGGACAACATGAGTGAGTGGACCAACATCAAGAGCGCCGCACAGCTGATCAACCTGGCGCACAACAGAAAGGAATTCACAGAATTGGTATCCAATCTTCATTAGTTGGAAGGGTACAAGAAGAAGATTATCTTGTGATATTCTCTGACCCAACAGGGGTGTAAGGGGTTTCGGCCAACTTCTTACGGAGCCCAAGTTAACCCGCACGCGGTGCACACTTCTGAATAACAGACGAGGCTTTGTCCACCCACGAACCTGCATTGGACCCGCGTGGTAGGTGACGGCCCGATTACCCTCAATTACCTCCAACAAACGTAGTTGAGATCTTCGGGGGAGGCCTATGTCCAGCAGTGGACGTCTATCGGCTGATGATGATGATGTTCTCTGACAATCATCATCATTGATATCCAGACATATTGATGTAACTGTCTTCATGCATTACTTTTTATTCTACATATATATTATAACACGTTAAATTAAGCAACTGGTAAACAATTTACTAATCCAATCTTAAAAAATAAGTTTTTCCGCTTTCGCCTGCAACTTGGTCAGAGCGGATGTTGCACATTAAACTGCCAACCAATTCCATTTTATCTACAAGAGTATGAGCGCGGATTGTGACGTCACAGGGATGTTGGTTTAGAGTTTGTTTTAACGCACAAACATTACGGCCGAATAAAAACGACATAAAATGGATCTGATGGACGCCAATGTGGAACTTTGAGCAGGTTCAATTCTGTTTGGGGGGCGGAACTATTTTATATGCCTTTGAAATTATGTCTCCATTACAATCTGGTAGTAAGTCGCTGTTGCCAAATACCATTTACGCAGGGTTTTTTTATTTTTATTTATTCGACGACTAAGACGTTCATCTGATGGTAAGTGACACGACCGCCCACAACAATGTAGCTCGTTATTTCGTTACCCCAATAATTACTCTAGCTAGCTAGCACCATTCAAACTGAAACACAGTTATGTCTGCACAGTACTATTTGTTGGCTGCAATAGGCACTGCGGTTGTACCTATTTTAATAGCAACACAGATTTTTTTTTATCCTGAGAGATCTTAAAAGAAACCTTGCTTCTGAAGGAAGACAAGATTATCTGGAGCTTCTACCAACTAAAACCCTTTCAGCGGGCTCTGTCAGTGCATTAGGAGGGGCTCCGAAATCTCCTACGGAACGCACCGACCGAATTTCATTACTATTTGTAGTAAAAAAAAATAATAATAATTTGGTTGAACTGGACGTAGTTTATTACAGGGTATTAGTTTCGATTAAAGCCTTTGATCACACGCAGCTCGCATTATTAGTACTCCCGAGGTATATCAGCGTTATTATCTGCAATGATCAGCCTTCCATCACCAGCAGTTAGTATTTCGTTAGATCAGTGTGGTTGATTATAGAGTTATTGTTATGTAGCAATTCCCGCTCCACCCTTTGCCTTGGGCTGCGTTCGCAATAATTTTTAGGGCCCAAAGCGAGTATAATGCGCGCCGCTCCTCAAATTGGATTCGTGTAATTCGTTGTCTGTCAGATTTGCTCCAAGCTCATCCCTTCGCCATGGTTTATGTTGTAGTACAGAACATTTATTTATTTAATCTGAATCTTTACCACTCATTATTTTATATGAAATGAGTATTTGAATTGATATAAATAACTCCATGTGACAGCATGATAAGGAAAAGAAGAAAGGGCTAAGTGGCGCTCCTTGGGAGAGGCCCATGCCTAGTAGTAGACTGTCGCGGGCTGATAATAATGATGAATGGGTTCTTCATACCAAAGGTCTTTACTATCTATCTTAGTATAAGCAGAGTTTAAAAAGCTTAAATTTAAGGAAGAGGAAAAATGAAATAAATATTGCTATACAGGCAGTACTTTGTTTCTGTATTCGGAGAGCTGAGCAGTGTGATGAAAATACTAGAGCAAAGAATTATCATCTCGTTAAATTTTACGTAGTCCTATGTACGAATCCTGTATACTATATACTTGTGAAAATAATCTGATATTAGTAATTGTTTTCAATGTTCCCCCAATGTTATCAATGGGAAAGTATCCTTAGTTCAGAAAATTTAATTGCTAAATTTGTTCGGCATAGCTGTAATATAACAGCGAGAAATAATTTATTTTCTCCAACGAGGAGGCTCATTCATAATCTTATCAAAGGTTTCCGTTACAGTGGACTCCTAATTACGAATGCCTCCAGCTGAAATAACCTAACTCCGTTTTAATTATATTAAAAACATGATTTACAGATTTTAAAAATATCTCATAGTGAAATATAAGTAATTTTACTATTTACAAGGGGTGTTAGGTGTCCCGCATAACAGCTCTCGGGGTTTTGAGCGAACCTCAACTGTTCGTGGTGCACACTGCTAATCGACATACAAAGCTTTCGCCTCCACCAACCCGCATTGGGCCTGCGTGGTGGGGAATGGCCCACATTCACCCAAATGACTCCATCCTACGACTGCAAGACGCGAGATCTTTGAGGGAGGCCTATGTCCATCAGTGGACGTCTACCGGCTGATGATGACTATTTACAATGGTCTACTTGAGAATAGTAATGTTTTATAACTCCAGCAGACTTCACATTGTTCCACTCGTGTGTATACTTTCGGAACTATTATATATAATGAAGTTGTATATCTGCATAACTTTTTTATGTTTACCTTGTAAGTAATCATCATCATCGTCATCATAGGCTTGTAAGTAATATTGGATAAAAATATTCAAGAAGTTAAACCAACTTATAAATTTAATATATTTCGATACTACGTATAGAGCTCTGTCAATGAGGTGTAACTTTGACTTCGTTTAGTTTCGAATGTGAAACGAGTTTAGGGATGGAAGTTCACATGATCAGAGAAGGCTGTATACTGCCAAAAAGCAAGCTTATTGTTTGTATTAGTCGCAAGCAAAGCCGTGGATCTAACTAGTATTTTAATAAAGCGGAAGTATTAAGAAACTCGCAGAGGCCGTATGCAGATTGGATACGACGCCGTTCGATTGCATTTGTATGAAAATGAGAACTGCAGGTGAAGTTTGGAAAACTTCTCTCACTACAGTTAAGTTATTGTTAGGATACCTTTGAAATATATATATATTTATCCAGGGAATTCTTTGTAGAGATTTTTTAATTGTTAATGCAAAGGGGAACTTTGGAACTTGTTAATTAGCTTCCGACTTCACAACTAGTACTTTTGTTGAGTACCTAATTTAATAAATTCATCGCAGGAGACCGTTTACGTAGGTTCTTGGTTTTTCTATCTATATTGTAGTTATTTATTGTTAATAACAATACGAAAATATCAATTACTTAATAAAATTTTCGATTATTTTGAAGCAGCTGGGGTAACGAAGCTTATAGACTTGAAGTCTTCCTGCGGTACGTTTGGCATTTGATTAAATTTTATTACCAATGAATTGCAAAGCTAGTATCAATCTTCTATATTGAATTTGGTAATATATGATAATTAAGTAATTTTTTGCTAAATTGCTTATTCCGCAAAGGCCCTATGTTACTTAGCAGATTGTCGGAGGCAGTGTTTCATCTCGAAAGGGAAACTTAATTTTCCGCCGGAATCCACTGGCTGAATGCAAATGGCGCTTCTTATATATTCGTAAGCAAAACTTTATAAATTAAGAGCCTAGACCAGGACTTGGTGGAATGAAATTAGCTTATGCCGCGGAGGAGTCTACATCCAGCGCTACTGGAACTCGACAAAAACAACATCAAACGTTCTCGACTAAGATTGTGTTCACGTTCTTGATATAAATCTTGATAATATAAATTTAACTGTTACTAGGACCAAATAATTGTTTTTCTCATACTTATGATTGTTTTTAAGAGTCACTTTTTTAACCAACTACACGACGAGACGAGTGGTACCTACACCTGATGGTAAGTGATAATCCTACCCTTAGCATCGTGACACTAGTTAGGATGGTAAACGCTGGATCACATTGCGCTCGTCACCTAAGACATGATGTCGGGTCTCGTTACTCCAGTAATTACACTGGGTAGAGAGGGAGTATTCACACTAGATTTAGAACACACGATAAAATCTGAATAATTTAGTCTCATTGAATAAGTCTATTGTCTATGTTAAAATTAACAACCCCCCTGACTCTTCGTGAGGCCTCTGTCTCCCATGGGTGTATGTTATCTATGGATGGTACTGTATGGAAGTACATTCAATTAATACAGGAATAATTAGTGTTGCCAACCAATTATAAATCCGCCTGGCGTTGGCTATCGGAAGTGGAATCAGGTGTAAATAACATTCATTAAAATGTTGTAATAAATTTGATATCCGCTGCTATCGCGCGGCTCCTGATAGTGTTGCATGATAAGAAATTTACTGGTGGTAGGTCCCTTGCCGGAGATAATAGAGGATTATGATCAGTAAAAATGCTGTTTGCAGTGTTGATGCAAGATTCAGAATTTGAGGATGTTAGCTAGTCAGGCGTGATCAAAAAGACCTTGTCGCTATTCAAACTATATCCGAAGGCCGCGGTTAGCCTCCGCCCGCGGATGCAGCGTAATATTTGCTACTAATGTGTAAATGGTGAGCTCTCAGTGGAAACCTGAACCAACGAGCGAGCTGAGCACTCGGCTCCGAATGCACGCTTACATTCCGGCTGCGGTCTGGCTCCGCATCAGCCGGTCTCTCATTAGGCGCACATTTAATATCCAGCTGCGGACGCTCACTTCACATTTACCGATTTCTGTTAACTTCCGTCGCCTATTTCCATCATAGCGTGCAAATATCATTTGGCTGGTCCTGTAGCTTGCTCCACACCAATAAGATCGTGCGTCTTTTAAGAGTTGTCTCCAATAAGAGATGCACTCTCTTACTGGTGTGACACGTTAATATAAAAATCAAATTAGTTAGACGATCTGATGAAGGTGGCAAGCCGCTAGATGCGGGCAGTGAAGGTGCGACCGATGGATCTTTGGAGGAGGCCTAAGTTCAACAGTGGATCGGCTCATGATGATGATGTGACAATAAATTATTTCTGTACTTTTTTTTTTTTATATAATTTTGTAAATTATAAAATGAAACGATTGTATTTTATGAAAAAAAAAACAATTTTGAAAAGAAAAATTGTTTAGACGGAAGTTCCTGTGGTAAAGAAATATGGAGAAGTAATTGCTGTACTCGACATTTGTAGCGAGCGAGTGAATAGCTCATCAACAGATTGTAATCCGGGATTAGGAGATGGTGAAGAACAAAGGTTGATGATGTGATAATCGAGTCATCTTGATCGCACACAATCCTCGGATGTAAATGGTAGTAAAAAGCAATGGTAAAAAAGCACAAGCTTAATAAGTTAGAGGGTGTAGGTCTTCCCGCGCAACAACTCACGGGATCCATGCCAACCTCACCTGCTCGTGGTGCACCCTGCAAATGAACAGACGAAGCTTTGGCTTCCACCAACCTGCATTGGGTCAGCGTGGTGGGAAATGGCCCAAACCTTCCCATATGAATCCTTACTCGATCGTGGGAATCACATGTCGAGCAGTGGACGTTTATTGGTTGATGATGATGATGAATAAGTTAGAAATTAAGTTGAAGTTAGACTTCGATTATTCTTTCGGCTGCAGTTCTCATCAGCCCGTCGGTGCCCGGGTGCTCCAGGAGTACTTAAAAATTCCAGTAACGTTTCTCATTACAGATTCTCATTACTGAAGTAGAATTCGTTTGTGATTTACTTCGCAAATCCCTTTCGCCGGCTTGTAATTGTCTCTCTCTTGTAATGTAATGGTGGACATGTGGGCTTTTTTTCCAGATGAAGTCGGTCACCATTATGGGGATTGTGTAGTTTAGTTCTTGTAAATAAATCGCGTGTTTCAAACAGTACAAATGTGTTTCGTAAAATTCACTTTACAATGGTAAAACTAAGTTAAATATTAGCAGTTACAGTTAACTCGGCTGTCGTATGAATTTAGGTGATTTCTACCGCAACATGCCCAGTCTCATACTCAATTGATTACTTGAATGCGCCACAGGGCAAAGTGCTCTTATTTCCTTCAACGCATTGTATAAATAAACAAATTATTAACTCAGGATTTGTTACAAATATAAGTAACAGATTCGATTGCTTAGTCTTCGAGTACCAGGTAAGAGGATGATGACGGGATAACAACGAACGACTATCCAGAACGGCGTCGCGACGGTACTCTTGTCATGAATGCACGCCACAGAGAAAAACAATTGTCAACTCCCAACTACAATAAACGATCTCAGAAGCTTGTAAATATTTTAAAATCATTTAAATAGACGGTGGTCACTCACTGGTGGCAACACCGCAGCTCCTACATCTCCCGCCGAACAGTAGTGTGCAAATATTACTGGTGTAACGCGGCTTAGCATCTTGTATCTCATGGCGACAAGCGCAATGTGATTTTGTGTATAAAATCCTAACTAGGGGTACGTTGTTATGGGCGTTTATCTTACCATCAGGTGAACGTTCCGCTCGTCTCGCAGATTCGTTGAATTAAAAAAAAAGAAGAATTTTTTTAGCATTAGTTAGTGTAACTGTATATATTTGTCTCACTGTACTTTTGAGTTAAGGGTTAAATCATTTTACACCGAACCATAACTTTCTCGTGATAGTATCTGTCGTTTAGTTGCCACGTCAGAGGTAGTCAAGGAACAAATCGATCTGATACCGATTGCCAAGTTCTCGGTGAGCGAGAGAAGTGCGATCGTAACTTAAATGAAAAAAAAACAACTTAAAATCTACTAGACTATTTCCAGTGCATTTCCTTGTCTACATTTTTCTTTGATGTTGCTTAATGCTGGTAATTTACTGGTGGCAAGTCTCTGTTTCTGGAGACTGTCTAGGTAATTACCACCGCATTGCCTATTGAGCCGATAAACAGTACTGTGCGAACTCTACTGTGTTCCGGTTTGAAAGGCGCTGTAGCTAATATAATTAGTTACGCAGGTAACGAGACAACATCTGTTGTCTCAAGGCGACGAACGCAATGTGGTGCTGTGTATCATCCTAACTAGCATCACGTTGTTATGGGTAAGCTTATCACTTACCATCAGGCGAAGGACCCATTTGTCTGTTTGCTTAATTAAAAAAAAAAGTTCTATTATTAAACTTCGTCTTTTTCAATTCAGGTAATATCTAATACGGAAGTATGGGAGCTCCGGACGTTCCACCTGCTGAGGACAATGCCGACGTTGGATAAGTCAGAGGTGCGTGGCTTTCATTTTAATTAAACAGTGATCAGGTTTGTAGCATTTTTGTAGACCTGCATTTTCTCCGCTTTGTTAAATAAAAAAAAGTTAATATGCTGGTGTAACGCACATATCCTGCGCACTTCTTCCTGTCGGATAAGTATAGGAGTCACCGGTTTCCAATTGAAGCGGTGGACGATGGTAAACGGGAGCAATCAGCTCAACAATGGTACAGCAATCATGCGGACCGTAATTCCACCAAGCAACGGAATCGTTTAATCGCTATGCAATTTGGGGAATCGGCGCTGATACGGCTTCATCAGCCTGACAATGCACTGTCGCGTTAATTAAAGCTGGAGGCCGTACAGAGCTCGTAAGCTTCGCTTATAAGCTTTATGACATATGACCAATTGTTTACCTTCTGCACTAAAATTTATATAAACATTAATTTTTTTTTACTGGTTAAGGTCTCTATTGCAGATGATAAACATTAGTGTGATCCGGTTTGAAGGGTGTTGTGGCGAGTAAAACAACTTGGGTAGTTCACTTCATAATATATATATAGTGTATGGAAATTTTAAAATACTTCACAAAAGTACTGCGATGGAGTAAAATTTGTTTCTCATGAAAATTTACCGGAGCACATTCCGTAAAGCCGGAGTAATAAAAGTGCTGGAGGTGGTGGGAACTGGTGTTATACTCGATATTATGAAGTACAAAGCGGTTTTGTTATATTGTGTGATTTTGTTTTATTCAACTAAGCGAAGTGACGAGCGCGACGATCACCTGGTAAGTGATACTCCGACTCATCAGAACGACGCGGCTCTAATTATAATGGTATACACAGCACCGAGAATTAGCTGGCTGGCCTAATGGTTAGAGCGTGCGGCCTTCATTCCGAAGATCGCGTCTTCGAATCTCGGCATGTACCGATGACTTAATATTTAATTTATGTACATTTGTCAACTTTAGTACCAACAGCGGAATACAAACGGTGAAGGAAAACATCGCGAGGAAACCCGCACATGAATTAGAATTTATTCTAAGGTGTGTGAAGTCACCAATGCGCGTTGCGCCCGCGTGGTGACTATGGCTCATCGCCCTCATATTAAGGGAAAACCTGTGCCCCAATCGTAGGGACGTGAATTGGCTGTGAGAAGCTGAGGATTGCATATCGTGGAAAACGTCGAGGAAGACCAATCTAGCAGTGGATAAATAGAGCCTGATAATAACGATTATTATTGCAACATGGAGATGTATCATCAAGTTGATAAGTAGAATCTGATGCTGTGTGAAAATCTAAAATAACATCTCATTGTTATTGAGTTGGTGTTTAGCTTACTGACGTAGTATACATTGAATATGATGTGGCTTAGCAAAAGCGTTGAGGGACGCTATACCTCCCCCTCTGTCACGTATGGTACTTCTGTTGTAAAAGGTGAAGAGCAACAGTTCCATTCAGATGCGAGATCCTGCATTGTTAAAAGCCGTTGGGACTGCGAAAGGATGGGCGGGTTTTGAGAAGGATACCGTGGTGTTTCAGCTGCTAAGAGCTCTTCTGCTGACTCAACTGTAGGATTTCCCCAGAAAAAAAAAGCTACACCTCCCTGTAATCCTGAAACCTTAGTATCAATTCAAGGTAAGGGCTAGTAAACTTTTTTTATTGTAGATTAAGTCTATTAAAAATATCATAATTTCGCTTTAACTGTTTATTAATGTATTAGTATATTAGTTTTTTTTTTAAATGAGTACAAAACAAATTAGTCCATTATTAACTTAGATCCATAGATAAGTATATTTAAGCTGCCGGCGGAAGTAGGTTCATGTAACAAACCGGTAATGAGGTATTTGATGTTTGTTAATAATTCTGTTTGTGAGGGTAAGCGCTATGCGAGGCATGCATTACTGCGGTGACTGCTGTGTATGATTTACCAGCAAAGCGTCGTCGTGTCGCGTAGCGCGGGAATTTAACCCCCTACAACCCTATTTTAGAACTGTTATTAATTCAAACCGGAGGTCATGTTTGAGGAGAAATTAAGGTTGCAGCACGTTGTGTAGCAGCGTTCATTTATGACGCAGGATACAGCTGCAGCAGCGTTACTTAAGTTGGTTTTAATTAGTCTAATTTTTTTTTTATTCGCTGAAGTGACGATACGAGCACGACATTCACCTGATGTTAAGTGATAAGTGTGTCTATAACGAGCATTATCAATGGAGTGGAACAGGTTTCCGGTGTCGGTGTGTTTCCGTCCAAATGCGCCTTAAGTGTCATTAAGAAAAATGTGAGTAAGCTGTTACTAGGTTAGCGTCTTTTACCAGACCACATCACTCGACATTAGGTGACTTCGTGGGAAAAAGTGATGCTAGTTAAGATGATATACACAGATCCTCGTTGCGCTTGTCGCCTTGAGACAAAAGATGTTATCTCTTTTTCTTAGTAATTTTACTAGCTACCACTCAAACTGGAACGCAGTAATGTTTGCACACTGCTGTTTGGCGGCAGCAATAGACGCAATTGGTGTTGTATTGCTCAAATAAATCTAGTCTGGGTCCTGGTCTTGAGTATTCAGTCTTTCATACTAGGTCATGTTTTTTATCATTGGTCTTAGTCTTGATCGTGTCGTGTAAAATTGGCGTTGGTCATATTTTTTCGCAAGACCAAGATCTGGGTAAGTTATCCAACAAATTCTCGACCATTTCGTTGCGTCTAAATTTAGTTACCTTGGCTGCATTCCAGGGCTGCGGCCGCAGCCCGGGGTGCTCCAGCCCGCCGCAACAATGCGACCGCTTTGTTTAACGCCACCTCCATATTAATTTACTACGTGAATACATGGCGACGGAGGAGGGTCTGCTCAGCAATTGTTTCCTGTAGACGTGCTGGTTAATAGCTTTCATTCCTAATTCAAAGCTTTGATCTTCACCTGATGGTAAGTACGTATATAACATGGTGTAAGTTAGAGAGACATATATACACTTCAGCACCAAGTACTTCAGCGTTCGTTTATGACGCAGGATATAGTTGCAGCAGGATTCCTTAAGTTGGTTTTAATTAATGTAAACATTTTTTTTTAATTAGACGAAGCGACGGTACGAGCAAGACATTCACTTGATGATAAGTGATAAGTGTGTCCATGTGAGTAGGCTATTACAAGGTTAGTGCGTCTTACCGTCATAGATCACATCACTCGACTTTAGGTGAGGTCGTGGTAAAGTGCTGACCTTGTCGATATAAAAAAAGACGTGGCAGTAGTTGAGACATAAGATGTTATCTCTACTTCAGTAATCAAAGAGTCGGTACACCAGTAATTTTACTGGCTGTAATGCCTTTCGAACCGGAACATAGTAGTCTTCCCACACTATTGTATGTGGACAGAAGTAGGAGCTGCGGTAACACCCGCCTAGACGGTCAACAAGCAGAGACTACCACAGTGGTAGGTGGCCAGTGGGCCAGCAGCAGTTTCATGAGGATAATAAAGATAAGGATTACATCATCCAGCCTTATAAATATTTATGCAATGACAACAACACAGAGCTTGCTCCTCCACGAGCTTCAACTGAAGCTTTCACAGTTAAACTCGCGACGTACCATCGACCGCTGAAGGCTCCGGCTCCTAATGGCCTCACACAATGTTAGCGCGTTTTACGACCAGGAATAAATTTGCATCCACTTGGAATTGCTCCATAAATACTTAAGTATGATGGAATTTCATTAACTGCAAACAGTAAAGTTACCGCTTCAAAACTTCATCTTTGTTACCAGCCGATGGACGTCCACTGCTGGACATGGTCTCACCCAAAGATCTCCGCATCGAGCGGTCCTGCGCTGCCCGCATCCAGTTGCTTCCTGCAACCTTCACCATATCGTCGGACCACCTGATGAGCCGCCTTTTAATATTACGTCTTCAGGTGGTCACCATTCGACTGTCAGTCCTTTGAGCGATGTGTCCTGCCCATTGCCACTAAAGGCCAGCAATTATTTGGACTGTGTCGGAGACCTTAGTTCTCCTACGTATCTCCCCATATCTGATTTGATCACGCAGAGAAACCTCGAGCATAGCCTTTTCCATAGCTCTCCATGCGACTTGATACAAGTCCTACTGCAAGCGGTCACGTCTTCAAAACTTAATAATACGTTTTACTATGAAAGCTGCAATGTTCTAGATCAATTTTAAATTAGGATCCCCGTATGCACTACTTTCTACCTCATCTCTCACTTCACTCAATACATCGTAATCAGGGGTGTAAGGGTTCCTGCATAACAACTCACTGGATTCAAGCCAACCTAATCTACTCGTAGTGCACCCTGCTAATCAATAAACGAGGATCTATCGAATTGGTCCAAAGTCACCCATATTGGATGGGCCTATGTCCAGCAATGGATGTCTATTGGCTGATAATGTGATGTGATATCATAGCCCAAAGCATGGGCAGTACTAATACGGCGTAATGCATAATAGTAGATAATAACCTAGATCGTCGCTTCTTTGATTGAAAAAAGATATTTTAAAGTTCCTCGATTAAAAGCATAGACAAAGGAGTGTACCACGCTGATCGTCAACCTTCACTAGCTGGAGACGCGGTTTAAGAAGAAGATTAAAAGCTATTTAAAAAGCTTTATCCAAAGACAGCCTCTGTATGTACTCTACATTGAATAAGAAATATACGGAAATCACGGCTGCAGTTATTGTATGTAACCGGATGTATCTATGGCATTGTTTCCGTGGAATTATACTACAGAATGTATAGTAAAAAATATTTCTCTTTGGAATGTAATATTGTAATTAAACTGTGTTACAATGGACTTACTTTTTATATTTTAAATAATGACTCATCTTAGATATTGCTAAAAATTTAGACCCTCGTAGTAAATAGTTTAATGATCTCCTCCAATGAGTTTCTTCTTTCATTATATACTATCTATTATCCACCGCTTTGCTGGACGTGAGACCCCACCAGCTCCCTTTGGTGGAGAACTTCGAGGAATTAGTTGTAAGATGACCTATAATCGGATAAAGGAATAATCCGTTCAAATTTCAATCCACAAGGTGTTATGGCTGCAGAGATATCGTGAGACGTCTGCACAGGTGGAAATCTTATATATATATCATATACATTCGTAGTTTTTTTACAATCATTCTCCATGGCTTAAATGACTGAGGAGTGTTATGTTATAATTGAGGGTTAAATTGAAGGTTTAAATAATAAGATGTTGTTGAAGGAATCAGTTTTATCAATACCATGGATTCACAATACAGTTTTGTTAAACTCCTGTCGATTGCTTGTCGAATCGACAGCTCAATAGCTCATTGTTTTTAGACAATATGTTGACAGCGAGCACATCTCGCGTCGGCGGGCATTGTTTCAGGCTTACCAACTTATGAAATTTACTTTCAATATTCACTTAACAATGTATGTCATATTGAAGAAACATTCCATTTATATACTGAACATTCTAAATTAGTATCTCATACATCAATCAACTTATTTTTGGATGTAATATGAAGACCTTAAAATCAGCACAAAATTCGTATACTCCACTATCCTTGATATGTTTCAGCTTGAAGGTGACTGTATTTTAACGGGTTATAAGACTTAATATCTCTATAAACTTGAATTTTTTTTTATTGTAAAAAGTGAGAAGAGCGCTATATTTACTTAGTGATATGATACCTCTGCTCATAACAACGTGGCGTTAGTTAGGATGATATACATAACACCACATTATGCTGTTCGCTATGAAGTATTAGTTATATCTCGTAACCTCTAAAATTTTACTAGTTTCGTCGCTCTTCAAATTCGAACACAGTAATGTTTGCATACTACTACATATTTGTATACGGCGGTACGTAATAACTTATTATTATATCGATTATTAAAAAAGAAATAGGAAAGTAAAGTATTAAAGCTTAGTTAACAAAGCTGAGAATAAATTACTAGCACTATTATCAATATTTGGTTACTGAAAATTTCGTAGTAGGCCGTAACATAAACCGAGTATTTAACTGGATTAGCAAAGCTAACTTGAAAAGCAAATTGTCTACGGATTCCAGGTTTCTGATAATTGATCTAAACACTGGAAAGACATTCGAGATGCTGCGATCGGTGCCGAGTGCCGAGTGCCCTCCGCTCGAGAGCTAATCTCTCCCAACATCTACCGATAACCGGAGTCTATTACATTATTCCGTTAAAAGCATTTGCACTTGGCAAGTCATTTAAACTTGAATTAGCGAGCAAGAACCCCTTCACTTCAGATGGAACATCTCAATATGCCTTTTGTTCGCAATTGCAATGCCAACAGTAATGGAATCGCTGAATAATTAAGCTCTAATGCTGTATTTGAATAATCGATGAATATTGGATTACGCGTAGTGCTCATCGGTTATTGTTCAAAAACAGGATCAGTGCACGGGTCACGTCATCCGGCGGCGGAATATTGCAATGAATAATTACTGATTAGGTGAAAGTGTGGATGGATTGTGCGAAAGGCGACATGTGTAAGAAGAGAAGTGACGCCACCCCTTACCGCTAGTGAAAGGGCAGGAGGAGGAACAATTACTGATAAGTCTCTATTACCGGAAACCGTCTAGGTATCACCGCAGAACCTAATGCAGCCGACAAACATTACTGTGTTCCAGTTTGAAGAGAGTTGTAACTGACGAAATTACTACCGAAATCAGACTCATGATATATCTCATACCATCATGTCTACATCCCACTCATCGCTTCATTGTATAAAAAAAGAATATTTACTTAAAATTTACTTACTGTAATTAGCTGATACTCGTCAGACGTCCCGCAATGTACTTAGCCTATCGATATTATAGTCGATAGATATACTGCAGCGCTATCTATCAAGAACGGTTTAAACTATTTCCATGAATTATATTTATATAAACATTATTACTATCGTAGGGATTTTTTTTAGGATTCCTAGGTAGGAGGATCAAGAAGATATTATGTTGGACTCGCACCGAATAATATTGGCATTTCTTTGCACTTAATACATTAGACACTGAAGCGCTCTTTCATGCGCGACCCTGCCAGAGCTGGCTCTGTTTTCTGCCCTTTACCACTTAAAGGGTGTATCTTAAGTAGGCCCTTCCTCTCTTTATGTATCTTTTACTTCATATCTTATCAGTACTTAGCTGTTGACTTCACCGTGGTTATCGAAGAAACAGCCATCTGGCTCCTCCGTCTTAACATGGCGGTATTCAGTTCGGATCGCATCAACAATACACTCAACTACCTTCAACTAATTCATGTAATACTTTCATTGTAATGTTGTTATTAAAAAAAAGTTATAGAATATTAAGCTTTAAAAGCATTTAAGTACAAAAATCTTTACAAGAATATTAAAGTTTCAAAGAAAAAACAAATTAGACAAAAGTTACAAACATTCTTCTAACCTCAACGCCTTTTGAGCGAATTCCTTATATAAATTAAAAAGGACGCCAGGATAATATATTTATCCTGATGCTAATAATATCTTGTTTTAAACTAATTGCGTACTTTTTAAGTCCTCTTTATGGGCACAATTAAGAAACTCGAAAGTATCATTAAGTAATTACTGCAGGTGTAACTTAATTCAAACTTAATTTATTTTTAATCAGTTTTAGACCGTATTATAATATCTCTTCTGTAGGAACAAAAGGATACTTGAAAGTCCTTAGAAAGGGCATCTTTAAAGTGTTGAACCATATGTTTTATTCAACAAAGGGACGAGACGAGCAGGGCGTTCACTTGATGGTAAGTGACACGCCCGTCCCTAATATCGTGGCGTTAGTTAAGACGTTCTGCTCGTCGCTTTCAGACAAGATGTTGAGGCTCATTACCTCAGTAATTTCACTTGCTACAGCGCTCTTCAATTCGGAACGTAGTAATTTCTACACACTACTGTTTTTGGCTGCAATAGGAGCTGCGGTGGTAGCTACTTAGATGATTTCCGGCAATAGAGATCTATCATCAGTCCAGTTTGATCTTCCTACCTAATGGTAAACGGTCACAGTATTCTTGGTAACAAGTACAAGTAACAAAACAGTGGTGTGCAGACATTACTGTGTAACGGATCGAAGGACGCTTTAGCCAGGGTAATGATTGGGATAACGAAACAACATCTTATGTCTCAAGGAGACGAGCACTATGTGGTGCAGTGTATAACATGTTAAGTAGCGCCATCTTGTTATGGACAGGCGCATCATTTACCATAAGGTGATCTTACTGCTGCCGCTTCGTAGTATAAAAAGAAACTTGATTGGTAGAGAAGTAGTGTATATCGTAAATCTGTAGTGCCGGGCGCGGTGTAGTTCGCTCGGCTCCGCTCGGGTGGGCTCGGGCTCCGCTCGGCCCCGCTCGGCTCCGCTCGGGCTCCGCTCGGCTCCGCCGGGGGCCCCGTCAATTGCACTACGCTGACAAAGTGAATTGCACTAAGTGAATCGCTGCACTATTACCTTGCGTGTTTGCAGGAAATTTGCATTTTTATGCGGAAGTAAATGTTGAAAGTTTTTTTTATTCATGTATTTGTAGCACACTTATAGATACTTGTATTTTTTTTCTTTATGTGAGATAGTAAATAACAGTGTGGTTATAACTAGGATATACACAGCACCACATTGTGCTCGTCGCCTTGAAACATGAGATGTTGTCTCATTACCCGATGAATCATTAAGTTTTAAACCGGAAACAGTAGCGAATACAGTAATATTTGCCCTTTGCTATTTTGCAAGGGAAAGAGAAGCTGCAGTCCTTCCTATAAGTTTCCGGTAATGGCAACACCAAAAAGTGGGGCCCGTAGAGACGTACGGTAAACGATAGTCTCTGCTTATTATGCAAAATGCTGTACTATAGGATATTTACTACAAATTTCTCTCATGGCTGTTTTGTTGTCATCATCATCAGCTACTAGACATCCACTACTGGACACAGGTTTCGCTTAAAGGTAACATCGATCGACCCTGCGCTGCACTGGTTCCGACACCTTAACATAGTCAGCATAGCCTTCGGTACTGCCGGCTACCAATGGCAGTCGTTTGTAAGGGTTCATATTTAGATAATTTGAACCATTGCCCACCACGCAGGTCCAATAGTGGGTGGAAGCCGAGTCTTATTTGTTGATTAATAGGATGCACTACAAGATGGTGAGGTTGGTTCGGAACCCGTAAGTTGTGCGGGGTCCTTTACACCGTTCTTTCTTTTGTTGACACTTTCACGCATTACAACGCAGATGTATGGATACACCAACTTTTCCTTATCGTAAGGAATGCGAGTTCGTCGTTCGTGTGAACGCACGAAACGTACGACAATACGTCCGTTGTGAACAGTTAGACTAAATAAAAACAAAACGTTGATCGACAAACGTGGAGTATACGCTTTTGTTTGATTAATACAAAAAAAGCATCAGTTCCGGAAACAGACAAAGCAATAATTCCCGTCAACAAAATTTTATTTATTCCGCTATCCGCGAACGTACAAAGCGACTGCCGTTTCCGTTTATTTCGTTTCTCTTATTAGTACGATGAAATTTTAGATTGGACCCCGACTTCCTCCCTCCCATTGGAGTCGATAAAAGTTATATATCTACGTTTACCCTGGACCTGGTATCTCGGTATTTGGTTATTGTTTATAAAAACGTTTATTGGATCCCAATTTAAAAATTAATAGAACTCCTACGTATAAATAATATCATCATATTTGACGACCATACGCAGACAATATCGGGGCCCGCGTTGAGGACTGTAGCTGGAGAAATTACTTGAGGAACGAGACTTAAGTACTCATATCGTATAAAGCGACTAACTCAATGGGGCACAGGCCTACCCGCGATATGAAGGCGATGGGCCATAGTCACCGCGCGGGCCCAATGCGGGTTGGTGACTTCACACACAGCTTAGAATAGATTCTAATTCATGTGCACGTTTCCTCGCGATGTTTTCCTTCACCGTTTGTATCTCGCTGTTGTTGCTAAAGTTCACAAATGTATATAACTTAAATATTAAGTCATCGGTACATGCCGAGATTCCAACCGACGACCTTCGGAATGAAGGCCGCACGCTCTAACCAGCGGGCACAATAGCTTTATACAACTTCAGTTCTCCAAGATTTGTATGGTGAAGCTTTATATTGACACATGAAATACAGCGATATATTATACACAGGTAATAGCTGAAATCCTTCCACCGTCTAAATTTACAAATACTACCTTGACATCGAACCGGGGACCTCCGTTTAAGTAAAGTATTATAGTTAAGTTATTAAGTACTAATAAATAGATATAGTAGTCTAAGCTTATTCTAGTCTCGTGGAGCGATTCATCTTGAACTTGAACGCAGTGCAGCAGTATTGCGGAAGTTTAATAGTTTATGCTTGAAGCTTCCCCGGTTTTCTCCAAGTTCGTAGAATTTCCAATGAAATGAGACTTTTTTACGTATTGTTATAGTAATAAAATGTGCCGATGTATTGGCGGAAAGTCTCAATGTGTCGGCTTCGCGCGGATTGGCCGATAGCGTAGTTCCTAGGTACTTAAGCTTAAGCTTGAATAGGCTAACTTTGTTAATGTCTCGGACGGACAGACGTTATGATATTTTTTACTACTAATGTTAATATGTGTTATAATGTTAATGTATACATTTGTTTGTTCCTTTATATATTTCTTAGTAAAATTAATATTACTTCAATATTTAATAAAAGGGTGTAAATAGGGATCAACGGTTTGCAGGAAACCGCTAGATACGGACTGAATAGGAGCTATTGAAGTGGAGATTGTTGAAGGAGACTTATGTCACAGCAGTAGGCATCTATCAGCTGATGATGGAAGTGGTTTATTATCAATAACCATTTTTGAGACATTCATTATATATAACATCGTTTATCTATATATGTATAGAAGATACGCAGAGATTCATTAACCCGTCACGAGATGTCTGAAACTATTAGAAGTAAACCCTTAAAATTTTGTAGAGATATTGCTTCTGTTATTTCAGATCAGCTAAGGATGAATTTTACAAAATTTCTTTTCCAAATTAGGGGCGTTACAGCCTGCAAAGCGGCAGATAACAGTTCGTATTTTATACATTGATTATATATTTTTAGGTTATCCTTTATCAGTTTTAATTATAGGTGTACTTAAACGGTTCCCGGAATAAATGCTGTGAAGTCCTCATGTGGCATTGTATGGACGTTTGGCGATTAGATGGAGATAACTAATTGGATCCTCAGAATACAATATAGAATATAGTGTAGATTTAATATTTCATGTTTTGTTTATTGCAAGTTGTAATGTTAGACAACGGGAGTTGCTTTTAGAGAAGAATGTAAACGGAAACTGTGACTTAGTGAGCTGGTCGGAGTGGTGGGGGGCGCTCGGCGGCGGACCGCGGCCCTAAGTGCACAGCTCGTTAGTTATTCTATTACGCGGACGCGGCGCACCCGCTTCCGCCTTACTTTACTTCATCCGGCACTACCCTTTTGAGGACTACTCTCATGCTTTACATCAAGCATATCTTAAAAAGAATGTCGCTAATCTAAATATCTATACATATGTATATGTAATGTCTAACAACATCAGTTTACCTCTTTCATGTGAAGATACATGCAGAGGTTTCCTGCAGGGTATGCTTGCGGGACCATCAGCAACCATTAACAGTTTCAATACGGATAGATTACTCTTTACACATTTTCAGGGAGTAACGGTATGGGGACAATGGCATATGTAAGGAACAAGCCCGTGCTTGTGGGGCCGACTACACGGCGCCGTGTGATATGTAATTATCCCGGCGCTAAACGGCAACGCTATAACATCTACAATCCTACTTGTTTACAGTAATATTACTGTTGTGGTTACTTGTGCGAATACCAGTGATGAAAATTTGACTAATAATAGATAACTAAATTTATCAGTATTTTAATACATTAGATCCGGGTGTTAGTATATTATTTTTATACATAATTCTAAATGAGACAGTATTTGCTACGGGCGGAATTAGCATTTTACTTATATATAAATATATTCAAATATTAATATATTAAATGAACAGGATAAAATGTAGGTAAAGTAAAGGTTAAATAGAAGTCATGTGAAAGATTAGCCAGAGCTCGTCTCTCGGAGTTATACACAGCTACCCCCTGGGGACATGTTCGCGGCCGTTCCAGCCTCTAAATTACGGCTTCAGCAGTACTCACCGGATTCGCCGTGTACCCTGCGAGTACTTCCTGAATTATGATCGTACTATTGCTCCTAGTTATCCCGGGGCTTCCTCAAACTATTGCTGGCAACATTTCACCGTCGCCGCCGGGATATTTCAACATAAAGGTGTCAGTGCACAGTTGTACGGGCGGCGCTCGTGACGCAGCAATAAATACTTTCCAAAGCTCCTTCCTGTTTGTTGAGGATTCAGTAAATTTATCGTTCCTGTTATGAAAACACTGAAGCCCTGCCACTCGTGCAGAGCCCTGCTGACGCAGCCTTCGCAGGGTACAACGTTTTATTTGCGACTGTCACCTACAGTCATATTATATTCTTTACTGTCATTTCATATACTACTAGTATATGTATGTAAGTGGTGGTGGATCATTATTGTCGGAGACTCTAGGTAGATACCTCGGTAGTGCCAATCGTAGTCGACATACAGTACTGTGCCAACCTCATTGTGTTCCGGTTTAAAGGGTGTTGTAGCTAGTGAATTTACTGGGGTAACGATAGTTAACATCTTCGCAAGGCGACGAGCGCTATACGTATATGGTGTATGGTGTATACCACACAATCGCTACGTTGTTATGAGCAAGCGTGCCATTTACTATCAGGTGAATGCAGCTTCGTTAAAAAAAAAATAATAATAGGAAGGTTGAACTAACAAGCGAATAGCTCATCTGATGTGTAGTGATCACTGACGATAACCGATTCCGCATATTAGTAGCGCGTGGTAAAATGTGATGAGGATGGATCTTGGCTCTGTGTCGTGTACTGCGCTGGTGGACAGTGACGGCAGGAATAATTTGGCAACGTTTGTCATATTCAAATAAAATTAATAGTTACTTTACATCATCTCATCATCATCATCATCAGCTATATCCAGTGGACTCCCGCTACTCTCACCAGATCGTCGGTCCTTCGAGCGTTGTGCCCTGCTCATTTAGTCGTATATTCGTATATATTCAATATTCTCATAACATAATATATTATGCTACAGTGAATTCGAATGAAGCTCATTTATTTCTCGTTATGTTTGATATAAATCGATTCTGATGTGTAATTCTAAATAATGAGGTATTTGAAATGGTGCGGCTCACTTCCGGCGCACCTGCGGTGTGGCCCTCTCGCGCGGTCAAAATGTATGAAACAGACCGTTATATTCGATTCCAACAACATGCTATATTACAGCCGGAAGTGAACACTAGTCCATTTATAATACTAAGTGTGAGGGAAATCAGATTTTTACAGGAAATCTTGATGATCGATACTCTGATCTTCTGATAGGAAGTCAGGGCTATGTGGAGATGTTCTACCCACAAAAACCCTCTCGGAGGTCACCTTTAGTGTTAAGAGAGGTCGCGGGATCTCCGTTCGGAACACAACCGCAGCTTTGCTATCGCTGTGCTGGGATGCCTTAAAAATTTAAGACGAATAGTGTATTGTATTGTATTGTCTAAGTGTAATTACTTAGACAATAGATCGGTTAGAGTAAGGTACGCAGGGTTGGAAGTGAAGAAATCCACAGAGAAAGGCACGCAGCCTTTCTATATAAAAAGGTTGATAGCTGAACCGACCCTATGGAATATACTTCTGAATGACTTATTCGAATTCTTAAGTGATGACGGGGTATACAGTCACGCATTCGCGGATGAGGTCGTTTTGGTTTTTTCCGGACATAACACTACAGACATAGAGAGAAAGGCAAATTATCAGAACGACGTATTTAGCAGTAATAGAACCGATTATATTGTACGTCGCTAGCGTCTGGGCAGATGCCGTCGAAAAAATTACTGCACAAAAATTTTTCAATGCTGTACAAAGAGGATTTGTTCAAAAGATATGCAGATCCTACAAGACTATCCCTGAACGCTGCTCTGATTTTAACAGGAGTTCTACCACTCGACCTTCTCATTCAAGAAGCAGAAAAATTATATAAAATCAAAAAAGGAATAACGCAAAAATACATTGGAGATAGGATTATGGAATCAAAAATAGAAGCTAAATATGCAGACCGTCCAGAACAGTTAGAAATTATAGAATACGAATACAGAAACAGAAATAGACTCGGATATCAATGACGGAATAATTTTTTTTACAGATGGGAGTAGAATCGAAGGAAGAGTGGGAGCGGCGTTTTCAATTTGGCAAAACGACAAGGAAATATCCAAGAAAAAATTTAAGTTTTCTGACTGCTGTACAGTCTATCAGGCGGAGCTCTTTGCCATACTGGAAGCAACCGCCTGGATAAAAAAAGATAAAAGAAATAATTACAGAATATACAGCGACTCAAGATCGGCGCTGGATACAATAAAACAGGGCAATCTATATAAATTAATAATTAATATACGCAATAACATCAAATTTATTAAAACGGAGGGGAAAGATATAAAACTCTGTTGGATCAAAGCCCATGTGGGAAACAAGGGTAATGAGAGAGCTGATGAACTGGCAAAGGAGGCAGCTCTAAAACTAAAGACAAAGCCTCATTTCGACCTCTGTCCTGTCTCTTATGCGAAGACTAACATCCGAGATGTAACCGTAGCACAATGCAATACGAGATACCTAGCGAGTGACAGAGGTAGTACAACAAAAATTTTCTTCCCCGACGCAAAAGAGGCATACAGACTGATCAGGAAAATGAATCTGTCTCCCCACGCAATAAAAGCACTGACTGGACACGGAGGGTTTACAGATTATTTGTACAGATTTAACGTGAAAAACAGCTCCGCATGCATGCATGCATCTGCGACCCCAGTAGAAATGAATCATCGTTACATTTAATATTTGATTGCCCGACAAATGATTTACGTAGAATCAAAGTGGAACAGGAAATAGAGGAAAAAATTTATAGATCAACAGTAGGTGCGATTTTAGAGAACATGAAAGTAAGGGATAAGTTGATTACATTTATAGAGACTGTAGTAGACGTTTCAGTAAAACGAAACAAAAATTAAAAAAAAATATATACTTTACATGTATTGTCTTTTGCTTTACATTGTTTTATTTACATTTTTTACTTTTATCCCTTAGATTTTAATTACCTTATACCTACTTTTTATAATTAATATACCTAGGATATTAGTAAATAATTAATTGATCTGATTGGATTCATCAGTAATACACCATAATCACCTCGCAAATCTGATTATTTAATAAGTAAGTTTATATTATAATATTACTCGGAAATAACAGATGCAAACAATCAAACGTGCGAAATTAAATATCAATATTATATTGGCTCTAACTAATTTACACATCACATAAAAAATTAAAACAGCAAAAATAGTCTCTGATTATGTCAGAGGTACACGGAATAGTGTAGTACATTACACTACTTTTAAAAAAAAACGCTGTGCTGGGATAGCTCATCCCTCGTGAGTATTACTTCAATGACCGGAGACCTCGTCCAGCCTTTATGCTCCGCAGGGTCGTTTAGAAGGCGATGAGAACACCCATCCGGACCGCCAACGACCCCAAAAGTATGAGAGGACCCAACCCAACCTCACTTGCTCGTGGTGCACCCTGCTAATCAACAAACGAAGCTCTGACTTCACACTTCTCACCACGCTGGTTCAACTCTTGTTGGTGGGAGTCAGAGCCTCGTTTGTTGGTTAGCAGCTTATTTCCTCTTCATGAAGACATCCACTATTTGCACAGTGACACAGACGACGTCAAGTTGTTTCACTCCTTTGCTATTCTCATGAAGAACGAATAGCTGAACCTCGTTGTTTGCAAACTGAAGATGTCCACAACATAATAATGGTGACTTCCTGTGCGTCTCATCGTCCGGTGGTGAATAGGGGATGAAGGGATTGTCACATAGTTTTCTTTCGTCTAAATTTCCGTTTCAAAAGATTGGTTTTAAAACAATCACTTTTACCTTCAACCATTTAAAATTCCATACTTCAAGTTCGTAACGAACTTATATACATTATTGTGGTTAAGGTCGTTTGTTCGTAATTACTTAAGTAATCATGAAAGTTACTTAAGTAATGATCAATTTATCTCTAATTAATCCGCGGTCCGTCTCCGCGAATCTAGCGAACACCCTCCCGAAGTTTGCAACTTGAACAAATCGTTGCGACCGGAGCCGGAAATTGAGATGATGATTTTTACAATATTAGCTCAGGATGCTGGAGATCTTTGGCGTAAATGGTCATCTAAGCTGTGAACTAGACAAAAAGAAAAAGTTAAGCTTACCTACATATATGACGTCACAATAGTTTTTTGACCTGAGAAACGCGTCTACAAAGAGGAACTAAAATGAACTTTTTTTCATAACCTAATCGGTCCTTCGAGCCGGATGTTATTACGTGAACGAGAAATTACGATATTGTTTTAGGTTGAACTCTACCACTGCAGCCTCTAGTTCTGCCGCCGAGCGGAAGCGTGCGAAGATCTCTGTTTTCCCGTTTAAAGTGGTCTGTAGCTGTTTAATTGACTGAGTAACAAATTGTGTTTGTTTGAAAGGAAATAATCGCTTTTTCTGTAAGTGTCTTTATTTGAGCCCTTTTATTAGGGGTATGGATGAAAACTATTGAAAAGGCGGTGGGTGGCAGTATACACAGTGTGGTCCAGCAGTCAGGGAGAGCTGTTGAAGAAGATGGGGGCATTCGAACTTATTTATGTAGATTCAGCTCTTCGTCGCATTGTCGTAAAAAACCTGTACTCATTTTATTTTCGCTAACACAAAAACAGCGCCTGTACTACGCAGTAGGAACCAGCTTACACCACACCCCACGCTCAAAGCCTATGGGGCTGTGAAAGTAAAAAGCAACCACTGATACTCACGCATGGCGAGAAGTGAGCCTTACGGTGGAGCCACTAAATAAACGATAAACCTGTTTTAAAGTTCACTACGATCATTATTCATGTTATTAAGTTCATATGATCTAAGTTTAAAAGTTAAATTGTTCTCATATAATATAACTCAAGACGTGTCGCCTATGTCTAGCAGTGGACGTCTATCGGTCGATGATGATGATGATGATGACTGAAGGGATCCTGGTTGTGTAAAATAAGATAAAGATTGAGACACGAATTCTGGTTTACTACTGGTAGGGCAATGACTGTCTCGGTAATTACCACCGCAGTTCCTATTGAAGCTGGTTTCAAAGGCGCTGTAACAAGTAAAATTACCACGTTGTTATTGGCGGCTGTATCACTTACCATTAGGTGAATGCCCCACTCGTCACGTGGTTTCGTTGAATGTAAAACAGAGTCAATTATCAGGATTTGTTGACTAACACATAAATTCTATCCTGTGAGATCATCACTGTACAATAAAGGAATTTGTATACCACAGATAGGATATATATAAATTTTTATGAGGTTCGAGTCTATGGTCGATCACTTGATGTTAAGTGACATGCGTCTAAGTAAAAAGTACTCTCTCAAAACCATTTGAATGTCCATTAATAAATAAAAATACTCGTGAAACGCAATGAACATATTGGTGATGTGAAGTTATTATATTTACAGCGGAAGTTGTTACAGCTTATGATGGTTAAGGATGCTGAATGTTTAGCTGGTTATCCTTACTACCTAACTAGTTTAAGCTACTGTGTTAGTACACGGTTAGTGAGATAATCGTTTTTCTATATTAGACAAGAGAATAAATATGTATTGTTATGATCAGTTTGTTGGATATTGCCGTCCAGCCGGTTTCGCGGCCGGGCCCTCAGCGTGCAAGTCCCTCGCCACCCTGCCAATCTCGCCGGCTGAATGGCTCCCTCCGCATCGCCCTCCGCCCTCCGCCCTCCCGCAGCGACGCGCCATTCAAACGGAGATGTCTATGAATAAATGAGATGAGGTTTTTAACATTCAAGTGTTCCAGCCTAGATAAGTCTCACTGTATATATCCGACGGAGGGGTAACGCTGCCGATTGAGGGCGACGCTTCTGGAACGTACATTCTTATACAAAACCGGATGCCTCGAAAACAGGTCGTTTAATCTGTTGAAACCTTCAGTGGCTCTATAGTAACTTTAATGGAGATTGATGGACTCATTCGGCTCGGATGGGCAGCGTTTGGGAAACTCCGTCACACATTCTTTTGCGAATTTCCCAATGTCTGAAAACGAAAATCTTTAACCAACCCACGGCGTTGACATACGGCACTTGACCGTCAGGCTGGCCCAAAGCTATGCTGGCTATTTCTCTATAGGACAGAAGAACGAATAAACTTGGTAGTGAACTAAATTTAGATAGCTCTGAAATCTTCTAGCTGAAGTGGTACTAGGTCGGCAATGTTTGTTCCATTGTGGGCGGCAAATTTTGAAGTAGAGTGCACGTACACTACGTAGAGGTGTAAGAAGTCTTCTCTCCAGATGGACCGATGATATCATAAGAGCTATCGGAAGTAGAGTGATGCGAAAGACTGAAGATTGCATTCGTTGAAATATATTAGGGTAGGCCTTTATCCAGCAGAGGATCAGTACAGGCTGATGAGGATAATAGCTCTATTGTAGCGTACTATAGTCTATTGAGGGTATTGAGAGTCACGTCTGTAATGAATTAATGAATCCACTTGACTCTTTTAGTCGTAGTTTGTATGAAAAAAAAATTACGATATACGTTACCGCTGTAAAGTTGTTTACGATCATGAATCACGGCTATTGTATTGCTTGCTTATAGCTTGAGTCGTGGATGGTGGGGGATGGTTGTGACCTTGTATAAAACTACAACGGCATTCATCACACTTACTGAATACGTGACTACATCATTGTGGGAATCTCAAATTGTGAGCTATGAAAACTATCTAATCTTATAACCTATAAATCATACTCTGTTAAATTGGGAAATGGCCTTAATCTCCCCCACATAAATTCCTACAAACAACGGCTCTTAGTACCCGGCGGTAACGGACATCATGCTGACTGTCAGATGTTGACAAGGCATTTCAACCAAGGCAAAGTAGGACCGATCGATGTGGTGATCTTTGGGAGAAGTCTATGTCCAGTAGTGGATCTTTATCAGCTGATGATGATACTCTGTTAAACTGAAAGGTTTTAGAGTAGGTTTATTATCAACAGTTGGTAGTAGCCGTTGTCAGTGTACTTCGCAACGGTATCAGAGACCACGTAAAAGCTGAACTAGTATATCATCGGTTTAAACTAGTCTAGACGCCGTCAGCTCGCTTCCCACCATTTGTATCGATGTAGTGGAACGAGCGGATCGGTGTCCATTACAGTTAAATTAGCTTTGCATCTTATTACTTTATTTCTGGAGAAGTAACAACTTGTCTGGTATTACCAAGTATAGAGAATACCGTATATTTCTTTCTCTGGTATACCCTCAAACGGTTAAATGGATGTTCATTCAAATTTTAACGGTCGTACTCGGTAGTATCTTAGATGTTTGAAATACTAACTATTCAGTTAAATGTCACAGTTATTGTTTAACTTTTTCGTAACCTTTGTGTTAATGTTGAGCTCGTTCTAATATTTGATTACGACATAAATAAAACTACTTGCTGTACCCCTCCCGCTTCGCTGGCTGTTATTATATATAGTATTAGAAATGAGTTTGATTTGAAATATTTCTTGAGAGCAACCGCAACCGCTAACAACTTTCTATAGGGACCGTTACTATAGCTACCGCATGAATAATACCAAACGAAAATATTTATAGAAGCTAATTAGAAATAAAATGATGAAGAATCTATGAAATTCAATAGGTAGCCTATAACTATTTATAAATGATTCCGCGTCAAGTGCTTATGTTCCCGTATCGATACGTTCACTAGTTTTCACGTGATCGGCGAACAAAGAAAACCGATTTTCATTATATATATGTACAGACGTAGACGTACTGTTGGGAAGCTTCCCACAAGGTGGACCGGCGGTCTGGTGAGAATCGCCGGAACCCACTGGATGCGAGCAATGCGGGACCGATCGATGTGGAGATGTTTGGGGGGGCCTATGTTCAGCAGTGGATGTGTACGGCTGATGATTATGATAAGTATATATTTATATATATGTACGTACCAGTATGTAAGTGCCAACAGTGGGCAACCTGTGATGGTGTCGCTAATGACGAAGTTTATACAGCGTTACGATACCACTAGAGAACATCAATCATAATAAGATTTTATGATTTCACCAACTTTCTTATCATAAATAAAGGGCAAAAATGAAGAACTGGCTTATGTTCTTTGACCATAAACAAACGTAGGAGTTATTGTTGCCTCTTGTGTTATTTAATTAGAGTTTTTTATTTTATTCCATTTTCATCTCATACTCCTCTTTTCAATCCGTATACGTACATCTAAGCGCATATAGATACACGCACACTCGCGTATATACACAAACATATATATGTACACATAGATATCAAAAACCACTAAAATATACATACAACATAAACGCACAGAACCTTCTTATTTTTCCTTTAAATGTCTATACCTTTATGAGATTGCATTATAACAATGAAAGTGGATGAGGGCGCAGTCTCCTGATGTACAGGTTTAATTCCTAGTTCTCTTTATCTTTATCAAGCAAAGTTAGACATCTTTTAATATTTATGTTATTTAGGTTCCCTAATTAAAATCCCTGGTTTATGTAAACAATTGTAAGGGCGTAATTGGGAGAGAACAATTAAAATAAAAGACCCGCCCCGACGGCGTTAGGGTGGTGTATAACTGCACTCCCGGTCCTAACCTACTACCTGTGAAGATCTTCCTTCCTGATATTAATAACATAATTTTATTTTTCATATTAGTATTTCCTGTTTGCTAAATGGCCGGCGCAAAGGTCGTCAACAATCATCATTTTAACCAATGGTTAGTCCACGGCTGGACGTCCATCGTTTGAAATGATGCTTATGTCAAAATAAATTTTAAAATACTTTCCAACTGCTTCTAAATCAGTCACGATAATAACTTGAATCGCTCTTTTAAATTTCTTACGACAAAGACTTTGAACCTTTTCTTAGAGGAGAGTCAAGGTCATGAGAGGTCAAAGCGTGTTCGCCAATGCCCTTGTCCCTAAAACCTATTGTTCAAAGGATATATCTCTTTCATGACATCTTCCGTCGCACTGTAGTCATGGTCAATAATGACTAATTCAACATTTAGAGAAATATATATATACATACATATGTGTACCACGTAAATATTTTTTTTTATACCACCAAGCGATGAGTCGAGGGGGACGTCTACCTGATGGTAAGCAATACGCCGGCCTTTAACAACCACAGCATACACAGCATCAGTCGCCGTCTTGAGACATAGGACCTTGAGACTCGTTACCGCAGTAATTACACGAGCTACAGCGCCGTGCATACTGGAACACAGTAATATTTGCACACTACTGTCGGTCGGCTGCAACAGGCGCTGCCGTGGTACCTACCTCAAACCATTACTAGTAAACCTCTTAAGTGACGATGTATTATTACTTATTAACATTCTCCCAAGATGGGGTAAAGGGCATCACAGTGATTCTTCATCGCCTTTGGTCTTGGGCGTCACCCTCGATGTCATTCCACGTTCCTCATCTGCTACTGTGCGGCACCGCGTCTTACAGATTCCATCAAGCAGCAGGTGCTTGGGAATATGGTTGGGTTCTCTTCGTAGAGTGTGACCAATCCACTTCCATTTGCGACACCTGATTTGTTAATCGATTTCACATTCTCTCAGGCCAGTGAATATCGAGAATTCGGCGAAGACAATCGTTACGAAGACCTAGAGCTGGTGCGTGATGAAACGGTCACCTACCACATTGCACAGCGATATAGCAGTACGGATGTAACTGCCAGGCGATGTATAGAAGGTAATAGTGTTCGTGTTAAAAACGAAACCTTTACTGTGTAGTTAACGGCCGGCGGTAAATTTTATTTGTATACAAAAAAAAGTACGCAATTTTCCGGTTTAATAAAAGGGTATGAATGGGGGCGCGGCGAGTGGCGGGTAGTTAACACGTCTACGCGTTTCGAGGTGTTGTTGTGAACGAGCGGCGGCTTCAAAAATGAAGTGGTGCCGGCGCCGGCGCCTCGCTGTTTGGAGCTTTTGTGATAACTTATTATGTATAAAAACAAATCAATTACAGCTCAGATGAACGGACATTTAAATAACCATCAGTGGATCCTGGTGCTTCTCTGTTCCACTCCTACGAAGACACAAAATAAACAGATACGGGAATTCAGGGTGATTTTTAAATCCCAAATAGTAATTGTAATGTATTTATATATCATCATCAGCCGATGGACGGTTACTGCTGGACACAAATATCTCCACATCGATCAGTCCCATATTGCTCGCATCCAGCGGGCTCCCGCGACTCACCAGATCGTCAGTCCACCTTGTGGGAAGCCTCCCAACACTACGTCTATATATATAATGAAAATGGATTACTTTTGTTCGGTAAACACGTGAAAACTAGTAAACGTACTGACGGGAGGATATGAACATTCAACGCGGAATGATTCGTAGATTATTATGATATTTTTAGAATTTCATAGATCCTTCATCATTTTATTTATTATTAAGTAATGTAAACATTTTCATTGGGTATTATTTATGCGGTTGCCATAGTAACGGTTGCTACAGAAAACCATTCGCCTCTGCGGTTGCTCTTAAGATGTATTTCAAACAATCTCAAGTTTAATTTTATATAATATTATGACTAGCAAAGCGGGCGAGGAATAGCTAGTACCAATATGTATTAATTAGTATATAAATACTAGCTGTTCTAGTATATACATGTATATATATTTGTGCGTGTGGTGGCCCCAATAAAGTGGCAACAGGCTCGCCCCCTGTTACATGGGACCTAATCTGACCACATCTGGCGAAACGTGGGTGGTTTATTCACCTCTGCCTACCCTTACTGGGAAAAAAGCGTGACTATATAAAAAAATATATATATATGAATAATGAAAATAAAGTTAAATTCAGCACAATGTAAAGTCGAAATGTATTCGTAAACGTTGTTATACTTCTCAAAGCCCGCGCGAGTTTTGTAAATATTTTTTTTTTTTAAATTGACTACTGCTCTGAAATAACATTTCCAATATGATTACGTTTCACTATTTTTCATACAAATACTGCAAAAGTACAATTACAATGTGATATTTTACTGCCTCAGTTTTAAAAACATCTGATTGTTCATGTAGGTCATTTACAGGGAATAGTGGAAGGCGAGGAGTCATGGAATGCCTGTGTCGCCTTTTGTGAACAAGTTATATTGCAGAAGGAGGCTGCGGAGCGGGTGACAGAAAGTGCCACTAACCTCGCCATCCGCAGCTAGAGACCTGGGCGTCAGAGAAGGGATCGTGCCTTCCTCCAACCCCCTTAACACAGGCTTATGTAGCGGATACGGAGACATCCGCTACCCAGTATATTAAACCTGAAGAAGGCGCGAATAATATTATCCACGCATAACCACTGTGTCTTGAGTCTCCCATGAGGAACCCCATATAATGTAGAGGCCCATTAATGGGCCAACGTTACCGGAACTGGATACGTCTCTATGGGCAAAGGTATTTATCACGTGAAGTAAGGTGTATCGCTTGAAATGTTTTGATTGCTGAATCAAGGGAAATCATAGTTTTTGTTATATAAAACCTTTCTAAAATGCGAAGGGTAGATTACATTCAGAGCGACCGCTGAATTGCACCGGAAAGGGTTGTTATTCGAGAGTTCTTTTACTAGAGTACTGTGAATTTGAATGTGTCATACACATTGTATTATTATTATAAAATAACGTATAGTTTCAACCTTTCTATATATGTTTTAATTAAAGAGAATAATTAATTATTTATATAGTATATATATGTTAATATTATATTCACTGGTGGTGGATCTCAGTTGTAGTGATAGTGTAGGTAGCACCGCAGCACCTGTTTCTGCCGGCGAAGAGTTGTGTGCTAACATTACTGTGGTACAGCTAGAAAGGAGTTTATGAGTAGGTGAATCACTTACCATCAGATGAACTTCCCGCTCATCTCGTCACTACATTAAAAAAAAAAATAATATAAAAAAAATTAACAAAGGGATAACAAATACGTGTAAATTTTTCATTAAATTCTCTGAAATCCTCACACAACACTTGCCTTAATGTTCAATAGAACCTGGCGCTGTATGAGGGTTGAAAGCTAATTTCGTTGAATTAAAGCATGGGGCTGTGTTATATCACATTTAAGTTATAACACGTTGAAGTAATACAGTTTTATTCTAGAGATTATGTTACAGTTTCAGCAGTCACAATCATGTGTTTATTACGATCATGGGGCGGTAACGATGTCTCTTTGTATTAATCTTTGCAGTAACATTAAGAATAAGAACTCTTGTATCTCAAGTATGTGATGCTTAACCGGAATTAATCGCTTGAGGTCAAATATTGTGTTATCTTTAATGTCATTAACCCTGCAGAGAAGACGTAATGATATAGCTGATATGTTCGTTTTATTAAAGACCCTTTGATATAAGTATGTAGGCTCCACAGCCTTGAACAAAAGCACCGTATGCTCAGTCTCGAGGTGTTCTATAGGATATATTTTACACGATATAATTCTTCCATCCCTATTTTACCACCAGACGACTAAAGAATGAATAAGTCCAGAATGCTGTGGACATCCCCAGTTCACAAATGAAGGTTCAGCTCTTCATTCTTCATAAGAACAGCAGAGTGGAACAACTTGCCGACGTCGGTATTCCCGTACAAATACGACGTTTCTTTAAGAAAATGGTGTATAGGCTGTAAGGTTAGTTCGTCTTATCACTGCAAACTACCCCTTAACATCATCTCCGACCGTAGTCAAGCGCTGATCTTGTAAAAATAAAAAAAGAAACGTTTATACTCTACATTAAATATAAAGGAGAGTCAGTAAAGACCTGCTTTATTTTTCTATGTGTAACACAAAAATAATTCATACCTTTACAAGTACACTGGAGCGACCTTTTCTTGTACAAACATACGACTTAAAAAAATGTTGGTAGTGCGAGGGCAAAGGTTCGTGTTTGTATGGAGCCGCCCACGCGCGCGCGGCGGCCGGCCTCCGCAAACACGCGGACCCTTGTAAAGGTAGATCTATTATAAAATTATGCGCTCATGTAAAGCGGAAGTAGGAAGCCAATTACTACGGGAGCTTTCCGTTTCAGATCAGTTCCCGCGGGAACATCACTACAGCCATCTTCAGATAGCACTACATAACGATAATCTAATTTAAATAAATAAAATGTCTTACTGGTGATAGGTGTTGCAGCTGGTGAAATTACTGCGGTAACGAGACTCAATATATTGCCTCAAAATGACGAGCGCAATGTGGCGCTGTGTATATCATCCTATCTACCGCCGCGTTGTTATGAGCAGGCGCATGATTTTCCATCAGGTGAACGTCCCACTCGCTTTTTCCTTTCCGTTATTTTAATTTGCCCACAAGTGGGACTCGAGCGTTTCGTAATAAGGGAGTCAAGGTTTTTTATCCGCCACATTGTCTGAGTGCGGGTTGGTGTATTTCATTGACTAAGAAAGCTCTCACCATGATTTCTTCCAACGAAAGCTTCACTGGTGTCAATTACCAGAGACCGTCTAGGTCTAGGTAGAATAAAAAAAAGTTAAAGCTCAGTGAGAATCGAACCTGTACCATTTTGAGACCTGTACAAATAAGCGACTAGACGGGTGGGATGTTCACCAGGGATGGTAAGTGATACGCCCGTCCATAACACAGTAGTGCTAGTTAGAATGATACTGCACCACAATGCGCTCGTCGCTTTAAACATGATCTTGAATCTTGTTATCTCATTAATTACAGCTACAACGTCCTTCAAATAGGATCACACTAATGATCGCACAGTAGTAGTTGTCGGCTGCAGTAGGCACTACAGTGGTACTTAGCAGGCGTGGCAACAAAGATCTACCAGCAGTAATAGCTACAGCGCCCTTCAAACCGGATCACAGTAATATTTGCACAGTACTGTGTGTTGGCTGCAATAGGCACCGCGGTGGTACCTAGACGGTCCGGCAACAGAGACGTACCAGCAGTATTCATCGACATTTTAATTAAATGTGACACATTATTATCAACCGATGAAAGTCCACTGCTGGACATGGCGGACTCCCCCAAACATGTACACATGTAAACACACACACATATACAAGATTTATTTTTTATATTAGTAATTCACTTAAATTTGAAAAAACGTAAAATAATTTCATGAAAAGTAAATAAAATACCATTTCACCGGAAGTTAGCGAGCAGCATGAATAAACTCAGCGTTTACTTACAGGAAGCTTTAGCCATTTCAATAAAGCACAAAGCTGTGCAGCTAATCTTTTCTAGGTAAGAGCAGCTTAAAGGAGGTCGCGGCAGGGGCGACGGGAATTTAAATTGAAGTTGTACAAGCAAACCCTCATTCCGCGAGTGGGGAATCCCCTCTCCGAGGGTCGCGACTCCGTGCACTGGCAGCCCTAACAAATAACAAATCACTGAGCCGTCTGCGTTTTACTTCTGGATATCTACCGTGTTATTTAATTACCTCATCATCATTCGTCATCATCATCATCACCATTTCAACTGGACATAGGTCTTTTGTGTTGTGCCCTACAAATCTAGTCTAGCGCTGTTTGAATCCATGGCTCCGCGCGATTTTTTTTATATCCCCTGTCGAGCTAGTGGAGTGTCTGGTAACGAGCGCTTTCCGGTGCAGGGTTGCCAGTTTATTGGTTCTACGCGCTATCTGCATCGCACCTTGCCCTCGTCGGTGACCCTGGTTATTCCACGGATCTCCATCATCCCTATCTCTGCCGCTGTGTGACGCTGAGCTTTCTTGGTCATTAAGTTAAGGCCTCATCATTGAGTACCATCATCAAATAGAAGTAGTGCGTCAGTCGACTTTTTCCAATCCTGTGCCATTTCTTCAAATGGAAAGTAATCAAAACGTGTCTACTATATTATGTCATCGAATCACTTCATTCCGGATACTTTTTCTTTATTCATCTGCCATCATAATAACATTGCTGTTTTTGAGCTTTGCCCTCAGTGGTGAAAGAGCTGGTGGTAGGTCTCTGTTGGCGGAGTCTATCTAGGTAGATATCACTCCAGCGCATCTTTATGCCGTCAAACAGTAGTACGCAAACATTACTGTGTTCCGGTTTGAAGGGTATTGCAGCCGGTGAAATTACTGAGGTAAGAAGACTTAACATCTTACTGTTTTAAGGCGACGAGCACAATACTCTCTAGTGTATATAATACTAAGTAGCGCCATATTGTTATTGGTGAGCGTATCACTCACTATCAAGTGATTGTCTTGCTAGTCTCATCGCTTTATCCAAAATGAAAATTGTAATGAATGAAAGAAACAAGTAAACATACAGGATACCGCAGCTCTATATTACTGTGTTCCGGTGCGAATGGCTTTGTACATAGTAAAATTACTGTAGTAACGAGACAACGTCTTACGTGTCAAGCCGACAAGCACAATATGGTGCAGTGTATATCATCTAACGAATACACGTAAAGGTTTTTCTAATCTTGTAGTTTCGTCAATAAAACTAAATTAATAAATTGGTAAGTAACCAGTATAAATCAATGTTACTTAGAAAAATAATTAACTTCGAGGTAGAAGTATTTTTATTTTTAAAAAAATCCTTTTTCATTACATCAGCCACAAATGACGTGAAACAAAATGGCCGATGCTTTCGCTAAGTAAATAGAGTTTGCAAACAGAGAGTGAACTAGAGAAGCCAATAAATATATAAATGGAAGCTAACTTGATGGAGCAGCTGTCTCGGAATGCAATAAAAGAAATAGCTGCCGCCTCGCCTCCCGCCATCTTGTCTCCACCACGCATACCCCACCGCTACTGCGCATGCGCGGGAACAGTTTTTTCATAAAACACAACTAGCGTAGTTCACACGCAGTAAGTCACTCAATAAACACACGAATAACGAGGACAACTCGTCTAGAATATTCTATCATGTAACAGACCGGAGACACCAAAGCTAATGGCGGCAGATTTAGATTATCTAACTGGTAACTAAGTAATAATCGATAAAACTTTACCATCATCTAAATTACTAGTGGTAAGTTCTCTGATGCCGGAGATCGTTTGGACATGTACCGCCGTTAACCAATACATGAACGTTTCGCTCGTCTCGTCTAATTAAATAAAAACCACTACTACGCTCCGGTTTGAAGGGCGTTGTTCATTAAAGTTTAATATCTTATGTGATGTCGGCAACGTGGTGCTGTGTATATCATCCTAATTAGCATCGTTTTATGCAGATATAACATTTACCATCAGATGATCGTCTCGCTACCGAACCTGGAACGTTGCAGGTGTTCAGCCGCTGTGCCATTCGTGACAGTTAACAACGATAGTAGTTACTGTAATGTCTTCTACATTTCCTTTCTTATTTTTCGTGTGTTTACTTGTTATTATTTTTTTTTATTCTATGAAGCGACGAGACGGGCGGGACGTCCACCTGATAGTAACTGATACGCTCGCCCATAACAATGTGACCCTTAGTTAGGATGATATATCAGTATATACCACATTACGCTTGTCGCTTTGAGACTAGAGTACGTGTTGACTCTAATCATTCCAATAATTATACTAAATACAGCGTTTATCAAACCGGACCACAGTAATATTTGCACATTATAATTTTTTTTATCTCGGGGTATATCTTAAAAGATACCTTGCTTATGGAGGAAAACAAGGTTATGTGGGTTTTCTACCGACTAAAATCCCCTTGGGTCATAAGGTGGGGCTTCGGGATATCCTATTGAACGCACCGGTGCAAAGCCCTCCTCAGCACCCACGCTGAGCTACGGAAAATTCAAGACTATCACGCATTTGCTGTCCTTCTAAGGCTCGTTTATTGAGCTCTGAATGCCCCCACCCTGTTAGTCGCCTTGTACGACTGGCAGGGAATACATTAGTCCTATTCTTAATAGCTCGAGACTACAGGGCTTACAATGGTACGTACCTAGACGGCCAACGTCAACAGAGACCCGTCACCAGTAAACCATTAGCAATTATAAAAATTGTTAACAATAATAAGTAATAGTTAATTACGAAACACGCCCCACTGAAACCGGAAGTTGTGTAACAATGGCCGCGCCAACTGGAGCGAGATAACTTAAAAATAGTAAAGCGGAGACGGCGGAGAACTTGCACCAGGCGAGCACAATGACGGAGTCGGTCGGTCCCTCTCAGCACTGAGCTGCTACTTTCCTTTCAGTATTGTCTAAGTTTTCAGAAAGAAAGTTCAGCTGAACAACATGTACTGCTCGGATTTATAAAGATTACTAAGTAGGTAGTTCGCGGGACCGATCGATGTGGAGATTTTTGGGAGAGGCCTATGTCCAGCGGTGGACGCCTAACAGCTGATGATGATGAATAAGTTTTATCATACGTATATATACAAAGGAAGTAACACAATTCCGTAGCGAATACGTCTAATTTTTTTCTGCTGGTGAGCAAGTCTACAACTGCAGAGAGAAAGGTAAAGAATAGAAGTACCAACCTTATGATGCAGCCAATGTGTGGTGTATGAGCGAATGAAACATGAAACATTGTGAGGGTTTCAGTAAACGTAACATGTCCTTGCCCGGGCGAGCACCGGTGAAACAAAGTCAAAGTACTTACAACAAAACGTTTCTTTTATTCTATGAAGCAACGACACCGGCGGACGTTCACCTGATGGTAAGTGATACGTCTATAACGGCGTGGCGCTGGTTTGGATATTATACACTTTACTAGTTACATTGTGCTCGTCGGTTTCAGACAAGATGTTGAGTATAGTTACCCCAGTAATTGTACTAGCTACAACGCCTATTAAACCGACACACAGTATTGTGTGTCGGCTACAATTAGCGCTGCGGTGGTAGCTAGACGGTCTCCGGCAATAGAGGCCTATCGCCAGTAAAATTGTTTTCAAAGGAAATTTTAAGTTTAGTCAATCATCTGTATATTTCATCCCCATTACTTGTATCATCATCGTCATCATCAGCCGATAGAGGTCCACTTGTGGACACAGACCTCCCTCAAAATGGAGGATTTCTTGTATAGTTGTACATTATATCACGAAAACGTAATTAGTTCGCATTGTAAGTGATTCGAGCAACTTAATGGACTCGGCGAGCGCGCGTCTGGCTTTTTTAATTCCGACGATAAATCTTTGCTGCTCGGCAGTAAGGACAGCATACTCACAGTAATTTATCCATACTATATTAAAATCTATGATCATCTCCATTATACAACAGTATCCGAATTAATAACAGGGAATAATTAATTAGAAACTCTCTGCAGAACCTATTTCTGCACAACTGTGTAAATATAATATACAGTAAAATTCGAAAAGTGACAATCATAATATCAAGAAGATCAAACACTATGTAATGCTATGAAAAAAATCATTATTATAAGGGTAAGATACAGAAGATCATCATTATCATCAGCCGATAGATGTCCACTGCTGGACTTAGGCCAATAAAGAGGATATTTTACTTAAATTACGAGTATCTTGATGGCATCCGCGTCATAGCGGTTTGATCTGTTGTCTTGGAACTATTTGGTCTACTTGGTAAAATGTTTGTGAGGTGATAGAGATTAGGTATCCGATTGACCAGCTGTTGTATTATAAATCTGCTGCCATAGCAGAAATGATGTAGTCAGGTAGATGATATGACAGAGTATTATGATCTTTACATTATCACTTCTTGTCGTGCCTCTTCATGTTTAAAGGTTGGCTGTTAATCTTAAAAGTAGACGAGACTCTAGTCCATGATGAATTGGTTGCATATCCTCGACTTCTTCCATTTGCCAACACTTTTTTGGTATGTAAGATTGAGGTCAACCCATCAGCTTACTGCGTCTTAGCCGAGAGATATGCTCAACTGTACTGCTATATTACATGGATATTGTGAGTCACGTGTACTTTCAAAAAGGTATATTTTATATCAAATTAAGTTTCAAATTAAACAGATTCCTGTATCTTCATTCGCTATTCGCATTGAAATCGCTGTGAAGCTGTATAATTAAAACCAATTTCCTAGTTGCTGATCGTTTCATTTGAATACAGTTAATTCTCTGAACTACGTCATATATGATTTTGTGTATGAGTTATGAGAAGTGAACATAGTTTCAAACAATAGTAAGCTCTTAATTGGGCTCGCTTATTGAAGGCTAAAGGTTAGTGAACCTGAATACCCTTTAGGTCGCGACAGGGAATGCTTGTTTCAGTCCTTTTATTAATAGTCTCAGCAGGCGTTATAGAGACATTACTAATACCCTAGTTTTCAATTACTCTTCATAAGAAATAATGAAGTTATTTGTTTCAAAGGCAGTTCTAATTGTATTATAACTATACTCTTTATGTGTTTGTTATTCTAAAAATGTATTCATCATCATTAATTTCATCATTCATCATTATACATTCAAGTCCGTCGCATATAACTAATACTTTACCATATAAGTGTAATGACTTATTCAGTGCTGTGTTTTCAATTTAAAATCATATATTTTGTATTACTGTTTAAGGTCGTAGAGCTGCGTAGCAAATTGTAGTCAAGTGTAGATTGACGTAGCGATTCGTAGCGTTTTGTAGAAAGAGACAGCTACGCGAACGTAACCTTTGAAATGTTCAGATGCGACTCTATAGAATTGTCGCTACGATATAATTATTATCTTGCTATATATATATGTATACTGCGAAGTGGCGAGACGTTCACCTGATGGTAAGTACTACTCCTGCTTATAACAACGCGGCGCCAGGATGATATATACATGAATATTAGTGCTCGTTTCCGCAGTTATTTCACGAATACAGTCATGTCAGCACACTACTGTTTGTTGACTACAATAGAACATGCCGGGGTTTTTACACTTCCTCCGGCAACAGGGATTTGTCACCAATGAAATCTCACCATCATCATACGCTAATAACTACCCATTGCTGGTTATGTTTGATGTTTTCAGTCCAACTTCCAGAAAGATCTATCGACAAATTCAACACAGCGTTCGGGAAACTACGCAGCATCTCTTCGTCTCAGATATCGTAGTGTCTAAAGACAAAAGTCTTCAACTCGTGCGTGTTGCTAGTGTTGACATACGGAACCGAGACGTGGCTCCTTACTATCGACCTTATATAAAGGATCAAAGACACCCATGGGGCAATGGAGAAAGCTATGCTCGGAGTTTCTCTGCGGGATCCAATCAGGAATGTGGAGATCCGAAGAAGAACTAAGGTCACCAACGTAGCCCAAATGACCTAAGTGGTAGTGGACAGAATACATTGCTTAAAGAACCGACAGAGGATGGAGCAGTTAGGTCCTCGAGTGGCGACCGTGCACCGGTATACGTAGTGTTGGGAAGCCTCCCACAAGGTGGACCGACGATCTGGTGAGAATCGCGGGAACACATAGGACGCGAGCAACGCGGAATAGATCGACGTGGAGATCTTTGACGTAGGCCTATGTCCAGCTGTGGACATCTATCGGCTGATGGTGAAGCCTGACGTTTCATTTGTACTTAACATTAACATACTGATGCCGCTGTAAAGTAAAATATCCGCACAAGCTTTTATCTTTTGTAATTATATTTTACGATGGCCGCTGCGGGTATTTTACAGAGGTTCGTTTATTTTAATACGGAAGCGTAAGCGGAAGCGATTTTTATTATTTATGAAAATCGGTACGTTTTGGACGCGAATTATTTTTTATTATTAAATATAATATATATTGTTGGAAATATCGGACGCCCGTGTAACAGCGGGCACGACGGGGAATATTCTCTGTAGCGGGGAAACGGTTTCAGCGTGGCGCGATCATTCAGCGTAGTGAGGAAGCCACAACTATGCGTCATGTACACACACACACATATATATATATATATATATGTGTGTGTAGTGTACATGGAATTTCAATGTATGATGAGCACGGCGCGTCGTGTAAGTCCCGTGAGAAATCAGGGTGCGCTCGCGGGACTTTCATAGAAAAAAAGGGGATTTGCGAATCCCTTTCAAACGATTTTCGCGCGACCGCTCGCATCTCTATTGCCATTTTTACAGCTCGATGTTTTTCATGAATAACGTTTGATAGAAATAAAACACCATACATACCTGTGTAAATCTTGGTTTACATGTATATATACAATGGAAATGGGTTTCTTTTGTTCGCCGATCACGTGAATACTAGTGAACGTATCGACATAAGGATAAGAGCATTCGACGCGGAATAATTTATAGATGGTTACAAGCTATTTAATTTTTGAATTCCATAGACTCCTCATCATTTTATTTGTAATTAACTTCTATTAACATTTTCATTTGGTAATATTCATGCAGTTGCTGTAACGGTTGGTGTATAATACTTTAGACAAAATTCAAGTATATTCTTATACTATGGCTATATAAGCAGGCGGAGAACAGCAAGTGTTGGTTCTATATACAGAACCATATATCATCATCAACAGCCCGTAGATGTCCACTGCTGGACATAGACCCGAAGATCCCCACATAGGTCGGTTGTGTGCCGCCCGTTTCAACAGGCACGTCGTTTATAGGGTTTCCATATGGGGATTTGGGCCACTCCCCACCACGCTGACCTAATTCGGGTTGGGGGGAGCAAGAGCCTCGTATGTTGACCAGCAGGGTGCACCGCGAGCAGGTGAGGTTGGCTTGGGTCCTGTGGGTTATCGTATGGGACCCCTTACACCCCCTGTGGTGCTTATATACCATTATAAAGTAGTGCCACGTCGTTATGGGCAGACGTATCACTTATCATAAGGTGAAAGTCCCGCTCGTCTCGTCTCTTCAAAAACAGAATGCCAATAAACAGTATACTTATGTAATTTATTTTATATAAGTTGATAGAAGAAAACGATTGAGCCTACCTGATCAGTAATTAACCGGATGATTATGAACGAGGTCGGCTCCATCAGCCTGGCGAGCAACTGGAGGAATAAAAGAACTTAATTTCCTCCAGCAAGCGTTCGCTTATCAATGCAATTATAGCGGCAGGGAACAGGAAATTTATTTAGTCCAGCAGAAAATTTATTGTTAATGAGAAATTGAAATTTTCTTGCTCGTCAGACGCCAGCTTGATGATTGGAGACTAGTCTCAACCCACCATCAGATCACGCTCGCAATTGGCGGACCTTCAGTATTAGTAGTATCATTTGAAATTATTTACGTGTAGAGTCCGCACCTCCTCACGGCAATGGCTCTTTTAACTCCAGCTCACTTCCTCCAAGCTTTCACGAAATTACATTAACAATTCATGTTATGTTCGTGCTTTCAGAAGAACTCATTTGTACGGCTGCAGGGTTCCGTGATTAATTCTGCAGATTACAACCTACCCCCGCGCTCGCAGGGATTTCCTATTCAATTAGAATTCAATTGTTGTTATTCATAATTCTCTCTTCACTCTCTTCGCCCTGTTGCGGATCTAAAACATTCCGGTGGAGAGGTTCAGTGTGCATATTCACATTATAAAAACATTATCATCATCATAATGAGCCGATAGACGTCCACTGCTGGACAAAGCCGTTCCCCTCTCAGATCTCCACATACAGTCAGTATAGCCTGCGATACCGCTGGGCACTAGGTGCTGTTGTACATAGGGGTTCATATGGGTGGATTTGGGCATTTCCCACCAGAGCCTCGTCTGTTGATTAGCAGGGTGCACCACGAACAGGTGAGGTAGGTTTGGATCTCGTGAATCGTGCGGGACCCCTTATACCCCCTATGAAAACATCGCCGGTCCGATTTAGAAAATGAGGATTTTAATTGAGGGACGCGGCAAGTATTTGCCGCATAGATTGCTTTTGCGGATATCCGCTGCTGTTGATTTTTGTAAGTATAACATACACTGTAGATGAGTAAGTATTTAATGAATTAATACGTTTTGTATTAAAATGTTTTAGGAAATTAACAGCCAACCTCATCAGTTCGTGGTGCACCCTGCTAATCAACAGACGGGCACTGGCTCTCACAGACCCGCATTGGGCCAGCATTGTGGAATATGGCCCAAATTCCCCATTTCAATCTCTGTAAATAACGGCCTATAGTGCCCGGCAGTACCGGAGGCTACGCTGACAGACAGAAGAGGCTGGATGCAGTAGCTTAGGACCGAACGACGTGGAGATCTTTTGGGTAGACCTATGTCCAGCAGTGGACGTCTATCGGCTGATGATGACGATGGTATTCGACTTTCAAGTTGTAACCTAAGCGCAAGGTCGTACATCAGCTGAGCGCCCTGCGTACATCGAACCGAGTTAACTTAGTCTATATTAAGTAAATAAATTTCCAAGAGTATGTTCGCCGATTTAATTATCGAGTTTTTATTTTTCTCATATAATAAGCAAGTTTTCGCGTAGAGGTAATTGAAAAGATTCAAAATGAGTAACGCAATACATCAACGTCTGAACAAGTTGCCATTTCAGTTTGATGGATGCGAGGGAATGTGTTTATTCTCAGGAGTGTACGATTCTTTGCTGAGTACAAAAAAAAAAATTAGAGTAAAGTGAGAGTTTGAGCTAAGTAAAGGCAACCTGTTATACGTATATATAAGTTTCTAGTTATTGCGACCGTTCAGTTTTGCTCTTATGCAGTGCCTAATTCTGTCGTCAAATATTAGGTTTTGTTATCAACTTTACCGTGACCTATTAGAAGGGTGTTGCAGCTAGCTTAATAAAGCTTTTAGTTAGCGGACATTAGTATCTTCTATCTCGAAATGAGTAGCGTAACGTAGAACAGTATATATCCCATTTGTATCGTACTTCATTAATTCGACCTAGATTCTTACAATTTAGTTATCATTGCGCAGATATATGTTTATTAGTACTTATCTGAATTGCTTAGTTCTACTTTATCTATGTATGCCAGCGATATGCAACATAAAGACCTAACCTAAAACTGTTTCTTCTTAACTTGAGAAATACTTTCATTTCCTATTAACCCCTATTAAAGCTTAACCGCCTCCGCGGTGCAGCGGCAAACCGATTGCCTTGTTATGTACACAATGGTTTAGGACTTAAAGATTTAGACTTTGAATTTTACGAACCCTGTTGTCTAGCTAAATCCCTCGTATTGTAAATCTAGTACCGTATTAGTATCGCTATTTTCCGGTTATCAATGAAGCAGAACCAGAATATTTTAGGCGAAGATCCTTCACCATAAACAAATTTAATGCCATTTCGAATGGAATCGAATCTCCTCAACATCTAGGGCTAGTATTCATTGGCTAACATCTTATGGTTATAACTCATTAATAGCTTCTGATTTCGCTCTCACATATAGATCAATACTTTTTCTAATAATTGCAAGTTATCCTTTGTAAATAAATAAATAAATACAGTAAAGTTTTCGCAGTAAAGCTAGCCCGCGTCCATTTTCAATAATACGGAACTTTATACATATTAGTTGGATGTGGAGTGGTTAGGAAATGTTATTGAAGGAGTATGTAGGTGATATATATTTACCGAAAGCATGTTTATATATAAATATAATATAATACACATTAATATGTAAACTTATGATTAGAGTAATGATTATTCTGTAAACAGAATTACACGTCGCACTCCCAGCGCCGTCGCCACTCTTTCATTTGCTTTGCCTTTGACGTCGGCCTAACGAGCGCTTACAGCGGCAATTACTTTTTGTCTCATTGTTTCAAATTTTCTGTATGTTTTGCTCTTGTAATGAAATAAATAATTATTACTGTATGACAGTGAAACCCTCAAAGGGAAGAGTAAATTTATACTTTAATTTAGTAATACGATTGTCTATGACAAAGTTGTAGCACCACAGTCAGGATGTTACACACAGCACCAGTTAACGCTCGTCGTCTTGCGACATGAGATTTTTAATCTCGTTACTTAAGACGTTATTTAAATTCTTCATTCATATATGAAATTATAAGAGAAGTCATTTTTTTTTTCAACAGTACAACTTAGTCCCTAAAAAGATTGAGACAGTAGTTACCATGAGATTAACTATAACAAACTTATCGGTTATGATATGCCTCTGTTGTAGGAGACCTAAATACTACCACAGCTTTTATTGCAGCTGATAAATACTAGCGTAAAGACCTTCCTGTGTTCCGATTTGACTGGCGCTGTAGCTAGTGAAGTTACTGAGGTAACAAGCTTTAACATAGTCTTAAGACCCTGAGCCTAATATGGAAATTTGTATCATTCTAAGTAGCGCTTTTCTTGTCGTTTCTAATAAACTATCATCCTTATCGTCATCATTAGCTGATAATCGTTCACTGCTGGGCATAGGTCACCACTGAAGATCTTGACACCGATAGGTTCTGCTTTCGTAATAAACTATACACTAATTAAACTATAGCCTCCGCGGTGCATCGCTTTACATTATAATACGAAGGTTCCTTGTTCGACTCCGGAACATGATATTGTTTTGGTAGGTAGGTGTCCATTGTCAAAAACCGCGTAGATTAAACCGGAGCTCCAATCCAGTCAATAAACAGTACTGTGCAAATACTACTGTGTTCCGGATTGAAGGGCGCTGTAGCTAGTGTAATTATTGGGGTGACGAGACTCAACATCTTGTCTCAGGCGATAAGCGCATTGTTGTGCAGTATATATCATCTTAACAACCAAATTGTTATGTTCAGGTGTATCACTTACAATCAGGTGAACGTCTGTTGTGTCGTCACTTAATTGAATAATAAAATAGTGGAGTTTTTTTAATCTACTTAGGAAAGTATCAGTTATATTGTAAATGAACCGCTACAACAGAACAAGTCTGTCCTGGCTGTTAATTCATGACAGCTGGTGTGCACGAGTGCGCTTCACCGTCTCCAGGCTTTGTCAGTTAAATGATAGATAGTTTAAATTGAACTCAAGTTTAACAACATTAAAGCATTATTCATTAAATTTATTTATAGAAATTAAATAAGCTGTAGAAAGATACTCTAATCGGAGAGCTCTTTGCTTGAGAACTAATTCACTTAAAATATACTTAAATGAACGCACGCGCCGTTGGCGTCTCGTACAAAGGGAGTGGATATTTTAATTTAAAACTTAATTACAGTATTAAATTCTTTCACCTTCACCTACCCCTGAGGTAGTACCTGATACCCTACAACACATACGTTAACCGCTTCAATTATACAAGATATTGTAGCTATATAAAAACTAGAATACAATCAAGAAGTTCAACTGATAGTAAGTGATATACCCGCCCACAACAACGTGGTGCTAGTTAGTAATCAGTACCCCAGTGATTTCTCCAGATACAGTGCCCTTCAAACTGGAACACATTAATGTTTGCACACTGCTATTTTGTCCGTTGAAATATGAGCTGCAGTGGTACGTACCTAGACGGTCTACTGCAAGAGACCTACCGTCAGTAAATATGATGTTAGTACACCAATTTATGAACATGTAATATATAGAAATATATATATATACACATAGATATAACGTTATTTCCGTTGAAAAACCTTAATGAAGTATAAATTTTTATATATTACGTAAAAATAGTTTATTCTCCTCAGACCCTGAAACGTTTTTCCTTCATCGTCACAAAAGTCCGGGCGGGGAGAACTACCGCCGGGTGAAATAACAAAAGCTTAAACATAGAGCCTTAAATGATACTCATAAAGCATTTTAAGAGACTTTCCGTGTTGGATTTTTTTTTATAGCGAAATTAAAATATCTTCTTAAAATTACAAACCGCCCCGCGCCCCGACGCGCTAGTATTTCTTCAATAAGAGACAAAGAATTTTAACGTCCCCGACATCTCACCCCCTCACTCTGCCGCCATTACCCCTCGACATCTACTTAACGAGAACTTTTCGCGGAAGTTAAGCGATAAAACGATTTAAAAGAACAACATTTCATATTGCTGGATCTTTAAGGATCTAGCTGAGTGTAGCTCGTTCACGCTGCGAAATGTAACTGATGCGAAAGTTTTTTTGTTTTCATTTCAAATAAATAACACAAACGACATTTTCATTTCAAATAAATAACACAAATAAATAACACACGACAACAATTCAACAGCCATTGCCGTTTGGAGTCGTAGACGTGAAATATGTGACATTATCATATTTAAAAGGACGCAGTCTCTCTCAAACTCATCCCGAAACAGCTCCATCCAACAGAACTTCGAAACAATCTAAGAAGAACTATACCGTTACGATTGCGTGCGTTGAATATGGAGTATCACTTTTTTATCGGTGTTAAAGAATATTAGATTCAGCAGATGTTATAACTACAGTAGATACTAAATCCCATTCCAAGTTTAGTAGCTTCTTAAAAGAGTGTACTTAAAGTGAATACGAAACAATTTATACTCTCTGTAGATTTAGAGAAGCGGCGCCGGGGGACAAAAGTTCCTAACATCATATTTAAAGCGTCGCCGGCGCTGTTAAGTAAAAATTATGAGCCCTCTCCCAAACCACCCCCAGTCGCATCCACTCACCCCTCCTGTTCTCGCTGCGGCGAAATACATTAACATCGCGCGAACTACGAGTGCACCGTTTGTAACGTGTTACATATATACTATACGTGTCTGATGTAAACGAAGACACCTTTAAATCCCAACCCAAGCTTTCTTGTGTACAAATGTAATATATAATATAATAAATGCTATCAGCATCATCAGACAGTAGACGTCCACTGCTGGACATAGGCATCAATCGGTCCCGCGTTGCTCGAATCCAGTGGGTTCTTACCAGATCATTAGTCCACTTTGTGGGAGGCCTCCCCACACCACGTCTACCGGACGTCACTCGAGGACCTTACAGCGCCGATGGGGCAAATCGATCGAAAATGAGTAGATTCATAAGAGAACTAAGGTTATAGACATTCCAAAAGTTTGCTAGTCTCAAATGGCAGTGGGCAGGACACATTGCTCGAAGGACTGACAGACGATTGGGCACTAAAGTCCTCGAATAGCAGCCGCGTACCGGAAGACGTAGTGTTGGCAGGTCCCTCACGAGGTAGTCCGACGATCTGGTGAAGGTCGCGGGAAGCAGCTGGATACGGGCAGCGTTCGATGTGGAGATATTTTGGGAAGGCCTATGTCCAACAGTAGACATCTACCGGCTGATAATGATGATGATCGCCTCATTCCCGACAGTCGGACTTTGGCGATTGATGCGAAAGGTTCCGCCAGCTAAAAAAAGTTTGTGTTATTTCGATGATTATATACATAACGTGAGTACACTCAACGATTTCTTTATACTAATTAATATGTTGGTAGACACGCACACATGATCCTGAAGCCGAATGAACGTAAAGATTTATTTCAACATATAATTACAACATACAATAATATTAACTATTCAGTTAAAGGTCACAGTTATTGTTTAACCTTTTCGTAACCTTTGTGTTAATGCTCAGCTCGTTCTAATATTTGATTACGATATAATTAAAACTACTTGCCGTTCCCCGCCCGCTTCGCTGGCTGTTATATAGTATTAGACTTGAGTTTGGTCTGAAATATTGAGAGCAACCGCACCCGCTAACGGCTTTCTATAGCGACCGTTACTATAGCAACCGCATAAATAATACCAAATGAAAATGTTTATAGAAGTTAATTAGAAATAAAATGATAAAGGATCTATGATATTCAAAAACTAAATAGCCTATAATCATGTACAATACATTACGCGTCTAATGCTTATATTCCCATGTCGATATGTTCACTAGATTTCACGTGATTGGCGAACGAACAGAATCCATTTTCATTGACTGAGATCAAGTACTCCTATATTGTGAACTAATAAGTTTTTTTTATTCAGGGCCCTACCTTACTACTTATCCTATTATTTACAACATATTCACGACTAATTTATATAAATATTTTCTAACATTATGTCTAATAATTTTTTTATACATTATTGTCTATTTACGTCCCCACTGTTGGGGCACAGGCCTACCCTCAATATGAGAGCGATGGGCCACAGTCATCACGCTGGTCCAACGCGCGTTGGTGACTTCACACACAGCTTAGAATAAATTCTAAGTCATGTGCAGGTTTCCTCGCGATGTTCTCCTTCACCGTTTGTATCTCGCTGTTGTAACTAAAGTTCATAAATGTACATAACTTAAATATTAAAGTCATCGGTACATGCCGAGATTCGAACCCGCGACCTTCGGAATGAAGGCCGCACGCTCTAACCGTGAAGCCAGCGAGCTACTTACGTTATCTATACTTATTCTACCTAATCATCTAATATTCACAGAAGTACACAGAATATTATTGTGTACATATGTATAAAATAATATTTACTTATCCTTATTTCTATTGTTTACTATCTTACATATTTTTAAGCAATAATTTATGAACTTACTTCCGATTTATGATCAGCTGTATCTATTTTTATTCCTGTCTCTTGCTCAGTCATACCTCAAGCATCGATGTACAGGACACTCCGTCAGCGAATGAAGAACCCTCTCCTCCACGAACTAGTCGTAGTTAAGTAGTGATGTTTCAGTCGATATAATAATACAGTTATAGAAGTTAATTTAATGTAATAGTAGTTAATTCCATAAGATATTAATGAAACGCGACTAAAGGTACGCTGTGACGTCAAAATTCTTTTGATCCCGCCGCGAGCTGAACAATGGGGATGGAAATAAATTTGCTTTGTAGCAACGGGGCGGGGTAAACAAAATCTCTTTGACTATTCGCATTGTTTGTGTGTTTCAGTTCGCAGTCATTTGTTTCATTCGCAAAGAAGAAACAATATTAAACTGGAATATCATTACTGGATAAACGGTGCGCTGTTTATATAATATTTTGCGATTAAACGAGCAGCTCACTCCTCAAAGGCCATCCTCCTCCGTTCCAGCTCATGTCCAGCTCTCATTACTCGTAGACGTTTCGATTGCGCAACATTTAACGCACCTTCTTTCTTCTTTCTCATTAGTCTTCTACATTTAAAATAATTGAATATTATTAGTACTTTACAACAGAATATACTATCTGATTATTACATACAATATGAAAATGTCATTAAGCTGGTGGTGAGTACCTCTGGTATATATAATCTATCTATCATCCATATACAGTCAGCATGGTCTCCAGTACCACTAGGTGCTAGGGGCTGTAGTATGTAGTGGTTCAAATGGTGAATGATTGGAATAAAAAAGGCCCAGACCCGAACCACGCAGAGAGGAAATGTTTAAAAAAAAATCTCTCAATGATCTATAGCGGAGGACTATTTCCAGCAGAGGTGATGTGGAAGTGTTAACTGATTCTTTATATATCAACGGTCTTAACAATTAACGCCTATGATATATATCTACAAATGTTAGATTATGTTGGATATGGCAATGTTATAGAGCCATCGCGCAACAATTCATGGGATCCAAGCCAACACCACCTGCTCGTGGTGCACTCTGCTAATCAACAAACGAGGCCCTGGCTCCCACCAACCCGCATTGGCCCAGCGTAGTGGGAAATGGCCCAGATCCCTTTATATGATTCCTTACATACGACAGCTCCTCGCGCCCAGTAGTACCAGAGGCCATGCCGACTGTATGCGTAGATATTTGGGAGAGACCTAAGTCCAGCAGTGGACGTCTATCGGCTGATGATAATGATAGATTAGTTAGAGGATATTGTGATTGTTAAGGAGTGATGTACAAGTCTGCGCGCAGCAGCTGCTGCAGCAGATCCATAGTGTTTAATTGTGAAATTAAACAGAGTAAAATAAACATATTGAAGATACATCTTTTTTAAGCTGCAAGGTGGTTTTTAATTAATCGCCGAGGTACCCTCGCAAGTATTTAATGGGGGATCAAAGTGATCATGTTAGCGCGGTAATCGTCGCTCGGAGGCGGTTCCGCGCTGCGAGTGCGTAGCGCTGTGTGAGCTCACGCTGATTGTATTCATATCGCGCGTGTTATGCAAATGTCTGAATGTATCCAGCAGATAACCGCTGTATTTCATGCCGGCGGGTGTGCAATGCAAATTCGAGCCGTGACGCTTCAGTCGAGCCTAATACAATTGCTCACACACACACACACACACACACACAAATTGTCAATCAATACCTTGTTTTTCAGGATACACCGTTATTAGAGTGGCGTAGAGTAAGACAGAATAAAATCAGGAATGTACCCCGCTTGTTAACCTGATGGTATGTGATACGCCTAACGATGATATAAAATGCTTTTCATTGTTATCGTGGCTTTGAGAAGTAGTAGCTCGCTGGCCTAACGGTTAGAGCGTGCGGCTTTCATTCCGCAGGTCGCGGGTTCGAATCTCGGCATGTACCGATAACTTAATATTTAAGTTATGTACATTTGTGAACTTTACTTACAACAGCGAGATACAAACGGTGAAGAAACACATCGCGAGGCAACCCGCACACTGAGATCATCTTTGTGTGTGTGTGTGTGTGCTGGCCCCAGTAAAGTGGCAACAGGCTCGCCTCCTGTTACATGGGCCCTAATCAGACCGCATCTGGCGAAAAGTGTGTGTTTATTCACCCCAGCCTACCTCTATTGGGAAAAAAGCGTGATAACATAAAAAAAAAGAGAAAAGTGATGCTGTCTGGTTACTTCCAGTGATTTCATAAGCTTCAAGATTATTGGCGCAGGATTGTTTTGCGGCAGAAATAGGAGCTGCGGTGGTACCTAACTATATGGGCTTTGGTCTGCCAAATTTTGTATGGTAGCGAAGGATAGCGAGAGTGGTTTTATCGCCGCCGCATCATCGGTACGTCACCGCTTAGTCTTTGAGAGTAGTGAGCAGAGAACAAGGAATAGAGAACAGGGGGCAGAGAGCAGGGAATAGAGAGTACGGAGAGCGGCGAGCCACTACAGTTGCGAAGTGAAGTGCAAGCCCGCCTCCACAGCCCACCGGCCTACATCCTAGGTAAGCTCACCTGGAGTGGCCACTTTGGGCTGGTCGAGTAGGATCGTCTTAGCTTCACTGCAGGTAACCAAACTCAGAGTAGTGAGCCCCACCGTCACAAGGCTAGAACCTGTTCAAAGAAGCGGTGATACCTACCTAGACAATCTGTAAGAAGTGTCTAGGGTGTATGATATGACCCGCATGTTTATCAGGTGATGATGGTTGTTCAAAGATTTACCATACATCACTATAGTTACCATTATAACGTCTGTAGCTGCGATCAAGCAGAAATTTTATAATTAAGCACAAAAACTGATCAATAGATCAGCTCATCTCGTAAACATCTTGGCTGCAAAGGTCGTCTGTTAAGATGCTGGTGTTAATTCAATTTAAATTTATAGCTTTCGTAAATGAAGTATTTCAGATAATGTTACGACAGCGCAGTTAGCCAGACCTAGACTGTTTAGATGCCCTTTGTTTTGCGAAAGTCTAGACGTCGTCGGTTCGCGATTAAAGGAACCAGCAATTTGTCAAAGTAAATTGAAACAGTGTAATACTCGAGTTATTTTTAGCTTCCACTGCTGGGGGTAGACCTTCTGCGAAGATCTCCACATCGATCGGTCCTACTCTGCCCGCACCCGGCTTACCGCGACCCTTGTAGGGATTCATATGAAGGGATTTGGACTATTTCTTACTACGCCAGCTCAATGTGAGTTGGTAGAAGCCAGGGCATTGTTCGTTTCTTAGCAGGGTACATCAGGAGCATGTGGGGTTGGTTTGATGCCGTAAGTTGTGCGGGCGTTACACCCCTTCCTATCTAATACATACTACTAAAGGTATTTTTTGTAACATTCAAATAGATTTTTACTTATTTTATGTTAGCTCATACAAAAAAACTTGTCCTTTGGATGTTTTTTTTATTTGTACTGTTTTGTTTTAACAAATCTACGAAACGGCTCCTTATGTTTCAGTAAAGAAAACGTTTCGCGTAAATCTAAGAACTGTTACGTAATCAATGTCTATTAAAAACAAAAAAAGCGAACAAGCAATAGAGTGGGGTTTTTCTTTATATTTATGTATCCCTTACTTCACCTCCCTTACTTCAGGCGTAGAAACATGGCATCTGACAATTGGGCTGATCCTCCGATTCAAAGTAGCACAGCGAGCAATGCAGAGCTATGCTTGGCATTGCTCTAAGGGCTCACATCCGGAACGAACAAATTCTACGGAGAACTAAAAGCTCTTAAAATCTGCAGGCTGAAGTGGCAGTGCGTAGGACACGTCTGTCAGGTCAGTGACGGCCGATGGGGAATGAGGGAATGAGGAAAGTCTTGAAGTAGAGGGCACGTACAGATAGCAGAAGTGTAGGACGTCCTCCCTTCAGATGGATTGACGACATCATCAGAGCGCTCGAGTTGGTGGATGCGAGAAGCTGAGGATATCTAGCAGTGGATAAATAAAGGCTGATGATGATGTAGTTATATTTTCCATATATATAGACAATTCGTAAAAAAGGTATATAGCTTAAGCCTACACTATAACCTTGTATATATATATACCAAAGATTTCTAAGCTCTAGGTTATACTTAATGAGACAATATATACTGGCCTTTGATTTATCGTACACTGATCTCAAGTGTCTCTATAAGTAAGATTTAAAGTACAACGAATAAGTTATCAAGTTGAAAGTAAAGGTAACGAGATTGCTTTACTTGTCACTAGACGTCTGCACAGGAGCGTTTAACTCCAGATGAGTTATTAAGGTAATGAGTTCATAATGAACAAATGTAGTCGTTCAGTTAAAACTGGAGTTAGGTTTAATAAAAAAGGTTCTGCTGTCGCACCGGCGACCGGCGCCGGAGCCAAGATTAATTCTCCTCATTTGCTAACCCTGGAACTTTACTCATTTCACTCCTGTTGCCCACTCAGCAGTTTACATACACGCTTATAATGCTCTGCGAAGTTTAACTAGCTGAGGGGTTTTTTTAAATTGTTACAATTAACTGTAACATCAACTGATTGTAGGTCGGAAAGATGTTCAGCTTTTAACATTCGAGTTGGGGGAATGCTTGACTAACTACCACCATCACATTCTGAAACTGACAACCTTAATAATAAATGTATTATGTAAATGTAGTTTTAGCTTGTAAAATACATTTCAAAGAAATTAATATAAACGTATATATATATATATATATATATATATATATATATATATATTATCACCACCAATGTTCTGATGGCAATGTAATTTATTAGATTTATATTGTAACTAAAGTAATTGAATAGTGATGAGCATATTAAGGGATGACGGGGTTGGCGTTGACGGCATCGTAGAGCTGATTGGATAACGTCATGATATTTATAGGTAATGATGATTTTTTTGCTAAATGCTGAGTAGAGAGGCGTACGAGATATATATATTGAAATTGAAATTATATACGTATATATGATGATGATGACGAAGAATATATATATATATATATATTCATCATCATCGTCAGCCATTAGATGTCCACAGCAGAACATAGGCCTCCCTAAAGATATCGTCATCATTCATATGGGGAGATTTCGGCCATTTCCCACCACTCTGGCCCAGGGTCCAGAGCCTAGTTTGTTGATTATTAGGGTGCATCACGAGCAGATGTGATTCGTTTGAGTTCCGTGAGTTGTTATGCGGAACCCCTTACACCCTATATAAGTATATATAATATATATTATTTCTGTAAATAAAGCCCCATCTGCGCTGCACTGTTGTTGGGGCGGAATGAGTTGCAGGAATTAGTTTATTGTTTCATAATATTAAAAAGTTTATATTTAGTTTTAAAAGAAATTCCATTAGCCGCACGCGGGGGTGGACATAAAGTTTCCCCTCACACAGGACCCCACCGACCCTTTCAAGGTCCTAAAACGATTCTGCTGCGCTAAAAGTTTTGATCATGTTTTTAGGACAAATTTTCTTTCGTAAGAAAATCCATTGTGCTCGGCTCCTGCACGGCGAGGCCCCGCCGCGCCCCCGCTTACACTTCCACAGAGATGATTTACGGAGATCCTCGACAAGTGGGACTGATTGAACGCTGATCCAACCCGAACACCAATCAGCCTCTTTATTGTGTATCACTTAGTTTTTGCTCGAAAGGAATAATGCCTCGGTTTCTATAATAAGTTGACATGTCAGTTAACTAAAAGCGCGTATTGTTATTTTAATAAAAAAGGCTATTAAACTTAAAAAAAAATAGCATTTGTACATTTTTTAGTTTCTGTATAATATTTATATACAAACAATATAAATATATATTCGTAGTTAATTAGAAAAATGCGATGAAACACATAAAATATACCTAACTGCTGGTAGTTCCCTGTTACCGGAGACCGTCTAGGTAGGAACCAACGCAGTGACTATTGCAGCCGACAGACAGTACTGTGTGGACGTTACTGTGATCCGGTTTGAAAGGCGTTGTAGCTAGCGAAACTACTGGGGTAATACTTAACATCTTAAGTTGTAAAGCGACGATCCCAATGTAGTCCTGTGTATAATATCTTTATTAGCACCACGGTGTTACGGAGAGGCGCATCAGTTACCACCAGGTGAACGTTGCGGTATTTTTGAGTCTTTACATCATATAATATATACACACGTTATATACTATTACATACATACAGTACATAATAGTATATATACATACACTATATATATATAAAGTTTACCCATAACATCTTCATTGTTCCAAATTTAAAGCTTTTCACACTATCCATTAGAAAGCTTAATATCATTAGACTTAAAACAAAAAACCTAAAAATACCACTACCTACATAATTATTAATGATTAAATATCACTGATTTAGCCACTAAATAGTTTCCAGTTAAAATTATAATCATTTAGTTAGTACAGTAAGTTTACTACTTACTACATTATCAGACTTTATAACAATGTTTGTTTAATTGTTGTCAGTTTTTAACAGGAACAAATTTGAATCGCGACTGAGGATTTTCTTCGGACGGCTATGAAGTCGCTCAAAGACATCACCAACGCTGGTAGTCTTCCACAGCTGGACATAGGCATTCTCCAAAGACTAGAGGGAACTAGACGACATCGTTTACAAGGTTTCTCATGGGAGAATTGAGCCAAGGGGAGTTAGTGAGAGACAGAGCCTGATTTGTTGATTAGCAGCGTGTACATCAGATTGACTTGGATTCCGTTAATTATTGTGCGGGGCCGCTCACACCCTGTATTATTTATTATAATACAATTTGAGGTATAATAGGTACCTTTTAGTTTATTATACAATAGCGTATTCATTAATATCTGAGCTTAATCACCATCACTAATGTTTGGATAGCATGATGGATAACATAACAGTCTTTCTTTTTTCATAAAAGAAGACCAAGAGTCCCACTTGTGGGTACAGCTAAAGCGCTGTTACTTACTTTTATTTATTATATTCATGTGTCAAGAGCACTGTAGCTAGTATTAGTACTGGGAGTACTAAACATAATACCTCACATTATAAAGTGCAAGTGCAATGTGTTATGTAAATATCTTAATAAGCACATGCCCGCTGCCGCCGGTATTGTTTAGCCTAACCTCGACATCCGACTCAAGTCGACATTAAAAAAGTTATGAACAAACAAATTACCTCACTTGCCCACACGTAACACACGTAGCTGTCCCACCCCTGCCTACCCTTCATCGGTCGCTGTGTACACTCAACAAAACCTCCCTCTCCCCCCGGCAGCGTCACAGCGCACTTGTTAAACTTTACTCAAAGTTAAATGCTCCCTAACGAGCAGGTGTAGTAGGGTAGTTTAACATCCAAAAGCAAACTTTACTACGTTCTAGTCTCAATCTGCTTACGCGACGGCGGCGGTGAGCTGGAGCATTTATTCATTCCATACGATGTTTTCACCTACAGCTAAGTTTCAGGCCGTCAAGTTGAAGAACTTAAACTTGAAAGTCCTTTTTCAATATGAATGTGCGCAATCAGTTTCTGATTCGTATCGCGCCGCGCATCCGCCAGGACATCTGGCAACAAATTTAGGGAAAACAGTAAAAATATATAAAGCAACCAATGAAGTGTTACCATATAATCATCCTTCATTATCATCATCAGCCTATAGACATCCGCAACTGGACATAAACCTCCCCTAAATGTCCCCACGTCAATTAGTCCTGCGCCGCCCGGATCGCGAGGCTTTGGGGTTGTCGTTAGTAGGGGTTCATATGAAGTGATTTGGCCATTTCCCACCACGCTGGCCCATTGGGGGTTGGTGGAACCGGAGCCTCGTTTGTTGATTAGCAGGGTGCACCATGAGCAGGTGAAGTAGGCTTGGGTCCAGTGAATTGTTGTGCGGGAACCCTTACACCACGATATGTAATAACAAATGTTAAAAAATACCTCAAAAATATACGTCTTTAATAAATTTAATTGCACTGTATATTTTAGTGACTAATTAATTAGGTAACAAAATACCTATACCTATATATATACTAGACTTATTTGTGACTAGCTGTTATCAGTTAGTAGTTAGTATATAAACATTTTGATATGAAATAGTATAGAAACAAAATCTAAACTAACAAATAATAAGAAACTAAAAAATTGAGTTTAACCGATTCAATGGTACGCACACCGCTTTTCTTGTTACCGGTTAATAATGTTTTACTACTAGTACATACGTAATACTTCCTGCCATACCCCATTCCCCCCCCACTTCCACCTTACTCTTCCGCACACAAAGCACTTTACATTAGAGTTAAACGGGTCGCGCTAACGTCGCTGCGAAGTTTCCGCAGCCGCAAATATCTAACGAAGACACCCTAACCGGGGGAGAGTTTTAAAATTGTGTGTTAAAATGAAAATTGTCCCATGAAAACGAAAATCTGAACAAAATAACATTGTAAAGAAACTAAATGGAATATCCGGTGTCGCAAGGCAGCACTGCATATATTCTAGTCGACTCTGCATCTTCGAGCAGCAATTTTGTCATCTGTTCCGACAACGATCCATCGAAAAACGTTAAAAAGATGTCTTTGTTGTAAGTTTGTATTTCTATTCAGATTTCTATTCGACTTTTTAAAACGATTTTAATTTAGGTAACACCAAACAACCCTTTCAAACAAATCTCTCACAACCCTGCGGAGCTACTATCAGGTATACAAGTGCGCTCTAGTTATATTTACAGTCGTTTATTTGCATGTGTTAACAATCTCGTCGTACTCGCAGGGTCGTGCTTAAACTAACTCGAGTTTCATAATTTAAATAGCAAACATATACATAAATCAGGAATATTAACTTGAACTACATGGAAATATGATAAAGAATATACAATAATGTGTACCAAATCTAACCTACCTACATCGCGTCCTGTTGCGGTGGTGTCGATACGAAAGTACTCTTACATAATAATCACTGCACTGTATCGTAGAAATTTAAAAGAAAACTCGGTGTTTGTTGGAAAATCTACAAACTGGTGTAAGCTGCACACCACTTGACTTAATCTAAGCAAAGCAGCGGGGATGAACAAAAATTTCGTTGAGAGTTAATCTTTTAATACGGGATCGTGTAACGGGTCGCATCGGCCGTAACGGCGTCGTAGAGGTGAAATATGTACTGCGGCGCTACGGCTGTGTTACGGCGGCGCTACGGCGCAGCTACGGCGTAGTGCTGTAGCAAACGTCTGCACCGGTAACAAAGTGGGTTTCCCCGGGCTGCAGCGATTTCATTATACACCGACTCGCAATCGGTAGTAACTTTTGTGTAAGACACAACTCAAATATTAAGAACGTTTTAAACGCTTTTAGATTAATATAAATTACAGATTCCTTAAATGTTATGGTTCCAATCAGAGGTACATTCATTTTAATTATTTTTATGGAACGACCACTTGGCCAAAGACATGTGGCGCCAGTTAAATTGGCATACATAGCTTTATATTGCATTCTTTACTTGAGATATAAGATGTCGAATCTCGTTACCCAAGTTATTGTACTAGCTACAGCGTCCTTTAAACCGAATTACAATAATGTTTCCACAGTACTGTTTATCGGTTGCAATAGGCACTGCGGCGGTAGTCACCCGGACGCTCTTCGGCAACAGAGATCTACTAGCAGTGATTAGTTAACAAAAGAAAATAACTTGTGATAAAGAAACAAATAAAATTACAAAAGCAATTAAACTTTTTAATTTTAACAGAATATATATATATATATATATATATATATATATATATATATATATATATATATATATATATATATATATATTATTATCATCACTAGCCGATAGACGTCCACTGCTGGACATAGGCCTCCCCCAAAGATCTCCATATAGTCAGCATGGCCTCCAGTACCGCTGGGCACTAGGGGCTGTCGTATGTAGGAATTCATATACGAGGATTTGGGCCATTTCCCACCACGCTGGCTCTATGCGGATTGGCAGGAACCAGAGCCTCGTTTGTAGATTAGCAGCCAAAAATATCAATAGGCGTTGCGGTGGTATACTTAGTCTGCGACAAGAGAGACCTGCCAGCAGGCAGAGTAATCAGGAGGAGAGGAGGAACAAATCAAATAGAGTACTACCTCATGGTCGCTGCCAAGGATTTTCGCTTCAGCACATTGAATAATCAATTGGGAGTCCTGAAATTTTATAACACTTTATAAAGCTAAGCTGTTCGGGAAAGCTGTCTCGAGATAGGAGCAACTAACGTCATATTTAAGGCTCTATTCTGTGAAAATTATGAATTCCAGCACCTCGCTCCGTGCTGTAGAGGAATGCATTAACGTCGCGAGGAGCCGGAGTAAAGTTTAGCTTATGTTTATATATCTATAAAACTTATTACTTGTCGAGCGTATAGCTCAAGCTTTAAGCTTTTTTGGTTCGGCCTGCTAGTTGTTAGCTGTTGAAGGTAAGCTTTCCAAAAGTGGATATTTGAGATTATAGCTGCCAAGTCCAATGTTACAAGCAGAGACTGTTTTTTTGGTATATAGAGATTAAAACATAAACTTTCTAAGTATCAATTCGAATACCAGTTCATCATCATCATCATATACGTCCAATGCTGGACATGGGCCTCAGCCAAAGATCAGATGGATGGTAGAATCAGTTAAATATCTGGTGGATTAGCAGTATGTTTTTCTGGTAGGTCTCCATTGCTTGGGATTTTTAAGTAAGTACCACCGCAGCTCCTGGGTCTGCCGACATACAGCAGTGTGATAACATTACTATGTTCTGAATTGAATAGCTATTGAAATTACTGAGGTAACGGGATTTAACATTATCATATCTGACGGCGATGATCACAATGTGGTGTTGTGTATACGTGTTATGATATGGTTATATTATTTTGATGTTTACATAACATCTGAATCCGACAGTTTAAAGGAGGGTAGGTCACGTCACAGGCCAGCCCTGTAGTCTATGGCTAGTAAGAATAGGACTAAGGTAAACTTTGCCTGTCGTAGAAAGCGACTAAAAGGGTCTCAGAGTTTCGTTGGCATTGAGAGTGAAGGCCCTTATCGCTCAACAAGCGAACCTACGTGGGACAGCGTACGGCTCAGCGATGGTGCCTAGAAGAGTTAGGCTCCTTCTCAGAGACAAAGTGTAGAGGGGCACCGGTGAGTTCTATAAGAGATCCCGGAGCCTGTCCGAATGCACTGATGTGGATCACCAAGGGGGTTTTAATAAGAAGGTATATAACTCTGACTACCCAGAAGCAGGATATTTTTCAATGATTTCCCCTCGAAAGTAATAAGAAAGGTTTCTTAGAAAACCTTGAAAACTGAGACGTAGTAATGTTAGCACTTTGCTGCTTAACCGAAGGTATGGCGGCTGCGTCAGAACCTGTCTACGTAATAAGGAACACACTACAATATATTGTTACAGGTTTGTGTAAAATTTTAATACAGTTTCCCTTACGAGCTCCCGATGAAACTTTCCACAGTTAAGTAAACTTGTGAAAGTTCATTGAAAGCTTTTTTCGTTTCCGCTCGGCGTTTCGTGATTTATTAGTCGATCGTTGCTCAAACTTGCGCTATGACTATTTATTATTCGCGTCATTTTTGACGTACATCGTAATACAGTTGTTCGACTGTGTTTGCTCCAGTTCAGGTTCAATCCCAAATAACTAGTATTATAAATAATGTAGAGTAAGGATAAATAGATGAACGATCTTTTATTAGTTTATATGTTGTTTATAAAAATAAATATAATCATGAATGAGAGGAAAAGATGAAACGAATTTTGTATAAAGAATGAGATTCTATTTACTTTAGCTGATTACGGGCTGGACTTTTTCTCAAAGGTTTTATCAAAATTCCTCGGTTTCTTAAATCTCTTATACAAAGTAAATAGATTCAAAACGAATACTTTGTATTTTTCTGTTAGTATAATAAACAGGGCGTACCGGTTAAGTTCTTGGACGTCGTCCGTCCGGAGAAGAAATATTTGACGTTTAAAACATTTTTAATGGGTAGAGCGGCACTTAAGTTAAAGCTGGCGCACCATCTGGATGCAAGTTACAACACTGAGTACACATTACCTTTCTCAATTTCCGCTTTTCAATATAACACATACACGAGGATTCTTATGTACCAGTGTAACAGTTTCAGAGATTAGCATCTCCATATTATCTCATATATAGTTGATATTAATGCTTATGCACTAGGTCGATCTTCCAAGCCATTATCCTATGTATATTAGTAGTAGAATCAGTTTCTTTCTTTGTCTTCTCCACTTCACTCTATTCATAAACAAAGAAAACTAAAGTTATTTAATTTTCAAATAATAATATTACTATTAACATCATCAGCTCGTAGCTGTTCACTGCTGGATATGCGCCTCTAAGGAACAACAAAATCAAAAGACTCCTTCTGACCCTAGTTAGAAGTACAAGCAGAACTGATAGACGATTCCCGTAAGCTGATAAACTTAACTACTAAAGAATAAGTTATTTAGGCAATCGAAGAAATATTTCGGACTTTAAGTACGCTTACATAATCAAGTTGTAAACCGACTTATATGTACTGTTAGCCTATAAAGGAGATATATAGACAACCACAATAATGTCACACGTACATACAAACGGGGAAATTTCGGAATACCTGCACTTAATTGCACTCAGCAATCCCACGTGGCTTCGTCTTGAAATTTAATTAAGCTAAGCTTGAATCGCTGCCCGTAATTAAGCTGTTTGATATGTCGCTGCGGATCCCTGTATATGAACTCTAAGTTGAGATATATTTAAGTAATCAACAATACTAAACTCAAATGAGACAGAAGAATATATATAAGCTGGTAATCAGCAGTAAAGACTACCCTATGTATCAAAACCAGGAGTACAGTGTGTTCTTCTTCTTTCTTTTTTTCTTTATTCTCCATCTATCTCTATTTTGTGTCGTAGTTTCTGTCAATATGTTATTCTTTAGATCTTTCTTGACCTTCGTCAACCAAGTAGTCTGGGGTCTCCCATGGCTTCTCCATTTAGTTTCGCGATCCAGCGCTATCCTAACCATTATCTTTGTGGTCTTCGCATGACATGGCCGTACCAGCGCAGGCGTCTCTCTACCGATTTCTCTTCAACTGGTTTTATTTTAAAGGAGCTTCTAGCATATATGTTCATCACCTTATCTTCTAGGGTAAGTCCTCCTGATTACCTAAGGATACGCATTTCTGCCACAAGAGTATAGGCTGATGCTGTGTTAACACATTCGTGAACATCATATAACCCCGTTGCTTTAGTTAAACATTAAAGTAAGAAAACGGAAGTCGGTTTAGTCTTTACAAATGCTACAGTTTCATATATATACACTGCGTAACTACTTGTGCGAAAAAAACACTAATATTCATTTTGCAAGAAGGGTTAAAAATATTGACTAATATTAAACCTAAGAAGCTGTCTAGTTAAGTCGAACTGTGGTCAGATCACATCTAACCAAAGCCTCAAATTGAAGTTAAAGTGCCGTATGTATAACGCAATTGCCAATTGTGCAGAGGTCTCCGATCTGGTGTATTACCTCCCCCTCCCTTATTCCTCCTCACTTCTAATAGGGTTCTATTTAATTTCGGCATTACGGGGCATACAAGCGGGACCGTAATCTTTGGTAGCAGCGAATTCGGGGTGGCAACAGATCGTGAGCTCTGGTTAAAATTTGGTAACAGTAAAAGACGGTAAACGAGCTGATATTTTTTATAGACCTGAAGTCATTGGAGCTTCACATGGTGTTATGTAGTGATGTGCTTAGGGGTGTAAGGGGTTCTGCTCAACATCTTACGAAGCCCAAGTCAATCTGACCTGCATGCAATGCACCCAGTTGAATAACAGACGAGGCTCTGACCACTCACCAACCCGCACTGGGTCAGAGTGGTGAGCTTAACCCCAATTCCCCGCAATGAAGTCATGGATGTGGAAATCTTTGAGTTAGGCCTATGTCCAGTAGCGGACTATGTGGTCTATCGGCTGATGATGATGTAGCGATGTGGTATGTGGTGGTAATAATTACAAAGCTATCAACAGAAAACACCTGCTGGTGTCGCTAGTCACGAAGATATACTCAGCACCACATTATACTTGTCGTCTTGATAGATTAAAGGTCAATTTCAGTTAGTAGCAATTTCACTAGCTTCAACGCCCTTCAAACCGGAACGTGATGTCTGCACAGTAGCATTTGCCGGCTATGGTAGACGCTTCAGACCTACTTAGACGGTCTAATACAGACCTGTCAATAATAATATAAATATTTTCACTTTCGCAATATTTCACTTTAGGGATGTAAATATTTATTTATCATTAGTTGCTTGTTGACCTAAGTTGGGGTAACTCCCCCGTGGGAAATCGCAGCTTGCGAAAGTAGACTTAGCTTAAAAGGGATCCGCAAATCCTTTTTTGACGATTTTCTCCGCATTATCCGCCGCCATCTCCCCCTTTCTACGTACACTTTGAATAATCGTTTGTTACGGAAATAGCTACGGTTCTACGTTTGTTTAGACGTCAATAGTGACTACGAATATCGAGGTTTGAATCCATATGTCTCCGATGTAGCATCCGTTTCAGTTGGTACCACTGCAGCAGATATTTCTGCCGATAAACAGAACTGTGTAAACATCACTATGTTCCGGTTTATTGGGCGGGATAACTGGTGTAATTACTGGGGTAACGAGACTTGACATCCTATGTCTCAAGCGATGAGCGCAATGTGGTGAGCATACCATCTTAACTAGCGCCACGTTGTTAAAGGCGTGCGTGTCATTTACCATCAGGAGAACGTCCCGCTCATATCATCGTCTAATTACATATAAAAAAACTCGTAAAATAGTAGTAAAGACATATTACTTTACCTGTATAACAGTTAAGGGAGATCTGAAGTGTTGTTCCGATTGGACGGAACCTGTCCTCAGTACGAATCGTGTTGGCAATGCTGGGAAGACACTGCATGGAGGGCTGTAACTCCCTTTTGTGAAATTGTTGTGGTAGAAAACGAGGCTGCCGTGCGGGATCGAGGCAAGACAGATCCCGTTCGGAGACGGACCCGTCGTCAGGAGTGGAGGAAGGTCCTCATCGCTTTCTAAACGACACTGAAGAGGACAATGGTTGGACGTGGTCTCCGGTCGTTGTAATACTCACAAGGCTGGTAGGATCTGCATAAGGTAGACCCCGGGACAGGCTATGCCAGCATAGCGTTAGCGAGGCCGCGGTTGTGTTCCGAACGGAGATCTCGTGACCGCGCCAAACTCTGCAGGTGACCGAAGGGGTGTTAGTGGGTAAAAATCTCCATATTACTTTGACGACTCGCAACTGACGAGCATGCATGAAGACGCTCGTGAAAGTGGAGAAAGCGAGAGAGGTCTGCCAGGATCGTAGTAAGTGGAGAGAGGTAGTCTCTGCCTACCCCACTGGGAACGAGGCGTGATATGTATGTACGTATGTATAATTCTGACTTCCCCTCAGAAGGCAGAGTGTCTTTTCGAAGATTTCCCCCTCGAGAAAAAAAAACCACCTGAAGTGTTGTACACCTAACGTACTGCTCTTTATGTAGCTTTACTGAACGAAAAGTATGTCACAGTAAAGGTAACGAAATACGTTTATGGTAATTAAAAATATTATATAAAGGGGGTGTCCCTTACAGGCGGTCAATTAAAATGAGGGTATATTCAACTTGGCGTTGGTCCGATGTCGCAAAGCGATCCCGAAGCTCTACGGAACCGTATCAATTAAATTTTGCGATGAGTGAATCGTCACCTCAAAGATATCGCATACGGATATTCGGTTCCCATTTCACCGAAAAACGAACCGGTCCAAAACTAAATAATAGTTGACAGGGTAGTTTAATATTATTCTGTGATTAAAAGTTTAAATTAGCGGTTAAGTTGATACGCTGGTGGTAGACAGCTGATGTAGGTTTAAATTAGCTACGAGATTAGTATTAGGTTTAACTTGTAGTTATTATAAAATTAATATAAACACTAAGATCAGATTAGTACGAGCTTTGGTATTCCCTATTTTCCTGTATGTTGTGGAGACGTGGACAATCCCTGCCAGAGAGAGACAAAGGGTTGATGCATTAGACTAGTGGTGCTAAAGACGTATGCTAAGGATACTTTCTGATCCTGTCGATCCTGACTCGGATCCGAACACAAACTCGTTTTTTCACCCATGCAACGAATGCAAAAGTTCATCCGGTCGTGCACCAAACAAATGGACCGATGAGGTTAAAAACCCGTCGTCTTTTAAATTTTACACAGTCGTAATAGATGCGCTGGACAGGAACCGGTGGAAGCAGATCTTCCGCTCCAGACAGCAACTCTAGCATTGACTACAATCCTCAGACATGAAGGAACGACTCTAGAGAGAGGTAGCACAGCCAGCGATGGAGAGCTACGCTTGGCAATTCTTTAAGGAACAATATCCGGAGCGAAGGAATTCGACGGAGAACTTAAGCTGACGTAGCTCTCAACATCTGCAAGCTGAAGTGGCAGTGAGCCGGCCGTCTGCCGTGTCAGCGAGGGTCAATAGAGGAGGAAAGTCTTGAAGTGGAGGCCGCGTACAGGTCGCAGAAATGTAGAACGCCTTCCCTCCAGATGGACCGACAACATCGTCAGAGCGGTCGGTAATGGATGCGAGAAGCTGAAAATAGCATCTGGTGGAAGATATCGAGGTTATATTCAACAGTGGATAAAAGAAAGCTGATAATGATGATGATAACGATGAAGCGACTAGACGAGCACAATGTCCACCTGATGGAGAGTGATACGACCGCTCATAACATCGTGGCGCTAGTTACAATGGCATTGCATCGCCATGCATGCATTGCAGCAGCACATTGCATCGCCTTTATACATAAGATGTTGAGTCTCGTTACTCTAGTAATCAGACTAGTTACAGCTCCTTTCAAACCGGATCACTGTAATGTTTGTCGGCTACAATAGGAGTAGCGCTGGTACTCACCTGTACGGTCTCCCGCTACGGAGACCTACCGCCAGTAAAACTTACAGCTTTAAAATTTAACTAAAAATCAACTTAAACCCTCATTTGTTTTTTAATTAAGGAACGAAGTATTATATTCGTTTGTTACTTATGACATTTTTCTTCTTCCTTTATATCTACAGAAAGGTGGGGAGAAGGAAAATTTCATGGTTGAGGAATATCAGGGAATGGACTGGCATATCTGGGGCGTCCGAATTGTTCCGCCGAAGCAGAGGCAGTAGGGACTGTACCACGCTGGTCGCCAACCATCACTAGTTGGAGAGGCACTAAGATGCTACTAATCATATCATCATCAGCTGATAGTCGTCCACTGCTGGACATAGGGCTCCCACACAGATTCCCACATAGATCGGGTATGGAATCATATGAGGGGAGAAGCTATTTTATATAAGTTTTTTTTTTAACGAATGATAATTAGCAAACGAAGCTGTTGCTCTTACTAAACCCGCATTGAGCCAGGGTATTTTATATCACTGTGGCCCAATAGGCAATAGAAAATATTTATGATTTCAATGATACCAGCGGCAGAGGGCTGACTGAAATAGGATGCTGTTTCCATAAGGGTAAAACTATAAAACTCATGAACCACCCCTACCCGACAGAAATAACGCTGAGGCTAAATGTTTAATTAAAAACTGCTGTTCAGTTATATCTGTTTTAAATATTTAACAACTGGCGCACCCCCAAAAGAATTACCGCGTCACTCGATAGTAAAACACCGCACCCCCACCACAATTATAAACGGCTGTAGCAAAATTAATTAAACCTAACGCCCTTACACGTAAAATTGCGTGAGTTCCCGTTACTTATATTAAATACGGAGAGTTCCGTGTATAAATGAATATTTACGTTCCATGTCAACTCTAGCTCTTAGTTGTTTCTAGATCAGATCCAGAGTAAGGGACCGTATAGATCAGTTAGTAACAGGTCCGTTTTTTTTTTACGAGTGGTGGGTAAGGACCTTTAGCTTTTATCATCAGACTTTTATTTATATCCAACTCGTTCTCATCTTGCCTCCATCTTATCTTTCACACTTCTCTCTATCATTCCGCATCCTGTTTCCTTCTTCCATACCTCTCGCAAGTGAACACTGTCGCCTTTTTTTTTTATATCGTGTAATGTAATCGATGTGGTGATCTTTGGGACAGTCCTATGTCCAGCAGTGGACGTCTGTCAGCTGATGATGATGATGGTCACCATCCTGTAAAAAACCTGAAATACATGAAGCATCTTTTCATCTGTTGTTTTCTTTTCTTCTTCGACTTTTTTCTTCATATCTGTTTTCTTATTATTTTCTCTTCTCTGTGGCAGTTGAACAATTTTTTTTAATGTTTATAACTATAGCTAATTCTCATATCACAGTTTACATTTTAGATTACTATATTCTTTTTTTATTCTCACAGATTTCTTTCAATATTTTGATCAGGATTTGACGACTTTCGTCATTTCACATCTTCTCATCAGAGAGGCAATAACTTCCTCATTCAGCTGTTTACCTAGCTCAATTTTACAGTTAGCTCTTTCTTTCCCATTTAAGGGTGAGGTGGTTATTATACTTATACTATTAATATTACTCTCTCTACGCCTGCGTTTCAGCTGATAGGATATGAGAGGCAAACCGTCAGATCCTGTCAGTCCTTCTTCCTGTTGACATGAGAGCATGCTGCGAACTAACTTTAACACTAATATAACAGTAATTTCTAATTAGTGCTTAAGTAAGTTTCTAGTAGTAATTACTGATCTCTGTAGCCTGCCGCCGAATAGTAGTGTATAAAATTATTGTGTCCCGGTTCGAACGGCGCTGTAGCTGGAGCAATTATTGGAGTAACGAGACTTAACATCTTATCTCAATGCAAAGGCAATATAGTGCTGTGTTTATAATCATAATTAGCGCCACGTTATTATGAGCAGGTGTATTACTTACCATCATGTGAACGTCCTAATCGTCTCGTTGCTTCATCATCAGCCGATAGACGTCCACTGGACTTGGGCCTTCCCTAAAGATTCCCAGCTTGATAGGGTAGTGATTTATATGGAGGGATTTGGGCTCTTTCACACCACGCTGGCCTAATGCGAATTGGTTGGAGCCAGAGCCTGTTTTGTTGATTAGCAGTCTGCACTACGAGCTGGTGAGGTTGGCTTGGTTCCTGTGGGTTATTGTGCAGGACCCTTACATCCGTCTCCTCGCTTAATGGAAATGAAAGTAACAGATGAAATGCCTTTAGCTTATAACACCAGCCTTTTTATAATAATAGCTTTGGAGGAAGGGGTTGAGTATTGTCTAAGGAAGAAAGAGGTTAGTTTTTTTTTCTTAATAAAATATTTTAAGTTGGGGTAGCAGAAAAACTGTAATGTCAGCGAAAACGACTCATTATTTTTTCACGTAGCCCTTTTATTGTTATCGCGGGCCGTTCGGGTGGGCGGGCGCTGCGATATGAGTGCTCATTGCGCGCCCATCAAATATTAACGTTCCGAGGGTTATTGTTCCGAACGACGACATTAAAAGAACAACCGTGGAGCCGGATCGAAGCCTCCGTCGCGTCGCCGCGTTAAATTTACATAGTTTCTTTGTATCCGAAACGTTTGGAACATTCATTTAGTCGTAAACGTTACGCCTGCTCGTAACAGTAGAGCGCTAGTTAAGTTCACCCAGAGTTCGTGTTTTTGAACGTTCACTTGATGGCACGTGATACGATAGTCAAGATGATATACACTGCACCACATTACACTGGTCGTGTGGGATATAAAATCTTATGTCTCTCCAGTAATTATACTGAAGGGAGCTGTGTCTGTACCCTTCAAACTGTAACACAGTAATGTTCGTACAGTACTTTCTGTCGGCTGCAATAGGCGCTGCGGTGGTACCTACCTAGACTGTTTCCGGACCTACCACTAATAAACCTCCCTTCCTTTATCATTTACCCCTTAATTGAACTTTTAATTTCTGAATACCGACCCTGATAACACACCTACACCTAAGCAATATATCTCGTATTCAACTTGTATCTATTATCAATCTTAACTTGTACACTATACCTCTCTTCATTGTGCAGTACCTTAGTAAGTTTAAGTTAAGTTATAAGATTCATATTATATTTTATACTGTGGACGTATAATGATGTTTTTAGTAAAATAAATATTAACTGTTTTAACTTATCAGTATTTCAGCTATTATCAATAAAACTTTCACAAAGCTCCACTGGAACCCAGCAGCACCACCGCGGGTATGTGGATTACTGGTTATGAATCCCTGCCTTAGAATAAGAAATTTTAAGTTATCGCTGCAGTAACTTGACCGGTTATAGCATATTTCAGAACATTATTTGTTTGGACGATGATATGAACTCTGTCCGACGAATTAATGAAGTATTCAGTAGTTATATATGTTTTGTTCATAACCGATGACGTATAGTATGAATAGTAATCTTAAACTAATTTTTTCATTAGACTCAAAACAGGACAATGACGCGATGCCCACAAAAGTCATAGTGGTTTGGTAAGGGTTTAGTGTAAAGATGGTCTATGTTCAGCCGTGGACGTCTATTGAGAAACTCATGATGGTGAGTAATAGTGTTGTGAGATTACGAAGAGCTTTTACATTTTGAAGGAAAGAAGTATATGGAAGAAACAATAAAATAAAACAAATGAAGAATATTTAAAACGTTTATGTTATTACTAAACAGACTTAAGAAGTGCCTTGAATCGAAATTAAATATATATTTCAGTTACAGAGACACAGAGGGGTGTATATGATATATGTGTAGCACCCCCAGAGTGGAGGAGCAAGTGCGGTGGGTGAGTTCGGAAAATAAAAGAACCGATGCACCGTAGTGCTTTCACAAAAGCCGGATCCTCCGCCATATTCTTTTAAGCATCACACGGATTAGTCCACGTGAGTTGGTCGGCTGCCGGGCCATTACACACCGCCGCCGCTCGACTGACCTGATGCGGCTCCGCCTCGCTTTTAAATCCTAAAGCGACTGAGCGACGGAACTGCTGGAGTACTCCGTCCAGGACGTACGCTCTGAGCACGTCTCCTCAGCTGCCACTTCAAACTAAGTTTTCAACTTTTCCATTTCCAGCTTCACCTTCACGTTATATACCGTTTTGATTCTGCCAACGTACTATCCGCGTATTCTCTTCACATATTTAATATCAGTGCTGATAGAAACCTAGACTTTACGCGAGTGCTATTTAATACTATGTAGATACCACATCACTATTTAACACTAGGTGGAATCCTTGTCGAGCTCCTACTTACACCAATAACTACAAACACTTGTCACATTGATCAAATTGTATCGGGATTGATTCATACTTTTGTTTATGTTTTTTTTTATTAACCTAATCGATTTTTTTATTTGTTATTTAGTGTACTGGAAGGCACGTTGTATGCTACAGAGGTGGAAAGAGGGTCGGTGTCTCCTCCCGAGATGAAGCGGTACAGCCGATGCTGCCGGGGCCGCGGTGTGCGAAAGGATTCCCGTAGTCCCGTCGTAAACCGACCACGGTGTAACATCGTGAGGGTTTCAGTCGGTGCAAGTCCGACATAACCTGTTCGTGCCCTTGCGATGGAAGGTATGCGAAGGTAATCCCTAAATCTTAACAATTAACAAGGAATGGTTAAAGGTTAAAGCAATCGCTGAGTAAACAATGTGAAGGTCCAGTCTTCACATTCGTTGGAGGTCACTACTGAAATAATTTTTATTATGGATAGAGACTATAGTAAAACAAAACGTCCAATCCAAGAAGAGTCTGCACATAAAGAAGAAAGAATTACATCAATCCAATCCGACGAATGGGAGGCATTACAGCCGTTTCTTGCCTTAAAAAATATTAGGAGCGGGTCCAAGTCAGGGGCGGGAAGCTGAAAGCTTGCTAAGAGAACTGCGGAATCACTATTATTATGTTACTATTGATGATTTTCTCTGTTTAAACTTCGGTTTAGACTTTTTTATACAATATATCATCATCATCATCATCATCAGACGATAGACGTCCACATAATATGACTGGTCTCATAACGTTCCTATTGTTAGGAGTCGTGGTGTTTACTCAACAGATGAGAAGAACTCGAGGGACATAATCATGATCAATTATCCAACGGGCGCTGTATAAGTTGGCGGATTGTGTACTTAACCGGAAGCTTTTGCTTTTATTACTGTCATTATTTCCTCTATTATAGATATACCCTAGAACTGAATAGTTTTACTAGTGCAGCAGCATATAGTGCATTTTATAACCAACTATTATTATTTACCACCTCTTTTAAGGGCGAAGGAGGTGGTAGACGAAAATCTGTCTGCATTGACCTATACCTATTTTAAACACACAGCATCTAAATGTTTAATTAATATTATTATATTACTGTTATTTTTGTTTACTTGTATTCTTATTATATCTTAAAATAAACTAATTAATTATTTGTCAAAAGTTTACAAAGTGAATACTAAACGAACTCTTGGTAGATCTTTTGGGCTGTGCTAAGACAGTTTATATTTATTTATTTATTTATTTTTACTTTATACACCTTGTGCAAAGGCGGACTTAATGCCATAGGCATTATCTTCCAGTCTACCTTGGGTAATGCAGAGATGATGAGGTAGGTGCATCAGATAAGTACAATATTATATATAATACACAAATATATACATAAATACATATACACATAAATAAAAATATATATAGACACATTCATGATATTAAGTAAACATTAAAAATTATTTCAAGGAGATCTCAGTCCTCGCCTTTGAAGAGCCATTCCCGTACTTTCTGCTTAAAAGTACACCGATTAGTTACTGTTCTGATGTCTAGAGGGAGTGCATTCCATAGGAGAATGGATTGGACAGAAAAGGAAGAGTGGACAATATCTAAGGTGTGAGCAGGGCACAAAAGAAGCGGGTTGTTAGAGGAGCGAAGGTATTTGTCGTGGTTAGTACCTAGATACTTAAAACAGGAAATGAGATAAGGAGGTGGTTTAGGAGAAGTCAAAATAGAAAATAAGGTGTTGAGAGCACGCAGGCTTCGCCTCTGACGGATGGGTAGCCACTTTAACTGCGAACGAAACGTAGATACATGATCATACTTACGAAGGTTGAAAATGAATCGAATGCAGTTATTTAAAAGACGGTCGTACTTATTGAGAAGGTCTGCATTCAGGTCGAAATAGCACACATCGGCATAGTCGATGATAAGGAGAATTAAAGTTTGTACAATCACTGCCTTAGTTCTTGCCGGGAGAAAATTTTTCAAGCGGTAGACAGCTCGAAGAGCACCGATTACTTTCCGGCTAACAACCGCTACTTGTTGTTGCCAACTAAGTGTTGCGTCAATGTGAAGACCAAGGTCTTTAACAGAGGGTGCCAATTCAATTATATTACCATCGTATATTATCGTCGGTAATGTTGTTGAATCCAGTTTACGGGTAGTCCGATGGTTCCCCACTATTATAGCTTGACATTTGGAAGGGTTAACAGTTAGTCCAAACCTCTTAGACCAATCATTAATGTACTCCAGGTCTTTGTTAATCTCACCTATCGCTACATCTGCACTACCCACACAAGCCTGTGCATACAACTGCAAATCGTCCGCATATAGATGGTACGTACATCGAAGACCCGGGGTAATGAGATTAATGAAAATTGAAAACAGCAAAGGAGATAAAATACCGCCTTGAGGAACGCCAGCATTAAGATTACACCAGGTTGACGAAGTCTCATTGACGCGAACCATTTGCTGGCGTCCTCGAAGATAGGAAGAAATCCAATCCACGGCTGCGGAAGAGATCTTTGAATGAATAAGGATCTGAAGTAGTATGTCGTGATCAATGGCATTAAATGCATTGGAGAAGTCGATTAGTACAAGCACAGTAACGGTAGAGTTCTCTATGCCTGTCCTAATATCATTAATGACTTTAAGAAGAGCTGTGACGGTACTATGGCTTGGTCTAAAACCAGATTGAAAGGGGGTTAATAGATTGTGATGGTGGACAAAATGTGATAACTGTTTATGCACACAAGCTTCGAGTACTTTGGATAGGAATGGGAGTATAGATATAGGTCGAAAATGACTGGGTAAAGAAGGATTTGCAGTTTTAGGCACAGGGACAATGTATGCTTTACGCCACAGAGAAGGATATATTCCAGTATCAAGTGAAAAGTTAATTATGTGTTATAGGCAGAAGAAGGTAGTCCAATATGAAGATAATCATGCGACGGCTAATGTTGTCGCAACCTAGTGCATTGGACTTGATGGAGAGGATAATCGTCTTGATCTCTTCCTTAGTAACGTATGAGAAGTAAAATTCCCCGAAGTTTGGTCGAGGTAAAGCCTTGATATAAGCTGTGGTGTCAAACTTCGTTCGGTAGTCCAAGGGAATATGGGCGCAGAAATAGTTATTTATATCGTCTAAAGCGACTGTATTTGGGGGTTCAGCCCTATTCTGTTTGCCTATGCCTAGAGTTCCTAATAGCTTCCACAGACCTGTAGAAGACGCGGAATTAATGTTGGTGAGAATATGTCGGCGTTTAGCGTTACGCACCATCTGGTTGCAGCGATTTCTGGCAGTTTTATACGAGCACCAATTATTATCCTTATTATATCTTTTTATCTCATAAAGCTTTAAGCTCGACGAGAATAGGTTATGTCAATAACTAATACACAATATATTTATTCAATAAAAGTACTTATTTAGGCAATTATTTATTGCACTGACAAGATATACAAGACAAGCGTAGAGTAATACCAAGTAAATATCTTATCAAGTGACGCATGATTCAACGACTGATTGGAGAGTCAGTCCATCATCGTATTAGCTTAAAACATGCCTAAAAACCGGTTGTTAAGTTTATGTTAAGTTTAACATGATATTTACTGTATTAATATATCGACTCTTGACATAATTATCTACGTTTAATCGTGTAATTGAATCGTAATGGAGTTCGTAGCGGGCCGCCGCCGCCGCCGCCGCCGCCGGGGCCGCGATAACAACGGCATCGCATTACTATGAATCAAACACTAAATGATTTACGACATTAATTTATAACGTTTATTATACACCAAAACCTTAATGATATTCTGGGTGGTTTGATGATGAAGTCGCACATTTGAATTCTTACTTACTCTGATGCAGCGACCCAAAGTGAGTCTTGGTCTGCGTCACAAGCGAACCACTGCTTAAAGCTCGCGTAGGTCCTGCTCTACGGCATCTTTCCAGCGATATCAGAACAGCGAACAATTGGAGTTTCGAGGAACGCCTTTTTGACTACTATCGTCTCCCATCCTTAGCAAGTGGCCCATCCAGGAATATCTGTTGACTTTGGCTTCCTCTATGATGTTCGGTTCGCCAACCGGCTTCTCGATTTTAATATTGCGTCAGGCTCTCCACCTACCGTCCATTCTCCGGGTCGGGCTGAACATCCTTCGCATGATTTTCCTTTCGGCAACCAGGAGTCGCTTTTCTTCTTTAAGTGCTTTACGGTATTTCGCAAGCCATTTTCTGGTGCAAGCGTAGAACAGTTCATCATCGTCATTACGATTTCACGATGTTATGATTCAATAGCAAACTTATACACGAATCAAGCTTGTTATATGTTACTAGATCTAACTCCGATTACTATTAACTTTATTACTATAAAAAACGACCAAAAACTTGACAATTGTACTTAAAGTTACGATCTTAGATCGAGCTATGTATATTTCTTTGGAAAATACCAATGTCCAGCAGTGAACTACTGATAACGATGATTATGATATAAACAAGTATAAAACATAACATAAAGTAATCAATAAAAACAACATTTTCAATAAGCGCTGTGCAGCACCAATAAACGGATTTCCTGTTCTGTGTTATTTCCAGTACTAACCAAAGTGTTTAGATTATACTGATTACTAAGTGGTATCCGGCAGACGATGTCCTGCTGCTGGATATTTGTCTGATCTCTGAATATATATCAAAGGATGTTCAGTGTAACTATCGATGTGAAAATACCTCGACGATAACTTGTGGTAAAACAAAGGATTGGAAGGAAGGAGGAATTGTATTTAGAAACTTTTTTAATGAATAAAAGTAATAATTATTATCTACGTTTCTTTAATGAATCAATTTAATATATTTATTTATATATGTATATAATGTACTATTTATATAAACAGAATTTAAGCAGTGCCTACAAACATTTGCTATGTGCAGTGAAAATCCGATCAAATTCGGTTCACTATCTCTGAGATTCTCAAAAGAAAAGGAAATTCAGTAATTATCTACATATTACAAACAAATAACTTATTTATTTAAATGTAATAGTAAGAGCATGAAAAGTTTCACCCTCTACTTCATCATTCAGCTACAAATGTTTCAGGAGATAATAAATGCTTACCTATCCTCTCGTACTACATAACATTTAAAGCAAACGAGCTAATAAACTTAGTGCTTATACGTTAGATTAAGTTCAGAATAAACGTTTACTACCTGGCTGCATAAGCTATACCCGCATTGCTTAAGTTAAAGGTAAGTTCTCGGGTAGCTTCGGAAGTTTCGAGCTAAATTCAATTTGCAAAGAAGCGAAGTAATGCAAATTCAGAAGTGCGACTCACGGACGAACAATGAATCTCTAATGAATAACAACGGGGAGGTTTACCCTCATATATATTTATTTTAGATTAGTAACAAATAGAATATAATCATGATTATATTGAGGAATACGTAAACATGAAATTTATTCCTTAAATTTCCATTTTAGTTGTATAGAGAAGCTTTTTGATTTGTGAAGGCAAAAATATTCAATTTAAGACTACAATATACAGCCTATTTTAAATTAAAGAAATTAAGTAGCTAGGGGTTAGCGTGGTGCGGGCATGTTGTGCGGAGGGATGAAGGACATGTAACAAAGAAAGTAATGAGTGAACGTGGATGGTTATAAGGGTAGACGAAGACCGAAGAAAGTGTGGATGGATTGTGTGGAAGATGACAGGTGTAAGAGGAGTGTGAATTCAGATTTGACGGCTGATAGAGGGATGTGGAAGAGAAGTACACACTGTGCCTACCCCATAAAGCTGATAAAAGCGTAGGAAGAACAATAATATACAATCTACTTTTAACTATTATACTTTAGTGTTGTAATCAAGTAACAATTTCAAGTGAACAGGGTGAACGTTCAAATGTATAGTAACAGATAAATGGAGACACGAGAAAGCTCGCCGGGGATGAAGTGAAAACATTACGACCCCGTAAAGTACCGAACGACGCGACGTGAATGTGAAACGTTCACACGCAACTCGATCCGGATACCAGCTCACGGATAAACGGCATAACATGTTAATCAGCTGGTACATTTGCCAGCTGATGGAAGGTTTCATGTCAAGATATACCGGGCCTGTTGCTAAACAGATGCAAGCTTTCATAACTTCGGCTAAACCGGCACTGGAGCTTCATCTTCATTAACCGATAGACTTCCAATGTTAGATATAAGTCTCTCCCAAAAATCTTCATATTCAGTCATTATGGCCTCCGGCATTAGGGCTCGTTGCCTATAGGAGTTCATATGAGGGACCCACCACAGATCATTTAACATGAAATTGGATCGTGGTGAATCGCTGATCTAGTTCAAATAAAAAAAAAGATGAAGAACCAGCTCATCACGCTAAACAAAGATCACGTTAGACAACTGCATACCAATACATTAAAAAGTTGAGTTCACCATCTTAATGTCTCACTACTCCAGTGATTCCTTCAGCTACAGTCTCCGAAGCCAAACTTCAGCTTCCTGTTAGAATTGAGATATATTCACGATCATATTTTAATGATAAATGCAGTGAGATCTTATTAATTTTTCTAGAAAGATCTAGCACTTACAATATTGTTATAGTCCAAGTGGATTCCAACCGAAATAACCAGTCGATAGAATCGAACGAGGAACTTCTGTGACAAGCATTTAACAATCCAGGGGCAGTATTACTCTGGAGATATCACGAGATACATAGTTTAGGTTCTATATAGTAATATAGGATCATTATTCCCAGATGATGGAAGCCCAGAGGATACAGACAGCAATGGATTTTAGAACTTTCCGCGGCGTCCACTCATCGCTTTATAGCAGAATATATTTAAGTGATTTAATTAAGCAAAGTGTGACATGATGCAGCACTTCCGTTAATGAATATTTTACACGGAACTTCCGCCCGCTGTATTCACTTCCGATACAGTGCTGAAAAGGGAAGAGTAATGATGTTCAGCGACCACGAAATGTATTTATTTACACAGACTGTATAGTGTTTACTGGCGGTAGTTCGCAGTTTCAAGTTAAGTAAATAACTCCACAGCTATTGCAGCCGACAAACAGAATGGAGCGAATATTACTGTAGCTGGTTTTAAGGGTGTTGTAGCTAGTGAAATTACTACGGTAACGAGATTCAACATGTTTCAAGGCGACGAGCGCAATGTGTGTAACGTCCTAACAAGCCACAGTGCTGCAGGCGTAGCTATTATTATCAGGTTATCGTTCCGCTCGTCTTATCGCTTCGCAGTAAAGAAAACTATACTTGAGATTTTCTCGCGGGAATCTCTAAATCGTAACCACGTGGAAATAGGATGATGTACTTTGCACCGGATTGTGCTTGTCGCCTTTAGATATATGTCAAGTCTAATTACCGCTGTAATTTTGTTAAATTACAGCGGTAATGAGACTTATTTTTTGTTGCTGATTAGCAAGAATACATTTCAAACTGGAACACAGTAATGTTTACTTACTACTACTGTTTGTGTGACGGAAATAGCAGTATTAAGCACTAACCTATAAATCTTTTATATACTATATAAACATTTCAGTGTTTAAGTATCCAACCTGTCTGCGAGATTGGTTTCATTGTCGGACTCAGCTCGACGGATTGCCGACAGAACTAGGTATATAGTGATACCGACACGTCGACGACATGGAAACTCCAGTGAGGTCTTAGTGCTGATGCGGAAATGGATGTTAAGTTTCCTTACCCCAGTCATTACACTGTCTATAACACCCTTCAAACCTGAACACAGTAATGTGCGGTGGTAGACGAGGTGGCTAGACGGTCTTTGATAACACAGACCTACCACCAGTAAAAAAATTATATTAGCTAAGTAAATAATGTTATACTACTGCTTAGTTAGGTATGTTATCTTTGCTAGTAACTACCGTTATACCAGGTCAGCAGTTTCTGGTATTATCTGATGATATGCTGATGCCTCTTGGTCTAAAAATCTCTTAAGATTCAGATGATGTTTCTAGATCTTTTGTAATAAGATTTCACCAGTATTCCTTCACCAGATCGTCAGATCACCTAATGGGTGACCTGTCAACACTGTATTTTCTGGCTACGGCCTTCATTAGAGGACTTTGGTAAACCCTAGAAACTTCAAGTCGCACAGAGACTAATGGAAATGTAGGGATCTGCAGGAGAAATAATGTCACCGACATAGTTTAACTGATTGCTAATCTTAAGTGCCTATGGGCAGCACACGTCGCTCAAGTCTAGAAATACTAAGTACTAATCCTATTCCAGCTCCATCATTGTGATAATAAATAGTTTTAGTGCGGAACCCGACGTACACTACGATCAAACCGGAACTTGATAAGTAACTGATGGAAGGTCTTTTTGCCGAAGATATGCCGCTAAGCAGTACAGACATTACTATGTTCTGATATAGAGGGCATTGTAACTAGTAACATTACTGCGGTAACAGTACTTAGCATATTGTGTTTAAGGCGAGCGCAATGCGGTGCTGTATATAACCAGCAACACATTACTATCAGCTTTCATCTTCGTACTGTAATATAAGCTACACAACTATGTTACTGGTAATAACTAGACATTACTGGTAATACTCAATATTACCAGCAAATTATTCAACATTTAGTTATATGGAAAATTGGTTTGTAGCTGACGACGGGTCGTGTTAACAAGTCGTCGTGAAAGGTCTGTTCTGTAGTCGCTGGCTGTGGTGTAAATATCTGAACACGTCTGCGATAAGGGTTGTTAACCATGCAAAGAATATAATAATAACCCAAGTTAACTAAGTATTATGTAAGGGTGATTGTGTACAATCACACCAATAATATCTCATCATCAGATAGACGTCCACTGCTAGATATAGGTCTGCCCAAAGATCTTAGCCAGCGTGGCTGTCGCTACCGCTGGGCGTTAGGGGACGTTGTTTGTAGTTCGTAGTGGGGGGATTTAGCCCATTTCCCACCACGCTGGCTTAGTATAGGTTGGTGGGTGGTCAGAGCTGTGTCTTTTGTTCAACAGGGTACACCACGTGCCGGTGTAGTTGATTTGGGGGCCCAAGTAAGTAAGATGTTGGAGGGGATCCCTCACTGGGCAAAACGTAGATAGTGTTTTTTATTATTCTGAAAGTAAAGCGTTGTGGATGGACAGGCTCTTCGTCTGATTCAAGTAAATATCCTTTTCACGTTACAAGGATATTTTTCCTTTTATATCCCAGCGTCAAAGGTAATGAAAAATTATAATTTTCTATCAAAAGCCTCGGACTTGAAGATGTTTATCTAATATCAGATGATCCGTAGACGTAACGTAAGAAGTTAGTACAAAATACATTATTTAACTGATTAGGTTGTAACTAAATTAAAAATCTAGAAAACGATCCGTTTATAAATAAATGAAGTAAACAATACTTAAAAAATAGATTACCTGGAGACCATCTGAGAGGATCCGCAAAGTAAATAAGTGTATTGCTCAGTTGGACAACATGAAGTGAACAGTGAGTAGGGAGAAGCAAATAAATAAATGGGATCTAACTTCATAGAGCAGACGCGGTGGGGATGTAATAAAGGAAATAGACCGACTCCAGCTAGATTACCGTCAGACCTTTGTGACCTAATTACGTTTTTTTTACGAGGTGACGAGATGAGCAAAACGTTTACCTGATGGGCGCTAGTTAGGGTTTACCTTAGTCCTACTCCTACTAGCCGGAGACGTTAGGGCTGATGTTAGGTATCTACCTAGACAACCTCCGGCAACTGAAACCTACCATTAGTACAGAGATTTATGATAAGTTTTTCTCATTTCTTTTTGTTGCTGTTGTATCATAATACATATTGTATATTAATATAATATGAATAAGGAGTATTTATAGAAGGGTAAGGGTTGAGGGAGGGAATTTAAAAATCTATCTTATTAACTACCCCTCTCACACTACCAGAAACCTATCACCGTCAATGAAGGTACTCAGCTGTAACAGAACATGTGGTATTACTAAGAAGATGACATGTATGTGATGATACGTAGAGGCTGAGAAAAAATACTTTCTGCCTTAACCCCGCTTAGGGTGAAGGTTGAAAAGTAAAGGGTGTTATAATAAAACGTTTATAACGATGTCAATGAATATAAAATAACCAGTTCAACGTTACTGTGAGACAGTTAACCAGCCAACACTCGGGTAGTTAGGGATGCGCTGTAACGGAAACCTTTGATAAGATTAAAATGTGCCGCTTCGTTTGATCTAAGTTAATTGCTTAAGGGACAAAGTAATATGTTAATAATTGTTTGTAATAATTCTTTAAGCCCTTTTAATACTTATCTACTTATCAATTGACATAATTAGGTACTAGTTAATACAATGACGGCAGATCAGAGGAGAACTTGGCTATTGAAATGAAGCTTTGAAGAGGAAAGAAGATGTCGATCCTTAGATTGTTTTAATGATCTTAAGTAGGGCGTTGTAGACAAAGGTCTTCAAATCGTGCGTGTTGTCAGTGTTGACATACTGAACCCAGATCTGGTCCCTTGGGAAATGGAGAAGGCTAAGCTTGGAATTTCTCTGTGCGAACGAATCGAAAATGTGGAGATCCGCAGAAGAACTAAGGTCACCGACGTAGCTCAAAAGATTGCTAGGCTTAAACGGCTGTAGGCAGGGCACATTGCTCGAAGGACCGACGGGCGACGGGGCAGTAAGGTCCTCGAGTGATGCCGGTGTGCCAGTAGAGATGATGTCGGAAGGCCTCCCACAAGGTGGACCGATGATCTGATGAGAGTTGCGTTAACCCACTTGTTGCGAGTAACGCGTGAACAATCGATGTGGAGATCTATCGGCTGATGATGAGTAAGTAGTGTGTTTTCGCTTAAGTTATTACGTCACTTATTAATATATAGATAACATTTAAGCACGCCTCCATCCGTCAGCCGTCTGGCGGAAGGCACGTATCTTCAGTAGGAATGTAATAGCAGCAATTAAATGAACACAAACTTAACTGCGTGATGAGTTAAGCGTCGTGTAATTATTCGAAGCGGTTGTATTAATTAAGGCGCGCTCACTCATTTGCGGGGGAGGCTGTGACGCGTGCTCGGTAACCTTATGTATACAAAAATGGCTGCTGTCTTGTAGATTATATACATTTCATATATAATATAACTATCTAGATCTCTATAGCTTGCATTCGGCTAGCAAATGTGAAGTAACTTTGTAAACGTCCTCAAGTGTGTATGGACCTTGGCTGAGAAGTATAAAGTACCACTGGTAGCTCGCTGCTACCGGAGACCATCTAAGTACCACCGAAGAGCCTATTACAGCCGACAAACATACGAACATACATACATGCGAACATTACTGTATTCCGGTTTAAAGAGCGCTGTAGCTAGTGAAATTGCTGAGGTTACGAGACTAAAACTCATGTCTCGAGTTATAGGCAGAACTCGTTCGTTTCGTCTATTCATAGGAAAAAAAGTAAGACTATGTTTTTCATCACAATGAAGCTAAGATGACAAAGTTTACACAGCGTCTCATTCTGTACGTCATCCTGAGTCATAAGGCTAGAAAACCTAAGTCACGTTGACGATAAAATAGCTCGTGCTTGCCTGTTAGTAAAAGCCTTTAATGCTATATAAAGTTAAGTATTTGTATGAAAGGTTAATCGTGTGTATGGGTTCCGCCCAACATCTTACGGAACCCAATCTAACCTCATCATCACAGACAGAACCTCACCTACTTCACTAGAACAGACGAGGATGTTACCACCAACCAACCCGCACTAGGGCAGCGTGGTGGGCTGATGCCCCCAATTTCCTTCAATGAATTCTGTGGAGATCTTGACAGGAGGCCTATGTCTAACAGTGGACGTCTACAGACTGATGAAGAAATAGTAACTTAGTATATTGTGTCACTTAGTTCAATTTAAATAAATATAAATAATGAAAAAACTTGCAGTGCTTACGCGGACAAGTTCCGTTCTCATTCGGACGCGTTTCTATGAAAATCGGTGAAGTTCGGAGCTCGCGAAACTTTACCCTCTACCCTCAAAGGCTTCCGGTACAAGTTCTTGGTGCGCTATTAAATAAATATTTTGCTTTGATTGAAATGAAAACTACTGAAACCTCTACGGAAAATACTAACTATACATATTTTACTTTCATGAAGACTTATAGGTAAGTAGCTTTTATATATGTTCTATTGTAGCAACACCCCTGCAATACCTTTGGGGGTAACATTTCGTAAACTCCAATATTAGCTGTACTGTACTCGACAAAAGGAATCATCATCAGTTGATACACGTACCCTGCTGGATGTAGACCTCCCCCAATGATCCCCGCATCAATCGGTCCTATACTGTCTGCATCTAACAGCTTCCCGCGACCTTCGTTTGTAGTGGTACATATGAGGGTATTTGGGCCATTTCCCACCACGCTGGCCCAATCAATTAAAGCATCATCATCTTCACGTGCCCTCTTCAATCTGGAGTATAGCGATCAAATTGGGAAAACCAATTCGATCCTCAGCTATTCTTTTTAACTGATGATATTTAAACCCGGTCCATTCCGTAATGTAATCAAACCATTTCTTGCGCTGTCTACCAGGTGCACGTTTTCCAGGAATTTTGCACCTCAGGATCAACCTTGGGAACTCATAAAGGGGGGATCCTCTTTGAAGGTGTCCGAAAAATGCAACCTTTCCTTGCATGACAGTTGTCTTCAGCCTGCGCTTGCAGTTAGCTCTCTCAAGGACTTCAACATCGGAGACAAACTGTTACCACGTGACTTTAAGCATTCGAAGAAGTCCCCACATCTCATATGTTTGTATTCGACGACAACATTCCTCTTTTAAAGTCCACGTCTCACAACCGTATAATAAAACGGACCAAACATAACGTTTTCGGACACGATATCGTGTGCGAAACGGCATCTTGGGGTCACGTAATACTTTGGACATTCCATTAAAACATTTTTAGCTTGTCCGATTCTACATTTCATTTCTTCGTTATGATGTAAATCCGATGTGATATAACGGCCTAAATATTTAAATGAAGTTACTGCTTTAACTTTTGTTTTACATAGGTATATTTCAGGAGTAGGCATCGAAGTTTCGGATATCACGATTGTTCTCGTCTTTTTCACATTGAGGTTCAAACCCATTACATTACCACTAAATGCCACATCGTCCAGCAGTCCCTGAGACTTAGAATAGTAGAGGTTAGCTTGGATCCCGTGTACCGGTCAAATTTCAAATCTCCAGGCCTTACGGGTGTAGATATAACATGATGAGTTTCTACATAGATAGAAATCTCTTATATGTATAGACTTCAAGCGTGATGAGTAATTATATCGAGATTTTTTTTTTAAATATAAATGAATCATTTTGAAGAGAACTGTTCCAGATTCAAGAGCGAAGATATCTGCGTTGAGAGATATTCATTGATTTCCGCACAATAAAAAATGGTACGAGTGTTAATTAAAAAGAAATTATTTCACTCGCGTGGCATTACAGGCTATCGAGTGGTGCACACTGCGCCGTGGGGCCGCCACAGTGCAGTGGGACCAGTACAACGCAGTGCCGGCAGTCGACCCGCAGGACAATAAATTCCACCGCCATCCGTCGCAGTTCATTGAGCTGTGGACCGCGCGGCCCGGGGTCCGTTTATTGCATTCCGCATCCGGTGCGGAGATGAATCACTATTCATTATTAAGACATACGCAGCATCTCTGAAAGAACACAGCTACTCCTTTCTTTAAGCATCATCATTATCATCATCATCAGTCGACAGACGTCCACTGCTGGACATAGGCCTCCACTAAAGACCCATATCGTTTACTCCTGCGTTGTCCGCATCCCGAGCACTAAGGGCTGTCGGTTATTGGTGTTCATATGGGGAATTTGAGTCATTTCCCACGCTGACCTAATGCGGGTTGGTAGGAGTCAGATCCTCGTTTGTGGATTACCAGGCTGCACTACGAGCTGGTGAGATTGGCATGGATCCCGTGAGTTATTGTGCGGAACCCATTACAACCCTATCTCTCTATAAGCATACAACCGGGTAAACTTATAATAATTAATCACAGCTACAGCATTGACAATTATTAACCATTAGCAACCGGAAGTCGCTTTACTGCTTTATCAAGTATTTCCACGCCGATCTGACTCCTGTCTTCGTCCTACGATTCTCACCACACCGTCGGTCCATACAATAAACGCCCGCTAGTAAATTTTACATACAATCATAATGATCAAACATCCGCGGATAGCCGACAGAGATCCACTGCTGGAATTAAGCCTCCGCAATGATATTCAGATCCATCGATCGTCCGTTATGATCTGCACGACCAAACTAGCTTAGGGCCGTGTTTTGTTGGAGTTCATTGAGGGGAATTGGACGGTAACACACCACGCTGGCCCAGTAAGGGTTGGTGGGTGGTAAAACCTCGTTATTCAGCAGGGTGTATCGAGTGCAGGTGTTACCTTGGGTAAGATATCGGGCGGAACCCCTTACACCTCATAATTAAACGTAATACAATCAAATCCAAAAGCTAAAGACATTACGATTTAAAGTTCAAGTTAAACCTGTCACTTAACTATAAACACCAACAGGTTACTTTAAATTAACGGAACACGATTTAACTAAACGACCGCATTCAGTTAACTGAGCCGTTAATCATTCCGGCTTCTAAATTTATAAAGCGTCAGTTAGGGCCCGCATGATTGCCGTCACGCGGTTAACTTTAACCGTTACATTAACCAGACGATTCGATTATTTCTCTTCTATTAGTTATCATAATATTTAAACCATTTTTTAATTAAATCCGTTAAAGAGTTGTCGCGGTATGTATGTAAATAGTTCAAATAGTAGTAAACACGGCCGGGCTGTGCGAGACGCTAAGGGCACTAGAGCATTTCAAACCGGAATTAGTAAGCAAAGATGTATTCTATTTTAATGTTTTGTACACTACCTGCATTTACTGAGTCCTATTGGTTACAGGAACTCGAGGGATATTACTAGTGGCTAGTCATGTACCTTGTAATATGGTGGTTCCTGCTCAGGTTTCCCGTCGTCCCGATGTCTTAGTTGAATTTTTTTTATCAATAGCTGATAACGATTAAGATCTAATCTAGTCTACTTAAGAACTGACACCACCAGCGTCACCAGCTTTAACAATAGTAACGTTTAAACTTAATAAGATTTACATTTGCCATTCATAAAACTTTATAAGAAGACTGTTCCGCGAACATTTGAAGCGGAAGTTAATCAGCTTAACAAAGTATCTGCGCAAGATGCTGCTGCATCTCCGGTGTTTACTGCTTGCTCTCAATTTAAGCTAAAAACATTGTTTTTAATTATCCAATAAAATTAAAGTAATATGTTATACAAATAAATAGCTAAAGCTTACAAAGTCGAGGGGTTGAAATCTGTCGTTATATATACCAGTAGATCTAAATGTAGAAGTTTATATGGATTGATTTGGGTCCTTTCTCGTCACGCTGGCCCAATAAGGATTAGTAGAAGCCAGAGCCTCGTTTGTTGATTAGCAGGGTTCATCACGAGCTGATGAAGTTGGCTTGGGTCCCGTGAGTTGTTGTGCGGGATCCTTTACACCCCTCGATGATGGAATTAACGCGACTATAAAAAACTTTCAGCTTTAACCTAATAATAAGTACAAAGAGATTTTTATTAAAGAACATATGTCTAAGTAAACTTGGTGTTATTATTCGTAAAGTTAAATATTAACTTATTAATTTTTAATATGTTTATTGTGTTTATTTAACAACGATGTGTTGAAATTCCGTTTCAGTAGTTGGTACGTACCATTAGGTTTGAATGGCCCGCGCGGTACGCCCCGTGAGAAATCACATTGTGCGAGCTGGTAACCGGAACATTTCCAAGGTCCCTGAAATCCCTTCAGGCAATTTTCACGCAATTCCTGTTTTTTCAATAGTCCCATGTCCCAATTGTGCGGAATGAATAATGTATCATTTGTTAGATGAAAATCTACAACCGCACAACAGGTAAGTTAGTAATCGATGTGATTTTTCTGTAAGGTTTTTATTCATCATCAGGTACACGCGTCGGAGGGCGGATAGGGGTTGAAAAACAGTTTGCATATTAAATATTTGTATTTTAGTTATGATTTCATTTTGTGTAAATAGTTGTTTACAGGATGTTACGTTTGTATATCTTTGGAGCTGATAGCGGTTTTTATTTTAGATTCTTTATACCCCACTGAAAATCAGGGTTGTGGTCTTAATAAGCAGCATCATTACTTGAGTGGGTTCCGTTTCCACTTGATCCAAGGGTTATATTTTATTTTTATTTCAATTCTTTTTTTTACTACGTACTTTTTATGGGAATAATTGATATATTATTATTACTAAATATGTTATAATGATTGTATATATGATATTTTTACTACTTAAACTCGAGGCTTTCTCACACAAAGAGAAAGGCTATTTGTCTACAACAACGGCCAAGTGTAAGTGGGCGGATGTAGTAGATGATGAAGTTATAATCAGGTTGTATTGTAGTTATAGTATATTTCATTAATGTCAGCAATGTTGTATTGTGTAGCTACATGATAAACTTAATAGTCTCTTAGTAATAGTACATTAAGTTTTTTTTTTGTGAGAATCGTGGGAACACACTGAACGCGAGCAACGCGTGACTGATCGATGTGGAGATCTCTTGAGGGAGGCTTATACCCAGCAGTGGATGCGCTGATGATGATAATGATTTTTTTACTTATATGTTTCTCAACCTAAAATAACATTGAAACAGAGAACATGTACTTAAACGGCAAATTTTAATAGTACAATGATAATTACTGCCCAACATTGATACGGTTTGATGAATTGTTATAGCGCTTTAGATACATTGTACTGGTACAATAATCAATTGTATCATAATGAAGGCTCAGTGCCGACACCTAAGGCTGTGTACACATTGTGTATACAGATATTGTCTACATTGTTTACATAATAATTCAAGCCGATGCTGCTGAAGCAATAAGCTTAGCAAAGTGCTTCAATAGGAGGATAATTTGGAACGGTGCGTATAGACAATAGCACCGAGCATACGTGTTGGGGGTGTAAGAGGTCTCGCACAACAACTTGGTGATGGCGGTTTTTTCCAGAAGGGTGAATGAGGGCTGAAAATCAATGCTGTCCCTGTGGATTTTTGAGCATCGAATCCGGGCCCGTTGCAGTACTGCACCACACAGAATCGAAATATTTTGTAATTGTAGTTGATTTTTAATATTTGTGTATGCGATCACTGCAATAAACTATTTATGTCTAAACAGCTGCTACGAGAGAGCTACGCCGTAGTCGACAGGCAGTAGCTTTAGTTTCGTAGCACGTCGTAGAGCGGCCGTAAGAAATATGACGTACAATTGCCCGAGGCAGAAGATATAAGCGCGAGGCTCTGTTTGTTACTATTGTATGTCAAATGTGAGCTGGTTTTCATCAAATGAAAACTTACAAATTTTTTTATACTATAAGTTTATCGAGTCGACTATTTCGCTTTTGAAATTATCGTAAAAACCTGCTGTTGTAGGTGTCTATCCGATTTAGATCTTTTCATTTATTATTACTCTCACAGTGACATATGACTGATGGACATAATTTAGATGATTAATATTTTCGCGTACCTTCATCTGCTATTTATATATATGCTTTCTGCAGAGCTTTTAATTAGACAGGATGGACTTACACATTCAACTAAAACCTAAAAAAAATATTATGGTTTCCTTACTTATATAAGTACTACTTAGTTAACGGTGTACAAAATATGAATGAGTTTTGAAACAGAATTTTTGGATAAAAGTTCATAGATAAGGGGTGTTAGGGTTCTCGAACAACAACTCAAGGCATGTAACCTCACCTGCTGGTGGTGCATCCTGGTAATCAAAAAACGAGGTTCTGGAGTCCACCAACCTGCATTGGGCAAGCGTGGTGGGAAATAACCCAAATACCGCATATCAACTACTACCAACAACGAACGGTGCTTGCAGATGTAGGCAGTGCGGGACCGACCTAGGCGGACATGTTCCGATCAAACCGGAGATGTCCTAAAGAAAGGCCGGGTCAAAAGCTCTAAACTCGCAACCGACGAGTGTGCATGAAGACGCTCATGAAAGTGGAGGAAGCGAGAGAGGTGTGCCAGGATCGTAGCAAGTGGAGAGAGGTGGTCTCTGCCTACCCCACTGGGAACGAGGCGTGATATATGTGTATGTGTGTATGTAATATTTAATATAAACTTATCGAACTAAGTTTAAGTTAAAACACTACATATGTTGAGTGGGCTATATTAGATTTGTTTGTTTGTTTTCCTTATCAGAGTGTACACACGTCGTATAGAAAGCTGATTATCAATCACCAGTTTTATCATTCGTCTTAAGAGAAATTATATCCTTGCAAGTTTTACAGGAACCTCTTACTCTTTGTTTAAGTCAACAAGAATTTTTGGACGCAGTAAAAAAATACGACAATTTTTTTCGCTTTCCACTATTTTCTAAGTATTTTATTAATGGTTAGTATTAAAAAAAAAACAAATTTCTGAAAATCGTAGCCAGACAAAGAGAGGGACTGACGAAAAAAAGCTCCGTGTGCTGGTATGCAGGATATCAGTCCTTCCGGTGACCTAAAATGGAAAACAATCAATAATCCTTGAAGATAAAGAATGTAGTTATTGAATTACGAGACGTTTTTAAAAATATTTGTCCTCTTTTTTTTCTACCACATCCGAAAAAACACTTATTGGGTTTCTAAATCAGAATGCTTCCTTAAACGCGTTAGCAATTTCTTAACGTACTGTACGATCACGCCGTTTCAAGTGACCCAGTCCTAAATAGATACCATGGGACCGGAATAAACAATTCGTCATCTACCTGCTCCCCTTCTCAATGGTAAACGTCGCTGTCTACTTGCCGTCGGGTTTTCAGCCGTTGAAACCCCTGTTGATCCGGGTACAAACGTTACAAATTATCCCCATATGACATATCGCGCTTTTCCTTTATTCCTCTGCGCGATCCAATCAGAAACGTGCAGGTCCGCAGAACCTAGGTCACTGACATAGCCGAAATGATTGCTAAACTTAAGTGACAGTGGGCAGTGCACATTGCTGAAAGGACCGACGGCCGATGGGGCAGTAAGGTCTTCGAATGACGCCCGCGTACCGGTAGACATAGTGTTGGGAGGTCTCCCACAAGGTGGGCCGACGATCTGGTGAGTCGCAGGATCTGTGGGGGAGACCTATGTCCAGTTGTGGATGTCTATCGGTTGATGATGATAATAATTTTAGACAAAAGTGGTAATATATAGGTATTTTAGAATTAAAAATCTGTTTTTGCAATAATGGCTGTATTTTGATTTGAAGAGTGAAGTAACTAGAGCAACTACATTTTCATATATGTCTCAAGGCGATGAGCTTAATGTGATGCAGTGTATGTCACACTAGTGTCACGCTGTTACAGGTGCAGTAATGTAAATATATATAATTAAAAGTTTTGTAAACAACAATTGTACTAAATTTGTTATATAGAACATTGCGCGGAGGCGACAGTAGTCTGGAAAAACTGATTGTCGTTCGGAAGACCGTAGGTAGGTGATCATTCGGTCCTGCTCCAACTAGATGGACCAGATTAAGGACTCGTCGTCCTCTAAATTCTACACTATCGTGAGAGGTGCACTGAACAGGAACCGGTGGAAGCAGATCGTCCGTTCTAGACAGCAACCCTAGAACTGATCTCGATCGTCAGATATGAGGGAACGACTCTAAATAGAGAGATAGAATTTTAATTAAAAGCTTCTCCGTACAAAGCTCTACTGCTGAACAACGAGCTGATCGCATCATTCGGGCCTTACCGCTGGGCAGTAATCAGTCGTGGCTGATTACAACCGCTTAACCTGATCGCAAATCAGGCGACGCGCAGCCAATTGATTTCACAATCAATTACTGCGCAGTGCGCGGCTAATGAGACGCCGGACCCGGCGCCGGTAATTGCGCGGTGCAGGCTCGCACCCACGCCCTCACGCCCTCACACCCTCATACCCCACCGAAACCTACAACGTGTTAATTCGACAGAGGGGAGAGCCTAAGGTCCATTATCTATATAGCAATGCACTTTGATAAACGAAATGTATGAGAACTACGATTTAGATATAATTATTGCCGCACATTATCAGTAGGGCGGAAGTTAGTAGTATTGTGAAGTAAAGCCAAAGCTAGGGGAAGAAAAGTCTTAGAGCGGAGGCAGAGCTGAAGTGTAGGACGCTCTCACTCCAGAAGTACCGACGACATTAAGCTGAAGATCGCATTTGGTGGAAGGCATTGGGGAAGGCATCCAACAATAGATAAACAAAGGCTAATAATGATGATGATGAAAGTCAAAGCTACTATTGTAAACGATTGTACAATCTTATTACAGATAGAAGATGATGGTAGGTCTTTGTTGCCGGAGACCGTCTAAGTAGGGCAGCTCAGAAATAAGCGCTAATATCTGCTGACAAACGGTAGTGTGCAAACATGACTGTGGTCCAGTTAGAAGGACGCTATATCTAGTGTAATAAATTATATATCAAGGCGACGAGCGCAATATAGTGCAGTGTATATCATGCTCACTGATGCCGCGTTGTTATGAGCAGGCGTATCATTTACCGTCAGAGGAATATCCCTCTCATCTCGTTCCAAAATTGTATATAAAAAAAAATTTACTCTCTCCTTAAAACATTATAAACCCTATTATCCGGTGATAGAGTAAGGTGGAAGTAATATTTGTAAATAGCTAAAAAACAGGATTTCACACGCAGTAGAGGTGACACTATGTATTGTGGTTTATTTGTGAGACAGTATAATGAATATACGGTGGAGGTGTGAAAGAGAGCAAGAGAGAGGGAGAAATAGCGTTTGGATGACAGCACGTTTAATCATTGAAGTTAGAGATAGCAAATGAGATAAGTTGATACAATTAAAGTATTGACACATCGCTCAAAGGACTAACAACGGCACTAAGGTCTTCGAATGGCGCCCGCGTACCGGAAGACCTAGAGTTAGCAGGCCTCCTACCAGGTGTTCCGAAGTAGCTGGATGCGGGCAACGCAGGGTCGAGCGATGTGGAGATCTTTGGAAGATGCCTATATCCAGCAGAGGACGTCTATCCGCTGATAATGAATAAATTGCTTCAGTAAAGACAGATGTTGTTCTAATGAACATAAAAATAATTTTCATTATATGTTTCCCACATCCGGTTTCGTTTGTGATGATAAACTGTAAGTATATAGATTTTTATTTTACTCTCTTTAACTCAGTACCATGTGAACACATTTATCATCACCTTTTTTTCGGTATACGTTTTCGTCACTTAAAATTCTCTTTAGATATTCCTAAAAAATATTGAACTAACTTGAAAACATATCAATACTTAATTAAAATTACATGAAAATCATTGCTGTACGAGTTAATTTTATATCGTCTTATTAGTAGTGTTCTGATGGGAGGGTTGAAAGGGGTTGTCTTGTAGTAATATTTTATCTTTAATGAGGAATCAAAATGAGTGCCGCAGGGCGGGCGCGGCAATCGTTCGTTATCGCGCCGAGCCGTATCCGACGCAGCATCTCAATTCGGCGGATGGAATTGCTTGTTACAAAGCTAGCGAAAGATTTTTTTTCCTATGAACCCCCACCCCCGAAACCTTTCAAATTTCCATAATGGCTCAATTCACTTTCGGCTTAATGCTGTATAACGAGTGAGGTCGCGGGATAAGCCCGCCATTTGCTTTGTTCACATTATATCTGCGTGGAGGCATCGCAGCCGACGTTACCAGTTTATTTCTGTGCGTTCGTGTAACGAGACAGCTTTTTTTTTCTTACGTAATTGTAATGTAAACGGGCCGACGATTTGATGGTAAACGAGATCCTCAGGGTCATCCTTTTTATCAAAATATGTCTATTTCATTGTTACTTCTTAAACTTGATAGCTATTTAAAGTAATTATGCATGACACTGTAAGGGGTCACGCACAACGACTCACTGAATCCAAGCCTACCTCACCTGCTCGTGGTGCACACTGCTGATCATCAAACGAAGCTCTGACTGCCCACCAACAAGCAATGGGCCAGCGTCGTGGAAAATGGACCAAATCCCCCCATATGAACCCCTACAAACGACGCGTCTTAGTATTCGGTGGTGCCAGAGGCCATGTTGACTGTATGTGTGGATTTTTGGCGAGGCCTATTTTTAGCAGTGGATGTCTATCAGCTGATGATGTTGATGATGACTAAGAAATTGGGTAGATAAAAGCTACTGTAAGACATTAAAATGCTGTACTTATAGCAGCTTATTGATGTGCTCTATTGCTGAAAGGAGACAGAATAAAATCATTCTACAATTGGTTTGAAAGATGCTACAGCTAATATAGTTATTATGATGTCGATGTTTAACATTCCCTCTCAAATATTTATGCGCGACGTGATGCTGTAGAAACATCCTAACCAGTATATCATTAATGATGGTAATCCAGCTTCAAGTTTGCTTAATATAGCATATTTAAATAGCTATCGTTTCTGCAGTCAATCATCCAACAATAGAGTGCTTCATTAAATATGCTCTCTGTGTGAAAGTTATAGAAATGTGTAGATAGGATGCCCTGGTGTGTTGGTAGTTGATCCGAAATCCATTATGATGTACTCCATCCATTATGATGACTGACGGTAAGCTGGCAAGCTGGTAGGTCTCTGTCGCCGGAGACTGTAGATAAGTATCACCGCAGCGCGTATTGCAGCCGGCGAACATTACTGTGTTCCAGTTTGAAGGGCGCTGTAGCTAGTCAAATTACTGGGGTAACGAGACACAACATCTTATGCCTCAAGGAGACGAGCGCAATGTGGTGCAGTGTATATTATCTTAATTAGGGCCAACCTTGTTAAGGGCGTGTGACTATCAGGTGAGCATTTTGCTCGTATATTCGATCGCCAACCTTCACTAGTTGTAGAGGCATTTTAAGAAAAAGAACAGTATTCTGAAAAAGCTCGTGCCCGGGACCTATGCGAAGCAGTTGTTAAGCTTTTAAAAACATGACTACTATATCTGACTACCGCTTCCAGCTTACAATTAAGCTTATAGCTAAAACTTTGTAAATCATGTCCCGGTTAACAGTTAATCAGGTTTCTATAAATAACGAAGTATTTACAAGGGGGTAATTAATTGTGAGCGCAGTATGAAAACAACAAAGCACGCGGCTCGGCTGGCCATCTTCACCGTGCCGTCTCCGAGGACAAGAGTAATTTATTGCCGCCACCAATCATTCCGATTTTATCTCCTTTATTTTTAGATAGGTAAAACACAAGGATACGTCTTCGCGGAACACTGCACTGTTGAGTAAGTGATCGTTATAATATGAAGGATTATTACTGCCAAGCAGTAATAATCTCAATGTAATGTATGCGATGATTGCTTATAATAATAGGACTATGATGAATAAGCCTCCCCCAATGATATTCAAATACACCAAGCATGGTCTTCTGTACCGCTGGGCACTTGGGGTTGTCGTATATAGGGTTACTATGGGGAGAATTGGGCCATTATCCACCACGCTGGCTATATGCGAGTTGGCGAGAGTCAGAGTCGTTTGTTAATTAGCAGAGTGCACCAAGAGCAGGTGAGGTTGGCTTGTGTCCCGTGAGCTATAGTGCAGAATCTCTTACACCCCTTTCAGCGAATGATGGTTAAAACCTGAGGATACGTCTTCCCGGAACAGCGCACTGCTGAATAAGTGATTGTTATAATTTGAAGGATTATTACTGCGAAGGGGTAATACTCTTGCTCTAAAGTTTACGGTTTTTGCTTATAACAATGTGACATCTACTTGAAATACTTAATACATGCAGCTTATTATGAGCTTCACATTTTTTTTTTTTATTTATAACAGCCAATTTACGTCCCCACTGTTGGGCACAGGCTTACCCTCAATACGAGGGCGAAAGGTTACAATTCTGTTATCTGCATCAAGATAGGAGAATGATTGTTAGGATAGAGGAATAAGCTCCGCTGTGGTCACCGCTGAAACTATTCTTATATTGAGTGGGAAGCCGTAAAACTTCCCCAGTGTTTTGTTAAGGGTAATTGAACGGAAATTAATGAACAACGCAATACATCAACGTCTGAACAAGTTGCCATTTCCGTCTGATGGATGCGAGGGAATGTGTTCATACCCGCGAGTGTACGACTCATCTCTAAGTACGAGACTAACGAACGCGATGTCTCGTCTCCAGGAGTTATATTTTTTCAGCAACTAGAGTGATGGATAGAGGAAACACTCTATTATATTATATCTAACTGTAAATATACTGTATTTAGTGCTAAGTAATAAAAAAAGGACTTGTTAATGTTTATTTAATTAATTAATATAGCAATACTTTAGATTGTATGTTAATGAACGTTATGAAGGACTCGTACTCTTAAGGCGGAAAGTTAATTGGTTGACTCTAGTCAGGACCTCTATGAGATGGTGTAAGGATGTGGTGAAGATTAAACGCTGCTGAATGCATCGTGGAGGGAATTGTTAACTGACATGCGTATTCTAATGAGACAGGATATAGACAGACAGGATACAGCGCCAGTCCGCTTTCATAGCAATGAGACATCTAATGTACAGTAATTTCACAACTGGTGGTTGATCTCTCTTGTAATGTGTGGGTGTGTGTGTGTATGTCTTGCGCTGTTCGAATCCAGTGGCTCCTAGAGATGTTTATGTCCTCTGTCCACCTGGTGGGGGTCTGAGTGCTTTCTGGTGCTGGGTCGCTATTCCAGCAATAAGACTCTAAAATTCATAGGTTTTACGAGCTATGTGTCCCGACCACCTCGCGACTCGTAGAGCTATGTCGGTGACCCTGCTTCTTGTGCGAATTTTCTATTTTTTTTTTGATCACGCAGAGATACTCCATCGCCCGCTCTGTGACTCTGAGCTTTCTAAGTCCAGCAGTGGACGACGGTTGAAATGATGACGACGGTAGATCTCTGTTGCTGGAGACTCTAGATAAATACCACCGCAGTGCCTACTGCAGCCGACAGACAGCACTGTGCAAATATTACTGTGTTCCCGATTGAAAGAAATTGTATCTAGTAAAATTACTGGAGTAACTATATTTAATTTCTTATCTCTCATCATATCTAGCGCGACGTTGTTATCGGCAGGCCACCATCAGGTGAACGTGTTGCTGTTCCCGTCACTTGGACAAATAAAACACTAACCCTACGACGCTTTCCAATTTGAAGTTATGTCAGAGCGCTGATGGTATATAAGAAATAACATTTTCGGAACAATGTATGTAACGAGATTAAAAACAAAACCCACAAACGATTTAGAGTAGAGTTAATGCAACCGTAAGAGAGCATAAAGTTAATTCCGAGCGAGTTAAAATAACTTGTACCCGGGGGACCGTAAATCTGACCGGCTCTAATAAAGCGGACAGACAGACAAATGCGCGCCGTATATCACGTAACAATTTAAATTCTTCGGATACAAGACACTGGATGCACGTATTATTAGGTGACTTTATTTTCGGCGGTTGTAAAGTGAACAATCCCGGGTTAATGATTCGGATGCTGCGCTGAGTCAATGCAAACATCGAAACGAGCACGACTTTATTGCGGGCAGACTTGATATACATAAAATACATAAAAAAAAAAACTATTTTTGACTATCGCATGGTACATACACACAGCATCTTTATTAACAGATTTATCTTATTCGTAATCTTTGTATGAGACAGCTTCGATTATATCTTTACAATTTCATTAGTGAATCAATGAAAAACTCTTTAAACAGATCTAAGTCTAATTATGGTAGAGTTTTACTTTATCATCCAGGTAACACCCACAGCTGAGCATGATGAGGATGAGCATAAGCTTCTCTCTAGGATCTCCACTCCAAACGGTCCATGATCAGCACGGTCACCGGTCCCGCCGGACACTTGGCACCGTCTTTTCTGAATGCTTATTGAGAGGAATTGGATCTTACCCCATCACGCCGGTTCAGCGAGGATTGGAAGATTGTCAAAGCCACGTCTGTTATTTAACAGGGTGCACCGCTTGCTTATGAGGTTGACTTGGATTCCGTAAGATGTTGGGTGGAACTCCATACACGACCACGATTAACAAACGAACGATCATATAGATCGAATCGATGTACCACAGCACAATCGATGGACCACAGTACATCATATACACATATATATATATATAATAACAATGAGAACGATGCCGGAAGTTTTTATTTTAGAGACGAGAGTTATAAATACAACAATATTGTTTTAAGAAAGCATTCTACTCCGAGTGGGAGGACAACTGACGAGTTTCCTCATCCGACCCTCATAATAAATCCTCTCAGCTATCTCAACATATATTTAGATAACGATACGAAGAACGTTATATATGTTAAAAACGTTAACTGTTATAATTGGTTATTTTGTGACATAAAAATGTTCAACGTTAAGTCCAACTATTAGTCTTCAAGAAATTGTCAGCGCCTAGACATTTAGGTCAATCGGCGCAGACGGACAGTGGATAGATCTTTGGAAATTATTTTCAATGAACGTTCACGAAAATGGAGAAAAAACAGCTGTTATTGTGACGTCACAAACTGATACTTTAATTTATTTTCACAGATATCGAAGGAAAGGAAGCTCTGCTCGCGTAATACTGACCGCGAGTGTACGTAATGTCCTGGCCGGCTCACAGCGCAATATCCTCGGCTAATATGAATCCAGCTCGGAATTTACATGCCGACTGCTGTTTGCTCTAGTTTTTTTTTAACAGCTCGGCGAGATGTTCATCGAAATGCAACGCAGCTTCTGCATCCTGTTACAGGAGCGTAGTTACGTTCACAGCTTTGCAATCTGAAACGTAACAGAGAATAGATTATTTTGATAATAAATTTGACCATTGTGTTATCATCATTAGCCCACAAATGTTCACTGCTGGCCTTGGATCTAGTCCAAAGATCTTCTATCAATCTGGAACTACCCACAATGTATCAGAGCAGGTTTTTGTGGCATTGGTGGCAGGTCTTTGCTTCCGGAGACCGTCTAGCTAGATACCAAGAGTACTGTGCTGGTTTAAAGGACGCTGTAGCTATACGCTATACGACTAGTGCAATGTGATGCATCACATACAATGCATTGTATGTAATCTTAATTACTGTCACATTGTAATAACCAAGAGTATCATTTACTATCATGTTACCATCACGCCTGTCTGATCGCTTTGAATAACTCTAGAAATTGTGAATTGAATCGCTTTGAATAACTCTAGAAATTATGAAGGAGACATTATCGGCTACGGTGTAAAACACAGTTTAATAAAGCACCTCTTTTTATACGAGTGGTTAAAGCTGATTATATTTAATAAAGACAGATACGTTGCAGCGATTATTACGAAACTGTAACGGGGCCGGCGTTAAATTATTCCACTGTATTAACAACACAACAAAGCCTGCGGGCTTAGAGGCTTTCGCGGAGCTATTTATGGCCGAGCCCCGCGCGACACCGGCTACCACTATCAGCGAATATAACGCCCCCGCAAAATGCAACCCCCAACGAATAAATACCCCTGCTAAAACTAACACCAATGGCGTGGTGAATAGGTTGCCCTTTCACCCTGACGGTCAGCTCGTGAACTGTTGTTTATGATGACGTATTGGAGATATAAAAGAGTAGGAAGTAACTTAAATACTTATTAATTCATTTGACTATAAATTGGTAATGGTGTCATGTTATTTTATATAACCATGTTCATTTTCTTTAAAATATTAACAACTCAAAGTGTTTCAATACTGAAAGTTGTGTAAACGTTTTCAATGAAACGAACGCAAAACAAATCGACGTCGCTCCCCGCGTCGCCTGAAAAGGGAAACCGTTAATGGCAACTCACCCCCTACCATCCCCTGAATAGCACCCGTTGGAGTTTTGAACTTTTACAGTTTTCTTTGCTTACAAAGTTTGTTTCTTATTGAATCTTTATTATTTATTGGAGAAGCTTCGCCGCCGAGCTTTGCGCACCTTATTTAATATCCGTCATCGAATACTACAAAACAGCAGCTGTTATAACTTGAATTAGTGTTTATATGTTTTATTAATTCAGTGAGGACTTTCGATCAGAATATATCCTTTATCACTCTATACCATAGAGTATAATATAATAAACAGGAGCAGCAGTATATATCATAAACAACTATTATCCCTAAAGTTTGTAGAGCTAATAAGAAACAAATGAAATTTATATATGTCCACATGTTAGTGGTCTTTTCATTAAAAATAAAAAAAAATCTTGACATATGGAAGAGTTACTTCGATGAAAGGTCCTAAGGAGAAGGGATCGTCGTACGAAACGCCAGTACATAAACTTCAAAAAACATACCCCCACCCTGTTGTGATATGTGTAACGAAAATGAAGATCTGCATCATGTACTACAGTAATCCGGAACGGAAGCGATAGAGAAAAACTTATATGGGCACCCTTAATATAAATCAATTGGATATCAGTCCATATCACAGGGTTGTGTCTTCTCCGTCCTTGGAGAAGACTGGACCACGGACAAGAACGGAGAAGAAAATTTTAACAAGTGTTTGGCAGAAGAACATTTTGGAATTGGTATTACTTATGATATAACGGGACTGTCATAATTGCTAATTAAAAGTCACGAAAATAAAAAAACATCCCTTTCCCCAGCTACTTGGGGTACAGCATGTACTTCTCTTCCACAGTCCACTATCAGCCGTCACATCTGAATTGACACTCTTCTCACACAAAATATGAAAATGAATACGTGTCGAAAAAGCTCTGAGAACAAGCGGTCCATTGTACTACAATATATTCTGTTTACTTATTTACTTAAGTACAACTTTATTTCAATAAACATTAAAATGTACCTTAATTTTAATAAACTGGGAGGTACATTAAGATTTTATTTCAAAGGACGTTTAAGCTGTTCATTATAACATAATTTGAATGTCAGAGTTTCGTGCTCTCAAAGCTGCAGACACAATAGACGATATTTAATAAAACACTTAACACTAAGTTGTTTTCAGAACTGTCCAATTTTAAAGGGTATTTGAAATTTTAGTTGAAGGCCTGCGATTCTTGGAACATCCCCACCGATTACCATGGCAACTAACAAGTATATTTAAGCCTTAAGCAGTAGGTAAGTACATTTACTTATCAAAATATAACCAAATCAAATTTCCCCGCTTATTCATTGAAATCAATTTTTTTCTTACTTACTGGAGTCCAGTCCATTCTTTTATTTATTTCCTCTTTATTTAATAATTTTCTTACCCTATCGTTCGATATCTTCTTTCTTTCCTCTTTCTTTTTTACCTTTCCTCTCACACGCTTCATTCTTCTTCTCTCATTCTCCGTCCTACTTTCTTCTTTCGTCCCTCTCTCATAAAGGACAATTCTATTCCTTTAATTAATTTGCTTACGTCTAGTACAGTAGTACAGTTTGCTTATCTTCATTTAAATTACTTTTATTTGGTTAACATTTTCTTTTTTTCTATTTACATTATTTCTTAATCTCTATCTTCTATCCTTCTTCTTCTACATTATGTATGCTCTACTATTTCTCTATTAACTTATCTATATTCTATTTCTCCGACTTCACCAATTTTGCTACTGCACCTTACTCCCATTTATTGTTGTTCTTATTACATATTTACAAAATTGAAAATATGTGATGAGTGGATTTGGGCCATTTCCCACTGGGCAGATTGCTGCCCAATGTCGGGGGGCCGGGTCATTTGTGTCGGCGCCTATACTCTGGCATCCTGCGGAGTATGGCACTGTACGGAGCGCCCGTATGGGTGGATAGGTGCGAGACCGCCAGGAACGGGCCCGTGTTGAAGAGGGCCCAACGTATCCTGGCGAACCGAGCCTGTCGGGCGTACCGTACGGTGTCCTGGACGGCGGGTACGCTTCTCGCGGGCGATGCGCCTTGGCATCTACAGGCGCAGTCGCTCGCGGAAGTGTACCTCTTCCTGCGGGATGCCGGAGAGCGTCGGCCGGACCCGGCCACGGTCCGCCGGATCAGGCGCGTTGCCCATGACGCCCTGATCCGGCGGTGGGAGACGGAGTTAGGTAACCCTGCCGCCGGCCGGGACACGGTGGAGGCCATCAGGCCCCACCTGTCCCGGTGGATGAGCCGGCGGTACGGGGCCTTGACGTTCCACCTGGTGCAGGTGCTGACAGGCCATGGATGTTTCGGCAAGTACCTGCACCAGGTGGCTCGTAGAGAGATGACGCAGGAATGCGTCGAGTGTGGTGCGCCGATTGACACGGCGCACCACACTCTGGCGGAGTGCCCGGCATGGGGGCCGCAACGCCACGCCCTCGTCGCGCAAGTCGGCAGTGACCTCTCGCTGCCGACTGTAATCGATCGTATGTTGAGCAGCGAGAGGTCTTGGAGGGCGGTAGCCTCCTTCTGCGGCGCAGTGATGCGTCAGAAGGAGGCCGCCGAGCGCACGAGGGAGGCCGACGCCGCTGCCGCACCTTGCAGGCGGCGGCGGGCCGGCGGGAGAGCGCGGCGGCAGAACCACGCCGTCCGCTTCCTCCCGCCGTGAGCGATGGGCCCCTAGCCGGGCACGGTGTGATGGGGCGTTCGGGCCGTTGGGCGTGGCCCTTTGGGCCTTTTGTCGTGTTTCCCCTGGGGGTGCGTCCCCCGGGGGAGTCTTGGTTTTTGTCCCCCCCCTCCCACTTCGACGAGGGGGGGAGTCTGGAGGGAGGAGGCCGCCGCCCAATTCCTTCACGGGAGGGCGGCGGCCGAGCATGCGCTCCGTCGTGGGCGCGCGCGGTCGTCTGTGGGGTCGGGGGGCCCCAACGTGCCGGTCCCGCGAGGGGCCGGTACGGGACGGCAGGTGGGTGCCTTTGCTCCCCGCGGGTACCCACCAAGAGGAGTTTTATACGCGGAGGCGCCCGGAGAGTTGCTTGGCTGAAACCCGGGCGTCTCCAGTATGCGTGTGGCGGGACAAGCGGTGGTGGTTTTAGTGGGTATGGGGGTCACGCACAACATCTCAGTGGCCCCGAGCCCCACATAACCCGGCGTCCCCCCCCTCGAAAAGGACGCTGGGTATGCGTTAACAGCATTTCCACCACCGATATCAAAAAAAAAAAAAAAAAAAAGGGCCATTTCCCACCACATTGGCCCAATGCGGGTTGGTGGGGTCCAGAGCCTCGTTTCTTGATTAGCAGGGTGCACCATGAGCAAGTGAGGTTGGCTGGAACGCCTTATACCCTAATTCATTGACAATTAACCATTATTCGGTCAAGCGTCATTAGATTACAACCCTTACATAAACCTTAAAGAGATTTATATACCTTAAAAATAAGTCGTAAATTAAAAAAAATTATGCTTTTTCATGTCCTCAATAGAAGCTTCCTCCAGCTAAAGGAGCATTCGCCGAGCGAGGAAGGAAGTTCGGAGGAGGAGGGCGCGAAAGTTTTCAAAGCCGCATAATAAGCCTAACGAAGGCTGGACAAACGTTCAGCGGGTGAAGGAGCTCCGGAAATGTTTCCAGCGTTTCCACCTGAAAGGTAACCGGAAATTGTTGAAGTTAAGTTTAGTTAAAGTTTTACGTTTATAAATTAAGTAATCAACTGGCGTAACCGATGGGAATTATGATGCTGAGTTGGACAGCTTGGTCCTTAACTCCTCATGATGCACCAAGTGCTGAAACAAATGTATAGAGTTTGCACACTACTACTAGGGGAGGTCTATATTGTTACTTCATTACTAGAGACTGATATATAAATTATATATACTATAATTAATATATAATTGACTCGGAGTTATCATCATCATCATCATAATCAAGATATCCACAGAATTCATTGCGAGGAATTTGGACCTTGGCCCACAGCCATGGTCCAATGCAGGTTGGGGAGTACCACACAGAGTATTCTTGCGTATCATCATCATTATCATCAACCCATAGTCGTCCACAGCTGGACATAGGTCTTCCTGAAAGATCTCCACGTTTGCAGGGGTTCTGGCCTGGGGATACTGGAGGGGTTTGGGCTATTTCACACCACGCTGGCCCAATGCGGGTTAGTAGGGGTTTTTACGTATATTTGATGTAATAAAGTTCGCTAATGATTTCTAGATGTTTATTATCCCTAGATTGCCTAGATGTTGCATCACTGAAGACTGTCCAGGTAGGTGAGTGTAGGTCTCTGTTGCCGGAGACAGTAGGTACCCCCGCAGCGCCTATTGCAAATGACAAACAGTACTGAGCAAATATTACTGTGATCCGGGTTGAAGGGCATTGTAACTAGTGTAATTACTGAGGTAACGACATTTAACCTCTTATGTCTCAGGCGACGGGCGCAATACCATTCTAACTAGCGCCACGTTGTAATGGGCGGGCGTATCACTTACCATCAGGTGAACATCTCGCTAGTCTCGTCACTTAATTGTATAAAAAAATATACACAGTCTATTTTTATTAGTGATCGTAAGTACAAAAACTACTGTGTTCCTGTTTGAAAGGCGTTGTATATAATGAACTGACAGAGTTTTTTTTATATTTAACAAAGCGACGAGACGAGCGGGACGTTCACTTGATGGTAAATGATACTACCGTCCATAATTAGGTGACGCTGGTTAGGATGGTATACATTACATCACATTGCGCTCGTCGTCTTGAGACGTAAGATCTTAAGTCTCGATACCCCAGAAATTACACTAGCTCCAGCGCCTTTCAAACCGGAATATAGCAATATTTGCACAGTACTTTTCGTTAGCTGTATTTGGTGCTGCGATTATACTTCCCTAGACAGTCACCGCCAGCAGATACCTTCTTCTTCCTTTTATCCTGCTGCGCTGACCATAATGTAGTGTATATAGTCCCAACTAGATCTAAGGATAACCGTATCCTTTACCAGGGTGAAGGTCCTGTTCAACTGTCGCTGCGGTGAATACAAAAAAAAATAACCTGCAGCGATGAAAAGGTTTCCAGTTCGAATTTTACCCTTGCTCTTACTTTTATCTATCATATATAAGGTTGGAAAATATCTCCCTTCCGCTTTTTTGCTCTTTATTCAATGCTTTATAAAAAGTGTTACAGTAATCGGATTTAGTTCAAATATGCGCCGTTTTGTTCGATAATCTGTTTCCATCTAGACGGCAACTTCATAATACCTCCCCCGTAGAAGCCCCCTCCTTATTTGCGAAGAACTCGGACAGCCACTTTTCATAAGCCTCTTTTGAGTTCAACTTTACACCACCAAGGGCGTTCACCATGGACAGGAACAGGTGGTAATCACTTGGCGCTATGTCCGGGCTATATGGTGGATGCGATAAAACTTCCCATCCAAGCTCCCGTAGCTTCTGACGAGTCATCAACGAAGTGTGTGGTCTGGCGTTGTCCTGGTGGAACACTACACCCTTCCTGTTGGCCAATTCTGGACGCTTCTGGTCGATCGCCTGCTTTAAGCGGTCCAGTTGTTCGCAGTAGATGGTAGAATTAAGCGTCTGGCCATATAGGAGCAGCTCATAGTGGATGATTCCCTTCCAATCCCACCAAACACACAGCAAAACCTTCCTGGCCGTCAATCCCGGCTTGGCCACTGTTTGGGACGATTCACCGGCCTTCGACCACGACCGTTTTCGCTTGATATTGTCGTATGTGATCCATTTTTGGTCGCCAGTCACCATCCGCTTCAAGAATGGGTCGAGTTCGTTCCGTTTCAGCAGCATATCGCAGGCGTTGATTCGGTCCAGAAGGTTTTTTTGCGTCAAATCATGCGGCACCCAAACATCAAGCTTTTTTTTGTATCCAGCCTTCTGCAGATGGTTTAAAATGGTTTGGTGACTAACTCCCATCTCCTGGGCGATGTCACGAGATGCCACATGCCGGTCTAACTCGATGTAGTCCATGATTTGATCGATATTTGTCGTCACAGGTCTTCCGCCGGCTGGCTTATCCATGGTGTCGTTTTCACCGGTTCTGAATCGTCGAAACCATTCCTCTGCGGTTCGAAGTGATAGAGTACCATCCCCCAAAACACCATTAATCTCACGGAACGTTTCTCTAGCGGATTTGCCTTTAACGAAGGAAATCTTTAAAATAGCGCAAATTCGGCGTTAGTGAACTCGCATGTTTACACGTCTATAACTGTTGAACGCAATATCCAAACTAATTATGCATAGCGTCGTTTTGTAGGTTATGTCAAGACCTTTCAAATTATGTATAGTATTGCCAGATACGAGCTCTGTAGCGCTTTGTACATAGCCGCGAAATTCAAAAGACAAAAAGGCGGAAGGGAGATATTTTCCAACCTATTATAATTTTTCAATCAATCCAAACCTCATCGGAACCGGATCAATGTGATCCGGTTCCGATGAGGTTTCTGTTAAACATATTTCTTCTTCCTAGTTTTCAATTATTCATTGAAATTTGTAGTAAATCCTGATGTTACAGGTAATTCATACAAATGTATCAGCAGTTATAATTGTTTAACAAGTCAAACAAACCGGATGTAGGAATTCGCTGTAACGCCGCCGCGAACTGAAAAGGTAATTGTAACAAACGTTTCTGTGTTTGCGATCTTCGGTTGTTTACTCAAGCGCCGGCTGGCCCGGCCCCGTGCCCAGGGTGGTGGGATGTGGTGGTGGTAGGGGTGGGGGTTGGCACGGTGGCAAATAAAACAAACCGTACAAAACATAATCTATTTAATATAATACGTCGCGGAGGTGTTGTTTTTTTCTTTGAAATTATTGCAGCCACTGTATATTTTTGATTATACGGACCGAAGAGGACACGACGGTCACCTGATGGTAAGTGATATATCTGATGACTTGGCGCTTGTCGCGTTAAGACTTAAGATCCTGTGTTGATACCGTAGAAATTAGGGATGCAACGGGTCCCGTACAACTCACAGGACCTAAGACAATCTCACCTGCTGATAGTGCTCCCCCCTAAGCAAGAAACGAGGCTTTATCGCGTTGCTCCAGCGTGGTGGATAATGACCCAGATCCTCCCATATCCAATAAAAACGACAGCCGATGGTACCGAAGGTCATGGTGACTGCGGTGAAGAAGGCGGGAAGTAGCAGGATGCGAGCAGCGCAGGACGGATCGACGTGGAGATATTTGAGGGAGGCCTATGTCCAGCTGCGGTCGTTATCAGCGTGCGATCATTGCTTGATGCGGGTTGGTGGGAGCCAGAGCTTCGTCTGTTGATTAGCAGCACCATGAGCTGGTGAGGTTGGCTTGGATCCCATGTGCTGTAATGCGGAACCCTTACAATGTACTCGTATATTATATATACGACTTTGTTTTATACTGCTGGTGTATACGTTTCTGTGTAAAACATTTTGTTTGCCGACTCGCGCTTGAACATTATTTGTATGAAGCGATGTATGAGATGCCATACAAAAACATTTGCGAGCTTTTGCAACGTGTCAATATAAATTGGAAGTGCAATATTGATCAGCGCGCTCACTTTTTATTTATTTAATAGCTTACCAACATTTTTTTTTAAATCAAAATTATCATTGTATATTTACCACTGAACAGTAATGAGCAATTATTACTGTATTCCAGTTAGATGGGCGCCGTAGCTGGTGTAATTGAGTAACTAGACTGGACATGTAACGTCTTGAAGCTTCGAGCTCACTGTGATTTGGTGTATCATTTCCTTCGTCCCTTCGTCTAGTAAAAAAAAATGTTTATCATAAGTTTGGTATTTGATTAACAGCGGTGTAAGGGATCCAGCACAACAATTAAAGAAACCCAAGCCAGGTTCATCTGCTCGTGGTGCACCCTGATAATCAACAGACGAGGCTCGGGGAGATTTGGACGATTTCCTACCCCACTGGCATTGGGGTAGCCAGTGTGGTGGAAAATAGCCCAAATCCCCCCTTATGAATCTCTTTACAAGCGACGGCTCCTAGGGACCCGGCGATGCGGTAGCGCACTACCAATCGATGTAGGGATCTTTGTGGGATGCTTATGTCGAGCTGTGGGTATCTTCTATCCGCTAATGATTATGATTTGATTAACTTTCTATATATATCTCTGTTTCTATCATTGAATCAAACAGACGCAACTATTCAGATTAATACTCGTCTATTTATTACCATTGATAAATATACTCAATCGACAGTATTCACTTGTCCTAGAATCGCGTCGACGTGAAGTATTACTGCAATAAAAAAAAATTAATCTCTTCGGTTCATAGAATATATGCCGTGCAGCATTGTCATGCTTCATGTTTAATAAAATTCCTCATTCGGAACTGAATCGCCTCAACAATACGGGTCAGCGGGATGCGCCGCCTCGTCCCGCTTGACGAATTGCGACCAGCTCTACTCTTGTACACAACTTGTTCAGATATTTTCTTTAGTTACTGCCTGCTTACTGGTGGGAGGTCTCCCTTGTTAGATACCGTCTAGGATCGATACACGACCTCAGTGCCTATTGCAGCCGACAGACAATAGCGTGCAAACATTACTGTGTTCCAGTTTGAAAAGCGCTGTAGCAAGTGTAATTATTGGGGTATCAAAACTCTTATATCTTCGTCAACGTCTTGTGTCAGGTAACGAGCGTAATGTGGTGCAGTGTATACCATTCTAACTAGCGCCACGTTGTTATGAGCTGGCGTATCACTTACCATCAAGTGAATATCCCGCTGAATTCCCAACGCGCCCTCTGACGAGTCGACAACTGCGTGAGGGAGAGGGTTCGTCTTTAACATCTACCTTTTAAGTATACATTACCTTATGGTAACCGGCGATGTACTCTTCGGTGGTAAAGCTCAATAGTATAGAAGTAGCCTATTCACTCTTCTCTTGAAGACTCGTACGTCATACCTGGACTAAAATACTGATGCTGGCAGACTGCTCCAATCCTTAACTGATCTTATTGGGAAGGTCGCAGCAAAACGCGAGTCTCTACAGCGAAGGGTTGAATGCCTGCAGTGGCTGTACGTCCGGTTGTGGAAGGGGGGTGACGGAATCAGAACACCGAGATTCTCCCTACCTTAAGCTCAGTTCATGGTTCCGACTATCCTCATGGCGTGCCTCTCCCCCAGTCCAAAGCCAGTTGGTGTCAATAAAGAGGATGTTAATTTCCGGTAATACCATAACGTTAGCAAATAATAGATTACTATTTCGTTAATACATCTCGATCGCCCCTCAATCTGTTAAGGTTCGCGAAACCACTTCGAGGATCCGGTAATCCGATCATAATTATATTACTCCTCTTGTTTGTTATTTTTGTATTCTGCAAGCGTATGGGGATGTAAGTGGATGCGGTTAGCGGGGGGTTGGTGGTATTTCGGCATCGTTACACTAGTGTAAGAGCCCAGCTTTCACTACCAAAGCGAAATTTCTTAACAGTAGCTCTCTGTTGCTGGAGACCGTCCGGTACCACCACAGCTCTTAATACAGCCGACAAACAGTGAGCAAATACTATTGCGGTCCGGTTTTAAGGGCGTTGTAGCTAGTGAATTTACTAAAGCTTAAATCTTATGTCATCGACAAGCGCAGTGTGGTACTATGTATAACATCGTAATTAGCGCCGCGTTATCACAGGCGGGCGTACCACTTACCATCAGTTTCGTTGAATAAAAAAAAGCACCAAATGGTGATCATCGCCTTGAGATAACGCGTTGTGTCATTCAAGTCGTACAACGCTATTCAAACCGGAACACAGTAATGTTTGCGCTGTATTATTTGGCAGTAGAATCGGTCGTGGTTCCGTAACATTCACGCTGAAGATTCCATTGTATTTGTAGTTACATGAAAGTATGTAAGCGATATGAAAATTTCAAATATGTAATGTCAGTATTCGCAGTATGTTTTGGAGCGACTGATGGTGGACGGTTGGGAGGGAGGCAGCTGAGACGTCTCCAGAAGTTTCCAGTAACCGTTCCTCGAATCCCAAACTTGCTCTTAGTGCATTTTAACATAAGTATATTCATGAACGGAACCTCAACATTTTCTCAACAACATTTTAAAATTCTTTGTATGCTGCTATGACCAAACGGGAGAAAAACTTTTCCACAGGATTTACAGAGGTTTTATATTTCATTGCAACATGAGAGCAAGTGGTAGTGGGCTCATGTTTATTTATTTAGGCTAGAGCTGGTGACAATATTGGATTAAGAAGAATGGAAAGAATCTTCATTCAGTAACTAGAGAAGAACAGAATTGTAGAAGCATTTTCGATTAGAGTCACATTCCGTGCTAAAAGGAAAATGTATGATTTGATCAAATATAGCAGACAGCTTTCGAAGATTTAAAACAATATCTTACTCTTTCTTTTATATTCTACGAACCGACGATACAAGCGGGATGTTTACTTGATTGTAAATGATACGCCAATATTAATATAGCGCTAGATAGAATGATATACACTGCACCACATAGCGCTCGTCGTCTCGAGACATAGTTTCGCTAACTCAATAATTTCTCTAGCTACAGCGTAGTTCAAATCGGAACACAGTAATGTTTGCATAGTACTGTTTGTTGACTGCATAGGAGCTTTTTTTTTACGGTGGCGGAAATCTTCTGAAAAGATACTTTGATTCTGGGGAGAAGACAAGGGCTTCTACCTAGCAACAACTCTACAGTGGTCTCCGTCAGTATATTAGGAGGGGCTCAGGGATCTCCTACGGAACGCACCAATACCTGTACTCTTGCTAAAACATCCCACGAAAGGACAAAGCCATCCTTAGCACCCACGCTGTGCTACGGCAATATACAAGACCACTACGCGTTTGCCGTCCTCCTAAGGCCTGCTTATTGAGTTGTGAGGGCCCCCACCCTAACCCTAAAGCCCATTGGGATACCTTAACAGTGATAAAAATTAGTAGTAGTGTAGGGTAGGTTGATAAGAAATTCGCGTAGTATAAAAACTTTTTTATCACTTTGTTAGCAATAAAAATGCAAAGAGAGCGATTGTCGGACAGCAATCAAACTACAGGCGAGGGTGGGTCCGGGGAAAGTTTTAATGAATCTTCCGAACATTCTAGAAATTCGCAATGAAGTTGTTTTAATTCGTTCAAGTTTAAGTTATTAGACGAAGGTATCAATTAAACGAGAAAACTTTACTATTAGCTAATATACAGTTTATTATCTATGAACTTTTATATACAATGAAGCGTCGAGACGGGCAGGACCTATACCTGCTGGTGGGCATCACATTCTGAATCCAGAAGCTTCACTTCCTACAGCTCTATCCAAGTCGAAACAGTCTTTAAACGGTCAACGGTGAGAGATCTACCATCACTGATTTGTGTAATATCTTTGATGATCTACATAAAGCCAGATTTCTTCTAGTGACTTATTCTTATGTTAATCTAAAAGTGACTGATAATGTTGAAATGTTTACAAATCGTAAAATATATAAAAAAACTGGTGATTGTGTGGATGTCGTATATCCTCGTAAACGGAAATTCTTTGAACATTCCGTTTTCCTTTATTAAAACCTGAAATTCACGAGGGTGGAGTGAATGCATCTTAATGTCCCACAGCGCGAAGTTCCGTCGCACTTGCATCTGGGCCCGCACCTCTTCATTCTATCTTTCTTACTCTTTCTACATACACGAAACGTAACCCGTGCGGAATAAATCTCCGTTGTCTACATTCCTTTAATTTATAATAGCAAACACAGCTGACACCGAAGCAATATTTTACTGCCCACGTAAAGAAATCCAGGGAGGGGCCCGTGTTACGTAAAAACAAAAAGAAATCATTGCGCCGCGAGGAATTCTTAACGAGAACCGATAAATACTGTTCAGAGCTTGTTCCTGTTTGCGGAGCCTTCGATAAATTCACCGCGGAGTTTTGAAAACAATACTTTGTAAGCACCATCCCGCTGCGCTGACGGCAGACTCTCAGAGAAACAAATTTTATGGCACTCGAAAAACGGTAAACAGAAAGAAAACACTGTTTTGGACAGAAATAGATACGTGAACTAAATTTCGTATTACGACTAGATATTATCAAAAGTACTTTGTAACATAAACTAGAATACTGTTTACGAAACAGTGAAGTGACGAAACCAGAATGCTGTATACGAAATGACGAAACCAGAATTCTGTAGCCAAATCAACGAAACCAGAATACTGTATACAAAACAACAAAACCAGAATACTGTATACGACACAACGAAACCAGAACACTGAAAACTGTATAGAAAATGACGAAACCAGAACACTGTATAGAGAATGACGAAACCAGAATACTGTATAGAGAATGACGAAACCAGAATACTGTATAGAGAATGACGAAACCAGAATACTGTATAGAGAATGACGAAACCAGAATACTGTATAGAGAATGACGAAACCAGAATACTGTATAGAGAATGACGAAACCAGAATACTGTATAGAGAATGACGAAACCAGAATACTGTATAGAGAATGACGAAACCAGAACACTGTATACAAAATGACGAAACCAGAACACTATATACAAAATGACGAAACCAGAACACTGTATATAAAATGACGAAACCAGAACACTGTATACAAAATGACGAAACCAGAACACTATATACAAAATGACGAAACCAGAACACTGTATATAAAATGACGAAACCAGAACACTGTATACAAAATGACGAAACCAGAATACTGTATATGACACAACGAAACCGGAACACTATACAAAATGACGAAACCAGAACACTATATACAAAATGACGAAACCAGAACACTGTATATAAAATGACGAAACCAGAACACTGTATACAAAATGACGAAACCAGAATACTCTATACAAAATGACGAAACCAGAATACTGTATACAAAATGACGAAACCAGAACACTGTATACAAAATGACGAAATCAGAATACTGTATATGACACAACGAAACCGGAACACTATACAAAATGACGAAACCAGAACACTATATACAAAATGACGAAACCAGAACACTGTATATAAAATGACGAAACCAGAACACTGTATACAAAATGACGAAACCAGAACACTATATACAAAATGACGAAACCAGAACACTGTATATAAAATGACGAAACCAGAACACTGTATACAAAATGACGAAACCAGAATACTCTATACAAAATGACGAAACCAGAATACTGTATACAAAATGACGAAACCAGAACACTGTATACAAAATGACGAAATCAGAATACTGTATATGACACAACGAAACCGGAACACTGTATACAAAAGGACGAAACCAGAACACTATATACAAAATGACGAAACCAGAACACTGTATATAAAATGACGAAACCAGAACACTGTATACAAAATGACGAAACCAGAATACTCTATACAAAATGACGAAACCAGAATACTGTATACAAAATGACGAAACCAGAACACTGTATACAAAATGACGAAATCAGAATACTGTATATGACACAACGAAACCGGAACACTATACAAAATGACGAAACCAGAACACTATATACAAAATGACGAAACCAGAACACTGTATATAAAATGACGAAACCAGAACACTGTATACAAAATGACGAAACCAGAATACTCTATACAAAATGACGAAACCAGAATACTGTATACAAAATGACGAAACCAGAACACTGTATACAAAATGACGAAATCAGAATACTGTATATGACACAATGAAACCGGAACACTGTATACAAAAGGACGAAACCAAAACACTGTAAACAAAATGACGAAACCAGAACACTGTATACAAAATGACGAAACCAGAATACTGTATACAAAATGACGAAACCAGAACACTGTATACAAAATGACGAAACCAGAACACTGTATACAAAATGACGAAACCAGAACACTGTATACAAAATGACGAAACCAGAACACTGTATACAAAATGACGAAACCAGAACACTGTATACAAAATGACGAAACCAGAACACTGTATACAAAATGACGAAACCAGAACACTGTATACAAAATGACGAAACCAGAACACTGTATACAAAATGACGAAACCAGAATACTGTATAAAAAATTACGAAACTAGAATACTGTATACGATATAACGAAACCAGAACATTGTATACAAATTGACGAAACCAGAATACTGTATACGATATAACGAAACCAGTACATTGTATACAAAATGACGAAACCAGAATACTGTATACAAAATGACGAAACCAGAACACTGTATACAAAATGACGAAACCAGAACACTGTATACAAAATGACGAAACCAGAACACTGTATACGATATAACGAAACCAGAACACTGTATACAAAATGACGAAACCAGAACACTGTATACAAAATGACGAAACCAGAACACTGTATACAAAATGACGAAACCAGAACACTGTATACAAAATGACGAAACCAGAATACTGTATAAAAAATTACGAAACTAGAATACTGTATACGATATAACGAAACCAGAACATTGTATACAAAATGACGAAACCAGAATACTGTATACGATATAACGAAACCAGTACATTGTATACAAAATGACGAAACCAGAATACTGTATACAAAATGACGAAACCAGTACATTGTATACAAAATGACGAAACCAGAATACTGTATACAAAATGACGAAACCAGAACACTGTATACAAAATGACGAAACCAGAACACTGTATACGATATAACGAAACCAGAACACTGTATACAAAATGACGAAACCAGAACACTGTATACAAAATGACGAAACCAGAACACTGTATACAAAATGACGAAACCAGAACACTGTATACAAAATGACGAAACCAGAATACTGTATAAAAAATTACGAAACTAGAATACTGTATACGATATAACGAAACCAGAACATTGTATACAAAATGACGAAACCAGAATACTGTATACGATATAACGAAACCAGTACATTGTATACAAAATGACGAAACCAGAATACTGTATACAAAATGACGAAACCAGTACATTGTATACAAAATGACGAAACCAGAATACTGTATACAAAATGACGAAACCAGAACACTGTATACAAAATGACGAAACCAGAACACTGTATACAAAATGACGAAACCAGAACACTGTATACAAAATGACGAAACCAGAACACTGTATACAAAATGACGAAACCAGAATACTGTATAAAAAATTACGAAACTAGAATACTGTATACGATATAACGAAACCAGAACATTGTATACAAAATGACGAAACCAGAATACTGTATACGATATAACGAAACCAGTACATTGTATACAAAATGACGAAACCAGAATACTGTATACAAAATGACGAAACCAGTACATTGTATACAAAATGACGAAACCAGAATACTGTATAAAAAATTACGAAACTAGAATACTGTATACGATATAACGAAACCAGAACATTGTATACAAAATGACGAAACCAGAATACTGTATACGATATAACGAAACCAGTACATTGTATACAAAATGACGAAACCAGAATACTGTATACGATATAACGAAACCAGTACATTGTATACAAAATGACGAAACCAGAATACTGTATACGATATAACGAAACCAGTACATTGTATACAAAATGACGAAACCAGAATACTGTATACGATATAACGAAACCAGTACATTGTATACAAAATGACGAAACCAGAATACTGTATACGAAATCAGAATGCTCAGTGTCTAGTAATCAATGGACGTAGTAAAAACTGCGAAGAGGTAAAAAAAAATAATTAGAAACTAAATATGGTATCAACAAAGGATTGTAAATCACTCTTTTGTATAAATATGTCATCATCATCATCAGCTGACAGACGTCCACTGCTGGACATAGGCCTGTCCCAAAGATCTCCACACTGATCGGTGTAGCGCCGCCCGCTTTTGTCAAATGTGTACTTTGATGTAATAACTAAATCCTAATATATCTAGATTAGTTATGAAGGAGAAAATATTTATTCTTTTGATTTAGCGTTAACATTATTAACTATATCGGCCATTTTTTATTTAAATAGTACTTTATTTATATTATTAAACAGTACTCACAAATAGACTTAATGTAATAACAATCATCTCATGACTTAGAAGACTTCATCGAGCGTCGCGCGACAAATAATATTAAAACAGGTTCACAAGTTTAAGGGGTTGTATGTGTTAAAGTTAAAAGACCACCCTCTTTAAATTGACGGTTCAAACGTTCTTTGTTATATCAGAAAAATAGATTTTCTATATATGACGAAAACATTTCGTTGGTATTGTGTAAGTTTGAATGGTTGGAAAGTGGGGGGATTCCTGGCGACGGCGTCCCGCCCGGAGTCGCCGGGAATTGAAAGGGGTCGCAACTTCACTCGCACTGTTTTAATGTATTGAATGGCTAGTCTTTAACTTCGCCCCCACACAACATGCGAGGGTCTTTCTTCATCTATATAGAATCTTAGTACAGCAACGTTGCATTACCACATCAGCGCTAAAGTCGGGATTGTATGAGGTTTCTACACATTAAATCTATTTACACGTTCGCCTTCATATTCCATCGTGATTTCTACCATTAACCTCCTTTTATTTTCACTTGTCATCAATATCTCCTATACCTCTCAGGGTTGCCTCGCAGCGAATCCACCTAGCCAAAACCAAGTCTGTCCAGGATAAACATGTTACCATCATCTCTGGGTGCTTGTTCGCTTTATACGTCAAAATACATTTCCGAGCGAGTAGCGTTCTATTTTTCATTAATTGCGCTACAGGAAAAATATAAGGGTTGATTATGAAGTAGTTGGTGTGAAAGAAGAGGGTATGTTATGAGGAAGAGAAGGAGAAATTAATAATAACATAATACAAATATTCTTTTTGTCAAAATGTATCTACTGGTGGTAGGTCTCTGTTGTCGGATACCGTTTAGGTATTACCACAGCGACAGACAGCAGTGTAGCTAGTGAAATTACTGGGATAACAAGACTTACCATGATGTCTCAGGGCGACAAACGCTATGTGGTGGTGTGTATAGCTGATTAGCGCACCTTTGACATGAGCAGGTGTAAAATAAAAATAAAGCAAAATTTTTACTTTAAAATGTCTTTATATGAGAACATAAGAAAGTCTCGCATAAAGATGATGAGGAGTGGTCATCCGCTAGCCGCTCCCCGTCCATCCCGGTCTCGTTTAGTGAATAATGTAATCAAAGGTCCTTTTAGTCGCCATCTCCCACATGCAAGGGTTACCTAAGTGGGTGGCCAAGGGTTACTTAATAGCTTGAGATTATGGTGGATATTAAAATTTTCCAAATTCCCCCCGTCACGAGATTCATAACAAGGTTCTTCGTAAACATGGAGTAGGTAAATTCGTGTCCTTAATTTCCATCGCCGGCTGTGTTTGCGTAAATTGTTCGTTCCTAATGTAAATTGTTATGAGGCGCCGCAACCTCCGCCGGCGGCCGTCGAGCCGGAGCGCGCGCGACACACGGACGCGAACGATACGCAACATCGTCACGCACAATAATTAATATTCAGTACAACAGTTTGCTGCTGAACAAAGGCATCCCCGAAATTCCCACAAGATCAAAGAGGGATTATGGGCGAACTTGGGTCATATCCCACCACCCTAGCACAATGCTCTTAACTGGGGGCCACAGCCTCGTTTGTTGATTAGCAGGATGCACCACGAGCAGGTGAGGTTTGCTTGGGTCCATTTAGTTGTTGTGGGGGACCCCTTACACCCACTAATAATAAACTAACTTGTACGCCTGTTTAAAAGCACCGCAACAATAGAAAGGGTTGGTGGAACTAGTATGTATATACAAGTTATCACTGTGGAGTGATGACTTTCAACATTTGTAGAAACAAATTACACAGAGAGGTATGTTTAAAAAAATTGTATTTAATGAAGTAATTGAAAAAAAGTTTTTTTAATAAGTTGAATAATTAAAAAAAACTTAGCTAAAGTTAAACTCATCTATTTATGCTATATGCGGTTGCTTCGATGTCATAAGTATGGTATGTACAGAAGTAACAGACAAAAAGCAAATTCATAACGCGTTTACTTTTTGTCTGTTAAAATTGTAACTGTTTACATTGCGTCCATTTTGCTGTGATAAAGTATTTCCGTTTTATATATTGTTATCATAAAAAACGGAAATACAAGTCTATTTCAGTAAACCAGTGAAATATAAAAATATAATAATAGGTATAACGTGGCCAAAGGGAAGAGATAATAAAAAAGTTAAAGAAACCAGTTAATGTATATTATTTATTGTAGAGGTGGGAATAATTTTTGGTGATTCCTATGTCCAGCAGTGGACGTGTATCGACTGATGATTATGATTTATTAGTATCTTTACAGAATTGATTTCAAGCAGCCGTACCTGGCGTATAGTTGAACATAGATCTCTTGCACTTGACAGACTGCTGGTAAAGTTCACAGAAAAAGCTACTGATCTTATCATAGATACATCCCTTCCTTCTCACCGGCACATTGAGGGTAAGGATAGTGTGGATATTTACCCGTACCCCACACTGGATGATGTACAGCTGCTGATTGCAGGCGGCGGTGTGTATATCTCGGATGCTAAGTGTGTAAGCCGTTACGCGAACGCTTACTTGTAAGCATATCGTGTAGCATTAAGTAAATGTGTACGCCGCTAAGATATCGCGGCAACTATCGCAAGTGGAGGCTAAGCACCTAATTCTGTTTAACCAAATGAATAATTCCCCGCTCGTTATGTACCGAGCATGGGGAACCGAACCTATTGGTGGCGCAGCTTAATGTCTTCTGCGTAGCATATTCATGTATTGTAGAGGTCTTCGTTCGCTGGTCGAAGAGGCACTTTAAGAAGAAGAAGAGGGTCTCCGGTGAATAACAACGCACGCAGCAATATCAGCACTATGTAGATAATGAGCAGAGCAATTCAAAGTACTAAGTACAATAATATTACGAAGATCCAGAGAGATCTTGAGAAGACTTGGCATTACAGAGATCTAGCTAGTGATAGGGATCCAGTTAATGGATACAATTGTATACTAAGTAATAACTTATTGACTCAAGGCTTGGTATTATAGAGATCCAGGGAGATCCAGCTGATGGATATAATTGTTATACTTTGTGATAAGCTTCAGTCTGGAATATTGGTATTACGAAGATTCAGGGAGATAGAGATAATGAACACAATAGTCTCCGTAATGATTTACTGACCCATGTCTTTCCTTTACAGAGATCTAGATAGCTCCAGCTGATAGACACAATTGTATAATCAGTAGATGTACGATCGTTATAAGGACTTGCGGTACGATAAAGGATAGCGTGATCTATTGTTCATGGTGGCGCCATCTGTAGACTTGTTTGAAACTTCTTGTTACAATATGTTACATCTATTATCAAAAGTACCAAATATTTACTTTAAATAGTATAAACTACACTGGAATTCATCATCATCATCAGCCGATAGACGTCCACTGCTGGATACAGACAGTCGGATTTCTTCGTAGCTATTTATATGTGATTTAGTTCTATAGTTTATATAATTTTTTACAGTTTCATCATTGATTTTATAAATAATCTGTGTTTTTTTTAACGTCAGTTAACACACTTTACTTAAGTTAGTGTTAATGTTAAGTTAAGGATACTGTCTCTCAGTTATGTATAGCTAAAACTCAGCAGTACCGTTGTAACAGGTTCAGAAAAAACCTTTCTTCATTAGGGTAAGGTGAATGGTCGTTCTCCACGCGAGGAACCAGTTGAACATCATTATCATTATCAGCGTTTGTTTATCCACTGCTGGATATAGGCCTTCCCTAATGTCTTCTAGCTCGCTGGCCTAATGGTTAGAGCGTGCGGCTTTCATTCCGAAGGTCGCGGGTTCTAATCTCAGCATGTACCAAAGACTTTAATATTCAAGTTATATACATTTGTGAACTTTAGTTACAACAGCGAGATACAAACGGTGAAGGAAAACATCTTGAGGAAACCCGCACATGACTTAGAATTTATTCTAAGGTATGTGTGAAGTCACCAACCCGCATTGGGCCAGAGTGGTGACTATGGCCCAATCGCCCTCATATTGAAGGTAGGCCTGTGCCCCAGCAGTGGGGACGTAAATGGGCTGTTATTACACAATGTCTTCCACCAAATGCGATCATCAGCTTCTCGCTTCCACACACTTCCGACAGCTCTGATGATGTCGTCGGTCCATCTGGAGGGACGGCGTCCTACACTTCTGCGACCTGCACGCGATCTCCACTCCAAGACTTTCCTCCCCCATCGACCCTCACTGCCGTGTCACGGCAGACATGGCCGAGCCACTGCCACTCCAGCTTGCAGATTTTAAGCGCTACGTAGACAGCTTTAGTTCTCCGTCGAATTTCTCCGTTCCGGATTTGAACACGTGAAACGTTAATTATATTGCAATAGTGCCCAACTCAGTCGAAACTTTGGCAGTAAATCTAGTCAGCTTAGGGCACCTGAATGTTGAAATGTGCACGGAATTCCGGATAGCGCGAACTTGTAGACGTTTTAGATATTCTACATGTAGGCGTACGTTTGATCCTGATGTGTACGAGATTAGTCAAAGCTATACTTCAAAATCCGTTCAGCCGACTGGAAGACTATCTTGGGCAATGATCAGTCAAGCCAGTGCCGAGAGTACCCCAAAAAGTCAATGAGAAAGAAAATGGTTATTATGCGAAAGCTTTATACATACGGGGGATGTTTTAAAGCACCACAGCAATCATAGCTTTAATTGGTGTTACCGTCGACGCAGGCTCGCGACAAACCCGATTGGGAGTGTTAATTTTTTTTTTCTATAATAACATTTGAGTGATCCGCAACGAGCGCCGCAGAGTTAACGAGCAAAGTGTCGACTGCAGATGACATCTAATTAAAGTCATTTCACTTAATTGGAGCACTGTGTTACTCTAACGAATCCGTAGTACAGTTATTTCAGTTAACGTTCATTTAGAAAGCGAACCTTTTTTTTTTAATTATTGTCTAATTTAATTTTTTGATACAATTTCATATGGTATGGTAATTTGATCCCACTGGCTCCCACCAACCCGCATTGGGACAGCCTGGAGGATAATGACCGGAATCTCCCACATAAACCCCTACAAGCGAAAGCCTCTAGTGCTCAGAGGTACTGGTGACCGTGCTGACTGTAAGCTCGGGTGAAGCCGCAGACCGATCGATGTGGAGATCATTGTGGGAAGCCTACACCCAGCAGTGGACACCTATCGGCTTATAATGACGATGATGGTGGTAATTTAATTGGGTAACGTTTTATTTCACAAAGCAGCATATAGGGAAAGACAAAGAAAGAAAAGTGTTTTTAACTAATTTTAGAATATTATTCTTATGGTGAATTTTAGCTTTTCAATAATTTAATCTAGCTTTTTTTCTAGCTTAATGTCTTATATTTATAAAGATTCACAGTTCACGTAGATGTTTTAAAGGTCTGTTTGTATTTAACATGAATAGTTCTGGGCGAAGCCTATACCATGTTGTACCATTTTCACCAAAAGTATATACTAGTACTTTTTTGTGTAATTTAGTATGTACACACTAATCTATCCTTATATTTTTGAGTAAACTGTGAAGTTAATTTTATAATAATTTAACCTTTAACCTTATAACCAATTTAATAATTAATATATAGTTTGTTTAAACTGTTCATTTCAATATTAATTCGGTTGAGATATAAAGGTAGCTGTGAATTGTGTCGCGTGGGATTTACGTACGCTACTCCCGGCCGACTCGTCTATCCCGTTTTCCCCCAGCCTCTCTCTCTCTCTCTCTCTCCACTCCCTCGTCCGCAAAATCCGTGACAGGTTATTGCGTCGCCCAGTTTAATATTCCCTTAGTAGAATTGGACGTAAATTTTAAGCGAACGTCCTGCGTTGCTTTGATGCGGACACTCGATGTCAACCAAACATCGGCCAAGTAACGATGTGTGTGAAACAATAGATAAATTAAAAAAAAAAGAAAATAACAAAAAAAAATTAAAATACTAGAATATTAATTACTTACTGACATCAGTCTATAGAAACCGTCTAGATGGATATTCAAAGGCGCTGTGTTTTTCTTTGAAGGTATCTGATACTAGAAAAGAAAATGTCGAGGTTTTAAGACCTTCAATCTTTTGTCTCATGTCGGCGAGAACAATGTGGTGCAGTGAATTTTTTTTTATTCAACGAAGCGACGTGATGAACGCGACGTTCACCTGATATTAAGTGATACATGTGCCGATAACAACGCGACGCTCGTTAGGATGATGTGTATGTACCACGTTGTGCTCGACGCTTTGGGGCATAAGATGTTGAATCTCGTTACCCCAGTAAATACAATAGCTACAGCGCCTTTTAAACCGGAACACAGTACAGTAATGTTTTACGGCTGCAGTCAGAGTTGCAGTGGTATCTAGACGGTCTCCGGCAACAGAGACCTACCAGTAAACTTACTGCTCAATTCGATGCTTCGTCGAATAATTATAGAAAGTTTTGATCCAGCCGCCGCACCAAAATCTTTCTCAGTTTCAGATTTAAAAAGCCTGAAGCCGACGACAGGTTTCCGTGTTAACAACGAACTTAAGGAAATATAAGTCGCTGAAAACTAACACAAAGCAGAACGGAAGTAAGCTTACATCAACTTAGAACTAACATTTCATCGAGAATAGAATTAAGTTAACTTTTCATTGTTACGTGTTTACATCGGCCGCGGAGTTTGTGAAAGTAACTTTATGTTTAATGCGTGAAGCGACCAGACTAGCTAGACACTCACTTGATAATAAGTGATACGCTTGACTATAACAAAGTGGCGTTAGTTAGGATTGTAAACATTGCACCACATTGCGCTCATCGGCTTTAAACATAATATGTCGAGTATCATTACCTTTGTACACTATCTACAACGCCCTTCAAACTGGATCACAGTAATGTTTGGTAGAAATAGGGCCTGCAGCAACAGAGACTTATCACCAGTGAATTAAAGACGAAAGAAACTTAATTTCCATCATCATCTAGAAATTGATTCATCATTGATAGGACATCAAAAAGTTATGTAGGTCTATAATGATCTAGGAAGGTTTTCAGTGTTTTCCAAAGGAATTTTCTATTATTATTAATTATCATTTTTTTAATAAATAACTCTGAATAATAGTTTCCCCTGCTGCTGTGACGAAGGGAATTCATTACAAGAATTTCCGGTATTTTTATAAGAGGGTAGATTTATTAAAACTATCATAAGATTGATTTCATAGGAGGTACGTTCAATAACTAGGAATTCATGATATTCTATAAATAATTTTTCAGTAGTGTTATGCTGAAGTAAAATTCCATTTATCTTCAGATTATTAATTGGTGTTTTTTTTTACATCTGTTTAAGTTAAAACGACAAATTTATCGAGACTAATTAAAATAACTTAGTATATACATTATAATATCTGCTGAGATAGCTAAGTTGTAAGTAAAGGGTGTCTGGCGGCGGATTTATATTTTAAAAAAGGAATATCTCAATAAGTTATAAACAGTGCGGGGTGGTGGCGAAGGTGGTCAGTGGTCAGTCATTAGAATCACCGATCGTGCGGATTTCTTAGTCACGATGTCGCAGTGGTGCAGTGGTGCAGTGGTGCAGTGGTCGGGTGAGCATCGCGCGTTCGCTATTGAAGCATTTTTCAAGATTAACGATTCTTACGTACTCGCTCCGACAGCCGACAGTTTTGTTCACATTTCAATATTCGACGGATAGGCGATGGGCCGAGTGTGAATTTAATTCGTTCGTGGGTGGAGAGGTTCTGCGCAACTGCTTCGGCTGTGAACACACCACGGCCACGACCTAGTCGATCGTCAAGGACCCCCGAAAACATTGAACTGGTTGAACGCAGTTTACGTGAAAATGCACGACTTTTGATACGGAAAAGGGCAGCTTCACTGGGACTTCCAAGAGCATGCGTGCATGAAGTTTTGAAAAAAGATATGAAGTTTCATCCTTTTAAAATTCAAATAATTCAAGAATTGAAAAAAAATGACTTTGCGTCACACAAATTTTTTTGTGAAACCATGTTGGACCGTTTTCGCACTGTGAATTCCATTTTTTGGAGCGACGAGGCTCATTTTCATTTAAACGGACACGTAAACAAGAACAACACAAAATTGCCGTTACTGGGCTCTAAGAACTCGCAATCCTCGACTGAAGCACCAAAAACCATTACATTGCCCAAGGGTAACTGTTTGGTGCGCTTTATCCACGAATGGGATAATCGGACCATTTTTTTTGATAATGCACGGGGCCAAGCGACGAATGTCAATGGTGAGAATTATCGGCTCATGATTTCGAATTTCTTTTTGCCGAACCTGCGAGCTCATTCATCATTCTCATCACACACGTGGTTTCAACAGGATGCGGTACAGGTGCGACCGCACACACGGCCAGGGCTTCGATGCATTTGTTGCGAGAAAATCTCCCTCAAAAACTGATTAGTCGCTTTGGGGACATCCCGTGGCCACCGAGGTCACCCGACCTAACTCCAATGGATTTTTTTTTTGTGGGGCTACCTCAAAGAGAGAGTTTACGCCAACAATACGCTAACTGTTGTGGACTTAAAAGAAAATATTCGGCGAGAAATCAGCGCAATTGAACCAAGTTTACTGCAGCGTGTGGCACGGAATACGAGGCTCCGTTTCGAACAGTGTGTGTGTGTGCAACAGGATGGAAAACATTATCTTTAAACAAATGAAATCCGCATTTGTACTCTATCTTTTAATGCTTTTAGTAAAATTATATGTCAAACATATTATTTTTTATTTATATTTGAAAACATAAATCTGCCACCAGACACGCTGTATAACTGGGAGATCTTTGTTTAATGGTAGAGCTTTTTTTTGGGTGTAAGAGTTCCCGCATAAGAATTCGCGGGACCTAAGCCAACCTCACCAGCTCGTGGTGGATCCTGCTGATCAACAAACAAGGCTCTGACTCCCACCAATCCTTGGTCCAGTGTGGTGGGTAATGGCCCAAATCAGCCCCAATTGAATCCCTACCCTATTAATGAGAATATTTGGAGCAGGGCTGTGTCTAGCAATAGACATCTATCGACTTATGATGATAATGATGATGACGATGAGATTTTTTTTTATTAAAGTAGCCACGAAATGAAAGCGCCGATCACTTGATATTAAGTAATACGCCTGTCCATAACAACGTGCCTCTAGTTAGGTAGTTATATTATTAGATTATATTAGAATGCACTACATTTTGTTACTTGAAACATAAAATATCGAGTCTCGTTACCCCAGTAATTTAACTGGTTATAAACCCTTCAAACCGGATAGCAGTAACGTTAGCACAATACAGTCTGTCGGCTGTAACAGATGCTGCGGTGGTACGTACCTAGACGGTCTCCGACAGCGAAGATCTACCATTAGCATGTAGTATGTGGATGAAAAAATATCTATGCTTAATATAATCGTGTATAAATCCTAACAGGTAAATGATTTGAATGAAAAGTAAATCAATGAAAGGTAATATAAAATATATTATAAGCACGAATTTGTAGGCTCAAGTCACAACTTAGCTCTCTCAACTTGGTCGCCCGCGCTCACAACAGTTATAAACTCTACTCGGTAAACACAAAACTAATAAAACTATTGAAAAGTTTTCATTTGTGATTTAAAAGTTTTCCCGCGGACTGAAAAATTCAAACTCATTTTTTTTTATTTCAGGAAGCTATGTGACGAAAGGTACATTCACTTGATTGTAAGTGATACGCTTGCCTATAACAATGCGGCTTAAGTTAGGATGATGTATACGTCCCCGTGTGGAGTTGCCAGACCTTCTATCGGGCGCGTCCCCAGGTTGGCGGATAGGGGCACGCTACCCAGATATGGGTAGTATCGGAAAACCGACGTGGACCAAAACTGGCAGGGTTCGGGGCGTACCACCAGTTCATTAGAACTGAGAAACGGCCAAGGACATATTGTCCGCGAGGCGGGCCTACAAAGGTTCCAAGTCGCTCCTAGTACCCCTCTATTAAATAGAGGGGACTGAGGATGCGACGTGTGCGGTGATGTGCTAGGTGCATTTGGCTGCTGCCAACACCGGACAACCCGTAATCCCAGTAGGGACCGGGGGCTTTGCCAGGGGGGTGGGAATTTCTGCAAGGCTGCGAGGAAGAAAACCTCTATACAAAAATAACCCCAATCCTAAGGTCGGGCTGTGCCGAAGGGATGAGTGGCTGGTGGGGAATCCAGTCATTAACAGACCGGGGGTTGTTTACTTTGCACTAATGCTTTACAAATATCTCTGTTTTGAGTGATTGCAAAGGATTAGTGTAGACATGAAAAGAATAGTTTGAGGGGTGGGGGTTTATTATTATCAGAGGGGGGCACTAGGGGGGAACAGTTGGGACCACACCCTATAAAGGAAAACCATGAAAGCAGGTAACAATGAAAAACTACCCCAGGGTGGTACCGGCATTGCCGGAGAATCCACCCCCGGGCCAGACCCGGGCTGCCCCATCGTATCTGGGGGGGGCACATTCCTGCATCTCGGCGATGCTTCTGCGTCGGCCGTGGATCCCTGCCCATCAAGGGATCAAATCACCGGAGAAGTGGTAGGGCCGGACATATCATCGTGTCCATCCAAAAACACACGTGGGAGATTAAAACGCGCCGTAATGACAACTGTCAAAGCGGTTAGTTACAGCGAAGGAGAGGACGTCTCGGACGTATCTGTGGCATCACAGTCGTCCAATAAAACGATGACTACAAAAATGCCTGCGCTGACAGGTAAAAGAAGGACCAAACCTCCAAGCCCTGATGCTATCGCTGCTAAATTCGTAGCAGTGTCGGCGGAGGACTCAGAGGACGGAAATGCAGTGGAGGAATCAGAATTCTCGGAAGACTTATCTGATCCCTTTGTGATACCATTAAACACAAGAGCAAAGAAAAGTCTTCCGAACAAGGAAGAGTTGGCCCGATTTATGCGCATCTGTGCAGATCCACGACAACAAATTGATGCCAACCTTGAAGTGATTAAGAAAGTCGCGGATCGTTCCGGTAATCTTAAAGGAACGTACGTCCGGGGCTTGAGATTAGCTGCGCGCAATGTGAAAGCTGCAGCAGAAGAACTTTCACGGAGATACGGTAGCGAGTCTGGTGACTCTTACACTGAGAGGTTGGCTAGAGAGAATGCAGAGCTGCGGTCCCAGTTAACCCAATTAACCGCAAGACTCGACGGCCTAACGGAGGAGATCAACCACCTCCGTAAAGGTACTAGCCAACGTCCTGACTCTAAAGAAGCTGCTCCTCGTCCTCCCAGGCGTGGTCATGCTATCTCTGGGTCTATGAATGACGGAGAAGGGCTCATGGAGCGCATATCTGCCACGATTGATATTAAGTTAGCTGCCTTTGAGGCTAAAATCTTTCCCGATAGAGCTATTAGACCTCCGTTGGGTCAAAGGTATGGAGTCGAATCAAGGCCGCCAAAACCTGGGCCGCTATCGTTGGCAGAGATGAGGCCACCACAGCAGCCGGAGATACTTCCGCGGCGCCGATCCTCTTCGATAACCGCGCAAATTCCAACGCCGAGCAGTCTGACTAGTCCACAGCAACAAGCGAAAGGGAAACCTGCGCGACAATCACGGAAAAAACGGAGGAATAAACATCCACCAGTGGTGGACTTACCTCCGGTGATGAAAACACAAACGCTAGCGGCGTCGCCGTAGGCAACAACAAACACTTGGGCTGAGGTTGTGAGGAGACCCACCACAGAATCGAGAAATACCACGATTCCCAAGAGGCTGCGAAAGAAGCCTCCTCGTGCCCGGACTACTGCAGCTGTGACTGTAACTCTACCCGAAGGATCCTCCATTACATATGCTAAGGTAATGGAAACGGCCAAAGGCAAGATCCGGCTGTCGGACATCGGCGTCGAAAGTCTTCGCCAGAAACGAGCTCTTACAGGAGGGCTCCTATTAGAGATTGGTGGAGACGAGTGCAACCAGAAGGCAGATAGGCTAGCTGCAAAGATGCGAGAGGTCCTTTCTGATATAGGAGTGAAGATTAATCGTCCAGTTAAAACAGGAGACCTCCGTCTAAGAGATCTCGACGATGCCGTCAGCACGCGTGAAATCGCGGAAGCAGTTGCAGAGGCGGGTGGTTGCTCAGTGGATGACATTAAAGTCGGGGAGATACACCGAACAAACACAAACATGGGCACGTGTTGGCTGCGGTGTCCAATTAATGTAATTCGGACATTGATGGCTACTGGACGTGTACGCATAGGCTGGGGATTGATTCGGGTGGAGCTACTGGATCCCAGACCTATGTACTGCTTCCGGTGCCTGGAAAAGGGACACGTTGGTAACAAGTGCCCGAACCAGGTCAACCGGAGCACACGTTGCTTCTGCTGTGGAGAATCTGGCCATATGGCAAAAGAGTGTAAAGCAGTTACACTCAAATGCCCATTATGCTCGGATCTGGGGCGTCCCTCTAACCATAAATTTGGAAAGAGGTGCGTTCTATCGACGGAAAAAAGCGGTAGGAAGACTAAAAAAGCTCCTTTAGCTTGTACAATTGCGGCAGCGATATTACCTACAGCTGCAACCTCGAGCTCATGCTCGAGAATGGAGGTTTATACGGCCTAAAGTTCACGGCGCTCAGAGTTCTTCAAGGCAACCTTAATCATTGCCGTAATGCACAGCATTTGCTGTTGCAAACGGTTAATGAGTGGAAGGTTGCCCTGGCAGTGATAGCGGAGCCTTATATCATACCCGAACATCCTCGCTGGTTTGGTGACGATACAGGCTCTGTAGCGATCTACTGGGGCGGCGGAGATGGTGCACGACCCTGCTCCTTAATCAGAGGACGGGGTTACGTTGCAGTGCAATGGGGAGTCGTAGTTGTAGTGGGTTGCTACGTGTCTCCGAACAGGTCTCTCGCCGACTACGAGGAGTACCTAGACGAGGTGGCAGTTTGTGTTCGTAGTTACCTACCTCGTCCGGTGATTGTTCTGGGGGACTTTAACGCTCACAACAGAGCATGGGGGAACCGCAGAGATGATCGAAGGGGAGACACGGTGTTAGAATGGGCGGCTGGATTGGATCTCCGTTTGGTAAATAGGGGGTCAGTTACCACATGCGTGCGATGGCAGGGGGAGTCGGTTGTGGACCTAACATGGGCGACTCCTGCTGCGATTCGCATGTTATCGGGCTGGAGAGTTGCAGAAGAGGTGGTTACTCTTTCTGATCATCGCCACATCGTCTTTGATGTTGCAATGCGAGGGCCAGAAGGTAACTACTGCCGCAGAAAAAGCAGTCCAACGCGACGCTGGTGCTTAAAGCGACTTAACCGGGATATGGTTATGGCCGCCTCCTATATCGCGGCATGGCCTGATGCCGAAGAAGGCTCATCGGATCCGGAGGTGGAAGCAAAATGGTTCCAACACGCAGTCACGCAAATTTGCGATTCCTCAATGCCTAGGGCCAGTTGTTTAAAGCGCGGAGCTGTGTACTGGTGGTCTGAGGAAATTGCGCGTTTACGCGCAATTTGCCTGCGGAGCCGACGCCAATACACTAGAGCTCGAAGGAGAAATAGGCGAGCTCCAGACGATCAGATAGCCAGACTTTACGGCGAATATCGAGCGGCTACAAAGGCGCTACAAACTGAAATTTCTAGCGCAAGATCTCGGTCCTGGTATGAGCTCTTGGAGGGACTTGATAGAGATCCGTGGGGGCGTCCGTACAGGATGGTGCTGGGCAAGCTTCGCCCGTGGATGCCCCCAGTGACGGAAACTTTAGATCCGATTCTCTTGGAGAGAGTAATTAGTACTCTTTTTCCAAAGAACCGGACAAATCGCTTCACACACTATACGTCTTCGTGGGAGTGGGAGAGCGAAATGGAGGTAACTGAACAAGAGTTGGACCTAGCTGTGAACCGCTTGAAGCAGCGGAACACGGCACTAGGACCCGACGGAATCCCCGGACGGGTCTGGGTCTTAAGTCTGGCTGTTTTGGGGAACAGGTTGAGACAGTTATTTTCTAACTGCCTTCGTAAATCCAAATTTCCTAAACCCTGGAAGGAAGCCCGATTGGTCCTCTTAAAGAAAGACGGCAAGGCCTCAGAATCTCCATCTGCGTACCGTCCCATATGTCTATTGGACGAGGTCGGCAAGTTGTTCGAAAGGATTCTTGCTGTCCGTCTCAATCGGCATCTGTCGCGCGTCGGTCCGGATCTCGCCGAGAGCCAATTTGGCTTCCGACGCGAGCGTTCCACCGTAGACGCCATTTTACGCGTCCGCTCCCTGTCTGAGCAATCTGTAGGCAAAGGTGGTGTAGCGTTGGCGATAAGCTTGGACATCGTCAACGCCTTTAATTCTCTGCCATGGGACGCGATTAAAGAGGCACTAATCCATCATCAAGTGCCTCTCTACCTGCAAGACGTGATCGCGGACTATTTGCGTGACAGGTACATTACGTACGTGGATCAACACGGAAATAGCATCCGAAAGGAAATTCTGCGAGGGGTTCCACAAGGATCGGTCCTCGGACCACTCTTGTGGAATCTGGCGTATGACGCTGTTTTGCGAGTTAGTCTCCCCGCAGAAGTAAATGTTGTATGTTATGCAGACGACACTTTGGTGATTGCCAGTGGAGACAACTTTGAAAGGGCCAGGGAGCTCGCCGAGCTTGGAGCGGAATCTGTCGTCGCTAAAATACACGAGTTAGGATTACAAATAGCGCCACACAAAACCGAGGCGCTATGGTTCCACAAAATGCCGAGGTCTAGGGAACCACCTAACTGGTGTGTCCAAGTAGGTGGGCACGATGTGGAAGTGGGCCGGTACATGAAGTACCTTGGCCTGACATTGGACAGTCGTTGGGGCTTCGAAGAACACTTCGAGCGTCTAGTACCCCGGATCGAGAGGATAGCCGGTGCAATGCACAGACTGCTACCCAATCTCGGGGGACCAGTAGAGGAAGTTCGCCGCCTCTATGCGGGAGTAATACGATCCGTAGCCTTATATGGCGCGCCAGTATGGGCTAAGAGGCTAGCCATCCGACGCTGTAGAACTAAAATCTATAGCGTTCAGCGAAGAATGGCCATAAGGATCGTACGAGGATACCGTACAATATCCTTCGAGGCGGCGACAGTCTTAGCTCGATTTCCACCTATGGATATTCTGGCGGATATGGATGCGAGGGTGTACGACCGCATCCGCGCCATCCGCCAGAGCGGTGGGAGTGAGCCAGACGAAGTACTCAAGACGGCTCGACGGCAGGAGCGGCGCAGGGCTCTTGCAGCGTGGCGCGATAAGCTCTCGGAAGAGAGGTATGCGCGCAAACGCGTTGTGGGGGCGATCTTGCCGGTCTTCGATGCCTGGATGCAACGACGCGGAGGAAGTCTCACCTACAGACTTACACAGATACTTACTGGGCACGGGTGTTTCGGTGATTATCTGTGCAAGATTGGACGAGAAGCGACGGCGAATTGTTTTCACTGCGGAGGAAGAGAGCTGGATTCCGCATCGCACACGCTCGCGGTTTGCCCGGCATGGGAACCGGAGCGGCGGATCCTGATAAACCAGATCGGACAGAACCTCTCCTTGCCAGTAATCGTGTCGGCGATGCTGGGAGGAGACGTTGCATGGAGGGCCGTAGCCTCCTTTTGCGAAACTGTAATGGTACAAAAGGAGGCTGCTGAGCGGGCTAGAGAGAGGACAGATCCCGCTCGGAGAAGAAACCGTCGTGGCACTACCGTGCGTCAACACGTCGTACCGGTGAATGGTGCTCCCCTACCATAATGGGGCCTTTTGGGTTGTTGGCGATCAGGATGGGGGTTCTCATCGCCTTCTAAACGACCCTGAGGAGGACAATGGCTGGACGTGGTCGCCGGTCATTGAAATAATACTCACGAGGCTGGTAGGGTCTGTATAAGCAGACCCCGGGACGAGCTATCCCAGCATAGCGTTAGCGAGGCCGCGGTTGTGTTCCGAACGGAGATCCCGTGACCTCGCCAAACGCCGAAGGTGACCACCGAGGGGGTTTTAGTGGGTAGGATGATGTATACGTCACCAGAACGCGTTCATCAATTGAAATATAAGATGTTGAGTCGTTACCCCAGTAATTACACTAGATATAACATCCTTCAAACCGGAACACTAACGATTGCATACTGCTGTTTGTCGGCTGCAATGGGGGCTGGAGTAATAACTACTCAGACGGTTTCCGACAACAGAGATTTACCACCAGTAAAGTTATATCTTTGTTTCTTCATCATCGGCCCGTAAAGGCCCACTGCTGGATATAAGCCTCACCCAAAAATTTCCTCATCAGCATTGACTTAGGTACGCTGGGCACTAGGGGTTATCGTATGTAGGGGTTCGTATCGGAGGATTTGGGCCATTTCCCCACCATGCTGGTCCAATGCGTGTTGGTGAGAGCCAGAGCCTCGTTTATTGATTAGCAGGTTGGCTTGGATCCCATGAGTTGTTGTGCTGAATCCCTTATAACCCCATAAATAACTAATGAATAAAAATTTTAGGAGCATAATTAAGAGTTCTTATCCTCTCAGTGATAAAAGCTTGTTAAGGAACATCCGGATGCTGGTGTGCCCTTTATCCGGGACATACTCGCTGCAGTGAACTGGGTCAGGTCTTAGCTGGAGACCGTCGGTACTATTAATTTCAATCAATATATCCGACCTGCCGCTGCACCATAAAGTGGTCACTAGGATTCAACTGCGCCAAACGAGATCCGAGCCGAATCACCAGCTCGTGGTGCATCCTGCTAATCAACAAACGAAGTTCTGGATCCCACCAACACGCACCGAGCCAGCGTGATGGTTAGTGGCCCAAATCCTCCCAAATGAACCAGTACGTACGGCAGCTGCTAATGCCCAGCGGTACTGGAAGCCATGCTGACTGTATGTGGAGATCTTTGGAGAGACCTATGTCCAGCAATGGACTTCTATCGGCTGATGATGATTATGATAATGATGAATGATCCCAAAATGCTGTGAACTTTCCCACCAGCTCCATGTTACTATTGAAATGTATATCGTCCACCAGCATATGAACTTCCTGTTAGTTTCTCAATAATCGCAATGAAATTAATTATTTCAGTTAATTGATAATAATGTTCAGCGTAATTAATACGCGTCTGTATTATTAATCATACAAAATTGTATCGTAGGGGTGTAAGGGGTGGCATAACAGCTCGTAGTGCACCCTGCTAATCAGCAAACGAAGCTCTGGATCCCACCAATCCGCATTGGGCTAGCGTGGTGGAAAACGCCCAAAATCTCCCCCAATTAGTACCAGAGGTCACGCTGACTGAATGTCACAGGAAGCCGCTGGGCGTGGGCAGCGCCGGACCGAATGATGTGGAGATCTTTGGGGTAGGAATATGCCCAACAGTGGACGTCTATCGGCTGGCGATGACGATGATGATGAGCTGTAACAATAATGCAGTGTTATTAGGCTCATACATATGAAAGCCGCAATATTTTGTAGGAGAAGTTAACAATCCCCCACTCAATAGTTATTTAGTCGACTCTTAAATTTAACTAAGAAAAATAAAAAAAAAACTATCATTTAGTTTGTGTGTACGTAGTTGTTTGCTATGGGAGAAGTAAAAGCTTCGCGAAATCAATAGAGAAAAAAAAATCAGCGCGACTCCAATAAAACTCGTCATAACGTGACCGGAATATTGAACGCCGATATTAGTTTACATGAGACCTATTTTATTCCACGCGACCGTTCCACTAACCCCACGGGCCCCACGCGTGGCCCCTTACCCAATAAATAGGAGGGGTAAAGTTAGCGCAAGTTTCACGCTCACTTTATTATTTCACTCGATATTGAGGAGCTCTTCCTCTTTTGTCGGCGGAACAAAATCTACGTTTATACCTCGTACAGAGCAATGAGATTTAAAAAAAATCATCAGCATACCGGTACCAGGGAAAGGCATGGTCCTCCTCAATATCCTCACTGTGATACAGTAAACAGGACATATATTTGTTGCCCTTCTTGAACATCCTTAGTGGAATACGTTTTTTTTTGACAAAGCTTTGAAAGGAGCAGGACGTTCACCTGATGGTGTGCTCACTAGCTACAGCACCCTTCAAACATTGATTATGAAATTATTCTAGATCTTTTAGATTTACAATTATAAATGATAGAAGCATGACCTAAATTCGTCATTCCGATAAAGCTCTCCGCTTGTTCTCGTGGAATCGTGACAATGGCCGGAAAGCGGAAATGATCTTCAGATCCGTAAGGCTTACCCTGAATTATTAGGCCAACGGCATTCGATACTACTTTGACAAATACAAAGATACAAAATCTAGATTTTTTGTATCCTACAATATAGCTAGGATTTTTCTTCGTCTTTTACTTTTCGCTTTTCCAAAGTTATTTTGTTCCGGATTGAAAGACGCTATAACTACACGAGGTCAATACAGTGCAGGTCTAGCGTCCGTATGTATCGTTTGCCATTAGTTTTATTTCATTTATATTTTAACCTGTTCTGCTAATAGGTTAAAAGCTGCCACCATGATGCAGTAGTGAATCGCTAAATAACACGGAAATCCTGGGTTCCATTCCCGGGCCACGTGTCATCAGTTCTATACTTATAGTCTTGGATCATTAGGAATAGGACTAAAGTACGCCTTTCCCGTTGGAAAAGGCGACTAAAAAGGTTTTCGAGTACGTAGACTTTGAATGTGGGAGCTTCAAGGAATAGTAAGAACGACCGGAGGAGATGCTAAAGACGAGGTGATCACTATCCTGGTAATAGCATAGCGAAATGTCTGCGTTGCGAAATGTCTGCGTTCTCTGGGACTTGCTTAGGCGTAGTGCAAGGAGGTACCATTGTGTTCCTTAGGACATCCCGGGCCCCTTGCAACACACCGAGGATGACCACCACAGGTAGCTTTTATAAGATTACTCCCCTACTATTAACAAAAAAAATGATACTATGCCATAATTTCGATGGAGCTAGGGTCATTTCGAAGCTATACAGCCAAGACTCAACATCCAAACAAAGTAAATCTGTCTCCATGACATCAGCGCTTTGTTCCGGCTGTCCATGTATGAGAGCAGGCTTCTGAAGTTTAAGTTAAATGTAAGTTCATTCTATATCAAATAATATTATACTTCGTGTACCGGAAATGAAGTTTGTTAACCATAGATACATTTTGTAGAGAAGGTATATACTGCGAGTGCGCCGGGAATGGAGTCAAATAGAGTTGCAGTTTACAACAAGAGAATGATTTAGAATAGTATGCGAAAAGAGAGAGATTTAAAATATTCTACATAAGATAAACGAAAAGCTAATACACCGGATACTAAGTGATAACAATCTAGTAATCATTTTATTAGACGGCTGGATGTAGGAGCCCACTGGCGAGGGATCGGTGCGGATGGAACCTGTCCTCACCAGCAATTGTGTTTGCAACGCTGGGAAGAGACTGCATGGAGGGCTGTAATCCCGTCTTGTTAAAAGTGCTATGGTAGAAGAGGAGGCTGCCGCGCGGGATCGAGAGAGGACAGATTCCACTCGGAGACGAACACGTCGTCAGGAGGAGGTTCTCATTGCCTTCTAAACGACCCTGAGAAGGACAATGGCGGATGTGGTTTCCGGCCATTGAGATACTCACGAAGCTGGTAGGAACTACATAAATCAGAACCCGGACCGTGGTATCCCATCACAGCGTCAGCAAAGCCGCGGTTATGTTCCGAACGGAGAACCCTTGAAGCTCCAAACGCCGCAGTTGATCATCGAGGGGGGTTTTAGTGGGAAAAATCTCCACACATCACTGACTTCCATTCAGAAGATACAATATCTTTTCGAAGATTTCCACCCCAAACAAAAGAAGGGAATACAAAAAAAAAAAAAAGACAAAAAGAAAGAAGGAAACAACAAAAAGTAATTTCAGTAATAAAGCAGTAAATGTGTCAGGATTGCAAGAGAGCTGCAGCAGTTCAATAACTGGCATAGCCTAAAAACTGGGGAGTAGCAACCAAGCACTATAGATCGTATAGATGCTAGACGCGTTGAAGATGAACTAGCTGATGATGATCATCAAGCAGCCAACAGACGTCCACTGCTAGACATCCCTCAATGATTTTCACATCGATAGATCCTGCACTGCCCGCATCTAGCTGCTTCTCGCAACCTTCACCAGATCGTCGGACCACCTGGTGGGGGGTCAGCTAAGACTACGTCTTCCAGTGCGCGGTCGCCATTCGAGGACCTTCGTGCTGCTCATTGTCACTTCAGGCTAGCAATATTTTAGACTACGTCGGTGACCTTAGTTCTCCTGCGGATCTCTTCATTTCTGATACGGAGATGTCAGTGATGAATTATAATAGAATGCTCATCATATACATTTGAGAGTATAGTACTCAGTTTGCTGCACCAGCTCAATGCAGCCGGTTTTGTTTCCAAATTAATGCAGTAATTTATACGTTTGTGCCGGCAGCACTATTAATTTCAATCAGCTCGGCCGACGGCTTAGCCGTTTGACCCCCTCGCCACACAGATCGAATTGCAAACAAACGACGGTCCCAGCTCCGGTTCCAGCTGAATAACACGGCATGATATCATGATATACTGTACATTATCATGAAATTAGTTTCCCTTGAAACTATAGTACTGAATAAATCACAAGAATTTATTGTACTAAATTTAGATAGAACTGGTGGTAGGTCTCTGTTGCCGGAGACCGTCTAGGTAGATACAGACAAACAGTACTATGCAAACAGTACTGTGTTCCGGTTTGAAGAGCGCTGTAGCTATTTTAATTACCGAGGTAACGAGATTCAACGTCTTATCTCTCAAGGTGGCGAGCGCAATTTGGTGGAGTGTATACCATTCTAACTAGCGCCACGCTCTTATGGGCAGGCGTATTATTTACCATCAGATGAACGTCCCGCTCATCTCGTCTCCTAATGGAATAAAAAAAAGAACTTATTTAAACTACCTCATTGTTTTGATGCATCATTAAGAAAGGGGGATCCATGGGGTACACAAATTTAATGGGGATATAAACAAAATAGAATATTGTTAAAATGGTAAGCATTCATACTTTATCATCATCGTCGTCACCAGCCGATAGACGTCCACTGCTGGACATAAGCTTCCTCGTAAGACCTTAACATCGGTCGGTACCCCGTTGCCCGCATCCATCGGCTTCCTGCGAGCTTGAACAGTCAATATGGCCTTTGGTATCTCTAGGGAGTAGGGTTCATCGTTTGTAGGGGTTGATATGGGGGGATTTAATACTCACTTCCTTATATTGATTATATATATTACTTCAGTGATGGATTGTAACAACATATCGGCGTCAATGTTTTCTATTATATGACATTAAAGAGTCAATAGGTTGCTTCAATACTGCTGTGTTTTACCACCAAATAATTCACCACCGCTTACCATCAAGCCGGTTTGATGTAATTACATTGGAACGTCCTCGACGCGAAATTGATGGCGCTTTAAGTATGAAACGCAAAATAAGCAAAACCGTTAACAAACTGTTAACAAAGCCTCCGGCGGGGGCTCCGGTGGCGGCGAATTTATATTTTAAATTAAGATTGGACGTGAAAATTGGCGGTCTCCGGCACTTAAGGGTGCGACCGACCCACCCCCTCCACGCTCTAATTATATCTACACTCGGCAAGGGTAACAAAAGGGGCGCGCAGTTTACTTAATGCTTCGCGAAGGTGCTCACACGTCTGCTCGACGACCAGTGAAATATGAAAACTTAATTCCATCTTTATGGCGACAGCAGTCGAAATACGTCCACAGCTGGACGTAGACTTCCCACCAAGAGCTCTAAATCGATCGCAGCTGCTCTGTCCACATCCAGTAGATATCGGTATATATATAACTTAACAGAGAGGTGATCCTCAGCGCATTAAATTCCGAAGAGTATCTCTAGAATTATAGGAAGCAATTCGTTCATCATCATCTAAATTCTGGGCGAGTTCGCTCTCGGTACCTCGTGGACATCATCAACTCAATAAAGAGATTTAGTTAATTTATCATCATCAGCAGACGTCAGAACGTGAACAGGTTAACAATTTGCTCTCTACAGCATCAGTAATATTGATTATCATTAACGTAGATTACCATTGATAGGTCCTGCCGTAGAAGGCGACTAAAAGGGTCTAGGAGTTTCGGCTTAGCGATGGTGCCTAGAAGGGTTAGGCTACTCCTCAGAGACGTATTCACACAAAGTACAGAGGGGCACTGATGCAGACCGCCGAGTGGGTTTTAGTGAGTAAAAATCTCACATAACCCTGACTTCCCTCCAGAAGCAAGTTCCCAAGAATTGCCTCCCGAAAAAAAACATCTCTGCTGCTGGAGACCATCTAGGTGCCACCACAGCGCCTATTGTAGCTGACAAACAGCACTATCCAAACAATACTACCTTCCGGTTTGAAGGACGCTGCTAGTATAATTACTGGGATAATGAGACTCAACATCTGTCTCAAGGCGACGAACGCAAAGTGGTGCAGTATATATCATCCTAGGTAGTACTACGTCCTTATGAGTCGGCGTATCACTCACCATCAGGTGAACGTCCCGCTCGCCTCGTCGCTTCATACCACCACATGTAACAGCACCGCATACTGAGTGTTATAGTGTGCCTTCGATCATGGAAGTTGCGATTTTAACACCAACATACATACATATATATATATATATATATCTCTCACGCCTCGTTCCCAGTGGGGTAGGCACTTAAACACCAACGAGCTCGCTAATGTAAAAAACTTTTAGCAATATGTTAAGGATCATTGCGTCCGGCTTGAAACTTTGAATATTACTTAAGTTACTACTTTATCTTTTTAGGAAAAATACTTGTAAAGGTCGTTGACCTTTTTTTAAATAATTTTTGTAAAGTTCAATCGAAACTTCTATTATCATACGCTGACAGCCGAAACATAGCAATGATGTTATGGCGGCTAACTTGGCAGGTTCGAATATACCCTAGTGCATCCTAAGTAGTCAAGGCGTGGACCAGTAGACCGGTATCGAACTAGAGACCTCCGTATTATAAGGGAGACAGTAAGCCACTACCCTAAACAGCCTAATTTTTTATATTTATATGTATTCATTTATACATATACATTTTTCCCTCAGGTGTGGTCCGCATCATTCAATAAAAAAAAACTTGTACAACGCGATTATAGAACGACAGTGTGTGTGGTGAAAGTTACTAGCTCGACGAAAGCTAACTGTGTGTGTGTATTAGTAAGTTTTCAATGGGGACATGATAAGGTCTGATTATTGAGTAGAAATAAATTTACAGTAACCTGCGAGATAAAGAACCTCTGTAGCTTTTTGAGTCCCTCCATATGAACCTATACAAACGACAGCCCATGTTGCCTGGCGATGGAAGCAGGGCAGGACCGATCGATGTGGGGATCTTTGTGGGAGGCCTATGTCCAGCAGTGGGCCTCCATTGGCTGATGATGATAACAAAACTACTTATTATAACCGTATCTCCTTTTAGAATGGCCGACGATAGTAATAACTTATTTAGAAGGAACATGGTGAAGTCAAACTTAAAATATTTTCATTCAGCTGTTAACGTTTCGTACTTTCCCAGCAGGGGCGGATAGAAAGGCAACGATGACATTTACAGCCGACCGGAAGTAGTTACGTCTAAACATGTAATTACTGTAATAGGCACCTGAATATGTTATACTAGTTATTGGTTTCAATTGTAATTATTATTATTTTATTATTAGCTACGAGACTAGCGGGATTCACCTGACGGTAAGTGATCCGCCTGTGTCGCCTTGAAACAAGATATTGAGTCTCATTATCCCAGTAATTTTACTAGCTACTACACCCTTTAAACCGGAACAGTAAAATTGCACACTGCTATTTGTCGGTTTCAATGGGTGACTTTTTTTTACTATCGGATAAGAAATCTTCTAAAAAGATACCCTGCTTCTGGTTATGCTCTGTAATTATGTAGAATTTTTATCCAATAAAATCTCGTCGCTGGTCATCATCAGTGTGTTGAGGGACACCCTGGGAGCTGTTGGGGAACACGCTCGTGCATATCCCAGGGAGGGCTGTAGCACGCCTCGACACTCTCTCCCTTTGATACGACAGGCACTAGACAATCTCGTACTTGTCGTTCAGCCCTTAGTGGACAATGGGGGGTCCCTTCAAAGCCCACGAATCCGGAAATCATTTTAGTCGCCTTATACGACAGGCTGGGTTTACTTTAGTCCTATTTTTACTACAGAGCTGGTAGTAACAGCTAGCAGCAATAACCAATAATATTATTAAGTAAACATCGTCAGGACGATGTCCAGCAGTGGGCGTCTATTCGCTTACGACGATCAATAATAAATTATATTCTTATCGTGAATTTCTGTGAATTTAACGGAAGTAACCAAGCGGAAACTCCATGAAGCATTGAAACGAGAAATTCAATTTTAGCGGTGAGAAAATAGGTAATGACCGAGTTAGCAGCTGAATTTCAATATCTTTTCGTTGCCGGTTAAAATTATCCTTGAAATGATCCTAACTCGACGAAAGCTAACTGTAACTTAGTAAGTTTTCAATGGGGTCATGATAAGGTCTGATTATTGGGTAGAAGTAATTTTACAGTAACCTACGAGATAAATAATCTCTGTAGCTTTTTGAGTCCCACCATGTCAACCCTTACAAACGACAGCCCATGTCACTGACGATGGAAGCAGCGCAAGACCGATCGATGGGGGATCTTTGGGGGAGGGCTATGTCCAGCTGTGGACGTCTATCGGCTGATGTTGATGATATAGTTTTTTGAAGTCCTCTAGTTTTCCGTTTCCGCTCAATTTGTTTATACACAAAAACACTGATCAGTAAGTGTGTTCACTCGGTAGGAATATATTTGTTAAGAGGGACAAGCGAAACATGTTGGTACCATATATTTCAATATAGATTGACGGTGGTAGGTCTCTGTTGCTGAAGACCATCCAGGTAGGTAAATCACCGCTGCGCCTATTGCAGCCGACAAACACTACATTAACATTATATTGTTCCGGTTTGAAGGGCGCTGCAGCTAGTGAAGTTACTTGGGTAACGAAAGTTAACATCTTATATCTCAAGGCGGTGTGTAGTATGGTGCAGTGTATATCTTCCTATCTGGCACTGCATAGGCGTAATTAACATCCCGCTCATCTCTTCTGATAAAATACGCGCATCATCTCTTTGCTGCTTAACTGGAATCATTGGAAGTTTCCATTAAACTGTGCAATATTATTTAAATACATATTCATATAGAACTATTGAATACGTTTGCGGTATGAATTTTTCCGAGCATTACTCGAACCCTTTACAACCCGTCGGAGTACAGAGAGGTTCTTGAGAGGGCGGCTCGCTCCGACAAACGCAATCTATGTACGACTCCCTCCTCAAAAGGTCGAGGAGCTATGCAGATCGACTGGAGAGGGAAGTCAATGGCTGAAGTCAAGCTTTCCCATATATGTACCCCTGTCCCGGAAGCGAAATGTTAAAGCTTTGATTTATTTTCATAACGTATACAAAATTATTAATTAAAGCTTTTCTTATACAATTTGATGTTTTCGTTAACTTGTATTAAATATATGGAAGAGTAAAACGAGTTTTATTTCTTCATATTTCGAGCGAAAGAAAGCTTTTGATTCCCGCACGTAGTGACGTAGCGCTCAGTAAAGAGCTGGCGTAGCATCTTGTAGCACCGCGTAGCGCCGCGTAGTGTTCGTGTTCTCGACAGAGATGATTCATCTTTTAAGCAAAGCATCTTTTTAGCTTCAGATCATGGTAAAATAAAGTAACGTGAAATCTTTTTGTTAAGAAACAAACACGTAATATTACGTGTAGCGGGAACAAGTGATACAATAATAGACAAATAACATTAAACAGTATATATAATAGTAGGAACGCACGTATGAATTTTATATATATATAATTCTATATATGTATAATATATGTATCTCCTAATTTACTTATGTAAATAAATATCTTATTAAAAATACAAAATAGTATGTATGGGGCGAGTACAGCCCTGGAAAGTGTTTTGTTTCAGCAAACCCTTGCAAAGGAAGAACAATTATATCAAAGCGTACTACACGCTACGGTTACAAGAATAACAAGAGGGTTCAAAAATATACAATATATATACATATATATATTTCTGGACACGAACATATCCTTTACTCTATTATTTAATATAAATAAAGGAAGGCAAGGATATCATGAGGGAGAGCATCCCTAAACTTCACTGCTTCCAGAGTAAGAATATTTGTGTGTTTTCAGATTTAGTGTTCTAATAAATATATTAAATAATATACTGGTGGTAGGTCTCTATTGCCGGAGACAGTATTATGTTCCGGTTTAAAGGGCGCTGTAGATAAATTACTGGCGTGATGAGCGCAAACTGGAGCCATATTTCTATGGGCAAGTGTATAACTTACCAGGTTAGCGCCTCGCAAAAAAAACCAGTAACTGACCAAACTAGTGTTGATGCAGTAAGCTTGTGTTGTTAAGTGAATAAAACTATTGATCGGAAGTCAGTAAGTTTTCTTATCTAATGATAAATCATAAATCAGTAGTAATCCGCAATACTTAAGTACAGATAATTGACCTCCTTGTTATAAGGTCTAAAATGACTCACGAGGTCAAGAGGTCAGAGCTTTCATGGTAATGTAAGTCATACCGCAACCATTGCATAAGTTAGAAGCGGAGTATTGCTGTGAATAATCTATACTAGCGTTCATCATCAGTCGATAGACGTCCACTGCTGGACATAAGCCACCCCCAAAGACCCCCATATCATCGGCCCTGTACTGCACGCCTCCAGGGGTATACCACGACTCGCCGGACACCAGGCACTCACCACGAGGTTCATCACGCAGTTCCCATGCGGGTTGATGGGGGTTACTATTCAATAAACTATCAAATAATCTTACGATAGGAGAAACAAATTTACCCCCAATAAAACCCATCGCTAATATTGTTTATAGTCGTATTATACGTATATGTGTGCGTGTGTCGATGTGCGTGTGTGTGTACTACCCTGTATCTCCCGCTCCTCCGCCGTCAGATAATAAAGCTGACAGCTGTCGGTTCAGCCATAAAGTTTTTATGGCTCCGCCTATATATTCAGTGGAAACAATAGGGGGGCACGCGGCCGGTGTATACGGTCCACTTTTTGTATATCCCGGATATGTCTGAGTTGATCCAACTTCCGGTTTAAATGTAGATGTGATGCTGTAGCGTGAACTGAATGTGGCGGTACCCTGAAGGTATGGAGAAGAGGAGGAGCACTGCACTGCGTAGTAATGGCGGGCGCGCTAGCTGAACGTAACGTGTAATGTTTTTAGTGTACTAAATAAAGTAGTACGTTATCATGATGGGTGGTGGCTGTTGCCGGGAACTGTCTAGGTACCACCGCAGCGCCTATTGCAGCCGCCGTACAGTACTTTGCGAACATTACTGCGATCCGGTTTGAAGGACGTTGTAGTTACTACTACCGGTAGGTCTCTGTTGCGGGAGACCGTCTAGGTACCACCGCAGCGCCTATTGCAGCCGCCGTACAGTACTTTGCGAACATTACTGCGATCCGGTTTGAAGGACGTTGTAGTTACTACTACCGGTAGGTCTCTGTTGCGGGAGACCGTCTAGGTACCACCGCAGCGCCTATTGCAGCCGCCGTACAGTACTTTGCGAACATTACTGCGATCCGGTTTGAAGGACGTTGTAGTTACTACTACCGGTAGGTCTCTGTTGCGGGAGACCGTCTAGGTACCACCGCAGCGCCTATTGCAGCCGCCGTACAGTACTTTGCGAACATTACTGCGATCCGGTTTGAAGGACGTTGTAGTTACTACTACCGGTAGGTCTCTGTTGCGGGAGACCGTCTAGGTACCACCGCAGCGCCTATTGCAGCCGCCGTACAGTACTTTGCGAACATTACTGCGATCCGGTTTGAAGGACGTTGTAGTTACTACTACCGGTAGGTCTCTGTTGCGGGAGACCGTCTAGGTACCACCGCAGCGCCTATTGCAGCCGCCGTACAGTACTTTGCGAACATTACTGCGATCCGGTTTGAAGGACGTTGTAGTTACTACTACCGGTAGGTCTCTGTTGCGGGAGACCGTCTAGGTACCACCGCAGCGCCTATTGCAGCCGCCGTACAGTACTTTGCGAACATTACTGCGATCCGGTTTGAAGGACGTTGTAGTTACTACTACCGGTAGGTCTCTGTTGCGGGAGACCGTCTAGGTACCACCGCAGCGCCTATTGCAGCCGCCGTACAGTACTTTGCGAACATTACTGCGATCCGGTTTGAAGGACGTTGTAGTTACTACTACCGGTAGGTCTCTGTTGCGGGAGACCGTCTAGGTACCACCGCAGCGCCTATAGCAGCCGCCGTACAGTACTTTGCGAACATTACTGCGATCCGGTTTGAAGGACGTTGTAGTTACTACTACCGGTAGGTCTCTGTTGCGGGAGACCGTCTAGGTACCACCGCAGCGCCTATAGCAGCCGCCGTACAGTACTTTGCGAACATTACTGCGATCCGGTTTGAAGGACGTTGTAGTTACTACTACCGGTAGGTCTCTGTTGCGGGAGACCGTCTAGGTACCACCGCAGCGCCTATTGCAGCCGCCGTACAGTACTTTGCGAACATTACTGCGATCCGGTTTGAAGGACGTTGTAGTTACTACTACCGGTAGGTCTCTGTTGCGGGAGACCGTCTAGGTACCACCGCAGCGCCTATAGCAGCCGCCGTACAGTACTTTGCGAACATTACTGCGATCCGGTTTGAAGGACGTTGTAGTTACTACTACCGGTAGGTCTCTGTTGCGGGAGACCGTCTAGGTACCACCGCAGCGCCTATTGCAGCCGCCGTACAGTACTTTGCGAACATTACTGCGATCCGGTTTGAAGGACGTTGTAGTTACTACTACCGGTAGGTCTCTGTTGCGGGAGACCGTCTAGGTACCACCGCAGCGCCTATTGCAGCCGCCGTACAGTACTTTGCGAACATTACTGCGATCCGGTTTGAAGGACGTTGTAGTTACTACTACCGGTAGGTCTCTGTTGCGGGAGACCGTCTAGGTACCACCGCAGCGCCTATTGCAGCCGCCGTACAGTACTTTGCGAACATTACTGCGATCCGGTTTGAAGGACGTTGTAGTTACTACTACCGGTAGGTCTCTGTTGCGGGAGACCGTCTAGGTACCACCGCAGCGCCTATTGCAGCCGCCGTACAGTACTTTGCGAACATTACTGCGATCCGGTTTGAAGGACGTTGTAGTTACTACTACCGGTAGGTCTCTGTTGCGGGAGACCGTCTAGGTACCACCGCAGCGCCTATTGCAGCCGCCGTACAGTACTTTGCGAACATTACTGCGATCCGGTTTGAAGGACGTTGTAGTTACTACTACCGGTAGGTCTCTGTTGCGGGAGACCGTCTAGGTACCACCGCAGCGCCTATTGCAGCCGCCGTACAGTACTTTGCGAACATTACTGCGATCCGGTTTGAAGGACGTTGTAGTTACTACTACCGGTAGGTCTCTGTTGCGGGAGACCGTCTAGGTACCACCGCAGCGCCTATAGCAGCCGCCGTACAGTACTTTGCGAACATTACTGCGATTCGGTTTGAAGGACGTTGTAGTTACTACTACCGGTAGGTCTCTGTTGCGGGAGACCGTCTAGGTACCACCGCAGCGCCTATTGCAGCCGCCGTACAGTACTTTGCGAACATTACTGCGATCCGGTTTGAAGGACGTTGTAGTTACTACTACCGGTAGGTCTCTGTTGCGGGAGACCGTCTAGGTACCACCGCAGCGCCTATAGCAGCCGCCGTACAGTACTTTGCGAACATTACTGCGATCCGGTTTGAAGGACGTTGTAGTTACTACTACCGGTAGGTCTCTGTTGCGGGAGACCGTCTAGGTACCACCGCAGCGCCTATAGCAGCCGCCGTACAGTACTTTGCGAACATTACTGCGATCCGGTTTGAAGGACGTTGTAGTTACTACTACCGGTAGGTCTCTGTTGCGGGAGACCGTCTAGGTACCACCGCAGCGCCTATTGCAGCCGCCGTACAGTACTTTGCGAACATTACTGCGATCCGGTTTGAAGGACGTTGTAGTTACTACTACCGGTAGGTCTCTGTTGCGGGAGACCGTCTAGGTACCACCGCAGCGCCTATAGCAGCCGCCGTACAGTACTTTGCGAACATTACTGCGATCCGGTTTGAAGGACGTTGTAGTTACTACTACCGGTAGGTCTCTGTTGCGGGAGACCGTCTAGGTACCACCGCAGCGCCTATTGCAGCCGCCGTACAGTACTTTGCGAACATTACTGCGATCCGGTTTGAAGGACGTTGTAGTTACTACTACCGGTAGGTCTCTGTTGCGGGAGACCGTCTAGGTACCACCGCAGCGCCTATTGCAGCCGCCGTACAGTACTTTGCGAACATTACTGCGATCCGGTTTGAAGGACGTTGTAGTTACTACTACCGGTAGGTCTCTGTTGCGGGAGACCGTCTAGGTACCACCGCAGCGCCTATAGCAGCCGCCGTACAGTACTTTGCGAACATTACTGCGATCCGGTTTGAAGGACGTTGTAGTTACTACTACCGGTAGGTCTCTGTTGCGGGAGACCGTCTAGGTACCACCGCAGCGCCTATAGCAGCCGCCGTACAGTACTTTGCGAACATTACTGCGATCCGGTTTGAAGGACGTTGTAGTTACTACTACCGGTAGGTCTCTGTTGCGGGAGACCGTCTAGGTACCACCGCAGCGCCTATAGCAGCCGCCGTACAGTACTTTGCAAACATTACTGCGATCCGGTTTGAAGGACGTTGTAGTTACTACTACCGGTAGGTCTCTGTTGCGGGAGACCGTCTAGGTACCACCGCAGCGCCTATAGCAGCCGCCGTACAGTACTTTGCAAACATTACTGCGATCCGGTTTGATAACAATAATAGGCAATAATCTACAGCGCCCTTCAAACCGGATCACAGTCATGTTCACACAGTACTATCTGTCGGTTGCAATAGGCGTTGCAGTGGTACCTACTTAGACGGTCTCCGATCGCCTACGTCTGCCGCCAAACAGTAGTATGCAAACATTATTATATTCCGGTTTAAAGGGCGTAGTAGCCAATGTAATTACTGGGGTAAAGTGATTTAACATCTTACGTCTCAGATGATTAGTGCAATGCAGTGTAGTGTATATCGTCCTAACTAGCACCTTGTACTTCATGAATAAAGATCATGCTGGTCCTAAAATGCTCGTAATGATGCATCAACCAGATGCCTCCACACCGCTCTGTTCTCGGCCTCAGGGTGTTCGGGATGTTGGTGAATGTATCTGGTCAGACGGTCGGGTAGGGGATCGACCCCGTGATCTCTTTCTCTTGATCTTTCCTACTACAATCAGCTTATCCAGATCATCTGGTTGTCTCCGGGCAATATGGTCAAAGTAAGTTAAGACTCGTTTGCAGCAAATGCTTGACAATCTGGTGGTGATATTGAGCTGATCAAGGATGGATTTGTTGGTTCTCTTTGCTGTCCGTGGCATGCGCAGCATTCTCCACCATTTCTAAAAAGCGTCGGTTTTCTTTCGGTCGTCTGCGCGGATTGAGTATGATCCGCAACCGTACGGGTATATCGGGAAGATCAAAGCTCTCACTAGTCTGGTTTTGGTGAAGTTTGACACTTTTCTATTTTACCAGGTTTTAGTTCATTTACTCTTTAGACTATCTGTATACGTCTCAGAATTTATCCGTTAGAGGCTCGTCTATTACTTATGAGTGATCCTAGGTAAATAAATTTGGATATAAAATGAATAATACTAGCATTACTAGTAATGTGGCTAGTGATGTACATTTAGTGTTGTGGAGTCCTGGGCGGCGGGAGCTCGGTACGCGCCACGCTCGCGCTGGACGTACTGGCGGTAATGCCGCGCGCCGCCCGCCGCCCGCGCGCGCTCTACCTCACACCCGGCCGCGCCCGCGCCGCGCCACGCCGCGCCCGCCGGCCGCAGTCCCGCTCCGCGCTCCTAGCGTGCGAACGTGGTGGTCGTTTCGCGCTCCGCCCACACATCGATTTTACTAACAGTGCGCGCGTGTGTGTGTGCAGTGCGTGTACAGTGCTAGTGCTTGACGGAAATCAGCCTATCACGTGAGTAAACAGTTTCGATGTTATTCAAAAAAATAAATAACGGACGTATCGTATGTATCTTCTTTATGGGTTCCGCGGCGGATAATCAGCGCTTGTGGAAACTTTTAATAACTCGCCCGCGACACTTGAGCGCGGGTGTAAAAGTACTTTTACGACCTCCTCCTGCAATTGACATTTCAACGCGTTAATTGCGCGAACTGGAATTGGAAATGTAATGTTATCAGCCATCAAACCGGTAAAATTGAAATTTCACAGTGAAAGTCTCGTACCTTTAATTATGGAAGTATCTAAAATAAATAACCCGATTGTGTCTATTATAAATTGATACAAACTGAACCATATTACTGTTTATTCTACCAGTACCATGTGTATTTAAATGTATCGTATTTATAGTTTATATTTTAAATGTATCGTTAGCTCAGTAATGGCCCTGACATGCTTATATTCTATAACATCCTAGAATATTGATATAAATACCATGTAAATATAATTCAGGCTGATTGTTAGTCGATAGAAAACATCGTATATACACTAATTTTTGGTTTGCGTGCTGAATTTAATGTTATATTGATATGTCACCAGGAATAGTACACCTGCTTTCACTACTGTCGCCATGTTACTGTGCTAATATTTAGATGAAGGGTGCTGTAGCCATTTAAATTACTAGGTTAGTGAGCGCCTCTAAATTCTTCGTGAGACGCCGGTGCACTACGCGGAGAAAAATCTCAATTTAATCAAATATTTTAAACCAAAGTTCTATCTGAGCGTTTTAACAAAATGCTTGCTTTCTGCTGCCTCTAGAAAGCATGGTTATCAAGTTTAGAACCATCGTTATATACAATAAATAGGCAGAGTAATTGTCACTAGCATAACTCCATATTGTATCAAAACACTACACAATCTATCTATCTATCATCAGCCGATAGACGTCCACTACTGGACTTAGGCCTCCCCCGAAGATCTCCACATACAGTCAGCATGGCCTCCGGTGCCGCTGGGCACTAAAGGCTGTCATATGTAAGGGTTCATTTGGATTTGGGCCATTTCCCACTACGTTTGCCCAATGCGGGTTAGCGGGAGTCAGAGCCTCGTTTGTTGACTATCAGGGTGCACCACGAGCAGGTGAGGTTGGCTTGGGTCCTGTGAGTTATTGTGAGGAACCATTTACACCTTTTATAATGTTATAAATTTACTCACAATATTAAGCAAAGAAAATTAGCAATCGTTTTTAACTACAGTTAAATAGCGTCTTGACCTCGATATCATATCTGACTGAGAGACAATAAAAGCGAAGATATTTGCTCTTCCATAATAATCAGGCTCATGTCGACAACCAGAAACGCTGCTGTAGATTACAACTGAGCTATAGAAGTAGGAGCTGCTATAGTACTGGTAATACATCTCTGATGCCGGAGACCGTCTAGGTAGGTACCACCGCAACCCCGTAGTGTCGGGCTATTAAGAATAGGACTAAGGTAAGCCCTGCCTGTCGTAGAAGCCGACTAAAAGGGTCTAGGAGTTTCGTGGGCCATAAGGGTGGAGGCCCTTGTCGTTCAACAAGCGAACTTGCGTGGGACAGTGTATGGCTCAGCGATGGTTTGGGTGGCCTGGGAAGGAGGCTCCTCCTCAGAGACGTGTAACACAAAGTGTAGAGGGGCACCGGTGCGATCTATGAGAGATCCCCGAGTCTCTCCAAATGCACTGATGCAGACCACTGAGGGTGTTTTATTGAGTTAGAATCTCACATAACCCTGACTTCTTCCCAGAAGCAAGGTGTCTTTCGAAGATTTCCGCCCGAACCCAAAAAAAATTGTAGGTACCACCAACGCCCATTTCTATCGCCAAACAATGGTGTGCAAACATTATTGTGTCCTAGCTTGAAGGGCTCTTTGGTTAGTATAATTACACGAGACTCAACATCTTATGTCTCGAGGCGACGCAATGTGGTGCAGGCAATATTATCCTAACTGTAGTTTGTTGTTGTGGGTAGGCGTAACACCAGGTGCACATCTCGCTCATCTCGTTGGTTAATAGAAAAAAAATATCCACTTAGATGACCAGCTGCGGGAGAAATAAATTAAACACTTTGTATTCATCTTTCTCTATCTCTCCCTTTATCTCTCTAGTATAAATTTCGATCGTTTCTGCTGTACAGGAGTTATCAACTTGCTTTTTGTCATGAAGCCACTTAGTCAGGTTTTAGGTCTAAGTTGTTGGATGAGTTTGGATGGTAATAGAGTGGTTTAGAACCCGAACTTATGACGATTTCAACCATTGGATACAAAGAAATTAATCAAAATATATGTTTTTCATAGTAAACATATTGGCTTTACCACAGTAAGGAAAGGACGTTTTACTCATCGTTAGTGATTTTCATCACCATCATCAGCCGATAGACGAGCACTGCTGGACATAGACCTCCGCCAAAGGTTTCCATACTATCTAGTAAGGATTCATATAGGAGGATTTGGGCCATTTCCCACCACGCTGTCCCTATACGGGTTGGTGGGAACTAGATCCTCATTGGTTGATTAGCAGGCTGCATCACGAGCAGGTGAGGCTGGCTTCGATCCCGTGAGTTGTTATGCGGTAACTCTATTAGTTATTTTATTCATTATTAACTAAGTTGAATAACTAAGTTAAGTAGCAGTATGCGCACAGTGCTGGACTGGAGCTTCTATATTAATATTTAATTACTGTCAGTACTTTAGAAATAAAATCTAGACTAGAACGCATCGCAAGCACTGGCCTTGACCCCTCCATGTGATGTTTATTTTTAATTATCGCAATGAACTGACTACTACTGTTTTTTTTTTTGACATTTATGTTGATATACATATTAACAAGTTTAGACAGTGTCCCACTAACTCGCATTGGGCCAGCATGGTGGGAAAGGGCCTAAATCCCCCCATATGAAATCCTACAAACGACGGCTTTTATGCCCGGCGGCACTGGAGGGTATGCTGACTGCGTGAAGGTCGCGGGAAGCCTGTGTCCAGCAGTGAGCATCTATCGTCTGATGGTGAAGCTCAGAGTTGCTACGAATAAGGAACTGCTACGAGCCAAGAAGTCTAGTTTGAAGAGCGTTGTAGCTATTTAATTATAAGATTTTTTTTTGTCCAAATATAGGTGGTATACTTTCCTTAGACTACATGCAGGCGTATCTTTTGATTCCATAAAAGATCTAGGATGTTTAGACATATTTAATATTATGGAAATAGTATGGCCGGAGAGCGATATGTTCACCTCACGTTAAGTGATACACCCGTCCATAATAAGGCGTTGGTTACAATGATTAGCAACACAACTTTGTGCCTATCGCTTTACGATACCAGAAGTCTCGTTACCCCAGTAGCTTCACTAGCAATAGCGCATTTCAAACCGGAACATGGGAGTCTTCAAGAAAAGAGCATACCGTTTCCTTAAAGGTCGGCGACATATCCGCGACCCGTCTGGTGTGGTGATTATATTTGAGTGTCAGTGATCACTTGTCATCAAGTGAACTGTTCACCCATTTCATCACTCTTCCTATAAAAAAAACGTGATTGTATAATACTGTTTGTGAAAAAAAGGAGCTGTTGTTGGGTCTCTTCCACTCACCACTCGACTCAAAAGTACAGCTAATGGAACAAAGTAATTTCTGCGGACTACTTCTTGGAACCTATTGCCAGGGTTCAGCTAGTGCATAAAAATAAAACTAATAAGCTGTGAAGTGGTTCATTATAATTCGTATCGCGGTCTTGATCTGAGCGGAACTCGTTTAGTCATCAGCTGGAGTTAATCAATCATCGCGGCGGCCGGCGCTGACGTCACGCGACGAAAGCATTAACCGACAACCGTTTAACCACCCACCCACCACGGCACCATCGCACCATCAGCGATGTCGACTTCATTAGTTGAATTGCCAAGAAACAAGTCGAGTGATGATGTAGTTAACACGAGGGATCCGAAACGGATGATAAGGAAGACGTTCTACAATTGTAGTGACAATGATATTGTTGGTGGTGAATATTCGTCCAGCCATTCATAGCCTAAAAGATTTTTAGACTTAAGTAGCACTGCCACTTAAGTCTAGAAATCTTAAGTATTAAGGGCAGGTTACATTATTCGAAGGAACGACGGCCGATGGGGCATTAAGGTCCTCGAGTGGCGCCCACGTACCGGTAGACGTAATCTGGTGGGAATAAGGGGAACCCACTGGATGCGAGCAACGCGGGACCGATCGATGTGCAATCTTTGGGGAAGGCCTATGTCCGGTAAAACTCTTAACTGCTGCTTAATTTAATGCGCATAGAAAGCTATCATATCAGCAGCTAATAGACGTCTATTGCTGGACATAGACCTCCCTTAAAAAACACATCGAGGGGCCATATTTGTGGGGTTTCAGATTTGGGCCATTTCCCACCACTCTGGCCTAATGCAGGTTGATGGAAGCCAGAGCCTCGTTTGTTGATTAGCATGGTACACCAGGAGCAGGTGAGGTTGGCTTGGGTCCCGTAAGTTTCAACATAAATTATAGCCACTGCCTTTAACTTTATTGAAACAGTGAGACGTTAAGAGTACTTCGAGTACCTCCTCGCCCGAATGAAGCTCAAACGGTTACCGAAGGCGGAGACAGCATCAGCTCGGTGTCAAAGGATACGCCTCAAGTTTATTATTTATCGCCTGAAAGTTTTAATTATTCAAAGTTCTGTTCAGTCGTGTCGTGGGCGTGCTTTGGGTAATTTACTCTATATTCAATGTAAGATGCGATTTCACTTTCACTTGTTAAGTTCGTTTTAAGTTAAAGCATTGAAATTATTGAATTATCTTCCATAACTTTGTTTTAACCCTTAGATAATAATTAAACGAGATATCGCAATCAATGGGCTATTATCATCATGGTCGTCATTTCGGCCCAAAACAACGAAGAGCTATGTTTGCACAGTACTGTTTGGCGGCAGAGATAGGTGCTGCTGTGGAACCTTCCTGAACAGTTTTTGGCAAAAGAAACTTTCCACCAGTTAACAGAATATTTTTGGATCTCATTTGTATACTTTTATAGATCCAGCTCATCTGATTACCAACCTGTCACCATTACAGTGTTATCTACTGTTATGAACTCTTCTTGTTAAAGTGCCTCTCCAACTAGTGAAGGTTGGTGATCAGAGTGGTAATCCTTTCTGTATCCGATTCGGCGGAACAATTCAGACGCCTGAGATATACCAGTCCATTCTCTGATATTCCTCAATCATGACTTTCCTTCTGTCCACCTTTCGGTTTCCATTTTTATGACTTCTGAAAGTGTAGCTTAAATTTTTAATGTAATAATATAATAATATGTAAATAGAATAGTGCTACAGTTAAATATAATTTTTTTTAGCACTAACCTCCTTTTCTGGTTGGTGGTTATAAAATTGAGTTTATTCGTATTGAGGCCGTTTACTTTTGGCCTCACTAATCCCACTCTAGTAATATTACTCGGGTATGATTTAGAGGGATGTTTAAAGGTGGTATTAGGCCCAAATGCGGTTTATTTAAATGAAAGCGGCCCCGGTGGGACCTCCTGGCGCTGTGCCTAGACCTAGGTATTTGAACCATACAACGGAGAAGAGGGGTATGGCAAGTTTTACACGTATGTTAACGTAACTTTTAACATTTTTTTTTGCTTTGGTGAGGAAATCTTTGAAATATACCCTGCTTCTGGGAAGTCAGGGTTATACGAGATTCTTACTCACTAAAACCCCTTCGGTGATCTGCATCAGTGCATTCGAATAGGCTCCGGTGTTTCTTTTAGCACGCACCGGTGCCCCTCTACACTTTGTGTTACGTTTTTGAGGAGGAGATTAATCCTCCTTGGCACCATCACTGAGCCATACGCTGTTCCACGCAAGTTTGCTTGTTGAGCGAAAAGGGCTCCCACCCTCAAGGTCTGCGAAACTCCTAGCCTCTTAGTCACCTTTTACGACAAATAGGGCTTACCTTAGTCCTATTCTGACTAGTCCGAGACTACAGAGCTGAGGTCTTAAGTAATTGGGACAATTTTATTTTTTTTTATTTATTTAATTTACTAATTAATAAATATAGATTAATCCTATTTAGTACTAAGTATGCCCCACCCTCTTTGCTGGCGGTAACGCTCCCGTAACAACCTTTGGGGAAGGTTTTTGGTGAAATCTATGCTTAGCTGAACTTTAAACGGTAGACGTGATGCTTCCACTGAATTTTGAGTGTTTCGGAGATTTCACGATGAGTCTATGAATCTCTACACATCTACATATATATAGATTAGTATTATTCTTCCTATTGCTCTTTCCCCAGTTATGTAGGGTCGGCACAGTATTTACTTCTTCTCTTCCATATCCCTCTATCAGTCGTCATATGTGAATTCACACAATCCATCCACACTTTCTTCGGTCGTCCTATTCATTAGTATTATGAAATAATTTTATAAATAGATACTTTGCAATGCGTTTACTTGGATGCCATTAGATAATGGATATGCATCATCGTGAGATATTTGTCAACTTCCTCATAACACAGGAAGTTGTAGGATGTTCTTCATAATTAAAACCTATGGTTTACCCATTTAGTACATCGACAGTTGTCTTCCAGTTTCCATTACGCGTTTTGTGGTTTGACTTGGCTAAGTTCGCGTTACCGTTGGACCGATCCCTTTAATTTACGGTTACCCCTGATACACTGGTATCTACAATGCCTAAGAACTTCGCAATTTAATCCTATCATACTTCTCTTGGTTAAAAACAACTTTATATATATATAACGTACAGTTAAAGTAAACAGAATATCTAATTACGCTTCGCAAACATTAACTGCCGGAATATGAAATTCTCGTTTACGTGAGAGCAAATTAAAAACGTTGAGCAAAAAATGTTGCTGTTGTGCTTCGATCCGGACGTACGGGCCTCGGGGACCCCCGGTCCCCTGGGAGTTCTACGTTTAGAACAAAAACATACAAACAAACATTGTTTCGTATTTATGGAACAATACATTAGAGCGCTAACGATATTGCTTCAGTCCGGAGCCGCTTCGAGCTGCGAATCGCATTATTACAATGTAACGTTTGTTATTTCTCATAAAGTATAATGTTGGGGGGTGGGGGTGGGGGTGTTTCCGTGAAAAAATAATAATGCTGAACTTTCATACATTAAGTCATGAAATTGTTATATTTATTATTATATTTATATAAATTTTTCGCACATAAATGGTCTCAGAAATCTTCCCTTAGCTTTCGGCGATCTGTGACCTGCAAGATCTAGAAAGTTCTTTACTATGCTTTAAGTTTAATAAGTAAGAGGTCCCCTACAATAACTCACGGGACCCAAGCCAACCTCAACCTGCTAATCAACAAACGAGGCTCTGACTCCCTCCAACCGGCGTTAGGCCAGCGTGGTGGGAAATAGCCAAAATCTCCCCATATAACCCTTACATACGACAGCCCCTAGTGTCCAGCGTACCAGAGGCCATGATGTTTGTATGTTGAGGTCTTTGGGGGAGACCTATGTCAATTAGTGGACGTCTATCGGCTGATGATGATGCTTTAATACATTAAATTCTTGGAGGTTCGAGATAATCCAGCTCGTAAGGACATCAGGAAAAAGAATATTACTAGTAATAAGAGAAAAACTATTTCACAATGAAAGAGCCTAATATTATTCTACTCTTCATGTGAAAGGAATACCCCAGCAGTGGGAACATGTTAATGTGATGTATCCTGCATACCTTCTTCATGTGAACTTTGATTTTGATATTTATTCTGCTGTAGGCTATCAAGGTAAATATCACAGTGCTAAGTTCAGCTAAACTAGGCAATGCTTTGCTTTGTCTGAAAGTGGAAAATGCTGTATGGTCCACAGCATCTTCATCATTATCAATTTTTTTTTAATTATATTACATACTTGCTTGATGATCATCGCCATGATAGAAAACTGAGATGTAAGCTTTGAGTGTAAATTTTACCTGTTCAGAAGAAGTCTATTTATTCTCCACTCCATGCCTGTATATAAACACTGACGCCTGCAGACTTTTTCAATCCTCCCTTTTCATTTATAAGGACGCAGGGAAACGATAGTCCTTGTGCACGGAACGTAGACATCGAAGAGATGAATATTCAGTCTCTGTCTGCACATTCGATATTAAGAGGATAATAATGTGAATGAAGCGACGAGATGAGTAGGGGTGTCGAGGTGCGATACGGCTTATCCATGACGATGTGGAGCTAGTTGGGATGATTAACACAGTGTCACATTGAGCTAATCGTCTAGAGACGTCATTGAGTCTAGTTACCCCAGTAATTTCATTGATAGCAGCACTGTTCAAACTTGAACACGGTAATGAATGCATAACTACAGAAATAGGCATTGCTACATTTCCTATCTTTTTTTCATTATCGCGAAGGAAATCTTCTTAAATGATAACTTACTTCTGGGGGAAGGACAATGTTATGTGGGGGCTTTTATCGACTAAAACCTCCTCGGTGGTCTCCGTTAGTGCATTAGGAGTGACTCTGTGATTTCCTACGGAACGCAACAATTCCTCCTCTGCACTCTGGCTAAAACATCCCAAGAACAAAGCCCTCCTTTAACACCCACGCTGTGCTACTGCAAATACAATATCACCATGTATTCTATTGTATGTTCTGTAACAGTTCTATTAATACTCGCTTGTTCAGCTCTGAGAGCCTCCACCCTCAAAGCTCATGAACTCGGGGACCCTTTTATTCGCCTTTTACGACAGGCAAGGAATACCTTAGCCCTATTCTTAATAAACCGACATTACATGGCTGACGCTAAAATTCCAACCAAAACTGTCTTCAACAACAGAGACTTGCCATCAGGTTTGTTTAAATCTTCATATTTGTTCTTATAATACGCTTCAACCGACACGCGGAGGTCATTAGAGAACCTTACCGGTAGACGTAGTGGTAGGAGGTCTCCCAAGAGGTGAACCCACGATCTGGTGAAAATAAAGGGAACCCACAGGATGCGAGCAACGTGGGACCGCTCGGTGTGGAGATCTTTGGGAGAGGCCTATGTCCAGCAGTGGAGATCTATCGGTTGTTGATACGCTTCTCATTATTTTGGATCTCTTCAAATATAACTTCACTCTATTATATAATCATTATGGGACCTGCTTACCTATCATTTACGCTGTTAATTTTGTTTAGTTAATATTTCACTTGATGCAAAGTGCATAAACAATATTTCATCAAAAACAGTCGACTATGTCATAACTTTGCTGCAAGAACCCCTTCCCCAAGGAAATGTCTCGTCGTGAATATAACTTACATATAACTTATAATATTCAGATCATAGTTGTATCACAAAACGCTTGTTGCGAAGTCGAGTCGCTTCATAACAGAATTACAAAGTTGTATGCTCAGGCGGATGGGTGACCGCTTGATACATTTATTACATTTATGCATTCAGGATTCAGTATATCAAGGACATTATCATGACTATTTCTATAATTTTATAGTACATAAATAAACTTATAGATAATAAAGTAGAGTTGTGAGTAGTAAATGTAAAAAATCACTGTTTGGTAGTATAAATAAACTCTGCGACAGTAAAAAATAATAATTTTGAAATTTTTACTGTAACTGTAAAATTAAAAAATTCTGAACATCCCCCTTATATTCGCCAAATCAAAATATGTATTTTGATCTATTTTTTATCAAGAAACCCTTAGAAATAAAGCTTCAGTAAGTTATTAAAGTAAACGTTAACCAAGTACCGTCGCTGTCGATGCGGGGATGTTTTTACCCCTGGGATGTTATAAACGTTTCACCTTAAAGAACTTTTCCGTGTTAACCGTTTTTATCTTAACGTCTCTCTCTTACTGTAAAGGACAGTAAAAACCGATTTTTATCGTGTAATAGCCAGTAAACTGCTCGCATCATACTGATGTTATATGCTGCTAATAAAATCCTCGAAGGGAATCCTTCGCCGTTTAATGATGGTCTTTATCGCTGCTCCAGGAGGCAGTCTGTGTGTACCGAGCTATCAACAATCTCTGTAGCACAGTGGCCAACAGCTTCCCTTGTACAGGATATATCCGGTTCAATTCCAGCAAATGATGTCCTTTTTACGCCTTTCAAACTGGAAAACTGCTGTTTGTCGGCTGCAACAAGCGCGATGTTCGGTAAAAAAGACCTACCAAAGTTTGTTAACAGAGCTAATGAATACTGCATAACAACTCTCGGACTTCAGGCCATACTCACTTACTCGTAATGACAAAAACAAACTTTCTTCCAACTAGCATTGGGCGAGCGTGGTGGGAAATGACCTAAATCCCCCCATATCAACTACTAACGGCCTGTAATGCCTGGCGGTGCGGGCAGCGCGAGACCAATCGATGTGGCAATCTTTGGGGCGGGCTTATTTCCAGCAGTGGACGTCTATCGACTGATAACGATGATGATGATGACGCTTCCCTATCCAGTTCCATTGCCATAAAGCATCAATAGATTATACCGATTGTAGGCTTCTGTTGCCAGAGACCGTCTAGGTGAGAACCACCGCAACTCCAATTTCGGCCCCCATCAGTAGTGTGCAAACATAACTGTTCCAATTTGAAGGGAGTTGTAGTTAATAAATTACTGGTGTAACGAGACGCAATATCTAATGTATCAAGACGATGAACGCAATGTGGTGCAGTGTATAGCACCCTACTAGCGTCACGTTGTTATGAACCTCACGCCGCTTAGTACATTAAAAAGAAATGGAACTGAGTACCAATGTCAGCGTATTGCTCCAATCGGAGCCCTGGAAACGAACCATCGAATCTTAGTATTTACAAGATATTTAATCAATACAATCAGTATGTAATAACGTCTAAATTGTATATGTGTGCGTTGGGGGTTGTGTTGGGAATGCGGTAAGGGCGGTTGGAGATATTCGCTGGTCCCTTATACTTCTCAGCCAAGGTCCACACACACTTGAGGACGCCCTTACAAAGTCACTTCACATTTGTTAGCCGAGTGCCGTTGACTCTGTAAGTGTCACTTCAGCAAAAGCTATCGAGCTGGACGCGAAACGTCACTTAAGCAAGTCATAAAAGATTCATTTTTAATTAGTTTGATTTATACATATAACTTTTTGATACAATTTCTATTTTTTTCAATCGTCAGGAACGTGAAAATTACCTTATAGTAAGTTGCCTGTGAATATTTACTCATAAAAATATAACTCATAAAAAAATTTCCACGTTTAATTTAGATATATCGAATACATAGAACTCCTGAGCTTCACAAGTCTCCCTCTGGTGCCAAGACTCTTCCAAATGTGGTCGTGGAAGAAAATGCTCCGGATCCCATCGATAGCAATGTGAATCCACGCTTCCCTACTAGACATGCTTAAAATAAATACAAGGTTTCTACTATCTGCCCCATTTGAAGCCTAGAGTAGTTCGGACCTAGTGCTAGGAAATATGGAGATAACATTAAAAACTGGGCGTTACGGACAAAGGGTTAAACGCTCTTTGAGTAGCAGGACAAAGAACGAGATGGTGAGACATTAATAAGAGTAACAGAAAGAGTAGGGATGAATTTGATTTGAGGAGGAATCAGAATGTGATTAGATTAGAATTAATAAAGAAGTATAGACAAGAAATAACTTACCCCAAATTTAATTACAGATATGTTATACTTTTATTGAGCGACTTGTGGTCCAGGGAAAGGTTGAAAATACTAGGTCACGAGGAAGGTCGCCTATGTGATGGACTGACCAGATAAAAGCGGCACTAAATGGCTCATCATCGTTACCACAACAAGAATGCATTAGGAAGGCGGCCATCAGAGAAGAGTAGCGACGTGTTGTGAAGCTTTCCACCAACACGAACTGATGACTACGACCATTCTGTCAAGAGCGATATCGATGAAGAAGTGTTATACATTTAAAATTTGTAAACAAAATAAAACAACATAAACGACCCTCATTCAACAATTTACAGCAATAAAATAACAACAAATCAATTCAGACAAATGCGAATAAGGGAGAGAGAAAATTATGTGAGAGCAATAAAAATACTAATGCAAAAGCTTTACTCGATGAAAAGGTACACAAATTGGCAAGCGCGGGTTGGTGGCAGGGTGCGGCGGACAAAGGGGTGAGCTCGGTATATCATCGCTAACGACCCCTCTCATAAACCCTGGATTCGCTTGTAAACGTCCCGCGCACGCAGCGCCCGCCGTTATCCGGGACAGCGATAAAAATGTACGGAGCTTAACGACATTCATATTTTGCACTGATCACCGATCACCGATCACCAAGCACACGGCGACATCACACCTGCAGACAAACATAAGTATGATGGTCCACATGCGAGGGTAGCAATTGCAGACGGGTAGGTGCCACCGCAGCGCCTACTTATGCCGCCAAACAGTACTTTGCAAATATAACTGTGTTCCAATTTAAATGGTGCTGTAGCTAGTGTAATTAGGGTAAAGATATCCAACGTATCCTAACCAGCGCCACGTTTTTATGTGCAGGTGTATCACTCACCATCAGGTGAACGTCCCGCTCGTGTAGTCCCTTAATTAAATAAAGATACGACTTTGGTTGGGAGATCGACGGTAGCTTCATCTAATTGTGTCAAGCTAGCCTGTGACAACTTTACACTACACCACATTCTACTCGTAGCCTTAAGCATGACAGAAAGTATCATTACTTTAGTAATTTTGACTAATTACAACTCATATAAAATACAGCAAGGTACAATACCTATCTAGTGTCCGGCAATCCAAGAGCTCTAAAAGATGTATAGTACACAAAACAAAATCAATTTCGCTTCATATCTTATAAGTTACCATCACAATAAATTCTCTATTACACGTAACGTTTTATGGCAACATCTGCCAAGTTGCCAGGCGTCGGCAACGTGAAGGATCTTCAAACGTAAACGGTACAATTAAAAACCTGGAACGACATCTTACGCATTAGAAGGATATTATTAAATGGATACAAAGGGATTACTTCGTCATTGAAATTGTTAGAAGTGTTGGTACAATTTAAAATGATTACCATGTTCATTGGAATATCACAAGAAAATTATAAATTTAAAAGGTAAGAAATAAGTCCATATCCAAAGGTGACCTTATATTTACTCCAAATGGTACTGGTTCGTCATAATCATCATCATCATCTGATAGACATTCACTGGACTTAGGCCTCCACCAAAGAACCCACATCGATCAGTCCTGCGCTGCACGCGTCGCCGGGCACTAGGAGCTGTTGTCTGTAGGGATTCATATGGGGTGACTTTGGTGGAAGCCAGAGTCTCGTTTGTTGATTAGCAGAGTGCACCACGAGCAGGTCTGGTTGGCTTGGGTCCTATGATTTGTTGTGCGGCACCCACTACACCTTGTTATAATGACATGTTAGAATTTTGACACAGCATCACATTGTACGAATAGCATCTTGAAACACTGTTGTGTTTCAAGATGCTATTCGATTGTTCGAGTGTTTCGAGCTGTTATGATTGTGTGTTCACAATCATACTCTTCATTGATTAAGGTGAAACTCAATAGTATACTACTATTTGAATTGAAGACAGAGATCTACCAGGGTCTTCAAAGGTCCTTATCGAAGTCTAATATGGAATTGATTCAAACGTTTATAACCTTGTTAGTAAGGATATTCTACATATGGTATTCTTCTGTTGCGAGAGCAAATGAAGCGCTATTAAGGATTTTTACCTAAAATTCTACGGTGTCCGTCTAAATACTTTTGGCTATTGAAAGTCTACATTACTACAGCTTCTATTCATCATCATAATATTAGTGTTTTGTCGTTGCTGAATATAAGCCATGTATGGCATAAGCCAATCATTCCTTGCTGTTTTCACCAGGTATTATTTACTTGGCAGACGGTCTAGTAACTCCCCGCTTGCTTGTGGTCTTCGTCTGTCTGTCGTTACGTGACCTAGTTCTATTAAAATCAAAAACCTATTCGATAAATTTTATTTGTTATTGATATAAAAGGAAATCTAAGTAGAGAGGAACAGTAAAGGAAGGGGTTGTTGTGCGCCGGCCGTGCGTCCGCCGCGATACCATAAAACTCCACAGACATTACGTCGCCTCTTTACGTTTTCCTCGTTGGAGAAGTAGTCCGTAGATATTCACTGCCACGATAGTAAATAAATTGCTTGAATAAAACGTCGAACGTAGCGCAATGAACGATCGTAACATAAAACAGAATGCCGATCTGGAAATGTAACTTTGTTACAGTAATTTCACGTGAAGTTATGATTTCCATTTGCTGGATGGATTTCCTTTGACTCGTTTTTCCGGTGGCCTTCATATAAAGTAAATCAAATTAACATTTCTATACATTATACACATACTGTTACTTCGACATCATCAGCCAATATGTCCATTGGTAAATATAGGGTTCCTCTAAAGATTTTCACATACAATCAGCATGGCCTACGGTACCGCCGGGCACTATAGTGCGTCGTATGTATAGGTTCGTATGGGGAGATTTGGAACATTTCCCACCACCCCTGCCCAATGCGGGTTGGTGTGAACCAGAGCTTCGTTTGTCGATTGGCTGAGTGCACCACGAGCGTGTGAGATTGGCTTAGGTCCTGTGGTTTTTGTGCGGGACCCCTTTCATTCCATTTATAATTTAACATGCAAAACTTTAGAACTTAATAGAGAAAACAAACTTTTTACGATAGCAATCCTAACAAGCATCAAACGCAGCATCACATTGATCCATCAATCAAATAAAACCTCTCATAAGTAACAGGATATGACAAATGGCCGACGGCGGAGCATAAATTCAACGTAAGGGAAAATAGGGACCGAAATATATTTTAGTTTTGAAAAATCACAAACAATAAAGATTCCGCGCGATGCGGATCCCGGCGAGATAAATAGAGGCGGGTTCCTGCTCAGAGGTAGACCATCAGTCGTGTTTATGCCATTTACAACGGGAAGTATTCCGTGGGACGGTGACGTACCATCGGAATAACTCTTTCCGTAAAAAAGCAGTGAACAAACATTATTGCATTTCAGGTTAAAGAGATCTAGGTATTTTCAATAGTGGAGAGACCCTGTTGCCGGAGATTGTCCAGGTAAGGACCACCGCAAAGCCTATTTCTGTTGTGAAGCAGTAGCGTTGTAACTTGTGAAATATTATAACTGGACTAAAGAGACCTAACATCTTCAGGCATTTCACTAACCATCAGGTAAACTTGCCGCTCGCCTCGTAGCTTAGTAGAATAAAAAAATAAGGTTACCTCAGCATGAACAGAGAATGTGAATATATTTACTCAAATGCGTAGAGCGCTGTTAGTGTAAACATCCTTAGTAGACAGTATTTACATTAACCAGGTAAACGATCTGCTAATGAAAGACTACATAAAATCTAAAAGCTTTCAACAGCTTCATAACATCAGGAGTAATGGAAGAAATATCTTTTAATCCTGAGTAATTGAAAGCTGCTTTTTCTTCATTGCTTTTTTCTGATGCTTTATTTCTACTCTTGCACGTTAGGTATTTCGAAAATTCTCGTTATTCTGTTTTTTTTTTTTTTTTATAAGATCTAGTAGGCAAACGAGCAAGACGGGTCACCTGATGGTAACTGATTCACCGCCGCCCACGGTCACCAGCGATGCCAGTGCGTTGCCTACCCTTCAGGTAAGAATATGCTCTTTTCTTGAATAACCCAATGTCGCAGTTGTTGGGGAAGACCGCTGATGGCAACGAATTCCAGAGACACTGTGCGTGGCAGAAAACTGTTTTTAAAACGCATTGTAGTGGAACGCCAACCATCCAGATGGTGCGGATGATACTTCCGGCGAGACGATCGGTTGCGAAAATCAGCGGCTTCTATTAAATCGAACAACTCCTCAGAACACTCCCCATTGTAAATTCTGTAAAGTATGCATAGGGAAGATAGACAGACGGCAGCCGTGCTAGTCTCTCGCCAATTCTCCCAACGTACTTCGACTTTGCCAATGCAATTTGCCTCTTTAAGAACCTGGAAGCAGAGTTGTACTTCTTCTAAACTTCTGTATAACAATTCTTTAAACAATAAAAGCTCGATGCTTAGTTACCTAATAACCCTTGACCTATAATTGAAATTGTTTTGTTGTTCCGGGGTAATCGTAGTACCTGGAGCTACGAAAAAAAATCTTTGCTGTCTGTAAATCTCTTTGTGGCTACAATAACAGAATTTTAAATTCTCATAATTTTTTGTTTACAATTTCAAAAACCTTTTAGTGGGCTGGATCCATTTGAAGGTGTATTTGCATACATCCTTAAAGCCTCACTCATCCGGCGCGGGGATGGGGCGGTGTAAACAATAACCTATTACGAGCAGGGCCCCGTTTGTTTACGTTTGACAATTTGTTTGTGATGCAAACCCCGCCAAGTGTCAGGATAATGAATATTCAGAGTTCGCGTTTACAACTCGCTTCAGTTTCTACATATTCATGCTTTTTTTACATGTTCACAACTTGTTATATCATCAATTTAAATAAATGTTTTTTTATCATTTTAATGTAAAACCATCAAAGTTCGTTTTTGTGTTATTCGCTCGTTAGGGAATTTCATTTTGGGTTTGTTTAAACTTCATTACGTGTCCGATTAAAAGGCTCAATTAAAATGGATATCTAGTCAAAAACCTTCATAGCTATCTATTAAAAAAAAACATGTTCTTCTCTTTACATTTTACTCCCTAGTCTTCACGCCCCTCCTTATCCTCTAAAGTCCCTTAGATTATCTCATGCCTCGCGAAAGTCAAAGTCGCTCTTCTAAATCTTTCCACCTTAAAATACCAACACTTTCTTTCAAACATTACAAAGATTACTTTACTATACAAACAGTGAAGCTTTGGAATGCTTTCTCTCATGATATCCGTGCTTATCCCTTCTTAAATATCCTTAAGAGGAGAGTTAAGTACTGCTCGCTTGCTATGTAGTATTATATATTTTTTTATATATAGATTCCTATCTTGTATTTTACCCCTACACTCTTTATTATAATTATTTATCCCCTGTCAGAGTTTGCTGGAAGAGGTCTCTTAGGATTAAGCACGCCTATGTTCTATACGTCTCAACTTATATCTTAATTTAGTGTATGTATACATAAGGTATTAAATAAAGAAATATTTTGAATCTATAGGCCTTGAACAAGGTGCGCCAACGATCTGGTGATCATGATGATTAATTTTATAAATATTTTTTTTTTATAAAAGTAATATCCTTATAATTCATATGAATGTTTATACGTTACAATAAAAAATATAATCAAATTTTTTTCATCATCATCGTTTTAACTGGTGAACCGCTGGACACAGGTCTCCACAAAGCACGGTCTGGCGCTGTTTGAATCCAGTGGCTCCCAGTAATTCTTTATATGTTCTCTTTCCACGTAATGGTGGATCTGCTATTCGAGCACTTTAAGAGCCCAAAGTCCATCGGTTCTACGAGCTACTTGCCCCGCTCTTTGCTACTTCAGCCTCCCGGCTCATAGGGCTATGTCGGTACCCTGGTTACAATTAATTTGTTTTAGTAGAGCCATGCAAGTACTACTAAAGGTAATATTAACTCAAGTGTTACCAGAGGGCATTTACATGGAATTAGCACCTTATATCGGAGAATAGGATACAATGTCAATGCCGCTTGTTGTTTTAGGATTGAAGTCATTAGTCAACGACCTTTAGGCGGCCAAAGTTTCCGACGAACTTGTTCCTTAATCCGGAGAAACCTTCACGATAAAATGTATTACTAATACAATAATGAAACGAAGGTGGTGTAAGAGGTCCCGCACAGAAACTCACGGAACCCAGGCCACCCTCACGTGCTCGTGGTGTACCCTGTTCATCAAACGAGGCTCTGACAATACAATATGAAGTTCTTCAAAAAAGGCGTGAAAATATTTCTGCAAGGTCTGTTGACACGCCCAGTGCCCAGCGATCTGCGGTTACCGCTCAACATCAGCCCAGCCGCATGCTTGTTTGGGACCTAAGTACAAAAAAAAAACTAATTCGCATTGGAACAACGTAGTGGAAAACGGTCATAATCTCCCAATATGAGTCCCTACAAACTTGGAGAGTTTTGGAGATCTGTGTGATGATGATAATGAAACTAGATTTTTATTTAAATTCACGTATCCGCAACAATGAGCTACTAGTTATGAAGTACCATGAAACTTTACGGGACCTTTTAAAGGATATTGTAATATTTATAGACTACGCACTGTCGATCAAGATAAGTATTACATATTAAAGAAAAAACAGGGAGATGGAAAGGTTTAAACATTATCCAATCTATCATACAAAGCTGTGACTGCAGTCTATTTGTACTAAGGGAAGTTTAGAAATTAAAATTTCGAGAAACCCTGTTATCATGCAAATGGCCAGGGTACGTTATTATCCTCTGCGTTCTTTTGTATAGAATAATCTAATTTTCCCCGCTTATTACAATCCTACCCATTATTATTTGGAATCGGGATGAAAAAATGAATTCTGTTTGCATTAAGTTCCTACGAGTCCGGTCTGATGCAACCTACATCTAGTCTTAAATAATTTCCGGTTCCACCTGTAGTCCGATCTCTGCTCTACGTGGCACGCCCAAATTGCTAATAACAAAGATACTTAATATCCGGTGTCTCTGATCTGGTTGCAATTTTCAGGTCATTTCGGAGTTCGCCATCATTGCTTAATTTTTTTATTTTTCAAACATCGATCAACAGGCTTTTGAAGTCCATAAAGTCCTCACTGAAAATCAGGGTTACAGTATTTACAGGCTGTAACGTTTCTTTAGTGGGTTCCTTTTCCACATGATCCATGTGTAACATTTTTGTTTTTATTTGAATTTTTTTTTTTCCTATGTATTTTTTTATCTTATGGGAATAAACGATATTATTAAGTTGTCAATTTGTAACTACTCGTTAATTAGCATGCGGACTTACTGCCAGTGAGCCATTTCTCCTAACCAAATTCGGGTGTGCTGAGATTTGTAGGTATGCTTAATAAATACTGAATACTAAAGTATAAGTTATATATATTATTTATATACTAAGACTGCCCAGTAACGTAATGCACATAAACAATATATAGTTAACAAATTATTTTTTGACTCGGGCAACAAACCAACGTAAGACTTGGCTTAAGGTTGAGCAGCAAGTTGTTATAATAGGTGGACCGGAAAGTAATGTCGTTTCTGCGCATGCCAATACTTGATTGTCATTTGTCAGCTCATTGTTTTGTTCAGAGGCGTACCAAAGACATTGTGAGGTTATAGTGATTTCTTTACTTATAGACAATTGAATTACAATTTTTTTTTGTAATTTTGGGTAAAATGGCCAGCCAAATACCAGAAGAGGTACACATCCGGCATTGCATGCTCTTTGAGTTTCGCAAGGGAAATAACGCAACAGTTGCTACCAAAAACATTTGCGATGTTTATCCAAATGCACTGGACATTCGTAAATGCCAAAGGTGGTTTTCCAAGTTCAAATCGGGTAATTTTGATCTTTCCGACTCGTATCGATCAGGAAGACCATCAGCGTTAGACAACGACGTGTTAAGGGCGGAAGTGGAAGCAAATCCGTGTCAGACGATCGAGGAATTGTCAAACAGTCTCAACAAACCTTGGTCGACCATCCAAGAACATTTGAAGCAGATTGGAAAAGTAAGCAGAGCAGGTGTTTGGGTCCCGCATAATCTGTCCGAACAGAATAAGGCTAACCGATCAATCACATGCAACTTATTGCTTCAACGACACAACACAGAAGCGTTTTTTGATCGCTTGATCACAGGAGATGAGAAATGGGTCCTGTATGATAACCCAAAACGCAAAAGGCAGTGGCTCTCTCCAAATGAAATCCCTCGGAGTACTGCTAAGCCAGGTTTACACCCCAAAAAAGCGCTTTTGTGTGTTTGGTGGAGTATTCGCGGCATTGTTCATTTTGAATTACTGAAACCTGGAGAAACTGTTACTGCAGACCTCTACAGCGAACAATTGCAGCGAGTCAATCAATCTTTAATTGAAAAGTGGCCAGCGATTGTCAACCGAAAAGGCGTCATTCTCCAACATGACAATGCAAGACCGCACTGCGCAAGGCGAACTCTAGAAAAAATTAATGAATTGGGGTGGGAGGTGCTGCCTCATCCACCATATTCGCCCGATGTTGCACCATCGGATTTCCACTTATTCCGAGCGCTGCAACACTTTTTAAGTGGCAAAACATTTGCAAATTTGGATGATATCCAAAATGCCATCTCTAGATATTTTGCCGAAAAACCAATTAATTTTTATCGATCAGGGATTGAAAATTTACTCACTAGATGGCAAAAGGTTATTGACAATGATGGGGAATACATCATTGATTAAAAATAAAGACTCGTTAAAAATGTATGTGTTTGTATTTAGCGTAAGAAAACGACATTACTTTCCGGTCCCCCTAATATGTAATGTTATATATAAAATTGTATGTTTTTTTAATGGTTTTACATATAAATAAGAGATTAATCGTAGAAATAATTGTTATAGTTATGATGGCATTAATAGCGTTAAGTAATAGAAATAGGTGGAAGGGATGGAGCTGATGTGTAGACTAATTACTAATATATTAGGGGGACCGGAAAGTAATGTCGTTTTCTTACGCTAAATACAAACACATACATTTTTAACGAGTCTTTATTTTTAATCAATGATGTATTCCCCATCATTGTCAATAACCTTTTGCCATCTAGTGAGTAAATTTTCAATCCCTGATCGATAAAAATTAATTGGTTTTTCGGCAAAATATCTAGAGATGGCATTTTGGATATCATCCAAATTTGCAAATGTTTTGCCACTTAAAAAGTGTTGCAGCGCTCGGAATAAGTGGAAATCCGATGGTGCAACATCGGGCGAATATGGTGGATGAGGCAGCACCTCCCACCCCAATTCATTAATTTTTTCTAGAGTTCGCCTTGCGCAGTGCGGTCTTGCATTGTCATGTTGGAGAATGACGCCTTTTCGGTTGACAATCGCTGGCCACTTTTCAATTAAAGATTGATTGACTCGCTGCAATTGTTCGCTGTAGAGGTCTGCAGTAACAGTTTCTCCAGGTTTCAGTAATTCAAAATGAACAATGCCGCGAATACTCCACCAAACACACAAAAGCGCTTTTTTGGGGTGTAAACCTGGCTTAGCAGTACTCCGAGGGATTTCATTTGGAGAGAGCCACTGCCTTTTGCGTTTTGGGTTATCATACAGGACCCATTTCTCATCTCCTGTGATCAAGCGATCAAAAAACGCTTCTGTGTTGTGTCGTTGAAGCAATAAGTTGCATGTGATTGATCGGTTAGCCTTATTCTGTTCGGACAGATTATGCGGGACCCAAACACCTGCTCTGCTTACTTTTCCAATCTGCTTCAAATGTTCTTGGATGGTCGACCAAGGTTTGTTGAGACTGTTTGACAATTCCTCGATCGTCTGACACGGATTTGCTTCCACTTCCGCCCTTAACACGTCGTTGTCTAACGCTGATGGTCTTCCTGATCGATACGAGTCGGAAAGATCAAAATTACCCGATTTGAACTTGGAAAACCACCTTTGGCATTTACGAATGTCCAGTGCATTTGGATAAACATCGCAAATGTTTTTGGTAGCAACTGTTGCGTTATTTCCCTTGCGAAACTCAAAGAGCATGCAATGCCGGATGTGTACCTCTTCTGGTATTTGGCTGGCCATTTTACCCAAAATTACAAAAAAAAATTGTAATTCAATTGTCTATAAGTAAAGAAATCACTATAACCTCACAATGTCTTTGGTACGCCTCTGAACAAAACAATGAGCTGACAAATGACAATCAAGTATTGGCATGCGCAGAAACGACATTACTTTCCGGTCCCCCTATTATATTGATACTCGTGATCGCCGAGCACGCGGCGTCGTCGCTTTCGATTATGCGGTTTTCCACCGTACATATATATTAAATAAGGCACGATATCGATCTCCCCGCTCCCGCACATAGCGCTGACTGTCTCGGGAACATATAAAGCCATATATTCGTGCAAACACAGACATTAACCCGATATCATCCGGCCGATCCGTTCCACGCGCACCAAACCGAGCGGGCAATCGATGACGTGATGAATATATCCGTGGATTTTTTCAGAAGGAAAAATACTGAAGTTTATTTGATGTATTACATTTTGTTCTTTCATATTTTCTTTATTTCAATTGTAATCCTCCTTTGTGTCAGTTCAAAAGAACACTATTTCTAATCGCATTTATTACAGATTTTGGCTCTTTCTTTATTCAACGAAGGGACCCAACAAGTCGGACATTTATCTGATAGTTTGCGATACGCCTGCCCATAACAAAGTGACGCTAGTTAAAAAGGTATTCATAGCTCCACATTGCGCTAGTCGCCTGGAGATATAAGATGTCAAGTGTCGTTTCCTTAGTAATTTTTGCATAGTATTGTTTAGCGGCAAAAGTAGTCGCTGGCGGTGGTGGCTAGACGGTGTCTGGCAACAGAGACCTACCACCAGTATAGAAAAACTTCTGATGAAGATAATGTAAAATTTCATCTTCGCTACTGTAACTAGAGTTACGGTTGAATTGATTAATTAGATAACATTAATACGATCAACGGGTGGAGTAAAAACGGCGTTGAATATAGTACGGCAATTAGGTGTAATATTATATCCCATGAAGCCTGAAAGAAAAAGAGCAATGTGTTATGAAGACAGGAATCTTCACATTATTATAGACCGGTGTATCATCAGCAGGTGGTGTGTATTATGGACGTCGCATTATTCTAAGTTAACACAAAACTTCAAGTCAAATTCAGTACTATTTTCACCAATTCCTTCAGATCAGGAAAACTTGCAAGATTATTAACTTAATGATTATGAATGAATTAAGTTAAAAGTACAACCGAATGTATGTAAGAAGTATTATTAATAAAGCTTATTTATTTTGTGAGGTACTCATTACCGTTACTAAAGCTTCAGATATAAGTAACATAATGTATAAACAGCCTTACTAGGGCGGAGGTACTACCTACTGCAAAGTTGTGTAAATATATCTGTTGTGTGCCGTTTAGAAAAAAAATGTATTTCCTTTATGAAAGAATTACATTGCAATATAACCTTTAAGGTATATTTAACTAAGAGTTATTTTTTGTTACAGCTGATCGTGTAAAGGGTGAAACGGCGTGGCAAAGGGATGTTACGTACGGTCCCGTGATTCAGCCGTGATGATGGCTTACCTGTTCGGGGCGATAGGGGCACTCGCGCTGGTGAGTCACACAGGTAAGCCCACCGAGTGTTAATAATCAGCAGATACATTAGTCTACCTATACATTAACCCATTTATGAGGAATATGTTATGGCTACAAAAAGTATTGCGGTCGAATGTAGCGGTGGTAGAACATTCGATAAAATAAAAGGAGCGACGCGCCGCAAGCCGGACATCCGGCAGCGAGTTTACATCACAAGGAGACATCGGTAATGATTAATTAATACTGAATCAGAAAAAGCAGTTCTTTAGAACTCTCTAGCGCAATACAGACGAGCATATACATATATACAAGCATGCGGCGAGCTGACGAGTCGTTCGTGTATTGAACTTGGTGACGATACTGCGATTGATCTGCACGTGCGATACGAGACATAAGCGACTTGGCTACTGATCTCCAACTTGAGACGAGCTTATTTATTGGACTTTTACTGACAGAAATAATAAACGTTTTCGTCTCGAAATATCGTTTCACACGATCAAATAGAAAACATCGCGTAACAATATTTATATCGATGTTTCAATTGCAACAACTCTCGTGGACGTGTAACATCCGCAAACCCGCTCTTGTCCGATTCTTGATAAACTTGTAAGTGGACGTCGTAAGAGAAGCCCCTAAGTACCAACAGTGAGGACCTTAAGTGCTTAATTTTATTTTATTGTATTATTGTACAACAAAAAGGGTTAACCTTTAAACCCTTTTCAAACGATTGCTTTTATGAGATTTGGCATACTCAAAGTCTGTATAGAAGAGGTATCAGGATTATTTAAATTTCATCTCATCATGTATCGACGCATACATACCAATATGTTAAACATATTAATAACCATTCATATGAAATATATACAATTACGAATTCGGTAAAAAAGATTTCCAATACTTTTCTTCACATAAATCTCGAACATATTTTTATATATCTTATGTTTTGGCCTCTAACTGGAGTGCCTTGTAATAAGGCCCCAAGTTTGATTCCGGGCTACACGAGTCGTATTCTAACTTTCCTGGCAAGAAATTTTCCACAATATCATTGATATCCACATGAAATCCAGGGCAGGTTTGTCGTGCACTCTTCTCCATCCACGCTAGTAAAATTTAGTTATATGTATAGAATTTAGTAATTCTGTATATTGGATGTTATATATATGATAACTTGAGTGACTAGATCGTACAGAGAACTGTAATAGGCACAAAGTATAAACGATATATAATACTTATATACAACACAGATACGGAACAGCGGGATCTATTCACTAGTGAAAAAATAGATCATGCCGACGGGGGAATGCTGGGGCGAACAAAGCTGTTACTTTGCAACCCATTTACGCTACAAAGGCATACTTAAGTCGTGCTTATGTTATATTTGAAATTATAAACTATGTTACTTAACTAATGCATTAATCTTTTGGATCTGATTAGAAATAAAACTAAACACAAGGCGTTGTAGTTATGTTTACAAATTATAAGTAATGGTATATGAAATACAAAAAGCTTCAAATTGAAATGTTATTAGTGTTGATAGCTTATGAAGTATACTTGATAATGCAATTTGATTAAACAGTGGACAAATGGTGGTGCTAAGGCTCCGGGGGACAAAAATATTGTCAGGGAGCGAAACTCGTCGATCCGCACGCCGCCGAACTTGCTCTCACTTCAGCCGAGATTCATTTGTACAAATGGCCGGAGCGGGGGCGCGCATAGAAACGGATCGTTGTATAATAGCTGGATATATTGGGCTCGTAACTCAGCAGCGAGCACAATGGCTGTCTTTGCCTTGAATAGCTTCCATAATGCTCGAAGGAGACAAAAGTAGCCGCTCAGTAAACGCCACAATGTTTAATATTAAACTTGCTCCACGTTGCGGGCGGCTATTATTTATTGCAGCCTACATACTACATAATGCCGGCTCGGACGCGTGACCCGAATTATTTTATACATCTGAGATGACCCCAATAAATACTCAGTCGACGCGGAGACACTGTACTGCACTGCACATCCAGCTCCACAACTCCTCATCGCATAGATCAATTTACCAAAGCACGATAACAGAGTTACGAAAGAAAAAGAGCTGCACGTTAAACTAACATCTCCGAAAGTATTGGATCTAAACTCAAAATTTGGTAAAGATATTGTTAAGTTAATAGAAGCGTTTTTGTTTAGGGAAATAAAAAAAAACAACTTCTTTACCAAGCCAAGTAGATACAGAACGGAGGTCTCTGTCGATGCGTCGTAAGTCTATAAATCTATTGGGCGTCTATAAATTTTGCGTGGGTTTATTTGTACTGAAAATAACTTGTAGGAGTAAAAGTATGAATGCTAAAGCAGAGGGCATCAACCCTCTACCCCGATGGAGACTATTATGCCAACAAGTTATTTTAACCCTCGACAATGCGCACAATAAGCGATAGAATGAAATTGCTTTGTTTGAATGCAGATATCTTCAGAGAGTATACTCTTGTTGTTTCCATAAACAACTAAATTGCATTTTATTGTCATACAGACCAACTCGTACATGGATTTTTTTTTATTTAAACTCATTAGTAACTAGTCAAAAGATATTTGTGCTTATACTAAGTAGACAATTACTTTAGATGAGCTAAGTTGTCTGACGTAAATATTAACGTTTGATAGTAGACCTTTTTTTATTTCGGTGGGGAAATCTTCGAAAGATGCTTCTGGGGAGAAGTCAGGGCTATTGAGATTCTTACTCACTAAAACCCCCTCGGTGACATCATCAGGAGGAACGCATCGGTGCCCTTCTATACTCTGTTATATGTCTCTGAGGAGGAGCCTGAGCCATACGCTGTCCCACGCAGGTTCACTTGTTGAGCGATAAGGGGGCCAACCCCCAAGGCCCGCGAAACTTCTAGCCGCTTTTAGTCGCTTCTACGACAGACAGGACTTCCGTTAGTCCTATTCATACTAGCCCGAGAATACACGCCTGTTAAAAGTAGACCCAGTAGATTTAAACTTAATCATGATTATAACGCTTATTATTTCAATTGTGTTGTAAAATCAAGTAAAGCTTATAATTGATCAACAGGTTGTACGGACAACACGAATGGATTGGCAGCTAATCTGGCGGAGTCGGATTACCCGGATCTGGATCTGGGCCTGGCGCAGAGGGGTCCTCGATTCGACGTGGCTTACTCCAGAAACGTCACGGCGCTAGTCGGAAAGACTGCACAGCTGAATTGCAGAGTTCATGATCTTGGAAATAGAACGGTAATGTACTGGTTCATATTAAAACTATTTACTTGTTTAAGTATTTTTTATCGTTCCTTTCCTTTGCGTGACAGAGCCTTTGTAATTAAGTTTTTCATTACTTTCTTTATTACTGTCATACATTTCACTTTTTCGCTTTGTGCCCTCTCAATTCCTGTCGTTTCTCTCCTTATCTCATCGATCACATTTTCTTTCATACCCATGTTGTTCATTCCTATTACCTTCTTTTGTATATCACGCGTTTAAGTATTCGTTTGTTATTGATAAAGTTTTAAACCTAAATTCTAACTTGTAAAACCCCTTACATCCCCTGCCATGTTTAAAGATAACAAACTAAGTATTCTCGGACATTCTACATCCACCCTCCCTTAGCCCTGGTGGATAAATTTACTTGATTAACATGTATATATTAACATATATATACACTTGATTAAGTATAATATAATGCTATAAATATGTTGTTAATTAATGACAGAAGCAATGTAAAGAGTCCATTTTGTGTTGTTCTGGAAGAATTACCAAATCACAGTAGTAATTTAACAGTTGATCTTTCTCCAGGTGTCATGGATCCGGCATCGAGACATTCACCTCCTCACATCGGGGAGGATGACATATACCTCCGACCAGAGGTTCATCAGTGTGCACAATCCTCACACGGAGGATTGGATACTAAAAGTAAGATTTAATGGTTTCTACAGATTTTAACTTTTTTATCATCACCATCACAGCCGCTGGACGTCCACTGTTGGATACAAGTGTAATGTGTACGTGTTTGGATAAATGCTGCCTTCGAGTTCCTTTTGAGATTTTGGAGGCCGATGTAAATACTTTGATTGGGAGAGAACTAAGGAAAGCTAAGAAGTAAGGAAACACATTTGTCATTTTTCTTTTATCTTAGCCATAATCCATATATTTATGTAACGGACTTTTTATGCTTATAAGAAACTTAACAAAGTAAATTTATAATTTCTCCAATAAATCACCTCATTATCTGTGATTTGGTCACTTGCTACTGTTGGACATAAGCCTCCACCAAAAATCTCTACGTTTGTATGACTTGATATGGGGGGATTTGGGCCATTTCCCACTACGCTGGCTCAATGAATAACACACGGCTTCCAAGCCAACCTCACCTGCTTGTGGTATACCCTGATAATCAAAAAACGGGGCTTTGGCTTTTACCAGCTCGCGTTGTGCCAGCGTGGTGGAAAATAGCCCAAATCCCTTCAATGCGATACAGTCGAGGAAGTAATCTTTGGGGGAAGCCTATGTCTAGCTGTGGACGTCTATCATCTGGTAATGACTAATAATGATGACCTAGGGTTTATAATGTTCACTATTTATTATTAAAGTTTTATGAATGTCAGAGTTAAGTTTTATACTTAATTTCAACTTTAAGTTTTTATAAATATGTGAAAAGTGTTCACTGGCAGTCGTTACCCTGGCGCAGATCGATAAATTTTCGATTTGAACACTTGGCACCTGAACGTTCCCAAAGTGGGTCGCTAACCATTAGTGAATGTAAAATGTTTACCGACCAGATAAGGTTCCCGCAGCGGCGCGACTCCGGCGTCTACGAGTGCCAAGTGGGCACGACGCCGCCCATCGGCCACCGGATGTACCTCTCCGTCGTCGGTAAATGACTTCACACGAATTTAATGAAAAACCTCCATTTGTAACTCTTGGCTCGAGGATAACCTGCTGTCGAATTAACCACTTAATATTAAAGAGATATATCTATGAATACCTTATTAGAAGATATCCAGAAGTTTATTGACCCAGCACGAGATCTCCCAAACTATCAGATGTAAACACTCAAAATTTAGTATAGATATATTGGTTCTGCCGTTTAGGAGTCAGCTTAAAAATTCTTCCCTAAAGAGGATTCCGTGGGTGTTACGGCCAGCTTTACCGGGTTGGAACAGCTGGCATATTTATAAGTCTCCATCCATGTCCACTCTTTTATAAGTGAACGTCTCAATGGAGAGAGATCTATATAACGTATTATCTATACGTTTTACAATTAAGTACTCTTCCTCCATAGGAATTACAGCCCTTATTAACTCCTAAGCCCAAAGGAGGCATAAATTTAATCTCTGTATTAAACAGGATCCTCTCGAATGCCGCTATGTAATCATTGTATATGATCATCCTCGAGACCGTGTCCTCAATGGAGAAGAACTACCAAGTAATTTAGTTAACTTTTTCTTTGTGATATTGAAAATTAACACTATATAGTTTTCAATTAAACTTTTTGTAATACATTATTGTTTGATTAGAACCACTGACGACGATACTCGGTGGTCCGGAGCTGTTCATCAACATGGGCAGCACCATCAACCTGACATGCGTGGTGCAGCACTCGCCGGAGCCCCCGCCCGCTATACGATGGACTCACAACGACGAGGTATAATGTTTTATGTAGTATAGACAATATTTCTTTTTTTTATTTCATCGATCTTAAATGTCCGAGAACCCCGTGATAATTGACAGTTGTGAGCATCAGATGAATGGCATCACAACCGATATGACCCTTTGATGTGACGTCATAATTTTCGCCAAACAAAATTACATGTACATATTTTGGGTAGGGATCAATTAACGCCTCTACATATTCCTGATAATTAATGACGAAATCCATCTGAAAGCTGCTCCGGATTTTAATGTTTCCTGAACACGAACCGGATGCGAGATGAGTTCGTTAACTTTTAATTATGATGCGAAAACTACCAATCGTAAAACTAACCTCATTTTCAGCACCGTCGCCGGGATTTGAACCGCTGCCAGACTGAGCTGGACGCACACCGCTCACTCGCTAAACTTTTATCTACGAGTACTAACTGCACCCCTATAAACCATTGAAATTAATATAATGTTTAACACAGTCTGCGCATGCGCACGAGTATGCTGCTGTATGTCTCATTACATTTTGAAATCATTTTAAGTGATAACGAGAAGAAATGTAAAGCTTGAGTTTCTCGTGAATAATTAAAACTTTTGACTCTTGAATATTTTCAAAGTGAAAACGGAAGAAGCTGTTTTAATGGAGCCAACGATAAATATGATAATGGATCTATTTCAAAGGAAAATTATTTTTTTAATCACCATAATAACACGACTACGATCGAGGGTTGGATAATTGTCTCCATGTTCCTATTCTCGTTTAATAGAGATTCCGTATTGACAAATGTGTTGTGTCCACAGGAAATAAATTACGACTCGCCGCGGGGCGGAGTTTCGGTCATTACCGAAAAGGGGGAGACGACTACGTCCCACTTGCTCGTCCAAAAGGCGAAGGCGCCGGACTCGGGCCGGTACACGTGCGCGCCGGCAAACGCCAACCCAAGATCCGTGCTGGTGCATGTGCTCAGCGGTCAGTAAATTACTATAAATAACCTTAGACATCTGTAAACATATCCACATAACAATGCACAGGACCCAAGCCAACCTCACCAGCTCATGGTGCACCCTGCTAATTAGCAGACGAGGGACAAAACGTCGTGGTGGTAAATGGCTCAAATACCACTCATATGAACCCCTAAAAATGACGACTCCTATTGCCAGGCGGTCCCAGAGGTCATGCTTACTATAGACCGCTCGATATGAATATCTTTCGGGGAAGCCTATATCCAGCTGTCGGCTGATGATGAACCATAGAGATGAAATAAGTCACTTTTGAACACTTATTTGGTTTGTGGCCATCGAGGCGGAAATTGTCGGGATGCAGGATTATTCCAGGGAATCTCCCTGTCAGCAGACCGTGCTGACTTTAATTCGCCTCCCACTCCAAGATAAGCAGATATATATAAAACTGAAATCTAGAATAAATGTTATAATATCACAATAAATACAATAATGAAGTTATTATTAATTATTCTGAAAGAAACAATAGATAAAGTCTCATCATCATTATCAGCCGACGGACGTCCACCGCTGGACATAGGCCTCCCCCATTGATATCCACATCGATCGATCCTGCGCTGCTCGCCTTCAGCTGCTTCCCACAACCTTCTCCAGATCGTCGGATCACTCTCTCTCTCACAAAGTGTCCCAAAGATTAAGTCAAGTCTGCTATTAACAAATCGTAAAAACTAGTTCCACATCCTGCCGGATATGAGACGGAGCTTCTATTCCGTAGTGACTTTAAAAATTGGCAGAAGAACACTAAGTGATATCCAAGTGAAAAAATCACCATCAGCCGAGAAACGTCCACCGCTGGACTTGGGCCTCCCCCAATGATTTCCACATCGATCGATCCTCTGTGACGATCGGCACGGCTACAGGTTCCGCCGGGCACTTAGGGCCGTCTTTTGTTGAAGTTCACTGAGGGGAATTGGGCGGTAGCCAACCACGCTGGCCCAGTGCGGGTTGGCGGGGTGGTCAGAGCCTGTTATTCAGCAGGGTGCATCGCGTCCTGGTGAGGTTGATATGGGATCCGTAAGGGGGAACCCTTTACACCCCTAGGTGAAAATTAAAGTAACAGTAATTTCAAACTGGAGACTGACAGAGACCACATATTACTGTGATTATTAAAGAAGCTGTTGTCACTGACTTCAACATCTTGGCAGGCCACGAGCACAATGTGGTGCTGTTGTATATCATCCTAATTGACCCTGGGTTGTTAAAAACCATCGGATCGTATGACCTGACATCCACCTTCCTGAAGTGACCGGTGTTCCGTTTGAAGGCTGCGGTACTGTGACTCACCGAGATGGTAACGTCTGAAGCGACGAGCGCAATGTGGTGCTGTGTATATCATCATAACTAATATCACGGAGAATTTGAAAGGCGTGTCACTTTCCATCAGGTGAACGTAACGCTTGTCTCGTGACTTCGTCGGATAAAAAAGAATCTTATTACATCTTACAGCTTTGTCATTAATGTGATGGTGATGTATAATCCGGTTTGTGCGGTCCAGGGGAGCACCCCGCGGCGATGCAGCACGGCGGCCAGCTGCGCCTGCAGTACCCGCTCTCCGCGGCGCTGCTCAGCGTCCTCGTAACTCTGATGGGCTGCTAGTATAAACACTTCACAGGCATCGTAATCTGTAATTAGCACCAAGTGAACTCTCATTTATTAATATCATATAGCTTCATCTAGCTTAAATGAACATAGGACCTTCGTTAAATCTTCCGTATGTCATCACACCGTGTCCGGTCAGCAGCAGGCGGCGCGCGGTGTTTCTGTCACTCGTCACTTGTTACTAAGAACTAAGTTTTTTATAACGATTCAAATTAATTAATTAATACTAGTTATCATTGAAATTGTAAAAATTACACACAGCATCACATCTCATTAATATCTTCGCAATGTTACGTTTTTCCTTTGTGATGTTAAATCAATATTTAACAACAACTGTTTGTTAATAAACATGTCAAATATATCGTTATTAATAACACACAAATGTAATAAAAAGTAAATAAATGTTCTTTGATAATAAAAAAAGTATATAAATAAGGCTTTACATTAAAGAGGTAATATTTATTCGTTTGTTAATGTTGAAACAGTGAAGACGGCGCGATACCCGAGCGAGCTCCAGTGCGCGTTACACGAAACTATTCATATTCAATACGGCCGTACGAGACTTGTTCAAATTATTTTAACTACATGAAGACTTGAGGTTTTTGTGAAGGAAATCGTTTAGAAATACTTGATTCAAATATATCGAAAAATCTTTTAGATGTTTATTCATTAAATTTGTTAATATTTACACAAAATTCATAATATCTATACGATCAAAGAGTGAAGAAAAGATTTGTACTTTCGTTTATCAATTACCGTTATCAGTATCGTTTTTGTTTTATTCTAAGATCTAACCTATTGATCGCTCCACGGAGAGCCGACGACGATCTGATGATGGATTCGATTATATTTAGATGGCAATAAACACTTAAAGATATCACTTGAATTGTATAACTTATTATATGAATACATTATCAACTACAACGGACCATGTATTTCGATAACAAAGCAATAATATCCTCTGTATCGCAGCGGTGCAGTTTGCTTCGGGTTTCCGGTTCCATTTCGTGTACATACATATATGTGCTGAAATTTTAATGATCAACAAAAAAAATGAAAAATAACAAACAGATTGAGTCATTAATCTAACAGATTATATTTGATATAATAAGCGATATAATTGTTTGAACTTGATATATTAGACTTGTTTAATGCTTGTTCGCCCGTTGTAAGAGCTCACACGAGACTCAACGAAATCGAAATCAAGCTTCAAGCTGCAAGCAACCTCCATCAACAAGTGGACAGCACAAAAACCTGTTTCTTTTACTTCAACAGCACATAATTTAATATAGTTATAGCGATTCAATGTGAAATTATTTCAATTACTTAGCTTAATGGATCGTTAGGTTAGCGACGCGATTGGTTTTCGTTAAACGTCCCCAGTTCAACGGATGTAGTTAAGTGAATGTTAATTCGAAAGCTAAAGTTATCACTTAAAAAGTACGAATAGGGTAATTTAAATTTATTTAAGTGTCATATAGATCAATGTACCATTGAACCGGATCAATAATGTTTATGGATAATTTGTAATTGTTAAGGCGAAGTTTGTAAATACGTAGCGAGTAAGACGTTGTTTAAGGGAATAAATAAATTTACTGCTCAGCAATTCTTTTCTTTCCCTCTCTTTTACTCTACCCTTTTAATGATTAAGTTTACACCGTAGGTTTTATTGAGGACTAATGAAGTTTCACCGAACTCTGTTCTCCAATCTCTACCTCCTTCCCCTACCTTAACAGGTGCTGTAGTAACATACTAGTATATTTTTCTCCACTCATCTCTGTTATTGATTAGTCTGAAGTTACTCTCTTTTCCCTTAAATTCATTCAGTATTAAAAATTAAAAAAACTTCTATAGACTTTTCTCAAAAAATTTTGAAGCTTTCTCTTTATAGTTTATAAACTAGTCAAGTATGAGAAGATAAGAGTTTAAAAGTTCTATAATAAGTACTAAATTAATACTATTACGGTGAAATTAAATTTGTTGGTAGTTCAACAATTTCAAATATATTCTCACGTGCCTTAAACTGCTAACGGTACCGTGAAAGCTAAATTAACATCCAAGCTTTCGTACATGAATTACACAAGCTTTTTTAAATGTAAGAGAAAAAGTAGTTACTATTACTAAAAGTAGTTATCTATAGAACTTATAAATAACTTACATATCCTCAACATGAACAATAGCCTTAACTTTAAGTAACATGTTACATAATAAACAATCCACTTAAGGTTCCTCCTGCTGGGATTTAAGGCGAGACCCCAAAGGATCAAGGTCAGTTCGAGTGTAACATATAAAACTTAATCAGCTGACAATTTCGAGCTGTAGTTAAAATTGAAAGTTAAGTTGAACTCGTTGTAGTCGCATTTGTAATAAGGTTCGATTCCCGCTGACTTTGGCATTTCCGTAAAACAAATCGAGAAGGTCCAAGAAACCAGATTATGTGGTCATGAGATAGAGTAAGAGTACACTTCCGCAATTAGCCAGCCCAGTGGATTAATAGCCTTGTCTGTGTCTTCGCGAATGAAGACCCTACGTCCTATTCTAGAACCATACATCTTGGATAGCGTGCGATGGAATCCCATCATATAATTCCTTTCCCCCCATCCCTTTCTTACCACTTGTTACCATCCTCACGTAGTAAACATCCCCAGTTTGGGAACACGGAGGTTCAGCTGGTCCTCCTTGATATGAACTTGACGACGAAAGTTACCAAGTAAATACAACGTGTCCTCAAGAGTGAAGAAGTTGTTACTAGGTTAGTGCGCTTTACCACCACAGACCTCATCACCACTGGACATGATGAGGGTACGAAATAGGAGTAATCTATTTCATAATTTATTTTTGAAGAAAAATTGTTTAAAATCAGTTTAGCGACTGGTGGAAGGCTTCTGTTGCCGTAGTCCATCTAGGTGGTCCACAGGAAGTCCACAGGAAGTCCACAGGAAGTCCTATTGCAGCCTACAGACAGTATTGTATTCTACCCTCAGGACAGGCTTTTGGTGAAATTACTGAGATAAGGAGACACAACATTTACTATCTCCATGTGGTGCAGTGTATATGATCCTATCTAGCGCCGCTTTGTTATCGACCGCCGTATCACTTACCATGAGGTGAACGTCCCCCACGTCTCGTCAATTAATAAAATAAAAAAAAATTACACAGACATGTCGACTGGCTCGGATATAAAACGCCTGCAGATCGTTGCCGCAGTACGTAATACTGCAGTTGTATTTAGAGCTGCACCAGCTGCGGGGTACAGCTGCCAGTGACAGCTGCTTCCGTCGGAGCCTACCGCTGTGCTACATATTTCACTGCTTCAAATCGGATTTCTTAGAGTTATTATTTTATAGACTAGGTTATAAACAATATATGTGAACACTTGATTTTGTATTCTTCAATATCATGGTAAGTGATACGCCTGCCCATGCTCCTCGCTCTTACCAGCAGGATTAGCAGCTGCTTGCACCACCTTAGACGGTATCCAGCAGAGAACTACCACCAGTAAACTAGTAAACTGTAACACAACGCGATAAAATATAATATACCACCTACTGGTGGTGCACCCTGCTAATCAACTAACGAGGCTTTGGCTCGCATTGGGCCAGCGTGGTGGGAAATAGTCTAAATCCACCAATATGAATCTATCTCTATCCATTGTGGGAATCTTTGGTGGAGGCCTATGACCAGCAGTGGAAGTTTATCAGCTGATAATGATGATGATGATAGCATTATAATGACACACTCGTAGTGACCATCTGATGATCTGAGTGGTTTACTTTTTATAAAAAGTTTCCAAGCTTTCTTCAAATTTAGATTTAATTCAGATCTAGGTTTTTCATGAATATAGTCAGTATTTAAACGTACCACCACTTTAATATATTTAATCAATTTGAAGGGTGGGGGCGGTGTTCGGTCGCACTGCAATATAACGTTTGAACGATGGCCTCTCAGCGCTGATTAAATATATTAAGTTGCGCCTCCATTGGTAGAAAAAAATATGATTTGAAGTCCTCGTGAGTGATGATGAAGAGGTTTGTAGTCCTTATTAAAGTGTTGCTGGTGGTAAATCTCTCTTGCAGGAGACCGTTTAGGTAGTAAACATCGCAGCTCCAAGTGCAGCCGATAAACAGTACTGAGTATACATTACTATGTTCCGTATTGAAGTGCGCTGTAGCTAGTGTAGTGTAATTACTGGGGTAATGAGACTCGTCATCTTACGACTCAAGTGAAGAGCGTCATGTGGTGCAGTGTATATCATCCTAAATAGCGCCACTTTATTATGTGTAGACAAGTACTTACCATCAGGTGAAAGTCCTCGTCCTCCAGGTGAAAGTTGCATCCTTTTGAAACAATAACGTAATTGAAGTGAAGGATAAATACAGTAAGCACTATGACAACATTCAAACCTTAATCTAATACTGCGACTATATCCGCCTCTCGATGTAGGTATTCAAACAAATTTTATGGTTTAAATAGTAAAGTTATTTACTGGCAATTAGTTATAATGTAAGGGTTCCCGCACAACACCACACGGGACCCAAGCCAACCTCACCAGCTCGTGGTGTAGCCTGGTAATACACAGACGAGGCTCTGGCTCCCACCAACTTGCATTGGGCCAGCGTTGTGGGAAATGGCCTAAATTCCCCCTAATGAACCCCTACAATAGACGGCCCATGGTGCTAAGCAGGTTGCGGGAAGCCTCTGGATCGAAGTGGGGGATCATTGAGAGAGGCCTAGGTCCACCAGTGGACGTCTATTGGCTGATGATGAATGATGTCGAGAGTAGAGCAAAGAGGAAGAGGTGAGCAAATAAAGTTAATCTGACATCTAGTAATTTGTGCTTTATTATAAAATCGCTGTCGCTCATCACTGAGCCCTGACCCGCGCCTCCGCTGCGATGTAAGCATAAAATGTTGCAAACAAAATTCAGGTCCGCCCTCGTTTTCATATAATACCGATGTTTCGATGAAATCATCAAAAATTTAGTCAAATCTCATATATTATATCTCTGCTGCCGCTGACCGTCTACGTAGTTACCACCACGGTTCCTATTGCAGCCGACAAACAGTACAGTGCAAACATTACTGTGTTCCAGTTTAAAGGGCGCTGTAGCACTTTATCTCAAGCGACGAATACAATGCGTTGCAGTGTCGTCATTATCATCATCTGCCGACAGACGTCCTCTGCTGGACATAGGCTATCAAAGATGTCTATCAAAGATCTTCACCAGTTCGTCTGATCACATGGTAGGGGACCTGCCATCCCTACGTCTTCCGGTATGCAAAGACCGTCCGAAGACCATAGTAAGCATCGTTGTTATTTTTTATTGTTCCCTCTGCGTGTGTTGGGTCAGGGCCTGTATATACAATTTCACTTAACATCCTAATTTCATCTTATTTCTATACATTTAGTTTGTCCTCCATACTCTCCTTTCGTCCTTCTTATCAACCATCCTCCACTTATCTTCCACACTTCTTTTCTCCTATCATGCTGCATCCCATCTCTTTCTCTCATATATCTCGCAAATAAGTCAAGACAGTCGCCTCGCCCAACCTAGAACAAATGATCCTTACTGCATTTCTTCTTTGGTTTTTTTTTGTTTCCTCTTTGACTCTTTCTTTTATAAGCATCGTTGTTAACAGCAGACGTATGACTTACATCAGATGAACGTCCCGCTCGCCTTATTAAATAGTGATTACTATGAGCACTACACTGCGCTCGTCGCTTTGGGACTTTAGATTATAAATCTCGTTACCATGGTAACTGTGAGTTATGTAGTTTTAAGCAACCACCGACATCCAGTAATATGTCGAACCTGTACACCTGCGCTGGCATTTGTATGAAAGTTATCAATCGTTTTATACTCCTTATAGATATTTTATTTCACCGGAAGCGTGGCCATGGTTCGTGGTAAATTGGAATACACTTTTCAATACTCACTTCAGCGCATTAAACTTGAAGCCGGATCAATTAACTCACTCACAATTCATTATACCTTCGTCAAATGCCGGAGGATGGAGAGATGCGTTCATTTAGCTCCAGACGTACGTGTGATGATGGGGGATGATGCTCATTAGGGTGCCTTTATCATAAACAATAATGAAATATTTCTATGATATATAGTTTTTATTCCATTAAGCAATAAGACGAGCCGGACGTTCACCTGATGGTAAGTGATACGCCTGTCCATAACAACGTCGCGCTAGTTAGAATGATATACACTGCACCATATTGCGCTCGTCGCCTTGATACATATGTCGAGTCTCGTTAACGCAGTAATTACATTAGCTATAACATCCTTCAAACCAGATCACAGTCATGTTTTCACAGTACTGTTTTCGGTTCGAATGGTACTTAGACGGTGTGAGGTAACAGAGACCTACAAGTTGATATACAACTAAGGTAAAAATTACTTACAGAGAAAATATGAAGTAGTTTTTTTAACTTACTTGTCACATTATTTTAATAATATTAATATTATAAAGGAGGTGTCGGGCGAGCTAATTTTAATGTGTCATGAAATACAGTAATAAATTACTGAGGTAATTGTATATAAACACGAAGCCTTATGATGTTATTACACTGCCGTCTTACAATGGCCGCCGCGCGCATTGTGTTCTTCTTTTTGTTGTTACTAACCACATTAAACTCCACTGGTGGCAGGTTTCTGTTATCAGAGTATCAGCGTAGCTCCTGTTGCAGCTGACAGACAGGACTGTGTAAACATTACTGTGTTCCGGTTTGAAGGGCGCTGTATCTATTGAAATTATTGGGATAACGAAATTTAACATATCTTAAGGCGCCTAGTACAATGTTGTGTTAAATATAACATTATAACTAGCCATGTTGTTAAAGCCAGGTTTATCACTTATTATCAGGTGAACGTCCTGTTCGTATAGTCCTTTCATTGATTAAAAAAGCATGATATATGTTAAGGGGGTCTAAGGAATCCCGCACTACAACTCACGGCATCCAAGCTGTCTTTACCTGCTCGTGGTGCAGCCTGCTAATCAACAAACGAGGCTTTGGCTCCCACCAACCCGTATTGGGCCGGCGTGGTGGGAAATGACCCAATTCCCCCACATCGAAAGAGGATGAGGAAAGGAGAAGGTAACAAAGCAAAGAATTGTAACAAAAGGAAATATTTGAAGCATCTCTTCCACAAATGCCCGGGGGAGCGAGCAAAAAGAAAATCTCTCGCAATGAATCCCTACCCGAACGATGTGGGAATCATTGGTGAGGCCTACGTCCAGCAGTGGACTTCTATGGGCTGATGATGATGATATCCGTAGCTTCTAAAAGGTTGAACCATTTTTTAAATTAGTTCTATTTTAGTCATTTTCTCATTAACATGATCTTGAGTAAACACTGTACACTATACAAACTAAGTTCTGTATTTACTCAGCTCCATCACTCCGTGGCGTGGGTTTTGTAAATAACTCAACTTTAACGAGTCCGAAGCACTTAGATTTCCTGTAGGTCTTGAACGTGATGCGGAGCACTAAATCAAAAGAAGTATTTACATACCATCGATACTAAAAAACATTCTAATTTTAGAGGAAGAGAGTCGACTTATTACTATAAGATAATATAGAGAGTTATGATGGAGCTTTTTCTTTGTTTAAAATACTTCATTCGCCAGTATTATCAGCAGTAAAGAATGCTTAATATATTATATTAGTAGATTATTGTCTATTAACTATGCTTCTTACTATACCACAGTTAGTAAAATAATCGCATAATTAAAGTATTCTATGTAATAAATTTATATAAACTCTAGAGACTGTACTTGAGAGTTGCGAAGTTCCTTGTGAGATACCGAGTAGAAAGCTTTTGTATTATATGGAGGGAGCAGAGGTTTCCGACAAGGGGAACTCACTGCAAGTGAAGTGTTACCTATTCCGATTTCAAGGGTTCCGTAACATGTGGAAATAATGAGCGGAAATAGTATACCATATATCGTCTTACTCTAGGCCACGAGCGTGATGTACAAACGTATCAACATCTTGTATATCGCTAAGGGCGGAGCTTTTATTAATTATAATCAAGTTATCGTAATGAATTATTAAGAAAATTATTTAAGTAAACATAACTTAAAGTTTACGAGGGCCTTTTAAAGTAACACGCAAATCTAAATATAACATTCAAAGGTGTTACAGGCGGCGCGCGCCTAATTGACATTTAACACGTTAAGTGAATAAGTTTATTTCAGCGTTTATAACATAAATAAGCTAGAAATTAAATGGAAGAAAAGTAACTTAAAAAAAAATAAGTTATTGTTGTTGCTTTTAGTTTTACTTGCGGCAACAAGTAATACTTGATTGTTGTGAAATTTTATTAACAAATTCTAACGTTTCACTCTTAGCTGTTTTCATTTTACAACAGTTTGATACTTTAAAAGTTATTTAAGGGAGCTTTGTCTAAAGCGTTAAAGCTTTATTTAATACTTTACAATGTATGATGATGGATTTGTATGACAAAATAAATGCTGCAGCAAAGATGCTGTAACACGGATGCCTTTCCCATTCCGTGCCCACATAACAGCAGGATAGAGACATGATACTTTTCCACTGACGTTTTGGTCCAGCTCATCCTGATTCAGTAATAGGAACCTTACTTTTATTCACAGAGCTTTACTTACCCTTAAGTGATCCTCCTGCCCGTATTGATACTGTATACAACGCCGGATATATAATCTGACTATAAAAGGATGCAGTTATACGCCGAAGGGATATTAAATATGTTATAGTGAAAAATAGACAATAGGTTCATAAAATATTACTCTACCACCCTTATATTAGACTCCGAAATCAACCCTTCGGATCTCTGTACTAGAGATTAGAGATTAGCAGCTGTGCAACGGTGATACCATGATGTTTGTGTTACCACTGCTTCACCACAGCCACGTTTTGTAGACGGGGACCAGTTAAAACGAAATTTACTAGTAAGTTTATCACGCAGTTAGATCGCTGTGCAGTACAAATTATCGCCTTTCCAAATACACGGGCGGGTTTATGGAAACATTGCGCTCTGTAAATGAAAGCGTTATTCGGAATCACGCGAACCTAATAAATTTGGGGTGTAATTTGGTTTAAAAATACAAGCGGGGTTAAGCAATGAGTTCATAATGTATTTATTAACAAGCTAAACTTGGATCTAGTAACTTTAACTATAAATGTGTGCACGTACCAATGGCTTATCATCAGCCTCATAAAAAGGCTGAAAGTCACCCAAAGGGTAATGGAGAGGGCTACGCTTGGAGTTTGCGAAATCGAATCAGGATTGTGGAGATCTTCAGATTAACTAAGGTCACTGACATAGCTCAAAAGATACCTAGACTTAAGTAGCAGTGGGTAGGGCACATTGCTCGAAGGACCGACGGCCGATGGGGCAGTAAGGTCTTCGAGTGGCTCCGAGTACCGATAGACATAGTATTGGGAAGCCTCCCACAAGGTGGACCCACGATCTGGTAAGAATCGCGGGAACCCACTGGTTGTGAGGAAGGAGAGATCGATCGACGTGCAGATCTTTAGTCTGGTCTATCGGCTGGTGATGATGATGACGATGTAACAATGGGAAGGTAATATCCTTACAATGTATCAACTCTAACGTGTACTGTTCAACATAAGTAGGTGAGCGCATTAAGCTGGTAGCAAGCTGTTCCCGTAGCTTCGCTCTTAGTCGCCTTTTTAGACACAGCGAAGATCATAGCGATGGGGAAACATAAACCGTCTTGTTATTTCTTAATTCTACATGCAAAGTTCAATGTAGTATTCGCTTCAAAAGGACGAAGGAAAAATTTTCGCATTCCTCTGAAGTAATCTGTCAAATAGATACAAAAGCAGCAGGCGCTTCCTGTCCGCCGGCGCGCCGCCCTCGCCGACACCCTCCGCACCCTCGCCCCGGATTAATTTGATCTTCAAAGATTACTCAAGCTTTGTCCGAAAGACAATACATCTCCATCTTTTGTTAAATCCACTGTTGGAGCGTTTTAGAAAATTAAAAAAAAAAAATTCCATAAACAATATCCTTTTGTCGTCATTCGGCTGATGTTTCAGGGAGTTCTTTAGTAACTTCACCTTTCAATATCAAAACGATAAATAAAAAAAAATACATTAGTACTAACAGATATAGATAGTAGTCACCTGATCGACTTTTGATTGTTTCATCAACAGGGAGCACTAGAAGTTAAGTGATCATCACCAACTTGTTCCGCAGACTGCTTCATCTCCGATATATAGCCAATCAAAATACAGTAATGCCTTTATATTATGTCTTTTTTTTAGGAATGACGTGTTGCTAAGCTTGTGACCAACACCGGAAATGATGACTATGACGACTCTGTAAAGAGTGATACTGACAAAGAAAAAGAAGAAGAATGCCTTTATAACTATTTACAACACGTCATATTCTAAACAGGCCCAGAATCGAACCGAAGTCTCTGCGTCAAAGAGCTTTCTATATAAAATATTTACTAGTAAAAATTACTGCATCATTTAATTACTCACAGTTAAGTAAGGAGCGCTTACAATCACATCATCATCGTCAACGAGGTTTTGGCTTTCACCAATCCGCGTTGGGCCAGCGTGTTAAGTAATGGCCTAAGTGGACCCCCCACATGACCTCTACAGACGACAACTCCTAGTGCCTAGTGCTTTTGCGGGCAGCACTGGATCGATCAATGTGGAGATCTTCGGCGGAGGCTTATGTCCATCAGTGGAATTCTGTCGGCTGATGAGGATGTTAAATTTTAAAAACTAAGCATAATTTTTTTTCTATGCAGGGCTGACAATTTTGTTCTACTGTTGATTTTAATGCATACGAACAATAGCTGTTAGTGTTAGATTTTATTTTTATCCGGCTGCGAGGCGGATGCGCTTTTTGGATTTTATGTAGCTTTTAATTTCTGCACATCACTCTAAACTCTGTGAGCTGAAATCAAGCTGTCAAGCTGAACGTAAGCGTGCTTAGAAGGCTGATATCAATATTGACGTGTCAACATGAGACACGCATATGAAGCGCCGAATGCTTAGTAGTTTAAAGCAAGGGATGAATGTACGTTACCAGCATTTAAGTAGAAGTTCTTTCAATAGTACTACATAGAAATAAACTTCATAGAAATAGTACAATTATTTTTATTAAAATATATTCTACAGTATATCTAGATTTATTAACAACACAAACAATCGTTGGGTGCTGGTAGCATTAGACGGGTGGCGCCAGAAATAGACTGGAGAAGCAATGGACTAAAGCGGACGGAAGTGATGATACCGTTCGTTATGTTCCCATCGGATATTCACACAAGTAAAAAAGTTCAAGTAAAAAAAAAATAACGAAGTAGATTAGATGCAATCGTTTTTAATGTGAAACGATGCGACCGCGGCCGGCTCTAAACCGGAAGCCTTTCGAGTTCCAAACTGCTATCATTCCGGGGGGTTAAATCACCTACAGTAAAGCTCCCCCTGAAACTCGCTTCAGTTCTCTGCTTCATTTATCCAAGTCTTTTCAAATTTCAATTGGGATTACGATTTAAGAAGTTCCCTATTGAGGGTCCGAATCCGATTCGCGATAGATTTAAAAGAGTAAAGAAATAACTCTATTACAGTTTAAATTATTTAGGTACTAACTTAACCTAACCTAACATACTATATGAACAATAATCAGTACTTTTTTTTTAATATAATCAAGCGACGAGTCGTGCGGGACGTTCACCTGATGTTAAGTGATCCGCCAGCTCATACCATCGTGGCGCTAGTTAGGATGGCATACACAGCACCGCATTGTACTCGTCGGATGATACATCAGATGTGTCTCTATACCCCAGTAATTATACTGGATACAAAGCCCTACAAACCGGAACACAGAGCCTACGTACCTCGACCGTCTTTGGCAGCAGAGACCTACCACCAATAGAGCAGCCAGAGTAAGCCAGAGCCTCGTTAGTTAATTAGCAGAGTCCACCACGAGCAGATGAGGTTGGCTAGTGATCCGTGAGCTGTCGTGCGGAACCCCTTACTTGGATTGTCCAATATTTGATCAGTCATACAGCACGTATGTTACGCGTATACTTCGTGTTTATGGTTTATAAAGAGCACATTGATCCTCGGAACCATCTCAAAGCAGTGAATCCTTTGTCCCTCGCTCCTAGATTTAAACTCGCCGATTGTTGCTCGGGGTCGAATGTTTATACAATACTAACCCCTTACAACCGATTTGATCGTGTAACCCTTCCTTGCCACCCTTATCCTATTGCAAATCAAACTGTCATAGTAAATTATCTTAAAGACTTGTGAAGATTAGTTTTGTTATCATTGCTTAGTTGAGTGGTGGAAGTCCGGTCGCCGGGATTCTATTATTTAGAAGATATATAGGTTATATATCTTTGTAGTTGGATGAAAATTAATAAGACTTGTATGATCGTTCGAAAGCTATAATCGATTACAGGAACGTTTAATCGTTCATATTCGATAAAATTACTTCCTATTGTATAACATGAAACAACACTGGCATCAATTTTTAAATTAACTTAACTATCGCTGGCAGGTCTCTGATGCCAGAGATGAATTAGGTACCACAGCTGCATTATCAGCCGACAAACATTACGGTGTGTATAGGGCGTTGTAACTACAGCCCTGGAATCGTGGGCTAGTAAGAATAAGAGTAAGGTAATCCCTGCCTGTCGTAGAAGGCGACGAAAAGGGTTTAGGAGTTTCGCGGACCTTGAGGTGAACCTGCGTGGGACATCATATGGCTCAACAATCGTGCATAGGAGGGTTAGGTTCCTCCTCAGAGACGTGTAACACTAAGTGTAGAGGGGCACCGATGCGTTCTGTAAAATCCTGGAGCCTCTCCGAATGCACTGATGCAGATCACCGAGTGAATTTTAGTAACCCTGACTTCCCCCCAGAAGCGAGGTATATTTTAAAGATTTCTTCCGACACCAAAAGGGCGCTGTAAAGACGACAAATATGTCATAACTCAAAGCTACTAGAACAATATGGTGCTGTGTATATCATCTTAAGTAAAGCCATGTCATCTCAGTGATATAACTAGTTCCATCATCCGTGGACTCCAACAATAGATACTCTTTAATAGCATTCGAACTTCCGGTCTGAAGCCTGCGAGATATTCATCTCATAGCGGATTGCTCAGTGCCACTCCGCAACAATAAACGCGAATACGGAATCTGGGTTACGGATGCGGACGGACTTCAGAATCATGTCAATTGCTTGACCCTCGTGCTCCACGCCCGACGGCACTTTACAACCGACTTAAGTGACACTGTATTGGTTTCGAAACAGATAAGTCATGTTGAGTAACTTGACCGATACAATGTACGATGTATTATGTGCTTAGTTGTGCTTATACGGTTTCATGGTAAAACTAATAATACTGTTAGAAACCCGTTTTTACTGCAAGACAGTGTAGGTAGGTACCACCGCAGCGCCCATCGCAGCCGACAAAGAGCACTGTGCAAATATTATTGTGATCCGGTTTGCCGGACGGTTTTGTGGATAGGTATAGTAAGAGTTCCTCTGTCCAGAAGAAGACCAGAAGAGATCGGGGCTGCCGCACGCTGTTAGCTGTAAGACCTACAAAGGCTGTTAATGCTGTTAAAGCCAGATTTAATCGAAACCCGATTAGGAAGCAAATCAAAAAATCTTATTGTGAGAAATAATAATTCCCGCTTTGACTCTGTCGCATATCGCGTATTATAAAACAAGACCTGAAGCTCGGTGCTCGATGCTAATCAGGTTATGGTCGATATATGATGGTGATTATGGATGTAATGGATCGATCAAAAGGAACAAACTTTCTGTCGCGATGCAACAAGCACGTGAAAGACACAGAAATATCCCCTTTACCGATGAAAACATTCATCACGATTGAAGAACATTACAATAAGCAAAATGATCAAGTCGTTTACAGTTCTAAAGAAGCTGTGGTTGGAAAGTACTACTACTTCTACTCCATTTTCACAAAACTACAGTTTTGTGAAAATGGAGTAGAAACTTCAGCCAAAGTGTTTCAAGATATTGTCTTGGATCATATTGTGAAACCTCTCAGAAATACACTTTTTAATTATATACTGTTAACTTTCCAGCAGGACTGTGCACCTGGACACGAGGCACGAACTACCCAAGCTAAGCTTAGCTTAAAACCAATGTTCCGGATTTTATGAGCTGAACACTGGCTCTCATCTAGCCTTGACATCTATCCTTTAAACTTCAAATTATGGTCGGTTTCAGAAGACATGGCCTGCTGCTGCTCTAAACGACACGGCGACATTGAGTCTGTTAAATTATTTTTGGAGCAAGCGACAAGCGGTGGCGGTGGCGGTGGCGGTGGCGGTGGCGGTGGCGGTGGTGGAAATTGCAGACAGTACGTAAATCCATAGATTCGTGATACGCGGTCAAACAGATTAAAGGCCTGTTATAAAAGCCAAAGGTCGCCTTTGGCATTTTGAATAGAACTTTTTTTATTATTTGCTGAGACTAATAAATATGTAGATATACATTTTAATAATATACATAATATAACAGAACTCAATGCCGGACTAGGTATATATATATTAAGTACCTGGAATTTTATGATAGATTACTTAACAAGTGAAAAATTAAGAAGTTATAAGGTAGTTTTTGCTATATAAAAAATGTTAAATATCACATATATACATTTGATTTTAAGAAGTATGTAGATAAATATAAGGGTGTGAAGTGTAATAATATTTACACAAGACGGGTAAATAAACAACCTTATATTTGGAGGGTAGAATCGGTTATTCAGTGACGCGTACGAAGCCGCGGCCCGTGTGCAGTATGAAAATATATACTAAATACAATTATCTGCATATATTTGGCTAAACGGCCCCGATAACCACATTTACGAGGGGAGGGCATTACCATAGTGGTGTGATCGAGGGGAGGAGAAACGGAGAGGGTGGGGGTCGAAGACATAAAAGCTATCTCTGGTTTTGATTAGCGCGTCTAATAAATATAACGAATTTAAGGGTGGCTGTCACTAAGTGAAAGTTTATTGTTGTTTCGCATTAAGTGACTAGAATTCATTTGGGGTGCGATTCCCACGAAACTTGAGTGTCTGGTGAAAATATCGTGAGGATATGCTTCGAGCGGCACCCTGCTTCATACTAACCAGTTTATTTATACCCTATAATAAAATTAGGGTGATGGTTAAGATATTTATACAAGCCCGTATTGCGATGATTCGACACGAGGCTACATTCTTTAAACCGGAACACGGTAATGTATTTACACTATCTATCTAGATGGAGTCCAATAAGATAGATCTTACTGTTGGTACCGTTGCCACAGACCGTCTAGTTATCACTGCGGCCCCTATTTCTACCCCTAAACAGTAGGGTGCAAACATTACTGTGCATCGACGGACATAATGTGCTGTAACGATTATTTTCTTACTACTTCGTTTCGCTGAGTTGTCGAATTAAAAAACTGTATAAAGTTTCCAAATAATCCGGAAATGAGATGTGGGAGATGATGAGAGATGAAATAGAGAATGGATGTTAGATTCCTATCAAATATTTTTTTTTATATTTCTTTTTTTCCCTAGACAACAAATGATATACAAAGGCATCGGCCGAAGCAGTTCTCTCTATGAACTCAATTTGTATAAGATAAACGATATTTCTCTATTGACGTCGCGCGGCGGAGACGAGAGGCGGATATTATTATATTTCACCGGAAACGTGGCCATGTTTCGTGGAAAATTGAAATTCACTTTTCAATACTCACTTCACAGCATTAAACTTAAAGCCGGATCAATTAACTCACTCACAATTCGTTATACCTTCGTCAAATGCCGGAGAATGGGGGGTGCGTTCATTTAGCTCCAGACGTATGTGCGATGATGGGAGATGTTCATTAGGATGCCTTTATTATAAACAATAATGATACACATACATATATATATATATGTATACAAAAATATACGTGATATTTGTGATAATGTAGTAAAATATTTTTTTATATATCACTGCACCTCTCCATGTCATGCTTCCGGGGGAAAGACAAGTACGTGCGGTATTTTTACCCACTAAAATCCTCTCGATCTAGCAACGCACTGGTTATCTTCAGTGCGTTGCTGGAGGCCCCGGAATCTTCTACGGACGGTACCGGTACCAAGGAAGACTACATCCTTCCTCGACACCTTCGATGTGGTACGACAAGAAGTAGACCATCTCGCACTTGTCGTTCATGCCGGGCTCGCTGAGTGGACAATGAGGCTCCCCTCTTTTTCCTTTAGTCCTATTCTTACTAGCCTGAGACTACAAGACAATGGTATAGAGCTCCTACAGATATTAATATCGGAGTGGCTGTTTGAGGGGTCTTTCAGACCCTTCTAAGGCTTTTTCCACAGTAGCAGCGGTAGTATAGTAATTGGTGTCCCAATGCGCTATCATGAGTTTTTGAAATTACCACAGTACAGCATAACATAACTTATTTAGCGAAGTTCATTAAGTATTGAAGTTGAAACTTAAGGAAATATGGAACAAGTAAATTTAGCATTAAAGACCGTATGCTTCTTTAAGCTGATTAACGAGATAAACGAGGCTTTCAACTAATGGAAACTAATACCCCTATTATAACGTACCGGTGGGTAGGATGATATACACAGCAACAAATTGTGCTTACAGTGTGTAGATACAAGATGTTAAGTCTTGTTACTGCTATCACCTCAGCCGCCATAACCTCCTCCAAACCGAACAGTAATATTACTTCAAAAATATAAGCCTGATAGTTAGCTAGACGGTCACCGGAAGCGAAGGGCTGTCACTTGTTACAACAATTTTTAACTTTGTCGCAAACTAAACCAATCGTCTAAGTACAACCGCAGAGCCTATTGCAGCCGACAAACAATATTTTGCAAATATTACTGTGATCCGGTTTGAAGTGCGTTGTAGCTAGTGTAATTACTAGAGTAACAAGACTCAACATCTTATGTGTCAGGCGGCGAGAGCAATGTGATACCATCATAACTAACGCCACGTTGTTATGAGCGGGAGTATTACTTAATTACTACTTAATTAAATGAAGAAAAACTAATATTAAGTTTTTTATTTAGTTATTAATTTAGAGTTACATTAAATTAAATATAAATATGTTTTAAATTTAATGTTTTTTTTATATAAATGTAATACATCTTAAGTTAAGTGAGAGGTGTAAAAGATAGGTAAGGGTGTCAACAGTATGCCAGAGAGCAGTATGAAAACTTAAACTTGCAGAAGTAACGATTTAAAAAAAAAATTTAGTCGCAATACGAAGTCACCATGAAATCAAAAGTTGTAAACACTTGTCGTCTCGTTATCACACATGAAATTGTTTAGGTCTACATCGATCTCTTCGATCTGACATACACGTTACAGTCCCCGTTCCGTTCACGCCGGCGCATCGGAGTCGGGTTAACTGAAAGTTCTAACTGGACAAATTGAAACTGACTAAATTAGTTTTTAACGTAATTAAATTTAGTCTCAGTTCTACATCAATTTAGACAAGTTTCGGTTAGCTAATTTACTTAAATTTCTATTTACTTTATGAAGCACAAGTGCAAAGTGCACAGTGCACTAGTACATCTGTGACGGCAAGCGGTAGTTCTATACTGGCTCTTGCCGTTACCACGGTATATACCTGATGTAGATCGACGATAGGCTCATCTGATGATAATAAACATTCCGATATAATGATGACAATTTAATTGTAATATTAATTACTACAGTAATAACCGATTCGTTTATACGACGTATCAAAAGAAGGTCTGCACCGGTGCGGTTATTTAACTATTCGTTTTATCAATACAAACAAACAATATTGGAGTGTTTGTTTATTGTAAAGAGTGTAATATTTTTCAAACTGTTGGACTTTTTTTATTCACAGAAGCCATGAGACGAGCAGGACGTTCACTTGATGGTAAGTGATACGCCTGCCCATTACAACGTAGCGCTAGTTAGGATAAAATACACTGTATCGCTGTGTGCTTGTAGTGTTGAGACATAAGATATAAAGTCTCCTTACTCCAATAATTTTACTAGCTACAACGCCTTCTATCCGGAACAGAATAATGTCTACACGGTACTGTTAGCTGCGATAGGAACTACAGTGCTATATACCAAGATATTCTCCAGCAATAGAGACCTAACAGTAAAAAGTACGTAGCTAATGGAGGAACATGATTTTCCTGTATAGCCCGCATCATCCTATACGAGAATGGCTGAAGCAAGTTTCAGCTCAGTCTCGGCGACGTAATACTTAAAAGCTGAAGCGAGAAATGCTAAAACAACGTGCGCAGCGTAAGCGAGTGCCGGAAGTCGACTGCAACTGGGACACCGTCTCACACAAAAGCGCAGCCGACAAACGACTGCCGCATTCCGAGATGGGACAACTCTTATTACTACTAATTATTCTCTTCCCTTCTCCTTTGTATAAAGCAGCAGACTTCAGTAAACATTTGTGCTGTGATCATGCTCTTCAGGTTCCTTTTCAGGCTACATGAATAAGTATAAGGCGGTTCACTTGCGGGAAGAAGAAGGAATTAGAATGCAGAATGAAAGTAGAAACGAATTGTGAAAGTAAAAAGTATGATAGATAAGAGAGAAAGATTGTTTAGTATGAGTTGAAAGTAGAATAATAAAAGACTGATAAATGTACGGCAAATAAAGAGACTGACCCAGCGCAAGCAGATGAAGGAAAAAAATATACTTAAGATATACAATAAGGCGGCATCACAACTTTTTAAAGTAAAGAGATATGATTTGACAGCCTCCTTAGCATTGTGGATAAGTTCCTGTTTTGTATTTGGTTTGATTCCGGAGCATGAATGGTTCTTCAGAACCCGTCAAGCCCAATCTCGTATTGAAAATATCATCATCATCATCATCAGCTTATAGATGTCCATTATTGGACAAAGTTATTCCCCATAGATTCCTACATCCATCGGGTACGGATCGGATAGACTCGATGCGGGTTGGTGGAATGGGATGGGCCAGAGCCTCGTTTGTTGATTAGCACACTGTACCCTGAATGGGTAAGGTTAACTTGAACGAGCTTCTCTGACCGTCTTTTCTATCTTCAGCTTATTTGTATCAGTGTATATGCAGTAAACAGCTAACTCATCGGTTACGTAATAAAAATTGTTTATTTTTCTATTAATGAAAAATTGCTGAAAATATTTTCCATGTAACGGCTCCGCTTCCGGTTGTTTCCGTGTGAACCGGGTCAGGTGTTTACAAGTTTCCCTCGTAAAAGTTTTGCACCTCTTCAATCAATGCTGAATATTTACCAAACGTACAAATTTTTTACTCTTACGTACAAGTTTGTGAGAGGTTTTGTTTTATTTTCTTCCTGAAAACTTTAAATCATACTTCGCCATAATATGATTTATTTACTCTCACTGGTGGTAGGTTTCTTTTACCGGAGAGCCTTTAGTTAGAAACCACTGCAGTGCCTATTTCCGTCGTCAAATAGTAACGTGTAAACTTTACTGTGTTCCAGTTTAAAGGGAGCTGTAGCTAGTGTAATTACTTGGATAATGAGACTTAACATCTTATAGTGAAGAGCGCAATGTGATGAAGTATTATATAAATCATCCCAACTAGCACCACATTGGCATAGGCAAACGTATCACCATCAGGTGAAGGTCTTACTCGTCTCATTGCTACGTCGAATATAAAAAAAATATGATACCGTCCAGACCTTCTGACCGAAGAAAAAGACCCTCTATGGTTGAAAGCACAAGTAACTAGCTTTCTAAATATGCGCTATATTAATTAAGGCAAGTTTCCGTCCATTTAATAAAAATATAATAGTTTAAGATCTGATAAAACTATCAATTTCTTTAGCCTGACACTAAATAAGTATTATAACATTAGTACTTATATTTAATGTTCTGAGACTATTACTTATTTTCTACACGAAGTTCACTAGCGCTACGCACGGCGTAGTGATGCTGCTACGAAATTCATAGTACTTCGCCTTAGACATAGCAAGGAGTGGATTTGAATGTAAACAGTTTACAAGTATATATATATACATGAAACAATACATTTATCATAATTAATTCATTAACTTAAAACTAAGGATAATTTCAGTTCACGTAAAATTTTTATCGCTGTTGTAATTGTTTCTAACTTCATGGATTTTTTTTGTCACTTAGGTTTGTTACTTAGGTGTGTTATTGGATGTGAAGTTAGATCCTCAAAAAGTTCATATTCATGGTTTTGTGTATTATGTTGCATATAGTGCAAATTTATGGTTTATATTTGAACATTTAAGGGACTAGCAAACAGTTGTTCTTATTAATGGTCAAATCTGTATAATAATTTGTTGTTTTGTATGCTTCTTTTATATGGTTACAAAACTAACAAGTTTGATAGTAAATGATATGCCTGCACTTAAGGATCGACTCCTTCCAATTAGATAGTTTACATATAGCCTTATATTTTGATGATCAGTATATTATTAAGTAAGCCTTTCCTTTTGCCCTGAAAGTATTTCGCGCCCCGTAAAAACTTTTTATATAACGATAGAACGGATATAACCAACCGTCGTTGTGAGACATCCCGCAACGTTTCTTTATGGAATTATACATGTATATGTGTATATATTTTAGTGACCAATAAAATCACGAGGTATTGCTTGTAATTTATTCCTGGAACAACTTTTTCAAAGGAAATTGAAAGTACATCAAATTAAGATGAGCCACAAAAACGCGGGAGACGGTGGAGAATTTGTTGTTGTTGCTTACACAGCAATCTGAAAGTAATTAAAACTTTTCAGATAGGACTTGTTAAGGAGAACATTCATTTTGTGGAGAAATTGTTTTCTCAACAGACAACCTTTTTACTGAAGAGAGAAAAAACTGAAGTTCATTTAGATTTCATTTGTTCAAATAGACGTTATTATCATCGTAATCATCAGCAGTTAGATATCCACTGCTGGATGCTTATAAGAGCAAATTCTGCTAAAATTCATCTAGCGGCACTAGATTTGGTGGAGCGGCGGGCCTGTTGGTGATCAGGAACTTGTCACAACAAGGTTTAACAGTCTTGAACACAGGCGCCGTATGTCTAGCCTTGCGATTTCTATAAGATACAGTTTAAAGAGTCTGCGATGGAATTATATGATATAATTCCCCATTCTCTTTTCACCACCGAACAGCCAGATGCTTGGTGAGTCATCTGGACATCTCCAGTTTGTTAACTTTTGAGATTCAGCTCCTCGTTATTCAGAGGAACAACACGCCGGCGTCGGTGTTTAAGTACAAATACGACGCGGTTGTCTTCGAGGAAAGAGTGAACATACTTAACATGTGGTGAGATCGTGGTCAAGCGCGCTAACCTTGTCGATTTAAAATAAATCAAATATCGTAGGGATACAGATAAATAATTTACCTTCCAAAACGTAAATGCATTTATTCAGAGCGCACACAAAGGCTTCATCTGAATGCTAACATTTCACTGTAAACATCAATTCGATTAGTTTTTATTTTCGCTCGCTTTGTTCGGAGGCTTTTTATGGTTTGCTAAAAGCGCGATTGTTTTCTATTTGAAGTTTTATCACCTGAACCTATTAGTTCAGTGGTTGCTTTGTTATATTTACGTACAGCAGGTCTTGACTTCGATACATTCACAGAATCAATATCTGATTAACGATTACATCTGCTACGTGTGTACGTTGGGATTGACTTGAAGGAAATATGTTAGAAGTACCTCTAAGAAAATAAGTTATTTTTGCGGACACTTGGAGAGTTTTCTAGATCCTATTAATCCTAATTCTTTCGTTGAATAGCTATCGTTGGATACATTAAATATTTTTTAGTAGATAACAACGACCTTCACATTCTCAACATTCAAAATAAACATTAACCTAATCATGTTTACAACTTTAATTACTTACTAGTAACTTGTTTAACTCAAAAGGGATAAAGTTCTTAGTGTGTTAATTTCTTTTATATAACAAAAGTTTCCTTTGCTTATGTAAGAGTATCCGTGTGTACTGTTACAGAGACAGGCAATTTTTTTAAATGTTTTTTGGTATAACCACTTTAAGCACAAAGTTATATATCAACATTACAAATAGATACTTTTATAGTATTTATTATATTTGTACGACTAAACTGAGTGTATAGTTCAGCTATCATTTGTAGAAGAGGAGAATGTGTATATCGATAATAAATGTATGTACCAACGTGAATAATCGTCATCATCATTTCAACTGCTGGACGTCCACCGCTGGACATAGGTCTTTATAATGTGTTTCATATAGCACGGTCTTGCGCTGTTTGAATCTAGGGACTCCCAGCGATTGTTTTTATCTCCCCTGACCATTTAGTGGGGGCTCTGCCAACGGTACTTTCCGGTTCAGGGTCGCCAATGCATCACTTTAAGATCCCAACGTCTATTGGTTTGCCACTTCAGTCTCGCGACTGTTAGGGCTATGTCGGTGATTCGATCACGCAGAGATACTCCAAGCATCGCCATCTTCATCGCCCGCTGTGTGACCCTCAGCTTTCGTACGAGACTCATAGCGTGATTTATATGCGTAATGAATTTTATAATATAATAAACAAAATTACGATCCGACATCGGATATTCGCCGTCGTATAATAATCGTGAGAATGAATCATTCAATTTGACGGAAATGTTTTATGGGCCGTGCAGTGCGTCGGCGCGGCTCGTAACCCTAAAAGTTCCACATCGAGCCTCCAGAGGGATACACTTTTTATTCCAGATAATACTCTTCACCTATACAATTGAATACTACGTACGTAAGGTATCACTCTAGCTACCTTTACTACGTCTATACATTACAGGATAACGTTGAAGTCAATCTTTTATATCATGGGGAAATTTTGGAAAGGTTATTCATCAGAGGATACATCATACCTACTCTCCGATATTCCTTTGTTAATATCCCTATTATTATCCTATTATGTTTAGAACTTCTATTAAACAATTTGCTACTCCCAAACAATGTGCCTGGGCTATTCAAAGATCTCCATATCGATTGGTCCAGCGCCGCCCGCATCCAGCGACTTCTACCGACCTTCAGTCGTATGGAGATGTTCATATGGAGTGACCTGGGACATTTCCCACCACGCTAGCCCAATGCGTGTGGTAATTAATGAAGATATTTACACTACACCACACTTTGTTAAATAAATTTCCTATACTATTTTCTGGTAACGGAAATAAACGCTGCGGTGGTGGATATAAACACGATAAATGGCCCAAATTCCTCCAATATGAACCCCTACATACGAGAGGCCCTGGTGCTCAGCGGTACCGGAGACCACGCTGACTGTATGTGGAGATGTATGGAGGAGGCCAGTCCAGCAGTAGACGTGTATCGGCTGATGATGATGTTGACCTTAAGTTAATATTTATTGGCACTGTACATTTGAAAACATGATTAATTATTTTTCCGTACAGGCTATCCCAATAATAAATAACCAATGATAGTCAGTACTCTATAAGCGATAAATTCTGTAGTTGTAAGATCGCCAAGAGGAATAATACGTCGCGCCGGCCAAAGTGCTCCCAGCCGGATCCCATTCTGTTTGCGATGAAAGAAAAAAAAAGTTTATCTTTAATTTAACAATAAATCAAACAGCCCCTAGTACTGCCCCACTTCTTTTCATAAGGTTTTTCATCCCGCAACATTGTACCCATCATTTGGGAACTCATTCGCGTGATGTAAGAAAGATGTCATTTTTTTGTTCCTTTTATTACTGGAGTATTCAGTAGTCAGATCTAACTCGAGCGCAGTAATATGTTTACTGCGTTTATTCAATCAATAGAAGTTAATCTAAATATTTGTATATGAATTGTACGTAATATTGGAGATATCCAGAGCTTCATTGACTCATCGCGCTATCTCCAAAATTAGACGTAAAGACACAAAATTTGGTGGAGATGTTGCTTCTGCCGTTTAGAGGTCAGCTTATAATGGATTTTACAAAAAATCTTCTCCAGGGGGTATAAGGATGTTAAAATTAGCAAAAGCGAGCGAGAAACAGGAAGTACTTTAATGTTTTGTCTATCTTACGACTGGCGCCACTATCCTTGACTAGTATTCTGGGTTAGTAACTTCCTTTATATCGTCTTCCAGTCGTCTACTCTTTCTCTCTCTCCTTTATTCCTTTGGCATTTGAAAGACAGGTTAGAGTAATTAATCGCTATTCTACCCTCTACCGTTAAACACGACTAAGTGAATACAATAGGAAGACAAAGCTGTTCCTTCAATCTTCACCACCAATCTGTGCTCGGTAAACATCAACAACCACCCCTATATTTAAATGGACACTAATAGGCGGAAATGATAATAAATTATTTAGTTAATAGGTTAAATCCTTACATACAACAATAAACATAGATAGCGGTATTGATTTACAATAGAGAGTAAGGATCTCACTCAAAGGACTAAGATGTAGGTGCTTACGAACTATTTATACGTAAGTTTTTTAAATATCAACTATTGTTATCCAGCTAATATAAAATTCACCCTTTCTCTCTGAACGCGAGTCACTTTAAATCCGGTGAAACTGTTTACATTTAGCTACGTTACTCTATACAAATGGACGTATCCGCGAGAGATTGCTGATATGGGATCAGTTATTCAAAGTACTTCGCGACTTCTGCAGTCGCTCCATTATGCATGCATTTAGATTCTTCGCTTGCATTAAATAAAACGCGAACCCTCCACCACCGACGTCACCACCACCCTCTCGCACCCCCTACACACCGTCGCATGCGGCCTTTACTTGCAAGTGGGTAAGTTAAAAAATAATGCCTTTGTTGTAGCAAAACAAAGTGAAATTTTCCTTTACATTTACTGGTGATAAATCTTACTTGCCGGAGAGCAGTCAGTTCCGCAGCTCCTCTTCCTACCGCCAAATAGTTCAGTGCAAGTTGTGTTCCGGTTTGAAAGGCGTTGTATCTCTTGTCTCAAGAAGTAAGGACAGCATACTGAATAACATTACAAGAACAGCTTCCTGTAAATAAGATATACTGAATGTGATGTGGTTAAATAAACTCTGCCCTTTTAAGGGTGCAAGCAGTAACTCAACCCTAGAGCAGTATACATCTTCGCCAAAGTCATCCGGTATCAAGGATACAGTCAAACATTAGTCGCTATCTAATCTGCACCCCAGGGTAGTATATGTTCGTTACTTGTCACATAAATTCCGTTGTTTGTCACTTAATATTTCGTGTTTATATCCACCATCGCAGAAAGGGGATGAAAGAGTTCTCTTGTAAATAAGATGACATCAGTGTTAAGGACAGTCATTAATAGTTTCCTCGTGATCAGCTGATAGACGTTCACTGCTGGGTTTAGGCATCTTCCCAATTCCCACAAGATCGGAGATAGACTATAGAGGTACTTGGGCCATTACCCATCACGCTGGCCCAATAAGGGTTGCTGGTAGCCAGAGCCTCGTCTGTTGATTATCAGGCACCACGAGCCAGTGAGGTTGGCTTGGGTCCCGTGTGATGTTGTGCGAAACCCCTTACACCCCCATATTATTATTAATAGTTTATATTTATTTAAATATGTGAAGAATTAATCTGTTGATAGCCGGAGCATGCTGATTAATAGAAGCTGTTACAGCAGCATATCTGCTGTTGGTATGTTACCAGCTGATTAGTCGATTATCATTACTGACCTAGCGATGAGCGTAAGTATATATTAGTTTGGCAAATATCTCCCTTCCGCTTTTTTGCTCTTTATTCAATGCTTTATAAAAAGTGTTACAGTGATCGGATTTAGTTCAAATATGCGCCGTTTTGTTTGATAATCTGTATCCATCTAGACGGCAACTTCATAATACCTCCCTCGTAGAAGCCCCCCTCCTTATTTGCGAAGAACTCGGACAGCCACTTTTCACAAGCCTCTTTTGAGTTCAACTTTACACCACCAAGGGCGTTCACCATGGACAGGAATAGGTGGTAATCACTTGGCGCTATGTCCGGGCTATATGGTGGATGCGATAAAACCTCCCATCCGAGCTCCCGTAGCTTCTGACGAGTCATCAACAAAGTGTGTGGTCTGGCGTTGTCCACTACACCCTTCCTGTTGGCCAATTCTGGACGCTTCTGGTCGATCGCCTGCTTCAAGCGGTCCAGTTGTTCGCAGTAGATGGTAGAATTAAGCGTCTGGCCATATGGGAGCAGCTCATAGTGGATGATTCCCTTCCAATCCCACCAAATACACAGCAAAACCTTCCTGGCCGTCAATCCCGGCTTGGCCACTGTTTGGGACGATTCACCGGCCTTCGACCACGACCGTTTTCGCTTGATATTGTCGTATGTGATCCATTTTTGGTCGCCAGTCACCATCCGCTTCAAGAATGGGTCGAGTTCGTTCCGTTTCAGCAGCATATCGCAGGCGTTGATTCGGTCCAGAAGGTTTTTTTGCGTCAAATCATGCGGCACCCAAACATCAAGCTTTTTTTTGTATCCAGCCTTCTGCGGATGGTTTAAAATGGTTTGGTGACTAACTCCCATCTCCTGGGCGATGTCACGAGATGCCACATGCCGGTCTAACTCGATGTAGTCCATGATTTGATCGGTATTTGTCGTCACAGGTCTTCCGCCGGCTGGCTTATCCATGGTGTCGTTTTCACCGGCTCTGAATCGTCGAAACCATTCCTCTGCGGTTCGAAGTGATAGAGTACCATCCCCCAAAACACCATTAATCTCACGGAACGTTTCTCTAGCGGATTTGCCTTTAACGAAGGAAAATTTTAAAATAGCGCGAATTTCGGCGTTAGTGAACTCCATGTTTACACGTCTATAACTGTTGAACGCAATATCCAAACTAATTATGCATAGTGTCGTTTTGTAGGTTATGTCAAGACCTTTCAAATTATGTATAGTATTGCCAGATACGAGCTCTGTAGCGCTTTGTACATAGCCGCGAATTTCAAAAGACAAAAAGGCGGAAGGGAGATATTTGCCAAACTATTATATCAGTACGAAGGAATAAATACAAGGACTAAGAATTGATGTCCTGTAGTAGGTGTCGAGTCAGGATTCAGCCAGGATATCTAGTCCTGTAAAAAATTAAATTAAAAAAGACTTCCAGTGACATGTTTTTTTTTTTTATTTATTAAAGCGACGAGACTAGCAGATCGTTGACCTGATGATAAGTGACACCCCTGCCCATAACAAAATGGCTCTAGTTACAATGGTATTAACAGCACCACATTGCGCTCGTCGCCTTGAGGCATAAGACGTTAAGTTCCGTTACCTCAGTAATTATACTAGCTACAGCGCCCTTCAAGTCGTATCATAGTAATTTTTGCACAGTACTGTTTGACGGTAGAAATAGGAGCTGCGGTGGTAGCTACCCAGACGGTCGGACCTACCACCCTTATATGTGTATATATATATATATATTTATGTATATGTGTATATATATATATTTATGTATATACATGAACTCTTAGCAATTCTGTACAATCCTTTTAACAAGCGCCTTATTTATTTAAAAAGGATAACTCAAGGATATTAAGGAATACATTGCTTTATAGGTTCGAACAAGATCTAGAGTATACTTAGTTATGTTAACGTTTAAGATTACGAGGTTAGGTTTTATAATACGTGGTCACCGGTATATTTATAAACAGCAGTACCCAATCGTCTAGATTTTAATCTAGATTGTTTTTGTATGTAAGTAACTCTAAAAAGCCAATCACGAAACATTTAAAACTTTTAACAAGTTTCTTTTTCGGTTAGGGGTTGTAAAATGTCTACAATTTCAAAAGTGGATCAGTAAAAGTGTTAAAGGAAACACAGTTCTCGCCTCCTACCCTCGCCACCCCCGACACCTCCACCCCGTGCGGCGGGGCGGCGCCGCAGCAAACTGAATGATTATTACCGTTTATTGCTTCATTTAAACTTTGCCGTGTATTTCCGCGCCGCTCCTCAAAAGTATCGGCGGCGCGGATCATTCCGTTAACCTACTTGCAACCGGATTTGCTACGCTAATGCTGCTATAACATGATCATTATTAAAAAAGCCCCCGTGGCTCAGCGGCTAAATAATACCTTGTAGCGTAGAGGTCCCTGGTACAAATCGAGCCGGTATAACTATGACCATTGAAAGTAAATGCGGTGGATCTCTGTTTCCGGAAACGGTAGTACGGAGATTAACTATAAGAGAAATTAATCCTCTTCTAGAAAAAAAAAGAATAAGTCTTTAATAAGTTATGGAGTCATAGACATATAAGTATATTATACTATATATTACATATAGTATGATATATATATATATATTTAAAGATAATGTAACGTGGCTTTAACTCGCACGAACATCTCACATTTTGGTTGGGGGTTGCAAATAAAGTAACATTTGCACATTGCAAGGAAACCGGAAGTCAAAGGAGCAAGTGGGGCTGCCTCGAGACAGCGGCTAGAGTGTGACGTAGTATGCTCACCCACGTCACATGTCGCGGAAGAAAAGTTTGAGAATGCGTGAAATTCGTAACAAAAGCTTCCGCTCCACAAGAAAACTTTGAGAGGGAAAGGTAAAAGCACAGTGATCTATACTCATGTGTAGTGTAGTATACATTTGGAAGAAATTACTATGTTTTTTTTTTATATCAAGCGACGAGATGAGTGAGACGTCACCTGATTCTAAGTGATACGCCGGTTCATAACAACGAGGCGCAAATTGAGACAATATACACTTCATCATATTGTGCATATGACCTGAGACAAGATAATGAGTCTCGTTGTCCCAGTAAGTTCACTAGCTACAGCGCCATTCAAACCGGAATACAGTAATGTTTGCCCAGTGGTGTCTGTCGGCTGGAATAGACGCTGTCTAGACGGTTATGGGCCTATCACTTATTGTCAGGTGAATGTCCCGCTCGTCTCGTCTCTGTAAAATAAAAAAAAAACAGAACTTTTGTATCGGTTATCGTGTTAACTGATTCATTAAACGCGAGGGGACCGGATCACGGCGGCACTGTCCGATAAAGTTATTGCTTCATCACTTAACAGTAACTTAAGCTCCTTAACTTAATGCTTAAAAAATAACCAGTAAGCTCTGTACAGTTAAAATTCAACAGTTTATCGGATATTTAAGTTTTACCATCACTTTATGATTACTTAAACATGAAGTAACAACTTAACACACTATCTACGCGAAGCATTTCACTGCTGCTATAGACCACTGCTGGTAGGTCTCTGTCGCTGGATACCGATATTGCAGTCCGCAAATAGTACTGTGTGAACATTACTGTTATCTGGTTTGAAGGGCGTTGTAGCTAGTGAAAGTACTGGAGTAACGACACTCAACATTTTAAGTCTCAAGGCGAAGAGCATCATGCAGTGTTGTGTCCTAACTAGCGCCAAATTGTTATGGGCGGGCGTATCACTTACTATCAAGTGAAAGTTTCAGTGGTTCCGTCGCTTCGTAGTATAAAAAAAAAAGTTCTTTCTTTGAATCTTCAAGGCGATTTAATAAGTCGACGGAATTTGTAACAATTAATAGTATTTATGTAGTAAACAATATGACTAAGGTTCTCGAATGGGTCGACGACCTGGTGAAGGTAGCGGGAAGCAGATGGATGGATCGATATGGAGATTTTTGGAAGAGACCTATGTCCAGCAGTGGACGTGTGAAACCCTCGGTGGTCTCCGTTAGTGCATTGAGAGAGGCTCCGGCACTCTGACTAAAACATCTCTCGGAAGGGCAAAGCCCTCAGCACGCACGCAGTGCTGCGGCAAATACACGACAATCATGTATTTTCCGTCTCCCTAAAGTACAAAGACCTAAAGCTCGAAAGCTTCCTAAGCTACGTCGAACAAAAAAAAAACAATTGTCGCCTTTCACACCCGATAAATGATATACGGAAAGCAATAGATGGAATGGATATAAAAAATCAGAGATGGAGAAGGAAATGTTTTTTACTATAACAATCATAAAGCACGGGATGTGTTTGGTGGTAAATGGGGGGGATATTTGTGTCGTCGGGTCTCCCCGCGGGGATCAATAAGGGATCGCCGCGGTAAACATCCCCCGTACGAATAAAACGCTACGAAGGGATGAAATTTGTCTCAGTATCTTCAACGATTTCCACTGAGAAGCTAAATTGACAGCAATTTTTTTTTAATTCAACAAAGTGACGAGACTAACGCTCACCTGATGGTAAGTGATACGCCCGCCCATAACAGCGTAGCGCTAGTTATAATGGTATACATTACACCATATTATACCACCAACTGTTTGTTGGCTTCGACACGGTGTCGACACACATGACCTACCCCTCTATAAAATTTATTTTACTGTACTACTAACGAAAGTGAGATTTCTGATGATGTATTTACTTTTTTCCATGCGGATATCATTCCAAAACCGGAAATACAATGATACCGACAACCCAATAAATCAATTAATTTAATTAATACAAAAATAAATGAACTACAGCATTTCCTTCCGGAGTGCTCCAACCAAAACGTTTCCCCGGAAACTGCCTTTCCCTCGGTTATCGTTTCCTGCGTGCTCACTTTGGGATGTCGTTATAACTGACTGAGGTTTCTTTGTTCCTTTTTCACGGACTTTGCGTTGACAGCACCCCGTAACTGCTTCGTAAGGATCATCATCATCATCAGCCGACAGACGTCCACGGCTGGACATAGGCCTTCACCAAAGATCGCCATATCGTTTGAAGGGGTTTGTGCCGTGGTAGAGCCACGCTGGCCCAGCGCGAGTTGGTGGGAGCCAGAGCCTCGTTTGTTGATTACCAGGGTGAGTTGTAGGACCCCTTACACCCCTGTGGTTCAGTTATATTGATTTATTTGTTGACCAAATAACAAAGGTCTACGGACGTTTTCTAACAATGTTAGTCTAAAAAGATTTTTTAGTACTTCGAATCTAACTTAGTACTTCTAAGTATACGAGTAGACGTATAAACGTCACCGGTTTCCGCTTAACTAACGAAAGTTCGCCGCTGTTCACTCAATCACTCACCATTCACCGGATGTAGCTCGATAGCTAACAAGTTCGCAACAATGGAGGAAACGGTTTTGAAACAGACTCGTAGTTTAGCAGTTTGCTAACTTTTAATCGAAGCTTTCGATATGATCACAACAAGTCAGCCCCGGCGGAGGGGCAGCTCAAGTTGGATTGATTGCTTCATTTGTAACTTCAGCCTTAACTTACAGTTTCGGTTATCGTTTGAAATAAAACTTTGGTATTTTCTAACGAATCGACGTATGAATAAATAATGAGGGGTGTCCCAAGCGTTGACTCACGGAATCTTGTTTTTTTGTTTCAGGGGTGAAAGTTTCGAAAAGATATTCTGCATTTTAAGGGAAAGTCAAATTTATGTGGTGATTTTTACCCACTAAAACCCTCTCGGAGGTCACCTTCAGCGTTTGGAGATGTCACGGGATCCCCGTTCGGAACACAAACAATCGCTAACAATATGCTAGAATAGCCAGTCCCGAGGTTTGCTTTATGCAGACCCTACCAGCCCCCTGACTAAGTTAATGACTGGAGACCACGTCCAGCCATTGTCCTCCTCAGGGTCATTTAGAAGGCGATGAGTACACCCATCCTGATTGCCAACAACCCCAAGAACCAATTAAGGTAGGTGAACACCATTCATCGCTGCAACATATTCACGCGCTATAACGCCACGACGGCTTCGTCCCCAAGTGGGAACTGATCTCTCTCGAACCCGCTCGGCAGCCTCCTTTTGTAAACTCATGGGACCCAAGTCAACCTCACCTGCTCGTGATGCACCCTGCTAATCAACAAACGAGGCTCTGGCTCCCACCAACCCGCATTAGACCAACAGCAACCACCATTGAGAAATGGCCCAAATCCCTCCATATGATTTCCTACATTCGACTAAAGGTCACGGGCAGCGCAGAACCGATCGATGTGGAGATCTTTGGGGGAAGCCTATGTCCAACGGTGGACATCCGTCGGCTGATGATGATGATGGTGATGACAGCATTATTAACAATCCACAAATATATATCTACATAACAATTGAAACTATAACACTTTAAACCTACCCTCGGCGACGGGATTTGTGACCGTCATCAATAAATTTCACTCACTAACGTATATAATAACACGAGAGGTCTGGTTTTCTATTATTATTGAAGAATAAACACTTGAAATACAGTGCTGATGATATAATGTAAAACAACGTTAATAAAATTATGTAGTTTTTATATACTTTGAACGGTAATAGCTTGTTTGTTACTCAGGTGTTTATCGTCCGTCTGTAACGCTGTATATTGTCTTCGTCGTCGCCAATAAAAAGTACGGACATTAATTGTGCCGAAGAAAGTACAGCAATAAAGAACATTTCTTCTGTAGATCACAACTTTTCCAATAATATTTTTTTTATTACTCTAATACTTCGCGACTATTCGCATCGTTTGTTTTTTTATACTCTAATAAAATGAAAGCTAAGGTAACGCTGCGAACAATATAATTTCTTTTGAAGTAATCGTTCAGTACATAGACTGTAGGAATACTGACGTATTATGAAACTTACTAAATTTATTAAAAATGAATGTCATTTCAACTGTAATAGCCTCTTATAGTTCTCAGTGATAGAATCGAGAGCTTTCGGTAACTAGTAAAGCTTAAAGCTATATATCTACCTTTCTAGCTAAGTGAGAGTTGATAGACAGCTGGCTCTACTTAGGCTTATAGATACGCATTGTTTTTATACGATTGCTTAAATTAAGCAACGCATTTGATTTTTCAGCCCTCCACATATTTCCTGATTAGCTGTGTTGAAATTTATTATAAATTTTTACCCGTGAATTCATGAGAAAACTATTTTAAACTCTGACAACCTTATTCTCGTTATACAATTGATCAGTACTCTTGTACTCTCTACCGCTACGATTGTTTTTTATATGAACGTTTACTCAGTACTATATTATTATAATATTGTATTTTGACAATGTAAGATAATAATGGATTTCTTGCTAACAAATCCCAAATTAATTGAATTTATAAATTTTATATCCTGTATTAAGACGGATGAGAATGTTCTCATCGCTGCTCTACCCTCGGCTCGTTGTAAAACGACTACGTTGGGGAATAGGGCGGCGGGATACCCGGTCTGCTTGTCCAGTGCGAGTCTCTTCATACCTAAATCAACCAATTTTTAGCAAATTCCACAAAATCTGACGTTTAATTTTCACAGGAATTACCTCGCTAATTATCCTTACTAAAGCTCTACATTCCGCACAGAGAACCTACGAAATATTTATAACAGAATTCTAGTTAGATAAATACTAGTATAGTACTAGAACGACGCTCGTGTTTCCGCAGAGCTGCAATGCGCTAACCTTGATGCATAACTTAGAATGCTTTGTTAGAACAGTTAATTTAACAGCAGGTAAGGGTGCTGCGGTACCGACCTCGAAGGCTCGGACGGTAAATCTCATCACCTCGCCTCATTTAACGTAATTCGACGGAAGTAAGTTGAAGCTTTGAAATGTCGGGGTCCGAAAATAAAAATAGATAACAATTTCCATTAAAGCAGAAAGTAAAAGCTCGATATCGTTCCCCGGCACGAATACGTAATAAAGTTATCGGTCTGCGAGCGCAGCTCGCGGGCAGGGCTGCCTGCCGCCCTCGTGGGGGAAGAGGAAGACGAGCTGGTTAAGAAGATCTTTGCAAGCGGAAACACTATTGTGTACCATCACGTCATTACTCTACGAAAAAAACGCGACGTCGCTACAAAGTGCTAATTTATGGAAACACAATCACCTCAGTATATTCACCAGCTATAACGTTCTTAAAGCCGGAACACCTTAATCTTTACACATGCCTTTTTAGCAGCAGAAATAAAAGCTGTGGTCTACAAAACGGTTTCCGGTAACAGACACCTGTCACCAGTAAATTCCTTACGTGAATACCAAACCGATCCATTCCCGTGCATTGCTTCAGGAAGTGGCAACCCTTTCAGCACGGCGGCGGGCTGCAGCGGCGACCCCGATTCAACTTTTAACGAGCTGAACTTCAGAGGAATTAATTCACTCGCAGCGTGTTTAGTACCTTCGCTAAAATAAATATTTGTATTCACTTTTAGTTGACGAAGTTTTATCTTTTGCCTTTTTTATCGCGAAACCCTCGCGTAACGAGATTTCAAAACGTTTAAACTCCTTTATTGGAGACAAGGTTCTTTTGGCAAGAGCCTGCTGGAGAAGCATGATGCTGCTTCAAGTAATAGTAAGTAAATATTACTACGTTTCAACGAGATAAAATATGAGACTTCCGGTTCCAAATGTGTAATGAAAAGTCCTTTTACGAAGACTACTACCTGGAGAAGCTCATCATCAAAAGACATCAAAACTTACATTAAGGATTTTTCAATTAATCCAGAACAGAGAACCGATGGACGTTGGGGACTTCGAATGCGGGAATGGCAACCCTGTACCCGAAAGCGTAGCTTTGGCCTACCCCCATCCCCTAGGTAAACCGAGGACATAAATGGAATCGCTAGAAACCACTGGATTCAAACAGCACAAGACCGTGTTGTGTGGAGAAAAGACCTATGTTCAACGGTGGACGTCCATCGGTTGAAATGTTGATGATGATGACGCGCTATGGTTTGATTCACCGCGTTAAGTTATCCTGAGGATACTGTTCAGGTTATAACAGGGTTTTCTACTTTATGACATCCCCTAATCACCTTACTCCAAAGTGGAAGACTTTGACCATGTCTTTAAGAGAACTCTCCGTAGTGAGAGTTTTAAGTTAGCAGTTGATGATGTGCTTGCTTATTGTATACTGCTAAGTAATAAATATTTTTCAAGATCAAATTACTATAAAAGAAATCCCTACAAAAGATTTGTGATGTTAAGTTATTAAGCACTGTTTACTTAAAATAGGAAAATATTTACTGTTCTCTAAAAGCGTTCAATCGCTGGAAATAGAACTGTTGTATAAACCTAAACGACAACAATGGAGACCTTACTAATTAGTGTTGTAAGTTGAATAATTACAACGTTAGATAACTTGAACCAGCTTTCACGTAAAGGTGTAAACTTAAATCCGTAGCTTTGCGTATTTATTATGCTGCTGATTGCAGGGGCCGGTCGGCGGTGACCGCGCCAGAAGAAATTTAAAGGATGGAGCCTCGTTAATGGAAATGTATTGTAATATAATCGAGAGATCCATAACAATGGCCGAGCAATTAAGAATATATTACCATGCATTTACGATTTAGATAATTAAAGTGGGGAAATAGGGGGAGACATAAATAAGGTTTTTCAGTCGGCTAGCTGGCGGGCGGGCGAGCGGGCGAGCGGGCGAGCGGCTCCTACATCCGGGGCAGCCCGGGCGAACTTTAACCGCTTTTAAAATAAGCTCTTTATACGAATAAGTTCAAGTTGCATCGAATATATTGCTAAGGTAAATAATTCATTTCTATGCAGTAAGCATGCAATCCGATTTACTGACGCTTAGTTAACTTAGTATTTATATAAAAAGATTCGTAGCGCAAATACTAAGATGTGGAGCTGGAAGTGAATTGTGCAAAAGTTATTTTACCTAGCTTATAATATTCCTCTCATGGTAAGTTACTGCTCCTCGAGATAAGGGTGTATTTATTATATTTGCATAGGACCACGTCTCGCCCGCAGCCCCTCGCCTCGAGGCACGAGGTGGTGTCTCATTACCCGAGTAAATATAGGCTCTAAGCAAGTAAATACAAGTTCCAGTTACAGCGCACTTCAAACCGCACACCATATTGTTTATATACTAACATAATGTTAATTTCCTGCTATGTCACTTACCACTTATAGAAAAAAGATAAAAGTTCGGGGTAACGTAATAATGATGCGTACGAGGGGCCGACTGCACGGCGCCGTGTAGCGTACAATATTTATAAGCTAAAGATATAACTCTAGCGGGTTTTTTATAGCCTGCTACTAAACTAAGTTTGTTTAAGCAGCTCCGTAATGGAACCGGAAGTAACAAGATATTTCCCATTTTACAGGCTACATTGATCTAAATTTAAGTAATAAATATAAATCTTCAAGTAGCGACGCAATTTCCGGTTTGACTTAGATTGATCGTCCGTCGCCGGGGCTGTTGTTTGCGTCTTCATTTACGCGAAACGAAAAGTGTTGTCGTCGAATAACTGAAGAGCGAGCCGATTTGCTTTAAGTTATCGTATTGTACTTAAATGATCTATCACTTAACATCCGGCCAATGTAAAGGGTGTTGCAAGTTTATTTTTTATTTTATCATGTGATTTAAAATGGTTGGATTTGATTGTTAAAAATGCAGATTAAAGAATACGGAGTACGAGTCTCACTGATAGAAAAGCTTTTAGTCGCCTTAGATAACATACGTCTCATCATCTTCATCATCATCAGCCGATAGACATCCACTGCTGGTCACAGGTCTCCCTAAAGATCTCCATATCGATTGGTCCCAGATCGTCGGTCCACCTTGTGGGACGCTTTATACCTTTGTCGACCACCTGATGGTCAGTAACACCTCTGTCCATATCGTGACGCTCGTTAGGATGGTATACATAACACCACATTACGCTCGTCACTGAAGCATAAGATGTTAATTCTAGTTACCTCAGTAATTTTACTAGCTACAACGCCTTCAAACCGGATCACAGTAATGTCTGCACAGTACTGTATGTCGGCTGCAACAGGCGCTGCGGTGGTACCTACCTAGACGGTCTCCGTCAGCAGAGATCTACCACCAGTAAATAACTTAAGTTATTAACAACATCCCTAGACTACAGATTAGTAGCATACTACAGAAAAAAAATGGTTTATTACTTTTACTATTTAAAAAAAAAAACTACAAGCACGAGTTACATTTATTCGGTGATTACAGCTCTGTTTACGAGAGGGGTTGTATATAAAACCCTCCGACATTATTCCGCTTCCGCTAAACTTTCTCTGTTTGTACGCGACACGTTTGCAGCAGTACTAATAAAAACTTCGTAAAATTTTTTATATTAATATAAATATTACGTGACGTCTATCATCAGACCTAACTGTCAACGGTGTCGCTGACGATGAGCTCGTCAAGAAGGCATGGCGACCGGAAAGACGTTTATTTGGCGGTGAGCTTGTTACCTGTTCAAAATCAGGTTATTGGCGATAGGTCCTTATTGCCAGAGACCGTCTGTGTAGGTATTACCGCAGCGCCATTAGCTTCCGCTAAACATTAGTGTTCTAGCATTACTGTATCCCGGTTCCAAAGGCGCTGTACCTAGTAAAATTACACGACTATCAAAACCAAACCCAAAGCGACGAACATAAAATAGTGCAGTAAATTCTAATTAGCACTGCGTTGAAACTGGGGTATAGCTTACCATCAGATACAAGACTCATTCATCTCGTAGCTTCTTCGAAATAAATACTAAACGATTCTAGACAAAGAATAGATCATTTCCTGTGTATAAATTTAAAGTAGCACATTGAAAATGTAAATTGTTGCTAAATATAACGCTTTCCATAGATTCGCATAGAGAACGGCCCGGTGCTGGTTGCGTCATGTGCTCTAACGCTGCGCTGATTGATGTCAATTTAAATATTTCTATTACTATACATAATTACAAATAATAATTACCATCAGATGAACCAACAAACACGTTGGGCCAGTGTGGTGGTAAATGGCCCAAATCCCCCCATATGAACCTCTACAAACGACGGCCTCTGATCCGCGGCGATGCAGACAGCACAGGACCGATGGATAAGGAGCTCTTTGCGGAAGGCTAATATTCAGAAGTGGACATCTATTGGCTGATGATGGTGATGAACCAACAAATTGGTGTTTTGTATATAAAAGCCAGGTAAGATGCATTGAACAATAAAACAGTATTAGCGTGAACGTCCTCGGATCCCGCTACCTCCCACAAGCTCGCGCCGAATCCGAGCTTGGCATTAATTCGTACACGAGACAAAGCGAAGTCCCGGGCTGCTGTGCGCGCGCGTGTGTGTGTGTATGTTTTATGTGCGGATTTATGAAAAGCTCTTTGACTTTATTTGTTTGGGAACAACAAAGAACAAGACGAACACAAACAGGGGGTCGGAGGTTTTTGTTGGCTCTCCGCAAACAGCCGCCTCGGAGACAGCCCGCGCTCTTCCACTTCATTACCTACAGCCCCAGTTTCGGTTGGCTCCGACCGACGCAGCAGCTCCGTCCACGCGTCGAAAGCTACACCAAATAAAAAACATATTAAAATTCAATATTTTATTAACTCGACCCCGTTTTCTAGTGATCGAAAGTTTAATCCCTCGCTGCAATCTACTGAAACCCATCGCTGAAAGCTGAAAGCTTACACAGCACTACAGAGAGAGTCTAGTTATATCTACAGCTCGGTTTGTTACTCCGCTGACAGGAATACACTTTATTGAGTTTCAAAAAGGTAAGTTAATAAATGACGAAATACTCTTTTGAACCGATTTTTTTCACTAACAACACTAAACGGTTCAAAATAAAAAAAAAAACTTTGAATAAATTGTTTTAATTCATTTAACTGAATCCTAATCAGAATAGAAGTCTCCTAGAGAAAACCTCTAAAAGTTTTTTTAAATATTGTTTGAGCGGTGTAGAATATTCTGGAAAGAATGTCGATTTAAATAATTCTATATAACATAGTAAATATTGATCTATGGTTCCCATAGCTTTGGATTAATAAAATATAGACGTTTTCGATACTGCAGCGTTGAATTTATGTTGGCAATTCGCATTTGTAGGGGACGCGGCGCGGTGTCGCCGCATGTGCCGCCTGACGGATGGAAAACCGATGCCTAAGACTGCACTGGATGACCTAATTTCTCCACAGTACACATTCTCCATTTCATACCTTCCACTTGACCACCCTTAATACAGAATGTGGATTCCGTGGAAACGTATACCCAAACCATTTGGATACGGGACTGAACTTGTTAGTTACATAGTCATTTATTTGTTGTCTTCAAAAATATCAATTAAAAATAAAAAGTAAAAAAAAAATGAGCACAAAACCTTCTAAGAAGTCGTGTACAGACATTACCTTAGTTTATAAGACCTAACACTCCATCTATCAAAACAAAGATTGAAATGTTGTGCTGTGTGAACATCTTAACTAAAGCGTCATTGTGCAGTAAGACATTCACCTTCTCATTACACCGTGGCGGTGGTTAAAGTTATATAATCTGTATCACATTGTGATCGTCACCTTGAGGTGTATGTTGCTCATTACCGCAGGAATTTTACAGCGCCCTTCGAACCGGAACACAGTAGATGTTTGCGCAGTGCTGTTTGTTGGTTGCAATAGGAGCTACAATTGTAAAGGTAGTAGGTCTATGTTACCAGAGACGATATAGTTAAGTACCACTATAGTGCCTATTTCTGCCTTGAAGCTTAAGTATGGTCCGGTTCGTAGGGCGTTGTAGCTGTGCAATGCTATGTATGACATCCTAATTAACGCTGCTTTATTATGGGCAGGCTTATCACTTACCATCAGGTGAACGTCCCGGTCATCTCGTCGCATAGTACATCATCATCATCAGCCGACAGACGTCCACTGCCACTGGACATAGCCCTCCCACAAACGTCTCCACAACGCTCGATCCTGCGCATATTAGTATAAAAAAATTAACAACTAGTACTCTTGTCGTCATACTGATCTTATTGATTATATTATATTATAAAAGATTTTTTTTCTTGTCTATATATATATACATATCTACACATATATATATACATATCGCTATAAGCTCAATGTGCTTACAACAGAACAGCGTTAAGTAACGGCGGCAGTATGCTCCACTGCACGGGCTGTGGTCGTCAACCGATTGATCGCAACCGATTAGCAACCGATGCGCTTGCAATCCAAGCGACCGATGTTTGCCTGGTGAAGGATAATTTTCTCAGGACCGCCTGACGTTTAATTTCCATCAACAGGTCTACGGGTCTATTAATAACAACTTGAACAGGCACAGGCACAGGCACAGGCGCGCTGAAGCATCGCAGTTCTAGTACACAACAGTAAGAGAAAAGTATTAATATAAGTCAACTATATGAAATAATTATAAACAAATAACGTTTATAATATTTCATATTGAAATAATGTCGATGTTAAGTGTGAAACAAAAAAAAACAATTATCATTGGTATAGATGTATTGAGGGGTGTAAGAAGTCCCGCACAACTCACGGGATCCAAGCCGGCCGCACCAGCTCGCGGTGCACCCTGCTAATAAACAAACGAGGCTGTGGCTGCCATCAACCCGCATTTGGCAAGCTTGGTGGGGAATGGCCCAAATCCCTCTATATGATCCCCTATATACTACAGTCTCTAATACCCAACAGTACCGGATACCATGCTGACTGTATGTGGAGATCTTTGGATGAGGTCTACGTCCTGCCGGATGTCTATCGGCTGATGATAATAGATGTATATAATAAATGCTTTTTTGTTCTGAGCTGTGGAGAGGTAGGATATCTTCACCATACTTAATATTTAAGGGATAAAGTTTGAGTTGTGTGATATTTCTACTGGCTAAAACCCGGTGGCCTGCTTCACTGCTTTAGAGGGGACCCTAAGATCTTCTACAGAACGCACTGGCGCTCTTCTACATTTTGACTTAACACATAACAAAGAATCCTCCCTCCTCCGCCCATCTTCTACAGCAAGTATGGAATCACATCGCATATACTATCCCACGCGGATTTTTTTATTGAATGATAAAAGCTACGTAGCTCCAAATCCACGAATCTAAGACCCTTTTAGTCGCCTTCTACGATAGGTAGGCCTTGCTTTAGTTCTATTCTTAATAGTCCGAGACAAGAGGGTAACAGTTACTAAATGGCTAAGGACCTATTTAAAACTAAACAGTATATTAAAGTAGGGTGCAAAAGTAATAAAACGAAGTTTAGTAATAATTTAACACGTAACTTGCTTTTTATAAAACGGAAAGAATTCCTTGTGAACGTTGAAGATTGTATTTACTCTTTATTCGTCTGCCTTGTCTTTGCGAAGAAGAATCTAAACATTAAGAACATTGGTGATAAGAAATAACACTGAGATGGCTAATGTCTTTATGGTTCCACTGATGGGGGCTGCAGACCCGGTAACAGCCTGCAGTGTCGGAGTAATGAAGCCGAGACATTTAATGTGCTCTTATCGACTTGAATGTAGGTAGCCACCATTTGTTTTGGATTTTCGCCAAAACGAAAAACTAGGTACGCGCGGTAACTCTTACAGACCGGAATATAGAGGGTTTTGACCTCATTACTCTCCTTTGTGGTGTGACAAGTGGCGTGCGGAGTCTTCCGTTTGTAACTGTAAATTCTTTTTCAAATTCACACACATAATTGTGACGTCCTGTACCAATTCTTTGATCTCTTGCCCTTTTTCATGTAAATTATAACAACGTTGCTTTTAATCTTAGAATGTGTATACAAATTAAAATATGGTTACGTATTACGTGTAATAAATATTCAATAGAAGGCAAATTTTCCTATCGCAACCAATAGAGAAAATCCCAATTCTCTCAGCGATTGGATTAGAGAATATAGGTCACATTATACAACACGGCGCAATATCCACCGAGATGATATCGTAATTCCAAGCTTCGGTTATTACTGCGACCTTACTGACGATTTAATGCTTTACGAAAAACTTATAATACCAGAATAAATCCATTCTAAACCAAATCGTAAGCTTCCAAAGATTATTGAAATAAAACTACGATGTGAATAAAACAATGATGTAAATAGAGATTGGGGTGTAAGAGGTCCCGCACGACAACTCATAACACCGGTGCCAAAACAAACAAAGCACGGGCTCCCACCAACACGCATTAGGCCTGGGTGGTGGGAAATGGTCCAAATTCCCCCATATAAACCCCTACAACCGACTGAAGGTCGCAGGAAGCTGTTGGATGGTAGCAGCGCGGGACCGATCTACGTGAGAATGTTTGAGGGAGGCCTATGTCCAGCAATGGATGTCTATCGGCTGATGATAATAAAAATAAATAAAGATTTATTATATTGAAAGTAGATGAAACTGAGAACGGAGTTTTAAGATAAAATCGGACACTGGTAAAGGTCTGAAAATGTTTACGGAACCCGAAGTCATTGAAAGCGTAATGCGAGACCTTAATTTCCTTGTTACGGAAAGTTGTATCTGTTACAAATTAACCTTAAGAGAAAACACATCAAAGTTAAGAAGTTGCGGTGAACCGCAAATATATAGGTTAATGTATAGTATTTAAGTTTGCTCTCGATGTTACTTGTAATTAATTTCTTACCGTAAATATTTATAGCAATAGCACTCGATTTTTCCCTCCTGGTGTACCTCAGGGGACGCAGCTGGTACCACAGCATTTACCAGATTAAAAATATCTGTTATAACTGACATCGACGTGAACATTCCGTAATAGTTTTCATGATTATAAATATAAAATGACGACCACAGTATATAATATAATATTTTCTATATTCAATTTTTTTTTAATAAAAGATAATAATGCGTATTTTAGCTAGTTATGTAAATTCCTAATCTATGTAGATTGAAATTTGTTCGCGTAAGTCCACGGACTCATGGTTTTTTAATACGGCATTCCCTTGCTTTGCAGGGCGGGGCTTTTTCAATAAGTTTTTCATTTATTTCCTTTCCTCTTTCACATTTTTACCTCCTCCTTACCTTTTTTCTTCATCATATTTTCAATCATTTTATAGTTTGAGGTTAGATTTACTAACCTATAATCGCATTTCTGAATTAAATAACTCGGTGTAATTCTATAGTCTATTTGCTGATGATGATGATGAAGTATTTAATGAGGATGTTGTTAATAAGACTGTCGGTTAAGAAATACATTGTGAAGGTTTTGATACAATATTTGATACACAAATTGTCCCACAGTTAAATACATTACAAAGTCTAAGGAATGAAGGAGTCTTTTAGTGCCAATGGAGGAAATCCTTATGCGCAAATTCTATATAACGGTTAGGTAAGCATGTTTTCATACCTTGATAAGTACAACAAATAATCTAGTTTGTGCTGTATTCATATTAAACATTTGATATTTTATCTAAGCTATATTATTTTATATTCTATGTATCTATTCTAGTCGTATCCATTCATAGTCTACCTTAACCTGATTTGCATATATATTCGTTTCTAGTCTTTATCCCGTTTCCTTTCACTCTGCTCGTGTATCTACTGCCGCCCAGAGTTCGATGGCAGGAAAATGGTCCCGGCGTATTTAACTTTGTATCCTACAACTTATTATTGAAATAACTTTTTTTATGTACTTGATATGTCTAGATTTTATATGTGGCCTTTCTGATTTACGATGTTGAGGACGAAGAAAGGATTTTTTCTTTATTACTATATATTGATAACGTGGGAGCTCCATGGTTCCGCTATGTACGGTAAAATGAATGCGACAATGATTTATTATGTTTTTCTGTATTCACCTCGATTTGTGACATAAAATGTAAGAGACTTGCAATTGATAGTTCCGTTATATCTGCACTTTGTTATTTCCGCCAAAAATCAATATGATTAAAGACTTAATTAATTATTTCAAACATTGAAGACTTAGTTTAAATAAAACGTAATTTTAAATTGTTCTTATAATTCTTCTCCTTCTTAAAGTGCCTGTCCAGCTAGTGAAGGTTGGCGATCAGCGCGGTGCAGTCCTTTCCGTCTGTGGTTCGGCGGAACAATTCGGATACTCCAGATATGCCAGTCCAGTCCAGTTCCAGTTCTTATAATTTTAGCAAAATGTCACAAAGATTTATATTTTTATTAACATTAAAAGTAGTCATATCATCGATCGTTAATACAACTAAGGTATAAGTAAAGCCCGACTGTCACTGAGAGGAGCTCACCGTTATTCTGCCTATCGGTTTGTGCAGTTTTTATTCTGTGATTAAAAAAACAAATTATCTTCGTGTATTCGAGGTTTGTTTTTAACATGGTGTTTGAGGATATAATCCCGACGTGTACATAGTTAAACCAATGCTGAATTTGATCTAACGCATGTTTAATCTGTGGATGAAATTGAGCAGCGCACAATGCGAGTAATACGATCTCACGTAGCCCCAGACACACCATCAAACGCTTGCGTGCTTCGTAGCGGCTATTATCTTGGTATAATGATGACCGAAGTCATTAAGATTGTATAAATTATCTAATACACTAACAGTTCATTAGCCTAAACGATAACGGTATTTATTTTTATATCCCTAATTAGGGATTATTTAAACTTAAGGATAAAAAACAATATCGTTGTATTTCCGAGTAGGACTTCGATTTCAAACAGTTCTGTTTGAGAGACAACTTGAAGTGAAGTATTAAGTACCATTAACATTTACCGCTTCTAATTAATTTTTTTAAAGGTGATCACACCAAAAAATATTTAAGTATATTAAGTTAGCTACAATGGGAGTCATTTCATGTGATTTTATATCGGTAATGGCAAGGCGGCATGGAGAGAGGTATGCTCAGAGTTTCTCTGTGCCATGGAATCGAAAATGTGAAGATCCGCAGAAGAAGTAAAGTCACTGAAATACTCCAAAAGATTGTTAGACTAAAGTGGCAGTGGGGCAGGTGACATTGCTCGTAGGACCGACGGCCGATGGGGCAGTAAGGTCCTCGAGTGGCGCCCGCGTACCGGTAGACGTGGTGTTGCGAACCCTCCCACAAGGTGGACCGATGATCTGGTGAAAATTGTGGAAACCCACTGGCTGCGAGAAAAGGGGGAACGATCGATGTGGAGATCTTTGGAGTAGGCCTGTGTCCAGCTGTGGCCGTGTATCAGCTGATGATGACGACGGTAAAGTGTCAGTATCCATATATATGTTTTAATGTATAGCTGTTTGAACCCAGGAATGCTATTATTGCAGCGGATTGGCGCTACGGTTTTTCAACGTCATCCATACACCACTATATACGTGAAATTGTATTTGTGACCTGTGACCATGTGACGATGCCAGCGGTTAGTCGCTGAGCCAAGGGGACAGTTAAATTAACTTGTAATTTTAACTGAACCTTCTAATTACACGTTAATTTTCGCCTGTAACGATTTACTTCAGAATTTTCAGGCTAATTACCAACGTTTAACACTACCGACTCCAAATCCCGACCAGCTCACTGACCTGAACAAGGGTATATACATTTATGCAGTATATACATTCGCGTAACATTTCACTAAACTTTTTTGTTGTTAATGAAAGCGCTGAAAGTCGGTACCCCAGAAATATAGCGCCAGTTAGAATAGTATATCTTCACCACGATAAGTTAAAGATCATCATCATCATGAGGCACCTCACGTTTGGTGGACAGATTATGTAAACTAATCCGGTCTAGTAAAATTTAAGTTCGTTGCTGTTCCTGTGTCATCAAACCGTTTTATTATCTACTATCCTTTAGGATTACCAGGCACGCTTTTTCCTGATATTGGGTTCTCCAGGACTAACTTTAGGAACTAATAGTGAGATCTGCTTCGTAAATATCTTAATTCAACCTGTCATTGCTTGATTGTTCTCTCCAGCTAAGAGATGTCTTGTTGAGTGAGTAGTATCAGTTGTTTCCTATATTTCGAGTTATTTTTCCTCAGTGTGAGCAGTGTTCTACTTAGGTGATAGTGGAGTATATAATATAATATATTTTCGCCCCATTTATGCTAACAATCGGAGGGTGGGTGTCCTCCGTTGCGAATGGGAATAATTGAAGCGTGCTCTATCGGTCCCCGCGAGCGGCTGTCCGGCCTCCGATAGTTTATGACGCGATAAAAATGGATTAAGAAGGATCCTATCCTTTAATAAATTACAAGCGATCCTTTGGACATACCATCGAAATAATTTAAAAGTTATAATCTCATGTGAAGAGAGTATTTATATGACGTACCAATACTCTTACATTGACCAAATTTTTTTAGGAAAAACACATTACCATTCACCATCTTATATTTCTTGATGTCTGGAGGGTAGAAGTTAATTTGGTAAATAATGGTACCTTTAGCGCAAGGTCAATAAGTCTACTTTTAAAGATAAGTAAAACTGCTTCCCCCAAACATTTGAGTTTGAAAACCGCGTTAACTCGAAAGTTTATACCCTCCTTAATCAAATTGAAAGATGCCTGAAAATGGATCCATTAAGTAATTTTATGATTTCGCGGTTTATGCTTATGTTTAAGTATAACTTGAGGGTCTTCTACTCCACGTCTGTAATTTTAAAGTATAATATCTTTTGTTCACGAAGTTTCAGCTGAAATTACGTCGGCCGCGAGATGAAATTGGTAACTATTAAGCCGGAGGATCGCATTGTTATTAATTTCACTAATGTCTTTGAAACGTAAAATCTCTTACCTCGGTCATGTGCTACGTCATCAGCGCTGTCATCTTCTGCAGGGGATTTTAATGGATAAAGTTACTGGAAAACGAAAGGTGGGGAAGAAAAGAAACAAAAAGTCATGGTTGAGGAATATGAGGAAACGAACTGGTATAAGCCATCATCATCAGCCAATAGGCGTACAGTGCTGGACATAGGCCTTTCCACGTACAGTCGGCAAGGCCTTCAGTACCGCTGGGTACTAGGAGCTGTCGTATGTATGGGTTCATATTGGGGGACTTGGGCCATATCCCACCACGCTGGCCCAATGCAGGTTGACCGGAGTCAGAGCCTGGTTTGTTGATTAGCAGGGTGCACCACGAGCTGGTGAGGTTGACTTAGGTTCCGTGAGTTGTTGTGCGGCATAATTGCAGCGTTCGAATTGTTCCGCCGAACCAGAGACAGAAAGGACTGTACCACGCTGATCACCAACCTTCACTAGTTGGAGAGGCATTTTAAGAAATACAATGTCTTTGTCTCTTCTAATTTTATTACCTAACAAAGTGTCGAGAAAAGCAGGACTCTCGACAGCTCCATATTAGACGTACCAGATCCAATGCTTTCAACTGGAAGTGGAATTAAAGATCGCGAAGTATTCTTCAGCGGCGGAAACAGACATTAGGCAAGCAATCCATTCCGCTCCCGCGTACGATAATGTTCATGTACCCTCTTATACCCACATCACTCCAGCAGCTGTCTGAACTTGCCTGATAAATTGCTGAAATCTAGAACTTCAAACTATTTCGATCCGCACGCATTTACAAGTTATACGAAGTTTGAATCTTTCAGCAACGGGAAGCAGTTTCGAGGTGGAAGGTCGACCCTGAAACTGAACAAAAAAAATTATGATAATACGAGTAACATATAACCTCGTAATGCTGATACGAAGGCTACATATATCCTGAAGACATATATTTTAACTGTCTTATTACTGTTCTTTGAGAACTGTAAGGAGTCCCACACAACTCACGGGACTCAAGTCAACCTCACCAGCTCGTGGTCTACCCTACTAATCAACAGATGAGGCTCTGGCTCCCACCAACACGCATTGGGCCAGCATGGTGGAAAGTGGTCCACATCCTCGTATATGAATCCCTATTAAAAACTACCCCGAAGTGCTCGGCGGTGCGGGCACCGCAGTACCGATCGATATGGGGAACTTTAGGGAAAGCCTAGGTCCAGCAGTGGACGTCTAGCGGCTGATGATAATGAGACGTACTGTAAAAACGTAACAAATCATGTATTATACTGGATTATTAGCAACACTTATTAGGAAACCTGGATAGACGATCCAGTAATAAAAGGATATAACAAAATGACGATTGGTAGTACAAACGCCAAGTATCCCTTTTTATATCCTCATAAGTTTAAAGGTAAGTGTTCATCGTCATCATCAGCCGGTTGACGTCCACTGTTGGACATAAGGTTTGCCCAAAGATATCCACACCGATCGGTCCTGAGCTGCTCGCATGCAGTCAACATTGTTTGTAGGGGTTAACATGAGTTGGATTTGAGCCATTTCTCCCACCACGCTGGCCCAATGCGAGTTGGCGGGAGCCAGAGCCTCGTATGTTGATTAGCAGGGTGCACTATGAGCTGGTGAGAATAACTTGGGGCGCGTGAGTTGTTGTGCGGGAATCCTTACATCCTTAAAGAAGAGTATAACATTCAATTTGAAAATATCGCTTTAATACATAGTTACTTGAAGAAAATAAGTTTTTTTTTTAAGTAAGATCCGTGAGTTCGATTGGAAAAAAAAATCTTATTGACCGAATTGTGAGAAAGTCATTTCAAATTTATCGAAGCCTTCAATCGAATGGTTGAGTATCGCAGAAAACAATTGGCTTGTTAAGTCGCCTCCATTGATCCTTAAAGAAGAAGAGTTCATTTCCTCATTTTTTTTTTCAAACGTACAATTCATTGAACAATAAAATAATTATGTTACTTGAGGAAAAAAATATATTTTTCATAACGAATAAATAGCATTTTTTTTCTTTCGAACAGATGTTATATTTCAGTAGGTTTGTTTACTTATAACTTATCTGCTAGTTGTACTGGCTCCTGCTCAATGTCCTAGATAGATAGTCAGTTCCGCTTCCGTGCCGCAACCGATGATTACCGTTCCATCCCTTATTTTCCTAAATTTTTAACCCCGACTCCTTCGCATTAAAAACCTCTCTTACCTCCTCCAGAACCTGGTCCCCAGTGTATATATTATTGTTTCTGCATTACTTACCTTCCACATCCTTAACTTCTTATTCAATGCTTTATTGAAATTTCAACAAAGACAAACGTCATCATCACTTTTAGCCGACCGACGTCCACCGCTGGACGTAGGCCTCCCCCATACATGTCTACATCGATCGGTCCTGCGCTGCTCTCATCCAGCTGCTTCTCGCAATCTTCACTTAGGGGAGTTGAGCTGTAGTCTACCATGCTGGCCCAATGCAGCTTAATCGGAGCCAGAGCCTCACGAGCAGGTCAGGGTGGCTTGGCTCCTGTGAGTTGGTGTGCGGGACACCTTACACCCCTTAAACCGTACAACAGTTAGTCAATTGGCAATAATATATTAAGGTGTTCATGTACCCGGTTTGGGTCTGACCTTGATCATTGATAATTTGACCTCTGGCTTATATTATACCTGTTAGCTTTGGAATATCAGTCATATCGACGGACGTCCATTGTTGGATATAGGTCTCTCCCAAAGATTTTCATATCGATCGGTCCAGCTGCCCACTATCCAGTGCGATCGTTTGTAGGGGTCTTATGGCGGGGTTTGGGCCATTCCCCACCACGCTGCCGCAATGTGGATTGCTGGAAACCAGATCCTCATCTGTTGATTAGCAGGGCGCACCACGAGCTGGTGTGGTTGGCTTTGGTCCCGTCAGTTGTTGACGATTTTACTCGACGCTATGTGATAATTATGCCGAAGGTAGGTAGTCTCTACGAACATCGATGATACGACAGTTTATAACAGTGTCGTGCTCATTAAGATGCTTATACAGCTTCTTGTGGTCCAGTTCCTCGTGTGACTTTATGACGTTTCGTTACCCCAGTAACACATCGATGGTTTCACACTTCCACTAGACCGCATTTATAACCGCAACTCAACAGATTTAACCTCGAAATGTTTTAACTGTTGTAGTGTGAAATTTAGTAAATTACAGCTTTAACGCGGTAAGTGTACTGTGTTCATTGGAAATACCATATACGGGGGATCCCCGCGAGCGCCGCGCTCCGCCCCCGGGGCCCCCGCACCCATTTATCATTACTCTGTACTTGTACCGACTAAAGCACAAGCCGTTAATAACTTAGAAATATAGGTTATTACTTCATTGAAGTTCACAAATTAGTCACGATCACAAATCTAGATCAATGTGTATTTGGTAGACCTGTACAGCTCATCTGATACTGGGTTCGCGTATCCGGCTCCGAGGCCTGTCAGATCAATATCAATGTTGTCGTTTAGATTTTACCATACTACTGAGAACATGCTTCGAAGTTCAATGACACAAACTTCAATCTTACGAAACCTCTTTTTTTCATCAATGGTTTAAAAATTTTTTGAAACAAAATTTACTTCACATTTATCATACGGGAATAATTTAACTGTACTGCCAAGAAGTTCCAAGAATATCCTGTCAGACGTTGGCAATAAGAACACGTTGCAGGTACGCGTGCGGAGCTGGGCGGGGCTGTGCCCTTACTATTGCGTATTGAATAAATACAGTTAAATATTTTATTAGTTTAACAATAAACTGTTAAAATAACTGTGAGTTACATTGAACGGATGTGAAACTAACGCTCGTATGAAGTAAACAAAGGGGTGGTCGGCAGCGCGCCGCCCTTGTATATTATTCAAATATTACACATTTAACTTCGCAGCAGAGTTAGTACTTCCGGTCCGCCGCAGCGGCGAAATGAATTTTTCATAAATCTCTTAATTTACTCATTTTATATGTAGTTATGTTAACTTAAACGCCATTATTAAGTCGGGTTAAGTTGTAAAGCAACGCGCTACGGAGTTCTGATTAGTTACGAACGGAACTACCCTAAACGTAGAGAAAGAATACGGAAGCGGTTTAATTAGTAATCATCCCCACACAACCCTAACTTTAAAAAGAGCTTAAGTTAGCTCCGTCGCAAAACAATATAATTTCCACATCAGCATGTTCATATGGTACTTAATCATTAATACCTGTCAACTCGCATCCCCCTGGCGGAACATTTGCAGACGGGGGTGGAGGAGGGTAATCACAAACACCCCACCGTCGCAGAAACTTGTGCGGCTATAAATCATGATTAAAGCTTACTACAGGTAAATCGGATGATTTCAATGATTTTTCAATTGGTACTTACTATAATTTTATATGTTGTTCCATTATCAGAATCAAGCGACGGATGTCCGCTGCTGGACGTAGACCTGCCCTCGACGGAGACCTGCACATCGATCGGTCCATACGTAGTCGAGCACTAGGCGCCGTTGTTAATGGGTGTTCATATGGGAGGATATGCGCCATTTGGGGTAGGTCCAATGGGGGTTGGTGGGAGGCCGACAGCGTAATTATGTTACAAGTAATAAATCTTAACTTGTCGCCAGTTTAACATCATCTCGACCGATAGAGCACACGTGTTGCAGTGTACACCAGAAAGCCCATAGCGAAATGGCTCTGTGACGGTAATCAATGCACCACATTACGCTCCTTACCAGAGGCATGAGATGTCGAGTCTCGTTACCCCGGTAATTATTCTAGTTACTGTATCTTTCAATGTGGAAGACAGTAATGTTTGCACAGTACTGTTTGTCAGCTGCTACAGGCGCTGCGGTGGTAACGACCTAAACGGTCTCCGGCAGCAGAGACCTACCAGCGGTAACAGCTACAGCGCCCTTCAAACCGGATCACAGTAACATTCACACAGTACTGTCTGTCGGCTGCAATACGCGTTGCGGTGGTACCTACCTAGACTGTCTCTGGCTGCGATAACCTACCATCTGACCTAGCCAAGTAATCGCCCTTTAGGTTATACGTACAATAAGTTAATAACTAAGTGAAACCTAATTTCGGTACTAGAGACATCTCTGTATTAATAATAAACTTATGAAAAATTCTCTGCGAGAAATATTTCCTTGAAGCGGTGACTACTTAGAGCATTCAATATAGTAGAGATTTTTTATATAACGTAACTTAGAGGGTGACTTATGTTAGAGGGATGAAATATGCACAATATTACGATGAGGTCAGGGTCGCGGGGAGACTGATCGATGTGGGGATCATCGGGGAGAAGTATGTACTCAGGGTATGGTTTATAATGATGTATATTCTAGCTCTTTTTTTAGCGAGAGAGAGAGAGAGAGAGAGAGCGAGTAGATCTCCTGATGGTAAGAGATATGGCTGCCTTTAATAATCTAGCACTAGCTGGTATAATATCACATTGTGCTCGTCTTCTTGAGACACGGGAATTTAAGTGTCGTTACCGCAGTAATTTCACTAGCTATAGCCTTCAAACCGGATCACAGTAATGTTCACTTCAGGGACTTACCAGCAGTGAACCACCAGTAGAACATTCTGTTAACCCATACGAGCCATACACTTTAAACAGAGTGCCGCCCGGGCTCGAACTGGCGACTCCCCGACCGCTCCGCGCGTGCCGCCGCCGCTCTCAGCGAGCTCACGTTATAATCTCGTTACGTTAAAATAATTATTCCGCTTTCATTTACCGCTTACTTAATCTTATCAAAGGTTTCCGAACGGTGGAGAGGGATGAAAGGTATGTTGAAAATCGTCGCCCGGAAGCTCGGCGGCGGGCGCAGCAACCACATCCGCCCGTCGTAGACACGTTTATAAACATGATATTAAATTTTCATATGGTATACGTTGACTGCGAATTTATGTTTTTTTACTCTACAAAATGTCGAGACGAGCGGGACGTTCACCTGATGGTAAATGAATGGTATACACTGCACCACATTGTGCTCATCGTCTTGAGACATGAGACGGAAGTTGAAGATGATGTGTGAAAGAAGAAAGGAAGGAATAAGGGAAGAAGCGGAAGAAGGGTAGAAGAAGGAAGGGATGAGATTATTAGAACAAGAGATAAAAATTAAAGATAAAAAGGGCCCTAGTTTAACCTAACTAGAGGGGAACGCTTTATAAAAAAAAAATAAAAGCAGCAGTGGTGACGTGTTGTGCAGCTTCCCACCAACACCTGAAACGATGACCACGACCACTCGATCAAGAGTGACACTCATAAAGAATAAGACACAAAGTGATGTCATCCGCAGCACAACTTAGCTGGACTCCGAAATGATTGGGCGATGATTTGTATGGAGCAAAGATATTTGCATGGAGTCTGATTGGATGGTCACGTCAATTAACTCCAAGTTTATCGGGACTCGGGACAAGATCCGTCCCTCCCGAGGACACTGTTTACAAACATACGTAATAACTTAAGATGTTAAGTTAGCGGCACAGTTCAGAATTAATTTTGGCTAAGTTCAAAAGTTTAAGGATATATAACTTACAGTTAATTACAGTATAAACCCGGCGGTTACTTTCCTTTTTATATCATCATCATCAGCCAATAGATATCCACAGCTGGACATCGGCCTCTTCCAAAGACCTGCAGGTGTATGGAGGTATATATGGTAGGACATGAGCAGCTTGCCACCACGCTGGACTAATGGGGGTAGGTGGGAACTAGAGCCTCATAAACAAGTCCATGTTTTGAAGATAAAGGAAAGAAAGTATAGAAAGGATAAACTTGGACTTTATCTGCAGCAGGACTATTTAGTTTCTTTAGTCATGAAGTTTAGGACTAAGGTAAGCCCTGCCTGTAGAAGCAGTCTGAGAGTGTAGGAGTTTCGCGGGCCTAGGGGTTGGGAGCTCTTATCGCTCAACCGACGAACCTAGGAGGGTTAGATTCCTCCTCAGAGACGTGCTAACACGAGTGTAGGGCACCGGAGCGTTCTATAAGAGATCCTGGAACACTGATCCAGAACACCGCGGAGGAGTTTTAGAAAGAATCTCACATAACCCTGACTTACCCCCAGAAGCAGAGCATCTATCTCCCGAAGATTTCCGCCCCCGCAACAGTTTAGTTTCTCTAATTTCAAGTGTATCCTTAACAAACAAACAAACTTACAAAAATTAATTAATATTATTTATTCATTATAAAACACCGCTGTATTGATGTTACAAATGGACGTATCAGTTTTATTTATTTGAGCTCATGAATATTGCTTTTAAATTGAAACACACCCTTGTTTGAATTCTACCCCCGCTTACCCCGTAACGCAAATATAAACGAGTAAGTGTAAAAATTATTGAATCAATTCCAGTTTACTTGTTTATTTAATTATAAAATTTATTTAAGTTATAATTATGTATAATAACATTGAAGTAGGGTTGATGAGGGTTTATGTACCTTCCCCGCTCAATGTGCGACCCCCCGATTCGCAAATCCTCTTCCTCGTATACAAGAATTTTAAGAAGGAAATTTGTATTATTTTGCTCAAGAAAAGTTATTGTTTCGTTATATATTTCTCCTCCTATTTCTCTTGCTGAAAACACATCCTCAACTACCTCCTCGTCAACTTTACTGGTTTAACCAACTTTATATTTACTGGGGCAGTAAGGTCCTCGAGTGGTGCCCGCGTACCGACAGACGGAGTGTTGGGAGGCTTCCCACGAGGTGGACCGATGATCTCAATGAGTCGCGAGAACCCATTGGATGCGAGCAACGCGGATCGATGTGGAGATCTTCGAGAGGGGCCTACGTCCAGCAGTGGAGGTCTATAGGCTGATCATGATGATGACTGAAACATTAAATCAATGCAAAGCTTACAATAAGTGCATCTAGATAAAAACTAGTGCCTGGGGTGACGGATGATTAAGTAAGCACTAAAGTAACCCCAGTCGAAAAAAACTACTAAATAGATAATAGACTTGAGGGTAGAGAACAAATAGGTTGCAAAACAAACGATTATTAAAAGCATTGCCGGGTGAGTTTTTAAGTTATCTTAAGTAAGTAAGAAAGTAAGCAAGTTATTCATTGTTCTTGTGATACCGTTGGGGATCATACCAGCCATGAATTAAATATTCAGAGCACGGGGCGGCAACCCTCGCGACGTAAAAACATATACGGGGGCTAACTTCAACGAAGATGGATTTTGACAATTTTGTTATCCGACTAAGAGACGAAACCAGTGAAACGCTCACCTGGTGGTTAGTGATACGGCTGTGCCATAACGTGGTGCTAGTTAGGAGGATATGCTCTGCACCATGTTGTGCTCATCACTTCCCAGAAACCGTTGTCGTGTTGTGGCAGTGGGCGTCAGAAGCCGTGACTTGGTCACCCACGGTGACGCTATGAGGAGCCTATCCAGCCGGCCCGTAGAATAAGGCAAGAGGAGTGCCGAATGAGTTGGCGGTGGATCCCAAATCCAGATCCGCTGTAGAGAGTCGGGAGAGTGTTCTATCTTAGGTCCCATAGCCTCTGGGTGACGGATTCATGGGGATCCGTTGCTCAGATGACGATAAAAAGCCGAGAGGAGGTCGCAGTGTATGTTTCGATGCGCCCTTACAGAGTTAGAAAGGAGGGGTTATAGTCGGTGCAAGTCCGACATAAGCTCTCTGCCCCCGCAAAGGTAGGTATGCGGAGGAAATTTCCTCATTTAAAACATAAAAATAAATAAAAAGTACACAACACCCATTTCTGTTACAAATCGCATGTAGGTTACATCCAGGTCCAAGTCGTACCAACTCGTGCCTTAAGTCCAATGTGATGTATAAAATTCCTAACCAGTATCTCATTGTTGGAGACCGGTACTTCATTTACTACAAGGTTTTTCACTGACTATTCTCTGATATGACCAGGGTATGGGTCTTATCAACAGGTAGACCATTTATATCGCTTCGTAATATTAAATTCGGCTTTGCAGTCTCCGAGTGATAGGAGATACAACGGGATGCAGAGACACCTTAATAACACGACGGATGGAGAAGGTCGCCACCATCAGCCGATAGACGTCCACTGCTGAACATAGGCCTCCCTCAAAGATCTTCACATCCATCGATCCGGCGTTGTCTCGTTCTTCGTCGTTTTCCAGTGAGTTCCAGCGGCGTTGTTTTCGAGGTGGTTATTCGGAGAAGGTCACAACCCTGAGATATGAGGAGAAGGTTGTAACGTTGGACAAAGTATGTATAAACTGCACAGAATATGACTATCGATGTAACCTTAACCCAAACCAAAATCAATGGCTTCTGGAATTCAACACATTCCGTATGCTGCGATATCGAACGGTATAATAATAAATAAAAAGCGGAAGTTCAAAATCCAATATCCGGCGACGGCCGGCGCGCGGGGAATGTGTCGCCGAATTTATCGCCGTTCGTGGAATTTGGTGGTGAAAATATTTATACCCTCACATCGCGAGCGGGGGTTGTTTGGAGTCGCTGTTCACGTTAAGCAGGTCAACAAGTACTTTTCAGTATCAGGCCATAGTATTATATATAGGCAACGCTGTTTTATGGGAAATGATGCACAGGTACATCAAAATAAAATCTTCGTCATCATCAGCCTGGGCCAGCGTCGTGGATTAAGGCCCAATTTCTTTCAACGAATTATACGATCTGATGGTCACAGAAAGCAGCTGGATACTAGAACCCTAGGACCGATCGATGTGCAGATCTTTAGGATCGGCCAATGATGACATGAAATGTTTGAAATGCCGTATTAAATATATTAGCATCATCATCAGCCGATAGACGTCCACTGCTGGACTTCGACCTCTCCCAAAGATCTCCACATGGATCCGTCTTGCGCTGCTCGCATCCAACTACCGCCTGCGGTCTTCAGTCGTTTGTAACGGTTCATATGAGAGGATTTGGGCCATTTCCCACCACGCTGGCCCAATGCGAGTTGGTGGAAGCCAGGGCCTCGTCTGTTAATTAGCAGGATGCACCATTAGCTGATGAGGTTGGCTTGGATCCTGTGAGTTGTTGTGCGGGACCCTTACACCGCGATGTGGTATATCGTGTAATAAAACAACCTAGATGTTCACACTGGAGCCAGTGCATCCTGTTCACTCTCCGCTCTGACGGTATCAACATATAACCTATTCCTATAATATTTATCTAGTATCCATTACACAGACATTTTGTGATAGGTCCTATTACTGCAATATAGTAATATTCGCAAACTAGACGAATGATCACCAGCATATTATCACCTACACGCGATCCAGAGTATTTTGCGTGGGAATTCTCCCACCACCTTCTAATTGATTGTTACTTAACGTAGCATGAAATTGAGGTTAGGTGATCCTGTGAATGAGGGTTGATACCGTTCGGAGAAGAAATTGTCGGGGCGCTAGTAAAGGACGCACCAGATTGTCAGTCTTTTAGTCTTAGACTAGTAAGAATAGAACTAAGGTAAGCCCTGCCTGTCCTAGATGGCGACTAAATAGGTCTGAAAGTGTAATTTCGTCGGTCTTGAGGCTGGGTGTCTTTATAGCTCAACAAGCGAGTCTGCATGGGACAGTGTATGGCTCAGCGATGGTGAAAAAAAAATTATCCTGTAGATATATCTAAATATACTCAAAATAAAAAGTATGTTTTTCATACAACGTATACCGCCTATGAGATGGACTGATCAGGTAAAAGAGGCAGTAAATATCTCATAATCGTTAGCACAACACGAATGTATCAGGAAAGCAGCCATCAGAGAAGAGTGACGGCGTGTTGTGAAGCTCACCACCAACACCTGAAGCGAGGACCACGAACCCTCCATCGAGAGCGACACCGACGAAGAAGATACATATATTTTTTACAACTCTCACCCCGGGCCGCTTCTCGCCGGAATACCCTCGGGTTGCGACAAACTTATCAACATACAATAAATCAAACAGGGTGATGCCTCCTCTTAAATCTTCCTTCCCTTATCCTTCTAATGACAGACAATGAGTAATGGGGTTGAGGAAAAACATTTCTTAAATTGATACGGCTACAACTAAAACGGTTTATTAGGTGTTACGGCTGAAGCGATTTTAGTCTAGTTTCCTGCTGTTCAAGTATTTGGAGAGATCTTCAAATTGGTTCATCTGTTTATGAGCTGCGATGCTATTTCGGATGAAGGTCATTTCGCAGTATTCTAGACGATCAGGGTATTTCTTACTCACCCTTATCGTCCTATTTCTTACTCAATATTATGCTATTTCCAGATTAAGCGCTATAATAGTACGATAAAATATTAAGGGTTGATATTGCAGTGGTGGCTGTGTTTATTACTTGAGCTATACATTCAAAAGGCTATTAAACTTGGCTGTAGTTCGGAAAGCTATTGCAGTAACATAACAGTAATCACATTCTGTCAACGTGCCGCCGCACAATTGGAAATATAAAATTTTATTGGGAGCGCGTGGAAAATTTATATTTCATTATAAGTTCGTCCAATAAAGTTTAAGGACTTCTTTTTCATTCGCTTGGTATTCATAACGGGTACTGGGGAAGGTCGACAGCCCACCCGTGGAGTGAACAACTTAATAGTTAGCTTATTGTAAATTATATCCAACTGTTTTCCTTACAAGTCAATTTTCAGCTGTGGAAAACAAGTTTCCTGCTTCGATTCCGGAAGCAGATGGTTTGACTGCTGATAAGCATTTTCAAACTGACCAGACTGACTGAAACTATATTTTGAATTATTCTTATTATCTTCACAGAGCTTTCAAGCACACTTATCTGATAACTACTTACTTATCATTTAACGTTATGTGAGTTGAAGTTTACTATAATTCCATTACTATAGTCGGAAACGTCAACTATGTAGTGTATGTAGTATATAACCTTAACCTAACTAATGACTAGGTATCAACTAAGTGATATTCAATATATGTAAAGGACTAGCCACAAGCAGATATTAATAAGTTACTTTCATGAAGATAAAAGTAATATCTTCATGAAAGTAAACAAAAAAATCGTCTCTGTACCATCAGCTCGAGAGATAACGCTGAACTCGCGGTGACTTACGTTTTAAATAATCAAATTTGTTAAAAGATCAGTAATTAGGATCTACAAGTAATTACTACAGGATTCATTATAAAAAATAAATACCTTATAAAATGGATTCAATGAAGAAAACATACAGAAGGATATTAACCAAGATCTGATCTCTCAATCGTAATGTTTGTGAAGACCATATCTCCTCGTATCGCCCGATGGAGACGTGAACAGTGAACCTAGTTATTGTGGAATGTGTTTTCTAACTAGGATATACAGTAATAGAGCAAACTGCAAATAACACTCCGCACACCAACAATAAAGCCTTCGCTGACCTCGAGCCAGACCCGGAGAGATCCAATTAACACTAAAAGGATTAGACTTTTGCGAATGCCCCTTAGTTTATTTTGCTGCTAACAAAGCGCTGCTGAAGCGGACCTGAAGCTTATCGGTTTCTTGTTAGAAAATCTAGATTTGTTATATATGTATCAGGATTAGTTGGACTCTTCGCCAGTAGGTACCGCAAGAGCTTCAAGTAAACTTGAAAGAATTTCGGTAAACTTGTTTATGTATGTATATAGGTTTAACAACATATATGTTCACATCGCGTAGACATGATCGGAAAGACCTGGAGCAATATTATAAGAAGCTGGTTTTCACCATGGAGTCAGGACCGACCGGTTATGTTAATTAATAATCTGCATCTCTTCTTATAATTTACTGTCAGATAATGTCGGAGGCTTTACATAAGGCTGTTTTTGTAAGTATTAATAGTTATCTAAATTAATGAAAGTGAATTAAGTAACCATCATCAGCCGACAGACGTCCACTGCTGGACATAGGTCTTCCACAAAAATCCTGACATTAATCGGCATTAAGGCTCGTCGTCTCTAGTGGTTCATATGGGGTGGATTTGGGTCATTTCTCACCATCCTTGCCTAATACGGGTTGGTGAGAACCAGAGCCTCATCTATTGATCAGCAGGATGCACCACGAACAGATAAGGTTGGATTGGGTCCCGTGCATTGTTGTACGGGACACCCCTGTCGATTTAAGTAATAATGAATTATTAATCCATTGGACCACCGTTCGCCCACCAATCCTCATAAGGCCAACGTATCGAGAAATGGCCCAATTCCCCAATTAATAACCTCTACAAACGCCTCTTAGTGCTCTTATTGAGTAACCTTTTCGGAGGCCTATGTCCAGCAGTGGACGTCCACCGGCTGATGACGACCGCTTGCGGTAACATTCTGCACGAGATCAACTTTCGGTACTTTAAGTTCAATTATTTAACTCAATGAATCGCCTCGTCCTTTACTGAGATATATGGAGAGGACTTTGCAGAGCTTTGTGTTTTTCCTCCGATATCCGGGTAAGGCCGCTGAGGGTGAATTGTCGTCGCCGGGGGCAGCTTAAGCCGTAAACTCACAATTATAATAAAAGCCTCTCGCTTTGGGTTTCCGTCTCCTCACTTCTTCCTTAATTACTGCGGACTTTGATACGAACGCATTCGGACGTTCATTTTTCGTTTTAATATAACGCACACCACACCCCACAAGCTGTAGTATGAAATCACTAACTTTTTTCCGGTTTGATGTGCTCTATATCCCGTGTTTTAAAGTACGTAGCGTCTGTCTCAGAGAAGTCACGATGTGCTACAATACTAAATAACATCTCTCCGTTATAAGCAGGCGTATCACTGAACTTTACGTGAACATATTGCTACTTTATTTTCATTGTAATAAAAATATGATTTTCAAACAGGATTTTGTGATTATCTTGAAATGAAAGAAGTACTGAAACACCTTGAACTTCTAGTGGAGTATATTTGAATCCTACAATAAATGTATTACTAGTGCATAAATAATTAATTTAGATTGTTGTAAATATTAAAAACTTGATACTTCTTATAATTTGTTCATAATTCCATTAGTTTTTAACTATACAATTAAATTAAGACGATCCTTCGAAAGCCTTGTATTAATCGATACTGCGACTTAAATATTATCTAAAACGGATAAAATCTACAGTCAGATAAAATATTTACTAAGTAATAATAGTCTCTACTAAGTATAATCGTACTAAGGGGTGGCTAAGTTAGATTGATGTAAGGGGTACGTTCGTCAATCAAAGAGTTTGCCGCGTATTGCGCTAACTAATACTAGTTGATAAGACGTATGACCGTGTTAAATTTTAGTAGCTATATATCTTTTTTAAGCTATTAAGCTATAACGGTATTCGTGTAATTTATACGTTTTTTGCGAAGGCAGATAATAATAGTCTTCCCCGGGCCTTGACATTAATAGCCCATTGAGGGGTATTTTCCCTAACGCGCTGATAAATCTGCTTTTGTAATGGGGAGAGATTCAATTTGCTTTTCACGTTTATTAAAACACAAAGAATTTAAATAAAATCACCAAACGTATAGAACTTTCGTACAATTCTACTAATATACTAATACTTTACGTCCACTTCACACGATTTCAAGTGACAACAAGGGTGAGTATGATAATACGAAACTATTAAAGAAACCAACATATTTCACGACTACTAGCTTTGGGACGTACGACTTAGTAGACAAAAGGGGAAGGTCCTGAGTCCCAACAGTGGGAGTATTATACAAATTTAATTGTTTATTTATAACCTAAAAAACAGATAAAAAATATCCTTTAGTAGTTTTCTTAACACGACCATCAAACTTTACTTTTCCAACTATTGATGCTGATAACAACACCATCAGTAACTTAGTTCATGACTAGTGGTAGGTCTCTGCTGACCAAGACCGTCTATCTAGGTACTAACGTATCGCCTATTGCAGCTGACACCATGCTCCGATTTGAAGGGCGCTCTAGCCAGTGTAGTTACTGGAGTAACGAGACAACATCTTATGTCTCTCTTATGGGACCGCTTTGATATGGGCATGCGTATCACTTACCATCAGGTGACGGTCCAGTTCGTGTCGTCACTTAATTGATTAAAAATCCAATTAACGTTTATACGACGTTTATTATCAATCACTTGTTCCGATAACTTGAGCCGGTTGAACCGATTTCCATTAAATAACCTTCACCAATTCATAGCTGGAAGTCTGAAGCATGACAAAGTCTACTTCAAAATAAACAATTAAGAGCTCGCCGCCTGGAAGTTAAAAACTTTTATAATTAATAACAAATATCAGTTAAGTTGGATTTAAGCAGCAAGTGCTCGAAAGCACTTTGAAATACTTCTGGAAACAATAACACTGATACCGGATCAAATTATTGTATAACTACAATACAGTAAGATTCAGCTAATGTATTTATAACATAGTATATATATGTATCGCAGTAAGCCGGCGATACCTGCTATGTCGGTGAGGGTAGATGAGGGAGGAAAGTCTTAGAGTGGAGGTCACGTACAGGTAGCAGAAGCGTAATGTGAAGTGTGCCGACGACATCATCAGGGCGGTCGGAAGTGGGTGGATGAAAGAAACTGAGGATCACATTTGGTAGAAGGCCTATGACCGGCAGTGTATAAACAACAGCTGATAATGACGAGACGAGCGGGACTGTGACGTAAGATGTTAAATCTTGTTATCCTAGTAATTAACACTAGTTATAGCACAACAACAAACTGCAACACAGTAATGTTTGCACAGTATTGTTGTTCGGATGCTTTAGGCGATCCGGTGGTACCTAGACGGTCTTCGGCAAGAGAGACCTACCAGCAGTAAACCAGTTTTTATTCTGTGAAGACACAAGACGAGCGGGACGTTCAGGTGACGGTAAGTGTTGTATATGTGAGTATTTGACTTATATATGTTATTGACAAGTAATATCAACTAAGTGGGTACTTCATAATATATAGAGCACAGCTACGTAGCTGCTAACAACACGCAGTACCTACTCATGTCTACTCATACTCTTATCATATATTCAGTACATGACAGTAAGCATGCTCATAACAGTTAGGATAATATACACTGCACCACATTACGCTCGTCGCTTTTAGATATAAGATATTAAGTCTCGTTATATTTAATACTAACTCTTTTTCTTTCTATTTTAAACACACGATGTGCAAGGGTCGATAGGTTCGAATCCAGGCTTAGGCATTACAAAGTACTAATTTCTAGTATAATGATAACAGTTCAGAAGACTAAGTTAACGATAAGTTCTTCATGATTTTACTCGTCATCTTTAGATAAGGATTCTCGTTGATACAGTAACTAACTAGGTACAAGCACTATTCGAATCTTTTCAATATATATACTGAACAACTGTTTCCTTTGTTCGCCAATCACGTGAAAACTAGCGAACGTACCGACATGGGAACATCATCATCATCATCATCGTTGTCGTCAGCCTATAGACGTCCACTGTTGGACATAGGTCTCCCCCAAAAATTCACACATGGATCGGGTAACGATTCAGATGAGGTTTGGGCCATTTACTATCAAGCTAGCCCAATACGGGTTGGTTGAAGCCAGAGCCTCATTTGTTGATTAGCAGGCTGCACCACCAGCTGGTGAGGTTGACTTGGACCCCGTGAGCTGTTGTGCGGGAATCCTTACACCTCTTGATATGACCATTACACCCGGAATTATTTTATAGATGCTTCATCGTTTTTCCCACCAACCCGCATTGGGGCAGTGTGGTGGGAAATGGCCCAATCCCCTCGTATGAACCCATACATAGGACAACCCCTAGTGCCCGGCGATACCGGAAGCTATGCTGACTGTGCAGTGCAGGACTGATCGATGTGGAGATCTTTGAGGTAGGCGTCTATCGACTTATGATTGATTGATTTTTCATCGTCCTATTTCTAATTAACTTTTATAAGCATTTTGATTTAGTGTTATTTATGCGGTTGCTATAGTAACAGTTGATATATAAAGCCATTCCATATAACGGACGGCAAAGCGGGCGGGGAACAGCCAGTGGGAACATGAGAATAACTTGAACGTCGCAGTGAGCGCCCGCGACGAGTCCGCAGTATAAAGTTGAATTAATGCAAAATCCTGTTATAACATCGTCAAGGCTTCGGAATACTTAATGAAATAATTTTCAGTTAAAAAGCCTCCCCCTGCCACCCCGCAGCGCGGTGTTCAGCTGCGCGATTTTAACATTCTAACCGTCTGAAGTTTTCAGAGTAAGCAATATTGTATTTTGATAATAAGTGATCCGCCTGCCCATAACAACGTGGCGCTAGTAACAATACATTGCATCACATTGCGCTCGTCGCCTGAGACGTAAGATGTTGAGTCTCGTTACCTCAGTAATTAGACTAGCTACACCACCATGTTAACTGGAGCACAGTGAGTTTTATTTACACAGTCCTGTTAGTCCTAGAGAACTAGATAGTCTCCGGCAGCACAGACCTGCCACTAGTTTACATTTGAATTGTGTCTTATTTTTAACCGATACAAAAAGTTTGTTATAAATTTAACGTATCTATGACCTCCTGTGAGTCTATGAAGATTTAATAAAATATCTATACTTTCCTTCTCAGCAACATCGGCAGCACCGACTGATCCAGTGAATCAAAGATTATCAGTTAACAATACTCTAACTTAAAGATGGACTGTTGTATCCATTTATACATACATAAATATATTATATATCACGCCTCGTTCCCAGTGGGGTAGACAGAGGCCACCTCTCTCAACCTGCTACGATCCTGGCACACCTCTCTCGCTTCCTTCACTTTCATAAGCGTCTTCATGCATGCTCGTCGGTTGCGTGTGCTTTTGATCCGGCCTTTCTTTAAAAAGAAATGCATTTATAGAAACTGATTATCATCAAAGGATTGAACCAATTGTAATAAAGTTACTAACACTCCTACAACTCTCTTTGGTAAGAGAACTTTTGTACCTGTTAGAGTAAGCTAGTATCAAATTGTACCTGCTTTTCGTAAAGCGATACGTTTACGTTCGCGGCGCGTACAAATTCAATCCGAATTGCTCATTCGCATTATTCATGTAAATGAATTTCCGAACGCTTAGCGCGCCCCTAATCTATTTATTTAAAACAACCCCCGAATTAATTACAATTTGCGAACGCCCCTTGTTTTCTTTCAAACATCAGTTTCCGGTAACGGAGCTATAACTTTGCAGTGTTTGTCTGTCTGTGGTAAAAATTAAAACTGATTTCAATGTATCCTTCAAAGAACTCCACATCGGTCGCTCCCGCGTTGCTCGAATCCACTGGATTCTAGCAACTCTCACCAGATCGTCGGTTCACCTTGTGGTATACCTTCCAACACTAGGCCTACCGGTACGAGCACCTTGCTGCTCCATCTGCCGTCGGTCCTTCGAGCAATACGCCCTACCACTGCCACTTAAGTCTACTAATATTTGAGCCACGTTTCTGATTCAATCGTGCAGAGAAACTCCGAGCCTTACCATCTCCATTGCCCTATAAATACCATCAGTTAGAATAGCTGAAGATCGAATTAGTTTTCTCACTTCCGTTTAAAGAGGGTACCTGATGATGATGATGTGAAACGACAGAATTTTACTCAATTTGGATATGACGGGCTTCTTAATAAAATCATTTTAGCTCAATAAACGTCTCAAGGAAACGCGAAAGGAATATTGAATAGAATTTTGTTTTCATCAGGATGACATCCGTCGATGACTTGGCCTTTGATTAAAATACTAGGTTATGGTACCGTTGGCTCGGTGGAGTCTTTCGCTATGGTCAGAGCTTAGAATATTTTTTTTTCGACCTGTCTGTATGTAAAAAATATTTGGGGAAATATAAATTGCTTTAAAACATAAAACCTTATCAGAGTTAATAAAAGCTCAAAAGCTCAATCTCGTCACCACAACATTTCGTACTTCGTATTTGAACCATCTACCCCTGATGAGAACAAAACACACCCTTAATGAAATATTCATGAGATGCCCTCGGTGAGGCTCCTTGTTAATTCTGAACTGTCGGTACCGTCATTACCCGGAGAGCTCGAGGAGTTCCCGGTAAAGAGTACAACTCCTTCGAGATTTTATTATAGCAATTAACGAAAGGTCCAATTAACGTCTCACTTGCAGCTCCCTTCCAGCCGGATATTTGATAGGGAAAAATATTGGGGAGGGTTGGGGTCAAACTACACTAATATATTAAAACATTAACTCGGCACTCTGTCTCGGGTTTCTGTTGCAGAAGAGCATGTAGGTACCACTGCAGCTTCTGGTGCAGCCGATGAACAGCAGCGTCTCATCAGCCGGACAACGCCCACTGCTAGGCATAGGCCTTCCTGAAGGATCCTCATTGAGGTGGTACTGGGCCTTAGCTCTACCGCACTAGTCCAATGCGGGTTGGTGGGAGCCAGAGCCTCGTTTGTTGATTAGCAGGGTGCACCGCGAGCAGGTTGATTTGGGTCCCGTGAATTGTTGTATGAGGCACTAGCAATAACTCCCTTCAAACCGGAACACAGTAATGTTTGCTCACTACTGTTTGCGGCTGCAACAGGCGTTGCGATGGTACCTACCTACACGGTCTATAGTAACAGAAACCTGTTACCAGTGCATCCATGTTTTTGTCATGAGATTACTAAAAAATATGAAATAGAAAAATAAATAGACCGGATGTTAAATCTGATGAATATCGTTTCCTCGTGAAAATAAAATTGAGCTAGTAAAACAGTATGTTTAATCATTGCAAGTGTTACTGTCAAGTATCAACCCTCGGGAACCGTTCCGGTTACACCGCAACAGCTTCGATCAAGAATACAGGAATCACCCCTACTTAAAAAGTTAAAATACTCTTACTGGTGGTAGATCTCTGTTGCCGGAGACCGTCTAGGTACCAACGCAGCTGCTATTGCAGCCGACGAACAGTTCTGTGAAAACATTACGGTGTTCCGGTTTGAAGGGCGCTGTAGCTAGAAATTACAGGGGTAACTAAATTCAACATCTTATGGCTCAGGCTGACGATGAGCTACTTAGTGCTGTATATAACATCCTAATTCTTTTCCTAGTTCTTGTGGGCAGGCGTATCACTTACCATCAAGTGATCGTCACCCTCTCGTCGCTTAAATGAATAAAAAAAAAGTGTACTTAGCAGTTCAATGTGTAGTTGTATTACATCCGTCTCCTCGTCACTGCGCCGGTTGTATTCATTGAATTTCATATAAACAACTGCCCGTTAAGGTAAGCGAGATAACTTAGTTGTCGACGTTAAGTGACATTATTTCACCTTAAATTGGTGACGGGTTCCCCTCAAAGCGGGCCCCTTCCACAATTCAAAGCTAAACTTTTACCTGGCAGGATATTTATTGGATTATATAATTTCCCGTTTGAATATTTATTTGATTGGGGGGACCGCGATGAAACGATTACATGGAGTAATACTGTTTTTTCTTAATCGACAAAACGATGAGATAAGAGAGACTTACACCTGATGATAAGTGATACATCTAGTTAATCTAGAATTTTTACTAGCCACAGCGCCCTTCAAACCTATACATATATATATATATAATATCTAGTTATTCGCTAGTCGGCTCCCTCCAGCCGTTTGTTATTCGGTATTCATTAGCATCACAAAGAAGGAGTTTCGTGTTCTCTCTCGTTACAGTTTAGCTCGAGGCGGAGCTGACTTCATCGCAACCGGAACCAGTCAAGATGACCCCTCACGAAACTACTTACATTCGTTCATCGTCACCAGTTCATCATCCATCTTCATGCTGGGCATAGGCCTCACTATAAAATTCCCACCTCGATCGGGTATGGATTTACATGAGGAGATTTGGGCTCACCACGTTGGCTTGATGCGGGTCGGTGGGAGCCAGCACCTCGTTTGTTGCTTAGCAGGCTGCACCACGAACTGGTGTGGTTGGCTTGGGTCCCGTGAATAATTGTGCGGGAACTCTTGCAGTCATTAATATCAGATAAAAAACAAACAACGTCTTGCTCGTCTTATCGCTTAATTGAATAAAAATAATACTACAACAGAGTCATCACTATCTCTATTCTTATCCAGTGTCTAGTAATCACAGTTCCTTCTCATCCAGAAATATTTTCAGGATGCTGTCGGACCTGGTATGTAGCTAGTAAAACATAGAGATGCCTTTTCTTAAAAAAATGGCCAAAAAGTAATTGTCTGCGTCTGACAAACATATCAAATATATTAGGGAAGCGGCAGCCCTGGTGGTAGATTTTTTCTGATTGTTCTCGGCTGTAAGGTAAGAAACAGCAGTGCGGAAACATTACTGTGTTCCGGTTTGAAGGGCAACGAGGCTTAAAATCTGATATCTCAAGGCGAGAGGCGCAAAGTCGTGTTGTGAATATCACTTTAACTGGCGCCACGCCCGGTGGCTGTGAATGCAGGTGTATCACTTACCATCAGGTGAACGTTTCGATCAATAAAAAAATTCATTACAGGGGATGAAATAGTACTGAACATCGAATCAATTACGTAATATATATTACAACTGACCTTTCCATATATTTTTTACTTTAAGGAAAGCTTATTTTTTAAGTTTTACTTACCTAACTATACTTAATTAAGTTGTAAAGCAAATTAATAGATTTACAGTTTGGCTATTATCTATTCGATTACTGTACTTCAGGTTAGCAAACTACAATTCATGTTAATAGACTACTGAGTCGTTAACTGCTACAGTTGTAATCTGTGCTGCTGTGTAACCATATCCTATTTATTACTGCTATATAATCCTATGAATTACTTACTGATCGTTTCACCGTTTATTTCACCACCGTGCTGTGGCAAAATATATTTTAAGATCCAAACGATCAAAGACCATGGCTATCAATCTAATCAGATTGTATCTAGACGTAGGCTTTGTAATTAAAGGTTTTGTTTGTAGCAGAACTCTGTAATTCGTGACTGGTGGATGGACGACAAAGAGTAGTCTGCAAACTTAACTGTATTCCGGATTGAGCAGAGTTATAGTTAGTGAAATTACTGAGGTAACGGGATTTAACATCCTATATCTCGAAACGACGAATGTAATGTGGTGCTGTGTTATAGGGTTGTGTTATGGGCAAGCGTAATATTTAACATCAGGGTCTTCGTCCAATAAAAAACAAGTTAACCATCTGAACTCGCCATTTGATTGATGATTCCTATGGTAACAAACGCAGCATGTATGTTGAGTAGGATGAGTAAAAAATTACGGTACTTTAATACCGATTGGGTTTTCCAATCTGATGATGAATGTTTTTGCGGATGTAGCTTTAGTCCCGGCGCGGATACTTCCCGCGGGTTAATTGTTACGGATCGTTCTACTAAAACATAGATCGGCTTTTTGTTTTTTAACAACATGAAAACATATATCATCATCACCAACCGATGAAGTTCACAGCTGAACATAGATCTCTCACAGAGATCTACAGTCAGCATGAGCCCCGGTAACGCCCGGCATTAAGGGCCGTCGTTTGTTGAGATTAATTTGGAGGGATTTCGACCATATCCCACCACGCTGACCCAATGCGGGTTAATGGTAGCCAGAGCCTCGTTTGTTGATTAGCAAGCTAAACCAGGAGTAGGTAAGGTTGGCTTGGATCACTTGAGTTGTTATGCGGGACCCCTTAGACGCTCTAACATATACCATATACGAAAACCTTTGATATTAACTGGAACGATATCCAAACCTTACTACCTCTTAAGGTTTTGTTTGACGTAGCAACTAGTCGATAAAGATCTTCACCTAATGATAATTAATACGCTTGTTCATTACAACGTAGCGCTAATCAGGATTGTGTATACTACGTTGTACTCATCGCTATGAGAAAAACGTTTGTCTTGTGACTTATCTCGGAAGTGTTTGCAAAGACTATTAGTCGACTGTAATAGGAGCTGCGGTGGTACCTAGATGATCTCCAGCAATAGGGTCCTACCACCAGCAAAGAGAGCTGGTGCAAGTAGCCACAGTGTATAATAATAATCTGGTGAGAGTCGCCGTAAGATTGTTAGTATAAACCTGTATCCGGCAGTGAAAGTTTATCTGCTGATGATGATGATGTACAGGCGCAATATAAACAAAATTGCTGATGTGTCTTCAAAGCTGATATAATGGTGAGTCTACAGTACCTCTCGGTGCCGGCAGCTTCCGTCCAGCGTCAGCAATTTCCGCGCAAACATTTCGAAACTGGAGCAGCGATTGAGGGTCTATAACGTTATAATAGCACGAGTAGCGGTTACCGGAACAACTCTCAAGTACGGAAGTTCGAGCTGCGGTGAAGAAGAGAAGTCTTCGTGTATTTATAAAAATAAGTTTAATGCTTAATGAAGACCTTAATGGTATAACTACTCCATCAGGTATACTTTAAAACGAGGAGAAGCACATGTAGCGGAGGTGGATAGTTCTTGACTTCTCCGACTAGTTAGCTACTTCATATTTGTAAATCTGCCGCTGTTACAGCACTACTATATTCCAGTCGTGAAGATATGACAATACCATGGTGTTACCATGGTATTGTCATAGTATTATGTTAGATCTCTGCTGCCGGAGATCGTCCAGGTAGGTGCCACCGCAGCATCTATTGCAGCCGACAAACAAAGCTGTGCAAATATAACTGGCCCATTCTCAGCTGTGGACATCTATCGGCTGATGATGATGAAACACTGCGATCCGGATTGAAGGACGTTGTATCTAGTATAATTACTGAAGTAACGAGACTCAATATCTTATGTCTCAGGCGACGAGCGCAATTTAGTGCAGTATCCTGACTAGCGCCACGTTGTTATGGGCAGAAGTATCACTTACCGTCTCCTCTAGTCGCTTAATTAGAATAAAAAAACTTTAACTTAACAAGCTTTTAACACATTGACTATCTAACCATCTATTTGTGTATACCAAAACATTTTTTTTTCTGACCAAAACCTGGCGGGGGTCTATTGGCTCTAGGCTCTTATTAAAATGGTTAAGCAATACATTGCGTTTATCGCATTGTGATATAATAGTACCCCTGTAGTATAGTAATTTTATCATACTTTTGCTAAGCGATAGAAATAGATGTTGCGGTGAATGTAGAATTGAAGCTAGATCTTTCACCAACTTAAAGTCTAGATAAAAGCTTCAGGTTGTGTTATATTAAGCGAAATATGATTGTAATATTGGAAGACGTATTTTGCAATCAAAGTTTGCACAGTGCAGCAAGTCGGCCGCGAGCGGTGAAGCAATCGCGAAGATATGTTGCTTCATTAAAACTTCGCGTTCACGTTGTTAGTGCTTGAGTAAGCGCGATGGCTGAACCGGAACTCTGTTTATGTATAACCGCAACAGCTAAACCATTGCAGCATCTATACTTATTCTGTTCAGCACGAACTTTATCTGCTGCTAATCTACACATAGTGTCGTACTAAGTTCTTGTTGAGATATTTACACGATATCAAACCGCTCTCGTTGCTTCCATGATATCTATCCCTCCTGCTCTTTGGCCAACTACGTGTGATCGGCACAGTTTGTACTTCTCCTCCATATCTCTCTGTCAGCCGTCATATCTGAACTCACACTCTTCTTACACATGTCATCTTTCACACAATCCATCCACACTTTCTTCGGTATTCGTCTACCCTTATAACCATCCACGTTCAACCTCATTAGTTCCTTTGTTATATGTCCTTCATCCCTCCGCACAACATGCCCGCACCACGCTAACCCCTTGCTCCTCAATTTCCCTGTCACTGAAGCTACTTTCAGACTTTCTCTTATGGACTCATTCTTAATTTTATCTATCCTCATCACACCACTCATCCATATTAAAATTCGCATCTCGGCCGACCGATAAACCAAGGAAGAGGGTGACGGTTTCCCTGCTGATAGATAAATTCTGTCAGAACCCGATCGTGTAAGTACCAATGCAGCATCCATATCTTCTCGCAGGCATATCGTGCAAATTTTGTGCTTTTATTGGAAGGGCGTTATTAATGAATGAATATATATATCAGAGCTAGTGGTAACATACTCGCCAGAGCTTCTAATTTTACTACCTAGTATATTTTGATTAATTACCAAAATTATCTTATCGTTATGAATAATATATTCTATTTTCTTGTTCTTAAAGCGCCTCTCCAACTAGTGAAGGTTGGCGACTAGCGCGGTACAGTCCTTTTTGTCCGTAGTCCGGCGGAACAATTCAGACGCCCCAGATATGCTAGTCCATTCTCTGATATTCCGCAATCATGACTTTTTCCTTCTCTCGCGCTTTCTAACATATTGTTCACTACATCATTTATCACAAAACAAAAGCTTAAGTAAGCTTATTATTAACAACAACGAGGGTTTTCTTCCCCAGCGTCGCGTCGGCATATCGCTCACAGCGTCGGCTCGAGCTCGACACGGTCTTGGTCCAGATGTTCTCTGGACAACGGGGGATTCTCCGGGTACCTTCACAGGTTCAAGCTCAAAGAGAGCCCCGCGCGACCAGGTGGACCAGACCATGGTGTACGCATTGACTTCCTGCCCCTTATTTGGGAAAAAGAGAAGTGATGTTGAAATAGAATTAGGAAAAAAGGTAGATATTGAAGTCATTGCCTCTCTGATGAGTGAGGACGAAAGTCGCCATATATTTTTTAAATATAGTAAAATAGTTATAACCAAAGTAATAAAAGGAAAGAAAATTTAATAAAAATAAATAAATAAATAAGTAGAAAACTAATGTAATGGAAATAACTACAAACAAAAATGTACTATAATAGTAAAATTTGTAATATAAGTATGGAAAGAACGATAAGAAAGAGTGAAAGGAGAGAGTGAAGCATAAATTGTATAGGATAAGTGATAGATGTTAAGTGAAACGTTTGTAAGTAAAGGCCCTGACACACACCACGCACAGGGAACATTAAAAAATATAAAAAAGAAAAGAAAAACGAAAGTTTATTATATATTATATTAGCATAATCATCACAGTATTGCTAAGCATCATCAGAAGTGTGCGAAGCTTTCCTTAAAAGAAATACATTCATTAAGCTTTTTACGTTTTTTATCTTAACGTCGCACATTCTAAAGGATTTGGGGATCCTTTTTTATTTTCAATAACATTTATGGTAACGTTTTTGAAAGGCTTTTGATAAAGCGTGAGTCGGCGGCGCCGCTGTGCGGAGCGGACTGCCCCAATGAAAGCGACTCGTCTTTTCATAATGTTTCATTGAAGAGGAAATTATTAACAGTACATAATAAATTTTTTAATTTAAGCATAAAATGTATAAAAAGCTAAATAAAAAAATACCGTCTAACCCTTATTTTTAATTATTTTATCGTAAGGGTGTGATGATAAGTTAAGTTATACGCAGATTTCTTTGAATCGTAGTCGAGAACAATCGAACGATTCACTATATGATAGATACGAACAACTTTGAGGCATACGATAGATTAAGTAATTTGTTTACTACGAAAGGAGAGGGGAGGAGAGAGAAGTACTTAATTAATAAGCTTATTAACCATAACTATTGCCATTTAAACTTTTGTAATATTTCTAAGTAGTGATACTAGCAGGTGACGTCGTGGAGCCGCGCAGCCCCTGCTTATAACATAAACCTTACTTTTATCTCTCACTATTACACCCTTAAACAGACATTGTATTTTCCTTTACAAAAAGCTCCCGACAAAAGTTTTGCCACTTAGAAATGCAAATAAGCTCATTTAAACTGGAAAAAATGAACGTTTGCGGTTAAGGTTTTTTTTTTGTTTTCCAACAAAGTGAAATTAAAGAAAGTAAAAAAGTTTTAAAACTTAACGCTCTGAAAGCTCTGTAGAGAAATTAGGATAGGAATGTTTTAATAAATGTTTTTTTTAAAAAATTATGTGAAGAGACGGGCGCGACGTTCATCTGACGGTAAGTGATATACAGATGACTAAGTGTGTATCACATACCATCAGATGAACGTCTCGCTTCACATCTACTCATATACTTTTTTTTTCAACATCCAATTTACGTTCCCACTGCTGGGGCACAGGCCTAGCCACAATATGAGAACGATGGGCCACAGTCACCGCGCGGACCCAACGCGGGTTGGTGACTTCACGCACACCTTAAAATAAATTTTAATTCATGTGCAGGTTTCCTCGCGATGTTCTCCTTCACCGTTTGTATCTCGCTGCTGGAACTAAAGTTCACAAATGTACATAACTTAAATATTAAGTCATCGGTACATGCCGAGATTCGAACCCCCGACCTTCGCAATGAAGGCCGCACGCTCTAACCATTAGGCCAGCGAGCTACTCGTATACAATATGTCTCAATCTCTCTTAAACTCTATCTATTGCCAATCCTAACTTTCTCTTTACTGTCTGCCAAGTTAGTTATATGTTACATATTAGAATACTTATTGCAAACATACATTATAATAGGGTCTGTATAACTTAACTGCTTTAACCCTTTTCATGACCCGCGAAGGTCCTGAGGTACACGGAGTACAAGTTGGGAATCCATGGTCGATCAAGCTTAGTATTCAAGTTAAAAATTGATCATGTCATTACTTAAGTTATATGAATTTTCATAGAGTGTAAAAGCCTTTTCACAACATCGCGCCGCGGCTGCGTTCGCGTCGTCCCATAAATTATCCAGAGCCGGATGTGTATGAATAAATTCATATATGCCGCTGCACACCGTCGTGCTGTATTACCATTTTAACGTGGAAACATCAAACCGGAACTGGTGCAAACATATACTATAGGAACTACATCCGCATCAATATAACTGGTGGTAGGTCCCTGGTGCTGCAGACCGTTTAATAAGGTACCACCGCAGCATCTATTGGAGCTGACATACAGTACTGTGCAAACATTACTGTATTCCGGTTTTAAGGGTGCCGTAGGTAGGATAATTACTTGGGTAACGTGACCTAAGATTTCATGTCTTACAGCGACGATGACAATGTGGTACAGTGTATAACATCCTAATACCACGTTGATAAAAGCAGGCATACCACTTACCATCAGATGAAAAGAACTCTCCACCGCGAGAACAGCAACAGGAACTCCGCCATTGAAGTATACAACGTAATGATGCCTTATGTATACTACTTCCTGCCAGCTCCGCCAATACGGTTCTCCTTCTACTATCGAGACTACCTGATGGCAAATGATACTCCCGCCCATAACCCGGTGCTGGTTAAGATAGCATACACTACACCACATTGTACCATAAACAAATAAAAAGTTTCCCGTGTACCAGCTACACTGACGTACAAACCGGAATATATTAACATATGCTTAGTATCGTTTGGCGGCATGTAAAGTATCTACTGTGTTTCAAACCTAGCCTATTTCTAGACCTTATCAATGTACTAGACTTAGTGTGCATACATATGTGTATTTGAACCTGAACATAGGAGTGAATGGAGAAGTTGATGCTGTTAATAGAACTAATTATGGCAGTGACAACAAAGCGATATCGTATTAAGCTTCTTACCAGCGCCTCGTTGTTGCGTGATAGGGAGTGGCGGGTTGATCACCAGGGGGTGATCACTGTTGATGATCAACTCAGTCATCAGATTAGATAAGCAAAGCAAAAACTAATTCAGCACGTTACGGAGTATAAAGAGATATTAAACAATGAAACAACGGAGGAGGTTTATGTGCAGCAATTTGGGATAAAGACCCAAGAAGTTGTAAAATTTGCATATCGCTCGCCGTTTTAGGACATTCTCACATATACAGGCGGGGAATGATGAGCAGGAAGTTGACTGCTCCATCCGATTCCGTGCCCCGACACATCCCACCGTGTTTTGAATTTAAAGCTGACGCTACTGAATGTTTTCAATTACGTCTCGCATACTTTGATTTATACCTTCGATTATAACCATGATAGTTTTATTAACTATAATAATACTAAACCTTGGATCAGGGAGGGCTCTAGTTAAATTCCCAGGTCACATGATGTTGGTGGTGATCATTTGTATATGCTTAACTTACCACCATTCCCTCATCGTTAACATGTTTACATAACAACACCGCTGTGTTCCGTCCTTCAACATATAAATACTTCAGTATTCTTGGTTAGTACGCTTCATTATCTACAGCATTGTTAATAACTCTTAATTAAATAAAACAGATTTTGAACATGATGAAAAAAGTCTTGAAGAAGAGTCCTAAGAGAAAAAAATTACACAATTCTTATTTAGTGTTGTCATGAAACTGTGGTTTCGTAGATAAAAGAAAAAGTGTTTGAGCCGCAACTGTTATGTGGAGTGTAGCCGGAGAGAGAGAGATCGGTCGCAGATACAAGGCTGGACGACATCGAGGAGTGGATTCGCAGAACTGGTGTCCAACCCTCATTAATCTGTGGAACATGAGAAGAATATGTAGACCTGTTACGGTGATTGTGTATGTGCTGGTCTATGTACGCGTACACAAAAATCTTTGAAAACCTAGATCTATAACGACTTCTAAATATTTCAACCTTATTTCATTACTTCGTTATAAAGATAATTCAGTGTGATTCGGGTCATCAGGAATATTCCTCCTCATTTACTTACAAACGTGATCTCAAAGTTGACAAAAAAAACCATTGGTTTATAACTTAGAGCAAAGTCATAAGTCCTTTTAGAAGCTCATTCGTATACTGATAACTACATCACAAGAGGCATATTGGAGATTTAATAGAACAAAATGGCGATGTTTAAAAACAAAATGGCGCTGTTAAAAAACAAAATGTCGTCATATTTAAACGTTGCATACATAAATCCATAATTTAATAATGCCGCTGATGGCCTGACCGCCGTAAATTTCCACTAAAACCTCCCCCGGGCGCCGCGCCCCCACGCGGTGCTGCACTAAATTTCCCACAGCAATAGATCAGCTAAATTCTCATAAGGTTTTCTATAATTTAACATAATTCACACCCTCGCAAATATACTATGCGTATGTCATATTTGTCATCATCATCATCATTATCTCATCGAATACTTTATTATTATCATCGACCGATTGCCGCGGGACGTGAGAGACGAGGGTCTCGATCTTGCACTGCCTGAATCCAACAGTTTCTTTTTATCAAACAAACAATGTCTAAAGGTGAAATATCTTTTACACTCAACACTTAGTGTCCCCGCCATTTTATAAATATGTTTTAATGAAACCATTTATCCTAATGATCCCGATTTAATCAGGATAAAGTCGCCGGGGACACGGCGTAGTTGAATTTAAACTATTTACATGTCGTTACTTTATATGTTGTACATGATACGTAATAACATCAACTGGATACAGAGGTATTAAAATTTTTATGTCATCATCATCATCATCATCCGATAGATAACCTTTTATTGCACCTATTGTCTAGATGATTGTTTTACTTCATTCTGTTTTGTTTAAACTAATGTACATAATCTTTAGTACACGGCATGTGTTTTTTGTGTTCATCATCATCAGCCGATAAACGTCCACTGCTGGACATAGCCCCTCCATACCTTTGTAAAGGTTATATGGGGGATTTGAGCCATTTCCCATCACTCTGGCTCAAAGCCGGTTGATGGGATCCAGAGCCCCATTTTTTAATTAGCAGTGTGCACCACAAACAAGTGAGTCTGGCTTGGGTCCCGTGAGTTGTTCGGGACCCCTTCCACCCCGTGTTTGTGTTAGTGTATATCTATATTATTTTTATTATAGTACCAACTAAAGTTGTCGGCGACGAAAAGTTTCCTTTCTTACTTTATCTCATTTGATACACCATTCAGTAGATTATACTGGATCCAGACACCAGACGAGAATACTATAAAAAGTAAATGCAAAAGTAAGTTCACCATCACGCGAACGTTCCGAGTAATAAAGCGGCTATAAAAATTATTGAGCCGTGTCTGCTGCAGCAGCACCAGCAGCTCGAAGGTATAACGGAGTCGTGACGGCGGACGTCCAGACAATCTGCAGTAAATCGTGCGATTGTTATGGCTTATCATCTCGTTACAACTTTCCCTTGCGACGTTCGTTTCTTGAGGTACATCATCCTTTATTATTACCTACTTGGTACTGCAGCTTGCCCGATAATCCAAATTAACCAGTCAGGTTTGTTCCTCCGTTCGTATTCATTATTACTCCATCTTAGATAATCGTACTTTATCATCATCAACATCGTAGATTCTCTACTAATGGCAGACCATTTCTTTGGAGTTATTACCTCCTTAGTCATCTTTCATGACACCTCGATGATAAAGTTTTTGGTGAACTCTTAGCAAAACTATCTGAACAGTAATATCAAGCAGACATCATTTTCCATCAGTTGAACGGTATGTTTGTTTCCTCGTGCCCGTGACTCAGAGACTGATCAGTATTTTCATGTCAACAAACGGGTAGGCCGTTACATTTTTTAACTAAAAGCTGCTCAGGATCAAGTGTTTTCTGATATAGAAATAATAAAGCTAAAAGGATACTATATCGTAAGGCTAGAAAAGTTACCTGTGACTTAATCCTGCTGACGCTTTATGGACCGTCTCTCGCAGTACTCCATACTTCCGGTGCTGTATAAAGTAAGAGGCGGTGTGTACGGAGGGGCGCACACCCCTGCACTCGCACACCCCCACACCGGCATGCCCCATCAGCCTGTCCACAAACACGGTTCATGTTTAACGCGCGTTAGTTTTAACTCGCTGCGGTTAAATCGATCGCACGACATGTTCGCAGTTATTTATTTATCAATCTACTTTGTCCGCTTGTGCGTTAGTTTCCTTACAATATTATTATGTACATATGTATATATGGAGTCCCATTTAGTTAATTTTTTTTTCCATCTATTATAAAACCTTATATAAAAGGCAGGCTTAATGTCTGTTGGTATTCTCTACCAGCCAACTTTCGGTGAGGTGAGATGTTGTTGGTGATAACTACTGACTTAAACTATATTGGTAATAGATAAAACATATATACATATAAATAAATAAATATATATAACACTAAGATATCTGTTTTTGCTTAAGGTATTTACGGACCTTTGTTTTAAAAAGACATTTATTGGAAATGTTCCGAATCTTTTCGGGTATGAACACCCAGAGTAGTACAGGCTGCATTGCAAATGAGTTCCATAGAACCCAGAGGCGTGACTAGGAACGGAGATATTATTCAGGATAGAAGATCAAAGGTATCTATCGTTTGAAGAGTGTTCTCTTTGTTTCTATTGTCAACTAAGTTATATTACATTAGTAAGCAATTTTTTTAATACATATACAAGTTGCGAATGTAAGTAAACAGAGCATAAGCATTACAGAATGTAACATAAAATAAAATTCATTCAATACAAGTTATTATGACTAATGACAGTTACAGGATTTCTTCCTTTGCACTGGAGTCTCGAGCTAGTAAGAATAGGACGAAGGTAAGCCCTGCTTGTCGTAAAAGACAACTAAAACTATAGAGGGGTCGTGGGCTGTAAAGGTGGTCACTCTAATTGTGCACTAGGTGAGCAATGAACGATAAGTACAATATGGTATAGTTCTTGTCGTACCAAAGCGAGGGTATTGAGTAAGGCTACAGCCCTCACTAGAACGTGATTCAGCTGTAGTGCTCGGTAAAAATCCCAAATGACCAAGGTTATTCCTTTCTTCCATGGCCTTCCTTCCAAAAGCAGTGTATCTTTTAAAAGATTTCCCTCTTTTCCTTTCCAAAAAAAAGGACTAGTTTCCTATACCTTTAATCGTCCGTAATATTTATACTAATATAAATTGAGATATAATGCAAGGAGCCGACAGTAGATTTCCCTTTGAAATTATACTAAAAGGAGGGTCCAAGTTGATCAAACTAATAAGCTTTCTTTTATAATTAAAAAAAGTTTCTCTTTGCTTGGCGATGGCCACCACGAGGCATGATCCAGCCGCCCAGCATCAGCGAGCGGGCGTGGGTAAACTTTGCCGGTTAATTATAAGTTTGCTTCTCCGTAAAGAAGGAGATCAGCGCGAGGGTTGTCTTTTGGAGAAAGTAGTAAAGAAATCCAATTACGCGAGCGAGCGCGCGGGCAGTACTATTATTTACCTCAGTCCAAATGTTTTCAAAGAAACTGTCTAATGAAATACTATTTGAACTAAAATCAATGATGAAGCATGTGTAGAGGCATTGGCTGGAACATCCTCACTGCACGTGGATCTTCAGAATGTGGTAAAAGCTACCTTTTACTAACATTTTTAGTATCTCCTTTTACTCGACGAAGCAACAAGTTGATATTCACCTGATAGCAAGTGATACGCAGATAATAAAGCGATGCCAGTTCGGATGATATACAAAGCAGTTCATTGCGCTCCTCATCTTTAGACATAAGGTACTGAGTCTCGCATAGTCAGTGCTACTGGGTCAAAGGGCTAGCTACAACGCCATCCAAGCCGGAACATTTCTGTTAAAACTATTGTTTGACGGCAGGAATAGAAACTGCGGTGGTCCTTGCCTATACGGTTTCCGGAAAGAGACCCACCACCAGTAAACAATTCACCAACTTACACACAGGAGTCAAATCAGGTGGATTTTTTTATTGAACTTAGTGTTATAACTTTTTTACATTGGAACCTGATACATCTGCTTATAAAGTTGAAATGCTTACACAGCATCACACAATAGTGGTCGTGATGCTCCATAATTTATTGATCATCACTGTTCCAGTAACTTCACTAAGTACAGCGATATTCAAACCGGAACAGAATAATTACACACAACGGAAGTTTGTTAAATTAAAAAAGCATTACCGGACATAAAAAGTCTTGTTCTACTTCCGTATTCTAAATCTTGATAACTTCCGGCGGCAATTGGTTTCCAGGTGGCTCAATAAATTCCCACCAGCTCGCAAAGAGCTCGCCGTTCGTATAATCCTGCGATCCGTTCGCTTTTAAATTTATTAGCAGCGTCTAGCCGGTGTTCGTTTGTTTCAATTTAGACAGTTTGTATGTGGATGTTACACTGGAACCCAGTTACAAACACTAGATGTCTAAACAGCCAGCCCTGTACTCTCGGACTAGTGAAAATAGGTCTAACGTAAGCCCTGACTGTCATAGAAGCCGACTAAAAAGATCTAGGAGCCACCGGGCCTTGAAGGTGGGGGCCATTATCGCTCAACAAGCGAACCTGCGTGGGACAGCGTATGCCTCAGCGATGGTGCCTAGGAGGGTCAGGCTACTCCTCAGAAACGTGTAACACAAAGTGTAGAGGGACGCCCCTGCGTACTACAAGAGCTCCCGGAACCTCTTCGAATGCACTGATACATACCACCGAGGGAGTTTTAGTGAGTAAGAAACTCACATAACATTGATTTCCTCTCCGAAGCAAGGTATCTTTAGTGGAGTTGTTGGTTAGCTGGAAAAGTCAGCTTTAAGGAGTAAAAAATAAACGAAATCAATGTCGACATTCGTTTGATAGATGTTCACTGCTGGACATGGGCTTCTCGCAAAGATCTCCACACACAGCCAGCATGGCCTCAAGTACCGCTGGACACTAGGGGCTGTCGTACGTAGGGATTCATATATGGGAGGATTTAAGCCATTTCTCATTATACTGGCCCAGTGCAGGTTGGCGGGAGCTAGAGCCTCGTTTGTCGACTACCGGGGTGAACCATGAGCAGGTTAGATTAGCTTAAGTCCCGTGAGTTTTTGTCTGGGACCCCTTACACCCCTAAACTTTCCCTTGTAAAATAAATTTAATTCTGAAACCGTGTAGGGATTCAGCTAACTCGCCGCCGCGGATCCAAGTTGGTTATTATGAGCGGTTTGAATGAGGGAAATTTAAAAGGGAAACCGCCTGTTTGAAGTTGAAGCTCGTTACATACCGCTCGGCAACTTCCGGTATTGTATTAATCGGTCAAGGGCATTCTGCTTTCACTGCCTCAACTGCTGCCTAAGTTTTTATAAAGGAGACGATGTGATGTGTGGCACAGATAGATGAGACCGTAATACCGTTGGTGGTGTTTTAGATTCCTCGACAGCATCATCCGTATGACGTTTGGAATTTAAGAAATCTCGTTACCGCGGTAATTTCACTAGCAACATCGCTCTTTTAACTAAAACTCAGTAAAGTGAATACGTACTATATAGCGGCAGAAATTTAATTACTTTTCACCCTGGTTTCAGGTTGTTTTATACCTTTACGGGTGGCTTCCACCGTCACTATCAGTCTATCATCACAGCATACTATTATTATGACTATTATTCTTCTGGCAACACAGGATATACATTCTATTGACATACGGAACCTAGACGTGGCGCCTTACTATCGGCGTTATAAAAGGTTCAAAGTCACCTGAAGGGCAATGGAGAGAGCTATGCTCGGAGTTTCTCTGCGGGATCCAATCAGGAATGTGGAGATCCTCAGAAGAACTAAGGTCACCGACATAGCCCAAGAGATTGCTAGACTTAAGTGGCAGAGGGCAGAACACATTGCTGGAAGGACCGACGGCCGATGGGGCAGTAATGTCCTCGAGTGGCGCCCGCGTACCGGAAGATGTGGTGTTGGAAGGCCTCAAACAAGGTAAACCGACGATCTGGTCAGTATCGTGGGAGTCCACTGAATGCAGGCAATACGTGACCGATCGATGTGGAGATTTTTGGGAGAAGCCTATGTCCAGCAGTGGACGTCTATCGGCTGATGATTGATTTCTTTGGGAACCCGAATGTAGGACACGATTCACCATTTTCTATAGATTGTGTATAATTTCCGAAATCATCATCACGTCATCACACCTAATTGTAAAAATAATATAGAATAATGTCTAGGTCATATGTTAGCTTAATGTAAATAGGACCTAGTGGAGGCGCAGGTCGCGTGGAACGAACAAGTGGAAGCCCCGTAACATAACTTCATGGGACCTTAGCAACTTATCAAAGGGCATTAAGCGCTTTGGGCCGGTGACACTTTGCGGTAAATTTACCAGTAAATTTAAATACCCGCCGATTTTACTCACTCCCCAGTAAGATTGGACGGGTGAAGCGTCCAAATTAAATTGTCCGACTACCCACATAAATTATTTCGGTCCTTCACTTCTATCGTGTCAGACTTACCCTTAAATATGGATGTTAAGTATTAAAAAGAAGATTATAATTGATCTTTTAACTTTACAGATTTAACAAAAGAAACCAACTCTTAAATTCTTCCATGGTTCAACTTTTAAACTCATGTTTAGTAACTTTTTTTATGTAATTAAGAGACAAGACGAGCAAGGCGTTGACCTGATCTGACCTCAACGTGCCGCTAGTCAATAGGGTATATACAGCACCACATTGCGCTCGTTGCCTTGAGTCATAAGGTGGTGTCTCGTTACGTCAGTAATTATACTAATTATAACGCCCTTCAAACTGGAACATAGTAATGTTTGCACAATACTCTTTGTTGTACCCACCTAGCCGATATCCGGCAACAGAGACCTACCACCAGTAACTTGAGAGTTAGGACGGTAGTGGTACTTTACAATCTACCTAGCAATTTATCTCCCTCATTGTATGCAGCACTGTGTACCGGTTCAGCAAATGGTCACCGTCAACTATGGACAGTCGTAAAACTAGATCGCTGACATACCTTCGACGATAGTATAGTGAGGTAAAGTCCGGACTCTTTCCTCGATTAAAAAACACTTAAGGATACCATCATTATGTTCATTGATGTAGTATTACGAAATTGTCCGTTATGTCCCATTGTATTGATTACCTTCGTGTCTGGAGTAATCAACAACAACAATGTAATTTTGTCGTTGGAATAGGCGAATGGATACACATGGAGGGCCGTAGCCTCCTTTTGTGAGACTGTTATGGTACAAAAAGAAGCTGCCGAGCGGGATCGAAAGAGGACAGATCCCGCTCGGAGACGAGGCCGCCGGGGCGCTAACGCGTTAACACGTCGCACAGGTCAATGCCGTTCCTTCATGGCTTCTTTGTGGTCGTTGGCATTCAGGATAAGGATTCTCATCGCCTTTTAAATGACCCTGAGGAGGACGATGGCTGGATGTATTCTCCAGTCATTGAAGTACTCACGAGGATCGTAGGGTCGGCATGAGACAGGGCTATCCCAGCACAGCGTTAGCGAGGCTGCGGTTGTGTTCCGAACGGAAATCCCGTGACCTCTGCAAACGCTGAAAGTGACTACCGAAGGGGTTTTGGTGGGTACAAATCTTCACATATTTCTGGCTTCCCCCCAGAAGATAGAGTATCTTTTCAAAGTTTTCACCAGGTTATGAAATTAAAATCTGATCTCCCGGCAATGTATTTGATGCCGCATTAAACAGTAAGGAATATTTGTCGATTTTCCTTTCCCATTACGCGAAACAGTTTTATTTTCATACTTATTACATCGCGTTGTTTGCCGACGTACACCCCCCGGGGGTTTCGTAATATGGAATAAATTAAAGGGGTTCTGTAATATGAATGGTAACTAAACAAAAAAATATATGAAATGCCTGTTTATTTCTGTTCGTTACAAAACAACAATGTTTACATAGTAATTGTATTGACGTAATAATTTTATTAGATATACATTTTCCTTCATCTTCTTCTTTTGTACTTTGTTCAAAGTTTATATTAGTAACTTAGTTGTTGGAGACTGGTGATGAGAGATTGATAGCTAAACAGTCAACTCCTCAAAAGCCTTACTAAACCAATGGTACTGCACCATGTTTTTTCTATGAGATTTTTAATTTATAGAATTGTCCTTCAAAGGGTTCTTCTAATTTGTTTTTCTTGAATGTATATACTGTTTTAAACATTGACTACATTTACTATTCATTACTATGATAGTCAGATACTAGACGTATGCGCTTCCGCTTCCGCTTTGTGCGTTCGATCAGTCTGCAGACAATTTATAGATTCTGCAGCAGTAACAAATTTACAGCTCTGTGTCGCTGTTTGTTAAAAAGAGGGGATGACTTGTAAATCTTAGTTACGGCAGTATAGATTTTACAGTAGTGTGCAGCTGCAGTAAGGGTGCTGGGGTGGAATTAATGTATGATTGATTGAAAGATTTAGAATAATTTTACTAATCATATACTCTTTAAAGGTCTCTCAGGTGTTTAAGATCCTAGACATTTACACCTTTTTTTTGTTTATTTGTCGAAAGAGAACTCTTTAAAAAAATACCTCTTCGGTGATCATTCTTAGTGCGTTAACGTTTTGCAAGAGACCTGGGGATTTTCTACAGAACACACCGGAACTTCGTTACACTTCCGTAAGGGTGCTGTAACCCTACTCATAACCTTCTTTGTATTACGACAAGCACGAAGTCACCTCGTACGTAGAACCACCTACAAAGCCTGAGAACCCGAGAAACCTTTTAGTTTCTTTCTACGACAGAAAGGGCTTTTCTTAGTTTTATCCTTAACCGCACTAGACTACAGGGTGAACTGATCTTACACCTGATAAACGTCTTCTAGAATATTCTACACTGTGAGCGGGCGTTTTCCTTCGACAGGAAATTCCTTTCATCATATTTTCCGATCCGCGTTACAATCTCAGAGCTCGATCGGGATCAATTGTGAATGTGTTGCGGGCGTGATGTTGCCTTCAAATAAATCTCAATTTCGCAAAAATATTCAGATTTTAGAAAGGTTTCATAGCATATTTGTGACCTATCCATCACTGCAGGAAAGTCTCTGCCGGAGACTGTCTAGGTAGCTACCACCGCAGCTCCTATTGCAGCCGACAGACAGTACTGTGCACACATTACTGAGTACTGATTTGAAAGGTGCTGTAGCTGAGACGACAATGTCAACATATTCAGGTAAAGCTACGATCACGTTTTTAAGCAGTGTATATCATCCTAACACTACACTATCACGTGCAGGCGTACGTACCACTTACCATCGGATAAATGTATCGTACAATAAAAACGTGTAAAAGTGAAAATAAAAATTGTGAGAATTAAAAACAAACAGTGCCCGCTATCTACTTTCGTGTTGTGTATATTTTTTACCCATTGTTCCAAAATGAAAATGTTCGCCGAATGCGGACGTTTGATTAATGCGCGCGGGCGGCGGTCGCGGCTGTCGCGGCCAGTTAAAAATGAGGCGGCAGTGTGAATACTTTTTGTGACGAGTTAATGTACCGTGTATGTATGAAAATTTTATACGTCACACAGAGGGTGCCGGCGCGGAAGGGGGTGAGTTTTTAAGTGAAATTACAGGGTTAATGAGACACATACATCTACTGGCAAAAAACGAAGAATTACATTTAGCGTGTAAGCAGAGAGAGATGTACAGTCCCGTTTACCACAGTAATTACACTAGCTACAACATCTTTCAAACCAGAACACGTTAATATTTGTAGATAGAAATAGGAATTGCAATTATAGTTATGTCGACCGTCTCCGGCAAAAAATACCTTTTTTTTGAGGAAGGGAAATATCTTTGCGTACCTACCTTCGTGATGGTAAGATAGGTTATATTGGACTTGCACCAACTAAAACCTCAATGATATTCCATATCCGTCGCTTTACTCCCTTTCCGGTGGACATGCCTCTCCTCTTCCACCTCTTAAAAGGCGCGCCGGAACATATACCGCGCGCTCTCCTACTCGGCCTCTTACCATCACCTGAGAAATGGATTCCCCAACCTAGTCACTCAGATGCCATGGAAGTCAAGAAAGAAATCTCTCTCGGATTCCTGCGACGGATATGGTCTTAGGGTTCGACGCCAATTATATAGCCGCAGAGGACACAGATAATGGCTTCAAAGCTGCTCCTGTAGCTCACCGGCATACATTCGAAGTGAGCTCGCAGACTTCACCTGGAGCGGCCGCCTCATACCGGTCGGGTAGGTTCACTACTCAGTTTCACCTTGGGTGACCAAGCCACAGCTGCTGAGCCCTACCACTAAGAGGCGGCGGCAACACTTGTACGGGGAGAAGAATACTTATCTTCTCTGTATCGTTCCAATTTTAGTACATGCACAGCCGAAGTAAGTACCCGACAATAAAGATCTACAACCAGCACATATATTGAACGTGTTCATTACTACACGGCGCTGGTTGGGATAATGACACTACACCACATTGTGACAAGCATTACATAAAGACCGAAAACCCACCACCGTTAAACTATAGACTCCACTACGCGAGGGTTAGGAATGGAATGGGATAAATACCTTCAAGTTGCGGTTAGCCCCTACGCCATTGATACTGGATAGTTTAATATAATTTAAGCTAAAATTATAGATAACTTTAAGCTATGAAGTACATGATTCTAACTTAGCTTGAATAATTCAAACATCGCCCTCAACCAATGAACTATGATATTAACTCCTATTGAGATTTATAACCATTACTGCGCCCGCAATAGTGTTAGGCCATTACGGGGCCCGCCGGCCCGATCGGCTTACCGCTAAATTAGTAGATTTCGCACGAATGTAACGACTGTATTCAACCCTCACCCGGAAAGAGGGTGAAACGGTTGAAGCCTTATCCCCCACACACCTTAATTTTATATGCGAAAGCTTTCATATCAACGCTTTAAAAGAACAGCTCCGTTTTTAAAGATCTTAAACAAGTAAGTAATATATAATAATTCATTTATATTTAAACTAACTTAGCGATAACATTAAGTAAACATTTAAGCTGAAGCTGTACTCTGTGCTTGAAGCGCTTCCGGGCGCTCGAAAATAATATTCACCACTTCTTGTTATCTGGAGTGTTCAGTGCCGCCTTTGAGCAGTGGTTAGTGCATTTAATCGTCAGCGATGGTTCTTCCAGGGTTTATTTTCAAATTTAACTAGTTCTTTATAATCGCTTTAACGCAAACGTTACCACCGTTACCGTCGTCGTTACCAGTAACACTAATTAAATTAATTTTTATATAGCGCAGTGAATTTGAAGTTTTTGGTATCAGCGGGGAAATCATGGAATAGTTACTTTTTCATAGAAAAGAGGAAGATGTGTAATGTATTTTTGTATAGGCGTGTAAGGGGTTCCGCCCAACATCTTACGGACTCCAAGTCAACCTTGTGAAACCTGCTGAATAACAGATGAGGCCCTGACGATCTACCAACTCGAATAGGGCCAGTGTGGTGGCAAATGATCCAAATCTCCCCATATGAACCTCTACATACGACAGCCCCTAGTGCCCAACGGTACCGAAGACCATTCTGACCGTATTAAAAAATATTTAGAGGAAGTCTATTTTCAGCAGTGGACGTTTACCGGCTGATGATGATGCAAGTATAATGAAACCCATTGAAATATCAGTGAACGAGAGTTTATCCTTGTCTCGTCCTCGAACAGAGGAAACAAGTCACATCAGCTGTGTTGCAGGAAATGGGAACAGTGAATACCGACTTAAATTACAGACTTTGCTTTTCAAAGAACGAACCCGCTTCTTGACATCAGACACTTTGTGGTGCACTGTGCAGTTATTTCCTTTCAGACTTCGCGCGTGGGGGGTAGTGCAGCTTGAAACGAACACGAGCTGTTTGGTTACAGCGTCCCGGAACAGCTATTTCATTTAAAAGATTCATTAAACAACTTAATTTACTTTTCGCACGGATACTTCAAACACTTCCTTTTAGGTGTTTCATTACCATGTTCCTAAGTGCAATGATGACGGTGATTAGATGTTAATACGAACAAACACACAGGTAGTAAATCTACCCCATTATTAAAGACACGCTAAAAACTGTTTCAGTCTAAGCTAAAACTTGAACAATATTTAGTCAAAAACAAAATTAAAATAACATTGGGTCGTATGTGATCCTCCCAGTGAGGGTTATGTGCAGCAGGCACCAGTTGGTCTCCCACAAAGAACCTAATAAAACTAACAGCGATAGTAAGGGATTTTCATATAGAATTACGACCTCATAAACTTACCTTCCTCTTTGGAAAGATGGTCAATCTTGATACTACCCAATAACAGACCACAGATCATCAGATAGAAAAAAACAAAAAGATAAAATAGAAAAGAACATGGTAAACAAATTCATCATCATCATCAGCCGTTAGCCGTCTACTGCAGGACAGGCCTACCCCTAATATTTCCACAGAGTTCGTTGAGGGAAATTGGTCCTTAACCAACCACGCTGGCCTCGTGAGGGTTGGTAGGTGGTCAGAGCCTAGTCTGTTATTCAGCAGGATGCACCGCATGCTGGTGAGGTTGACTTGGACTCTGTAAGATGTTCGGCGGAACCTCTACACTCCTGATAAACAAATATTAGTTTAGATTGTCTAAAACGCTACATTATAAAAGACACGGATTGGTTCTAAAGTGTAGCTATCTAGAAAATTTATAGGTTATTTGGCAATAACTAGCTGGAGCTCGGAGGCTGTGTTGTCGCCGCATCTGTGCCATAACGTATAGGACGCCGTGTTCGCTGGGACGTACTGAAAAACTACAGCTTCAGAAGAGCACTGAATGCTGTGAACTAAGCTATCCAGTGCATCCGGAGAGTGTGAATGAATAAATACTAGTTGTACGTATATCTGATAGCACGTTATAGTTTAACTACTACAACAAGTTACAGTCTTTAAACTTAACAGGGACAAGTTACTTCACCAAATCACTAGCTACAACACTATTCCAGCTGGTAAAATCAATAGCTACGTTCTGTAATGTAGATCATTTTTGACAGGAAAATCTACTAGCAGCAGTAATGTCTAATTAGTGCTGCTAGTAGCAAATGGTTCAGACAACCGTTGTAGCTAGTCAATTTATTGGTCTTCACGTCGTAGGTCTCAAGACGACTAGCGCAATGTGGTGTATATCATTCCGTATCACTTACCATCAGCTGATCTTCTCACTTATCTTGTCGCTAAGTAAAAAATAACTGTCAACTTTAATTTTCATAAACTTAAATTTGAACTGTATTGATGGTGTTGCTATTTTAAACTTCAGCTTGCCTAATGCTTGCTATTTATCATCATCATCACGTCCCCTCTTCAAACTGAAGAACTGAAGAACTTTTTAACTGATGGCATTAAAACCCGGTGCGCTCCTTCATTTCGTCAGAACATTTCTTGCGGCTTTCAGAGAATTTCGCCTCCACGATCAACATTGGGAACTCATAAAGGGATGGTTGTCATCAGGTCATCAATTTACTATTGAGATTAACCAAAAAATATCAAGTATATTTTCTTGTGATTGCACTTAAAGTTGTAATTTTTTGTATATAATATATATATGTGTGTGTGTGTTGAAGTAAACTTAGACAAAAGCTTCGCTTAATAAAGCTTAGAGATTTCTCGTTCCGGTGTAACACTGCAGCTTAATTTACATTCACCCCCGACTCACACGTCTGATCTACCACTGAAAATTAAAAACATCCCGCCCCCCAAATAACTTGTTAAGTTGGGGATTTAATGAATACGTGAGAGTTTCCATCGCTGTTCACTCCGGCTGGAGTTAAGCGAGGAGCTTTAGGTTGGAATCAGTTTGCTTTCTTTGCTTACAATGTTTGTTATATGTTAAGTTGTACTCTTTGTATACTTCACTGTTTAATTTTACTCTCATATAAACAAAACAAACTTTCTTACTCGCGAATAACGAATGAAATTCCGTAATAACTTAAACATGAAGATATTTAACTACTTCCTCCCAAGGAAGTAGTTTAACAAAATGTGTGATATAACTCACGGGACCCAAACCAACCTCACCAGCTCGTGATGCAGCCTTCTAATCAACAAACGAGGCTTTGGCCCCCACCAACCTGCATTGGGCCAGCGTGGTGAGAAGTGACCCAAATCCCCTTTTATGAACGGATATATACAACAGCCTCTAGTGCCCAGCGATATCAGCGGCCATGCTGACTGTATGTGAAGATCTTTGACGGAGATCTATGTCCAGCAGCGGACGTCGATCTGATGATGAATATATTATTAGCATAATACATTTAATTTACGAGATTGTATACTTTGTCTATATTTAATATTCCATCTCACTGTTGCATGTCTTCTATTTCCAAGTTCACTGGAAGAGAATATCCATAGAAGCTGGGTTTGTAACCTAATGTTTAGGTATTCTGATTTAGATAAATAAATAAATGAACGATCAGACAAAATCCATATATATTCTAGATTGCTTTGAAAAAAATCTGATCAACAGTAATGGAAGGAATTCATCCGAAAGCGCTTTTAAAACTAAGATAAATGTAGGGGAGGCTGCGGCGCGTCGATTGGCGAAACAATTTGCGCTGTGATTAAAATTTATCGCTTCCTTGAGAGTGATTCGATGTCTGCCGCTGTGCTCCTGTTACACAAACAAAGGATACTTTTGATGGAAATAAAACAACTTGAAAGCCTAATTCAATAGCAATTACGTGTTAATTATTTTACAACTGTCAAAGTTAAAGTAGTTTTAGGTCTTCACATCAACAGCCCTGTAGTCTTAGGCTAATAAAAATAGGACTAAGGTAAACCCTGCTCATCGTAGAAGCAGACTAAAAGAGTCTAGGAGTTTCGCGGGCCTTGAGGGTGGGGGCCCCTTATAGCTCAACAAGTAAACCTGCGTGGGACAGCGTATGGCTCCGCGATGGTGCCTAGGAAGGTTAGGCTACTCCTCAGAGACGTATAACACAAGTGTAGAGGGGCACCGGTGCGTTCTGTAAGAGATCCCGAAGCCTGGCCGAATGCACTGATGCAAACCACCTAGGGAGTTTTAGTAAATAAGAATCCCCCCAGAAACAGGTTATCTTTTGAAGATTTCTCCTCGAAAACAAAAAAAAAGATATTCACATCAGAAACTTGAAAACTAGTTAAGTTGTTTTGTTTCTACTTATTGACTTTTAAAAAAAATCGTCAAATTATCAACATCAAGCCCTTTGTCAACTACGACCATGTAGACAGGTAGATATAGATATATAAATAAAAAGATATACACATGCAGAAGAGAGCAGGATGTATTCATTCATACTTTGACCACCCATTTATTTGATCAGGCGTTAATAATCAAAGCAATTAAGTTACGAAGCAAAATTGCGAAGATTTATAGCTTAATCAAAATAAAACCATCACAATTTTCCGCTTTTCAAACGTCCAAAGATTGGCTTTTAAAAAAAAAGGGAATCATCTAAAAAATCCCCTCGAGGGAGAGGAGGGCTTTGAGCAGCGAAAGCAAACATTGAAAATTCTTTATTGGATTTGGACTTGTCGTAAGCTCGTTTTATGAAAGCCCAAATCTCCACTATGAAGAATACTCAAAAGATATAGCAGGTAACTAAAGCTTCTAAATAAGATAAATCCCTTCTCCTTTTATATACCCATATCTATTAATTAATTTGTTCGATATGGTTACTCACTTTGTGACGTTGCAAAGGTTTATAGGTCTCTGTCTCCTGCACAATTTTCCTCCAAGAGTCTCGACTTTGTCTTCCTCCACCCAATAAATATTTCCATTCTTTTTAGACCTTATTCTAGACCAACTATCCATATTTTCCTTGACCTATCATTTGCTCTTCTCTGTTAAAGAATTCTTCTTTCTTCAATGGTTTCTTAGTTTATTAGAATCACAAGTTTGAAGTTCATTCGAGAGGGATAGGTGCTGTAGCAAATATTTGTCCAAGAGCTTTTCCTTCGAATTTCGCAGAAGAAGAATCATTAATATCACTTATCGTTATGAATGTTTGATGATTTAAGAGTAATGTAATACGTTGCGTTAATGTATCGGAATGGGGTCGTGTCTACATCAAATTTAAGCGTTATAAAGAAGGAATAAACACAAATCTCTGCTGGAGGGTTATAACAAATAAATCCGGTGGAAACTTAGCTCGAAGCTCGCGTGCTTAAAACAAATTGCACTTGTAACCGCAACTTTGTACCTCGCAAGTTTTACAAGCGCGCTCTATCTACTGCCGGGTGAAATATTGCATTCACAAACTGCCGTGTTATGCCGAATTAAGGTGGCCAAGATAACTTAGTGATTCCTTAAGGATGGATATCTGTTTTGGAAACTAAGTTAATTTTACACTACAACCCTTTAAATTTACTGGTGGCGAGTCTCTGTTGTCACAGACTGTTTAACCCCGAAGCTCCTATTTTTGCTGACAAACAGTACTGTGCAAAAAATAAAACAATAAACAGCGTTATAGCTACGCGAATTTTTGAGATAATGAGATGAGCAGTTAGGTGTGTTAGACCACAGGAGAAGGTCTAGCTCATCTCTTCGTTCCGTAGCATAACAAAAAATCTGTTAAGGAGAAGAAACGGAGTATGAATCGATATATTGATAAAGTGCATTCAGCGAGTGAAACTTGAACAAAGCATTCATAACTGATATAACGAGGCTGTTATATCCGCCCCGAAGGTAATGAAAATTCATTTAATCAGGTTAAATTTGTCAGCAGCCGACCGGAAATAATGTACGGTTAATCAGAGTCGGAGCGGCCGCAGGGTCGACGGGCGCTACGGATTAAATTTTGGATAATAATTACACTTTTATTAATTAACATGTAATTGTCAGCAATTACTTTTTCAATGGTGGTCGTGAATCTCCTTTTTTGTAGATCATGTGGATACAGCCACCGCACCATCCATATCTCTCCATCCAAACAGCCCTGAGTTTTCCAGATTGACAGGCGCTGATTTGAAATTACATCTGATATCTACTAACCACTAGATTAGTACAACTTAAACCAAGCTAAAATTATACTTATGTCGAAGTTATTTTATACAAAATCGTAATTAACTATTTACGTTTTTTTTATTCAATAAGTGAAGCGACGAGTGAGACGTTGACATGATAAGTGCTACGCCTGCCAATGACCACGTAGCTCTAGTTAGGTTGGTATATACTACACCACAACGCTTTCATCGCCTATGACGAATTGTACTAGCTACAGCACTCCTTAAACCGAGACACAGCAATGGCTCTTCGCGAGTGAGACAGACAGAGGCGCTGCAATGATAAGACATTCTCCGGCAACAGAGATCTACAATCATCTTTTTCTTACGAATGTTTGCTTTTTTCCTAAAATAGTCAACTATTGTATTGTGAAACGATATTTCTTATATTATTCCCGGCAGTAAAAGTCCAAGAAACATATCCTCATCCACCTTCCCACCTTGAGTTCTTATGAAAGTAAGTAAACTGCGTAATTTTTTTTTTAACTCTGTCTTATTTTTTTTAATTCCCTCCTAAGAGTTGTAAGTAAAGGCGACTAATTACTACTTTTAATTAACGTCACGGACCTCTAAGTCCGAGTAAGTTTTTATCCGGTTAATGAACGTAGAGGTGTGGACTTCCTTTTGCAATGTAAATTTCTAAATTATTCACATAATTTTACCAAGTGATCGCTGCTGATGTCCGGCTAGTACACATTTTATATATAATATACAACACGTTCTTACTAAAGCTCTATGTATGATATATACAAGGATATGAAAGTAAGATTTAGTTTTTCATTGATAATTGCTTATACCTTGTTCTGAGCTCCACGTGATATTATAAGACAGACTAAAGATGGTAAAGAGTTTTCGAAGAGAACAATCGTATCTGATATTTTATTTGTTTATTTATTGTCTATGCAATACCTTAAGCTAAGCGTGCGGACGGCAAATTCAATGCAGTGGAAGCAATTTCTGTCAGTCAACACAGTGAATGAAATGAGTAAACACTCGTATATTCAAGAACAACGTTATAGAGATAGAATTATAAGAGGGTTGCACTAAGCAGGAAGTTAACAACCACTATCTTGAGAATCGAACTGGGGATCAGAAGTATAGGACGCTTTTCCTCCAGATGGGCCGACGACATCATCAGCACGATCGGAAATGGGTAGATGGGAGAAGCTGAGTATCGCATTTGGTGGAAGACATTTGGGAAGGCCTATATCCAGTGGATAAGCAGAGGCTGATAATGATGATAGTTGAATACACCAGAACCTTTCATGATTTACGGATCTATGTAATGTTGCATTCTTTATACATAAATGAAACCAGAAACGTTTAAGTAAATGAATACATTTCATTCATTCAGTGAGAGAGCTCGTACATTGTTAATTTTATGTGCATTGGTGAATAAATCCCTTTTTTTTTTTTTTTTTTTTTGATATCGGTGGTGGAAATGCTGTTACCGCATACCCAGCGTCCTTTGCAGGGGGGGGACGCCGGGTTATGTGGGGCTCGGGGCCACTGAGATGTTGTGCGTGACCCCCATACCCACTAAAACCACCACCGCTTGTCCCGCCATACGCATACTGGAGACGCCCGGGTTTCAGTCAAGCAACTCTCCGGGCGCCTCCGCGTATAAAACTCCTCCTGGTGGGTCCCCGCGGGGAGCAAAGGCACCCACCTGCCGTCCCGTACCGGCCCCTCGCGGGACCGGCACGTTGGGGCCCCCCGACCCCACAGACGACCGCGCGCGCCCAAGACGGAGCGCACGCCCGGCCGCCGCCCTCTCGTGAAGGAATTGGGCGGCGGCCTCTTCCCTCCAGACTACCCCACCCACTTCGACGAGGGAGGGGGGACAAAAACCAAGACTCCCCCGGGGGACGCACCCCCAGGGGAAACACGACAAAAGGCCCAAAGGGCCACGCCCAACGGCCCGAAGGCCCCATCACACCGTGCCCGGCTAGGGGCCCGTCGCTCACGGCGGGAGGAAGCGGACGGCGTGGTTTTGCCGCCGCGCTCTCCCGCCGGCCCGCCGCCGCCTGCAAGGTGCGGCAGCGGCGTCGGCCTCCCTCGTGCGCTCGGCGGCCTCCTTCTGACGCATCACTGCGCCGCAGAAGGAGGCCACCGCCCTCCAAGACCTCTCGCTGCTCAACATACGATCGATTACAGTCGGCAGCGAGAGGTCACTGCCGACTTGCGCGACGAGGGCGTGGCGTTGCGGCCCCCATGCCGGGCACTCCGCCAGAGTGTGGTGCGCCGTGTCAATCGGCGCACCACACTCGACGCATTCTTGCGTCATCTCTCTACGAGCCACCTGGTGCAGGTACTTGCCGAAACATCCATGGCCTGTCAGCACCTGCACCAGGTGGAACGTCAAGGCCCCGTACCGCCGGCTCATCCACCGGGACAGGTGGGGCCTGATGGCCTCCACCGTGTCCCGGCCGGCGGCAGGGTTACCTAACTCCGTCTCCCACCGCCGGATCAGGGCGTCATGGGCAACGCGCCTGATCCGGCGGACCGTGGCCGGGTCCGGCCGACGCTCTCCGGCATCCCGCAGGAAGAGGTACACTTCCGCGAGCGACTGCGCCTGTAGATGCCAAGGCGCATCGCCCGCGAGAAGCGTACCCGCCGTCTAGGACACCGTACGGTACGCCCGACAGGCTCGGACCGCCAGGATACGTTGGGCCCTCTTCAACATGGGTCCGTTCCTGGCGGTCTCGCACCTATCCACCCATACGGGCGCACCGTACAGTGCCATACTCCGCAGGATGCCAGAGTATAGGCGCCGACACAAATGACCCGGCCCCCCGACATTGGGCAGCAATCTGCCCAGCGCAGCGGCGGTGGCGGTGAGCTTCGGGAGAAGCCGTTCGAAGTGCTCCCCGAAGCTCCATCGCCCGTCCAGAGTGAGCCCTAAATACTTGAGGGCTCCCCGCACTGGGACCCTCTCGCCCCGGACGGGGATGATCGCGCCCCGGGGTGGACCCCTGTGGGGTCCGTGGAAGAGGAGGGCCTCCGTCTTCGTGACGGAGACCCTCAGACCCAGCTGCTCGATCCGGTCCACCACCAGCGACGTGCTAGTGGCGGCCAGACAAGCAGCCTCGTCGTAACTCCTCCCCCGGGCCGAGACGAGGGTGTCGTCCGCGTAGCATAGTACCCTCGTCCCGGGGAGGACCGGCTGCCGCAGCAGCCAGTCGTACGCGAAGTTCCACAGCAAGGGGCCCAAGACCGACCCCTGTGGAACCCCGCTCTCCACGCGCCGCCGATGTAATTCGCCGCTGCCATCAACCCAGACGATCGTCCTGTCCTTGAGGTACGCCCCCAACAGCCCGACCATGTAGGGGGGGAGCCGGAAAAACTCCAGCGCCCCCCTGATCGTCGCGAATGGCAGGCTGTTGAAGGCGTTCTCGATATCTAAGGACACCCCCAGGACCACCTCGCCGTCACCGAAGGCCTCCAGACAGAGGCCCTTCAGGTCAAGCAGGGCGTCCAACGTGGATCGCCCTGCCCGAAATCCGTACTGGGCCTCATGGAGGCCCGGTCCCACCTCGGCGAGGTGCCGAACGAGACGGCCGGCCAGGTGAATAAATCCCTGAGCCAATCTCTCCCAACTCATCTCTGATGGCGGACAGGCAAAATAAAAGAAATCCTTTATACATATATATAATGTGATAACTACAAAAAGCATCATATAAATAAGATATCATGGAGCACCGGTGCAATCAATATACACGATGAGTATACCAGTTTGGTTCAGGTTCGGAAAAGTTCCATGTGATAGGGTTTAGCAGTTCTTGAAGACTATGATCTGGTGATAGATGAAATGCTACATTTTAATAATGATACGTTTATGATTCGATCACATCTTTGACAAATATCGTTACCCGTTCAGTTAAATAATCATGATGAGGTGCCGTCTTCCAATTGAAATTTGGGATTCTGTTGGGAAAACTAATCCACACTTCAGCTGTTCTTTTCATTTGGGAAATGAGAACTGCGTTGCATGTTTGATCACATGGAAACAGTTTGTCTCCAATGTTCAAGAACTAGAGAAAGCTAACTACAAACTTAGACTAATGAGAACCGTCTTGCAAAGGAATGTCTAATTTTCTGGATACCAGCGAAAAGGATCTCTTAACGAGCTCCCAAGGTTCTGATGATCTTGGTAAAAGAATTAATTTCTTTTTATACAATTGTATAATTAGTAATTATACTTTATCTACAACTTGAACTGTTTAAAAATGAATAGCGGACTGATTCGCTTTCGGCTTGGCGGTTGAGGATAGCTGATTTCCACGGGGAGGAGAGCAAATTTATCTCTGAATAATAGATTTTATTACTTTAGAAGTCGAGGAGTCTGTTCGGAAACATTTCCTAATAATGCATTTCGTGTGGAAAAATAACATTTTTATAATAGCAATTCCATTGCATTTGCTGCGCTGGATTTGAAGGCTGATGGAATACGTAGGCTAGTAACAAAACTAACTAATGACGAACTTCGCATAGTACTGCCAAATAGACAGTCAATATTCTACAGTGGACATTTAAAATTATAGTGATGGTAAACTTTCTACGCAATGCGCTTACAAAGGGTAATAATCATCATTAGTTAGCTGCTTGTTTTTTTGGTGAATAATTTTTCCAAAGCTCTCTTGATATAGCTCATTCTCCGGCTGTACCTATCTAGTTCTTGGTAAGACGAAACTTAAAATTCTCTAAGACATAAACTTCTTCAAGTGTCCCTGTTTACAGAGACCTACTAGGTAGACTACAGCAGCGCCTACTCCTGCCGTCACAAAGTAGTGTGCAAACATTACTGTGGTGTGATTTAGGCGATGTTGTAGCTGACATTGCTGAAGTGGTGAGGTGTACGTTTCAAAGCGACGTATACAGCACTGCAGTATCGGTCAACCTAACCAACGCCACTTTGTTGTTGGCAACCGTATCACTTGGTCGAATAACATTAATTAGTTGCAAAACCTGAAATTAATCGAATTAGATTACTATCGTTGTAAGGCCGGGAAATACGTACAAATGCATTCAACTAATTGCATTCCTCGTTACATTTGAATAATGGATTCCACAAAACATAATTAACATTGCCAAACCACAAGAGGAAATCAACCGCAGCGTCACAATAACGATTACTGAATTTAATGAAATAACAATAGTGAAATCAAAATTTAGAAATACTCCCTCGTAAAAGTATTCTAACATAAACAAAACTTAAATGATCACAATAGTAAGTAATAATAAGGTAGTAGTAGAACTAACATGATGATGGACAGACGACACCGCAAGAGCGGACGGAAGTGGGTGGTGGCGAAAAGCCGAGCTCCGTAACTGATCAAATATATTGTAGAACGTCCAAATCCTACAGTTAATTAACAAATAGTGATGATGATGATGTTGATGAAGAGCAGGAGACAATCGTATTTTAAGACATAAGACCCAAGCGCATGGAAACAAATCGTATATTGTTTTCAAACGGGTCTTTAACGCTGCCTAAAGAATATTGCCACATTAAAAAAAATGTATTGATTATATATTATTTAAATCTTAAAGTATGCAAAATTGTTACCAAAACTTAATGTAATCTTAAAAATGCTGAACCATCAATTTCTACTCCAGCGGAGCAGACTGTCCGACGCTAGCACTACTTGGAAGACTTCCTGCCTCACCTTGTAATAAATAATCGTTTGTATAAATAACAAATGCATCTTGTGTATGAAGTAGAAACAATATTTGAAGATGCCACCCCGGATATCCGGAGCACACAGAAAATATTCATCCGACCCTTAATATACTAAGTTCATTATTAGTCATAATTACACCGCACATTGTTCCTTCCGGCTCCGGTTAGACGTCAAACTTAATAATGTTCGCTTAACTATGTTACATTGTTTTAACTTTTGTCTGTGTCAGTTATTCATCAAAATATTCCTCGGCTTCCATTAAAGATCTACTGCCACAGTACCATTGGTGGTTGATGGAAGAACCTGTCTACTCAAGACTTGAATGGATCCTACGTCCGGCGTTCATCGAGCTACGATCACTAGTCGGTTTGGTTATACATACATACATATCATCATTACTTCTTCAAATATATGTTTACTTTATATTGAATCTTAAAGATATTTCCATAATATCCTCAAGGTTAACAGGAAAAAAACACAGCATCTCATCCTTCCGGGATTTTAGTAAACAACTAGAACGTCTTTAAACTTGTTTATAACTATAACATTAAAAATAGTACGAGATCCGCCGAATCCCTGAGCTTTACAAAGTAACCACCAAACAATGCTAATCCTGCGGAGCTGCTAGATTAGGAAAGCCTCTTGGTCTTTTGCCAAAGCACCCTAAGCAGGCCGTGTTCTTATCAGAGACCATTTAAATGCATGCGGCACTATCGGTGGAATATCTTAATATATTACAAAACTAACGATTCGGACATCTCTGATTTCCATGGTTCAAGTTATCAGAGATCAGAGTTGTTTTTTTATAAATCAATGTCAATTTTAATTATTATCATAATAGAGAGAGACTTCTATAATCATCATCGTCATCAGCCAACAGACGTATACTGCTGGACATAGGTCTACCCCAAAGATCTCCACATTGTTCGGCTTCCGATATCGCCGGACACTAGAAGCTTTTTCCTTTGCTGGCCCAATGCGGGTTAGTGGGAGCCAGAGCCTCGTTTGTTGGTGAAGTTGGCTTGGGTCCCGTAAGTTATTATGCCGGACCACTTACAACTCCTACAAAGAAAATAGTAATTAGATCATTAATAATAGGACTGAAATACTCCTGGCTTATGTATAAAACTACTGAAATGATTAAGGCCTTTCAAAGGAATCATTTCCTCATTGATAAACCAGCACGGAAAGAACGAGGTGTTTAGCGAGAGACGTCACCGATGAGGTTTTTGTAGATGGAGCATACATAAACCTGTTATCAATTAGAAACAGAGTATATTTCGAAGGTTTTCTTTGACGTTAAAAAAAAGTACGTCAGACATGAAGCAACGACACCGACTCTTTGCCCTGCGAATGTAAACGCGTTTTGTTAAAAAGATTTACTAAGTCATAGTAAACGGTATCGAGTAAATTGTTTTAATTTCCTTACGTCACTCGATTAAAGCTGCACAACTGGCAAAACGCTGCAGGTTCACACGGATGGACTGGGCAACGAAAACGAGACGCGTTGTGAATTTAACGCTCGTCAACAGTTCAGCTTCTCATCGGAATGAATCTGTACCATTATTCTCTTTGTCTAATGTGAAAGAAATTGTTTCAACTGTTTTTAATTTCCTTGGCCTCTTACACGGAGATTACTGGGTCGATTCAGGGGCAACGATTTCCGGTCTGCTACTAGAACTTCGCCAATGATGTCAGCAATTGAAAACCCGAGTGGTCATGTAGAAAAAGCTCCACATTCTATGGTCTAATTATCTTTTAAAATCGTACAAAATCTAGGTCGACTGTTTAAATAAAAACTAAGATTTTTCCACATTTTCTAGATCCATTTTCGAGTGTTTTAAAATACTAAAATATTATTCAGAGCTTACATAGTGTTCTGTTAGCGCCGAAGATATTTAAAAATTCTGTTTTAAATGTTATTTCTATGTAAAAAGCTCAAATATTTCATGCGAAAAGAGAATATGAGATTCGTATCACTACACGTCGGATAAAAACTATTTTATGCTTACTTCTATGATGACCGTCTATAATGCTACATGTAAACCATAGCAATGTATATAAAGCTTCTTCAGTTCATTAGTAATCCTACCTAGGATGCGAGGTAAAGGATCGTAGATCGGAGACCACATAATAAGCGCAGGAAGTACAAGAATGTTTAGGTCCAATTAGATCATCGGGATCTTCACACTGGGGTTTGTACAGAGAGGTCTTTGGTCCACAATGGAGGACTTTAGGTTTAAAATGGTTATGATCATGATGATACGAAAGATCCTGCACGTACTACTTAATATTTTGAAAGGATGTATGAGGTCGATTAGTAATGTCGGTCTATCAATCTAACGCCACCCAGTCTACACCGATGTATCCATTGTTCGTGCGCATGTGTGCGTCGCGACGTAACGTTTAGGGGTGAGACTTCAAATGAAAAGTTCAAAGTCATCTTGAAAGATAACGTATGAATAAAAATGGGGCAGTATGCAGAACCCTCTATTGTTGCCACACTTTTTCTTTCATCAAAGATTGTATGGCGCCAAGAAAAATATGTACACGCTTTGTATGATTTTTCGCTTTTATCTACTTTAAATATGTACAGCATATTACTTAACATAATATATATTCTAAGTACGTAAAAGTTGGTGTAATACGTAGTGTAAAAGTACACTCACAGGGCCCAAGCCAGCCTCACCAGCTCGTGGTGCTTCCTGTTAATCAACAGATGAGACTCTGGCTCCCACCAACACGCATTGCGTCAGCATGAGAAATGGCCCAAAATTCTACTCCTACATATATGATATGTAGGAACCTCTACATACGACTGCCCCTAATGCCCAGCGGTACCGGAGGGCATGCTGACTGTATGTGGGGATCTTTGGCGGAGGCCTATGCCCAGCCGTGGACATCAATCAGCTGATTATGATTAAACCTATTTATTTATACTTAAGATCTACATTTTATTCAAGTCGCTTACCTATGAATATAATTCTTAAACATTTTCAAAGCGATTGTAAACTAGAAACTTTAACAGCGGAAGCTCTCAAAAAGCACATGACCCGGTTCGTGAAAACACAAAGCGCAGCTTTTACAATTAAAAAAAAATACATTAAAACATATATCACTGCGGTTGGAGTGAACGAAGCTTTATTAGTTGCGCTGACGTCGCGACGTGGATTTATTTCCTTTTTATATCATAAACTGTAGGCGCATAGTTTGGCGGAAGTTCGTACATAAGTCGCGTTTGTTTGAACTGAATAAATTCCCACATCCCTTCACCTGAATACCACTTAATGCTTAGTGACATTAACAGGTCAGCGGTGAGGACAATTTGTTTTTAATTCGTCCACTGACTTCGTACGGAATCAGTAAACGCTCTGATAACTGCCGCGGCCGCCCGACCGCGCCGCGCCGGACACGGAATGGGATGGAGCCGACCTTTGCCCGTTTTAGTTACAAGTTTAATAGTTTGGATGTTCGCTAATGGGGTGTGCGAAGGGTTGACCGGATATAGTTCACTCTCCTACCGACGGGTAACGACATTTGGAAATAATAAAAGTATTGAGCTTTTTACTTACAGTTACTGTTTTATAACATTAACAGAAGCTCGCGTACACAAGTATATAGCAACGAGTGCATCAGGCTCTACTTCATCATCATAATTATATGATTCTAATGACTTAATTTTTTTTATTATAATATATATACCTATATAACATATAACGCGAGTTATTGATAGCGGTATACTTGTTACTGTAACGGAATGAGTTACGACAAAAGGATTATTAAAGACTTTTAGGCGGATTTGAACATCTAGTTGTCGAAAAATATTGACGAGGAACCAAATTGGGGTGTAAGGTTCCCGCACAGTAACTCTTGGGATTCAAGTCAAATTCATCTGTTCCTGGTGCACCCTGCTAATCAACAAACGAAGCTCTGGCTCCAGCCAACCTTCATCAGGCCAGTGTGGTGGGTTGTGACCCAAATCCTTCCATATGAACCCCTACAAACGACAGCCTCTTGTTCCCAGCGGTACCGGAGGCCATGCTGAATATATGTGGAGATCTTTGAAGGAGGCCTATGACCAGCTGTGAACGTCATTTGGCTGACGATGATGATGACGAGAAAACACATTTAAGCTAATTTATATTTTTGAAAAGTACTTAGTCATGAACTAGGAAAGCATTTGCGTCTAACTGTGAACCGTGGTTTATGGAACACATTACAAGAGAACTATGTCCAGCAGTGGACGTCTATCAGTTGAAACGATGATGATTATGTGAACCTCGTTCTAATTGCTGGTTAAAAGTGACACAGATCGTTGCGGACCGCGCGACTGCTTCCGGCGTTTCTATCTCTGAATGTGGCCTTCATTACCCCGTCTCAGCTTTTGTCGAAGCGATGTCCCATTTCCAGAGTCAACTTCGCAGCCATTTCTTTTTCTTTTAACAGTCTTTTTTTTTCTTTTCCTTTGCCTTAATAAGCTAGTTGTTTAGTACAATCCCCGCTGCTGAAAGGAAGTGACAATTTATTACCACAAATAGTGACAGAACATTTTTTAATGACACCAAGTTTCCTCATTCAACTCCTGCGTAAATACAACCGCTGCGTTTACAACACTGCGCGAATGTAACTAAACTACCCTGTATGAACACTGTTGTATTGCTTTTTAGTCATGTGTGGGGGATGAAATATACCCACCGTTATCTTTTATATATCTTATAAACAACTAAGAGGCAATTTTTTTTTCAACAAAGCTACTAAAATGGCGAGACGTTCTTTCAGTAAATGGTATGCCTGCTTAAAAGAATCTGGCTCTAGTTAGGATAACATACACAGCACCACGTTGTGCTCATCAACTAGGAAGTCTATTTTCAGCAGTTAACATCAATAGGATGATATATAGAAGTATTCCTAAACAAAGTTCTCATGAGTGAGGATTGATAATATTCATACCCTCAAAAGGGGTGTAAGAGATTCCGCACAACAACTCACGGGACCCAAGCCAACCTCACCAGCTCATAGTGCTGCTAATCAACAAACGAGGCTCTGACTCCCACTAACCGGCATTCGGCTAGCATGGTGAGAAATGGCCCAAATCTCTCCACACGAATCTCTGCAAACGTGGAGAGCCTTGAACGAGACCTAGAGATCCAGTAATGGTCATCTATCGGCTGGTGATGATGATACCATCAAAAACCAATTAATATGTACATTATTAAAATCAGTAATTCCTCCATTTAACGAAGCTTTCCAGATCAAAACGAAATCCATACGAATTATGAACAGCTTCTTAACTAACAATACATTTTAATCACTGTATAAATTGCTTACCCAATTCAGCTCCCCTCCATTCGTTGTTTACTCTTTTGTTCAGCTCAAGAACCATTTCTGCGGGCTTTCTAAATAGAAAACATGTTTTTTTTTATGTTAAACAAAGGCATTTGTTATTAACGTCAAAATAAATTATATACTATAATATCATATTACCAAGTAAACGTTCAAATATACTTTGATAGTCTTCTAGATATACTCGATTCTATCTATATAGTATCATCATGATATCTCTGAAACTATAAAATCTGGAGACTTTGGTAAGAATATTTGCTTTGGCGAATATAGGTGACCTAACAATGGACTTAAAGGCTACCCCCAAAGAGAGTCATGATCAGCCAACAGATAGCCACTGCTGGACATAGGCGTCCCCTAAAGGTCTCCACATCGATTGGGTAAATATTCATATGGGTAGTTTTGGCGATTTCATTGGGGTGGGAAATAGGGCCTTGTTTGTTGACAGGCAGGCTGCACCACGAGCACGTGAGGTTGACTTGACTCCCGTGAGCTGTTGTTCGGGAACTATTACACCCCAAGAGATTTGCAAGGGTGTTACGCCCAGCAAATCATCATCATCCATCCATCCAATCAGCCGGAAGACGTCCACTGCTGGACAAAGGCCTACGCTCAGCAAAGCGGGATAGTAACAGTAAATTATATTGTTCCTAAATAACTAGTGCGAGTAGAAATTAAACTCTGTATTCTGGTTAATATATAAGGAAATGAGATGAATACATTATACGGGTTGTTAACAGAGAGAGAGAGAGAGCGATATATTGTATTTTTTTTCTTTCAAGCAACGAGACCACTTTCACTTGGTAGTTAGTTATATGTGTGACTATATCAACGTAGAGATAATTAACATGGCTAAATAACACAGTCATATTTAGCACACTACTGTTTGTCGGCAGAAATAGGAGATATATATTAATTATCTAGACTATTTCTATACCATAAATATACTGGATTTACTAACGATGCACCTACCAACCATCAAGTAGTGTGCAAACATTATTATGTCTACGATGCGATTTCATATAAACATCCTAATCAGCGCCTTGTTATTATGCTATAGCGAGTAGTAGATCGATCACCAGGTGTTGCTTACTATCTAGTGATAAACTTAGTGAACTCGTCGCTGATAATATAAGTAAACGAAAAACGAAGCTCGCACTTCACTTAATATTCATACCAATTTCTTTTATTCATAAAAATCCGTTTATACGCGACATATCACATAAAAATACTTCTCTTTTCACTTTAAATATAAAACACCCTGTGTAAATTCGCGTATGCAAATTCTTAACAAGATCATGTATGTCTGCTTCACAGCAGCTCGTGATGCGGACGGGCTGCTGGAGAAATCTATGTAAATAAATTCGCTCGAGTTCAACTCGTTGCATTTCTTCATCTGTTGTTGTTGTCTCCATTAGATTAGGACAACGACAGGAATGCTTTCGAACCTGTCACATACAACACTTTGTTATTCGTGTTTCATCAGGTCTCGTTCTTTTCCACATTGGATACTCTTCTGCTGTGGGGTCGACAGAAGAGTTACATCGGAATCTTACCGGCTGAAACCCCATAGTATCCAACTTAATACAAACGTGGTTCCGAGAGCGAGAGACCTTGATGAGAGTTCACAGGGTGGAGCTGGAGCTCTCCACCCCATTTAAGTGTCAGCCGGAAATACTGTGCGTCAGTTCGAAGCCTTTTATATTAGTTTAAGGATTACCCTCGCATCCGCCACTATATCCTATATTATTGTGGTCGGAGAGCAGGGAACGTCTTACAACATCTGTCTTCAGATTATGAGATGGGTGTTATTTTCGCGCTTTCGCTCTCCAGCCTCATACTAGAAGACTACTTAAACATCCCACGACTTTTGACTATTGACAAAGGCTTTGATAAAACCAAAAAGTTAGAGGTCATCCCCCACAACAGCGGCGAGGGATGAGAGTCAGTGTTCCAGGGTTTGCTGCGCCGTGTCGTCATTATTTAATCGTCTTCGATCATTAACGGAGTAAAGCACAATCCTGAAGAGCTATTGTTCATTAATCTTTATTATAATTACATACGCCTTCAGGCCTCTAGCACGTTCGAGCTGGTTTACCATAACGCTGAATACACGGATGCTCCTGCGAATACTATCCGGCTAATTTACGATGCACATTAAGTGGTTCGCGCACGCTATAGCTGTCACGAGCACCTGCTTTCGGCCGGAATATAATGTCCGCCGGGACGCAGCGGATTTACAAATACAAACAGTTCCAGCTTGATCTAGCTGGATCCAGATAGATGACATGTGGAGCTTCTCCATGAGCCTCTCATCTTTCGTCTTACGAATCTTGTTAAGTTTCGAAGTTATTTATCGTTGAATTAACGCAGTAACAAGAAACACGCAGTTTACTTGACAGTTACTGATCTGTCTATCTAGATGAGGAGTTTATGATCCTTTGTTTTTTAACCAGTATACGGTAATATTTGCATTCTAATGCTTGGTGCTAGAAATAAGCACAAAGTCTCTATCGAGACAGAGCTAGTAAGGAAAAAAGAAGAAAGAATTTTCTTTATTCACTACTGCCTAATTCCCTATAAAACTAAGAGAGAACTAATAAAAACAATTAAAATTAAGCAGCTGAAACGGAGTCGAACTCAGCAAAATACTTATTTTTTTAAACATAGGGTTTCTCGTGGGAAACCCAAGGCGCAGTGGCCCCTTCTCCTTCGACGCCCAGGTGTCTAGCTACGGATGGGGAGGCTAGAAGACACTTTCTCTCACTCTCTCTGCAGGCCCCTTCTGCGACATTACTTAACTTTCGCTTTCCACCATTTCCTTTCCTTCACGAAAGCGGGAAGAAAAATATTGTTGTTTACAATGGCGACGAGATCTCTACGCAGCACTGTCCAACTCCGACATACTTCTAAAGTATCCTGCGTCGAATCCTTCCAGTCAAATTATAAAATATTCCTGCTTTAAGCAGGAGCGCAGACCTTCAGTTGAACCCTTACGAGTGTGCAATAATTTTAAAAAATAGTACTGTTAAAAATTATTTCATTTAATTTCCGTCAAAAATAATGGAGATGGTAATGGGAACCTCAAAAGAAAAGAAATATGTCAAAGAGAATTATATTTACATGTCCTGATGGACTGTTATAGTTTAATTAATTACAACCCACCAACCCGCATTAGGCTAACGAGATGTAAAATGGACCAAATCCCCCTTATGAACCTCTACAAGCGACGGCCCCCGCTGCCTGAGGATTGGCTGGGTGCGGCCCGCACAGGACCGATCGACGTGGGAATCTTTGAAAGAGGTCTATGTCCAACAGTGGTCATCTATCAGCTGATAATTGAAATGATTCCCAGAACATTACAGATTCATAAACACAGATAATAAAGACAGGAAATCAACAAAACTTAATCTTAACTTAATATCAGCGCTAGCACCGAGGCATGCTTTTGTATTCCACTTTTAAAACTTCACAAAGAGTTGGGGGTATGCTGTTCCAAATTTCAGCAGCAGCATACCTGAAACTACCCCTAAAAGCATACGTCTAGTGCTTAAGTATTTTTAAAATAGTTGCAGGTTTACGTAAACGTTTGGTGCCTGCAAAATATTTCGCAAAGCTAAGCTGGCTGTCGTGTGCACAGAAATGAGCATACAGCCTAGATGACATTTTTAGTGTATTTGTACTAATTAAAATGGCGTTACTTGAAGCCTAGGACGAATGTTATAACACTACATACTGCATGCGTTTTGTGGATTAAAATCCTAGATTTTTATAGTAGACGTAGTGTGGTTGACTCGCGTCTCGTGAGCTGTTGTGAGGGAACCCTACACCACCATACGTACACAACCAATTACTTTGTGTTTTTTTTTCTTTCAACAGTATAACGACGCGAGCAGGAAGGTAACCTGATGGTGAGTAATGCGTCTTCCCATAACAACGTGGTGCTACATAGAATGATATACACTACAACACACTTGTCGTTACAGACATAACAGGGTAAGTCTCGTGACCTCAATTACTTTACTAGCTACAGCTCCCTACGAACTTAACCAAAAACTGAAACATAACCGTCAAGTTACCTATCTCTTTATCTAAGCACTACTTATTTTTAAACCTAACCTAGTTCTAATTTAAAGTATATTGATATTAAAATAATCGCTGGGGAGCCCTGGATTCAAACAGTGCTTCACCGTGCTTCGTGGAACGTCTCACCAAAGATTAGTCCAGCAGTGGACTTCCATCAGTTGAAGTGGTGATGATGATGATATTATTTTGTGTGATTTAAAAATTTACATTTTTTTTACATTATCACACCTTTTTCCCAGTAGGGGTAGGCAGAGGTGAATAAACACCCACTTTTCGCCAGATGTGGTCAGATTAGGTCCCATGCAACAGGGGGCGTGCCTGTTGTCACTTTATTGAGGCCACCACACACACACACACACACATAGATTATTATCATGATGAAAATTGATACAACCAAATATTCATACTCATCAACCGACAGACGTTCATTGTTTAAGATAGGCATCCCCCATCACCACAGCGATTGATCCTGCGCTGCCCGTACCTAGCTGCTTCCCGCGACCCTCACCAGATCGTCGGACCCGTGAGGCTGCCAAACAGTCATTGACATTTAATGTAGTGAGTGTTACAAACGTTTGTTCAATGTAAAACTCATTGCTCTTTTCTTTCATCAGCTTCAACCTTTTACTTTGAAGACTCCAAATTAAAATGGCTTCAGGGAAAGGAAAACACCGGATGTCTTCCTAATATTCCTTAATAAGAGTTCAAACAGGAATAAGGTTGCTAAACACCGCCTCATTAGCCCCTACAGACAAATTCCCTGTAAATGAAAGATGGTTTTAATTAACGACGAATTCATCACATTACTTTATTCTGCCAAGTTCCTCATAAAATTAGTTTTGGATCAGGAACTGACAGGAACCGGAAATGCTAATAAGTAGTATTGCATGCTTACCTTTGTTAATTTGAGGAAGCGACGGGACAAGCAAACCATTCACCTGATGGTAAGCTACTGCATCACATTGCACTCAACGCCTGAGTCCCGTTATTCTAGTAATTGCACTAGCTGCAGCGCCTCTCAAACCGGAACATAGTAATGTCTGCACAGTATTGTTTATCGGTTGCAATAGAACCTGCGGTGGTGCCTAACTGGAAGGTCTCCGACAACGGAGTGCTGCCGCTGGTAATCCTAGCTGATGTAAGTGGTCTTCGTCTTCAGCAATTTTGGACTCGATCTCGTTATGGGAGCCATCTTCAATGTTTTAACGTTAAAAGGGACGATGAGGGAAACCCTCGGTGATTTAGCGGAACTGCGACAATAAATCAAGCCGTAATAATGGACAAGTTTCCGCCGATCGAGCATTACAAGAATAAAGTGGATACTCGAATTTTCTCTTTTATAACGCTAAAGTATTAAATGTATTCACGGAGAAGGAATTGCCAGTTGAGGAGTTCAGCTCAAAGTTTGGAAATCAGCACAGAATCGTTAATAGTGAAAAGAGGCTGTAGTAGGATTTGAACGTCTCGGGGTGCTGGGTCGGATAACCTCCTCGTGTGCCCGGGAGATGCAGTTGCCTTCGGACCTCGGTCCGGGGGTAAGGGCATCTCCTGGGACTGGTGTACCCTGGGCAACGGCAGCTGCTTTATGCTCTCGGGCATAGGGCAGCTGACGGCTAATAATCCGACAGCCGGATAACCCGGCGGGAGGGGTCTCTCCGCGTGTCCCTCTGACTATCAGAAGGCACAGTGGAGGGGCGACGGCGGGCTCGGTGTGCACTTACCCTGCCCCGGGCTGGCGGTGGGTCTTTCCTGCCGCCACCGTCGGTCGTAATCCCGTGTGATGTCGTGGTCATGTCTCGCGGTCACACGGGACCGAGGCCCTTGGCTTAACCGCCCGGGGCGCGAGGAGGAAAACCTCTATAAAAAACTACCCCAACTCAAGCGGCGACGCAGCGTGAGGAGTGCATGGCTGGAGGGGAGTCCAGTCTCTACTGCGGACCCCGACAGGGGACCGGCCGACCCCCTGGACGCGACATCTAGGCTTACCGGAGGCAACACGGGCTCTGTCGATGGTGGACCTCAATAACCCGTGACGCGTGGGATCTAAATGAATTTCGAAAATAAAAAAGTTTTAAGGGTCGAACTTCAGGGTTTGCCCCTTGAGGTCGGCGGTGACGTCGGGCCCGATATGGGCGGGGGTGTGGTGCCTGCGATGGGCGGAGTGGACGCGGTGCCCGTGAAGGGCGGAGCGAAGAGGCGAAGGGCCTCCCGATCGGGGGAGGGGGCGAGGTCGGTGGCCGCGGTCGCGAGGACCGACTCCGGGATGGCGCTGAGGTCGACGTCCCGCAGAGGGAGGAGCGCGGGATCGTCGCGAGGCGTGGACTCCTCTGGGGGAGCTTCGCCTGCCCCGGAGGGTGGGGTGAGCGGCGCGACGAGCAGGGACCGGTCGCCTGTGGAGGTAGCCACCTTCCAGGCGATCGTGGACACCGATCGGTTCCGCAAGCCGGGGCCGCCTGCTTCGGAGGGCGACGACGGCGGGTCCGGGAAACGGAAGACCGCCAGAGAAATGACCACCGTTGAGCTGGTCAGCGAGGTGGAGGGAGCCGCCGGCGACATCTCGCTCGTCTGTAAGACGAGCAAATCTCTGTCCGGCGGCTTCCAGAAGAGGCTGAACCAGGCCGTCCTCTCCATCAGGGAGGCGGTGGTAGCCCTGGCGGCGCGACTCGAGCCGGAGGAGAACCTCCGTCTCCGCTGCGACAATCGTCGCCTGGAGACGGAGGTGGGCTATATAAGGCGTGAGCTCCTCGCGTTCAAAAAGTCCAACGAGGAGCTCAGCCTGCAGGTGGCGGCACTGCGCACTGGGGCGGGGCCCGTGCCAGTGGAGGCTCCGGCTCGTCCTCCTCCTCCTGAGCCGGCGGATTTTGCGGCCCTCATCAACGCGGCCGTGGAGCGGGCATCCGAACAGATGCTCGGTGCCACGGCGCGGATGATAGAGGGTCGCTTCGCCGGGCTGGAAGACCGCCTACTTCCAGCCCCCATCATCCGTCCGCCTCTGGCAGCGGATGGAAGGAAGGCGCGGGGTGGCAAGCCCGTCTCGCAGGCCCCCGCGCCTGCAGACGCGGCCACCTCGGCTAGGACCCGGCCGGCGGCGCCCTCGGCGCCCCGACAGGCGCCGGCGCCGGCACCACTACCTCGCCGGGCGCCGATGAAGGCCTCGACCTCCCGCCCTCAGCCAACAACAACATCCTCGGCTGAGGGAGAGATGGAGGTGGAAAACGTGCCGCTGCCCGGGCCCTCCACGGAGGAGGGCTCGTGGGTGAAGGTGGTCGGCCGGAAGGCGCGGGCCAAGGCCGCCAAGAAGGCGGCCCCCGCCATGAAGGCGGCCCCCGCCGAGAAGGCGGCCCCCGCCGAGAAGGCGGCCCCCGCCAAGAAGGGGCCCAAGCTTGCGCCGCCCAAGACGGCCGCAGTGATAGTCAAGCTGCGGCCCGAGGCGGTGGCCGAGGGGACGTCTTACCGGGAGATCATGAGCTCCCTGGTGAAGACGTCCGCCCTCGAGGACTTGGGCCTCGTGGGCCAAGTGCGGGTGCGGCCCACTATGGCGGGGGCCCGCCTGTTCGAGCTGGGTGTCAGCCACGGCCACGACGTTGCAGACCAGCTAGCGGAGAAGATGAAGACTTCGCTGGCTGGGGTGGCCGACGTCGTCCGGCCGGTCAAAACCGCGGATCTGCGGGTGACCGAGCTGGACGACTCGGCCACCAAAGAGACGGTCGAGGCTGCGGTCGTCGCAGCAACGGGCTGCCCAGCCGGGCAGGTGAAGGCCCTGTCCGTAAGGGACGGGCCCGGGGGGATGGGCACCACCATCGTAACGTGTCCGGTCGCCGCCGCGAAGCTGCTGGCGGAGAAGGGCCGCGTCCTGGTCGGGTGGACCTCGGCCAGGATCGTGGCTCTGGAGCAGCGCCCCTTGCGCTGCTTCAACTGCATGGCGATCGGGCACACCTCCGCTACGTGCCCATCCCCCAAATGCCGGAAGGATCAGTGCTTCCGATGCGGGAAGGTGGGTCACAGGGCCGGCGAGTGCCAGTCGGAGTTCCGATGCTCCGTCTGCGCCGACTCTGGTCGGAAGTCCAACCACTTGATGGGGGGGAGAACTTGTCTCCCCCCCAGGGTCAAGGGAAAGGCTGCGGCCGGGACACCTTCCCGCGTCGCGGAGAAGAATAGTGCGCCTGCAGGAGGTGAGAACATGGTCATCAATTAATTGATGGCCCACATCTCACTCCTGCAGGCGAATCTCAACCACTCCGCCGGCGCTCAGGACTTTTTCCTGCAGTCGTTGGCGGAGTGGGGATGCCACATTGGCGTGGCATCAGAGCCGTACAGGATTCCCGCCCAATCATCCTGGGTTGGGGACCTGGACGGCACGGTGGCGGTGCTGGCGAGAGCGGGCGCCTGCCCCCTCTTCAAGTCACTAGAGAGGGGGCACGGCTACGCGGCGGCAGGTTGGGGGAGGTACGCTGTCATCGGGGTGTACTTCTCCCCCAACCGATCCCTGGCAGAGTTCGAGGTGTTTCTCGACTCTGTCAGGGCCGCCGCGGGCAGGTTGTCACCGAGGGAGATCTTGATCCTCGGCGACTTCAACGCCAAGTCTCGCTCTTGGGGCGGCACCGCCACCGACGCGAGAGGGAGAGCAGTTGAGGCATGGGCACTGCTCTCCGGTCTGAGCCTCCTCAACGAGGGAAACGCGCTCACGTGCGTGCGAGGGTCGGGGGGGTCCATCGTGGACCTCTCCTTTGCCTCACCGGCGCTCGCGCGCCGTGTGGCAAACTGGCGGGTGGAAGAGGAGGTGGAGACCTTATCGGATCACCGATATATCAGGTTCGAGGTCTCCCCTCCTCAGGGGCGCGGCACAACATCATCGCGCCCCGGGTTCCATTTTCCTCGTTGGGTCCTCGGCAAGTTCGACAAGGAGCTCGCCGAGGAGGCGGCGCTGTTCCAGAGATGGAACATGCCCCGAGGCTCAGACGACGTCGGCGTCGACGAGCTGGAAGGCCGCATCCACAGCGCTCTTCAGGAGGTGTGCGATGCGGCCATGCCTAGGATGCGGCGACGTCCTGCGGACCGCCGCCAGCTGTACTGGTGGTCGGAGGAGCTCTCCGGCCTCCGGGCGGCGGCCCAGGCTCGTCGCCGGGCACTGCAGCGTTGTCGGCGTCGGCGCACGCAGGTGACGGGGGAGGAGGAGCAGCTGCAGGGTCAGTATGCGGAAGCCCGCAAGACCCTGCGGCTCGCCATAGCCCGGGCGAAGACCCTTGCCTGGGAGGAACTACTGGCAGGGGTCGACAGGGATCCATGGGGGCGCCCGTTCAAGACGGCACGGAAGAAGCTCTGTGCCGCAGGCGCCCCCTTAACGGAGGCCCTGGACCCGGACTTCCTCCAAGGGGTGGTGGACCGGTTGTTCCCGGGGGCTGACGCGTCATTCCAGCCCCCGGTTATGTCCACCACCGCCCCCGCGGCGGCCACAGAGGAGGGCCCTCCTCTAACGGAAGAGGAGCTGGACGTAGCCCTGGATCGTCTCCGGGGTCGACGTACGGCTCCGGGGCCCGACGGGGTCCCATCGAGGGCCCTCTGGGTGGCCGCGAGTCACCTGCGCGAGGAGCTCCGGGGACTGTACGACGCCTGCATTCGGCACGTGCAGTTCCCGGAGCGCTGGAAGACGGGCAGGCTTTGCCTGCTGCGGAAGGGGGACCGTCACCCCGACTCCCCTTCCGCGTACAGACCGATCGTCCTTCTGGACGAGGCGGGTAAGGTCTTCGAGAAGATCTTGGCCGGCCGTCTCGTTCGGCACCTCGCCGAGGTGGGACCGGGCCTCCATGAGGCCCAGTACGGATTTCGGGCAGGGCGATCCACGTTGGACGCCCTGCTCGACCTGAAGGGCCTCTGTCTGGAGGCCTTCGTTGACGGCGAGGTGGTCCTGGGGGTGTCCTTAGATATCGAGAACGCCTTCAACAGCCTGCCATTCGCGACGATCAGGGGGGCGCTGGAGTTATTCCGGCTCCCCTCCTACATGGTCGGGCTGTTGGGGGCGTACCTCAAGGACAGGACGATCGTCTGGGTTGATGGCAGCGGCGAATTACATCGGCGGCGCGTGGAGAGCGGGGTTCCACAGGGGTCGGTCTTGGGCCCCTTGCTGTGGAACCTCGCGTACGACTGGCTGCTGCGGCAGCCGGTCCTCCCCGGGACGAGGGTACTATGCTACGCGGACGACACCCTCGTTTCGGCCCGGGGGAGGAGTTACGACGAGGCTGCTCGTCTGGCCGCCACTAGCACGTCGCTGGTGGTGGACCGGATCGAGCAGCTGGGTCTGAGGGTCTCCGTCACGAAGACGGAGGCCCTCCTCTTCCACGGACCCCGCAGGGGTCCACCCCGGGGCGCGATCATCCCCGTCCGGGGCGAGAGGGTCCCAGTGCGGGGAGCCCTCAAGTATTTAGGGCTCACTCTGGACGGGCGATGGAGCTTCGGGGAGCACTTCGAACGGCTTCTCCCGAAGCTCACCGCCACCGCCGCTGCGCTGGGCAGATTGCTGCCCAATGTCGGGGGGCCGGGTCATTTGTGTCGGCGCCTATACTCTGGCATCCTGCGGAGTATGGCACTGTACGGAGCGCCCGTATGGGTGGATAGGTGCGAGACCGCCAGGAACGGGCCCGTGTTGAAGAGGGCCCAACGTATCCTGGCGAACCGAGCCTGTCGGGCGTACCGTACGGTGTCCTGGACGGCGAGTACGCTTCTCGCGGGCGATGCGCCTTGGCATCTACAGGCGCAGTCGCTCGCGGAAGTGTACCTCTTCCTGCGGGATGCCGGAGAGCGTCGGCCGGACCCGGCCACGGTCCGCCGGATCAGGCGCGTTGCCCATGACGCCTTGATCCGGCGGTGGGAGACGGAGTTAGGTAACCCAGCCGCCGGCCGGGACACGGTGGAGGCCATCAGGCCCCACCTGTCCCGGTGGATGAGCCGGCGGTACGGGGCCTTGACGTTCCACCTGGTGCAGGTGCTGACAGGCCATGGATGTTTCGGCAAGTACCTGCACCAGGTGGCTCGTAGAGAGATGACGCAGGAATGCGTCGAGTGTGGTGCGCCGATTGACACGGCGCACCACACTCTGGCGGAGTGCCCGGCTTGGGGGCCGCAACGCCACGCCCTCGTCGCGCAAGTCGGCAGTGACCTCTCGCTGCCGACTGTAATCGATCGGATGTTGAGCAGCGAGAGGTCTTGGAGGGCGGTGGCCTCCTTCTGCGGCGCAGTGATGCGTCAGAAGGAGGCCGCCGAGCGCACGAGGGAGGCCGACGCCGCTGCCGCACCTTGCAGGCGGCGGCGGGCCGGCGGGAGAGCGCGGCGGCAGAACCACGCCGTCCGCTTCCTCCCGCCGTGAGCGATGGGCCCCTAGCCGGGCACGGTGTGAGGGGGCGTTCGGGCCGTTGGGCGTGGCCCCTTTGGGCCTTTTGTCGTGTTTCCACTGGGGGTGCGTCCCCCGGGGGAGTCTTGGTTTTTGTCCCCCCCTCCCACTTCGACGAGGGGGGGGAGTCTGGAGGGAGGAGGCCGCCGCCCAATTCCTTCACGGGAGGGCGGCGGCCGGGCATGCGCTCCGTCGTGGGCGCGCTCGGTCGTCTGTGGGGTCGGGGGGCCCCAACGTGCCGGTCCCGCGAGGGGCCGGTACGGGACGGCAGGTGGGTGCCTTTGCTCCCCGCGGGCACCCACCAAGAGGAGTTTTATACGCGGAGGCGCCCGGAGAGTTGCTTGGCTGAAACCCGGGCGTCTCCAGTATGCGTATTGCGGGACAAGCGGTGGTGGTTTTGGTGGGTATGGGGGTCACGCACAACATCTCAGTGGCCCCGAGCCCCACATAACCCGGCGTCCCCCCCCTTGAAAAGGACGCTGGGTATGCGTTAACAGCATTTCCACCACCGATATCAAAAAAAAAAAAAAAAAAAAAAGGATTTGAACGTCTCCCAGCTGATAGGTAACATTTAACAAAGCGACGGGACGAGCAAGATGTACCGGAAGTCGTGGTGTTGGCAGATCTCTTACCAGGAAGTGTATCGATCTGGTGATGGTTGCGGGAAGCAGCTGAATGCGAGCAACGCAGGTTCGATCGATGCGGAAGTCTTTGAGGGAAGCCTATGTCCAGCAGCGGACGTCTGTCGGCTGATGATGATGATGATGACAAGACGAACGGGTCGATCACCTGATTGTAAGTGTTATCCAGACGCTGGTTAGGATGATAAACACCGCACCGCATTACGCTCGTCACATAAGACATAAGATGTTAAGTCTCGTTACTGCAGTAATTTCACTAGCTACAACTCCTTTCAATCCGGAACAACTGCCAGCAGTATTGATGACGATGATATTTTAGTAGCAGATGATCAAGCAGCTGAACTGCATCAAATTACACTTTAGACTGTCTCTATACAGATCAAAAGCTATGAGCTTATGTTTTTGTAGGTGATTAGCTAAACTCATGCTGCTAATGATAGCAGCAGTTAATGAAACCGCAAAACAAGGTGGAGACTGCAAGTAATGCTGAACCGCAAAGGTCTTAGCTTGGAAACGCTCCCGGCAGCTAGCCTCGCGCCGGTTGATAAATGAGCGTTATAGCGGAGCAGTGCTCGTGCGAGTTTCGCTGATGGCGATCGACTTTCCTTTTACTTCATTTAACCGATAGCGAAAAGAAGGGTGTTATATATTTTAACGTAAACATGTGCTTATTGGATCTTTGAATGGATATGCATCAGCCGATAGACGCCCATTGCTGAATATAGGCCTCCCCTCAAAGAACTCCACATACAGTCAGCATGGCATCCGGTAAAGTTGGGCATCAAGGGTTATGGTATTTAAGGGTTGATTACATGGATATGAGATTTGGAGGATTTGGGCCATTATGCACCACGCTGGTTACGGGTTGGCGGGAGCCAGATCCTCGTATGTTGATTAACATGACCAGCATAAGCAGGTGAGGTTGGCTTGGGTCCCATGAGTCATTTTGCGGGAACCCTTACACCCCTTGGATATACCGATTTTGTATTATTTTTGATCAAAATGTGCTTATACTTTCTTTTCCTCTTCGAAAGGACGTGACGGGAAGGATGTCCACCTGATGGTAAGTGATACGCCAGCCCATAAAAACGTGACGCAATTTAGAACGGTATACACAGCGCCACATTGCGCTCGTCGCCTGAGACAACTTGTCAAGTTTCATTGCCCCAGTACCGGAAACCGGAACACAATAATGTTCGCACACTAGTATTTGGCGGCAGTAATAGCCACTGCGGTGGTATATATCTACTACCAGTGTATATTGAATTTTATAGCAGGTCTACATCCAGCAATGGATAAACAATAGCTGGTAATGATGATGATGATGAACTTATGTAGATGACCTTAAGTTCATCTTCTTCAATAATTACATTATCTACAGAATATACTACCGGTAGTAGGTACCACCGCAGCCCCTATTGCAACTAACAAATAATACTACCCTAATATTACTACGTTCCGGTTTGAAGGGCGCTGTAGCTAGTGAAATTACTGTGGCAATGATAATTAACACATTGTGTCTTATAGTGAGGAGCTCAATGTGGTGCTTTGTATATCATTCTAATTACACAGGTTCAGTACTTGTAATAAGACATTGGGAAAGACCTATACGCAGCAGTGGATATACAAAGGCTAATTATGATAATGACAATGATGATGATGATGATGAATCATTTGATTGTTTGATTGCTTTTGATTGTTGAACAAAATTACAATAAACTTGTATGTTACTGTTTATAGTTTGAAATATCTACAAATATGTGAGTGAAAGTATTATAGTTTGATTAAACTTAAGAGTAAGTTAATATAGCATGGCTGACGATAAGTCTTCAAGAATAAGCAACACATGGGACCGAAGAGCTGATAAGAATGAGGGTTGCCTAAAAAAGTTCAGGGCCTAGTGTAATTATTGAATATTATTTCAGTTTCAGCGCCAGCGGGAATGAAACTTGCTCTATAAGAAGCAATTTATTAAAATTGAATCAGAAGGAGACGAGGCGCGGCTCCTCGCGGCTGCAGAGCGCCGAGTTTAATTTTATCATCAGAGATTCATTTCTTCTTTGTTCAAAGCGACAGCGGATAACTTACTTTGCGTTTCCCTTTAAACTTCTATTACATTCATCGGTACTTGCGTAACCAATCCAGTGACAGAACAGAGCTGAACACTGTCAGCGAGTCTCCTTCCGATCTTGGAAATAAGTATTCATGTATCCGCTTAGGCGTAGTACAAAATACCAGCGATGCCTAACATGGTGGGTTGTTATAATATATCGAAGACTACCACCTGTATGACCCTTTGAATTCTTTCCTGAACCAGTTGCTTAACCTCCTGGTCAGCTTCCTCCTGCTCCAGCAGAAGTATCCTTCACCATTAAACAAGCACATATACATTTATTTCTATATTAAGTGAAGATGATAATAAGCTAATTGATTAAGTATTAAAGCGCCATTCAAACCGGAACACAGTAATGCTTGCACACTGCTATCTGGTGATAAGAATAAGAGCTGCAGTGGTGTCTAACAAGACAGTGACCGGTAACAGAGACCTACCAGTAAAAGGCTTTGTTTTTTATGAGTATTGTCCTTCGCAGATTAGAAAAAGTATAGCTTAGATCTCCTGAGGATTAACTACAGACAATAAAGGTGAACCTCTTTATGCCAATGAAAACTGCGATACATACCTTCAGCTTCATCAGCACCACCAGTTAATCATCTTTCTGCTCTTGTATAAAGGATATAATCTATGCATAAAGGAAGCTCTGTACAATGTAAGACAGGAATTTGCAACAATTGCTATAAGCCGCTGCAATGAAAATATATACTTTTTTTTCGTTGGAAACAGAACAAAACTGCTTCCTCGTCCATTTCTCTTTGTCTGGAATAATGAGCCAGAAAATGACTCGCCATTAAGAGGGATCTTACTGCGAATAGTACACATTTGTTAAATGAAAGCAACTAGTGTTAGTACTGATCTATGAAATCGTAGAAAAAACTATCCGCGTCCACTGAGACGCGGTCAGGATCTTTAAAGATTGCTCCTGCAGCATATATCATAAGTTAAATTTCATTATACGATTAAGTTTTCGTGGTAAAGTGTAATTATGACCATCTGTGACCATAAACACACAAATAATGACTTTCTATATCACCTACTATAATACATTCCTAAGGACAGGAAATTTAACCGGCGCCATTTTTAATTAGTGTAAAGACAAACGTTTGCCGCTATTATGAGATAAACATCAAAGGTATCGACTGTACCAAATAAGGGGGAGTGGGGTGGGAAGCTAATTAAGAAGCGAACGACCAACTCTATTAAGTGGGGCACGTGGAAGGAATTATAGCGGGTAATATTCAAAGAGGCAGCCATCCAGGCAGCCTGGGGAAATTACTGCAGAGCTGCTCCTCACGCAGGGGAGCCATTGCTGTTTCTGATTTATCGCCACTCCAGGAGAAATATTTTTATTTTTATAGACCTCAATGCATCAACGCGTACTGGAGGTTCCGGAAGTATGTTTATAGGTAACGGAGGTCACCTGTAACTAGACGGTAGACTTGCACAGTAATATAATATTTACACATCACGATAGTGATGGTACAGACGAGTCAGGCCTCAGACTTACTAGGCGGTGCTTTCTGAGATACACCAACTTTATCATCATCTTTAATGTCCTGTGCCTCAGTCCACTCCGATGCAACTGTTCCGGGGTGCGGCGCGCGGCCCCAGGAGCTCGTTTCACCCAACGGTTTTCGCTTAAGCGAACCTATAACGGTACCATCCATTATGACTCTTGTCACGCAGCCCATTAGAGACTGTACGAGCTATTAAACCCGCAGCGGATCCGGCGAAGGTCGGAAGGGCGCCATTAAGCGTTTCCATAAGACAAAACTATTGGCTCGCAGAAACGCGAGCTCACCGACACACAGCACTCCATACAAATGTGTTCACTCAAAGAAACCATATTGTTTTAGATTAGAATTATGCAATAACTGGCGACCATTACGACAGGTACTGCCGCAGCACTCAGTTGTGATGATGGATATTATCATGGAAATATCACTAGGCCCATGTCCAGCAGTGGTCGCCAACACGAGAAGGCTGTTGATAATAGTTACTGTATCGGATTTAGAGAAGTAGCTGTAGGAGTAACTTGCCCTGAATAGATGTCAGCCTTCTCGTGGCGGTAGGGCTTACAAGCCGTGGCTTGGTCACCCACGATGAAGCTAAAAGGAGTTCACATCGGATGTGCCGTTTATATGCAGGGAATGCCTGCACTGCCTTTAGCGACCGTGGAAATGGGAAGGTTTCTCTCCCCGAGACGGAGCTGCACAGCGCAGCCGACGCTCGTCAAGTCACCGTGGCACCGCTGGTAAACAACGACAGTGATAGTTAAGTCAGTGCAAATCTGACATAACCTGTCTTTGCCCTCACGAGGAATTTTTTTAAGTTGATTGATAGCAGTACAGTTGTTAAGGGCAACGTACCAAACTTATTGCTTGATCTAGGAGAAGGAGGTGATCTAGGAGGATATATACATCAAGATATTTAGCGAATGCTACAGTCGACTACTTGACTGCATTTCCTCATTAACTTAAAGTTAGACTGACAATGAACAGTGCTCGATCAAAATAATGTACGGTCTGCTGGAACTCATAAAGATTGTTATGATTGGATGTTGTGAGAGTGGACGGAAGAAGCTAGAAAATTAGTATCTAAACTCCAGTGGAGATAACACTCGGAATCGAACTGGGGCTCCACTTGTTGAGAAGCAAGCGGTTTGCAGCTTCATCAAAGGAACAGTTTGCACAACTTAGACCTCGTTATCACTTAACAGCAAAACGGATTGAGGAGATATACTTCCTGCTCGTGTGTGATAATAATATTCAGTCGGCGGCTAGCTGTGCACATATCAGGTCGGCAGGTCGGCTGGTCGGCAGGTCGGCTGGCTCAGTTTGCAATTGAGTGCGGCTTAGCCGACGGACTGAACCGGATCCCGAGCAATTAAAGCGTACGCTGTAAATCGTACGTAACTGGAATTTAGATGACCTGATACCTTTTTAATTGTCTGCGTAAAGCCTTTACATGTTACCCACATTGCTTTTTACTATTGAACAGTCTGATAATGATCTAGTAATAAAATTTACAATTTGACTATGAACATTTTATTTTACACTTGTTCTTTTAGTGGGTGCAGTCCAGCTTTGAGTGTAAGGGTTCTCGCACAACAGCTCACTGGATTTGAGCCAACCTCAGCAGCCTGCTAATCAACAAACGAGGCTCTGACTCCCACCAACCCGCATTGGGACAGAGTGGCAGGAAATGGCCCAACTCCCCCAATTCCAATTCCTACCCGATCGATGTGGAAATTTTTTGGGGGAGGCCTATGTCCAGTAATGGACGTCTATCTACTGATGAAGATGATGAAGAAAACGTAAATAAATACATTATACTGTTTTGAATGGGATCGGAGGTCCGATTGGAGGATCAACGTGAACGAAGATAGAACAAAATAGCGAAGCAACATGAAGACAAGAGTCACGACCCTCGGACGTAAGGAATACAATTTGAGAAGGATGAGAGCGATTAATAATATTCTCATCAATATCCTTTCGCTGGCTTTTAACCGAGATCTGACATCAGATGTGAAGGATAATACGCTGGTATGATGACCATTACAATTTCCAGCTGTACAACAATCATCAGACCACTGTTTAACTAGTTACGAGTGTCGGTGCACCACACGTGGTTCTACCAACTCGTTGTCGGTGAACAGGCAGACACGACATGGCTTTGCGTCGCGCGCGATATGCAAATTTTACGACTTCCCGCTTTCTTTATCTCAAATTGCTTCACATAAAACACAAACACAGCCGAACTCAGCGCTTAACTGTGTTTAACGTGCCTTTGAAGAATTGGAAACTATGTGTGTAAAATGTTTTCACATTCATATCCACAACAGGAGTTGTTTGATGAAGCGGCCGGGCCGACGGCGTCGCTAACGGTCATCGTGACGCTGCACCAAGCTTACTTAATCTGTTATATATCAACTCGGTTTCACTTAATGTTAAGTGACGACAAAGGCTTAGCTGGTGAAGCGTGCTGGTCCATAAAACTCCAGCTCCTATAGGTAGACAGCCAGAACATAGATAGAGCGGCTGATTTACAGTATGAAGACGGCAGCGAGTCTTGTTTATTCTTATTCTATGAAGTTTTTAGAAGTTCGGCACCTTCACCTGACGGTAAGTGATACGCCCGCCCATTACATCGCGGCACTAGTTGGAATGGTACTGCACCACATTGCGCTCATCGCTTTTATACATAACATGTTGAATCTCGCTACTGCAATATTTACACTATCTACAGCGCCCTTTGAACCGGATCACAGTAATTCTTGCAGAGACACCTACCACCAGTAAAGTCGGGTTCTATGAAATTCCACCACCATTCTATTCTATTTCTCGAATCTCCCACGATTCTGATACATCAGCGTATACTTACCTCATTCTTCCATTACACATCTCCACATTTATGCTGATCATCCATCTCTAACTCACCATCTTCTTCATAACATGGTGCTAGTTAGAATGATATCACACATCACTACATTGCGCTCATTGCTTTGAATCAAATGATGTTTAGTTAAAATCACCTGGAGACCTAACATATTAATATAAGTATTTTCACTAGCTATCGCCCTTCAAACCAGAACAGATATATATGCACATTCCATCGGCTGCAATAAGAGCATACGATAATTACCTAGCCTCCTGCAATGTAGACTTGCCACTAGTAAGTTTTTTATATCGTTTATATCCTCATCATCATCATAAGTCGACAGACGTCTCCTGCTGGACATCGGCCTCCCCCAAAGATGTCCATATCGATAGATCTGCGCTGTCTGCATCCAGCTGCTTCCTACAATCTTCACCAAATCAACGAATCACCTGGTGAAAGGCCTGCACTACGTCTTCCGGTACGCGGTCGCGATCGATACCCTGGTGCTGCATCGGTTTGGTGCTGGTCGTTTAGGTCATACTGGTTTATAATAAGTGAACTAAATATTAATCCTGTCTACTGGAACATGCATACCACCAGAGAAAAAGGAAATCAAGTTGGGTAGTTAGCAGTACGATCAAAAGGATATAATTGCCGGTAGTCCGTCGGTGCGGCGCGGAACCTTCGACGTGAACCCTTGCGGCGGCTTTGATTCCGATTAAACTTGAATTATTTCCGGTCGGCTTCGAGCAAATTTTACGGATTAAATGAATCACTATCAGCTTTAGCGGTGGACGATTATCTCTGAGCTGGTCTGTCTGCGGATCACTTGAAATAAGGTATTTCATTATTAAACAGGATATAGTCCGATCAATGGATATAGACACGATCGGACACTGTTATTAGTTAGTAAAATTTAATCCACACATATATATATATATATATATATGTGTAATTAAAACTGATTTCGTTTGTTCGCGAATCACGTGAAAACTAGTGAACGTATCGGCACAGGACATGAGCATTCGACGGGGAATGATCTGTAGATGATTAAAGGATATTTATTTTTGATTTTAATAGATCTTTCATCACTTTGCTTCTCACCAAAATTTTGTTTTAGCATTGTTTATACGGTTGCTATAGTAACGGTTGTTATAAAAAATCCATTTGCGCAAAAGAAATATAACAGCAATATTTCAAGAGTGCTTATTGGAGCTTTGAACCATTTTTTTTATGCATTTAAGTGGTAATTAAGAAAATATTTAGCTCTTCTTTGGTCTCTTAGTTCAATGCGATTTGTATGTTTGCTTTTAAAATCATCATCAGCCGATAGACGTCCATTGCTGGACATAGGTTTCCCCCAACTTTACAAACAGTCTGCATGGCTTACGGTACCGCTAGGCACTAGGGGCTGTGGTATGTATGGATTCATGTGTGGGGATTTGAGCCATTTACAACCACGCTAGCGCTGGTGGGAGCCAGAGCCTCGTTTGTTGATTAGCAGGATACACCACGAGCTGGTGAGGTTGGCTTGGATCTCATGAGTGATCGTGCGGGACTCCTTACACCCCTATGTTATATCTAAATTCATCAGGCATGCATCAGTGAAAGTTCAGTCATTACGCGTACAGCAGATCCAGGAACTATTCGGAACGGAGCGAGACATAAATGAATTATTCGGACCCCTGTTCGACTCAGCTCCAAAACCTCAATTAATTTCCTTATTCATAAAAAAAAAAGTGAAGTTGTGAATATAATAGTATGTGCCTCGGAATTGGTTGAAAACTTTCATAAACACGAAGCTTTAGGAAACGTAAGGGTTAGGAAGCTTTCGGCCGGAAACGCAGCGACCAGTTTTGTACTTTAAGTACTTCACTATAGAAGCCTTTTTGCTGCAGAGCGGTGGCAGTAGGCCAGGGTATCGGTGCGGCTAAGTGATTTTATGAGTAATGGTCCAAAGCTTTCGCAACGACGACGGATGTATGACGCAGGAGTGGGTTCATTTTACCGGAAATAAAGCTAATAGTAGGCTTTCGAGTTTATTCCAAATTGGGTAGACAGAAGTTAAAGGATTCAATCAATTTAACTGCCGCTTCGGTATACGTTTTTGCCACGCAGCAGCGAGTTGGTTATACGCCATATAATGACCATAATTTTAAATAATGCGAAGATAGCTGAATATTAAGTGGTACGGAGCATCATCAGCCGGTAGACGTCCGCTACTGAACAATGGTTTTCCTCAAAGATCCATCACATTTGTAGGGGGGATTAAAGTCATTTCTCACCACGCTGGCCCAATGCGAGTTGGTCGGAGCCAGAGCCTTGTAGGTTGACTAGGGTTCCGTGAGTTGTTGTGCGGGACCCCTTAAGTTTGACCTTTAAGTTTAACTATCAGGTGTACCGGTATGAAGTGAGCGTCAAATAGCGTATACACGGCACCACATTGTGCTCATCACCTTGAGACATGAGATGTTAGCTCAGTTATTTTATTAGCTATAGAGCCGTTTAAACTGTAACTGTAATGTTTACACCACACTGTTATCTAGACAAGTGTCCGGCAACATAGACCTACCCACCAGTAAATTCCATCTGTTATGTCCCTATGCGCTAGTAAGACTGTCTCATTGTTATCAGCCAATAGACGCCCACTGCTGGATGTAGCGTCCGCCATCAGATTTCCACACCGATCAGTCCCACAAAGCCATCTACAAAATTGGCCGACGAGATTGAGTGGGTTGGGAGAAATCGCTGGATGAGAACAAGGATGTTTACAAATCAATGCATTTAACCAGAGGTTATGTCACGTTAGACATTAAATTTTGTTACCTCGGTAACTTTGTTGGTAACAGCGCCATTCACACTAATGCTCATTTGCACACTGAACTACCTAAACGGTTTTCAGCTACAGAGACCTGCTGTAGTAATGTTCATACATAACATATAATAATTAAAAGAAAATAAACATTGTAACTGCTACTTACTGTACTAGTTTATTTTATTATATTGACTTATACATATAAGTGATAAAATAATTCTCGTAAAAAAGTAATATGGCAGCGGTGGGATTCGAACCCACGCCTCCGAAGAGACTGGTGCCTTAAACCAGCGCCTTAGACCGCTCGGCCACGCTACCTGATGCTAGGGACTTGAAAGATAGCAATAAAATCGCAAGAGAGAGATTATTTATAACCTTCTATATATTTAGCATCTGTTAGCATTAGGAATAGGACGTAGCACGAGCGGGCCGCACTTCGCGTCATATATATATATATATATATATGTATATCAGGTGTGCCGGTATGAAGTGAGCGTCAACATACAAATGTCTCGATAGGGAACACTTGTTTTGAACGAGCCTTTATTGTTTTTTTGTTTGTTTGCTGTGACATCTGTGAAACATATTTAGTCTACATCAAGTCATTGAACAGACAACATCACATTTTTTCATCGTGTTAAAAATGTCGAATTTTGTACCAGAAAATGATGATTCGCGGAAAGCATTAATTTTTTGTTTTCATTTGAAGAAAAGTGGTGCAGAGTCGCATGCGAGTCGGATGCTTGTCGTGGTGATGGTGATCATGCTCTATCAGAAGCAACATGCAAAAGATAGTTTCAACGGTTCAGAAATAATGATTTTGATGTGAGAAATGAAGAATGTGGAAGACCACCAAAAAAGTTTGAAGACGCCGAATTGCAAACGATATTGGATGGAGATGACACTTTGAATCAAAAGCAAATGGCAGAAATGTTGAATGTTGCACAACAACACAACAAACAATTTCTGACCGTTTAAAAGCTATGGGAAAGATCCAAAAGTGTGGAAAATGGGTGGCACATGAATTGAATGAAAGACAGATGGAAAACCGAAAAAACACTTGTGAAATTTTGCTTCAAAGACACGAAAGAAAATCGGTTTTGCATCGGATTGTTACTGGCGATGGGAAATGGATTTATTTTAAGAATCCTAAACGGAAACAATCATGGGTTAATGCGGGACAACCATCAACCATCAACATCGACTGCAAAACCAGATCGATTCGGCAAGAAGACAATGCTGTGTGTTTGGTGGGATCAGAAAGGTGTGGTGGTGTGGTGTACCACGAGCTCCTAAACTCCCACCTGGTGAAACCGTTAATACTGATCGCTGATCGCTACCGACAACAAATGATCAATTTGAACCATGCATTGATCGAGAAACGACCAGAATGGGCCAGAAGACACGGCAAGGTCATTTTGCTCCATGACAATGCACCTGCACACAAAGCAAAACCGGTTCAGGATACAATCAAAACACTTGGCTGGGAGCTGCTACCTGCTACCTGCTACTCCACCCGCCGTATTCACCAGACTTGGCTCCTTCCGACTACCATTTGTTTTCATCGATGGGTCACACATTGGCTGAGCAGCACTTTGGTTCCTACGAGGAGGTCAAAAATTGGGTGTCTGGTTGGTTTGCTTTAAAAGACGAACAATTTTATTGGCGCGGTATCCACAAATTGTGTAGAAACGTGGTCACAATGTGTACAAAACAATGGCCAATACTTTGAATGAAATGTTTTTTACTTTCCCATTAATAATTAGTGTTTTATGTTCACAAAAAAACGTTCATTTCATACCGGTACACCTAACTATATACTACAACCAGCAACCCGTTCTGATCACTGTGGTGGGTTATACCCTTAAATTTTCTTACTCTCAAAAGGTAAAGGTTAATTTTCCACTTGTAATTTACTGAGGGTAACTAGGTTTTCTGTTGGCTTTTTTTTATCGTCACTTTAAGATATTATTAAACGTCACGATTGATACTCGTTCCTGAAATTCATGAATGTTATACCTAAAAGGAGATACCAAGAACTACTATCACTATGTAATGTATGTTATCAAATAAATGATTTTTGATTTTGATTTGATTTTGATAAATTCGAAGTACCGGATACAGACCCTTACGTGAAAAAAAAAACTTTAATAAATATACGTTTATTGGGACGACTCGGAGCTCAGCGCACAACGACGTAGAATTAATCAAATATTTGATTAATTCGTAACCTTTGGGCGTCGCTAATTGTTGGGGCGGAACTGGTGAGGATTTTCAGCTGGCCCAGCACGACATTTGCTTAATTAATTAATATATTTTTAGTATTACACCAAATATTATCCTGGGGTTATCAAATTTACTAGAAATACCGTTATATTTACAGCTGTAACGGTTCCCGCACAACAACTCACAAGACTCAAGCCAACTTCACCTGCTCGTGGTACACTCTGGTAATCAACAAACGAGGCTCTTTGCTCTGGCTGCCACCAACTTGCATTGGGATAGTGTGGTGGGAAATGGCCCAAATCCCCCATATGAATCCCTACAGACGACGGACGCCTGTGCCTGGCTGTAATGCAGGCTATGCTGACTGCATGTTGAGTTCTTTGAGAAATACTTATGTTCAGCAGTCTAACGTGTGTCGGCTGATGATGATGATGATGATGTCTCTTTTATCTACAACTTACATACATATATATTACGCCTCGTTCCCAGTGGGGTAGGCAGAGACCAGCTCTCTCCACCTGCTACGATCCTGGCACACCTATCTCGCTTCCTCCACTTTCAGGAGTGTCTTCGTGCATGCTCATCGGTTGCGAGTGCTCTCGACCCGGCCTTTCTTTAGGACATCTTCGATTTATCCATAACGATGTAGATAATGTTAGTTTTATCATTTACAGCATCACTGAATCAGATTTCCAAAGCTCTACAGAAAATTACTGTTAAGAAATAGAATGGTTTGTCTATTTATCTATATGATGCTTATCTCCAAGTAAAGTAAGAAGATGAAGTTCATTGATTATCAGCAGAAAACGAAATTTAAATAACATTATGTCGCACATGGTCTTCCCAGTGAGGGTTCAGTGCAGCAGGCACCAGTAGGTTCCCAATAAAGAATCTAATAAAACTAACAGCAATAGTAAGGGATTTTCATATGAAAGTACTGCCTCATTAGCTTACCTTCCTCCTTGGAAAGATGGTCAATCTTGATACCCTACCATAACAAACCACAGATCATCACATAAAAGAACAAGTAGATAAAATAGAAAAGAAATAGTTATAGAATAGTAAATAAATTCATCATCATCATCAGCCGAAAGACGTCCACTGCTGGACATAGGCCTACTCCAAAGATCTCCTTGTTAGATTTCATTGAGGGGTTTTGGGCCGTGACCCACCACGCTGGGCCAGTGAGGGTTGGTGGGTGGTCAGAGCCTCGTCTGTTTTTCAGCAGGGTGTAGCGCATCTCTCCGTATTGCACTATATAGATATAGTTTTCTATCTAACAAAAAGAGAAGTTTTACTAGTCGTCTGCGTTTTTACATTAGTGTAGCTTCATCATCATCATCATCATCAGCTGATAGAAGTCCTTTAAGTGTAGCTTACAAACAAATAAATAGATTTGTTGTTTTTTGTAAATTGCATTGAACTACAGTATTTCAAAACACTATTCCAATATCCGTTGGAAAGTACTTTTAATGTTTAACTTAAGTTTAAAGTTTTTAATCGTATATCCTATACTTTAAAGTATTGATTTTATAATTATAAAATCATAGATGTTTACTACAATTAAAATAGTATACTATTAGTACAACTATAGTTGATGCATCAATATCTAAAAATCTATATGAAATTAGATAAGTTGAGAGAAACGATATAATTCGACGAGCGGTGCGAATATATCGCAGTCACACCCCCGTGCGAGGGTAGCTGACAGGGGTGATATGGTAAATGCATATTGACAGTCATTAATTGCTTACGTGGACAGTCGGCCCTGTCGGACACCTAATGGATTCTCTACGAGCTCATCCATCATTCACATTCCTTGTTGAAGCAAAGCGCTGTGTCCAAGTGTCCGTGAACATGGTCAGGCATTGAAACTATCCGGTCCCAACCATACTCGTGTAATGAATAAGAAGCTTATTGAACTTCATTTTTTTTTTTTTTGTATTATAACGGAGGCAAACGAGCTAGCGGGTCACCTGGTGGTAGGTGAATTCGCCGCTGCCCACAGACGAAAATAACAACAAAAGTATTACTAGGCCGTTGCCATCTCATAACATTTAAAAGAAGGGAGGAGTAAAATATAGGATAGGTTTCGGAGGAACAGGAGTTGGAATAAAAGGGGACGGACCACCAGAAACTAGTTAGTTTCTAACCAAATGCAACATCACAGCTCCTAGAACACTGCAACGTCGCACCGGTCCATCTAACAAACGTCAAAATTCGGATGGTCTGAAGGAAAGGATAAGGAATGAGCATCCGGCTCTCTCACTCACCAGACGAAACACGGCAGTCACTAGGAAGCCAGCCATTTCACGATGATTTTCTGTGAGGGGGTAGTGTCGCACCGGTGGATCCTGCCCAATTATGTGCTGCAGTGAACTGTAGGCGTGGATCTACTACCATAAAATACTTCATGATTATTGTAGTCTCTAGTTTCTTGAAATTCTAGTAAAGAACTAGTTAATTATCGCTAACTACTACGTCCATAAAATTAGTAAAGAATCTAAACATTATTGCACTTCTTCTTTCTCTCTCTGTCTGTTTGTCGGTCTCTGTTACCGCCAGCCCTGTAGTCTCAGACTAGTAATAATAGGACTAAGGTAAGTCCTGCCTATCGTATAAGCAGTCTAAAAGGGCCTAGGAGTTTCGCGGGCTTTAAGGATTGGTGTCCTTATCGCTCAACAAGCCAACCTGCGTGGGACAGGGTATAACTCAGCGATGGTGCCTAGGGTTAATTCCCTCCTCAGAGACGTAACACAAAGTGTAGAGAGGCACCGGTGCGTTGCATAAGAGATCTCAGGAACTCTTCGAATGCACTGATGCAGACCACCAGCTTTTAGTAGGAACCCTGACTTCCTCCCAGAAGCAAAGATTTCCCCTCGAAACCCAAAAACTCTCCATTATCAGAGACCGTCTAGGCAGGTACCAACGCAGCTCCTATTGTAGCAGACAGGCAGTACTGTGTAAACATTACTGAGTTCCGGTTTCAAGGGAGCCGTAAATAGTGAAAACACTTGGGTAACGAGTTTCAACATATGTGTCGGGTGATGAGCGCAATGTGGTGCCGTGTGTAACATGCTAACCAACGCTACCTTGTTATAAACAGTTTTATCACCAGAAGGAATTGGATGGTGGGTGAATATGAGCTCCATACCAACTAGCAGTGGAACAAGTGATCGTGGAGTGTGAAGTGGATTTTAGGGGAATATTGGGTTCAGCTGCTGACACTGGTGATAAGAGTTATGCTGGTAGATGTCTCGCTATCCTCAAAAGCCCAAGGAGTCCTTCTATTGATCACTATTCAGTTTTACTAAAATATCTTACTTTGACATCTTTGTATATCAGGTAGCGTGGCCGAGCGGTCTAAGGCGCTGGTTTAAGGCACCAGTCTCTTCGGAGGCGTGGGTTCGAATCCCACCGTTGCCATATTACTTTTTTACTTAAAATTATTCAATGTGTTTTTCATACATTTAACCTAGCCTAGTAAGAAATCATTAATCTACATACACACAGTAAGAATTTTAATCAAATGTATACTCCGGTTCATAGTCAGTATTGAGTAAGAGTAATGTTTACTATTCATACAATTTATAGGATTTTTTTTATATACAATAAAGCGACGAGGCGAGTGGGACAGTAACTTAATGGTAAGTGATACGCCAGTCCATAACAACCTGGCTCTAGTTAGAATGATAAATACTGCACCACATTGCGCTCGTCGCCTGAGACATAAGAAGTCTAGTTTCGTTACCCCTGTAATTACACTGGCTACAGCGCCTTTCAATCCGGAATACAACAATGTTTGCACATCTACCTATACGATATCCGTCACCAGTGGAGTGATCAGAATGAAGAGTACACTAAGTATAAGTGTAAGACTTCCGGCGTAATAACTCACGGGATCCAGGCCAACTTCACCAGCTCGTGGTGCACCCTGATATTCAACAAACGAGGCTCTGGCTCCGACCTACTCGCATTGGGACAACGTGGTGAAAAATGGCCTTAACCCCTCTTATAAATCCTTACCCTATGGGGGTGAGAATCTTCGAGGTCTACGTCCAACAGTGGACTTCTTTCACTGTAAAACATTAGTAAACGCTTTAAACTTATTTAACAGATCTCATTGGCGGCACACATACCTACTTTCCCACCTGCCTAGGCACGGTAGGGGACCTAGATTTCATTCTGTATAATTTTAACAGTTACAAAAAGTAACTAGGTCGGAACTTGTTATCACAATGCGCGGTCGAAGGTTTCCGCGGCGCTACAGCTTGGCGGAGGTCCAAAAAAACCTTAATTTACGTACACGAGAATTAAAAAGACCTTTACAAAAATTTACTAAGTAGTAGTAATATTTTCCTGTTATCTATAAAGTAACTAATTTCGTTAGTAAGTTTATAATTAATAGAATCTTTCGGATAGATAACAGCGACATACGAAGGCCATTTTTTTTGTTTCAGAGGTAATATTCGAAAAATTACTCTGGCCTTCTGGGGGGAAGTCACAGACAGTTATGTGGAGTTTTTACCCCCGCTGTGGTCACCTTCGGTGTTGGGAGAGGTCAGGGCATCTTCGTTCGGAACACAACCTCGGCCTACCGAACGCCACGTCGAGATTGTCCGTCCCAGGGTCTGCTTTATGCAGACCCTACCAGCCTCGTGAGTACTTCAATGACCGGAGACCACGTCCAGCCCTTGCTCCCCTCAGTTCCTTTAGACGGCGATGAGCACCTCTATCCTGACCGCAAACCTAAACATACGGATGTCTGCTGTTAAAGGGTTGTTCTTTCAATGTATGAAGACCGTAGTAGTGCAATCACATTTTACAATCGTCAGTCTTTTTTATCACTTAACATTATGTGAACTAAAAGTGTGCGAGACTAACTAGCAAAACCTTGAACCACATGCCCAGCTCTGGAAGTCCATAATCTAATACACATAATGATGATGATGATGATGGTATAGAAGTTATCATTGAAAAATTTAGAGATGCTATCAAATCTTTTTTACATTTATTTATTCGACAAAGCGACGAACAGAGAAACTCACCCGATAGCAAGTGACGCGCCAGTCCATAGCAACGTAGCTCTAGTTAGGATCAGACATAGGATGTTAAATCTCGTTATCACAGTAATTTCACTAGCTACAGCGCCCTACAAACCGGAACTAAATAGCTAGTGAAATAATTACGGTGACGGAACATATTACAAAGCGGCTAAAGAACGCGGTGCAGTAACTATGTATATATGATAGAAGGGTACCACACAACCATTTATATAAATTGTGTCTATGTACACATAAATGAATATTTTAACAGAAAACTAATATGCAAATGTAATACTGTATATATCCTAACTGCAATCAACAATTTTTCGTTTTAGCCAATTTTAATATTCAATGCAATATCCCGTTTGGCACGCGAACGCAAACTGCAGCCGCTGTGTTTTCTCTACTTGTATGATTACTGTAACGTCTGTTTACATTTTACTATTTTTTTTAATCAATTAAAGGACAAAACAAACCGTACGTTCACCTGATAGTAAGTGATACGCCTGCCCATGACTACGTGGTGCTAACTAGGATGGTATACTCTGCACTACATTGCTCTATTCGCCTTGAGACAAGATGTTGAGTCTCGTTAATCCAGTAATTACATTATCCACAGAGTCTTTCAAACCGGAACGCAGTGATGTTTATACACTACAGTTTGTCGGCTGCAATAGGACCTGCAGTGGTATTTACCTAGACGGTCACCGACAACAGAGGTAGGTCTCTGTCTTCAGAGTTAATAAAATAGGAATATTAAAAACAAAACTTCAAAACGGATATGACAATGAGCTGGTAATCATCAGAACTGCTTCTGTTCTATTGTACTATATCATAGCCATCGCTAAAAGGTTTACGAGGTGGAGAGACGATATTAAAAGAAACAACAGAAGCAACTCTATTCAAACAGTGCTAGACCGTGACTAAATCTAACAAGAGACCTATTTCCAGCAGTGGGCGCCTGTCAGCTGAGGTGATAATGATGATATCATGAACATAAACAGTTCTTGAAAATTTTCCAATACTGGAACTCTATATCTCTATCGGAAATGCAGTCGCACAAAAGCTAGTCAGGTAATAACAAAAAATCTAGATAAAAATTCGCTAGAACCATTTAAATGAGTCCATGACCATCTCAACCGGTAGACTTCCACTACTGCACATTAGTCTTTTGGTGATTTCATCATCATCATCGTCATCTGAATCGATGGACGTCAACTGATAGATAAAGTATGCAGTATGAAGACTCCTCTCCATGGTGTGTAAAGAGAGAGAGAAGTACATCGGTATAGTGGTAGGAACAATGCGGCCAGTAGTATAAAGAAGAGATGGGAGGGAGAAACAATATAGAAACGCGTTTAATCTCATTCTCTCACGTCTACAATCTCGAACAGCTATTTCTTTTTTATCATCATCATCAAGCGTCCACTGCTGGACATGGGCCTCCCACAAAGACTCCCATACGGTAGGTTAGGGATTCATATGAGAGGATTTGGGCTATTTCCCACCGCGGTAGTGCAGTGCGGGTTGGCGGGAGCCAGAGCCTTGTTTGTTGATCAGTTGGCTGCACCACGAGCTGGTGAAGTTGGCTTGGGACCCGTGAGTTGTGGTGCGGCAACCCCTAGTCTCCTGTTTCTTTTTCATTTCATACAATCCAATTCAAACCATCCACAAAGAAGTTTCAACTCAAACATCCACCCAAAAACAAGAAAACAGATAATAGTTATTAAACGAACCGTGTAACTTAGATTAAGTTAACAATAAACTTAACCGTCGGATAGCTTTGCAGGTCGCGCAAACAGCGAGCTCTTTATTGAGCAGGAAACGGAAATTTATGGCGACACCTGGAAACCAATTGCGGGCGGCGGCGAGCTACCGCCCCGGCGGCGAGCTACCGCCCCGGCGGCGAGCTGCCGCCCCGGCGACGAGCTACCGCCCCGGCGGCGGGTCACATGGCGTTGCGCGAAAAACTAATTGTATGCTGTTAAATCTTTGTAACTAGTGGTGGGGCACACCAGGGGCGCACCGAGGGGATATTCAGTACAACGTTATTATAGTTAGAACTTTTTTTTACTACGCCGGTAAGTGATACGCCCTTCCATGTCTGTCGGAGACCATCTATGTATATACCACCGCAGCTACTAATTCTACTAAACGGTAGTGTGCAAACATTACTGTGTATCAACATTATTGCAGTAACGAGACTGAACACCTTATGCCTCATGACTAGCACAATGTGGTGCAGTGTATTTCATCCTAACTATCAACTCATTACGATGGCATTCACCATTAAATCTCGCTTTTTTGTTTCTTTCTGTGTTATGTAAATCATTTACTTGTTCCTGTCATAACAGACGAGAGGAAAAACTTTCACAATCTATGATTTCATATTATTAATCATTAGTCAAACCTTTAATGTCTAATGCTCATGCTGATGAACCTATCTAAAAATTATCATTCTCTCCAGCATTGTCGGGATGTCGAGTGAAATATCCGGGCCCAAGTGTAGTTCCTGCTGTTTTCTTCTATTAACTCCCGTCATTCTTAAACGGTTTTTATGATCATGATAAAACCTGAAGGAAATATTATCGTTTAGCTCGAATGATGATGATGCTTCTTTAATAGTAGAAAAACATCATCTGGATTTATTTCTTCTTCTTGGTATTAGTCCTGTCTCAGAACAAGATCTGTTTTAACTCCACTTTGCCTTATTTTACGCATCAGTTTCGTAAAGCTCACAGCTTTTAATATCGTCATCACCGAGTCATATATATTTAAAAAAAGTGGAGAAAAGAGGTTATGGTTATCTCATTTAATTTCTTTCATATCTATCGAAAAGGCATTGTGTTAATTTTTTTTTGGTTTGAAACGGGAGCTTTTCCTAACCTTTCAAAAAGCGGAGGGCAGTAGATCTAGGACACAGCGCTAAATGCTAAAAACTATCTCACGCACATAAGAATAATGGAGAATGTGGTCGGAAAGATGAAGATCGTTCGCAGAAACATGTCATGGCTAAATATCAAGGACGAACAAAAGCGCCACGAAGGTGATCCACCTGAAGCTCAACAAAAAAGGATTCGCGGAACTGTGTCGAATCTTCACTAATTGGAGGAGCACAAGAAGAATTGTTTTCATATTTTCTCCTCATTTGCCTCACTGTACTGTTTCGCCTGAATAAATACGTTTTTGTTCATTATAAGGTTAGATATTGATAGTAAAGTTCAGGTTGTATTACCAAGCATTCAGAGAAGTGTGGGACGGTCTCGATTCAAACTTGGATAGGTTCGCAGCAGACAATCTGCAACAACTACAGGCATTAAAACTTTATCCGTTCCCGCGATAGTCGGGGCGGTTGTTTGCGCAGTATCCCCGCTTTATTCCAATTTAAAATTCCCATTACAACTTTATTGCATTTTCATTTGTGATGCTTCATCAAAACCCACTCACAAAAACCATCCATAAATACATGCACTCACATCTGCAAACTCCTATAATAAATTTAAAAAAATTGTTGATTGAACCTTTAACAATATAGTTAACTGTAAAATAATGAAGAGGTTTAAAAGAATTTAAGATAGAAAGAAAATAATGAAGAGGTTTAAAAGAATTTAAGATAGAAAGAAAATAATGAAGAGGTTTAAAAGAATTTAAGATATAAGAAAATAATGAAGAGGTTTAAAAGAATTTAAGATAGAAAGAAAATAATGAAGAGGTTTAAAAGAATTTAAGATATAAGAAAATAATGAAGAGGTGTTAAAGAATTTAAGATATAAGAAAATAATGAAGAGGTTTAAAAGAATTTAAGATAGAAAGAAAATAATGAAGAGGTTTAAAAGAATTTAAGATATAAGAAAATAATGAAGAGGTGTAAAAGAATTTAAGATAGAAAGAAAATAATGAAGAGGTTTAAAAGAATTTAAGATATAAGAAAATAATGAAGAGGTTTAAAAGAATTTAAGATAGAAAGAAAATAATGAAGAGGTTTAAAAGAATTTAAGATATAAGAAAATAATGAAGAGGTTTAAAAGAATTTAAGATAGAAAGAAAATAATGAAGAGGTTTAAAAGAATTTAAGATATAAGAAAATAATGAAGAGGTGTAAAAGAATTTAAGATATAAGAAAATAATGAAGAGGTTTAAAAGAATTTAAGATAGAAAGAAAATAATGAAGAGGTTTAAAAGAATTTAAGATATAAGAAAATAATGAAGAGGTGTAAAAGAATTTAAGATAGAAAGAAAATAATGAAGAGGTTTAAAAGAATTTAAGATATAAGAAAATAATGAAGAGGTTTAAAAGAATTTAAGATAGAAAGAAAATAATGAAGAGGTTTAAAAGAATTTAAGATATAAGAAAATAATGAAGAAGTTTAAAAGAATATAAGATAGAAAGAAAATAATGAAGAGGTTTAAAAGAATATAAGAAGGAAGAAAATAACCCGCAATAACCTGCGAAAAAAAAAAGACCGCTTGAAGTAAATGAGTGTGCCGCCTCTTGGGGCGGTCAGCCTGTCGTGGCGGATGATGTGGTAGTTTGCGATTTTCGAGTCGCGGTGGAACGGTTTGAGAAACGTTTCCTGAATGAGCATGACGTCGACGTCATGGTTCCTGAGGAACAGGCTTATTTCCTCCTTTTGAGAGTGGATGCTGTCCGCGTTGAAGTACGCGACAGTCAGAGAGCGGGGTTTGATTCTTCCTAAGACCCTGTGGGCCTCCATAACGTTTGAAATGGAACACCAAAGGTCACGGACAGAGTCCTGGGTGGTGGCTAGACGAAGGGTTCTTCGAGTGCCGTGAATGTGTCGGCGTGCTCGATGCAGGCCCTCAACCTATCATGCGAGCTTTTCGCGGCTCGCAGTTTTTCTCCTAAGAGGAGAATGTCTCGTATGCTCACCTTTTGGATGTAGGCGAGAATATTTTCGAGCTCCGTAGATGGAGGTGTTTGGCTGGGAGTAGCCTGTGGTTTCGGCGGCCCCGACGAAGGGGCGGCTTTGGGAGCCTCGGCGGCTTTCGGCTTGGGGAGCGGTTTGCTCCACGCCGACACCGCCGGCGGAACGGCCGGCTGTGTGGGCGGTGGCCTAGACGAGGCTGATGGCTGCGGTGTAGCCTTTGTGGGGGCGGTGGTGCGCCGTTGGGCGGCCCAGGTTTGCCTGCGCGGGGCTTTGGTGCACCCGCGATAATTCGCGGGGTGACCCTCGGCTTTGCACAGGACGCAGCTCGGGGGGTTTGTCGCTTCCGCGGTGCGGGAGCACTCCTTCGTCCCGTGGTCCCCGGTGCATTTGACGCACTTTGGGCGGGCGAAACAATTTCGGGCCGAATGGACGTAGTATTGGCATCGGTGGCATTGGCCGATGATGCCTTTTTTGTGCGGGACCTCAACGCTTACGCTGGTGAGGTTGCCTTACGGAACGCGTGGGAATAGTGGAGGCCGAGTTGGTGAATTGTTCCCAGACCTCCGGGAACTGTTTGCGTGCAAAGCACGCAAATTGGGTGAGTGAGGCGTCCGTTTGCACGGACGCCATTTTGTGAGCAACCGCCCCGCCATGCGGCGGGGGGTTGTGTACCTATTCGAGCAGGGGGCCTAGCCGTCGCCTAATGCGACAGACTCTATGTAATAACCTCGCCTCTGAGGCGATTAAAAAAAGCTACTTACAGTGCCGGAACCAGGCTCCGGCAGAGTTTTCGCGTTCTGGTACACTATAAATCACAGCACTTCGCTGCACTGCACTGGCGCACGCAAGTGCAAATGGCGGCCGCCTGAGCGGCGTTGTGGCGCGCACGAGCACGGGCGAGTCAAACTGAGCGGGCGTAATTGTAACGCGCACTGGAAGCGGAGGCATGGGACGTCCGATCGGTACGGCGGGCAGAACCCGAATCGCAATAAGCGCTTCAGTGGTACCTAGACGGTCTCCGGCAACAGAGACGCTACCACCAGTACTTTAGTAGTACTAGTAATCATCATCATTATTATCATTATTATTATCATCATCATCAACAGCCCGCAGCAGTCCACTGCTGAATACAACTCGGTCTTCACCGGTCGATCAATAATAATAGTTATAAATTAGTTGATATAGTTAAAACATGCGGTTAATGCTTTTAACTACAATTACCACAGGGGCAGTCAGTCTCGATGACAAGGTCACGTCTATAACTCGATTAATAGGATCGCAAGTGTAGACAGAAATAAATTAACATATGTATATACAATGAAAATTGATTTTGTTTGTTCGCCAATCACGTGAAAACTAGTGAACGTATAGGAACATGAGCGTTCGACGCGAAATGGTTTTGTTATCTATTTCTCGAATTTCATATCTCCTCCATAGATTTATTTCTAATTAACATTTATAAACAATTTCTAGTAACTGGAAAATGGAAACACTAAACGACAAAGTGCGAATACGAATATCGAAAACTAAAAAAAAGCTATCGTGCATATCGTATATAGCCGACTCGCACTTGGCCATTGTGGTCGAAAAACGGTTTGATCTCTCTATTTGATAGAGTGCAGGCCGCAAGTCCCGGTGTGTACGGAGATATTATTTATTTATAAATAATCAATTGCATAAAGCGGACATAGCTATGTTTAATTCAAATTTCGCTGGACGTCCTGACGCGGTAGTAGGTCTTGGATATGATGACCTATGGCAAAGGTAAGAGGATCTTATGGGACTGACAGGTGGCGTGGAACTGCTCCGAGGTGGTTCAAAGTTTGTGGTCTTTCGCAAGTACATATATGTTGTATTGTGTTATTATGAAATTGTAATGTAATGTGTAATATATTATATTGCCGCATATAAATGTACAGTGATTATAAAGAAGAGAGTTTCCTGCAGCATTCTATATGAGAGCACATTATCACGATTGCAAAGCGTTTGCCAAATAAAAACGGAAATCGTTGGGAAATTTTCAAGGAAACTTAAAACGAGCGAGATACGAACAGAATGAACAATTTTCACGCTTAATAGTTGTAAATGTATAAGTTTGAGGACCGGATCGCGCGAGGAAATTTCTTAACAACGAATTTAGGTCTTTTTATACACAACAAAATGGCGCTGTTTAACAATGTATCTACTCGATGTTGTCTTATGAACCAGAACATGTAACAACGCTTGTGCAGCAAAGCTTGCGACAGAAGAGAGTTCCTGTGGTACATTTGTTTTCGTGATTCTATCTATAGAATTTCGAAGAAAAAACTAGGTTTTTGATACTCATTATAATAATATATCTGATGTTAGCTTTCACTCTGTTATAATAATAACTCGTATAACAGGGACTGGACTGGCATATCTGAAGCATCTGAATTGTTCCGCAGAACCGGAGACAAACTGGACTGCATCACGCTGATCGCCAACCTTTACTAGTTGGAGAGGTACTTTAAGAAGAAGAAGAATAATAATATCGATATTATTCCTAGCGAGTCCAAAAAAATTGTTATATAGAAACAAACTTCTTTCTTGGTAGATGGAAAGCAGATTTAGTAGTTTCTACATAGAAAGTAATTTCATACGCTTGAACCATTGTTTTGGAACTATCTAGAAATTCTATCAATAGTCTCAAAGAAAATACTAAACTTTGTTTATTATTTCTAAAAATAGATTTTTTTTTCTTAGCCAGAATCTACTTATTTTATTATCATCTTAAATAACTAGGTCTTGGAAACGACCGCGCGCTCGCCCTGTACACTCCCGTTCAATATATAATAATATGGGCCAGAACCTGTCGACGCTGTTGTGTTGAGAAGATTTTCAGTATGAAGATTTGGAGATTTATCTATTTAATAATTTGGATACTGTTCTATACAAAAACGAGTAAAATATTAAGCTGGAACGGATGCCACTAAAGCAGGAAGTAATCTCAACGAACCGTTTCGGGCACGTCGACGTCGGATCGCGGAATTTCGTTTAATCCAAAACATTTGTTTGCCGGCGACCGGAAATTATTTGCATTTACTCCAAATCAAAGCGACCGCGTCACTCGTCCCCGGATATTAGGTGATGCGACTATATAATGAAATTCCTTAGTGTCATGTTGTCTATTCACATTATACTTCTTATTCTTCATTTTACTACCCCCGGGGCCCAATGACGAAGCTTTTACGGAGGGACATAGATTTTGCTGATTGTTTGGTGGTAGAGTTTCTACTACCCTGACTAATCATAATATTCATACTGTTAATCTTGCACCCTAACAGCATTACTCTGTTCAGGCTAACAATATATGAGAGAGAGAGTATTCTGGTTGAGTATATTTCACCATCACCATTGTAAAATAATATCTAATACAGTTTTGACCGCCCCAAGGTCAATCGTTAGCCTATTGTAGGAATAAAAGAACCGGCTTAGAAACAAAAATATTATACTAGAAACTGTTACTACGAAAAAATCTTTAGTTTTTCCGTATTTTCTAGTTCTTCTAGAATTATAGTTTAATATTATTATATAGAATGTTCTTGAACTTAGATTAAAATGTACAACTAAAAAGGTCTAAACGATACGTATGTTTGGAGGAACGATCGTATTCTTATTTGTAACTCGGAGATAAAGACATATAAATACAGTTTGTCTTTAATATAATAGTTATTTAAGATAAAAATGTTTTGTACATGTATCACGGGGTTCGCTAAAGTATTAAGGAAACGGAAAAATTGAATTTGCTGCCAGGTCGCGGGACATCCTAACATGTCACATTTTCCTGCTCAAGTTCCTTCCACTTCGCTCTACATTTCACTCGCGCATTGTGCTATTTGGCGGGTTACTTCTATTATTAAGGTTTCTCAAATATAATACATTATATCTACTATATTACTACTACTACTACTACCATAGAATAACCTACAGATACCTTTATCACAATTAACTTTTCTATGCCTGAACAAGAAAAACAATTACATACGAATTTTCTATATGCAACTGATAGAAACATTGATTAAGATGCTAAATTAACTAATGCTATGTTAAAAAGTAAGTAATTAAGATAGCTTTCACTTTATATAAATTACAATACGTGAAGAAGATCTGAAGAGATCTCATGGTAAGTTATGCGCCTGACCATAACAACGTGGCGCATATACACAGCATCTCATTCTCGTCGCCTTGAGACAGGATAGGAAGTGTCATTACGTTGCACAGTACTGTGTATGTGCTGCAACAGGAACTGCACTGGTACCTACATAGATTGATAGGTCTCCGACGACAGGGTCCTACCACCAGTTTGTCACTTCATCAGGAGAAGACACATCATTGCGTTTTTCCGCTTGTTGTCTAACCCGGAAATACTTGATTTATTTCAAGTGGTATGGTTTAAATGACTGTAGAATTATTTTCATCTCATCATCTACCATCAACATGTTTATCATCACGCCATAAGAACATCAGGTCATCATATTTGTGTTGCTTGTTGTTTTTTTTTCCAATATGTATTACTATGTAATCTTGTGTGCTACTTTAATCATAAACCTTACTTAACATAGATTTCACGTAGAATGAAAACTTAAGGTATTTTTCAAATAAAAAGACTAAATCATTCATCATCATCATCCTCAGAATAAACGTCCACTGCTGTACATGGGCTTCTCCCAAAGTTCCCCAGTACTATCAGTCATGCGCTGCGCGCATCGCTGGGCGCTGGGGGTTCTCGTTTGTAGGGGTTCATACGATTTTGGGTCATTTCCCACCACGTTGGCCCAATGCATATTGATACTAAACAGAACCTCGTTTACTGATTAGCAGGGTGCACCGCGAGCTAGTGACAATGGCCTGGCTCTCGTGACTAAATGTGCCATTTTATGATTTTCTTACACTCCTCTTTATATTTAGTATCATTCGTCACTTAAAGTCATGTGATATTTAGATGTAATGTAAACGTGAACGATTTTATTAGTGATAGATTATGAGTGATGGTATCTCTTGCGCACACCGCCAACTCATCCCGTCGATTGTGTTACTAGTAATAAAAATAAATAGATAGATATATTTATCATAACATATATATTAAAAAGATAGTAAATAAACAGTACGACAGTAAGAAGCTTATATTATTGTCAGGAACGTCAAGTTTTAATGAGATCCCTCGTCAATACCGTTAGTGGTCCATTACGAGGAAAGCTAGCGGAAACCAATCGGGTCCTTTGTCAATAAAGAAATGCCTCGCCGCGAACTACACCGGAAATCAATTCGCCAAATCGCTAATAATATATTTTGTCGCGTTGAACTAAATAGAGATATTTATTTTATATGTATACACCATGAAAATTCATGAAATTTCATGAAAATTTAAGGTTCACATTCTCGTTAACCGGAAGATGTGCCCTGCTGGATGTAGGCCTGTCAACAATCATCTGTACATTAAATGATATTGAGATAACCAAACCGTCGTTTCATTTTATGGGAGGGTAGTTTATCAGCCATAGACGTCCAATGTTGGATATAGGTCTCCCTCAAAAATTTCCACATCCATCGATCCCGCGTAGCCCTCATCCATCAACTCCCACCAGATCGTCGATACGCAGCCACCGCTCGAGAACCTGCCCAATCGACTAATCGTCCAACGAGCGATGTTCCCTGCCCACTGCCACTTAAGTCTAGGAATTTGTTGTGCCTTGTCGGTGACCTTAGTTCTTCTGCGGATCTCCACATTTCTGATTCCAACACCAATTACATTTATCTAGGAAAAAATACTCAGCGGTGATAAGTCTGTATGATGATTGATATATACGTTCAGGGATACCGAAACCTACAATCTATTACATACTATTTTATTAAGGACTTCAAAATGCTCTGTGCCGTGTTCTGTTCATATCGACCTCGAGTTCTTGATAACGCATGCGACATCAGGACTTCAGGACCCGTGAATTGTTGATGATGAACGCTTCTTGACCACGAGACTGTTTAATCCTAGAATGGTAAATAACGGAATTTAATAGAGTGGTATATTTTATGAATAGAGAAATGTCTTTCGATACAGCACCACGTTGAGCTCGTCGACACAAGACTTGAGATAATAAGCCTCGTTATCCTAATACCTTCACTAGCTACAACGCCATTCAAACCGGACAACGGTAATGTTTACACAGTACTGTTTGGTAGTAATAGGACTAGCGTTGGAACGTGGACGGTTCCGGCGACAGACACTTACCAGCAGTAAATTACTGTGCAAATTAGATTCTGCAGCGAATTGATACAGTAACATCTGGAGGGATACAAAGCGAGTTATTTTACATATAGTAACAGCTGAGTATATTCAGTTATATAATCTATAATTAAGTCTGAAAACACGAATTAATTAAACCAGTTGTTTGTTCCGTTTATACATCGATGGCTGAACTTTTACTGCGCGATGAATGCGCGGCGTGAAGCCGGAATTAATTACATCATCACACTCAATCCTGATGCTTTAAATGTTTTTGTATACCACTTAGATGGCAATCAGGCATGCGGCTGGGCTGATGTTGACTGGTAACCGCAGCCTATTACCGCCAGTAACACCAGAAGTATCACTGGGCGTGTTACCGACCCTGCAGGAACCTTTTCACACCCTATTTAAAGAACTTCATATTGTAGCTCCTAGGGAAAAGCTCGAGAGGTAACTCGATCCACAATTTCAGTGTTCTCGAGAGAATCCGTCTCTGAAACCGGACCGTACATTACCACTGCAGTGCAGGATGAATTCCCTGCCGATGGCGAGCAGTGCGATGAGGAAATGTGGCATGTCGAACAGCTGTAACCTGATGGTTTACCTAATATTAAAATTTGAATTTTTCCGGAATGGTTCCGCATGTAATACTAAACTAATATATATCAGCCAATGTTTTTTTTTATTTGTTTGCATTCGAACTCGAATACGAAAAGTTCGTAAACGAAAGAGATGGAGTGAGGAGGACCCTCTATGATAGTATAGCGGTAATTACAATATGTTCAGCTCATAGTCATGGGCTAGTAAAAATAAGATTAAGAAAAGCCTGTTTCAGGACTAAAGAAAACCTAACATAAAAATATTCACGGTTTCTGCGGACTTTACGGGTGGAGGACCGTTATCATTTAACAGTAGAAATTGGCGTAGCTTAGGATGTTACTTAGGATGTGGCTTGGTCCTTACGTGGAGATGAGCTGAGCCAAAGAGGGAGGGCGCTGGTCTGTTCTGTAGGATCCCATATCGTTTCCAAAATCAAGGTAAGTGTTGAAGAGTGCAACTCCGACTCGGCTTCCTTCGAACTTAATGAGATGGTCGTTCCACTTCCCATCAGATTATTCAAAATATATATCAATGAAATGACACAAATATATATGGAAATTGAGATCATTTCTATCAGCTTCCGTAACGCGACAGTACACCGATTGTCTTTTAATGCAAGGGTCCTGAGTTCGAGTCAAAGAAAAAGCATCCTCGTTGATGAAGCTTCACTGCATCAGGTCTTTCACTTAACATAGGAATTTGTAGACAAATATTTTTTAAATGCAAAAAAAAAAATAAGTTAAAAGATTAAGTTAGAAAGAGCAATATGTGATAAAAGACTTAAAAAGGTATCAGTAACACATAAAATCCATTTAAAATCGACATAATTCAATTACCTAATGAGATCCGGTTTCCGGCACATTACCCGTAATCCGTAATCCGCGAACCGCAAATCTGAACCGATAGATCCCAGCGCCGGAGCTTTTTCCAACATTATTAAGCGAGCCAATTCAATGAAAGCTTACACACTGTACTTCATATATATACACAACAATGTAGAGCAAAAAGCTCGGATACAATTTTTACAGAGAACTTTTCATGAGACCGATGAAAGAGTATTACCTGACTGAGGAAGACTAGATCATAGTTATCTAGGCTATATCGTCATCATCATCATGAGTCTTCCCCAAAGAGGTTATTTTTTTTATCCCAAAGGGGTTTTACCGGTCGTTGTGGTTACGAGTGGTCAGTGTCCGCATTCAGCCTCTTCCCGTGACCTTCATCAAATCCTCGGTCCACCCTGCACCGAGCAATATATCTTGTCCACTGCCACTTAAGTCTAGCAATATTTAGACTTAATCGGTGATCTTAGTTCTTCTGCGGATCTCCACATTTCTGCTTTGATCGTGCGGAGGAACTCCGAGCGTAGTCATCTTCACTGCCCCTGAGTGACTTTGAGCTTTTATGTAAAGCCCATAATAAAAGGGCACGCTCCGATTATATGTATATATATACATATATATATATATATATAATTTCAACGAGACAAGCGAGACGTTCACCTGATGTTGAGTGATAACATCTTGGCCCTAATTAGAATGATAAACACAACACCACCTTGCGCTCATCGCCTTTATACATAAGACGTTGTCTCTTTGTTCCAGTGTTTCCACTATCTACAGCGCTCTTCAAACCGGATCACATTAATATTTGCACACTACTGTTTGGCGGCAGTGATGACCTGTTACCTTGATATAATAAATCTATCTTCATAATAACACTATCATCATATAAGAAAATATATACAATTCCACGCGAGCACGCTTCATCATCAGCGCCAAGTTTCAACTAGTGCTATATAAATTTTATGCGGTGGTACTTAGTTTCTCCTCATAGGTTGCTGTTTTCCGGTTTGAAGGGCGTTGTGGCTAGTAAAATTGCTGGGATAACAAGTTTCATTATCTTATGTCTTGATTAACGAACGCAATATGGTGCAGTGTGTAATATCGCTACATTATTACGGTAAAGCGTATCACTTAACATCAGGTGAACGCCTTGCTCGTCTCAACGCTTCATAGAATAAAAAAAAAACATTACACATCGATGAAACTTTACCAATATACAGAAATATATCGATAAATGCAACTGTAACTATTATTCGATACTTACTGACGTATGGCGGATATTTCAGGAGAGTATTCGTGTAACGTCACATAACTGCAATCCTTAACTTGGATACTTCTACTCCAGCGAGCGCGGCATCCGCAAATGTATTCAGCTCGGCACCATCCCTCCCACCAACCCCCGGCGCGTACACCGGAAGTATCAACGATAAGATTTCCCGTACGAGCGTTAAAATACTTATACTTGCTGTACTTATATCAACTTTAACATACTTTATTAACAATTGAAATGTACATCTAATATCTTTTTTTGATGGGTTAGGTTTTGTTCTACGAAGCGACGAGATGAGTGAGATGTGCACTTGATGTTAAGTGACACTCCTACCCATAACAAGATGGCGTCAGTGTGGTATACATAGCGCTAGTCGTGTTGAGGTATAAGATTTCGAGTATCGATTGTCTCGTTGCTTAATTTATTAAAAAAAAAGTATTAACATACCAACATATACATTAAATATATGTCGGGGATTGGAGGACGCAACGTCACATTTTAATCGACTGCGGGTATTCGGATATAATAATGAGCAGCACTAAGGTTGAATCTTAATCGATTTGCGGGTATTTGGATATAGTAGCGGGCAACACTGACGATGATTTGTTAAATGTAAATGTCATTTCGAGGTAGTATAAAAAGAGTAACGCGGTGCGGCAGCGAACACTTGCTCGGAGGACAGACTGCGGTGAACACCGGTATAACGGACCATACAACTTTTGTCGTTGTCGCTTAGTAATTAATCTGTTGTTGTGTTGCAAACCTGTCGAATATCGTTTAATCGACAATGAATGAAGATCGGAGAGAAGAAGAGCCCCCGCATCCTATCAACCTCTCCTCGTTATATATATATATGTGTGTGTGTATTTAGTATGTTTTATTTCGTTACAACAAAAGCGCGCCGCTATTACAGCGGAGGAATAATTGAATCAACGAGATCCCTTCAAAGGCAACACAATCGGAGCGGATGTGAGGAGGGTCGCCGACATCTTTATGTAATATTATTGGAATATCTAAATTCATCATAATAATACACTATTACATTATGTCGTGGGCAAGACCTATGTCCAACAGTGGACCGCCTGTATAATTGTATTATATTACCCGGATGTAATTATGTCCTATTGTGATGTAATTAATACTATTGGTCATAGTATGCTTTGAAGATGCTGTAGGCAAATAAGCTGCGTGAAAAAGACAAAAACCATATACATATATTATTGTCTTTATATATTTTTTTAATTCTATTAACCGAAAGGACGAGCAGGACGTTCACCTGATGTTAAGTGATACGCTCGCCCATAACAACGTGACGTTATTGTCGTCTGAGACGTAAGATGTTGAGTGTCGTTACCCTAATAATTTCACTAGCTACAACGCCCTTCTACCGGAACACAGTAATGTTTACAGTTACCTTTATAAGTCTATTACAAATATTAGTACTGTTTGCTATTATGGATTCGAACCCTCGACGTTGGCCGCGAGCCGTGCCGCCGCTGGACCGCTGGCCACCGCTACAGAGAATAGATCGTTGAAACATGAAATTTTACTTCGACGCTCCTTTAAAGAATCTCTCTGCGGCCGTAAATTTGGTTGGAGCGGAAATAAAAATGATTTATGTGGGGGGATTAGAGGGAAGGGATCATTATTGGGGCTGATAAAGGAATCATTACCGCGTTTTAATGCGCGGATGATGTCACGGGGAATAGATTTATAAAAGTTCACCAATGATCCAAGATCTCTCTTTTTGTACTCAACTGTGTATCGCTGGTGAGTCTGTTGCCGGAGACAGCCTGGGCTCAACCCCAGCACCACTCCTCGCCGACAGACAGTAGTCTGCAGACATCACTGTGCTATTAAAGAGTACTAGGGTATATAGACAACATAATATGGTACCATCAGCACAATGTTGTATATATTATCCAATCTGAGGGTATGTTTTAAAGGACATGCGTAGCAGTTAGCAGGTGAACATCTCATCCGGATCATCCTGTCGCTTGGGTGCATTAATTTCATATAACAATGCAATGAAAATGGCTTTTTGCTCGTTCTCCAATCACGTGAAAATTAGTGATCGTTGTGAATTACTGAGACGGAAACATAACCATTCGACGCGAAATGGTTATACGTCCTTTTTTTAAATTCATATGTCCTTCATCATGTTATTTTCTATTAACATACATGAATATTTTCATTTGGTATTATTTATATGGTTACTATAGAAAGTCGTCTTCGCTCTCAAAGAATATTTCAGAAAAATTTCTAGTCTAATTATATAGTTATTTCTAATATATTTAGATGAAACTAGATAGAGAGGCCCTGGGAGACCTCCGACTACTTGATTGACGATGATGAATATAAAATGGAGATAGATTTAGAAGAATGACTAGAAGGGCTGATCCCAACTAAAGATGGGACAAAGTCTAGCAAGAAGAAGTAGAAGATGAAACTATGTCTTGTATAGACCTCCTAAGTGAACCTCGCGTCTCGCTTGTCTGTCTTATTATATAGATAGTGAATCCCGGCAAGCCTTCGTAGCCCGTCCGGAAGTGCAGCCGCGCCCCTCCGCCCTGTCCGCACGCAATAAGCCGACACGTTTATTATCAAACTTGGTACATCCCCTGGGCACTGTTATTTATTGCCATCTTAGTAATTTCCTTGCTCAGCTACATCATCCATTTATTAAGTACTAAACTATTTTATTTAAGTCATCTGCATCATCAGACGAGACGTCCACTGCTGCACATAGGCCTGCACCAAAGATTCCCGCATCTATCGGGTAGGGATTCATATGATGATTTTGACTATTTACACCACGCTGACCCAGTGCGGGTTGGTCGGAGCCAGAGCCTGCCTCAGGTGCACCACGGGCTGGTGAGGTTGGCTTGGGTCCTGTGAGTTGTTGTTTGGAACCCCTTACAAAGGATAACATTTATTAGTTGATTTCGCCATTATCAGCTAGCTGTGGCAATCCTCTTCATGAACCACCATCATTCTGAATATCAGCAGCCACAAAGCCCGATTATAAAGAAATCTAGCCCTCACCCCAACCCTCTCGCATTGCTGGAATCGCATCGCATAATATGAAATTAGATTTGAAATTTACAATTGAAATTTGTAATAAATATTCCTGCCGCTCTTCCCTTTTTTTAACACCCCTGCAATTCCTTATAGGGGAGGAGTTTTCTAAAATCCATTCGTAACTGACCTTTAAATGGCAGAAGCATTATCTCCACCAAAGTTTGAGTGTTCACGTGTGATAGTTTCGGAGATCTCGGTATGAGTATATCTATCTCTATATATCTCCTATAGTAAGTAGCATAGAAATTATTTTTGTCCGTTCTTTCATCCATAAACCAAGTTGTTCAAATAAGCCTTATCTATTATAAATTAAAAATGTCCGACGTCCCCGGAAGACGCTTGAGATCCGGTCCGATCGCTCGGCTCGGAACGAATTAAGAATTTCACCGGAAATTGAAAATTTCTCAACTTTAACGATCGACTGATATACTTACGTAACAGTTATAAGAGATATAACACCTTTTTTTTATTTCGGGAGAAAAAATCTTAAAAGATGTCTTTTTGGGAGAAGTCAGAGTAATGTGGAGACTTTTACCCACCAAAACCCCCTCGGTGGTGACCTTCGGCGTTTGGAGAGGTCAAGGGATATCCGTTCGCAACACGACCGCGACATCAGTAACGCTGTGCTGGGAGAGCCCGTCCCAGGGTCTGCTGCTATGTGACAATTTCAATGAGTGGAGACCACGTCCAGCCGTCGTCCTCCTCAGGATCGATTACAAAGCGATGAGAACCCCCATCCTGTCCGCCAACGACCACAAAAGCCCTATTAAATTAGGGCAACACCATTCACCGGCGCGCCGTGATGCCACGACGGCAGCTACACAACGGCTAGTACAACATTAGGATATTCACACAACACATCTGGTTGTTCTTTATTCGACGAAACAACGTAACGGATACGCCAGTTCATAACAACGCGGCGCTAGTTAGGATGATATACACACCATCACATTGTCCTCGTTTCCTTGATACATAAAATGCAACCCCCAGTCACTTCACTAGCTACATCGCCATTCAAACCTGAACACAGTAATATTTGCACACTACTGCTTGCGTTAGGAGCTGCGGTGGTACCTGAACAGTCTGCAGCAGCAGAGAGCTACCAGCAGTGGTTCTCACTGTAATATGTCTAACAATTGTTTTTATTGTGTTCTTATGAATTGTAGGTTAGTTAAGTTAGATTTAAGTTAAAGCTAACGGTGATTTATGAATGCAACTGCAGCAATGCATTTAGCGCTACACAGGGCTACCGTCTACCTTCACACAACATCGCACCGAGCCCAAGGCGGGGAAACTGCCTGCGGTGGCTCCACGCGATTTCTCTCACGCGTTGGAGCGCGGCAGCTGTTGTCCATTTGCTTAAGCACCATTCTATATATTATAAGCGTTTCTATTCTAGGTCTCCCTCAACCGCATTACTACCTTTTATATATTTATTTATTTACTATGGTCTGTTTACAAAAACACTTGCTTAAAATATTTCAAATACCAAGCAACATATAATTTCAATTGCACACAAACACTCGAGTTAATTGAGTAAAGACGCAAACATATTAACTGAACAAACAACTCGAGAATAAACAATTTAAGTTACAATATTACGCTAAAAAAAAACAATTACAGTGAAACGAATATAGATAACAAAAAGTATATATTGAACGAACAGAATGAGAGGTGTGCGAGTGCAGCGCGATTCAACTCTGCGTGTCTTAGATTTATACAGCTGGACATTTGTCATGGAATATATATATTGAGCTATATTTGTTTATATTTCAATAGATTGCACTCTGGGAATTACTTGGTGAATGAATGGTGACCCAAGTTGGATTTGTACGTCCTACGAGTAGGAATAGACCCCTATTAAGGCAGCAAGCGAGGTGGAACTTTGAAAGAAAACCGGGCAAGTAACTCCGAATTGTCGATTAAGTTATTAAGCAGTTTATATAAGAACATATATTATATTGGAAGGTCTGTCGAATGACTTCATAAGATTAAATTTCTGTGAATGGCCTCATTCAGAGAAATTTAATCAAAACTAGTGCCTACTAGTTTTGATTTAGTTAAATAAAAATGGGGTGAATTGTTTCTCTCTGTAAAGATTCAATGTGATATTTATGAACTTGATAGCTTGGTTGTAAACCACCGAGCTATACTCGGGCTTGCTTCTGACCAACGGAGTGAACAATATTTTATGGTAATGTATGAATTTTCTAATAGTAAGTAATACATTTGCTCATAAAAAAAGTGGCGCTACTTAGGATGTTATACACTTCACCTTGTTTCGCTCATCGCCTTGAGACATAAAATGTTAAGTCTCGTTACCCCAATAATTACATCCTTCAATCCGCAACACAGTAATGTTTGCTCAGTACTGCCTGTCGGCTGCAATAGGCGATGCGGTGGATCTACCTAGACTAGACTGTCTCTGCCAGCATAGACACTAGCACCAGTAAATTGAACCAATACATAAAAGATTTAATGATAAAAGAAACCAATAGGATAATTAGTGCTTCTAAACTATATTGATGTAAGAAAGAGAGGTTTGAAGATAAGGTACGGAAGAATAGAGAGGAACGTCATATAGAAATAAGATGTATAATACTGAGACGCATAACCGTAAAGGGTTAAGAATGTAATTACCATAGTAATTACTAGCTGTTCCTCGGCCGTTTGCTGGCCGTGATATAAAATTATATTAGAAACTTGTCTGAAATATTAGATAGCAATCGTTACTATAGCAACCGCATATATAACAGGAAACGAAAACGTTTACAACAGTTAATTAGATATAACATGATGAAGGATCTATGAAATTCGAAAAATAAGTAGTCTATGACCATCTACAAATCATTCCGCGTCGAATCCTCACGTTCACTAGATTCCACGTGATTGGCGAACAGGTAAACTCAATTTCATTATATGTATAGATTAACAAGCGATCTATATAAATGTTATAATTATATTGACTTCAGCAGAATCAGTGGTCCCACCTCATAAATATGATCGTGTGCATTACATTAGTCTGTTATCATGAAACTTTCGTATCCGCATCTGTAGCTTGGTAATCCCTTTAATGATTAGCAGCATCAGATAATTGAGTTGACTACAGTTTCATTAATATTTGTAGCGTTTATAATCCGCGCAATAACTGCCTCGTAGGCAGCGGGCGCGTGCAGCCGCCGAGGATTACGCGCCGCCGCTCGCAGGATTATTCAGGATCACAATTTATTAGCATTAAAGTAACATAAATGAACTAATTTCACGATTCGCAGCCTTCGCTCTATACATAGCAAATAGGAGAAGAAAGAAGAATTAAGAAGTTTCGTGATCAAATTGTAGCTCTAATGGATTCAGATGGAACTGCATTGTGATTGGTTACCGCCGCAGCGACTACTTCAACCGAATTCATATTAATCGTCTTTGTAGTTTGTAAAATTACCGCGGTAATACGGCAAGATATATCCCAATGCGTCGAGCACAACGTGAAGCAGTGTATCATTGTCATCTATCTCTCTAGGGGTCGTTCTCTCATATCTAAGGATCGTGGTCAGGGTTAAGGTTACTGTCTGGAGCGTACGATCTCCTTCCATGTACAGACTCTTGGAAAGAATAGTAGCACTTATTTTCCGCTGCCTTCTGCTACAGACAGTTTTGGAGTTACATATACTCCAAGGCCACTGATAACCGGTGACATGGTTATACCGCCATTGCTCTGTCGTCAGAGCCTCGTCCGATGTCCAGCAGGGAGCAGCGCCACGCTTAGAGAACGTTGCTCTTCGTTTCATGACGAACCACCAACGCTTGCAGGTGAGGTTGACTGCTGGTCCGGGTATAGATGTTAATCCCGGTCTGCCCTTTCTCCCCCCATTGTCATCACGATATTTGTTATTACTTAATATTCATTATAATCAACCCCTTCTTTTACATACATATATATCACGCCTCGTTCCCAGTGGGGTAGGCAGAGACCAGCTCTCTCCACTTCTGCTATCGCAAAGAATTCGAACCTGAGACATCACAAGCAGGAATTTGGTACTAAAGGAGCGTTGATATATTTTGACAGTTAGTGAAATGTAAATTTACACAGTTAATATGAAACTTTATATACTGTTTTAATCAAGACGGCAACAAGATGTCACCGGCTGAACACCCCCGCAACTCCCTTAAGGGGTACGATTACATAAAACCCGTTCTTATTTGACCTACACTAAAGGAATATTCCTGCCAAAAGTCTTCAGACCTCATGGCTGCAGAGATCTTCATAAGGGGAAATCTCTTATATATATAGATAGATAAGGATTGAAGTGACTGATAAAGTATTATCATGGAAATAAAATGAAGCCGTTATCAAAACTGATAAGGTTACTACACGATTAATATATATATTTTGCGTACTATATCGAGGTTAAATATTATAGTGTATGGTCATCTTTTGTTACCCTTATTTGCAAAGTAAATGTATCTATATCTAGATTATTGTATTCTATGTTTATATGAAGCATGTGCAGCGAATAAATTTATCCATGATAATATAATGGGGTTGTGATTACTGGTAATAATTACATCAAATGAAATGTGGTTTTTAAAGTTCATATATTTTGTGGTCTAGGAATAAATTATTAATTTGTTCATTATGATAATAATAATTAAATACAAAGGCAAGCTTAAATATTTGAGACTTTTCTAATGGAGAGGGTTCATGATGTTCGAGCGATATACAGGGTGTCTGGTGGCAGATTTATGTTTTCAAATTTAAATAAAAAATAATATGTTTGACACATAATTTTACTAAAAGTATTAAAAGATAGAGTACAAATGTGAATTTCATTTTTTAAAGATAATGTCATCCAAATGTCTTCCATCCTGTTGCACACACACACACTGTTCGAAACGGAGCCTCGTATTCCGTGCCACACGCTGCAGTAAACTTGGTTCAATTGCGCTGATTTCTCGCCGAATATTTTATTTTAAGTCCACAACAGTTCGCGGATTGTTGGCGTAAACTCTCTCTTTGAGGTAGCCCCACAAAAAAAAATCCATTGGAGTTAGGTCGGGTGACCTCGGTGGCCACGGGATGTCCCCAAAGCGACTAATCAGTTTTTGAGGGAGATTTTCTCGCAACAAATCCATCGAAGCTCTGGCCGTGTGTGCGGTCGCACCTGTACCGCATCCTGTTGAAACCACGTGTGTGATGAGAATGATGAATGAGCTCGCAGGTTCGGCAAAAAGAAATTCGAAATCATGAGCCGATAATTCTCACCATTGACATTCGTCGCTTGGCCCCGTGCATTATCAAAAAAAATGGTCCGATTATCCCATTCGTGGATAAAGCGCACCAAACAGTTACCCTTGGGCAATGTAATGGTTTTTGGTGCTTCAGTCGAGGATTGCGAGTCCTTAGAGCCCAGTAACGGCAATTTTGTGTGTTATTCTTGTTTACGTGTCCGTTTAAATGAAAATGAGCCTCGTCGCTCCAAAAAATGGAATTCACAGTGCGAAAACGCTCCAACATGGTTTCACAAAAAAGTTTGCGTGACGCAAAGTCATTTTTTTTCAATTCTTGAATTATTTGAATTTTAAAAGGATGAAACTTCATATCTTTTTTCAAAATTTCATGCACGCATGCTCTTGGAAGTCCCAGTGAAGCTGCCCTTTTCCGTATCGAAAGTCGTGCATTTTCACGTAAACTGCGCTCAACCAGTTCAATGTTTTCGGGGGTCCTTGACGATCGACTAGGTCCTGGCCGTGGTGTGTTCATAGCCGAAGCAGTTGCGCGGAACCTCTCCACCCACGAACGAATTAAATTCACACTCGGCCCATCGCCTATCCGTCGAATATTGAAATGTGAACAAAACTGTCGGCTGTCGGAGCGAGTACGTAAGAATCGTTACTCTTGAAAAATGCTTCAATAGCGAACGCGCGATGCTCACCCGACCACTGCACCACTGCACCACTGCACCACTGCACCACTGCACCACTGCACCACTGCACCACTGCACCACTGCACCAATGCACAACTGCACCACTGCGACATCGTGACTAAGAAATCCGCACGATCGGTGATTCTAATGACTGACCACTGACCACCTTCCCCACCACCCCGCACTGTTTATAACTTATTGAGATATTCGTTTTTTAAAATATAAATCTGCCGCCAGACACCCTTTATATACGATATACATGATTTACACCTATGTAGAGTCATCATGATATCTTCGGAACCGTAAGTCTTACAGACTTGAAACTTGGCAGGAATATTCTTTCTGCTAAGTAAAGGGCAGCTAAGAACAGATTTCATCAAAATTCTTACCTCAAAGATAGGTGCGGGAGTGTTACGCCGGCGAAGCGCGCGGAGAACAGCCGGTTATTTATTATATTAGGGGGACCGGAAAGTAATGTCGTTTCTGCGCATGCCAATACTTGATTGTCATTTGTCAGCTCATTGTTTTGTTCAGAGGCGTACCAAAGACATTGTGAGGTTATAGTGATTTCTTTACTTATAGACAATTGAATTACAATTTTTTTTTGTAATTTTGGGTAAAATGGCCAGCCAAATACCAGAAGAGGTACACATCCGGCATTGCATGCTCTTTGAGTTTCGCAAGGGAAATAACGCAACAGTTGCTACCAAAAACATTTGCGATGTTTATCCAAATGCACTGGACATTCGTAAATGCCAAAGGTGGTTTTCCAAGTTCAAATCGGGTAATTTTGATCTTTCCGACTCGTATCGATCAGGAAGACCATCAGCGTTAGACAACGACGTGTTAAGGGCGGAAGTGGAAGCAAATCCGTGTCAGACGATCGAGGAATTGTCAAACAGTCTCAACAAACCTTGGTCGACCATCCAAGAACATTTGAAGCAGATTGGAAAAGTAAGCAGAGCAGGTGTTTGGGTCCCGCATAATCTGTCCGAACAGAATAAGGCTAACCGATCAATCACATGCAACTTATTGCTTCAACGACACAACACAGAAGCGTTTTTTGATCGCTTGATCACAGGAGATGAGAAATGGGTCCTGTATGATAACCCAAAACGCAAAAGGCAGTGGCTCTCTCCAAATGAAATCCCTCGGAGTACTGCTAAGCCAGGTTTACACCCCAAAAAAGCGCTTTTGTGTGTTTGGTGGAGTATTCGCGGCATTGTTCATTTTGAATTACTGAAACCTGGAGAAACTGTTACTGCAGACCTCTACAGCGAACAATTGCAGCGAGTCAATCAATCTTTAATTGAAAAGTGGCCAGCGATTGTCAACCGAAAAGGCGTCATTCTCCAACATGACAATGCAAGACCGCACTGCGCAAGGCGAACTCTAGAAAAAATTAATGAATTGGGGTGGGAGGTGCTGCCTCATCCACCATATTCGCCCGATGTTGCACCATCGGATTTCCACTTATTCCGAGCGCTGCAACACTTTTTAAGTGGCAAAACATTTGCAAATTTGGATGATATCCAAAATGCCATCTCTAGATATTTTGCCGAAAAACCAATTAATTTTTATCGATCAGGGATTGAAAATTTACTCACTAGATGGCAAAAGGTTATTGACAATGATGGGGAATACATCATTGATTAAAAATAAAGACTCGTTAAAAATGTATGTGTTTGTATTTAGCGTAAGAAAACGACATTACTTTCCGGTCCACCTAATACGTATATTGAAACGAATAGAATTGAAAGTTTAAAACAATACAACAATTTTAATTCTTCTTCTTTGTCGGTATCACTCTTAACAGAGTGTTCCTGGTCATCACTTTAGGCATTGGTCGCAAGCTTAGCAACACGTCGCCATTTCTTTCTGATGGCTGCCTTTCTAGTGCATTCATGTAGGTTAAACTATGAACAGCCATTTACTGTCGCCTTTATCTGGTCAGTCCAGATGGACTTACATGGGATCATAGGCGTTCTTCCTAGTGACCTGGTAACTTGAACCTTTAAATTGTAGTAACATTAGATAAACCAGTTTAAACCCTAGATGTTTAATTAAAAATACTGTACTCGTATAAAGAGATCTCATCGTGATGCATTACAGAACAAAACAGCATTATGCCGCTGAATAGAAAACGGGTCGAGGGCTGTAAAGGCACCCCTAACTAGAAGTCCTAATTGATAGCTAGCTTTCTAACGCGACGTCGCTTGTTCATAATAAAGAATTTAATTTAACCGTTAATTAATAACAGTTAATTATATCCGATAACTAATACTTGAGATGTTGCTAAAAGGCCCCAAGTTTGCCAAGAAACCCTCCAGACACAAGTCGGGGTCGTATCTAGTCGTGTATGAGTCATTGTTGGAACCCTCCTTTATTTCTTATGTTACTATATATATAGTACGTATGACTAGAATATATTGCTATGTACCTATTTCTTAAACGAATTTCTCTTAATCACATCTTTGCCTATTCCTATACAAAAGTTATCTTATTCCCTCAATTATTATTATTTATCAATACACTTAGATTTTCCTTTTGATTTTTGTCGCTAGCTATTTATTTCATTCTACGAAAAACGAGACGAGCAGGACACTTGATGGTAAGTGATAACGTGGCGCCACCGCATTGCGCTCATAGCCTTCAGTTGAGTCTCGCTACCTCAGTAATTATACTAGCTACAGCACCATTCAAACCGGAACACGATGTTTATAAAGATTTTATTAATGTCAGCATTCGATATAACATAACGTTTGCATGTAAGTTAAGGTAGCGTCTGACTTATCCAACAGCCTGCGTCACTCGGGTACCGGGTACCGGGGGCCGCGGCCTGGTTCTCGTAATCAGCGATGTACCAGCACTAATTGTAAAGGTGGAGTGTTCACGCATGAATGTGGTGCCGAGTGATCTTCACATCTGAAGCTCTGGAAACGTGAAAAGACACGGCTTTCAGCCGGCGCCGTGTCAGGTGTACTTTCAGACTTACAAACCCTTATAGATACTTGACACCGAAAGTCCGTTCGCTATCTGTGCTGAACGACTTCCGTAATGTTATTGACTTGTCTTTAATCGACCACCTCCTCATTCTTTACTTCTTGCTGGTAAAATTTATACGTCCTGTATAAAGGACAACTTCATGTATGGCTATTTATATAAACTAAAGTATAAAAGTAACTGACAGTATACAGTATTGTCAAAACTGAGATATTAGAGTCTCGCACAACAACTTACGGACCCCAACCTATCTCACCAGCTCGTTGTGCATCCTGCTAATTAACAGACGAGGCTCTAGCTCCCACCAACCCGCATTGAGCCAGCGCGGTGGGAAATAACCCAAGTCCTCATATGAAGTCATACAAAAGCGGAGATATTTGAAGGAAGCCTATATCCAGCAGTGAACGTCTATCACGCAGTCATGAAAAACACGTACGCTTTACAATCATAGATCACATCTCCACTCATCAACAACCGATAGACGTTCACTGGACATAGGTCTCCTCCAAAGATCTCCACATACAGTTAGCATGGCTTCCGGTGCCACTGAGCACTATGGGTTGTCACATGTGGGGTTTCATATAGGGAGATTTGAGCCATTTCCTACCACAGTGGCTAAATGCGGGTCGGTGGAAGCCGGAGCCTCGTTTGTTGATTAGCAGGGTTCACCGTAAGCAGGTAAGGTTGGCTTGGGTCCTGTGAGTTGTTGTGCGGGAATCCTTACACCTCTAATAGTACGAGGAATTGGTTATGGTTAACTGGTACTAAAGAAAGTAAAAAAAAAAACCAGTTAACTGAATAATCTAGTAAGTCAAAACTGAATGAGCATCATAATTGAAGATTTCAGCAGCGTGGTGGTGGGGAGGTATTTGGAGGCTAACGAGTGTGGAGATTAATCTGTTTAATGTAATGCCGGCAGGTGTACGGAACCATCCGCCCGATATGGAACACTTCAACTTTATAAAAACTCTTCAGTATTTAGAGCTATCCTTAAATACTGATCCTGGGTATCGGTGAGATATTGGATGGACTACTGATAGCAACTTAAAGATCCTCAATCCATATCATTAATGGATCTTAATATCCGGAACCGGAAAACATTCTAAGTAAGCAGACGAACGAAGATCGAATAGAACATTGACCTGATGATATTACGGCTGCTTGTGTAAGGCACTGGTACTGATGTTCAGCACCAGATTACAATATAACATGATGATGTGATGTAGATGGTGTGTACTCATCCAGAATACTTCGACCGTCATATATTGGCAATCGGTACACAGGAGATAATACCGATTCAGATGCGTTAGAAAAAATTTCTAATGGCATCTTCACATGTTGCTATGGATTCGAACCCTGAACCTCCAAACAAACGGTGTAGTTATATAATCATATTCACAAGGATACAATAATAGATACCTAATATTACAGACGTCCATATACGACCTAACGCTCGTCTGGGTATAAGTGTAAGCTAGTACTAAGCTTATCTCAACGTTGCTTTGTGACATCCGGCGGTGCTACGACCTCATTAGACCCTTGTGCGACCTTAATCATTGACTGGGATTATTTTATTATCACCTGCTTGTGGTCCTCCCTGCTAATCATCAAAGGAAGCTCTGGATCCCACCAGCCCGCAATGGGCCAGAGTGGTGGGAAATGGCCCAAATCAACTCTATACAAATCCATACGATCATCGCCTTCTGGTTCCCGGCGATGCGAGCGGCACAGGATGTGGAGGTCTTTGGGGGAGTCCAGCAGTGAACATCTATCGGCTAATGGCGATGACGATAACAGGACCTTATAGTACACGATATATTATCATATAACAATATGGTAGTTAAGATGATATACACTACACCACATTGTGCACACAAACTTTCGTTAATCCAGTAATATCAATAGCTACAACGTTTTTAATACTGGAATGCAAGGGCTGAAATATACGCCGCAGTGGTAACTAACTACATGGTCAACGGAGGCCTACGACCCTTGCAAAAAACTCAAGAGGTTCAGCTCCACGTTCTTCATAAGACCAGCAAAGGAGTGGAACAACTTCCTGGCGACGGGCGTTCCTGCCCAAATACGATGTAGATGTTAAGAAGAGTAAATAGGCTGTTACTAGGTTAGTTCACCTTACCGCCGCAGACCTCATCACCACTTAACATCAGGTGGGGTCTAGGACAAGCGCTAGACTTATCAATTTAAAAAAAAAAGTAAGGTATTTCTTTTGTCGTTTTTTTTATTCAGTGAAACGATGAAATCCGATCAATGCGGAAATCTTTGGGGTGGGCCTAAGGCCAACAGTAGACGTCTATCGGCTGGTGATGATGATGAAGAGAGGAGACGAGCAGGACGTTCACATGATGGTAAGTGGCACGCCTGGTCATAACGAAGCGCTAGTTAAGATGATTGACGCAACACCACATTGCGCTCATCGCCTGAGACAGGATGTTATCTCATTACCCCAGTAGTTGCACTAGCTACAGCTACCTTCAAACTATAACACGCTAACATTCCAGTACTGTTTGACCGCTGCAGTAGGAGCTGCGGTGGTACCTACCCAGACGGTCTCCTGTGACGAAGACTTACCACCAGTAGTTTTACTTTTCATATATTTTTTTTATTATTCCATTTCTTATACGGTTCTTACTAAGTGTACACCTTTGTCAATATCGTCTCCCTTATTCAGGGTGTTATCTGTCCACAGTCTCTAATAGAGTTTCCTGTATACCTTAGTGTTGTGTATACCTGAAAGCTCTAAGGTCCTGTATAACAGTATACTGTTTCACAAAGCTCCGCTCATCAAAGCCGGTTCATGTCGCAAGTAAATTCGCTTGTAAACGTCCTACGCAGCTTTAAAGCTTCAACTCTTTGTTCCAGGTTTAAATATCTTAAAGCTTGAAATATTTTAACCTTTTAGGACAGCTGAATGTCTTCTAATTATAGGTAAGCTATTAAGTTATATTAGTAACATTTAAGCTCGTGAGTGTAAAAGGAATGATCTAATCGGAGAGTAGTCATTATTGCAGAGGAATGTGTGTACTGCAGTAGTTACGAGGCAGAGTAGCTATGAGATGGACCAGATCACAGCAGCAGTAGTCGTACCCCACCACAAATATGCAGAATAAGCTGCAATCAGAGTTGAGTGGAGTCCCTTAGTGGAAAGAGTCACTGGAACTACCCGATGACTATGACCAGTCAAACCTGGTACGATAGAGAAGAGGGAGAAACTAATAACTAAATATTTAGTTTCATCGAAGCAATATAGAAATATCAAAGATAGTGAGGAGTTACAAATCCGTCGTGATATTGTTGTTTTATCTGCAGCACAAGTTTGGTTTACAGCTTCCAGCGATGTGGGATTGCGTAATCTATCCGTCTCCTCTGAATTAACGTATTATCCTGAAGTTGCGTCGAAGCCTTATCCTCAAAGCGTAACTATTCGTCTAGCAAATTTCCAAAGCAAATTCTCACAAAGTCATTTAAACTCTAAATTGGAATGCCTTTCAGCTATAACTTGTTCTTCACCAAGTAATCAGAGTAATCTCTAACTACCGATTATAATTGTATATTCAATCTTAGATAAATGACCTTGACCCTCCCCTTGTGACAGAAGGCTCCGAGCCCCTGATGTGGAAACCTTAAAAGATAGATCATAATTCAACATAGAGAATCGGCGATGTTATTCTTCATAATGTATATTTCTTTTTTTTCCATCCAGGAAATTTTGTTGGGGCTATCATTATATAATCATCAGCCGATAGACGTCCACTGCTGGGCAAAAAGATCTCCACGTCGATCGGTCCTGCGGTGATCGCATCCAGCGGTTTCTCGCACACTTACAATCAGCGTAGTCTCCGCTACCACTAGGCACTAGGGGTTGTCGTTTGTAAAGGTTCATATGGGGAGGATTTGGATAATTTCGCACCACGGTGGCCTAATGAGGGTTGGTGGTAGTTAAAGCCTCGTCTGTTTATTAGCAGGCTGCACTAAAAGCAGCTTTGCTTGGCTTGGGTCCCGTGGGTTGTTGTACGGGACCCCTTACACCCCGTTACACCATCATTATACTGAAGAGTATATTAAGTAAAGAAACTCTATATTAAGTTATACTTAATAATAAAAAACAAAAAAAAATTAAACCGTTGAATCTTGAAACCTTTAATCTGGCCTGAAGTTTGCTTTAAATCCGATATCCGCTAACTTACGTCAACTTAACGGTGCATATACAACGACTTGACAAACTGTTCCCAACTTTGCCGCATCCAAAATCCTTTGTTCTTGCTTAACTTACCCTCGAGCTCTATAACAGTGAGAAGGGGGTGTTCATAAACACAACTTATGTGTTAAGTTCAAAACAGTGTTTATACAGTTATGATGCGATGAGATGACAACGTCAACGTAGATGGTGAAGGGTGCTAACCCTTCGATACTTTACCCTCGTGTGTTGAAGATCAAAACCGACTGACGCTATTGTGTCCGTAATTAACCTTGCCATCAATGAAATTCCACCGTGATCCTCGGACCAGACCAGGTGCAAATCGTATCTATAGCTTATTGAGGCTATAGTTAACTGGTGGTATAATATATCAATTAAACGATCAAGAAGGTTTAAGTCGGACCGGTCACATAGATTCGACTCGTCGAGCCTATGCGATCGGGTAGAGTTTTTACAAACGCGCACAGGCGATCCTGTCCATTGAACCACTGTTAGCCTCATCATCAGGAACCCGCTGCAGTCCATCCATTGGCTTATGAAAACTAGCGGTCTCCCCTAGCTTTTCTGGCTGTAATATATATAGAATTAGATTTGAAAATTAAACTTGAAATTTGTCAGAAACATTCCCGCCCGGCGTCAATTCGTCACCCCCTGAACCCTTTCCCGTCATTAACACCCCAGCAATAGCCTTAGGGTGTTAGCAGAAACAATATTTTTACTAATCTTGAGTGTTTACGTATAATAGTGTCGGATATTTAATGACGAGATCAATTTCTTTGTATCGACAAAACATAATTAAGTTGCTTTATTGGATACTGTAAGAATCTGGAACAGGCTTCAATCGCCAACCCGGGGTAAACAACATGTATAGCAACTTAATAAAGTGAAAATATCTTACTTGTGAGAGCAGCGCCGCGTAAGCTCCAAGGATCATCTGGCTCGCGATGAAAAATTTCCATAATTCACATTGTTTCACGTGAAGGGCACTCGCAGGGGTGAATTATTAATGATATTACTTTTTATGTAAGATCGCTCCCTCCGTATGGATGTTTACTTAAGCTAACAAAGTTTATTACTTTAAGCGCGTCTCGTTTTAAGTAATACATAATGATGTCAGCTCTCTGACGCTGCTCGGCGGGCTATATATAATATATAATCATATACGCTGGCAGCTCTAAAACGAACGTACGTTGCATATAGTGTTTTTATCTCGTCATTTGACCATCTCCCTCCCTCTTCATCTCTACACACGGAGCAAACTCTTTAAGGAAAAATTGCATCTAATGTTATTAATAGTTGGTTATTTTCCAGAGGTCAATGGCCTATTAACCTAGCTCTGAAGATAGTAAGCCAAAGAAGACAGAGTCACAGCGACGAAGAAATTTTTTTTATTCCCCGTACAAATACAGTTCCAGTGCAGTTCAGTTCATCTGATGGTAAGTGATACGTCTGCCCATAACAAACTAATACAACCTGTCTCTGCTCAGTCTCAGTTACGTGAGAATCGGAACCGAGCTGGGAGCGTTCATGTGCCATCTACCCACCGCGCCATTGAGGTTGTTGATGTTCTCTATGAATAGCTTTCTACATATATAACTTTATTTAGATACAAGATATTTAAAAAAAAAAATAATGTGTTATGAATACTGCTATAAAGCTCTTTGTTGGCATCATCATCATCAGCTGATACACGTCTACTGCTGAACATAGGCCTCCCCCAAAGATCTCCACATCGATCGGTTCTGCGCTGCCCGCATCGTCATCCTTCAGGGGCCGTCGTTTGTAAAGGTTCATGTGGGGGTTTTGGGTCATTTCCCATCACGCTGACCCTGTGCGTGTTGGTAGGAGCCAGAGCCTCGTTTGTTGATTAGCATGGTGTACCACGAGCAGCTGAGGTTGGCTTGGGTCCCGTAAGCTGTAGGCGGCATACCATTAAGGCTGAATGATATAAAGCTATTGAGTAAACAAAATTGTTTCTTCCAACAGTTTGTATGCAAATTGCGCGTTTAAGTGCCGTTTAAAATTTTTCCAGCAAGTTTATATTACGATCCAGTTGCTGCAGCAGCTGCGCGATGGTTTCGCCTGTTTCTAGTTTTTAAATCTATTTTTAAGATAACATACGTCTGAGAGAATCACAGTATATTTACTTATCGGCTGATACAAGATAGCGTCAGCGTTGCTGGTGTTCAACCATCTGTTACCAATACACTGCTGGGAGCTGTTAGGTGGTGCTTTATGACTTCCTTCCAGCGGTACCAGGATCGACAGCGATCAATCGTGGTTCTGACGTAAACTGCTTTTACTAATGGTAGCTCTCCACTGCCTGACACTGTCTAGGTACGTACCACTGCAACGACTGTTCTTATTTGAAAACGTTGTGTATTGACGTAAAATAGTGACGGTGTGGTGGTAATCTATATCACCCCAACTTACCATCCAACAAATGCCTCGCTCGTATCATCGCTTCAACAAATATAAAAGACATTTGACTCCAGCAACTTCATCAGCCACAGTAATCTTGAAATCGTACAGTACATTTTGTCGACGGAAATGAATTAAAAAACACATCACCATGTACCATAACCCCCGCTATTTGGATGTGTATATATTTGAACCTATCAAGTGCTGGATGACATTCTCTGCCCACATCAGATAAAGTAGATGTCTTCAAGTTATATTGAGGTGGTAAATAAACATTAACTATATATATGCCCAGGCGTATAAAACGCCTCTCTGATAACAAGGTTAAAAACATAACCACTTGTTGCATACGATGAATACTGAATGCAAATCGAGCGACGACAATGCTTGTTAAGCTCGGACACTGATTAACCAGTGAAACGTAGTAATTAGCGGACGGAGACACAGTTTGCATAAGCGCTGAACTCGATTAACATCCGGTAATGTATCGGGGATGCAACGGCGATACTGTGAGGATAAATACTAAATCAAGATTAACTAACTTCCTTAATCCTCGACAAACTTCAACTGCTTCTGGACAAGAGATTTCTCTCCAAAATTTAAAAATATTTTTTGACCTTTTCAGAGGTCTTAGGACCTGACAATGGACTTAAATGGGCCTTCTATGAAGCAAATCAGAGTTTACATTTGAATAATTTAACAGTTATTTGTACTCGATATCCAGATATTCATTGAGTCGTCACAAGTACGCCAAAACTATTAGACGTGGACACTCAAAATTTGGTACAGATATTGCATCTGTAATTTAGAGGTTAGCCAAGAAATTCAAATTCATTCCCCTAAGGGAGTAGCAGGGGTGTTACAGCCAACGTACCGGGGGAGGAACAAATGGTATTGAGCTACTATTAGCTACCATTTCTACCCCTAAACATTTGTGTAAAAATCCTACGTAACTCTCCATTAACGTCTTATATCTTAAATGATATAAGTCTTAATGAATTATGGAAAATATACATATACATGAATAGTTTTTTTTATTAATGAAGCTACTAGTATGTTCGCTCGACACACAACAAAGCTACGCTACACATACATGCACGGAAACGTGTAAAACTTATTGTTGTACAATACAACAGATAAACGTGTATACCATTAGTAGAGCTGAACTATGACGCATTTACATTGTTTTGAATAACATACAGACAGACAGACAGACAGACACAAGTCCACATATAAGTTTTAGTTAGCGACCTCAACGCTCCCCTTGTTTGTTATCGTGCTCGTGAATTATCGTTTCGCTTCGAACCGAACAAGTGGCGGCGCGCTCGGCAGACTGCACGAGATCCCTGGTAACTGTTGACGTTACTGCAAACGAGTTCAACCTTGATCAACGTTAACTATCGTTTTACTCTTACGAAGAGACTTATACCAGCATCAAATGACAAGTTGATTGACAATACGAGAGGTCTGTAATTAGCTGGGCGGATAAGCAAAAACTTTTCCATGTTCTAAATTAAAGCAGGCTGTTAACTTCTGTGACTATCGAAATCTAGGGGTTAATTAATAATAATAAGCCCCGTCTGCATAATTACTAATGTAGAAATTAGTAATTTTAAACATTTGCCGCCTGACTCGTGCACAGATTTCAGTTTAACCCATTCAAATATTATGGTTAAAAGTTTCAATGTATTTTATACCACATATACTTATTCTCTTCACTTTCAAGTTGTTGTAGCTTGATTACGGCTCGCTATATGAACGTAGTTAACTCCCGGGAGAGGTTTTACAAAAACAAAACTGAAATAACACTAATTTTGTTTATTGCACACCAAAAATAATAAACATAACAATACATCAATTTGAAATAACATACGGTGAGGGTACCCACACAACAACTCACAGGATACAAGCCAACGTCAACAGCTCGTGGTGCACCCTGCTAACCGACAAACGAAGCTCTAGCTACCGCCAACCTGCATTGGGCCAACGCCATAGAAAATGGCCGAAATCGGTACAATTCCTACCCGACCCATGTGGGAATCTTTGGGAATCCTATTTCCAGCAGTGGACGTCTAACGGCTAAGAAAATAAAATGTACAATGGGCGGACTTATTGGTCTGTAAGCAATCTCTTCCAGACAAGTTATGTAATTAAACAAAAGAAAAAACATTAGAATTGGATTTTCCCGTAACAAGTTGGTTGTCAAGGAAAAAGAACCCAAAGATAAGCTAGTTGAGTCCACTTTTTGGAGACAGCTTTGCAAATTAACAGATCCGTTAATTGAATTAATTTCTGTTCAAATTTGTATGGTCTTTGCGCAGGCGAAATCAGCTTGTTTATATTATTCGTTATCTATTATTTCCATGGTAACGGCAGCAGCTTTCCATGTCACCATTACCAGTAGCCTGTTAACACGAATTCTCGTCTCGGCATACTCAAAGTTTTAAGAGAAACTAACCGGCAACTTATGAATGTGGAGCTCATGCGGGTCCCATCCTACTTTTCTTGTTCAAATAATTTTGATAGAGGAATCGGCAATAGACGCAACTAACTTCCGGTTTAACATAACAATAATCTACAAAAACATGACACTAACTTCAATATATACAACAAAAACAACTTTATCGTCATCAGCATGAGATGCATTCTTCAAACTAAAGTTCGGCGTCTAGATCTAAGACAGTAATAACCAATTAAAAATTACGTGAATCATTTCCAAGAGCACACAGCCGCTATAGAATACCATGATAAGGTCTACCATGTAGTATAACATTACTAATTTTAACATTAAAATGGCGGCATTCGAGAAAGTTCCGAATCTAAATTAAACTATATGCAACTTGATTTAATTTATAAATTAAGACATTGAAATACTTATTCATTAAACGTCTGTAAACAAAGGTATAGTACTATGATGGCAACAAACCTTAAACGTGTATGCTCAAAACAAGGAATCTGTGAAACCATTGGCGTGAATTCAACAAGATGTTCTTCTTACATTAAAACATCATTTTCAAACTTCACGAAAGCGATGAGACGAGCACACGTTCACCTGGTGGTAAGTGGTACGCCTACGCCCGCATTGCGCGGCTTTGCGCTCGTTGCCTTGAGACATAAGATTTTAAGTCTTGTTGCCCTTGAAATCAGAGCACAGTAATGTTTGCTCATTGCCGTTTGTCGGATGCATTAGAAGCTGCGGTGGCACCCACCTAGACGGTCTCCGACAGCAGCGGCCTACCAACATTTCCACCTCAAAAGGATCTTATGAATTTGATAGAAAATTAAACAAGGGAATAAATTAAACTTAAACAAAAATTTCTCTTATGAAGTGATTTCCAGCCTAGTCAATCGCATTTAATTAGTCTTCTTCCTTATAGATTTTTCAGTCACCGATAAACCATTAGTTTTTTGGAGACCATCTCCAACGATCTTTTCATCCATTGCGTCGATGTTTACTAAACCAGTGATGGGCGCCTCCACCAGGAACCACAGCGGAACCGCCACCGCGAAGCTGCCGACGATTAATATCGCCAAGATGCTCAGCTGCCAAGTTAATTATTAAACAACATTATTAAACTTTTTTCATGCCATTCACATTCAAAATATACTAAAATGCAACTCTTCGGGAAGTGTCACTCTAAAAAAAGTAATATGTAAATAGGATCTTCTGGAGAGCATGGTCTTGTACCATAACAATGATTCGAATCATTTACAACTTATTTGTACATAACTGGTAGATATAGTGTGAAGTACGTATTCATTTAGATTTAGATCTAAATCAACGGACGAGTTCAAAATTACAAATCGTTCAACTGATTTGATCACTTAACAGTTGTAAAAAAAACGCTTTAACCGTTATTGATTTTACATAAAATAAAGCGTTTTTGTTGAAAAGAATACTTTTAACAACCTATCTATAATATATATATCTCCTGCCGAGAAGTATAGCACGAGAGAGCAAGTATGTAAAATTGAAATGGTACGCACGAAACTTCGATGACAATGATTATAAAGAAAGGCAAGCTAGCATTATGTACACACGAGGAACTGAGAATACAATAGATGAAATAAAACTTACCGTTGTCAATGAAGACACCTCTATTAGTTCGGTCTTTGTGGTCGTGTATAACCTGGTGATGGTGAAGTGGACTATGAACGCGCAATACGACAGCCGGCTCAGCGGCAACCATCCACTCCATTCGAAGAAGCCCCGGTACACCGCTGAATATTATTGAAAATTTATTATAACTTAGCTGTCGGTTGTCTTAAAATTAGCAAGCCCTTGATGAACAAATGAATGGTCTATTTGTAGTATTTATTGTGTAGCGTTAGCGTGAAATACGTCAAACGTTAAACGTAATTAAGCAATAATTAAACTTTAACTAACACAAAACTACAAGACTGTATAAATTTAAATATATAACTTCTCGTGTTCAGTCTATTCATTTTTTTTGTACTTTTCACGATTATTAAATTATTTACCATATTTTTTACCGACAAATCAGTCTACAATGTAACCCTCTGAAGCTTTAAGGTTCTTGGAGTGTTTATTTCTAAAAGCCTTGAATAGATTAAATTTTATAGCTGGTAGGCGTTATGCTCAATAATTATGTGCTAGTGATAAAGGTTTTAAGAGGAATAATATTGTAAGGTCCGTACTTTCATATTTAAAGACGAATCCAAACATTAAAATCGCAGCCATCAGTCCAAAAATTGGCTTGGCGAAAGTGGCGAACAGAACTCGAAGCAGTATACCCCTCGGTGTATGGTAGAAGGTGCTGCCCAAGAGAAGTGGAATGCAGCAAGCTGGCAATAGTAACCAATAAACGGTGCGGTACTTCTGTAAGAAGAAATAACAAAATAGATTGATGAAATTTCAAAATCTGCTAGTGTTGATGATGTGAGGGTACACTATGGACATCAAGGTGTCGTAGGGGAACAGTTGTTTTTTTTGAAATCCTCACCTTATATTTATCAATTTGAAAGTTGCTGCTTTGCAGATAGTAGATCAAATATCCAAGCATTAATCCAATAAGGTAGCAGGGCAGGTTCGTGTATCCTTTTTTGTACACTGCATTGAAAGTCGGATCAGTTCCGAAAAATGTCCCAATATTGCTGTAAGCACATCAACACAGTTGCTATTGTATATACTATACGATACTTTTGACGGATATTGCTAAAGCAAACAGTAAGTTTAGCCATGAACAATAGACAGATAAAATTAATGTTATAGGTTAAACTAAATTGTGACGTTAATAATCTTATTAAAGGTACAGTAAACTAAAATACAATTTGATGATCTGAAATAAAAAAATCTTCTACCAAAGAGTTTATGGTGAATAAAATTCATCAAACGTTATTCAGTTTCGAATTACAGGCAGTCAACTGAATAATGCTACCATTAAACTATTTATTTCTGAATATGTTTACGGTTTGGTGGTTGGAAGTAAAATATTAACAGTAAATAATGAATAGTCTGATTTTTAAAACTCCAAACTAATATATTATAGTAAATTTTATAAATCTTTCAGTTTCATAGTTTATCTACATTTGTCTGCTGATAGACATCGAGTCTTCGCAAAACTTATCACGGTCAAAATTCTTGCCAAACTTGGGATAATGGTAGAAGTTTAAATAAATAATTTAAACTTAACTTACTTTGGTGATAGAACGATTAATGCATCCAGATCGAAGATATAAGTAACGACAGCGGGGATGAACAAACTTACTAGAAATGAAAGCGCAAGTATTAACTTTTTCCTATTACTGTTTCTTGACAAGAAGTAGATGAAAAAGCCGCAGCAGAAAAGTTGCATATCTGCAGCGAGATGCCTGAAATATTAATGTAAATATTATGATCTTCTGCTTAAGGTGCCGCTCCGACTAGCAAAAGTTGGCGGTCATTTCACCATATTTCACCTGGTCTCTTGCGAGGCGGAACAGTTGGACTTCACTTGTGATCCCGGTCTACAGCCTGATATTAAGCATCCATAATTAATTAAATAGTGCGATCGACGACGAATGACGAATGACGAATGACGAATTTAGTATGATTATAATTATACTTTGAATATTTTATAAAATTGAATCCCACGACGATGTGGAGGTCTATCGGCTGATTATGATAATGATGAAGCTCAAAGGAGTGAGTTGGAAGGGTTGATAGAAGGTAATGGAACAAGAAAACATTTAATGCTGATTCCGCTTGAAGTGTTATCGCAGCAGGAAGATAATGAAAAAAAAAATGATAGCTGTCTTAGTTAGCATTATGAAGGAATCACCCACAATATATAGATCGTAACAACAGCAACAGGACGGTGATTATTTTAGCAGGAGCGGCTTTTTCAAAACAAACCTAATCTACATATTATGTAACATGCAAGTGAAAACCAGATGACAGTATTAGGTGGAAAACATTAAGGAAGGACTGTATCCCGCATTGAATTAATAGAGGCTGGTGTTGATGCCATAAGTGTTAATAATGATAAAGATAATGATTTGCAACAATTTGTTATACATTAAGGACTAAATATAAGTTGTTTCTACAATTTGTAAGGATCAAGGCTGTATATAAAATCATTAATGAAAATGAATGCATCACAAATTCCAGTCGTCAAGCGGCGGCTCCTAGTTGCGTACACTCCTAATGCTATGCAGATAAATTTGTTCTGCTCCATTTGAGATTATTTTCCGTTTCGTGTCAGTTATTTTTTTTAATTTGTTAGTACAGTTTAGATAAAACGAAAAGTCTTACCAAGTGTGCGGCAAACATTGAGAGTTGAAAGCGTAATTATTCAAATACACGACACCCATCCATCCGCGCTGTCGGCAGTCGTTTATTTCTTCACCGATGACAATCTGAAACCAACATAGGCTTAAACGAAATCAAGCTTTATACATACATACATATATATCACGCCTCGTTCCCAGTGGGGTAGGCAGAGACCACCTCTCTCCACCTGCTACGATCCTGGCACACCTCTCTCGCTTCCTCCACTTTCATAAGCGTCTTTACGCACGCTCTTCTGTTGCGTGTGCTTCTGATCCGGCCTTTCTTTAGGACATCTCCGATTTGATCGGAGTATGTCCGCCTAGGTCGACCTGCACCTATTTTTCCAATCATTCTTACCTTATATATTTCAAGCTTTATATATAAAGAGTAATTATATCTCGTTTTTAATACTTTACATAATCCACCTGAAATTATCAATTTAGATAAATATCAAGAAACATATACGTTTTGTAATTCTGTTGTTCCAAGAACGACAACAGTCGTGGACATGTCACCAACCGTGTTAGAGAAGGCCCCGCGTACCAGTCGCTGGAATGTTTTGTGTGCTATTTATTTATTCTTAAATATAAATAGGGTTGTAAGGGCTCCCACACAACTTACGGCACCCAAGCCAAACTCGCTTGCTCCTGGTGCACCCTTCTAATCAACAAACCAGGCTCTGGCACCCAACAACCCGCTTTGGGCCAGATTAATAGGTAAAGACTCAAATCCCTTCAAATGAACCACTACCAACGATGGCCCCAAGTGCTCGGCGGTACCGAAAGCTATGCCGACTGTGACGGACGTTGGCAAGGTGCCGGAAACGGGTTTGCTAAGAAAAATATCCTAAAAAATTTCTAAACTTAAGTGGGACTGGGCACGGCACCTTGCTCGAAAGGCGATCGGCCCTCGTACTGGTAGACGTAATGTTGGGAGGCTTCCCACAAGGTGACCCACGATCTCGTAAGAGTCTGCAGGAACCCACTGGACGCGAGCAACTCGGGACCGATCGATAAAGAGATATTTAGAGGAGCCCTATGTCCAGAAGTGGACGTCTATCGGCTGATGTTGATAACAAAATACAAATATGGTTCAGATAATAAAAATTGTTTTACCTCCCAGAAAGGACCAGACTTCAAAAACCGTACCCAAGTCGCAGTCATCAGTATCGCCATCGCGTATGGTGGAGTTTGTCTGGAAAAAGCATTACAAATTTCAACATGAAGTTGCTACGTTTCGATCGGCAAATCGATTGCTGCTCTGATCTGCATCGTTGTTATTGAATTGTGTTGGTGGGTGTATATTTTCATTTCGGGATAATTTCTTGAGAAACTTGGTAGTGTATTTGACCCTACCTTGTTAGCAACCATCTCAATTATAAATTTATTTTTATAAATACATTTTTCTGATCCGCTAATCAACATTTGAGAGTCAAGGCATTCTGAGCGATCACGCTTCGCCTTCTATGTCCTCGTCGTCAGTTATAAATGAAAAGTGTTGTTTCTGTATGCAGCAAAATGTATATAGCTGTGTCATTTTTCCAGTTCTCATAAAAATTGTTAATACTGTATCTTATTTCTTACCTTATCCATTTAAGTGCAATCGCTTTAGGCATAAGATCATATGTAATTTTATTGTTCTCAAAATATAGTTGCAGTTTGTATGTGAACAGCATCCCAGAGACAACGAAATAAATCTGGACAAGCAGGTTGCCGTTGAGGAATATATAGTTAGGTAAGTAGTTATAATACTGAAAAAAAAAATATTTTACTAATTTCTATTAATTTCACGTTCGTGTTTTTTTTTAATCATCATAAGCCGATACACATCCACTGCTGGACATAGGCCTCACCCAAAGATCTCCACATCGATTGGACTTGCGCTGCCCTGATTCCCGGCGCCTCGCCGATGGCATCGTTTGTAGAGGTTCATATGAGAGGGCTATTTTCTACCACACTGGCCCAAAGCGGGTTGATGGAAGCCCCGTTTGTTGTTTAGCAGGGTGCACCACGAGCAGGTAAGATTGGCTTAGGTCCCGTGAATTGTTGTGCGGGACCACCCCGTACACTCCCGTTTTTTTATTGATACTAATTGTCTAGTTAGCCTATAAATGAGACATTGTTGTGATTTTTCTGTACCCTTACGATTTTAAATAAACGAATTATTAGAACTTACGTCTTCTAGTAAATGAATATTTTTCATCGCCTTTAAATATGGATCCCGGCTGTGCCCAATTATTACTATACAGACCATTAAGGCTCTGAAAATTGGAAAAAAAGTCTTTATTTGGAATTACTGGCGAGGTTTCATCGATTTTATCATAGCAAGAAAAATTGTTAAGCCAATTACAGCAAAGTCTGATTAGTACTCTTACTTCACTCCATGCAAAAACTTGAACAGTTTCCGGCGAGAATCGGTAACTTCTTCATAAGGTGCAGTCAAACGTTTCCAATTATGTTTTAAGGAGAAATTTATAAGTAATGAATAAACTGAAAGAAAACATCGTTATTTTTTTTATTAGATCACAATATTCTTGTTTCGTTTCCAGCAAAGTTGTGAAATAAAACAATCGAATCTTGAAATATTTTATAGCTGTTACTCTAATTCTGATGATTGGCCAGCAGAGAATGCCGCAACGTTTTAGATTCACCTTTTTTGTTACGCATAATAACGCAATACCTTTAATATCTTAAACAACATCTTAGAACGGCTTATAACATTGCCCCCCATGGTAATTCACTCATGTAAATCAGGAAGAGAGAAGAGATGTGGAAAAGTACAAAAATGCACATTTTGTAGTGTTGATTATATTTTTTAAAATTTTTAGGTATTCTTTAAATCGTATACAGAGTTCTAAAAAGTGCAAGTTACATATCAATAAGTATAAAAAGAAATGTTTCATACCTTTATAGTCTGATGTAAATAATATATCGACGAAAGTGCCCACGATCGTCAGAAAGATAAGTGCGGAAGCTATAACAGCCGCACAAATATCTGCGCTATCTATTTCCGCTCCTTTCGCATCGTATTCATTACAAGAGAACCTGGTAACTAAAGTTCTTAAATTATACTTTTCTTCGAATGACCGGTTGAGGCAAGCCTCAAGTTGTAGTGCGGAGACGGCGGAGCCTCCTGTATAGAAGTCTGTACAACTTTCCCTGAGACACACACCGCGTCGGAGGTTGCTGTGGTTGAAACGCGTAGACGTATGCTCCGAATATCTCTGTAAATGTTTGGTAATTATATATAGTATATACTTAAACAAAGCAAATGCCTTAATTTAGTACTCCCAGTTTATAAGGACGTCACTAGCAACTGTTTGATTAGATTAACTGAACTGAAACCACTACTTTACTGTAAACAGTAAACTCTGGCAGATGTATGGACATTTTGGATAAATTGACCTCTAAACTTTGCCTGTTTCCTTTGTGGTCAATTATTTGATTTACAATTATTTTTAAATATTTATTGTTTATATATTTTAATGTTATACACGTTATCCGGAAAATAGCTCGTAGTTATAATTTAGTCTTTTCTATAAATATTATATATATATAAATTTTCCACGCTTCAAAAATCTAGAAAAATAACAATAAAGCGACGTTGATGAATAGCTATATAAAGGAAATGATGAACAATGTAACTTGGTTCAACTTACTTTAATAATCGTCAAGAGTTCGCTGTCACCATCCGATACCAATGTAAAGTCCACCATGCAGTACACGTCACCAGTTTGTTGCAGACATGAATCGAAGGACTCCATGCTCAGTAATGGCGGCATTCGAGCATAATCCGATCCTGGAATATAACTCTGACAATTGGAATGGGCTTACATTGAGGCACATAAAGATCGGCTACGCTTTAGGTGGCAATGGGCTGGACACATGGAGCGTAGGTTGGAATGACCTTTCACGAGGAAGCCAAACGATCTGATGAAAATTTCAGAAAGCTGATCGGTTTGAAGACTCTCCTTGCCCTTGCGCTTCTTGGGACTGGCAATGACGATGATGATGATTTTGATAACAATAATAATTTAGACTACATTGTAGAGTAATCGAACCTTAGTAAAGCTGGAATTATTAGTTTTTACAAGGAATTTATTAAAAATCTTTTGCATACTACTCTGTATTTAACTAGTTGATATTGATAACACATATCTGTTGGCAAGGCACATCTCCATCACCACGACGATTCCCATATTGAGTTCAACGAATACCAGATTAAAGAGTCACTGGTCAAGTCTTTTGGTATCTCTAAAAGTTTACATTAATTTAACCGGAGACGCAGACAGTTAATGAATAACCCGTATAATTACCGTTTGGTTCAAAAAGGTAACCGGCACATTGATATACGAATATAAATAAAATAACGAACTCTTTGCACATGATTACGGTAATTTACAAATTTCTGACGCTGTTACTGGAGCGGCAAAATTTGTGTTCGGAAAAAAACTTCCAGTATCTTCTTCGCGTCTATGAAGTATTTGTACCCACACTTGTGAAACGAGTTAAAGTGTTTAAATGTAAGATTGGCAAGATTGCTTTTATACTTTTAATTTTCGCTGCGAGCTCTGTGCGTCACCAGATATAAAATAACGTACAGTTAAAAACCAGTTTCTTCGTGTAATATAAACTCAAACTTTGAATATATCATAATCTTCACGGATAAAACGCTAAACGACCTGTGTTATATGTTAATAGCAATTTGGCAGAGGATCAATTGCGAGGCTAGTGAGACTTAGAAAAAAGCATCGCACGTCTTCAGGGTACCGATGATGATGATGACGACGTACAGACAATCGACGAATATTGACTAGTTCCCAACCACGATTCTACTTGATAGTGAAAGGAGTTATTAGAGAGGAGTATGCACTAAAACAAGTCTGTTTTATTTTTTATTAACTACATTATTATATCTGGACGGAAACATTGATGAATTTGGGCGTCACGTCTAATCATTAGTACGACTGGCTACAGCGCCTTTCTAAACCGAACAGGTAGCATTAGTCAGGATGATATACACAGCACCGGGTCATCGGCTTCAAACACAAGACAATTAATTAAAGAAAGGCCAATTTTGTAGCATTCAACCTTAACAAAACGCAGCCGTGTCTATTCACTGCAAAGAAGAACCTGTTCACCTCGGTCCCTACTATCCGAGATGTAATATTGGAGCGCACCAACCGCCTTCAGCTTTTAAGAAATATCATCCTCAACTTCAACTTTAGGCGGTTTATCTAGTCGAAAGTCAAGAATAGCCGCAAGGATACTTGGAGTTATTCATGTCGGAACTGCTTATAACACTATAAAAAGCGCTGGTCCTATCGTGTGTGGAGTACTGCTGCTACATCCAATTACTTTTCAGTGTGCGCCGTACCTGTATGACCTAATTCCGCCATCCCCCTTTCACCACCGAACGTAAAAACCCGGCAGACATTCATCCCTTCGCTGTCAAGATCCCGCGCATTAAGACAAAGCGTTTTGCTTCGACCTTCTCAATGAGATCAGCGAAGGATTGGAACAGTCTATCCGCATCAGTGTTTCGGTTCAGTATCCAGTCCGCATGATGTAGAAATCTTTAACAGAAGAGTGAATAGGCTACTTCTCGACTAGCGCGCTTTACCACCAAAAAGGCTACATCGCCGCTCGCTATCAGGTGGGGTCGAAGTCAAGCGCGTTAGTCTCTATACAATAAAAATATAAAATAAATAAAAACAACATGTTTAGTCTCGTTACCCCAGTCGTTTTCATTAGTTACAACGCCGTTCAAACCGAATCACAGTAATGTCTGCACAGTACTGTGGTACCTATCTAGACGGTCTTCGGTAACAGAGACACTATCAATATATTACTAATACAATAATATTGCACATCCTGCTTACCTGTCCCTCATACGGGAGAGAGAGGGCAGAAGCAGAAACAAAGAGAGACAAAAAGTTGGAAGTGGCAGCTGTTGCCTCTCTGATGAGTGAGGACGAAAGGCGACGAAAGCTTTTATAGAATATTGCAAAGAAATAGGGAAAAAAGCAATAAAAGGAAATATGTAATTGAAAACAAAAAATGTTAAGTGCTAAATGTTAAATTCTAAGTTCAAAAAATGTAAAAGTAAATAAATAAATAAAAATAAAAACAAAGAAAAGAAGTAGGATGCTTTATATCAGAAAGTAGATTTCCAGACTGGAGGAGGCGGCGGTCTTCACTCAGCGAGAGGTATGAAAGAAGGAAATGGAATGGAGAGTGATAGAAAAGAGGAGGAGACTTATATAGCAAGAATGAGTGGAAGATAGAGAGTGTGAGAGAAAGGAATGAGTAATTTAGATATAAGATAAATAAATAGAATGATAAGTGATATTGTAATCGCTTAAAAGTGCGGAATGAAGGCTGGCCCGACCCACCCCCCACGCGCAGGGGAATTATTAAAAAAAAATACATTAATATTTGTATAGTCCGGCACGAGAGACCTTAAGCTGATTTAATTCTCAACGATTACCATAAAAACGACATAACCTATTCATAATTTTGCAATATTTTATAAAATGCTACAATGTACCGCGGAGATGTGTTGTGCTTGAATATCGAAAAAGATCTATTCGTCTGTCCGTACAACCTGTTTGTTGATTTTTTGTTCATGAGAATGGAATGTATAATAAATTACAGATATTTTACAACAAAAGGAGTTCGTCACGCACATAAAAAAAAAAGTTAGAAAAAACTAAAATTTTACTTAAGCATAACTTTGCATTAATTCTTCTACTTTGTCATTGTGCGTCATTATGTCATTGTATATATTTATTAACGGAAGGTTCCTTTTTAATTTTTTAGTCAGCGGTTAAGTGTTACAGGTCACATGCAGCAGAGTTCTGCAATATTTTTTCTTTTTTTTTATCGGGGAAAAAAACAATTGTATATACCACCATCGTGTACAACGTCAAGGCCGACAACGGCGAGGGAGTCGTCCGTGTCGTCAGGCCGGTCAAGTGCGCAGAGTTGAAGGTGGCCGTTGTTGGTCCGGCGCTTGAGGTGGGCCGTCGAGCCCGCGCTCCCCTTGGAAAGGGTTCCCGAGATGACTTTGACGGCGCATCCCTGTGTTCAGATACGGCGTCACGTAGGGCTTGTTTGGTGGGAGGGTAGCTTCACATCCCTCCCCGTGGTGGAGCCGTTCGACCCGGGCGCCAGGTAAGAGCGACGGAAGAGTATCGCTTCTTTACCGCTACCCCTCGTATTGATATTGGCCGAATTTGAACACCGTGTGAAGCTTTTTAATAGGTTGGAGTCCGACACTACTCCGTTGCCTGATCCTTTTGGCTTCGGGGTGTGCGATCCGTCAGCATTTTGTTACACACGTTAACAAAAAAAAAACATTGTGTTGACTGCGTATTGGTGAACATACGGATTAATACAAGGTTTATTCAACGACGTTACAAGGCGTTTACTTTTTATTACAAATGGAGAGCTTAATCTTAAAAATAACTTAGTTACTTAATAAAAATATCGTAAACATTTCTGGATATAATGTATAAATAACTAAACGCACAGCGAATTATAGGTCTCATAGCGGTGTCTAGTCGTTCAATGCAGATGTTTCCCCAGTCTGCTTCTTTTAGCAGTTAAACGTATGATCTTAAACTTATATTGGAATTCAAACTTATAAGGTCATAGAATAAAAAAGGGGACATCCGTACGGAAATGATTATAAGATGAAACAAGCCGGCGCAGGTGCGAGCGCGTGCCGGCATTGGTCCTGCAATGGCCACTTGCACCTCCTTTCAAGACGTGGCCTCACCAAGGCTTCTCTTTAAAGTGTTGTGTGCGAAAGCATTCCCGTGTTTCTGGCCAAAATCGTTGAGCGAAACACCGTGAGGTGTTAACGGGAGCAGAAGGGCATCCAATGCAGGATTTCCCCACAAAAAAACAATGTGAGGTCACTGGAACAGTGAATGCGCGCCGTACTTCGCGCTGCTGAACTGTCCAAGGTACCTAATTATATTTTCAATTTCGATGCAATCAATATCGCCTTAGAATATTTTATGTAGAAATTGTTGATCAAATTGAGAAAACTTGAATTTTAAAATGACATGTAGTCACTGTTCAATAATCTAAAAAACATTTATCTATGTCGATTAAATTTATCATAAAGAGCAAAAAACCGATAATAAAACCTTGCGGCACGCATGATGTTAGCTATATGTTACCAACGGGTATCCATTAGAAACTATTATTTGTGCTCTATTAGATATGTACGAGGAAAACCAACGTTAAAAATCTCCTTTAATTCCTTTGAATGCTAATTTCTTTAGGATCAAGTCATGATCATCCATATCAAAGGCTTTTTGAAAGTCAATGTAGGCAGTACCGACTGTACGTCGTGAAGACTCGTAGTTTCAATTGCCGTTGAGCGTTAGCTTTGTGCTATCGTAATAAGTTATTACGTTCATTGTATGATCGTGACAAATACATGTCCCAAGACGAACAGTTTTCGAGGACATGTGCAATCATCTAACACGCACATCAACTAAAACATAAATAAAGATAGGTACTTTGTAATAAGGATGTGAATGCTGAAGCATGGTAACCCTACTCTAGCGCACACGTGCGAACGGGCGCGGCAAAGCTAAAATAAATTCTGACCAACATAAAATAGGTAAAATTTCTTAAGTGGAATAACTGTACAATGTTGTTTATTATGTGTGGGTTTGATTAAATACTACTACAAACTTGTTCACTGGTGGGAATCCTCTTGGCCGGCTCCGTTTGTCCGTCCATACACAACTGCGGTCCGTAGTTCCTAGGCAGAATAAAGAAAAAATTATTTAGCGAATCGAAAGCGCTGCACGTATTTGGCACATGCCCGACATCGCGCAGCTACCGGATATCCGGCTTGAATATAAAGATATCGCTGTATTTCTCTTTGAAAGATATTTCATTCAAAACCGCATGTTATAATTCCCATGTGAAATAATTTTTCGGTAAACAAAAGTCTATTATTTAAACGGTTGTTGTTGTAACACATAACAGCCTCTGGTTGCAGCGCATAGCTGAGCTGGTTGCCATTTCGGTGTGTGTACATTAACACTTGTATGTTTAACGGTTATGTACCGAATAAAAGTTTTTCTTTCTCTCTTTCTTTCCTTCTTACCATAATAAAAATCAGAAATAAAAATTTTACTGCCAATTGAGGGCCTGTCCCTTGCCATTGCTGACATTAATTGAAACTTCACACAAGCTTCGTTTTATTGCCATAAGAAGATAACAAAACTTCTAGCAGTTCTATTCAAAATACATCAATAAACAAGGACACAAAGTTATTCACATAACAACTTACACTAATAGTCACTTTCCTTCAAAACGTTAACTTTTTTCTTACGGTTTCCATCCAATTTAAAGTTATCTTAATTTTTTTTTTATATATTATCGCGCCTTTTCCCCAGTAGGGGTATGCCTGCCCAGATTAGGCCCCATGTACCAGGGGGCGAGCCTGATATTTTTTATTAATTTGTTTATAATAATTTTATGTTATATGTTTATTGTTTATTATATTTTTGTTTATCTTATAAATCACATATATTTATTTCAATCATAGGTTAAACAACATTCACATAAAAAAGCAACATAGCTAAATATATGTTATCCTTGGGCGAGGATATTCGCATTGTTCGCGGCATCTCATCGTACACATTGTTATTCACAATACATATTTAAACATTCAATTATATTATTTTGATATTTTCGTATTTTTCGCATTCACAAATAATTTAAGTACGTTTAAGATATAATAATATATGTGTTTGGCAAATATCCTATAACAAATGGTTTGTATTGGAAAAGTGGAACTTAAGAATTGTTTGCGATCGCTATCTCGGAAACAAGACGAACATTGACTTCATCTCATTATAACAAAACTGAAATTATCACTGTCTATATTTCAGATGAAATATCATCTCAAAATCAAATCACGGGCAGAACGGTCAATAATCCGGATTGTTCAGCTTTTCTTGATTAGGAACCAAATTCCGCGAACGTTCCCAATGATTCTTACTTGTAATAAATATTCCACTAAACTATGATTACATTCCAAAACAAATGATGGATCTGCAATACATGTTATAAGTATGTCAATTTATTTGCACCCTGTACAAACGACATCATTATCAGCCTTTGTTTATTCACTGCTAGATCTAGCTAGATCCATATCCTATCCGAAAGATATGGGGAAGGCCTTCCCCAATATCTTTCGGTGATGCTGTCGATAGCATTCGGTGGAAGACATTGGATAATGCCTATATATAAATATAAACGTAATACTTTAAAACATTATTTTAAGGTGGCTGCAATGCTTTAAAATAAACTATCGTTATAAACACACAACGATCAAGGTCATCATCGGCCGATAGACGTCCATTGCTGGACATACGGTCTCCCACAAAGATCTTCATATCGATTAGTCTTGTCCTGCATGCATCCGATAGCTCCCGCGACTTTCAATCGTATGTAGGGGTTCATATGACGGAAAATTGGGCCATTTCCCACTACACCGACCCTTAGCTGGTTGGTAGGAGCCAGAGCCTCGTTTGCTGATTGCTAAAAAAGGACATAAATCTGACACGGCGAATTATTGACCAATCGCTATTACCTCCCTCCTCTCTAAGATATTAAAACGTCTAATCAATAAACAGCTCCACAACTAACTTAAATAAAAAGCTATTATTAAGCGACCGACAGCACGGTTTTCATAATGGTCGCTCCACTGGTGATCTTCTAGTGTACCATAGACATCGCTAGGCGCGCTAGCCTTTGAGAGTCGAGGAGATACTGGCAGTTAGGACATAGCCAAGGCGTTCGATCGAGTCTGGCACTGCGGTTTTCTTATGAACTCACCATGGTACGGACTTCCTGAGGGACTGTCTCTGTAGATATCTCGATTTCTGTTATGCAGAAGCATAAGAGGCGTTGTTGACCGCAGCAGCTCTATTAGCATAGACAAATGTAGGTGTCCCACTAGGCTCTGTGCTGTCGTTCGACGCTATTTTTACTTCATGTAAATGACATGTTGTCAATTGACGTCATTCATTGCTATGCGGACGACAGCATAAGCGACACCTGCTACACGAGCCGTAACAACATCCCTCAGACTGCTGTAGAGGAAAATAGAAAGAAACTTGTGTCAGAAATTGAGGTAACACTTACCTGTGTGTCGGAATGGGTCGCCTCAATTTAATTTAATTTAATTAATTTGAACACATCCAAGACACAAGTGTGCGCGTTCACCGCTAAGAAAACTCCATTTGTTGTAGCTCCTCAGTTCCAGAATACATTTCCAACCATCTCAAGAAGGGATTGGAATTTAACGCGTCGAAATCTCCAGTGACGTTCAGCACCGAGGGCGCTTGGAAGACAAGGTAAGCTTTGCATTTAAAAAGCTCGTGTAATTAACAGGGCGAAGCAGTACTTCACTGCGGGGCAAAGGTTGTTGCTATATAAAGCGCAAGTCCGGCCTCACATGGATTATTGCTTTCATCTTTGGACGGGAGCACCTGAATGTCAGCTGAGACCTTTAGACTCGGTGCAAAACGGAGCTGTCAGAATGATCGACGACCCTTTGCTTACAGACGGTATTAACCTCTTTGTTTTAGGAAAGATTTTGCCTCTTTGTGTGTGTTCTACCGCCTCTATAACGGAATTTGTTCTGCTAAACTGTTCGAGCTGATGCCCACGGCCACATTTCATCATCGCAGCGCTCGCTGTTGGCAGTGAATTTATCCTCATACCCTTAAATCGCAGTGGTCATCATCATCGTACGGTCCGGTTCCAGAGATGTTTTCTCCCGAGAACACTCAAATTGTGGAACGAGTTACCTATCGAGGTTTTCTCTAGGAGCTACAATATGAAGTTCTTCGAAATGGGTTTCTGCAGGGTCGGCAGCACGCCCGGTGATACCTCTGGTGTTATTGGCGATCATAGGCTACGGTTACCGCTCAACATCTGGCAGGCCGCAAGCCTGTTTGCCACTTACGTGGTATAAAAAAAACTACGAGCAGGTAAGGTTGGCTTTGATCCCATGAGTTGTGCTCATACTTTAATCTGTGGAGACTTAACAAACCGATTTAAACATGGTCTAGTGCTTTAGTACACATCGTACGAAAATGTTATATTTAAATAAACAGTGTATAAGGTTTATAATGGGGGGTGGGGGAGTATTTGGTAAATGACAACGCACGCAGCAATACCGACCACGCGCCAATACCATTAGCAATACCGTTTACGTGACCACGTATTAAAACTAGGTATTTATTTTCACGTACGCACACCAGATGCCTGAGTAAAATACTTTCAAGTTTTTTCATAGACACGATGCATCCGGTAGTCGGACACTTACAATTCGTGGAAGATTTGTACGAATATTATCCATTGCGTACATTTTACTATTCTTGCGCTGCGTAAAGTTAATGTACGCCGCATCAGTTAAATTTTTATACTTCAATAAAAACGTATTTAAATCCTGAGATATACTTGGAAGTCTTGCAAACAAGAATTGTGCGGTGAATCTATATGCGATTAGTAATGAAGTATGTTACTACATTAGTTTAAATAAGAATCTTTTCCAAAAAGATCTGTTTTCCTACGGTTGAACGATTACGTTTTTAATCTTACTGATCAACACATGCTTCGTGGCCGCGGCCTCCTTCGCGGATTCAACAATCAGATTAAAACCTTGACATCAAATGTTGCTATTGTTAAATTACTACGTGAAACTGCTTTATCAATTGAACTGTTTTTAGTTATCATCTTTTCGTATTGACATCAAACAATATGTACTTAATACGTTTAAAACATTATTTAATTTTTATATATATAGTATTAGTGGTCTAAGGTAGCTCGCTGGCCTAATGGTTAGAGCGTGCGGCCTTCATTGCGAAGGTCGCGGGTTCGAATCTCGACGTGTACAGATGACTTAATATTTAAGCTATGTACCCTTGTGAACTTTATTTACAACAGCGAGATACAAACGGTGAAGGAGAACAACGCGAGGAAACCCGCACAAGACTTGGGATTTATTTTATGGTGTGCGTGAAGTCACCACTCCGTATTGGGCCGAATTGGACTATGGCCCAATCGCCTTCATATTGAGGGTAGACCTGTACCCCAGCAGCGGGGACGTATATATTGGCTGTTATGAATATATAGTATTGAATTTAAACGTAATTAAATATCATTTCATCAATACATTGAATTCGTGAATCAATCGCACGATGAGAAAAGCGTTAAAGTATTTTGAACTCAGGTTTTTTTAAATAATTTCGGGGCGCCTTTATTTCGCAGGTGCGGTTCACTACAAGTACTGAGCCCTCAACTACAAAATCGAACTTTGAATCTATAACCATAAGGACTATAATCGCACTAAAGATAATCGAAGGGGTGTGAAGCACCCCTCCTGTTAAAAAAATCCCTACGTGGCGACGCGTCGGAATACGAGACGCATCACCATATCCACCCCAGGAACCCTCTCCAAGGGGGGCACCGGCCCGACGGCCCTTGTCGGTCGCGGCGCCAGGTTCCTGCCGAGAAGCCATTCGGCGGTCGTGCGCTCGGTCCCGCCTTGCGCCGGTGAGCTGTCATCGCGCTCCGACCGCGTCCTGTCCCCTCGGCGCCCGCTCTCGGATACGTTCGGTCTCCCGCTTCTGCGTCATAACAGAGTCGCAGAATCGGGATACCGCATTCCATGACGCCTCGCCACTGACCATGGTCCGGACCACGGACGGTAGCGAGAGGTCACTCCCTATCGCCGCTACGAGCGCGGCCCTGTCCCCCCCCCCCATCGCGGGCAATCGGCCAAGGTGTGGGACGATGTGTCCACCGGGTGGCCACACTCGTCGCACGCCTCGTCCGTCCTACTCGTGCAGTTCCGCCGGTGCAGATAGCTCCCGAAGCAACCGTGCCCCGTGAGTACCTGCACCAGGCAGAAACTGAGGACTCCGAAGTCCCGGCCCAGCCAGTCACCGATGACCGGCCGGACGGCCTCAACGGTGAGGCGACCGTACGACGGTTCGAGGAGTCGCCGCTCCCATCCCCGAAGCACCTCTCGACGCGCCTTTCGGCGCCACCTCTCCACCTCGTCGGGCGACGGAAACGAGCCCTCCCGCTCGAGGGCCCTCTTCCGCCGCCAGTAGAGGCGCGCCAGCGACTCCGCTTCGAGTTCCCACGGCGGTGTCCCGGCGAGGACGCACGCCGCCTCGAAAGAGATGGTATGGTAACCTCGTACGATCCGTATGGCCATGACGCGCTGCGGCGAGCGCAGCAGCGTCACGCCACAGGTCGACAGGTGTTGGGCCCATATGGGCGCACCGTATAGCGCCATAGAGCGCACCACCCCCGTGTAGAGTCGCCGGCATCCGACGCTCGGCCCGCCCAGATTGGGCAGGAGGCGGCTCAGGGACCCGGCCGCTCGAATGAGCTTCGGGCCCAGCTGCCGAAAGTGCTCGTCGAACCTCCATCGGCCGTCGAAGACGAGTCCCAAGTACTTCATCGAAGTACCGACGGCGATGGAAGTCCCACCGACTATCAGCTCCGCTCCCGGCGGAGGCGCATTCCGGGCGCCGTGGAAGCACAAGGCCTCGCACTTGCCCAGCGCAACCTCCAGCCCCAAGCGCCGAATGCGCGAGACGACGTGGGCCACGCCCGCAGTCGCCAACACGCGCGCCTCCCTAAAGGTGCGCGCGCGAGCCGTCACCAGGGTGTCGTCGGCGTAACAAGTCACGTCGACTCCACCGAGGTTGGCTCCGCGCAACACCGAGTCGTAGCCGATGTTCCACAGGAGCGGTCCAAGGACCGACCCCTGCGGAACACCGCACGACACACCTTGCCGACACCACTCGTCGCGCGTCGGGTACCTCACGGACCTGTCCGAGAGGTACGCCCCGATCGTACGCCTCAGGTAGACCGGGACCCCGAAGTGGACCAGCGCCGCGGTGATCGTGCTCCACGGAAGGGTGTTGAACGCGTTGGCAATGTCGAGTGACACCGCCAACACCACCTCTCCGCGAGCCACCGCCGCGTCCGCCAGGGCTCGCACCCGCGCTATCGCGTCTACGGTGGACCTGCCCCGGCGGAATTCGAACTGGTGTTCGCTCAGATCCGGTCCGACCTCCTCCATGTGTCGAACGAGGCGAGCTGCGATGACGCGCTCGAAGAGCTTGCTCACCTCGTCCAACAACACGATCGGCCGATACGACGACGGTGAGTCGGCCGGTTTCCCCGCTTTCCGAAGCAGGACCAATTTCCCCGCCTTCCATATGCGTGGAAACCGACCCTGCCTCAGCAACGCCGTGAACAGCGTCCGCGTCCAGGACTCTAGGGGACCCATAACGAGAGCCCACACGCGGCCGGGTATACCGTCGGGCCCAGGAGCGGTGTCCTTGACACGCATCCTTTGAACGGCAGCCGACAGTTCCCCTACGCTGACGCCCGGGACGTCGTCCAGGTCGAAGGAGTCTTCCCCCTCCCCCCCTCCCCAGCGCCGCGGGACAGAGTCGCTGTCGGTGGCGACCCTCGGTCGTCCCGCCGCAGGAACAGTGTGCGAACCGTCCGATCGAGAAGCTCCGGTGAGAGGCTACGAGTCAATGGGGGTCGCCAAGGGCGCAGCTTTTGCCGCACCCTCTTATACGGCTTCCCGAAAGGGTCGCCGTCCAACGACTCGAGCATCTCACGTTCGGACGCCTTCTTCGCCTCGGAGATCGCCGCCACCAGTACGGCCACGTCGGCCCTGTGCGTCGCGTACAGCCGCTCCTCCTCGGCCGTATCGCGCCTCCGTCGACGTCGGCACCTGTGGTACTTGCGTCGGCTCGCCACGCACGCGCTGCGAAGCCGGACGAGGTCCGCCGTCCACCAGTAAGCACGGCACTTAGGAGGTAGGGAGCGGCGCGCCCGCGGCATGGCCGCGTCACACACGTGCGACACAGCCTGCACGAGCCTCTCCGCTTCCCGCTCCACGTCGACCGCCACCTCCTCCATGGAGAGGCCCGCCGCCTTAACCCGGCCCTCACGGACCCAGGCCTCGACTAGGGCCGTCTCCTCGAGCCGGTCTCGGTCGAGGCGCTTCAGCGCCCACCGAGGGCCGTCCCCGATCAAGGGACGATAAGGATCGCCCGGAGTCGCCAAGGTCGCGGACACACTGTATCGGACATACAAATGATCCGACAGAGTCTCCACGCCCTCGAGCACCTCCCAATCCCCGATACGGCGGGCCACGGCGACCCCGGCGAACGTTACGTCCACTATGGAGCCGCCGTTTTTCCGCACGCACATGTTCGCCGTCCCCCGATTAAGCACGATCAAACCCGCTCCGATCGCGAACTCCTCGAGCGCCGCACCGCGCGCGCTCGTCCGCGGTCATCCCCAAGCCACCGACTTGGCGTTGAGGTCTCCGGCGAGGAGAATGCGACCCGACCCTAGCCGGCCGATGAGAGCACCGATCTCGTCTAGAAGCCGCTCGAACTCCGCCAAGCAACGATTCGGCGAGAAATATGCTCCCACGACCAGCACGTCCCCCACCCGCCCGGCGACGTAACCCCGACCGCGTTCCACCAACTCTAGGTCGGGGGAGCCGTTCGAGGTCACCGTGCCTATGGCCACCGATCCGTCCACGTCTCCCGCCCAGCTCTCCCGCGGTGGGACGTAGTACGGCTCGGTGACCACCGCCACGTTTATCGACCGCTCCGCCATGCTCTGGAACAGAAGGTCCTGAGCTCTGGCGCAGTGGTTGATGTTCGCCTGGAGGAAGTTCAGGTCCATCGTCACTCGACGGACATTTGAACCTCCTCCCGCGCGGCTTTCTCGCTCGCGCCGAGCGCCTGCGGTAGAGTGACCCTCAGGTCCCTACCGCCGCGCCTGCCGCCCTTCGTCGCCCCACCACCGACGACGCGCGCCCTGTCGCAGGCACCACCGCCGGATTTATGGTCGGCCTGCTTACCGGCCGCGCTGCATCGGCTGCAGTGCGGATTGGCGGAGCAGGTGGCCGCCCTGTGGCCGCTCTTTCCGCAGCGATAGCACTCATCGCTGCGGTCCGATTCGGACTTACACTGTGCCCGCACGTGCCCCTTTTCGAGGCACCGGAAGCAGCGTTGCGGTCTGCTCGCGAGCAGTGTGACCTGGGCAGACACCCAGCCAACCAGGAGTCTGCCGCCGTCCACCACCCGCTGAGCCGCAAGCACAGGACAGCGTAGCCACGCCGTCCCGAGGCCGAAGGCGCCGAAGGAGACGCTGCCCGACCGAACTTGGTCGGCCGGACAGCCCCCCGCTCGCGCCACCGCGGCAACTACGTCAGCGCTGGTGACCGAGTCATCCAGTCCGGAGACCTTCAGCTCGGCGCACTTTACCGGTCTCGAGATCCGCGCGACATCCTCGCCGAGAGACTCGCGGAGCCTCTTGGCGAGGGTATCGGCTTTCTCGCCGTTTTCAAGACCGGGCACTTCAAATATTCGTGCTCCGGTCGCCGCCGTCTTGCAGCGCATCCCGAGAATGCCGAGACCGTTCAGGTCGATCCGCTCCCGCGCCTGAGCGATCACTTCGGCGTACGTGACGCCCTTCGCGACCGCCTCAGGCGCAAGAGTAACCACGACCGCCGCGGACCGTGGGGCCCGCAGCTTTCGCGGCCGGTTCTTCCTGCCGGCTTTGCGCTTCGCGCTCCGACGCTGTTGCTGTTGCTGCTGCTGCTGCGGCTTCGGCTGCGACTGCTGTCGCTGCATCTGCAACTGCTGCGGCTTCGGCGGCAGCTCCTTCGCCCGTCGCGGCTTTCGCGCAACTACGGTCTACCCCTCCTCCAATGGAGGTGGGGCGGGCGCGGGCACGAACTTGCCTGCGGACTTAGGGAGCTTTCCCGCAGCCTTCTGCGGCCCTACTTTCCCTTTCCCCTTAGCCACGGAGGCTTTGGGGGCGGGGTTCGCGGAGGCCGCGGCCGCTTTCGGCGCTGGGCCGGCATTCTTGGCGGCCGATGCCGCCTGCCTCGCGGCAGCCAGCGGTGGCCGGACACGCTTCTCCGGGAGAAGCCTGTCCTCCAATGATGCCAGGTGGGCCGATACCATCGTCCCCACCTGCACCATTACAGTGCGGCAGATCTCCTCTACCGACGTAGTCGCCGGTACGAGGCGATCGGCACCCGTACGCCGTTTTTTTGCCGGCCGAATCGTCCCCTCCCCAGGAGACTCATCGCCGGCGTCCGGACGAGGAGGTGCGGGTCTATCCCGCCGCTCCAACTCGTCAATCTTCGCCCTGAGGTTGGCCAACTCCTTGGGGAAATCGGCCGCCTCGGCGCGCAGGCGGGCGTTCTCCGCCTGCAGCTGCCGCGTCTCGTCCGTCGCTGTGCGAGACGCGATGGTGGTCACGGCCACCTTGATGGAGGCCGCGGCGTCATTCAGGTCACGCGCCAGGCCGGACTTGAGGTTCCTCGACTTGCTGGCGATCGTACTGATCAGCTCAGCGTCGTCGAGAACCATCCGCTGCAACGCCCCAACCGTCTGCTCGTCTGGAGCCGTCCTCGACTTCAGCGCAGGCGATCGGGAGAGCTTCCGCTCCCGGTTTCGGCGGAACCTAGCCGCCGTCGCGACGAGTTCCTCTTCCGCCTGGAGCCTCAGCTCCTGACGCCTCTCGGCGTCGAACGCGGCCTTGGCCTTGCTAAGGCCGACATACTTGCCCGTCGTGGGCGGACGTCCACGTCGCTCCGGCTTGGGGCCGGGGTATAACTCCCCGGCGCTCTTGCCGTCCTCCTCCGAGGAAGTCGACAAGCCGTCCTTGCTGGGACGCCGTCGTTTGCGGTCCTGCCAAAAGCGGGATCCGCCTGACGCAACCGCAGTGAGGCTGCCGTCTGAAACGGCAGCCTCGTTGTCGCTGATGCGGGAAACAGGGGCCATGTCGACATCGCCCCCGTTTTTGGATGGCTCCCAGGGCAGCCGCTCCAGCATCACCCGCGCTGTGGGCAGCGCGGTCAGCGATAGCGCACGTTGCGCTAGTCTGTCACCACCGTGTGGTTGGCCAGCGCCCATCGCGGGGCGCGGCACTTCCGCCATTGTGCGACTCGCCGAACCATCGGCGCTCATCTGCACACATCCACCGTCGTCGAAAGCAGTCTTGCCCACCCCAGAGTACGAAGGGCAGACGGCGCCAGGCGCCGTGTGGGATTCCCCAGCCGTAAAGCCGGGACCCACCTGGGGACGAATGTCTTTAGATCTGCTTGTCATGTTGGGTTGCTGATCCACAGCTTCGGGCGCTCGGGACCAAGTTCCCCTTGGCCATTCATCCCATCGGCGCGCCGTACCTTAGGATTGGGGTAATTTGGGAGGTTTTCTTCCTCTCGACTCCGGTCGCAATGACCGCAGTCCCCGCTCCGCTCGGGGTGTGCTATGAGCGGGCTACGGGTGCGCCCGGCGTGGCCGAAGCCAAAAGCCGCCCTAGGGGCGGACTCGCCGCGCGACTCGACTGATTGCGCCGAAGAGAAAATTAAATCCACGAGGGATATCAGTTTTCCCCTCAGCGGGCGGTGGGATCGTCACTTCCCGACGCCAGTGGTGTCGGATTATTAGCCGTCAGTTGCCCTATGCCTGAGAGCATAAAGCAGCTGCCGTTGCCCAGGGTACACCAGTCCCAGGAGGTGCCCTTACCCCCGGACCGAGGTCCGAAGGGTAACTGCATCCCCCGGGCACACGTGGAGGTTATCCGACCCAGCGCCCCCCCGGGCACACGTGGAGGTTATCCGACCCAGCGCCCCTACGGATATTGATGTTGGACAAATCTATCGAGTTGAATTTAATATTTTAAACCAGTATATATTTATATATCTATTTGTACATTTGGTTTTTATTTTTTATTAAAAAATTACTAATATTTATTATATTCTATATATATATATATATATATATATATATATACTATTTAGTCTCAACGTAATTTGCTTCTAATCGATCAGTAAATGGCACCATTTCTATGCGATCCACAAATAAAATATTCATATTTAACTAACAATATTTAATACATTTATTAATATACTAGTAATATTATATACTTCTGTTTAAATAATATTTATTATTAAACTAAAATAAGTCTCAAGTGGTAATTTGTTTTGTGCAACTGGATTTGCACTGTACTATTTTCAAACATTTGTCGCCAATGCTCAAGTCCTTGAGAGAGCTAACTGCAAGCGCAGGCTGATGAGAACCGTCATGCAAAGAAAGGTTGCATTCTTAGGACCCCTTTATGAGTTCCCAAGGTTGATCCTGGAGGGCAAAATTCCTAGAAAACATGCACCTGGTACACAGAGCAAGAAATGGTTTGATGACATTACGGAGTGGACCGGGTTTAAATACCATCAGTTAAAAAGAATAGCTGAGGATCGAATTGGTTTTCTCAGTCTGATCGCTAAACTCCAGATTGAAGAGAGCACCTAATGACGATGATGATGACTGTACTACTTTCAAACAAGGTTCATATTTCAACAAAAGGCTTAAAATTATTTTGAGTTCTGGTTTCTATCCCAGGTTTTTAAAAGTACTTGTAGTATCGAGCTTTGCAAGTACGACTCACGCCTAAACAGCACTATATTGATAATGAGAAGAGCAAGTATAAAGTACAGAGTAAATTGCTAAGTACAACAGTATTACGAAGATCCAGAGAGATCCAGTTGATGGATAAAAATGTTATACTTTGTGATAAGCTAGTCTCGAGTCTTGGTATCTCGAAGATGCAGAGAGATTCCGAAAAAGCCTGGAGTCCGTTTAAGCTTGCAATGGTTGTGAATAAAACTTGCGGCGCTAACTTCATCATATAAAAAAGCGTACATTGTCTTGGGTCACTAAGTCGTTACGAAGTATACAATTGTATCCTATAACTGGTTCTCTCTGAATCTTCGTAATACTGTTGTACTTAGTAACTTACTCCATACTTTGATTTACTCAACTTATTGTCAGTATAGTGCTGATATTGCTGCGTGCGTTATCATTCACCAGAGATACCGTACCTCACTTCAATACCTTAACAATGGCGCCCAACGTCAGGCCAAGAGTACACACCTGATCGACTACGACAGAGGAAGCCAACTCGCGGCTACAACTACGCAACATTAGACTATCCTGTGTTGATCAATGAAAAAAGAGGTATTTGTGAATCGAGTATATCAAGACATTTAAGTACCGAGACTGTCCAAAAACAAATGAAACTGTTTTAGGCCAGGGGGAGACGGAAGATTCCGTGAATAGACGGAAGATGCCAGCTGTTCGTTAAAAGCAACAAAGGACACGAGTGTAAAACCCTGTCTTCACCAGCACAGGTCATACGTAAAAGAGGTTGCCCACGCAAGCATTCGTTGTAAAACGTAAAACCCTTAACATGAAACGTAGCTCCTGACTTTGTTGGGACGTCATCGGAGATGGAGGGAGAGACTGTAACAAAGAGTTTTCATCCAATCCAATAGATGGCGTCACCGTGAACAATGGGTCACGCTATCGTTTGCCTTAGCGCAAATCCTCCAAAGTTCGTACATCTTTTGTACATTGCCTTTGGCCAACAAGTCATTACGTAGCGTACAATTGCATCCATTAATTGGATCTCTCTGAATCTTCGTAATACAAAGAAATCGAAACAGTAGCCTATCACGAAGTATACAACTAGTATATATCAACAGGACCTCCCTGGATCTTCGTAATGCTGTTGTACTTAGTAACTTGTTGTGTACTTTAAATCGCTCTGTCATTATCAATATAGAGCTGATATTGCTGCACGATCTCGTGAAGGCTGCGGGAAGAAGCTGCTGGCTGCTGCGGCTAAATTCGAACAGCATAGGATTAATCTAAGTGGAGATCTTTGGGGGTTGCCTATGTCCAGCAGAGGACCTCTGTCGGCTGACGATGATGGTTGCCGCGTGCGTTGTCTTTCACCAAAAACCCCGCACTTCACTCCAATAGCTCTACAACATTAATTACGTGAAATATTTATAAACTACTTTTACCTTCCCTCGTTACAAATAAACAACTCTACGTTAAGGCGACGCGGACATTCGCGCGGATGTTAAATAATTAATCGGTTCGCACAAAACATTAATTATTACTTTTGAAAGCGCGGCTAATTAGCGCTATGCACAGAAGCACCGCAACGTTTCCGGTCGGTGTAATATTGTTAATACGCCATGTCCATACCGCATTTCCCTTTGTCGATGCAACCGAATCAAGAGAGAGCTTTCAATTGGCTGTTTCATACTTTTTAATCATTTATTTAAGTTATTTGTTTATTATCTTTCTGATTATTTATTTACCTTATTTTATTTATTAATCATATATATTTTTCGTCTCATAGAATTCATTTACAATTGAATTTCCACAAACAATTAACGCACATTTGATTATTCGCTTACAAAGTACTTTGGTATTCAAGCAGTGAATGTTACTGGAACTGATGTTGAAAACTATATTGGGGTCGTCTTTGACTCTTACCAAATGTCCTTTTAGTTAATTTTAAGTAATACAATAGTAAATTTAAAGTACCATTATTAATATTAAATTATAACTAAAACGTATTGGATCCCAACCAAACAATCATTTGGATGAGTTCTCTGACCTACATTATGTTCGCTCCTCCCTGCGTCGTCAGGGCGACTGTTGACCGTAAGTCAATAAGTGTGGAACTTCTGATCGCACTGATGAAGCTCTCCTTTAATGTATAAACTTTGATGAAACTTTAATTTTTGGAGTCGAAAGTTTCGATACGAACAATTACAAAACACCGATCGATTCAGCCTTTCGCTTCTTAATTAAAACATTGTGGATAACTTACTTTTCGCCTCAAAACCCTCTCTAGTGTCGAGATGTTCTTTAAACTTTAACAAGATAATATTAACATACTTCGCGTAAGTAGACGATGCTGTGGTACCTACCTTTACTTAAGTAAGAATAACTTAAAGTTGAACATGTTTTTTATACTAGAGGGTAAGTCTGTCTGTCTAGGTATTTACCACCGTTCATATTCATGAAATCCTATACGGGGATCCTGTAGGTGTAATGGGCCCCGAACAATAACTTTCAAGATACAAACCAACCTTACCTGCTAGTGGAGCACCGTGCTAATCAACGACCGAGGCTCTGGCTCTCACAAACTCGGAGAAGTCGGAGAATAAATAAATACTTCCATCCCGCTTCCTCAACCGGCGCGTTGAGACGGAAGGTTTACGAGAACTGCTTTCGAATCAATTAGCCGCTAAAAATGGAAATCATTCCAAAATTTACACAAAGTTAAACTCTTCACGTTTATTGTAACCTCGTTTGTTTGGTCTTAACCGAGAACATTCGTTTCGAGGAACATTTCTTTATTACAATTGTAGAGACGGTACTTTACATGTACCAATCCTTGCCGCCGCCGTCATTGGCGCAGAATTTACAGTTTTTAATAACATTCACTTTGTTCCTGGATCCAGCGAATCCCCATTAAATTTCGAAACTCTAAAATAAATTTTCCCGAACCCACGCAACGGTTTTATTTTTTGTTAGGGATGTGAAAGAGATTTTTTCAGTGAAGGATTAAGTCAGATTTTAGCTTAGCATGAGCTTTTTATTCCAACTGTATATGTCGAAATAAATAACGTTTCAGTAAATAATAGTACCGAATAAGGATGAATCTAGAAAAATTAAAAACTAGTATTCGCATACAATAAAAGTGGAACTTAGTGTTGTGGAGGTGGGAAACAGAAAGAGAGATGATTTAAAGTACTTTAAGTAACATTTTAACAAAAATTAAAAAGCTCGTTCATACATATACATATATATATATATATATATATATATATGTGTTTATTTATATTACTGACAGTGAATTAAACCATGGGTTGATCTGTAATCAAAGTTTTATTTGAATGACTATAAATTCAATAACAAAATTAATATATACACTATAACGCTCTTAACTAAACAAAACCTAAATGTAATCAGAAAGACGACATTTTATACGTTTTCTATTCAGTATCAAACTTTTCTACAATATTTTTAACAGTTAAACACAATAATAAATTATACTCTTTTATCCTTCATTCCCCTCAGAAAATGACAGCTCCGCTTTACCGACGTAGGAGATTGCAGTCCTTACACCGCCATCTGTCGGCCCAGCCGGACTCCGCCCTTCTTTACCGATGGAGCAAATCAGGACAAAATTCCAATTCCAGAAATGTTTTATAATATTTTTTTTTACACGTAGTGTTGAGAGGCCTCTCACAAGGTGGGCCGACAATCTGGTGAGAATCAGGGGAACCCACAGGATGCGAGCAACGCGGGAACGATCGACGTGGAGATCTATGGAGGAGGCTTATAAATATAGCCATAAGTAACATATTATAAAGTAGACACTTTAAAAATATTCGCTGTCAATGAATATAGATGCATTGTAAACATTCTAGCTACCGCCAGATGCCTCCACACAGTAGTGAGCAAATATTGCTGTGTTCCGGTTTAAAGGGTATTGTAACTATTACAATTATACTGGGGTAACGAGACTCAACATGTTAGGTCTCACGCGACGAGCGCAATGTAGTGCTGTGCAATGTGTGCAATTAGCGCCACGTTGCTATGGACGTGCGCATCACTTACCATCAGGCGAACGTCCCGCTCGTCACGTCACTTAAATGATTAAAAAAAAACAATGCGATATACTCTATAGATAATATGAGAACAAATTCAATGTTGAACTTCTAGTCACTGTCAAATGCAAATCCTTCTCAGCGACGAAGCAACAAATCTCTCTGAAATTAGAAAGGATTCGCAAAGGAGGTCGCAGTATAAATACTACGGGTGAGCTATCTCTTTGTTCATTTAAATGTTGTTACCATTTTTAGGCGGCTAATCGTTTCGCGGGAGTCCTAATAAATCTTCCGCACCGGCGGCCCGAGTTAAATGCTTCAGATCTCACTGCCTCGAACACAATTAGACGCTCCGCGGCCAACTGCCGCCACCCTTTCAAATTAATCATTCAATTTGTTTATGAAGCTTATTCCGGCTCCAAGGCCCTACGTACGAACGTATTATTAATATTTAAATTATAATTAATCGATTTCTGTATCAAATAATCGATTATGTACACTGATTTATTTTGATTTTGATATCTATTCCGAAATATTAGGACTGAGGTGTTCCAAATTGTCAAGTCACCTCATCATCAGCCGATAGACGTCCACTGTTGGACATAGGCCTCTCACAAGGATTCCCACATCGTCGGGTTGAGATTAAGCAGGGAGATTATGGCCATTTCCCACCACGCTGGCCCAATACGGGTTGGTGGGAGCCAGAGCCTCGTTAGTTGATTAGCAGGGTACACCACGAGCTGATGCGATTGGCTTGAAACCCGTAAGATGTTATGAAACACACCATATAGCGCTCGTCGCCTTAAGACAACAGATGGTGACAAACAAACAATACTATTCAAAAATTACTGTGTTCCGGTTTCTGAGATAACGAAGCAAAAAAAAATTATACGGGTAAAGACACTCAGCATCTTATGCCTCACACCTCAAGGTGACGAAGGCAATGTGGTGCGGTGTACATCGACCTAATTAGCAGCACGCTATTACGGGCGGGCATATCGCTCACTACCAGGTGAACGTCTCGCTTGTCTCATCGTTTCATTGAATAAAAAAAAAGTCAAGAAGTTAATTGACCTTTTTTTCGTTTAGAAAGAAAGCATCAAAAGATACCGTGCTCCTGGAGAAAAGTCAGGATTATCTGAGACTCTTACTCACTAAAACTCCATCGGTGGTCTGCATCAGTGCATTCTGACAGGCTCCGGGATCTCTTACAGAACGCACCGGCGCCCCTCTACACTCTGTGTAACACGTCTCTGAGGAGCAGCCTAACCCTCGTAAGCACCATCGCTGAGCGATACGGTGGCCCACGCAGGTTCGCTTGTTGGCCCCTACCCTCAAGTACCGCGAAACTCCTAATATCCTCTGCATCCATCCACCTTTAGTATATGTACTGCAGAAGCAAGTACCAAGATTAGTTGGCCTATAAACAATTTGAAGCCCTCTATCGATCATTCGCACAATCTTTAATACTATCATCTATTATATAATATATATAATGTATACATAAAGATATTTTTCATTCAAATAAATAACCTATTTTTGTTGATATGCTTTATATTGTATTTTTTACGATCTGAAAGTTTTTTTAATTAGGCATTGTTTAACTTTAACAGCTTATTGTTTGTTTTTCGTAATAATTAATTGTTACTTTTAATTGGCTTTTAACTACGGGTGAAATCTTAATTTAAGCTACAAAAAAATTTAGTTTAAAGACTTCACTGGAATTTACTAGTAGTCAGTAGACATCACCGCAGCGCCTATTCCAACTGACAATCAGTAGTGTTAAAACATCGCTGTGTTCCAGTTTGAGAGGCGATGTAGCTAGTGAAATTACTGGAGAACCGAGACTTGACGTCCTGACTCAAGTGACGAGCGCAACAAGCTGCAGTGTGTACCATCTTAGCTTAGCCACGTTGATACGGGCAGGCATATCACTTACCATCAGGTGAACGTCGTATTCGTCCGATAACATTCCTTGGATATTTATTATGTTTCACCATCATCAGCCGATAAACTTCCACTGATGGACATAGGTCTCTCCAAAGATCTCCATATCAATCGGTCTCCCATTGCTTGCATCCAGGGGGTTTCCGCGATACTCACCAGATCGTCGATCCACCTTGTGGCAGGCCTCTCAAAGAAGCCGTAGATAGTAAATTCATTGCTCAGAATATTCCAGCCCACATACGTTGTGAGCTGGAACACAGCGAGGCTGATATAGGGGAAGATTTACAATATGAAAGCAGTAGCTACCCTTACCTTCGTATTATTATATAATATAAGTCATCATCAAAAAGCAGAACAAAGTAACCTAAATCTCGTGTCAGTTCAAAACAGCGGAATACTTGCAAGTGTATGATTATCACATATTTCTCATAAAGTAAGTGAAGATTTAAATAATTGACGTAGCAGGTAAGGAGAGATTGGTTGATGATGATGAAAGTTGAAGCTTTGATTTGCAAAATGCCGCATCCAGAGCATTTATTATGGATGTGCTTCTTTAGCGTGGTGGAAGAAATTAATAAATGGGTAAATAACTGCGTCACTTGCAATTGCTGATTATCTTGGACAAGTATACCTCACCATGCACGACGCCCTTATCAAATAAACACCATGAAAAATCTGGCTGAAGTCTTAGCCTATTCTTAAAAGTTAAGTTAGTGGATGACAGAGGTTCCAGATAACGACTCACGGGACACAAACCAACCTCACCAGCTCGCAGTGGAGGCTGCTAATTAACAAACGAGGTACTGGCTCCCACCAATCCGCATTGGGCCAGCGTGGTGGGAAGTAGTACGAATCCCCTCATATAAAACCCCATACACCACGGCCTCTGGTGATATCCTCCTAGCTTGCATTCCTTGTTTTACAAATATCCTGCTCGCGAGGCGCCGCTCTCTTTTTTCTGGAATATTCTAACACTACATTCGATCGCAATAATATAAGGTAGGAAAATATCTCCCTTCCGCTTTTTTGCTCTTTATTCAATGCTTTATAAAAAGTGTTACAGTGATCGGATTTAGTTCAAATATGCGCCGTTTTGTTCGATAATCTGTTTCCATTTAGACGGCAACTTCATAATACCTCCCTCGTAGAAGCCCCCCTCCTCCTTATTTGCGAAGAACTCGGACAGCCACTTTTCATAAGCCTCTTTTGAGTTCAACTTTACACCACCAAGGGCGTTCACCATGGACAGGAACAGGTGGTAATCACTTGGCGCTATGTCCGGGCTATATGGTGGATGCGATAAAACTTCCCATACAAGCTCCCGTAGCTTCTGACGAGTCATCAACGAAGTGTGTGGTCTGGCGTTGTCCTGGTGGAACACTACACCCTTCCTGTTGGCCAATTCTGGACGCTTCTGGTCGATCGCCTGCTACAAGCGGTCCAGTTGTTCGCAGTAGATGGTAGAATTAAGCGTCTGGCCATATGGGAGCAGCTCATAGTGGATGATTCCCTTCCAATCCCACCAAACACACAGCAAAACCTTCCTGGCCGTCAATCCCGGCTTGGCCACTGTTTGGGACGATTCACCGGCCTTCGACCACGACCGTTTTCGCTTGATATTGTCGTATGTGATCCATTTTTGGTCGCCAGTCACCATCCGCTTCAAGAATGGGTCGAGTTCGTTCCGTTTCAGCAGCATATCGCAGGCGTTGATTCGGTCCAGAAGGTTTTTTTGCGTCAAATCATGCGGCACCCAAACATCAAGCTTTTTTTTATATCCAGCCTTCTGCAGATGGTTTAAAATGGTTTGGTGACTAACTCTCATCTCCTGGGCGATGTCACGAGATGCCACATGCCGGTCTAACTCGATGTAGTCCATGATTTGATCGGTATTTGTCGTCACAGGTCTTCCGCCGGCTGGCTTATCCATGGTGTCGTTTTCACCGGCTCTGAATCGTCGAAACCATTCCTCCGCGGTTCGAAGTGATAGAGTACCATCCCCCAAAACACCATTAATCTCACGGAACGTTTCTCTAGCGGATTTGCCTTTAACGAAGGAAAACTTTAAAATAGCGCAAATTCGGCGTTAGTGAACTCGCATGTTTACACGTCTATAACTGTTGAACGCAACATCCAAACTAATTATGCATAGCGTCGTTTTGTAGGTTATGTCAAGACCTTTCAAATTATGTATAGTATTGCCAGATACGAGCTCTGTAGCGCTTTGTACATAGCCGCGAAATTCAAAAGACAAAAAGGCGGAAGGGAGATATTTTCCAACCTATTATTTGCAAGGATATTGCTTTAACAGGGTCAGTACTGATCAATATTTTGTGTCCCTGCAGTTCACCGTTCAAAATGCAGCGGGCTAGCGCTGACCGACCCTCCGATACATCACGCGACGGCGCCCCGCCTGCCGCCTGCCGCCAGGGCCGCATGAACTCCGCTGATTTATTGACGTACTGCAGCCAGCGAGTTTAGAACAAGTTCACTAACAGCCACGGGTCGACAGCTCGAACGTAATACATCAATACGTCGAACGGTGCAAAGTTAATCCGTGGGACTGCAGTTCAGCGCTGGGTTGTTTCTATTTTAATATTACACGTGTACAAAAAATCATTCTAACGAGTTGGATACAAATCTAATTGGTGATCAACGCTTGATCTTGTAACAGGGGTGATAGGTGTACTGACTAACTTCTCCGCTATTATGTTGACCATAAATCCTTGCCTTGTGAAACGGAGCTCCTTGATCATATTATCATGGACTTCCGCTAGCTACAACATTCCTATTTCAAACTAGGACCATGGCTCTACGATTATATTCCAGGCAACATTTAAAAGCCAGAGTAATCTAGTACACTTCACCATGTGATATTATCATAGACATAGTGTTGTGCACTCTGCCCCACCCCACCAGGTACTCCGACGATCTGGTGGAGAAGGTTGTGAGAAGCAGCTGGATGCAGGCAGCGCAGGACCGATTAATGTGGAGATCTTTGGAAGAAGCCTATGTTCAGCAGTGGAAGTCTTTTGGCTGGTAATGATATTATCGTCAAGTGTGATAAAATACATATATATAAATAGGTATGACTAAACTTCCAAATCCACCCCTGTCCGTTCCGATTCCAGCGGCAATGCGTTTAAAAGAAATCTCTTTACTTCGCAATTCGATCAAAGTTTGATCATAACTTGAATGGTGTATTCCCTTCCCAATTACACTTGTATCTATATAACTTACCAACTTGAAAGTGAGACTTGTGCGGTATTAAGAACTTAACTATTTATGACGTATGTGCACATATATACATACATGTATATATATATATATATATATATATATATATATATATAACGGATTGTAAGGGTTCGCTCACAACGACTCACGGAATTCAAGCCAACCTCACCAGGTCGTGGTGCACCCTGCTGATCAACAAACGTGGCTCTGGCTCTCACCACCCCGCATTGGGCCAGCGTGTTAGGAAATGACCCAAATCCCCCCATATAAACCCTTACAAACGACGACCGAAAGCGGTGTTGACTGTAAGGTCGCAAGAAGCCTCTGCATACGGGCAGCGCAGGACTAATCAATGTGAGATCTTTGAAGGAAGCCTTTGTCCAGCAGTGGACGTCTATCGACTGATAATGATGACGATATGTATATTCTTGATAGTATTATATTATCTCCAGATCAATTAAACACAATGCGACCTTATCTGTTTCCCAAATCATCAAAGGAATAACCTTTGTTGATCACTTTCCATGTTTAGACCTTATGTATGTTGTTATTTCTGTTTATACTTTTTTTGTATTACGTATATATTTTTTATAATTTATGTTAATCATCATTATTACGATTATATTATCATTACGGTATATATACACGATTCAAATGGTTATATGTATTGCTATGGAGCTGTGGTCGTGTGAATTTCTAAACGGCCTTTGTCTTTGTTCTGTTACAAGTATCCATTGTAGTTCGTATTTGAATTTTTTTTAAGTATAAAAAAATAAATGATGAAGAAACGTAATAAAAGTTTCTTAATTTCTACTATAACCATATTTGTTACTTGTAGAAACTCTTTGTTGTATTACGCATACGATGTTTGGTGATTTCATCCGGATCTATTCATTTCAACGAAACAGATTATATATATTCTTCAACCTTCATTCTTCAATGGAAAAGATATTGAAAGCCACATTCATCAGTTCGGAATAAGCTGTTTATAATGGACGTTGGGGTCTTAAGGTGCTGGAATGGAGACCCTGAACCGCAAATCGCAGCGTTGGCAGACCCCCTACTAAATGGACTAAGGGCATAAAAAAATCGCTGGGAGTCACTGGATTCAAACAGCGCAAGACCGTGCTTTGTGGAACACGTCACAAGACACCTATGTCCAGCTGTGGACATCCATCCGCTGAAATGATGGATCGTCTAAAAAACGAGCAGAACGTTCACATAATGGTAATCGATTCCAACGACCTCTCTAATAACCTTTCAGTTCTGAAATTGTTTACAAGTCACACAAAAAGAATTTATTAAGTTACATAAGTATCTTTTTATGGACATGGATAATGCTGAACACTCTGTTTTTAGTCTCCGTCATGTGCAGCAGGATAATCTTTTATTATATCATACAACATACAAATGTAAAGGAATTCAATGGAAGCAGAACTGCTAGATGCTGTTCCACCTAGCATATAGACAGTTCGGTTCCAGATGAATAAACTTTGCATTAACTGCTAAAGCTCAGTTCTAGTCGGTGCTGCTGCAGCTGCCATGTGTCCTGTCCCTATGTGTGCTCTCCCAAGTACTCTTATGTTCGTATATTGTCCTCCTCTAGAAGTTGCAGACACTCGGCTCGACTATTTGTCCCTTATGAACATTTGTCAACATTAAAATAAATCATTTCATATCAAGATATATTTTCAATCGTGGATAAAAGTTTTGTATACTTCATAACAAGCGTCTCGTACTGATCATGATCAGCTGATGGATGCCTACAGCTAGATGTAGGCTAGTAAAGCCGACATGACTGAAGATTATCATGAATAAAATTATTTTGAAGTACTAGACCAGCTCTCGATTACATCTTGTCTAGTAAATAAATTTGGCCATTATAACTAGAATGTTTAGATCTCCGGAAGGGTGTAAGATTTCCCGCACAACAACTCACCGGACCCAAGCCAACCTCATCAACTCCCTCTACAACCCCTCCAACGGGTTCCCGCCTTGTCGTGGCGGAGGGGCTTAGTAACCGTGGGGCTCAACACTGTGAAGCTAAGCGGAACCCACCCAGTCGGCTCGCGGCGAAGGGCCGACCGAAGCGGCCGCTCCAGGTTCGAGCATCGGTTGAGATAACTGGAGCTCACCGGAGCGGCCAGGGGCCCGGGGGCGGCTGTATGTTGCCACCTGCGGCCGGCTGCAAGGACGGTTTTATACCACCTCTGCAGCCGAAGTGGGGTCGCGGAGGACTAATCCTCCGCGACCAACCGGTGTTGCACCGGCGATGCAGCGGCGGTAGGACCGCGGGGGAAGAGGAGTATCGGTATTGCGCCATTCTCCCTATCCTCCGCGGCCGTTAACGGGTAGCGGCGGGCCCAACATCTGTCCGCCGCGAGGTGCCCGGAGAAGTTATCTCCCGGGGCTCCCGTGGCTTCTTTCGTTTCCGAGGTCTGGGCACGCTGCGCGTTGCGGCGCGCCCTGCAGGGAAGGTTTATCCCTCCCTACCGAGGTGGGGCTGCGTAAGCGGCCAGCGCCGGTGAGAGTCACGGACGAAAGCACCAACCAGTACCCGTGACTCTTACCACAAGGCTACTAGTAGGGGACATCGTGGGGGTTTTAGTCGGTGCGAGTTCGACATAACCTGTCCTTGCCCCCGCGAGGACGGGTATGCGTAGGCATTTCCCCTACGTAAAACAGAAAAAAAAACCTCACCAACTCGTGGTGCACCCTGTTAATTTACTAACGAGCCTCTGGCCAACCCGCATTGGACCAGCGTGGTGAGAAATGTCCCAAATCCCCCGCATAAGAATGCCTACAAACGTCTCCTGGTGCCTGACGGTACTGACAGCCATACTGACCATAAGGATGCTGGACGACTAGATGCTGGCACGGGATCGATCAATGTGAGGATAGTTTGGAGAGAACCATGTCCAGCAGTGGACGTTCGACTGACAATAGTAACGATGATGTTTATATCTTTATTAATTAATTGAAAGCTTGAAGATCCAGCGCTACGTACTAGCGTTTCTGAAGCTGGTGTGTAAGTTTGTTCTAGATAACTTAATTATAAATAATATAAATGATTGCTTATGTATGCTTATGTTTTCACGTATTATAGGTGATTTGTTTTAAAAAGACGCTTTGTGCAGTTATCCGAAATGAGCACAGATTATACCTCGAAACAACATTTCAGTTCGCGCTCGTAGAAATTGATCTTGATTGGAACGGTCACGACACTCCGTAATCCCACGGAATCCTTCGGATCCTGGAAAGTCGGGGATTTATACTTTCCTATCCCCGAGCGTTAAATCATTTTCTTTTGAGCTTTATTAAAATCGATTTATCTCATGGTCTGCTCGATCCTATTCTTCAGTTTCATTTTGGAACCGCAGTTTAATCAGTTCTCATTGAATTTGTCTATTGCTTATTCTAACAAAGAGTAGAGAGGAAGGAGGCAGAGGAATTCAACTAATGACTAGTATATATTATATTATTGTACAGACTGAGATATAAAATTATGAGGGATGTAAGGGTTCCCGCGCAACAACTCACGGCATCCCAGCTAACCTGACCATCTCGTGATGCTGACTGCTTATCAACAAAGGAGGCTTTAACTCCCACCAACACGCATTGGGCTACCGTTGTTCTAAATAGGCCAAAACTCCCCCAATGAATCCCTACCTGATCGTGGGGGAATCTTCAGGAAATGTATATGTCCAGCTGTGGACGTCTATCAGTTGTAATAGGGGGACCGGAAAGTAATGTCGATTCTGCGCATGCCAATACTTGATTGTCATTTGTCAGCTCATTGTTTTGTTCAGAGGCGTACCAAAGACATTGTGAGGTTATAGTGATTTCTTTACTTATAGACAATTGAATTACAATTTTTTTTGTAATTTTGGGTAAAATGGCCAGCCAAATACCAGAAGAGGTACACATCCGGCATTGCATGCTCTTTGAGTTTCGCAAGGGAAATAACGCAACAGTTGCTACCAAAAACATTTGCGATGTTTATCCAAATGCACTGGACATTCGTAAATGCCAAAGGTGGTTTTCCAAGTTCAAATCGGGTAATTTTGATCTTTCCGACTCGTATCGATCAGGAAGACCATCAGCGTTAGACAACGACGTGTTAAGGGCGGAAGTGGAAGCAAATCCGTGTCAGACGATCGAGGAATTGTCAAACAGTCTCAACAAACCTTGGTCGACCATCCAAGAACATTTGAAGCAGATTGGAAAAGTAAGCAGAGCAGGTGTTTGGGTCCCGCATAATCTGTCCGAACAGAATAAGGCTAACCGATCAATCACATGCAACTTATTGCTTCAACGACACAACACAGAAGCGTTTTTTGATCGCTTGATCACAGGAGATGAGAAATGGGTCCTGTATGATAACCCAAAACGCAAAAGGCAGTGGCTCTCTCCAAATGAAATCCCTCGGAGTACTGCTAAGCCAGGTTTACACCCCAAAAAAGCGCTTTTGTGTGTTTGGTGGAGTATTCGCGGCATTGTTCATTTTGAATTACTGAAACCTGGAGAAACTGTTACTGCAGACCTCTACAGCGAACAATTGCAGCGAGTCAATCAATCTTTAATTGAAAAGTGGCCAGCGATTGTCAACCGAAAAGGCGTCATTCTCCAACATGACAATGCAAGACCGCACTGCGCAAGGCGAACTCTAGAAAAAATTAATGAATTGGGGTGGGAGGTGCTGCCTCATCCACCATATTCGCCCGATGTTGCACCATCGGATTTCCACTTATTCCGAGCGCTGCAACACTTTTTAAGTGGCAAAACATTTGCAAATTTGGATGATATCCAAAATGCCATCTCTAGATATTTTGCCGAAAAACCAATTAATTTTTATCGATCAGGGATTGAAAATTTACTCACTAGATGGCAAAAGGTTATTGACAATGATGGGGAATACATCATTGATTAAAAATAAAGACTCGTTAAAAATGTATGTGTTTGTATTTAGCGTAAGAAAACGACATTACTTTCCGGTCCACCTAATATTAAGTATTTATATAATTCCACTTGATCTAGATCTATCACTCCTTAAAAACCATCATGAATTGAACTACAGTCCACCAGATTGCTAGAATTTAATAGAACGAAGTCTGGTCGGTCTGCAGGCTGCTGCCATCGTTTACACTAAATCGACCATGGCACGACATCCATCTCCAAAATGTATGTTGCAGGCGCGCTGCGATAGCTCAGTGCTGTCTAATGGGATTTATCCATCCCCTGCGATGATGCAGCATCATACATCTGTACTGTACAATTATATACAGACAAATGATTTTATATATTGTGTTAGAAAATCGGATCTATAAAAATCACTATTAATCTGACTGTAGGTCACTTTTCCTTATCGTTCCTTCCGGCCTGTTTTGGGCCAAAATATCTCTTTTCTTTATATTTGTTTGTTTTTCTCTATTTACTACTTTTCTTTTATCCCTTCATAGTTTCTTCTCTTACTCTTACACCGTGCCGTCTTTGCATATTGTTATTTTCTTCTCTCACGGATCCGCTCTCAGACTTCAATCGTCGCTTTACTGTTATTTACTTATCTTCGTTTTTAGTATTACATTTGCTTCTTATTTATTTACTTTACTTTATTTGTTTATTTCTCTTACATAAATGCTTTGTTGTTTCTATACTATTCTACAATTTGTCTTTCGTTTCTTTCCGTTCCTTTTTTTATAAAGTTTCTGTCTGCTTCTTTTATAGACTAATACTTATTTCTATTAATTCTTTCTACTAAAACTTTCTCTCCAAATCTTAGTATTATGCTCCGATTTCCGTCGTTACTCATCAAAGGGGTGATGCTGTATAGGTCTCTGTTGCCGGGGATTGTCTAGATGCCGCATCGCCTATTTCTGTTACCAAACAGTAGTGTTGAATATTGTGTGCCGGTTTGAAGGATGCTGTAGCTAGTGTAATTACTGGGGTAATGATACTTAACATTTTATGTGTCGGGCAAAGAGCGCAATGTAGTGCAGTGCGTACCATATTAACTAGCGCAACGTTGTTATGGGCGGACGTATCACTTACCATCTGGTAAACTTGTAGCTCGTCTCGACGCTTAATTGCTTAAAAAAAATAAAAAATAGTTAAAAAATTACTCGAACTGTACGGGGAAAATAGCAAACATTTACACTTTTACGTATCATTGGTGGTGGGTCTCCGCTGGAGCCCGTCTACGTGGTTGCCACCGCCGCGTACCCACCACTATCACTTATCGTGCGGCAAGTCCAGCTCGTCCAGCTCGTCCAGCTCGACTCGTCGCTCAATTGAAACTTTGCGCCGGTTAATAATTTACATTGAAAGCTTCTGTTTTTAAGTTCACTTCTGCTCTACGACTAATCAACACGATTTATCTGTTGAACAGTTAGGTAGTGATGAAGCTTTATCATTAGGCGGTGGTGAGAAAATTCGAATATTTTAGTACCTAAATTAATCCTGTTTAAAGGATTTAAAAAGGTATAATTTACTGAATATATCATTCGCAAAGCTATCAAAAACATTGCCGCGACAAACCAGAGTAGTTGTAATCGTTTATTGCTTTATTTAAACTTTAGCGGATTTCAGAGCTTTCGTGCTTTCCACCGAATGGATCGACAGGAACTTTTAAATGATTTTGTTGGCGCAAAACGAGAATTGTGTGGCGACCGACCCTCCACGAAATTACAACAATTTTATAAATGGCTACGTGTTCACAACAACTGGGCCACGATGTGAACTGTTGAAAATAACTTTACGTGTGAAATCAGATCACTTGTGTGTCAGGCGTTTGTTGTACATAAAATAAAGTGTTTCTCCAGTCGTCAGGCCATCGATTAGTGGAGGTATTCCACCATCGGCCGGTAGACGTCCAGTGATAGATAAAAGCCTCCCCCAAACTTCGTTTCTAGGGATGCATATAAGTGGATTTGGCAATTTCCCACGACACTGCCCCAATGCGGGTTAGTGGGAGTTTAAAATCTCATTTGTCGGTTAGCAGGGTGTACCACGAGCAGATGATCTTGGTTTGGGTCCCGTGAATTGTTGTGTAGGGATCCCTTACATTACCTTAATTAATATATCATCAATAAGTAAAGGTATTTATTTATGAAATCTTAACCTTTCTTTGGCAATCGCAAACAACAGCTTTTAAAAAATTCGTCATCTGAAAAAATTTTAACAATAACAAAACAAGATCGTTTGTTTGCTTTAGTATTCAACTCGGTTTACAATTAATATACACAACGTCAACTAATTAATTTGACTGGCAGGCCTCTGTTATCAGACCGCCAAGTACCACCACAGCATCAGCCACAGCTGACAATCTACAAACATTCCTACTTGATGGTAAAGCTAGAAAAATTATTGAGGTGATGAAACTTATCTCGTGTCTCAAAGCTGCGAGAATGTAAAGCATCGTTACTATAAGATGACAGAGTATGCTTCTTCTGAACTGTCTGAACATCTATGCTCATCGCACTGCAGTATAAAAACAAACTACTGTTACCGAGTAAACTTGCGTCTCAAGTGAAAAAAAAACTAATTTAATATTAAAACTGTGATGTCTTAAAAGCAAAGGCAATTTTCGCTCCGACTGAGATTTACGTTTTGCTGAACGACTTCTTACCGTTCTTTGTCTTTGAGCTGCAGAGTAGGTTTTTTTTATCACGTCTTAATGTGAAGCGCAGAATAAATGATTGTAACAAGCGTTCAAGCATTAATGAGGAGGAAATTGTTACAACATTGTTACAGAACATTACTTGGCCGCTAATATTATTACTTTCTGAGGAAAAAGAATATTAAAGTCACATATATATATAAGATCAAATAAATAATATCGTTGTATGAGCAGTGTGTCGCGTTGTGACATGAGGTGTTACTTCATGTTACATTCATAATTTCACTGGCAACAGTTTAAATTAAAACTCCGCAGAAGTGTCCAGACGTTCCCTGGTAACAGAACATGACAGCCTCCGCTAGTGATAAATCAAAATCTTCTGAATATCATTTAATTGAGTAATCCATTATTATTGTCTCTGCCAAGGATCTCCACGTTTGTTGGGGTTCATATGGGGGGATTTGAACCATTCCTCACCACGCTGGTCCAATGCGTGTTGGTAGCAAGATGCATCACGAGCAGGTGAGGTAGGCTTGGATCCCGGGAGCTGTTACCAAACCCTTATAAAGGAATCCATTGAGACGTAATAGAAATTATTTACTACTTGATTTTAGTGTACTTTTTTATATATCATTTTTATATCTTTCTATTCTATCATATTATACTCTATCAAATATAAAAACTATAAAAAAAGTTATAACGTGTGTATATTATAAACTCTGTACGGCGACGTACAAACCGAGAATTCGACTCTGAAACCTCATCATTTCCTAAATCTGGTAATACATATTTTAAGATACAAGCAGCTCAGGCTATGCTAAGTGATGACGATCGCCCATGAACTTAAGGAGAGTAAAGTAAAAATGATTTCCTTGATACCTGCCGAACCGGAAATCTCCCCGGCGACGATTGCTTAAACGATTAATTTTAAATAATTGGTATACGTTTTCTGCGAGTGAGGTCCGTGAATGAATCGATACGTTAACGGTTGATTACACCAACCGAATGTTAGTTATACATATTTTAACTTTGAAATGTTTAACTTTGATAAGTTAAATTTACCAAACGATCAAGTTGCAGGTTAACTTTGGCGAACCGTATCTAATTGAACGGAGCTCCGCTTTCGTTGTTTTGTTTGCGAAATGAAAACAAATTTGCATCCTATAGCGCTTCACTTGGAGTAACTGGATTTGTTTTGATGAACTTTGCCCAATCAAGCATTATATGTAAAAATCTGTATTTAACTAATGCGTTTGTGTTACCATACAGTAGTAATTAAAGTTCGTCACGTTCCACATAAAAGGCTTTTGTAAAGGAAGTAGATAGGAAGTGACACACCATACTCAGGAACCTGTACGATTAGCGAAGTATATACAAATGGTTTTTGAGACGCTACCTCTTCAAAAATATTATTTGGTTCTAGTAAACAGCGTAAGTCGAACATCAACAACATACAACCCTAAACTAGATCCAATTATATATTTATATACAAAGACAATGTCTACTTACATAATGGTGTCTATAAAGATGAACACCTCCCAGGGCAGGTGATCTAACTACGGAGGGGTCAAGTTAGCCAGGAACAATGAGTGCGAAAATCCTTGGAAAAAGCTTACGCTTAACCGTGCACATCTCCTTTGGAGAGATAATACTGAAGTGTTCCAGTGGCCATTAACATTTGTAATGGCAACATTGTTCACCTGACAACCAAGCTATCATCGCGCAGTTTCTAATGGCAGCTCTATGACTTTTCACTGAAGACATTGTATATTTCTTAAATAATATTACTTGTAAGATTAAAGTCTTCTTTTCTTGTAGGTATGAGAGAAAGGTTTTGTTAAGGGAATGAACTGAGAAGCTGTTATGGTACAAAAGGAAGCTGCCGAGCGGGATCGAGAGGAGACATATCCCGCTCGGAGACGAAACCGTCGCGTCAACACGTCGCACGAGTGAATAGTGGTCCCTTGCCATAATGGGGACTTTGGAGTCGTTAGCAGGATAGGGGTTCTCATCGCCATCTAAACGACCTTGAGGAGGATAATAGCTGGACGTGGTCTCCGGTCACTGAAATAGTATACACGAGGCTGATAGGGTCTGCATAAGACAGAACCCGAGAAAGGCTATCTCAGGATAGCGTTAGCGAGGCCGCGGTTGTGTTCCGAACGGAGATCCCGTGACCTCTCCAAACGCTGAAGGTTATCACTGAAAGAAATTTAGTAAGTAAAAATCTCCACATAGCTCTGACTTCCCATTAAAAAGGCAGAGTATCTTTTCGAAGATTTCCCCACAGAAATAAAAAAAAAGGAGGATGAACTGAGATTGATCCTTTAGGATATAACCTATTATTAATCGCACCAGGGCGCAATTTAACTTGAATAACGTCATAAGGTGCATAAGTATTTGAAATTTAATTGGATTTGCGGTGGGGGTGGCCGGAGAAGATAATTGTGAATGAAAAACAAACTAAAAGCAAAATCCAATTGGGTCGAACGAACCAAAAGGTAAATGTAGGTCGGGTCGCATCATCGGGGCTCAATATCGGCGAAAATCAGATTCTAATACGAAACAAATTGCTATTGTTTTGTGATATTTCGAGCCATTTCCACACGTACGTACGAATCGTTATTGCATTTGAATATAACGAGCGGGCGCGATCACGGCGGAGCCTTTACATACCGCCCGTTGCTATAAACAAGTAGGTGATGAAAAACACTGATAACTGTGGAATATTTCATCAAAACGTAATCGCTAAGGATACACTCTAGCATACACTGATTCAGAAATTAACTTCGCGTTTAGTTCATCCCGTCGATATCGACGACTAAACGTCGTACGGCTCAACAATTGGAATTTAATTCCCAGGTTTGTAGAATAACGAAAGTCTATGTCACTAAAGGTCTGTGATCTAAGTAGCCCATTCCAGAAATTGTACCCTATCAGTGCCTTATTACTACACGCTGAGTGTAGTATAATAAAAGGATTTAGTGTCGCTATAGTTACGTCTTACTCGTCCGATTTGTTTCCTTACTTCTACTCCAATTTATAGTTTATAGTTTTTACAAAAGCTAGGCTTTAAATATTCGCATTTCAGACGGATATCTCGTTCACAATGGATGCAAAGCTGAACTGAAGCGCAATGATTCGCACTGGATCCGATAGAGATCTGCCCGCCGCGCGAACAAAGGGCGGCCGGTGCGCCGGTGCGGCCGGTGCGCCGGTGCAGCCGCGCCGTGACACCATTTCATTTCGCATTGATCAACTACTGTACTTTTAACACACTGACTAAAAGAGAGATAAATCTCTTATAATAACCAATACAACTACATTTGACAACTATAAAGACGGTCAATGTACAGCATACCTATATATTATCAATAATTAAACGCCGTATCTAATAACATACAAATTATCATGTGATAAAACATAGTTGAAGACAAAACACACGGACACCGAAAAAGTCCTGGCTGTGAAACATGAGTAAGCGGATCACGAGGGTTAGGCAACTGTTCCATATGGTTCGGGACAGGCACCAATTTATAAATCTGACGGCGAATATCCAATAATGGAGAGGCACTTTTAGAAGAAGAGTACGTAGAGAGAAAATGAGATTATTATAAATTTATTTTATTAATACACCAACCGTGTTGATAATGTAGGGCTTTAGCAGAGCAAGGACCTAAACTAAATGAAGAATATGAATTGACTAAAATATCAAAGAGCATATCACCGATGTGTTTCTTAAGAGATCCCAAGCCTGTTGCATCTAACAACAAGTAGATTAGCGGGTGAAGATCTCTACATAACCTAGACTTACAACCAGAATATTATATTTGCCTCCGTTACCAAAGGTTGACTCGGAATGTTTACACAATAAGTGGTTTTTTTTAAAAAAAAAAAGATAAATAATATATGTCATTTTAACATAAACCGTAGACAAATGATTGAGTAGTACGTTGACTGTTCAATAAGTGGCCCAGCACAAGCTATAGCTTCGGGAGATAACAGAATTACTTACAGATAACTTCGGTCGTAATTTTTGTTATAGATGTTATCGCTTATTAATGAGGTCCGTTGAACTTGTGGAGTTTTCGCCATTTATCTGTCGGATACATCAGCCAGACGTATTGCAATAGCGAGCGACGGGGCGAGCAGATGTGATAAAACTTGTCTTCATGTTCAAATCTAGTGCGTTTAGTAGTTTCCATGTGAACAATCAAAACAAATGTTCATACGTTTACGGTACTCAGTTATTACATAGAGGTGTAAAGGTTCCCTCACAACAACTCACGGGACCCTTTTTTTTTTTTTTTTTTGATATCGGTGGTGGAAATGCTGTTACCGCATACCCAGCGTCCTTTTCAAGGGGGGGGACGCCGGGTTATGTGGGGCTCGGGGCCACTGAGATGTTGTGCGTGACCCCCATACCCACTAAAACCACCACCGCTTGTCCCGCCATACGCATACTGGAGACGCCCGGGTTTCAGCCAAGCAACTCTCCGGGCGCCTCCGCGTATAAAACTCCTCCTGGTGGGTGCCCGCGGGGAGCAAAGGCACCCACCTGCCGTCCCGTACCGGCCCCTCGCGGGACCGGCACGTTGGGGCTCCCCGACCCCACAGACGACCGCGCGCGCCCACGACGGAGCGCATGCCCGGCCGCCGCCTTCCCGTGAAGGAATTGGGCGGCGGCCTCCTCCCTCCAGACTCCCCCCCTCGTCGAAGTGGGAGGGGGGGGACAAAAACCAAGACTCCCCCGGGGGACGCACCCCCAGGGGAAACACGACAAAAGGCCCAAAGGGCCACGCCCAACGGCCCGAACGCCCCCTCACACCGTGCCCGGCTAGGGGCCCATCGCTCACGGCGGGAGGAAGCGTGGATTCCTGCGGGATGCCGGAGAGCGTGGCCGGGTCCGGCCGACGCTCTCCGGCATCCCGCAGGAAGAGGTACACTTCCGCGAGCGACTGCGCCTGTAGATGCCAAGGCGCATCGCCCACGAGAAGCGTACCCGCCGTCCAGGACACCGTACGGTACGCCCGACAGGCTCGGACCGCCAGGATACGTTGGGCCCTCTTCAACACGGGCCCGTTCCTGGCGGTCTCGTACCTATCCACCCATACGGGCGCACCGTACAGTGCCATACTCCGCAGGATGCCAGAGTACAGGCGCCGACACAAATGACTTGGCCCCCCGACATTGGGCAGCAATCTGCCCAGCGCAGCGGCGGTGGCGGTGAGCTTCGGGAGAAGCCGTTCGAAGTGCTCCCCGAAGCTCCATCGCCCGTCCAGAGTGAGCCCTAAATACTTAAGGGCTCCCCGCACTGGGACCCTCTCGCCCCGGACGGGGATGATCGCGCCCCGGAGTGGACCTCTGCGGGGTCCGTGGAAGAGGAGGGCCTCCGTCTTCGTGACGGAGACCCTCAGACCCAGCTGCTCGATCCGGTCCACCACCAGCGACGTGCTAGTGGCGGCCAGACGAGCAGCCTCGTCGTAACTCCTCCCCCGGGCCGAGACGAGGGTGTCGTCCGCGTAGCATAGTACCCTCGTCCCGGGGAGGACCGGCTGCCGCAGCAGCTAGTCGTACGCGAGATTCCACAGCAAGGGGCCCAAGACCGACCCCTGTGGAACCCCGCTCTCCACGCGCCGCCGATGTAGTTCGCCGCTGCCATCAACCCAGAACTCACGGGACCCAAGCCAAGTTCACCAGCTCGTCGTGAACCCTGCTAATCAACAATCGTGGCTCTGGCTCTCAACCCTACGAACGACGGCCCCTGGTGTCAGGTGATGCGGGCGGCACAGGACCGATTAATGTGGGGATCTTTGGGGGAGTCCTATGTCCTGCAATGGACGTCTATCGGCTGATGGTGGTGGTTAATACATAAACAGAACATTTACTTAATACATAATCAAAGCTAATAACACAAATTAAAATAACTTAAGTAATCATCACAATGTTAGACTTAAGTATATATATATATATATATATATATATATATATATATATATTGAAATGTTGTAGTATTTGCAAGTGAAGTACATTTTGAATGTATTGTTATTTATGAAAACGGCCGCTCGAGCACATTTCGGAGACAAATCCGTTTGACATTAAAGTAGGGTGGAGGGGCGAACCCTTCCCTGATTCAGCGGCGCTGGGGCAATAAATCAGTCCGAAATGATAGGCACATTTCCGCTGGGCCGGCCATTAGCCAAATTCGCCGGAATAAACTGCAGATGACACTTCGAATTCACCTCTTACCAAATTTCTTTAATCCAATAAAGAGATCAAGATTCAATCCAATTGAAAGGTTATTTGAATCAACTGTTGATTGGATTTTGTTGACTGAGACCACTAATACAGGCAACAATGCCTAGTTCTGCCAAAGATCATCTATATAGGCAACAGGGCCTATTTATGTCAAATTTGATCTATGTACGCAATAGTGCTTATTTCTGGCAAAGATCATCTATGTAGACCACAGTGCCTAGTTTTGCCAAAGTTGATCTATGTACGCAATAGTGCTAATTTCTTCCTAAACTAGTATAAAATATTACTGTGTTAACGTTTACACATTTTAGTAGCTAGTGAAATTACTGATGTAATGGGATTTTAAAATCTCGCATCTCAAGGCGGCGAGGACAATGTGATGCAGTGTATATCATCCTAATAAGCGTCATATTGTTACGGGCGGGTGTATCAGTTGAACATCCTGTTTGTCTCTTCGCTTAATGGAATAGAAAGTTACTTAGTTTATTAAGTTAACTTTATATTCAATATGAATGAATTATTGCTTGAATGCTGGGTAAGTATCTCGCTTGTGTTGTGCAAGGACGTATCGTCAGGTCAATCTTGCGAGATATGTTTAAGCAAGCCGAGCCTGAATAATGACGATGTCCGTGTGAATAACGGTGGCAGTGATATCCTCGTCCATCAATGTCCCTGTTAATAGTTTGTGGGAGTCACAGGCGGGGGAGGGTTAGGGGTGAAGTTCTTCTGGATACTGTTGATTTTTAAACGGGTCACATATCGTCGTAGCCCTTGTAGATATCTTGGTGTATATAAAATCAAATACAGGTGTATTTTAGATACAATCTACTCAGGTACCGTCCCAGAGCTAATTCGCTTCGTCAAGTATCTTGATGTTTTATTTTTATTTTATTTTATATTATCACGCCTTTTTTCCAGTAGGGGCAGGCAGAGGTGAATAAACACCCATATTTCGCCTAGGTTCTATTTGTGATGTTTATAAAACCTAAACCGTGCTGCCTTAATATACTTAAGTTAACTTTATTTTAAACGTAATGTAATTAAAATTAGTGGAATGATTGTATGAGAATATATTCAATAGAAAAGTTAGCTACGTTATATGTTTGTTCAAAAAATTTCAACAATCGATACTACTAGAGAATTTTTCGGATATTTTTCATAATATCTACAACAACACGAACAGACTACATAGTAGAATGTTACATTACACACATGCACAAAAATTAAATGCAGATTAAGATGTTTACACCACATTGCTGTCGTCAACTTGTAAGGCAAACCGCATTACAACAGTAATCTCCGGCCACATGGTTGCGGGGCTTGCTGGACAGCAACGTAGAAAACACCAAGTAGAAACTTATGTAGATAATTTATTGTAAATGATTACAATAAAACTGAGAAAAGGATGTTCTTTGCTGCCTAACCCTTGCAGATTTTACCTCCACATTTTCTTTTTTTATGCTAAACTCTTATCTGGAGCTGGATGACTTCTCGCCTAGCACCTGAATGGTGGGAGACGATTGATATTTAGCAAGACAAATTCAATGAAATGATATGCTTCACTTAACCAACTTATTTAAAAGGCTGAATAACCATTCCAATAAGAAACTATTGCAAATCAAATGAACTGATATCTAAACAAAAAAGAATATATATGTTCCTTATTACTATTATCTAACTTTGGTATCTTTGGTATTTGTACCACATTCAATTGCCAACAGGGCCTCAATGGTACAATACCGAGAAATATAATAAGAAATAGTTGTACTCTTGGTGCCGAATGTCTCTTACAAAGACTTGGAAGTTTTGCGGTAGGAAGTCGACTTGAAACTATCGCGAGAACTGTCTCCAGCTTGTTGATTGTATACGTTCGGCTTTGCGCTGAAGTTTTATCGCAATTTATTACACTGTGGAACTGCCTTGGTGTTTGCTGCAACGAGCTGGAGAAGGAGCTACAAGGGAAATAAGGAAATTAAATATCTAAGAAGTAGCGCTACGTTACAGTTATCAATTTCAAAAGAATAGATTAAAGCAATCATTTGGCTCCCGTAAAACTAAATTAAACAAGTTCCATCCATCCATTAAAGGTTCAATTTTAGGACAGCATTTATCAGTTTGGATGGTGGTATTGTAGTTCTGCTGCCGTAACATTATCGCTATATTCCTGTTGTCAACGTATTAAAGCCGAAATATTCTGTGAGAGCATACTTCAGCATCAACAACGTCTGGTTATCTCCTTCGTCAGTATCACTCTTGACAGAGTGGTCGTGGTCATCACTTCAGGTGTTGATCGCAAGCTTCGTAACACATCGCCACTCCTCTCTGGTGGCCGCCTTCCTAGTGCATTCATATGATAATATATGTATGTACTAGGAACATGCTATGTTATCTGAAGTGTTGTTTATAAACAACAAATTAGGAATACCCAAGGGCAATATTATTGGTCCTCTATTGTTTATCTCTATATGTACATATAACCTGAGATCCTTTGACTCATCACGATATTTCCGTAACTGTAGACACGCAAAATTCAATAGGTATATTACTTCTATCAGATCGAGGTCACCTAAGAATGGATTTTACAAAATCACTTCCCCAAAGGGAGTTGCAGGAGTGTTTACATAGCAAAGGGTCTAGCGATGGGAATATTTCGTACAAAATTATATAATATACAAAAGTATTGAGTATTAAATATAATTATACAATAGTAAGTTCCAAATCCAATTCTATATATAATATAACAACCTACACAGCGGACAGGAATCAGGCAGTACATAGGAAGTACACTGCAACATTAAAGGACTGACTAATAACTAATTTAAGATCTCTCTATGTAGGTGACTATTAGGTAATACATTTTATAACTTTGACGATTTTTTGCTAACTAAAAGTTTTGACTAATTAAATAGTTCTCACATAGTATTATATATAGTTCATTATGTAATAATGAAAGCTAATGTTTTTCTTTTAGTTGCAACTTTATCTAGTTTTATTACAACATCGACGACAGTGTTTGTAGATAACATATAAAAACTTGTACTTTTACAACGGTCAAGTGATGACAGTTTATCATCTAGTTAAAGCAAACAGAGTAACTATATATTGATTTTATTAAGGACATTCTTCATCAGCCTATAGACGTCCACTGTTGGACATAGACCTCCCCCAAAGATACTCACATCGAACGGATAGGGATTTATATGGAAGGATTTGAACTATTCCCACCACGCTAGCCCAATGCGGACTGGTGGGAGCCAGAGCCTCGTTTGTTGATTAGCAGGCTGCACCGCGAGCTGGTGAGGTTGGCTTGGGTCCTAAAAATTGTTGTAGTTGTAGTTAGATATTTATAAAATAACCTTAGACATTGATCTATGAAGGTGTGTCCAAACTTTCGCGTAACTTATGTATTCTCATAAACCGCTGGAAATGTTACAAATCTTAGGATATAACTTAGTTCATTCAATTACTTATTTGTAATATACATATATATTATTAGGTGGAGATCTTTGGGTGAAGCCTGTGTCCAGTAGTGGATATCTATCGACTCACAGAGATGATGATGATAGCTTTATTGCGTTAGTAGCCAATGACTAGTACATTAATATATTGCTTTTAAATATCGTCTCCGGGGAAAGTATATGTTAAAATATATACATGAGCTTATATATGTAAAATTTATTGTTTAATATTATATATAAATAATTAATAGTGCTTATGTATATATGATACTTTTAATTCAATCATTATATTATATAATAAAACTTTTTCGTTTATCTTTACTACCCATTGTAACTGTGGGCTATAAATTATCCATCCCCTATGAGCCGCAGCTTTTTTCTAGAATAATGGATGGAAGAAAAAAGATATATATCAGTTTTATGATAACACTCATAAAACATTCTTGAACACTAGCAAGATAAGCACCAGCCAGTTCAAACAGAGGCGGATCCGAACGGGAGCGGAAGTGTAAATCATAACGTGACGAAACTTTACCCCTGTTCCTAATTCAAATACATGAAGCACCAACTAACAACCCTCCGGCAGACATTCGTAACATACGGGACTAGGATGGCAGACTTTAAAACTTAAATGTAATTACAGCTTTAATACACAAATAACATTTCCGGTTTGAAGGGCTTTGTTCTTTTTCTCATTCGTAGCAGTCATGACGGAGTGGTCGAGGTAATCACATCGCAGTCCGTATATAAGATAACTATCATGGAGTTAATATATGCAATGATTTCCCCCATCCCTTCTGCACCAGCTATTTTTGGAGCTAATTAAGCTTTAATGCTCGCTGTAGCCCTATCCAAGCAGTTGCCCGACATGGCTTGTGGTTATTCAACCCCTGTTCGAGTTGTACAACAGGGGTTGTAAACATTCTAGCAAACATTACTGTGTTCCGGATTGAAGGGAGTTGTAACTAGTGAAATTACTGGGGTAACAAGACAATTTCTATTGTGTCACGGCGGCGAATGCAATATGATGCTGTGTATACCATTCGTATGTAAAGTCACGGTGTTATGGGCAGGCGTATTACTTACCATCAGGTGAACGACCAGCTCGACTTACCGCTTTGATAATTAAAAAAAAATTGTTTTGAAGAATTACTATTAAATTAACGTTCTTATATACGTTCTGGCCAATGTCCAGCCGTGGACGTCCATCGACTAATGATGATGATGATGATGATGAGAGTTCTGATTGTGTCGTCACTTTATCACCTAAACAAACAAGTGCTCGCTCCCAGCGCTTCAGCGCTGAGGTTCTTTAATCATAAATAATCAGACAGGACCGGGGCGGGACACGCGTTAAGATATATCCGGTCGTAACTTGCTTATAGCTCGCTTTACTTAACCTAAGTGACACGCGTTGGTGATTTATTGGTGTACACATTTCTGTTGCTAAGGTTCTCGCAGCGCCCCCCGGACGCACGCGGGCACCCCCTTGACGTGTACAAATGGCGATGTTTTTCTAACGAATACAAGAAAAAAAAAGGGGAACCCAAATTGGATTCGAGGGTACGATAGTTTTTGACTGTACGAAAAAAAATTTAGTGAATAAAGCCTATACTTTGTTCTGCGGGATTCTTCTTCTTAAAGCGCCTCTTCAACTAGTGAAGGTTGGCGATCAGCGTGGTGCAGTCCTTCCTGTCTCCGGTTCGGCGGAACAATTCGGACTCCCCATATATTCCTTAACCATGGCTTTATCCTTCTCCTTCCACCTTTCGATTACCAGAAACTTTACTCATTATAATCAGCTGAAGATCATATCGCTGATGGAGAAGTACATGACCGAGGTAGGAGATTTATCGTTTCTCAACCATAAACATGAGATTACGCTTTTGGCCAATTCGTTGAAGGACACTGACATTGGTCACTCGCGGAGTCCAGATCATGAACAACATGCGGGATCGTTTTATTGCAATATCACAGGTACTACTCAGGTAGGGAAAGGTTATTTACTCATACAAAATATTCACGCAATCAATCAATCATCAGCCGATAGACGTCCACTGCTGGATATAGACCTTTCGAAAAGTTCTCCGAATCCATCGGATCTGCTCTGTTGCCATTCAGCAGCTTCTCGCGACCTTCACCACAGCATGGCCTCCGGTACCTCCACGCACTGGGGCTCGGCGTTTAATATAGGTTCATATGTGGAGATTTGGGTTATTTCTTACCACGCTGGCCTAATACAAGTTGGTGGCAACCAGAGCCTTGTTTGTTGATTAGCAACTCAAATATGAGATTAAGTATAAATTAAGTTAATTACGCATAAATTAAATTTTATATATATATATATATATATATATATATAATAAATTAAATAATTAAGCATCATTTATATTGTTGTTTCCCCTAATCATCAAACGAAGATCAGCAGTAAAGTACAAATCAATAAAACCCCGATGAAGTTTTGACCAATTATATCAGTTTATAAATAATAGTTTACGTATGTAGTATGTAACATACGTAAACTATTATTTATTGAGTTTGTAACCGGAAATACGATCTACAGAAGATTGTTCGTTAATAGAAAATAGAGGATGTTGAAGTTTTGAAGAGGTCTAATATTTTACGACCCCTTAATAATACATAATCTGTTATTTACTGGTGGTCTCTTTCTGGATACTGTTCCGGTTAGTACCACCGCATACCCTATACGTGAAACAGTAGTATTCAAACTTTTCTGTGCTCTGGTTTGAAGCGTGTCGTAGCTAGTGAAATTACTGCAACAACGAGATCTAATACCTTACGTCTCAAAACGACGAGCGTAATGCGGTGCTGTGTATATATGATAGTCGTAACGTTACGTTATGGTACACTACAGTGTATCAGCATCAGATCATCTGATTAAAAGGATCCTCGCTGACATTTTTGGCTTTGAAATAATACGTTAATGGCTACGTAAGAATTCTGAACTCCTCCAGAGCTTTCCATCTTACCTTTTACTATTAATCAAGACTTAATTTTCGCTCGCGCGTGTCATTTCTTATTCGTTTAATCAAAGGGAATGAATAATGGTTCTTAATAGGAGGAATCTTTTCTTTGCTGACGAGTCCATGCTAAATGGCGCGTCAGGGAAACGTCTGCACACCGAATTGGTGATAAATTATAATGAGCGCCCAACGAGTAACTTTGGGATCCAGTTTCATAATTATTATCTTTTTTATTTACAGCGTTTGATGACGCACCAATTAAAGAAACTATCTTTTTGACGATGACGTCACAACTCTGAAAGAGAGCCCTGCACCACTAGGTTCAGGATTTGATTTGCTTTTATGTTTTATGCTTGTGAGTAGTAATGCACAAGCATGCATGCCACCTAAACTACCATCTTTACTATAACCCTCGCTACGTATCTTCAAGGCTTTCGTGTTGCTTATCATTTTAAACAGCACTTTGCAAAGCACTCATTAGAATATATAACAAATAAAAGCTAAGTGATTCATGAAAAAAAAACTTGTTAATCTAGGTTAATATTTAAATACAATTTCACACAAGGCTGAAGCTAATGAACACTAAAGAGACTGAAGGGTATTTACCGTTCAGTAGAAGCTATTTACAGAGTCCGGAAACAAACCAGACTTCATACAACGTTATTAGTAGTTAGCCGCAGTATTAAGATTTTTTAATTATGATCAGATTCAAATCCAGCTTTAGTGAATTATAACTAAGAACAGGAACACAACAATCACAATAAGATTCAGTTGTAACGATGCCATTCCCTTTTCTCGAATGGGAGTGAATAAAACGCAAGTAAACAGTAGTGATGCGCCATCCCATAACATTTTCCAGTAGCGTCGCATTTGTCAGTCTCCCAATTTGGCGCTGGTGTATACGACACCCAAAGGTGGTGTGGATCTTTATGAGTCAGTTCATAAACTGTACCGGCCCGCATACGTTCGCGCGGAATGTTACCCGGGGGAGGGCTCCGAGGGCGCGTCCTCACATAAATTGCTCGATCCTCTTCAATCAACGCTCCCTACGAATATGTGTCAACACACGTTAGAGGATGCTTTATTAGTTTAACATTACACAGATAATACATTAGAAACTAGATAGTTAAATGTGAAGGCAACATTTTCCATATTCCCATCAAGAGTTAATTCTGTATTGCCACCGACATACCTCTCTCCAATAAATTCATCAGGATATATCCTCGCTGAATATTTATGCACAACGTATTGTCAGCGAATGAAACAGAGCTCTACTTACAATACTGACGCTAGTCGGTTACATTTACAATCGAACTGCAGATTTTTTCTCTTATAATCACAACAAATCTGTGCTCTTTGTATTCTTATCTCCTCCGTCAGGTCTAAACTTATCTCGCATCACACTCTGACATCGTTTTGATTCTGTCGTGCTTCCAAAGTATGAGAACAATGTACAAAATATTATTTATTACCTAAAAAAGTTTCCCTTCCATTATCTTTGATCTGAATAGATTGACTCCCTTTATGTTTTAACGCAGTAAGAACAAAGGCTGCTATAATTTAACAAGGACGCTATTTTTAAGGTTTCTTTGCCGTAAGCTATTGAATAATTCATGAGGTTTACTTCTCTTGTCATACCAGAACAAAGCGGTGAATTTGAATGTGTTAAGGAATTTTGTCGACGGCGTACATATTAAATAATGGAGGGGAGAAAAAGTAAAAGAAAAGACAGAATAAGCTTGTAATAACTGTAATCAAAAGAATTTTATATTTTGAATGATTAATCTATACACGTTGGAATGTCTCCGTGGCTTACGGAGCCTCACCACTAGAATTGTGTAATACTCAAGACTCTGGTTCGTTTTCATCATTATCATCATCATCACCCGACAGACGTCCACTGATGGACATAGGTCTGCCTCAAAAATCTTGGATCGGTGGATGGATCATGGATCGGTCCTAAGCCGTTCGCATCGAGCGCCTTCCCGCGACGTTCAAAAGTCACCATAGCCTTCGGAACCGCTGGGTACCAGTGATGTGGAGGGTTATGGGCCATTTCTGACTAGTCTAGACCAGTGCGAGTTGGTGGAAGTGGTTGATTAGCAGGGTGCACCACAACCACGTGAGATTGGCTTGTGCCCCGTGAGTTGATGTGCGGAATACCTTACGCTCTTCGTTTGTTTATGAACATAAAAAATTATGGAAGTTGGAAAGTAAACATCTTAGTGTAGACATTGAATTAAATAGAAATCTAGAGTTATCCCGAATGCAACAAATGAAGAGTTTACAATTCACGTTAACATTCAAGCCATTGTTGTGAACAATGATGTTAAGATTCCCGCAGAACTTAAGAACAAAATTGCAAAACTATGGAACATGGTGAAATTACCAGTACAAATAAAATGCATGTTTCTGTGTTGTTATTATCGAAGAATATAGGGGTGAAACGAAATTCCAAGTCGCTATTTCTCCTGGCGGCGTTTCAAAAATCTTAAAGAGGCAGTAGGGGGCGACGCGGCTAAATTTGTAAGTTTACGATTCCGCTACCGCCGAAGTGGGGATTTATTGTACTCCTACAAAGTGGCATAGTGAAGTTTTATTAAAAATCTTTCCATTCATTTTTACACTTCAAAACATTAATGCTAAACCAATCGCTTCAGGCATTACCCAGTCGGACACAAGAATGAATGCAGCGCAGTTTGAAGAACGCTGTTACTGGTAAAAAAATAGTGGTAACGGATAGATCTTGAGAGATCTCCGAGATATGAACACGGGACAACCAGCGCAATTTAGTTTTACTTTGTTTACGCTCTCTCGTTAGTATTACATTGTAGTAGATAGACGTAGCACTTACCAAAACAATGTGGAAATAAGGTATATGAATTTCAAAAAACTGTACACTGACTGTTTGTATATAACAATAATAGCATTGTTTTTTATCCAAAAGGCTGAAGTGAAGGATACGGAATAATCTGTAGCACAGTCATCTATTATAGTGATCGTGTAAATGATATGTATCACATAGAGCAGGTGGGGTTCGGGGGAGGTGGAGAGATTGGATTAAAGTCGTACTATCCTCTTACATTCCAGGGCCTAATGGATGCGGTAGGTGTTGCTCACTGCATTTGTCACGATACAAAAAAAATAGTGGTAGTTCAAGTGTAATTCCGTTTTGGAAATGTGCCTTGTGTATATAATTGTTAAACAGTCCCTATCAAGTAACGCGAGCTTTGTTTCAAATGATTATCTCAGGCCTGCACCGCGCAGTCGTGAGGTTTCATGACGAGGATACGAAGTTGTATGTTTTAAATTACGTTATGATATTAGATACTTTCTCCTAACATAGCTTTTATGTCGAAAGTTTGAACCAATTTTAATGAGACAGTAAAATTGGTTATGTATATTTTAATGATTTTACTGGAATTTTCTTATTAACACGATTTGCTTACTGCTATGGTCTTAGTAAGGATGTTCCTATTGAGCTCCTTTTGAAACTTAGGATTTTTAGTCAGCCCAATAAATTTACTAACTTCAGGACCCTTCTAACTCGAAACACTGTAATATTTGCACAGCACCTAAATACACGACCTCGGAAACGAAAAATAAAGTAGTGCGCAACCGGTTCAGGGTTCAAGTAGCTGTCATTGTGCGGTGCTACGGATAGATAATGATATAAAAAACCTAAAATATAAAACCACTATTACCTATTCTACCATATTTAGGTCTAAATATTATTCATATGTAGCTTAAGTGTGTGAAAGATTGTCACCGATAGCTTTTTGATATTTTGCGTACCAGCGCCAGCCAATGGAGTGAAGTTGGCACAGAATTCAAACAGTCCATAAACACGGATACCGTGCATGCAATTATCATTGGTAAATCCAATTTCCATAACAATTAAACAATGATACTAATTGTGATATTTTAATGTAACTAGAACAGCAGTAAATTCTGCTGACTGCCGGCATTTTATTTATCATGACACGAACCTTAAACTATACGTCTTCAATGAAATTGAAAACGAAACTAACTGAATGCTTGTCTCCTAACGCTGAGGTCTCATAATTACATTTAGAATCTGTTGTGGAAGGTTTGATAGAGTATCTCTAGCTCGCGTGACGTACTCATATAACCCTCTGAGTGGGAATCATCTAAGCGAGCACTTTACACCATTCACTGATTAAATTACTTGATATTGAAATCTAATATTAGACTGATTGTACATAGAAACAATTAAATTAAATCTCAATATGATTTTATATGAAAAGTGAGAAAAATCAGGCAAATGCGTTGAGATTATTGTCGTCAGTCAAGAAGTAAATCATTTCAAATGTAGCATATTTGAATTGTGTGAATGATTCGAAATAAATAATACAGAATCCCGACCGCCGCGGAACACCTCTCGCTTCCTCCGGCTTCCTCCGGCTTCCGCCTCTCCCGCGCCATTGGAGCGACGAATTGAATTTAATACATAAATAAATTTCTCTTTACGGCTAAGTCGCAATTCTTGCCAAACTTATTCCGAACTGGGAAATACGGAATAAAAGTATTTCTGTGTTCATTTCGCACAACTTCAACCGCTTCCTACTCGCCTTTAGCGTTTGCAGACGCCATCTAAAAATATTATCCTCCTAAACCTTTTCACAGATTCATTTCATAAACCGAAGATCACAGAAGTCAAATTTTAGAGTGTTGCCGAAACAGAAGCTGTCACAGCGATAGCTTGACAACACAAGGTTGGTAGCTTAACGACGGTACACAATAACCCTTCCACCATTCAAAAACCAGAACCAAATCCTTCTAAACCATCCACATGTTTCAAAGGTTGCCAAGACAAAGCAACTATACACATCCTTTATATCAATACGGATTCTAAATCATTGTGACCACAACATACCGACGAATCGTGGGCTTATCGCGGGACCGGAACTGCTGGGCCGTGCCTAATGTGTTTCCGGGGATGTGTAAGCGGACATTCCACCAGCCCTGGACAATAGAGACAATTGTATATTCAATTTGAAATCAGCTTTAGCCTAGCTTTAAAATGAACTAGGTTTAGATAAATAATATAAGATAAGTCTATGGCTGATGATAATGATGATATACGCAACGCTGCAAGCAGTTTATTGGAGACATTAACATAAAGATTATCACCACCACATCAGCTAGAAGACTCCTGGAGATATTATGACTTGTCCAAATAATTTCATTAGCTACGCCACTCTTTAAATGGGAGCGGCAACAGTAACATCCGTCCACAGCTGCAGAAATATCTCTAGTAAGAGACATACGAATAGTAAGTTTATCATTTCTATTATTTACGGATCAAGAGTCCCTGATGCTGAAGACTGTCTAGATGAGTACCAGCTAATGTCTATTTCAGCAGTTATTTCAGTGTTTCTCTATATGGATTTGAATGCTGCTGTTGCTAGTCTAATGACCAGGGTAAAGGATTATACATTTCACCACATTATACTTGTCGCCTTAAGATATGAGTTCTCGTCATTCCAGTAACTTCACTAGTTACAACGCCCTTCAAACCAGATAACAATATTGTTTGCACACTACTGTTTGGCGGCTACAATAGTCTCCGGCAATAGAGACCTACCACCAGTAAAATCTAATTGAAATAGTTATAATAGTGTGCCATCGCGTAAGCCCTAGACTAAGACCTGTGTATTATCTAGCCGTTTCTCGCTAGTGTTTTCATTTAACTATTGAAAGATGAAATACGTTATTCAGTGCCGGCGTAGATTCTCCGTAAATCTAGATTATGAAGAGATTAGGTTTAAATACAATGGATGTCCTTGTACATGACGGATGCGAATCCTGCAGGATAACGTCCGCCCCTCGTCGAGATTGTTCCATTTATAATTCAATTATGCACCACCGCTCCGGGCGGCTCCGTGTCCTCGCCCTCTTTCATTCAAAACAGAATTTGTTTATTGCATCTCATTCATCCTCATTCTTTTTTCTTTGCACTGATAACGTTATCTGTATGAAGGTTCTAATTACTACCAACTATAAATTATAGCTAAACTATTGTGATAGTCAAATCTACTGGTGGTAAGTCTCTGTTGCCGGAGACTGTCTAAGTAGGTACAAATATTACAGTGCTCCAGTTTGAAAGCCGCTGTAGCTAGTGAAATCACCGGAGTATCAAGGAATAACGTGCTGCATCGTCTCGTCGCTAAATTAATATATATTAAAAAAAAAAAAGTAGCGGACGCAATAGTTCAATTTGTAAAACGTTCGCGCGAGCTATGAATATATAACAGGCTCCGGTTTGCTTCAGAGAAAAAGTTTTCCTTGACATAGGACCCCCACTTGACCAGCATAGTGGATAAGTGACCTTAAATTTCGTACTTAAAAGACCCCCAGTCCCAATAGTGGGAATTTTAAGTTATATTATTTCAAAGTATAGTTTCATTAGGATAATATATTCTGCACTACATTGCGCTCGTCGCCTGACACATAAAATATTGAGTGTTTTTTTTTTTTTTATTTCTGGGGAGAAAGCTTGGAAAGTTATATGCTCCTGGTGAGAAGTTAGGGTTATGTGAGATTGTTACTCACTTAAACCCCTCGGTGGTCTGCATCAGTGATGATCCGAGAGTTTCTGAGATCTTTTATAGAACGCACCGATGTCCCTCGATACTCTGCGTTACACGTCTCTGAGGAGGAGCTTAACCCTCCTAGGCACCATCGCTGAACCATACACTGGCCTACGCAGGTTCCCTTGTTGGCCCCCATCCTCGAGGCCCGCGAAACTACTAGTCCCGTTTAGTCTGCTTCTATGACAGACAAAGCTTACCTTAGTCCTGTTCCTACTAGCCCGAGACCACAGGGCTGAAGATGTTGAGTCTAGTTACCTTAGTAATTACACTAGCTACAGCGTCCTTCATACCGGAACACAGTACTGTAGTAATGGATTAATTTATATAGTATTATAATATGAGAGCGAGATGGCCGGTCGTTTGACGGAAGCCACACCACCACGGCGTTGTGTGTTCACTTCAGTGCTTGTCTAACGCTTGGCGCGCTGTTCCACGAGATTAGTGATAGTGATACTGTTAGTTGTGCTCTAATATTTTTTTTTTACATACAAATTCATTCCAATTATCAGGATTAGACCAGTACATAAATCATGAACATCCTACACCAGATCAGATATAAAGAGACGAGAAATATTCATCGTGGGAACCTCTTTCATAGTAATCCAGTAAACCTTAATTTAAGTGTCGCCGCTATTAAACACGACACTTAGTGCTTAAAGTATAATACATAAATCAAGTGTTAGATTTTCTCGGTCCGAATAAGGGACCTCAGTAAGGGTCGATGGGACCTAGTAAAATATTCGAGCCGCAATTTATTGCAATGAATAATGTAAAGAAAGGAAAAGCGAAAGAGAAATATTGATTGCTTTGACCTTTTGACAGGAAACGGATTTATTGTATACAATAGTTTTAGCTTAAATGAGAAAGAAAAGTGTGTAAGGGGCATAACGACTCACGGGACCCAAGCCAACCTCACCTGCTCGTGGTGCAGTCTGTTGATCAACAAACGAGGCTCTGGCTACCACCAATCCGTATTGGGCAAGCGTGGTGGGAATTGGCCTATATGAGTCTCTACTCGATTGATGTGGGAACCTTTGCGAGAGGCCTATTTCCTGCAGTGAATTTCTGTCAGCTGATGATGAAATTCAAAAGCGGGACAGTTTGCACGTCAATTATTTCACTAGCTACAGCGCCCAGGGCTCGCGAAACTCCCAAAGCCTTTTAGTCGCCTTCTACGACAGGCAGGACTTACTCCTATTCTGACTAGCCCCAGGCAAAGTTTAGCGTAGTGATCTAGCTACCACCTTCATATTCCGACTTCGTTGTATTTATGAGAATCAAAATATTTATTGTTGTATGTTTTGGCCTTATTGGGATTTACTATAGAGTGAGAGAGAGGGAGAGAGAGAGAGAGAATGAGTACATGTGTCAGTCAACTATAAATAAAGTTATAGGGACTGTGTTATAATAAACTTGTTAATTGAAGCAATAAAAATCGTTTCTGACTTATCCTTAAATTTTTAGTTAAAATTGTGTATAAGAGGTTTTTTAACAGGAAGAGAGACCACTATCATTGAAAACTGTTCCTTCCGCGCATCCGCTTTTGTCAAAAAAACTAAAATTTTTTCGTTAGGACAGTTCGTAAATTCACCGCCGCCGCTGCGCCGGACTTCCGGCGCTGTACTGTTCAGGAGTGTATCCTTTATATCAAACAAAAATTAAATTAGTTATGTTAAACACCACTTAGAATTCACGATAGCGAAGCGAGAACATATATCAGCCCTAATGACCCCCTCGGCTCCAGTCACGCAGGCCATTTAAGAGCACTCCAGCTATTTAACCCTCAGTTGAACAGGCGGAGGTCGGAAGGGGCACGTTAAGTGATACCGGGGATGTCTTAGAAAATTGCGTAATCGTCCTACCCCTGATATTCACTGTTTGCTGGTGGTAGGTTTGCGCCGCCACACATCACACCACAGCTCCTATGTCTGCCACCAAACACCACTGTCCAAAAAATCTTCGTCTTCCGGTTTTAATGGTGTTGCAATGAACTTACTTGGGTAACTAAGGTAGCCTTTTGTTTTGATCCTTGTCACAGCTATAGTGCACTTTTTTTTCTGGGGATATATCCTTGCTGACGGAAATCTATCACCGGCATCTGACCAATTAGTAATTAAAAAGATTGATTTATTTATTAAAGTAAGTAATTTTCTATTTCACAAAGAGACTAACAGGAAGTTCACGTGACAACTCCGCTTATAACAATTTGACGCCAGTCTAGATCATACACACTATACAAGTAAGTAATTGTGCTCGCCGTTTTAATACATAAGACGTTGTCTCGTCACCTTAGTATTATCATTACCTAGAGCACCATTCAAACCGGAACACGGCACTGTTTAGCGGCGGAAATAGTAGCTGCGATATGAACGGCAATGTAATACTACGTGGTATTATATAAGTATAGTACGGCTGTCTAGTGCGGTACCAATCTTCGATACATATTATATTTTGTCATATGTTATCTCCTTTTCTATTATTGATCTATATATATGTATGTTGTAGAAAAAAAACAAATCGTTCAATTTCGCAGCATCTTTGGTATTTTACAAACGTATTCGCAACAAACAAAGTCGCTCCGAACTTTAATTTCCGTCGGCGGATGAACCGGAACACAGATTCAGCCGCGTCGGAAAGAAAACACTCGCGTCCTCCGCAGACATTTGTCGGTTCGCACACTGTTATTGATATATTGTAACGAATTTCTTATATCGCGATAGTAAAAAAAAATCATATACAGCACTTAACGCTACGACTGCTGGGACGCCACAAAACGATGTATCAATCACCTCCACTATCATCAGCCGATAGACGTCCACTGCTGGACATAAGCCTCACACCAGAAGACGTCATTTGTAGGGTTTCATATGGGAGGATTTGGGCCATTTCCTATCACGATAGCTCAATGCGGTTTTTTTTTTTAATTTTTCTTCTGCGTGTTGTAGGTCAGGGCCTTTATTTACATATTTCACATATCTATTTCTCTTATTCCTATACATTTTTATAACTTCATTCTCACCTTTCACCCTTTCTTTTCTATCATTCCAAAACTTATCTTCCGTACTTATCTCTCTCCTAACATAGTCCATTCCATTTCCTTTTTCCACACCTCTCGCTGAGTGAAGACCGTCGCCCCGTCGTTCCTGAAATTAAAATCATCACTTTTTCATCCATTTACTTCTTTTATATATTCCGTTGCCCAATGCGGGTTGGTGGAAGCCAGAGCCTTGTTTGTTCATTAGCAGGGTGTAGCACGATCAGTTGACGTTGGCTTAGGTCCCGTGAGTTATTGTGCGGGAACCCTTACCGGCTGACAGGTCAATGGTAACTGTTGTTCTTGGAACATTATGTATTTCTTTTAAAAGAAGAATATCCTCAATAGGAATTCGCGCACGACAGCCGCGTCACCATTAAACAAATGTAAGGAGATCGCTTATGGCCGCGGAACCGCTGCGATCTGGCAGACCAGAATAGTATTACATTCAGCGGCTCGTGCTCGCATGGGGGTGGCATACCCTTCGCGTCGCTTACCTCCCTGATACACGAAATGTGGTCTCATTGTTACAGTTTTATTTTTATCCAAAGAAGCGACGACACAAGCAGGACATTCACGTAATGGTAAGTGACATGCTTGACTACAATGATGAGACGCTAGTTACCATGATATACCCTGCCGTATACCGTATTGCCCTGGTCGCCTTGAGACATAGAATGTTAAGTCTCATTACCCCAGTTATTTCACTAGCTACAACGCCCTTCAAACCGGAAGACAGTAATATTCGCACACTATAGTTTGGCGGCAGAAATAAGAGCTGCGGTGGTACCTACCTACACAGCCACCACGCCTTTCACACCGGAACGCAAAAATATTTCATGATCATGGGTACAAGCATCGGCATGGGCAAGCGAAGGGACAAATGGCACAAATAGGCAAATATCATGGGCATAGGCCTATGAGGTGGTTCTGGGCGAAGGCATGGACATATTTATTTTTCAACAGCTACACCACAAAGGAGGATATTGAGGTAGGAGTTACGATGGTAGCTAGACGGCTGCGGCAAAACTTCCCTCTAATTAATAAATAGTGCTTACCACAAATAATATACATTCATTTAACCATAGAGCGTGTAACCGGATTAAACCGGTTATTGAACGCAGTCACACGGCCGCATCCGCTACACACAAAACGATGCATAGAGCTTTAAACCAAAAAATAATTTCTAAGGTGCGTAATCCAAGTTCTGTCGGTTAAGCGGCACCAGCTAAGTATTTCAAGCAGTTAAACCTCCGCCGAGCTGCCTTTTAAACGCAGCAGCGTGTTGGTAATCACCTAATTAGTAACAGCTGCTTTAAAAAGAAAATCTTGAAAAGGCATTGCGATACTTAAAAATGTTTTAGTACGTAATTCATTTTATTTTTCCTTTCCTCTACACAATGTTCCAACCAACGCAAGTGCATAGGTCGCATGTGCATGTCCGTAGGCATCGTGTTCACTTGCCGTTACCTGATATACATATACATATATATCACGCCTCGTTCCCAGTTACCTGATATTATTTTAAATAAAAAAAAACACCAATCGTGCGCTTAGACCTCAATCACCTATTAGTAATGCGTCCAGCTCCTCCATCTCTTTCTCTTTTTCATTCATTCTAACTTCAAATATTAAAAATCTCTCTTTGTCTGTTAGCCACCTACGTACTATTACTTATCCACATTCATTTCATTAAATGTTGTTATCGGTACAACTTACCATTGTAAGTTGTACCGTTAACACCGTGGAGCTAGTTAGGATGACATACGCAGCACCACATTGCGCTCGTCGCCTTGAGACATAATATGTTGAGTCTTGTTACCCCAGTAATTACACTAGCTACAGCTCCCTTTCAAACCGGAATACAGTAATGTGTGCACTCTACTGTTTGGCAGCGGAAATTGGCTCTGCTGTGGTATAGTCGACTCGCACTTGTTTTATTTCGATAACACATTAACAATAGAGAAAAAAACTTTGATAGTATTTATTTACTCTGGCGTAGTGACCCAACCAGTGAGTTTTGGCCTCCGACACAAGAGAGCGCCAGCGTTGTCTGACCCACACTACATCCTCCCAGGCCACTGCTTGAAGCTCGCGGAGGTCCTGCTCTACGGCATCGAAATCATTTGGGTTCTGCCCGCCGTACCGATCGGACGACCCATGCGTCCGCTTCCAGTGCGCGATACAATTACGCCCGCTCAGTTTGACTCGCCCGTGCTCGTGCGCGCCACAACGCCGCCCAGGCGGCCGCCATTTGCGCTCGCGTGTGCCAGTGCAGTGCAGTGAAGTGCTGTGTTTTATAGTGTACCAGAACGCGAAAACTCTGCCGGAGCCTGGTTCCGGCACTGTAAGTAGCTTTTTTTAATCGCCTCAGAGGCGAGGTTATTACATAGAGTCTGTCGCATTAAGCGACGGCTAGGCCCCCTGCTCGAATAGGTACACAACCCCCCGCCGCACGGCGGGGCGGCTGCTCACAAAATGGCGTCCGTGCAAACGGACGCCTTACTCACCCAATTTGCGTGCTTTGCACGCAAACAGTTCCCGGAGGTCTGGGAACAATTCACCAACTCGGCCTCCACTATTCCCACGCGTTCCGTGAACTTTAACACGGACAGCCCGGCCTCTCCGGACCCGACCCCCGCGACTCGAGCGCCTAACAAGGCAAGGGCCCCCATAGCAGGGCCTTCTAAGCCCGAGCTGCCCGCCTCCTCCGAATCCGACTCGGAGGGCACCGCTAGCGGCAGCGATATGGAGGTGGACCGTCCACTCTCCAAGACCACCGACGAAGAGGGCTTCACCCTCTACGTCAAGAAGCGCAAACGCGCTTCTAAGCGGCCCTCTGAGTCAAACTCGGACCGCTCCTCGCCGACCAGCACGCCGGCAAAAAAGGCTGCGCCTCTCGCGCACCTTCCCAACACCTCGGCCCCGCCCGAGAAACGCAGCCCCAAGCTGCCTCCCCCGATTGTCCTCCAGGACAAAACAAGATGGAACGATGTTTCCAGGTGGTCGCGGACCACAAAATTGAATGCCCCAAAGCGCAGAACACCGCGCAGGGCATCCGCGTCAACCTAGCAACGGTTGACGACTTCCGGGCTGCCACCAGGCACCTGCGGAACGCCGGACTCGGCTTCCACACCTTCGCTCTCCCCGAGGAGAAGCACCTCCACGTTGTCATACGCGGAATCCCAACAGAGACCGACATCTCCGAGGTCGTCGACGACCTCAAAAAACAAAACTCCCCTGTGCTGGAAGCCCGTCGCATGACTAGCATGCGAACAAAGGCCGCACTCCCACTCATCCTGACTAGTCTCGAACTCTCTCCGGAGGGTAAAAAGATATTCGAGATCACCCGCTTGTGCAACCTCACCAGCGTGAGGGTAGAGGTCCCGCACAAGAAAGGCATCATCGGCCAATGCCACCGATGCCAACTTTACGGCCACTCAGCTCGTAACTGCTTCGCCCGCCCGAGGTGCGTCAAATGCACCGGGGACCACGGGACGAAGGAGTGCTCCCGCACCGCGGAAGCGACAAGCCCACCGAGCTGCGTCCTGTGCAAAACCGAGGGACACCCCGCGAATTATCGCGGGTGCACCAAAGCCCCGCGTAGGCAACCCGGGGCCGCACAACGGCGCACCACCGCCCCCACAAAGGCTGCACCGCAGCCATCTGCCTCGTCCAGGCCACCGCCCGCACAGCCGGCCGTTCCGCCGGCGGTGTCGGCGTGGAGCAAACCGCTCCTTGGGCTAAAAGCCGCCGAGGCTCCAAAAGCCGCCCCTTTGTCGGGGCCGCCGAAACCACAGGCTGCTCCCAGCCAAACACCTCCGCCTTCGGAGCTCCAGAACATTCTCGCCTACATCCAAAAGGTGAGCATCAAAGATATTCTTCTCTTAGGAGAAAAATTGCGAGCCGCACAAAACTCGCATGATAGGTTGAGGGCCTGCATCGAGCACGCCGACACACTCGCTGCGCTCGAAGAACCCTTCGTTTAGCCACAGCCCAGGATTCTGTCCGAGACCCTTGGTTCTCAAAAGGAGGAAATAAGCCTGTTTCTTTGGAACCATGACGTCGACATCATGCTCATTCAGGAAACATTCCTCAAACCGTTTCATCGCGATCCGAAAATCGCGAACTATCATATTATCCGCCACGACAGGCTGACCGCCCCAGGAGGCGGCACACTCATCTACTTCAAGCGGGCCCTGCATCGCATACCGCTTGTTAGTCCAACCCTCGCCAAAATAGAAGTCTCGGCGTGTAAAATCTCCCTCACCGGTCACCAACCGATCGTCCTAGCATCCGTCTATCTGTCCCCGACAAAAGAAATGCGGGAAACAGACATAAAAACCCTTCTCGACCTAGGGCCGGCTGTCATCGTCGCCGGTGATCTAAACAGCAGGCATAGCACCTGGGACCCGATCATGTCAAACCGAAATGGCATAATCCTCTCCAAGCTCGCGGATAAGCTCAAGTTTAACATTGTAGCTCCGCAAACCCCGACGAGATACCCTACCGTCGCGTTTCACAACCCATCCACACTGGACATTGCGTTATTCAATAACGTAACCGTCCCACTGCATTCGATCGAGACCATAGACGATCTCAGATCCGACCACCGCCCGGTTCTTATGAAGCTGGGCCGGCCCGCTGGTGAGGTCCCTCTGACCAAAACCATCGTCAACTGGCGTAGCCTCGAGGTCAAACTCAAGGTCGCGAACCCCCAGCACCTAGATGGAATCCCTGATACGATCGACTCGCTCGGCGCTGCAAACCAAGCGATCGACTCGTTAACAAATCATATCGCCACAGCCGTCGAGGAATCGTCGAGAACGGTGCCCAAGTCGGACTACCTGCTCGGGTCCTTCCCGGCGGACATTAGTCGGCTGATAAGAGCGAAAAACGCCACAATGAGACTCTATACACGATACAGATCCGAGGAGCTCAGGATAAAACTGCGCCGCCTCCAAAGGCTGGTAAAAGAGCGCATATCCGAACTCAGATCCGACAGATGGGACAATCTGCTTTGCGACTTGGAGCCTTCGAGCGCCAACTTTTGGCGTCTGGCCCGCAGTCTCAAAGCGGAGAACATGGCCCGCATGCCTCCCCTCGTAATGAGCGATGGTTCCTCCCTTGCGTTGGAGGATGCCGAAAAAGCAGATTGTCTCGCCGACAGTCTAGAAAGCCAGTGCACTCCCTCTACCGCACCAGTGGACCCCGATCACCTCAAGTTGGTCGAGGACGAGGTGCGTCGCAGGGCAGCCCTCCCACCAGAAGAGGCTGAAAACCAGATCAGCCCCGGGATCCGACAACATCTCCAACAGAGTTGTGAAAAGTCTCCCGCCCCCGATCGTCGGTCTGCTAGTGGCCATATTCAACGCCCTGCTAGCCGACTGCTCCTTCCCAGACGCCTGGAAAGAGGCCGTAGTGATAGGTATTCCGAAGCCCGGAAAGCCGAGGAACCTACCCAACAGCTACCGTCCGATCAGCCTACTGAACACCTTGGGCAAACTTTACGAGCGCATCATTCTAGAGCGTCTGCGCCATTTCACCGCAGAGAACAATCTCCTCCCCGACGAACAGTTCGGATTCAGGAGCAACCACTCTTGCGTCCATCAAGTGCACCGACTGACCGAGCACATTTTGGCCGGTCTCGAGCACAGACAAACGATCGACATCTGCGCCGTCCTATTCGACGTCGCGAAGGCGTTCGACAAAGTCTGGCACGAAGGCTTGATATTCAAGCTTTACTCTCACAAAGTGCCAAACCGTCTAGTCACCGTCATTCGAGACTACCTCTCGAATCGCTCCTTCCGCTTTCGCGTTGAGCACGCTCTCTCCTCGCCCCGGCAGATTAAAGCCGGCGTCCCTCAAGGCTCATGCCTCTCTCCGCTACTCTTCTCGCTCTACACGAGCGACATACCTAGAGACCCCTTTGTCAAGATGGCCCTTTTCGCGGACGACACCGCTCTTTATCACTCCGGCAGAGCCCCGGGTCTTATAACGATGCGCCTACAGAACGCGACCACCCGCCTAGGCGAGTGGTTCCGGACGTGGCGAATCGACGTAAACCCGGAGAAAAGTGAAGCCATTCACTTCACCCACCGAAAGTCATCTACCCTTCTCAAGAAGGCGACAAAAAGCGGCCATAAACTCGGTCAGATCTCCCTTTTCGGCCAGTCCATCCCATGGAGGAACTCGGTCAAATATCTCGGCGTCACGCTCGACGCCAGACTCAATTTTATCGCCCACATTCGCGAGGCGAGAAAGAAAGCGGCCCAAGTACTGGGCAAGCTATACCCCCTGCTGTGTAAGAAGAGCAAGCTCTCTCTCAGACACAAGCTTCACCTTTACAAGGTATGCGTAAGACCTATAATGTCTTACGCAAGCGTTGTCTTCGCCCATTCGTCCGAAGACCGTCTCAAACCTCTACAGACTCTCCAGAACCGTTTCACCCGCACCGCGACTGGTGCCGAATGGTACCAGCGCAACGTGGACATCCACAGCGACCTTAAACTCCCAACAATCAAGGAGCACTTCAGAGAGTGCTCCGTGACCTACTTCGCCAAGGCGGCAACTCATCCCAACCCTCTGGTGGCAAGCGCGGCCAATTACACGTTACCTCCGAACTCTAGGACGAAAAAGCGCAGACCGCGGCACGCGCTTATTCCGACAGCCTAAGGGGTCCCGCAAACCACACACACGCCCACAGTCACCGACAACACCGACGTCACCACACACACTTCGGACACTACCAACACGCTCCGAATATCAGCATCACGCCGCCCTCGCTTCAGAACGCGGCGCCGCAGCTACTCACACACCGCGTACACTAAGTACACCCGCGATCGTGGGCGGTCCTCACCGCCCAGAGATTCCGATACAGGCGAAGGTAGTCGGGGAACGGGCCCGCGCCCGGCCTCGACGACCGAGTAGAACCGCCAGATAAAGCATAACAAGAACCAGATACACACAATACAGAATCATCCGCCAGACAGCTACATCCCGCGTAGCGCATTTTAGTTTTTTAAGAAACTTCAGGCCGTGGATCCGGGTCCACGAGCCCAGTGTCAGATGAGCTGTAAGAGCTGCTGTGGCTTCCAGCCCGATCAAAAACAAGAATATAGGTCTACGGCATCCTTCCAGCGGTATCAGGACGGCGAGCAATTGCGGTTCCGTGGAATGCTTTTTTAACTACTATCGTCTTCCATCCTTAGCAAGTAGCCTATCCAGCAAGTGGCCAACCAGCCTCTCGATTTCAATATTGCGTCAGACTCGCCACCTGCCGTCCTCTCTCTGGATCGGACCGAAGATCCTTCGCATAATTTTGCTCTCGACAACCAAGTGCCGCTCTTCTTCTTAAAGCGTTAGTGCCCAGGTCTCGCAACATCAAGATCGATCCAATCGCCGTCCTGTATATACGAACTTTAGTCTTTTTGCTCAGAAGCTTGGAGATCGTGGAGAGCGGCAATATAACGGAGGGCATTATGAGTCCGGATATCGAACGTGGATGGTACATTAACATATATTTATTATCTATTATTTCTAGAATAATCTATCGTGGAATATTTGGAAGCAGAAAGCAAATATCGAAAGTAAAGTTCACTTTAATTTCCGTTGGCGGAGGATCGCACGGTTTTGCGGCCGGAGTGGTACAGTCCGCCCCTAAAGTTTCACATCGTATCGCACGGAACGTGGCCCACATACGTTACGCGATACGTACGAAAGATTACGAGGGTTTCAGGTGAGTGCTGAAAGTGAACATCAAACATGAACGACCGACGAATAGATAAAAAAAATGCATATTTTAAATGGATAGTAAAGTGCAGACTACATACAAATGCAAGGCAGGATCAGTAGCTTAAGTACTCTATTTGATATTAAGAACTTTCTTGCAGGAAATCATCTAGGTAGGTACGAAGGCAGCTCCTATTTCTGCTGATAAATAGTACTGTCTAAATATTATTGTGTTCCGGGTTGAAGGGCGCTGTAGCCAGTGAAATTACTGAGATAACGAGACTTAACATTTTATATCGCAAGGCTACGAGCACAGTGTCGTACTGTACACTACAGCTTATATACCACTCGACTCGTTGCTTAGTTGAATAAAAAAAACTTTAAACATATTAAGTAAAGAAATCTGTTTATAACTTTAACTTAAATACCATTTAACAAAATGATATTTAAAAGTGCTTACGAGAAAAGTAAAGCGCTCGCGAAACGACGCCATTGTTCTGTTCAGTAATTATATTATTTAACAGTTTTAAAGTATTCCGGATAGTTTAACCGGAAGTTATGAAGGTTTTGGCTTTCATTCAATTAATATTACAACCTAATGATCTTTATGGAGGCGTGGCTCCTCAATCTAAGCTCGCTGATAAGAATTTACAGATTTTTTTTGTGAACCACTTTCTAACTCGAGATTTTCGCTCGTAGGCCGTCCCGTTTGTAGAAGGTAGGTCACAATATCCACCATCTACTGCTTCATTGTCGTGATATTAATATCAAGTGTTGCCGTTAAAGTAAGGTACAGATTAAGTTTATAAAGATTGATTGAACTGAAGTAGAAAATCCTTAAAAATATCTATATCCAATATACGAAAATTTATAGCGAACATTTTATTGCTTCGTTGCCTAGCAACGTTGCTTTTGTTTCAAATGGAAATATTATTTCAATGAGAAAGTTTCCGATAAAGAAAACTGTGGATTCGTTTTCTTTTTTTACAGTAGAGTTTGTTGAATGAAATACTCGTAGCGTGGTACAATCGGAAAAAGATGAAGTTGTTAAAGTGGATTGACATGGGTCGTCCGGATCGACGACTTCACCGAGTTATTGCTCCGGGTATCCGGCATTCCGATAGAAATTCGTTACTTTGCACGGACATTGAATTGAAATATGTTTTTGACGATCAATCAAAGTATTTTAGGTAACAATTTAAACGTGTTAGAGCTGTTCTATGTTTTTACAAAATTCCAATAAATTATAATGTGTTTAGGTAACCTTCTTCAGTAGGGTTTGCACCTGATTTAAATTTCACATGATGAGGCTATAGCTAGTGAAGAGAGCTCGCCTAAAATACTTAATCATGTGTGTATCAGAATTCAGTTATACTGGTTCTTACGAAACGAACGGCTCCAGAAAAAAACTCTAACAACTATCCAAAATCCTTTGTATGAGGGGCCCAAATCGTAACTTGGCAGGTAAGCCAGCCACTACACCAAGGAGCTCGGAGCTTTTTCAAATAGGATCCATTCAACTGACTACAAAGAAAATCTGTAATAAAAGGGTCCATATTAAATTTACCTAATTAAAACTTCGCAAAGATTTGATATAAATTGAAATCGCTAGGAGAAGTGAACAATTATTAAGGTTCTTGAAATTTGTAGAAATAGGACTTAAAAATTGTTTAAAGTGATTATAAACCGAGAACCTAGATTATATAAATAGAGAACATCGTACATAGTGCCATGACCAGCGATTCTGCTGATAAACTGATGCTGAGATACTAACACAATAAACCGATGAAAAACATTATAAAACCTTGTTCTTGATTCGCAGGCTACAACAATTATCTGTACAGAACTGTTGCTTAGTGGAAACATAACATTAGTATTGGAAATATTATTAATATATAATATAATAAGAAATGTATTGGAGTTCGTAAATTGTTTCCCTGTACGTTTGTTAAGGGAACATCGCTTTGAGCAATCATACCGAAGAGACACGAACCGACTGTAAATTATCCATTTTTCTTTATCAATGACATATAAATAAAGAAAATAGGCTTCAAAGAAACCTTCATTTCCTTGATAATTCAACTCAAAGTGATATACTCGTACGCAGAAAACATTTTAATAATAAACATGATTATAATGATTGCGAAATGATTGACATTAAAATCAAGTAACAAGCGTGCACAGTCAAAGACTAGCCTCTTTATGGTTGTCGTCACAACTCCTCATATATCATACACACATCGAGGACAGCTTTATCAGAGCTATTTTATATGTTCCCGCTTTGATAATTGGAACAAAAAGAAAAATTCTTGCTGCAAGATTTGGAACATCAGAAACTTTCCACAGAATCAACCAAAACTCCTTATCACTTCCGAACCTTGTGAAATAAAATCGTCTGATCTTCAGCTTCTCTCAGGAGTTGCAAAAACTTTTTATATTTGCAAAATCATTCGTCTACCCATAACAAAATGACTCTAGTTATGATGACATATACTGCCCACATTACGCTTGTCACCGGCATGAGAGGTTGAGTATCTTTAACCCAGTTATTTCACTGGCTATAGCACTTTTTAAACCGGAACACAGTAATGCTTGCCTACTAAGGTTTGTTGGCTGTAACATGAGTTGCGGTGGTACCCGGCCAGACCGTCTCCAGCAACATTCACCTAGCACCAGTAAAGAGATCTACCACCATCCAAAAGAAGAATGTATGCTTGTTTCCTGTCTCCAACTTGGCTCAAGCCTGGCATACTTGGTGTGTTGTTACATTATTTTTGATATTTGCAGTTTAATATACAGACGGACCAACTAGGTTATGTATTATATATTATTTAACACCATTTCTCTTAGATCCTAGTTTTCTATTTTATTCGAACAGTCTCCTTCGAGAATAATTTCAGCGTTTAACGTTATATATATATAACGTTAAACGCTGAAATTATTCTCTATAAGCGTATATCTACGACGGGTTATCTATATATACAGAATAAAAAGAGTTTTTGTTTTTGTTCGCCGATCACGTGAAAACAAGTGAACGTATCGACAGGCGACTATGAGCATTCGACGCGGTGTGATTTGTAGTTACGGGCTATTCATTTGAATCTCGTAGATCCTTTATCATTTTATTTCTAATTAACTTTTATAAACATTTTCATGTTTATATGTGTTATTTACGAGGTTGCTATAGTAACGGTTCCTATAGAATGTCATTTGCGGTCTAATTTATATTACGCCAGCAAATCGGGCCGGGAACAGCTAGTTAGTAATAAAGGTAAAAGCCAGCAGAATGCAGTTTCTGCAGAATTCGCGTACGTGGTTGATGACATCCAAGGTCAAAACCTACTAATTTTTATATGTTTTATATTTTTTTATACATTTTAAGCTTTTTTTTTCATACCTACTATTATTATTAATATTTTATATAGACAGAAACGCGAACACGTTTGTTGAACTATTTGCTATTACTGAAGCGTTCAAATTGTTTCATTTATTTTTAAATGAAATACTAGAACATAACGTATGTTATGAAAACAAAACAGATTAGTTATATACAAGAAAAAGCAATTGTTTCTTTGACAACATTTGTACGGGGAGGAATTTTACAGAAGTAAATAATGTAATTCACAAAGATGCAGTTGCCGACGATTCGCGCATCGCTTTGCCGCAGCTGATAATTCGGTGGAGGAAAGGAAATAGCGTTTTATTCGAAGGTAACACGCAATCTAAATGCATGCATAAGCAGCAGCTCGCATTCCTCCAAGAGTGCTTTGAATATCTTTGACGCCGTATCTCGAATTGCAATCGGGCGCTGGAAATATCCTTCACATGCTGCGAAGACATTACGCTGCATCATTGAATTTATTTTATCATTCTAAGTATTCGCTGTGATCCTGATTCCTTGAACGATAAAGCGCGGCACGGCGCTACACCGTCACCTAATGCAAATGTGTTATGACGTAAAGTTATAATAACACGTAGATTATTTCAACCATTTCTACTATGATCTTCACGATGCATTACTTCCATAACTGCACAGCACTGCAGTTCTTTTTCTATCGTTCTCCTGCGAATGGTGGATCTGGGCCTTTAGGGTGCTTTACATTTACCATCGTTTTCTTACTTTTTATTTCTCGCTCATTCTCATCTTTTATTCTCTCATATCTTGCATGCTCTACTCTTCTCTCTAACTTCTTATCACTTATTCTACATACCAATTCCTTCTACCATTCCTCTCCCGAATGGAGACGGTCGTCTACCACTTTGTTTTCCTTTCTGAAAAAGATCTGAAAATCATGAACGGTCATAATTTGTACATTTCTATATTTTTCTTATTTCTAATTAACATCAAGTTTTTTGTTTCGCTTACTTGACTATAACTACTTTAATATAACAGTTTCATCTATTTTCTAGCTTTTATTTTTAGTTATTATTTCTGCTATAACCTCCCTGCAAAATTTTAGTAGTATAGGACGATTTTGGTGTTCACTCATCAGAGAGGCGATAAGTTCCCCGTTTAATTGCCTGCTCAACTCCATTTCGTAATCGAAACGTTTCCTTCCATGTATGGAACAGGTGGTGATAATACGCACCACGGTCTGGTCCACCGCGGGATCACAGAGGCACTAGAGACTCTCCTTGAGTTTGAACATATGCAGATACTCCAAAAATACCATGTGCCACGTGAACATTTAGGCCAGGACCGTGTCCAGCTGCAGCTGACGTAGCGTTCGATAGGCCAATGCATACACTGCAGTTCCAACGAGTGTTGGTTAGTGGTCGAGGTATTTTAAACATTGTTACACAAATGCTAAACTACCCCCGCGGTGCAACTGACGACAAAGCAAACGTTGAACATTTGGATATTGAACGTAAAAAATTTAGGAAATTTTTGTCGCTGTAAAATAAAATTAAACCGTCGCATTGTTACACAACTCGTTTCACTGAAAAATTCTAACGTAAGCCGACGTAGGAACGGTTTCGCGTATAACCTAGGCTAGGCACTTTAGCTTTAGCAATTTGAACATAATGGAGGGGAAATGTCGTTCCGCTTCGACCTATATTTGTGTCCTAGATTACACGCTTCATTACAAACGCCGCTTACTGTATCCGTGTGTAGATCGTAAATATAACGTTTATGATATAATATATAAATGAAAATAATTAAAAAACAAACTAAATACGTTCAATGTAATATCTAATTTTAAATACTGCATGAAACAAATTTTAATTTTCTCTAAGCCCCTTCCCGTTATTAACACCCCCACAACATCTTTTGGGCAAGCAATTCTTTAAAATCCCACCCTAGCTGACCTATGAATTGCAGAAGCAATATCTCTACCTAATATTGAGTGCTTGCGTGTAACAGTTTCGGAGATCTCGTGATGAGGAAATGAGCCTCTGGATATCGAGCAAATATATATAATGAAAATAGATTTTCCTTGTTCGCCAATCACGTGAAAACTGGTGTCAAAAAACGTGTCGACATGTGAACATGAGCATTCGAAGCGGTATGATTTTGAGATTGTTATAGACTATTATTTTTTTTTTATTTATAAATCCTTTACTATTATTAAAGAGAAATGTAAGAAATCGTTTCGTATTACTTACGCGGTTGCTATAGTAACTGTTGGTACAGATTGGATAATTAACAAATCAACAAACTAATTACAAAACTAATTTCTCAAAAGCATTGATGACGATGACAAAGAAGTAGATGTTGTCGGAAATAACAGTGGGCGGGGGTATATATATATATATATATATATATATATATATATATAATATATACTTATATATATCTACATATTGTATATGATGGTAGGTATATGTTGCTACAGATCGTCTATACCATCGCAGCGTCTATTGCAGCCCACAATCAATACTGTGCAGACTTTACTGTGTTCCGGTTTGAAGGGCGATATAGCTAGTTAAATTAGTGGGGAAACGAGACTCAACATCCTATGTCTCAAACCGTCGAGCGCAATATGGTGCTGTGTATATCATCTAAATTGGCGCCACGTTATAAGTGGGCGTGTCACTCACTATCAAGTGAACTTCGAGTATAGTGACTTAGTAGAAAAAAAATTATCGTTATATTTCTAAGTTATTGAAGTCGGTGTGCATTGTGAGTGAGTAACGGTGCTCACAGATACAGCCACATGTATGAACATGCTGCGCTCTGTGGAACACATCACAAGAGAGCTAAGGTGGATGTCCAGCGGTGGACGTCCATCGGCTGAAATGATTATATAAATTTATGTATATTGCTGGCTAGCAACTGAATTTATGAGGGATGTAAGGGGTCCCACACAACAACTCAAGGGACCCAAACCAACATCGCCAGCTCGTGGCGCATCCTGCTAATCAACAAACGAGGCTCTGGCTCCCACCAACCCGCATTGGACCAGCGCGGTGATAAATGGCCCATATCTTTAGGGGAGGCCTATGTTCCAGCAGCGGACGTCTGTTGGCTTAGATGATGATGAAACCCTATCTTATATATGTAACTGTCAGTTAAAGTTTCTTTATCTGTGGAACTGTTTAAGGGATATATAACAATTAATAATTAGCAAACGAGATTTTAATAAACTACGTTATTTTAATCAATTTAAGGATGAGATGAGTGGGCTGTTTACCTGATGGTAAGAGATACGACTGCATATAGCAGTGTGGCGCTAGTTAGGATAATGTACATTGCACCACATTGCGCTGGTCGCCTGTAATAAGTCGTTACCCCAGTACACCAGGTACAGCACCATTCAGACCTGAACACAGTACCTACCTAGACGGTCTCCGGCAGCAGAGAACTACCAGTAAATGTTATGTTCATGTTCATTCATTATAAAGTTATTTTGATGTTATAAATGAACAATTCTTTTTTTTTTTCATAGACAAAGGTCGACTGCTCAGCCGAGTAGCGACATAAATAACCTATTGCTCTATTTAAAGCGGCAAGTGGTCTAGTCTGACCGTAGGCTTAAACGAGATTAAGTTAATCCGCTTAACTTAACCCGATTAAACAGCACGTATATAAATATTTTATTCAGTTAATTTTAACGCGCTAATTATTAGCTGTAGCCATTGTAAGCTTTAGGGCTATGTCAGTGACATCCTGATCTCATTAGTCCTGATTCAGAGCTACTCTGAGCATAGCCCTCTCCGTTGTCGTTTGGGTGACTTTGAGCCTTTTTATAACGCCGGCAGTAAGTGATAGGTAGTAAAAGATTGCTAGTCTTAACTGGCAGTGCACAGGGCACATTGCTCAAAGGAGCGACGACCAATAGGGCAGTAAGGTTCTCTAGCGTCGCCCGCGTACCGGTAGACGTGGTGTCGGGAGGCCCACGAGAACCCACTGGGTGCGAGCAACGCGGGACCAAGCGATGTGGAGATCTATGGGGGATTCCTATGTCCAGCAGTGGACATCTATCGATTGATGATGATGATGAAGTCATGATTCAACATAACTATTCATTAGTACTGGATATTTATACCATTATAATATCATCTGTATATATAACAGATATCCAGAAATCCATTAACACATCACGAGATCTCTGCAATCGCTCAAACCGAATGTCGAAATATTGCTTCTGCCATTTAGATGTCAGCTGATTACTGATTTTACAAAGCTCCTTCCCCAAAATAAGTTACAGGGGTGTTAATAACGGGGAGAGGCCCAAGGGCAGGGGGAATATTTCGTCCAAATAAATTGGCGGGGAACAGTTAGTAGCGTTATCAATTTCACTTGATTTATGTCCACGGGGTGTAAAGGTTCCCGCACAACAACTCACGGGATCTCAGCCAACTTCACCTGCTCGTGGTGCACCCTGCTAACCAACAAACGATGCTGTGGCTCCCACCACTCCGCATTAAGTCAGAGTGGTGAGAAATGGCACAAATACATTAAAATCGATTTGGGAATCTTTGGGGGAGGCCTGTGTCCAGCAGTGGACGTGTATCGGTTAAAGATGATGATTTATGCCTACCGCTGGATTTAAAGGTGCGGTTTGAAGAAAATTACTACATTAAACTCTCTTGGCTTATGAGTTAGCTAACACAATATGTAGACGACAACCGCAATGACAGGGCCGCGGACCTTCAACAAACTTTCTGTTAGTCATATTACTACTAACTACTAGTCAGGTATACCACCGGTTACCGCAGTAACCAAAAGTTTATCTTGTTGAGTGCCCAACGGTATATCGAACTTTCGAAACTTTTCGAATTACCGACGCACGAGGTTTCCGGTTCCGGTGCTTTATTCAACTGTAGAACCGACGTACATACATAACATATACAATAGTGAAAATTTTATTAGAACGCGATTAATGTTAAATATTCAACAACGCCTTTATGACCTTGTCGGTTTAAAACGAACAGTCCGTATCTCGGTGTACACCTTATGCACACAAGTTTACTTGTGAGTAAACTCTTAACTGTAATCCTATGTACGACTGCGAAATAACCGAAGGAGCGCAGTAAACACAGTTTAAACTAATTAACAAGTTAATTCCGCGAACATGCGGTCCAAAACCCGGTGTATACGTTCATAATTGATGAATGTGAACTTCCTTCCGTATTCAGTTCAGTTAAGAACGTATGTTTGCAGCTTTGTTTACTTCTCTATCTAGCGGAGTTAATCAGGACGCAAGTAGAGGAAGATACGTCACATTATATGTAGACTGGCTGGTCCCCGGCCGCTGCGCTCACCGCAGTATCAAAGTAGACAGTGATGAAAGTTTCTGGAATATACCTTGAGAGCAACCGCAGCTGTGAATGGCTTTCTGTAACAACCGTTACTATAGCAACCGCATAAAAACCACTAAATGAAAAGATAATTAGAAATGAAAAAACAGAGGATCTATAAAATTCAAAAAATAAATAACCTATAACCATGTACAAATCATTCTGCGTCCAATGCTCACGTTACCATGCCGACCCTTCACTAGTTTTTACGTGATTGGCTAACAAACAAAACTAATTTGCATTATATATATATATATATATATATGTATCTAACTTAGCTGTACCTAAAAGAAGTTAACGTCATGATTATTGTCGCAACTGCTCATGAAGCTCTTATTAAAATATCGTCTCAACTCACATTATGCTTGTAGCTTTACAACAGACATTGTCTTGTATTATAATAAGTTACAGCAACCTTCGAACCGGAATACATTTATCTATTGTTTCGCGAAAAATGGTGATATAAACGTAGACGGTTGGTGCTAAAAGGCTAACCACCATTAATCATAGAATATTTCAAAATCCCTAGCATCAGGTAGCGTGGCCGAGCGGTCTAAGGCGCTGGTTTAAGGCACCAGTCTCTTCGGAGGCGTGGGTTCGAATCCCACCGCTGCCATATTACTTTTTTCATGGACCCGCTGTTATTACGTTTCGTAATAAACGATTTATTAATATGAGTTATATTCTAACATGAGATAGATAGGGGCTATATATGTATAAATTGTAAAATTAATAAATCAATAAAATTACGTTTACTTGATTAACTTATAAGATTAATTAGTTAAATATGTGTTTAGTAATTCTACTTTATTTTATTGGATATAAGGTGAACTTAACAATAAATAGTTTTTTTTCCGTTTACGAGTTAAAATCTTGATTCATATTTTTCAACGAACTGCCATTTGCGTTCAAGTAAAATTAAATGCTTCACATAATTTGTGTTATTGTATCGTTTTCACTGACAATAAAAAATTATTGAATTCATTGTTTACAAAATATTTGAATTTTTATGAATAATACAAAAATATTTTTAAAACCTAATATTTAAAAAATTGTTGTTTTTAATTTTAAAAACAACGCCATCTAGCAGATATATTATAAACTGCTGTGTAGTATGAACGTAATAACAGTTTTTATCAATTTAGTATACAATTAATAATAGTGCTCTCTAACTATGAATTTATAAACTACTACATTATCGTTAGATAATAAGCTATTAGGTTTTATACTTTGTCAATAGAGAACGTGCTAAATTTATTTTATATAATACTTAAAATTACAATCCTTATAATATTTTGCCAGCAGATATATCTTTATGTTGAACAAAGTACTAACAGCATTGTATAGATACATTGTCATTTATTTGATATCCTGATATAATACAATTTCAATTTTATCCTGAATTCTTTTCAACAATCTGTACAACCCCTACATTTATCTTTTCTCATATCCAATTCACCCAGATTCAAACCATATGTTGAACTTTAATGACGTGATTTGAAATTACAATGAGTATATTGAAAAATGTATTAAGATAATACATATTAAATTAAAGTGTATTAAAAAGTATTAATGATGTTATTCATAAAAAGTTGTAATAATTACTTAATCTACAATTACAAATGCAATTTATCTAGCGTTGTAGTCTTTGAATACTAAAAAAACAACCTTAACGTGAACCTGTCGCGAAATAAAGACTTTTTGTCTTGTTTGATGTAATAACGGTTATTATGGCATTGTCCGGATGATAACTTGATTGATTGTGACGTCATGGTATTGTATGCTAAATATGCAATTGTCGATTGGCCTCTTATCGAATATTCTTTTAACCATTATTTGATGAGAATACTTAACGGTTATGTCTGCTCATCTATAGTTTAAATTATATTAATATTTATAAAAACACGCTTATAATTTAATAGTTCATGAAACTAATATATGATAAGACGGTATTATTACATTTTTTTTTATATTATCACGCCTTTTTTCCCAGTAGGTTTAGGCAAAGGCGAATAAACACCCACTTTTCGCCAAATGTGGTCAGATTAGGTCCCATGTAACAGGGGGCGAGCCTGTTGCTACTTTATTGGGACCACCACACGCACACGCAAAGATGATTTCAGTGTGCGGGTTTCCTCACGATGTTTTCCTTCACCGTTTGTATCTCGCTGTTGTAACTAACGTTCACAAATGTACTTAACTTAAATATTAAGTCATCGGTACATGCCAAGATTCGAACCTGTGACCTTCGGAATGAAAGCCGCACGCTCTAACAATGAGGCCAGCGAGCTACTGCTACTAGTATTATTACATCAATAATCATCCCATCTTTACTAGGTTTCTGTTATCGCAGACTGTCTAGGTAGGTACCACCGCAGCGCGTACTGCAGCCGACAGACAGTACTGTGCAAATATTAATGTGTTTCATATTGAAGGGCACTGGAATTAATGTAGTTACTGAGGTCACGCGGCTCAATATCTGCCTCGAGGTGACGAGCACAATGTGGCTCAATGTATACCATCTCAACTAGCGCCACGTTGTCGTGGACAGGCTTATCAATTCCCATCAGGTGATAATCCCGCTCGTCTCGCGCTTATATAAATAAAAAAGCCATTACTTCGTTACAAAAGTTTTGCTTAGTAAGGCTGTGTATGTTTCCTGTTGCTTATGTCTGATCGCACCTTTACCCGGGGATTAGGCTGAAAACCAGCAGCGCTACTGCTTATAGCAGAAGCATTTTGCAGAGCTGAAATCCTATTGCCGGAAGTAATGTGATATTTTATATTTGCATTTTTATTTTAACCCCTTCACTGCCGCCGGCGTATACTTATATATACTCCTTTCCGCAATACGTTCCTTTGCATTGTGCTACTATAAAGACAACTGCTCCCACGGCCTTGGAATGCCATAAAATGACCTTGACAATGTTTGAAACGGATTTTCTTATTTACGAGAAGAGGGGTAAGAGGGCGCAACTCTAAAGTTTCCACCGCAAGTAAAGAGTTAACAGTTTATTAGTGTTATTTGTCTAAAAAAAATATTTTTTATTTTTTTTTTACATCTTTTGGCAAAAATTATACCTCAACCATAATGAAATAGTGCATTACATTAACTGAAACAATGCGCATGCGCGCGGGTGATGTTTTGATAATGAATTAGAATCGCTCAGCGCTCGGTCAGTGGACGATCTTTCAACTCTGTCAGGGACACTCAACTATTCCTATCGAAATTAATATTTATATTTGATAATCAATGTATTTACTACATCAGAGCGAATTCCTAGATCGTATGTGCATATGGAGCAGAGCATCACACGGTAGCAAAAGGTGATTATATGATGCAAAATAAAAACGTTAGCAGCTTCCGAGATGTGGTGATGACGTTGGATCAATTAGTTAAAAAGATATATGAAGAGGTTTTTGAGATTTTTTAAAAAGAACAAAAAGTTTCTTTAAATATCATTGTGACTTCTTTAAAATAATATAAAAAGTGCAATCGATGTGTTTGCAATCAGATAAAGGAAAAATTGTTTAAAGCAGCGGATATTCAATCCACATGGGTGGTCCAGTATAATGAGGAAACACTTCAAAAGCTCATCTTATAGGTATCCAATTAACGTTGCTAACAATATAAAATTTAGAAAATCCCTTTATACATCGGGAATTGTTTAAATCCAATCAAAAATGTCCAAGAAACCAATTTCAGTAGCGTTAAGTCTCTGTTTTTTTTTTTTTAGTTTTACTTGGGAAAATGCCTACGCATACCCAACCTCGCGAAGGCAACGACGGCTTATGTCAGACTCGTACCAACTAAAACACCCACGATGTTCCCGACTCGTCGCCTGAGTGGCAAGGGTCACGGGTATGGTTCGCGACCCTCACCAGCGCTGGCCGCTTGTGCAGCCCCACCTCGGTAGGGAAGGATAAATCCTTCCTGCAGCGCGCCCCCACCTCGGCCTCCTGTATGCGAACGACGGATTCCCCTAAACCCGCCGATCAGAGGCCACGTGAGCCCTGGGAGATATCCTCACCGAGCTCCGCGACGGACAAATGTTGGGCCCGCCGCTACCCGTTAGCGGCCGCGGAGGATAGAGAGAACGGCACATCCTAATACCTGCACTCCTCTTACTCCGCGGCCCCATCGCCGGTGCGACACCGGTTGGTCGCGGAGCATACGTCCTCTACAACCCCACCTCGGCTGCAAGGGCGGTATAAGAACCAGCAAGTAAGTGCAGCCGGCCGCAGGGGGCAGCATAAAGCCGCCCCCGGGCCCCCGGCCGCTCCGGTGAGCTCCGGTTACCCCAACCGGTGCTCGAACCGTGAGCGGCCGCTTCGGCCGGCCCTTCGCCGCGAGCGGGTTCCGCTTCGCTTCACCATTGTGACGTCCCCACTGACAGACGCCACAGTTACTAAGCCCCTCCGCCACTACGAGGCGGGAACCCGTTGGAGTGGATATGTCTCTGTTGCAGGAGACCGTCTAGGTGACAACACAGCATAACAACAGCTTGCTAATAACATTACTATGTTTGTTTGTTTTCAATATTTTTTTTAAACTATTATTTTTGAAGTTAGTCCTAAATAATTTTTTTTATTGTCTCGGATAGACCAGCTGTATTTATTCTAAACTCTGTCTGCTCAATATCATACCTCAAGCAGAACGTATAGGATACCCCTTCAGAAAATAAAGAACCGTTTCCTCCACTGCGTCATCACATTTGCACGACGGGGTCTACCGACACTTGAAGCAGTTCAAGTATTGGAAGAATCCGCCATGGCCAGTGACTATCTAGGTTATCTGCTCAGTTGGGTGGACCTTCCTTATCAACTGATATGCCTCTGCTGCGTTCAGGAGAAATAACTTACTGATGGACGCGGTGCTACCCTCACTATATCGAGTACTCCATCTCTTGACTGGGGCATCTCCAAGCAAACGTTTAACATATGATACCGGGACCTGGTCATGGTCTGGCTTCCTCCTGCTGTTAAGGGTAGCCAGCTTGGATGGTTCATCTGTATATTTCAGTTTATAGAGGGTTGTCGCTGTGAAATTGCTGGAGTTAAAAGATTTAACGATACTCTAAATATAGCCACATCGAATTTGGTAAGCGCATGACTCACAATCAGGTGAACGTTCGACTTCCAATTGTTTTGTCATTACTGCTCCATAAAGTTTACTGCCGATGATGTTTGCACTTTTATGATTTTATAGCAGTAATTAGTTTGTTATTTTATTTATTAGGTGCGCTTGTGCAACAAACAATTTTCCTGTATAACACCGGGACTATTGCAAAGTTTATTGCGTCGTTCACCTTTAAATTATCTATTTTTTTATTTAATTAAACAAAGAGATGAGCGGCACGTTCACCCGCTTCAAACCAGAACATAGTAATGTTTGCACCATATTATTTGTGGGCTGCAATATCCGTTGCGGTGGTACCTGCTTAGATGATCTCCGGCAACAGAGACCTACCACCAACGCTAAGTGGTAGGTCCGTCCCCTATTTTGTGATCAAGGTGTAAATGTTTTTTGTCTGTTTGCAAATTCACTGTGGATTATCATAAAAGAGTTTCACCAATTCTTTTAGTGCTTGATAAGATATTCTGATATCAGTAAACCAACGTGTGATGAAAACGCTTTGAAATCGTTTCAAGCATTATTAAACATATATATACATTTACATAAACCTGATGATGACGAATTGCGTTCTTCATTGAATAATATTTCACCGTTATCATCTGGATGTGTCAATCAAACCGGAGATCCGGCGCGGACGCCTAAATCTCTATTGTTGCAGTTTAATTGTCGATACTGACTTGCAGTAAATTTCAATGATTGCCTTAACTGTATTTTGCGAATAGCGACAAACTTCGACAGAGTAATATAACTAGTTTTTAGTAAATCTATAAGCGGTGATAATATCTCAATGTTTTTCATTAATATTCATCGTCAGCCGATAGACATCCACTGTTGGATATAGGCCTCCCTAAAGGTCCCCACATCGATCGATACTGCACTGAAAGCATCGCCAGGCACCAAAGGCCGTCGTTTTTGTGGTTTATATTGGGGGAGGGGTGGGGGAATTAGGCCATTTCGCACCACACTGGCCCAATGCGGGTTGGTGGGAGCTAAAGCCACGTTTGTTGATTAGCAGGGTGCACCACGAGAAGGTGATATTAGCTTGGGTCTCGTGAGTTGTTGTGTGAGAACTCTTTCACCCCATTATATTTATTTATTTCTTTTACTCGAGTTTGTCGTTTGACGAATGAACTCGGGCGCTTTTCGAGTTTCCGCTTAGAATTTATTATAAGCATCGCCTGTGTTAACAGAAGTATTTAAATTAAATTCGATCTCATTTTCTTTGTATTCAATCATCAGCTGATAGACGCCCTCTGCTGCACATAGGCCCAAAGCCCCACGTCTCCACGCCAATGGGTCCTGCGCTGCTCGCGGCCGTTTCCTTCACACAACATGGTCTCCGATACTCCCGGGCAGTATAGGCTGTCATTTGTAGAGGTTCATATGGGGTAATATGGGCTATTTCCCACCATGCTGGTGCAATACAGATTGGTGAGATCCGGAGCGTCGTTTGTTGATTAACAGTCTAAAATGAGGTGAATTTTGTGCTTGAATACCGTCAGTTGTAACCTTCTATATTGTATTGCTATATTATTATTGATTATTTCTATTTACATATAAGCATTAGTTCTCTTGTAAGATAAAATTTCGACGTCACACTTTTACTGGTGGTAGGTACCACTGCAGCTCCTGTTACAAACGACAGACAGTACTGTGCAAACATTACTGTGTTCCCGTTTGAAGAGCACTGTAGCTAATGTAATTACTGGGGTAATGATACAACATCTATGTGTCAAGGCGACGAGCATAATTTGGTGCTGTATATACTACACTAACTTACGCCACTTTGTAATGGGAATATTACATATAATCAGACATATAATGTCCTCTTCGTCTCGTTGCTTCGTGAATAAAGAAAAAAAAACACGGATGCTAATTCGCTGACTACCATAGATCGCTTATATGATTGATCTATAAATAAGCATAATATTAATTATGTAAGCGGGTCGTTTAATGGCAGTTAGGGTTAAAAAAGTTTTTATTAGAAAAAGTTGAGCGCGTCTGCGAGATCCGCGCGCGCGCCGCGCCGCTCCCGCCAGTACACCGCGAGACGCGGCCGGGCAGTCACGCAGTCACGCAGCCACGCGTCCCGCACTCCACGCAAAGACATTGTTTTAATCATTCACTATTCTTGTTTGTGTAATTAAAATATACAAAAAGTTAATATATAACTTCCATTAAGTGTTTATGTGATCTTCATTGCTAAGGGCGGTCGGTGTCACCATCTAACGGTGGAGCTGCCGCATTCGATCAGGCCTCGTGTTTTGCTTATGAAAGTGTTTAATGTATAACAGTTAGTGATGAGCGTTAAACTGTATCAGTTAATTAACAGTTAATTAGTGTTTTTGTTTGTAATGATGTGGTTTATTTGTTTACTTAGCGCGTTGCCGGCGCTCGGCCGCGCCGTGCAGCCTTCGCAGAATTTAACTAGGTCTGTTTATAAACATCGTGTTTATGCGAAGTGTTTTAGTGTTTATAATCATATATATAGAATGCTACATTTCCCATTCATTGCATTTTATTGCAGTTTTCATGTTTAAATATATACTTATCAAATATTATAAACTATTTTGTGCGTTTATTTGAAAAAAAAAATAACATTCTAATAAACCAAGTCCTTCCGTCTTGTAGTTACATACTGTACTTCCTTCACTTTCGGTTAATACTAATTAAACAAGAGTTAATGTTATTAATTAAAGCAAAACAAATATAACATAAATTAAAAGGGCTCATGTCATTTTTGTATCATAGTTTTTTTCTGATTTAAATTTTTGACTGTTCTGTCCAAAAAAAGTTCATCGTTATATAATTATCTTAAATGACTTGGTTCCTGGTTTTGTTATCTCCAGTGAGCTAATACTTGATCTATTTCACACGATGTTCAGTGACAAGGCTGTGGATGACAACTTACTCTACCAGAATACTCTGGCCTTCATAATTATATTGGCAGCCGGTAAACAGCGATGTAGTTAAGGCTAGTCAGGCGGAATCGAAAAAACCTTACCAAGAAGCAAACTCCACAACGTATTGTGAATCGAACGAGGGACCGTGTCACAGCAGTTGACCACTGTGCCACTGGAGCAGTTAAAACTTATTCCAGTAACATTTTATCCATGCTTTTGTCATTAACCAGATTAAAAAGTATGTAAAAAACTTCCAGTACATGCTGCTGGCGTGCTTTTAAGCTTTTGTTTGTGCTTTGCGTGACTCATCGTCGCGCGTTTGTTCTATTATTAGGAAGAAGCAATTTAGAGTTCATTCCCAGCAGTGATACTCATTTTTTTTATTTGCATCAAACCTCTGTAAGTCGTAGTCTTTGTCTTAGTATTGTGATCAACTGTATTCTGCTCGTGTCAATGCTTTTCTCCATGAACATTAAGTTAACGCATTGAGATTTTTTTCCTTCTAAATCATCGTTTGATAATCGAACAAATTGAATATTCCTTATTTTTAATATCAATGTAAAATGTTTAACTCCCAAGTACCCACGCTGTAACTGTCTTCTCTGGAACCTGTTGACTGGATCGATCTACGAGGGAAACTCTGGAAGAAGCCATGTCTAACAGTGGCAGTGACTTATGACGATTATCGTACATGTTCACAGTCCATGCACGGACAAGAATCACCTGTTCCTAGCACCGGGGGTCCTGAGCGCCGGCGGGATGAACAGGGCCTGCATCTCCAGGTTTTACCCCGAGGGTCCCGCGCGGATGGTAATCACTCTCCTCGCCGACAACGGCGAGTCGACGACCGCCGCTAGAGATCTACCTCCAGGTTTTATACTAAACTAATTATGATTTAAAAAGTCACATCGCCTCCGATATAACATATATTACAGCTTTTTTTATCTACAATAGCCTAAAACATGGTATGATATCACATTGAGACTGGATGGTCAAGCTTGCTCCTTCAGAATGCTTTAGATCTGTGCTGGATGCTGTTATAGCGGTAGACGGATAATATGAGATTGGTGATTGCTGGCCTCTATAAAGTAATAAAGGACTCTTTACCAGGCGATGGCGGCTGTCTCGACATATCGGTGCCGCTGCGTCCCAACACCAAGGCCGACCTGGTGGTGAACATGCGGTAAGCTATTCATTGAAGAACATCTGCAACATACATATGAAAAAGTATATTAATAATATTAACATTTTCAAAATAATTAAAAAGCGGTTGTATATCAAATAAAATTAAAACGGCTCATACTCCTTACAACATTGGATGTTTAATCTCGAGGATCTAAAACTATCTAGCCGATTGGAAAAGGAATCCATAGTTTCTAATCAGAAACATCAGGCAATATATCTCGTTTCGATCTTCTTGACCACTGGATCTAAAGACTTGGTATGTGTAGGTGTAATCCTCAATCGGACGCTAGTGTCCACTGTACTACTGCCGTCCCCAACTCTATTCTCTGATGATGTTTAGAGCTTGGTAGTCATTGTGTCTGTACAGCTCATCTGATACGGGCCTCGTAGATCCGGTTTCACGGCCTGTTGCCGTCTACACACCTCAGCACGGCCGCTTTAATATCCACCAATCATTATAACAACTACACTCGTGCATCGATTCGTACGAAACAATAATTAATCACTGATCACCAATTTACTATAATAGATCTTATTTGTAAATTGATCAAGATAAATAAAACAAATATAAATAAATTATACATATATAAGCATATTTGTAAGCATATCAAGCAACCTTTCAAGTTTAAGTTCGATCCATTGCTGTCCTGTGGTCTGGAGGTGATCGTTTCAGGCGACATGACTTTCCTTTGCTGTTTCTTTGTTTATCCGTTACTTGTATGGTCAAAATTAAAAAATAAATAAACTAACAAATTAAACATTTATTGTAGTTACATTCCAATGGGAAAATGCGACTTCAAGTATGTCGAGCATAAACAAATCGTATTATATTTCTAAATCGTCCGTTGCGATCTACATCACACGCGCCCCGAGAATCTGGATTGAGAATCCTAATCAGGATGTATGGCGAATCTGGTTTATAAATCCTGCGCGCGTCGAGCAATTATGAACACTGGCGGGTCGTAACACTTTTATGTGATTGTGCGATCTATAAAAGGGTAGATCGAGATTAAATACTAGAAAATTAATGGTATACTGATATACAACTGAGAATAGTTCCTGAGCAGCTTTTATTGTAGGGATAGAAATCTTCAGAAGATACCCGAATTCTGGGGGAGGATACCTGAATTTAGAAGGAAAGTTGGAGATATAAAACCCCCTTCAGTGGTCTCCTTCAGCGCATTAGGTGGATCTAAAAATCTCCTACAGAATCCCTCCCTTAGCACCTCTCAAAGAAAAAGATGTGTAGGTAGACCTTACAGAAAATCGAAGGCATTGGAAACGGAAATAGGTTTTAGTAGGTTTTTACCCATGTGTAGTCCTCCAGCTGTTAATAATCATCAATTGATAACAAGTTTTAGTACAAGACAGATTTCAAGGTTTTATTGGTGATTTCTGGTTTTGAAAAACTAACAACATGTATAACATATAAACTGTAGTATATATGGTATACACGTTAGGTTAAATAACTTTTACATATATAAAAAATATTAGTATAAAAAATAATTATTAAAGTATGAAATATTAAAAATAAGTTAGAAATGAAGAAGAGGATTTTTTTAATAATATACGAGTATATATAATTGCTGCACGTACGTTCGGCACTGGCCTTGCTCTCACGCGACAAGGGAAGGAGAAAATTATAAAAATACGCACTGGCTGTTCCCGGGCCGCTTTGCTGGCCGTAGTGTGGAACTACACTTGGGATTTGTACGCAAATGAATATATACCAACCGTTACTATAGCAACCGCATAGATAATACCAAATTGAACTGTTTATAAAAGTTTATTAGAAAGGAAATAATGAAGGATCTATAAGCATTTATAAATCATTCCGCGTCGAATGCTCGTGCCGCCGTGTCGATGCGTTCACTAGTTTTCACGTCATTGGCGAACAAAGTAAACTTATTTTCATTATGTATATATAGATAAATATGTGTATATATATATAATGCTCCATGTAATATTGAAGGTACTCGGTGGCGGGCTGCTCGTGGGAGCGTCGCGTGCCGGTGCGCGTGGCGCGCGGCCGCGTGCTCGCGCTGCACGCGGAGCGCGCGCGCTACCGGCCCGGCGACGCGCTGCGCGTGCGCATCATCGCACTCAAACCGGACCTCACGCCCGCGCACGACACCGTGAGTTTACACCCTCGCGCATTGCCGATTGGGCGAGCTTTACGAATGAAAACCACGCAATTGAAAATGTTAACACTGTAGTTTTTTAATTTACAAACCGAAGAGACGTACGGAACATTCACTCGATGGTAAGTGAAACGCGTTCCCATAACATGGCGCTAATTGTAATAGTATAAACAACACCACCAACCCGCATTAGGCCAGCGTGGTGAATATGGCCCAATCGCCTTCACATTGAGGGCAGACCTGTGCCCCAGCAGTGGGGACGGAAATAGGCTGTTATGGAAACAACGCCACATTGTGCTCGTCGTCTTAAGTGATACATTTATGTGTATAAATGGTTATTTCAATGAACTTTTAACGCATGAAATTTGTATAGAACTGCAATTATTTTCCAATACCATCCCCTGTCTCATTAAAAGTACATCTTCAGTACCAAACGCGATATATTTTGTTTAAAAAAAAAAAAACTTTTTATTCTATTTAAAAGGCATTGTCCGCTGTCTGCGGTAGGTTGGGAAAGGCGTCCTTCTTGATACAAATGTTGAGAGAGATGTTGGAGAGCAACTTGAGTGATAGAGTTGCTTCCAGTCTAGAATAAGTTGAAGGCAATTAAAGAGAGTTCACGAAAACTAAGATAGAATTTTGCTTCAGCTGGACTTACTAGTACTTACAAGGTATTATCACCACAGCGCCTATACACCCTACGCACATTACTGTGTTTTGTTTGAAAGGCGCTGTAGCTAATATAAATTCTGGAGTAATGAGACTTATTTTATGTCTCAGACAACGAGCGCAATATGGTACAGTATATATCACCCTAACTAGCGCCTCATTGTTAAGGGCGGGCCTATCACTTATCATCAAGTGAACATCCCTTCTCGTCTCGTCCCTTAATTGAATAAAAAGGTATATGGCGATTTAACTGCCTCAGCTAAACAATTACTGTACTCTTGTTTTAAACACTGAGATCTCTGATTCGATACCGAAGTCATATATTGTGTTTAGTTGGTGATAAAGATTTCCAGTCCTATGTATTATCGCTGCAAAGGCATAAGGAAAAAAAAGCTAAAGTATAATCGGAAAGCACAATTGGACATCCACGACCACTTTGCCTCTTAACACCATTTTAAGGTAGAACAAAGTAAATTAATGTTACATTAGAGCCGTTGCGCTGGTGCGTGTTAAGCGAAAGCTTTAGATGTTCAGTCTCAATCTTCACGGAACCGGTACAAGTTAACAGGACTCCGGAGTTCATCCGCGAACCGGTTGACACGGTAGCACACATTTGAAGTGCGCAGACGGTGCCGTGACAGCTCCGTTTGCAAGACGATCTTGCGAGAAGATCTTGTGTAGAAGAGGCACGGGTTCGATTTCCAATGAACTTCCGTTAAAGTAAAACGTTGAGAGGCATATTTAAAGAACAACGTCCGTCGTAGTTATGTCCACCAACCTGTATTTAGTCAGCGATGGGGATCAAAAATGAGATCAAAGAGAAGCTCTGTCTTTGTAAGAGAAGACCTCTAATTTCATCAACCTTTTCTTTATTCAACTTGCCATAACAAAGTAGCGCTAATTAGGATGTTATACACTGCACCACGTTGCGCTTATCTCCTTACGACGTAGTACCTCGTTACCTTACTAATTTCACTAACTATAACTCATTTCAATCCGGAACACAGTAATGATTGTACCCCGACTGAAACAGGAGTTTCGGTGGTACCCACCTAGACGGTCTCCGGCAATAGACTACCAGAACTCCAGAATCAGATCAAGGACTTCAGGATTACTAGACCAGAGTTTAGCAATTTATACCGTACTCCCTTTGTTATTCATCTGCAGATTTTGTCGTCATAATTAATATATAATATATTAACCAAACAGAGACAGTATGATAACCGATTCAACTAGTAGGTAGTAATATTAATTACTGCTTATTAACGTACAACACTACCGTAAACAAAAAAAATATCCGATTGCTTACAATCATTGGTTGCGGCTGACTCGCTTCCAACAACAGTGTCAATGGGTTAAGGTCAGCGGGACGCCCAATGAGGAGTAAACGGTTAAGTCAACACTTAAAGCGCTTCCTCACTCATCTCCAGGTGATATCTGTGTCACGAACGTGTTTGCATAATTAAAAAAAAAACATATATATAAATATAACCGTCTGCTTTGTTTTAATAACGGACGTCGCTGTTTGTTTGTCAGCTTTTTTGCTGTTTAAGGAAACGTTCACATACAAATGTAACTTAAAATACAACGGGTATAACTTAGTTGCTTAATGTTAATTAAGTGATTTTTAAATTATACGTTTAATGTTCTATTTCATTCATATTTTATATTATAGAAAAAACTTTCCATGCTGAAATAATAGGAAAGTAAGCAACGATTGATTCAGCACAAATGTACCGTAGATCAGTCCTAATATTAGAGAGAAATTAAATAAATAAATGATTATTTAGATTGATGAAGTATGGCTGGAGGGGCCCGAGGGTGCGTGGGAGGGCACGCGAGTAGCCCAGTGGGAAAAGATTCGGACCCGATTAGGGCTAGCACAGCTACAGCACCAGCTTGACGAGCATGCGCCGCCAGGAAAGTGGACCGTGAGGGCCAGACTTGCGGATGGATCACAGGTAGGTTTAGTAACAGGTATTCCATCTATACATTTATCTATTTTAGTTTCATCATCATTATTTGCTTGAAACAACCCACCGTTGGACATACGCGTTCCATAAGCAAAGCCCTTTTTCTAATCTTCGTCTTCTTAGTCTCCCTAACTTCTACGACTACTACTATCACTCTAGATAAAACTACCCTTACTAAATTCAATTTCTTAATATGAAGTATAACTTACTAAACAATATTCATTTAAGTATTATCTGATTTTCATTCCGTCTGTTGTAAAAATACCAGGGTTCGACTGCATTCTGGGTGGGGAATTATGAGCTGCCGCCCTTCCAACTGACCGTCCGGCACCAGCCCAAGGTGTTGAGAACCAGCGAGAGACTGGTATGGACCGTTTGCGTTAGGTAAATTTAACATGTCGAGTAATTTAGTTATTAAATGCTGAAGAGGAGCATCGAAATAATTCACATTTTGATAATTACCAACCTGTTGCAGATATCCATGGACGGAAGCAGTAGAAGGTATGCTGGTAATCCGTTTGCGGGGCGCAGGCGGTGATGGTAGTGGTGGCAATTCAGGAGTACGCACCGCAGTGCGGTTGCGGGCGCCTCGCGCCTGCCACCGGCACGCGGCCGCCTCGTGGAGGGTGGGACTGGGCGGGCAGCATCCTCCCGACGTAATAGTGGCAGACTTCAGCTTTCAGGTACAGCGAGAAGCTTTCAAGTGCTTTGTAAATTCTATATGAATTTCAGTATAATGCGGCAGATCTGTCATACATTTGTTTGCAGGAAGAAGGCACAAGGATCTGGCAAAATACGACCGTTGTGTCTCAAGTAGTTGACAGTGCCTTCACGTTAGAGTTTCTGACGAAGCATCGGGCAGTTCTGTCACCCAGTCTACCTTACAAGTTGAAGGTGAGCTAAAAATTAATATTTTTAGAGTAGAACACCATCTTATGTGATGATTTATAGCACCGCCACTAGTAAAGAATCACTTGCGGAGTTGCAGATGCGTTGGCGGAGAAGAGATAACTGTTTGTTTCCCCCTCTTTTTAAACATTCTCTGAGGCACATGTTTTATCTAGGTGAAGGCGACGCGATGGGACGAAAGGCCGGCTTCCGGTGAGCGTGTGCGCGTGTGTAGGCGGGCGGCGGTGAGCCCAGCAGTGGGGCTGGTGGCAGGGGCCAGCGCGTGCGTCGCGGCGCGCACCGACGGCCGCGGCGTAGCGCGCGTCCTGTTCGCAGCAGGGGACGACGGCAGCGCTGCCTACGTCTTTGAGGTACACGATCCACCATCATCAGCCGATAGACGTCCACTGCTGGACATAGGCCCCAAAGATCTGGACATGGATCATCTTCATCACACAAACTTGCGTGCAACAATTTTAATAACTCATCTTGTATTATTCCAAATCACAATGCAATATGTTGCAAGCTCATTGTTTGCGTATATGGCATCGTATATCCCAAATAACTGGACTTTTTTTCCTTCGAACGCTGGACATTACTTCAGACCATTTTAAATCTTAATTTAATCATTTCTTTATATGCAATTTCACCATGGTCCACCCAGGCGAGCCTGCACAACGCCACGGCGACCCTGCACCTGCCAGTGCGGCGGGCAGCGTCGCGCGCCGCCCTGGGCCCGCTGCGCGCCGACGCGCACGCCACCAGGACCCTCGTGCCGCTGTACCTCAACCTGAGTGGACTGGCGACACCACTCACCGTCCACTTTGTGGTACGTAGCTTAGTGGTCGATGTAATCGATACCCATCCCAGAGGAAAACGGCGGAGAAAACATTTCTGAAGGTTTTATATAATAGAATATAATAAAATGTTTACATTCGTATATTCATCAATTTATTTTCCTACCCTGAAATTTATATTCTTCCAGGTTATAACTCGAGGCGGCATCATCTACCGTTGGGGTGCGACGACGCAGTGCCCAGTCGCAACCTCCACCAGCCAGATCACGCCAGCACCGAAGAACAGCACCTGCAACGCCAATTTGGAGAAACTCCTCTCTACATTCGACGCAAGCCTCAACAACGTGGACGTCGATCCCAATCAGCTAGACGTGAATACATCCGACTCGCTGCTCGATCGGCACCTGCTTAGAGTTATGTTGCCTATCAGGGTCACTCATCAGATGTGTCCGGACAGCCACCTGCTTGCTTATTTCTACCACAACGGGGAACTTATCAGCGCCAGCAAGCATTTCGAAATGGAGGAGTGCTTCGGATATAAGGTGTAACTTTATTTTAACCAACTTAATATTTGACAGAGTAAAGAATTTTCATTCAGCGAGACTGTCCATGGTGTAACTTTAATCAAAAAAAAATTCAATTACGCTATTTGGCAGGTGGAAGCAACATGGACATCTCGGCAAGCAGCTCCCGGTTCACCGGCCACGCTGCGCCTGTCCACGGCTGGGCCGGCACTGTGCGCGCTCACCGCCCTGGACACTGCCTCCACCTGGGTGCTGCCCCCGCCTACCGTTAAAGACGTCATCCTTCATTCGCTGCGCAGACTGATTGACTCGCGCAGAAATCTCACCGAGTACGATGCAGCCGGAGATTGTTTCATGAGTGAGTCGGCAATTGTTACTACTTCACCGTAACATTGTGAAATTTACGTTTATGGAAATCTATTAGGTTTTTTTTGTCTCCAGCTAGCGACTCGCCCGATTTGCCCAATGGTAACGTAGAGCTCATGAGAGCCTGGCTCGCGGCAGCCGGAGTGCGAATGCTCGGGGAGGGGACTGACTCTCGACGTTGTGGTGGATCCCCAGCCGCCTCGCTCCTAGTCGACAAGGACCGTCCGCCCAGGAGCGACTTCTCTGAAGTAAAACATTTTTAATATAAAAATAGTTAATGTCTCGATATAGGTTATATATTAATGATTTAAAATAACAACATTGCAGGCGTGGTTGTGGCGGCTGGTGCCGGTGGGACTGAACGGCACAGCGGTCACCACCGCGCGCGCGCCGGATTCCATCACGCGGTACGAGGCCAGCGCCGTGTGCCTCTCCCGGAGCGGCGTCGCGATCTCCAACCCTGCTGTGTTACAAGTACATCCAGAGCTCATTAAAATCCACAACAAGTTATAATAGTACAGATTGTCCTGTTCTACTAAATACATACATATTTATTACGAATAGAAATTTTAAAGTAGCGATATTTAGGTATTAAAACAAGAGTTTTTACTATGTTATATTCATAAAAAATAGCGTACTAATCCTGTGCAGCGGTATGAAGTTCTGCTTGATACTGTGCAGGTGTTCCGCGAGGTGTTCGTGCACGCGGACGGGCCGCGCGCGCTGCGTCGCGGCGACACGGCCATCGTCAAGTACCGCATCTTCAACTACTTGTACGAACCGCTCAGCGTAGGTGACATCCTGTATTGTTTTTATACACCATAATGAACAAGGCGGTCAATCACCTGGTGACAGGAGCTACCTCTGTTTATACGACGTAGACACTGTATTACTTATTTAGAAATCCCCGTCAAAGCACGCTGTCACCACTTGCCATCCGCTAATTCATTCGGTATTTTCATTTCTATAGATCCAGATTGAAGTAGTAGCGGACCAGCGCCTAGGTGGTGCTCGGCACGCGGAGACGGCGTGCGTGGCGGCGCGCGGGTCGGTCGCGCGGCGGGCGGAAGTACGCGCTACGGCATCCGGCTCCGCACGCCTCAGCATACGCGTGCGCTCTGCTGCCGGTAACTGCGGCGGCACCACCAAACCTGATGTCAGGTGGGTGACCACATTTCACTTGAGAGAAACGCGTCCACATATTTTACCCTACAAAATAACGTGAAGATGTAAGGCTGGACATAGTTGATATCTCTTTTCAACCGTATAGTATTGTCACTTATAATCATGTAGAATTAACTGTAGGCTGTATATTTTTAGTGACGAAGTAATCATGGAAGTAGAGGTGGAACCGGAGGGAGTGCCACTGCAGGAGTACAAATCCACAATGCTGTGTGCGGCGGGTAAACGCAAGATAAATACTTATAATAATAAAACATAATTCTTTGTCATACAATTACCCCAATGATTTCACAGGTGAATCGGAGCCAATGCCGTCCAACGTATCATGGACCTGGAGTCCCGTGCAAACAATACCCGGCACGGAGGTCACCACAGTGTGGGCAGTCGGCGACGCAATAGGACCCTTACTCGCTGTAGGTTCTCATTTATTACATAAACAATCCACTTAACGTGCCCACTATTTGAGTCCTGGGACTTGCCTAATAATTAGAATGTCAATGCTATTCATCCACCACACAAGCCCAATGCGGTTGGCTGATGACACATGTATACAAAAAGTGCTCATCTCGGAACCTCACTGGGAGCTTAACTCAAATCCGCGCTTCCTGAACTACACTAACGATCTGAACTGTCACCGCTTCGTCCGTATTCTTATTTATTATACAGGGTGTCTGGTGGCAGATTTATGTTTTCAAATTTAAATAAAAATTAATATGATTGACACATAATTTTACTAAAAGTATTAAAAGATAGAGTACAAATGCGGATTTCATTTTTTAAAGATAATGTCATCCAAATGTCTTCCATCCTGTTGCACACACACACACACTGTTCGAAACGGAGCCTCGTATTCCGTGCCACACGCTGCAGTAAACTTGGTTCAATTGCGCTGATTTCTCGCCGAATATTTTCTTTTAAGTCCACAACAGTTCGCGGATTGTTGGCGTAAACTCTCTCTTTGAGGTAGCCCCACAAAAAAAAATCCATTAGAGTTAGGTCGGGTGACCTCGATGGCCACGGGATGTCCCCAAAGCGACTAATCAGTTTTTGAGGGAGATTTTCTCGCAACAAATCCATCGAAGCTCTGGCCGTGTGTGCGGTCGCACCTGTACCGCATCCTGTTGAAACCACGTGTGTGATGAGAATGATGAATGAGCTCGCAGGTTCGGCAAAAAGAAATTCGAAATCATGAGCCGATAATTCTCACCATTGACATTCGTCGCTTGGCCCGTGCATTTTCAAAAAAAAATGGTCCGATTATCCCATTCGTGGATAAAGCGCACCAAACAGTTACCCTTGGGCAATGTAATGGTTTTTGGTGCTTCAGTCGAGGATTGCGAGTTCTTAGAGCCCAGTAACGGCAATTTTGTGTGTTGTTCTTGTTTACGTGTCCGTTTAAATGAAAATGAGCCTCGTCGCTCCAAAAAATGGAATTCACAGTGCAAAAACGCTCCAACATGGTTTCACAAAAAAGTTTGCGTGACGCAAAGTCATTTTTTTTCAATTCTTGAATTATTTGAATTTTAAAAGGATGAAACTTCATATCTTTTTTCAAAATTTCATGCACGCATGCTCTTGGAAGTCCCAGTGAAGCTGCCCTTTTCCGTATCGAAAGTCGTGCATTTTCACGTAAACTGCGTTCAACCATTTCAATGTTTTCGGGGGTCCTTGACGATCGACTAGGTCCTGGCCGTGGTGTGTTCATAGCCGAAGCAGTTGCGCGGAACCTCTCCACCCACGAACGAATTAAATTCACACTCGGCCCATCGCCTATCCGTCGAATATTGAAATGTGATCAAAACTGTCGGCGAGCGAGTACGTAAGAATCGTTACTCTTGAAAAATGCTTCAATAGCGAACGCGCGATGCTCACCCGAACACTGCACCACTGCACCACTGCATCACTGCACCACTGCACCACTGCGACATCGTGACTAAGAAATCCGCACGATCGGTGATTCTAATGACACCACCTTCCCCCCGCACTGCTTATAACTTATTGAGATATTCGTTTTTTAAAATATAAATCTGCCGCCAGACACCCTTTATTACATTTAGTCTTTATTATGTTGGTTTTGGGGAAGAAAGAAAATCTTTGAAGTCTTCGCCGCTAGTCTTATTGACAACTTTTGTGGTTTCATCAGACTCAAGGCTAGCGGATCTAATATCCGTATCTGGATCCGGATCTGATATGCCATCTACAGTCAAGGTTATCTAAGACTTATGTACACTAAAATCACCTCAAGGTTCTTAGCTTCAGCCTCATCTGCAATATATATATTTCAACTATATGTTGCTGCAGGATGCTGATGCGTTGGTGCTGCTGCCGCGGGGATGCGGAGAGCAGAACATGGCGCGACTGGCGACGAATCTACTGGCTCTGAGCGTGTTGGATCCACTGGCGTCGGCTGCGGCTGCGGCCAAGGATCACGTGGCTAGAGGTAGGAGTTTGTACCCTGTTTCTCATTTCGCGTACTCTCTCACCAGTTTCTTCCTTCTGTCGCAAAGGAAGTCGTAAACTACAGGTATAGAAATACGGAAATATGCTATTATATATAATGTTCAGCGTCACCTTCAGTACACACACGGAGACGACAAACATTATAACTGCCCACTGGACCGCGGATTAGAAAGGAATGCAATTCACATCACCAGGCTTCACCCGGCAGCTGCAGTACGCGCACCCGGCGGGCGGGTTCAGCGCGTTCGGCGCCTCCGACCCGGCCCCCTCCACCTGGCTGACGGCCTTCTGCCTGCGATACATGCGGAGGGCATACCAGGTACTCCTTACTCATAACCCTTACTTAATAAAAGAACCAACGTACTTGAATTAATAAAAAAATTTCGTGCCACCGTGTATGGCTGTAAATATAAATAGTAAAACTTAGATATCAATTTCACACGAAACTGAGGGGCAATGATGCTGAAAATGGTGAAGTGTTCTTCCTTGAATTCACCAACTCTCATATGTTGTCATTTCTAAGGTGGCAGATTAACAATATGAAAATGATACATATCCATACAAAAGAATCTTAGCACCAAGCACACTTAAGCACTATGCAATGAAGGCAGTTATATAATATATATACATGTGTGTATATATCCATATAGTTTTTACTTTTAATATATTACCTTCAGTGCAAACGATGTTTGTGATATTTATGAGATGTGCAGGTGATCTCAGGCGGGCTGCCCGCGCCGCCGGTGCTCGAGCGCGCTGAGCGCTGGCTGCTGGCACAGCAGATGGAGAACGGGTGCTTCCGCAACGAGGGTCAGGTGTTCCACGCGGAACTTAAGGTATCGTTGTGATTTAATATTTTGTTTTATAAATCTTAACAACAATACAACACTAGGAATTTTTCCGTTAGACTGTCTCGGTAGGTACCACGGCAGCGCCCTTTGCAGCCGATAAACAGTAATGTGCAAACATTACTGTGTTCCTGTTTGAAGGGTGCTATAGCTAGTGAAAGTAATGAGGTAGTGAGACTTAACATCTTCTGTCTCAAAGCAACGAGCGAAATATGGTGGCTAACTAATGCCACGTTATGGGCAGGCGTATCACTTCCCGCTCCCACTCGCCCCGTCGCTTTGTTAAAAAAAGTTAAATTCAATTTAAAATACAGTAAAGAAATTTGTTATTCTTTACTTTAGTTGTTAACAAACAAGATTTTCATTGTTCTGAATTATCTTACATTATTTGATTGATACTGTGTTTAGCACAAAGAGTACATTCGTATGTCTATTTTGCCTTCTAATGTTGGGGTCTGTAACAAAACCACCTGGGTAACAATTTTAAAATTATTCTTGTAATCAAGCTTTTACTGTGATATTGTTAATTTGTATAAATCCTACAAGATTATATAGAAATTACATTTAATGCCTGAATGCTATGACAAATGTGGAGCTGTATAAATATCCTACATCGTTATGGGTAGTCGTATTGAAGATAAACCATGAGCCAATTAACTAAAATAATATTATTACAGGGTGGTTTGAATGAAGAAGGCGAAATAGCCAGCGTAGCGCTGACTGCCTACGTCATCACTTCGCTAATGGAGAGTCCCACAAATCTCCCGCTCAAGGTCATACGTAACTCGCTTTCCTGCTTAAGAGCTCTTCCACCCACCAAAGCAAAAACTCATATCGGTGTGTACGCGCACGCTCTGCTCGCTTACGCTTTCATGCGGCTGAGAGGGTACGAGGAGGAGCTGAGGAAAACCAACGAGGCGTACCTGCGAGAAGAAGTAGCCAGCGGGTTAAAAGATGAAGAGGAGCTGCGGGAGCTGATGCTATTGCTTAAGTTAGCGAAGAGGAGTAGGGAATACGTTTACTGGGAGAGTGGTGAGTCGTATTATATTGTATATTATTAAAATTTGATTAGTTTGTTTACATATGAACTTTGCACGTGGCGCTGTACGGGTTCGGCACTGCACTGTACATACCTGTTATGACATGTTCCAGTATATTATACTTCAAGAACGCAATGACAGCTTTATAACTACGTCTGCACAAAGTGAGGGTTTCATATCCACTGTGTTTAAACTTCCTGACATGTTGTAAGAACATTAGTCTTCGCAGACATGTTACATCCACTAACTCGCAGTTTCCCGACACGGTAGATAGAGCCATGGCTTTCTTATAGGATAAAATCCCGAGTCCCAGCAGTGAGAATATGTGAAAGGATGTTTGTGGTATACTGTACTTTGATAATAAAAACTTTATATTGTATATATACAAAAATCTAAACTTTATCATACTTTCTTGTAAATAAATATTGTAATTGAAGAAAATTTCTTTAAACTAGTATGTTCAACTTAGAAGTAATGGATGTAGATAAAGTTGTATGTTTGATGTGTTGGGTTTACAAGGTAGTTGTGTGTGTATATTCAGGCAGCCTGTCCACGTCTATCGAGGCGACGGGGTACGCGGCGCTGGCGCTGGCGCGGTGCCCGGGCACGCTGCGCGGCGGCTGCGCGGCGGACGCGCGCGCCGCCTCGCGCTGGCTCGCCGCGCACCGCTCGCCCGCCGGCGGCTTCCTATCCACGCAGGTGCATCTTCGATTCTTTACCTGCTAACAACCCACAACACCAATTTTATTATTCAAAGAAATTATGAGACAAAAGGAAAATTTACATGATGATTAGTGATAAGCCCGCCCGTAACAACGTGTCAGCAGTTAAGGCCTGTATACACGGCACCACATTGTGCTCATCACCTTGAGACATGAGATGTTAGCTCAGTTATTTTATTAGCTATAGAGCCGTTTAAACTGTAACAGTAATGTTTACACCACACTGTTATCTAGACAAGTGTCCGGCAACATAGACCTACCCACCAGTAAATTCCATCTGTTATGTCCCTATGTGCTAGTAAGACTGTCTCATTGTTATCAGCCAATAGACGCCCACTGCTGGGTGTAGCGTCCGCCATCAGATTTCCACACCGATCAGTCCCACAAAGCCATCTACAAAATTGGCCGACGAGATTGAGTGGATTGGGAGAAATCGCTGGATGAGAACAAGGATGTTTACAAATCAATGCATTTAACCAGAGGTTATGTCACGTTAGACATTAAATTTTGTTACCTCGGTAAGTTTGTTGGTAACAGCGCCATTCACACTAATGCTCATTTGCACACGGAACTACCTAAATGGTTTTCAGCTACAGAGACCTGCTGTAGTAATGTTCATACATAACATATAATAATTAAAAGAAAATAAACATTGTAACTGCTACTTACTGTACTAGTTTATTTTATTATATTGACTTATACATATAAGTGATAAAATAATTCTCGTAAAAAAGTAATATGGCAGCGGTGGGATTCGAACCCACGCCTCTGAAGAGACTGGTGCCTTAAACCAGCGCCTTAGACCGCTCGGCCACGCTACCTGATGCTAGGGACTTGAAAGATAGCAATAAAATCGCAAGAGAGAGATTATTTATAACCTTCTATATATTTAGCATCTGTTAGCATTAGGAATAGGACGTAGCACGAGCGGGCCGCACTTCGCGTCATATATATATATATATATATATATGTGTGTGTGGAGATCCCTGAAGTTATAAACCTGGAGATTTGACATTTGGTATTACTTTTGGCAGTACGTTCTCCTGGTTATAAGTAACATGTAGTATACGTGACAATAATCGAGACACAAGTAAGCTCTTATTACCGTAGTAATACCAAAATAGTAGCTACAACGCCCTTCGAGCTGAAACACATTATAATTATTGAAACAAGGAATATTCCTTTGATGTAAGTAGGTCAGCTAAGAATTTACAACATCCCTTCCTCGGAGGTAGTTGTGGTGGTGTTATAGCCAGCAAAGCGAACGGGGAACAAGTAGTAACTAAATACATATTCATCACTTACTTCATTTAAAAAAATTGTTACTCTTGCGCGTGTTAAATCCACAAACTAAATAAATAGCCAGGCAAAAATGGTCACCAAGTAGCAATGTTCAAAAAAAACGTACTGCTTGTCAACTTATGCTGAAGTGGTAATACGTGACTTGTATCCTTTTAATACTTAAGAAAATTCTCAACACTTCTAACACTTTACGTGTATTAGGATACTCTGGTGGCGATGGAGGCTCTGACAGCGTGGTCGCTGCTCCAACCGCCAACGCCTTCGGACCTGAGGGTGCGCGCCATCAGCGACTCCCAAACTGTCACAGCCGCTTTACTACCCAGCAGCAGAGTACCTGACATCATGCACGTAGCCAATGGCGATCAGCTAACCGTCTCCGTTGAAGGTTTAATTTAAAGAACACATCTTTGTTTTGCACAAACTTTAGTATAGAGATAGAAGTGATGTTATAGAATAGATGTAGAAGATGTCTCATAGAAAAATTATTTGGTTATTTCTCACGGGTTCAAGTTTTAAAGTGTCTATAAGAAGAAGTTTTAGAAATGATTATTTTATTATTTCAAAATTTGTTTAACCATTTGAAAGCTGCTATTTAAAAATAGAGTTCCGTCAGATAACAATGACACTGATAAAAGAATTTCCAGAGCCTCATCGTCAGCCGATAAGCGCCCACTGTTGGACGTAGCCCTCCCCAAATAAACTGTACACCGATCGGCCCAGCGCTCTTGGAATGCAACGATATCACGCGACCTTCATCAGATCCTCGGTCCACTTTGTGGAGGGTCTATGTCTATCAATACGCCTCTAGAGAAGTTTACTTCTACATCGACCATTAGTCCTTCCAGCATAGCCATTTACCTCTAACATTCTTTGGAGCTGTATCGGTGACCTTATTTCGTCTACGGAACTCCTAATTTTTTATATCCAGATACATGTAATAAATCCACAATATCGTTAGGGTCGGCGGTGAGTAACCATATCCCTAAAAAAGAAGTTTCTGTAGCGCTATGGGGGTGTAAGGGGTCCCGCACAATAGCTCATAGAATTCAAGCCAACCTCACCTGATCGTGGTGTACTTTGCTAATAAACAAACGAAGCTCTGATTCCCACCAACCCGCATTAGGCCACCGTGGTGGGAAATGGCGCAAGTCCTCCCCATTTGAACTGCTACAAACGACGGCTCCTGGTACCCATCGATGCGGGCAACGCGGAACCGATTGATGTGGGGATCTTTGGGGGAGATCTATTTTCAGCAGTGAGCGTCTTTTGGCTGATGATGGTGATGATGTATAATTTTAGCACATTGCGTGTGTTTGTGTGCGAGCGCTTAATAAATGTGTCGCGCATTACTAAAGTGTGCGAACGTTCAGGCAGCGGGTGTGCGCTGGTGCAGGCGACGCGCTCGTACCGCAGTGCGCAAGCGCACGCGCACGACGCGAGCGCGCAGTCGCTGCGCGCGCAGCTCGCGGTGCGCACGGAAGGCGCGTTCGACTGCGCACCCAACACCACCGCCTGCTTCTGTGCGGCCGTCGTCGAGGTAACCCACTTTACCTTTGAATCAGCTACCATACTGTAATTAACGTTACTCTATTCCATCAGCAACCCTCCACCATCTTCAGCATCATTGTCATTTCATATAACGTAAACCAATGAAATCAGGAGTCAAGTTGGATTCCATTGTTAACAACGTGTCTAACGGTGGAAATTTAAAAAAACTAAGTAATTTACGAAGTTATTGTTATTTTTTTACTTCTAGTGCGCTAACCTAGACTAAGTAAGAAACACAGGGGCACTCATATATTCTAATATCTGGTAACAGAAGATTATGAGGTTAATATTCATCATCTATTTACCATAGGCAATCTGTTAAAAAAGAGACTGCTCAGTTTTCTGCTGAAGCTTGAAAGTCATAACGACTCCTACAGGTTATCAGATGCTGGGCTAGTGGACCTTGATCCACGGCCTGTTAGAATGACTGACGACTCAACAGCAATATTTATACATTCTTTACAGTGTTGCCATCCATTTAAAGTGTTGCCAGTACCGACTGCAGTAATAAATAATATTTGATTTATGAACTGGCAATAAATTCCAAATCGACGAATAATCCTCATCCAGCCTTTGAATAAACTCATTTGCTGTTTCATGTTCATTCGATTAAGTTATTTAACAAGAAAATTACAGATACTCAATTTAACATTCAACATATGTTCTATATCAACACCGCCGCGTGGTTTCGAGTATGTTACTGAGTGGCAGTAGGAAGTTGACGTGTAAACGATTTGCGCAGGCATGCGTGGTGTGGAGCGGCGCGTTCCCGGAGATGGCGCTGCTGGAGGTGACGCTGCCCGGCGGCTACGGCGCGGACGCGGCGCTACTGTACGCGCAGCTGCAGCAACAGGACACGCGTAAGAAACAAACTATGCATAATGTAAAATTATCATTACTCTGCACTGACAATAAGGATTTTTTATATAAGAATATAAAAAACAAAAATCTTTTCCGATACTTAAATTTCATATCCGTCTCGAAAGACCATTAAGAACTGTCCGTGATCTCAACGATTCGAATTTATATCATTACCAAAGAAATTCCAATTTTTTCTTGTTAATTACAAAATATTGAAGGCGACAAGTAGCTGGCCTAGTGGTTACAGCGTGCGGCCTTCATTCCCAAGGTCGCGGGTTCGACTCTCGTTGTGTACCGATGACTTTAATATTTTAGTTATGTACATTTTTGAATTTTAGTTACAGCAGCGAAATACAAACGGTGAAGGAAAACATCGCGAGGAAACCCGCACATGAATTAGAATTTATTCTAAGGTGTGTGTGAAGTCACCGATCCGCATTGGGCCTGCGTGGTGACTATGGCCCATCGTTCTTATATTGAGGGTGTTTTTTATATATTGAGGGTAGGCCTGTGCCCCAGCAATGGGGACATAAATTGGCTGTTATATAAAGGCGATAAATGCATGATATTTGTTATAAGTATTGCGGCGCATCGAGCTGAGCCCGGGCGGCGGCAAGGCGACGCTGTACCTAGGCACGCGGGGCAGCAGCGCGGGCGGCGCGGGGGACACGCGCGCCCACCACCGTTGCTTCGCGCTGCACGCCGTGGGCCCGCGCGCGCGCACCGCGCCCGCCCACCTACAGCTCATCGACTACTACCGGCCCAACATCAAAGACGTACTGGTCAGTGGATATATTAACATCATTTCCTCTACTTAACAGAAAGAAAGCAAGTCGAATTCGCTTGCTGATAAATGATACAACAGTCTATACCAACACAGAGCAAGTAAGTTCCAGCAGCAGCTAGTAATCACTGACTTGCAACGATGCATCTTGTTACTCTACCAAATTTACTACTCATAATTCCCTTTCAAACGAAAATTTTGCTCTGATATATACCTAACCTGTATAACCATGCGATTTCTCCTTCCATCTATCAGTCAGACAGATACATAAATATAAGAGTTTGAGATTGTACAAACCTCTATGTCCCCCAGACGTACTCGATACCCGAGGACTGCCCGCCGCGCACAGCTCACAACACCGACGAGTACTTGCACCACGACAACCTGTTCAACAAGGCTAGGTCACTCGACACCGGCGAAATAATCATCACCAATGAGTTCTCTTTCGAGGACATACCGGAAGGCACGCCTTTAGAAGATCCCATATTTGAAAACCTGACCGAAAAGAAAGATGTAGCTGATTTAAGCAAATTTAATAGACATTATGATACTAAACCACATAATTCAGTTAATATACCAGCAGAAAGAAGTGAATTTTCACTTAAAGAACGATACGATGTTGATACTGACAATTCAGAAAACGAAACTAAATTTGTGACAGAAGAAGAATTCATCACTACCACAGAAAATTATTTTATATTCGTTAATGAGTCTTTTAACGGCAATGGATTTATAAATGTTAACAGAAATGACGTCCTGGAAACGTTGTTGGCCAACGAAAAGATTCGTGAACCTATCAAAACACGCGATGCTGACATTCAAAGTGACGCCGCACAAACAGATCTTACTAAAGTCGACAATCCAAACTTATCTCATTTCCACGTAATCGATTCGGAAAAGGACTTAGAAGTACCCAGCGGGGTGGAAGGACCGGTTCCTTCCCTACTCCTTCCTCCAAAAGGCTTTGTGCTTAGTTCAACGAAAGATGGTGAGTGAAATTTTTTATCGCTTAACCTACATTTTACTTTAACAACTACATGAAATATTTAGACAACGCCCCAAGTGATTTCAAACAATTCTTAAAACGTGTTGTCTTCAATTTTTTGGGGTAAATACTACGAGCGCAAAATATTGCTAAGAGTACCAGTCACTGTTCATTTTTTCTAGAGTTCTTCGTTCTTCGCCATCTGTTTTTTTTTTATTCGGAGAAGTAAAGAGACGAGCTGAACATTCACTTGTTAATTCATATGCCTACTCATAAAGCGGCGCTAGTTAGAATGACATACACTGCAGCACTTTGCACTTGAGAATATTTGCACATTTTTGCTAAGAGGCAAAAATAGGTCTATTTAGTCTACGGCTACGAAGAAACGAAGTTCTAACATAAGCGTAATATTGTTTACAGAAGTATCTAAAAACCGGTGGGGGCAGCAACCACCTAGTCGTGGTCAAGGTTTGGAGTACGGGAGAATGGAATTCGCACAGGGGTGAAAAAGCGATGAATCGAGTTCGTGACCTTAAAGGACAACACATCTCGTGTACTGAATAAACAGACAAATAGCTACATCTTCACATATTTAGAAAATGATTAGTAAAGCAAAGTCAAATGAAATTTAAACAACAATACTTTTTACGTTATTTTTATTAGGACTGCTTTATATTATTACTATTGTCTCTTTCGTTTTGTATTTGTTACTAGTCCCTAGTTCAAGATCTGAAAAGAAATCGAGAGAAAATTCTCTTATTACATTTCATCTCCATTCATTCTTTTAGAAACTAGATTCGGAAAATTATCTTAAGTATTCCATAAACTCTGTAATCATGAACTCAAATATTAGACTTTTATAACTTCTCTTTAGTTCAGGAAAGCTAGTTTTAAAGAAGAAAGTAAAGGAGAGAGACTAAGAGAGAAAGTTTCGTTGTTTACATACAAATGCAACGGATAACGCACCATACTTAACTAAGTTATAATTAAGTATTTATTAATGTAATAATGTAAGACTGAATGCAAATATTGATTTTGTTTAATAAAACAATATTGTGAAATAAATTTGTTTCCTTATTTATCCAATGATTAAAGTTAATATGGGCGTTAAGGGAGACACCTGGACCGCGAGTGGTCTAAATGAAATTGGGAAAATATCTCGTTTTGGACACATGGTCTTTAAGAATAGTCGGATCAAAGACTTATTAAATTAACTATCCGTTTAACTAATTAATCTAACCGTGATAAAATTGTTTACGTAACGGTTAGTGATGTCGGTAGCCCACTAACCCACAACACCTGAAATCTAGATCGAGAATCTAGTCTAGACAAGCATATTACAAATAACTTTGTTTCCATACAAACTCTACCACTTTCAGAAAAGAACTATAGACTTTCGTATTAGACTAACGCCTGGCCTAGTCAGTTAAAGTATTCAAAATGCAGTACAAAAGATCTGTTCTCGTATCAGGTGGACAATTAAAAGAGTTAACTTTATGTCAAACCAAGTTATACTTTACCTTCTTATTTCACTCTGTTATAATAATTTATTGAAACAAAGAAATGTTAAATTATCTCCTGTGCTTTGTCTGCACGCCGACCTACTTACTACTTAGGAAGCGAGCGCTACCTCGCTGCTACTCTTAATACTGCGGATAACAATGGCAGCACAAAAACGCTGCTCCGACTGTTTGCATGCGTGGTAATTAAAACACACAAAATGGTTTACAGAAAAACATAAATATGTTAGAATGTATATTATTGTTATCTAAAATAGTGCCACATTAGCTTGACTATATCCGTAATAGCTTGATCAGCAAGGGCAACACACGACATAAACGAAAACGTTCATTACTGGTAAAACTATCTAAAAAATATTCTTCTCATGTAGACTTTACTTGAATAATGATCTATAATATCAACTTTTCCAACTTCATTCTATAACACACACGTTAAGGTTAATTTTAACTATAAAATAAACTTATTTTATAGTTAAAATTATTAGTTAAAGTCAGTTAGTAATTAAACTCTTTATCTTGTTTATTATATACTCGCCTGCTCTGATGATACGAATGGAATAGACACCGCTGCACTTATATTTCCACAGCACCACTTTACAGTGATCATTAACTGCTGGTAGGTATCTATTACCGGAGCCCGTCTATGTATTGTAGGTACCGCCGCAGGTCTTATTGCCGCCGGCGAACAGTACTGTGCAAAAATTACTGTTCCGATTTGAAGGAAGTAGTACGTCTCAAGCGATGAGCGCGATGTATGTATCATAATATCTATCAGTATATATCAGGCAGGCGTTTCACTTACTACCAGGTGAATAATCCGGCTCGTCTCGTCGTTTAACGGAATAAAACAAAAGTCCAGCGCAACGATGCGATGTTCAACTGGTCATAAGAGTTCAGCACCGCATGCTTAATAAATATAGAAAAAAACAACTTGTTACAGTTATGCGACTCTAGTTTTCATGTTTTCTTTTTTTATAAAAAAAAAAACTACTCTAATTTCAGTATAGGTACATACGACGGGGTGTCCGGTTGCGGGGATGAGTCAGTAGCCTTCTCCCCTGATGAATGCAAAAAAATTCCCGTCGGACGGTCGGCTGCATAATAACGCTCCGGTTTCATTAAATGCTGATGAGAATTTCGTCAGCTCGCGTTGGTTGTTACCCGGCGACCTTTGTGAATATATGAACAGCAATATAGCGCTTTAAGTTAGCTCTAATCGACGATTGACGAACTGTAGCTAACTGTTATCACGTATACTGCTTACTGTAAGCCTCAAGGTCATAACTTTTTTTTATTACGCGACGAAACAAACCGAACAGTCACTTAATGGGTAATTGATACATCTGGTTAAAACAATGTGGCGCTAGCTAGGATAATATACACTGCATTACATTGCACTCGACGCTTGACACATAGAATGTTGACTCTCGTTCACCCAGTAATTACACAAGCTAAAGCGCCCTTCAAACAGGAACAGTAAATTCTGCACACTAATGTTCGTTGGCTGCAATAGACGTTGCGATGGTTTCCTACCTACAACGGTCTCCAGCAACAAAAACCTACTACCACTCAGTAAACTGGAATTATCAGTCAAATAACATATTAACGACCCACACGAATCCTTTATGAATCCGTCCTGAAAAAGGACTTGATAAGTTGAAACAATGCAGGAAAACGCCACGAGGAAACCGGGGTCACATAAACAACAGCTTTTGGGTCACGTGACTTCCGATAAGTTGCACTTGCTCATTGTGTGGCTTAAAGCCTGCACTCGCTATAATTATTTAATAAAACATTTTTTTGCCTTTTCTTGTTGTTTTTTTTTTATGGCATATTTAGTTGAAGTAAGTAGTGTCAATAAAAAAAATGTACATCTTTGTTTCCCTTCATCACTGCAGTGGAATAAATCCTTATCCTTAACTTAATATCTTCATTTGTTTCATGGCTTCGTCGGAGAAGGATTACTATAAAAGAGTCAGTAATAGTTTCTTTTTTGATTGATAGCTCACTCCATTAGATACATTCAGGTTGGGTTGGCTTCAGTATAACTTGTTGCTTTTCTCTAATGTTATTAAATCTATGACTTTTAATAAAAAAAAACAACTCACTGTAGTGATAGACCTCACAGAAATGATGACCATAGGATATAATTTCAGCAATAAAAATAAACTAACGTATTTTTTACAATAATAATGATACTATTACAAATATTTTATATGAGCCTGATGTACTTAGGTCATTAAGAATTTGAACTAAGATCGTACACACCTAGGTAGTTATGCTGTGTGCTTAGTCACTCACGCGACCGTATTGACGAAAGCAGGTGAGTCAGTCTCGTCGCATTGAAATCCTCCGCCGCCGCTTTATTATAATATATTACACCTATATCGTTATGTCCTGTATAAAAATAATGTTTCTTAGCAAAAAAAAAAAATTATTTACCATGTAGCGACGAGACAAGCGGGACGTACACCTGATGGTAAGTGATGCGTCTGCCCATAACGATATTACTCTAGTTAGGATATACACAGCACCACGTCGTGCTCGTCACCTTGGGACATAAAATGTAGTCTCATTACCCCAATAATTTCATTAACTACAGGGCCTTCAAACCGGAAGACTGCCGTCTATATTACATTTCGATCAAAATTTGACACATGATAAATAGAAACCATAGACATAAAAATATATATGTATAAGATAAACACTAAACACACAATGATATAACAGCAGGAAACCGATACTTAATCAATTCTTTATGTCATTTTAATTTGAGAAGTATTTTTGTATTAACAGCTATCAAATTAAAAAGATATAACGATCCCTAATGTGTGACGACTCCAATCACGTGCAACCATGTATAACGTGATAGATTCATGTTCCAAATACTGTGCTTCAAGAAAAAATATTTTTTTGATATATACTATATATAATTATGAAACTATTCTATATTCATGTTAATATTGAACACTGTAGCCCCTGTCGACTACATTTAGAATACTAGTTGGGCGATGGCAACGTTTCGAGTTATAAAGGTCACGAGCTATTAATATATGATCACTGGTAAAGAGCAATACTGTTAGGATTAAAAAAAAATATTAACGAAACCGAAAAAATTACACTACAATAAATCAAAGAAAATACATAATGCTATTACAAAGTTTACGTTTTCCTGCCACAAATGATTTAGCTTGTTTTGATAACTAATAATTACCTAGAAGGCCTATATCCAGATGTGGACGTCTATCCGCTGATGATGATGATGAATGCAAGTAATTTTACTACACATTCGGAAATAATACCTCACATTCAATTATTTAGAACTTTGTGATATAATATAATATAGAATTAGTTAATTACGTAGGTCGCGGTGAACTGCTGATGTCTAAAAACAAATTCGTTGTATTAAGACGGCGTAGGTCCGTGTTAGCACAACAATATTGTGATGCATTTAAAAATTGATTTTTATTTTAACTTAAAACAATAAACTTGTGTTTTAAAGCTGTCCTTACAAATTTTATTAAATTTTTTTGCTATTAAAATTCTGCGAAGTACAACATTATTTTTAAATATTTCTTTATATAACATATAAACATGGCCACCGATGATAATAACTTCCGGCCACGCAGCCGCCATGATAAAACCGTTGCCGCGAATATCTGTGAGTAGCGCGCGACAAAATGTCCACATTTTCACAAACAATGGAGTGTGGAAACAACTTTTACAATGCGACATTGTAGCCAATTTTACTGGATCATAAATTTACTATAAACCATACGGAATAAAAAAAATATATATTAAAATTCCTCCTGCTCCCATTACTGGGACTCTTATGAGTTATTCATTATATCAATCACGCAGGTACATGGATTGTGACGAATATCTTTCAAGGACATGTCGGTTTCCCTATAACGTTTTCCGTGAGTAGATAAATTAGGATGAGCACTGCAACACCATGTGCTCGTTTACATAATTAGAATGTTAAATCTTTATTCTACGACAAAACCGGCGAGATTTTCACCTAATGGTGATACGTGAGCCTATAACGTGGCGCTAGTTAGGATGATATACACAGCACCCACATAGTCCTCGTTGTGAGACAAATCGGTAAGCACTGGGGTAACCCCAGTAAATTCTCTAGCTATAATACAACAACCAATTGTAATACATAAATGTTTCCACAGTACTGTTTAGCGGCAGGCATATGAGCTGCATTGGTACCTGATCACATGATCTCCGGCAGTAGAAACCCACCCGCAGTAATCGTACAAATGCGTACCTATAACGGTAAGCGGGAATTGAATGTGATTAGCAATCAAATACATTTTTCCCATTTCATAATTATCCTCTCGCGCCATATTGATTTTGTGGGGCCCGCGCTCGTGCGGGTCAAGTTCGAATGGAAACTCGGTCAAGGGAACAGGCGCTGCTATTATTGTCTAGAAAATTTCCCGGGCGCCTCTTCACACTAAGGCAGCCAGCACTTTCCATCAACTAATTGTAGGACAGAATAAAAAACCCACATTTGATCTAAAGTTACTATAAATACATTTCATGCCCACATGCCCACAGCTGGACATATGCCTCCGTTAGAGATCTTCATATTACTTCCATTTTTATTTTACATTACTCTTAAATATGTTCCTGAATAAAATTTAGTTTCTTCTTATTGTTACTTATTTTTTAAGTCTTATGTTATTGCATATTTCTCTCTCCTGGCTATCACATCACGGTCTAGATTAAAGCCATTCAAGTATTGGTAGAGCAACATCAAAGTAGGGTGGGTCTACGGCCATTGTGTCATCACCACCCCGAGGTGTGAGACACAGACACAGTACAACTGCTCCATTCTAGGCTGCAGCAGTTGCATGTGTGACGGTGGGTCGCTCATAGAAATGAAAAAACCAAAAGTTAGCAACATTTTAATATATATTTTTATTCAAATGAATTCAATCATACATTACAGAATACTTGGATTTTTATGTACGTTCTTTAAATTATATTAATTAATTAATTACAAAATAAAACTTATTGACATTATATTCGTTACATATAAAGAATGATCTGCTTCCATCCGCACTCTCAACGCCACATTGTATGGACAATAGAATTCTTATTTTCTTTCACTGTAACCGCTATCATCATAGTTTGAGCAACACTCCACATATTTAATTGAAAAATATCGAATATATTGTGCTCTATGCTCATAAACACCGCGTTAAAGCTACGTGGACAATTTTTTTTTTAAATTAACTATAATTAAATGCACCATGAGAACCTCCTTACCAATGTTCACAAATCTCGCATAGCACTGAGTTATGCAAGCAATATTCCACATTTAATGCAAATAATACTGACCGTAACATACAAAGGTTGGATGGAACTGATGTTGTGAGTGAAAACAATTACGGCAATCCACTTGATACATTTAACCATTTAATTGACACATGGTGGTGAACATGGATAATGGAAATCAGTTTATATTGCTTACACAACTATCTATATATTAATGCAAACAAGTCACTCCATTGAAACTTAGGGTCCAACATTACTTCTCTGCGAAAACCCTACAACCAGATTCCACTATGAACCTACAAACGGGATCCAGGACGTAGGTTCCGGCCTAAGTACATTATTTGCTATAATCTCAATGCTACTAACAGAAATTGATTGTACGTCTCAGAGAGAAGCCTATTGTACGAATACTCCGAAGCAACAAATATTAATAATGCAGCGGCGATCAGTATTTTGTAATGAGAGTAACAAAACGCATAAAATTTAACAGTTACAATAGCGATTTCTCTATATAGTCATAGATAAATACGCGCCGGGGCGGTCGGCCCCCGGGGCCAGTAAACATTTGAACAAGATTTATTCTTATGCGAATATGTACAGAGGCATGGAGCGTCCGCTGCTGCTCAGAGCGCAGCGGCGGGACATCATTGGCTCTTCAGCTCCTTGCCGATCGTGTACGACACCAGCCGCGCCCAGTCGATCTTGCTGCGCGTGACTGGCAACTGCCTCCGAAGCGCTTTGAACGTTGTGTCACTCATCGTCTTGTAGTTATCTGAAATCGCCGTTTGGTACGCGTTCTCCGCGTCGCACACTAACCGAACGAACTCCTTCGCGGTGGCGGTCTCCCCCGCCGCGATCAGAGGCGCGCGGACTTCCTTTGAGCTGACCAGTTGCACGTTGCCGTCCTCGTAGTAGTGTACTTGAACACGCAGCATGCCGCGCAGCTCGGCCGCCCCAGCACCGACCGTCAACGACCACACGGAACGCCACCGCCCGTTCCAGTAATTCTTCGGCTGAAACTGGTGATCTTCGATACAAGCGACGAGTGAGACGGTAGACGAATCGAGTGCTCGTCCGACGACCAAACTGGCGCCGTGTTTATAGTGGGCCGCCACGTAGGCCGTCAACTCCTCATCCAGCGCTGCTCGCCACGGCTCGGCCACACGGTCCGGTTCGTACGGCTCGTACTCCGACGCTTCTTTACGTAAATGATCATACTTAAAGGATCTTTTGGAGCGTGGGTCAAAGAACCTGCCACCGCCGAGTTCGTTGTGGTCAGTTATTAGCGTATGAAGTTCGGAACCTTCAAGGCGCACGGGCGTGAGCTGATCCTTGTTGTACTGTGCGAACGCACCACTCGCGCCCTCCTTAAGTAAGCTATCGTTGTTCAGCAGCACTCTCACATCGTTGAATACTTCATTAAATTCACCCGGTGGCGAGTGTAATATGAAATCCGAAACAATTCTCACTTTTTCCTGATCACTAATCACTTCGTCACCGTCCGCCGCCATTTTTAATACTTTGACTTTTTGACACTGGCACAGATAAAACTTTACCAGAACCAAAAGGTATAGTCGATGACGGAAGGAAGTGTATAATAAACACATTCACAAAGTATACAGGTCTAATTTGAATAACAACTACTAGCTATAATTTTCATAACTAAGAATAGTTTTTCGCAAAGATCGGTCACATTAAATTTTGGAAAAACCTAATACGTGTCTAAATATACGCATTAAATTATTTAAAAAATTGTGATTTCTTCATCGTTTCGGACCTATAAAAATAATAGTATCGTTCTAAAACAGTTTTAATATTGAAAGCATCTTTGTAAATACTTATAAAAATAGAGCAAAGTAGTAAAACTTAAAATAGTTTGTTATAAATAATATGCAAATAGATCAAAAAGATCGTTTAATGACGAATTGAACAAAAAGTTTATTTGCTATTATTTTACAATTAGATCAGTCATTTAAAAATTTAAAGATTCAAGTTTTATTTCAATCTTTTTAGACTCCATTTAGTTTTTGTCGATTGTTGTGTAAATATATATCCTTTCTTTATTATAGTACTTTCTTAAAAATATATGTGCACATTAGTTCTATTAAGAAGAGAAACAAAAATTCTCGTGTCGAACATTTTATTGCCACTACTTAAAAATAGGACTGCAATAATTGACAATGTCAAAGTGTATTGTGTAACTTCTTTTCGAAAAAGTTGTCTTGATCTTTTAGACATAACAATGTCCTTACTTACTTACAAATATTACGATTCACCAGAAGGTCATGACATCTATAAGAAAGTCTTTGTAACAAATAAATATGCCACAATAACGGGTTTGTTGGGAGCTACCTTTGATGTATTGATGTTCTCACACCCAAAAGGTTTTGTGAACACCGCTGGTCGATATATGTTCTATATCGGTCCATTGGTTGGTATGGCGACAGCATTCACTGTTACGACGAATGTCGCCCAAAATTTTAGAAACAAAAATGATGGCGTTAACTATTTCTTAGGCGGTGTAGCCGCAGGCACCATTGTTAGCGCTTGGGCCCGTTCTTTAACTGTGGCCGTTCCAGCTTGTCTTACTTTAGGTGCCTTCGCCCTTGTGAAGAAAACAGCAGTGGACAATGGCTGGATTCTTATCCCTCAATTGCCAGCAACTGCTACTAATACAATTAGATCAGCAAGATATGATTGGACAATGGTTAAGGATATCGAGGAGCTTAAAACTTGGACTACAGGTATGATTTCAATTTATTCATTAACATAAATTTATAACATTATCATTTAGTCAACACAGAAATTTTAAAGTATTGTTATTTTTAGAAATCTACTTATTTTTATGTATTCTTGACTTAAACTGTACCTATCACTTCTTCTACTCCTACTTGTGCCTCTCCACTACAGGAGGTTGGCTTACCACTTGTTTTAATCATAATGTAAATTTTACTATTCAATATTAAAACAAAAAAAATGTATATCTTTTTGTGTTGTGTGAGTGCTGAACAAATAAGAAATTAATGAAATCTACACTATAACCTATAAATTTCAGGTACCAAGTGAAACGGCAGAACAATAATAGAGCAGCAAATAGTGTATGTACATATAAATCATGTTTAAGAGATGTTAAATTAAATGCTTTGAACAGCTTGCATTTTTTTGTCACAAAATTCTTCCCACAAGGACTTTTGTATGGATTCAGCAACATTAGCATTTTGATGAAGAGAACCCATCCAATAAATGATATTTTTTACATCTAAGTAGTTGTTCATAATTGTAGTTGTAAAGTTCCTAGGTCTATCCAAATATAGGATCCAAATAATGTGTATGTAAGTATCAGTTGTTGGTGATTATTATTATCAACTATTTCATTTTTTTTATAACAACCATGTGTTATGAGAGTACTATTTGTATGTGTCTGCATACATACAAATGATAGTTTCAAGTTCTAATTAACTTACATAGCAGATAAATGTCATTGAAGTCAACTATATTCACATCCAGATACAAATGTAAACCCAAAGTTAAAATAAAACAATAATCTGTGGTTAAAACTTTATTATTATAACAAGACAAAATTCAAGCAGTTTGTAACAGAAATGCTATTGTTAAAAGTATAGTTTCCTTTAATAATCCGTTTGTCTATGGTACTTTACAAAACTTGACATTGAAGAAAAAAGGAATGTCCAAACATCGCAATAAAAAGCATCATTTTATTGTTAGGAGGCGAGCGATGGAACATTAATAATGGAAGGTTTAAGTCATTTTACAGTATAAGTTAACTAAGAACAGTTAAAATATGACCAAGAATTATGAACCTTAAATGCATAATCTTCACTACTGTAATCTCACACCAGTGCATCAAGCTAACATTGGAGACCTACTGCTGCTGCTAATTTAGATGGCTCAGTCTAATTATGGGACTGCTTCAATCTATTCCTCTTCTAGATTGATTTTCGTTCTGAATTTCTTAAGTTTGATTTCAACTTTATGTTATAAAAATGTAAAACAGATGTTGTCACGAAAACAGCTAAAAAAAGTATTATAAAAACACTTCCTTTTTAAACTTACAAAAATCTCAAATGAGATACATTGTTCGAAATGTTAATACTATAAATTATGACAAAATTTGGCTAAATGGCAGACTTTATTTACTAGGTTTATATGACACAAGTGTGCATAGATAAGGAATACTAGTTGTTTATAATGGATAAAATACTATATGATGAATCACAAGAAACACTATAATAATGGATAGAGCTGAACCGTTTGTTTTGGACTGTTATAGCTTAGATAGTTTTAATAACCTGCAAATAAACATAATAAGTAAATATATATAAATAAGTGATATATATATATATATATATGTAATTTTTCTAATTAATGAGCTAAAATAAAGTTACTCAAAAAGCTGGAAGTGACATTTTTGGCACACAAGTATAAAGAACGCCGATTTAAATTTCTCAATAGTTAAGTCTTTACGTCGCAAACCATTCACCTGCAAATAAGTGACGAAATTGATAACCACTATTATTTATGGTATAAGTACATTAAACTTAAAAATTTTTTTGTTTCTCTTGATGTGAGTCAACATTATGTTGTACATTTATTGTTATATAATTTTTTTAATTCCCTTATTTGTCATTTATAATTTACTACGATGATTACATTACTGCTGAATAGAATGATTTGATTTGATTTATAACGGTGTAATAAAAATGCGATTTGTTTAATAGTCGAATTGGAAGCTTGTCAAAATATATACAAATAAAACAGCTAACCTAGTCAGTGTCGCTTGTCGAAAAAAATATTATATAATAAAATATATTATGTATTGCAATGTTGAGTAGTTTTTTTTTACTCATAAGAACTAAAATAACTGTGTTAAGTTAAAACATATTAATGAAAATAATTTAGGAATTGAATGTTATACCCAACAGCTAATTACTAATTATCTTCATTTCTTGATTCATATCTAACTTCGTTATAGCGAATGCATTAATTTCAACAATTCAACTTTTAAACCTTTCCCATTTTTGGTGTGTTTTTTGGTTCATTTTCTTCTTCTTCATCTTCTTCCTCCTCGACTTCTTCTTCAATTTCCTCGATTTCTATCTCCTCTTCTATTTCTTCTTCTGACAAGTCTTCTTCCTTCTGAAAACACAATTATAATAAAATTTAAGCCAACCAATAGTTCCGACAGCAAATGACCAAGATTCTGTTCGTGTATCGCTCACCTCAGCGAGCGGATGGGTCGCCGCGCTCGCTGTAGTGTAGTCGTCGACCGTCGACTCTGCAACGAATGCGATTTGTTAACATCGTCGTTGTATTTAATTTGAGGAGATTACTTTATAATCGTAAATATGCAATTTTTTTCCCGCGAATCTTATGTAAAAGATAATACACGACTAACAAGTAAAAAATACGACACGGTGACTTCAAAAGCGAAATGAAAAAGAGAATTTCTTGCACAAAAAAAAAACTGATAGAGGTAACAATAAAGTAATAAAGTTTTTTCGGGCTAAGAACTAATGAATTTATTTGTATAATATCCCTGTCCTATATCGCCATGTGGTGCTGTGTCAATATCCTAAGTGGTACATCATTCAAGAAAAAGTGATTTATTATCAAGTAAACCTTTTGCAGGTCTCACGGACCTTCAGTTTATTAGAATTACGTACATATTAAGTAAAGCGGTGCAATCCTCTGCTGCTTCTTGTTTAAATTAAAAAAACATACCTGGATCCCTTTCCGGTGTCTCGCGTGGTGCGTCCTGTATCAATGACAACGTCATCTTGCCGCTGACAACCAACTAGAACAAAGTTATTTTTTTCATACTTGAAAAGATCAGTTCATAAGCTCTGTGTAAAAAGAGAAAGAAATTAGTATTATCTTACTGGTAGTAGGTGTCTTACCAAACACTGTTTGTCTAGATAGGTAACACCGCAGCGCCTATTTCTTCCACCAAGCAGTAACGTGCCTGTGTTCCGATTTGAAGGGCGGTGTAGCTAGTGTAAATACTAAGGGTAATGAACTCAACATCTAATGACTTATGGCGACCAGCACAATGTCATCCTAACTGGTGCCATGTTGTTATAGGCAGGCCGTGATTCTTCAAGAGCAGTATCCAACCAATCCAACTTGTCTTATCGCTTTGTTGGATAATAAAAAACCTTACCAATTATATATTAATGCAAAGTAAATGCCATGGTTAACATTTTTAAGATTAAAACTTTTGTAATTAATACGTGTTATACAGTCCGTTGTTTGTTTATTTTATAAATAAATAAATTGATGAAATTAGATGTAAATGGGTATTTTTTTATCTAAAAAAAATTTAGTTGAAGTTCATTTTGATTGTTTAAATTCTATTAATTGCAATTATTTGATATAGTGATTTATTTACAAAAGGGGAATTTTAAAGGTCATACGAGATACTACAAGAGTGACGACTAACAGGAGCGTATTTGGGCTTTGCGCGGTCCGTCCTGTTCTCGGCGAAGTCAGCGACTAGCACCCGCGCCTGCTGCGGGATCTCCGTCTCCAGGAATATTGACTTCACATCATCAGCCTCATGCTGAAATACAAGTAGTCATTGTTTATATTACATTATTATCAGAAATTTAGCGTTTGGAGAGCTGTTGTTTTTACCACACATAATAATTAAAAATTGCAACAAGCCGGATATCCTAGATTAGTGCTTATATAAGCTGTTGCATTTAATCTAAATTCTGGACTTCCCGTTACATGCAATTGAATTAAAAAATGAGTGTGCAACGATCTAACCGGTGGCTTGTGCGGCTGTGTGGGCGGAGCCGTGGCGAGGGGCGGCTCTGACCCAGGCCACGCCCCTCCGTCCGCCGCGTGCGCTGTCACCTCCATACCCAACACCTAAAATAAGTTTAATATGTTTCTTTATTTTTAAACGCTCTAGTTAGGGGAAGACTTTTCGTAACAAGCGACAAACAATTGGAATACTATCTTTTTATATACATTCTTGTTATAAGAATAAACCTAATGAAAATTTTCTCATAATTATCAACATTATTTTAACTAGAATTGCTACCTACCATTCGAAGATAGCTTTCGAATCAGCTTTGTAAGTAATGAACATGGTGAGCTTTTGTTATAATCTAGAAATGGATCAACTTTCAAAAAGAATTTGTCTTGGAAAATGGCCGAAATAATTTTTAGACTTACTTTCACACTCGAATTTTCCTGATTGTCTTCTTCTTCCTCTTGATCATTCGGTGATTCTTCTTTAAGTGCTTCTTCTAACAGTTCTGAAGTAGACTTCTCTTCGTTCTCACTACTTTTTTTCTCCTCTTGAATGAACAGTTCAGTGCCGTGTGCTAAATCGTTTTCTTTATTTGAGTCTACATCTTCTGATAACGCAATTAGATCGACTTTATCTTCACATAAATTATCACCGTTTACTTTCTCAGTTTTCTTTTCGTCTTGATTTGTATTTACTGTTTTTTTGATATCAGCTTCATGACTTTCTTTGATATCGGATTCATGAGTTTCTTTTTCTATGATAACTTCTTTTTCTTCTTTATCCTTTGTTAGCTGTTCCTCATCTACTATGACTATTTTTTCTTGTGTTAAATCTTTTAAATGCTCGTTATTGTCACTTGGTATTGATTGTTCTCTAATAACTTCAGGTTCAGGTGAAAATTCTTTATGAATCGGATATTCCTCTTCTTCTTTAGATTCAATTAATAAATCATCCACAATCTCTGTTTTGTTCAAATCATCAACATTATTTTCAGAAGTTTCTTTGACTTGCGATAATAAATCTGCTTCAGGGATAGAATCTTTTTGTTCAGACGATTGTTTTTGTTCTTCTTGAGTTTTCTCTTTGGAATCCTGGAATTCACTGGCTATTATTTGCACTGGACCACTGTTTAATAAAATAGTTCCATTAGTGTACGGGCGAGCGGTATTATCCTGCGCTTCCTGAAATACCAAAAAAAATTATATTAAATATTTTGTATACTTAAAGAAACAAGTATTAATTTTCATCATGAAATAATTTTATAAAACGCAATCGCAAACAAACCGGTTTAGAAAATAGCACGTATTAGTATTTTAATTGGCTTTTCTAATCTATACAACAAGTCTTTTCAAAGCGGTAATACTTTTACTGGCTACAAAAATAAACTAGTTGTTATTGCGAAAAAAACATTGAAGACATCTATGAAGTTTTCCAGCAATGTTCTAAGTATTTGTTAAATCATTACAACTTGATAACACATACACAACTATAGCCTAAGCGAAACGCAATCTACATACAACACAATACAATAAATAACGAAAAAATAAACTAAAAGTGCTGGAAAAACCAAAATGTACAAAAAACCAAAATGTACAAAGTATACATAGGTCATATATTTTTATGATCACAATTTTATTCACCTGTTATTTATTATTTTATTTTAGATAGGGTAACTCAGTACAAACAGTCAGGCGATGGCGGCAAGGACGCGTTAGATACAGATTCAAAATGTAAAAAACATGCAAAGAAAATTGAACGAAATATAAAATACAAATATCATACCCTATTTATATGTATTATGGGACAGTGTATAACTTGGCCTTTTTTTAAAACTGTTTTTGTTTGTGATATACAATATTAAAAAAACTTGTAATATAGGACACAAAAAATGAAGCAATGATAAATATATAGCGTTGCAGATTTTTATATTGACGGAGCGACGAGACGAGCAATTCACTTGAAAGTGATAAGCCTGCTCGTAATGAGGCTCTAGTTAGGATAACATACACTGCACCACATTGTATTGGTCTGCATGAGATATGAGACGTTGTTCCGTTACCCAGTAATATCACTAGTTAGAACAACCTTTTCATTTGAATACGGCAATGTTTGAGCCGGCTGTTAAAACTGTTAAAATGTATTTAACAGATGAGTACTGTCAAAAATAACTAAACTGTCAATTAATACACGTCGAAGTGACCGTTTGACACAAATCCGCAACAGGGCGGGAAAGTGCGCGCGCCAAAATTATTTTGAGGTTATTACAATTGGTGAGATTGCTCCGAAGTGCCAAATGCGTATCGCGACCGTGTTTTTGCATCTACGGAACCCTTCAAAGTGCAACAGATGACAGTATTAAAATTAAACAGGATTGCCTTCTGCCATTTAAGTTAAAATATTTTTTTATGTCATTTAGCAATTCTAATATATTTATTTACGTGTTTTACTTTTATTAAATATATGGTCCATGCCGGAAACCTCGGAAACCGACTGAGTGGTTACCACCGCGGAACCTATTTCTGTTGATTAGCAGTTAGCAGTGTGATATGCAATTAATGTTCTACACCGGCTCAAATAAAAAAAAGCCAAATTACAATAGGAAATGTACTGATTAAAAGAGATAACTGTTCGTGGTAATGTTTTGTCTCTATCATACATTCCATTAATTCTATACGTATATTGCAACATATATGTTAATTTCCTACCCTCTCTTATCGACAAATGTTTAGGGATATTTATTAAAGCTTTTTGTTACGTTATAAACAGGGTAAGGAAGAAAGGCCAAAACGGAAGTAAATACACAAATCAAAATAAAACAAATTCAAAAATTAACAAGGCAACTCGAACTGATTATACCAGTATTACACTTGCGTGGTAGCGATGGATACCTTTACATGTTAAATATAAGCATACAACTTTCCTATCAAATGTATCTGAGATTGAAGAATTAATTTACGTGAAATTTATGAAACTTTTGATGTTTGTTCGTCGGTTTCATATTGTTCACAGCATTTATGTTTTAATGTACACCTACATCAATTTTAAATAGTATATGTATGTCAAATATGTAGGACCGACTTATTCGAGCCGGACATTTTGTTTTAAACGTTCGGATTGTTATTTCATCATGTAGATGTGGTATACAAGTGTAAAGCTGGCATGTGTCGGGGCTCGGTGTGTCGTGTCATGCATAGACCTGCCGCTGCTGGCACTGAGCGTCGCTCGCCTCCATCTGCTGCCGTACCTCCGCTACCAGGCCTGAGATGGCCGTGACAACTGCGCGCGACAAATGAATGTCATTAATTACGTTGCGTACCCTATAAATACATTACTCTCATAGCATCGCTTCAGAGTTGTTTTGGATATGTGTAAATTTGTGTAAAAATCCTAGATATTCTATAATTTACCAATATATTTATCGAAAGACTATCCATCCTTTGCAATTGTTATAGCAAAAGTTCATTGCTACATCATACCGAGTGGCTGTAGTGATGTTTGGATAACGATGGTTTGTTTTTCATGTTGATGAAGCAGCAAGTTTTGTTTTACCACTACGTAATATTACTCCGAGAGGATTGCTTATTCGTTTTATCAATCAAAAGTGGTCATTAAAAAAATTATGATTTTGCCTAGGTTTAAATAAATGTTATTAATGATATAATATATATAAATAAACATTAAAAGAGAATAACTAAATATAAACCATTATGAAAACATAGCGAAGGACACTGCGACCAAAATAACTGGTTCATCAGACGATTGGGCATGCACCCTTGGACTGCAGCCAAGTGCTGTTATAATGTATCACAATTAAAATATGCAGTGTGTACCGTACAGTTCATCTAGGTATCGCCTTTTTCAAAAAATATAAATAGCGAAATAATAATAGAATGTATTATAAATTTTTTTCTATCACCTATCATACAAGTAATTTACCATAGACAAAGTAGATTTTGCCAACTGAAAGTGACGAGTGGAATGTGAATGTTATGTAAGTATTTCGTAGGTAATTTACAAATATAAATACGTGTACATTCAAATTAAAAAATATATAAAAGAAATCTATTTAACTTTTAGCATATATTTTAATAAAAAAAATGTATTGGCAAAAATACAGGTAGTTTAATCGATTAAATTAGGTATAAAATTAAAAAAAAGGAAGTTTATCTCTCCATTCACATGTTATTCGACTGGGTAACATTAAATACTATATCGGGAGTTACTTGCATAATAATTTTGTTGAATTCTACAATCGTCCAAAAGCATTCATTTTGGTCTCGCGTGCAGTGTGCCCGGCGCAGATCTTGCGCTCGTGTACGTAGTACTCAGAGAACGGGAAAAAATGTATAAATACTCAGCCTCAAGGATTTATGTCTGCTAAGAGATATAAAGGATAGATGTGGTATAAAAGCGCATTAGATCGGTGCCGGTACTTTAAAAAACACTAGCCCGAAAGTAAGAGGGGCTACTCCTCCACCATGCCGCAAGCTACTATGGTCTCAACAACTAAATAAATAGCACGCAAATTGCACGAAGCTCTTGTTTCGTGTTGGATTGCCGATGTCGGTTTTTGCACAGTTTCCTAAATTAGAAGGATCTTATGATCAAAGAAATATCATTATATTTAGTTCTCTGTACGGTAGATGCTACAGTTTGAATAGCTTATCTACTTTGCTTACTGAAAGTGTGAGCTTATCTGAAAATACCCAATCTAACGCTGATAAGGCAAATTTCGATTAAAAGTTTAGCATATCGTCGAGTCGAGTCGTTTACACTTATACTAAACAGCTTAGATTACATAAACGATTCAAATGTTAGTTCAACGAAACGGCCAGAGGAGCGAGACGTTCACATGAATACAGTAAGGTTTGCACACTACTGTTCGTCGACAGTCTCCGGCAACCGGATACATGTATATGTATAGCAGGTATTATAAGAAAACGACTACGATAGCTTTGCATTTAACTGAGATAAGTAAATAAAACCGTTTACAATAAACTTTGTAAAGTGTCTTTTTTTTTCCATAAATCTGTCTATATCTTACAGAGTCATATTTCTAATAATTTTAAGCTAATAAGTAGGTTTTAAAGATAAAACCTAATAGTTTGTTATAAAATAGAAGTGGCAGTGGACGTGACCAACGGTCGTACGTATGACAACGGTTTGTCCAAACATTGGGCCGAAAGGTTCGCGCAACAGCGAGCAGTCCAACACGGAACAGGGCGGTACCGCGTCGCGCCGCGCCAGCTGCCCGACGATCCGCTGCATGGCGCGCTCGGTCTGCGCCAGCCGCGCGCGGAGCGCCTCCAGCTCCACGTCCCCTAGGTTTTATATATTCATTCATTCATTCAGTCATTCAATTATTTATTTATTTACAAACCGTGTGCATGACGCTTGCTGTAATCCCCGGGCTAATTGATAATGCGACTAAGGTAATCAATCCCTTGCCAGTCTTGAAAGGCAACCAAATGGAGGTATGTTGATATCAAGTGTGAGGGACCACGTCTACTAAGTGAACTTGAGGACTATAAACATCAAGAGGTCCCGTTTTGTCGTAACACAGTGAAAGCTAGACGTGCTAAAGTACAAGGAGAATGAATGCGTTATTTAGATAGGGGCCCTGATATCGTGTCGTAGCGTCCAGCGGTCATTTACTGGATAGATATCTATTTTCCCAAAACGACAAGATGTATTTCGTTTATAAATCGGTTACGCAAAAATCTTATTGTCATCGATATTTATGGTACAAAATATAGACATGTGAATAATTTCGTTTATATTCAGCCAAACAATAGACAATTTACCATATATCATAAACAGGCCGTTAATATAAAGTCAGACATCAATAGCAAATGAATTCAATGTTACGATACGCTAGAATTCTGCGAACGAGACGATAACGCGTTTCCTGTGCATGGTCAAGTAAAGCAAATAACGAGAAGTATAAAAAAAAAATTAACCAGCGATTCACCGGCTACGTCATCGTTTAGTTTATACTCACTCGCGTCCCTCTCCTTCGGTCCTGCGCGTGCGAGGAACAAAACAAACACGAGTAGGTTAATGGAAACTTAATAACTGTGACGAAGATCAACCCGCTGATGAAACAGAACATCCTAGAGATTATCTGTTCGCAAGCGTGGGACAGCTGCTTCCTAGATGGTTTCACGTGGCTCACGCTAGAAATTGATATGCAAGTTCTTCGTCCAGGTACTTGGCCAACGACGATGTCTTTATGTGATCTTCGATAGACGTGGAAAATTAAGCATTCATTCTAGTTCTTCTCCTTCTAATATATTAAATTCGTTAAGAAAGTAATTTAGTGAATTATTATATATATATATATATATATATTTAGTAGTGAAATATACATCTATGGCATTTATTTCGATACCACGGTTGAATTTGTCAGACCATTAATGAAGTCTTGGTCATCGTCTCCTTGAAGCTCAAATATCTGTTTATATTATGGAGTGAAATGGCGGCTTCGATAAATAAGGAAACGACCAGCTGCTGGGGAAAGCTATCGTAATATAATACGAAAATATCAAATCAGACTCACCCAATTTGTCCGGCGATGACCTGGAGTCGTCACGGAAGACTCTCCTCCTGAACTGAGGGTCGGGCGCGATGCTCTCATACGGTGAACCTGTCCGCTTGAACAGAATCTGCGAAGGCAGGCAACTTGTGTACACAACCTTCGTTTATCTATGAGTATGCTCATGGAGGATGCATCCTAACCATGAGGACTAAGATTTCATTATTATTTTCACTGATTTCTGTTGCCGGAGACCATTTACGTGTGTATAAACGTAGTTCTGATTTCTGCGGCCAAACACTTATTTGTAATCTTTACAAGTTACCAGTTTGAACGACGTTGTAACTAGTGAAATTACTGAGGTAACTAGATCTTCAAAGAAAGGTGCACAGGCTACTTACAGACCAGTCCGCTTTAACTTTAAATTAAAGATTGATTAAATAAATAGACAAGTAATCAATAGTTCTTATAAGGAAGTGTATATTATCTATGAAGATAGAATAGCTGGAAGGGTATTACCTTGCTGAGAGTATATACGAAGAACACGATGATGCAGATGGTATAGATGGGCATCACGAAGCCCATAGACGACTTAGGAGCTGGGACCGGGCCTCCGGGGGCGCCTAGCGGGGGTCGCATACCCGGAATAGGGGGTGGCTGTAAACGGAAACGGGTTATTATTAAAATCATTTTTAGGGAAATAAAATTATTAACACATTACATATGATCACCACACGTTGAGTTTGGTGGTGATCCCCTAGATATCATTGCTGCTATTATTTCTGCCACCAAACCTGAATGTGCAATTATTACTGTGTTCCGATTTGAAGGGCGTTATACATGATGAAAGTGCTGGGATAAAGACATATTTTATGGCCCAACGCGACAAGTACAATCGCTGTGCAGAGTATGAAATATTAACTAGCGCTACGTTGTGAGCAGGCGTATATAATATATTTTCGCGAATAAAAAATAAACCTATACTATAACTTTGGAAAATACTGTTAACTGATAAGATGATGTGAGAGTAAAATATTGTGCTATAACCTTTCTGGTAGTATCCATGATGTCGGGCAGCAGTGATGCGCGCGCGCACCGCCGGACTGTTTGTAATGGTTAAAATAATTTTTATATTTTTAAACGAAGTCGCGTGAGGCGATGGCGATGGCGGTGGCGGTGGCGGTGGCAGTGGCGACGGTCCGGCCCTCACTGCGGAATCGTAAATACGAGCTGGTCGAGATTTTACGACATCGCGAGCTCCGCGACTTCCTGTGCGCGCCGACAGTGCGGAAAGCACAGCAATATTACAGATCGGTATTTGATTACGATTAACTATCGCATGAAACGAAATTCCTCGACTAAAATACATTGCACGAAATCATCACTGAATAACTGTTGCATATGATGGCCTCTATGACACAGACCTGATGGTAATTGACGTTCCTATCCATAGCAACGTGGCGGAAGTTATATTAGGGGGACCGGAAAGTAATGTCGTTTTCTTACGCTAAATACAAACATACATTTTTAACGAGTCTTTATTTTTAATCAATGATGTATTCCCCATCATTGTCAATAACCTTTTGCCATCTAGTGAGTAAATTTTCAATCCCTGATCGATAAAAATTAATTGGTTTTTCGGCAAAATATCTAGAGATGGCATTTTGGATATCATCCAAATTTGCAAATGTTTTGCCACTTAAAAAGTGTTGCAGCGCTCGGAATAAGTGGAAATCCGATGGTGCAACATCGGGCGAATATGGTGGATGAGGCAGCACCTCCCACCCCAATTCATTAATTTTTTCTAGAGTTCGCCTTGCGCAGTGCGGTCTTGCATTGTCATGTTGGAGAATGACGCCTTTTCGGTTGACAATCGCTGGCCACTTTTCAATTAAAGATTGATTGACTCGCTGCAATTGTTCGCTGTAGAGAGAGGTCTGCAGTAACAGTTTCTCCAGGTTTCAGTAATTCAAAATGAACAATGCCGCGAATACTCCACCAAACACACAAAAGCGCTTTTTTGGGGTGTAAACCTGGCTTAGCAGTACTCCGAGGGATTTCATTTGGAGAGAGCCACTGCCTTTTGCGTTTTGGGTTATCATACAGGACCCATTTCTCATCTCCTGTGATCAAGCGATCAAAAAACGCTTCTGTGTTGTGTCGTTGAAGCAATAAGTTGCATGTGATTGATCGGTTAGCCTTATTCTGTTCGGACAGATTATGCGGGACCCAAACACCTGCTCTGCTTACTTTTCCAATCTGCTTCAAATGTTCTTGGATGGTCGACCAAGGTTTGTTGAGACTGTTTGACAATTCCTCGATCGTCTGACACGGATTTGCTTCCACTTCCGCCCTTAACACGTCGTTGTCTAACGCTGATGGTCTTCCTGATCGATACGAGTCGGAAAGATCAAAATTACCCGATTTGAACTTGGAAAACCACCTTTGGCATTTACGAATGTCCAGTGCATTTGGATAAACATCGCAAATGTTTTTGGTAGCAACTGTTGCGTTATTTCCCTTGCGAAACTCAAAGAGCATGCAATGCCGGATGTGTACCTCTTCTGGTATTTGGCTGGCCATTTTACCCAAAATTACAAAAAAAAATTGTAATTCAATTGTCTATAAGTAAAGAAATCACTATAACCTCACAATGTCTTTGGTACGCCTCTGAACAAAACAATGAGCTGACAAATGACAATCAAGTATTGGCATGCGCAGTAACGACATTACTTTCCGGTCCCCCTATTACGTTAGGATATACGTTGCACTACATTCTGCTAGTAAACACATGTTGCATGTAAAACCTCATTACCCCAATGATTACACTAGCTACAACGCCCTTCAAGCCGGAACACATAAATGTTTGCATAATACCGTTTGTCGGCTACAATAGGAGCTGCTGTGATACCTACTTAGACTGTCTCCGGCAATAGACACCGCCAGCAGCTAGGGTACTTGGTGCGATTCAAAAATCACATGTTAGTGGAGTTAGAACAAATGGTTTTTCATACTTCTGTTCTCTTCTAGATTTGATGATTATATTAATATATGTTTTATCTCATAATGAATACTTATGTGTACGTATACATGTAAGAAACCATCTAAAAAGCGATGAGACGATCAACACGTTCACCTGATGGTACACAATATACGCACCCACAACACCGCACCGATATATGTTATGTCTGATCACCCCAGCAGTTTCATTAGCAGACGACTGCTTGACAACAAAAATGGTTACTACGGTGGTACCACCAATAACAGAGACCTACCTTCAGTAATCGGCCATAACAATCATGTTAACCTCTGTGGAGTTTTAAAACCAAAATCTAGATTTCATAGTCTGTCGTCAAATGCTAATGATACGGGAGAGACCACAATAATGGCGGCCGCTCTGTTACCACTTCATTATACTTCACTACATTATCATGGTAATGAAACGACTGTAGTAAATGACCAAAACTTGTTGCGGTGACGTAAACGCATTGTGTGCGGGGGTCACTCGCCGCCGGAACACGGTCCAACAGTGGCACTTAGTTAAGAATAATCTCTACTTAGCGTTTCGGGCATCGTTAATAAATGAAACATCTTTTAAATACAGTTCAAAAATAAACCCAACCTAATCGTTATATCTAACTAATGTACTAGTTAGATATAACGTTTTTCTTTTAAAAAAATTCATACAACAAAACGTGTAATGAAGGAGCGATAGTTCAGTCTGTAAGTTATTATTCGACTCTAAGTGGCACGTGTTCGATCTCTACATATTGCAATACCTATCCAATACAGGTGGCAGGTCTACGTCGTCGGAGACCGTCAAGGCAGGTTAAACACTCTTGTGTTCCTGTTTAAAGGGCGCTGTCGTCAGTAATTTTACTGGGGTAACGAGACTCAACATTTTTTGTGTCACGTCTAGCACAAAGTGGTGTAGTGTATATCATCCTAACTATACTTACGTTTCCCTACGTCACCGTATTGTCTCAAAGAAAAAAATTTCAACTTTGACATGCGACATGTGCCAATCTTCAGTGACTTGTTAAAGGTTTTGAGTTCCAGCCGTGGTATAAAGTGGAAATAAGAGCTTATCGTCCCCCAGACAGTCGCCCTATAACAATAATTAAGTTGTACTTCACTACGCTCAGTCTTAACCCACAAGATGGTACCTCTTTAGTTCAAAAACTTACTAAAGCGCTTTTCAAACCGGAAGAGAGTAATGTAAACGTACTACCGTTGTTAAAAATGGCTGCTACAATTATATTTATGCTCTGGAGCCCCGTACGACTTGCATTAGTAATGTCTAGACATCCAGAATCTCTGGACATCTCATATAATTATTAGATTCACGCGATCTCCGAAACTATTAGAAGTAAACACTCAAAATTTGGTAAATATTATATATAGCTACTGCCGTATATAAATCAGCTAAAAGCGGTTTCTTCAAAACTCCTTCCACCGAGCGCGGTGCGGGGGCCGGTGTTACGAGCGGCTGGGCGGGCGCGGAGCGCGATGCGGGGGCCGGCGTTACGAGCGGCAGGGCGGGCGCGGAGCGCGGTGCGGGGGCCGGTGTTACGAGCGGCTGGGCGGGTGCGGAGCGCGATGCGGGGGCCGGCGTTACGAGCGGCTGGGCGGGTGCAGAGCGCGATGCGGGGGCCGGCGTTACGAGCGGCAGGGCGGGCGCGGAACGCGGTGCGGGGGCCGGTGTTACGAGCAGCTGGGCGGGTGCGGAGCGCGATGCGGGGGCCGGTGTTACGAGCGGCAGGGCGGGCGCGGAGCGCGGTGCGGGGCCGGTGTTACGAGCGGCTGGGCGGGTGCGGAGCGCGATGCGGGGGCTGACGTTACGAGCGGCAGGGCGGGCGCGGAGCGCGGTGCGGGGGCCGGTGTTACGAGCGGTTGGGCGGGCGCGGAGCGCGGTGCGGGGGCCGGTGTTACGAGCGGCAGGGCGGGCGCGGAGCGCGGTGCGGGGGCCGGTGTTACGAGCGGCTGGGCGGGTGCGGAGCGCGATGCGGGGGCCGGTGTTACGAGCGGCTGGGCGGGTGCGGAGCGCGATGCGGGGGCCGACGTTACGAGCGGCAGGGCGGGCGCGGTGCGGGGGCCGGTGTTACGAGCGGTTGGGCGGGCGCGGAGCGCGGTGCGGGGGCCGGTGTTACGAGCGGCAGGGCGGGCGCGGAGCGCGGTGCGGGGGCCGGTGTTACGAGCGGCTGGGCGGGCGCGAAGCGCGATGCGGGGGCCGGCGTTACGAGCGGCAGGGCGGGCGCGGAGCGCGGTGCGGGGGCCGGCGTTACGAGCGGCAGGGCGGGCGCGGAGCGCGGTGCGGGGGCCGGTGTTACGAGCGGCTGGGCGGGTGCGGAGCGCGATGCGGGGGCCGACGTTACGAGCGGCAGGGCGGGCGCGGAGCGCGGTGCGGGGGCCGGTGTTACGAGCGGCTGGGCGGGCGCGGAGCGCGGTGCGGGGGCCGGTGTTACGAGCGGCAGGGCGGGCGCGGAGCGCGGTGCGGGGGCCGGTGTTACGAGCGGCTGGGCGGGCGCGGAGCGCGGTGCGGGGGCCGGCGTTACGAGCGGCAGGGCGGGCGCGGAGCGCGGTGCGGGGGCCGGTGTTACGAGCGGCTGGGCGGGTGCGGAGCGCGATGCGGGGGCCGACGTTACGAGCGGCAGGGCGGGCGCGGAGCGCGGTGCGGGGGCCGGTGTTACGAGCGGCTGGGCGGGCGCGGAGCGCGGTGCGGGGGCCGGTGTTACGAGCGGCAGGGCGGGCGCGGAGCGCGGTGCGGGGGCCGGTGTTACGATCGGCTGGGCGGGCGCGGAGCGCGATGCGGGGGCCGGCGTTACGAGCGGCAGGGCGGGCGCGGTGCGGCGTTACGAGCGGCTGGGCAGGCGCGGAGCGCGGTGTGGGGGCCGGTGTTACGAGCGGCTGGGCAGACGCGGAGCGCGGTGTGGGGGCCGGTGTTACGAGCGGCTGGGCAGACGCGGAGCGCGGTGTGGGGGCCGGCGTTACGAGTGGCTGGGCAGGCGCGGAGCGCGGTGTGGGGGCCGGTGTTACGAGCGGCAGGGCGGGCGCGGAGCGCGGTGCGGCGTTACGAGCGGCTGGGCAGGCGCGGAGCGCGGTGCGGGGGCCGGTGTTACGAGCGGCAGGGCGGGCGCGGAGCGCGGTGCGGGGGCCGGTGTTACGAGCGGCAGGGCGGGCGCGGAGCGCGGTGCGGGGGCCGGTGTTACGAGCGGCTGGGCGGGCGCGGAGCGCGATGCGGGGGCCGGCGTTACGAGCTGCAGGGCGGGCGCGGAGCGCGGTGCGGGGGCCGGCGTTACGAGCGGCAGGGCGGGCGCGGAGCGCGGTGCGGGGGCCGGTGTTACGAGCGGCTGGGCGGGTGCGGAGCGCGATGCGGGGGCCGACGTTACGAGCGGCAGGGCGGGCGCGGAGCGCGGTGCGGGGGCCGGTGTTACGAGCGGCTGGGCGGGCGCGGAGCGCGGTGCGGGGGCCGGTGTTACGAGCGGCGGAGCGCGGTGTGGGGGCCGGTGTTACGAGCGGCAGGGCGGGCGCGGAGCGCGGTGCGGCGTTACGAGCGGCTGGGCAGGCGCGGAGCGCGGTGCGGGGGCCGGTGTTACGAGCGGCAGGGCGGGCGCGGAGCGCGGTGCGGGGGCCGGTGTTACGAGCGGCAGGGCGGGCGCGGAGCGCGGTGTGGGGGCCGGTGTTACGAGCGGCAGGGCGGGCGCGGAGCGCGGTGCGGCGTTACGAGCGGCTGGGCAGGCGCGGAGCGCGGTGCGGGGGCCGGTGTTACGAGCGGCAGGGCGGGCGCGGAGCGCGGTGCGGGGGCCGGTGTTACGAGCGGCAGGGCGGACGCGGAGCGCGGTGCGGGGGCCGGTGTTACGAGCGGCTGGGCGGGCGCGGAGCGCGATGCGGGGGCCGGCGTTACGAGCTGCAGGGCGGGCGCGGAGCGCGGTGCGGGGGCCGGCGTTACGAGCGGCAGGGCGGGCGCGGAGCGCGGTGCGGGGGCCGGTGTTACGAGCGGCTGGGCGGGTGCGGAGCGCGATGCGGGGGCCGACGTTACGAGCGGCAGGGCGGGCGCGGAGCGCGGTGCGGGGGCCGGTGTTACGAGCGGCTGGGCGGGCGCGGAGCGCGGTGCGGGGGCCGGTGTTACGAGCGGCAGGGCGGGCGCGGAGCGCGGTGCGGGGGCCGGTGTTACGATCGGCTGGGCGGGCGCGGAGCGCGATGCGGGGGCCGGCGTTACGAGCGGCAGGGCGGGCGCGGTGCGGCGTTACGAGCGGCTGGGCAGGCGCGGAGCGCGGTGTGGGGGCCGGTGTTACGAGCGGCTGGGCAGACGCGGAGCGCGGTGTGGGGGCCGGTGTTACGAGCGGCTGGGCAGACGCGGAGCGCGGTGTGGGGGCCGGCGTTACGAGTGGCTGGGCAGGCGCGGAGCGCGGTGTGGGGGCCGGTGTTACGAGCGGCAGGGCGGGCGCGGAGCGCGGTGCGGCGTTACGAGCGGCTGGGCAGGCGCGGAGCGCGGTGCGGGGGCCGGTGTTACGAGCGGCAGGGCGGGCGCGGAGCGCGGTGCGGGGGCCGGTGTTACGAGCGGCTGGGCGGGTGCGGAGCGCGATGCGGGGGCCGACGTTACGAGCGGCAGGGCGGGCGCGGAGCGCGGTGCGGTGTTACGAGCGGCTGGGCGGGCGCGGAGCGCGGTGCGGGGGCCGGTGTTACGAGCGGCAGGGCGGGCGCGGAGCGCGGTGCGGGGGCCGGTGTTACGAGCGGCTGGGCGGGCGCGGAGCGCGATGCGGGGGCCGGCGTTACGAGCTGCAGGGCGGGCGCGGAGCGCGGTGGGGGGGCCGGCGTTACGAGCGGCAGGGCGGGCGCGGAGCGCGGTGCGGGGGCCGGTGTTACGAGCGGCTGGGCGGGTGCGGAGCGCGATGCGGGGGCCGACGTTACGAGCGGCAGGGCGGGCGCGGAGCGCGGTGCGGGGGCCGGTGTTACGAGCGGCTGGGCGGGCGCGGAGCGCGGTGCGGGGGCCGGTGTTACGAGCGGCAGGGCGGGCGCGGAGCGCGGTGCGGGGGCCGGTGTTACGATCGGCTGGGCGGGCGCGGAGCGCGATGCGGGGGCCGGCGTTACGAGCGGCAGGGCGGGCGCGGAGCGCGGTGCGGCGTTACGAGCGGCTGGGCAGGCGCGGAGCGCGGTGTGGGGGCCGGTGTTACGAGCGGCTGGGCAGACGCGGAGCGCGGTGTGGGGGCCGGTGTTACGAGCGGCTGGGCAGACGCGGAGCGCGGTGTGGGGGCCGGCGTTACGAGTGGCTGGGCAGGCGCGGAGCGCGGTGTGGGGGCCGGTGTTACGAGCGGCAGGGCGGGCGCGGAGCGCGGTGCGGCGTTACGAGCGGCTGGGCAGGCGCGGAGCGCGGTGTGGGGGCCGGTGTTACGAGCGGCAGGGCGGGGGCCGGTGTTACGAGCGGCTGGGCGGGCGCGGAGCGCGGTGCGGGGGCCGGTGTTACGAGCGGCAGGGCGGGCGCGGAGCGCGGTGTGGGGGCCGGTGTTACGAGCGGCTGGGCAGACGCGGAGCGCGGTGTGGGGGCCGGTGTTACGAGCGGCTGGGCAGACGCGGAGCGCGGTGTGGGGGCCGGCGTTACGAGTGGCTGGGCAGGCGCGGAGCGCGGTGCGGGGGCCGGTGTTACGAGCGGCTGGGCGGGCGCGGAACGTGGAGCGGGCAGCAGGAGCAGTTAGTGTTAGATAAACTAATAATTACTCTTCAAACTATTAATAAATTTTGGGATTCGTTAATTTTTATTTTGAAACTATTAAAAAGATTTTACATGTTTAACGTCAAACCGCTGCATAACTTTCATAACTGGACCGTTTGTTAAATATAAAAAAAGCGGCAAACTATTTATAAGTTATGAACAGTATTCGAATAAGAAGTTTGTTTTAAACTTTTGTTAATTATTTTTTAATTTTGAGAATGCCTTAGAAAATCACCGTTTTTAATAATATCGTCTAGTATGCGCGGGAAACGGAAGCTCGCTCCGTTCAACGGCATGTTTAGACGTTCTAATAGGGGGACCGGAAAGTAATGTCGTTTCTGCGCATGCCAATACTTGATTGTCATTTGTCAGCTCATTGTTTTGTTCAGAGGCGTACCAAAGACATTGTGAGGTTATAGTGATTTCTTTACTTATAGACAATTGAATTACAATTTTTTTTTGTAATTTTGGGTAAAATGGCCAGCCAAATACCAGAAGAGGTACACATCCGGCATTGCATGCTCTTTGAGTTTCGCAAGGGAAATAACGCAACAGTTGCTACCAAAAACATTTGCGATGTTTATCCAAATGCACTGGACATTCGTAAATGCCAAAGGTGGTTTTCCAAGTTCAAATCGGGTAATTTTGATCTTTCCGACTCGTATCGATCAGGAAGACCATCAGCGTTAGACAACGACGTGTTAAGGGCGGAAGTGGAAGCAAATCCGTGTCAGACGATCGAGGAATTGTCAAACAGTCTCAACAAACCTTGGTCGACCATCCAAGAACATTTGAAGCAGATTGGAAAAGTAAGCAGAGCAGGTGTTTGGGTCCCGCATAATCTGTCCGAACAGAATAAGGCTAACCGATCAATCACATGCAACTTATTGCTTCAACGACACAACACAGAAGCGTTTTTTGATCGCTTGATCACAGGAGATGAGAAATGGGTCCTGTATGATAACCCAAAACGCAAAAGGCAGTGGCTCTCTCCAAATGAAATCCCTCAGAGTACTGCTAAGCCAGGTTTACACCCCAAAAAAGCGCTTTTGTGTGTTTGGTGGAGTATTCGCGGCATTGTTCATTTTGAATTACTGAAACCTGGAGAAACTGTTACTGCAGACCTCTACAGCGAACAATTGCAGCGAGTCAATCAATCTTTAATTGAAAAGTGGCCAGCGATTGTCAACCGAAAAGGCGTCATTCTCCAACATGACAATGCAAGACCGCACTGCGCAAGGCGAACTCTAGAAAAAATTAATGAATTGGGGTGGGAGGTGCTGCCTCATCCACCATATTCGCCCGATGTTGCACCATCGGATTTCCACTTATTCCGAGCGCTGCAACACTTTTTAAGTGGCAAAACATTTGCAAATTTGGATGATATCCAAAATGCCATCTCTAGATATTTTGCCGAAAAACCAATTAATTTTTATCGATCAGGGATTGAAAATTTACTCACTAGATGGCAAAAGGTTATTGACAATGATGGGGAATACATCATTGATTAAAAATAAAGACTCGTTAAAAATGTATGTGTTTGTATTTAGCGTAAGAAAACGACATTACTTTCCGGTCCCCCTAATACAATATCTTAGCGTGCACTTAGCGCTGCACAATGGCCACTAGTATGACGTCACAGTTGAAGGCAAATTGATGGGCGTGGGCCAAAATTGGACTGACACAAACACACTCTCAGCCAAGACCACACTAAGATACTTACACAACCAGCTCCATTATATATATTTATATATTTTTTCATTAATGTGAAAGATATTCATACAATCAAGTTCTTCGTTCATGTCCGGCCTATTATACTTGAACTGTTTCTTTTATTTATAAAAAGTATCTGATGAGTTAAGAGTAAAGACCTGCTAAGCTTTTGCTACAGTGAACAAAAGGAAAAAGGATTTTTTTTTCAATTCAATGTTTAAAAATGTATGTGTAATAAGGCAAAACCTCTTGAACTGGTGAAAATTAAGCTATACATGATATAGATTTTACTTCTAATTAAAACGGTAGGTGCTTGACCACAAACCCACCAGGTGCTAAGTAGTGCAATGGTCTGTGATGCTAAAGAGTACTAACCTAGTAACAGTCTATTTACATTATTTGATCGAATGTACTCTCGTCGTATAGATACGGGAACAATGATGCCGGTAAGTAGTTCTACTTCTTTGCTGTTCCTATGAAGAATGAACAGCTTAACCTCTTTATTCGCAAGCTGGAGATGTTTACAACACAAAGATGGTTACACGCCGCTCGCTCTTTATTGACCGATGGTAAAAAAATTATTTAGAACCAGAACTAAGCTACAACATTACTAATATTACAGATTCAGCTTCATCATTATTACTTGTAATTATTTAATTTGGAAAATCTTAATCTTATGGACTATGGAATCCGCTAAATTGGAATACTAAAAAAAACGGATGAATCGCTCAGTCGCAACCCGCTATCGCTCCTACCTCGCGCCGGCTGCGTTGAAAGAAGGTAACTATTACGAGCATGATGTCATAGTCGTTATTTTTGGGGCAGCGAATAAATTCGCGTTATACATACTATACACTTAACGAAACCAGAATGGAGCAGTGGATACAAACATACACATGCCCACTGAGAGTTCCCACGGCTGGGACTCCGAAACCTATTTTCAAATGGGCGTATTTGTGATGGATTTATTTTATGCACAACGCTGACCATGTACATTCAAAGAATATTTTGGGTTCCTCACGATGTTTTTCTTCGCCGGATGTCCATGTTCAGTAGGAAACGAGCTAATTTAATTACATCATTGAAAGTTATGGGGGTGTAATGAGTTCCGCCCAACATCTTACTGAGCCCAAGTTAAGCTCAGTTACACGCGGTGCACGGTGCACGGTGCACACTGCTGCATAACCGACGAGGCTCTCGCCACCCATGACCCGAACTGAGCCAGCTGAGCTGTGGCAGGTTGCGTAGTTGCAATTTCTCTCAATGAACCGATCGATCAATATAGCGATTACTGGGGAAGGCCTATATCCAGAAGCGAACGTCTGTCGGCTGATAATGATTGAAAGTGATTTGGTTCTGTAATACACAGGCCGGGGCTGGTTAAATAGACTCACGGTTTAAAGTAACTTGTTCAAATTATATAAATCTAATTAACTCCAGTAGTCCTACCAAGTTAATTAATAGTAGTTAGACTATATCTTATAGAAGAATGTTCTGAAGGTACGCTATATTAAATATCTCACAAGAAAACCTGTTGCTGAAGTATCTATAGTTGTAGAAGATAGTTTTATATAGTAACTTACCTTTTTTGTGTGCTTTTTAAAAATAATTAACATATAATTAAAACAAACGGGTTAAGTTAAAAATCGTTTATTGTCTTCACTCATTTAGTTATTCTACAACTACCCGCTAAATGTAAGTACTTACTGGTTAGGTGCAAGCAGTCTGATGCCAAGCTGTTCGAAGTTAAATGTTATAGTTTGAAAGTCTCCTCATCAGGTCAACACAATATTTGAATGTTTGTTGGATATAAAATAGTTCGATGCTTAAGTGTACTATATACCCTTAACGTTTCTGTTGAGAGCAGCAAAGTGAAACACTGAGATGGAGAACCATCTAATGGCTGCGGATTTTTTACGCATTGAAACAAAGCAGTTCGCTTGACTAAATTATATCGCGTTCAGTTTTAACCGTGGAAGGAGACTTTGAGACCTACCTCCGCTAAAAGCCGTCACACTGTCACACCGTCAACTGACCTTTACTTCTGTCTCGTAGTACACAGAGAGTGGTGAGGTTCGTACCCTAATGTGCGGCGGTAGCTGGGTCGGCGGGTGCTGCTGCGCCGGCGGAGGCACTCCTGGCGGTATGGCGCGACCTCTCTCCCTCAGAGCTGGATGAGGTCCCATTCCGCGCATCGGGGACCGTTCTTGTTTCAATGCTGAGAAGTGAAGACCCGGCTTAAGAAATGAAATCTAATAATAATTTAATAATTTTTAGGATCCCCTAAAACAATTGATATATGACAAACAGAATTTACATTAATCTGCTCTGTAGTCTCGAACTGTTGGAAATAGGAGCAACGTAAGCCCTGCCTGTCGTAGAAGGCGACTGAAAGAGTGCTCGAGTTCGCGGGCGTTGTTGATGACACGTACGAGACGGTCTCGCGTTTATCGTAGCTAAGAGAAGGTGGTGAGGAGAATTACGGAAGTGGAAGTGATTAGGCGCAGTGCAAGGAGACACCGGTGTGTTGCTTAGAAGATCCGGGAGCCTAACGCAATGCACTAAAAATGACCTCCGAGGAGATTTTAGTGGATAAAAATCCCAAGTAACTCTTTTCTCCCCGACAAGCAGTATCTTTTGAAGATTCCCCTCTGATAAAGAATAGGCCTTACATTAATAAAGCATTCTGCAGACTGTTAGTTACGATTGTTGAACTGTATAGACTGTACTTGACAAGTTCAGTTAATCTATCAGCAATTTGCTAAAACGGCGCAAAAGAATGCGTGTAGTATTGTTATAAAAGTTAGTCACAATAAGAAAAACACTATACTTCCGGTAAATGGCAATATTAGTAATACTTTAAACAAAATACGACAAAATCATTCAAATACGTATCGTGCGGACAGCGAAGTAGAGAGACAGTCTGCCGACGACAGCGGTTCCGGTTCCGTCCAGGTAGTACGTGGCAGTTTAAGAGAAGAGGGAAAAGGCTATTTATAGACCAATGCGCTTTGCCATCCGGTGGTATCATACTCAAGCCCTGGTCTATATAATCTATTTTTTTAATTTTTAAGCGACAACACCTTCGGATCGTTCGCCTGATGGTAAGTGATACGCCTGCCCCTAACAACGTCGCGCTAGATAGAATGGTATAGACTGCACCACATTGCCTCGTTGCCTTCAGACGTAAGTTGTTGAGTCTCGTTACAACAGTAATTACACTAGCTACAGTGCCCTTCAAACCGGAACACAGTAGTTTGTCGGCTGCAACAGGCGCTGCGGTGGTACGTACATGACGGTCCCCGGCAACAGAGACCTAAGCACCAGTATTATTGTTAGATGGATAATCTATATTAATAAACAAACGTGCTTTTCTGTCTTATCTTTGGATTCGTGGATAAAAGCTTTAAATTTATGGCAACTATAGAAGCAAAGCACGATATATTTTTATTAATTGTAAAGAACTAATATAAATTAGGACGGCCGCTATGACGATGAGTGGAATCACTGAATATACGCAAAAAAACTAGTTACCTTATTAAAAGCCGCCATTTACGGCTACCTGACTCAGAAACACTCTAAATGACCAACGTAAGAGCAACAAAGCCCGGCGTGCGGCGTGCGGCGCATAACGAGAAGTGTACTGTCGGAAAAAGACGCAAGTCTAGTTACACCGAATAAGAGTTAGGTGCAACCGTCAAGATGATTGATCCTTATCTGTTGAACACACTATTTTTTTGTTAAACGAAAGGAACGAGAGATAACCCTGGTGGCGAGTGATAAAGTGATGGGTGTATAGGGTCAGCACAAAAACTTATGGGACCCGAGCCAAACTTACCTGCTCGTGGTGCTCCCCGCTAATCAACAAATTAGGCTCTGACTCCCATTAACTCGCACTGGGCCGGTGTGGTGGGAAGTGGCCCAAATACCTCCATATGAATCCCTACCCGCTGTGGGGATCTTTCGGGGAGGCTTATGCCCAGCAGTGGACGTCTATCGGCTGATGATGAAGTGATAAATCCGCCGAAAGCAACGTGGAGCCAATTAGGATGATACGCAGCAGAACACTAAGTTTGTCGCTTTTGAAATATAATACGTTTAATCTCTTCACCGCAATAATTTCACTAGCGCCCTTCAGCCAGTAAAAGAGACGCTTACCCTCAAAATTAGGTACGTTTCTAAACGAACATTTCGTTAGCCTATCCATTTATTTTTTCTATCTCAGGCTATGATGTTGTAGGGTAGCTTCAAAGCGTTATATTTCTGTGTCAAATGTTACCTCATTGAGAAGCGTTGTAACATGTCTCTAAGGCTTGCATACATTGTAGTCTTATACTTCTTCAGTTACTTCTTTATTGGTCTTAACAGCGCTTATTTATCTCCAGAAGTAGTTGATGCACATCATAAACGAAAAGAATGCCATGAAAATAAATGAGTCTTGCTAGTTTAAAAGAAATTGAGATGGATATAATAAGAGATGGTAACCAGGGAGGGCGAGCAACAAATCAACATTTTTTTAATGTTGATCTGTTGTGAAAAAACGAATGCAAGACATAAACTGAATAACTTATAGTAAATTAATTCTTTATTATATATTTTTCCAACTACCGGATGCATTTGTCACACAGCGTAGAGTAGCGGGCACTCACTAGAGGATTGCGGACACTGGAATAACAAAAACACGTTTCATCTCGTTCGTTCACAGCCTAGACTCTATAAATACATTTACAATTGTCTCTTTCGTTGCACTTATTCAATTTACCGCCTGAAGATTTTTCACTTCAAAAAATAATTTTAATTATGAATCGCTTCCGCTCGTCGCTTACTCCGACGTAAGCCACACAATTTGACCCGGTTTGTCAATTGGTGTATTACCTAATTTGTGTATGAAACCATATGGGAGGACGAGCGCTGCAGCTTGGCGCAGCTTGCCGCGGCAGCACTCCGGCGGGGGCTCCGTCACCAGCGCGAGTGTGGCCTGCAAATTGTTTATGTAACGCGGCGCACATGGTCGAGCCGTTGCCATACAACCAGCTCGAGCTGCTCGTAATGTAAATACTCTGCGGAGAGCCACACGTAACATCATATCGATACATAGTATAGAAAACAGCGTCAAATTTGGGATTATAATGGAATTATTTCATTAGTAGGCGCGTTGTTTACTGAGCCACGAGAAAGTTATAGAACAGAAAAAACTTATTAAAGAAATATTCAATTTTAACTTGAAAAAGTAAATAGTTGTTACTTTTTTTTCCACTTAACTAAAAATTTTGTTACCTGATAACCGTTTATTAACTGACTGCCGGCAACATATTTTCGTATCATGTTTTACTTTCATATGTATTGTACAATATTTCGTATAGTTTTAGAACTTGTAATAAAATATTAATTAACAAACCTCTGTGTTCATACGTACTTTCTTCGTAGTATTTTTTATTATAATTTTCACGAAAGGTGAGAAGTAAGACATAAATATTAAAAAAAAACGTTCGGGCAGCGATAGGTTTGTAGGGCTCGCCCAGAATTGTGCAAAGAGGTGCGACCGATGTTTGTTTGGATGTGCAAACACTACACTACGGTCCCGGTCTCGTTCGCGGTTTCGACACGACCGACGCCGCCGCTAAGTGACATACCACTTAGAGACGTTTAGAACTTATTAGCACATATACATGATAGCCCATGCGAAGCTTTGGAAAAACTACTAGAATAATCGAAACAAGTGTACGTCGATGAATATATTATATATAGTATTTAGAATAACAAGTATCACAAATCCGAATTTGCTATTCAACTAATGTTTAAAATTCTGGTACAAAATAACTGCGCAGATAACAGAAATTGTAATAACGGTGATATTATTTTTTTCTTACAAAAGAGAGTATTTCAACAATGACTAATTGAAATCATTACAGGAATGGAAGTGATATATACACAAAAATTCTAATTAATGAAACAAAAATCTGATATTTCATATTGAGAAAAATCAAGAGAATGTTTTAAACAAACCATACATTTTATATTGCGTTACGTTACGTGGAAATGTTACAACATATGCTCACGTTACAAAATGCTTTTCGCGTCTCTTTATTAAGTAAATATTAGAATTGCAGGAGCGAATTACGACCTGAAATGTTTATTGCGATATCGACTTATTTGATTTACGCGGCGGGGCCATTTAATATTGTTCATACATAAAACGTAAAACGACTACATCATTTCAGCCTATTGTCGTCTAATGCTAAACATCATAAAGATGACAACACAAATTTTTTATACGCATCATTTATTAAACAATTAAAATTCAAAACAATTTCAGTGCAATTAGTATTTGAAAAATAGGTTATTTTATTAAAATGTCGATTTGAGGTTTTACATGAACATACCGGCCACTAAGAAAAAATAAATCCGCGGGCATTTCTGGCGCCAAACGTCACCGCGCGCTGCGGCCCCCGCGCGCCCGCCCGCCCGGCTCGCCTCACGGCGCGGCGCGGCGCGTCGTGCGACCTCAGTATGTGACAATGTGGCGTTAAAACTTTTGTTCTCGCAAACAACTGAGCGGAGGCCACTTGAGAACGGGTCTTACTTGTAATGCTTCGCTCCGTGACACCTTGCGAGATTAAAACAATGTTTGTAATTAAATTAATGGCAACACATTCGTGTCGAGCGAGCAGGATCAGACTTGGAATAAAGACAACGCGTGTCAGGTGGGCGTTACACCATAATGTTAAAAATAAATCAATACCGTTTCTACCGTATCTACTGCAGGTGGCGGAAAGGAACTCGAAAATAATTGTTTAATTGTTTGTATAACAAGCGAGTAAGTTTGGTTTTTGAACAACATTATTAACTGTTAGCGTCATATTGTAAAATTGTCTTCATAACTGCATTGCTGTTTTACAGCTGTTATAAGAGAACATATTGAGTGTCAAGAAATTATGGCCATATCGTTACACCCCTTTACTGGTAAAAAAATTGTTTTAAAACGAGGCAGTATCGTATTCTAAAGTAAAACGTACCTAAAATTGGTGTACCATGAAATTGTCATGGAGGGATGGGAGAGGATGAACTTCATTTTACAATTGGCAATTACCCTTTACACGATGGCCTATAAGCTCGTAACACACTAAGCTATTTTCAGGGGAAGCTGCGGCTAACGAAAGACTAAGAGACATTTCAGGGCGACAATATCTGTTTGCCACTGACAATGTCGACGGTGCGCGATATTTCCTAGTTGGTAATAATTTATTTCTAAAACGAATATATTCAGATGACATTAGAAAAAAACAGTTTAAAATTATGAAATGAGGTCAGTGCGTTTGTACTCATAAGAATGTTTCAAATCCGAAAGGAACTTTTATAAAGAGGCCATTAGTAGTCCTGCCCGTTCCTCGCACCTCGCACCCCGCACCTCGTGACTCCGGACTGAACGGTCAGTATGCTTGCTTGAAAGCCGTCACGGTAATAAGACATTACGTGTGACATCGCGCAGAATTGCGTGATTTATAAAACACACAAAAACATGTTTTGTAACAATCTAACAAGTTTATTTTGTGGTAAAGCGATGAGATGAGCAGGACGTTGGTCTGCTATTATAGGCTAACTCATAACAATGTGACTGATTGGGACGATATAAACTGTACCATATTGTGATCGTCGCTTTAAGATACAAGTCTTGTTAACTCTGTAACTTCATTAACTACACCGTCTTTCAAACCGGAACACAATCCAGTTTGCACATTAATGTTCGGCGGCAGAAATAAGCGCTGCAGCAGCAACTACCTCTACCGGTGGTACTACTAAAAACCAAACCAATACTGTTGTTAATAGCCGTCGCACACTTTACTTATTACCTATTTTCCTCGTACGGCCATGATGCTACCTATATTAAAATATAATCTTATTCTATCAATCTTATTATTTAACCTTTTAACTTTTGTTTTAAACAATGCTTTCTATTAATGTTGTCCTCCGCTAATAAATATTACTCCTAGTCTAAGATAGTTCTTTTCTTGCCTGTGCCTAATTCATTTCTAATGGGCATGAAATTAAACAGGTTCAAAAATAAAGTAAAGCTAAATGAGCCAACCCTAAAAGCCGCAGGTTGAGTATAGATGACCTAGACGGTGTTCAGAAATAAAGACCTCCCACCAGATGATACAAATAATTACAGCCGCATATGTATAGTTACAAATTAAGTAAAATGCGCTACAAGTAGTTTATATATAGCACAAGTATGTATCTAGCCATTGCATAATTCATCTGCATTGGAACGAAGGTTATTGTAAAAGCGCGTCCCCCGTCCCCCAGCTGCGACGTTGACATCGGTGCTCGCGGGCTTTGGCTCCGCACCGAGCTGGCCGCCGGGACCGCCGCGGTCGTCAAAAAAAAAAAATACGTTCTTTTATGAGTATGAATTAATTCCTGTAGATTATTGAGTGTTATTGTTATATTAAAAACTACCTATTCCTCGCTCGCTTTGATGACCGTAATACCTCCGCAACTCCCTTTGAGGAAAGATCTTTGTAAAATCTGTTCTTAGCCGCTCTAAACTCGGAAAAAAAATATTCCTTCTAAACTTCAAGTCTTCAGGCTTTGTGGTTTCAAGTCTTTACATTTGTGGATTTCATTTTTGGTCTAAGAAGCAACGAGAGGAGCGTGACGTTCTCCCGATGGTAATGGAGAAGCCTGCGCATAACATGGCATTAGATAGGATTCTATACACTTCACTACTTTGTGCTCGTCGCCTTGAAACATAAGATGTTGAGTCTCATTACCCAAGTAATTACACTAGCTACAACGCCCTTCAAACCGGAACACAGTAATATTTGCACTATATTGTTTGCCGTGTGCAATAGTAGCTGCGGTGATACCTACGTAGACGGTCTCCGGTAACAGAAACCTACTACTATCTTATATATATATTTAAGGTTTTTAAGTTTTAATATATATATATTAATATTATAATTTAGTAGTCCACGGTTAGCAATTTCATAGTTGACCTCAATCTTTGTAACAGACACAAGCCAATAGAGACACACAGCTGGGCATAGGTCATCCCTAAGATCTTCAGGGCAACAAATACCTAATCGATGTGACATCCTGTACTTGAATATTTCGCAGCTAAAATGTTAATGAAACTTTTACACTTTTGCCGACAGAAAGAGTTTCTGCGATAGTTAACCGACAGGTTCCGGCCAGAGAGATCTACGATCTACCGCTGAAATGTCTGTCTATATTTCCTTTTGGAGAATTCCTTTTCCAAAATAATATAGACTATAATGTATAAGCAAAAACTAATTTGAACGGAAACGGTAGTTAAGTGTGTCAATCAAACACATGGCAACCGTGAGTTATTTAGTAAGCGGAATTAAATATAGCGGACGGAACCGGGTCGCAATGCCCGGGAGTTCATTTTACAAATTATTGGTTATTTAAAGCTATGACCTTCACAATACAAACACAAAATTTACACGCAGTAAATATTCAAGAGTTAGTATCGGAGCGAACCACATGCAGGTTAGTACACAATAGTAAACCAGACTAACTGTCTTCCTGCACCCACGAGTTGAGAGCCGGATGTGTGTTCAGACTGGAGAGTTGGACGCCGAAGTGTTCCTTCAGGCAGGAGCCGTTGCTATTCTTCATAGTCTCCACGAGCATCTTGGTGGTCTTGCCTACGTTGTCATTTCTCTTGAGGAATGCGGCGATATCAACACCGCAAGTGTCATTCACAGCTTTCCGACATTCGGTAGCTAAATACGGTGACAACTTCCCACCGACTCCTATAGCTGAACTGCACACCTCATTGACCAGTTCCAGTACAGCTATTTCAGTCTCGAACATTACTTCACAGCATCCTGACATGTTTTAAAGTATAATATGTTACATATAGTTTAAAGAAAAATCCAATACCCACAATTCTTTAAAATCGTCATTGATCATAAATTTCATCACGTTGTATTTACTTAAAAAAACAGATTGATATAAAATTCTTGTGAAATATCATATTTGCTATAAACCAAAGCCTTGAAGTTTTGAAAACAAATTTATTCAACTTTGGTTACAAACAGTTAAATATGGTTTAGGTGCATTGGAATATACTGATCACCTTTAAACAAATTACGCCACACCACTGTGATATCACGTGGGAATAATGTACAAACATATAGCCTTTAAGTGTTAATAAAAATCAATTATATAATTATCATTTAAGAATATGGTAATCATCATGATGTCCAGCATATTTACTGACTTCACGATAAAAATTACCTTTTGTTGTCACAAAATTTAGTTTTAATTTAAACTGCATTGAAAATCACAAATATATTTGTGATTTACAATGACATGGCATAATGATTAAAAAAAAAAACTAAAATGTTAAGATACACATAATTTTACAGGAGATTTTAGACTGTGTGCTGATTATTGGTAGACCCCCTACGAGTTTCAAAGTGTTAATCTATTCAAAATAATAAATATATCACAATTAACCATCCATAGGCTGTACCTGTAACACTTACACTGAAATTAATTTTAATTGTTCTCTAAACAACAAAATACAGTATGTGCTGGGATATATACTTTTGTAATATGTAAAATTATACATACAAATATGTAAAATTTAATTACTGTAACATACAAGTTCATGTTATTTATTCATAAATTGCATGTGAACCACTATTTATGATAAACATTATTTATGTTCCATAAATTGTTAATTAAATACGAAAACAAACTCTAATTAAGTGAAACATAGTACGTACCGACTCTTCAAAAAGTTTTAATTTAACTGATTAAATCCAAATATTTCCCGTGACATAAATTATTTTTATTAATCAAAAGCTAGGGGTTATTGGTAACAAGGTTTATTGAAATTTTTTCCTTATATAATCTCTAACACCAGTGTGCTTGTTAGGCTGCATGTTAATAGATAATTAATTATTAAGCATATTGTAATTAATATAAAAATATATTAATTACAAAGAGCAACATAACCTGATACTGACAGGTTTTTACTGTTCTATGTTAATCGGATAGACTGAGTAAATAAGGAAATATAATGTAACAGAATAAATTTATTTTTCTTCAGTGGCACACATTCAATGGAATTTTTGGATGGAATACTAATTAAGCATTAATTCATTCATACTGCGTAACTTTACATACATGAAAATTAAATAAATATATCAGCACTGTTTGAGTACTCTTTTAGTTTTAAAATATTACAGAACCGTAACTCTGTATGATAGTGAGGTACTCATTAGATTATTAATATTTTAATAAATGGGCCATTAAGGAATTCTCTTCTACTTTTATCACAAGAATCCTTATATATGGATATTGTTCATTATGTATTAAATTGAAAACAATAGAGAAGCTACATTTTAAATAATTGATTACACATATATATATATACATACTTGCAACATAATATGCATAGAATGTATATTACAGAAACAATAGATTGCTTTGTTTATTTAATTTTTATTAAATTAAAAAAAAAATACGCTACTACTATACTATATTAAAAATTCTGTAACTTTCTTATTTTATGTACTTCATATGGTAAAACAATTATATTTACAATGTGAAGTGTTTGTAAGCAATTTTAACTTACGGTTTGAGAATTGCCATAGATCAATTAAGTATAAAGGTACATACCTATAAAATTAAATAGCTTGTGTATTTTTTTTATAACATTCATTGTATTTTTATATCTAAGTCTTTGCCACAGATTCTAAATTTTGTACTGGGTTGTGTCTGTTCTCAGTGTTCATTTTCTTTTAAATATTTTCTTTTTTTTTTGTTGTTACTGGCTCTAACTGAAAATCAGCACTGCCGCTTTTAGTTGCAGCATATTGCTGAGTTGGATGCCATTTCAGTGTGTGTAAATTTAAAATGAGTATGTTAAATTGTTATGTGCCAAATAAATGTTTTTCTTTCTTTCTATCTACTGTACCAATAATTTTTTCAACAATAACTATGGAAATTTTGGTTAAATAAAATAGTGACATTTAAGTTTAGACCAACTATATATTTAAAATTGGATATTTTATGATGTAATCCATACACCAAAGTAAATAGACTCCTAATGGTTGAATATAACCAAGACATATTTGTTTTTTGATGCAATCACATATGTACACATTTTCCATTCGTTACACAAGTACGTAACTACAACATTCCAATCAGAACTATTGCAAACATAAATTCTTAGTGTCAACAATTAGACCGAGAAATATTTGACTAGACATATTTCAGTTTCGCTAATTACGAACAAATCGCCTCTCTATTGATTTACTCAAGGCCTTAACTTTGAATAAGAGGAGGCAATATTAGTTACTTTGCTATAAGTAGAGGACCCTGTAATTTTAAATTTGGCATGTCATTTCAATATTCTTTGTTGAATTTTATAACTACCTATTTTATAAAACTCTAGTATATTGTAAATATTTAAAAACTTTTGAATAATGCACTATGTTTGTGTTATAAAATTTCCGAGCATTGCGTACATTTTATAGGGAGTAGCTCTATTATTAGTCAATATTTTAAAATTACTTATATCATTTAATCAGCGCCATAATTCAATTTAGTGCGGGTTTAGCGTAATGCGCTGCTATTGACATTGAGCTAAAGTTAAAAATACCGACGTTACCTGCCTCCCGGTCGAACTGGTTGGGCTTGAGGTGCTCCTGCGTGTGTCCTATGATCAGCGGCGAGAGTATCCTGGGCCACAGGACCGCGAAACACCCCACAACAATCACTAGAACGAACATCGTCTTACGCGGCCCCAACACTTCGTCGTTCGCCATTCTCTCGAGTATTTCGTATCGGTTCGTCACGCGCGCACTCGGCCGCTCGCACTCTACGGGAACATCGCCGTGTATGATTAAAAATAAATGTCTTCCGGCGTGCAGCACAGGCGCACCGTGACAGCTGTCAGACTCGCCCTGCCCCTGCCCGCAGCGCTACGGGAGCGATCGCAATTTCCTTACGGGAGCATCCGCCTTAAGGTGTCTTCGTTCGTAGAACGCCGGTGGATTGAGCTGGCTCGATGTGACACAGCCGTATATCAAAGTCAATCAGCTATGCCGACATCTTGCCTTCCCAGCCACCGGTCTAGCTTCCGTTTCGCCTTTCAACCACCGTGGCTCATGTGTTGACAATGTGAATTAGCATACGGCGGGCAAGCGTGCGGCGCTCGCAAGCAGGCCTCGGTACAATATGCCTGGGCGCGGAGGCGGCGCCGGCTAATAACCCTTCCCCACCGCAGCGTGGTCTACACGCGCTCAGATGAATACCAATTAGACACTCAATGTAGGTACTTGTTATTGAACTAGCGAGCAAGAAAAATACTCCCTAAACTTTACGTAGGTACTCCGACAACTTCTATAACCCACAATGGGCAACATCCTTATGTTTAGAAAATCAAAACTTTCGTAACACCAAAAATTTATAGGCATTTTAATAAAGAAAATTTTAACAAGTTAATACACAATTATCAATATTCCTTATCATTTAATACGGTTTAAAACAGAAACAAATTTTGTTGCCTTTTTACCGTTGAAGTATACATTAAATATATAAGTAAATTTTATTTATTGATAAATTGAATATGTGCAAAAAATTTAAGGACACATCAGCATGCGTCCCTTGCCTTACGGCCCATTTCATACAGATAAACTAATAAAAACTTAAAAGGCATGAGTGCTTAAACCAATGTTTCAAATCTTACCCATCTTGAACCTCGTTGTATTGTAACATGTATTTAAGACATTACTGACTCACTGTACTTTCACGTGTTATATTGTATGTAGTACCTTGTACATAATAAATATACAAATAAATTCGTAGTCACACAACTACTTTAGGAATACAACCTACATACGTGGTCGCGTATGGTGTATCGATTGTAAGAAAGCATATCATTTTAAATATATTACACCATACCCTCAAAATTATGCATAACTTAGGGTATATATTAAGTTTGATAAGCGAATGAATGTAACTATCACCAGTTCTCTAAATTTTTGCGGCTATTAGCAATAATATACTGATGATAATTGATCACCTTTGGGAACAAATATCAATTTTTGCAGGGTATTACTACCGCAAAACAAAAGCGTGCAAATATTTCTGTATTTAGATTTGAAGAGTAACCTCTTGCCCTTAACACCCTGATTCTCGGAATTTATTTCTATAATTGTATTTAATATATATAACTATGCTTTTAAAACTCATACAGCTGAGGCAGTGTGTTCTAAGTTTTCGAATTTTAATATTTTTTTCGTTGTAATAATTTTTTTATCTTTAGAAATGTTCTAGTAATCATCATTATTATATTCAACTGTTGGACGTCCACAGCTGGACATAGGTGTCTTGTAACGTGTTCCACAAAGCACGGTCTTGCGCTGTTTGAATCCAGGGGTCTAGTAATAATCTCACGAAATAAGTGCATCAGTTCTAGAAACTATCGGAACAAACGAATAGAATAATAAAAATTTTTATTATGTTAGAACCGTGTAAACGTTCATATGAGGTAAATAAAAGTAGTATTATTTTATAACGTACACGTGATTGACTTTAACTTTATACATTTTTACATATGAATACATTACACACACACACATTTATATATATATATATGCACTAAAAAAAATTATGTAATTTGCTCATTACAAATTAAATACTAAGTTACTGAAACAATCTAAACCTGAAGTAGGCTATTGGTTTCTTTCATGAAAATATATTACTGTACAACAGCTAAGTACAGTTTAGAGCACATTAAGCATTCATAACCGGCGCTTTAAAACTTTAGCTATGCCGCTTTACACCTTAAATTATGTTAGCTTTAACATGAACGCTCACGAAACTTTACCTGCCATTGTTTCGGGATGCCCCAAGAATCTATCTCTCCTTTCGTCGCAGGAATAAATTAAAGGAAATATAACCCTGAGCCTAAACATTTTTTTTTTCATTTCGACAGTTAAACCGATCGGCATATCGTTATTCGGGTCACATACATCCCCTCCTACAAAACAATGGGTAGGTAGCGCTTCTTTAGTCGCAGGAAACGTCGCACGCGCAAGTGTTACAAAATGGCCGATACCGCCATATTTTAAAGCGTTGAGGCGGTTATAAGTCTGTCTGGATGCGATGGAGACAGTAAACCATAAGGGGAGAGGACATCCTGGTTAGTTTCCGCCCGACAGTTTTGGATTGGGGTACGGGGAAATGTGTCTTTTAAATTCTTGTCGTCGGTGGGATACTTCCGTATGACGGTGTTATTGTCAAACGAAAATTTGGTACAGGGTACCTAATGAACTTCCTTAATAAAAAAAGTTATCGCTTCCACTACCTGTTCAGCACCTATGAATTAATAATGCATTATGTTTTAAATGAAACCATAATAGTACAAAGTTTAAAAATGACATCTAATTTATATTATGGGCATATTCTGGAAACATAATAAGAAGATCTCAACTCATTCAACACATTCTCGACAAAATGTAATAGTGTAAACCACTGTATATCTTATAAGGGTTTACTCTTTTTAGCCTGACGTCAGATCTCAGGAATGATGGTACTAGGGTTTACTCATAGGAAAGCCGCTGGATGCAAGCAGCGCAAATTCCATCACTGTGGAGCTTATTGACGGTTGTCTAAGTTCAGCAGGAGGCGTGTTCCGTCTAATAATGTGTTATGAAAACGGAATCAATTTCCTTTGGAGAAACCCAGTTCTTCTTCTAGAGGGGTCTCTACGTTCTGATATCTGCAGCGCTAAACCTTTCACAATGCAATAATTAAATATAATATTATGTCCAACACATCCTTAGGTCCTCTAGTGGCTGTCACGTAAAGCGCGACTCAGTGCTAGCGATCTTCTGCGTCCACTTTATTGCAATTGAGCAGCAGCAGGCAAGCAATATAACGAAACGACATCAATGGGAAACAAAGGGTAACATATATTATCTAAATGTACAACTAGTACGTAGCTGGAGATAAGTTTTGCTAAGGCAACCAAACTGCACAACCAACAATCGAGCACCGATGTTCAGCTAAAGTAAACACTAGAAAATTTCGTATTTGTTGTACTCGAGGCACGATTTGTAGGCAATGAGAACAGCTATCCATAAACCTGACGTTCTTTAAGCCTGTTTTCGTAGTCGTTATATTGTTTATGACATGCAGGATTTATGTTTGTTGTAATGTCACTGAGACTATAGCCCTCCACCGGCTATCACTAGAATATACAACCTATTTCCCAATTCGCGATCTCCATTCTTGTTATTACCTTTTTAAGACATTTTAAGTTAGACCCTCACTTTCGCTCAGAATGTGTTACCGGAACTTATCAAGTTATGAGAGTTTACTTTAAACACTTTTACTTTGTGTTAGGTCAATAAAAAATGTCTATGTGCCATCGCATTTGTCACGGGTCAATGTTTTAACTTGTATAAAACATTCAAGTGTAATAACAGGTATTATCGACTTTAAAAAGTGGAGAGATCATTTTGATGATAATTTGAGAATCACCTGATTGATCAACAAGGTAATAAGTGCATATTATCGATTGGTATTTAAACTTGTTCTGATAATACTCTGTCTGGTGATATTTGATTCGGAACTCCTGCAAAAGATGAAGTTGTGCATTTTCTATATCACATTTTGAACTCGGCAATCCGCTCTTGGTGCTCCTGGTATTGTAAGCGTCCATGGACCGTACCGTAACAGTAACCGTGGTGACCGCTTACTATCAGGATGGCCAAATGCTTGTTGGCCGAAAGTATCTTAAACTTGATAAAGCAAATCCATACTTGTTTATATATGTGGGAGATTTCTTTTAAAAATTAAAAACTATGTCATTCCTCCATACATATAAAAATTAATCACTAACCACGCGTAAATATGACACTAATTCATAATAAATTAACTAACCTCGATGAGACAAATCATTTTAAAGTTAATCAATCTGAGTTAATCTTTCTACTTCAAGTTTTTGATCACATTTTTCAAGTTCCTCCTGTGTCCATTTCTTCATTTGGTTTAAGCTAATTTGTTAAGGAACAGTTTCTTCCAAAACCTTATTACGAGGTTCCTGGACCTACATTCACTATATGAGTAGGTCATTGCCGATTAACAAAACAACATAACCAGTTCTATTTCTAGTGTCGGTGGATGCGACGCCGTATCCCCACGCGTGGGCGTCGCGTCGGTTCACTGATGAACGTCTCTCTGATGTAACGAGTGACTCATTCAATTAATCACGCAATTACGCCCTCATTGGGCCAACTCACGTAACGTAGCAATGGATACGTTTCAATCTGTTTATATATTACATACGTTCATTTCATATAATTCCATCATAAATGAAATATTAAAAAATCTTTATTTGACACAGACAGCCAGAAACGATGAATTAATATAAACAATTAAAATATTTATATCTTTTGTACGCATTTTGATTTACATAAATCATTGAACAATTAACTTAAAAACATACTCCATGAGAAAATATACACGAGGAAGTGTATCAACTTTAATAGTTCTCGGTTTAATACATTTTGAGATTCTTCTGAACAAACAAACAATATCGAAAAAGTCTTTTGATGTTGTATAAATCATTCAGGAGAATTAACTGAACAACCTTTCTTTAATTAGAAACTCTAGTTTAATTTATTTGTATAAATAATCACATCGAATCTCCACCTCGCACACTCCACATCCCACCATTCGCGCAACGTGTTTCAAGAAAGGTATAAAGTTTTTTAACTGATAATAATATATGTTATTGTTACTAATTTTCTAGAAGTGACTGGAAACTAAACGCGGCATGGCTTTGCTTTGTTTATTTGCACGAGCTTGGAATCGAGGTGTTAACATATGTATATGTTATCGGAGCGGGGAATGAAGCGCCTGTTACTCCCGCCAGGTGGTGGTAGCTGGTCAAATGGCTGAAGTAGTGAGATAGATCTTTTATGGTAACATAACGGGGAGCTACGTGGTGCTATGTGCACATTTGCGTTTGTTATTCAATTTTGTTATATTTTAAAGCAACTTTTTTACAAAGCGGTGTATTCATTTCATCTATTGTATCACATGGATCAATTTCAATTAAGTCACCTTTGCAGATTCACATTTGATCTCACAGTTGTGATATTTTTCAAGTATTTACTATAATTTTTATGCAATAGTGACGTTTAAAGGTAATGGAAAAGTTATTATTAGTTGTCAGTTACATCTTTTTACTCTGTACTCACAAAGCGTCTTCATTTATTTCAATCGATAGACGTCAGAAAACCAATGTCTATAAAACACAAATTTTAAAACATAGCACAACAAACAACTATAATAAAAACGTGGTGTGTCCACTGCACCAGGTAGTGGTGGTTTCTGTATTAATAAAATCTAAACTTCGAAAGACACAACAAACTCTTCGGAGGTTAATCGCTAGCTTATTAACACGGAGTTCCTTTCTTTGATTTGGATATGTTGACATATCAGTGTGGCGATCATTGAAAGAGGCATACGGTTAGGAGTGAGCGTTACTCTGCTGATGTTGGCGACAGAGTTTTACGAACTCGCTTGAATAGCTACAAGTCATATAGTAAATCTTCCTTCTTGACACCGCTGCGTTTCGAAAGTCAATTTATAGGAGACACAGTATTCAGAGCGTGCAGACTACAACGTGCATGGCAAATGCAGGACTAATTGTAAATGTTTAATTTAATAAATTATTTAATATCGATTGCATTTGGACCTCAATCGGTCAATTGTAGGCCAATTATCAGTAAAAACAAAATATTTAAGTTACACAATAGTCAACTACCGCAGTCTCCGACAACTTCTTTAAAGGGTAATTATAGTTCTTCTCTGACGTTTCTGCCTTGAAATAGAGTTCGTGTTTACCAAGTAATCGTAGTGATCGGTTTCACTAGCTTCCGCTCTCAGAGCTTCAGTACAAGCGAAATCTATTCATAAAACTGCTAGCGGTGGAACATAATAATAATAAATCACCACAGTCTCAGAACAATGTGTTTTGTATCTATGAATGATATCAATTAATGATATACTACAGGTGGGCGTGGCCTTCATCAAGACTCCCACCTGCAGTTATTGCTTAAGTGTAAAGTACCTCAAATTTATTACGGCAAATTTTGGTATTAACTAATATTAATTTAATTTTTGAAGAGAGAAAAAAAGGATGTTCACAGATCCATCGACCGATTTCCATGAGAGTGTGTCAAATGAAAATTTAAAATTGGTGAAATAAAAGTGCCGACGTTATCTTACAATAGTTATTTTTAGTTAAAAGTATCCTTTTTTATGCTTTATGGTTCCAGGCATGTGCTCGTTCGATGTTGATCATTCTATTTTCATTGGAGAAGGTTTACGACTGTTTAAGAAAAGTACAAAAAAAAAACTATTTTGACAGTAGAAAACAGAATCATTTAGGTTGTTGCATCTTTTAACATATACATTTCTTCCTAAAATGACGTTTCATATATAACTTATCTTTGATGTAACTAAAAAAATAGTAAGTGCAATTGTTTAAATACTTTTGGGTCTTTTCTAGTTTACAGCAAGGGTTGTATTTTTTACTAGAAATACAACAACAAATAAATTAAACATGTTGTGTCTCAAACCGACCTGTACAATGAACTGCTCTGTAAACATCCTAACTGACGCCACATTTTTTACAAGCAGGCCTATCATTCCATCGCTCCGTTAAAAAAATACCAATTTTTGGGACACTCGTCTTCTTTGGCTACTGTCAATGATCTTTTCAACAACTTATACCAAATATGAGTTGTTATATTATTAACTGTTTACACTGGGTCTGTCTTGTTGTCTATGTATCAGTTCTAGGTATCGCATACCCCAAAGAAATTAATCTGGTTTAATTTTGTTCCAATGCTACCACCACCGAGTGTACACAATGTATTGAATCAATCCCAACATTACACTTCCCGTGATAGGTCCTGCAATGAATTCAGGGGAGGTAACATCGCTTGACCGATATGAACCAGTTTGAAAAAAAAATTATTACAGGTGATGCCGCTTTTGGTTGGATGCGGTGAGTTGTGAAGACGGTTCTTTATCGAATCAGATCCCACCACGTAAGCAGTGTACTAATATTATTCAAATATTCATGTAAACCGGCGGGTGAGGCGAGTGGCGCCGCGAGGGTAACGTAGTGTCGTAATCGTGTGGTGCTGCTGGTGAATTATTACCAGCAGCGGAGCGGAGGGGCGCGTGCGCATAGCTCCGCGTGCCGACGCCATTGTGGATGTGCGCGCACGCGGTCTGAATGCGCACGCGCATCGCGTCGTGTCCGATTTTCGCAACACACAGTCGTATATTGCTGAACCGAAAGCGGCGATACATTACCCTTCTTAACTAACTTTTATACCGATGTCTTTATTTATTTAAACTTTAACACAAATTACAATATTAATGCTTGTTGGCATTCCCAATTCGTTAAATCTTAGCAATATAAACATCGATAGTATTTAAAAACAAAGAAAATTATTTACTATAAATTAGACCAGTACTTTTTTTTTCTTCCTTAGCGGACATTCACCTGATGATTATATTACGTTCTGAGCTGCCCTATACTTGTCAAAAGAAATATCCTACCAATTTTCCAGATCTCCAGATCTTATGGTTCTAGAGGTTTCTCTACATAGGTGGTTTTTTTTAATTCTACCAAGCGACGAGACGAGCGAAACGGTCCCTGATGCTAAGTTATACGCCTGCCCATAACAATGTGGCGCTAGTTAAGATATATACAGCACCACATTGTGGTTATCGTCATAAGACATAAGAAGTTGAGTCTCATCACCTCAGTAATTACTGTAGCTTCAGCGTCCTACAAGTTCAGTAATGTTTGCTTTGTACTATTTATCTGCTACAATAGGCGGTGCGGTGGTACTTACCTAGACGGGATCCGGCACCATAGACCTTCCACCAGTAAATGTTTATTAAAAAAATTTTTGGTCCTTTTTTGACTCATGAAAAATTGTAAGAGTTCCTGCACAACAACTCATGGGATTTAAGCCAACCTCACCTGCTCGTGGTGCACCCTGCTAATTAAGTAGGCCAATGTCCAGCAGTGGATGTCTATCGACTGATAATGATGATGATGTTTTGACTCCTGCGACCTGTACTGGCGGTTAAACATTGAAAATAAATTCCGTATGTAGGCGTCAAATTTCACTGAGCCAAAAATATAGTAATGACACAAGAATGAATAGAGAAACTTCGCTTAAGATAACTTGATATTAATAGTTATACAAGAAAGAATTTATTTTAACACATCGAGCAATGAAAGGGGTAACATTTCAATATATAGATTTATGAAATATGATAAACCAAATGCGTCGATTTATTTTATATTTAGGTTGAATATCGTGAGTTGTATCCATAATTTTTAAATATGTCTATAAAAATATTAACTTAATGCGAAATTTAATCTTTTCCTTTCCTAATCTTATAGATTATTAATGATAAAGACGACAAACTTTAAAACATCTGTGATTATAAAATAGCTTCTAGTTACTTGTACGAATATAAAGTAAACAATCCTATTGGGCCGTTTTGATAATTTAAATAATTTCTGAATTGAAAAATTTGCGAAGGATGGTATAGGACTCTCTGATCAATTTGCTAGATAATGGATATGGAATTTTATTGTGCAGTAAACATTACGTTATTAATGATGAATATTCATAATCTAAATATTTTTACTGCAACACCGTATTCAGACATTGTATAATAAGATTGAGAATGTTTATGTATTGTTTTTTTTCATAACTCCAAAACACATGTCAGATCCGTTAATTAAAGTAATTCACGTACAAGTTGAAACTTGACGACAAACTTTAAAACCACTTAAAAAAACTCCGCGAATAGCATCGATTGCGTGATGTGATTGCTAAATATTTACATTAAACCTTTTTTTTAGGACTTAAGTTTTTAAATCAAAATAAATTAATGGGATATGACTTTTGTTTAGTTAAAAAAAAAACAAATAAATTGCACTAATTAAAATTGTCTTATCAGTATGAATAATATTAAAATAATAAAATATATCATCGAAAACTAGAAATGAGTTTACTAAAATATCAATACCATTATCATTATCTCAGCCGATGGATGACCACAGTTGGTCATATGTATCTTATAGTATATTCCAAAGTATGATATGGTGCTTTTTGCGTCTAGTCATAAAAATATACTACTTAATTAACTAATACTGCAATGTACTTGTATAGTACGAGGTCAGCGATTTTAGCGAGAGCTCGTCATCGCCGGAGAACACGTCTCATAGTGGTGTCCGCTCGCTAACTACAAGTTCACGAGAACATACTTGACTGCCGGTAAATACGTATTATATAGCGAATTATATCAACAAGTTTTCTACATCTATTAAACCTTTGCGGTCGTAAGTGTACACACTCTGAGCCCCTTAAGCTTTTTATCGTTCTGATCGCACGTCTTCTCTCGACCACCACAACAAGAAACTATACCGATCTTACACTGTTTTCAACCGTGTATCAGTTTACAATTTTCTGCATAATTCTAAATTTCTCATGAAGCTATTCAAGAACTTGATCAAGCTATTCAAGAATTTGATCGCAAGTAATATAAGCACTGCATTGGACGTGCCTATATTAATTGCGATCAATATTCTATTGATATTGATTTTTTAAGTTGATTTTGTCTAACACAACATCTGTTTCTAAATTTATTTTGTCCCTATAGTGATTAATATCTTACCCAACAATACAGTGACGGTGTCACACCGTTAAATCGTCTGAATCAAGACAAGCTTTTCAACGAATAAAAAATCAAAAATCAAAAAAATCTGTTTTGTTCAAAACAGTTTAACATCCTGACCATACCACTCGTGCTAGTTATTCCACCGATTTGTACAACTCCTCGTATTTTGAGCTAGCGAACTTGCTATCCGTTTCCTAAATTAGTATTCATCATCATCATTATCAACATTTGTTTATCCACTGCTGGATACAGGCCTTCCCCAATGTCTTCACCCACAAATTAGTATTACTCGGTGATAAATATTACGTCATTATCCACCTAAATAGTGTCTGAAATGGGAAAACTAACAACATTAAGAATTGATATGAAATGTCCTACATGGTACGTATTTTCGGAAATAAAAGATCAGAACACATGTTACTACTAGTGAGCCAAATTTATTGGTGTTTTTGATAATGATTAATTACCGCGTAACGACGAAAAAATTTAAAAACAACTGCTATTTTCTTCTTCAACCAGCTGTAAACAAACATTAGTAGATTATAAAAGCCCATGAAATCAATGAAAATACTAGAACAGACTATCGTCACGGACAAGGTACTAAAGTAAAAAGATAGCTAGATTGCGAAACCAATGCAAGGAGCATAAGAAACAGTTTACCACACCTAAAGTAACTAGGCATCGTTCTAGTCTCCAAGTTTCACAATAATAGTGCAATTTTTATGTTGCACGCGTTCGTCAGGAACCAATCAAATATTAAAATAGACACGTCGATAAACGTTTGATGCTCAAACTGTACGATGGAAATATTGCTGCCCTTATTCGTCAACGAAACCATTTGTTGTAACTTGAACAATCGGTGGTCCGTATTGGAACGGTTGGTCACCACACGTCGCCGCCATATTTGTTATCAGTACGCAAGTCGCGTACGCCGCCGAAGACGTTCGTGGCTCGCCCAACGCTCAATAGAAAGAATCATGATGATGGAATTTGTGTACCACTCGTATATGCCGGGTATGATATACGATGAATAACTAATAGGGGATTTCTAGGAACGATATTATTTTAAAAGGCTTGCATAGTTTATTGCACATAGTCATATATTCAGCCATTGTACACCCGTGTCCGATAAAAAAGTTTTACATAAGAGTATATTTGTTTATGCTATATCCGTTCTGCAATGGGTTTCTGTGGTTCTAAATAATGTACAAATAATATAGAATAATAAAAACAGCCATCCTAATGTGTCCACAGCATAGAAACACAAAATTTTTATTCTTGAATGGAGAAAACCATGCCATTTAACCACTACGATTAGCAAAAACGGTTTGGTGGATGAAAAAAATATATTAAATGTTGAAAGTAGTATATGAACACTTAACGATTTAAATGGAATAGAACTGCAAAAAATTTGTGCTACTTTTAAACAACAATTATATGTGCTATCATCATAAAAAAAATAGTCGCTGCACCTTATTATTTTTCTACTGCCTCTTTTAATCGGAGGACCAGCTTAACATTTACGGATTTACTATTATACGATTATTAAATCGTGTAATGGCTATGTTTGAGTAGACCCAGCATTGTCAAATCCCCATAAGGTGAATCAACGGTTAATGTAATAAGAAAAAGAGAAAATATCTTATGGGTTTTGTGACTTGATTTGTTCAGTTTTTATTGTAATATACTGTAATATTACTGCACTTGTTTTGGATACATAAGATGCTGTCGGAGGCTAAGGTATAGGTAAAGTAAAAAGTACGCAATGTATTATTTATAGGGTTGCGGAGGACGTATCCTCCGCCACCAACCGGTGTCGCCGTTCTCCCTATCCTCCGCGGGCGCTAACGGGTAGAGGCGGGCCCAACATCTGTCCGCCGCAGGGAGCCCGGAGAGGATATCTCCCGGGGCTCCCGTGGCCTCTGGGCGAAGGGTTCGGGGGAATCCATCGTCCACACATTGCAGGCCGAGATGGGGGCGCGCTGCATGTTCCGGCGCGCCCTGCAGGGAGGGTTTATCCCTCCCTACCGAGGTGGGGCTGCGAAAGCGGCCAGCGCCGGTGAGGGTCGCGGACGAAGGCACCAAGCCGTACCCGTGACCCTTGCCACCCGGCGACGAGTCGGGAACATCGTGAGGTTTTTAGTCGGTGCAAGTCCGACATAACCCATCCTTGCCCCCGCGAGGACGAGTATGCGTAGGCATTTCCCCCATGTAAAACTAAAAAAAAAGTGTTATTTAGACGTAATTTTTTTTATCATTTTTATTTGTTTAATATGGATAAAAACCTTTGATAAATGGCCAGGTAAGGTAAAAAGGGTAAAAAATCTGTAATCTTAAATACTGATTTACACTCAAGCCTCTGGTACGTGTACTAGGTAGCCAATACTCGGTTTTCAAACCTAGTCGCGTGAAAACGTGCCATCCTTAATCAGAACAAAACAATCGATTTTTTAGAATGACATCGACATAACAGTGTTAGTGAATAATAAAAAAGGAATATTTTATCATCTTACTACATAAAAATGCAGGCATTCACGAGTATAAGGAATATAATATTTATAATTAGTGGCGGTGTTTTAACGTTTGTTATATTGTTTATATTTGCGAAAAGGCAAATAACTAGGTTTGCGTTAAGGTCTAGAAGAGGACCCCACGTACCGATCGGTACTGATGCAAAAAAAGTATGTATTTAGGCAAAACCGATGAATATATATATACATGATATAAAAAAAATATTTACCTTTTATCAGCTTTAATAAGGGTTTTAAAGAATAAAATATAATCTTTCAAATTATTTAAATTTTCATTTGCATCTAAATGTCCATTCGTGTTAACAGTATAATTTTTTATTATAAAGAGCCTGAAAAAGGAGATAGAGCGGCGGATAGAAGCTGTACCAAGAATTATCCACGAGCCTCGTCTCTTAAGTGCAGAACCTTCACATTACATCTTAGAGCCGCAGCAACCTTACCACTATCGTTTTCGTGCTGTTGATGATGTCAAGACGTTAGGTAATTAACTTTTATCATTTGTTGCTAAAATTCCTGTAGAAAATTAATCAATTTCTGAATTTAATTTCTTAACAATATTGTTTGATACATGGAGTATTTATATGATATTGTCATACATCAGTTAATATTACCAAGACCATATTCCAGAGGAGGAGATTGCCCGCCAAGACCCCGGTCTCCGGCGCCGTCCGCGCGAGTCGTTGCGCTCATTCCTACTTTCGTCGCTGGCGGCACCTCTGGATGGACGCGGGCAGAAGCTAGTTCATCAGTTTTGCGATACTTACGAGTGTGCGCGCCATCACCCAGCCGAGTTCGGCGAGGACGAGTACAGAGCATATGGACGGCTGCTTTTAAAACTATTGGATGCGTAAGTTCATACTAAATTGTATCCAATATGTAGATCTGCCTTTTCTATGTTTATTTGAGTATCTACGGAGCCCTTCATATTAACACAATCATTTTTGTACATTGCAATTTTCCAAAGTAGACCTGCTATCAGTAAAATATAAATAGATATGAATTTTATTAACTCATGATTTATGCAGAAGATTGTTATAGCATTTCAGCTTGGTATTTGTAGCTAGTTAAAAAGCTATGTGTATAACAAGTGTGAAGTCCTAAGTAGCAAAGTGAAAGGTACAATGACATGTAATGTTTATGAACCTCCTGATAATCATACAATTATGTTATGGACTTGTGTATATAGTGTATAAAAATCGTAATTATGCAACAGAGCCCGGTTGCTGAAAAGTGTGGGTGCATGTAGCCGGACCTCCCCGAGGGATAGTCCGCAGCGACGACCACCAAGGTTGTTGGACCCAGGAAGGCTCAGGCCGACAGCACTTGCTGCTCTGCCTGGTGCTAATAAGCTCCCTGCAGTCCTACAAAACCAGTACACCGCACTGGAGGTAACCACATGTATATAAACCACACTGACAAATTTAAAAAATGTGGTAACTTATAAAGATGGTAATTTTTCACCATATGCTGCGTTATTGTGAAGTTGAGATCAAGTGCTAATCCACTACAGCGGACTTGATGTCTTTGGGCATTTTCTACCAGACAATGTTGTAAACTTTTTTTCTTCAATGAACGTTTTTAAAAAAAAAAAAAAAAAAATAAGACCCAATAAAAAGAGCAAGCATAAACACTCAACAAGACAATGTAGTATAGAGTATATAAAAATTTGTTTCCAGAACATGCCAGTAGATTCGAAGATCGAGGATGAAATTATCAGGGTGCCAGTGAAGAGTCCCACGGAGCCGCTGGTGAAGGCGCCCGCTGACGAGACGGCCGTATGAGGTCGGCGCGCCCGCCACGACGCCAAGACTCTTTAACGTGGTGTGGCATGGAATGGAAGAGCATGACATGTAGCTGAGGAAGTAATGATATCTACATATGGGCATAAGTAGCACAGATCTTAGTGAAAAGGGTCATAATTTGTACATTATCTTTAGATAAAGATATGTGGTTGGAGTAGACTATGCAGGCACACAACTTAAGTGGATAATAAACGGTCTGATTGTGTTATTACACTTCATTTCAAACAATAATAATAAAGATGAAAGTGAATAATATAGTGAGGAACAACATCATAGTTCTCAGTGATAGTGACAGTATTGTGTAAATATTTCATCAAGCAAACTTGGTTATAATATTTTATTGAAATAATGATGGCTTTATGAGGAAATTGTCTTTAAGTTATGAATAGGTGTGGTTCTGAACCTCACAGAGTAAGAGCTTCCAAGAACAATTGCTTTTTGTGGCAAGTGATATACATTGAACTCACGGTTCATGATGGATACATGCCTTAATAATCTCCTTGTGAGATATAACCATTAAATGCACTATAGGAATCTTAAAATTGCTATTTATGTGTAAATTAATAAGCCTCTCAATAAAAAAAAATATGCATTGTACACCATGATTACGTCAGGATTTAATTGCATCTGAAGGCTGAATTTGTGAGTTAATCAAATTTATCATATGGAGTCAAATTAGTAGTAAAATTTCTATAGCGATAGAATTTTGCTATCACCCTCTGTGTAGCTATAGCTATCATGTTCTAAAAGTAATAGTAGTGCGATTTTTTTACTATAAACATACAATCTAAATGTATTAATAAATAAATATCTGTTCAATGATTTCAATAACATTTTATGACATGATAATTCAATCTCCTTTATTCACTTAAAATTTAGCCGTTACAAATTCCGAGATCACCTCCCAAACTTTATCATGAAGCTATTTACATAAAGTTGCAAATATTTTCTTTACATAAATATATATATGTATTTATTACATATGTATATTGTAATTCTGGTTGTATGTTTTTCAAAGTTTGCAAAATATGATAAACATTTGTAAATAAGAAATATTCACACATCTTCCTGTCATCAGAATGGCCAGTCATGATGATGGGTTATCATCAACTTGTGGACATTCACTAATTTCTAAAAAGTGTGACATGCAGTACATGTAATACTAACCTATGTCCAGCAATGCCATTTATGATAATGATGAAAACAAAATGTTAAGTCTTGTTACACCAATAAACCTAAAAGCTACTGCACCCTTCAAACTGCAATAGGAATATAGCACACAGTAAAAATAATAAATGTTTTCAACTTGTTTATTTGCAAACATACAATGATAATGTTATACACAAACAGCCTTAACAACACTTACTAATGTAAAGCTTCGATATTCAGATCATAATGAGGATACACACAACCTAGCAGATAAAAATATTCTTTTAGTATTTTAATCTATATTCATGCTTTTAATATATTATTTATTATTTAATAAGCATAATTCATGGGATAGTAACTTTTAATTTGTTGGTGTGGTGATTATAACATCTTGAGTCGGTCTTCATGAAAAAGTCCCAGTAGTGACTGCATTAAGAGGACAGTTTAAATAAAATCTGATAATAATAACTCAGTGGTAATAAACGGTTCTAGGTATTAAGTAGAAAAAAATATACTCTAATGAACACACAAATTGCAGGTCTTCGTTTAATTGTTAGTACATGAACATTGACTAGGTGGCAGAGATATAGTTTTCAATGATTAAATATTCATCAATATCCTCATACATTAGAATGAATCTATGCCCTGCATGCGAACATCCCTCAGGCAAGGTGGTGATAATGAAATTGGAGATCCATTAAAGTGAAGATCATGTAAGTACATATACAATAAACACAAAAAAAAGTAATAATAAATTTTCTCACAGTAATAATTATCTATAGGAAACAAAAGATAAATACAACCATAAAGCAACAGTTCTTTTTTATTCTACTATAATAAAATGTATGTTTGAACAAAAATGAGGACAAAATTAACCATCATAGTTGGTGCAAATCATACAATACATGGTAATGTTTCTATCGATATCACTATATTGACAAAAAATAAGTTAACTTGGCCATATTTATATAACAGCTGAAATTTCTAATCAACACAACCAATAAATCACATAACATCAACATAATCAATGATATTAAACTTACAATTCCACATGGTGTTATGTGACAGAGAGGCTGTAGATGGCGATGCCTGCTCCCATAGAATACACCGGCTGTCGTATAGCGGCGGATTTATAAAATGCAAGTGAAAAACCCTATCAAAAACTAACAAAATATGCCAAGGTAAAAGCGTATACTCATGTACATTTTTAAGCACGAACACGTCGACTGTGGCATATATCGCTATGGCACATTTCAGTCGTCAACGTTAGCTGAATCTGAAACGGCGAAGTGGCTCTCCCTGAAACATAAAACAATATCAGGAGCTCTTACTCCGTGTCTCCTACTACATAGGCAAGAACACAAATAGAAGTACTCTGGTTTTCCAAAAAGAGCAAAGTATGCTTATAATTGTCATAATATTTGGTGTTCTTTACCTTTTTTTTCCGACGAGCTGAACAGGACTTTTGGCGGATGGTAAGGAAACGCCCGTCCATAAGAATGTGGCGTTAGGTTATACTTTACATCACATTAGGTTCGATTTCATTGGCTACAGCGCCCTAGGAGACCGTAAGAGTAATGTTTGCTACCCAGACGACCTCTTGCAACAGAGACCTACTACGAGTAAGGCGCTTCCTATTAAGGATATCTTACTTACGTGGAGGATTAAAATGCCTATTATGAACTAGATATGCGTGATGTACTCACAATCGCGTCCAGATCCTGTGCGTTGTGAACTGCTCAGTATGCCGCAGTGCGAGCAGCGCGCGCTGGCAGCACCGCGCCACGCCGTCGTCGCGCGTCGCGCCGCGCGTGTGGCTCAACCATTCGAGTAGCTGCAGTGGAACGAACTATGAGACTTCACGGTCCCAACACACCGAATACCAGTAAATTTCTGTGTACTTCACTTCTATAGCCGACGAATTCAATAAATTTATAAACAACTAATTACATGGCGCCCTCTAAAAATTACAACCATTTAAATTTATCATGTAATAAAGAAAATCTATAGTATTCATAGTACCAGAGTTCATCTACCTGCAGTGTGCAGCTGCTCCATGGTTCTCGCAACAACAGCGCGGCGACGGCTGCCGGCAGCAACTCGCTGCGGGCTGTGCGGCTGCGCACGAGGATCTCGCTGTCCGGCTCCAATGACCAGACGCCGCTAAACGTGATCGCGCTCAGCATGAACACATCGCACAAGTAGAGCTTTGCCGCTTCGTCGTCAGTTCTGATGAAGTAAATTTTAATTTGATACACAAAATAAATTAGTGGTAGAGCAGTGAAGCCAAGATAGCATTGTAAAGTCGTGATAGTGAAATTAGTCGTGCGCGCTGTCGATGATTGATGTTTCCAAGATTTATTAGTCTAAATCTTCGTGAACATGGCAAGCATAGGAAATAAACAACCTTGAATCTCTACTTGTGAGATAAGGTTCCGGGTCACACTACAGGTAGAAACGCTTTGAAATGATAACACTTCTCTTTATTGCCGGGTGTTAAAATCAAAACTTACTCTTGAAAAGCGACCTGGGTGCGCGCCATCAACTGAAGAAACCAGTCCTTGGTGGGGTCCGCGTCAGGCTGCGCTTGACGTAGCGCGGGTAGCATGCAGTGCAGCGAGTACTCCTGTTCACTGCGCACGATTATAATAAAAACATTCAACCATCATGAGATCATCTAAGCTTGTTACAAAGCAAGCCGTTATCTGCTTGTTTTGCTATCACTACGAACCAGATTGGTTTAAAAAAAATCCTCCCTCCACAAGGCTCAACAAAAAATAGATCAGTGTTATAACGCAAGCTTTATCTACCGTATCATGCCCCACTGCTTCTCATACTCACGGCACGTGTTGCGCGCACGTGTCCACGAGCTCGTTCAGCCAGACGAGCGGCGCGTTGCAGTCCGGCGCCGAGGCGAGCGCGCCGCGCACGCTGCAGGACCGGCGCAGCGCGTCCCCGGTCACCTCCCACCAGCCGCTCGGCGAGGTCATCCGCTCCAGGTACTTGGTCGACAGGTTTCGGCAGCACTCCACGTACGCTGGCCACGCCTGCCCGATAGCACTTCTACTAGTAATTTTTCATCTTAATTCGGTAAAATTGGATTCACACTGAAGTTAAAGGTATGAACCTTGGCCAGCTTGGAAGATTTAGATAAACCAGTACGTCCATATATAAAATTCACGTTTCTACTATAACCTTAGTTACATAAATAATATATATAAAAACTTTCTCACTTCAAATAAAGCTTCAATGTGGGAAAAGGAGCCAACAGATCTACGGCATATGAGGCTTCCCGCTATGAACTTCCGCCAAGCCGAAATTGCTCATCTCTCTTACGTTTAAAACTCGCACAACGAAACTGAACATGAGATGGACGCTCATTACAAAACTACACGCTATAAGCCCACACTACATCATAATCTCTATTGATTGAATTAAAAAGCGATAAAAAGCTACTCACCACACCATTAACAGGTATGACAGAGAAGTAGGTCTCCACTATTTGCGAGAGGAGGGTCCTGTTCGCGTCGTGTATTTTCTCGCAGGCCAGGCTCTCTTTGATGTAGCGTAGCTGCGTGACGAACAGCGGTTCGTCATCTCCTTCTTTAAATGTTTTGGGCAGCGACAGGTACGACTCGCCAAGACAACGCTCTAGTGGACCACGCAGAGAGTTGGGAGGCAGACCTCGGCACAGGATGTGCAAGTTTTCAAACACTAACCGTACATCAAATTCCTGAAAATGCATCAATTAAAACAACGTTTTTTTTAATTTATAATTAAATAGTAATAATAATAAGAAGAATATATGCAAACATACTTCAGACTTGTCCGGCTGCACGCCCTGGAGGAAGTTATCCGCCAGTCGCCTGGCGGATGGCGAGACGGAGGCCTGACGCGCTGCTAGCTTGATGCAGCCGGCCCGCCAGCCCGCGCCGCGGTGCCACGCCTCGTGAGCGAAGCACAGATCCACAGGTGGCAAAGGTTTAGGGTATTCCGCACTCAACGTGTCCAAGATCGCCAAGAGAACTGTGTCGGAATACTCGTATGACGGAGAGGTAACCTGATTTTATAACAATAATAATAAATTGTCAATTTAACGTTCCCATTTCTGATGCTCACATCTTTCTCTCAGAAGGAAAGAGTCAAGACTGTTTACCTCCACACTGGCCAAGTACGAGTTGATGGATGCCACATTCCAATAAAGCTGTCGTTATTAAAACATGTCTGTCCTCACGGTGCATTCCTTCACCGGAAGCTTAATCATAATGGAGATCGAAGCCGCACCTCTCGGAGACGTGTAGGGTGCACAGCGTCACAAACAGAACTATCACGGCTTCTGGATGGATGTTACAATGATTTCTGTGTGACATATGTATAAGTGCGTGCGTATTGGTGTGCCCAACTCGCCTGCTTCCTCACGCAGTCCATGAGTCCGCGCGCGACGCTCCCGTGGCTGAGGTGCGAGTACGAGTGCGGCTCACCGCGCCCCTCCGTCATGTACACGCCGCTGCGGTACGCGCGCAGCTCGCGCTCGACCAGCGCGCTCAGCGCGCGCTGCACGCCGCCCAGGGACGCCTCGTTCGTGCAACGGAACACCTCCGGCCACACCTCGCCTGTTCACGTTGATTTTATGCGTTTTTATTTTGCATTACAAACATTATCCATGAAAAAATTAAAAAAAAAGTTGAGTGCTATCTTATACTTACTATTTTATATATTTATATAAATGAACGGTTTATAAAAGAGCTGACTACGATACTCACTGGGTATATAATCAAGCACGTCCTCGGGCTTGCGCGCCGCGTCAGCCGGGGTCTTGCAGTACGACGCCGGCAGCTTCACCGTCCGTCTGTATATCTAACGAAATTATATTCTATTCAAATTATATTATCCAACATAGACAAAAATTCTAAAAGGTTATAAAGTGAAAGAGATGGTGAGTAATTTCATTTTGAGTCCAGGCGAAATCGTAGCGGCTCTCAAGTGCATCGACTTCAAAGTTTTTTTAATAATATATAAGCACACACAGCACGTCATTAAAACTACAAGATTTATACATTTGTAACGGGAATTACAAATTATACCTCGGGTATGTCCGCGAGCTTGAAATCCTCCAGGCGGTACTGCGCGAGCGCATCGCAGGCGGCGGCCGCGACATCTGCGCGGTGCGACTCCGCGACGTACCGCCACAACCGGCGCGCCGCCTCCCTGATCAACCGCTCGTACTCCGGCGTCTGTGCGCGCAGCCGGGGCACCTCAGACAACAACCCGCACAACCTGATACAGCATATACTTTCTATTTCAAAGTATTCAAATAAACAGAACTTTCACCTGACGACAAATCTAAACACCTATCCACAACAATAAGGTACTAGAATGATTGTCTAGTTATAATGACAAAAACGTTAAGCTTTAAACAGGTACATCTTAGTGTTAGCACGGTGCCGTTTGTCCATATATGTTGCACCAAATGGGACCAAGAATTTGTTAGGAAATAATCTCACATATAAACCGGTGCACCATTACACCTGGGAGGCAGTTAGGCATGTGATTCTACTCAGATTCTATTGTTTCGTTCCTTCTTATTTCCAACTAAATTAAGTAGTGTTACCCGATTTGTACAGCGGGTCGCTGGTCACCACCGAGGCGGGGTTCGAGCGCGCGCCAGGTGCCCGGCGGCGCGACCGCAGCGCCGCGCCACAGCGCCGCCAGCGCGCCCAGTGCCAGCGCCGTTGCGGTCGCGCCCTGCCGGTCCGTGCACTTGTTTAGCAGCAACGATATCACCGACACCAGCTCTAGTCCATGGCTTGAAGCTCTAATAACATAACATTGGAACATTTAACTCTTGTACATAAGTAGGCACGATAATAGGACGTTTAACAGCTGAGCTGAGCTAGTCTCTGAGATTAATCATATATTTTTTTGCTCTCTTATAGAGGTATCAATCATATACAACCTTTTTAATAATAGAACTAACAAAAAATACTACATAGAAACACAAAAAAGTAGATTAATGATATCATCCAATTTCGCCAGAAACCTGATGTTGGGTGCTCTCATGAACTTTAGACCAGCCCAACATCGATCACATAATTAATTACTACATTCAGGTAAAAAGGAATATTTTTTTTATTTGTTATGTAAAGTATCAATTATATAAAGTACATAAAATCAATGTAATGCATTATTTCATAGTTAATGTCTAACAGACTCATGGACGTCTGATTAAATTGAGAAATGGACGATGACCATCATTTCTACAACTTTGTCTTAATGTTTAGTAAAGTAGATCGATTAAACAAAATCATAAAATTCAGTTCAGCATCGACTCTGGCGCCATAATTGTTCTTTATAACAATATTTTATTCGTTTAAAACTGTATGTATTTAATGTTTAAATTTGTGATAGTTGTTCGAACATCTAGCTGTAGCTCGCTGGCCTTATGGTTAGAGCGTGCGGCCTTCATTCCGAAGGTCGCGGGTTGGGATCTCGGCATGTACAATGACTTTAATATTTAATTTATGTACATTTGTGAACTTTAGTCACAACAGCGAAATACAAACGGTGATGGAAAACATCGCGAGGAAACCTGCACATGAATTTGAATTTATTCTAAGGTGAGTGTGAAGTCACCAACTCGAATCGAGCCAACGTGGTGACTATGGTCCAATCGCCTTCCTATTGAAGGTAGGCCTGTGTCCCAGAAGTGGGGACATAAATTGGCTGTTATGGAAGTTGGAACATCCGGGAATGGACATAATATTGGCAACGTAGCATTTCTTTTTCGCTTGGCACAAGATCGGGAGAAGTTCGCTGAGCTAACGGCCAACCTCCAGTAGAGGAGAGGCACAAGTAGAAGAAGAAGATAGTGGTTCAAAAGGTTCCTTACCTCAACTCACAGATCCTTTTAACGGCCACCGCCTTTGCCACGTCTACCTCCCACTTGAGGTCGTCGGACCTGCCCATCCCAGAGTCCACCAACATCTCTTGCAGGTAAGGGAAACATCGGACCTATAAAGTTGATGTCTAGCTTTAAATTGAACCTGTCTCATCCAAATATTGTTACAGATCCAGGTGAATCCGTCTTTACCACAAAGAATCCATAAGTTGGTGCTACCAATGATATTTATTTTTAAAAATGCCACTATATAGTTATGTTATAATAAAATGAACTATATGAAAATGACGCATTGTTTAAATAATTACCTGAGTTTCGGATAAACTTGTGTATAGCATAATCAACAGGGAAGTCGGCACACCCTTGTCAGTTTTCAACTTGCTCAATATTGACACTATAACTGGCACGTTCTCCTGCGGAACTCCACATGAGTATTACAAATGCAATAACCTGTATATAATTGTATCACGTCCTTTGGAAAATAGCATGAAATAGGAAATGTTATATGTTGTTCAAAGGGATGGTATACTCCTAGACGTGCGCTAATCATTATCATTATCATTGAAAATTGTTGTCGTCAATTTCAGTGGTGGTGGGTCTCTGTTGTCATCATTCACACAATTATACAGGGTGTGCAATTTAATTAAAGGAAAATGAGAGGTGTTTAAAATTATGGTATCCTTTTCTAGATAAAATAGGTACCTGTTTCGAATCTAAGGCAACACATGGTGGATTTAAGATAGGTATTAGTTATTACATCCAACCTGGAAAACTTTCACTGTAATAAAATAAATGTACTGGTATAATAGCATTGAGAGCAAGAGTGAAAGAGAGACAGAGAGAGTGAGTAGCGCATCTTATTATCTACAGCTATGCTGTCACTTAACATCATGTGAAATTCATAACATTACATAAACAGCATAGAAGAGATGAATGAGGATATACTTCAGAGAGACATATCATGACTTACCTTTGTCTTGGCCATTAATGGCAGTCCTCTTAAGCACTCAAGTTTTACACTGGGCCTAGGATCGTTCGCTATCACATACAACAATACCGGCAGAACAATCACAGACACATCCTTTTTCAGATCAACCAATTCAATAACAACCTTTATCACTTTCAATATAATCTTTTCAAACTCTTCTCTTCTCTTCTCCAGTATTAGACCAAGAAAGAAAGGTAGATGATCAAGCTTTACCATATCATTTGATTTTATCAATGTATCAATCCATTGTGTTAATTTACCCGGTTCATCTCTAACACGTTCCCATGTTTCTATCAATTTAAACACACCATACAGGTGCCCATCCGTGTATAGCAGGGTCTGAAAAGTTCTGTTCGCTAACAGGTTCGGCATGTACAATCCGCTATCCTCCTTTCCCTCGTGCCGGTTAATGTCTAATATCTTAGAGGCAACTTTCAAAGCTTCATTTGTAAGGTGAGACGGTAAATGGAGCCACTGGAGAGAGAGGGTGGTGAACACGTTCAAACTTAAAGCGCTGTACTCGTATTTAGTTATAATATTCAAACCTGAAATAATGTAACATTTAAAATCACAAGCACATTATTATTATGCAGTCGATACAGCACTAGCCATGCTATCTTCAAATCAGAACACAGTATTGGTTCCCATTTGTAATCGCTGGGGTAATGGGATTTACTATCATCCGATTCTGAGGGGTGGACGAGAGCATATATATCATGACAGTTGGGCGGATATCATACTATCAGATGAAATAAACTTATTTGAATTATGAACCTACATAGATTGAACAACTCGTGCAAATATAAGGCGGAGGTGTGGGCGAGGTTCTCAGCAAGAAGCATTAGGGTGATGCCGGCCACTGTCTTCAATTCCTGTGCATCCAAGGCGAAACATCGCTCCATCAAACTGTAGCAGGCGCGCGGGTCTCTACTGTAATATACGGGAAATTTTTATTAATAGTTATTACAAAAAAAATTTCAACAATCGACAGAAATCAAAAATTGTTGAGAAACTGTCTGGTTTTAAAATATTTATGGAGGCGGGGTGGTGATGTCCTTTTATACTGTATCGTTACGAACCATGATATATTTAGGCTAAATAAAAGTATAGAATAGTAATAGTCACAAAATATGCAATGAAAAAAAAATTGTTTAACTATTCTCTCTTCATATCTTTTGGTGGTAAATCTCTGGGGGTCCCGCCTTCTCGTGGGGGTGGCGCTTAGTAGCCGTGGCTTGGTAGTCCACGGTCAAGCTAAGAGCGACCTACGCGGCCGGCCACTCTGCCCGTGAACTGCGAGTGGATGTTTGTCGCTACATTCGCAGCCGTGATAGAGTCGTGGAAGGAGAAGAGTGTCGGTACTGCGATATTCACCGATCTTTCTTCTCTCCGCGACTAAGCGGTGCCTGCTGTTACGGTGGTGTGTCCACGGGGGACGAAGGGTGTCGGTATTACGTTCTACCGCTTTCCCTATCATCCGCGGCTGATAGCCGCAGAGTCCAAGACCAATTCTGTCGCAGGGATCCGAGTTTTTTCTCTTGGATGTCATGGTCTCTAGGTGAAAAGTTCAGGTAGATCCGTCGCCACATTGGTGACGGTAAGAGGCCGAAAAGAAGAGGGTGCGATGTATGTTCCGGCACACCCTTACAGAGATGAAAAGGAAAGTTTTCTCGCACCGAGATAAGGCTGTGTAATGCAGCCAGCACTGGCGGGATCGCGGAGGTAGGCAAAAGTGTTCCCGTGGCCCCGCTGTAAAGCGATGACAGTGGAACATCGTGAGGTTTTTATCAGTGGTTCCTTTTGCCAGAGACCGTCCAATTAGATACCACCACTGCGTCCATTTCTACCACCAAACACTACTGTGTTCCAGTGTGAAGAGCACTATAACTTGTCAAATTACTGGCGGTAACGAGACTATATCTTATGTCTTAAGGCGACGAGCGCAATGTAGTGCAATATCTTAACTACCGCCATGTTGCTTTGGACAGGCGTATTACTTACCATTAGGTGAACGTCCCTCTCTTCTCGTCGCTTAGTAGAATAAAAAAATTAGTTGTAGGTGGCTTGACAGACTGGGAATGGTCACCTCTTAGTTGCAATGGCCCAATCCACTAATTGCCTCCACCCTCCTTTAATCGCTGCTTTTTTCACACACTTGTGGTAAGAGATGTTTACTACCACAATGATCTGGCAAGTCAAACTCAAGGAACCCTGCCTGGTGCTCTAAAGCCTTCTATTATTCCGTGCACTACTAACCGCATTATTAGTGATTCCAGATAAACAAAAATTGTTGGCTCACCCGTTCTTAAGCATTTCATTGGATATTCTTGCCAGAAATGGCAGAAATGCCATGACATGCTCTCGTCTCTGTTGATATACTGCAGTATCCACCACAGCACTATATGCCGCAAAAGCTTTCTCCAGCATCTTTCTGTTGCTAATCTATAAAAAGAATTACAAACCAATGAAATATTTTATAGACAATCTGATGACATATCTTTCTCCTCAGTGGCCCTCTATAAGTGAAGACTGATTTTTGGGCTATTAAGTATTCTTAATCACCTTACACCTCCAATAGGAAGGTAACCCTTGTCTGTCTTAGGTGACAAAGAGTCAGCAGGTTTACAGGCTTTGAAAATGGAGGTCTTCATTGCCCACTATTTAAATGAGGATGGAAAATAGCAATCCAAAAGCGTTTTTAATGTACACACTAAATACAGCTTTGAAATATTTCATTATTAAAAGAGATAGAATATACCTGTTGACAACACATACAATCTAGAAGAAGTAGAGACTGGGCTGTTGTCTGTGGTAGGCTAAGTAACATTTGCCAAGGTCTGATGCTTGAATTGGATCTTTGAGGATTACATGTCAACCAGAAGAATACAGATTTGAGGAGTTCTAAGCTGTTTGATGAAATCCTAAAAAAATTGTATTCAATTAAAGACAAATGATTTAATTTAAAGAAAAGACAAACCTATCAATATCATAAAAGTATCAAACAAATAACAATGTGGCCTATGTAACAAAAATATTTGCATATCCTTTTTTTATTAAAATAATTCTTGTCTGTTGAATCATATATTATCTTCTAGAGATATAGTAATGTAATTCTAGAAAGAAAGATAATAAATTTTTAAGATGCTTACTTATATTCAGGATGTGTGCATAAAGCATGCATTTGAGCAAGGACATCATCTTCTGCATCTTTAATTTTCTCCAACACTGAAATAAGAGGATGCTGCGGAGACTTCAGTGAGAACTGACACTTGTAAGGTTGACCAGGTATAAGACGTGACCGCAGGTCCAATATTAAAAGGCCAGCAATCGTTGAGATTGTGGCAGAGTAGTTGCTGAAAAATGTTATTAATTCTGCTAGTCCATAACAGCCAATTCACATCCCCACTGCTGGGGCACAGGCCTACCCTCAATATGAGGGTGATTGGGCCATAGTCACCATGCTGGCCCAATGTGGGTTGGTGACTTCACACATACCTTAGAATAAATTCTAAGTCATGTGCAGGTTTCCCCTCACGGTGTTTTCCTTCACTATTTGGATTTCGCTGTTGTAACTAAAGTCCACAAATGTACATAACTTAAATATTAAGTCATCGGTACATGCCGAGATTCGAACCCGCGACCTTCGGGATGAAGGCCGCAAGCTCTAACCATCAACTAAGCCAGCGAGCTACTAGTTCAGCTAGTGTTTATCACAAATAAAAATCTGCTGGTAATATATAAAGAAATATTGTTGAAATTCTATTAAACAAATCAAACAAATGTCATATGAAAAAAAATCTACAAACTATTAAATAACATTATTTAATCAAAAATAGAGAAAAATTCAACTATATTTACTGAATCGATAAACTTACTGTGCACTTGGGAGTAAGGTTATAACAGTGGACATAGTGTGGCCTATCTCAAGAACTCCCAGTTCTACCAAGGCTAACAGCCCCTGATATGCAGTTAGACTAATGAGTGTGTTTTCCGATGAGCATTGTTCTCTCAGAAATTTCAGCTCTTCATTTTCTAATACGAATCTCTGTTTTTCAGCCGGTTTATATTTAGATTTTATTGTTATTATTAATTTATCAATGGCATTTACAATTAAAACGCTATTGCTGGTTTTTAACTTATATTCTATTTCATCCATACTTATTCATATAATTATCAAAATTAAGAAAAAATTATAAGAATTTCCACGTAACCTATTGAGTACTAGTTGTCAAATTTACTAGTCACATTGGCAGTCATCTCATCAGCTGTTTGATCAACAATCACATTTTAGTGACAACGTTATAACTTCTCGGCCTTTTAGCTAAAATCAAAGTGTAGATGGTATTGATGAATTGGATACAGGTTCTGTAGCCGATGCAGTGTAAGTACAACGTTAATTGTAGGTATAAATTCGAGTGTAACTAAATTAAAGTCTTATAAAATACATAAACACTCAAAAATTTTAATATGTTTTGAGATTCATCAAAAAATAATTAAATTTGAAATTTTTTAAATTACATGGAGACCACTATATCCGAAATGTCTAAATAATTGAAGAAAATACGACACTGTCAGGAACACAACACGCTCGTAGATCTAATAAATGGAAACACTGAATATCTGTCATTTGTTATATCAATGTTGTGTGTAATTTTTGTCTTATAAATATTGAATATTTTGAAGCTAAATAAGAACGGGACTAGCTGAATAATTAAATAACATGTCGACACCACCAAGAGAAACTATCCAAAAACAAATTCAGCAGGATTGGGCGAATAGGGAATATATAGAAGTTATCACAGGAAGCATAAAAAAAATTACAGATTTCCTCAATTCTTTCGGTGAGAAATAAAAAAAATTGCTTGAACTTTATTACTTATATTATCTTACGGATAAATTTAAGTGGTATAATTTTTTTATGTCGAAACTTATTTGCTAATTTGTAATGGGTATATTAGTATTCCGTGTTAAACTTATTGGTTAAAATGTACATCATTGCAGACATGTCTTGTCGGTCACGTCTTGCTACGTTGAACGAGAAATTAACTTCTTTAGAAAGGAAGATTGATTACTTGGAAGCTTGTGTGAGTATCAAATTCTAATCATACTTTTATTCTAAAAACTGTTATTTGTTATTGTTACAAGCATTGAACTCTAAATATTTTCATTGTTGCTTTTTTAGATGTTTCTTCCATTGGTATTTATAATGTTTTTTACACACAATAATTGTAATAATTAAAACTTGTCAATAATTGTTAATTTCATATTTTCCTAACAGGTCACTAAAGGAGAAACTCTCACTTAAACAAACATGGTTTATATATAGCAGAATATAATTAAATGTAATTGGAGCATAAAATGAGGACAAACAATTTTATTAATAGCATTATGACATATTACAATATATTTATTATTTGCAACTGTCTATATTTAAAATAATGTTATGGCATATAATTTTACAAGAATTATTGTTTCTTAATTTAAATTAATTTACAATTATTGAATTAAGAAGTGACATCTTACAATAAATCAATATATTTGATGAAGGATATGTATAGTTTAGTGTTTTTTATTTGATGATATTCTTCATTATATTACAGTAGATAATAAATCAATCAATGCCTAAAAGTAATTTTAAGTATTTATATATAGCAAACACTTGGTTTAAGTCTCGACATTAAGCCTATATTCCATTTCACACCGCATAATATTCTTTGTTTTAGGATAAGTCTCATTACCACACTAAACAAATTGAATAAAACCACAATTATGCAACAGCTTTTTTAAACAAATACACCCGAGTTGATTTCATCAGAACTTAATGATTACATGCTGTTTTGAAATCTGTCATATTGATCGACCCTGTCCTGTAGTGTTGGTGTGGTCCCTTGGTGAATACCTAGGACTTATTATAGTTCAAATTATACCTGTTATAGACCTGAAATGAAAATGTGTAAGAATCTAAAAAACTTTATTTAAAAATGGCAATATCATGTTTGTGTGTTTAATTTTTTATTTGATATTAAATATACATGTAAACCTAAAACGAATCTTTCCCATAGCAATGAAGAATTAAATATAATTAAATTTTACATGGAGAATAATAACATTGCTTTTTTACTTAAATCCAATTTATGATGTTTTTGTATAATTAATGTTATTTTTTAATATAAAAATTAGAAATTTACTTGATGTTTTTCCTTGTAACCATGCTATCATTAATCTAAAGCAATTTACATATAGTATAAATTAAATAGATTCCAACATAACAGCAATCCCCTGCCCACCACCGCAACTGGAGGCGGCAATAGCTGTTTTTGCATTCTTCCTTCTGAAACCATTAACATTAACACAAGAAATATAGAAGTTTTGTTAAATATTATAAAATCTCACTTTCATTTTAGTCACAGAGTAGTTAAAAGAAAAGATTAAAATATTTTGTAAGAACAAATTCACAAACATTCACACTGTTTATGAACTAAAGTAATAACTAATTAATTTATATTGCATCAGTTGAATTATAAAAAACTATAGCATTTTTTTTAACAACAAACAATATTTTTATGTGAAACTTCCCTTTATATAAATGTATATAAATATATATATGACGTTCAGTATTATACGTGGGCTATAACAGGACAAACAATATCTGTTATTACTTTAACCTAATAACAACAAGTACCAATTTCTGTTATTAAACAACAAATGTTATTATTCAATAATTTGTATTTTTTGGATTTTAAACCTAGACGCATCTCGTTTTAGCAACAGCATATGCAATGGGTATAAGCTAAGGATCTAATTAAGAATTCGCTTTTAAAAGAGGATTTCTTCTGATGAAACGACTTTATAGTTTTGGTTTATTTCAAATAAATACTAGGTGTGACTCGTTTTAGCTTACGACAATTATATATAAAAGTCAAAGACAATAATAGTTTAATTTTTATTGGCTCTTCTGTTATTTCAAGCTATGTTAGTGACCGGCTGTTATCGAATACTGAAGATCTTGATTGTTTATGATAGCTGAATAACTTGAGTATAGTGAACTTTAAATGATATTTTTTAACGGATATAATAACGTCGCTCGAACAACTGTTATCCTCGAGTACTTGCGATTTATATATGTTATTATAAATGCGCCTCACTCCTATTCAGTACCCATTATCTACGTCATTTTAGCTACAGAGCTGTTAAATCGTAGCATAATAATGACAGAGGACAGAGATAGTCAAAACTATTGAGAAATACCATTAATAAACTGTTCTACCTTATAACATAAAAAGTCTTTGGAATATTGGTCTAGCTTTTTAGAGGCTGCGATGCCGCAATTACATATACCTACGTGATGAATTTATAGCATCTTTATTTAGAGTCTATGTAAGCCAGGACATTTTATAAACATAAGGAATAATAGGATGTTTTACCTTATATGGTGCGCAAGATGCGTCGCCATCCTCGCTCCGGTCGCGGCCACCGGATGACCCATCGACAGCGCACCGCCGCTAACGTTTACTCTGCCAGGATCTATCCTCAACTCTTCCATCACAGCCATCGCATAGGAAGCATAAGTTTCATTTATCTGTGTCACAATTTTAAGGGCATGACGCATAATATTATCCAAACCTATTAATGAATATTAATAAAAAATTACCTCAAACAAATCAATATCTCGAATCTCCTTATTTGTAATGGCAAGTAGTTTCATAATTGCAGGAACGGCGCCTAAACCAGCTTCAGCAGGATCCAACCCCACACACGCCCAACCCGTCAGTCTTGCCAATGGTGTTAGCTGGTGTTTGTTGACCGACATCTCGTCAGCTAATATTAATGCTACCGCACCGTCCGCTGCGGCCTGGGGCAGGGTATGACAATCCTTTGAGTCGGACGAGTCATAATGATAATTTACAAAAACAAATATTATTTAAAGAGCCACAAAATTTTGTCTATCCAACAATAGTGTTTGCAAAAATATTGTTTTTTGGAAAAAAAAAACATATCTATTCATTCATTAGAAAAATATCTATTTGTTCATTAATAAGTAATTATTTTCCAAAAGAAATTAGTTTATGTATATATGTGGTATTATTAACAGTAAGCAGTGACGCGCGACGCGGGGACAGGCGCGATCGGAACTCAGTCCGAGTGGCTGATAGGTAGAAATGGTGCCTAACCTTCGTCAATCGATACAGAATGATTTTTAATGTTTTTGTTTTATAAAGTAATAGATATAGACATGAATAAGCATATTGAACTAAAGAACCGCAACTTCACATCCAAAGAGCCGCATATGACCCGCGACCCGTAGGATGCCGCCCTCTGGCCTAGGGAATGAAGGGTAGATGAAAACACGTAGAGTAATAAAACAGATTTCATTTGTTCGTCAGAGAAAAAGTGATCAGACGTCAGAGTCATGGAAAATATAATATTAATACTCATATATGTACTCTTTGCTATATAAATAATAAAGAACACTGATGGTATAATAACAATACAACATATCGGAGAGTTAATAAGGCCTTTTTCCAGCAGTGGACGTCTTCCGGCTGATTGGATGGATGATGATGGATATCGAAGATGTGTCCGTTGCGGAAATTGTTACAGCCAAAATATTTGGATTCGTAGGCACAAAATCACGTTACTAACATCACCATTACACAGCTATATTATAATAAAAATCTAGATTTTTTATACAATACAAAGGCTAGACGAATTAGACATTCACTTGGCTTACGGTTCGGGCGACTACATTACACCCATGGTGTCTCAGATGTATGATAGCTACTATAATGCGTGAAGGCGGACAGAGCGGCGATTATATATATCTACGAGACTTTCGCTATAGTGTTCGTTTAATGTTCAATTATCTTTGCTAATAATTATGTACCTTGAAAGCCCAAAAGCACATCAATTCTTAAATAAATCTTATTCGTTTGGATGACATACGTACTGACGAATTTCCAGGAGTGACAACAGATCCGTCATCCAATGCTGGTGTGGGGGATGAAAAGTTTTGCAAACTTTTACAAACTTGTTCTATTTCGTCATACATTATTTTTACCTCTTTATTAGCTTTTACTACTACAGAAGCGATTTCATCATCGAAAATTTTGCTATCTAGGGCTGAAATTTAAAAACCAATTAAGAATATACAAACACTTGGTATTTGTACAACAAGCTAAGAGTTTTATAAGCAAAACTTTAATAAAATAAAACATAATTCTGTAAATAATTTTATTACATCCGTATCCAAATTGTTTTCCGTTACATCTAGAATGTTGTTTTTAATTTCATCGATTAAAGAGTATTGAATGACCATTTAGAAGTTTATAAAGTTAGGATTATACCCGAGTTAATTATCAGTCGAAAATACGGAAGTGAAATTTTGTTTTAAAGTCTAATTGGTTATTATTTTACCTGTTTTCCATTTAAAATGACTATCTAAAGAATATTGATCAACATCGTTTCTAGAAAACTTATATTTTTTTGCTAAAATTTCGGCTATGTTGTCCATACTTATACCGCAGTAGCTGTCCACTAACTGCATTTTTATATAATCGTCCATTTGATACGTGACGCCGAGACTGACTCCGAACCTAACATCTCGTACGAGGTGTGGTAGAGTTGACATCTGTTCAGTCCCACCAACTAAGCATACTTTGGCGGATCCCGTTAAAATATCCTATAAAAAGAAAATTATTCTGAGTACAAACGCAAGCTGTCGTGTTGCGTTACCATTATCACAAATCTCTGACAGACCTATATTTCTATGAAGTGAGTAATACATCTGTTGACTTTTTTTTTATTTATTCCTAACTTCTTACTAACATAGTTTGATTACACACATTATATAGTTCAGTTTCTTAACTATATACAGATGCGTTTAGATAAGAAAAGAAACTAACAAACTACTGCTTGTTGGCAGAATTTAGCGATGCAGTAATGTCTGCGGACTTTAGAAGAAGAGCATCTTTTATAACATCAATAATGCCAAACTAATAGCAAACAGGGATATTTATTTCCTAATCAAGTAAATTGCACACTGGAGTTTGATTAATGTAAAACAATACTGGTGTAACTCTTACTGTGCCACCAGTGATTACTGCTTGTAGTCCTGTACCACAAGCCTTGTTGACTCCTAGCGCCGCTCGTTCTATAGGTATTCCTGAATACGACCCGCAATACCTTGGAGTTTTGCCACCGTCACATTGACTAAGCTGTAATAGGTGATTTATAAAGTAAGATAATTATAGTTTTATTATTTTTTAAATTAAACAGTGTTTAATACAATCAAAATCTGGTTTTTGCTGTAATATAGAACAACATTGATTATATACGTTTATGTATCTAAATATTGTCCCTCTTCTGAGACTCCAGGCCTCATTTGACAAGGAATGTGGTGAGAACATACTTCCACCATGCTGGTTAAGCAAATTGTGCCTATGAAAGTAAAAATTAAACAACTTACAAAATGTACATTCCCGACTACGGTATTGTCAATAATATCCGGCATCAAGTTGGCAGAACGTAAGGCGTCTTTTGCCGCAACGGCGAATATATGTGATGCTGGTAAATTACGAAGCGAACCACCATAACTACAAAACGGAGTACGCTTTGCTCCAACAATAAATAGTCCTAAAATGTAATAATGTATTATCATTATCTTTTATATCAGGTCCAGACAAAAAGATAATGGAAATGACTTCAATTTTCTGTTGACTTGAATTAGTTACTTCTCTACAACAATTGCAGGCTCACGAACGCGGATAATTTTCCTTGTTCAAAATCTTAAGAAAAATATTTTTAATGAAATAAATAATGTTTTCAATAAAACAATAACATAGTAAGATATTTTAAAAATAGACTATTAAATTTAACACATTTTATAATAATTTGAAGCGTTACTACTCGACATTATTAATTTCACATAACCATATACATGTTTTATCTATGCGTAATACACTATATGCTGTTTAATCTGTGAAAGTAGTATTTTGTTATAAGAATTCCTTAATTATATTTGCGTTGGTACAATTTTGCAATTATGAATAAAATATTAATAAATTATTGCTAATAAAGTATAAATTAATTATGACAACAATGTTTGTGTTTCGTTATGTTAAGGAATGCCTAATTGTATCAATAATATTTAGTTACCGCGCAAAATTTAATAATTTACTATTATGTTAATACAATTGTAGAGTAAACATTTTGTTAGAGTAAACGTCAGTCATTATTAGTAATTAAAAAAATTCTTACCTTTGCACTTGAGTGCCATGAGGAAGGTAAAATATAACCGTTGTTGTAAATGAACATTAATAAGAACCAATATTTTGTTTAAGAACCGTTGTTAATAAGCATTGTATTGTAAACAAATCCTACAGTCAAGTTATGATAACTGTTATCACAGATAATGTTAAGATGTATACTACTTGTATTATGTAAATATTTTTAATTTGAATATTTTGAATCATAAGAGGGAAAGGGACGGGTACGGCACATATATGTTTATTTTATTTAAAACTCTTTCGTCATACGGTTATTACAGTGAAAACTTCGTGTCATGCGACGTACATTAGGGTGACCAACCTGATAGATTAATTTATTATAACTGAAGTAGTTTTTGTTATTAATAATTTTTTTTAAAAAAAAAAAGTTACCGTCATTTCAGTTAGAATATACTGCTGAATAAAGACTTGATCGATTATTAAGGGAACCGCTGAGTTTTTTGATACGTACTGTTATATACGTAATTTATAAGGGTTTATGTTGATAAAGATGCTGACTAGGCTCTATTAAACTAGGGCCTAGCATAGTGCTCGTGGGAACAAGTCAGTCCGGTCCCAACTTCCATCCAGAGAACTCGTTCTTATTTAATCGTAACAAACCCTTATTGTGCTATACCTAATGTATGAATAAAGTGTTTAAAATTCCTAAAGCCTTTTTTTTTTAAACTATTAACCCGGACTCTCCGATAACAGTACGTTTGTAAACTCAGTATATCTGTAAAGTAGAAGGAGACAAAGAGGAAGAAAATTTATTTGTCACCATGAACCAAAAATAATTACTAATTAAAATATTAAGTTATGTGTAACATTTAACAGTTTAACAGTGTGGTTGTGGTACGCTGGTGCCTGTGATAGGTAATAAAGCCGTGCTATAGGTCACTAGGTATTTGAGGCCGTCCGGCCGGTCATCGGTGACTGGCTGGACTGGGACTTCGGTGTCCTCAGTTTCTGCCTGGTGCAGGTACTCACGGGGCACAGTAGCTTCGGGAGCTATCTATACCGGCGGAAATGTACAGGTAGGACGGACGAGTGTGGCCACCCGGTGGACACATCGTCCCACACCTTGGCCGATTGCTCGCGATGGGGGGGGGGGGGATAGGGCTGCGCTCGTAGCGGCAATAGGGAGTGACCTCTCGCTACCGTCCGTGGTCCGGGCCATAGTCAGTAGCGAGGCGTCATGGAATGCGGTATCCCGATTCCGCGACTCTGTTATGACGCAGAAACGGGAGACCGAACGTATCCGAGAGCGGGCGCCGAGGGGACAGGACGCGGTCGGAGCGCGATGACAGCTCACTGCCGCAAGGCGGGGCCGAGCGCACGACCGCCGAATGGCTCCTCGGCAAGAACCTGGCGCCGCGACCGACAAGGGCCGTCGGGAGTCGCGCCCCCCTTGGAGAGGGTTCCTGGGGTGCATATGGTGATGCGTCTCGTATTCCGACGCGTCGCCACGTAGGGATCTCGTGTGGAGGGGTGCTGCTTCACATCACATCCCTCCCCGGGGTGAACCTGTTCATTCGGGCGCCGATCGGGGGTCGCGGAGGAACTGAAATTCGTTATCCCGCGACCCCTCGAGCATGTGGACGAGGCAGGAATACCGTGTGAAGCCTTTTAGTCGGTTGGAGCCCGACACTACCCCGGCACCGGCCCACTATTGCTCCCGGAGTGTGCGTTCCGTTAGCATTTCGTTACACAAGTTAAAAAAAAAGTCACTAGGTATGCATGTCTCGTACAGTTAACATTACAGCATAACTTAAATAAAGAAAAAAAAGAATCTTCTCTAGTGAATGTGTGGGCGTACGTATTATGGGCACACCTGTGTGCGTGTATCCGTACACGAGAGAATGTGTTTGTGTATGCAAGCGTGCGGGATTCGATTTCATTAATAAAAACATAAAAAAGAATTATTTAGTCCGGGAGTTCTCAGCCGTCTGTCCGGCACTATTTTGAGTAACGGGTATCCGACCCCGGCTTCTCGAGCTACTACTGTCTCCTTTCTGCTCTTTCCGGGTCAGTAGTATCCCTTCTTATTGTTAATCCCTTCCCAAAGCCCGCATTCCCTTACTTTACACATCTCCCTACCTAATCCTTCTCATTTCCCTTCCGCCAAGCCAGTGGTAAGTTGAGGGAAGTGAGATGATGAGGGAAGGAAGAATTGATATTTTATGTGTGAATGAAATTAAGCGGAAAGGATGCGACACCACCATACATGGAACTTATACAGCCTACTGGTCAGGAGTCCTTGAATCCAGCAGAGGCGTCAAGAAGTTGGTGTGCTGCTTTCTGCTAGAATGAACGAATGTGTGACTGACTTTGGTTGTGTGAGTCCTCGACTCATGTGGGTGAGGTTGAAGGTTGGCCTTACCCGCGTCTTCATTCTAGGGGTATATGCTCCACAAGATGCGGGGTGGAACTGGTCTTCGAGAGCCCAAGCCGAAAGGGAAGAGTTTTGGCATAGTCTGAAAGATGTTCTGGATGAATGTAAGCATAATGAAAGGATTGTAATGCTTGGAGATTTTAATGAATGGGTTGGAGTGCAGCGTGATGGATATGAAACTGTGTTAGGGAAATTCGGTGATGAAAGAGTGAATGAAAATGGAACCAATATGCTTGAGATCTGCTTGGAGTGGAATCTTGTGGTAACAAACACAATGTTTGAGCACAAAAAGATCCACATGTACACAAGAAAAGAAGGAAACCAGGAAAGTATGATTGATTTTAATGGTCGATAAGAGATTGAGAGAGAAAGTGCTAGACACTAGGGTATACCGTGGTACTGCCATCGACACTGATCACTTCCTGGCGTTGTGCCGAATAAGGGGGATCTTTAGGCGATGGCGGCATCATGTTCGAGAACCCATTATTATACTAGAAAGAGTGAAAGTCGAGGTTTTGCAACATAATGAAGTGAGAGAGAAGTATAAGAGTAAATTGATTGATAAGTTTGACAGATTAGAAGGAATGTGTGAGGTTGAAGAGTTATGGAAGTCGATCATGGATGGAGTTGTGAAAGCGGCCATTGATGTCAGTCGTGTAAGAGAAGAAAAGGAAGTATGTTGAAAACTGTAAGTGCAAAAATACGGAAGGAGGTGTCTGGAAAGAGGAAAGCATGGCAGGATTGGTTGGCATTAAAAGCCAATCAAAGAATGGGCAGGGCAACGATAGAGGATGTGCAAAATGCGAAGAATGAGTATAAAAGATGTAAGACCGTAACAAAGGAAGTGGTGGAGAGAAAGAAAATGAATGATAGAGATGAATTTGAAAGAAGGTTATCTGATGACTTCCGGACGAACATTAAGTTCTTCTGGAAGTCCATAAGAATAGCCAGAGCTATAAGAAGTGCAAAGGGATGCATGGACCAGGTCTTTTCCTTACGTAGCATAACAAAAAATGTTTGGCACATAGCCAAAAGGTCTATTGCCATTTCGTAGATTTGGAAAAAGCCTATGACAGAGTGGTGAGGAATGAATTGTGGTCCATATTGTCTGCTTATGGGGTAAACAGCACGCTGATACGAGCATTGAAATCACTTTATGAGGGTTCTAGTGCTTGTGTTAGGATAAACGGGGCTCACTCAGAGTAGTTTAGCATCCAGAAGGGTGTTAAACAGGGAAGTGTGGCCTCGCCGTGGCTGTTTAACCTATTTATAGATAATTGCAAGTGCCTCCTATACGCCGATCACCAAGTTTTATTATCATCGGAGAGGGAGTTGCAAGCGATGGTTGACATGGTGCATGGAGCTTTAACAAGCGAAGGAATGAGTGAATGTAAACAAGACGAAAGTAATGGTTTTTTTAAAGAGAATAATGTATGACAAACTGTGATATTATGATTGAGGGACAAAAAGTGGAACAAGTGAAAGAATTTGTATATCGGGATTCACAGTTTACGAGAGATGGCAAGTGTGATGGTGAAATTGAAAGAAGAGTTTTAAAAGGGAATCAAGTCAATGGGACACTTCATAACTTTATGAATAGCCGGAACGTATCACAAAGAGCACGACTGGCTGTTAATAGAGACGTGTTGGTCCCTACACTGATGTATGGTAGTGAATGTTGGGTATGGCAGAAGAAACATAAAAGTAGGATTAATGCTGTGGAGATGAGAAGCCTGAGAAGTATAACTGGAGTGAAACTGATGGACAAAGTGAGGAACAGTGTGATAAGGAAGCGGTGCGGCGTGGTTGAAGATGTAGTGACAATGATAGAGAAAGGGATGCTTAGATGGTTCGGCCATGTCGAAAGAATGGATGAAAGAAGAGTAACGAAAGAAATATAAGAGATACAAGGTAAGAATGATTGGAAAAATCGGTGCAGGTCGACCGATGCGGACATGTTTCGATGAAATCGGAGATGTCCTAAAGAAAGGCCGGGTCAAAAGCACTCGCAACCGAAGAGTGTGCATGAAGACGCTTATGAAAGTGGAGGAAGCGAGAGAGGTGTGCCAGGATCGTAGCAAGTGGAGAGAGGTGGTCTCTGCCTACCCCACTGGGAACGAGGCGTGATATGTATGTATGTATGTAGAATAATTTATTGATTGTAGGTCTCAGTCACGAAAGACCATTTAGTAGTGTGGAAGCGTTACCGTGTTCTAGTTTGAAGTGTTGTAGGTAATGTAATTACTGGGATAACGAGACTCAAGATCTTAAGTGTCAGGCGACGAGCGCAATGTGGTGCTGTGTATATCATCCTACTTACGTTGTAATGGGTGGGAAAGAGGCCCTTACCATCACACCTTAATATCGCGTGGTCAAATAAAAAAGAGAGCATTCTTGTAACAAATTACTTTTATTTACAAAATACACTTGTAGACATCAAAACTTTTTGTACTTCAAGAAGCCGCGGTACTTCTTAGGGTTCAGCCCGTAAGCCTTTAACCGCTCATCCGACAGTTTATTTAGAGGATTGTTTGACTTGTCTGGTTTCCGTTTAAACTTGTTCTTGTTCATATTGCTTTTATTCTTGATTTTACTCCTCTTGTTTGGTGTAATCTCGTTAACTTCTTGAATAGTTGATTCTAATTTTCTTTTTATCTTTGCTTTCTTTAATTTATCGTTCGGTTCAGTTCCTGGTGTATCGTCGCTGCTTTTATTAGGTGTTTCACCATGCATGTAGGCCACGGTAAAATTATTATTTTTTTGTTTCTTTTTCTTGCTGCCCTTTACTACTTCTTTTTTGTTACCTTCTGGAGCCCCGTTATTTAAATCCTTATGACTATCATTAGCTATCTCATGTTCTTCCTTTTTAGTACTAAGGTTTACTTTATCATTTACATTAATACTGTCATTAGTTTTACTATCGTGTACAGTACTGTTATAACTTTCATTCTTAATTTTGTCTTTCTTCTTTTTCTTTTTAACATCGGGATTTGAATTAAGTTTCTCTTCATGGGAATCTTGAACATTGTCAGTTAGGTTATTTATATCGGTATGATCATTTAATAATTCTTTCTCCTTCTTTTTATTCATTTTGCCTTCCGTATTTAATATTATATTTTTGTCATTTATAGCATTATTACCTTTTTTATTTTCCTTGCACTGTGTGTCCATCATTTGTTTCGATTTATTCTTCTTCTTCTTTTTCATTTCATTTTCTTCAGCTGGTACTACCAGTTCAGGTTCTCTGTAATTAAAAGTTATAATACAGTTTTTCATTATCCAAGTGCTATAAATATTTACGAAAATACAAATATTTTATGCAAAGCTGACCAATCTGATAACTAGGTTTATTGTTGTTATTTATCAAGTTGGGGCAATAAGCCCTTAGATGAAAGTAACTATTTAGCAAGTAATTTAGGGTGCCCCTACACTGTTGTGGACGCAGCTTTCTTGATCGACGATAAAGATGATAGATTGCAGTCAAGCTGGCTAGAATCTAATGACCAGTTCTGTGTTTGTCTTTTCTTGTTATCTATTACTCGATTATATTGTACAAAAAAGCTGATGTGCATTCTCAATAACTTGGTTAATTTAGCTGGAATAATATGCTTACTGTGGCAAGTCCTTGAAGAGACTAGGTAAGATTTTCTTCTTGAGCTGTACATCGGCTGCCTTCATCGCGTATGTTTTAACCTCACTCTTCTCTGCGTTAGGCGGTCGGTGTTTTACTATCTTCTTTAGCGGTACCCACTGAGTCAGTTCTTTATCGTCTGCTAGTAGCATCTGCAAATGGTACAAATTGGTTATATGTGTTTATGTTAATTTAAGATATTTGTTTGTAAACATGTTAACAAAGTGTGTTAACATTTCTATTCTTCTTACCCAAGCCCTTAACTTCATAATGTATTTTTTTAAACTGTTTATATTGATCAGTAATCAAATCAATCAATGAATCAGCCGGAAGACGTCCACTGCTGGACCAAGGCCTCCCCCAATGATTTCTACTCAGACCGGTCCTGGGCCACCCGCATCCAATGGTTGCCAGCGACCTTGACCAGGTCGTCGGTCCACCTTGTGGGGGGTCTGCCCACGCTACGTCTTCCGGTACGTGGCCGCCACTCGAGAACCTTTCTGCCCCAACAGCCGTCGGTTCTGCGAGATATGTGCCCTGCCCATTGCCACTTTGCGACGGCGACCCTTCGAGCTATGTCGGTGACCTTGGTTCTCCTGCGAATCTCCTCATTTCTGATTCGATCTCGCAGGGAAACTCCGAGCATAGCTCGCTCCATCGCCCTCTCGGCAATCTTAAGCTTGCGGACAAGGCCCATAGTAAGCGGCCACGTCTCTGCTCCGTATGTCATCACTGGCAACACACACTGGTCAAAGACTTTTGTCTTGAGACACTGCTGTATTTTGGACGAGAAGATATGTCTTAGCTTCCCGAATGCTGCCCATCCGAGTTGGATTCGACGAGAGATCTCTTTCTTGAAGTTGGACCTACCTAGTTGGATTGTATGTTCGAGGTAGACATATCTGTCAACAACTTCAAGTGTAGAGCTTCCAACTGTTATTGGAGTGGGTACAATATGGACATTTGCTATGATTTTGGTCTTGTCCATATTCATTTTAAGACCCACTCGTTGTGAAACTCTACAGTGATCATCGAGCATTGCGTTGATGTCCTCCATGGTCTTAGCCAAAACCACGATATCGTCAGCAAATCTAAGGTGCGTGATGTACTCGCCGTTGATATTGATGCCATATCCTCTCCAATCCAAAAGCTTGAAGACATCTTCCAATGCAGCGGTGAACAGTTTCGGAGATATGATGTCTCCCTGTCTTACTCCACGCTGCAATCGGATCGGTTTCGAGCTCTGGTCTTCGAGGCGGACTGACATGGTGGCGTTCTCGTACAAGCACCTTAGAACATCGACGTACCGGTGGTCTATTTGGCACCGTTGGAGGGCCTGCAACACGGCCTATATCTCAATCGAATCGAAGGCTTTCTCATAGTCCACAAACGCTAAGCATAGGGGCTGGTTATACTCATGGGACTTCTGTATAACCTGCCGCAGCGTATGAATGTGGTCTATGGTGCTGTAGCCTTTACGGAATCCAGCTTGTTCGGGAGGCTAGAAGTCGTCGAGCCTGATTGTGAGACGATTCGTGATGACTCTGGAAAACAACTTGTAGACATGACTCAAAAGTGAGATGGGTCTATAATTCTTCAACTGGGTTTTATCTCCCTTCTTGAAGAAAAGCACCACCACACCTCCGTGCCATGCCCGAGGCGATCGGCCTTCTAGTATGACGGAATTGAACAACTTCTGCAGGACTTTGAAGTTCAGCTGTTATTTCGTCATCACCAGGTGCCCTGTTGCCTTTAAGCTGATTCAGAGCCACACTAATCTCGTGTAGGCTGACAACCGGGATATCTTCAGAGTAGTGTCGGGCTAGACCTGCTCTTGGATCTGATGCTAGTCCACCAGGAGAACATGTAGTCGTGTACAGCTGTCCATAGAACCGCTCAATCTCCTCCAGAACCTCGGCCCTTGACGATTCGATCCTGCCGTCCTCTATCTTCAGCCACGTCAACCGGCTTTGCCTGATAGACAAATCTCGTGCGAACACTTTTGAGCCTTTGTTCCGCTCTATTGCCTTTTTAACACTGTCAGTATTAAATCAGCGTATTTCGCGAGTCAGAGACTTAGAGAATTGCCTATTCAGCTGCCGATAGTTGGTGGCATCTTCAGAAGACTTCAGGACCAGTTCTCGTCTTTCGGTCATGAGGTTTAATGTGTGGTCAGAGATCGGCTTCTTCTTTCTGGTACGGGGGACTTTAAAAATCTTAAGTCCTGCCGTACGGACAGCATCTACGAACCTGGTGTTGTAATCGTCCACATCACTGCACTCGCCTTTTTTTATTTTTTTGATGGTGATGTTCTCGCCGCAGTTTTATTGACAACTATAGCGGCTTAATCGAACTCAGAGCTCGCGGATCCGGTATCCGCGAGCTAAAACGATAAAAAATAAATATATACATAAATATATAGATAAAGTAGTATGTATGAGGGGGAGGAGAAAGATGCGAAGATATTGGATGTGGAAAAGAAGTGAATGGTTGAAGAGTTGGACAGTGCTATGAGGAAAGAGAAAAAGGTGTACTTAAATATATACATAGATAAATATACATATGAATTTAAGACGCGCACGGTGCGCGTCGGATGGCGGCAATCCCATGAGGCACTCGCCTAAGGATACAAAGCGATTTCGTAGTTCAAGCTAAAAGCTCTCGGGGTTTTGGAGTTGGATAGGCGCTGGCCGGAGCATGGACTTCAGCAGTCGAAATCGTCCGAGCTTTATGTTGATATTCAAGATGCCTCTCACGATTCGGTGATCGCTGCCCATTTTTAGAGCATTGATCACTGAGACATCCTTGAATATCTGCCTCTTCGTCGACATGATGAAGTCTATCTCATTTTAATGGCTCCATCAGGACTAATCCACGTCCACTTACGGCTGGCCCCTTCTTGAAGAAGGAGTTCATTATATAGAGACCCTCCTTCTCCATGATGTCGGCGAGCATTTGGCCTCGTGGATTTCTCTGTCCATATCCAAATTGCCCCACTTTCAGTTCTCCACTACTTCGCTGCCCTAGTTTTGCATTAAAGTCTTCCATGACAACGGTGTACTGAGTTTTGGAACTGTGTATGACTTTGGAAATATCCTCATACACAGTTACCACCTCGTCATCAGAGTGTGCCGTAGTCGGTGCGTATACCTGTATGACCTTCAGCGAGTAACGCTTGGTAACTCTGAGTATCAGGTACACTACCCTTGCTGACACACTAACGATGTCGACAACGTTATTCACAAGAGACTTGCGGACGATAAACCCGACGCCACCCTGGGACTGCCGGTTGCTCTCCCGGAAATAGAGCAGGTTGCCGGATTTAAGAGTTATCGTGTCCTCCCCCTCTCTTCGGACTTCGGATAACCCTACTATATCCCATCTTAACCTGGTCAATTCCTCCTCCAGCTCAATTATCTTCTCGTCGGTCCGCAGTGTACGCGTGTTGAGTGTTGCCAGGGCTAAATGTCGTTGGTTTTGGTAGCCTGGCCGCTTCCGGAGATTCTTAGCACCCCTTGCCCCGCCGTTACCGTGACCGCTACCGTAGCCAGGAATAGCGGGGCCGCCGGGGACTAGGGGCCAGTTTTTATTTTGGTTCATCATAAGGGGGGAATTGCCATAATCGCCACGCTTGGCAGGCGGCTTGGCGATCGCAGTTACGGAGGCCCTATCGTGAAACGCTGCTGCCCGTCCCACGTCCGGGATTTCCCTCCGCTTCCTTGGATGGATATACCGCCATCGTTCGGTTGACTGATTTATGTACTCAATACTCATATACAATTCAGCAAATGGGCGGTGGGGTCGTCACTTCCTGACGCCAGATCATTAATACCACATCAAATTTTAAACCAGTCTCTAATTTGCCAACATTATTTCCTATAATAGGATGAGAGACCTAAATGTTGATTAAAAAAACCGTTCTTAGTATAGAAAATATATGAAAAGAAATTATATTAGCTGTAAATAGCTAAACCGTTATCATCTAAATAGCGTAGGAAAAACCTCGTCAAATAATATAATCCCTAGATTCGGATTTTTTCTTATACTACAAAGTAGCAGGACTAGCCAGATGTTCACTTCAGTTTATCGTATGGGATATGCTTCACACAAAGATGAGACTTTAGTAAGAATATTTAAACAACCTTTAATTTCTGTAAAAGATCTTAAATTTGGTTAACCTATATATTATGGTAATGTACTCCAAACAACAGTTGGGCGCTGTGGACATACTTACCTCTACGATATTCAGCACCTATTTTATAATTATTCGAAAAGCACAGTACCTCTTCAATCGATAACCCATAGTCATTAGGCACGACCTCTCTGTATTTAAACCGAGTAGGCAGGTCACCACCGATGACATCCTCGCAGTCCATCTTGTAATACTCTTCCATGAATTCAGCATAACTCTTCTCTTTTTCGGGAACGAACTTTGGTTTCTCCTCTGCGAGTAGGTCGGCGAGCTTCGATTTCTTCTTTCGATTCCTATGCTTCTTGCCCATGTTGCGTTTGAGTTCTTCAAGAAGATTCTCTCTTGCTTTCTTTGGATCATAATCTGCATCCATCTGGAGACCAATATTTATAAGTTCACCATAATATCACATCGGTCTCTACCCTATTTAGCTCATCAATACAAAATGTTTCAATTGAAGTATGATTCTATTTAGTTATTATGTGTAACTTGATTTTATTTACAATAAGGTTACTCATGCTGTATGTCAAGCACGCGCATCCAGAATACTCCGGCTCTCATTTGTTAGTAGCTAGAACAAGTTATATGCAGATGCTGTTATGTTATGGCAACAGATGTTACAAATTGTGAGTGACATCATGTCAAGTATTCGGTTTTTACTTACATTAAAATCTTCATCCTCACAATGAGGCCCCTCGTTTTTGCCTTGAGCATCTTCATTACACTCGTTTTCATAGTTTTCCCAATTCTCTGTAATAATGATACGATACATAAAAAGTCTAGAAGTTGTTTGTTAGCAATGTCAAAGTCTGCATGACACGCATCTTAGAATCCATCAGGAATGAAACGTCAAAGCGTAAGAAGAAGCCAAACAAAGTTCAAAGTTTTTCCAAAATCTTTATCACGATAATCACCATCATCACAAGGTATAGATACATGTCATGCAACCATTATTGCCATAAACCAAGCTATCGCTCACCAATTTCCAACTCCTCATCAAGATCAGGGAACACAGGCTTCTGGTCATCCGCTTCCCCATAGTACTGCTCATCAAATATAGCCTTCATTCTCTTATCGTGCTCTTCAGGATCAAAGTCACCTTCAATGTCTTCATCCTGATGCATTAATTACTATTAAATGAGGTAATTGATTTGACTGACATTTCTTAATCATAAATAATAAAACACATTTCATATTATTTTAATGAAGAATCGAGGCCCCTTGTTACAGGGCATATCACATAATAATTGGTGCTTGTCATCACTTTGGTAGTAAAAAAATCATTGCATTTGTTGAAGTCATAATCTATTTTTATAAGACATTAAATACATCTCTGAAGACTCACATTAAACGCCAAAACTTGGTTGCCCGTTACTTCCTTCAGCTTGGCGATCTTCTCGCGTACCTCCTTGAGCTTTAGTGCTTTCAGACGCGCTATCGCCTCCATCTTACTTCTCTTCTCCGCTTCTTTGCGCGCTCGCACCTCAGCACGCTTCCTGGAGCGACGGTCATCTTTCGGCCTTATGTAGTTCATCGTTCTCGGAAAACGTTTCAACTGCAACATTTTTATAGTAATTAGCTGAAGCAATGGTGGTAGGTATATGTTGCTACAGATCAGATAAATAGTAATTATTAGCACCCCATAATCTAAGGCAGTTCTTGGATAGATAGTTTGTAAACTTATATTTTTCTAATCTCATTTGGGTTATCTACTCACATATTCATCGTCAGGCTCTTCAAACCGGAAATTGTACGCCCGCTCGAACTTGCCCTGTTCCTCCACCAATTCCTCATCTGCCTCCAAGTCTGCATCATCGCGTATCTTGTCTCCCGCCTCTCCTGCGTCGCCTTCCTCCAAATACCTAAACATGTAATAACAAATTTGCAAATAATAAGCAGACTTTACTTAAATATATTTTAACTAAAGTACAGTCAGCCATACAAAAATTATTTTATTAGTTAATAAAATTTCGAAAAAATTATTGTAGTTTTATTTATTAATTAATTATTTAATATTTTGTATGATTAATGAACATCGTTTATTTTATCTTATTACATATAAAAATAAAATTAATGTTCAACAATTTTTTTATAGACTTTATAAAGTGAAAATAAGCCTTAGTATACAGAATCAAGAATTAACCTTTTTTTCAATATGTAGTCCCTGAGAAAAGCCTCTCCTTCACTAAGCTTTGGATCAGACCACAGTGCTTTTAAGGGAGCCAAATCTTTCTCTACTTCCTCTTCTACATGTTCTGCTTTGCCTGTTAAATAATCTTTAAGTTTGCCCTCCTAAAATTAAACACAAGTAAAGAGGCATAGAATGTATATTATGGTCTAAACATTTTCAGAAATGAAATGGACTTATAACACTAAACATGTAAAAAGAGTAACAGCTACTTTAACTTCTAGAATATTACTCTTTACTATCACAGCTTAACATGATAGATAAGTATAATATCTCCAAGTGTGAATGTTGTTGTAGTTATTCAAGTACTACCCTGATAAACAGTTTTGAGTTAAACAATCTGAAATATATAGTGTAAATCTAACTAATAAAATAATCTCTATCAGCAAAGAGAAAATCCTCCTGAAACATCTTACAATTTCATACCTATAATGATTTTTTATATTTATATGATTACTACACATTTGAAATAACAAGAGTTTACAGGTTTTACCACACCTAATTAGTTATCTGGATGACAATATCTTTTCTCATTATATTCTGTTTTTTTCAATATTTTCATATCTGGCTGACTTTGTTCTAGTTGTTATCTTTATTTACTAAAATATTTAAACCCTTATGATTGGTTAACTTTTATAATGTTATTCATCATCATCATCAGCCGATAGACTTCCACTGCTGGACATAGGTCTCCTCCAAAGATATTCACGTTGATTGAACCTATGATAAAAACCCTCACCAAAATTTTTCTAATACTCACTTTTTTTATATCTTGTTTTTGATCATTAATTTCTGCTTTATTTTCTATTCTAAATATAGCACCATCATCATCATCATCGTCATCACTGTCAGCAAATACAACTTTTTTGGTCACACTTTCTTTTTCTGTAATTATTATAAACTTATTATTATGAATAATTATGTTGTTTGTACTGCTAATGGAGAGAGGTGGTCTCTGGCTACCCCACTGGGAACAAGGTGTGATATATATGTATGTATGCATGTATACTGCATACGTACATCAGTGGACGTCTTCCGGCTGATTGGATTGGATTGATTTTATGTATACTGCAACATTTAGCTACATACCTTTTTCTGTTTCTGCTTTCTCATCAAAAAACTTGTAACTAGGGTCGTATATTCTAGGATCTTTAGTTTTTAACAAGGAGAGAGTCTTAAGAAATTGAGCCTCAGTCTCCTCCGACACTTCTAATGGCTCATCGCTTTCATCCTCTGTATCCGTCGATATGGAAGCATCGGAATCAAGAGCTTTACTACCATATTTTTGTTCTACTAAAATTGAAGAGTAATTTCTTTCATTTCTTAGTAATTAATATAGTGAATAAAACAAAATCAAAAAATCTTACATTTATGCCTTTCTTCTTTTTCACGCCAGGCATCATACCTCTTGGCATATTCATTTTCAGTTTTAATTGCTACATCTTCTTCAGAATCTTCATCAAATAGTTTGTTTTTAGACATTTTTTTCAATTACCTCATTAAGATTTTTAAGCGAAATAACCTAATACAATAAAAACGTAAATACACTTTAACACATGTCATATGTTAGAGCCAATAGAATAATTTAATTACTCAGAATTTCTCTTAGCATTTATTTTGCAAAAATTGTCAATAAATATAATTAAAAATTTTTTAGAGTATAATATATTTTATTACTAAATCCGAAATAATTTGATATTTATACTGTATATTACTATTTATAATATTCATGTAACCTTAAATATTAATAGTATTGTGACGTTCCATGCAGTAATAACAATATTATTGTATAAACAAAAACTGAAATTAAAAATCTTTGTATCAGGAATAATGACTATCCTTAATAATTTTCCATATTTTATAGAAGATAATAACATGAATCGATTTTATTCTTGATCATCGATAACATAATAGTATTCGTGTCATCTTTATCCTACGGGCCTTCCCTAATAACCTTACTTCGGCGGCGGTTGTTTGTGTTTACTAAAAACCTTTAAAACAGTAGTTAAATAATTTTTAACTATAAATGAAAGTTTATTTCTTTACACAAGTTACGGGAAGCTAACATGACTACAAATCCTAGAACGGGTACTGATCCAGTACCAATGGATGAAAGTGATCAATTAACAATAAGACCTCTGTAAATATGATTTTTTTTGTGTAAATATTAAACAATGTGTACGTTTGCCATTTGTTATAATTTTTTGTCACTATTGAACTAAACTTTTTTGTTTTAAATGATTCCTTTGGATAGAAGTATCGTTTATACATTCATCACTGTTATAAGTAATTGTGCAAGTTTTTCATCAATAAAACAAAAATGCAATATGATGATACCGTTGTATTATTGAGGTTTATATCAATTGAGCACGAATATACGGGAAACTGATTTTAGAGCTGGTGGAGATTAAAAATCAGTTTCCATAAAAACCTATTAAAATTGTAATATATAGAAAAAACAAAAACAAAATTACAGAGGCGCAGGCCAAGAAGTGGGAAGGTCATGCATCATGCTAGAATTCAAAGGGAAAAAAATAATGGTAAGAAAACTAAAGTATGAAAGATTATTTTATTACTCTCATTCTATTTTATTACATTATCATTACAGTGTATTTTTTATCTACAAGAGTGAAAAAATTGAATTTTTTTGTTATAAATCAAAGCTAATTACAATAAATACATAGCTTTGATTTTTTAGACAGTTTTTAGTGAGTATTAGAAAGTTGATAATAGTAATAATGATAAATAAATTATTATCATAAACATTGTGAGGAAACCTGCACACTGAAATCATCATTGCGTGTGTGTGGTGGCCCCAATAAAGTGGCAACAGGCTCGCCCCCTGTTATATGGGACTTTAATCTGACCACTTCTGGCGAAAAGTGGGTGTTTATTCACCTCTGCCTACCCCTACTGGGAAAAAAGAGTGGCTATATAAAAAAAAAATCATTAAATAGAGTATCTTGCACAAAGTAAAACTACTGTTCATCCATCCATAACAGCTAATTTGCATCTCCATTGCTGGGACACAGGCCTACCCCTAATAATGAGGGCAATTGCTCCATAGTCACCACACTGGCCCAATGCGCATTGGTGACTTCACACACACCTTAGAATAAATTCTTATTCATGTACTGGTTTCCTCACGATATTTTCCTTCACCTTTTGTATTTTGCTGTTGTAACTAAAGTACACAAATGTACATAACTTAAATATTAAAATACATGCCAAGGTTTGAATCTGCAACCTTCAGAATGAAAGCCGCACACTAACTATTAGGCCAGCAAGCTACTAGTGTTACCTTCATATATTTATTTCAGCTAGAAATAAGATTTTTATTTTGTCACTATACTTCTTACAATTGCAATTATTTAAAAAGATATGTCAAAATGATCTACTGTGTACTGTTTACAGCTTGACTGTGGTATTCATCCCGGTTTATCAGGGATGGACGCTCTGCCATTTGTGGATTTGATTGAAGCTGATGAAGTAGATTTGCTTCTGATATCACAGTTAGTACTGAATTTATGTTAAGTTATCTAAATTAAACTGTTTTGTTTGAATAACCAGAATTAGAACTTACCTACATTCTACCAAGGGTAGCTCCAGTTTGGAAGACCAACATTCAGCAGAAAAATTGTTACACTGAATTTAAATGATGTCTAAACCAATATTTATTTCAGTTTCCATTTAGACCATAGCGGAGCACTTCCATGGTTTCTTACAAAGACTTCATTCAAAGGGAGAGTTTTCATGACACATGCCACTAAGGCTATTTATAGGTGGTTGGTCTCCGATTACATTAAAGTCAGGTGAGCTTGTAACCAACTGTTCTATGAATGTACTTTTTTTGTGATAATAATACTATTAAACTTTAGAATACTTTATTATCTTAATTAATCATGTTTCAGCAACATATCAACAGAGCAGATGCTGTACACTGAGTCAGACCTAGAGGGTTCAATGGATCGTATAGAAACAATAAATTTTCATGAAGAGAAAGATGTGCGTGGGGTTCGGTTCTGGGCGTACAACGCGGGCCATGTCCTCGGTGCCGCCATGTTCATGATAGAAATTGCCGGTGTTAAGGTGCAATTAATGATATTTATTTAAAAGTTTACGAAGCCTTAATAGAGACATTAAAATTATCAAGGAGATGAATGCAATTTGATGCAGAGTAAACATCCTAACTAAGGCTACATTGTTATGAGCAACAGTGACACCATAATGTGAACAACCTGCCCTTCTCATCTCTGTGTTATATTTATAATGAAAAAAGTGTTATCAAAATGAACATTAATTTTTCTGCTTCAACTTTTTTCTTTTTAATTAGATCCTCTACACTGGAGACTTTTCAAGGCAAGAAGACAGGCATTTGATGGCTGCAGAAATCCCAACTGTTCATCCAGATGTGCTTATAACAGTAAGTGTATGCTATAGTCATAGTATTAACCATTATAATAATGGTGATAGATCTAGGTACCAATGCAGCATATACCATGCACTAGTTTGCAAAAATTAACATGTTCAGGTGTTAATATATCAGTACCCAATGAAGTTAACGAAACTGGTGGTATTTGTATGTTACTGAAGACTGTCTAGGCAGGTACTACCACAGCACCAGTACTTTCATTAAATGTGGTATGTTAATATTAATGCATGTCAGTTTGGAAAGTGAAGTAGATAGTATAATTACTAGTTAAGAAGACTTTGTATCTTGAATTTTAAGGCAACAAGAGTCTTGTCTTGTAGACAAGCTTATCACACCATCAGGAGAACTGTTAAGGTAACGAGGCTTGACCATCTTGTCTTTACTCAATGAGCGTATTCTAGTAAATCTAGTACTGGTAGGTCTCAGTTAGATCTTTACCTCATTATAATAAGTTACAATATTGCTGGTATACTCTATAACTCTATGCTTGACGTGATCTGGCCAGGAGTCCACGTACGGCACGCACATACACGAGAAACGCGAGGAGCGTGAGAGCCGCTTTACGGGGCTGGTCAGCGACATCGTGACGCGCGGCGGCCGCTGCCTCATACCGGTGTTCGCACTCGGCCGCGCGCAGGAGCTGCTGCTCATCCTCGGTGAGTTTACTGACATTACTGGCTAGGCGAGGAATTAGCCATTCTGTTAATTTTTTATGAACGATTCCAGGTCCAGGACCAGTACGTCAATAATTTACTTTGATAAATATTTGACAGACGATTAAACTATCAGTTTCTATACTCTTTGTTACATAAAAAATATCCGATTTGTTTTGTGGTTCCTATCTACCGCTTTTAATACTTTTTTTTATAAAGGTGAGAACAGATGTTCCATCGAGTTTGCTTGAAGTATAAAAAGACGTGGTTGGGAGTAAAAAGTAAAATTTCGAACGATCGTTTTTAAGAATCGGATAGTGATGTAAAATGATGACGCAGACGAGTATTGGTCGTTGCACCCGGAGCTGCAGGACATACCCATTTACTACGCATCATCGCTGGCCAAGAAGTGCATGGCGGTGTACCAGACCTACGTGAATGCTATGAACGATCGCATCCGGCGACAGATCGCTGTCAACAACCCCTTCGTATTCCGGCACATCTCCAATTTGAAGGTCAGTCACACCCACAAGCGGGCACTCATACATACACATACATCTTCTTAATGCTTTGGTAATCATTTATATATATTTCCCTTTATTAATCATATAATGATTGTATAAAAAAGTTATTAATTATATCCCGTTTTTTTTTTAATGAAGCTATGAAAGGCCTTACTATCAATAATAATGTGGCGCTAGTTAGTATGAAAAATTTTCCATAATCTTCCACCAGCAAAAATTACTATTGTTCAAGTTATGAAAGAAGCAAATAGTAGTCATATCAGCTATACTACAGCAATTTTTTCAATGGCCATGCTTATTAAAACGAAATGCCTTTCATCCACTTGTTGCGTTCTGCTCTCCTATGGCAAACACGTCGATTTCTGGCTTAACTTTATCATACAAATGCGGGAAGCCGCCATCAGCTCCGTATTTCTTTCTGACCACTTCGTAAAGTTCTAAATCGAACATCTCTTCGAACTCTTCCCTTGTCATAAATATATCCGCGTACAGGAACGAGTAACCGCCCACTTCTCGCGTGAACTTCTCCATCTCCCTCATTGAAACCACCGGGTTGTATGGCTTCTTCTCTTTCACTTTCCCCGGGACCCCGTAAACTCCGAGGTCGTTGTACATTGCGTAGTTTGTGCCGGGCACAAGGTACTTGCTGTTCGGTCGTCTGAGCTGACCTGATAACGGGCCGTGATCTATAATTTTACACGGGTACACGAGCAGTGGAAACTTCTCGAACAGCACGCTCGCAATCTCGATCTGCCTCTCCAGTTCAGCTATGGGGAGGACTATGTCCTGGAACACTTGTTTAGTGAATGTATACGCTCGCACTCCCGGGGTTGTAGTGAATTTCAAGAAAGCCGGTTTCGGAGGTAGAAGCCATCCAAACAGCGCTCTAAACACTGGATTATTTCCAAACGATAGCATATCTTCTACTACCCAAAATATCGGTCTGTTGTGTCGCAACAGGTAGTCCTTGAGTGGTACCAGCTCGATAGTCTCTCCCTTCGCGAGGAACGACTCGACGTGTTTGTAGAACCACGGCTTATACCATCTGGCGCAATGATTCACTCGCAGTCTATTGTCGTAATTCGAATAGTCTCCAGTCATGATGACCGCCCGGTCCTTGCTGAAGATCGTACCTTCTATGTAGTCCGGATGTAACCGAGGCTCGTCTGCGTTAGCACCAGACAGTTCTCTCAGCAGATCGCAGTAGGCCTTCTGTCCCGTCACAGGGGTGTATTTCAGTTTTATATATGGTTTCACTTTCACTATTCTTAATGTTAACGCGACGAGGAACCCGAGACTGCCGTGGGACCAGGGGAGAACCTTGTATAAGTCTGCGTGCTCGTTGTCCACCGTTGCGGTCACCAGGGCGCCGTTAACGAGGACCACCTCGTAGCTTGTTATTGTCTCGTGGTACAACCCCGCCTTGTGGGAGTGCGTCGACATGCCCGTTCCAAATGCGAGACCTGCGACATTGAGCAATCTTATTTATATAGAAAAAGTATAAATACAAATGCGGTAATTTTAATCGAAACTTACCTCCTAAAGTGGCGTCTACCAACTCTATGGTTACTGCCAGTGAGTACCCCTTCGGTATGAGGTACTCCGTAATATCGCCAATTGTGACCATGGGCTCCACCCTGACAGTCATATTACACTCGTCAAGCTCAAGAATCTCGTAAAGCGGTATGGGCACGCGATGATGCAAATGCTTTTGGAAGAACGTCGTGGACAGCGACAGCCAGTTGGGTCTCGCGGTGCAGAGCAGGCGTCGCTTCTTTTGCGGCAGCTTGTTCCATTCTTGCACCTGAAGTTTTAAACAATTTTTATGTTAAAGAAATATAGCCTGAACGTAGCTGAAAAAACATATCTGTTCAAATCTTTATACAGCTTTCCACCTTCTAGTCTCGAATTAATAAGAACAAGAATAGGGTAAAAAGTTCCCGTGGTAGTATGCGTATTAATTAGCCGACTAAAGACGTCTGGATTGTCGAAATTCAAAAAGTTGGCCGTTATTGTTAATTAAGTTACCCTCAAAAGAGCAGCTATGACGGATAGTGCAGAGGGACTCCAGTGCGTTCTGCGAGGGATCCCGTAACCCCTCGTCATACTTAGACTATTGATTGTTTGTTTGAGTGAGTAAAAATACCACACAATCGTAATTTCAACCCCAGAAATGAATCTCACACATGGACACAATTATCTCTTATCGTATGGTGAAAAAGAGTAACGTGCTGATCTCTCGTCTCGCTCTCTTACTCTGTTCTGTATCTCCTTGACGGACTCGTCATGCTGCGGCCCGCTGCTCAGCCGTCGCAGCCAGGCGCGCGCTCTAAGCGCCAACGTGAAGAGAAAGCTGGCGGGCAGGCAGAACACCAGAACCACTAGTTCGCGGTGCTCTTCCAGCCACTTCACCAAACGTTTTTTGATTGCTTCGGTAATCATATCTGCGACGAGTTGATAGATAAATAAAAGCTTTATTTTTTTTGCATACTACATGTAATTGCGGTCCTTAGTCTGATCAACTCGGAAGTCCATACGGCAAACATCTGACGCCGGGCAATGTGCTAAGACCTCGGGGTTTACGTGATCCCAGGGAAGTTAAAAAAAGCCTTGTAACCCGATGGCTTCTATGACGGAGATGTAATGGTTCAAATGAGAAGTAAGTGGTTACTTGTTTAGGTACCCAAAGATATTCATGTGGGAGAACTCGAATAATTGTTCAGTAAAGACTTTACAGTAACTAGCTATTTGTTTGAGAGGATTTTCGGCATTTTGTAAGGTACCCTTTAAAATAATTGATATTTTTTTACAATTAAGTAGTCGAAAAAGTTCTTTATACAATGCTATTATTAAAATATTAAAAGTTATATTTACTTTAACTCATAAAGTGCCTCTACAACTAGTGAAGGTTGGCGACCAGCGTGGCACAATCCTCCTTGTCTCCTGTTCGGCAGAACAATTCGGACGCCCTAGATACGCCAGTTCATACACTAAAATGATAAAATTGCAGAAAAAAAAAAATACACCGGTTCAAAACAATCGTCTTCTTCATCATCAACCGTTAGGTGCCCACAGCTGGACATAGGTCTTCCTTAAAGATCCCCACGTTTGTAGGAGTATATATTTGAGAATTTGAGCCATTTTCCACCAAGCTGGCCTAATATTAGTTGGCGGAAGCCAGACTCGTCTATTGATTAGCAGAATGCAGCACGAGCAGGTGAGGTTGACATAGGTCCCGTGAGTTATTGTGCGGGAACCCTTACATCCCCAAACCAATCGCCTTTCAGGAAACTGTAGATCTTGTGAAATAATTGAAAATATCTACACATTTCTGCATTACATGGTTAATTAGCTTAGTTATAAATTTTAGTCATCCTCACACACATATTAACATTCAAACACACACGCACTCTATATTTACACACATAAAACATACATGCAGCGAAACACAAAACTATTCAAAAAAAGTACTTTCATTAGATATATAAAAACAAATTATAGTTAATAATTATTTATTTCTTACCATCAACGTCTGTGTTGGCGGTGACCACCTGGTGCCAGGTATTGTCACACTTAGTTGGTTATTTACTGAAGTATATTCTGAAATGGATGGAACTGTAGTCGCAGGAGTATAATTAAATTTCATGATTATATTGTCGCGGTGATAAAAAAAAATTATCTTCGTGTATATGAATGTATGACAGCAACAAAGTCAAAAATATCATTATGTGCGAGATAACGGTGCACGGACAGTAACCGCGGGCGGCTGATAGTGCGCGCGCGTAGCGGCGACGGCGGGCTGACGCGCGGCCAGCGCGCACCGGCACCGGCACCGGCACCGCGTGCCCGCGGGGAATGCTTCTCAACCTGGTGCTATTACTCAAAGTAACCAACTAGCGCCACTTTGTTATGACTACGCATATCACTCACAATCAATAACAAAACATACGTTGTTTCTGGATGGAATACAAGCTTTTGTCGGATTTATACCCACTAAAACACCCTCGGTTGTCACCCCCAGTGCGTTGCGAGGAGGCACGAGATCTCCTACGGAACACGACGTACCCTGTACTACGCTTGAACACGTCTCAGGGAAAACCATAACCCTTCTCCGCACTCTCGCTGTGCTACGACATACCAGTTATATTATACCTCTGCTGTTACTGGTGGTTATAGGCTGCGGTTACCGCTCAACATCAGGCGGGTTGCAAGGGCTGTTTGCCTCCTTAGTGGTATAAAAAATAAATTCACCTCAATCACCCACCCCGTGTTACGTTAGCGGGCAATGAAGTTCCTCACCTTCAAAGCCACATTATTTCTATTCTTGAAAGCACTAGACTACCTGGTAGTAGATCATTCTAGCAAGGTCGGGTTTACTCTCCAGAATATAAACAAACTACGGTATATAAATATATTTTTTTATTCAAGGAAACTACCAGACGAACGGGACGTTCACCTGATGTTAAGTGATACACCTGTTAAGGTAAGATGCTATACACCGCACCACATTGCATTCTTGGCTTTAACACATAGGATGTAAAGTCTCATTACTCCCGGTAATTACATTAGCTACGGCGCCCTTAAATCCGGATCACATTCGCGATTATTTTATCACTTACGAAATTTATCAGCGCCGTGTATAATAGAGATAACACAGCAGGTGTTCCTTCAATTTAATTATTGGCACGTCACTTTGCGGAACTTGCGTGATATTTTTTTTTGTTTTACGTGGGGGAAATGCCTACGCATACCCGTCCTCACAGGGGCAAGGACGGGTTACGTCGGACTCGTACCGACTAAAACCCCCACGATGTTCGCGACTCGTCGCCTAGTGGCAAGGGTCGCGGGTATGGCTTGGTGTCTACGTCCGCGACTCTCACCGGCGCTGGCCGCTTTCGCAGCCCCACCTTGGTAGGGAGGGATAAACCCTCCCTGTAGGGCGCGCCGGTACATGCAGCGCGCCCCTACCTCGGCCTCCTTTGTGCGGACGGCGGATTCCCCCGAACCCTTCGCCCAGAGGCCACGGGAGCCCCGGGAGATATCCTCTCCGGGCTCCCTGCGGCGGACAGATGTTGGGCCCGCCGCTACCCGTTAGCGGCCGCGGAGGATAGGGAGAACGGTGCATCGTAATACCGACACTCCTCTTCCCCCGCGGCCCCACCGCCGCCGCATCGCCGGTGCGACACCGGTTGGTCGCGGAGGATACGTCCTCTGCAACCCCACCTCAGCTGCAGAGGCGGTATAAGCCTTGCAGCCGACCGCAGGGGGCAGCCCTCGGCCCCCGGCCGCTCCGGTGAGCTCCAGTTATTGCAACCGGTGCTCGGACCTGGAGCGGCCGCTTCGGGCGGCCCTTCGCTGAGGGCCGACCGGATGGGTTCTGCTTTCTTCGTTCGGTTCGGTTCCGCATAGCTTCACCATTGTTTCGTCCCCACGGACAGGCCCCACGGTTACTAAGCCCCTCCGCCACGACAAGGCGGGAACCCGTTGGAGGGGAACTTGCGTGATACTGTTCCAGTTAGGACCTCACAATGATTAGGTCCTTTAACAGCTAGGTTCTCAATTGCAACCCTTTAGTACTATTAGCTTTTACTTTTTTACAAATTAAATAGATTTCATTGGTGGGTAAGTCTCTGCTGCCGGAGACCGTCTGAGTAAGCACCACCGCAGCGCCAATTACACAAATAGTACTGTACAAACATTACTGTGTTCACGTTTGAGGGATGCTGTAGTAAGTCAAAAAACGAGGCTCTGACTCCTGCCAACCCATATTGGGTCAGCGTGGTGGCCAATGGCCCAAATCTCTCCCATATGAACCTCTACACTACAGCCCCTAGTGCCCAGCGGAACCGGAGGCCATGCTGACTGTATGTAGAGATCTTTGGAGGAGGCCTATGTCCAGCAGTGGATGTCTATCAGCTGATGATGATGAGCGTGCCAATTATCTCATCATTTTGTTGAATAAAAAGAATTAGAGACTATACAACAAATGATGATTATCATACGGTTGAAGAACTGCGCGAGGCGCTTCGATAAAAACTAGTTTATAATTGATTCGACCGTTCAGGAGTCAATAGCAATGACGGATAGACAGGTCCATTATTGGCACTAGCTGAACAATTGACCTCAATTTTCACCTAATATTAAGTGAGAGATGACGACGAACAACGCCAAGTGTGTTCTTGCCCAGATTAATTGGAAATTCATATATTCATAATAAAAGAAGTTTGTTGTACCTGACTGACAAAGTAGTCGAAAAATCTATCACGAACCAGGTTCAGCCAAGTCTAGAACCAGTCAGCGAACTCTATCCCACAAGGTGTATGACAACTGGTGCACTATTTTTTTATACAATTAAACGAGACGTTCACCTGATGGTAAGTGATATACCCCCGCCCATAGCAACGTGGCGCTAATTAGAATATTATCCATAGCACCATTTTGCGCTCGTCGCCTGAGACAGAAATTGTCGAGTCTCATTGTCGAGTCTCGTAGCCCCAATAATTACACTAGCTGCAACGTCCTTCAATTAGGAATACAGTAATATTAGTACACTACTGTTTGACGGCTGCAGTAGGCGATGGTACCTACCTAGACGGTCTATAGCAACAGGGATGAATTAAATTTATGAAACCATCTTTTTGGATCAGGGGTTAAAAATTACTGATCATCAGGTTTATTCTTTGAGCGAAGTGCTGGCGCACGCGCAGCCTGCTGCCACAATTGTATATGATTCCTCCTTGTACAATATCCTTACTGAGACAGTCGTAATGTATTAACATCCGATCGCCACGTGCAGGGCATCGACCACTTCGAGGACATCGGGCCCTGCGTGATAATGGCGTCGCCGGGCATGATGCAGTCGGGGCTCTCGCGCGAGCTCTTCGAGTCCTGGTGCACGGACCCCAAGAACGGAGTCATCATCGCGGGTAAAATTAGCACCGCGTGATTTACTTCATCTTCAATTAATATGCTTAGCGTATTATTGGAAATGGGGGTGTAAGGGGTCCCGCACAACAACTTACGGGACCCGGGCCAACCTCATCTGTTAATCAACAAACGAGGCTCTGGCTCTCACTAACCTGCTTTGGATCAGCGTAGTAGGAAATGTCTCGTCCTCCCGCATGAACCCCTACAAACGACGGCTGCCAGTAATGCAGGCAGTGCAGGACCGATCGACGTGGGGATCTTTGGAGGCGGCGTTTGTCCAGCAATGGACGTTTATTGGCTAATGATGATGATTTTTGGAAATATTAACAAGTGTCAAACGGCACATCTCCATAGAACCACTTGCGGTTTCCCACTTGTCTAGATTGTTCTCTAGCGTATTTCAAACTGTGTAACGTAAACTCCATATTCGTTTCATGGTTTCATAGTTTTGCTTCCGAAAAAGAAGGAAAAATAAAAGGTTACTTTTGAATGTATTTACCGCGCCGCAGGTTACTGCGTAGAGGGTACCCTGGCCAAGACGATCCTCTCGGAGCCTGAAGAGATCACCTCCATGTCCGGTCAGAAGTTGCCGCTCAAGATGTCCGTGGACTACATCTCATTCTCCGCCCACACCGACTACCAGCAGACCTCCGAGTTCATCAATATACTGAAGCCGCCACATGTCGTTAGTTCACTCATGAATTTATTTTATCATCATTAAGTACAAACCGCACCATATTTTTTGTAGTGCAAAGTGGAAAAATAAGATGAGTAGAATTTTACTGAATCGACTGACACTGTGGTCAATGCTCGATATCAGCAATTTCTGAATAGTTTTAATCCGTTGGTTTGGTGCACGTGCGCGTGCGCAGGTGCTGGTGCACGGTGAACAGAACGAGATGTCGCGGCTGCGGGGTGCGCTGCAGCGCGAGCACCGCGGGCGGCTGCAGGTGCATACGCCGCGCAACACGCAGCAGCTGATGCTCGCCTTCCGCGGCGACAAGACCGCCAAGGTACAAGTACACTCAGCATCATAATTATTATCACCCAAAATCAATCAACTACTTGGAACAATTACTTTCAAGTGTCTCGATACCTAAATAAATTAACTAATGTTTATAATTTTTTTTTCTTTATGTATAAAAATTCGATTGCTTTTGAATGACATGTTTAACGAATTGCTTTTAATTGACACTGATCATGATGTCTCGGCAGGTGATGGGCTCGCTCGCTATGGAGCCGCCGTTGCCGGGCCGGCCGCTTCAGGGCATTCTCGTGAAGAGAAACTTCAACTACCACATCCTCGCGCCGTCGGACCTCAACAGTAAGTGCAGAATAATTAGAAGTCAGTTACTAACACTATTTTATTGCATAATTGTATCTAACCTAATATAGATCATAAATGATTTATTATTATTATAAGTACAGCGCGTTATTGTCAATGAGCGTAGAGTACACGGAGCTGAGCCAGTCGGAGGTACGGCAGCGGCAGTCGATCCACTTCGCGGGTGCGCCGGCGCAGCTGCGGCATGCGCTGCTGCAGCTCGCCGCTCACGTGGACGTGGTGGGCGAGGCGCGCTGGCGGCTCTACGGCTGCGTGGATGTCACTCACGAGCCGCCGGTCGTCACCCTCGAGGTGAGCCATTTTTATATGTATACATATTAAATTCATTATCAAAACGGAGGATGTAAAGGGTATACTGTTAACTTTACTGAATCATGTCCCGCTGCTAAACGCGCATTTGAAAATATTACTGCGTTTCAGTATGAAGAGCGTAGGTAAGTGACATTACTGGGAAAAGGACAACTAACATGTTTAAAGGCTACGAATGTTTCTTGTGCAGGTTATCATCCTAACTAGCGCCTTAGTTGTACAATTACGCAGCAGGTGTAGGTAGGTACAGTTAGCCCTGAAGTCTCGGGCTAGTAAGAATATGACTAAAGTAAGCCCTACCTGTCGTAGCAGGCGACTAAAAGGGTCGAAGAGTTTCACGGGTCTTGAGGGTGGGGGTCCGTATTGTTCAAGTAGCGAATCTGCATGGGAAAAAGCATAATACACTTACTCACAGAATGTCCAATATATATTAGGGAAAGAGTGGATACAGAGTTAAGATTGGGAATAAAAATAAAGAAAGAACATCTAATTGAAATTATACAAATAAAAAACAGGGAAGTTGTAATATATTAAATTTTATTGAATAGTAATATAGATATTTTTATTTCTTATTTTCTTTATTATTTACTAGTTATAAGATACATTAAATAAAGAAAAAAAATACAATAATAATAAAAAAAATGTTACATACAATGTTATATTTATTATTATTTTTTTTCTTTTTATTTAATATAGTACGTATTTACGTTTCTTAATCTAAAAACTGATTGTATCATACCATAGTATTATGAATATAGTCCTAACACCAGAGTTATATGTCTTTGCTATAATTTGATTATTACTATTGTTAATTCTATCATTAAGTATAAACCAAGCACCAATCCATGCAAATCTAATTAATGAATATTAAAAATTTTTGCTTTCATAAATTATACATACAAATCTATTAAAAGTAAAAACAACATGTCTTGCAAACAAAGTCTCTGATCATGTCAGAGGATAATCAGGTCGTCTGGACATCACCTGACGAATTAAAAAAAAAAACCTGCATGGGACAGCGTATGGCTCAGAGTTGGTGCCTAGGAGGGTCAGGCAAGAATCACTAATAACCTCGACTACCTCCCCTTTGAAGATTTTTCCTCGAAACAAAAAAAAAAAAAGGTATAGTACAGTGAACACAAGTCATGTTGCCATGTGAATAGGCAGACATTGGGTTGATTCGGACCGCGTTGTAATTGTTGTTGCATTACCATGTCGTGTACTGAGCTGAGCCGTGGTCTGGTGTTCTCGCGCAGTGGCAGGCCGAGCCGGTGACGGACATGTACGCGGACGCGGTGGCGGCGGGCGTGCTGGCGGCGGCCGCGCTGCCCGCGCCGCGACTCGCCCCGCTCGCGCCCAAGCTTGACCGCATGCACTTCAAGGTATGACCACCACCACCACCAACTCAAACCGATACTTCATTTCCCCGCTCGTTATAAGCTCTGCGAGGATGCTGAGCGAGGACAACATTATGTGGTCTAGTGAATATCAGAAATTTAATTCAAAAATTGTTCAAAGGCTGAAAGCAAGAGATGCATTAACTTGTTCATGTTTTGTTGTGTCAGGAGTGCGCCATTGAGATGCTGCAGGAGATGTTCGGCGAGGACGCGGTGCCGAAGATATTCAAGGGCGACAAGCTGTACGTGATGGTAAACGGGAAGAAAGTGGACATCGACCTATTAACATTGGCAAGTACAATAATTAAAAAAAATCCCTATGAACAATTTCATTATATATATTAAGATGTTACGTTAGCTCCGATATTAGGACTGTTTTTAAATATTTTAAATTGCTCCTAAAATATCTTTAAGTGGAAAACCCTTTCCTTGGAGTGAAACAGTGGAGTTTTGATAATAGAAACTTGTAATTGGACTATAAAAAACTTTGATAAAAATTAAATTGTGCAGCATCGGGCGGTAGTCTTAACATTAGTTACTAAATTATGCAAGTGGACTCGACGCGCGACTCTCACAGTTAAGTACTAAGGATAAGCGCTATAGTCCCACACGCCGTGCGTCGCGGCTGGCTCGCGCGTTAAGCGCCAAATATAAAGCAACGCAGATAGGCGGAAGGGCCGTAGTCATATCATCAAGCATTTGAGAGTAAAAGACAATTTTTGTCAACTTCTAAATTTGATTTCAAGATGGCCAGTTCAAACTAGGGTTGCTGTACGCCTGACTCGAACAACAGGGACAGGCATGTTTTATGCATAAAATGTAAAAAATATTTCCATCTCAATTGTATGTCTTGATGAATCCTCGATTTCTCCAGGCATGCGATCTGCTTGGAACTGTTCGGAATGTACCCGTAATTCAGCAAAAACCTCAAAAAAATAACCATCTCAACTGTAATATCAACACAAGAGTGACTAAACGGCAAGCTTTAGTCTCGCAGACGGATAGTACTAATTTGCCACTTACCAAATATGATATACGCGAAATTGTACAGGATGTGATTAACCAAAACATGAATGACATTCTCTGTAAGATTCAGGACAACTTGAAAAATTTTTGTGACATAGAACTTAAACCAATACGTAACGAACTTATTGAAATAAAGGAATCCATGACTTTCATACATTGTGAGTACGAAGACTTGAAGAAGGAATCTGAAGGTTTCAAATCAAAAGTAACCGAAGTGACTTAAAATTTTGATAAAATGAAGACAACTGTCGATGATCTCAATATGCGAATAAATCAACTGGAGCATCTGGGCCGTCGGAACAACATTGAACATCAGTGTGTACCTGAAAGCAAGAGCGAAAACTTGATGCTAATGTTTAAAGAGATCGGTAAAGTGATCGGGTGCTGTTTAGACGATAACAAAATAGTGCACATAACACGTATATCCAAGATTAATCGCACTACCTCTCGCCCTCGTTCCATCATTGTCCAGCTTGCTTATCCGGGACTTCGTGATGAGTTTCTAGCTGCGGTAATAAGATTTAATAAAACTCACCCGCAAAATAAGTTAAACAGTACGCATATAAATTTAACTTGAAAATCATCACCCATTTTCGTCACTGAACATTTATCGCCGATTAACAAGACTCTTCATGCGCCTGTCCGAATGAGAACTAAAGAATTGGGATACAAATTCGTGTGGATTCGCAACGGCAAAGTTTCGTCAGAAAGAGCGACGAAACTGAACACATACTTGTAAGGAACATGGAAACGCTATAACATATACTTTTATTTACTATTATCAATTTTCTTTGTTATCTACTTCATGGTGCTATTCATTGGCCTGTAAAACCCATTCATTCGCGAACCTAAAAATATATTACCAAAATACACGCGGCTTAAGAACTAAAACACATGAACTCCACCGGCAAATACTGTGTAACGACTATGATATTATTGTTCTCACTGAGACATGGTTGAATAGCACAATATCTAATACCGAGTTGTTTGACCAAAGATTTATAGTACATAGAAGGGATCGATGTGACGCCTCATTTTCGTGCAAAAAAGATGGAGGTGGACTGCTTATTGCTGTATCTAGAAAGATAAACTCTAAAAGAATGTATGCCTGGGAGTAAATTTTGGAAGATCTTTGGATAACGGTGGAAATACCTATCTCTCACACAACCCAACTAATGGCATCCTGTGCAGTATATTTACCGCCTCCCGTACGGCACTCAACATTGGATCATTTTATTGAAAACTGTAATAGTGTTCTAGAGAAAGCCATCTATCTTTGCTTGTATTTTAGGTGACTTTAATTTAGCTTGTATGAACTGGAGCTTGTTGAGCGATTCCTCTAAGCCACAAGTTGTCGCTGCCTTATGTCTACAGTGTGCCTACATTTTGTAGACTTTATGCATGTTAATGGTTTTACCCAACATAATTCTATAGTTAATTCCTCCAACACAATACTTGATTTGGTTATCTCGAATACATCGTTTTATACGGTCAGTCACTCTTTAAACACTTTAAGTATAATCGATCAATTACACTCTGCGCTTGATGTTGATATTACCCTAATTAATGATATATAACTTCCATATAATAGTGAAATAGTTAAACTCAATTTTTATAAAGCTAATTACCATAAAATCTTCGAAGCTGTTGAAGTATGCAACTGGAACGAGTTGTTTGAACATTCATGACGTTAACGATCGTTTACAGCTCTTTTACAATAAATTAACTGAACTAATACAGAAGTTCGTACCAAAGAAAAAATATAAAATAAACATTACCCACCCTGGTTTAGCCAAAATTTAGTTAGATGTCTAAAGGAAAAACATAATCTTAGATGTCGCTTCAATAAATATAAAAATCCTATGGAACAACTGGAATTGCGATTACTAAGTTAACGCTGTACTCGTTTAACAACGAATTGCTACAAACAGTATATTCAAAATATTGAACTCCAAATTACCAAAAATCCTAAATTGTTTTGGTCCTACATAAAATCGAGGCGAGGTTGCTGAAGTTTCTATCCTAGTCTGATGACAGATGGAGCCATAGCCACTTCCGACGGCCAACAGATATGCGAAATGTTCTGTTCACATTTTGCTTCTGTTTTCACTAATAAAATTGATTCTTCTAAAGTATCTACAGATTATGCTGATGCTGTTAGGAAAAATAATACATTACCTTTAGCTTTGCCTGTTATCGACCAGTCCTTGCTCTTAAATAAATTGAAGACTATTGATATTAACAAGGGTGCCGGGCCTGATGGTATACCACCTATATTTTTGGCCCGATGTGCCAATCTGTTAGTTGAACCTCTTCTATTAATTTATAATCTTTCCTTGCAATCAGGAGTGTTTCCGAAAATGAGGAAGATTGCAAAAGTAATACCCGTATACAAAACAAATAGTGATAATCATATAAACAACTATCGACCAATATCAATATTATCAATTTTGCTTAAGTTTTGGAATCCATGGTCTGCCCATACATACAACATCATTTTTATCAACTCTTAAATAACAGTCGACATGGGTTTGTTAAACATAGATCTACTACAACGAACTTGGTCGACATCACCAAGACTTTAATTGAAGCACATGATGCTGGTAAACAGGTTGATGTCGTTTACACAGATTTCAGTAAAGCTTTTGACCGTGTAGAACATCACGTCCTACTGCAAAAACTGTCAGCATATTATTATCGGATATGTTTTTGCAATGGATCAAATCCTATCTTGATGATCGCTTCTTCTTTGTCGCTGTGAACGGCCTTCAATCTTACCTACGAAGCGTCATTTCAGGAGTGCCTCAAGGGTCTCACTTGGGACCAATTTTATTTAATATTTTTGTCAATAATATTCCCGACAACATTAAATTCTCAAAAATCTATATGTATGCTGACGACCTTAAAATGAGCAAGACCATTGAAACAAATGATGATTCCCTAAAACTGCAAAAGGATCTTAACTCCCTGGTTGAATGGTCTGATAACAATGGCATGGTCCCCAATGGTAATAAATGTTTCGTTGTTAGATATGCTAGGAAAAGTAACCTAGTCACAAATACAACATAAAAGAAAATATCCTCCAAGAATTGGAAGTAATTAGAGATCTAGGGATTATCTTTGATAATAGGTTGACTTTTGTGCCTCACCTGGAAAATATTACGAAACGAGCCTCAAAAATGCTCGGGTTCATAACTCGTAATTCAAAAGGTTTTCGTTGTGATTCTAAAATTATTCTATACTACAGCATAGTGTGCAATATTTTGGAGTACTGCTCAGTTGTTTGGAGGCCACACTATGCTACCCATACATTAAGACTGGAACGGATACAAAAAGAATTCGTTAGACATCTAAAATTCTCTTGTTATATTCCTAAACGAGAAATCCCATCATAGAAAAACCAACTCTCACATTTTAAAATGATCTGTCTAGTTGATCGCAGTGTATTAAATGTTTGTATCCAAAATATTTAATAATAAACTAGATTGTTCTCCATTGTTAGAAAAATTTCAATTACGCGTCTCTGTTAGATATCCTAGGTACAATATAACTCCGTTCCAGCCACCCTTTCGTAGAACAGTTTTCGGATCAAACTCTCCTATTTCCAGACTAAGCAAGTTGCTCAACGAGTACAGCGATCACCTGGACATCCACAATGATTCACCCAACCAGTTCCGCCGAATAATTAAAGATTTATTTTTAAACAGTTCCTAGTTGGAATGACTTTCTCCTATAGTCGTTACTATAACATAATAATTGCTAGTATTAGATTATATTAATGCAAGATCTATTTACCTGTTACATTTGATTTTGAAGAATTGCATGTATTTGTTAAAGTATTAGTTATACAAGCGTTGGTAAATGAAATAAATAAATTAAAAAAAAAAAAAGATTACTGTGGTCTACTTTTTAGTGCTTCTGACCACATAACTGAAGACTGACCGAAGCAGCAGTCCAGTAGTGACGATTGTTTTGTTGGCTGTAGTTGATTAAGCAATTTTTTTACGAAAATTGGGGCACGTGCCGCTATGGTAACGCCGTTTGCTGCTGACGACAGGAGGCGCAGTGCGTGAGCGACGCGGCGCTGGAGCGCACGGTGGCGGCGGCGGTGACGCGGCTGCACGCCGCGCTGGCGCCGCCCCGCGCGCCGCCCGCCGCGCTCCAGCAGGACACCTAGCGCGCACCGCACCGGCACACGCCACACGCCACACTGCTCACACCACTATATATACAAAGTGAGTTTACTTATCACCGAGTCTGGCACTATTATACGCAGCGTCAGGTCGTGCTCGATGAGTAGTAATATAAAATATTAACTCTCTTGATTAACGAGACTTACTGGAGTGCAGTAATTACACTATGGTATTTCTAAATTAGAGCACAGTAATGTTTATGCAATACTGTTTGGCGGTAAACATATCTAATCGGTCTTCGACAACAGGGACCTGTAGTGATTCCTTATCAGCCGATAGACGACCACTGCTGGACATATGCCTCCCCCAAATATCTCTACATTGATCGGTCCCGCGTTGCCCGCATCCAGTGGGTTCCGGTGACTCACCAGATCGCCGGTCCACCATGCGGGAGGCCTCCCAACACCGCGTGTGCGTTATGGCCATTAAAATTATAACATTACCATTCACAGCGCAAGCACACGGTTCTCGTGCAGCGGTTGGTTAGCTGGCGGTGCGCGGGAGTTGTTTCAACTGTATGAAAACAATAAAATGTATTTGGTTAAATAAATATTTATTTTATTACACATAAATTATTCCGTTGCGGTTATTTCCGCTCCAGGTCAGCACTGAAGCTGGCCGGCGCATCCTCACGTTGACCACTGTTTTCACAATTGTAGAGCAGCTAGTGCAATGTACTGATAAGTGCTCATTATACAAATACCCGCGTACGCACGCGGTGGGCGGTAGCAGCGACCACCAGCTCAAAGCAAATAAGTTTATTTGCGAAAATGTGGTTATAAAATACAGATGGTCATAGCAGAATAGTGAGCGCACATTCCACTTGTAGAGCGTGCAAGTGTCCTTAACGTGGAAGTACGTTTTAGATGTTTTTGTATCGATGATGTGAAAAAAAATTGTAAATCTGAGATACGTTTAAATATCAACCAATAGTTTAGCCGTTAAGTGTAGTTGTATATCTGTTACAATAAAACTTGTTTTACACGATGCAGCCTAAGTTTTATTTCTCGCGCCCCCATCGCCCTTTCCCCATCTTTTTTTTTTATAACATCTAAGAGGCAAACGAGCAAGACGGGCCACCTGATGGTAAGTGATTCACCGCCGCCCACAATTACATAACACACATATTACGATCTACTAATGATAATCACAGACAAGAGCTGAATTTTCTTTAATCGTTTAGGTTACGAGCACAATTTTCATTATGATACAGTGGAGCGCGGACCACTACCGGTGACCACCGCCTTAGATGCACATACATTTATTGAAGATGATTTTTTTAAAAATACAGTATTGCAGCGATACAATCATATCATCACCACCATCATAATCGGCCGACAGACGTCCACATCTACAGCAGCATTCGACAATGGTCGCTAAGCTTATTCTTTTGTCTGAAGATCTTGAATTAAAGAAATATACGTTATACAATAATTGTAATAGTGGCAGAATGTGACGGCTTTATGAGAATCAAGTTTTTAAGACAAGTGATTAATTCATTTGATAACAGCGGCATAGATTCAAGTTGTGTTTGCTTTTGGTGATCTATTAGATAGGTCTTGCGGGACAAATTCTCCCCAGGTGTGATGCAATGCCGATGACACACTGGTTACAGCTCGAGGACAAATTTATGAGGAGGCTGCTCGTCTTGCCACTGCTTCAGTGGCACAGGTTATCGGCAAAATACGAATGATGGGACTAGAGGTTGCGCTTGGCAAATCCGAGGCTATGTGTTTCCATGGATCAAGGAAGGCACTACCTCAGAATAGGCACATCGAAGTCAGTGATGCATGTACCTTGGTCTCATTCTTGATAGCCGCTGGAACTTCCGCGAACGTTTTGCACGTCTGACCCCACGGTTAATGGAACGGCGGCTGCTGTAAATCGGCTGCTTCCTAACTTGGGGGTGCCTGATAAAAACAGCCGTCGTCTGTATTTGGGGGTAACGCGGTCCATGGCTCTTTATGGGGCACCTACTCGGGTGGACGCACTAACATCTCGGACCATAGCTTATCTGAGACGTCCACAGAGGGCCATGGATATTGGTGTTATTCGGGGATACCGAACCATCTCTTACGAAGCGACATGTGTTTTGGCGGGATCTGAAGGCAAACTCTATCATCCATGTATCGATGGTGTTCTGAACTCCAGTCTCAAGGAGAGCAGATTTCGTCAAAAGAATGGGAATTGCGGAAGTTCCACTTCCGACATTCAATGCTTATAAAGTGAAAAGGGAGGCTAACTAACCCTAATGCAGGCAGCAGGACTGTAGAAGATGTATGTCCTCTTTTAAATGAGTGGACGGATAGGCAGTACGGACCATTGACCTTCAGGCTTGTGCAGGTACTTTCTGGTCATGAGTGTTTTGGGAAGTACCTATGCCGCATAGCTCGAAGAGACCCGACAACTGAGTGCCATCACTGTGGATGCGAAGAGGATACCGCGCAGCATACTTTAGAGCATTGCTCGGCATGAGATGCCCAGCGCCAAGGCCTCGTCGCTGTTGTGGGAGATGACCTCTCACTTTTTGGCTTTATCAAAGCCATGGTCAGTGGTGAGAAGTCATGGAATGCCGGACTGGTCTTCTGTGAGGGGGTAATGCTCCAGAAGGAGGCTGATGAGAGGCAGAGAGAAATAAACACCCATCTCTCAATCCGCAGGCAAAGACCGGTGCGTCGAAAGGGGTTATTTTAGGCCTTCCAACCCCCATAACAGAGGCCATCGTGGTAATCTGTCACCAAACATGAAAGGCCTCGAGGTGGTGCGTGCGGTACTTCCGCCTAATACTTATATTGGGGGTGGAGAGCAGTAGCTCCACCCCGAGATGTGGTCCTATCAAGGCCCCTTGCTGTCGGAGCCACGGTAGTGTGCGAAAGCGTTCCCATGGTTCCGGCCACATGCGATGAGAGAGAAACCGTGGAATTTTAGCCGGCAAGAGTATATGCCGGGCATAACTCTTTTGTTGTCCCGACAGCAGAAGGGTATCCAATGCAGGATTTCCCCACAGAAAAAAAAGGAGCCGTCGTTTATAGAGGGTTCATATACAGGCGTGTGGGCCATTTCCCACCACACTGGCCCAATGTGGGTTGGTGGGAACCAGAGCCTCGTTTGTTGATTAGCAGGCTGCACCACGAGTAGGGGAGGTTGGCTTGGGTCCCATATGTTGTTGTGCGGGAACCCTTACTCCTCCTTTACACACAGGTATTAAAGTAAAAAGCGGCACATAATTGTGTCTGAGATAACAGTACAACAGATTGATTTATTTGTATAAGTTACAGAAAATACACTTAAACAGTTACATTTGCACACCGACTAGGCCGGCCGCGGCCACGGTCGTGCACTTCATGAGCGTGTCGACTGAGTAGGCTCTATAATCATCAGCTCGTGGCAATCCATAGCTGAAGATACATCTCTCTCAAAAATCACCAAGCCCAATCCTTTATTTATACGCACGCAATTGATGCATATATTAATCGTGTGTACTACGAAGTTACTTGATAAATAAGGTCGCAAATGAAAAACCAATAAAACTGATTATAATCATGTTGCAATATATATTACATTATTATAATTAAGTAAAACATATTTACAAGATATACACATCGATAAACGCTGCCATCCGTCCCGTGTCATCGCGATGCCATCGCTCGCAGACGTTCACGTTCGGAAACAGTACAACTTAAAACTAGCAAGACTAACTAAACACTGATGTCTGGGTGGTGAGTGGGCGCCGGTTAGCACCAGCGACATGCAGAGGTCAGCGGCGCATCCTGCGGGCTGTTGTAGTCGCTCGAGTATGAGGCTCTCCTCAATGAAGCCATGCTCGTGCCTCGTGCCCAAGAAAAAATTTAAAGAAATTCACCCGGCGGTAATTCACAAGGTGTTGTTTTGAGCATCAACCTCCTCACTATGCAAAGGTCACCGGCACGCAGCCGGCGTCCGCTCCGACGACACACCGGTACCTCCTGTCACGTAATCCCCGCAGCTGCTGGGCTACGAAGGTTTGGAGTGCTTCTTCCAGTACCGGCGGACGAGCTCGTGGCCGGCGCGCGTCACCAGCACAGTGCGCGTGCGCTCGCTCTGCCATGTCAGCACGCCCTGCGCGCGCGCGTAGTCTCGCACCAGCGCGAAGTCCGCCTGCGTGTGCGCACAACGAATGAATTGTGATATATATATTGAAATTGCTTTTTTATACTACGTCATTAAGATGATTAGAGGGTAAGTGGTTGACTAGATAGTAGCTCGAGTAGTGGGGTGTCGTACCTGCGAGAGGAACTGATTGTAGACCACACCCTCGGTGTACGTGAAGCGATTTCGTTCGGCCTCCCACAGCCGCACCTGGTCCACCACCGTCGGCGGTAGTAGCGAGGTCGCGCGCACTCCGCCGCTCTCTGACTGCAGCATCTGCACACAGAGCACGGGTACAAATGTTTTTATGTAAGTCAGACGCCCACATCTCTTGTGCAACATTCATCTATCCAGATCCTGTCTACGAGTGAAACGATTGCTGAATGCGCGATATTACCTGCGGGTGCGCGTGCTGTTCAAGGTAGTGTATGATCTGATCGGCGGTGATGCCGCCGCGCAGCGCTTGGCGCACTGACTCACGCGTCAGCACACCCACCACCAGATTAGGGAACCTGCGGACCGTGCCAGACTAAACAGTGGATACATACGCACTCACACAATAATAAAACATTAACACAGTGGACCGCATCGTGCACCTGTACAGCAGCTCGGTGAAGAGCCCCAGCAGCGCTACCTGTAGGCTGGTCTGCGTGTACGCGTACACGCGGTAGTTGGTCTCCACGACGATGTAGCCGCGCGCCTGCGGGCCGGGCTCCAGCGGCGCCGCGCCCGCGCCCGCCGCGCCGCCCTCGCGCACACACGTGATGTTCAGAGCGAGCCGCGTCGGGTAGAACCTGCCCGCCTTACGCTGCCGGCGCATAATAGGGGATAACTTTTTTTAAACACTCTCCTTATAAGGTTTCAAAAATAAAATACAGATACCCACACATACTACTAAGTGACAAGTAATTAGTTTACACCCGACTGCTTATAAATCTTTTAATGTTTACATAGGTGGAATAAGTAACTTTCTCTCATTAAAAGACAGTCAGGCTCATCACTCCACCACACTGATGTACCACCTTCAATAAATGGTTGTGCATTTACTCATAATGAAGTAAACATTCCATAAAGGTAATGGCACCGTAGACTACATCCATACCCTGCGGCAAAAATGTAAATAGTATAAGCAGCCTCTTTGTAGACCACAAAAAAGCCTTCGACTCCACGATGACCTGGTTAGTTCTGGATTCATTACAACGATGCTAAGACGAGAGACATGTGGATGTAATATCCTCGAATCTCTTCACATTTGAGCTGGAAGACGTATTTAAGACTCTGGACTGGAAAACACGGAGTACCAACATTATCGGCCAGTACATATCGCTCCTTCAATTTGCTGATGACGTAGTGTTAATGATCATAATCCCTGAGGGATCTTCACCGGATGCTGAATGATCTAAATATCGTTTCCCGATACGTGGGACCGCAGATGATTTTAGACAAGACAAAAGTCATGCCCAATGACTTAATTATTCCCAATCCAGTAACCGTCGGCGGTGATTAACAGAGTAAAAGACATTTACCTCGGACAGGTTATAGAACTTGGCCGAGGTAACTTCAAGAAAGAGAGAGCACGGTTTGGAAAACACCGCCAAATCTTCACTTGCCAAATTCCCCATAGGCTGAAGACAAGTATTTAACTACGTGAACTAGAACGTGACACTCGACGATCGTGTTGTTCCAACGATTCAAAGTAGCATAGCGGGCGATGGAGCGTGCTATGTTTGATTTTTCTTTAAGGGACAAAATCCGGATTGAAGAAATTCGACGGAGAATTAAAGCTGTCGACGTAGCTCTCACAATCTGCAAGTTGAAGTGGCAGTGACGGCCGGTGAGGGTGAAAAATCTTGGAGTGGAGGTCGCGTACAGGTCGCAGTAGTATAGGATGCTCTCCCTTGATATGAACCCGACGTCATCGTAAGAGAGGCCGAAAGTGAGTGAATACGAAAAACTGAGGACTGTAGTAGTAATGGTCGACGTTGGGGAAGGTCTACAACCAGCAGTGGATTTAGAAAAGCTGATAGTGATGAAGTATACATTAATGTAAAATGACCCAGTGTACAATTGTCGTTATTCTAATTGCAAATTTTATAAGAAGATAAACAAGGCTGGTTACCTTTCTCTGGTAGACAAGGCCAAACTCCCGGAGGTGCTGTAGGAACACCAACATATTGTTGCTCATACCCTCTGTGCTGTAGTCCTGTAAATATACATATATTATACATTATCTAAACTTTGTCAGTACTTTTAAAATATAAAATATATAAGCAAAAAAAAAAAATTTAATGTAAAGACAACATGGGAAAGATGTCCAGCAGATAGCTACATGAGCAACCAAGGTAATTGGCTGCTAGTTAAGGGGATACACACTGTACCACATTGTGCTTATCACAATACTCGAAAATTAATTTTATTATTGAAGCACTTTCACTAGCTAGAGCATTGTTCAAATTGGCACACAGTAATGTTTGCACATTACCTGACCATTCTCCGGCAACACTGACCAGAACTTTTTACAAATGACTTTGAATGAAATAGTTTTAATGAACAATTATTTATTCCTTATTCTTTGTATATACTGGAAGATGCCACTGCTCAAAACATTTAACATAATTTGAACCTGATTTTTTAGTTTTCCACTGTTGGACATCTTGCTCATTTCACTGCAGGCCTTCTTATACATATACCCACACTCAGGAACTCTTTACTAAATATTAAACTTTAAATACATTCTTAGACATGCATGTGGTATAGTAAATTTTCTTGCTGTGTTAAATGGTAGGATGCATCGGTGTAAGTAATGCTGATGAGCAATGACCACAACTACTATTCTCAATAAATGAGAAACAGCTAACCTTCCCCAGGGTACTGAAGCTAAGCTGGTAGAGGAAAGCGAGACACTCGGCAGCACTGAGACTCCTCTTTTCCGCTGTGTGAAGGTAATGTTGCAGAAACAGCCACACCTGGCGACAGGATTAAATAGATTTAGTGTTTTATGGATCATTATCACATCTAAAGTATCTGCTATGTGGAAAATGTACTATGGAGGTTGAGAAACACAGTTCTCATTATTTTCGGATGCTTTTATTATAAATTTAGAAATTAAAATGTAAAAATATCAGCTGTTAATGAAATTTTTAGTGACAAATGGTGCACTGATCATATTCACCTGTTTAGCCGTGCTCAATAACAGAAACTGGAAACCAGCTCTGGTAATGACCGCAGAGCCATCTTCTGCATCTCTAATGTGAGTGAAACACATTAAATAATTGTCTGATTAATAACTTTACTAAAAGATAAGCATTTAAATTTCGGAGATTAGTCAGGTAATTGGAAATTAATTTCAAGTCACATATAATCATACAATATCAGACCTCTACATTCCATGCCATTTAATGCTACTTCCTCCTTTGTCGCGAGTGGCCACCTGATAGAATACTAACAAAAATGTACATATGAAATGGTCACATTTGATAATTTATAAAACATGTTACATTATCTGCCGGATAACGCCCACTGTTAGGCATATGCATTGTTCTAGGATCTCCACTTCATTCATCAGATGAACGTCCCACTCGTCTCTGCACTTCATAGTATTAAAAGAAAAGCAAATAGTAGCTTTCTGCTACCTATATCAAATCGTTGGTCCACCTAGTGTGGGGCCTGCCAACACTGTGCTGTACTGCTCCATCGGATGTCTGTCTTTCACTGAGCGAATGATGTATCCTGGCCCTTGCCAATAAGAATAGCTATCTATTAGACAGTCGGTTAGCAATCTTATAAAACATGTTCTATTTTAGTGTGTCCAACACCAGGAGTCTCCACATAACAATTATAATGGACCTATGTTAACATCCTAACCAACTCATTGTTGCAAGCAGAAAATATATTTCCACCAGGTTAAAGTTCTGCTCTTCTCATCGAAAAAATGTTTGCATTTTTACATAAAATATAGTTTGAGTTAGTAATTCAATGTATACCTGGTCATCAAGCCAGCATGGAGCAATATCCGAACGGCGTCAGCGCTGATACCTTCTGTCTGGGCGCTGCCCACCATGTAGTGCAGCACGCATTCCCAGCGCTCCAGTGCATATGCATCAAGAAATGCCACATCACGGGCTTTCCCATCAGGCTCTAGCGAAGAGGACATGCTCCATGGCCTCCCACTATACAATTAATATTACTTTACCCCGTGCACCAACAAAAGGTATAATAAATTTGTCATGTTTCATATATCATACGACAGATTTGACTTTGAAGTATTTGTTTTTCTTTGATATGAGATTTATATTATTGGTAGTTTATATTGGAAGAGATTTAATATTTTTATTTGCATTTCTATGTATTTTATACAAAAACTAGAGAAGATAACTTAAATATGATTGCTTTACAGAGTACATCTTACTACAAAGATCATGAAAACTTGCCAGAGGTGAGCAATTACCCGATAATTATAGTACCTAAACAAATTTCTAGATAATGAAAAGATAGTGTTATGATAAGTTTTGTAGTGATTTTGATTTCTCAGTGTACAGTGTATGATATCCTCATACACAAATTCTTACAGAATGATATGATGACATGGCTATTGAGCAAGCATAAAACATCCTATTTTAAAAAATTGCAAGAAATGTTATGGTAGCAAATTTATTTTACTCACCCTCCTAGCAATGCTACTTTAAGGTTCTTCTTAAAGGATTGAGCTAGTATCCAGCCTGGTAGGCCCCCAGGTATTGGTGCTTCCTGCCATACTGACAATTCTGATAATGCTTCACATGCTTTCTTCTGTTCCCTAACAAAACAATTCATTTTGAATATTCTCAATGACAAAATTTTAATATTACATAACTGAAAAATTATCAGTTTCATAAAATTTTTGCTGATGAGGCTACTACTTCCATGTGTAAAATTTTTTATTAGGTTCAGGTTTGAAAGCACTCTCCTCAAGGAAAAATCTTTTCAATTTAATTGTTGTGTGGTGAAAAATTTGTCAAAAATTACTTTGCATGAGTCTGGGTAACCCATGAAGCTACAACTGCTTGTGGCACTGGCTGCTCCACAAACAACAGGCGTATTACAAAATGTCGAGCCAACTCTGGTAGTTCCCTGAAAATAAAAAAAAATCATGTATAATGTGTACCTAATCATTTAACTTTTTCAAAAATCAACAATTTCTTGGTATTTTGGTCTGGTAAAAATAAATTGTACGTGGTAAGGTGCTTAAGCATTAAGATGAATTTAAAAATTCGATTTGTTAAAAACGATATAAATGATATAAATTCGATTTGTTAATTACGATTGATTAAAAAGTCGAGATAAATTAATTATTATTTATGAATTGAATTCAAGAGCTCGGGAAATAAGTAACTATAACTTAACCTAAAACCTATAATTCAATTTTAATTTTATTTTTATAAAAATTTTGCACACACCGATAAACAGCTAAACATATCGTTGGATAGTTGTACAATGTTTCTAAAAACTGTGGCGTTCGACTTTTAAGGTACTCGTGAAGATTTTTACATTGCAATGTTGGTGAAGGGTTTAAATTTAACGATTTAGATTTTGAAGATTCTGACATAATGAATTTTATATACAATTCTAATTTACGTATTTGCGATGAAAGCAAATATAAAAAAAAATTATAGAAGCATATTTTTGAAAGAAACCATTTGCCGAAGTTACAATGTTTATGAATGATGAATCTGTCAAATGTTCCACTGTAAACTGAAATAAAATCAACAATACAGATAAGTACGAAAAACTACACTCCACAGATATTCATTAAAAAGACGCAAGATTTAATTAATTGTATTAGAATTATTCTTAATACTACAAGATGAAGAGAAGAAAGAGAAGAAATTTACTTTAAAACAATAAAGAAACCGCCTAAGTATTATTTATTTCCAAATTTTCAATTAAACTAGCAGTTATTAGATAGAATAATAATTTGATATTTATTCTAAATACATAAATATTTTTATATATGACAAATGACATGAAAATAAAAACAGTATTAAAAAAATATAAATTATCATAAATTTTGCGGAGATTAATTTAAAATTTAGTATAATAACATAATATATATTACCAAACCAATGCGAAATATCAATAAAGTTTCATTCATAAAAAAATTAGTATTTCCGTATTATATGATTCATCTTATATAGTTTGGGTTCAAAGTTGTAACCAAACCACGGTAGTACTTAATACCTGTTATAATTTCATTCCAAAAATTTTTTTTAGTCCTGTTGTCCCAACAAAATAAAAAAGGTTTACTCACACAGATTGAAAGGGTGTGTTTGTGTGTAGTTCCGTCGTGTCGGAACGTGCACGCACACTAATCTACGGTAGCGAGTTCACCGTATTCGTTCTCGTCGGCAGATGGCAGATGCAGTAGACGCTTTCCGTCAGTCGCGCATAGACAACGGCGAGCGCAGTGCGATTCCAACCCGCTCAGCACCATTTTGTGTGTTTCGTTTCGAACGGGACATTGTGTATATGTGCTCCGTGAATAATTACAAATCGCGAACCGAAGTGTCTTATCCGCATTGAGTGCTTCGCTTTCGACATGCCCGCGGTGGGATCGATGCGATATCTCGGGCGCTCATAGAAACCGCGCCTCCGTCATGAGCGAGTGATCGTCGACGTAAAAAAAGTTGACACAGGAAACATGTCTGGGCGGCCCGCCGACGCGGATGCGAGCGAAGGGTTTGAGTTCGAAATTCGAAAGCGGTCATGTCATCGCCTCTCGGATTTCGTATAAGTCACCGTCCAATGTCAAAATCGTGCACGTACCGCGAGCGCCGGGCGTCGGGACAGTGCGGACAATGCAGTCGTTGGTAGTGTGGTGGGCCGTGGTGTCGGCGGCGTGGGCGCTGGCGGGCGCGTGCTCCTCGTCCATCTCGAAGCGGCCGGCGCGGCCCGCGCGCCCGCAGCGCCCGCCGGCCCAGCCGCAGCCGCAGCCGCGCCTCAACGTCACCTTTCCCACCTTCAAGTGCGAGCCAGACTACTCGGAGTACTATTGCCTCAACGGCGGTTCCTGCTTCACAGTCGTCATCTCCGACAGCCCCATTTACAATTGCGAGTGCCGGAGCGGCTTCGTCGGGCAGCGTTGCGAGTTTAAAGATTTAGACGACTCGTACGTACTGACGAGCCGGCAGCTGATGATGGAGACGGCGTCGATCGCTGGCGGGGCGACCGTGGCGGTGTTCCTCGCTATTCTAGTCTGCTTCGGCGCGTGGGTCCGGCTGCACCGGCGTGCGAAGGCGCCGCCCTTCGGCGAGGAGCGCGGCCCGCCGCCCCCCGTCCAGCTGGTGGCAGTGGCGGCGCCGCGCGGACGCGTGCAGCTCTGCGCCGCGACGCGCTAGGGCCAGAGCCAGTGCCTCCCGCCTCGGACCGCTCGTGTACATATAGATAGATTATGTGTTAAGTTATGTGGAGAGAACGAAGTTAAGAAAAATTTATGTGATAATTATTTTACGAAGCTTATAATTTATTTGAAAGGAATTTCTTTGTATATAGAGATCCGAGCTGGTTCAGTTGCGTTGTGTGAATGTAAATTTCAGTCATTCTCCCATGTGAATTGTACACTGTATTACGTTCATGTTCTGTTTATCTGTTTACCTGTTTACTGAATGTTTGGAACACCCGTGGAGATGTACCTAATGCTACTCGCTTCAAGTAAAGAAGTATTTACATAATGTTGTCACCTCTGTATTGTGCCTCTCAAAGAACTGTTTTCACGTTTTTGTTGAACAAATGTTGGATGCCTATTGGGATCATATTGGAAAGCAGAATGTGTAAGTCACTTTATGCTGAGAGGCTGTTGTTTCTAACGGTGCCTAGGGTTCCATTGCAGACTGCATGTTATTGTTTTGTAAAGTAGCAATATGTCAAATAGGGCGGGGGTGCCCTGCTACACAAGTCTCAATGTTATTATTCTCTCTATGAGTGTAGAATTGTCTCAATGTGTAAAATGTTAAATGTGAACAATTGTTTGTATTATAATTGGTAATATTATATGAATTGTAGTAGTGGGGCAGACGCAAGCTGCTGTCCTTCAGCAGCCAAGGCCTGCAGTGATGCATAGATACTTGTGAATCAATGTTTATTGTATTTATTATCTCTTTGTTCTATGTTGAATAGAATTGTGATGAATTTTGAAGTATGTGAGGCAGCGAGTAGCAGAGTTCCTAGGCGCAGCGCCATGGTGCGCTTGCTCGCACATTCCATCTCGCGGATAGAGTATTTACTGGTGTCAGTATTATTTTGTAATACGGATCTTAAGCCGGCAGCTTTACTTTTTAGTTTATACCATATATCCCATTGGGATAAAGCTGTAACATATTCGTTTGAAGGCTGAATGTGGCCAGAACGAGAAGGCTTCTTGTACATATAGCCCATGTAGGTATTTATTAGATATTTATAAACGTTTATTTATTGACTGCTTTATTTAGTTTAAAAACCTAGAGTATCAACTGCATCCAAGTTGCCTCATAACATGTAATGGTTCCATCCTAAAACTTGCTAAGCACGGCCTCGCATCTCTCATGCCCTACTGTAATCTCATCTCGAATCTCTTGTTTTGTAAAAATCGTAAAACATTGGATGGTGTAAAAAATGTTCCCCGAGCTGTGTCAGCCCAGCTCCGTGCAAATGTCAGTCCAAACCACGTGGTTAATTAGTAAATCGGTACACGCTTTGGATGCTGTCTCTCCTCACCTGTAAAACTGCTTTCGGCTTCCGCTTTGTGTGAGATGGGATGTTTCCCTAAACATGTAACCAGTTTCCGTCGATCTACATGGGTACGTTCTGGCGTGGCTGACACTGCAAGGGGAAGCAAAAAAATAGCAAAGTTTGTGAGTGGTGGTGACGTTCGCCTGCTCCTGAGCTGGCCGCGCCTTTGGCGGAAGTGCCTTCCGCATGCACCGTCCACTCGTTGGCGTCGTCCATGTCGCCGAGCGGCCGCTCCGACGGGCTGGCGCGGCACGGGGGTCGCCAGAGGAGTCCGTGTTGTGTCGATTCATATGAGAAGGTTTATATGAACATTCCAAAGTATATGTAAAATATTATCTACATCACTAATAATTTTGAAGTATCTGTTAAGACGCTACATTGTTAATTATACAGTTTTCTATTGATCATTTGTTAAAAGAAAATTATACGAAACTAAATCCTTACTTTTTTGTTTTTCATTCCGAAGTGCGACACAGAGCGAGTCTGGCTCCAGCACTGCTCCGGCACCAGGCGACCGTCGTCGCACCAGTGGTGGACGACGTATTACTTTGAACGACTTTAAACGTTCTGAGCGCGCGGTGAACGTGGTAACGACGCGTTAATTAATGTTATCTTGACCTAATTTCGAAGTTTGATGAAAATATTCGAAAACCCTGATTAAGCGCGGCGACGCTGCCCCGTGCGTGCGTGCTGACCGTGTACACGCAGGGACACGGCCACGGCGGGCGTTTGCATCGGCGGTACGACAAACGCCCGCCGCACCGCCGTTACATGGCAATTATTATGTCGATAGACGTTATTGATAATTTATTTGCGGCCGAGGATCACGAAACGTTTTCTCCATGAAATGAAATCTGATCGGAACTCTTTGTTTGCTCCGTGCGAGATCGCTTCTCAAAGCGGATTTAAGAATAATGCCCGATCCGTTCTATGCGCCGTAAAAGACCTGGGGCAAAGCGGCGGCGGAGGCGGAGGCGGCGGCGGCGCGGAGCCTCCGGGAGCATATTTTTATGAATAGGCAGGCGGGCACCCGACCGGTCCGCCGCCCGCGTCGCATGTAGAGTTCATTGAATGAGTGCCCGTCGGTTTGTTGACATTCCCCGAAAACCTGCCGCCTGCCCTCCTGCCGCCCGCCGCCCGCCGCACGCCGCACGCCGCCGCGCCCGTAATAGCCGCGCATCACAACTTCCCGATGGATGGACAGCGACCGAAATAGAAACCGCTCCAAACTAGATTAGAGCCCTTTTAGGAGTTCAATACTCACGAGACTCACCTATTTAACCGACATTAGGCAGGATGTCGACGCAAAGGGGCGGGGGATGGATCCGTGAGCGCAGCGCCCCGCGGCCCGCCGCCCGCCGCCCGCTCTGCTATTGAGGGGAAGGAATCAAAACGGTGTACATTTCTTTTTATTATTCAGTTATCAACGACGAAACGAGCAACACGATCACCTAATGTTAAGTGATACGCCAGCCCGTAACAACGCGGAGCTAGTTCGGATGTTATACATCAGACGCAAAGTGTCGAGTGTCCACTCCAGCGCTTGCACTAGCTACAGCACCCTTTCACACGTGTGCACGCCGCTGCTGGCAAGCAAGCTGCAAGCGGAGCCGCCGTGGCGCCTCAGACGGTCTGCGGCGACAGCGAGAGACCTACCATCAATAAATTCTATATCAAAATTATAGGATAAATACATTTCAATAAAATAAAAAACTTTTTTTTAAAGACAACATCTTATGTAATTTCTGATTTGTACATCTGTAGTCGGGGAGTCCTTAGTGTCCGGCGACACGGAGCGTCGTCGGCGGGCTCCAAGGGCTCGTGGTCGCGTGAGACGGCCGGCGCCGGGCGCGCGCGCGACTCCTGCTCTGATGTTCGTAATCATAACCGTCGGCAGTGAGGACACGACGCCGAGGCGCCGGCGGGGGCCGCGCCCCGCGCCGCCGCCGTCCGGCTCGCAGGTCGCTCGGTCGCCATTCTGGCTGTGGGTTAGACGGTGCGTCGCTCTGCCCACGCCGGGATCCTTTATGGTCATCGGCCAGTGGTCATTGCGTCCAATTAACATGCCTACGTGGCCGGCCCACTTTGTCATTATGTGGCCGCGCGAAAATCTTCCTGCTACTTGTAAAGACAATACGAATGCCGGTTTGTAAACTTTGGCCATTTAGCTGCTTGCTTGTACGTGTGCTGTTAATGTGTGCGGCCTCTAACCAGTTTAATGATTTCATTGTTAACTTCAATATTACACTGTGTGCTACTTAGCTTTTCGAGTACACCTTGATAAGACCCAATTGAAAACTGTTGTAATTAGGTAAACAGAAGAAGTAAAGGTTTAAACGTTCACCGCGCTTTTCTTTGGATGCAATGTAAAATTAATTAGCACTCAGCTTACATTCTCCTCGGGCGCAGTTGCCTAAGCTGGGCCTGGGCCTCCGACACGCGAGAACTACAACAAAGCGATCGGGGTATAATATTATCTATAAACTAAGCTTGTTTTGGTAACCGCGCCAGATTCCTCCACTGTCTACTAACGGATATAGTAAACACAATTATTAAATAATAATAGAGCTTAGTGTTTACGTAAATCTTGTTTTAGATAAAATGTGATTATTATTATAGAAAATACTATGACAACGGACGACAAAACATGACTGGTCGAGTGTTAAATAGGCGGTGTTGTCATGTTGGTTGTGATGCATCTGATGATGCGGTCAATTCCACCTGATCGGCTGATCGGTATCTGACCCCACTGCTTGAAGCCCACCTTCTGCCCGAGTGGCTCTTCCTGCGCCTGCGCCTGCGCCAGATGGCGGCACGTGCGCGGCAAAAACGACACTCCGCCGTCATAGAGCAACGACGCGTTTGAAAATTAAACGATAATAAACAAGGCAACGGCGCTCCTTTTTGATCCGATAAATATTTCATAGAGATTTTTATTTAAATTAAGCGACGAGACGAACGGAACGTTCACCTGAAGGTAAGGGACACGCTCACTCCTCGTGCTAGCGTGGCCCTGGATAGGATGATATACATTGCACCATATTGGCCCGAGACGTAAGATGTTGAGTCTCTTTACTCCAGTAATCACATTGGTTACAGCGCTCTTTAAACCGGAACACAGTGATATTTACGCACTGATGTTTGCCAACAGCAACGGGAGCAGCGGTGGTACCTGTTTAGACGTTCTCCGGCGGAAGAAACCTGCCGCCAATAAAGATTTTATTTATTGGTACTTCTCACCGGTACTTGCAAATCTATGTCAGTTCCCAATAAAAAAATGTTTTCGATTAGCAAATAGTTTTGGCGTTATTTTGTTCTATAATGGTGGTTCAAGTATATCATCAGTCATTAAATAGGTATTATGGAAATCAATACGTCAACACAGATATAACTTTAGTTGATTTCACGGACAACGGTGTCATTTGTTTGATCAAACTCCTTCCTACGTATGTTGTGGGACGAACAACGATATTATTAAATTGTTGAAGATCAAAACTTTTTACTGTGCATAAGGTGATGTATATCATTGTACCTGTAGGCACCACAGCCAGCAATGTTGCTTACATAGAACGATCTGAATTCTCACTGAATTGGAAAGCACATGCAGCTTGTTCCACAGAATTGCCAATACGCCTAGAGCTGATTTAAACTGTGACAGGTGCTTTCGGCGGGAGACGATGACACATGTACTCCGCTGATTCTTTACATTTATTTTTATGTCACCGATTCTTATTTTGGTGACAGTGTTGCACAGAAATAAAAATTGTTTAACCTTTTTTATTCTAATCGATATTGTATTAATTTTATTTTTGTGCCCCTCCAACTTCTCAACATTGGACACCAGTTCTTCGAATCGCGTTCTGTTGCGCGCCAGGGGAATGGTTGTGCGGCGCTCGTGATGTTGGTCCACTCGTTGATGTTGTGTAATCATGACGACTGATCTTTCTCTTTCTCCACTTTCCCCATTATTTCCATCTGTAATTCAGTATCTGTCTGTACCTGCATTTGTATTATTACTGTTACATTAATACATTAACGTTATTGTTATTATTTATATATTTTGCTCTTTTAAATATACATTTTAGTGAGAAACGCAACAGTTGGCTGCATGCGCTTGAAACCTTTGTTTTTTATTACAATGAATTTTAAAACATAAAAATATAAAACGAAATAAACGTTTATTTGTAAAAGGTGTATTTTTACGGTGTTTGCTGAGTGTGTAGGACAAATGTATTAAGATATTATTAATTAATATTTAATTATTATAATTAACATTAAGAGTTTAAATATATTTATAGGGATCAAAACAAACTGGACTAATATATAAAGTCTGTTAAGAAATTACTTCGATCTTTATCAATTCCATTGTTATAAATGGTAATAATCTCGTTGTTTATGATAATATTGTACCTATAGTTTGAAAGAATAATACCGAACAATTATTATTTACTAGTTATGATTACTTGAAACTGTACTGTATGAGACGATTGTTTCATTAGACGTTTATATTTTTAAGAGCTTCCTCCGATAGTTCATTGTACCTCCAAGCAGCTGAATTGGTGTTCTGTAGTACTAGGAGCGTCGATCGAGATTATTATTTTATTTGAATAGTGAAATCTTAACATTGGTTTCATTTGGAAATTGACTTGAAAAGTTGTCGAGCCTCCCAGAGGACGGCATACATGATATAAAGTTTATAGAGGATCCTCTCTGCGGGGCTCGCGAAATGCTCTACACGGCACTCCAGCACGCGGCTCTCAAACCTGTTGCACTCCGGGGTGGCCTAAAAAACTAGCGGAGAACGCACGTGTCACCTGGCTTTTATCACGCCATTGTCTGATCGAGTGCCCATCGGCAGGGTGCACTCGCTGTTGAAAGCTTGATTGCCCGAACACCAACTTTCTGATGCATTTTTTAAGTAAACGAATCGCCATTTTAGCAATAATTTGCAACAGTAGCCTTAATGCGTTATTGTTCATTCGAAAACCTCTGCACTCCGGTGCACTCGCAAGGATGGTGATCGTGATGATGAGCGTGTTAGTATTATAAAGATTTTCATATTGTTTGTTAACCGCTAAAGATTTATTTTAAGGTTTTGCATTATTATCGATATCTGGCAGTGTGGGATTGAAAAATTGTATGGGAATCATTTATCAGTGAACGACAACTCGGGACAAATGGAGTGGACGATAAGTTTAATTACAATTATGTTGCGATAACCAAAATAATGTCACCGTGGGCGGTTTGTGATTACTCTTACCGCGTCCCCATACGTCGGACGGAAAAATTATTTCCGGTGTGTGAATTTTTTAAATTCACCATTTTTGTAAGATGGTAATGTGAATGAACTGTCATAAAAGTCACGATGAATGTGGCCAAAGGTCTTTTTATGGCGTAGATAATGTGCGTCTGCAGTCTGTTGTGTGTCGTGTGTCTTGTGTCGTGTGTCGTGTGTTGTGCCGCTGCGTGACGCGGTGGAGGATGATGCACTGCCCATTGTGTGGGAATTGATTAAATTGATCATAATTAATCTTTTTTTATAGGGAATGTAGATGAAAGACATGAACAAACAAGAGATGATAACCAGCGACACCGGGGGTACTGCTCTATGATTGCAAGCTTTTTAATGAATGGACTTCTTTCTTAAAAGTTAATTTCTAAATATATTTGTACCTCTAGTACACGAAGTAAGGAACAGATAGTGGTTCCTAAACAGCTGAACCGATATGATTTTTTTAAAGGTGACTCGATAAAGAGACGGCAGGTGGAATCTTTTTATGAAGGAAGACTTATAATTCTTTTTTAAAATCCTGTCAATGAAATAACGTAGACCCGAATTGAGCTTCTTATCCGATTCGATCGGCGCTACGTCCAGCACCAAAAGTGACGTGAGGCGGCGGAGCGAGCGTTTTTACGAGCGACTAACTGGAGGCCTTAGTTATGGCACCCGTCGGTGACATCAATGCTCGCGGGCACACGAATATGGTTCGTGCGATTATAAAAAAAGCCGGATAATAAGGTTACGGCCCTGCGCATGTCACTGCGCCCCACATATGCAGTAAATATGAACGCTTTATGTAACGCGCCACTCTTTACACGTGCACACCGACAACATCACGAAGCTACTTTATATATATATATATGTTGATGTATATATGTACAGAGAAGGTGCATGCATATTTTAAATACCGTAAGTGTTATCGTTGATGAGTTTGTTATTTTTTGTTTATTAATATAATACGGCACGTTAAAATGTTATTAGTATCTTCACAAATAAACTCATTAAAAACGCTCACTCATTTCCCCGAGCAGTGCAAACATTGCTGCGATTCGTTCCGAAGGACGCTGTAGCCAACGGAACATCCGGGCTGATGAGGCCATCGTGCTGCCAAATATTCAGAGCGTCGCATTGTGTTGAGCACTTATCACTTGCCCAAACATACACACTGCATCACATTGCGCTCGTCGCCTTGAAATATGAGATGTTAAAATTGTTTACCGCAGTAATTACATTAGCTGCAACGGCCTTCAAACTGGAACACATCAATGTTTGCACATAACTGTTTGTCGGCTGCAACAGGCGCTGCTGTGGTACCTACCTAGAAGCGATAGTTATCTTGTCGCTTTTATAAGTACTTGCACAGTAAAAGGAATTGGGTCGATAGTTTTTTTTTAATTACAAATGACAAGCAGCCGCAGCGGCAGCAGCAGCGCCATCCATCTCGGAGTTGATTGAAACTTAGTTCCGCCGAATTAGGCGCGTTGTCGGGGCCGCTGCCGTGACAGTAACGAGACAGAAATAATTTCACTGGAAAACAACGGTCCTACGAGATGGATGTCGGCGCAGCAACGTGGGAAGTCTTCTTTTGTCGGAGGGAAACTACCGGAAGGAAACCGGCGCTTGCGTCAAGCGCGCGGACCAATTTATTGAAACTCGTGTGACTAGACAATCAACAACGAAATATTCCTACCGTTACAACGAAAATGTCAAAGCTTCCAATGACCGTGTAATGTGGAGGTTTATGTGGGACTGTTGCTGCAAGTGTGCGTGTGCGCGTGTGCGAGTGTGTGCGTGTGCGGTCTCCGGCGATAACCATCGGATGTGAGCGCCGCGTCCAATTAGCGCACGTTGACAACGTTGGCAGGCGGCGGGGGTTGGGCCGCTGTAACCGGCCTACGGGCTACCGCGGGATTACTCTCAAAATACCTATATTTCTAGTAATTTAACATCTAATAATAATATATGATTAAACATTTTGGTTGTGTCCGACTTGAAGTACGACCAAATTCGGACTCCGATCTTATTAGCGGTAAAACTATTACATTTGAGTTATCGCTGCAAACAGTTCAGTCGAGTGACCTTTAAAAGAAGGTTATTGCTGGCAGATCGCTATAGCCAGAAACCGTTTAAGTACACATTACCGTGTTCCGTTTTGAAGGGCGTTGTAGCTAGTGAAATTACTGTGGTAATGATACTTACCATTCTAAGTCTCAAGACTACGTACGCAATATAGTGTAGTGTATATCATACTAACTAGCGCCACGTTGTTATAGGCAGGCGAACCAGGTGAATGTACCGATAGTTTCGTCCTCCGTTGAATAAAAAAAAGGAAAAATTTTCGACTAAATGTTTTTTTTGGTTTTTTATGAATAGAGGCAAAGCTATCAAAGGTTTGCAGATAACTTATACAAAACAAATACGTGATTGGTTTGGAGATAAAAATAGAAGAACGTTATTACTTATGGTAACCAAAGATGGTCTATCATGTGTCAAAAAAGACAAAAAACTTCTTTCTTCAATATTATACTTCCGTATTAGGTTGTACTATAATATGCATTGAAAGTGATGTTTGATGTCACGTAAATAGAAGAGTCAGTGTAAAAAGAATATAAAATGACCAATTTCGTCACAATTTAATAATGACACCGCGACAGGTAAAAGATATGCTTTCGTTCTAAGACGGTAAGTTTTACGTAATTAAAATGGCGACGTTTGTTGTGCAAGGCTGTCTCGCGGCCGCGTCTCCATGCGGGCTTGGAATCGCTAAACGCTTCATTGCTCAGTCTGCAATCTCTTTTTGTTCCGGTTGCTAAATTTCCGCGAACATCTTATTCCAATTCTTTTGTGAATTGACATCATCATCATCATCAAGAATTCACATATACTATGTAAAGTATACATAAGTCGTTTCCCAAAAGCCGTCTTTTTTAGGTGGGTGTTCCGGTGCGAGTAAATGTCGTGGCGGACTTGTACCGAAAACTTTCACGATGTTCATCTCCGACGTTGCTTTCGTTAACAATTGATGTCGCACACTCTACGTGGACGTTTTGACTCACAGATTCGCCTTCGTCGAATGAACTCATCTCCAAGAAAGCTGCATGGTTATACCTGAAAGAAATCTTTTTAACGGTAATGTTAAAAGTGACTACTAGTCGCGTGAACTAGTAATAATCACTCACATTAGTTGAACCTCATGCTTATTGCCTTGCTATTGTATCGTTAAACCAATAAGATATGATCTTATGGTAATCATAACCATAATTACAAAACTATTAAGATTAAGGATGAGTACGTATACTATGGTGCATCGTTGTGTCGGTTCCCTGGAGCCCGTCTCAGAGCTACCGCTCAAAGTGTTTAACAATCTAATAATCTGCTAAAGCGTTGCGTCGCTTGGAAAACTCATTCTATGATATATCTTGTTGATTGAGAAAATGAGATCCCCACACAAAATGGCGAAAGTGTGTGCGTTGTTTCACTTGGGTATTTAGTAACAGTAGATATGTTTAATAAAAAATGTCGAATTATAAACCTCAGAGGTTAACCTCGTGCAGATATCCTAACGTGGCTACATGCGTCTCCACCGGGCGAGGGCTGGCGCGGCTCCGGTTCGTCGCGGTTCGGTCGCGGGCGTCGTAACTGGAAAGTACCAGCGTGATGCTCGCGCCTCGTGTTTAGAAAACTGTGCAAACAGTGGGCCTAGAGTCGAATCTCTCACGATGGCGGCCCGGGCGAGATTGCCGGCCGCGTGGGAGACGTGCGCCGTAAAAGGCCCGCTAGCGTCACTGCAGCCCCACTTGGCGATACCGGTGGGCACGCGGCGCGCAGCTCAGCAGTGCGCGCGCGCGCACTCCGCACGCCGCACACCGCGCCCCGCGCACACACGCGCGCCCGCGCACAAACACCTCGCGCTTCGTATAAAGCCGTATGACGTAGAGCGCATTATTCGCTTCTCCCGGCGGCGGAGTTTTCGGTCGAGTGCCAATAATTTGGTGTCGAATCGTCTCAATGGATGGCGGTAACTCGGACAGTTATTTTATGGGTCGTTTTTTAATCATAATATTGTTTTTTTTTTGGTTGGTGTTCGACCATAATATGTTCTTAAGTCACAATATGATTGTAGTTGGTAAAGCGCACATCATCATCATCAGCCGACAGACGCTCACTGCCAGACATAGGCCATACGTTGAACGTTTTCTTCAAAGCGGACATATGTACAAGTAATCTATACTATCTGCTCTTGTATACACTTGCGTTACCATAGAACGGGAACAGTGCCTCCATACCGACTAGTTGTTCAAACCCTCAAAGAAATATAGGCAAAGACAGCGTAAGGAATATAAGAAAGGAGAATGTGTAATAATTAATATCACAAGAACTAACTTCAAGGAACGAGTGACAGGATACATAGGTTTTTATAGGGATAGCAAAAACTAGACGTAATAATGTTGATGAACCAGAAATGTGATAAACAGCAGCTTTTGTTCCTGAACACGGAATTCCGACGTATAATAAGCATGACACCGGGATCTTCGACTAGCATCTCTTAAAGGTGTTATGATCCCGATGATGTAACCGAATGTAATGTAACAGCGATGGATTGCGTTCATGAGATCACTTTATTGAAATTCTGATCGTAAAAAATGTGTTGCTTTACAATTTATTTATTTATTTTTACCGACGAGCGTGCATGAAGACGCTCATGAAAGTGGAGGAAGCGAGAGAGGTGTGCCAGGATCGGAGCAAGTGGAGAGAGGTGGTCTCTGCCTACCCCACTGGGAACGAGGCGTGATATATATGTATGTATGTGTTTCTTTACAACGCTACTACCAAAAACTTCCGATGTTTATAAGTTTGTATAAACTTATCTGATTATTAACTTGCTAATTATTGAAACACGTTTAAAAAGCTGTACTTAACTCTATTCTTTACCTACGCTGCTACGAGCCTGCTATCACCACATTGCGCACGGCTGTGCAAACGTTGGTCCGGCTTGAAGGGCACTGCATGCAGTACACAAGTTTTAATATTTCAAGATAATGAGCACAATGTGTGTTTGCCACATAGACAGCTAACACCTTATCGTTATGGACATTCGTTACGTTTGCCGTGGGGTGGTTCCTAAGTATAATAGCGGCATGTTTAATTAGGTTCTAAGTTTCTGGTCTAGCACTTTCCTTATCGTTCTTACTTTAAATTTCATGTGGTCGTGGAATTTTTTTCACCCTCTTCGCTCTGTCCTCAACATTGTCATCAATGCATTGCAAGGCAAGCAATTGCATCAATGCAAGGCATTCGTGCATATCTTAACGACAATGAAAAAAGTGCAGTGATCAATAGCCAACAAGGTCAGGCGGCCTCCCTTCGTGACCATCGCAATCAACTTTTCTGTACCTCTGTTTTGAATTAATATTTCAATGAAATTGGGAGAAGGCGATGGTTCCTGAAATACAGAGTCAATTGCTAGTTCCGGAACATGGACTTCGAGCGTCGAAAATTTGTAAAACTGCAATAATATATATCTTTACTTTATCTCGTCAGCGACACCGCGCATACCGACTCCGCGATCTCACACAGGTCTAAACGTAAAAAAGCAATCTAAGAATAAAGATGGCGCAGGCCGGAGTTACGACACGTCACCTGGAAGGATGTGATTACAGTTTCCCTAATTTTCTCGTGCCAAAAACTCGAGCTGGTGTGAATCATAGTGGACGCGGCGGCGGCGGAGTAAATCGGCGGCATCCTGCTTACAGCAATTGCCGGCGCCCGGCCGCCGCCGCCGCCGCCGCCATCGCCGCCTTCGCCCGTTCAACAATCTACTTGACAAACTGATCGTTCAGTTATTTGTTTGCGGTATTAGCCGCTCGTGTGCAAACACTGCGTGCGCGCGCTCGCTCCATTGAACCAGCGCGGCGCGGCGCGCGGCCCTGATTGCGCGCGGGTTAATCTTCCTTTCTATCGGAGCTCTGATTTTATCTTTCACAATACGTTCTCTTCAAAGGAAACCGGTGGATGATTACTTTACGCTATAAAGTAATTTTGTTACTTATTCATTGTTCTGTCAAATGTTACTGTAAAAAAATTGTTAAAAGTACAGTCAGGCACTACGAACGAATGCAGCGATAGCTAGGGAATTTTCACTGTTTCTCAGTGTACTAGTCGCCTTCAGACATAAAGTATTAATAAGCCGCGTTACTCTGTAATTTAGACTTAGTTAGCCCTTCAAACGAGTTCTTAGTAATATTCTTATACTACTGGTTGTCGGTGTAATTTGGTGCTTCCTAATCAGTCATCGGTAACAGATATCCATGTCCTGACTGGACGGTAATATATAATACAGTACTTGTTTTATGCAAACGGCGACAGGAGGTTTAAGGATCTGTACAATTATCGTTAAGTGAACTCTCCGCGTGTGTAACGAGTAGGAAGCAGGTACGTGTATGTATGACATCAGTCAATCAGGGTGTGTGTGTACTCTGGCTCGTAGCTTACGTGTAACTTATTGACCGTAATGTTTGTATGTTAGCGATGTGAGCCGCGTAGGGTTCACCCCTTACAGTGCGGTCCCCGTGGCTTGATGTGCTTTAAGAATTAATGGAGTTACAGCAGCAATTTGGCAAGATTACAATAATGTACGGGTAGGTGTAAATGACGCTCACGGGTCCACTTCCTCGCAACGCAGGAAGTGCGCGGGCGCAGCGAGTTTTCCTACGTTCCGCTCAACGGAACGGTGACCACACTTCATAAAATGATGTGGACATTTTTATTTTTTCACAAAAAGAAAAGATTTCTGTAACAGGCGTCCAATTTATTACATTTGTATTTCGGAGTAATTTAATTTTGTTATAGCTTTGGCCTATGGGGAATTCCGTTTTATGTTAGGTACGTAACAACGACACTATGCTCTTTCCTTTCATTTTTCACGCCGAATAATTGGTAATAAAACTTTCACTTCTTAGTGCATTTTATGTTTGCGGTGAAAGGAAGATGACCAACTTTTTATTTTGTACACTAATGTGTATAAAAATATGAATAACAAAATTGATTCAGCGGTTTACTTGTGAAAACTTAAGTAACCCTATCTACTTCTAAATAAGCAGAATGGCACGGTTTAATATCTGTGTGGGGTGTAGGTCTAGCCGGATACTGTTTTATTGGTTGATATAAACAAGAGTTTTCCAAAAATTCATATTATGTAAAACGTTCATTAAATGTTCCACAAAGTTGTACACACAGCGCGTATAAAGTATACGAAGCAGACATAACTTCTCATCCGGCGGTTAGCAGTTGTTTACTGCCTCCAGTAATATCCGGCAGTAAACACTTTGGGTGAGGTTACAATAATATTGTTGTTCATGGTGAGCCGGACGAAGGATCTGCCCAATGGTATATTAGTTTTACTACTGCAGCCTCACATATTTTCCGGTTTGTTACTTTTGTTTTCGCGGGCTATACACGGCGAATGAGTTTATTTATTTAGCCCCAAAGTCGTGTATCATAAACGTTACGGAATGTAATTCTGCGATACCTTGCACGCGACTCTACTTGCAAATTCAAATATCAATAAAAAGCTTCAGTTGATTTTCTATACTCGACATTGGTGTTTGCGATAAGCATATTTATTGTAATAGTTCATCATAGGAGCTGGTGTTAGGTCGCTCTAGTCATGTTAGTGTCTATTGCTGTCATTAAACATGAGTATATTAATATAATCCTTGCATTATTGTTTGCAAGGCAGCTTAAGTAAGTTAAGTAGTAAAGTAACATGGATAATGGGACCCCTTATCAATGTTCTGAGGTCACATGCGAAATATAGTGCTGCGTTTGCGGCAGAGGTTAAACTTGTCATTAGGTTATTTGTCGTTATTATAATGTTTTTTTTTAATAATCGGTTTTATGCTTCTTATTTAATTACAATAATAAAGTGCATCTATTCAAAAACTAATGTATTTCGCGTGCTGTCCCATGAACAACTGTAATCACAGTAAACCGAGCGACTGGACGCCTCACTCGCGACGCGGTGTAGACACATCGGCCCACCCATTCATTGCCCGCTATCCAGGTCAAGTGGACCCGCGGCTCGCGATCTAGATCACCTAAAGTACTTTATTGTACCTTTGTTTGTCTTAATGACATAACAGGACGAGGCGGGGATAGGCTCCATTCAGTTTCTAAATGATTAATATTGAAATGCTTTTTAAGACCATGACCAATATTATGAGATGCAATAACTGAGTACTTACATTGTTACCAGTAATTGAAACTGAGATCGTCTCTGCTCAGGTTATAAAGAGAAGTGCTTTACTATATCTCGATTGCAACCTTTTCGGAAAATGATCGCAATATCCTTCTTTTCCTCTTATAAATTTCTTAAAGAAATGCGAGTCCTTTCATTTGTGTTATTCAAGTCCTTTGTATTATGAATAATATAGATCTTATAAATGTATGATGTAGTTTTTGGTATTTACTTTAGAGTTCACAAATTTGGTCGTATGTAGGCGAGTTATATATTAACGGCATTAGAAGTTGGACGTCTCGTCCAAAACTTAGTAATTAATGGCGTGTAACGCCCAATCCTCGATACTGATGAAGAGATCTATCGCTTTAACAAATGCCTGTTGCTCTAACAACAGGCTGATACAAAAAATGTTAAGCACTTCTCTTCTCTTCACACTCTATTATTATATTCCGGTCAGGGTTTTTACACATTTCCAGACAATTTTTAAATCTAGATCAACACTCGATCGCTATATATTAGTGTTAATAGCTAAACTTGTGGTCTAATGGCAGCAGCTTTGGTTCGCCGCCAAGGCAACAGTCAACGGGGATTGTTCTCTTTCGGTTATTTCTCGAATGTAATCTGATGAATTTTCGACGGTTAAAACGGTGACGCTTTCGCCATAGTTACAGCGCGGAAAAAAATTCACCAAGAGCCATCCATTACCTGAAACACGGAATTGTGTCTGGTGGTGTAACGAACGCAAAGTCACCGTGAAGCGGCCGCTGCGCGAATCACCGCTTCGTGACGAGATAATGCTGCAAATGTACACTTCAACTCAAATTCACACGCCCGCACATAAAGCGGGGCACCGGGGGGCTCCGATATAGTGGTGGTCGGTCGGGGGGCGCAGGTGTAAAAAAAACGGAAAAGAAAACTCCTCATACACGCTTTCGCACGCCGCGCCCCGGGATCCGGGCCCCGGGCAAAGGATTCATTGACTATTCGGAACAATAGTATTTAAAATAGTCGTAAATTTTTTTTCTTCTCCTCCTCTTTTGTCATTTATTGGATAGTTCCACGAAACTTTACTACCGCCGGCCCCCGCCGGTCCCCGCCGGTCCCCGCCAACCTGTCGTCGGCACCGCGCCGGCGCGGCCCTCATTCACCAAACTTGCCACCTCGCCTGCGCCCGCGCACCCACCTTTGTTTCTAATTACTCGTTCTTCCCTGCAGACTGTGTGAATTGCAGGACTGTGGGAAGATTTCGCAGATCCTTCTTACACAATTTATATAAGCCTTTTTTTTTCATTTTAAAAAGATACTCTATTGTTATGTAAACGTACAAATAACGTCCCCGCAGTGCCGGCTATCGTGACAGGACTAGTGTTGTCCCTGCCTCTCGTATAATGTGACTAAAAGTCTTCAGCTCCGCGAACTTGGGATACACACACAGGGATCCTACCTCACCGCCCGCACATACAAACTTATTTAAAAATATTACATTCGTATTAAGTAATTTGAATTAGTCGTTACGAATGTGGTACGGACAACGATATATTGTTAATGTTTTTACAAATTGTGAGAGTAAGATAAAAACTTTTCTGTAGAATTAAAAGGTGTTGGCGATTCATTCAGGTAGGCAGGCAGGAGACATTCGTGGGCACGTCTGGTGGGCACTAGGTCGCCGGCGCGAGCCCGCACAATGCCGCGGAGCGTGCAGCGCTTTGTCCGGCTAAACTTTAGCTCCTAACCATTGTTTCAGCGCGAACATCTGTGCTCCTCAATGTACCAACAACAATGTAGACACAGGCAGGCGATTAGGTGTTATGGACGGGCCGTTGAATGCGCCTTTACACGTGATAACAGGTGTTTCGGATTTGTGTTGCACCGTTAACGGAAAATATTAATTGTTGTTCTTAAACATAAACAAATTTATACTCTTTTTACTATTTACCGCGGGGACGGGCCCGCTGTGATTACACAATGTTATGAACTGAAAAGGCACGCGAGGAGCTGGACGTTCACTTTGTCTATCACATACGCGCATAGCACCGCAACGCGGTCATCGTCTGCTGACCGGAAACTGGGCGGCGCTCTACGAATCGGGAGATGGTGTGAACACTATTGCCTGGAGGTAAGTAGATGTCCACTACAAGAAATAAATACCGTACTACTGTGTGAAGATCTCTGTAGCTGTGACCGTAGGCACCGGCGCAACTCCTATTTCTGCCGCCAAACAGTACTGTACAAACATTATTAAATTCCGGTTTGATGGGCGCTGTAGCAATCAAGATGACTGCGCTATACCATACTAACAAGTGCCACGTTGTTAATGGAGAAGTGTACTATTTATGATCAGTTGAACATCTAGCTCGCTCTATCAATCGTGTATTATGTAATCTATTTACTATGTTTACTAATCTGTCTATTTACAATTTCTCTTGAGCCGTTGTATTTATTGTTATACATTTAGTTCCTGTTACTTACTGTTACAAATAACCTGCTATAATGATTGAATCGCTTGTGTATCCCATCCTTATTGTATACTATTTTACTTATTGCTTACTACTGTGTGTTATTGTTTTGGAAGTTTCTTGACAAACATTCGTTTCCGGGATCATACGGATAATTGGTTCTCCTATATGTAATAAAATCACATTGAATTGGTGCTCCACTTCTGAATTAGTGACAACCCGTCAACGTCCGATGGCCCCACCGATCCAGAGGTCATATGGGCCAAATCACGGGAGAACACATTCGAATTCTTGACTCCCTACAAATTGTTGATTCTCAGTCCTCATCCCTTTGTTCTCATTTTTCTTGATTTCAGAAATTGAGTTTAGTCATAAATGTCCGAAATGTATGTACGGTGAATACCAGGTTGAGGTTAGGACCGGTGAAGTAACAATGGCGTAATGCCGACTTCCACGGAGAGCCGATTCACGCACCTACTTGTCATACATCCGCTACAGCGGCAACCCGCCTCCGCGTACTCGATACGTGACATTGCAAAGTGGATTTTTCTTTTTAACCTACCTTGAAAAGGAGTATTATGAGTTTGACGCGTGTGTCTTGTAATGTGTACACGCTCACAGGGGCGCGACGGTGCCGCGCGAGGAGCGGCGGTGCGGCGGTGCGGCGGTGCGGCGGTGCACACGAGCTCGTTGTCGTTGCAGACGGTATTGTTAATGTCAAAGCAAGGCTTTTTTGAACTGATAGTAGTATTTAAATATCAGTATATGTTTGCAGTTTTGAGAAATAAACGAAGAGTTTCTCACTGGATAATGGAGAGAAGTTAGATGGAATTCAAACTTAAAATTAATATAAGAAACAGTAAAATTAGAGAAAAAAAAAGCTAGAGCTGAATACGTAATTCTACAAATAATGGAACTGAAACGGATGTGGGTAGGACGCTTACAAAGAGTCAATGATGAAAGATGGACGAAAGTGGTGACGAACTAGTATCCATTAGACAAGAAACGAAGAACAGGTAGACAACGTTAGCGTTGGAGTGAGGATACGACAGGACAAGTTGACAAATATGAAGCATCGCAGCTAGGAACCAGAGAATGGAATCGATGGGTGGGTCGGGTCTATTCAGACGTTCAACATCTGATCCTGTTGATATAATATATAGACAGCTACGTGTGGTCTAGTGAACTTCTTCTTTCTGATGGTTTGGGATTCCACTTGAGAGTTGTTCGCGCAGAACGTTTAAGTAGTAACATTTAAAAAAGTTTTATTATAAATATTTCCATTGGGCGCTTCGCTCCACGCAGCTACTTTAAGTTTCCGGTAGTTCACGACATTGTTTTGTGTTGAAACAATCGCGGAATCATTAAATTAAAACAGGTACAGTCTATATTCTTATGTTTTTCCTGCTGAGTGTTCGCGCGCTGACTCACAAGGCCGTACGCGCATTCCGATGCACATTTTCACTGGAAGATTAAAAAAAATTGCTTTATACCGGATTCAGAGCATTGGGAAGGTAAGCTGCAGTAAAATAGCAAACGTTGCTGTTTTCCGAACTGACTAAAACACACTTTGTGCATCCTCTGTTTAGTTAATCGGTTAGATCATTTCTGCGACCAACACAGGGATATGTTTGATCATTATTACAAATTCCAGCTTCAGTCTAGAGGCAGTCCGCACAGGCCGTGGACCCGCGTCCACGAGCCCAGTGTCGGATGTGCTGCTGTGTCTGTGATCTACATCAAGAGTATAGGAGACAGTCCAATAATATATAAAGGTTTCTTTAAGATTTAACGACACACTAATAAATGTTAGTGCTAAAACCAGTCTATGCTAAGCAGTACTGTGCAAACATAATTTCGCTTCAGTTTTAAAGGTGTGATTTCCGCAATGTGATGCTGTGTAAATATCCGGTACATCATCTCATTGTTATAGACAAAGTTATTACTTACTGAGTACCAGGTCGCGTCTGTCTAATAGTATTGTGTTGCAAGAAAACTATTTCTGAATTTGTTAGTCGTTATGTTAACATATAACAACAGTATAAGCACTATACTCTTACTACTCTTATATGGAGTCATGGTCTGAAATAAAGACTTACTTGTTAACCTGCCGTTGTCTATCGCTACCGATATACCTAGGTATATCCCAAAGACTTCGCCGTACCTTCGGCTATACCATACTGGATAGTCGGAACAGAGGCTCTGCACAGATCGTCGCTTCACCTGCTCTATCCCTGTCTGACGATCTGTAAAATCCCGTAAATATGAAAATCTCATAAATATTTAATATAAATATCTAAACGATTTACTTAAAAATAATTACGGACGTGCTTCCGGACGCGCGCAGGAGTTTACTCAATGAGGTATGACTCACGCACACGCGCACACGCGCTCGCGCTGTATAGTTTCGCGCTAATTCTAAGTTTCCCGCGCAATCCGACCAACTGTCAAGATGACAGCTACCGTATTTAATCTCCTACAGCAAGCGCCTGCACTGCCGCAGCTATTGTACAATGGAATCTATTTTAATACTTTTATTTATCGCGATTGTACGCCCCGTACTTACTTTTATATAATATTTACGTTGATTTAAATAATTGAATTTATTATCCCTCACCCCCAAGATGCATATATCACAGACGTAACAATAATTATTTTAAACTTTTCTGTTGTGGATGGTTATATTATGTAAGTGTGACATGATTTAAATTTTAAATCCGGTCCTTGGAATTTAGTAATGAGCTAGTAGTTCACAATTGGTTGCCCCGATTGTCCGTGTTGTTGTATTTAGATGATCAGATCGATAGTTGTTACCGTCGGTAACACGATTCTTTGTGGTGTTTCGAAATGAGGATGGGATGTTCAATTCTATTTTTAATGAGGCAAGGTGTTTTTTGTATCGTTAATTGTTAGGCACGTATGTACACATACAACTGCTGTCTGTATGTACACAGCAGCCGATAGCCAATGGGAACAAGTAATAACGTAACACAGATTACGCAAGGAGATCATTTCAATATTTTTTTTTATTTTATTTCGATCTTTACCCGTGTCTACTTTTGATGCATTCATTAATTGTTTAATGTGTCGTAAATGTAATGTAGCGTAAAATCTCTCAACTTTAGGTCGTCGAGCCATCTAATACTAACAACACTCACGGAAGCTTTGATTGCTTATAACGTAACTGCGTGCTTTTGTAGGAAAAACGTATTGCAAAGTGCAGATTGATAATGAACATAGTTCTTAAGCTTTGTCACTAACTTGACCGGTAACCCAGCAACAAAAGTTGTTTAAATTATATAAACGCGTTACCACCGCCGCCGGCAGCATTATGAACCTAGATGACTGTTAACTTAGAAACAGAAAGTTACGTAAAGTTCACGTGGGCGGATGTAATTCTGACTCTCGGCCGGGCAGTGGTTAAGCAACAGCAACATACTGTAGCTAACGGTGCTTATGGTAAAGGTATTATGAGCTAGATTTGTGTGAAAGAGTCATTCTCCTGTGTGTCCCAAATAAAATAGAATCTGTTAAAGTTTTGAAGGATTATTGCCTGTAATCAGGCGACCTACGGCTCGGCTAATTAATGCTCATTAGTGCCCATTTTAATTTAGCCGAGTTGTGTATCGGTTAACTTTGAACTCTTTATTTCTAGAAATAACATCGCAGTATATAAGCGTTTCTTATTAAACTTAATTAGGTGAAAAGGGGATAATTTTGGATAGGAATTGTTTTATCCTATGCAGCAGCTTTCAGGCTCAGGTTAGTATCAATTCTGAATTGAAAGTACATTACTTTGCGGAAGTATTTCCGAAGTTCCGCCCCCGGGTACATAGAGGCTTACCGCGGAGTTTAGTCGGGTAAGCGTCCGCCATAACTATTTCAGGGAAGGTGTGCTTGTGCATGAACTGTCAAATGAAAAAGATGAATTTTATTGCACTTGCTGTCATTGTCGACAAGTAAGTTTAATATAAAGAGCGTTGTAGATTGTGAAATTGGTGTGATCAGTTGGAATGATGAGGTGTATATAGTGATGAGCTTGTTTGCGTTAGGAGCTCTGTTGAGCCCAGATGTTATGATCATAGTGATTACTTACTATCAGGCGAATGTTCAGTTTGATTTATCGCTATATAGAAATATCTGCGTATATCTCCGCGTCACCGGGTTGAGATGAAGTCATTATGAATTTTTTAATATTGCACAACCAATTGTCACTTAACCGATAAATGTCGCAACATTTTAACTGTTACGTCGAAACAGTGGTTTTAAGTTATCTAGGTTTTTAAAAAAAATTTCTAAAGTGTGAAGACAAAAGAAAATTGACCTCTTTCAAAAAATGTACCAGATCAAAGCAGTATTATAATGTACGCGTCGTTCTACACCCTCGTTGCAAGCGCTCACATCTAGTATACTCTGGGTACGCTGGGGTAACTGCAGCGCTGCTGATCTAGAACTTCTTCGCGAAGTTAAATATACGTAGTTATAGTAGTAACAACAAAAAGTTGTTATTAACCCCCCCTCCCACTAAAACGGTTGATACAAATGTATGGCGGCTCATTTACAATTCAAGGTTATTCCAACACAATCTTAGCCATAGTTTGAAACGTCAAAAACATTTTTAATCCTTTGCGACTTGTTATTTTTCATTTTACTATATATATATATATAGAAAATATTTCCACCTGTATAGAGACTCATAACGATACCTCTGGAGCCATAAGGCCTGCATACTTGAAATTTGGTAGAATAATCCTTTTGCCAAATATAAGGCAACTAAGAACGGATTTTACTATATTCCTTCCCCAAAGGGAGCTGAGGTTACCGTCCACAAAGCGGGTGGGGAGAGCTAGTATATATATGTATATACATATAAAGGTTTCGAGTTGTGTAAAGCACTAAAGTAATCGATATTGCAATAATGTACAACGCCGAGGTGCAGTACGGCGCACTTGCATAGTATTATAAAGAATATTACATTTGGATAAGATTTAGAGAAGGACACTGAGGGGAGATTGAAGGAGCGACCAAGAAGGAAGATGGTCGCCGTAAGGAACCAGAGTCATTCAAATAATTTATTTTGAAAGATTTCACGCAGCCTGGCGCCCATCCTATTGGTTAAGACAAGAAACGGAAACAATCGAGACTGTTGTCTGAGCGTGGCGAATATTGCGTATTTGTGACGTCACACGTGGCGGTAGCTTCACGAGTGGACCACTTAGAGTTACGCGATGACGATGACGTCCAGGAAGATAAGGTGTCAAGTCTCATTACTCCAACAATTTCACTAGCCTCCAGCATCCTCCAAACCGGGTTAGTGAATATTATCTTGTAAAACAAAAAGAGATCTTCCGTTCCTTAAATTCAAATTATTGTCTTCCATATTTACTAAATGTGATGTGCGACTTTAGAGCAGGCTCGCGTCCGGCGGTCGAGCGGAATGATAGTAATTCTGATATGACGTCGGTATAACTTGACCTTCATTTCAAATGATATTGACAACTCCGGCCCTCATTCGCTGGCAGCCGGTGCACAGCCTGGTTTTAAGAAAACCTTACCAGGGCCTTGTCATCGTTCGTTTTGTATTGTGTTGTCCAGTTCCTACTTTATGTTTTGTTCTTTCATTAATCTTACTGTCTTTCCCACTTTTATTTTTACAATCGCCTCTCAGAGTAATCTCCCCACGTCTTTACATTCTAGTTTACTTCATTGAATTATATTTAATTTTTTTTGTTCTTGTGTTCCAGTGTTTTCCACACCCTTCCGTGGTGCTCGTTGGAATGAAACACTGTGGGCAATGATTATCCACGCGTAGGGTTGCCCGTAATCACCGGCTACGAAATCGATAAGCGCGCTCGCCGCGATCAGGTGCGCGCGCGCAGCGTGACGTCACCTGCGCCCGCGCCGCGGACCGCACGCACTCCAGCGTCTAACCAACTAAGACTCAAATCAATCTATACTATTTACGCTCTTTGAACTTAATTACACAGTTCACTCGATTCTAAGTAACCCCTGTCGTCGCCTATGTGCATCACTTGCTTGCAAGTGTAACAAAGGCAGCCCCTCAGTGTCACTTCCCACGTTTAACCGTCGGCCAAAATGGAGAAGTAAAAAGTTTAAAGCGTTTACAGCTACACAGCTCGTTGGCTGATTAAGCTCGATCTACATCTGAGAGCATCAGATCCTGTGCCTAGTTATAATACAAAAAAAACATTTGTGATCGCTCGGAGATCATCTATTTTCTAATGCTTGACGTAAATACAAAAAGAAAATATTGACTTTGTAGTTTACTAAGATGCTGCGCGGAGGATTTCTCTCGCGCCGCGCTGCAAGTGTATTGTAGTACACGGAAACGAAGCCGTTGCGCAACAGATAGGAGACGCGTACTGAATACACAGCCACTGATAAAATACATGCAGGTATTTGACATTAACATTCATTAACTTAGTTTTTTAATTAATTAGTATCGTGGTTGTCAACGAAAATGTAACACAGGGCGAATACTTATAGAGCATTGCTTCATCATAATCATTTCCACCGATGGCAGGTCATCATTACTTATTACTAGTTGAGAGTATTACTAATATATTTTACGACTTTATTATCTAGAATAAATTAAATGTACTACTTTTGTGTTAGGTTATGAAAAATGTGTAAATATTAGTTTTATTTATAGGATAAGTAATTTGACGTAAATTTGTCGGTAGCAGGTGAACAAGTGGTTAATTTCACCTATCAAACAGAAACGAATCCCGTTTTGAGCTCCACGCTCCACCGGACCGGGGAACCCTTTCCCGCAGGGGTGTGAACGCCCTCAAAAATTAATCACTGCGCTATTAACGTCCATGATGATTTAATAGCCTCGCGTGACAGCCCTGGCTGAACCACCCCTCGGCGACGTTTCCAGCCACGAGGGGGCTGATTACAAAATTAAGTTTCACCGTTAAAGGGTGACATTCCAAGGTCACACGTGTAAGGGTTGTGTGGAATTTGTTGTAAATATTTTGTCACGCGGCTAATTATAAACGGCTTTCGGTATTTAGGGTGACGAAGGGTGAAGAGGTAGTTATCTATAATTAGTGGTGAATTATTTAATGAATGGTTTCATAGGGTGTTAGGAAGGGTTAAGGGTGGCTACACACACATTAGTAATAGTCCTAATTTTCGTTGAAATGTTCAACGAGTTATTTAAAAGTTAAATAGAGTGCACTTACGCCTACTACTGCTTCATAGCGGAGACAGCGGCAGTAACTTAGCGACGCGATACCCGACGACAGGTCCCACAAACATATCGTAACGATTTATGATGATCGATCAGATGGTAAATAAAACAGTAAACAATAATACTGTGTTTCAGTTCCAAGGTTACTGGTGCTAGGTCACTGTGAAGTTAGCTCTGTAGTTTCGGGCTATTAAGAATAGGACTAAGGCATTTTACCTGTCGTTCAAGACCTACAAAAAAGTCCTCAGAGCTCAATAGGCGGCAAACGCATGGTGGTCTTGTATTTGCCGTAGCACAGCGTGAGCGCTATTCAGGGCGTTGCTCTTCCGTGGGATGTTTGAGCCGGAGTGCAGGGGTCACCGGTGCATTCAGTAGGAGACCCCGGAGCCCCTCGTAATAGTGACGGACACTACTCAGGGGATTTTAGTTCGTAGAAGTTCCACATTGACTCCCCCCATAAGCAAGATATCTTTAAGGTTTCCCCCGTGATAAGAAAACGGCTACTGCGGAGAATAATCCATGGGTAGCGAGTGTAATGTGGGTGCACGGACCTCGCAACCAGCGAGCTGCTTAGCGATTTATAAACCGTTAACAAATGGAACCTCCTGTCCGGCGTCATTGTGTACAAAGTGGTACCATAACATAACCGTAACTCTTAACTCTAATGCTTACCTCGCGCCGGTGCCGCCCGTGCCGCCGGTGCCGCCCGTGCCGCCGGTGCCGCCCGTGCCGCCCGTGCGCACGCGGCGCGTGGGAAACCGTCGCGCGAATGTACTTTCCTTAACCTCGCCGCAGACGGACTTTCTATGCGTCTTCGTGTGCGAACTCGTCGCGACCGGCCGCCTGCACTATTGCAGATACGAATTCGGTGATCGGACTCCCATCAATGCTGATCGCTGTCTTTTGTGATGAGCGGTGAACAGTGACAACTATGAAATTCTGTACAAGTATTGGTAATATATCACCGCTATACGTTCCTGCTCGTGTTATCATTATTCACCGAGATATTCACTCAGGTGAAGGTGGCTTTTGTTAAGGATTGCACAGGAACGCGACCGTGTTATGAAGTAGCTCGCTGGCCTAATGGTTGATGGTTAGAGCGCGCGGCCTTCATTTCGAAGATCGAGGGTTCGGATCTCGGCGTGTACCGATGACTTTAATATTTAAGTTATGTACATTTGTGACTGACTTTAGTAACAACAGCGAAATAGAAACGGTGAAGGAAAACATCGCGAGGAAACGTGCACTTGTATTAGAATGTACTCTAAGGTGTGTGTGAAGTCACCAACCCGCATTGGGCCCGCGTTCCGACTATGGCCCATCGTCCTCATATTGAGGGTAGGCCTGTGCCCCAGCAGACGGGACGTAAATTGATTGTTGATGATAACCGGGTTCCGGTTTGCGAGGCGCAACTTAATGCAGCTTATGTTTCAGGCGATAAGTGCAATGCGGTGCAGTGTGAATATCCAATGTCTCACGCTTACAGACAGTATTGCATACATTTGTGATGAGTCTTCACGTGTAACTGTAACCTATATTAACTCTAACTCTTTAATTTTAATTTTGTTGGTTTTTTAATTATAAAACGACTGTTTGAGAATATTTCTGTTAAATCAAAACAAACCAATCCAGCCGATTGAGAGCTAACAGATCTATTCTACTGCTGTTACAATTTTCACAGGTTTCAGTTAACGGTAAGAACAATAGTCAATTGTTAATTTATATTATGAATAATGCGAGGATCGCACTCGGCTCCGTGCTGGATGTTGTGAAAACATCGGCGGGGCCCGCGTCGCTGGGGGCGCCCGCGGCGCTGGGGGCGCGGGCTCCGCGGGCGCGCCCGCCCTTGCGGCGCTGCCCGTCTGATTGCGAAACAGTATTTACAAAAGAAGGCGCGCTGAATGAATGCTGGAAAAACTCGCAGACGGCTCCATTGTGGGATGATATCTGTTACCTGCATCGTTTTGTATTGCCGTTTCCTTGCTCGTCGCTTCGTACCAAAACGATCCTTATTGTGTAGTGTTTAGTGTGGAGATGCTGTGCGCCGCGCGTGGGAGAATGTCTTCACTTAACCCTTAAGTTTCTTCCTCCTCATTCAACATGATAAAGCAATATTTCAGACACGGATTTTTAGGACTACATTTGTCGTAATAGCAGTTTAACTGATTGCATATATTCTCTAACATTAGTTTTCTTTCTGTTTAATTACTGGTCTAATTTTACAAAGTACTGCTTAAAGCCTAATTGTACATCACTTGTCATCAGATGCCTGTTCCTTGTACTACATCGCCGCTACGCTCCATTCTTTTGCTATACTTTAAAATTATTTTTTTCTTTGTTATAACATACTTCTATAATTTTAACATTTTATAGTAGATTTCGTTTACCTATAACATACGAAATTAATAGAACAAATAATGTGTGCGGTAGACGTAGACGCGCACCGCAGTGTTGCCCAATAACGATACTCATTTGAATGCGTGATTCGGATATGTCATGCTTCAGTTGTCGGTGGGCTCTGTGTCCGTGCGGTGAACACATTTTTAGGTATAAATAAAAGATGTGGGAGTTCATTCAAAAACGTTTAATCTCTCGGTATTACAAAATAACGTCACAACAAACCTCTCGTTAAATTCACTTCCATTTTGTGCGGCCGGAAGTTATTAAATACATTTGTACGAGAACAGCTCTGGCCAAGCATCAGTCCGTACTACAAGGAGCATGTCATGATACATAATCGAATGTGTAGAGGGCAGACGTCTCACGCGCGTGCTAGTGCTCTGGACGGCTGCGTCGCCGCCACTGTGCAATAATATTAACGAACATACCGTACAACCGGTTACATATCGGGAATATAAATTCTTGTTAATAGTAGCAAATGTTCGGCACCTTCACGTTTTGTTACTGCAGTTTTATATAGACTCCCGTCTAGTGCAGGTACCGCCTCGCGAGGTCACCCATTCGCAGCGGAAACGCAGCCGGAGCTCTTGGCATTACAGCCGAGCGCGGACTTTGTGTTACAAGTTATAGTTATTTTTTAATAGCACTCAAAGTAATAACATCAAGTGAACGAAAAGGTTTTAAAGGGTAATACGTAGTTTTAAAGGGAAATTACCTCGGACAGCATCCGCCGTCATTTACTATCTCGCTCATCAGTAATATAAGCTTTTTCACAAAACCTTACTATATTTATGTGTAATAGATAAATATATATTTCGATCTATCCATTCGCAATGCACACAAATCTGCAATATTTGGTTACTTATCTTATTACTAGATCGTTGCCTGTGTAATCAGTATACGGTATCATTATTCAAGTTTTGTTATTGTCTCACTTTGTCGTGGCTTGGAAAGGTTTTGTTGACGTTCTAAAAGGATTTCAGTATACATGTACACGGGTTTCAGATAAATTAGACATCATATTTTTTCATCAGCTGAAAGTTGTCTTCGATAAAGACGCAGGAGACCACTGAATAGTTTTCTACATAAAAATTTATTGCCGCGATACCTTGATCTTCGAATCAAGTTTACCACCGCAGTGTGAGCGGTGTCCGTTTGTTGCGTTCAATGTTACGCGCAAATAGGAGCCGCGCGGCGCCGGTGACCCTTGTGCTGTGACAAATGTTTACAAAAGGGGTTTTTTTTACAAACGAATGGGTAAAAAACGTATAAAATGATCTGATACTCTTTACTCGGCCGTTCCGAAGTGGGCCGCGGTAAGTTAGCACTAAGTAAGGCAACTTGAGGGCTGTGTACAACATTCGATTATTTACATACAATATCTGAACACATCTTACGTTACGGTAATTACACGAAATGATACATTTGTACTTATTTGTCATTATTTTACACAATACAAACAATTATAATTAAATCTTATAGTTTTAGTGGCAAAGTGGGATACGTGGTGACGGGAGCCGCGTCCCGCGCACGCGCACGCGCATGCGCACGCGTCCTTACTCCGGCGCACCGCCAGTGGGCAGTAGGCAGTGGGCAGTGGGCAGTGGGCATCAGCTTTGGCAACGTTTTAACATAGATTTTGGTTACATGCTGAATACGCAGGGTTGTGTTCCAATGAATTCTGTGCGACGTTCTCTCAGTCGAATTCCGCGCAGGCCGCAGGCCGCAGGCCGGGCCTGGCCCCCAGGCGCGGGTGCGTACGCCCGGGGCCAGCGCTTGTCCGAGCGCTCGTTCGTCGGAATGGGGTCAACGGTCGGTTATAATTGTCCATTAAATTTTTCGGCCGCTCCGCTTTGTTTGCTCTTTCGGTGAATGTTTCACGATTATAACTGAAATGAACCCGGCGCCGGGCCCGGGGCTCGCGTCTGCCCAGGCACGGCGCAGCGCCGCGCGCCCCCACTCCATTCGTTTTTGGGAAAGAAACGCTACATCAATGTCATGGACTTGTGCGTGACGGCGCAGTGCTGACGTTGCAACATTTTGTAAAATATCTCTATTCTATTAGCCTCACGATCACAACAAATGGATTGTTTCAGTACATTTGATGGTGCGTCTGATGCGCTACAGTGTTGTTACGCACAGACATGCAGTACTGCCCCGCAGAGCGCGCCGCGCAACCCGGGACGGACTAATTCGTCAAAAGCCCAATAAAGTAACCGCCGCGCTCGCGCGTCACCGCGGCAGAGTAAGGGAGCTTCGCGGCACCCCTTCATCCCTTGCTGATTGTCTCTGAGCTTGAGCAGGACACTGAGTATTACTTTTTACTGAGGAAGACGAGTTTACTTAACTATTCATTATGATACTATGGCTTTATGTGCTACGAAAACTATCAGTCAGTCTTTCGCTCGGAGGTTGACGTCACTATAGGCGGCGCGGGGCGCATGCGCGTGCTTGCGTGCGTGCGCGCGCGTGCGTGCGCATGCGCGCGTGCGGCGGTCATCACGTGATGATGCAGTTCTTGTCTCGCGGCGCGCCGGGCCGGCCGCGCACGCTGCGCACGCGTCGCTCGCGGCGCGCGCACGCCACCGCGTCGTTGGGCACGTACGAGATGCGCACGCCGCCGTACGCGCGCCGCGCGGGCACGCTGTACGACTCCGCGGACGACGAGGACGAGGAGCACGTGCTGCAGTAGCTGCTCGCGTCCTCGTCGGCCGCGCGCTGCGCCCGCCGCGGCGGCTCGTCGGGCTCGAACGCGCGGTTGTCGTCGCCGCAGAAGCGCACCGTGCGCCCGCCGCCGCGGGGCTTCCCCGTCCGCTCCGCCCTCTTGCCGTCCACCACCGTCAGCTCCGGCATTGACGACGAGTGCCCCGGCGTGACCACAGCCTGCGCCTCCACGGGGTGCGGTGGCTTCCAGTCCTCCGTCTCTTGCACTTCGTCCGATGTGGGCGTTGGTCGTATTTGGTGTTCCGTCATTGATTGCTCCAGCCGCAGGTCGGCCAGCGCTCGGTCTAGACTGAGGCAGGTGTGCGGCGGCGGCGGCGGCGGGTCGGGCGGCGGGGACTCCGGGGCCAGCGATGCGCTCGGCTCCGAGTCCAGGTCCGCGTGCGGCGAAGGTTCCCTCGGCGGGGAGCACGGCGAGGGGGCGCGGCGGGCGCGCGTGGTTCGCGTGGCGCGCGGCGTACGCGGCGTGCGCGGCCCGGGCCCCGAGGAGTCGGACGGCGTGGGCGGCTCACCGCGCGAGCACGCTATCGAGCAGTAGATGGCGCCGCGGCGGGGCAGGAAGGGCCGGCCGAGGAGGCTCGCGCGGCACGTGTGGCACGCGAAGCAGCGCTCCGTGGCGTGCCAGTGCTGCCCCTCGTGCGACATCTGGCCCTGGTCGACGCCGACGGGCTCGCCGCACGCGTCGCAGTACTCCGCGAAGCAGCTGTCGAAGCAGGGCAGGCAGTAGGGGCGCGCCTCGCGCATGATGTACCGCTGCCCGCCCAGCTGCCGCGCGCACTCGGCGCACGCGAAGTGCTTCATGTGCCACGCGCGGCCCTCCGCCTCCGTGCACTCGTCCGCCAGGATTATCTGCGCAAGAGACGATCCACTCAGTCACCTTCAACATGTTGTAGTAATTTAAACTCACAGTTGCCGGTCGAAACAATTTCATATTGACATTCTTTAGCTTGATTATAACACACAGCAACAGTGTACAGAGTGAACAATAAATGTGAGGGCACCACGAGCCGGCGCATCGCCAACCCCCGGCGTGAGGGTGCGCTACCTCTGCTGTCTGATGAATTCAGTAACGCTGCCAGTGTACAGGCAAGTGCACTAGGCGGGGGGAGTTTAAAGGCTCAGTATCGTTAGTATACACGTATTAATGAATTAGTCCATATTTAATGAGTGAAGAGGTGTAGAAGTGGGCTGCCATCGTGACCGCCGGCGGGGGCGCGCGGTCGCGCCAGCTATTGCGCAATCGTGTTACGTGTAATTAATTACAACGATAAGGCAGATAATTGGGGCGGCGGTGCGGCGGGGCGACGGGGCGACGGGGCGACGCCGTCGCGATGCGGGGTGCCGACGACCGCGCGTCCGACAATAGCCGTGGGAAAGTTTCCCACGCGAGGTGCGGCCGTTTGTGGGCCCAATGCTCGTTATTAATATTTTGAAACGGTACCACCGCGAGGTGGACCGCGGCCGGAGCAGTCGACGACCGGCGCCAGCCCGTGCGCATCGTGAACAGCTTTGTACATCTGTCGGCGGTAGCACCATGGACTTATTGGCAATACCGTGTTACGTAATGAAGGGTGTCGTAGCGAAATTATGGGGGCGCGACATATTATGTCATAATGAGAGCGAAGCTGAGAATCATCAAAACAAGCGTCTAATCGTCGTGGGCAGCACCTGCCCTCGGCGCGACCAGCTTCGCTCCGTACTTCGTCGTAAGAGTTGGAGGAAGTACCAAGTGTTAGATAACAAATGGCTGAACAAATAGATAATCGAATAATGATGCGTCAAGTAGAAAACTTATGGATCATGTGAAACTTTATGTTCTGTAACCTTTTCTTCATCTCCTCATCATAATCAGTATCTCGGTCTATGTTCAGAATTGGTTTGTCGAACGATTTTACCAGTTAAGCTACATTTACTTTTCACAATAAGCCGCGGCAAGTGACCATATCGAAACCGACAAAAAATAACAACAGCAACAACATATTCCGAAAGAGTTTTACATCGAAATAAAGATAACAATCATTAAAGCATACAAATAGACGAGGATAAAGAAATATTCTCTATCTGTACATCATCTTCCGACCCAGATTCCAGCGCAAAGTTCACTGACATTGCACAAGGCTCCCACCGCGAGCTGAATGGACGGCAGCATGGGAGACGCGATCTGCATCCGATTGCAGGACATGGTATTGTCTAGACGCAGTCTAGAATCGTGGCGCAGCTCACTGCGAACCTGTTACTAAGCGGCGTAAACACCGGTGAGGTGTAGAAATGACAAGAAACGACACTTTATATTGTTCAGACATGACGCTTGCACGATGAAGCTGATGGGGATTTAAAGTAGTTGACGGAAATAGTCATTTATAGCGCCGATACCGATACCGATACCGAGTGCTTTGCGTTTCTTTTTGATGAAGGTAGAGCAGTAGGATAAAGTAGACGAGGCCCGGCACATGGACGCCGGGCCTCGCACCCACATGGGTGGGGACAAGAGATTGAACACGAAGGTGCGTGAGTTATCACAAACCCGCAGACTGTATACACAACTTTAAAACTCTACAAAAACTCTAATTGCCGAGCGTTCACACTCATGAAAGCGACGAGGAACTGAGATACAGATCTGGAGCCTGCGAATCGTTTAGTTCTATTTAAATATTTTCAACAGATAATATAATCGAGTGAGTTAACTGCTTCGTACATTAAGAACGACTGTCACGTAATAAAAGTTAGAAACAATAGGTCATAAAAAAGTAATGGCACCGCGGAGCCCCGCGCGGCAGTGGCGCGGCAGTGGCGCGGCAGTGGCGCGGCAGTGGCGCGGGCGGCGCCTCCGAAACGTTTCAGCAACCGCATGGGGATGCCTGTTGGAGGGAAAGTAGGGAGCCTTATAGATACTCCAAGCACGGCTGATCGCTGTTGTGATCATACTGTCGTTGGTCTTTTTACCCGGGATTGTTTCATGTCTATGATCTGTTCTTGCAGTGAGAGTGGCTAGTCTCCGCAGCAGGAGCGCGTAGATGCCCGTGCCCCGTACACGGACCCCTGCAGCCAGCCGACTGGCGCGGTGCAGTGATAGAGTGATATGAACATTTGATCTTGGTATTATTAGAACAAATCCTGTGCAATCTGTATTATTGTGTAAACAGATAAGCGCGTGCGGCGTTAATACAAGAAGCCGCGGCCAGGCGAAACCGTTGGCACGCGGACCTCCTTTACCGGTAGCCGGTGACTGAACAATCTGTCGCTAAACATTGGGTGCTCGTGCTCGTGCTCGTGCTCGTGCTCGGGCAGCCTTACGGGGTCGCTGCAAGTTGCTTTCGATATAACAATATAAAAATCCTACAGATTTAAAACAAATGTTATGGTGAGGATGAATACCAGCAAAGGAAACTGGATCAGTCGTAATCGGCCACATGTTTCTATAATATTTAACAAAATCCTCGCTCGTGTGCGTGTGCGTGTGCGTGTGCGTGTGCGTGTGCGTGTGTGACACTGTCTAAACAAAAGTAATGTTAATTCAAAGCTAAATTAAGAAGTTATTCAGTTGCAGGTGCGATGCGGTGAGGGTTGTAAGCACTGCATTTCCGCTGCGACGACCTCGTCCGCCGGGGTCGCGCTGAACCGGAAGTAGCCGGTGATAACCTTGGTAATATTCCAACTGATAATAATTTTGAATTTCTTATTCTTTTTACTTTACTTTGACCATTTTTATATCTTGTTACCAGTAGAAGGCATCACAGTATCGATTTATCTGTTCGTAGCGAACAGGTAACGTGGGCGGAACGGTTGGAGTGGAGTGGAGTGGAGTGGAGTGGAGTGCCGCCGCAGTGCCGCAGTAACCGCTGCGGCGATTAATAAATAAAGAAGTAATATTTATAGGAATGTGTAATGAGGCTCGCGTGAGGGACGGACGTAAAGATTTGGAGCTTATCAAGCTATCGACACGCGACGCCGGGCACCCATCCACGGCGGCCGGGTGCATCCAAGATAATGTAGAGAAATTCAAATGATGAGCATTAGCCGCCATTGGACGAGCTCGGCGCCCAGGTTACGTACGGACAGGCTCACACGTAGTAGACATCGCCGGACAGGTTCACAGGGCTCGCCGATCACTGCGGAACGTTCGCATCACTCTATGATGCAGCGCGCGCTCACGAGCTTCAATGAACTTTTCGCATTGTCACTTTATTTCAAGGGTTGACTTTGACCACGCAGATAAATTCGAATGCTAGGTCTCTTAATTGTATAAATTGGTATTATTTATTTAGAAGTTTTTTTAAATAATCTCGGTTCAGAGGGCAGAGAGGGTTAGCAGTACCGACGAGAAGAATACATGGCCGGTTCCTGACGACTGTCTAACACTGCTACGTCTGCTGCAAACTTCTACACAGGGAAAACTTGTGTAAGTACTTGTATAACAAACTCACGTGGAATACGATGACGGCCTGCGCCGAGTGCTGCCCCGTCACGACAGTCGCAACATTCGTAATCTCTATATCGACCCCTCTTCATTGAAGAGGGTTTAGATAGCATCGATGGCAGCACTCGGGGCCGGATATTGGCCCACTGTTGGGCGATTACGTGATCCGCCTCGTGGAACGACTTGGCGGATTATGGAGGGATGATATTATTTGCCAATGTCATAAAATTTGCCTCAATTTTTCCTTTTGAATGTACTATTACTTCCATGTTAGAAACCCCATCAGGCACAGGTACGTATGTACCTTGGCTGCATTTATTCAGCTGTACTCTGATAGTGTCACACTTATTGTCACATTACACACTCAGTGTCACATTACGTCGAATCGTGCTGATTGCCGACATATACACTTTACTGGTTTATTTCGATACCTTCGTAATTTACACCACCTACTCCACCTTTACACATAAATACTTTTATTTGCAGGCTACTGCTAAGCTAAAGGGAGCTACAGCTGCACCTTCTGGCGTGGAATGTAAAGGAAACCTAGACTGTCTATATCTATACAAGCATTGCACAATTCAAATATGGAGGCTAGAAGTATTATTATTTTGGGGTAAGATCTCGGCTGCGGCACCTGCCATCTACGTGTAAGCTGTTTAAGCTCCAGCTGGTGTGCAGTTTATTAAAGGAAGTAATATCTCGATTGTAAGACGACGGCAGTTTGCCCCTGTGACCAACAGGCACGCTCAGACTAGAAGTATGGTTTCTCACTGTGGTGACTGGGTCAGCCAGACTCAGCAACAGTTTTACTGCTGAAATGCGTCAGAGGGCGTCATTACGCCTGGTACGAGCGAGCTGTTACGCTGTTACGCTGTCACGTTGCAGCCGGTGGTCGTGCATGCGATTCCGAATGTTGTACATGTTTTATGTAGCTGGAGTCGCGGTGCGGCGCGGTGCGGCGTGGTGCGGCGCGGTGCTGGAGTGTAATACCCTACGATTTGCATTTCCGCGACGGAGCACCGCGAGGGGCGCCGCTTCCGACCCTGCTGAGTAGCAATCGTCTCGTTTTTATTGTCGGGGGGTGACCCGGGCCGGCGGCCGGAACCTCCACCGGTCCAATTCGATAAGGCCGGTTGATTTATGACCCACCAACTGCTGGGGTCGACGACCCGCGCGCTGTTTGCCTGCTCGCCTGTCGCGCATCTTGTGCTGCGTGGGCTGTGTTAGTGCTCCGGATTATTTTTGTTAATATATAATACTTAAAGTAAGCAGCAGTCTGACCGGGGTACTGTTTAGTCATCATCTCCTCAAGTTGCGTGCATTCATCAACAGGGTAGTTTTTTAGTCTTTTATTGTTTGTTATTGTAAAAGATAGTAATAGAACGTAATGAACTTACCTCGTCGCAGGCGGAACATCGTGGCTTGAGTGTTTCGGCGTGGTGCCTGCCGCAGTACAGGCGGCCGTCTTTCCAGAAGTACACAAGGTCCACCAGCAGCTCCTGGCAACCGGTGCACACGAAGCAGGCGGGGTGCCAGCGCGCCGCGGGGCCCGCCCTGGCCGCCGCCACGCACATGTCGCCCGCCGACATCGTCTCCTCACACTGAGGAATTATATCCGAGTTACAATCGCGCCAATCCAAAATTACTTAACCGTCCGACTTTCTACCAAGATTAGTATTTTTCGTAGGCCAAAGGACTAGTTCGGAATCCCTACGTCAAGTAGTAGACTAAAACATTACTTTGTCGTTCCTCCCACTTCACACATTTCTACCAGATTTAATGGTTGTGTCAACTTAATTTTATTTAATAACTTCATATGCACAATACTATAGTTAAAGTTAAATGAATGTCGCGTGTTAACGCTTGTATCGTAGTGAAATGGTAATCCTGTCACCGATCTCGTTCGTCGCGATAAGCTTTGAACGTTTCTGGCTAGAGCAGCGGACCGGACCCCTGGGCGTGTTATTTTTAATTTCTATGTTTACGTGAACCATGCTGATTCGATCTTTTATATGAAAAGCGTACGCTAATCGGTAAGAGTTAATATAATTTTTAAAAGAATTAGGAACTTTGTATTTCACATCATCAACTGAATACGATTTCATCGGGTTGGGTTTTGGCCCTTCCGAGTATCGTCGGCCGACAGTTCATCGAGCACCGCATACAGATCGGCCTCGCGCCGATGCAGCTCGTGTCCCGCAGTCCACACGGCCACACGGAAGCCGGGCGGGCGTGGTGTTTAAGTGAAGCCGGCAGTCCAGTTGTGATTGGAGTGCGACACGGATAGGAATGCGTGAATCAACGGGCACTCCGTTTGAAACACAACAGTCGGCTTTGTCTGGATTCCAGCGCGGTGACGCCGCCGTCCATTGTCGCGGCGTGTTGTTGCATTAGAAAGGTCACGACGATTCTCACTCCTATTCATTCTGCCGCCCGCCGCCCGCCGCCTGCCGCCTGCCGCCGTTGGACAATCGGCTGATTGTCTTTTGTCCGTTGTGAAAGATAAGATAGCATTTGATCAACAATAAATACGGTTGTTTACGTTGACTTCGTCGTAATGGCCTTGGGGGTGTCATGTTAGCTAAATATCTTGTTTGCGGGGCGCCGCAGCAAGCCAGAGTACATGCTCAGCTTCTATATCACGCTAAAGGCCTCTAGCTATAGGGTTTTAGTCAGTTGTTTTATTTAATTTGGAACCATATCAATAGACTTCGGCTTGTAGGAATTAAAGAACTTGGAAGGATTGATGCCTGTTCTGAAGCCATGCTTAGGCCAGTACTGACCGGAACCGACTGGAACCGACTGGAACCGGGGAGTTCCGTAGAAGATCAGGATTCTTTTTGAGACATCGAAGGTAATAATTGTAGATTTGAATGAAAGAAGTATTTTCGTTCTCTCTGAAAACGAAGAGAAGCGATAACAAGGATATAAAATGTTACCGTGTTACGAGAGTTGTTCACCTCGAGAGCGGCAGCTCCTGGCCAGTGGCGCGGGTTTTTTCCAATATCCGCAACAGTAGCACTATTCGTATGGTTCTACCTTTAATATAATACACTGAGGAGACGAAACCTATACTATTTTATATTCTAAAAAGGTGATCGCGATTTAACATAGTCTGTAATGGTTAAAGCAGCTCCAAGCAACAAACTAGGTGAGACATTAAAAGCAGAGGAAACGGGCAAGGAGATGTCTAGAACATATTTAAACCCATGTACCTGCGTAGGAGCTGCGATCTTTAACCAGACCATGAACTGTAAACCGTGTAAAGCAGCCGTGTTCGAAGCTCGAAGTGAAAGAATGCTCCTTCCGGCGACTGCAGGTACCATTGTTACATTATACACTTTTAATTTCCGGTTAAGTAACAAAAAGTCTCGATAATAGAACTAATCAAACTATGATATTATTATGTCTACTGTTTTGATTCTTCAGAGTTAAGTCTCGTTACCGGTTTTCCGTGGCTACGGCGCCCTAAATACATGAATGCAGCCTCCTCTAAATAGATTAGATTAATTAGTATCTGCACCCTACCAGTCAGTCTCCGGCAGACTTATGTCCACCGGTACCACGCGACATCATAAAGGATACTTTAACAGTAGTGAGTCCTTAAGGAAGACAATAATACCTTTCGGAGACGAGCTAAATTTTAAAGTTATTACTTCGCTTCTGCCGTACATGAGTGCATTGTTAAAGCTTTCATTAAGTTATTAATGTTATTTTCATTTACATGCGAGAAGAACTCTACAATAATTGGTATTAAGCGATACCAGACCGTGAGACATTTGGAACTGCTAATGGATGCAATTTAATATGGAGATTACATCTTAACGTGAGGGTTTGCCTTCGTGTCGCAATCAGGTTATGGTTATCATTTGCTTTGTACAACTCAACGCATCACGAATACGGGTCAGGTTTTCCGGAGGTGGTCCACGCGGTGCATGCGGTGCATGCGGTGCACGCGGTGCATGCGGTGCACGCGGTGCATGCGGTGCACGCGGTGCATGCGGTGCACGCGGTGCATGCGGTGCACGCGGCTGGATAGCAGACGAGCCGTACTGGGCCATCGTGGTGGGCTAAGACCCAATCCCCGTTAATGATCTGTGTGGCGATCTCCGAGGGACACCTGTGTCCAGCAGTGGACGTTTATCTATCATCAGCCGATGATGATGATGGCCATAAGTTATTTATTTTGTAGATACCTACATTTTCGACTATCGCAATATTTATACACGGAAAAAATTGCGGACTAGTTTTTATATAAAGTATGAAACTTTCTCCAACCCCCCCCCCCCCAGAACCACCACCACCACCACACCACCACACCATCACAACGACCACGAAGTTTTCGGTAATACACAGCAGGGCAGAGCTTTACCGCTCAACTTACGCAAGTGCTTACGGCTAAATGGCTCTCGAATAAATCCCAAGTCGCCGTCTAGTTGTGAACGCGAAACTTCTCGTTTGTTAAGATATATAAAAATGGCGCTGGTCGTAGAGCCGCGCTGGAGCTGAGCCAACCGGAATAATGGTTTCTGTTTTATGAGATCGGCGGCGGCGGCGGCGGCGGCGGCGGAGTCCCGGGTCAACGGCCGAGTAATGAAATTCAGCAAACGAATCCACTGAAAAAATGTTACTCTTCGACAAACAGTTTCATCAAAAACGTAACACCGACGTGGCCTTGCCGCGCGGGGAAACCTGCGCTCAGCGGTGTACACGTTTAATCATCACGATCATTTAATTTATATATAGAAGACAATGCTTGACCGTGACCCATGCCCAGAGCATGAGGAATCATGCTATGCCCAGCGGTGGACGTCCATCGGTTGACGATGAAGTTATCGTTGTATGAAATTTGTGCATTTGAAGCAAAAACTCACCGTTTCAAATAAACTACTTTATTGATTTCCGGTTCAATGTACTAGTGTAATTAAATGATTTCATCAGTAAACTCGTTACTTCGTACTTTGTATTATATACTGCACACTCGTACGTTTCATTTTTATATTTGCTACGTAACGTATACTTTATATATCTCGTACGTTCATGAGATATTAGTGTGCGTCGTTACAGATCGTCATATGAACTTCTAAATGTTTTCATATTGCAGATACCGCAACCTGACCGGCGTGCGCACACTTCAATGAGGGTCAACCTCGAAGGCGGCGCTGGTACGCGAGGTACGCCGCCGCACCGCCGCACCGCCGCGCCGCCGCACAGCCGCACCGCGGCCGCACCACCGGGTGCACTCGCGCGCACGCCGCCGATCAATAAAAGTGGTCTACCCGCGCGCCGAAGGTCGTCGGCGCGGCGGCGCGGCGGTGCGGCGGCGCGGCGGTGCGGCGCGGCCGGGTGGGATCCGCGCAGCGTGTTAACTTATAAATGAACCAGTAATTGTATGTTTGTTTGTTTGTTTGTTTACCGACCTCACTGCAAACGAGCAGGAATCGCGACTGACAATAAGTAGCGTGACATTCCCTTATACAATCGTTGATTGCTTGAATACGTTAATATCAGAAATTGTTGCGACTGATTGCTTTAAGCATTATTAAGTTATTATCCACTTAGTTATAACTCAGCGCCAGATAGAGATATTTAAATTTACATGATCGAAGAACTTGTTTGCAGATTATAAACTTTTATATCGTGCTACAATTTTTCATGGCGTTTATTATATATAGCAGCAGCAGCAGCAGCATCAGCAGCATTGCAGATGTCAAGCAATATATCGGCATGATAAGTTACAACATAGGGAAGACATCAGGATTTTGTATTTGATTCAACGTTCCCTATTGCCTTTTTACCATTAGACACAAGCACGCGCGAGACGGTCACGCCTTCATAATGGGAAAAGCGAAGGATTGCAACAGTCTGTCGGGGTCAGTGTTTCCGTCCAGGTATTGTCTGGCAGTCCTTTAGGAAACAGGGAATGGGCTACATATAAATTAGTTCGTTTTACTACCTAGGCTAGATCTGCTGTAATGAAACCGGAGCGGTTGCTGGACGTGCCCAGGTGTGTTTGTGTCAGAGGAAACAATATGAATAGCAGTGCAACCTTGGTGCTGCCTTATCGGTTCAACTATTCATAGCAGCCCAATTAGGAAGCGTTATGAATGAGAGCTGCGCCTGGGCCGGGCCGGGCCGGGCCGGGACGGGGCGGGGGACAGCGTGCCGCTCGCTATTCCGCGCACGCCCACTACGGATATTCAGGGAGTACGGTCCACTTCCACATAGCTGGTCGTCTGCGCGCGCAGACCGTCGCCGCGCCCGCAGCGCGCTGACTCACGGGCGCACGCGACGGGCGCGGCGGCCCAATTGATAAGCGGACCATATGAAACCAAACACCAAGTACTAAATCTGTTTCCGTACATATCGCACAACCATCGCTCATGCGCCGAAGAGTACAATTAACAACCGATTCAATTCTCTGTTGTCTCTCGTATTTGAACACTTCGTAGAGCGCGTCGGTGCAGTACTGAAGCATTAATCTCTTCCCCTTTAGAGTACTGGCAAATATTATGAGAAAATAACATCTAAATGTGTGAAAACACAAAAATATAAAATCTTTACAAAGTATAACATATATAAGTAACGAGGATGTTAAGTGTCGTTACAGGAAACGTTTGTTGCGCAGGCGCACGCGGTGCCGATCGCATGTTTGGACCGAATCGCGGTCTCGCGCAACTCATACAACGATCAATGGTGACGGGGGCGCCGTGTGTTTGACTTTCACTGACATTGCGTACGTGCCAGACGGGATGGGCGGTCAGCTGAGCGGCGGAAACAGGACGTGACGTCACGGGATGTTATCATAGGTTGCTGGTCTATTTTAATGCAGGCGGCGTCGGAGCGCCGGCCGGCGGTGGCGGCGCGCGGTCACTTGCAAATGTCTACTACTATCCGCTTACATCGGAGCGCGGTGAGCCGTCTCCGCACAGCGAGCGAGCAGACGAGCGAGCAGACGAGCGAGGAGACGAGCGAGCAGACGAGCGAGGTGACGAGCGAGGAGACGAGCGGAGTCTGGAGAAACCTGTAAACTACTTTACCATCTCGTCGGAAAGCTTAACTAACTTGACTGTTGACGTATCAATTGGCGGATATACTAATTACTTGGCCACTGGAGACCGACCGACCTCGATCCGAATAATTAGATATTTTAAATTCAAGCTTCAGGTAGTACTTGTATACATATATTGTACCTTCCAATAACGGTACAGTACATTGCAGCAGTACGAACGTGTTCGAGTGTTTTCCAACAACAAACACTACTCATTCGCCCGGACCACACAACTGGCGCGCATTTGACGAATGACTACATTTACCTCAATCATCAGCACAAAAAAACCTCATCAAATGTAGATCGGGCTGACCAGTGCTAATTCGCTAAAAAACCCCCCGTGTGGCCCAAATCAAACAGCCATCAGTGTGAGGCCGCCCCCTGCCGATTTGAAAAGGACCGACCGCAATTTGTTGTTTGCCTAATGTTCCATACATAATTAAGGTGAACTGTGCACACTGCAGCAGCCGCAGCCGCAGCGGCAGCGGCAGCGTCAGGAGGTGACGCGAAGCCCTGGCCCGAGCCCGGCACGACGCGGCGCGGCGCAGAACAATCACATCGGCAACGTAATGACAGGGTGAGACCCGGCGCGGGCCCCTCACCCGCTGACGGGCGCACGCCGCGCCCGCCGCGCCCGCCGCGCCCGCCGCGCCCGCCGCGCCCGCCGCGCCCGTCGCGCCCGCCGGGGAGGCGCCGCGGAGCCGACCTGGACCCTGGGGTAATTACGTGATGCTCTTTTTACACTATCTTAAATATAATATATCAAAACTTTACAATATTCTTGTTGCAGTTTGAATGATGCTGTTGCCGTTTGATAGTGCGCAGTAACAATAAGCAGTAACGTGGTGAGCCGCCCGCCGCCCGCCGCTCGCCGCCCGCCGCCCGCCGCCCGCCACTGGTCGGGGAGGTACATTAGCACAGGAAGAAGTAATGAAATGTTCTCTTTGAGAGCGTTACGCGTAACGTGCGGTGTAAACATCCTAACTTAATAATATTGTCGTATTACTGACGTTCATGAAAAGATCGGTCGGTCAATTACCGACAGTAACATTCCGCGGCGGGGTCGCCGTGGGCCCCGTCTGTGGGTGTTTATGGCGGCAGGACCGCGTGTTAATTACGGGGGTCCAGTCCAAACACGCGCTCGTGGACGCCTCCGTTAGATTCCACACGGGAGTCGACAAACTCCACTCGCTCACCCCGCGCTGGGGTGGCCAGGGTTGTGTACAATTTTATTTTTATTTTTATTTTTATTTATTTATTTATTTGATTTACCAACGCTTGTATACACTAATTCTTTAACAAAAATACATGCAATTATATTAAATTAAATGTAACAAGGCAATTACAGGTAAATACATCTTACATTTAATATAAACTAATACTGGCAGTTATTGTATATTATATTATATAACGACTATAGGAGAATGCCATTACAAACTAGGAACTCTTTAAAAATGACTTTTTAATTATTTGGCGGAGCTTGTTGGGTGAATCATTGTGGATGTCCAGGTGATCGCTATACTGGTTGAGCAACTTGCATAGTCTGGAAATTGGAGAGTTTGATCCGAAAACTGTTTTACGAAAGGGCGGCTGGAACGGAGTTATTTTGTACCTAGGATATCTAACAGGGACGCGTAATTGAAATTTTTCTAACAATGGAGAACAATCTAGCTTATTATTAAAGATTTTGGATACAAACAATAAGTCATTTAATATACTGCGATCAGCTAGAGAGATCATTTTAAAATGTGATAGTTGGTTTTTGTATGATGTGATTTCTCGTTTAGGAATTTGACAAGAGAATTTTAGATGTCTAACGAATTTTTTTTGTATCCGTTCCATTCTTAATGTATGGGTAGCATAGTGTGGCCTCCATACGACTGAGCAGTACTCCAAAATATTGCGCACTATGCTGTAGTATAGAGTAATTTTAGCATCACAACGAAAACCTTTTGAATTACGAGTTATGAACCCGAGCATTTTTGAGGCTCGTTTCGTAATATTTTCGAGATGAGGCACAAAAGTCAACCTATTATCAAAGATAATCCCTAGATCTCTAATTACTTCGAATTCTTGGAGGATATTTTCTTTTATGCTGTATTTGTAAGTGATTATGTTACTTTTCCTAGCATATCTTACAACGAGACATTTATTACAATTGAGGACCATGCCATTGTTATCAGACCATTCAACCAGGGAGTTAAGATCCTTTTGCAGTTTTAGAGAATCATCATTTGTTTCAATGGTCTTGCTCATTTTAAGGTCATCAGCATACATATACAATGCAATGAAAGTGCACCGTATTTATTGTTGCACGCTCGATAACTTAAGATGCAAAGACTCGATGATGGAAGCTTGGTTATTGGCACTGCACTCGTCCTTTAATACCATATTGGAAATAACAGTATTGAGACAGGCCCGATGTAAATAAAAGACCCTCGTAAATATTACGTGATTACGAGGTCACTGAGATCACTTTTAAATTGATGCTGAGAATACTCTTCACCAGGTCACCGAGCTACGAGGTAAGAAACCCTCAGCCTAACATTTACAGTTATGTCTCTTTAGGATCTTTTCACCGCGCTAAATACTTTACTTTCCCTGGACGAATGTAGTAATTAACAACGAAATTGGGGAACGGAATGTTTAGCGGTGACTATCAACAGGCAGAAATGAAAATTGCAGGAATGTCCCGTCCTGTTACTCAGGTGAGGCTGGCGACCCCGTGGCTAAGTGAGTTTCCCACAGCGTGTACGGATCTGACTCGTTTTATTGTACCCCCCGGCGGTACCTGCGGCCCGCCCGGCGCGCCCCTCCACCACAAAGCCTCCGCGTCCATCGGCAGTGCGCTGTTTGCCGTCCGCACATAGCCCCCACAGCCCGCACAGCCCGCACAGCCCCCACAGCCCCCACAGCCCGCAGCCCTGTGGGGTACTTCTCGGAACGCGTAGTAATAGAGCCCGCTGCGAATCCGTCACGTAATCGTCATTTCGGCAAATCAAGAATTATCTACATGCACAAACATAACTCGCGCGTCAGTCGGTCCGTCCGTACTTTATATATTACTCTGCTTTTGTTTACGATCTATATATCATTTCAGCAGTGAGAAAATATCCATGGTTGACATTTAGATCATCAGACTTGTTGCCTGCGCAGCTTTGTCTCCCCTCCCAACCGAGCGCGCGCGTGATGAGATGTGAACGAAGGCTGGATAGATAAAGAGAACAACTGTACACACACACACACACACACACACACATATATATATATATATATATATAATTTTGTTCCAAAGACAAAGTTGTTACCATTACTGTGTTAAATATGTAATGTTCTGTGCACAGTTCTGTCAAAATGTAAGTATTATTAAGAAAGCGTATAAAGTAACTTGAATATAAAATCTCAAGGATAAATAAGATTCCGTCAGTTAATTCGGCGCATCTCCGGCTGCGAACACTAGCTGGGCACGTTGTTCTGTTTGTGATCCCGTACACAATATCTAAAGCGTAAGGTCATTGACGAGAAAATCATTTTCATACCGTATTGTTTATAAATTTCGAATATGTATCTAAGTTATAACTTAGCTACTAGCGGGCGCGTAGAATTAGTTAAGCGCTGCGGTGTCCGCTGCGTCCACTGGACGTGTGGTAAAAAACGAGGATCCGGATTCGAACCCGGAGGTCGCGCGTGTGGGAAAACCGTCGCCGTGAAATCACTGCGCCATAACAAACCATTGGTAAAAAATATACGATCTAAATTGTGTTGTTTACTGCGTCACGATACGGGTACGACACGATTCTAATTCATATTCTTGTTTGTGGAAAGGCACGTCTTCCTTTGCAATGGGATGTGTGTGCTCATTTATATGGAGCACATCGTAGTTACCATGAAATGGACTCCTCCTCTCGTGGTCACGTAGTTTGCAATACGGTAACAGGCGATGGCGCATGGCCACACACACTGAACACGGAAGCACATAGCGCGTTTTGCTTTGAGGCACATGTAGTGCGACTCGTCGGCCACGTACTGCCACTAAGGCACCGACAGACAGACAGAGCGCACACCTGCGCACTGGCACTAGTAAGTAGTTGTTTCCATCCAATCTATTTCTGCCCTTTCGTCTAACAAACGCAAATGCTACATTTTTATTCATTTTAACTTCTAACAAAACCTAGCTCTGACTTCGAACCACTTTATCTCAGAGATTTTTTTGATTCGCAGTTTTGTTCCACAACAAACAGAGCCGCGCTGCGTCGTCGCGCCGTCGTCGCGCCGTCGTCGCGCCGTCGTCGCGCCGCCGTCGCGCCGTCGTCGCGAGCTGTAATTAAAAGCGCCCAGCGATACACTTTTTGTAGCGTGCACCATTTTTTGTGGTCCTGGAATCTAATCCAATTGGTCTTTGAGACGTTTACTAATTGATTGGTTTAGTGTTAATTCATTTTAGTTAATTTTACTTGAAGAACAACTTTCTACCCCAAAGGTCACGCGCCACAGTGCGACCGCGAGCGGCCGGCAGACGTCCATCATATAGGCTGATGATGATGATGAATAACAACTTTGCTGAGAGTCGACTGTAGGTTCGGTATTCGGTAGAAGAGGGCATGATATCTAACAACTAGACGCGTAACGTTTTAGTTATACCCTTAAAGTTATTCGTCAGATTAAGTGCCAGTATATTGGCAACGGTCACATTCACGAGCCCCGTGTCAGGTGAGCAGCAAGAGTCACAACAGCTTGCAGCGCTAACGTCACCACGAATCTGGAATGGTAACAGAAAAAACTGCTGTTTTGTACTAAAAATGTTCCTTCCCGATTGTTTTAAAAAACACGTCGTGACTCGAGAGGTGACGAGCTCTAGGAATATGCTGGTGACGAAAATAAAAAAAAACCTTCGTGTCGGAACATCTAGGGGTGCCGTTTGTTACCAATATTTACAATTTTGCCCCTCACTTGCATTAGTAAAAACCTGCTTCTAAAATGCAAGCGCCCACGAGCATACCAAGCAGTTAAATTATAACTAACGTGTGACGACTAAATAAAAAAACGACTAATATTTGTATAACAAATCGTTTTATTATAAAATTATTTGATCTGTTAAATCAAACTTTGATAGCGCTTGGGGAAAATGGTGCTTTGTTTCGAGCTAAAACAGAAACATTTCTTTGGGGACAAACTATAAAATATCACAATGATCACAAAATAACTGCTTGGCTGGTGTAAGTGGGCGTGGGCGTGGACGCGCCGCTTCGGAAGGATCCGTTAGACCCTGAGCAGACCCCCCCCCACACGATCCGGCTCGTGTTCCCGCAAGTTTCCTTTCAAAGGGATTTATTATTCCTTTTGCTCGAAGGATCGTTACCCTTGACATTTTTTCCATTGAAATGAATTCTTGGTAAAGTTTTAATCAGAAGGGTTAAAGAGGAAATCCAGATGACGGCGAGTAACTCCTCGGGTCTGTGGTGGGCTGCGCGCATCGCCCGCCGGCCCCGCGTCCCCTTGGACTTATGAAGGAATTATTTTCCTTATTAGAAACTAAGTTTACAGTATCGAGGGTTGTGGATCGGTACAATTTGAATATTTAGCTAAAACGTTAAGCGACGTTTGTCCGTCACGATGTGTGTAACAATGCGGTGTAACAAACGATTTGTTACAAACTCTGACGCGATGATTTCTTTGTAGCGTTAACTTTTGAGTAATTAGGTACGCCGCGCGGAGCGAGCAGGGTGCGCTGCTGGATCGACACAGGCAGACGGAACATGTTTGGAAGGACGACCGGTGACTGGTAACGTGCGAAGATTACATTTGTGTGCAATTGAATAGCACAAGGCGGGTAAGTGGATAGGAAACGTTGAAACAATCACTGTTCAAACAAGACATCAGCGGAATGTCGTCACGGTGCCGTGGGAGTTTTCCTCGGGATTCCGTTAATACTATCTTATCGACCGGCCGATAAGTTTGTTTGCGATAGGTCTCATGGGTTTTCCTTTTGTTCCAGCAAACGGGCAAGTACTGTGGAATTGCCTCACGGCCCACACTCGGAAGCGTTACAATCAGAACCAGCTTCATTCTGCTTTTCGCTTGTACGTCGACGTTTGTTCGACGCGTTAAACTAAACCAAAGCAATGGCCAAACTACGGGTCGTTAGCGCGTTGACTTCACTAATCGAAATGATATCCTACAAACTTCAAATCTTACATTTTTATACAATACACGAGGCAGTGTAAACGCTTACAACTAGCTACTCTACTACGTATACCATTTATGTAATAGCTTGTGGAATTTAAAGATGTAAAAAAAAGCCTTTGATAGTTTCATTTGAACTGAGCTAACACGTCGAAAGTATCGGGCGAAGTGAATATATCGATTATTAACCAATAAATAGCATTCTTTCAGTATCAATAGAGTACCATGTTCCATCAATGCTTTCAAATGTTTACCAGAAGCGAGCTTTGGGTCCACCGGGGCCGCCGCAGCCAGCCGCCGGGCCAACAATGGGCCCCGCGCCGCCCCGTGCCGCCCGTGCCGCCCGTGCCGCTGTGTGCCGCTGTGTGCCGCCGACCTAATCTCCGCGACTTTGCATTCCTCACATAAGTTTTTGTATGAAAAAACAATCTCATGAGCAAAGCCCGCTCTGCGCGCTGCAACGGGTTCCGTAGCAGTTTGACATCGATCTCCTCGCTTTAGATTTCTACTGATCAAATAATCATGCGCGGAAATATAATTTACTGCTTCAATATTTATATTATAATTAAGTCGGAAATGTAAGCTTTATGTAATGTTACCAGTACACGTTTAACCGTACAAACAGAACATAAGCAAACTAATGTTTGACTCAGATTTCTAGATCAAAGATTCTAGCAACGACGCGACGGCAACGAAAGCTAACGACTGCATCGAAAAGTGTTTTATTTAGGCTTAAATAAACATTAGAGCTGCGTACTGTACGTACGCGTGTACGATGGCGCGGGTAAGGAAATTCGAAGATTTAATTGGTTATTGATGAATTAAGTTGTTTCTTTGGCACTGACAGTTGCGCGCGCAGACCGCCCGATAGAAGCTAGTACCGAGAAAGGGAACCCGAGGCGCTTGTTATACAGAACCCGGACCGGCTCCGATACAATAATGCTTACCTATGAATAATAAGAGCAAACAGAAAAAAACTATTCCGTGCGTTGCGAGGACACAGGCAGGCTTTGTGTCCTCACAATGCCCTGGTGTCCTCTCGTGCTGGTGTCGCGCCGTCCGACGCGCGTTTCTGTTCACCATCCATCACCCACCATCCATCACCGCGTTTCCACCTAACGATTTGCTTTTATTTTATCTACACTTTGTATACTTCTATCTGTGTAAGATATGGAATTGTTCTCATCGCAATCTTAGCGCTAGAGACCAGGTTGCGCAGATCAACCATTGGTACAATCATTCACTTCAATTACTTGCCTTAATTTTCTTACGTGTGTTGTGGAAATACGTCGCTCTGGTTTTTTTTTCAAATTAAACTCAATACGACAATGATTAGCATTGGGAGTACGCGGGGGACTTCTCCATAGCAACGTCCCGCCGAGCCCCTGAGGCCCGGCCTTCACCTTGGCGTAACGACTCCGTCTGGACTAGCCCCACCCCACTACGGACTTGGGAGAATGTTGATCATTGCGAGCACAACGAGTACATTGAAGTTTAATAATTGAAGCAGCTCACCGGCGGCCGCTCTGCAGAGGCAGTGGAGTGCGTGCGGCGAGCTCTGGTGGCGCGCGGCGGGGCAGCGGCCGCGGCGGGGTAAGTTTCTGGGGCGTCTACTTTATAAGGTGACCCTTTGAAGGGCGTCTTTTACTCTCATTTGGATTTGTTTACAAGACTTTTTATGTTCCAAGTGGGGTAATTGAATCACTATTGAAATGTAGTCGAGGGGAGTACGGTTGGAAAGTTGGATTTGTTTTTGCGGGTATTACAACATAAATGTGTGCTGCTTGGGGATGTTATTTTTTATTTAGCTCACCGATAGTTATATTAGAGTTATATTTAATAGGAAGGAGCTTCGCGTCACGTAAAATATCTGTTCGTATTAATCTGTCGGAATTACAATGCGGTGCGGAGAGTGCGTATTATGAATTGTGTGAATGGTTACCGTCGGGCCGGTGCAGGATGACGAGGCGCGTGGGGACCTTACGGAAGAACAAAACGAAAACATGAAAGCGATGTATGATAAAGTGTAAGGGTGGTTTTTTTCAATGAATATTCTATTGAGCTATTAGCATAAGGCTGTAACAAGCCGCGAACGCGGCGCGGGCGTGGCTCTCCGTTGAAGAAACTAATAAAAATGCAAACACAACTTCAGGAATTAAAAAAACGAGCGGAGCGTCTGCTGCGGCGACGTCTTGTCTAAATACCGGCTCTAACGTCATACGGACATTCGCTTTTTTATCCTACACTCTAATCGTTTAAACATTTTATATATCTATACTAATAACCGGTCATGTCTTATCTGTTCGTCCGTAGAGTCAACCATTTGCTAGTTTGACAGCACTAGTCCTCATTGTCGCAGTGTTACTACTTATAACATGCACGAGTAGTTTGCGGGGCGGCCTTCCCTTTAACAACCTAAACATCACATTATCACGAGACAACAAGAAATTGTATTAAAGCACCAACCAATACGCAAAAATGTGTTTAAATGAGACGTTATAATGATAAGCACATCGCACTCAAAGAGATCGCGCATCACCAGTCGATCGCCGTGCGCCGGCCCAGGCTTCTGCGCTTGAAGGTGTCCTGGCAGCGGTCGATTTAGATCTTACTGTGCCGTGCTGCAAGGTTTTATTGTTTAATAAGAAATAGGCAGACTTTAAGTAAATCTCCTTTTGTTTTGTATATTTACAATACTTACAAGTAAAGTTATTTCCGAAGTGCAGGCACGTAGCGAGAGGTTCGAGTTAATCTACTTTAGGGGCCCGGGTCTCGGGTCTGATTGCATAAATTCCAAACTACATCGTTCCATCTGCATTGTGCGATGGGATTGCTGTACGAGAATTTATGTAGTGGTTTTGGGTGGTCTGTTGTGCGAGTGCATCGCGGACCCGTCTCCGAACGATTTTATATTTATTTGTTCTGTGCGCGGGCACGCGGCGGCGCCACGGGCGTAATCGCTTGCAGCAACTCCATGTGTCATATATGTGTGATATGAATAAAGTGATAGCATACTGTCTGTGCTAAAATCAAAAATATCCTTCAATATGAACTCAGAAAGGGAATAAAGCTTACAAAAGTTATAATATTAAACTTTCTTACTCTTCTAAATCTATAAAGTTTCTAAAAAATAGATCCTACTTTATTATTGACAACTGTTAGCAAGATGTCGTACGGTCACGATCAGCACGCAAGCCGTCATCAGCCGGCACGCGTGCACCGCTGGACTCGCTGCTGGACATGGGCCTGCCCGAGGACCGCCATGCGTGTGGGCGCTCGTTCTCACGAGGGCACCGCAAGTCAGCGCCGGGGGCTATGACTGTAGCGAAATTAAATTTTTTGATGCATTTGAGTCTGAATCTATTTTATAACAATGTCATTTTTGCTATTAAAACGGGAAAAATGACTTTTTCGCACGTCTAGACATTTCTGTCGGCCCCTGCAGGGAATATGATATTTTTTAAGTTTTTAGTAAAACCAAAATATGAATGTTTGATTTGTGTGCCGAATCGATACCACCCCCGGGCGCCGCGCCCCCGAGCTCCGCGCCCCCGGGCCCGGATCCCGCGGAGGTCCTTCACATCGCAACATTGTTTCGAGAGAGGCCGCGTCGGATACCGAACGTCTTTATTTGCATTTTAGTCCTGAATTTAAAAAGTTAAGTTTGTCACTTTACCATTTACCCAAACACGTAAAGTCTAACAGCGGATTCGACCGGACACAACGCTGCTTTGGTGGCACTAACACTAGCACTAGCACTAGCACTAGCACTAGCACTAGCACTAGCACTAGCACTAGCACTAGCAGTGTAGGCAGGTTCGTGATTTATTATCTGGAAACTAACTTGTCAGCTGTCAAGTTTATAGCATTTCGTTTTGTTAATCAAATTCATGCGTGTGATAAAATAAGGAAAAAACTAAGCAATAAAATGAGAAAAAACGGAGAAAACAAATTGGCCAATTGTGCTTTACGTATTACGTAGAGGTACAAAATGTTCCGGAACATTCACACGATGCACAATCGTAAGGTCCGCTGTACGGAGCACTGGGACAGTGTGGAAGATTTCATTACCAGGCACAGTGTTAAAGATGACACGTCCACAGGAAGTGTGAGGGGATTGCTGAAGGATATACCTTCAGTGATGTTGGAGTCGCGTACAGGTGCGTGCGATTGCTGCCCGAGCGAAAGTTTGTCGATCTAGTCTTGTAACGTAATTGTCGTTCACTTTGATAAATCTCCATTGTTGTAAATGTATTAGTTATATCATCCTTCGCTTAAATCAGGGATCGAAGGTTATCAAACGTAATAAATAATGTTTCTTTTTAGTAATATCGTGGAATATTTCATTACAGACAGCGATAACTTGACTCCAAACAACAGTAAACCTAATTGCCAATACGCGAAGGAAAATGCATCTAAAATAGTTAAATATATAACCAAGCTAGACCAGTTGGCGTATCAACACACACAACAGTTAAGGAGAGAGAAGCAAAACAGAGATTTAAAAAGATTCATACATTTTTTACGACACAAACATCTATTAGACACAATATCGAGCGCATCCTTTCAAAACGAGTTATGGCCGAGTTCCGAGCTGATTGACACTTGTGATTACAAGTTACTGCGGGATCTGTATAGAGATTTAAACGGCGTGGTGACGGAACGGAGGCAGGGGCAGCCTCGGGGAAGTATGTCTGAGGTCATGTCTTTGTACAAAGTGTCTTGTGAAAAAATGAATGCAGATACAAAAGATATCAAAAAACCTTTATTTGAATCTAAACTTATCTGTTATCCTACATCGTCATCGTATAAACGCATCACCAAATTGCAGAGAGAAATGGGGCATACTAATTTGTGTTCCTATTTAAGCAGCGGTGCAGCGGTGAATGTACACCAGGAAACGGTTTTAAACTATCCTAATTCACGTACGAAAGAAGTGATCAGGATACCTTCACCCTTGAAACCGTGTCAACAATTAACACAGAAAAGTAAAACAAAATTCCATAACACAAAACTACCGGCAAATGTAAGACAAGGACGAACTAATGATTTAAATAAAACAAAACTTAAGGAATATAATAATAAAATGCTAGAAAAAGAAAACCCAAATTGTCTTCTTGATATTGAAAGCAAAATTGACAAATTGGTAAATTCCATAAACTTACTTATAGCAGAAATACAAGTAAAACAAACCAACATAATAGAAAAAAAAGCATCGATGCCAAAAGTATATATAACGAGTTCAACAAATGAAATAGATGCTCTAAAAAACGAAGTAATGGGAAAGCAAAAGGAATTAATTGTTTCAAACAGGTTTGTGAACATCACTAAGCCTATATCCTTACAAAGAGCCGAAGAGATCGTGAAACTGGGCGAGAATAGATTAACGAATATTACATCAAAAATTACAAACGACAAAGAAACTAATACGAGTAACAAAGCGACATGCGCTGAACAGAGCTCTGTCGGATTCACTGTGAGAATGCCTACCGCCGACAAATCCGTGGAAGCAAACGAACCAATTGCCAGGCCAGAAACTGAAGCCCATGCCAGCAACACAGGGGAGAAGTCAACAACTGCTCCTAAAGTCAACATTGCTAACACCACCAAAGGTGAAAATACGGAGCCTCCAAGCATTATGTCGCTGTTGAGGGTGTCCACTGCGACCGTCAGGCAGCTGCTCTCGCTGATGTCCACCATCGACTATTACTCTTACTTACCCCTGTTCCAAAGCCCAAGCAGCAGCGACGGCGGCGAGCCTCATTACGTTTGCAACATTTGCGGGGCGGACTTCGGCAAGGCCTCGCTGCTCAACGACCACATCAAAGGGCACGATTTGGGTTTCGCAAGGTAAACGAAAAACCTTTTCACCAAATGTATCATTACACTGAACTCATCATAGCTCTGTGCGTATACTCGTAGTACCAGATATAATTTGTCTGTGGACGCGGCTCCGTTTGGATATCCATGCTCCCATCCTTCGCAATGAGACTCGGTGGAATCTATTGCTATTGTAGACATTTTATTTTAGTTGTCACAAATAAGGGAAATTTAAGTAAAATTTTTTCTTCATCTGACCCTATTTTAACCTCTATTCTCTCTCTATCTCTATCCTGCGACAACTCTGTTTCAAGTACATTTCCTATTCATAATATCGTTTTCAGGAACTGCTGTGCCTGTCAGCGCGTATTGAACTCTCAGAGTGTCCGTCGCGAGGAGTTGTTCGGGTGTCAGTTCTGCGGGCAGCGGTTCACGCGGGCCTACTGCCGCGAGCTGCACCAGCAGGGCTGCGCCAAGCGGCTCGGCGTGCCGACGGAGGTCGCCTCCGGGCTGATACTGCTGCGATAGGATCACTCACCCGTCTACTAGGGGAAACATTAACGATGTCAAGTATTACGAGTTGATCAAAAGTAGCGCACGACACGATCCGACGGAGCTGCCCAGCGGCCCAGCGGCCCAACGGCCCAGCGGCCCAGCGGCTCAGCGTGCTCCCGTTCACTCGTCCGTGTACAGTGCCCGTCGGTTTTGTAATGTTTGTTCGTAAAATTACACGTTTCAAAATGATTACAACAATGAGATCATTGCCGTGCTCATAATGTCATCTACACAATATGGTGTTTTTTTGTAAGGGCGCGCGTCCAATTTGGGTGGACGAAATGTTTGCTTAAAGGATACGAGAAGGGATAATTGGGCGGCGGGACTGCGGGACAGCGGGCGTAGTCAATGGGCCCTTTGTGCCCACCGGCCTATATCAATCACGCTTGTTTGTCAGGACCCGAGTTGTGTACGTGAAATGAGACATGAACCCGGCGAGCCGTCCCCGGCACGGGGACCGCGTCCCGTGCCATCGTGTCGGGGTCGTGCCGGCGCCGCGCCGCTGCACTACCTTTAATTGCACGTTATACATTACATCACTACGGTGAGCGTTATCGTTAATGCTCAGATCGCATCTCGCAGGCGTTTAGATGTTTAATCCAGTTATTCAGCATGGCAGAGTTTATTGGTGATGATACATTTATTTCTGATCACAGTTAAAAAAAATTATTTCCCCCCATATGGTAGAATAAGAAATGAAAACTTAACAAGCTCCGCGCCGCCGCCGCGCCGCCGCCGCGCCGCCGCCGCGCCGCCGCCGCGCCGCCGCCGCGCGGAACTGCTTGCCACGTAACGTGAACATCACGGCATTGCTGTGTCCATGTCCTGTGTCTTATTTGTAATGGATGTTTGTGCGAGCGTGCTTCATTTTAGGGTCCGTTGGTCACTTAACACCGCGTGCTACAGTTAACGGTATGTGTATAATTAATTGTACTGGCACACCCGCGCGAGCTCTTGTACGATCATTCTTCGTCATGAAGGCTGTATAACGACGAGCTCATAAGGAAACGTTTGATGAGATTATTGATATAGATTGAAGTAATGTTTTTCAGCAGCCTCTCTCTTCGAATGGTACATTACAATGAAACGGTTAAACCGGACATGGACTTTTTCCGGCCATCGATACAATAGATTCGTGACAACAAAAAGGGCCCGGCCCGACCGGCGCTGGGTCCTCGCGGAGGTGTAAGCTCAATAATAAGGTTTGTGTCCGGTGTCCTGCGCCAGCGCTCGGTGCGACGCGCGGGACGCTGCGCCTCCAAACAAATGCGCTTTTTATCATAATGGACAATAACAAACATCTACTCAAAACTTATAATGCGTTACAGCAAAATTACAACAATTCTTCAAAAGAATAGAGTTACAAGAAATTGAGACAGACAAACAGTACGTGTCTATTTGATAGTAAGTGGTAGCGACAGGACATAACTACGGTTCGGTTTGAAGCGACGGCAAGTGCAAGGAGCTGGTTCCTTCCTTGATAGGCAAGACACCTTTACTAATATTAAAATTAAAATTATTTACTTTTGTATTATGAAATATGCCAGTAGGTGCTCGCGGGATGTAACTATAGTAGACCAGTGGATGATAGTTAAAGTGGCATATACCTTCATGAGATCACATTCAGAGTCTGTCTCATACATGTAAGAGGCATCCAGCAGCACTTGGTGATGCACGTCGGATACAGACCAGGACATTTGGCTGCACGTATGCTCGTATTGTTCGCTTACTACAGCAGTTGTTCAGGATAACAAGTTAAACTATACAGGAGAGTAGCTTTTTTTTCAAATAAAAGCACCTGTTGATCCCGCTGCCGGAAATAGCGCGAAGTTCAAACATCAGATACGTCAGCAGCTGTTCTTTAAGATTATACTATGAAAAAACGACAGTGACGCTTTGTGCCGGTCGATTCAATATTTGTGGGCGCGAGCGGCGCGTGCACGTGCGCGTGCGCACTGATAAGCGCTATCGAACTATTTACACAAGCTGCGCGCACGAAACATTGGGCGGATACCAATGTCATGGGCGCGCCTGCCGCACACCACCCTAGCTGAACCTGTTGAATTAAGCAAGCTTAAGAAAACCAAAACATTCTGCCATCATACGGAGATAGTTCAAGCACTCGGAAAGTATAGTGCTTAGGTGCTTGTGTATTGTTTTCAAATATATATGGATTTAAGGCGTAAAGATAGCAATTACATACAGCCCTGATGACTGACGACTGATGGGCACGCAAGGAACGATCAGTTGAAACGCGTAGCCGTTAACGCACTGCCTGTTACCCCGTGCCGGTGTGCGCGCGCGCAGTCTGTTTCCCAAACACTTGCTAATACAATTATTATCATGTTGATATGTCACATATACAACGATCACCATGAAATACTGTAATGTATTTTTCTTTTAATAAACTTGCTACGAGATTATCCTCACGGTCGCCTGATGCAAATGAGTCTCGTCCCCCGGTCGCAGTGCGGCGCTAGTTGACGTATACACGCTCGCATCGTGCTCGTTATTTCAAGACAAGGTGATAAGTTCCGCAAATCCAGTAATGTTACTAGCAACAGCGCTCTTAAAATAAAGTAAATTATGCTCACTACTGTTGGGCAGTAGAAATAGACGCTGCGGTGGTCGACTACTATCTATAAAATTCATCTTATCCACACGAAAAGTAATGTTTGCAAGTTTCTGATGATATATACTGCTGATACAGCGAGGATATGAAGTTCCCAATACAAGTAGTTACACAGTAAGAGCGGCGGTCGCGCGGCGGTCGCGCGGCGGTCGCGCGGCGGTCGTGCGGCGGTCCCGCGGCGCGCTGGTGCAGTCGGAGGCAGTGCGTCAGTTTCCCCTGCGAGCGGAAGCCCATGCAAATGCGGAGCGCGTCCGCCTGCTGCGTCGCCGGCCGCCGCTCAGCGTCCGTCCTGGCGCTTTGCGTCATCATCCCACTGTTGTCTTGATCTATTAGCGTCATGGCGATCACTTCCCATTTGCGGAATCATAATCACCGTACACAAAAAATGGTACAATTTCACGGGACCTTCAGGAAGTAACAAGTAGTAAACACTTTCCGTTGCTGGAACTTCCGCTGGTCACAGTAGCACAACGTGCTTTGTTCATTTACGGCTGATATTATTGCTGGTGTATATATTGAGGAACATCTGGAGATATTGGTACTCTTCCATTGAGCGACGGGACGAGCGGGGCGATCACCTGGTGGTAAATGATATGCCTGCCCATAACAACGCGGCGCTATTTAGAATAGTATCATACACTGCACCGCATTGCGCTCGTCGTGTGGGACAAGATGTTAAATATCGTTACCCCAGTAATTACATTAGCTAAAGCTCCCTTTCTAACCGGAACACAGTAAAGTTTGCACAGTTCTGTTTGGCGGCCGGAATAGGCGATACGGTGGTACCTATCTAGACAATCTCCGGCAGAAGAACAGAGACCTGCCACTAGCCACAGTGACATTGTGTGGAACAAACTTAACGTGTCTCTCGCGAGAGGCTCGCGCGGATGCACCAGTGCCGATCCAGTCGCGCGGTGCTTCCACCTCAGCTTCCTCTGGATTATCATACAAGAAAAATACCCAAGATTTTGCTAAACGTGGTAACATATTCCGGTCTAGCAGACTTAGTGCCTGGAAATGATTTTCTCCCGGATCCACGTAATAGATCAGTAATCGTATGTGTTTATTTGCTCTCCACTTAAGTTTCAGACAGATTCCTCGTCCGGTCTGAATAGTTTGCGTTTAATTATCTTTTTTCTAAGTTTTAATTAAACTAATGCCTTATTCAGACAATCGACAATCGTTAAGGGATGCGATGTATAATATTTAATTCGCGTTGACAAATGGAACGATACGTTTAGCGGTATCGCACCACTTTATCGGCGGACTAAACGCATAATAAGCCCGCGGCGGTGGTGACCACCGGGGCATCGCGCCGGTAGATAAGGGCTGGTGGCGCCCCGAGGTATTCCGACACGAACCTGCGCCCGCGCAGCCGCTGGATGCGACACCGAACAGTAATTGGACTCGTGTAATCTCTTTATGATCCATCTTACGTTATCTAAGACATCACATAAGATTTTATCTTTGATAAATACTTTATTCAACTCGCTATAGCTAAAGTGGATGACAAAATGGAGTTCTCAGTTTTAACATCCGATCACGTTACTGAAATATCTCGCAAGGTTCACATCCTCTGTCATAGCGAGATGGCTTCGCTTACAACGATTGGAGATTGTGACGGGTCTGCAGGAATAGAAGGTGATATTATATATATTCTGTGACAGATCAACACCAACCACGCCGACGGTTCGCGCCGGCTCATCCAGCAAGTGACAGATCAACACCAACCACGCCGACGGTTCGCGCCGGCTCATCCAGCAAGTGACAGATCAACACCAACCACGCCGACGGTTCGCGCCGGCTCATCCAGCAAGTGACAGATCAACACCAACCACGCCGACGGTTCGCGCCGGCTCATCCAGCAAGTGAGCCGGCGCCCCTTACGGGGCAGCGAGGTTTTTTTTTGTTCGATCCCGGGACCGCCGCTAAGCGACAACCACTGTACTTCATTCTGGGAACAGGTTCATTCGGTAATGTTGTAAATTATGGATGCGGCATATTCAGTAATTAAGGCAAAACGTTCCTCCACTTCACCTCCGATAACGTTGACACTTGATCTCAACCTTTTCTGTCGTTATAACTGAATTTACACTTATGGCACTGTGGAGCTGTTCCCGGGTGATTGGTGCGGTGCGCACGGGCACGAACTCTATGGAATATATTACTAATGGCATTGAACAGAAAGCAAAATCACATTTTTAGTAAGCTTCCGAGGTGAAGTGAATACGGACACAGCGTTGGATATTTGCGCTGGTCGGATGTACTAGAGCGGGTTTAGCGTGCCTGAGCACAGTTGGTGAGCAGGGCGGGCGCAGCGGTCGCGGCGGGCGCTTCGGGCTCCCGGCCCCGGCCCCGGCCCGGCCCCGGCCCCGGCCCCGGTCGGAATGTAACGCCGACGGCCGAAACAAACAAAAACACAAAAATAAAAATAATATATAGGAAGATACGTTATCAGATCGGGCACCAGATAATGGATTGACCCATTTAACGTGTGAATCATTCATTACGCTCGCACCGCTGCGCCCCGCGCCGGCTCCGGCTCCGGCTCCGGCTCCGGCCGCCGGAGTCCGGGGTCCGGGCGCCGGGGTCCGGGCGCCGGGGTCCGGGCGCCGGGGTCCGGGCGCCGGGGTCCGGGCGCCGGGGTCCGGGCGCAGGTTTATGTCGGACCATAAAAAACAATATTTCTCTTTTCCTATGTTACCTTGTGTATTTGTTTCGACAAAGGTTTTATTAATCTAAGACTCCATGTTGATGATATTTTGTTTTCTGATTAGTTTTTCATGTGGGTATTAATGGTCTATGGGTGGGTATCAATGGTCTATGGGTGGGTATCAATGGTCAATGGGTGGGTATTAATAATTTCGACTGTTATCGTTACGGTTGAATTCAGTAGCCGCAGTCTGGTCACCATCGGTGGACCTAACAGGAACCTGCCCGGCCGACGTAGCCGTTACTGTTGCGGGGACAGAATCGCTTTATTCGCACAGGAGACGAGGAACATCCGGCAGACGGCGAAGTTGTAACAGTTCTCTTTTTGGTAAAAACATTCCAGAGAAATTTTTTTTATTTCGTGATGAAGATGAACATGATTCGAGTACTTACATGCTCTATAACATTAAAAGTATTAGCATCGCATAAGTCTGATGAGGCAGCACGCAAATTGCGGCCGCTCTGCTCTCTTGTTGTTGCCGTTGGCGCAGCGTGCGTGGCGTGCGCGGCGTGCGCGGCGTGCGTGGCAAGCGTGACGTGCGTGGCGTTGTGTCAGGTACGCAGGCAGTGCGATTGGGAGTCATTAAAACCATCACAATGCGAATTGGGTACGAATTAGGGTTCAGATGAAATCCCTCCAATTTGGCGGGCGTGCCGTGATTTGGGGAATTACGGCGTCTACCGGCGGCGTCTGCCGGCCGCCAAATTGCTTTGTTTACTTCTCCTGACCTTGGCAAGGTAACATTTTGAATATACTATATACAACTAGATACCGATCGACCGGACAGACCGATTGACCGGTAGAGGAATGAGATTTATCAAGACTAGATCCCGCCGCACTGCTATTTGGAGGGCGATGGTAGACATGAGGTATAGAATCCGCACTACGTCTAGTCCCCACCCCGCATTACACAATGTTGATGACATATTTAGTGCAATCATTGGTTTTTATGTACTAATTGACCAGAAAGTATGTTATATAATATTGTTTATAGTCAAATCACACGTCAATTAACCTATGGAACCTTTACAACCTTTTTTTATTACCGTGTGCCTTGTATGTGTGTGTGTATGTATTCTTTTTCACGATAAATCAATTCACATATACATATATGACAGTTAAGATCCGCACTCGCGCGTGTGCAATATAACATACGTGCATTCGTTGGCCCAACACGCGCAGTAAAATCCCGAACGCTGCTTATAATGGCGTCCATCAAGTCGACACGCTCATTTTTATAATAAACCTCTTCAATCCCGAATTCGTTTGGCGTGTTGTAAAGCTCGCGGGGTGCAATTTGCGAGCTGGAAGAATCCGCGGCGGAACCTCTTTGTGCCGGCACGGATAAAATGGCTGCCGCTGTGTTACAGGATATTATTAAATATAGTACTGCATACACGAGTTCACGAGTTCCTGCCGTCAGACTCGCGATAAGTTTCATTACCTTAATAATTTCGCCAGCTCAAGCACGCCGCGCCTGCACCGACTTGTATACGCTTGTATTACATTTCGTGATCGCAGCCGCTGGAGTCATATATATATATTATTGGGGCGCACTTGCCCGTGGAAATAATATCAATCAACTTGGTAAACACGCTACTCTATACCAACGAGAAATCAGTGACCTCTGTTATTTCACAGGACCTCCGTATTCTAATAAATAATTTGTGCCTACAACAAATTACCTAAATCCATGTCAAGTCGACAAATTACTCCCCTTAACGTCGCCCCCATCACTCCCATCACTCCCTCCGCGCTCTAACCTTCAGCACGCAAATTCTCTATTCAATCGAAAATCGGATTGTTTGTCGAGCGTGGAGCGCGATTTACGTTATTGCGTAACGCGCGAGGGGGTGGGTGATCGTTATCCGGTTTCGGTATCGGTGAGTACGTACTACTATGTTATGTGTTGGTGTTTCGTGTGGGAAAAGTGATATGAAATACAAGGAAAATAGCGGAGGCCCTTTGTTGTTAACAGTGAGTTGGTTTCCCGGCGGGCGGCGGGCGGCGGGCGGCGGGCGGCGGGCGAGGCGGAAGTCCCGCGCGGCGAGCCTTCAAAAGACATCAACGACAAGGAACCGGTGGCTACCGGACCGTACGGGGCCGGACCGGACCGGACAGCACGGCCACTGCATCATTGTGTGCGGAATGTCCGCGCGGCGAAATCACGAGTAATGGGCCGTCGCGCAGCCAGCCGGCGTGACCTGGAGGCAGGTGCAGGTGCGCGCCGGCAATCACGGCACCAAGTCGCCCGTGAAATGGACGAGGAAGGGCACGCCGAGTGTCTTGAACTCGCGACTCCTGCAGGGGCGTGGTGCGCCGCGATCACTGGCTGCACTTCCACTCGTAATGGGCCCCCTTTGACCGAGCGCGGGCTAAACGATATCAAACTATATCATACATTCGCTATTATTTATGATTTCATTGTCTAGCTCGAAGCTTTCCCAAAACACAGTATCGTTGTGTTTTCGTTTAATATTCTGTCGTCAATTCAACTTTGTCACGTTGCGTAATCAATCGCAACACTGTGATATTTATGAAAGAAGTAAATGATTTCGCCGGCGAGCTTCAGATAATGTATAGCGGTAATCATTTTAGAGGAGTACAATTTTGGTATACAAAGAAATTGGCAGAGCACAAAAATACACGAAACTCTTACAGCGAACTCTAAAGCTAAGTTCAGTTTCACATTTGTGAGTTCATGTTCATAAGAGTTACTGAAATATAAACAACAACAGCAATACAACAGTTACGCGCGGCTACGTGCGCACGCACTAACACACATCCCAATGGGAACTTACCTGAAGAGAAAAAAGTATTAACAAAGAGCACAATGGTAACCTTAGACACCGTAGACTGCACCAGATGGCGAGCCCCGGGTTCAATTCCAATGATAGAGGAAAGGTGCGAGCGCCGCCCCAAGGACCAACTGTTATCACTGAACCAAATGGAACCTGTTGTTGCCGAGCCAATTCAACGCTTGCGGGCAAAACGTACGGCTCACATTGCCGTCAGTGCCGTGGGGTGGGCGGCGTACGGTACAAGGTTCAGTTACAGTACAAGGTGTAGACGGCTTATGGTACGCGGGGAGAACAAAAAAAACCGGCATCAAGTAACAGTTTCCAAGCAAACAGTTAACGCGCCCGCTGCGCACGCGCAGCGCGCGCCCCCGCCGGCCACCGGCTTCGCAGTCCAGGTTCTTTGAGACACAGATTGGACATTTATCCCGTAATTATTTTTTCATACAGGGTGTCCGAAATTTTAATACTCGATATTCAGACAACATATTTGTGTACAGAGAGGTGCGCTTTGTTAATGGTTATTAAAAGGTAACAGGTGCTAACGCCCGAGCAGACGCGTGCTTATTCGTTTACTTTGACCATTACTTAATTTTGATGTTTAAGTAGTTAAATATCTTTTTAACATTGCATGAAACACTGCAGACCGGACTATGTACGCAGGTTCAGACTAGACGCTAACGGGGCGCTGGGCGACCTGCCGCTGCAGTCAGCAGCTCAAGTGTTCAGGTTATGGTTTCTACTTTCGATGCGATGTCCTTTTTCAGCACAGTAAAGGGTTTTTTAAAAGATTCACGTAATCACCCCTTATACCGGCTCTGGTACAGTTATCGTAACTATAAAATTACTGTAACTGGGATTCATATTATAAAACGGGTCCTAATACCCTGGAGGATTCCCCTCCTGCTCCTGTTCAAGAGACTCTTTATCAATGTTAGAAGAAAGCAGCATTTATGTTTTAATGACTGATTCTCCATGCTTTCCATCGGAAAGTATTAAAGGTTTTGGCATGCCAGCTTCGCCCCGGGGGTCGGGGGTCGGGGGTCTCCCCAGGCACGGGAGGTGGCGTGCCAGCTAAACCATTACTCGTACCGATGTTATCGCGGCGGTGCAGCGTACCAAATGAATCTATACAGACTTAAATGAATTGATTTTTCCAATCTGTATCAGTAAAGTGCGCGCGCCGCGGCGGACGCGCTCGATGCCAGTACCGGACACAGCGTTTACAATAAGTAACCAGGAACACTCCGTAGGTGAACAGCGAGGCGCTGCAGTTGTTCAGCTTTACTTTATTGTTAATATAAAGCTGCACGTCCCAGGCATTGAAACTATTATTAGCTTTTTTAGATTTATTAAGACTTCTATCTGTTTATAGTGATCTCGGTGCGAGGCTGTTCGGACAAGTTAATCAGTTGTCGTTCACCGAATTTGTTATAAGCAGTACGTATGTCTGTATCTCTGAATATGGGTATCTCCCTATATTATATGAATGAACACATTTAAGTTAGGTATTGGTATATACTAATTATCGGCTATTTCTACATACATAGTTAGTTATAGCTAATCGTTTTCTACTCCCGCCTTCGAATCGTTACATATATATATATATTCATAACGATAACAATAATATGAAACTCAGTTTCGATCCGCATTATAGAAATGCACGTGCGAGGCGAGTTTACCGGCGAGCACGCGAGCACGCGAGCACGCGAGCACGCGAGCACGCGAGCACGCGGGCGCGTTGTGCGGGCCACGGGCCGAATTATTCGATTATAATCTTCAATGGGACAATCTTTCAGAAACTACCCCTTTCGAACATGTTTTATTAATTGAAAGCTTTTTATGATTTTATATAAATACTCCATGTAAATACCCTCTTACAATGATTTTAAAATTATAAGAGATTGTAGAAGAAAAATTGTATTGTAGTATTGTTTTCTTACTATACAAAACATTACTACTACACAAGTTTTCTTCGGAGGTGAGATATTGTTTTAGTTAATAATGAAAACAACAAAGGTCACCCTAACTTAACTTATTTACGCCCTGTACTTACCACCGCGCGCAGCAATGTCAGTGATATCATTTGAAGCAAAAGCTTTAACAAAGCGACTGCTTTTGTTAACATTAGCCTGCGATCGCTTAAATTACAATACCGTGGCCGCGGCCCCTGCCCGCCAAGCCCCGCCAGGCCCCGGCGAGCCCCGCCAGGCCCCGCCGACGGGAAGTATAATTGGCACGAGACCACTCAAGGACTCCTCCACTGAATCGTCAATACAAACTCACACAACCGGAAAAACATTATGGCGATATAATTCTGTTTATATTTGTACCATACGGAAGCCGAAAGCTGCGCCGGTTTTTCTGCCGGCGACACCCCAAGCCACGTGTCTGGAGATTGTGGATCTAAAATAAATGCGGTCCCGGAGGCGACCCTCGCGGCACACCTGCCGCCGGAGACGCGGCCCCGGAGCCGCGCCAAACTCACCCTTGCTGTGCTCCAATAAGAGGTTCCGGTGCGCACATATTTGGCAGGAAGAGGGTGTCTATTGAATTATATTTAGTCGTAATCTCCGTTTGGATGCGATCATACAAACGATACGCGACAAGGTGCTGCCGCTGGGGCCGGCTCCTCCACTCCAGCGGGTTTGTCGATTCCAACACGAGTTAAAGGAACGGCAAGCCCGCTGCCAACGCTGCCAATTCAACTAGATTTTAACGCGGAAGAACTTTGATAAGAATCTAACGATATGGAAACTATTAAGATTGTCGACATCACCGCATTGCTCTGATTTTCATGTAACTGGTGACCATCCCTATTGACAAGGCTGTTATCAAATTAGTGTTTGCGTACTTCATTTGCTGCACGCCGGTGCATGCTGCTGATCAAGCTAATGAATGTGAAAACTACACAATCCTCTTTGCTTGAACTACGGATGAATTCAGCAGTCAGTCGCGGAGGGGGTGCGTGGACAAAAAACTGCTCCTCGAGCCAAGCGTGGAGCGCGGTGCGCCAGCTGGTGGAGAGGGCATTGACTCCTTAATATTTTTTTTTTTCAGAAATCGCGACCCCCGGACGCGGCCGGATTATTATAAGAGCGGTCGTGTTTAATTTCGCTTAAGTGGGGTAGTTGCGGTCGCGGTGGCGGTGCGGTGGCGGCGCGGTGGCGGTGCGGTGGCGGTGCGGTGGCGGTGCGGTGGCGGCGCGGTCGCGGTCGCGGCCCGCGCGCCGGAACAACTTGCCGAATCGCCGCCGTTTAGTGCTCGACGGCGTTACCTAGTGCCGGAGATTGCTCCTCTTCACACTACAATGTAATTCGCAAATAATTTAATTGCCTGACAGGGCCGGCTTCAACGTCTCCGGCCTCATAATCGCTTAACATCTTCTGAAAATAAAGTAAGATCGGTAGCTAATTGTCGTTGAAGATTTAGTACTGAATGATTACAAATTATTAAACAAAATTAAAAGATAGAGAAGAAAGAAAGAAAAAGATTATAAAACAATTAAAAACACATATCTTTATGTAAAAAAAATATAATAGTTTTTGTGTTGGCATTAGTATCAGTTCCTTAATTTTTTGAAACGCTATAAATGGGACTTTGCCGGGATACGGATCTGAGTATGTATAATAGGTCTAGAAACGAAAACACAGGCTAGAGATTCGCACACACAGAATATTCTTATTACCCTTTAGTAAATAATTCCGTGCATTATAAGACAGCGAGCCGCGGTGTGCGAGACTATTTCTTAAAATAAGGATTTGCGTGCAAAAGACACGACGTGACCAAAAAAAGTAAATACCCGCCCCCGGCAATAGGACGCGACGTGCCCCCGTGCGCCAGGGTAATTGTACATTCGGGTACAGCCGCCGCGACCACCGCCACCACCACCACCACCACCACCACCGCCACCGCCACCTGCTCTGGCTCCAAGAAATGTTATGATATATCTGACGTAGAAACTTGTACAGAAGGAGGAAGCGAGAGAGGTGTCACGATCGTAGCAAGTGGAGAGGGATAGGCTCTGCCTACCCGCCCATTGGGAACGAGGCGCGACATATATGATATGTATGTAACTTATACAAGTTAAAGCGCTTAGACATGTTTATTTGTTCATCCCATTAATCGTCTTGTCAACTGGTCATGTAATTTAATTAAAGAGAGTAATAATATACTGGTGGTAGGTGGAGAGAGGAGAGACTGTCGAGGTACCACCGCAACTCCCACTTCTGCCACCAAGCAGTAGTGTGCGAACATAACCATATTCGAGATTTGAAAGGCGTTGAGCGCAATGTGGTGCAGTGTATTTCATTGCAATTAACGCCGCGTAGTTATGTGTATGCTTGTCACTTACCATCAGCTGAACGTCTTGCTCGTCTCGAATCGATTGAATAAATAAATAAAACAAGTTTACAGCTACAGCTGTGTATCAAATCCGGTTCCGGTCACCGCGGCCGCAGTCGCCGCGGGTAGCGCTGTGTAGTACTTGTGTAATTACAGAATAAATCGGTTCACTGGCGGTGCCGTATAAAGTGCGAGTGGTTTTTTCTCAGCACCTCGTCACCACCAGGTGGCGGTGGCGGCGGCGGCGGTGCACAACCAGCGGCAGCTGCTGCACAGCTGTGCGGACCCGTGCGCAGGTAGCCGCTCACACAAGTTGGCGTGCGCGTGCGCGTGCGCGTGCTCTATGGTGCGCCCGTTCCCGCATCCGTCGGACAGGTCAACAGTTATCTTCATAACTGTTGACTGCGTCACGCATACGTCTTAAATGCACTCGTAAATTATACGAAGAGCAGATCCTTCGCTCCAGAAACCCACCATTGACCTCGATCCTGACGTGAGGGAAACGACTCTACAGAGAGAGTGAGTGAACCCCAATCGAATTACCGTACACACTTCAAATAGGTCAAGATCGGTTCAGCCGTCGCTCAAGTGACGGTAAGCGGTCACCGACCGGTACGCCGGTGCACTGCCCCAACACCTTCCTCCACCACTGGCCCAACGTGGCGCTAATGCCGTGTAAGGAGTTCGCACGTCATACCGCAGCGCCGTTACACCTGTTTCAGAGTGTTTTTACGGATAGAGCATTAACACTTACTATAACCTTTAAGTGATACACGATTTCTTTGATAAGGCTGTGTACTTCGGTTGTTGCACCAATTCTGCAACATGAGGACCTATTCATTTGTAGAATACGGACTCCTGTGGACCAGTGCTCGTTGCAATACGACTGAAGAAGGTATTAAATGAGTGTTTGAACGGTGATGGCTGGCGGCAAGAAAGCTGCTGCCGAGAATGTTGTTTAGCCCGCCCATAGATCCGTAGACGCATCCGATACCGCTGAACAGTTTGTGTGTGCCCATAAGCAGACATATGGGATATGCGTGGAACAGGCCCTCGCTCATCAGCAAGCTAATGAAACAACAAAGTAAACAGAGACACCATAACCTAGAGCAACACGAACCGCCCGAGGCGCGCGCCGAGCTGGTGCGCGCGCGTGCGCGGTGCGGGTGTGCGCGTGCGCGTGCGCGTGCGCGGCATTAAGCGCGGCCCATCTGCCGCGTAACCTGATACTACTTACCATATGAATTATGCTACTTCCGAAAAAACCTGCCCAAAGCAACCACTCCAATAGCGACCTTACGGCCACGGCACAGGGTGCGCTCGCGGCTGCGCCGCTGCGCCGCTTCGGAAACATCGGCGCGGTGACGGATGATGAGGTCGATGCAAATTATACTTTAGCGCGCGATCGTTACGGGACAGTTCCGCTCGCGGCGGCGACACGCGATCCTATCAAATCATCCGGTATGAAGGACATGTGCGCACCTCTGCGGCGCGCACCAGATGTCGCGGCGCGGCCGACTCCGAGACGCGGAGGTTCGCATTTTTTGCACTAGCCGATGGTTCGAATCAGTCCTAGCAACAACATTGTTGGCCCATTAATTACGTTATTTATAGAGGACGCTATTTATAATTGCTTTCATGGGCCGTCGGTTCAGCGGCTCCGGTGGCCCCGGTGGCTGCGGTGGCCCTGGCGGCTCGCAACGGGCACGGCGCGGTTCCGGCGGTTTGTTTGGTTTAAGATATATATGTATAGTTTACTTCAAGCACAGTAACTTATAATAAGTACTACAAGAAAAAAATCAGGGGGAACAGAAAGGCTCATCCTGAGTATTATATCATGTGATAATTACATTTTCTCATAAACATCATAGATAATTCTATACTGGTGGCGTTCTGTCACGATACTACTTACAAACCACCGACTGTGATGGTGTCCAGCTGATACATACATACATACATATCACGCCTCGATTCCACTGGGGTAGGCAGAGATCATCTCTCTCCACTTGCTACGGCCCTGGCACTCTCTCGCTTCCTCCTCTTTCATAAGCGATAGGAGTCCTGCTGATAGGTTCTAACAATTTCGTCTATACATATATATGCCCAGTTTTGAGAAAACGTAAACTCTAATAACTTTGTTTTACTTAACCTGTTTCCGTTGCACAGCGAGCAAGCCCCCGGCTCCGTGATCATCGGCCGTCACTGGTTGTGCTCCGGTAGTCGTTTTACCCGGAAAGTATAAAATAAAACGTATGTAGAGGTGCGGCGCGCGCTGCGAGCGGCGGCGATTTGTATGCCGCGGGCGACGTCACCGCTTTCCATGTGTCACCGGCGTTTCCGCCGCGAGACCGCTTTGATGAGGCGCTCACCGGACCTACGTAGGCACCATACATCGGGGTTCACACGTTACCATCGTTTAAACCCTCACGAAGTAGGAATAAGTGATAACTGATGTACCGGAAGTTAGTATGAAACGTACATAATATACAGTGATGGTTGGTGTCCGTTGGACAGCCGGCTCGTGCTGGTGGCTGGTGGCTGCGTGGTCCGGAGGTGAGGCGGTGAGGCGGTGTGGCGGGGTGCATCCAGACGTCGTCTGCGCATCTCGGCGCCCGCCCGTACTGATCCGTATCCGTATACGCGCACAGACTAGTCACAGTACAGAGTAACCAGCTGACGACCAGCGTCGGACTTTAACCGTCTTTTTGTCACTGATCAGAATTGATGTGATCCATTAAGTATTGCACTAGTCATCATAACGTTTCAATGCTGCCACAAACACAGAAAGACGTTACTTCGTTGTGGTTATTAAGTGAGTCTAGCAGCTTCTTAGGCTTACAATGGATGGCGAGTCCATGCACCTGAGCTCTCGCTTGTATGAGCGGGGCTGTCGAATAACGACGACTGTCGACGTGGTCGTTCCGGTGCAGATCGGCGGCTGAGCTCTCGTCAGACGGACAGGATTCAATGCGTTATGTTATCAAAGTCATTACTCGTGCACATTGGTACATTCCGACTATTGTTCAGTTCATATAATGCTTGTGCTCTGCGGCGCGCTGCTCTGCGCGGCGGCGGTCTGTAGGGGGCCGGCGCGCGCGCAGTTTATTTGCAAACGCGCGGCGGTGCCGGGAGCGGTGGCGGGGAGTTTCCTATGAATAAACTCCCTACAGTATTGTCACTTCCTTGATACCGCAATCTGCATTAATCACTGCACCGATCAGTTGTAGTGTCTCATCAGCGCCGCGGGTACTCATCACTAGCCCGACACAGAAATCGGCTCGCGGTAAACCTCCCCCGTGTAGTCGCACCCCGTCACCGCGGCACTCATTTAGCTTAACTAATATATAAAGTTATATTCAGCTTTAAAAGAACTCACTGCAGGCACAATAGCTTAATTCAAGAGTAACTTTGAATTCCTCCGATACATGTGAACATCTTATTCTGATGTATCTCGATGTAGACGCTTGCGTTCGCTTCGCAGCGCGGCGGCGCGGCGGCGCGGCGGCGCGCGGATCCGTCCGCAGCGGATCTGAACCTGTCCTGTAGCTATCATTGAACGGTCTACTCTACTGTCTGCAGTGCTGCAGGCGTGATAATAACACTCTTCATTAAACAAAATGATATCTTCCATTCATCAAAGTATCTATTGGTTTCACATGAACACGGCGGAGGGAAACTTCGGTCTCTTAAGTATCGGGAGCATGTTCAAAGTTCAGCTGTGATGTTGCACTCGGCACTCGGCACTCGGCGGTACACAGCGGACACCCATTACCGCGTGACCTTAACGTTATGTGCAGTCGGTTCAACCTTGGCCCACGACTTCCCGGGCCCGTGGCGGGGCGGGTGTCGGGTGGTGGGGCGCGCGGAGTGCAACTTTGGCAACGCAATCAAATACGTGGGAGCTTTTCACTTATCTTTTCACACATCAAAGCTTTAAGCTCGCCTCTCACCGTTATAATACTTTTTTAGTGTTAATTGAGAGATGGTCAAACAATATTTAAGTTGAAGTAACCTGTATTTACAGTGACAGTGACAAACATCATTATCATCCCTTGTTTATCCACTACTGGCCTTCCCTAATGTGTTCCACCAAATGCGATCCTCAGCTTCTCGCATCCACCCACTTCCGACCGCCCTGATGATGTCGTCAGTCTATCTGGAGGGGGAACGTACTATACTTCTGCGACCTGTACGAGGCTTTCACTCCAAGACTTTTCTCCCTCCAGTGCCAAACGTTAGTATTAAAATGGCAAGTTAAGAAATATGTGCAAGTTCAAGATTTTTTTCTGTATCGCGTGGGGTTTGTTGGCTGTGGGAGGCGAGTCGTTGTTGCGAACATATTAAGCCTCGATTGTTCCACCTCTCCGGCACCAGCCGTGAGCTGGCTGATGTGATGGTTACGAAGGCTGCGTCTCGCGGAGACAAAACGATAAATTAATTTCACTTTAATCGTGCGAACAGATCGCTATCGGCCTCACGCTCTCAGTGATTTCCTTTGCATAGCGACGCAATTTGCGATGAGGAGCAGCTGAACCGAGATTGGTTTTTAAATGGCTGACACGGGCCGACGGGGCCACAGGTGCAATTGTATGTGCAAAGAAATGAGGGCCTGGTTCACACGGCGGCGACGACGTTGTAGAACAGGACAACATCCTGATTAAATATTGTTAGTCTGCACAGCAAACCTGGAGAGATGCTTACGTAGCACCTAATTGCAGTCTCGTTAAGTGAAATGGTAGGTAGATAGACGCGTAATGTTTTGCCAGTGCTAAACGTCAGCGATACAGTATCATGCATACAGTCTAGCCTTTCTTCTGTATGCCCTGGATTCGTTAAAAGCGTGAAGATCTCGTAAACTTTCCTGCAAAGCGAAGAGTACAATTTGGTGCAGTGTATATCATTTTAACTTATGCTATGTTGTGCTGTATCCCTTACGATCAGGTGAACATCTTCTCACTTTATTGAATTAAAAAGGAATACTCCCCACTCCCCACTCCCCACTCCCCACTCTCCGCAAGATTTCGGTAAACTAATATTAAAATGCACTTAACGCTAAATATATCCGCAGACAGCTAAATGCAGTGCGCGGGAGCATTCTGCAATGCACTCACTGCGATTTAATGAATAGAAACGATACCGGCAACTTCATAGTACTGACGGAAACCATCTTCAAGTACCCCCACCGCTTCTTTCATGTTTAGAAACAATAATCTAGTTCAAAGTTGGAGTAAAATTGTAAACGGAAAATTCATAGCACACCCGGTGAGCCGGCTGCATCACACGAGCGCGGTGAGGATGTAGCATCCTCTACGCTGTGTGCTCTCAAACCTGTCAATTTAGATTTACGAGTATCCCTACATGTATCTGTAGGGTCCAAGGCATTCAGCTAACGAGGCAAAGGTATGTAGCGCTTCCTCTTCCTGCCCCCGCGGCTGGCGGAGAGCTCGTGCAGTGGTGGAGGGTGGGCGCGTGATGTCCGTTGGTCAGGTGAGGAATAAGTGATAGTTTGTGAGGTTCGCGACGTGCTGCGGGATCGCGCGCGTCCCGCCGGCGTGTCGTCGCTGCCGCGTGACGTTGCCGCGTGTCGCCGTGTAAATCCGTCAGCGGCCGCGCCGCCAGCGCCACGCGACCGCACGGCGTGCGGTTACTGTGTGCACCTGCACCTACTGCTGCAGTAGCTACGGTCACAACCAAACAACGCTACCAGAATTTCGAACCGGCGTACAATCAGTTAGAAGAGATAAGCCCCATCCTCAGCACCTGCACCGGTGCTGACCTACCATCTGTGTAAATGGAAGGAACCGAACTAGGTTTGTAAAAGGACATGTCTGGGTTGATGCGAGCTGCCACCGCATCATCAGAGGCTCGTAGAGATCTTCGTTACGTGTTTATTATTTATATTTGGTGTATTTATAAATATAACATCACTGCATTTACAGTGTCATGCGCAGCCATAACATCACAAGTAAGTTCTCCGTGCTGATTACTTCTGCCAGGGTTGACGTTGTCCAGTCAACGCTCACGAGAAGACAGTTCATTTGTATTGAATACGAATGATATTTGATTGCTTGGTTACATCTCCATAACGTCTGATCGAGTAGAAAGCGAGGGTCGCCATTATCATAAAGCAGTAATCAGGTCGGAAAGTATTGAGTAACGTTATCCCGAAAGTCCTCGACGGCCCCGCGGGAACTCTTCAAGGACAGGAGGCGCGCTTATAGGAAACTGCTGTAGGGTTGGGTACCCAGTGTATATATCGACATACATACGGTGAATTTAAAAGTTCATCTATAAGCAGAATGTACCAGCTCGCGACTGTCCCCAAGATATTTATTACTTCGTGCACTGAGCTCGTGTGCATCCCACGTCCACACTTACACACTGTATCACAAACTGAAGCGAGCACAATGTTCTTGTGTAATATACTCGTTCGTAGCGCTGAGGTGTCAGTGGAGATGGTTACTCAACATCACAGTAAGATCCCCCGTAGGAAGCTGCAGCGCTCACAGGGGTCATCGTCATCAGCTGACAGACGTCCACTGTTGACCTAGGCCTCCCTCAAAGATCTCCGCGTCGTACAGTTCATTGAGGGACATTGGGCCGAAACCCACCACGCTGGCCCAGTGCGGGTTGGTGGGTGGACAAAGCCCCGTTTATTATTTAGCAGGACCACCGCGTGCGGGTGAGGTTGAGTAGGGCCCCGCAAGATGTTGGGCGGCACCCCCCACAGGGATACAAACTGATATTTGATTTAGAGCGTTGTGTGAAGTAAATGTTCAGCTTCATCGCACAGGTCGCGGGACGAGCGTCCCCTCCCTACCTTACGTAAGTTTTCATATTTTCTGAGAATTTGCCAAGGGTGGGTGGTTGTGGGGTGAGCCGGGCCGCGGCGGGGGTTGGCAATGCCGGCAGACAGTTGAACGGCCGCGGCGAGACCAAATAACCCTATTTTTTTGCTTACACCATCGACGTCGTGATTAATTTGTGGAATAGATATCTCCGAGTGCGGGCAGTGAGTGGCGATAAGCTAATTGAATCAAATGTCTCCCCCGGCGCGCCGTGGGCTACCCTCGGGCGCAGGTCGCCGGGTCGTTGACCCCGTGGGCGCGCGCCGTCCGCGCGGAGTCTATTTGGTGATTTACCTCTCCTTGATTGCTTTTTATTGGCGATACGCGATCGTAAAACGACTAATAAAATATTTATGCGCGACATCGCCATATCGGCACCCCCCGGGCTACGTAGGTACTTATCAATGAACTAACCAACGGCCCCCACCACGCCACAGCTCCTACACGTGTCGGTCGCAGCTGAAAACATCTGAAGTTTGTAGGGATTGGGCGTACTATTCGTCATCGGCTAAAGTACGCGATGGGACAGCGAACGTGGTGGTACGAGTAGTGAGTACATTGCAATGACAGCATTGCAAGAGGTGCAGCTTGCAGAGGTAAAGCTAATTATATAACCACTTTGCTGCTGACCGCGGCTCCGTTTGTACTGGAGCACAGTGATGTATGTGTGACCAGAAAATAAATCTCTTTTAGCAGCAACATAGACAGTACTCGAAATCAAGATAACAAAAAGGTAATCAATCGGTTGCGTTCTATGCGGGAGACATTTTAGAAGTGATAATCTGTTAAAACAAATTAAAGTCTAATTAAGAAAAAACTAACCCTCAACCCTTCCTTTTCAATACTTATAACGAAAGGAAGTAAGTATTATAGGTTTAGGGGCTTTTTAATTATTGTTATGATGTTGTTTGGTTTTAAGAGAGTATGCAGCGTGTTATATGGTTTGCGTGGTCAATCGCTGGAGGATTGGCACTTGGTCTGTGACCAGGTGCAGCAGTAACGCAGTGTCGAGTATATGCTTCATACGGGTCACTTCGCCGGGCCTTAGCGCGCGATCAGCTGTGTATACTGGTTTAAAAGATAAATGTAGTTAGAGAGCGACTGGGATGATGACATTTAAGATTTTTGGTCCGTATTCGTGTACGTATTCCTGGTCGTATCCGGGTACTGCCGCGTGAACATCTTGGCTAGCGCTTATATCTACTGGCAGGCGCGTTGCGCGCTATCACGTGGACTTCCTGGTTGCGCTGCTGCGTAACAGCGCACAGCACACAGTACGTGCAAACGACTCCGTCGCCGACGTAAGCGCAATAATTAGTAAAGGCCGCTCGTAACTTAAATGATTGCTCTCCACTAAACGGTCTCTATAAACGCGCACACGCGCACGCGCATGCGCACACGCACACGCACACGCACAAGCGCGCGGCGCGCTATCGCTTTATACGTTTATTACTTTTTCATTGGCCTCATACAAAGGGCGCTGCGAAGGAAAAAATAAAAAAAAAACGATAATGGCGGAGGTCGCGGGCGCATGCGCCGACATATTTGAATTTCGAATCGGATGCGAAAAAAATCATACGCAATGTGTCGGGCGCACGCGCCGCCATGTGCCCGCGCCCGCGCACACACGGAAAATATTTTTTACTCATCACACACCCCAAGCGGAGATAAGGGGAGGAAAAAATGTAACGTAAGCATAATATTAGTAGGCGGCGGGGGGTTGAACAAAAACTTAACACAAAAACTACTCATTTAGAGGTTGTGTACGAGTGACGGGTGTCGCGGGGCCGTCCGCCGCGTGCGCAGCCTGCCGGCCGAGCACACGTGCGAACCCACTTGAAGCACCTCTCGCCCCCGCCCCCCCGCCCCCACCCCACGCAACAGCAACATTCACTCACTCCCAACCCAACTCGCGAACTTTATCAAGTTATTGTTGTGCAGTAGTTTGATCTTGTTGATCATTAACCAATGGACTACTTCCACTGAATGATCTCTAGCGCTGAATGAAAGTATGACTTGGAATCAGACTTTGAACGTTGAACTTGACGTCGTTCGCAATGTCGTCACAACCAGCACAGGTCACAAACAGCACGGGTTCCTGTATGAAGTAGCCATGGTCAGGCCGCGCCGAGCTCCCGGACTCGCCGTGAGCTTTGGAGTCGACTACCAAACGAAGTTAATGCGTCACAATCTTCACTTAACTGTTCCGGATGTCTTTTCGCAATGTCCTCCGATACAACGAAAGTGTAACCGTGTCTACGTTGTTGCTGCGCCGCGCTGCTGCTGCGCCGCGCTGCTGCTGCGCCGCGCTGCTGCTGCACCGGAGCTCGCCTTGAGTCTGGTACATGTACATATCGTGGGGAAGTATATTCAGACGGAATCTAAATATAAAGATCAATGTTTCAAAGATGATCGCTCCCTTTCAGTTTCTATTTTAGAAGATTTAATTTTTTCATTTATCTAATTAAAAAAAAAATCAGTTTGTAAATAGGTTCGGTCGCAGCCCTGCGCGCAGCCCTGCCCGCAGCCCTGCCCGCAGCCGTGCCCGCAGCCGCGCGCCGCGCATCTGTCGCGCTGCGACGCGCCCTGCTGCCGACTACGCGGCTGCACCCCGCACCACCGCACCACCACCACCCTCTCACCTTCGAGTTAACCCCCCACTTGAATTAATTATAAGATAAGAATAAAATTAACCATCGGCCCCGCTTCCGACAACAATAAATGTCCGCGCGCGTCCTCACCTTACACGAGGTATTATTTCGAATAGATTGCAACAGCCACGCTCACCACCAGCACAGCACAGCACAGCACAGTACAGCAGAGCACAGGGTTTACCGCAGCTCCTTTTACTCCTTTCGATTGTTAAATAGAAAAAGTAATAATTGAATGTCGAATTCCAGTTAGAAAATATTGCGGCAGAATAGCAGCAACACTTGACGTCTTGTAGAGTTGACCCGTTGCGACTACGGAGACGCGCCGCGAGTGTTCACTTTTGTTCATTGCAGCCGCCACACGCAGACAGTTAATAGCCGTGATCATTATGGTTTTATGTTATTCTGTATATATATACATTTAAATAATGTTACGATTGAGCGGTAAATTAAGAGGTAAAAGAATCTGCATCAAATGAAGTGAGGGATCCCGCCGCCGGCGTCCGGCGCGAGCGATTACGCGACGGAGTAACCTAAAGCTTACTGCGCACCGGTACACTACTTACATTAACTTTAAAGTATCAAGTGATTGAGAAAACAGCAGCGGATCTTCCTGTGCAATGGCGAACTTATATTTTATATATCGGTTTTATATTAATAACAGTCCGGACCGGTCCGGTCGAGCCGCACCGAAAGTAACCGCGTGAAGTCAAATTGTACGCCCGCCACCTCCGGTATTTAATTGTAATTATGTAGCAACCCTAACTCGTCTCCTCCGACGGTACTATGAAGTAGCGGCTAGACTTGAAGCGAATCAACCTTTTTTTTCTACACCTAAGAAATCTCGATTTAATTATGTTGTTATTAACAAAAACTACAATAAAATTATTTGAGCGTTAGAACAGTACAATCAGCATCTCGCGGCGGCGCGACCTGATGCTGTTATGGGAAAACAATTCACAGAGCGAGTGAGAAAAAAAAACAAAAAAAAATCTTGGTTACATAAATATAACAATTCTTCACCAGCAATGGCCGCCGCGACCGGCAGCTCCACCGGCAGCTCCACCGGCAGCTCGTCCGGCACGACTCCTGCCGCCGCAGGACATCGACCGTCAGCACGGTCAGCGTAGTACCTGCGCACTGTTTACACTAAGTGCACACCTTACAAAGTATTTTGGCCCATTCTGTACGAACTTTAAACAATTAGAGTCAATGACCTCTTAATTATTTACTTTTTGTAAATTAGTTAAGAGAATAGTTGTTAGTTTAGTTCGCGCACAACATACGAGGCGGGACCGACACGTAGTGAGAACGACATGTATAGTCCAGAATAAGAAAAAAATAAATACTGGCACAGCTCAGATCAGATACATATGATATTTGTAATATTAATGAAAAAACAAATTCGATTCTCTTTTGTTGTTTACTGAACGCAATGATTTGTCCGCTCCGCGGCGCGCGGCGCGTTTGTGAAAACATTTAGTTCCAGTGCTCCGCTGACCCCACTTCCGCAGCCTTCTCAGACGCTGCTGGCGCGTCTTCCGGAGATAAAAACTATTCTTTTGAGCCGATTTTTATTTTAGGCAATAAAAAGAAGTCCCACGGAGCCAAATCAGGACTGTGAGGAGTGTGTGGGTGTCCCAAGACTGACCGGTGTGGAGTCTAGGAAGTCTCACGTTTTGATCGCAGAGTGCGCGGGCGCATTGTCGTGTTGTCGTGGTGAGGAAGGGCCGGTGAGAATATCCGTGGATATTCTATGCATATTAGATTGCACGCGCACGCGCACGCGCACACACAAACAGAGGACTCCCGCGCACACTGCTCAGATTTGTAGGTAGATAAAGCAGCAGTTCAAATATAAGTTTGGCAAATATCTCCCTACCGCTTTTTTGCTCTTTATTCAATGCTTTATAAAAAGTGTTACAGTGATCGGATTTAGTTCAAATATGCGCCGTTTTGTTCGATAATCTGTTTCCATCTAGACGGCAACTTCATAATACCTCCCTCGTAGAAGCCCCCCTCCTTATTTGCGAAGAACTCGGACAGCCACTTTTCACAAGCCTCTTTTGAGTTCAACTTTACACCACCAAGGGCGTTCACCATGGACAGGAACAGGTGGTAATCACTTGGCGCTATGTCCGGGCTATATGGTGGATGCGATAAAACCTCCCATCCGAGCTCCCGTAGCTTCTGACGAGTCATCAACGAAGTGTGTGGTCTGGCGTTGTCCTGGTGGAACACTACACCCTTCCTGTTGGCCAATTCTGGACGCTTCTGGTCGATCGCCTGCTTCAAGCGGTCCAGTTGTTCGCAGTAGATGGTAGAATTAAGCGTCTGGCCATATGGGAGCAGCTCATAGTGGATGATTCCCTTCCAATCCCACCAAACACACAGCAAAACCTTCCTGGCCGTCAATCCCGGCTTGGCCACTGTTTGGGACGATTCACCGGCCTTCGATCACGACCGTTTTCGCTTGATATTGTCGTATGTGATCCATTTTTGGTCGCCAGTCACCATCCGCTTCAAGAATGGGTCGAGTTCGTTCCGTTTCAGCAGCATATCGCAGGCGTTGATTCGGTCCAGAAGGTTTTTTTGCGTCAAATCATGCGGCACCCAAACATCAAGCTTTTTTTTGTATCCAGCCTTCTGCGGATCGTTTAAAATGGTTTGGTGACTAACTCCCATCTCCTGGGCGATGTCACGAGATGCCACATGCCGGTCTAACTCGATGTAGTCCAAGATTTGATCGGTATTTGTCGTCACAGGTCTTCCGCCGGCTGGCTTATCCATGGTGTCGTTTTCACCGGCTCTGAATCGTCGAAACCATTCCTCCGCGGTTCGAAGTGATAGAGTACCATCCCCCAAAACACCATTAATCTCACGGAACGTTTCTCTAGCGGATTTGCCTTTAACGAAGGAAAACTTTAAAATAGCGCGAATTTCGGCGTTAGTGAACTATATGTTTACACGTCTATAACTGTTGAACGCAATATCCAAACTAATTATGCATAGCGTCGTTTTGTAGGTTATGTCAAGACCTTTCAAATTATGTATAGTATTGCCAGATACGAGCTCTGTAGCGCTTTGTACATAGCCGCGAAATTCAAAAGACAAAAAGGCGGAAGGGAGATATTTGCCAAACTATTATTATGATGATGATGAACACCGGGACTTGCGATCGCAAAAGAAAAATGATGAAATAATACTGTTTTATGAAAACACAACTCTTCGTGAATGTGTCTATTTAATCATTTTGTTGATTTCAACAAACGTTACGTTTTTATCGAGTAAACAAAAATTACAAGATACAATGAAGGACAACAATGTTCAACTTATTGTTGTTATGTTATTATCCCTGATGACCGGCGGAGCGACGTCGATTGTGTTTGTGACGCCTTCATTGTGGAGAGTTGTGAATGAAACGATGTAGGAAAACAAACAGCCCGCCGCCTCTGCGGCCGCAGCCGCAGCAGCGGCACAAAGCGCGGCGCGGCGCTGTCCCATACAATCCGATGAATGCGCCGGAGCTACCTGCCGACTTCCCACGCCCAAACTAGACAACCGAAAAAAATATGTACGAGGAACAAAAATCATTTTCACACCTTCGAGGAAAGACCTTAAAAAGATTCTTTTATTACAGATGTAAAATAATAATGAACACATTAATGTTGTAGTGTACATTAGTGTGAGTGGCGCCATCTAGAGAGTGATGAGACAATACATTGTAACAGCGCCATCTGTGTAATATTTTGTGAATCTCTACGATATTCAACAACTTTTGTTGGTAGCGACATCTAGTTAAACGTGTTCACACAACACAACACGCCACGCCTGTTTGTGAATAGTACCAAGACTATCTGATAGATGTCGGTAACATTACAGTCTAAAACCGAAATCTGTGTTGAACGACTTGAATAGTTTTTACAAACAAAACTAGATACTACTCCATACATCCCATTAAAAAGTATTGATTTTATAAGAAGTTAATTACCAGTTTTTAATCTAAAAAATTGACTAAATATTTGCAGTAACTGATCCGATTCTACCAATACTGAAATACAATAAAACTTCTTATGAAATCCAGTAGGATTGAGGATCAACCTCTGGTAAGTTATATACAATAATGTTTAAAATTTAACATAATGTTCAACGTACACAAGTTTAGAAAATCGATGAATAAAATATTAATTTCTTTGTCTAAATCACTAAACCAGTGATTCCCAAAGTGGTCTATATCGACCCCTAGGGGTCTACGTCAGCGAAACAAAAATTTGGCGGTCCATGAAATGAAAATGGGGCATCCACGATAGTGGATCTCAACACATACACTGATAGTACCTATTTACTTACATCATACTATCTTATAATGTCAAAACATATACATTATTTATAAAAGTACCTATGAAGTAAAAACTTTATTATATATGTTTATAAAATTGTGTAAGTTGTAGGATGTTGGTATTCGCTCTGTGCGTTTGCGTGTGCGCGCGTGTGCGTGTGTGCGTGTGTGCGTGTGTGTGTGTCGTAGTACATTTTGTTTTTTTTTATATTGTCACGCCTTTTTCCCAGTAGGGGTAGGCAGAGGTGAATAAATAATAATAATAATAATAGTACATTTTGAACTTGTAAAAAGCTGAGAGTCGCAGTCTCAGAGCTTCGCTACTTTGCACCTTGGACCTTGCACTGACAGTTCTATTCAATTCGTCACGAATATAAATACGAATGTGGGACAAATACGTTTATGCGTTTCCTGAATCTTTAAAAAGGAAAGTGCTAAGAAAATATTTTAAAAAATATAAACAGATAGTATATCACACAAATGATAGTGAGTCCGTGTTATTATGTTTGAGAGTGCTGGAGAAAAGTAAGTACATTATTTTGTATTAAATTTTAGTTTTGTACTCGTAGCGGTAGTTAGCAAAGATAGATACATTGCGCCAATCGTGAGTTTAGTTATTAGTAGTTTAATATTCAATATTGCAAAATGACACGAGTACTACTCAATAGTTTTTTTTTGAAAGTTTTAGCAATCAGGTAAGTAGGGAGGGGGTCTACCCAACACGGAAAAACGTGACAAGGGGTCTACGACACAAAAAAGTTTGGGGAACTCTGCGCTAAACGGACGAAAAGGTAACGGAAGTCATAGACATTGACTTGAAATTAAAAAAATCCTGTTTCGAATAATTTAAAGAAGCAGATCTTTCTACTAATCTGTTTTAGCAGCTGTGTTATATGCGGGTGGTTAAAAAGTAATGAACAATAATCGAGCTGCGTGCGCCGACGGCGCGGCCGCGTGTTGTAAAGTATTATTAATATTGCGCCGTAACGTCGGCGCGTTATTAAAGCTCTCACGTAAACTTGTGTAAGAACTCGAACAAACTGTGAACAGCTGTTCGCGATCCGCCCTCGCAATAAATCCTCGCTCGCAATAAACAACTCGACAGCGCCATCTGTCGGCGCGAGCTCGACACTCGCGGCGCGATAAATCACGGGCAAGGGGTGGCCGCGCGCGCGGGTGGCGCCCGGGCCCGCACGGGGGATGTCACCAGACCAGCCCCACGCATTAAATAAGTACGTGTGATGAACGGGGAACAAGTAAAGCTTATTTCGTAACGAATTTGATTTTAAACAAAAGGAAGAGGTGGATGTGAGGGCGCGCGAGTCGGCGTAGAGACGTCAGCCTGCCCTTGTTGTTCAACTGCCCCGCGGCGCAGTGGCCGTGTGCCGAGGTCACGCTGAGATATGTATATGGGTTCGAATCCACCCGGCTACGCGCGGCTGCGTCGCTGCGGTGCCGCTGTCAATGCACGAGGGACAGAATATGTTGGGCGAGCACGCTTCCGTATGTTTCTTGTATCTTATAGACTAGCACTTGACTTCGACCCCCTCCGATGGCAAGCAGCAATGAAGTCTTCGGTAGCAAAGAATACTACCCCATAAATATCAATCCAATCCAATCAGCCGGAAGACGTCCACTGCTGGACGAAGGCCTCCCCCAAAGATTTCCACTCAGACCGGTCCTGGGCCACCCGCATCCAATGGTTGCCAGCGACCCTGACTAGGTCGTCGGTCCACCTTGTGGGGGGCCTGCCCACGCTACGTCTTCCGGTACGTGGCCGCCACTCAAGAATCTTTCTGCCCCAACGGCCGTCGGTTCTGCGAGCTATGTGCCCTGCCCATTGCCACTTTGCGACGGCGACCCTTCGAGCTATGTCGGTGACCTTGGTTCTCCTGCGGATCTCCTCATTTCTGATTCGATCTCGCAGGGAAACTCCGAGCATAGCTCGCTCCATCGCCCTCTCGGCAATCTTAAGCTTGCGGACATGGCCCACAGTAAGCGGCCACGTCTCTGCTCCGTATGTCATCGCTGGCAACACACACTGGTCAAAGACTTTTGTCTTGAGACACTGCGGTATATTGGACGAGAAGATATGTCTTAGCTTCCCAAATGCTGCCCATCCGAGTTGGATTCGACGAGAGATCTCTTTCTTGAAGTTGGACCTACCTAGTTGGATTGTATGTCCGAGGTAGACATATCTGTCAACAACTTCAAGTGTAGAGCTTCCAACTGTTACTGGAGTGGGTACAATATGGACATTTGCCATGATAATTAATTAAGTAATTCTGGTGGTGTGGCGCCACTGTCTTCTGTCCGAGTCGAAATATGAAGGGATGCCGCGATAAACAACCCCCCGTACAGGAAACAGCGCAGTTAATCCATTAGCCGCGTCCGCAGCCGCACACGACGCGCGCTCCGGTCTGCGGCTGAGTTCTGGAGCAAATATATATGATAATATCATCACCGTTTGCTCCACTGCGCGCTCTCGTGGCGAAGGGTACAATATAACATCTGGTCAGATCTGTTTCCGGTGTGTTAATGGTGATGATGCTCGACAGCTGCTTCCTGGGGGGCGAGACTGTACCTCGGATACTGTTCCTCCTTAAAAAGATCCGCTATAGATCCATACGGTGCAAAGAGCTGATCATCACGACGTTCGTTTCTACCCGCGGGTATAGTTGGTACGACTTTAAACCGCATTATTTCCCCCTGGCCAATAAATTACAAACTTTACTGCACTTGTGAAGATGTCGGTTATCTGATAACAAAGGATGATGCAGTAAAACCGACGTCGAGAATAAGGGGATGAGAAGGGAGAAGGGATGGCAATTAAGTATATCGAAATGGTCCATGAAATATATTGCGAGTCGGTGTACGCTGCGGTGAGGGCGCTCCCACCCCCCATCCCCACCTCGATGTAGTAAGAAAACCAAAGAAGCGACAAACGACTGTTTCTAGTACATTAACCACTAATTAGTGGGCGGGGGTGCGCGCGTAGGGGTGCGCGGGGGTTCACAATGTATCAGTCGCGGTCGCGGCGCGGCGGGCACGCGGTACGGTTCGGTGACGTCACCGTGCACTGTCATCGCGCGCTTCATCCTTATGTACGTCTATGTGTATGTATGCACTACCCTTTATATATAACAATGTATATGTCATCGCCATCATCGTCAGCCGATCGACGTCCACGTCCACAGCTGGACAAACGCCTCGCCCAAACACTTGACATCGATCGGTCTACAGTCAGCATGGCTCTCGATCGCCGGGCGCTAGGAGCCGTCACTTGTAGGGGTTCATAGGAGGGTTAGAGGGGGTGTAAGTGGCCGGGGCGCCGCACAACAACTCACCGGACCCGAGCCAACCTCACCACCTCGTGGTGCAGCCTGCTAATCAACAGGAGGGGTTCCAGCAACCACCGACCCGCATTAGGCCAGCGTGCTGGGTAGCAGCTCAAGTGCTAATGTTTATGTAATTCTAAGTAACAGAACAGTGCTTAAGCACTTCCGAGGCGTTACTTGTAACGTTACTTAATTTGATTGTTATTTATAAAATACAAGTTTTCCTCCAGGTGAAACGTTTGTAAATATAATGTTACTGATATAATATTTTAATTCAGTGTTATCGAATCAACCCCATCAATAGTAAGTCATAACTTAGAATATCTAACGTAAACTACCCCCCGGAGCTTCTGGGAAATGGAGATACGAAGGAAAAACATCAGTTGTAAAAATAGCCCGGAACTTAGTCAATTAAAGCCGGCGAGGGGGTGGCGAGCACCCCGGGGCCTGTTTAATTACGGACAGGCTCAGGGATCAAACTTCCCGCCTAATGAATTTTAACTGGACCAAGTTGGCTCCCCCCCCCCCTCCCCCGTAACTTAAAAACATACAACACAAAATAATATTATTTTTTGTATTAATGATTAAACATTACTGTGTCCCAGTAGGGGGCGCGGTGTGAGCGGTGTAACTGGTGACATTACTGGACTATCGAGACTGCATCTTGCGTGTCAGGTGACGAGCAGCCTGCGGTGCAGTGTGTAGCATAGAGATGAGAGCCACACGGCCACCGCTGCAGCAGCTGCTGGCGCTGCTGCAGCGGCGTCACGCGGAACCTTTGCTTGAATATATTTAATGAATGCCACACTGCAGCGAGGGCCCGCGCAAGGTGGATCTGATGGTGATATGATGATGGCCGCGGGAAAGCGCTCGATGTTAAATGGGAGAGCTCAGTGTGCAGCAGTGGATGATGTTCAGATGATGACACCACACAGTCTGCCTGAAAATGCGTCTGAATGTAGAATGTATTTCTGTTTCTGCACCTGTGCCTTCTGTGATAACAAAGCATCTCCCCTCGTAGCAAGGCGTGTCCGCGCGCTGCGCACGGCCCGTCGCCTGTCTATCGTATATAAATAAAGATCTCTGCCTGTGTCGGTGCAGCGCTTCCCACGCGTGGGCATGGCGCACGACCTCCTTTGGCAACATCACTCGAGCTTCCCCTCCTATCTGATCAATATACGTAGTTCGCGGTACTCTTACCCCCTCCTTGCTTACATGTCCCTGTCTATAACATTTGAAAGTCTATGGTCATAAAAACAATTTCCACCAATATTACTACATACATCTATGTATGTATGTGTGTATGCGTGTCCGGTAGGTGCCGGCCTCCCGTCCGGCAGTACACGCCGCTGCAGTGTATGCACTGCGGCGGACGCGAGGGTTCCGTATGATTTATGTGCCGCTGAATTAAAATGTTCAGCCGCTGGGGGTTGCTCGTGCAGGGGGTGCGGCGGCGACGGGCGCGGAATTAAACAAGGCTCATATTCAATATTAAACTAAGCAATTAAAAAATTTATTTTTTTCTTGAACGAAACGAAGAGACGAGCGGCCCGGACACCTGATGTTGAGTGATACGCCTGCCCCTGCCATGGCGCTAGCTATGATGGTGTATACTGCACCACATTGTACTCGTCACGTTCAGATATAAGATTTTAAATCTCGTTATCTTATTTTCACTACATTCAACGCCTTCAAACCGGAAGCTGCGGCGGCACCTACCCATAAAAATCTCTCGCAAAAGAGACTTATCAGCAGTAAACCAGAAGTCACTAGAACCATTATGAGCAGATTACCAAAGTTGATGTGGATCTCGTGAGCTTTTCAGTAACATGAACTAAAACTCCAGCTGTTCCACCAGCTGGTGCTGATACGTCCACCCGAACTTATTGTCGGCCGCCACCAATTTAATTGGAGCAAGAAGCAACTGGTCAGTAGAAATGAAGTAGTTGTAGTTGGATGTTTGGTCAACTACACGTCTGTTCTCAGAATCAAGAGCTGGATGTAACCTGTCCGCACCAGTACTGTCGGAGACGGGCGCCAGCAAGAACACAAGTTTGTTCCAGTTCCATTTATACAATTTAGTTAATAGTAGTGTTTGGTGAACAGGGTGCAGAGCCGGAAGCGAGTGCGGTGCTGATAACCCTCGCAGCTCTTAGCTGCTACACACATGATGTTCAAGTTTCTCTTGACTAGATCTGAGGTATATTTGTAACAGTTTCCACTGGGTGTTACCAAGCAAACAGTTTCATATAAAGTAAAAAATTAGTTCTTCTTTCCAGAAGATAACCCTTCATCATTCCACCTGCTTGTGGTGCGGAATGTAAAATAAGCTTCAACCGACGAACATCGGTAAGTACACTGAAAATGGTATTTTCCCTGAAAAGAAGAAAGTCTAGTAGAGTGCAACACTCACCCTCTCGCAGGGCGCGGGCGCGTGCAGCTGCCTCGCCTGCCCCCTCCCCAGGGCCTCCCTTTTTCTCTGTGCACTGAACAGCCTCAGCTCCTTGCGCTCCTCGTCCGACAGCGCGTGGCAGTACCGCACCTGAAGCGACACAACAGACACCTTCAGGATCACAGTTATAAACGATCAGACATGTCATTGACTGACACACCACTTTAACCAGAATACATTCTTGAGCTGGTACTCATCACAAAACTGTACGTTCATACAGATCGGTTGGCATTCAATTCAGGAATAGCAGGAGTGTGTGAAGGGATCGAAAGGATCGTCTCCGTGCAAGGGAAACCCACCTCGTTGTCCTGAGGAGGCAACTGCTGCAGCAGCTGCTTCAGCCGGTGCCGCTCGCCCACGCTGTTCACGTACGGCACCTTGTCCTCCGGTATCGCCGAGAAGTACAGGTGCACCTGCAAACAATTATCCACCACGTACATTTCCGGCTCTCCATTGAACAGCACCGCGATAGGACAGTGAGAATGCAAAGTAAGGATTGTCTGGTTGAGCCAGCTGATGTTATCCTGAGCTCTCAATGCAACTAACTTGGCTGACCGAGCCAGTGGAACAGATGACGCCTGCGTTCAGCAGTGGACTGATGATGACAGGTGACACTTAACCATTGATGCCGCCTCCAAAGTTAACACTGGTCAGCTCGCAGTACACATACAGTAGGTTATCGTGACTGGGACTGAAATAACCTGAACTGCTGGTTACCGGTGGCTGTATTCCGGCATATAAGGACATCAGAGCATTACCAATTCTCCATATTAACCAGCTGGCCTGTGGCTACAGCTACTACATACTAGCTGTTTGACGCGTATCCAGACCTACGACGATATATCTACAGCTAAGGAGAGATTTGACTTATTGTTCTGGTATCCTTATAACTTGATTTCTCAAATTCCTCACTGTGATAAGTGGAACAGCTGATGGTAAGTGTTTTTACCGCGCTGCACTTTCGCTTGAATGAAAAGCGAAGAGATAAAAGATCGTGACATGCAATGCTGTGTCATCTTGCATTGCGCAGCTTTGAAGATATCGTTTATTATATTAATGTGAAGACGTTCACTGTGGGGGTGGGTTTGATATTATTAATGCGACCTTCGCGAACCCTTATACCGGTTCCTTATATTAATGCCTGCATTAAACGAGGAGACGAGGCGGACTAATGAAAACTCTACGTGAGCGGGGTCCGCAACACCGGGCCCACCCGGCGCGCCCCCGCTCCCAACGGACGGCGAGAGGTCCTGCCTGCGGCGCTTCCGCAGCCTGCTTGCCGGCAGCCAGGACCCATGGCTCCCGGATTATTATTAATCTCGCGTCCCGATACCAAAGTTCCCCACAGGCTGCGCGCAGACGGCAGCCACCCGTCAGCTCCACGCCGCCCGCACGTTACCGTACACGCACGCATTCATAAATACGCTAACTAATATATTGGTGCTGTCCTGCAGCAGGAGACGCTTCCTGATAACTCCTTAGCTAAGTATAATAATCTTCTGCTGATCTAGTTCAACGAATGTGATTGCGTTATTTAAGTAATTTTTTTTTATTTTAACTAGTAACTTTAGCACACAACGGTTCACACGGCGCATCGGCTCTGCGCTTATCATCACAAATATCAGTCGACTATTTACAGGAGTAAGTTTGAGAAATAGAGAGAAATTATATTTCGTTCATATATATCCTGTGAGACCGTGGATGGTTAAGCGCGCTCGTCCAGAATAATCTAGTTATTAAATGGGGGGTAACTTGGTAACTGGATTTTAAAAAACCATACCAAATAAACTCGACAACTATGGCTATGAAATCGACCCTAGAAGTTCAAATTCACATGCCCAAAGACTACCCCCGCGGCACGGAGCCGGATAGTCAACAGTTACCACAAGTATCCGTGGGGTGTAATTATTGGTGCAATGTCCCATCGCTGACGGTACGTATCCTCGTTCCTCACATTCATCTCATTCCAATAACTATTTCTATGCTTACATAGAAATCTCTTAAGATCTCTTGCAATTTTGCATTCGATTGGCTTTTGTGGTGACCCTCGACAAAGATGCAAAGCTTTGGTATTTCGAGCTGTACGTTTAGGTGCATTGTGTTTATTGCACAATGACATGCCGCAGGTCTCCGAGCGGGTTGCTGGTCCGAATTATCAGTAAGTAGACGTCAAGGTGTGGGCGGGTGCAGCTTGAATGTAATTAAGGTTAGTAATCAAGTTGTAAGCATAAGGCAGAACATTGCCGCGGTGCGAAGTGCCACTTGTCAGTTCGGCGGCGGACGGCTCATGTCTGAGTAACGGTCAGCCTGGTGCTGATGCGGAATTCGGGATTTGGCAGTTCCCGCGCTGGGCTGGTGGCGGCGAGGGATGATGTGTATTTTTATTGCATATTGCTTATACATTTATCACGGCACAATGAACCAGGATCTCGTAGATTGGAAATTAACAAAGAAGTGTAATCGGAGCAGGCTGCTGCGGATGTTCCTGGGCAGGCAACACGGCAACCTGAAATACAATGTCCGTTTGGAGCATTTGCATTAATTGTTGAGTAAATATTCGTGGTCACGGAATGCCTGCTGGTGCGCCGCAAACAAACGAAGCCCCTTCAATTTGCTCTTATAAAAATAAGGAGCGTCAGGAAGGGCCCAGTTAATTCGCTGCCCATTTGCGTAAGCACAGCTCCGTAACCTCAAGTGGAGGATGCAGGAGCAGGACGGGGGTGGCGCCCGCCCGCGGGAGCCGTTTTAATTTTTTGCTCGGTTGCTTCCGGTTCACGCTTCTTATTACTTTATTTTCGCCGTAATTATTGAGGCCGGGCTCTTATTTGGTATTCAACGCGTTAAAGTTGACGAGCGGCGGAACACGCCAAGGGGATGGCAAGGTATGGTAAGGGTATTCGGTCCGCGCGGAGCTCCGCCGCGTTCACCGTCGCGTTAAATCGGTTAATGGTTATTGGTATCATAAACTACAGAGCGCGGCGCCGAGTCGCGGCCGGGCTGCTGGGCGCGGCGGCGGTACAGACACCTACCTATATGATCTATGTACAGGCAACTAATGCTGTTCTATAATATTTACTGAACGCTATTCAGCAGACTACAGCAGGTTTGTTTGTGCAGACTGCCTTCATACATCACATCACATCACCATCATCTAGCAAGGTCAGTAAATGTAAATTCACGTTACATTTAGTGACGTTTATAATGTATGAATAATGATAGAAAATGTAAGTGGCGCATTGTCCCGAAGCGTCCGCGACCCTCGCTCCCCCACAGCAGTAAACGCTTTCTGGTGACGCAAAGGAACATTATAGGAATAATTTCTTCCATTAAATATTCCGATCCATATACTTTTATATGTGACGTTTATTTGCATGGGAACATTCCTAATAACAGATTATTGTTCTACTAAAATCCATGCATTGGATAGGCGTTTGATAGCCACAACGACTGTTACAGCTCATCTGCCACTGGGCTCGTGGACCCGGGTCCGCGGCCTTGTCTCTATCACTAATCGAACACCCGCCGCATCTGGACTGCTGACGCGGAAGACGCGGCGCAGCTGGAACCTGACCTCGGAAACGAGTGGACTGTTGAAACAATAGTTTTGTGGTGGAAACAAAGGGTTGAAGAAGTGCTACGGGCCTGTCTCAAATGTCTATTGTGATGTGCGCAACACAATACCCGCCACAATACCGCGCGCTCCTGGCGCACAATGCGGCCCGCGCGAGATCACCGGTAATTCCGCGCGACGGGCCCCTCGCACCGCGGCCGGGACACGAGTAGCTGCGCGCGCGCACCGCCGCGCTGAATACTGATCGTGCACCATTATATTTCCCACATTAGCATATTGGCACATGTGTACATCAGTCCAAACTGATACATCCAATGGAAAGTATTCGGCAAGGATTCTTTGGACGATAAAATTCCTTAGTTTGTATACAGCATAGCAACAACAGCTTAAAGTTTAAGCTGATTAATTCCTTCGATGGAGATCAAAAGAGTTTTACTTTGCGAAGTTTTAATAACAATAGCTTACGTAATGAGCAGCTCACCTGTTCCGGCCGCAGCCCCGGCGGGACCCACGTGTACTCCTCCAGGGCGCACCCGGAGTCGTCGTCGCTTTGCGAGTGCCGGTGGGGGTCTCCGGGCTTCATCAGTCGCTCGGCGTGTTCCAGAAGTCCCCTGAATTTGCCCTGAGGAACCGGATGAGGTGACAGCGACATGGCTGACTGAGGTGATTGTGGAGACTGGTAACTTTGACCCGGCTGGTCCAGTTGAGACACACTGTGACTGTGTAAGAGGTTGTACTCTGGAAAATTCTGTCCCGGTGGCGGTTGACTTCTCCTGAAGTTCGGATAGGAATATGGATGTGGTGAATTGGAATGGCTGGGTGCCGAGGAGCCGCTGTGGCTCGGCTGTGGTGAGGGCAATGAGGGAAGAAGGCGGGGTGAGGTAACCGGCGACGAGGGCGCCGGCGGCGGCGGTGATGACGTCTGCTCGTGCAGCGGCGGCGGGGACGAGCCCGTCGGCGACACCACGCAGTTCCGGCAGACAGGTCTGGAAAGAAAAACAAAAGCTCAGTGACAGATCTTCCCTAAATACTTCGAAACACAAAATTAGTAATGAGAACGTTTTGTAAGATTTCGGTTTATGGTTGGCCGACTTCTTCAACTCAACAATTGTACGGAATGCGACAGAACAAAAGAGTAAACTTTGACTCCTGTCTGCGGTCACTGTCGGAACCTGTGCCCGTCCAGCAGCCGGCTGGCAGGTACCTGTGGGCTAGGTCGTGACGCGTCCGCCGGCGGTCATTGTTGGGCGCCGATTGATTTATCCGCTTCAAAGGACGTAGCGCTCGGCGCACGGTGTTTGATTAATGTTGTCTCTCGGAGGGATCGGGTCGGATGCGTCTCTTAACCTGTGCTTTATTAATATCAACGTTTGAATAATAAACCTGAGCTTTCCTATATTGTAAATAATAGGGGGACCGGAAAGTAATGTCGTTTCTGCGCATGCCAATACTTGATTGTCATTTGTCAGCTCATTGTTTTGTTCAGAGGCGTACCAAAGACATTGTGAGGTTATAGTGATTTCTTTACTTATAGACAATTGAATTACAATTTTTTTTTGTAATTTTGGGTAAAATGGCCAGCCAAATACCAGAAGAGGTACACATCCGGCATTGCATGCTCTTTGAGTTTCGCAAGGGAAATAACGCAACAGTTGCTACCAAAAACATTTGCGATGTTTATCCAAATGCACTGGACATTCGTAAATGCCAAAGGTGGTTTTCCAAGTTCAAATCGGGTAATTTTGATCTTTCCGACTCGTATCGATCAGGAAGACCATCAGCGTTAGACAACGACGTGTTAAGGGCGGAAGTGGAAGCAAATCCGTGTCAGACGATCGAGGAATTGTCAAACAGTCTCAACAAACCTTGGTCGACCATCCAAGAACATTTGAAGCAGATTGGAAAAGTAAGCAGAGCAGGTGTTTGGGTCCCGCATAATCTGTCCGAACAGAATAAGGCTAACCGATCAATCACATGCAACTTATTGCTTCAACGACACAACACAGAAGCGTTTTTTGATCGCTTGATCACAGGAGATGAGAAATGGGTCCTGTATGATAACCCAAAACGCAAAAGGCAGTGGCTCTCTCCAAATGAAATCCCTCGGAGTACTGCTAAGCCAGGTTTACACCCCAAAAAAGCGCTTTTGTGTGTTTGGTGGAGTATTCGCGGCATTGTTCATTTTGAATTACTGAAACCTGGAGAAACTGTTACTGCAGACCTCTACAGCGAACAATTGCAGCGAGTCAATCAATCTTTAATTGAAAAGTGGCCAGCGATTGTCAACCGAAAAGGCGTCATTCTCCAACATGACAATGCAAGACCGCACTGCGCAAGGCGAACTCTAGAAAAAATTAATGAATTGGGGTGGGAGGTGCTGCCTCATCCACCATATTCGCCCGATGTTGCACCATCGGATTTCCACTTATTCCGAGCGCTGCAACACTTTTTAAGTGGCAAAACATTTGCAAATTTGGATGATATCCAAAATGCCATCTCTAGATATTTTGCCGAAAAACCAATTAATTTTTATCGATCAGGGATTGAAAATTTACTCACTAGATGGCAAAAGGTTATTGACAATGATGGGGAATACATCATTGATTAAAAATAAAGACTCGTTAAAAATGTATGTGTTTGTATTTAGCGTAAGAAAACGACATTACTTTCCGGTCCCCCTAATACTACACAAGCCACGCGTAGTGACGACGAAACTGTTAAGCAGTAAGATTTTTGAACCATGACACAGTCTGGTGCAGTATATAATAATTGATTCATGACAAGGAGTTGTCTTGCAATGAATCATCACGAGAATAACATCATGAAGCAATAATTTGGACGCAGACGCACTAGTTAGTATGTTTACCTGTTCAGGTTTAGATTACTGTTAAATACTAATCTATACCACCAAAATTTTGTTTCGCTACAGCGCGCTTCAAGCCGGAACGCGGCAATGATAACGCACGTGTCGGGCTGCGACTGTACACGCGCGGCGGGCACCGCGTCGTCTCGCGCAGGACGTGTCGCCGCCCGCACTGCGACTGTCCCGTTGCGGTGCTCGTTTTGTTTAATGACAAAAGTTATGACCGAATATAACTTTTTATATTGTATTCTGTGATGGTTAAGGTTCTACATTATACGGACGGAACAGGTTTTTTTTTATTTGAAGAGTCGCGATCGAGACAGTAAAGTTGCAACACCATTAAATCTCTTCAGTTCTTTGTAGCTTATTCAAGTTGAATACCGTTTGACGCGCCAGTCGTCGTTCAAAGGAAATCCATCTAAATTTAACTTTAGCTTGTATCTGATGTAAACAACAAAGTAATTCATGTTTGAACATGTTACACAACATTCGCTTCGTGGAAAGCCGGGCCGGGCCGGGCCGGGCAGGGCCGGACGGCTCCTAACGAGTTTTATATGCAATTAAATACCAGCGCATTAAATGCTGGTGCTGTTAAATTAATTGGCCGGCCGATTGGAGACGGAGCACGGAGCTGCACGGAGCTGCATGGAGCTGCACGAGCTGATTTTGATTTTAATCGTCCGCTAAATAATTGCGGAATGCCGGCGGACGGGGCTGATGGTGAGTTCTGCTGGATGCACGTACACGCGGGCGCCCCGCGGTGCTGACATCTACCGTTAAATCACTGTAACGACTGCCAGACCTATATCCTATCCTCCAGTTTGACAAACTACAATAGCTGGTTGAGATTTTACTTACAACTTTTAATCAATACACAATAAAATATATACAATACTCTTGAAACCACTTAATGCCAACTATCCTCGCTTTGCTCTCGCTAACCCCCCGATGCCGCCATCTTGTCCGCGCCACCGACCGACGCCATCTTGTCCGCGCGTCCATTCCGTGCCGCCATATTTTAAATGTTGCCAACTTATAATTAAAAAAGTAATGATATCGATATAAAATGCAATATATTTTATTATTTTTTACTAACGCTAATACAATAATTTATTATGTTTTTCTGTGTTCAGCTCGATTTCTAACATAAAATGTAAGAGACTTGTAATTAATAGTTTCGTTATGTTGACACTTTGTTATTCCCACTAAAAATCAATGCAATTAAGGATTAAATTAATTATTTCAGACACTTAAGACTTTTAGTTTAAATAAAACGTAATTTTACATTCTTTTATGTAATTACAGAGTATCAAAAAGATTTGTATTCATATTAAAATTAGTCATATTGTCGGTCGTTAATACAACTAAAGTACAAGTAACGCCCGGTTCACTAAGAGAGGCTTACGGTTATTCTGCTTCTCGGTGTGTACAATTCTTGTTCTGTGACAAACAAATTATTTCCGTACTTCAAGTATGTTTTTAATATGGATTTTACGTATAATCCCGGCCACCCGGCCACATACACATGGATAATACTTGTGAAACATGTTTTAACTGCCTCATTATCGCAACGACAAAACGTCCACTTTGCGTGTAGGTTTGATCTGCTAGCTACACGTGAGAGTTTGGTGAATGCAGAGAATTCCATGCGAGCACATTTTTATTATCTTCGGCTTATGGGCATTAAGTCCATGGTGGGGAAAAAAACTAAATTAGTAGGCAATTGCGTTACATCGCTCCCGGCAAATGTTTAAGTTATTTTAACGAAAGCAAAGCAAAGCAAAGCGAAGCGAAGCTAAGCTTGCCCGCGCGCACTCGGTATGCGCAGCGGCACCGCACGCCAACAGTACGTGCGCGCGCGCAGGAGTCGGCGCGCCACCTCGTCCATGTAAACTTAATTTTGCATAGAGTTAACGTTCTGTTTTCCTAATTCTTGATGTAGACAGGGCTGCAAGCTACAGCGGCTCTTACAGCTCATCTGACACTGGGCTCGTGGACCCGGATCCACGGCCTGTGTCGTTCTGTTTTTTTATGCCAACTGATTTTTAAATTCCCATCTCATGGAGGGATAGAAATTGTCTGCTGAGCTGTCTGTGCGTTGCTTTGTTGCATTGTAACTCCTCGAATGCAGGTCCAAAGCAAATCTTACTAAGGATAGAGTGCGATACCTTAAAAGCGCAAATACTTGTTTAGTTATAAATGACTACTTGCATAACTGGTGCTGTCATATCTGTAAGCCACTTAATAGCCCTTTAGTCAAAGACTATTAAGAATACGACTAAGTTATGTCCTGTCTGTAATAGTAGGCGATTAAAGGATCTTTATGTATCGACTTTGAAATTGGAGGCCCTCATTGTACACTAAGTAAGTCTACCGATGAGGCCATAAAAGACTTTGAAGCTCCCCGCAACGCATTGGAGATAACCACCGAGAGGAGTTTTGGTGGGTACAAATCCCTCGTAAGCTTGTGTTGCAAATGTGAATGTGAAAAATGTGAATAAAAAGACAACAAATTAATTATGTAATACCAGTGCAATTACCAGCTTCAATAGTACCGAGAGGAGTCGTCGGCTGCGGGTTGATTGAAGCCCTATCGGTAGATGATCGGCGCCCGGTCGACAAGCGGCCGCCGCTCGGCCGCACAGCGAGCGCACCACACGCCAGCTCGAGCACGAGCACGAGCACGAGCACGAGCACACTCCGCCGCCGCATCTTAGCCGCCATAACTAAACCGAACTGCCGCATCTCGTGCTCGCTAATCTCCGCAATGACTCGAGGAGTTAGAGACATTTTATTTTTATAACATATCTCCAAAAACTAACAGTTTAAAATATTTAGTCCAGTACCTATGAGTACTAAAAGTGGCAGCCATATCTGTTCATGGAGAAATTCGCTTAATAACACAATTGCTGGTAGGTGTCTATTGCCGGAGACCGATTAGTTAGATACCCCCACAGCGCCTATTTCTGCCACCGAACAGTACTGTGTTCCGGTTAGAAAGGCGCTGTAGATAGTGTAATGTCTGGGGTAACAACACTAATGTCTTGTGTCTCAGACGATGAGCGCAATGCCGTGCAGTGTATACCATCCTAAATAGCACCACGTTGTCATGATCGAGAGTATCACTTGCCATCAGGTGAACGTCCCCGTCATATCGTCGTCTAATTGATTAAAAAAAACTCTGTTACACTGTGCAGACAAGCGCTGACGGGGGGGGTCAAGTAATTGAAATCGATGCGGACTGTCAGCCCACCGCGTGATGCAGTGACTGAATGCAGCATCAATACATCCGTACCGAGAGAGGGTTTGTCTCGTGCGAGCCAACTCTACAACAACTAGCAGTACTGGTATTACGGTTTTAGCAATTTAATTGTAGCGATACTACACGGTCGCTCCTGTGTCACCGGTGTGGACATTGAGGACACTTTAAATGTAAAGGATGTAGGAGAAGGTTGTGAACAAACGTTCGCAAGTGTCGTTCGTTACAGTGGAGGTGGCAGCGGTGGCAGCGGCGGTAGCGGTGGGGGTGCGCCTTCGCACCCCCCGCACCCCCCGCCCCACGTATGTTGCCACGGGATTCTGTTATCACCGCTCTGTGTCGCCTCGGAGTACCTCAACCTGCGTATGCACATACGATGGTGACCAGCTCGACTGCATTCCATCATAATTGTTACAATGGAAGTGTTTACTTAAACCTTACTTGAAAATAACCCTATATCCGGACAACGGGTGTCCCGCGCGTCCGCCCGGCGCGTTGTCACCGTTTGTTGTTTATTACGCGTTATGGTCGTAAAGTTTTTGTCAATAAAAGAGTTATTACTGAAAAAGTACGCGCATGTTCCTGTTCGCAGTGCGCTGCTCTGCCAGTTGACAGTTTTATAGGCTGTGGTGCTTAAATCACGCCTTCAACTGAAAACTGCATCGCACTACGCTGACATAAATACCTAGATGTGGCTTCTTTTTAACAGGGAGCAGGATCGAGTACAGGCAGCACTACGAGCTTGGCTGTTTACATTATTTACCTTAATAACGTGGAGATAGGAGAGCGCGCGCAGCCCTGGGGGCACGGCTGTGAGGGACGTTTGACTACAGTCAGAGTTAAGGGTTTTGGATCATCGTAACACGTAAAATGTTTCCATCCTCTACATCTCGTTTCACAAGTAATGGGTATTCATATGGAAGGAATCGCAAACAGTTGTCGCCGAACAGCGCTGGACACCACCACCACCACCACCACCACCACCACCGTCAGCGGATACGCGTCCACCGTTGGACATAGGCCTCGCCAAAGATGCCTACATCTTTTGTCCTGTGCCACTCACATCACCGGCACAAGGGGCCGTCGTGTCTAGGGTCTCATATGCGGGGATTTGGGCCACTTCCCACCACGCTGGCCCAATGCGGGTTGGTGAGAGCCAGAGCCCCGTTTGTTGATTAGCTTGAAAGAGTAGATACCAAAATGATGTTCCCGTCATAAGTCTTTGCTAAAAACAAACTTGGAGAGATTTCAAAAAGCGTGAACGGACTTAATTATTATAATTATCACTACACTACTTCAATTAAAGGGTTGAAGAGGGTAGTTTAAATACCAGAGCGGCATCCTCTAGATGAACATTACAATGATCTACTGCGATTTGTTTTCTACAAAGCGGATTTACCTGAAGGAAAACTGTATCCCCTCGTAACCTAGGCCATGCGGCATGCGGCATGCGGCATGCGGCATGCGGCAGGAAGCGGCCGCTTAATGAGCTGTTAATTGTATAATTCGTTGAAATAATTAGTTGCAGTTAGTGCTTTAGTGCAGCTGGGATTGCGATTGCGCGCCGCGGCGCAGTGTGGGGCGCAGCGCAGTGCGGGGCGCAGCGCAGTGCGGGGCGCACCGCATTGCGCGCGCTCAAGTTGCGTCAAGGGAAAGCTGCGTTACTTAGTTGCAAATATTTTATGTTATTATACATACTTGATGAACTCTGCACCTCTTTCAGTTAAAGTCATGTAAAGTTATAGCACAACATATATTTCTTGATACGAGAAATAGGTTTAAGTATATTAAGATATTATATTTTTTTAGAACAGCTGGAAACGCGCACTAAAGTCTAGTATTGAGACATTTACAAGGTATCGATGGTAATTGTATGGTATTCTCATAATTAAGTTTCTTTTTCACCACGGGATTCCCCCCATCGGAACTAGCTCACTTTCATCTTAAAGTCATGAGACGCGATGTTACTCTCGCACGATCAGTTATCACTTCGATAGTTGTTTTTTTTTGGTATCGATGCAGTAATCTGCATAAGTTCAACATGATTTGTGCCTTTTAAAACCCCGTCATCATCCTGAATACGTTGCAAGGGCCCCGGGATATCCTATGAAATGCATCGGTACTGCCCTGCACCGTGCCTAAACACGTCCCGGAGAGAGCCGTCACCCTGCTCCGTACCCTCGCTTTGCTATGACATACGTCGGGAACTCGTATTTTCCATCTTCCCCGGGCTAGTTCAGTGAACAGTGAATACTCATATCTTCCAAGTACGCAAGCCCGAAAACCTTTTTAGTCGCCTTCTTCGACATGCAGTGCTTACCTTAGCCCGCGACTACAGGACTGAACGTCAATGACACCAAGGCAGACGGTCTCCAATAACAGAAATTTCCCATCAACAAAAACTGGGCCGGAAATGAAGCAAATCGGTTGGTTACAGCTACTCAGACGACAGCCGGTAGCTGTCGCTGTGTGGTCTTCCGGTGCACGGCTCGCCGCGAGGGCTGCTGCTCATCCGTGAAACTGTAACTCCATACCGGCCGTACACCGGACCGTGACCCGGCGCAGCCATTCTTTTTCCCTTCACTAACTTGTTACCGCCCACCCTCTTCCCCTTCCGTACGGACAGACGGACAACTCGTAATTTATGTTTCCAATATACACGAGTGCGGAGGCTTGTTACGAGTGATGAGACCTCGGCGCGCCCCCCGCGGGGCTGCGCTGGATGTTTCCGCCGGAACGAGTCACGGCTCTTTACTCGTTCTCATCTTCCGTCGAGCGCTTTGTCATTCATCGTCGATGTAAGCTCCAAGCGAGCACAAAACAAGATTAACTAAACAAATAAACGAAAAATTGTTGGAACAAGTTGTTTTCATTGAATAAGCTACAAGATAACAATGATAACGGACGAGAACGCAGAACTGCACACGAGGCGGGGGCGGCGGGGGTGTGGGGTGCGGGCTCGTGCACTGCGACGAACGTGCCCTGGTGCATATTGATTATATAGAGATTACCATCATACAAAAGATTAATCGCTATTTACCTAGAAAGATACCAAAAAAAAATAAGCTAGCAAATGTATGAGAATATATTTGGATGTGTGGGTAGGTGCGGAGCCGTCGGAGGTGAGGTCGGGTCGGGCCGGTCCATAAATCACTGATGAAACTGCTCACAAGTTTGCAGCTTCCGAGCGACAGTGGCTAAGTGGCTAAGTGGCGGCCGAGTGATCTCTCGTACTGGATATAAATTCACACAAATTTAGTTTTAAATGTTTATACTTAGAGACCAACTCAGTACATAGCGCCCCGCGGCGCGCGATCGATAGACAATTCAGATATATGTATGCAGCGACACACACATACGCGGTGGACGTGTGGACACGTGTCCACGTGTGGACACGTGGACACGTGGACAGCTCAACGCGGCCTGCCACAATAAATATGCTAATGGGCGACATATTGTAAATTTATTACAATACTATTGCTTTTTTATAACTTCATTTATACGCGGCTAAGTTTCGTATAAACCGTTTGGTTTTACAGCCTGCCGGGCGCCGAGCGTGGGCGTGGGAGTGGGCGTGGGCGTCCAGCTTCCATCGATCAGTTCTTGGTACAGGTAATTGCTAATTATATAAACTTTTTGTAACCGCTCCAAATAGGCACTGGTCTGGTACTTGGATGTAGTTTATAAACTGATGATGATAATCATCATCATCATCATCTGCCGTTAGACGTCCACAGCTGGACATAGACATTCCACATAAACCTCCACATTTGCAGAGGTTCGTATGGGGCCATCCATTTCCCACGACGCTGGCGCAACGCGGACTGGCGGGAGCCAGAGCCGCGTTTGCTGATCAGCCGGCTGCACCGCGAGCTGCACCGCGAGCTGCACCGCGAGCTGCACCGCGAGCTGGTGGGGCTGACCGCTGGCTGGCTCCTGCGAGTGGTTGTGCGGGACGGGACCCCTTACACTGATGATAGACGCACATAATTACTTTCTATCGAACCTATTAGGAATCCTTTATAATTTTCTTATAACTAGTTATAGCTAGACGGAGCTCGATCGAATATTCTCCAAAAAAATTACTTATTTTACTTAGTGACTAAACTTAGTTCAAGTTACTAAAGTAAATTTACGCTTGCAGCTTAAACGGAAAATGGTAGAATAAATGTATTCAATGGTAGACTACTCGTGTGGCCTTGTTATTCTGTTCATACTCCAGAATAAATGCTACGGAACCCTCTAAATATTGTATGCGTAATAGGCAATCGTTTAGAGGTAAAAGAAAGTGCTTTAAAGATAACTACCCAAAAGGTGCCGAGAAGGATGACACTCAAAGCACCGTCACCGTGCGCTCCGTGCGCTCCGTGCGCTCCGTGCGCATTTGACCGAGACGTCTTTAAGGCAGGATGCACGAGCGAGCCAGTGCTGGTGAGGCGAGGTGAGGTGACAATACCCGCATTCACGTGCGCACGCGCGGGGCCCTCACTAGGGCAGAGATGATGTCCACGGGCTTTATTGGCAGTACCGGTTGCGAGCGACACCTCGCGACAAATTACCACCCAATAACAGTGCGCTAACACGACGAGTTCGACAAGTTAACATAACTTGTCACAAATTGCCCGCCTCACCCCCGGCCCCACCATCTACACCGCTGAAAAGTAATTAGATGTCCTTGTAAGGGTCCAGCTCGTGGGAACCCCACACACACACACACACACGCACGCGCGCGCGCCGCGTTACTTACCTCCACACTGGTGCTATTTTATTATTACTTTAGTATCGTGCTCTGCTCCTGTCCAGGAATTTGCTCTGTACGGTGTGCTGCTCACACACACGGTGGCTTAATAATTCGATGCAGGTTTTAGTTTATTTATTTTCATTTATGTCTCCTCCACCTTGCGCAGTAAATGTGTTGAATATGGTAATCACTCGCTTGGCCGTGCCGCCACGGCGGTGCGCGCTGCGCCGCGACCCGCGCCCCGCGCTCCACGCCCCACGCCCACCAGACGGCAGCCGACGGTGACGTGGTGTCGCGGTGTCATGGTGTCGCGGTGTCGTGGTGTCGCGGTGTCGCAGTGTCGCGGTGTCGCGGTGTCTCCGTGTCGCGGTGTCGCGGAGTCGCGGTGTCGCGGTGTCGCGGTGTCGCGGTGTCGCGGTGTCGCGGTGTCGCCGTGTCGCGGTGTCGCGGAGTCGCGGTGTCGCGGTGTCGTGGTGTCACGGTGTCGCGGTGTCGCGGTGTCGCGGTGTCGCGGTGTCGTGATGTCGCGGTGTCGCGGTGTCGCGGTGTCGCGGTGTCGCGGTGTCGCGGTGTCGCGGTGTCGCGGTGTCGCGGTGTCGCGGTGTCGCGGTGTCGCGGTGTTACGATATCGCGGTGTCGCGGTGTCGCCTTGTCGCGGTGTCGCGGTGTTACGATATCGCGGTGTCGCGGTGTCGCCTTGTCGCAGTGTCGCAGTGTCGCGATGTCGTGGTGTTACGATATCGCGGTGTGGCGGTGTCGCCGTGTCGCGGAGTCACGGTGTTGCGGTGTCGCCGTGTTGCGGTGTCGTGGTGTCGCGGTGTTACGATATCGCGGTGTGGCGGTGTCGCCGTGTCGCGGAGTCACGGTGTTGCGGTGTCGCCGTGTCGCGGTGTTACGATATCGCCGTGTCGCGGTGTTACGATATCGCGGTGTGGCGGTGTCGCCGTGTCGCGGAGTCACGGTGTTGCGGTGTCGCCGTGTCGCGGTGTTACGATATCGCGGTGTCGCGGTGTCGCGGTGTTACGATATCGCGGTGTGGCGGTGTCGCCGTGTCGCGGAGTCACGGTGTTGCGGTGTCGCCGTGTCGCGGTGTTACGATATCGCGGTGTGGCGGTGTCGCCGTGTCGCGGAGTCACGGTGTTGCGGTGTCGCCGTGTCGCGGTGTTACGATATCGCGGTGTGGCGGTGTCGCCGTGTCGCGGAGTCACGGTGTTGCGGTGTCGCCGTGTCGCGGTGTTACGATATCGCGGTGTCGCGGTGTTACGATATCGCGGTGTCGCGGTGTCGCCGTGTCGCGGAGTCACGGTGTTGCGGTGTCGCCGTGTCGCGGTGTTACGATATCGCGGTGTGGCGGTGTCGCCGTGTCGCGGAGTCACGGTGTTGCGGTGTCGCCGTGTCGCGGTGTTACGATATCGCGGTGTGGCGGTGTCGCCGTGTCGCGGAGTCACGGTGTTGCGGTGTCGCCGTGTCGCGATGTTACGATATCGCGGTGTCGCGGTGTTACGATATCGCGGTGTCGCGGTGTCGCCGTGTCGCGGAGTCACGGTGTTGCGGTGTCGCCGTGTCGCGGTGTTACGATATCGCGGTGTCGCGGTGTTACGATATCGCGGTGTGGCGATGTCGCCGTGTCGCGGAGTCACGGTGTTGCGGTGTCGCCGTGTCGCGGTGTTACGATATCGCGGTGTCGCGGTGTTACGATATCGCGGTGTGGCGGTGTCGCCGTGTCGCGGAGTCACGGTGTTGCGGTGTCGCCGTGTCGCGGTGTTACGATATCGCGGTGTGGCGGTGTCGCCGTGTCGCGGAGTCACGGTGTTGCGGTGTCGCCGTGTCGCGGTGTTACGATATCGCGGTGTCGCGGTGTTACGATATCGCGGTGTCGCGGTGTCGCGGTGTCGCGGTGTCGCGGTGTTACGATATCGCGGTGTCGCGGTGTCGCTCGGACGAATTACGCGTCCTCACAATTACTTTTTAATAACATAAATAATGTAACTTAACCATAACATAAAGCTAATAACCTCGAACTTAGATCGTTACACTGCGGCTCCACCGCAGAGAACAAACAGACTCCCATCCGGGAATAGAGATGCATTTTAACTATATTTTTATCCAAAATCACAGTTAAGGTGCAGCTGTATTAGGGCGGCCGGTTAACCGGTCACTTAGTTTAACCGGTTCCGCGTACACGTGATATTAAAATGAACTGATAACAGTTGTTGATATTTATTGCTCTGTAAAACAAACCCGCACGAGGGCAGCGGTCGGGTCGTAAAGTGCGGGTCGTTATTATCTTGCTTATTGTGAATTTTTATGGCGGGCCGTTTGGCGGCGGCGAGCGGTGAGCGGCGAGCGGCAAGCGGCGAGCGGCGGGATACACACTGCCGCCTCCTGCAGCGAGCTGATCTGGAGTTCCGCGTTAACACGAGCATCCTTCGTACATCCATCTGCGTCTCAGTTATTTCTTATGATAATACAATTTTTTCTCAATTTTTCTTTATCCTTTTCTGTATATGTAAATTCAGATAATCTCGCGTCCAACGGGCGAAGGAAGCGCTCGCGGAGTCCATGGCCGTGACGTGCTCTGTGTCCCCACGCGGGTGAGAGCACTAAGGTGACGGTGTTTGATCTCTCGCGCATGGCACGTGTACAGCTATAGCAACAAGGTACCTCTTGATACTAAATTAAAAAAAACGTAGGAGGCACTTTATCTTGTATGAGAGGATATCAAACGGAAACGGAACGGATCGCGCGTTACGGATAATTAGAAATGGTATTCGTGGACAGCGTTGAGTTCGCGACGGTACCCCCCTCCCACTCGCACCGTCAGTTATTGGAGTTTTACGTCGCCGGTAGCACTTTACGACACCTAATGCGCATGCGCACTGACGTGTTGTTAGTTAAAGTTTATGAACGTTTAAACTTAAGAGCTATGGACGGGTTAAGTAAGTTATCAACTGCGAGCTGCGGGAGATGATGTTCCGCGTTACCATAAAGGGTTTTGTCATTTTTATCATTTCAACGTACAAAGCTGCACTGCTGCACTGCTGCGCTGCTGCACTGCTGCACCGCTGCACTACTGCATTGCTGCACTGCGCCGGGCTACCTTCCAACCCGTCCTCCCTCCCACACGGTCGGTTCCATGTTATCTACGCAGTTAATTGAAACGGTAAAAGCCCCCGGAACTTGTGTGAAATGAGTTTATGAAATAAATGAGATGGGCGTGAAGGAAAGTGCGGAGAAGCGGATCTGTGCCACAGGGGCTTTCATCTCGCAGATGTAAATGGGATGCGGATACTTACGGAAGCTGCGGGAGACTGCCCGCCGCGGCCTAATGCGTACATGCCTCAAATGCCATGTATTAAAGTACAGTCAGCGGGTTCTTGATAATTTCGCATTAACTCTAACGAAATCTACACATTTTTAAAAGTCTAACCTAACCAGCACCGTGGTCACCAAAAGAAAATGCAGACGCTGTGTCGATAGATACGCAGAATGTTTCTCTGTTCAGTAATATCTGCAACAGTAATGCATATGAGTAAGTTTGATCAGATATGGTGTACGTGTCCACGTGCACGCGTCACGTCACTCTCCAATGAGAATATCACACTTAATTCATTGCTACGCTCTCAGAGGTGTCCTCAAGATGTATTTTTTTAGGTGTTCTGAGAAACTGTGTCCGAAGCTGGATTGCTAGCTCGTTCAGGTGCGCGGCTAATCGGTGTTGGTACTATCTGGATATGCATCTGATCTTCTCTTTTAGTGTTTTCATTTCCATATTTTCCTCATCCTCAACTACAGTACGCAAAATATTATTTTGCATTCTTCATGCAATGTTACCGTTCGTACCGCCGACGCGGCCGCACAGGTGGTCACTACGTAAGTACATCCACATTGGTTACAGTATTGATTAATAGATTAAGAGTTTATTGTTAACTTCGAGTTTTCTACTTGGACCTGATAACCAACGCACACAAATGTACATTTTACTTTTAATTCTTACCGTTTAGCTTCGACACAGTTCTGCCGCGTCGTACGCCGATCGAAATGCATACCATGATATTTTATTACTACTATGCGGTAAATGGTTCTTTCCCAATCGCACAGACGGACAGACATGTGTTCGCAACGTGAAAGTGACGTGTAGTAAGAAAATTTGAAAAAACTGCGTGCTGCGTTTACATTTGCCTCTGAACAAACTGATAGCAACACTACCTCATCCATCCAGATGAATTTCTGCGAGCTGCTTGATTGATTAAATACCGGCACTCATTCAGTGCAACTTGAAGCTCGTTGGAAGTTTAAGTTTCACGAGCGATCAGTACATATGATACTGAGCTGAATGTACCCACAGACGAGCGCCGACGGCACACGCACGCACGCACGCACGCACGCGCGCATGCACGCACAGAGGAAAGGAGCACATCAACTTTATTAAGACTCGCTAAATAAAATGAACGAAGTTATTTAACGATAATCGAACATTTATATCGAGTGCGAGCTCTATCGATTCGCTTAATGGGCTGCCACAATCGAGATCTCGCTTTCGTAATAAATAAAAACGTGAGTTGTAATGTGCCGCCGACTGTACCGCCGGCGGTTGTTCCTCTTTGTATGCACAAAGGTCGGTCACAGTCTGTTAAGCAGTGACGCGATCCGATTAAAGCGCAGTTACACCCGTTCCCAATATTAATGATAATCATTTGTGTGCGAGATGACGAATTCAATGAACACGCAGTCATTGAAGTCATTAAAGCTAAGCTACACGTCATACGTCAGGAGAGCTAGCTGTGCACCGCGTGTGCGCGCTCCGGTCGCGGACACGCGGTGTGCGCGCGCTCGCGCCTCACTCAGGTGCGGGTGATCCTTTTGTAGCCCCTGCAGTACCGCTTGTGAGTGGGCTGTGGGTGGTGGGTGGTGGGTGGTGGGTGGTGGGTGGTGCTGTCATTCATAGTAATATTTCTTTTTGGCAGCGCAGACCGAAGACTTAGAGGAAACCAAATATCAGCTCAGAATTTCACTCGTCATACTTCATGGGTGATAACCCCGGTCACATCATGCTGTTCACAGCCAGTAATATACAGCTTGTCTTTACAAAAGTGAAGCTGCATTTTACACTCGAATAGCTTAATTTTTCACAAGGTGGTAGCATATTTGTGACTGTCTGTTTTATCTATAGACAAACCCCATTATACTTCAGCTCGCTGTACATAAATTGGTGAAAGATAGGAGCCGTAACACTTGTTCGGATAAACAAGAAAAAGCTAAAACAACATCATTGTTTAACTGATGTCGTTCCTGTTCCACCTTGCGCGGCCGACGCACAGCTCTAAATAGACAGACCCTTGTGCTGAGGGGGTAAAGGTATTTATTAAAGTTGATTTCACTAAAGTAACTTAATTTCAGATCAACTTTGCGGACTAACTATAGACTTCTGAGCAACTTGTCGTTGTAAATTAAAAAAAATTAAATGATAAAAAACAAAACTCTGCAATCGTTTAAGGTCCGCACCGAGCGTGAGTCGGCTCGCACCCGGTGTGCAAATAGGACGCGCGGGCACGGGCGGGCACGGGCGGGCACGGGCGGGCACGGGCGGGCACTGGCGGGCACGGGCGGGCACGCGGCCGCGGGAGGTAGCTGACTGGGCGTTGTCGCTAATTTGGTTAACTGGATGTTGAAATGAAAAAAAAAATATGAAAGTGAACCGAGTTTCCACCACAAAATCAGCGAACACGAAACCTAACCAACCCCACAGGCGAACAATTGCGACATTCAGTTTTACTTTGCTTTAAGTCGGTGGAAATTTAGATTCCGATACAGGCGAAGGTAGTTGGGGAACGGGCCCGCGCCCGGCCTCGACGACCGAGTAGAATCGCCAGATAAAGCACAACAAGAACCAGACACACACAATATACAGCATCATCCGCCAGACAGCTACATCCCGCGTAGCGCATTTTAGTTTCTAAAACCTCAGGCCGTGGATCCGGGTCCACGAGCCCAGTGTCAGATGAGCTGTAAGAGCCGCTGTGGCTTGCAGCCCGATCTACATCAAGAATATGACATTACATTAGTGAAGTGAATTATTTTACCGCTTGGAATCATTTATCACAAACAAACAGCCGCTCCGCGTGTTATATGTTGTACACGTAGGTGTGGTGTTAACATGTGTAATCGTATAGATTAAGTTAAGTAAATAAAAAGTAACTTATTGCGGAGATAAAAACGTCCGCGCGTTATTCGCACCGGGCTTACAACCATTTGTGAGGTGGTAATGTATCCAGCGCACACTTATGCTAATGAGTGGATTCTCCGATGCCCAGTGCTGGGCAGGATCTGGTGCGGCGCCGCCGGACATTCCAACGCGCCACCAGCTCATGGATGTTGCTACGTCCGCCGGCGCGCGTCGCGACGCAGTGCGCGCGCCCGCACTGATATATATAGTTTACAGTTTTATCTAATGAAAGCTTAATCAATTAAACAACACAGTTTAAGTTTAAGCAGTGTCAGTGTCTGTTCAATTGCAAAAAATAATCGACTAATAACTCGCCGCGGTCCGCGCACCGTGCGCACGCGCACCTCTTGTTTTGTTTTTTAAATATCTCGCACACTCGCGCGGCGCGGCGCAGCGCGGGCCCGCGCCAGCCCGCTCCGCGCCGGACATCTCTATACTCGCCCTGCTCATTGTCACTAATCACCGATATAAAAGTGCAGCGGTGCCCGCGCCCCGCCGCCCCGCCGGTCGCGCGCGCTGGTTTTATTTCCCTCGTAAACCCCGCAACCTACTGTAATCACTATAACTTACACCAATAAGTTTATTTTTGTATGCACATTAAGTATACAAAATATTCGCCTGCCCCTCGCACCCCGGCGCTCGCTGTCGCAACTGTGTTGTACCGCGTCCGGATCTGATGCGGCACCCTTTATATTACATTAGCCCACAAGTTAGTTCAATTGAGGCTTCCGTTGAATTATTCGACGTTTACGAGAAACCTGCCGCTGTAACGTTACACGAGAGTAAACGATTTTTTTAATAACATTTACATTCGGCTCCTCAACGAGTACTTTCTATACGTCTTCTTCAAATACGACAGGTGGAGCAGTAGAATAACCTAAGTTCCCGTTTCATTGTCGCCGTAACAATATCCTTATAATGTAAAAAGTTACCCTCTGGTTCCTCTGGTACACTATGTTTTCGCAGTTCAACGTTTGGTGCGCCCCCAGCGCGCCCCGTGCGCGCTCCCGTCCGGGCCCAGCTTTAAGCGAAGTGGACAAGTAATAAATCAACATTTAATAACGAGCCCAGATACGTTCGCCATAAATCCTAATCAAGCACAGCGCCCCCTCGCCCCCTCGCCCCCACGCGGCGGGAGGCCCCGTGCATCGAGTGCCTCAGCGAGAGGCCACTTATATATTTTGGTTTATAAGATGTAGTAAGTTTGACAACAACAAAGTGATGCCAGTAGTAGTACAGGTATTCACAACTAAGCTCCCAGTGGAGTGCAGCACCAGCAGCACCGGCAGCACCGGCACCAGCAGCTCGTGGCCCCACGGAGTCGCAAGCCGCCGTGTAATTGCAGCTTACATGCTCAAGCTGTTTGCATATAAATTGAATGTGCATGAGGTTGATATCGGGCAAATTAAAAGCGAAGATTAAGATCCTGTCTGGGAATTAACATAAAAATAACGTACGCAAAGTGTTCAACGTGTTCAGCGTGTTGTACACGTGTGTGCACACGGCGCGGCCGGATTAAAGGCAAACGTTTAAGTCGACTTTATCGGGCGGCGGCGGCCCGCTGCCGGGCGACCAGGTAGCGGACGGGCACCGACGCGCCGCCGGACTCACTGCTGCACTGCTGCACTGCTGCACTGCTGCGCTGCTGCACTGCTGCACTGCTGCCGTCAGCAGTATACAGAATCTCCGGATAGTAATGGTACTGGACGAAAATTACAAACTTTTATTAAATTATCACAACATATTAACATTTCTTGTTAATTATTTCATATTAAGCTTGAACCGAGATGCAGCTCACTAAGGGGGATGAAGCGTCCAAAACAGGAAGCTACTGTTCCCCCACCGCCCGTGCTGGTGTTGTTGTTGTTTTGTTCACGATCACACAAACTCACTCGAGTTCACCGCGATGTTACGTTCGATGAGAAGTTAATTAATTCAAACAGGTATATTAGAAAGTAGAAATTTACGATGTTTACGCGAGCGTTCAGCTTTATGAACAGCGCAGCGCCAACATCCGTGAGGACCGCCTCGGCACCTGATGCCCGGTGCATGCGCGTGCTGCGTTACCGTCAATATGCACATAGATATGCGATCAGTTAATCAATATATACATGACATAATGTATGCAATTAGTTTGTGGTCCGGACAAAGCAGGAAACAGTTTGAGAACGAAGGTCTTCGGTAAAAGAAATCTACCGCCAGTAATGATATTAATGTCCGGATTATTTTTATTGTACACATGGTCACCCCGAGCAGGTATTCAGTGGCTGAGGAGTTACGTGCAGCTGCGGCGGGCGTCGCGCGCCCCGCGGCCCCGCTACTGTCCGCCGGTAGCTCCGACACGCAGCCGTCGGATGTGGGCACATCCCCCGGCGCTGCTCTATCAGCGACCTCTTTATCTTCCATTTGCAGACAACAGCAACGTTTCGCGTCGCACTTGGAAAGGTGACGACGATGCTAATAATTTTTAATAGTTGCGCCGTAACCGGACGCGGCCGCTACCGGACGAGCCGGTCAGAGTCAATATGTGTTCCAAGCGCTTAACATCTTCAGAAAACAGCACTTGCTCCGCACCGTACCACTCGCAACGCATGCGTTATATTCTTATCTGTCGTGTTTGTGTCAATAATCGTAGGATTGATCATAATCCTACAGCCGACCAGGTCTGGGTCTTGCCCGAACATGCCCATACAGAGCAGTCTCACTCTGCTCTGGTGCAGTAGCGTCATAACCAACTTGTCCCGTAGTAAGGCCACGAATTCATATTACGAAAGCTCCTGCGGCCAAAACTTGGGTATGTTTGATTTAAACTTTTCGTGTATTTATATATTTTGAAGCCACATTGTGTACACCCGCACCGGACCCTGCTTTCGGATGTTAATGAGTATATTTACAGGTCAACATTATCTGGAGACATCATCAGACCGCTACGTTGCGTGCTGCGGGCTGCGCGCTGCGTGCTGCGGGCTGCGGGCTGCGGGCGGCCGAGTCGGACCGCATCTGATCTCAACGCTGTTACTGGTCGGAGTCGTTCCATCATCTCGCTCGCCCGCGGCCACCGCGTCCGCACAAACGAATGGGACAAAGATTAACCGATAAAATCTACAAACCGTCCGCGTAATTATGTTTTTACGAGCGGACATTATCGAAACAAATCAATTTGTACAAGGCCTTAGCGCTAATGGAAACTGTCGGGACTCTTTCTAAACTATGACTTGTTACAATTTGCTCGGCGCGTTGGTGGGGGGGTGGAGGGCGGAGTGCAACCGGTTGTTACGTTTAAACAAAATTATACATTGGTTAACAACATAAGGCTTACATACTTACTTGGTGATTGCAAACTAGTCTTCGGTGAGGAACGAGGAGATAGAAGTGCATGAAAGAAAAAGGGATTTTAATTAACGTAGTGCCTCTGAGAGACGACAGAGTCCTCAGACCGCAGCTCCTTTAGATCATTGTCCATAGTTTGGTATAACTTATTTCAGTCGGACTCAACTTTCGCAGCAGCAAGTGGCCCGGTCATGCGACGTTACGGTTGTTGGTGCTTGTGCGACAAACGCGGCCTCTTTATTAATAATTTGAAGCAGTAATATTTTTTATGAGTCAATGCAAAGCAATGAGTTTAGTTTAATGACCGGCCCCATGCCGCCGGGCTACACGGTCGCACTTGGCAGCGCGGGGCCCGTTGCCCGAAGCGATCGCTAAAACAGAAAACACGATCATCGATTCAGATGTTGAACGCAATTAAAATGCAGATGTCCGGTCCGCGGTGCAAGGTGCGGTGCCTGTGGGCGCGGCACCAGATAAATTGTCTACTTGCCCTCGATTCCTGTCAGACGACGTTCAATAACATCGCTTTAAAATAAGGTGTAAAGCGTATCTAGAAGCGGGCGCACCCGCTGCGGGAGCACCGCCAGCAACTGGAGAGTACAGAGCAACGCGGAGATATCTATGCGGATATTGCACGACATTTAAACATTATTGTAAGTTATGACCGAGTATAAAACTTAATATAACATAGATGTTAATGTAACGCTCATGAAATGGGCCACGTCTGCTTTTTTATGGCACGTTATTAAAATATTAAGAGAATTATTTTGAATGGAAATAATTTTATTTTAAACGGAGCTAAGTGAACTAAGTCGCTCGCTAGCAAGTGACGTAAGTGCATTAGACTATCCGGCGCGGCGGCGGCGCGGCGGCGGTGCGGCGGCGGCGCGGCGGGACTGCCTGCCGGCGGGCTTTTGTTTATGAAGATGTAAGTCACACTTGAAAATATAAAGTGTTCCAAGCGGCAGCCGACGCCAAGGGTATGTAAGGATCCCTGGAGGAGGCCCACGTCCGGGATCCGCACGGGTTATTGACGACATTCGTAACGTGACACATTCAAATGTTTACTTATCTAAGCAGCGAATCATCAGAATGGTTTTATTTGATGAAACGAGACAATCGGGGCGGTTACCTGATGGTAAGAGCTATCAAACCGTGAGCATCAGTTCGTGCCCGCAGTGCTGCGACGCGAGACGCGAGACGCGAGACGCTAAGCCTCGCCGCCGCAGTGACAGCCTGGCGGCGACACCGCGCGCAAACTCTAATTAATGAAACCGAACCACTTAACAATGAAACAAGATAAAATAAATAAAAAAATCACATCAAATCGCAACTTAGTTATGTTCTGTTGCTGGTGACACGGGCTCGGGCTCGATCTTCACTTCTGCAGTTTCAGGGCAGTTAGGTAAACAAAATATATCTGTACAGCACTTCCGGGTAGAGAAATGCGAATTGTCTAGTACTGGTAGATAAATGTAAATGACACACGAATCACCACATCGAATATTTGCGGGCAATGAAGCTGCATCCAGTCCAGCGGCGCGTCAGTTGCTGCTGCTGCTGCTGATGCAAGTATCATATCAGACATACTGACGCCTGCCTACGCAACAGCGCGGTGCAGCCGTCGCCGTGAATATTTTTATTGTGTCGCCCGCAATCAATTCTTCACGTGGAACCCGACCAGCACCGCAACTTAATTCACAAGTAATAACTTCCTGCCGACCAATCCAAAAGAGACCGTAACTAACATCTGATCCGGCTCCTAATCAGCTGCCGGCTGTTATTTATTCACCCGCCTGTACCTCGCGCAGCGCCGCCGGACTAAACAGTATCCGTCCGTATCGCGCGACTGTCCACATTGTATTTTAATTAGTACAACTTGTTATTAATTTTTATTGATCATAATAAGATAGTTTAATTAAAAAATTTCGTGTCGTGGTATATAGTGAAGTAGCGTAACAACTTATCTGGTGGTATGTATATTAGATGATCACAGAGCAACTGATAACGAGTACTGCTGAGGAATAATTAAGTAATAACTTCTTCTTTGAATGAAAAATGAAGCAGGTTATATTAATTCAGCTGATAAGCGGCGATCGCAGGTTATATAATCAATTATTAAAATAACGGAGCCGCCGAGCCGACCGGCGCGTCCATCCGCCGCGGCTCCGACTGGGCCGGCAGCCCCACTGCGCCCGCTGCGTTCACACGCAATCAATTGCGTGATACTACTGATTATATTGAGCTGCTAATGGATGTGGCAACACCGACGTGGCCGAGGAAATCTGATCACCACACATATAACTTTCATATTTACCGACGTGGATGTCACTGGGACTTCACATTATTTAAACACAACATCTTGGCAATGTGTGCTTGTTGCGGATCTAACTGTCCTGTTCAGCCCTGGACTATAGGGCTAGTAGGAATAGTACTAAGGTAAGCCCTGCCTGTAGTAGAAGCAAACTGAAAAGGTCTAGGAGTTTCGCGGGTCTCGAGGGTGCTCGAGTGCTCTGATAAAAATAGTTTAATTGTTGCCGCACAGGTCGCGTACATATTTATTGAACATATTGTTAATAAACGGCGTTATAAAAAGCACAAAGTCATCCAAAAGGCAATGGGGAGGGCTGCGCGTTCCAGATACAGTACCGATGGATATGGAGATTTTTCGAGGGAACCTATATCCAGCAGTGGATGTCTATCGCCTGATGATGATTGTTAATAAATGTCGCGAACGTGTGTTCACATTCGCAGTTGATAACTATCCACATAAACTAGCAGCTAGCTCAGCGGTAAGCTTAATATAACGAGGGGACGGAGCTGATGAGCAGCAAAAAGCGCGTCGTGACCTTGTTAGGTTAACCGAATGGGTCGGCGGCGGCGGCCGAGTTGCGCGGGGTGCAATTGCCAATGTATGGTTTTACGTTGTGGAGCTTGATGATAATCCTAAACACCTGTTGCATAGTCAGCAAGTTTCCAAAAGAAGATACCACCGACACAACTACATCAGATATTGAGCACCACTTGGTTAAGGCCCGTGCTGGTCGTTATTAATCGAAATTCTGTTTATGAGGGTTTCGAGAGAAAAACATTTTGACAGGTCAATAATAATAACAATATATCATTTCAGTCTTCCTTTTACTTTCTTTTTAATTCTTGATGTACCCTTGCCATTTACATTTCTTTACGTATAAAAGTATTATATATAAGTAAAAGCGCGGGAGATGTAAAGCTTCACTGGACGTGTTGCAACCTTTACGCAAACCGGAAACCTCCATGTGAACGGCAGGAGTTGAATGTTGTTCACAACTACAGTTACGTAAATAGTCGGACTCCACTTCAGGTGCAGCTCCATCAGTCGACTGCAATCTGTGACACTTTGTTTGTAATTGATTTGTAAACCGTCGCGGTAGTTGTGCTCGATGGGGAGCTCCGTGTGCAAATGTTAATAGGTGCAAAGTGCGGTGCACGCAGCCGCGGGGCCGGGGCAACCGCACCAGTTGGTACTTTTACGAATCTGGTATTATGTTGCCCGGAAGCCATATACAGTTCTGTTGTAAAAACGCAGCCGCAATGTAACGCTTCTCCGAGTGCTGCGCGCTCGCTAATGAAATGCCCGGCAGGAGTGAACGTGCACAGGTAGCCCAGACTCAGCTCCGTCCCAATGCCCGGCAGGAGTGAACGTGCACAATTAACCCAGACTCAGCCCCGTCCCAACCGCCGCCGCCGACGGAACCCGCTTTCGATAGCTTTATTGCCTGAATTGTTCAGGAGTACTGTTTCAAGTTTAGGCCGGGCTACACGCGCACGCGCACGCGCACGCACCGTGTCTCGCCGCGTGCCACCCTGCAGCGGAAGCGGCAGACGTCGGGGTGACCTGATCAAGCTCAGCATTACGTATGCGTAATTGAAACTGTCGAGTGTTCCCATATAATATAAATTGGTTTTTGATTGTACTTTAATTCCTTAGCACCGCGCGGCGGAGCACCGCGCGGCGGAGCACCGCGCGGCGGAGCACCGCGCGCGCCGCCGCGGACTGATTGATGTTGCTTTGAACGCGTGTGCGTTCCGTAGCACTTTCTACTTATTAATATTTTCTCATAATCATTTTTTTTTAATATTGTTCTTGTAATATTTCGATAACTTCTTGTTAATGTTAAACAACGTGGCAATTCGGCTGGCCGTTTGTCTCCGTGTTATCGTTTTGCTGTTAGCATGTTGTGGAGGTCTAGAGATTGTGTGCAACGACATTTCTTAAATTTTGTGTATTGAATCATTGGTTTAGATAAATTTTTAATTTGAATATTTACAAAATCTTACCAAAAAACAGTGCACAAAATAGGTTTCGATACAAAGCAACATTAAAAGACACATTCACCGCCAAGTCCTCCAACAACAACAGCGGAGTCGCTTCCTATCATATAACATTAAATCTGACATTTAAAACAGTTTTCTCAAAACGAGTCTTTTCGAAATAAAACTAGACATGCGTGAGTGAGTTAAGAGCTTTGAAGGCATTTGAGAGCCTCGCGTTTAGCGAATGGGACAACACGACGAAGTTCTAACGTAAACGTAAAAGAAACCAGATCGAGCGCGGCGACCTTCGCTGTTACAAACGGACACGCGGACAGGCACGAGACGCGCGTTGTTGTTGTTGTTGTTGCTTCGTGACGGTGTTGTGTGTTGGCGTCGCCGGCGGAGGCGCGACCCGTGCGGCGAGCTGCCACTGGTTGCTGGCACCCGCCGGTCCGCGGGCGCACAGCTTTCCGCCAAATGTAAGAAGCAGTCGCCGCAGCGCTTGTCTGCTCGCTACGAACGGCTCCAACCAGTCACATCACCAGTTTATCCTCTATTTGCATATTATCGCTGACAAAGTTATGCGTTTCTCGGAGGTTTACGATATCCCCGACGTTATCAGATGCGGATGTACATATATTTGAAACTTGTACGCGGAATAAGGAATTAATCTTTAGGTATTATCAGATGCTGGTGAAATAATATCTAATTACTACATTTCGACCCCAATGTGTTTCCGTCGACAACGTTTACGCTGAATAATGCGGAGCTGGTCAGTTCACTTCGGCACGTAATTTGAATGGGCCATTAGGCCGCCCGCGGACGAGCCGAGCCGAGGCGACGTGGAAACGTCAATTAGAGCCAACGCAACCCTGATAAAAGCCCATTGATATAGCGCTGCATTGAAACGATAACGCTGCACAATAATTAGTGTACTTACATTGGGAGCAGACCGCTCGCCGGCGGGCCTCCTGTCTTAGTGCTGTGCCGTGCTGTGCTAACACACATGTGCACGCACAGGCGAGGTATGCGCGCACCCACGCGCAGCCGCAGACTCGCATTTAGCTTATCTGATGCTGACAGTGGTTACACCGAGCCGCACGGGAGTCGGACAAAAGCAACCACCGTCTGCACACTTAGATATGGTGCCGTTGTATTAACAATACCACCAGTTGTAGCGTTCATTAACCCGGGACCATGATGTGCTTCACACGAGCGAGTAGCAGGCTACCGTGAACTAGTCCTATAGATACCTAGGTCGCTCCAGGAAACCTGTGAACATCCCCCGAAACTTCTGCGTTTCAATTACAAACATAGTTTCGACAGACGCCATGGCGCGTAGCGGTCTGGCCGGACAGCTGGGCAGCTGCAGAAAAGGGATCCAGTTATCAATCTGTATAACTAACAGCTTTTAATGCTTTAGTACACGTTTGGCAGCAGCACTGCGACCGTTGGCAGCAAAGGAACTGTTCGCGTTTGGTACCGGCAGACAGGTACCTGCCGACGGCGGCGCGCGGCGGGGCCAGCACTGATGTCTCTGAGTCTCCCCATTAGTGCACAGTAGTGGGCTGCGCACTGCTGGGCAAGTACTTTCTTACACCGAAGCTTACTTAGTACAAGTGCGACAGGAATGCCGCTAATTATCGTCCACTTGTGACCTTAAACGGATGGTCCTACATAAATACAGCGTATTTATGTAGGATGAGGTGTAGCTGTACGTAGGAAGGTGTGAACGGACGAAACGGTGCTCTAGTAAACAGTGTGCTACCATATAGTATACCTTGTTACAGTTAACTGCCACTCAGTTTGGTTAATCATTTAAGATGTAAGAGCGCGATTATTCTGGGTGGGAATGTGAAATAACAGTCGAGTGTTAACCAAATCAACACCCAGCCCGTTTTAAATATTCCTCTTTAAAAAATAAACACAAGGGAAAACTAATTCCCGCAGTAATTAGCAAATTGTATGTCTAATTAGTGCAGGAGCACTGCAGCGCCAGGGCCACTGAATTAAACTCATCTGTGTAAGCGGTCCGCTCATTAGCGCTCGTCGCTCGCCGCTGCCCACCATTATCCGCTCCGCCTAGCTCACTATTCCTAGTCGGTGTTAGGAGGCGGCGGTAGTTAGTCGCCATTAACACCTCCGCCCGTCCCGGCACCGGCGCACGTTTTCCTGGTATCCACTTAGAGCGCGAGCGAATATTAACCACGCGCTAAACGAAGAGGAGCAGCACCATGCAGCCTCCGGGAGTTGTTACCAGATTTCAGAGATTGTTCTTGTATAACGTGATGACTACAACGTTGATGTAGAAAATAAATAGATAATATCACTATCTACCGCGTCTTTCAAATCGGAACACTACAATGTCTCGACGCCGCTGTCGAGCGGCGGGGACAGAAGCTCGCCGTAAGCTCCAGCAACAGCTGCTTGCCTGCAGAGCCACTATTAGCAGCCGCACCGGCGCTACTGGTAACAGTTTGATGGTGAAGTAAGTGGTATTGTTGTTTTGAATTATGACACAATACTAAATCTTTACGGAATTTGGAAACGTTTGTCATCAGCCCGTAGAGCGTGGGGCGGAGGGGCGGAGGCACGGAGGGGCGGAGGGAGGTGGAGGCGCGGCACCTGCTTTTACTCAGTGCGCCAGTGCTGTCGGCGCGCGGTCGAGCGCTCAGCAAACATCGCTGGCTCGCGGCTACTGTGAAAGTCAACAGCCTCCTCCGCCCCACTACTCACCGCCACCACCCGCGAGCGCCTAGCCCGGGGTGAGGGGCGCGGGGGTGTGAGGTGCAACGTCAACAAATACGTCCGCACGCAGACGATGCTCAAGAAACATAAAGAACGGTAAGTGCGGTGCGCTTGCTGACGGAATGGTTTAATGTACATACATCTTTTTTTCATGTCCAGGAATTTGATACGGAACCGAAAGCTGTCGGCACCTGCACACCAACTGATGCAGACCTCGCGGAGACGTACTGGAACCAGGCCAGTACACGTGCGGGTGTAATGATTACCTTTATGACACTACAACAACATAACTAGGTACACCGATTGAGACGTGCGAAGCACATGCACGTGGATGTATATGTGTTAGTGTATATATTCTAGGGATGTTGAATCACCGATCACGTAAAAGTAACTACACGATGAATGGAAGCGAGAGGAGCAGTTAGTTTTTAATGAGTACGCGGGTAATGGCTGAACGTTTATCGCCGAGTAAAAAATAGAGACGCGCACTTCACAATATCGTAAACCAGTGGCGGGCGCGCCGCCGAGTTGCGCCGAGGCCCGTCGCACCGGATCTCGGGAGCCGCGGCCGCGGCCGCCGCCGCAAACGAATCACTTTCCGCTCGGCGACTTCGCCACCGGCAGTGTAATTACGTCCGTAGCTCGGTTATCCAGTAAAGCTTTGCGGCACCGCCGCGAGTCCCCGCAGCCCCGCACCTTCCAGCCGCCATCGATGAGCTTTACGATAAGTCGATAAGTCATTATTATGTCAATAATACATAACTTGAACGGTTCCAGCGCAGAGATAACCAGGGAAACATTTAACATTTCGACTGGCATCTACATGAATACGTGAATACGGCTTAATAATAATCCAAACATTGATACAACTATTAATTTTACTCTGCCACTAACTAGTAAGGGACCGATGTAAAAACACTTCCGGTCTGGTATTCGTATGACAGGAAATGTAAAGAGACATGTATCAAAATGTTTTTTTAACTCGAAATATTTTTGTAAAGTGTACGTTTAGAATTTATTAAGTTACAAATAAATGTGTAGAACGGAACGTGGCAGCGATCCTTACTCACGTATACACTGTACACGTATACACTATACACGTATACACTATATACTATACACGTATACACTATACACGTATACACTATACACGTATACACTATATACACGTATACACGTATACACTATATACACGTATACACGTATACACTATACACGTATACACTATATACACGTATACACGTATACACTATACACGTATACACTATATACACGTATACACGTATACACTATACACGTATACACTATATACACGTATACACGTATACACTATACACGTATACACTATATACACGTATACACGTATACACTATACACGTATACACTATACACGTATACACTATATACACGTATACACGTATACACTATATACACGTATACACGTATACACTATATACACGTATACACGTATACACGTATACACGTATACACGTATACACTATACACGTATACACTATACACGTATACACTATATACACGTATACACGTATACACTATATACACGTATACACGTATACACTATATACACGTATACACGTATACACGTATACACGTATACACTATACACGTATACACTATATACACGTATACACGTATACACTATACACGTATACACTATATACACGTATACACGTATACACTATACACGTATACACTATATACACGTATACACGTATACACTATACACGTATACACTATACACGTATACACTATATACACGTATACACGTATACACTATATACACGTATACACGTATACACTATATACACGTATACACGTATACACGTATACACGTATACACTATACACGTATACACTATATACACGTATACACGTATACACTATACACGTATACACTATATACACGTATACACGTATACACTATACACGTATACACTATATACACGTATACACGTATACACTATATACACGTATACACGTATACACTATATACACGTATACACGTATACACGTATACACGTATACACTATACACGTATACACTATACATGTATACACGTATACACTACACACTATACGCCCAGCGGTGGGCGGACGGCTGCCGCTCGGTGATGACGGTGAGGATGAAGAAAGTAAATAATGATATTACAACTTCACTGCTTAAATGTGTCCTGATATATTTATGAAGCGACTTCTTATGTGTACACTAACCGAGTGCTAACGTGTACGTGTCCGTGTCCGTTTGGGTGACAGTGTGAGTGTATCACCCCTTTTTTTTTTTTTTTTTTTTGATATCGGTGGTGGAAATGCTGTTAACGCATACCCAGCGTCCTTTTCAAGGGGGGGGACGCCGGGTTATGTGGGGCTCGGGGCCACTGAGATGTTGTGCGTGACCCCCATACCCACTAAAATCACCACCGCTTGTCCCGCCACACGCATACTGGAGACGCCCGGGTTTCAGCCAAGCAACTCTCCGGGCGCCTCCGCGTATAAAACTCCTCTTGGTGGGTGCCCGCGGGGAGCAAAGGCACCCACCTGCCGTCCCGTACCGGCCCCTCGCGGGACCGGCACATTGGGGCCCCCCGACCCCACAGACGACCGCGCGCGCCCACGACGGAGCGCATGCCCGGCCGCCGCCTTCCCGTGAAGGAATTGGGCGGCGGTCTCCTCCCTCCAGACTCCCCCCCCTCGTCGAAGTGGGAGGGGGGGGACAAAAACCAAGACTCCCCCGGGGGATGCACCCCCAGGGGAAACACGACAAAAGGCCCAAAGGGCCACGCCCAACGGCCCGAACGCCCCCTCACACCGTGCCCGGCTAGGGGCCCATCGCTCACGGCGGGAGGAAGCGGACGGCGTGGTTCTGCCGCCGCGCTCTCCCGCCGGGAGTGTATCACCCCCGCACGACCCCGCCCGACACGCGCACTCTGTAATTGTTTTGGTAATCCGAAGCAGAGCTGTGACCATGTCGCTTCCCGAACAGTATTCACTGCGGGCGCGCCGGCGCACTGCTCGTCGCGGGTTGGTGCTTCACTACGCTGTGAAAGAGTATCCTGTTCAGCCGGCAGTGGGCGCAGTGCGCTGCAGTGCACGGGTACATCACACTGTTGAGGACTTAACATAAATGATATTTTTCAACGTTATCAAGTTCAGTTACTTTCAAAAATATTTTATATCCTGAAGAAATCGTGAAAGAATGCGTAACGTTCACGTAATGCGACGGTTTTTGTTTTACTTAATGCACAATCACACTTCCCTTGCGCGTCAGCAGCCCGTCCCCGAGGGAAGCGCGCCGGCCGTGCCCTACGACCCTTAAATACAAGTGCAACTGTGACATCGCCCTGCGGGTGGTTCCCGCGGTGGTTGCTCGCCGCGCCGCCACCTGCACACCCCTGACATTTAAATGGCAACGTTCTTACTCATGCGCGGATTCATGCCGGACACGCGCGCTCTGCGCACCAGCCGCACGGTGGTTACATAAACGAGCTTACTGCTTGACGGTAATACACCCTGCCCGTTAAATTGGTGAAATTAACAATAACTGATAACCATTGTAATTCGTTTCTTAAACGCGTACACACTTTAGTTATTGATAATTTTTTTAACAATACATATGTATACTAGGTGGTGCCCGCCCGCCCCGCCGGCTGCAACATCCCCGCAACTCCCTTTGGAGAAGGAATTTAGTAAAATCCATTCCTAGTTGACCTCTAAATGGCAGAAGCGATATCTCTACCAAATTTTGTGTGTTTACTTGTAACAGTTTCGTAGTTATCGTGAAAAGTCAATGAATCTCTGGATGTCTACTATGTGTATGTATAGTTTACTTTACAAAAGTATATGAGTACACTAAAAACTGTACAGATTTTCTAAAAATCGGTGGGCGCTCGTTATCAGTTCTATAACTTAGCCACCTCGACCTCGACTTCGACCTCGACCTCGACCACTCTTTTTGTGGAATTCACGAAACTCGATTTGTTTCGGTCTGTTGACGGGAGCGCTGTTGTTTTGTTGATAATTCCAGCACCGCGCGGTGTTTCATAGAAAAATCCTAAAATGTTGTTATTGAAATGTTCTTTACTTGCTATCGTTAAAACTGAAAAGGAATATTATTATTAGGCCATGTCGAAAGAATGATTGGAAAAGTCGGTGCAGGTCGACCTGGGCGGACATGTTCCGATCAAATCGGAGATGTCCTGAAGAAAGGCCGGATCAAAAGCACTCGCAACCGACGAGCGTGCGTGAAGACGCTTATGAAAGTGGAGGAAGCGAGAGAGGATGATGGATGAGATGCCAGGATCGTAGCAGGTGGAGAGAGCTGGTCTCTGCCTACCCCACTGGGAACGGGGCGTGATATGTATGTATGTATGTATGTAATATTAATGTATAACGAAAAGAGATTTTTAGATACTGTCTTAAATTTAATTGTTACATGATGGCACCGCAGCTCTTACACGTAGCCGGTAAATGCTTTGCATTACTCTCAACGAGGAAGAATTCTTGCAACAATAAGATCATAAAGAATATAACATCTCTTCATGTAAAAAGTATCTCCACAAACGTCAAGGACGTGTCTGCGGCCTGACGCGATCACGATAAGCAAATTGACACGCAGTAAACGAACAGATGACATGAAAGTTTGCACGCGGCTATCGTTTACAATCGGAAGTTCCGGCGGATGTTCCCACGGCAGCGAGCGCGGCGCCGCGCCGTGTCGATGTCGTGTCGGCGTCGTCTCGCAGCCCCGCTCGTACGCCTACCATATCGATCTGATAACACAACGTCTACGTGTGTTTGAAGAGATTCCAGAGTACTGGAATATCACTATTACTTCATATGTTAGAGCCGATATCTAATGAACTGTTGTGGGAAGGAAGCCTTTGATTGGGAAAGGGGGAAAGGGTATTAGGCACTTGCGGTGATACACTGGGTATAATTAAAACGAATAAATGAAAAATACTGTGGCCGTAACCAGCCGATAATGTCGTTCAACGCGAACAGTTCTGGGGAGGACAAACCAGTCGGAGCTGGTATATCGCGGTGCCGGCACCGATACACTTAATTGAAACAAATTGGTGCCGATAGCGCGGCGCGAGGAGCAGCCGGAGGAGCAGCCGCGACAGGTTCACGTAATTTACTTTCCGATCAAGTTGTAGAAGCTGTGCGGTGGAAGAACTTTATCATGAACACCGAAACCGTTAGGTTGGCAGGGGCCGGGTGCAAGCGATGGCTCGCTCCCCGTCGGCCGGACCTTTCACCGGCGGCACTAGTACACGAATGCCGTTGACTAATTATGTACAAAAGTAAAACTATAAACGCTGGAACCTAGCATTTAGACCGGGCCCAGGTACCGCAGTGCGGTGGGATCCCCAGTGCAGTAATTACTGCGCGTGCAGCGTGCAGCGTGCGGGGCGCAGCGTGCAGCGTGCAGCGTGCAACGTGCAGCGCCGACAGTACTCGCCGGCTGCAATTTCATCCAAATTGCGGAAGTGAGGAACGCTCGGCGGTCACCGAGATAACAGAACAACGTTTCACTGCGGAGCCTGCGGTCCAGCTGTTTACGCATTAAATAGAATCGCACGAAATGAGATGAAAATATTTTCTATTGCTGCTCCACGAGGGCTTCCTGCAGGAGGGCGGCTTGCTGGACGTGTGACTATTTACATTTGATAAAGGTCAAATTACACGTTTAAATACTCACTCGTTACAGGAAGTCGTCGAAGTCCGGGACACGGTGGCCAAAGTCCTGGTGGTGGTCGTCAGCCTGTCGCCCGCACACTTCTTCCTAGAGCACTCGTCCAACACTTTGTCCTCTCTGAGAGGCTCCAATGCTTCCTTAACTTTATTGGGGCCCGTCTTCACGGTGGACCGCTGAAACCTTGAGGTGGACGTTGTCCTGCCGTCCGTACAGACCTCCGTCTCCTCGGTGACCACGGCACCTTTTTTCGTTTTGCTGACTGTTGTCGTCGTCTTGCCGAACACTTCGCCGTTTCTGCGAACCTGTGCTTTGCTGTTAGACAACAGTTCGGATTTAGTTTGCAGAGGGAGTCCGTTCTGTAGCATCGTGTTAATCGTCTCCGCATCCGGGCCGTCGCCGAGGATATCGTTCAGGTCGTCGTAGTTCTGTTGTATCGGTTGCCTTCTTTGGTCTCTTCGCCAGGTCGATTCGAAACCGTAAATAGGTTCCGTCTCGACACCGAACCTGGCTCTGTTCCCGTGGCCGCTGTCCGCCTCGTCCGGCGCCGGCTCTATCTGCGAGCTGTAGCTGTTCTCAAAGAACTGCTCGGTCAGCTCCGTGGTCTGTGCGCCGGTTCGCTTCGCGTCGCTCTTATCGAAGTCGAGGAGGTCCGAATTGATCGTGTTTAATTTCCTCTTGCCGTACAGCTGCCTGTAGTACTTCTCCTGGTCGCCGTACATCCAGCACACCTTCCACCATTGTTTGCACATCAATATGTTCGCCGAGTTGGACGACTTCACTTGCCTGGTCGCCGTTGTGGACATTTTGGCTATTCCCTGGCCCGCCGCGGTAGCTGCTGGAGGCGCGGTGGTACGGTCACGCCCGGCGGCTGCGCACTTCGCGCAGTACAACCGGATCGACCACGACAGGATTGAACGTGAACAGTTTCCTGAGAATGTCGCGGTGGTGGCTGCGTTCTCGCGCGCTTACGCTTCAGAAATAGATTATGTTGAGTTAATATGTCCTGTTGTGTAACTTGTGTATACGTAAGGTTTTATGAATATAATCGTGATGTTTGCCTTGTGTATGCTAACAGTTTTATGTCCAAGTTTTAGTGTCTTGCGTTAAACACTAACGCATCTAAATAAAAGTGCGCGAGCGGCGCAAATAGGTTACGGTCGTTGCTCTTATAGATCATTCATTCAGCCGACAGCCATACAACATTTGTACTTATGTATCATACAGTTTTTATATTAACTTGAGTAGTTTGCTTTGGTGATAAGTACACGAGAGTCCATTTTCGCGCATGTAAGAATAACTTGAACGTACTTAGGAACAACTGCGCGCGTGCGGGTTCCGTGTGGCGGAGACTAACGTTAAAATTAGTTATGGTGTATAGGTTTAGCACTCTGGTGTATTTAAACGTTATACCCCGCGTCCGGCTATATCCGGCGCGGGGTTCTGTTATGTAGTCTGTATGCCGGACACCATAAAAGGATAAAACGATTCTGTTCTAATTATTATTTTGTTTGAGAGGTCGGTCTATTCGGTCGAGAGTGTTCCTGGTCAACTTTCGTCCAAAGATTTTGAACCTTCTAAAGCGTACAGGTTATTATTTTTGCTGATCTTTTCAGTATCATCTAATTTTAAAGAGTAATCTAATCTAGTTACAACATAAAGGTTAAATCTAAATGTTTATAATTTATAAATTGAGACGCCTAAGTTCTTTTGTATGATATATACCCGGTAGAGTATCTAACGAAGTATATAATATTTTATACTATCCTCCAACAAATGCTGTTGCTCCGCGCGCGGCATAAATCTGTTAGATGGAGAGACTGCGCCCGGCGCCGATGCTGCCTGCGGCGCGCCGCGGGCCCACGCCCAGCGGTGAGTTGTAGGTCCAGTCCACACGGCATTCACAGTTGTCTGCGCGCTACATTTACCGACATCGTGCATAAAGTATTACTTCTGGCAACCCAAAAAACTGTACCAACGATGATAAGGAACAGAACAGAAATACTTATGGTAAACGTCGGGCGATGTGGGCAGGGAAGCTGTTGCCGTTCCCCAGGGTACGGAGACGGCTGGTACCTAACCAGTTCCCGTATGGAGTAATTACACAGCTGTTGAATCGTTATTTTTAAATAAATATTTATCCAGATATATAGTACGATGACGTATGACGGAGCAGCACATCCGCGCCCTGGTGAATCTGAAGTGATACGTTGCGATCAATATCCGTTTCGTTTCATTCATTAAACATTCAAAATTTATTAAATTTTATATAAATATATCTAACTCATTTTATTAGTAAATTATAGAGTCTCATGCCATAAATAAGCTCCCCGCATTGTTTGTTCAATCGCAAGCTTTCGCTGTCGGTGGCTCAGCAGTCGCTCCCGCTCAGTCTCTGTGTACGAGCGTGTGCATAATCGAATCGTACTTAAAAAAACTTGAGCGCGGTCGCGTTGTGCAATTTCAAGTTTATACTTAATGTATTTTTAATGAAAATAACGATTAACAAATGTACCGGCGGGACTTTATATCGCAAAGTAATAAACGTTTCGACAAACCCGACAGTATGTCGTTTTAAAAGCAATTTGCTGTTGAAATTGACACAAGATAACAGACTCGAGGATCTCGCTCCAGTGCAGGATTCAAGAGTCACCTGACTCCCACCAACTCGATGCGAGGACTTTTACAGATTAATTGCTAACGTGAAGTGGAGGTAAGACTGTGTGGCGATGTATGTAATATATAATTTCGCAACGGACAGACCACTCGCACACTTGTTTAGTGACCGGCGCCGTCGGCAGCCCCTGGTCCAGCGACATGGGACCGCGGGTGGAGCTGCGCCGCGCGCCGGTTGCTCGCTCGCTGGCGCACGGCAGGCGGCGTGCGCGGGCAACCTTCCCGAACCGTTAATACATTTATAATGCGTATTATTGACCTACAATGCGCCCGCGCACCGCCGCATGCAAACGAGAGCTGGACTCGCCGCGGCGCGCGTCCCGCTCCCTCGCGCCGCCACCGTCCCGCTCGCACGTTCAGGACCCGATTGTCATGCTAATGCATGCGACGCGCCCACACCCGCACCACTCGCACCCGCACCAGCTACTGGCACCGCTTCGCTTAAACAACTCCTGCCCGGCACCGTTCCCGAATTCGCATTCTTCATCCTCCCCATGTGCACAGCCAGACCGCGCTCCCCCCACGCGCGGCGCACCTAACGGAACCGTCAGGTTGTCTATTGATCCATAAGACAATGTTCATTCGATCTGTAACTATAACGGTTTCGATTTTCATCCAGGAGCAGGAAAACTTAACTAATATCGCTCAACAATCTCATCTGCAGTGCAACGACTCCATTAACTTGGTTCGGTTCATGCAATTTTACTTGGGTCACGCGTTACGAGTGATCAGTGATTCAGTACTGTTGGGATCTGTCCTGCACTTGTGCCAACCTGCGGCGCGGTTGCATAATATAATCACCCTCATCAGCCAATAGACGTCCACTACTGTGTAGAGGCCTCCTCCAAAGATCTTGGAGTTAATTAAGAGGAATTGGGCCTTAGCCCACTACGCTGGTCCAGTGGGTCGGTGGGGTCCAATACAATTGTGGGTAGGTGAAAATACAATAACGTCGGCTAATTGCAATTAAGTAGATCTGCCGCATTGTATGGCAGTGAAAACAAAAGATGTTATCAAATTAAATTGATAGAAAGCCTCGATAGAGCGGAAGTGCAGTCTATGAGTACAGACAAACACGCAAACTATGATGTATTAGCGACGAGCGCAATGAGGCGCGGCGCGGATGTCTCGTTTAAAGGCGTTCCTTATATATTAACGTGCAACACGTTTGGTTGCCTTGTGTGGTGTATTTATGACGTCACTGCTCCTACACCCCCATCGTTATCTCCCGTAGCCCCGGCGGCTCGCCCCCGGCGGCCAGCTCGGCCGGGCTCCTCGCGCGGCGCGGGCTTCAGGACATAGAACAGTTTGATTACTACGTTAACCTTTATCTGAACGCTGGTGAAGTCCAACTTGATATAGTTGTACGATGTTATGTTTAGTTGTATCGTGTGCACGCGACGTCTGGTGATTGCCCGGGTTGGTAATGTACTTTGTGCAACACGTCACAGGCCTCCTTCACTAACACCAGTCGGAAGTGAGAACGACTGGCCCGACTGTCACTGGACAAACCTTGGATACTTCATCATTTGTAAAGTATTCGATCTCTTTGTCCCGAAGTACGAACTCACTCGCAGCAATCCGAGGATGACAATATTTAAAACTATCCCCTATATGAACCCCTACAAACGACAGCTCCTGATTCCCGGTGATGAGGGCAGCGCGGAGCGATGGATGTGGGGATCTTTGGGGGTGGTCCATGTCCAGCAGTGCACGTCTATAGGCTGATGATAATTCTTTAAAATAGAAAATGAACCATCCACATTTCGAAGATTTTCCTGCTGGTTTTGGTAAAGCTAAAGCAATTAATTTGCTTCATTGTACGGCCTTTTCAATTGTGGAACAAACATGATTCATTCACACGCGTGCAACCGCAGGCGACGCCACTGCGTCAGGGGGTTGCGCGGCCGCTGTGGCGGACAAGGACTCGGCCCGGACGGGCGGCGCACCAGGATGTCGAGCTGTTTCTTTGTGAACGTTACATAGTTCGACGCAGAGACAGGCGCGCGTCCCGCAGCACCACATCCGGCGGGAAAGGGGCACATTATATCTCAAGTATCCGATAAAAATAAGAACAGCGCATGATGATAGGGGGAGACGGGGCCGAAGGTGCCGCGGGGCGCGCTCGGGGTGCCCGGGAGCGCTAACACGAACAGGTTAATCGGAGCACCTTTTGTTGAACACGAGTTTCGTTTGCTTAACACGGTCGGTAGCCCCGATGCGTTTTGCAAAAAACTTACCCAAAAGTTTTTATACTAATTAGGGTAGACGGCCGAGGTAGGGGCCCGGCCCCGCGGCAAGCTGCCTCTCCAATCCTGCTCGCAAATTACTCCAACCGAAGATCCGAGCTGCCACCAGCCTGCGCGCGCAGCTCGCTGAACTTTTACGTATATCAATTGTTATACGTTTGGAAGTAATTCTGATGAAATTGTTTCCTTTCTGACTCGCCGATAACGCAATCGATTAGTCGGTAGTAAGGTTTCGAAACAAAATATTTATGACTATCACTTCCGGTAGTGATTTACTGTAGGAATTATTGCAATACTTATAACTTACAAAATCACTTTAAATGCATAAATATGGATATTTGTGAACAAGCCATATGGTTATAATTAACAAAGAAACTAAATTGCAGCAAAACATCGTTTACCGGGGTAAGGGTTTAAAGGACCATGAGCGGTGGAATCTGCGTCTTACACGTGTGTGATAGTAATATAGTGACCGGTTATCGTGTCCACGTTACCCGGCCGCCCGACCCCGTCGCAGCGACAACTCAACATGAACACGCAACCAGCGATCCCGCAGCACCGGCACCATCGTAACCCTAGTGCAATTAACCGGTTCCAAGGTAACTCGCACGAATCGTACAAAAACAAAGGAACGACGTCTTTACTCACACAGCAGTAAGAGCTGCGCACTCATCACCTCCTCACAATGCCTTAATAACCGCCCGGGGATAGGTCCGGGTATAATGGAGCCGCTGCCCGGCACAGAGCGGCACAGAGCGGCACCTCGCCGGGTTAACTAAAACCTTACCCGTGGAGCCTTTCACGTGTTTATCGTGACAACGAAACCATCAGCCGTGTAAACACATTTATTCTGAAGAGGAAATCTTTCCTTGTGTCATCATCATCATCAGCCGATAGACGTCCACAGCTGGACATGGGCCCCTCCTCAAAGTTCTTCGCATCGATCGATGTACTGTCTAAAAACAGCTCCTGAATTAACTTGAGCGAAGTTCTCGGGAATTTTATTGGGCTGAAGTTATCAAAAGCAGGTGGGTCGCTTGAGACATTACTTAGCCGGTAGTAGCGACGATACCGAGAGCGAGCAGTGAGCTTACTGCCTGGCTGTTGGCCCATTGTTAAGGGATAAACGTTTTACCCCTCTTATTTATTTATATTAATCACAATGAGGTCGCTTTCGCGGCGCCGACGTCGTGACGTATGTGACGCCCGGCAGACGTTTGTACAGCTTGTGACGCGTGTGTGTGTGTTGGCGTGGGTTGGCAGGCAGCACCAAGGCACCGTTTTACCTAAAGAAGTTTCTATAGAAATGGCATAGAAAAGTTAAGCGATTGGCAATTGGCAACTCGGATAGGTCTGCGCGGCGAGTGGCCCGCAACTCTGTGACTAGTCCTCCCGTTATTTACAAATTGCGCTCGCGCCTCCGCGCCTCCGCGCCTCCTCGCCTCCGCGCCTCCTCGCCTGCTCCCTGCCGCGCCCCGGACGCTTTTCACCATTCACACAACAGCATGGACCACACCAAGTATTACTGCATTGATCGAATTGAGGTATTCGAGTTGTTACTCCACCCCGCCGCGTCTACTCGGAGCGTGTTCGAACACATCCCGCGTGACGCGCGCGTGCACGGAGCATTGACAAATTACGTAGAAAACATTTATAAAGTGGAAAACAAAAATCCGGAATAAGTCTGATGGACTTGGCGTGGCAATTCCATTATGGATTTTTGGAGCTTTAGTCCTCAAGTCCCCGTCACCCGGATTTATCTACATGGCGGAATTTGTGTGTTGTTAAAAAGTGTGCGGCGCAAACCAGCACTACTCCAGAGCCAGGGTTGTCAGCACTACAACTAGAGAAACGGTTAAAGGAATAACGGGAGCAGTATAGACAGTAGCCAGTGCACTTACTGAGGCACGGTGCGGCTGAACCGATGGCGCGTTGGCATTGTATAGGTGAATATTTTTTTCTCCACATTTTCATATAAATAAGCAGATAAATGTTTATTTCGTGACGTCATTACCAAACCGGTAAATGTAACATAATGATGTATGTAGGCAGTCGCGGCGGAATGCCGCCGGTGACCTGTTTTGTGAATTTATTTGAATCACCTAATCACCTAATCACCAGGAGCCACACGTAACCAACCATTTACCGGACCGACACCGGAAACCACGTTCGTTTGTTAATGAACCAACGACAATATTTATTGTAGATTGACTGTAGATTGTAAAAAGTGAAGTTTAAAGCTTTATTAGTTAGTGTATGTGATTTATGTAGCAAACATTAAAATTATACTTAAGTTTCATACTAGATATGTTCACCAGGTACACTGTGTTGTTATCGAAATGTGTTTTATCTATTCCACGAGCCGAGTACAACAATTTGGTGATAGTTCAATTGTCACGCTGCTTCACAAACGCTAAAAGACTACATTACTTTGTTTTAGGATGTTTCTGGCGCTATATACTACAAGTGTAGTAAATATAAAGCTTGTCTTTAAACCATGGGCTTAACAATGAAGGTATATAAGGATATAAACAAAACGTTCACGGTCGCAGTCGCGCCACCGTCAGCCGTCAGCCGTCCGCCGGCTGGTGCTGGTCGCTGCTAGACCGAACTCCGCTCGAAGACAAACGTTCACCTTCCCGTAAATGTAACGAATGGAAACGATTACGTTAGAATTCGTCAATATGTTGAGGTTGAGATTGTTCGCAGAGAATTAAGGCTTCAATAATAATTCACTGAGATGCGGTTATCAGCTGAGTGATAATTATCTGACCCAAAGTGCAGTCCGGGCGTGGCACGGGCACGGGGACTCGGTCAGCGCGGCGGCGAGTGCTCGCAGCGACGTACCTGCGCGCGATGCGGCGCTGCCGTCCGTATGCAGCCTGGGTTCCGGCCGAGCTCCATGTATGTATGTATATATATATATGTGTGTGTGTGTGTGTGTGTGTACGCGGATAAAAACGTAACGGCCCGTTTGCTCGCCGAGTGCATAAAAACTGTAAATTCGCTAATATTTAAGTAGTGAACGCCTAGGTTTAATGAATACCATTCCGGTGCGAGTCCACCGCTCGGCCCTAACAAGCGCGCGCCGGCCGGCCGCCTTGTACGTCGCGCGAGCCAACCTGCGCGCGCGCACCGCTTGCTTATAATGCAATCTCAAACTACCAGAGTTTTTCCCTGAATAATGAGACCAGCTCCTATTCATCCGCTCCGCTTTTAATTGCGCAATGTTATTGTTGTTTTTATACCGACTTGCTCTTTATTGATATCCCTTATTACTGTTCGCTCGTACTTTACAGCGGCGCGCGGGGCGCTCGCAAGGACTCCACGCGTCCCTGGGAGCGTTCCCGAGGGCGCCTCGCCGCGGCGCCACATCTAACAAAAAAGGAGGAAGCGTGCAGGATAATATACTGCACCTCATTATGTTTGTTGTGTTGAGACCTTAAGTCTCTTTACTCCAGTGGCTCCACTAGCCGCAACACCCTCCAGATCGTTAAATAGAGTTCAATTCAGAGGCGGCGGCCCTACGCGGTGTCCGGCAAGCGAACTGGATCAGTCATTCACTTAATTAGGCACGATCGATAAATATATACATATATAGTGTAAATTACGTACTCGCGTATATGCAATGTGTTGATTTCAACAGAAAGGTAGGCCTGCGAGGCAAACAGCATGACTTGTGTACGTTATCGTTGCTTATTTACATAATTATACATAATTTCGGAAAAATTTAAATAACTTGAGCGTAATGTTATCGAACTAGAAAGTTTTGAATAGCACTTACTCTAGTACTTTACCTAACTGCTATTCTTTCTGCATTGTCAAAAGTAGTGGACAACTCATTAGCTTGCAATGTAGAAAATGTAATATAAGTACACAGCGTATATAAGTACACAGCGTATATAAGTACACAGCGTATATAAGTACACAGCGTATATAAGTACACAGCGTATATAAGTACACAGCGTATATAAGTACACAGCGTATATAAGTACACAGCGTATATAAGTACACAGCGTATATAAGTACACAGCGTATATAAGTACACAGCGTATATAAGTACACAGCGTATATATGTACACAGCGTATATAAGTACACAGCGTATATAAGTACACAGCGTATATATGTACACAGCGTATATAAGTACACAGCGTATATAAGTACACAGCGTATATAAGCACACAGCGTATATAAGTACACAGCGTATATATGTACACAGCGTATATAAGTACACAGCGTATATAAGTACACAGCGTATATAAGTACACAGCGTATATAAGTACACAGCGTATATAAGTACACAGCGTATATAAGCACACAGCGTATATAAGTACACAGCGTATATAAGTACACAGCGTATATATGTACACAGCGTATATAAGTACACAGCGTATATAAGTACACAGCGTATATATGTACACAGCGTATATAAGTACACAGCGTATATAAGTACACAGCGTATATAAGTACACAGCGTATATAAGTACACAGCGTATATATGTACACAGCGTATATAAGTACACAGCGTATATAAGTACACAGCGTATATAAGTACACAGCGTATATAAGTACACAGCGTATATAAGTACACAGCGTATATAAGCACACAGCGTATACAACGCGTTGTATCTTCGCGTTAAGAGTATAGTATACAGAACAAAGAGAGTATTAACTTCCTGTTAAACTTGGCGGCGGAACTGTCGCGTAATTAGATCTTGATTGTTTTTACCGATCGGGTTGGGGTTGAGTTTAATGACTGCTTGCTGCTTCCCGTTGTGGATAGTTCGAAGTGTTGCCGTCAGCGCTTCCATCGAAGGCGGGATTACACTTTGTAGCGACTGACGGGCCGCGGTTGTTGGCTTCTCCGGTGTAAAAAATATCCTTGCGCATTAAACTTGCGCGAGCGCCGGTACCCGGGCAGTATTCATAAACAGGCCGCTGCGGCCGTTTTTATGTTAATTTTATGTTTTGAAGATAATTTTAAGTGCGCGTTCAGTTTTAGCATTTGAGCGGACACGCCGCGTGCTGCGCCGGCGCCCGCCGCAGCCCGTCGCAGCCCGTCGCAGCCCGCCGCAGCCCGCCGCTGCTGGCGGCTCTTAATGAAATCTTGCAGCAATAAATGCTGCGATTACAGTGGAGGCCGACTGCGAGCATCATGTGTAAGTATACATAGGTACAGTTATTTATAACCTGGTACATTACAGAATGATACTTTTAATGTATGTACACTTTGTTTTATTACAATTGTCAGTGCGTTCAGGAAAAAGTAAGGAACGCTCCTTAAATTATCTGTCGGTGTTTCACAGAACAGGTTTCAACAATGCAAGATTGTCGTTGTCGATTGAACGTAGTTAAATAAAACTAATTTAACAAAGATATATTAAATTAAACTTAAATCTACTTAACACGTCGTCGTACGGACACGTGTACCGGGAACATCATTTTCTCGTCACCTTGAAACATATTAAAGTTTCTCAAAATATCTATAATGTAGTGTTAACTAAAGTACGCTGACTGTACTTCGCTATTTACAGTGTGAAAACGTTTCTAGCGGTCACCCATCCATCACTCGAGATATAACGTCAGTTGGAGTGATTTTATCCGTGATAGGAAGCCGGGCACCGTAACCCGCTCCGCCGCGTGCTCGATACGTGACAAGGTTTGTGTGGACACCGCGGCTCGCCCCCGATCGGTTCTAACAGCTCGCAACAATATTTAGTTTTCTGTGTATTCTATATTTGTATCTTCATTAGCGATAGAATTATTCTAATCACGAAAGTCGTACAAAATGCAGCAACGCGCGACGGGCGCGGCTGCTGCTTTAGCGGCGCCGCCAACGCGCAGCGTCGCAGCTAACATTACATATTGAAGTGCTGGTGATGTTTCGAGCGAGCAGCGCAATGCGAAACACTTAACGGGCGCCCGCGCATCCATCAGCGCGCCCCCGGCGGTGCCCCGGAGCGCCGACGGGCCGATCGGTCAGAGCCACCGCGCCGCCGCGCCCGCGCGGCGCGCAGCGGCAGACAATGACACAATTTAAAAGTGCAGACGCTATTTGTATTCGTTGAGCCCTATACATAAAACTAATACCGGTTTACGCGAAGTGATCGACCTTCGTACTGTAACTATTAAAAATTTTAATTACTTAACAATTATTGAATTTTATATCCTCCTCGTCCTCCAATCAGCCGGAAGACGTCCACTGCTGGACAAAGACCTCCCCCAAAGATTTGAGATTGAATTTTATATGAGTGAACATAATATATAAAAAAATGCAAACTCTGACTGTGGAATTTAAAGTAAGACAACTTTACTAGCGAGCAGTCGTTGATGTGCCCCGAACGCCGGAGGTAAAGACATCAACGCGCGCCCGCCGCGCCGCCGCGCCCGCCCGCCGCGCCCGCCCGCCCGGCTCGCAGCGAGCCCTTCACGACATTAACATATTATTAAAAAGACTAAATATTAAACAAGTAAAGCAATAATAAAGTAAATATTGTTTTCTCTTTTACGGAAAATCTATAGTATATGATACGTGACCGTTAAACGCCACTTGATAACCATCCTCTCCGCGGGGATCCTCGGACTGCAAAGGTGTTGGCGTGGGTCCCCGCGCGCGCGGCGCCGGCGCGTTGCGCTAACTTCTTGCTTCAATCTAATGGGAAATCTTCTGGAGGTTTTGTTGTGATTAACCACTAACATTAATAAATTAACCTTATCTTTAGAAAGCGGGTCCCTCGACGTCGGTGCTATGAACAAACAGAGAGTAAAGTATTTACTGCAGCGGTGAGAATACAGATGTAAGAAGAAACATCACCGTTGTGTACGCGGTGAATATAATAATCAACTATCGTCCATGAAAACAAATTGTTTCACATAAACTTCATTGCGATGTATTTTGTTTGTATTAGGTGGACCGGAAAGTAATGTCGTTTTCTTACGCTAAATACAAACACATACATTTTTAACGAGTCTTTATTTTTAATCAATGATGTATTCCCCATCATTGTCAATAACCTTTTGCCATCTAGTGAGTAAATTTTCAATCCCTGATCGATAAAAATTAATTGGTTTTTCGGCAAAATATCTAGAGATGGCATTTTGGATATCATCCAAATTTGCAAATGTTTTGCCACTTAAAAAGTGTTGCAGCGCTCGGAATAAGTGGAAATCCGATGGTGCAACATCGGGCGAATATGGTGGATGAGGCAGCACCTCCCACCCCAATTCATTAATTTTTTCTAGAGTTCGCCTTGCGCAGTGCGGTCTTGCATTGTCATGTTGGAGAATGACGCCTTTTCGGTTGACAATCGCTGGCCACTTTTCAATTAAAGATTGATTGACTCGCTGCAATTGTTCGCTGTAGAGGTCTGCAGTAACAGTTTCTCCAGGTTTCAGTAATTCAAAATGAACAATGCCGCGAATACTCCACCAAACACACAAAAGCGCTTTTTTGGGGTGTAAACCTGGCTTAGCAGTACTCCGAGGGATTTCATTTGGAGAGAGCCACTGCCTTTTGCGTTTTGGGTTATCATACAGGACCCATTTCTCATCTCCTGTGATCAAGCGATCAAAAAACGCTTCTGTGTTGTGTCGTTGAAGCAATAAGTTGCATGTGATTGATCGGTTAGCCTTATTCTGTTCGGACAGATTATGCGGGACCCAAACACCTGCTCTGCTTACTTTTCCAATCTGCTTCAAATGTTCTTGGATGGTCGACCAAGGTTTGTTGAGACTGTTTGACAATTCCTCGATCGTCTGACACGGATTTGCTTCCACTTCCGCCCTTAACACGTCGTTGTCTAACGCTGATGGTCTTCCTGATCGATACGAGTCGGAAAGATCAAAATTACCCGATTTGAACTTGGAAAACCACCTTTGGCATTTACGAATGTCCAGTGCATTTGGATAAACATCGCAAATGTTTTTGGTAGCAACTGTTGCGTTATTTCCCTTGCGAAACTCAAAGAGCATGCAATGCCGGATGTGTACCTCTTCTGGTATTTGGCTGGCCATTTTACCCAAAATTACAAAAAAAAATTGTAATTCAATTGTCTATAAGTAAAGAAATCACTATAACCTCACAATGTCTTTGGTACGCCTCTGAACAAAACAATGAGCTGACAAATGACAATCAAGTATTGGCATGCGCAGAAACGACATTACTTTCCGGTCCACCTATTATATACGTAAACACAAATAATCAATGTGGTCTGATTGTCGCGGGGTTTTTCATAATTCCACATTACAAAATAAGCAAATAAGCGGGGGTACAGTCGCGGCGTCACGGCGTCACGGCGTCACGGCGTCACGGCGTCACAGAGACATTTATAGGAAGCAGAGGCAGCTCGAGATCCGACGCACGCCACGAGTCCGGGCGAACTCTCCGTGCGAGTGTTCCCGGAACACGGGGCGCGATCTGTTCCCCAGACCATGGTGACACATTGTTTAGTAACTATTTCAACTGTTCCATAGCACCACCCCCCACCCCCACCCCCCCCTTCCCCCATTTACAGCAGACCGCAGTTTATTAAAACAAATGCCCTCAAAACTGATGAGCCGGTGTTCTCAAGATCTCCTCTGCTACTTCGTACGTATGTTATGTTTCAAAATCCTGTCTGTACTTAATGGAAACGTTAGTGGTTAGTGACGGACTCGGTAAATCGGTTAATCATAACTGCACTATGTACACGTGCAGGCTGGGGACACACATTGTCGTGCTCTCCTGTTGCAGTTGTTCCGCTGAGGTCATCGAACGCGCCGGTGCCCGCAACTACCAATGTGACCGTGTAAAGTACACCGTGCTGCCGGCGCTGGACCCTCGCGCGCTGCGCTGCTTTCAATTATTCTTGCCGAGGCGTCCTTAAATAATCGCGGCGGGGCGCGCCGGGTGCGCCGGGTGCGCCGGGCGCGCCGGGTGCGCCGGGGGCCCGCGGTATCGCCGTTGCTATCGCACACGACTCCATCAGCGCCGGGCGCGCGACTCGCGGAGTGCGCTCCCCGTTCAAGTACCAAACAAAGTACAATATATTTAAGTGGCCGCCAGATTTGAATGAAGAAAAGGATGAGGAGAAATATTTCGCAGTAAACTGTTATCAATTTCTTTTTGTTATTTATGGTGGGGTATATCACTGCATGTGAACAATATTTTAGCTATTTATAGAAAATTCCGATATTCTCAACGATGAAAATTCCGAAAATGAAAACCTTCACTCGTGTCTCCTCCTCACTCGCTCCCGCTCCCCCTCTCGCTCTCGCTCTCGCTCTCGCTCTGTAGCAGCACCACAGTATATAACTGACTCCATGTTGTTTCTAATGGCCCCACTAACTACATTCGTATGAACAAAAAAACATTTACAATTTAACTAACGGCTACACCGATACATTTGCACGCGGTGGCGGCACTATATACATATATACATATATATATATTGTGTGTGTAAGTGTTCGACTCTCGTATACATATATATGTATGACAAATCTGTTAAGGTGTACGAGTTCTGTTCGGACACGAGTGTGCTGGTGTTGCTCCATTACCGTGGTAATAGAGCACGTGAATACGTGAGCGGGCGGCGCGTGACGTGCGCCTGGAGTGGACCGCGTGCGGTCAGCGCCGCAGCGGCGGGAGCGCGGCGGGAGCGCGGCGGGAGCGCGGCGGGAGCGCGGCCGGGGAACGATAAACCTTCTTTTCAAGTAATTACTTTAAACTCGTTAAATATTGGTGGTGGCTGACGGCGGCTTAAGTTATGTCCCCGGAGAAACTTGTACAATTATACTGGGGCCGGGCGGCGCGCCGATGCGAGAGTGTAGCTCGAAACATCTTTTATACGTAAACAGCTCGGTAGCTGCGCCGCGCCGCGCCGCGCCGCGCACGCGCCGTCCGGTCCGTCCGCTGTGCAAGCGGTTTGCATTGTACTCAGGATGAACGTGTGTATGCAAATTGAGTAATTACTGCGCCGTCGCAGCAAACGCTTGCAGTGGTCAGGCCAGCGACGAGAGGAGCGGAACGTTACATGACGACCATTTGTTCTCCGCTCCACCGTGGCGGTGTAGCGGTGGTTAGGACGGGCACACTGCACACTGCACACTGCACACTGCCACGTTATGGATGTCACGTAAAGTAACATCTTTCGTTACCTACTGGTTCACTTGATAGCTAGCCTTTACGCGTTACTGTTGGGCGACAGATGAGGATGTTGCGATGGTATATTTGTAGGTCACCAGCAGCAGAAACTTACCATCAGTATAATATTATATTGCGCAATACAAATAAACAACTATAATTGTGTACATGTAGGAGCGAGCTAGTTCATTAGTAGTAGTAGTAGTAGTTTATTATCAATCTATAAAAGTCAAGAAATATTTTATATTTCTTATAATTTAGTTAAGTAAAGGAACTAACTAAATTATAAGAAATAATTTCGTTTCAACACACTGAACACACACAAACACTGAAAATTTATTTCGTTTAGAAAATACAATTTTTAAGTGATTTCTTATATATTAGAATGATAATCAATAAATCAATCGTGCGACGCTCGCGAACACCGGATCGCACGTCCGACGAGAGCCGGCGAGCGTTGCACGCGCACGCGCACGCGCACGCGCACGCGCACGCGCACGGGCTAACGGGGGTTTAGCGCGTTTTGCGCGTTTTGGCGGCGTTATTAACATAACAAATATGAAAGAATTTTGGAAAGTGGCGAGAGAGAACTGTTGTGTAGTTAATCGAAACGGGTGGGTGCCGTCGCAACGACAGACGGAGGACAGCGGCCGAGTGTTGCTCGCCGGAGGGGTCGCGCGGGCGCGGGCTGAGCTCCGCCTGTACTGATCAAAAGCGATTGCACGAGGCGATCGAATTAAAAGAGGTGAGAGTTTAATATGACAACGAGCTCGCGAAGTAGGGTCGGACGGCGAGCCTGCTGCTGCTGCTGCTGCTGCTGCAGCCGCCCCTGGCTATAAACGTTCATTAGTACACTTAGGCCCGCGACGACGCCGCGGGCAGGTGTACGCGCCCGCCGCGACCCACGGGCTGACCTAATTACCATACTCCGGCCTTCAACTGTGAGGCCTGTCAGTTTGTTGGTGCGGCGGGGGTCGGTGCTGGAGAGGTCAGTCAGTTTGTCACCACATTGATGGTCTTTATGAACATATATGCTGGAGTAATATCTCACTCAACGGATTGTTCTTTAAATTTTAATGAGACCGGAAGTACAAGGTTTTATGATTGTAAACTTTATAATGTACATGAATATTGTACTCGGCCGATCCTGTATGACCTGCTGTTACTGTGCTACCTGATGCGGCAGTGGGTGCAGCACATACGTGAAGAGAATAGAGCAGTGAAGCAGTATCAAAGTGAGATGATTTTGTTTTATTGAAGGAAGCGTCGCGCCGCGCGGACGTGCGACGTTCTCGATAGTAACGCGGCGCTGTATCTTGCGTTACATTGCGCTCGTCGCCTTGAAACAGCATGTTGTTTCTCATTACCGCAGCAATTACACTAGCTACAGCATCCTTCAAACCGAAACAGTATAGTTATCGCTGTACTAGTGTTACCTACCTCGACAGTCCCTGGCAGCGGAGCCCTACAACTAGTAAATGGTGACGGAGGTGATCTGCGAAGTACTTTGCGTTGATATATCAGCGCCGTCGCGCTGCTCACGTAACATATATTTAGTTATAATAATAGTTTATCGTGTTCGGGCCGGAGGTACACGATGCATGTGTACGTATATATATCTATCAATTGTATGGTCGTATGTTAATTTGAAATCAGTGTAAATAGCTTGTAATTGTGTCGGCGGGGGCCGGCTGTGCGGCGCCGGGCGTAACCATAGCAGCTCACCACTTACGGAAAGCTTTCCCACGCACTGTTTTTATCTCCAACAATGGGCACTGTAATCCTCAGCTGTTTCACTTTCTAAGCGCGCGCGGGCCCAGCGCGGACAGCAGCGTCGTGCGGAATGACGCGGGGCTGACGCGGGCGGGCAAGCGGGCGCATGCGCGGGCGACGGCGAGCGCGGCGCGTGCGCAACTGACGCGCACCGCGCGCCGCGCAGCACCGCGCATGCGCCCGCCGCGCCCCGCGCGCTCGCGCCCCGCACACACGCCGGCGCGGGGTGGGAGACGCAGCCGCGACACCCCGCACCGCACCGCACCGCCCCGCACCGCACCGCACCGCACCGCACCGCACCGCACCGCACCGCGCCGCACCACATCGCGCAACGCAGTAATTCGCCGCCAGTGCGTTACCGCCGCTGTTGTCCGCTAGCAGCGGCGTCGCTAAGAGCGGCGCACAGAGAGGTACCCGCGTACGGACGTTGTATTGTGATAAAACACATTGTAATCGCAACAGTTGCCAATCGCAATGAGCGCCGCGCGCGCCGCACGCCGCACGCCGCACGCCGCACGCCGCACGCCGCACGCCGCGCGCCGCGCGCCGGTCTCGCGGGAGAACACACATTACATGATACAGTACAAGTACAGTAACAGTTCACTTGCGACTGAGTTGTGAACGTCTCTCGTCGACATGTACACATGCATAAAATGCACATATCAACCATTTCTAGTACGAATACTAATAACGTTAACATGACAAATTGGACACCATTGGAAGACACTAAGCGCAGCCTCGCCGTGCTCGCCTTCCTGTGCACTAATTTTTTAATCAAGATAGGCTCGACTAGTGCCAAGTGCGGAGTGGGGTCGCGGTGCAGACCAGGACAGGAGCTCCCATGGACTCGCGGAGCAGCCGAGGAACCTGCTAGGAACTGTGTCACGCTGCCGGAGCGGGGCGCCGCTATTAGTCGACTAGTAATTATAAAATAGAAAGTAGTCGGAATTAACTGTTCTGTCAAATTTTATAGCCTGCGCTACCGGCCTCGGAGGCCTTTATTCAGGTCGACGAATACCTCGTGTGTCATTCATCATGATGTAACCGGTAATGAAGCTCGTTATAAATTTGTACATTGAAACGATATTCAATGTTTCTTATTTGAATTTATTAATTTCAAAGGATAATTATGTTCTAATAGCAAACTATTGTTTTAGATGGATAAACTGCAATTGAAGTAAAACCTCCTCACCTCCCCGCACCTCACCTCACAGAACGGAACGTGCAACAACAGCCGCGCGGACTGCGGCGCCAGTCCCGTACTCGTCTGCGAATGAACTCCGTTGGGAAAGTGACGGAGTCAAATCAAAAAAATTATTACAATAGTAAAAAAAAACCTTAGAATATACACAATTGCGACATGCCCATAATAAATCTCCCATAAACGCTCTTTGTTTGGTGTGAAGCAAATATGTTTAAGTTATTTTACTTATGTTTATTGTCCAGAACACTTAAACACTCATTAATTTAATTAAGCGTTATTCTATTACGTAAATTGAAAAATACGTGTAAATCACCACGGCGCTGTTGATTCCTCGTGCAATGAATTCTTAGTTAACCGATGATTATCATCGCATCAACACAAAAACAATATTAATATCTTCGATCATTTATGAAATTACTAATCCGACCGCTGCGGCCATCGCCGGCTCAGTCGATGTCCTCACATAAATGAGTGATGGGCTCGTGTGCGCGCGCGCGGCGAGCTGGCGGGCTCCTAGTGCTTCCGATTCATCAAACTGTATCCGAAACGAGGAAGGGTAAGGGGCTACCCGACGGGTGTGATTGCAGTGGTGCCCGCGCGGCTCGGGGCGGGGGTATCATTTGCTACCCCGCAATCATCGTAATGACCACACGGCCAGGTACACCCATACGTCGGCCTCACGATCTAATCGTATTGAAACATTTTTGTTGTTCAGTGTTCGCCGCTGAATGTGGAAATTGTACGCTGTGAGCACAGGACTCTGAATCACGGGATAATCTCTGGTGAGAAATCATCACCCGCGACGTGCCTTCCGTATAAATCAGCCTGAACAATTAACTGGTTTCCAGCAGATGACTTTACATGTCTTCTGAAGGGGATTCTAACGTCAAATTGGTTGGAGGTGCGCCAAGTTCGCCCGTACATCGAATTATTTCTCCTGCGTACAACAAAAGAAGCGATGCAAACGGAGCCGGGCTTAATATAGAAATCATTATTATGAAATTGCAAATGAAACTTTGCGGTTACTCGCGCAGACAATGGGCAATGATTTACCGGCGCGGCCGCCAGCGCCAGCCCCAGTCCCAGCGGCAGCGCGCAGCCGCTGCGGTCTCATGTAGACGGAACAATTCAACCGAAATAAGTTTTATTTTAGCGATTATTCGTGTATACGTGTAATCGCGTGTTCTTTCATAATTTGCTTCAGAACTTAGATTCTCATAGAACAACAAACAGCGCCCGGCCGCGGAGCAGCGTTCCGGCGGTCATGCTTTAAAGCTGCAACAGTCCTTTGCATACCGTCACAGTTTCATAAAAAAACTGTCATTATAAGCTTTTTAACGAGTTAATATATCTATTTATTTATTAGGTCTACAATCAATCATACACTAATACGTTCACTAAAATATATAATACAAAGAATTAAAACAAGAAATCCTAGAACGTAATTGTTAAGAAAACATTTTTTTGTTGGGTCAATAACAATTTAACATACGCATATTAAATCACACACACCGAAATGGCGTACAACTGAGCTACATGATGCAACTAAAAGCTGCAGCGCTCAATTTCAGTTCGTACCAGTAACAACGAAAACAAAGGAAAAATATTTAAAAGACAATCAACACCGAGAGCGGACACAACCCAGAATAAAATTTAGAATCCGTGTCAAAGACTTAGATATAAAAATACAATATATGTTACTAAAAGTATATATATATATATATATATATATATATATATATATATATATATATATATATATATATATATATATATATATATATATATATATATATATATATATATATATGTACATGATAAGCGAGGAGCTATAACTAGGCTAAAGAAAAGAAAAAAACAATTCACAAACATAACGCAATGGAGCCTACACCTTTACATCAATCGTTCGCAGATCGAACGCACATTGTGTGACGTGCTATTTAAATGATTTGACGGTAGGCAGGTCGCGCAGGATAAAAGCGGTATTTACAAATTTTAATGTTACTGATAATATCAGCAGTATAGAGCGAGAAAAGAATGGGACCCAGAATTGAACCTTGGGGGACTCCGCTTTTAATTTGACGAGGTGTTGAAGTTAGCGTTAAGTTATCGTTTTTAATATTGACAATTTGGGATCTACCATGTAGGTAGCTTTCAAACCATTTTATTACGTCTGGAGCGAAATAATAATATATCATTTTGGAGATTAACATGTCAATATTCAGGGTATTGAATTCCCGGGAGAACTCGAGTAAAACAAGAATAGTAAAACCTCTTTTGAATTCGCTCCAGCCTCAAGCTATGTATGGAAAAGCGAGGACACCAGACTGTTGAACAATATTCAAGAATAGTCTTCACAAGACTATTGTATAAGAGTATTTTACTAGACAAATTTTTGAATTGTTTAATATTTCTTAATAAGAATCTGAACACCTTTGAAGATTTTGTGATAATAATGTCCACGTCGGGAACAAAAGTCTACTTTTTATCAAAGGAGCCTCCTAAATATTTAATTACCTCCAGTTTTGAACGATGTGTCTTTCGATGCCGTACCTATATGTAATAACATTAACCTTTCTTGCATATCCAACATGATAACATTTTTTAGAATTTAGAAGCATGCGATTGTCTTCACATCACGTGTGAGCCTTTTTAATTGCTGTTGCAACAGCAAACACTAATTTTGGGAATTAAAGGTTCTACTAAACTTTAAGTCCTATGCATACATAAAAAGTGAAGAGAATTTATAGCAAATTGCAACAGCCATGATAAATACATTAAATAAGACTGGACCAAGATGAGAGCCTTGAGCTTCACCTGAGGTAATTTCACAAAGAAGGGACTGAAAGCCGTGAACGAATACTGAAAACACATGTTTTTCCACGTAGGACTTAATCCACATAAGCAATGAACAAGTCAACTCATAAACACACAGTTCTGAAAGCAAAATATCATGAGACACCGAGTCAAAGGCTTTTCTAAAGACAATGTCAGTTGTAAGTATAATAAGTTTATATTCTAGAATATTTACATTTTGAAGAGTTCATTCCACATCCATTGTTGAAGCTAGTGGACGTGTGTTCTATTTTCACCACGAGTGCATTTTTAGAAAATTTATTTTTACCTGGAACAAAGAAAAATCACCGATTAGTTTAATTGTAGAACAAGGGTTTAGGAGCTGATTTTGATCATATGTTACCTCGTCAACTGTCATAGAAACTACATATATAAGCACTCAAAAATAAATCAAACTTTAAACAGTGAACTTGTTGGAAGTCTCTAAAGCACGGAGTCTCAATCCTCGAGATGGCGAGGTCGCCGCGACGAATCTTTCTACAAAATGTATTTCAGCCGGCCGCGCACACCGCCGGCCCCTTTATGCCATAAAAAGGTTTCAGTTGACTTGAGGTTTATAAAATGCGGTCAGGTAGGTATGAACAGCTAATTCGATTACTTATATTGCAAAACAACCAGATGAACCTACTCCGCGCTTACAACTTTCGCTTTCCGTATTCTTAGCAATTAACGATTCTAATTCAACAAGCGACGTGAATTCGATTCTGAATAAATTAAGAGTAAAAACGAAATATTAAACGTCTTCACAAACCGTACAGGTGCGTGTTAAACTTGTAACGACCGCCCCCGGGCCACGGAGGATGATGCAGGGGATCGGTTATAGAAAGGCGGACCGCTCCTCCTCTCTCCCCGTCCCCGGGCGCACCTTTTTGACCTCGCGTCAGGAAGCAATTATATTTGAATACCACCCAACCGCTCGGCGAGGATCAGCTCGGTGGCACCGGTACTCGGGCTCGAGCTTCTCCAACGAAAACGTAATTGAGCTTTAGATTTATAGGGGTACGAAGTAGAAATTATAATGTTAATGAATACCACGGTTTAAAGTTATTGAAATGAACTCAGTAATGCGTAAAGCGAGGCTCTTAGCTGGTCGGAGTGGCGCGGTGGGCGGACTGCGTCTGCGTGCCGACGGTGTGCAATGCGAGGAGCCAAGCAGCGCTGCAGCGTGCAATGCGAGGAGCCAAGCAGCGCTGCGGCGTGCAATGCGAGGAGCCAAGCAGCGCTGCAGCGTGCAATGCGAGGAGCCAAGCAGCGCTGCAGCGTGCAATGCGAGGAGCCAAGCAGCGCTGAAGCGTGCAATGCGAGGAGCCAAGCAGCGCTGCGGCGTGCAATGCGAGGAGCCAAGCAGCGCTGCGGCGTGCAATGCGAGGAGCCAAGCAGCGCTGCGGCGTGCAATGCGAGGAGCCAAGCAGCGCTGCGGCGTGCAATGCGAGGAGCCAAGCAGCGCTGCGGCGTGCAATGCGAGGAGCCAAGCAGCGCTGCGGCGTGCAATGCGAGGAGCCAAGCAGCGCTGCGGCGTGCAATGCGAGGAGCCAAGCAGCGCTGCGGCGTGCAATGCGAGGAGCCAAGCAGCGCTGCGGCGTGCAATGCGAGGAGCCAAGCAGCGCTGCGGCGTGCAATGCGAGGAGCCAAGCAGCGCTGCGGCGTGCAATGCGAGGAGCCAAGCAGCGCTGCGGCGTGCAATGCGAGGAGCCAAGCAGCGCTGCGGCGTGCAATGCGAGGAGCCAAGCAGCGCTGCGGCGTGCAATGCGAGGAGCCAAGCAGCGCTGCGGCGTGCAATGCGAGGAGCCAAGCAGCGCTGCGGCGTGCAATGCGAGGAGCCAAGCAGCGCTGCGGCGTGCAATGCGAGGAGCCAAGCAGCGCTGCGGCGTGCAATGCGAGGAGCCAAGCAGCGCTGCGGCGTGCAATGCGAGGAGCCAAGCAGCGCTGCGGCGTGCAATGCGAGGAGCCAAGCAGCGCTGCGGCGTGCAATGCGAGGAGCCAAGCAGCGCTGCGGCGTGCAATGCGACGTTACGTTGGGGCGCTTTATATTTAATACATTATAAGCCATTTTTTATTATGATTAACAAACTTTCTTCAGTTTAAATGAAAATGATTTTTCATGTTTTTTTAAGAATTGCTGAGACGAAATATTCCACTGGAGTCCTCAGCGCGGCGCGACGGGCAGCGCGACGGGCAGCGCGCCGCCGGACAGTTCTGCGCGTGCGTTAACGCTCGCAATAATTCGTAACGGTTTTAGTTTCTCAAATACTCTCCACTTAATTTAAAAAAAAAAACGCTAACCGAGCAAGATCTCGACAGAAGCACACGTAACTTAAAGTGTGAGGTCCCAACAGCAAGTGACTGCTCTGATAGTTGTCCGCTGGTGATGTAAATAAATAAAAATGAAAGTGTCTAATCAATGTGTAAACATGTCTAACGAGTACTCCACATATTTCAAATTGTCCGCCATATATATACTGATAATTTATAGTAGTACATAGCTGACCCACAAGCGCGCTGTAATGGTGGCTGATCGGCATGCAGTGTGCGTATCCTGCGCCGGCAGCGATACATGGCCCGCTACATGCCGCAGGAATGCCGCGGCTCTACTCCGTGATTGCGAGTACGGGTATTAAATTGAGCCGCTGTTTAACCCCCACCACTTTTACATTAATCATGGTATTATTTTCATTTCCGGAAAAGCTAGGAAATAATAATGTTATGATTGAATATATACCAGTTTAAATATAAGCACAGTGAAACGTTTTTGGTGAAAAGTAATCGAGGAGATGTTTTCCTACCGGTGCGTAGATTGTCCAAGACACAACAACTTGGTGCTTCTGCCATCGAAGCTATTCAACCATCAAAACAGTTATCGTATCCATTCTAAACTCAATAGGCTGATATTGAATGAAGTAATATTCCTTAAGGGCCGCCGCTTGTTTATATGTTAATGTCCGTCAGCGCCGCCCGCCACCCGCCGCCCGCCGCCCGCCGCCGCTTTCTATTTTAAATTACGACCAATTTAACTGATTACCAGTAATGTGCCGGCCGTTAGTTGTTTCAAGATGTCAATAAAGTTAATAGATTTGAAAGTGATCCATCGGCGCTGCAGAGCAACACCGCCACGGCCGCTCGTGTCGAATTAGTACAAACATCCCCACAGGTGCGAGCGCGACCCACCGCCGGCAGCGGCCCAACGCTACGACAACGAAAAGGTTTCCGCGGAGTAACCGGCAACCAGCAACCAGCAGGCGCACGCTGTCGCCCGGCTGTATAAAAACAGTTGAGCGCGCGGCTCTCACAAGTAAACCATTCATCAACTGCAAGCCAGTAAAAGTTGCAATGGACACGCGGACAATAATTCTCAAAGCGGAGCGGGCGCGGGCGCGGGCGCGGGCGCGGCCCCGTGGCGGGTAAGGTAGCGGGTAAGGTGGCGGGTCACGTGGCGGGTAAGGTGGCGGGTAACGTGGCGGGTAAGGTGGCGGGTAACGTGGCGGGTAACGTGGCGGGTAAGGTGGCGTGTAACGTGGCGGGTACGGTGGCGGGTACGTTATGTACAATTCACAGCATTAAACCTCTGCATATGTCAATGCTGCCAATTAGACTTGTATATAAACCAATCGTTTAACTACTCCCAGCAGCCCCGCGCTGCGCGCGGCCCGGTTTACGCGCTTTGGTAAATAGTCGTGTGTTGTGTTAAAAGTTTTTACATCCTTATTAAAAGTGTTTTCTTTAAAGGATTCGCAGAGCGCTGTCTTTACAGTCCGCTTCCGTTGCATCAATGTAAACAATAACAGCGTATAGTTGAACGCGACGTCCTTTAACTTGGACAGTGCAATAAATCCGCTTAGTAAAACGGTAGTTTTTCACGCCAATAAAAGGAGCGTAGCTGCGGAATAATCTGACGCCTGCAGTTTGCAATTCAATCCAACCCGCCGCCCGCCGCCTGCGCACGGCTAGACGGCCTTATATTGCGCAGACTCTGCCATCCCCACTCCTTCCCCCAAACCGGACCGCTTAGCGCCGCCGGTCGCTACACTGCACTGGGCGTGCGGCCCGGCGCCGGTCGCCGGTCGCCGGTGCAGCGCCGCCGGTCGCTACACTGCACTGGGCGTGCGGGCCGGCGCCGGTCGCCGGTGCAGCGCCGCCGGTCGCTACACTGCACTGGGCGTGCGGCCCGGCGCCGGTCGCCGGTCGCCGGTGCAGCGCCGCCGGTCGCTACACTGCACTGGGCGTGCGGGCCGGCGCCGGTCGCCGGTGCAGCGCCGCCGAGCGGCTGCAAGCGGCGCGCTAACTTTATCAAGTGACGGCAGCTCACCAGCTGCAGCGCGCTGGCTCGACATCCATCAGTCCAGCGGGTAATGAATCCGCTGGACTGATAAACCATAATTATTTCAAATGACCGGACGCGTTGTGGAGCTGTGTAAACATCCTAACTCCATGCAGCCGTTAGCGGAACGTATCACTTGCCGCCAGGCGAGCGTCGCGCTCGTTGTGCTGTTGACAGGAGTGCGAGACGTCGCTTGCCACAACAAGTTTACAGTTATTTGTGGTAAAGTAAACAGGCGACATTCATTACTAGTTACAAAGCTACTAAAAGAATGGACCGGGCGACGTGCAGCGTGCAGCGTGCTACGTGCAGCGTGCTACGTGCAGCGTGCTACGTGCAGCGTGCTACGTGCAGCGTGCTACGTGCAGCGTGCTACGTTCAGCGTGCAGCGTGCGAAGTACGGAGTCCTCGCCGCGGGATCGGACCGGCGTCCTCCTCATTAGCCAGAGCATCTGATCGCTTCATTTGGCTATCGGTGCTGCGGCCTTTAGCCGTGCCGCCGCCGCGGTGCACGCGCGTGCGACCAACGCAATACCTGCTACATGCACGTGCACACGTACATGCACATGCCGTGTGCCATGTACCGCATGCGATACGATGGAAACGGAAGTTAGGAGAGATTCATTACAAAATTGTTGTCGCATCTGTTGTTTGAGTAAAATTTTGTAAACATCGTACACAAGGACCGCGCAACGCTCCGGGCGGTGCGCGTTTCCATTGCAGGTCACCAGATCTAAAGGAAGCGCAGGTACAGCAGGCAATGCGGCAATGTACTGCAAAGGAATAATCGCGGGTCTGACCCGCGGCCGGTAAAGATAATAACCGGAACATTCTGACACCCAGCGAGAGATTTAGTGTTTAAATATGAACCTTGATAACCTGAGGTGTCGCCACCAGCCCGCGGTCACGTACACACACACATATATATATATATGTACATGTCTTATGTCTTTAGTTGCATACTGCACTAATTAACTACCACCTTCGTACTGTCACACTGCAACCACAGCACTGCGATGTTTCTACTGGTCTGCGGGGGGGAACTTAATTATTGTATTCGAGGCCTTGCGAACGCACACCATCACTTTTGTTATTTCTATCACTTAACATTACACTAAATTAACGTAAAATGTTACTCCCCCATACATAAAAATGGTGTGCCGATAGCCCTCAGAGCCGGAGTAGGCACACGGCGCGCGGTGCGCAGCGTGAGATGTTACGTCGTCGAGTTCGTGGGCGCCGCAACAACGGTGCGCGGTGCGCGGTGCGCGGTGCGCGGTGCGCGGTGCGCGGTGCGCGGTGCGCGGTGCGCGGTGCGCGGTGCGCGGTGCGCGGTGCGCGGTGCGCGGTGCGCGGTGCGCGGTGCGCGGTGCGCGGTGCGCGGTGCGCGGTGAGCGGTGCGCGGTGCGCGGTGCGCGGTGCGCGGTGCGCGGTGCGCGGTGCGCGGTGCGCGGTGCGCGGTGCGCGGTGCGCGGTGCGCGGTGAGCGGTGCGCGGTGCGCGGTGCGCGGTGCGCGGTGCGCGGTGCCAGCTGACAGCAACCGGACGCTCATCCATCACCGATTCACCTCGCCCGACCAGCTCGTGGGGCACAGCTCCAGCGCCGCGGATTTAATTTATTATTAATAACTCCGCGCGGCCATCGTGGAGCTGCGCGCAGCGTCCTAGCAATAACTGTCTGTCTGAGAGAGTTGATTCGCAACAATCTCGCTCCAATCATCAGCTAGTAAACGTTCACTGTTGGACATAGGCCCCATAAACAGATGTTAAACAGCTGAGCGCTCAGCGCACGTCGGCTGCTGCCGTGCCCGGGCCGCGGCGCCGTCGCCGGGTTCCCAAAGCGGCCGATTGCATAAAGCATTAGAAATTCCGACACCGGAGCCCTGCGAGCACCAATTTAGTTGCACGCGAGCCGCGGCTCGGCGCGGCCCTAGAATTAGGAGCCATTACCCCGCCGCCGCCGCTGCCGCCGCCGCCGCCGCCATGTTGATTTATATGACGGCCCCCTCCTCCGCCGCGACTGATTTTCGGTTCAACCGCAGATAGATAATTGTTGTACGTGGAACCGGTCGACTCATTATGCAAACGCTCGGTCACCGCCGCCGGCCGCGTTTGTTGCAATCACCATCCGTTGATGTCCAGCGCTGAACACGGAGCCCCGTCCGCGCCGCGACCTGCACCGACGGACACGGGAATACGTCACTATTAGTTTGGTAACAAATTTATCTAGACAGAGTTTTTCATACGGGTAAGTGTGTAAGTGTATTTTTCAATTTACGAGCCGAGAACACCTGTTGCAGAGCACCGGGACAAACACTGAAATTAGATTATAGTCGGTTCAGCCATTTGTAGGCACACACATTCCGCTGTAGTGGTTGTGTGATCGCGTCGCCGGATATCATCCCTACCATTCAATCCGGGGACTGTGCGAGTGTTTCAAACCCAGGAACTCCGAGTACCATTTGGAAGAAAATAATTATAAGGAAATCTTCATAATCAACGAGATGAGGACAATGAGGCGCCCGAAAGTATATTCACTCGGCATCTCGAAACTTGACACGTCAACTCCCATAGGACTTAACTAGCTGCAGCACCCTCCCAACAAACTAGAAGACTAGTGCTGGCCCACATTCATAGGCAGAAATAGACCGTCTCCAGGTGACACCTTGGTCACGGAAAGAGCAGTATATTTCACAGCATTAATGGGGGGGGGAGCGATTGTAACAACATATATATATATATATATATTTACATATATGTATTATATATTAGTTTGGCAAATATCTCCCTTCCGCTTTTTTGCTCTTTATTCAATGCTTTATAAAAAGTGTTACAGTGATCGGATTTAGTTCAAATATGCGCCGTTTTGTTCGATAATCTGTTTCCATCTAGACGGCAACTTCATAATACCTCCCTCGTAGAAGCCCCCCTCCTTATTTGCGAAGAACTCGGACAGCCACTTTTCACAAGCCTCTTTTGAGTTCAACTTTACACCACCAAGGGCGTTCACCATGGACAGGAACAGGTGGTAATCACTTGGCGCTATGTCCGGGCTATATGGTGGATGCGATATTTTTTTTTTTTTTTTTTTTTTTTTTTTTTTTTTTTTTTTTTTTTTTTTTTTTTTTATATAGTCACGCCTTTTTCCCAGTAGGGGTAGGCAGAGGTGAATAAACACCCACATTTCGCCAGATGTGGTCAGATTAGGTCCAGTGTAACAGGGGGCGAGCCTGTTGCCACTTTATTGGGACCACCGCACACACACACACACAAAGATGATATCAGTGTGCGGGTTTCCTCACGATGTTTTCCTTCACCGTTTTTGTATCTCGCTGTTCTAACTAAGGTTCACAAATGTACATAACTTAAATATTAAGTCATTGGTACATGCCGAGGTTTGAACCCGCGACCTTCGAAATGAAAGCCGCACGCTCTAACCATTAGGCCAGCGAGCTACTACTAGCGTGGATGCGATAAAACCTCCTATCCGAGCTCCCGTAGCTTCTGACGAGTCATCAACGAAGTGTGTGGTCTGGCGTTGTCCTGGTGGAACACTACACCCTTCCTGTTGGCCAATTCTGGACGCTTCTGGTCGATCGCCTGCTTCAAGCGGTCCAGTTGTTCGCAGTAGATGGTAGAATTAAGCGTCTGGCCATATGGGAGCAGCTCATAGTGGATGATTCCCTTCCAATCCCACCAAACACACAGCAAAACCTTCCTGGCCGTCAATCCCGGCTTGGCCATTGTTTGGGACGATTTACCGGCCTTCGACCACGACCGTTTTCGCTTGATATTGTCGTATGTGATCCATTTTTGGTCGCCAGTCACCATCCGCTTCAAGATTGGGTCGAGTTCGTTCCGTTTCAGTAGCATATCGCAGGCGTTGATTCGGTCCAGAAGGTTTTTTTGCGTCAAATCATGCGGCACCCAAACATCAAGCTTTTTTTTGTATCCAGCCTTCTGCGGATGGTTTAAAATGGTTTGGTCACTAACTCCCATCTCCTGGGCGATGTCACGAGGTGCCACATGCCGGTCTAACTTGATGTAGTCCATGATTTGATCGGTATTTGTCGTCACAGGTCTTCCGCCGGCTGGCTGATCCATGGTGTCGTTTTCACCGGCTCTGAATCGTCGAAACCATTCCTCCGCGGTTCGAAGTGATAGAGTACCATCCCCCAAAACACCATTAATCTCACGGAACGTTTCTCTAGCGGATTTGCCTTTAACGAAGGAAAACTTTAAAATAGCGCGAATTTCGGCGTTAGTGAACTCCATGTTTACACGTCTATAACTGTTGAACGCAATATCCAAACTAATTATGCATAGCGTCGTTTTGTAGGTTATGTCAAGACCTTTCAAATTATGTATAGTATTGCCAGATACGAGCTCTGTAGCGCTTTGTACATAGCCGCGAAATTCAAAAGACAAAAAGGCGGAAGGGAGATATTTGCCAAACTATTATATATATAGTACATATATTATATATATATATATATATATATATATATATATATATATATAAACAATTGCTGAGAGCTTCCTGTTCGCGTGACATTTTATTTGATTAACAACATCCGGTAGCGCTGCCAGTAGCAATGTTGCCGTCGATGTAAAGCTGACCGTCCGCGGGCACCGTCGCCGCCCTCTTGCAAGCGGCGGTTGCAGTTAATTCATCACGTCGATACAGAATATTTAAACTGCCTGGCTCACTCGCCGCTGCGTTGCGAGCTGGTCCCGGGGTTAGAGCCGGACATCATCCCTTGATACCGCTGCGCAGCGCCGCCGCCGGGCCGGGCGCGCTGCTCCCCCCCAGCGGCGCGATTCGCAGTGTCAATTCGCTGGACGAGTCCAACCGGACAGGTCTGTTCTAGTTCCCGATTCAGAACGCAAATGCTATCCTCGACACGCAAGTATAAGTAATATCTATGAACTTAAAATACAATCATCCAGTGTCGCACGGTTGTTTTTCGACCTCCAAGATGTAATGCAATTGGGGAGTTCAGCATTTGTTGAGCACGAACCCTTGTACACGTGTAGCCACGCTGCGCTCTGGAAGAAAGCCGCGCCATCTTCAGCCCCATTTGTTATTTCTCACTCACTGGCACATCGCTGTATATAAAGTAATAACACGACTGAAATTTGTCAAATTATTTTGTGGAGACCAGGTATCAAGAACAACACTGTCTCTCGCCGACAGCACGAGCTCCGTAGCCCCGAGTTGTTTGTTCACTGAAAGCTCGAAGCTTCAAGACGTTCCACAATTTTTCTATTGACAAGTTCCAAAGTAAACCGCTCGCCTGGCTCACGCGCCCGCGCAGCAACCGAGGGTAGAAAGTGGACTGACCGCCGGCGGACCAGCTCGCTTCTCGCTCAACCACCTACCTCGATAATTACCGCGTAATTACTGCTACTAATTACAGATAATCGGATGGGCGTGCAATCTAAATGACAGGAGCATGTTCGGAGCCCGGTAGCGCAGCGGTGGGTAAGCCGCCTTATGTTATAACATATCGAGTTTATTCTCACATACTGGTAAGGTGAGGATCAATTACTATTTAAAGAGTACAATTACCGACATTTTGACTGTAACCGCAAAGCTTTGCTCAACAGAGAGACTGCACAATGTCATTCATCTCCTATGTTACTGGAGAATGGTTCACATCATTGAAAGGAAAGGTTATAACCATATCCCAAGAATCGGCAATAGCTACCACTTCCCTATTACTGAAACATTTTATTATCATGACACATGCGGCCGATTAAAAATAAACAAATATTATTGTGATCCGGTTAATAGGACGCTTTAATTAACAAAACTGCCGTAGTGCCGAGGAGACACAACCGAGTACTGAGAGTACAACTGTTCGTTTCTCCACCGAATAAAAAAGATATTGCGTGTGTCGGGCGCTCCGGCCCTCTTACATTGGTAGTCGGAACACAACTACGTCATGAGCCCCGACTTAATGTGGTTGCACTTGGTGGCCAGGCAGTCAAGCCTACCACCAATCAACCGTATTACCGTAATCGTACCGCTGCGCCCCGCACGCAGTCAACTGTTAACGCAGGTAACTATTAATGTAACGTACAAAATGTTCGGCAACGCTTCGTTCCGAAACCTTTGCACAGTAAATATAGGCAGGTTGTTTTTTATGCATTTTATCTATGCATCTCGCCGCATCCGCCGCCAGCCGGCGCCGCCGAGCACCAGTCCCCGTAGCGGCGGACCGGTGCCGCTCGCCGCCGCGTCAGCCGACAGGCGACAGGCGTCAGGCGCAGCAGTGCGACACACACAGTGTAGATGGCGCGCGGCGCGGCGCGGCCTCGCCCGCTATAGCACGTTAATGTAATCGTACATTTTTACAAATAATCGTGATGACAATAACTAGTATCGGCAAAATTCCATGAGATATATGAGAAGAATAAAATAATTTAACATACATAAATATATATCACGCCTCGTTCCCAGCGGGGTAGGCAGAGACCAGCTCTCTCCACTACTCTCTGCTACGATCGTGGCACACCTCTCTCGCTGCCTCCACTTTCAGCACAGCGTGTTCATGCACAGCTCGTCGCTTGCGCATACTCTCGACCCGGCCTTTCTTTAGGACATCTCCGATTGGATCGGAACATGTCTGCCTAGGTGTGCTTAAACAAATTAAAAACGTGACAAATCAAACGAATCCTATATTTTATTCAATTTACTACACTGTTTGCAATTAATGAATTATTTTATAAAGATGATTGATGATGATGATGACGAAAATGTATAATTTTATTTATTACGTTGTTTTCCAGCATTTAAAGCTAATTGATACGGAATACCCCGCGTTGCATTCATCATCATCATCAGCCGATAGACGTCCACTTCTGGGCATAGTTAAATAATAATAATACATAAATCAATGTGCGGCCCCATCACCAGGAGGCCGGCGCAGTGGCGCCGCCCGGCGGCCGTCGGTCGCCGCACGCGCCGCGCCCTGGTTGCAGCGCGACGCTCACAGATGGCGACGTAATTGGCTACTTCATTCGGAATTAAAACTAACGACATCATTTCCTCCATTTTCGTTAGTAATCCCTTTAATTCGCGCCCGGGGCTACGCGATTGTTCAGTGCCGGTCGTCCGCATTGTCAGGGATCGGTGGGCAATAACAATTAAACAATATTAAAGCGTATCGCTCATTAAACGCTCAGGTTCCGCGCGCCGCAAACCGCTGCGGGCCCTGCGGCGGAACCCGCATTAAAATAATGGCGGTTATTATCTGGAATTGTTTTATTGTTATTGGAACAGCGAACGGACGCTTGGAACGAGCACATCGCGCACGTGCAACTGTTACAGTTAAGAATGTTACGTTGCATAAATTGCGGAGAAGTTGTTAATCGTCTTGCCGAGCTCTGCAATCCGTACTCGTAAGTCCTGGCCGCGACCTGAACTCGCCGACCCGGCCCAAGGAGACCTGTCCTTCTTATTTCTGACAGAAAAATCTCACTTAAATCTCCCGTTTTAGAAGATTTATTAGACAGCATTTTCTTTGAGTACAGTTTCTTTGAATCAGTAGCAATTATTGCTAAGCACGCATCGCCACGTCGCCGCCGCCAAGCTTTTAAATCAAAATGTCGGTCAGTTAGTTTCACAAGACATTGTCATTTGATTTAACGAAATCATTAAATATCATGTCAACGCGGTGTTGCAATATTTGCATCTTCATGTAACGAATTACATCTCGAAGTAGCGGGACATGAGTAAGATTAGATTGCTACGGACAAATTATAAGACAGTTCTGATGTATGAGAAGACAATTTAGACAGAAAAAGAAGTAAACATTGAAACCATAACGATTTAGTTTCGTGATCGCTTCGCGGCAACTCTCAGTAATAACATCATGTTCACGCGTCGTTTGCAGACTCACAATGATATTTAAGTCTTATAACCATTGCAATTGAGTACGAATTTAGATTTAATGTGTATATTGAATTGGGCGACCGCTTCTTAGGCACTGGTCCATATAATAATAGATCACAAAATCAAAATGTTCATCTTCCGGTTGAAATGGAACATTTAGAATTCCATAATTGGGACACTGTTACCGCATTATTTCATAGACAGAAACCAACAGAATTTGTTCTTAAGCGTTATGACAAAAAGTATCATGTTTCTCAAGGACTTTGAGTACTTATTTTACTTTATCGGGCTTGATAATATGAAATATGGCCGTGCTGTTCCCGGCTTCAGAATAGGGCAGCGCCAACTCATCCCGTGGAAATCGTGTGAGCCGACTAAGGGAAGTCGCGGATTGTGCAGCAGTATCCTATGGTAAATTATCAATACTTATGCACAACGCGCGACCATAAGAGGGTTTGTGCATTTGATCCCCCTAACCGCAAGGTGGCGGCTATCCCACCAGCAATAATTCCCGAGGAGCGTTGGTGTCAGGCAGGCGGCCGGCTGTAAAAACTCTAGCCAAAACTTTTGCAGTATGGACTACAAATATGATGATTGCGACCGATTTAGGGCGCCCCCTGCAGGCGACGCGCGGAAGCGACACCCGGCTTCTGTGAGAAGTGGACTAGGGTTGTCGCATCAAGGACGGGTGCGACGTAAGACGCGAGTCCAGGATAAAAGGCTGAGAATTGCTAGTTGGAATGTAGAGACAATGACTGACAGGAGAAGAGAGTTAGCAGATGTAAGTAATAGAAGAAGAATAAATGTAGCTTGTTTGCAAGAGACGAAGCGGAAGGGATTGAAAGCTCGAGAAATCGGAGAAGGATATAAATTTTACTACTGTGGGAGCGATAGTAAGAGGAATGGAGTGGGGATTGTGCAAGATAGTGAACTGAAAAATCGTGTGACGAATGTTAAAAGAGTGAGTGATAGATTGATTGTGGTAAAAATAATAAAGGGGGAGTTGGTTCTAAATGTAGTAAGTGCGTATGCACCTCAACCTGGCTGCGATGATAGAATGAAAGAGAAATTTTGGGAAAACTTAGACTCCGTAGTGATGTTCCAGAAAATGAAGAATTGTATATGGGACGAGATTTTAATGGACATGTGGGAAGAATGAGTGCGGGATACGAGAGAGTGCATGGAGGAGGGGGGTTTGGAATCAGAAATAGTGAAGGGGAAGCCTTGCTCCAAGCGGCTATTGCTTTTGACCTGGCCATTGTGAACACCTTTTTTGAAAAAAAGAATGAACACATGATCACGTACAGAAGCGCTAGCCATAAAAGACAAATTGATAACATTCTCCTAAGAATAACTAGAATTGCGTTAGCCAAAGACTGTAAAGTCATACCCGGTGAAAATCTAGTTAGTCAACACAGACTCCTGATACTAGAAACTAAAATTAGAATTTTGCCAAACAACAGCAGACCAATACCTCCTCTTAAGATTAAATGGTATATGTTAGATAAATATGAATATGCAAAAGCATTTCGAAAGCAGATGGTGGATAAAATGATATATATGAAAGATTTGACTGGAATGACAGTAAATGAATGTTGGAATAAAATGACTGGGTGCATTAGAGGAATAGGAAATGGTGTACTGGGAGAGACGAAAGGTAAAGGAAAAATTGATAGACAAACTTGGTGGTGGAGTGAAGAAGTGCAAAAGGCCTTGAAAGAAAAGATTAGACATTTAAGAAATGGCAAGGTGTTGAAGAAAGTGAAAAAGATTTGAAAGAAAATAAAAGAGAAGGAGTATAAGCGCAATCGCTTATACTCCTTCTCTCGCGATAGCTCTCTTTGCCAATGCAAAGAGAGCTATCGCGATTGCCAAAGCAAAAGTACAAGAAAAACTGTACCATTCTGTGGACAGCCCGCAAGGACTACGGACGCCATATTTGCTCTTCGCCAACTGTGCGAAAAATACAGATGTGCGCACAAAAACCTGCACATGGTGTTCGTGGACCTCGAAAAGGCATACGATAAGGTTTCGCGGGAGGTTCTGTGGTGGGTTCTGAAAGTGAAAGGTGTGCCTGGGAAATACCTGCATCTTATTCGTGCTATGTACTGTCGTGCCAGTACACACATCCGGTTCACTGCTGGCGAAAATGACAGTTTCGGTGTCTTGGTGGGCCTACACCAAGGGTCGGCATTAAGTCCGTATCTCTCCCTCCTGGTAATAGATGCACTGACATCAGACATACAGGAGGAGGCTCCCTGGTGTATGCTTTTTGCCGACGACAACGTGCTTGTCGTGGAAGATGAATGGGAGCTGCAGAGCAGGTGGAAAAATGGCGAAATAAATTAGAGAAAGCTGGGCTTAAGATCAGCAGGATCAAAACTGAACATATGTTCTGTGACTTCGGCGGTCCCACCAGCTTTTCTCCAATCACCTTAAATGGTGTACCCCTACTAACCTGCTCCGATTTCAAGTATCTAGGTTCATTCATACAATGTGACGGCGATATTGATCGAGATGTGAGAAGCCGAATAAATGCAGGATGGATGAAACGGCGACAGGTCACTGGGACGACTTGTGATCCACGAATGCCCCTTAAACTTAAAGGACAGAGCTACAAGTCGGTCGTTAGACCTGTCCTATTGTATGGAGCTGAGTGTTGGTCCACCAAGGGTTCGGATGAGAGGAGATTACATGTGGCAGAGATGCGAATGTTAAGATGGATGTGCGGTGTGACAAGGATGGATAAAATTAAGTATGAGTATAATATTAGAGGAAGTCTGAAAGTTGCTCCAGTGACAGAGAAATTGAGAAACAAAAGGTTAGCGTAGTACGGACATGTTATGCGGGGGGATGAAGGACATATAACAAAGAACCTAATGAGAATGAAAGTGCACGGTTATAAGACTAGAGGAAGACCTAAGAAAGCGTGGATGGATTGTGTGAAAGACGATATGTGCAAGAAGAGTGTGAATTCGGATATAACGGCGGATAGAGGGATATGGAAAGAGAAGTACATACTAAACCGACCCCACATAGCTGGGAAAAGCGCAGGAGAAAGAAGAGCTTGATAATATGAAACCTGTTGGGCAATCTTCTGATCAGGCACTGTAGGAGATTTCCCCGTGAAGTTGCTTTGTTCAGAGCGTGGAGTCTCGCCGGGGGCTGGTCCGGCTCCGGGTTCCGTGGGAGTGGGGATGGGGGTGTGGGGCGAGTATGAATGGCGGTCGCGGTGGAGATGTTATTGTTTATAGAAACAATTAGTTGATGCGCGAATAGCGGGGTACAAAGAGTGCGCCTAATCAACACAAACGCCGATTGGCGGCGCGGTGACGGGTAACCTCTGGAATCCGAGACAATGGACAATAAAACAAACAATAACAAGAGCCGTGTAAACTTTGTATTCTCGGAGACGCGTACGATAACATGAGCGGCGCCAGTTGCGCGAGCGGCGGGCCCGGCACCGGCACCGGCTCCGGCAGCAGCGCAGAGCCCAGAGCCCAGAGCCCAGTGAGCAGGCCACGCTGCGGACGCAGATGGGAGCGCAGCGGGCGAGACCAGCGCGCGGTGTCGTCGGTGACGGGCTTGATATCGCGCGATCGTAGCTCATATTAAAAAATGCCATGAGCTCAGCTGCTAACATAACCGATGAGCTCTGCAGGATATGTGACGGCAGGATAGAGTGCGCGCCGACCGCGATCCTCCTCATCTCCCTGGTGCACACGCTGTACGGGTACATCGGCCCGGAGCCGGACTACTTCGGGAGGAGCGGCGCCGCCCGGCCCTCGTCCGCCGCCACCCGGAAACCGGATGACGCCCGGTTCAAACCGTTCTCGAAGTATAAGTACCACGAGGACGGGCAGAGGAGGATCGAGGAGTTGCCCGACGTGCTCGTTAACGAGAAGGAGCTCGAATATGATTTCGTGATCGTCGGCGGCGGCACCGCGGGCTGCGTGGTCGCCAGCAGGTTGTCAGAAAACAGGAAATGGAGGGCGAGTGTTCCGTTCATTTTACATTTACATTCTACGGCCGCTTCTGTCCATCTCGTACTCTTAGCGAGAGTCAGGTCGCACAAGTTACTGCAAACGGCAAACCGCTGCCAATGCACGGGGTGGCTTCGTCACGATGCACACGATGCACACGCGCCGGGACCATCGCCCCCCTGGATATCGCGTGTATTGAGTGGATGCGCGCTGCGCGTGTGTGTACAAGTACGTGTATGTACAGCGCGGGAGGACGGTGTGTGCAGGAGGTCCGAGTGTCTCTGAGGGTGTGCTCGTGAGGAGCGAGTATATTCGCGTGTGAAGTCCAAATATTATGGATAACATTAGTAAATCAGCGGCTCGTAGTCCTCGCGACCTGCAGACCGCTGCGGATGTGGTGGTGCATTAACGGCTTTGTGCGATTCAATTTGTTTTCCTGATTTAGATGATTGCTTTGTAAAGAGATGAGAGAATCTAAACTCCACAGGATATTGTTGCGAAGCACAATAAGTAAAGCAGGCGTTAAGTTAGTAGTAAGCATGAGACGAATCAGAAAGTTTTGTTTAATATCGTGTTGTACATAGGAAGCTATCGTATGCTTAAGTTACTATGTCATTCAATACCACAACCTCCTTCGGTCCTCCGGGATACTTGAATAGATTTTTAGTTCGATTTGGGAATCGTATTCCCAACCGCATCCCGCATTCATTCCTAAACAGTAGTAAGATCTGACTTATTGCTAAATAAACCAGTATCAGTTTTAATACAACTGACGATCTACTTACCTCGTCACATCTTCTCGCGTGACTTAACACTAAGATATTTGTACATAAAGTTGCCCAAACATCGGACCGATTCAACTTTAGTATCGGTACGACCGTTACTTAAGCAGACAAAGTCAAGTTGACACGCTGAGTATGAATCTCATGAATTTGTATGGAATTTGTTTAAATGTTTTAACATATTTTTCTTAAAACTTTTTTCGAGATCGGCGAGGTACCGACCCCCCCACCCCCCACCCACCCACCCCCACCCCCAGCACGTGCTGCAACAGTAACACATAGCATTCATGTTATGATTTCTATTTTATATTGTCTTTTCTAGGTTCTAGTGGTAGAGGCTGGTCCGGAAGAACCGAAGATGGCTCTCATCCCGGGGCTCACCAGTGAGTTCAAAGGCTCCACGGTGGACTGGCAATACTCGATGAGACCAAAGAAAGGGTAAGTTTTTTATTTACATTACCAAATCAGTGTTGCCGTATCTCTTCTCATGTTGCTTATTCAATTTGTCACAAATATACTAATAGTGATGTGATGCGTTAATTACGTTTGACGCAAATATTTCAATGCAATGATCACCATCACGAATTGCTCCAATACCATACTGTAGCTGCAGCTCGCTGGCCTAATGGTTGGAGCGTGCGGCTTTCATTCCGAAGGTCGCGGGTTCGGATCTCGGCATGTAGCGATGACTTAATATTTAAGTTATGCACATTTGTGAACTTTAGTTACAACAGCGAGATACAAACGGTGAAGGAAAACATCGTGAGGAAACCCGCACACTGAAATGATCTTTGTGTGCGTGTGTGTGGTGGCCCCAATAAAGTGGCAACAGGCTCGCTCCCTGTTACATGGGACCTAATCTGATTACATCTGGCGAAATGTGGATGTTTATTCACCTCTGCCTACCGCTACTGGGAAAAAGGCGTGATCATATAAAAAAAAATGTAAAAAACAGAAATAAATTAATTTTCATACACATCAAAGATCAATTACGTTACAGTGATCATGTTATATAATAACTCCAGTGTATTTCAGCAACCGCACTGTTCCAGGCTGCACCCTGCCAACCCAACGCGAATTCAAGCGCGAGCTTAATTCATAAATTATTGAAGCGCTATCCCGTGCACCGGATGTCGAGGTCGGTTTCACTACAGCTGTATAATGGTGGGGCACGTCCCATTCCAGATTTTGCCAGAACCGGCACAGCTTGGGCTGCGAGGTGGTGCAGGGCCGGGTGCTGGGCGGTACCTCCTCCATCAACGACATGGCGTACATGCGCGGCAGCCCGGCCGATTACGACGAGTGGATGCTGAGCGGGAACGACGGCTGGAGCTTCAGCCAGCTGTTGCCCTACTTCAAGTACTCGGAGGGCAACTACGACAAGGACATCGCCAAAAACAGATTCTTTCACTCCACGCAGGGGCCGCTGGACGTCGGACGGTACCCGCACGTGGACGACAACGTCGACGTACTGCTGAGTGCATTCAACGAGCTCGGGTACAACTACACGGATATCAACGGTCGAAACCAGTTAGGGTTCATGAGGATACAGACGATGTCGTACTTCGGGGAGAGGGTCAGCGCGTACACCGCGTTCATTGACCCCATACGAAAGCTGCGGTCGAACATCGACATAGAGACTGAAGCACTCGTCACTAACATTATATTTAAGGATACTCGTGGCTCCGTGCGAGCCGTGGGCGTGGATTACATTAAGAATGGCACGAAGACAAGGGTTAAAGCGAAGAAGGAAGTGATTCTGTGCGCGGGCGCGATGAACACGCCTAAGCTGCTGATGCAGTCAGGCGTGGGGCCAAAGGACTATTTGGAATATTTGAATATAAAGGTGTACAACGACCTGCCCGTGGGCGGAAACTTCCACGACCATCTGTCGGTGTGTCTGCCCGTCATCAAACTCACCAGAACAGCGACCACGTCCAAGTTTTCAGAGAAGCTCAAAGACATTTCTGCTTATTACGCGAAAGGTACAGGCCCATTGTCGGCTAACTTTCAAGTAGTCGCGTTTTTGGAAACTTCATTGTCCGATATCCTGGGCACGCCGGATATTGAGGTGCGGTTCCGCGGTCACGACTCCAACATGTATTATGACAGAATAGACGTCTGCGTGTCGCTTCTGACGCCGAAGAGCCGCGGCCAGATAGTTCTGAACGCGACCAATCCTATGTTCGGTAAACCTTTGATATATCCAAACTTTCTGAAGGAACCTTCAGACGAGAAGAAGCTGTTAGAGGGTATACACGAGGTGGTGAAACTTTTTGATACGGAGGTATTCAAGACTGCCGCTTTCGAATTCGATCCACTTCCAATATTAAACAACGAGTGCAAAAACTATGAAAAAGTGTCGGAAGACTTTTGGGCTTGCATCATAAAGCATTTCTCGAGTCCGTTGCATAATTATGTAGGCACTTGTAAAATGGGATCCTCCAAAGATCCAGAATCAGTGGTCGATAACAACCTGAAGGTGTACGGCATCGCTAACTTACGGATAATCGACGCTTCAGTGATACCTAAGATAACGAGAGGCTCAGTGGCAGCGCCGGTCATTATGATTGCTGAAAAAGCGAGCGATTTAATAAAAACTACGTGGTATTAAGTACTATTTTTATTAACAGACATCATCATCATCATATCACTTATGTACATCATCCTCCATTCTTGTAATGTTCTTTGTCTTCTTTCCAATCTCTCAAAATAAGTTTAGCACCTTTCTCGGCGATCATCACCGTCGGAATGTAGACCCCGCCCCGGACGTGCGTGGGCATCACGGAGGCGTCCATGATGCGGAGACCCTCAATACCGTGGGTTTTCAACTCGTAGTCGACCACTGAATTTGTACTATTCCCACCCATGCGACAGGTCCCGATTGGGTTACCCATGGCTCTGGTGTAATGCCTGGCTACGCAGTTCCATTGATCTCTATTTCGTAGTTTATCACACGGGAACAAATCCACCGGAGCGAACTTGACGACAGATTTCAATTCCTTTGAATCCAACAGCTGCAGTGCAATGTCGATACTGTCAACTATCGTATTCAAGTCATCAGATTCCTTCAGCAAGTTTGCCTGTATCACCGGCCTGCCATATTTCGGATTTCTCTTGTTCAGGGTCACTTTTCCTTTACTCTTAGGCTTCAGCAAAACCGGAAAAATCAATATTACGTTGTAGTAGGGCAGCGGCGCCGAGAACTCTTCGATCGCATGAACACTAATATTAGTCAAAAGGAACTTATCGGTTCTGACGAAGTTGCCCTCGAAGCTGATCTCCACGTCAGGCGCGTTGTTGTCGTTTTCGTACAACTGTAAGAAAGCCGACAACTGGTTTATCCCCCTGGACGCTAACACGCCATTGCGGGACTGAAACCACGTTTTGAAATCTTTGACAATGTCGTTTTCATTTATCGGAGGGACGTCATTTACAGCGAAGGCCAGCCCTCCCGTCGTCACTTGGTCCTGGTAATGTGATCCCACCGGTAGCTCGTGCAGTACTGTTATGTTGTGCTTGCGTAGCTCGGCCTTGGGCCCGATGCCGGACAGGTGCAGTAGTCGTACGTTGTTGATGGCGCCGGCGGCCAGGATGACTTCACGCTTAGCGTAAGCGGGGTGCTCTTTGCCCCTCTCGCTTTCATAAATAATTCCATCGACGCTTTTCTCCTGTTCGTTCACTGCGATCTTGGTGACGGTCGCTCCCGTTATCACGACTAAATTTTTTCTATGACGCACGGGTTTGAGGAAAGCGGTGTTCGTGCTCAGCCTGGTGTGGTTGGCAATAGTGAACTGATTGACGAGGACCGCCTCCGCAACGTTGGTGTTTATGTCCACGGCCCGAAGGCCCATTTCGGCGAATGCGGCGGAGAACAGTTCCACGAAGTGATCAACATGCTTGAACCTCTGCACGCGCAGCTCCCCGCCGCGGGAATGGTAAAAGGAATTCATTAAAACGTCGTAGTCCCCTTAAAGGAAAACAAGTTTAGTTAGAGCTCCCGGAACCGGAGCCGCTCGCCAGCGATGTGATCACAGGAGAACCTCCCGACGGGTCCACGCGGCCGGCATTAACAAAGCGCCTTTTTGTGTAATTAAATGTAATATCGTATGAGTCGCAACGAACCGGATGAGAGGGAGCTTGCTGAGATGAACATTGCTCCTGCAACCGCCGAACATTCAATTGATGCTAAAACCGGTTACGTTTTGGTGATTTTGTCTATTCAAAGAGAGCGGGCAACATCTTACCGTTATCTTCAGAGGTCTTGAAATGTTCCAGCAAGTTGTCGTACTGCCAATCCAAGGAGCCCAGCTCCCCCGTGTTGTGCCAGGCGTCGTAATCCTTCTTGTGACCTCTCGTGTACTTCATGTCATTGGTGACGCTGGATCCGCCCAGCACTTTGCCGGTCTTAACCTCGCAGGCCCCGCCGGGTCTGGACAGGCAGGAGAAACCGTTTCGTTCCGTCCTGTAGTTCCAAAGGATCGGTCGGTAGTCTTTTGTGGGAACACCTGGAATGTCGTAGTCAACGTTCTCTTCCTCACCTGCCTCCAGCAGCAGAACCTGTATGGTGCCCGTGTAATATATAGTTTGAGTAAGGATTTTTTTAAAGATATCTTTAAGGTAAGGAGAGATTGTAAAGTGAAAATGAATAAATAATGTGTCGCCGGAAGCGCGCTCGGACTGCAAATGTATTGCGGAAACGTTTTTGTTTTTTATAAATTATACTAATTAATTGAAGTAGAAGTTTTATCATTCCTCGCCCTTGCCTACAGCATTGAAACATTTACATTATGTAAAGCAAACCATTTGTGCGGGGCGCGCTGTGCGGTACCTCCGTAGCTAATATCACCGGATATATGAGTTCTGTAATTTGGTAGTTTCCGGCACGCACACACCCGCAGAGCCTTGCATGACTTTAAAATTTCGCGGAGAAAGTTAATGTTATATCATCTTTGGAAGCTGTGACTATCTTAACTGCATTAGAACTAAGCGCTGCGTGACTCGATGGTGAGCTGCTCTCGTTCTCACTCAGCTTGATCTTCCCTTAAAACGAAAGTTCGTGTGAGGAAACGATCGATAGAGACAGTTCCAATTCCCGACTAGTAAGTCTGTACACCACTTACCAATCACATTCTCATAATCCGGACGGTTGGCCGTCGGACGTAGACCGACGTGTTCAACTCATGGAATGCTGACTTAATTTACCATCAACTTCAACTATTACGAGAGTGACTATTTGAAGGCTGATGACTTCAAGTTAGGACGCCTGTGAGTGTAAGTTCGTTAATAATGTCTTTGATTCTCCCTCCAATCCAGAGAATCAAATGTTTACCTTCCAGTCAGGCACAGCAGACAATCTATTAGCTAACACGCAGCCTGCGGTGCCGCCGCCGATGATGATGAAGTCGAAAACGCTGTTCCTCAAGTTATTGTCCTCCACGTTACTCCTGGTGGCCTTGGACAACAGATCGCCGGTGGCCGCGGCAGCTAGCCACAGGAACAGTACGAGCCGCGGCAAACGTGGATCGGTTCTACGACAGCACCATGTTTAACGTATGAAACACGCAAATAACAAAAGGAATAGCGCACGAGGAGTCAGCTAACGTTTCGTTCTTATCCGCGGTGGGGTGTCCCCCACGTTATCTCAAATCGTACTGAGTGGCAACGAATACACTGTGCTTTGAAAAATTTATGGAAATTGATAGATGAAATAAAAACAGTCATTCTTTTGTCGGTGTGTCGGGTAGGAACGCGGGATGATATTTTGTCGAAATATCTAGAACAGCTACATTGTGTCAGACGGAGCGTAGACTTACCACCACCCGGATAACTGACGGTGCTTATTTATAATTTTGAATAAATCAAAACATTATGTTGTGTCGTTCACGCGATATCGCGTCTAGCTCGTCCCAGCTGCACTATAACATCGCATACGAACATCTTCACCGTTTGGTCACGGTAACGTAAAGCCTATTGTAACGTCCAAACCCTTTTACACCATTATCGCAGCACACACACACACACACGCATACGCACACGCACACGTAGCGATCATCTAACCTCGTGATGAGTTCTCGCATCGTGGCGGGTCGGTGTCGAGCAGCGGAGCGAGTGGTCGCGGCTGCGGCGGCGGCGCGCGAATGGGTGCGCGTTGCCCAACGCGGGGTTACGTAGCCCGGTAGCTCCCGGTCGCGCTCCACCGGCCCGGCACCGGCCCCGCACCGGCCCCGCACCGGCCCCGCACCGGCTGCAGCTGGAACCGGCGCGAGGAAGGATGCCCATCACTTATACAACATTTATAATAACAATCTCCGTCCGCGTGCCAGACGTTTCCTCGTTTTCCCGTGCGTTTGGCCTTCGCTGCGCACAAGTGGTCATTACTTAGGAACAACTTGAATTCTTGAAACGATTCCGCAAACTGAACAATAAACAAGGCGCAGGTTGCGCAACGCGGACCCGGGCACCCAGCTGCACGCGGAAGCAACCAAACGCGGCAACTAATAAGGTGCAGTGCAACCAGCACCTGGTGACATACTACTGTCCGAGGGTACGCGACCGCAGCGCGGCGCGCCCTCCCACTCAATAAAGTTATTTGTGTGACGCAGTTAAGTTCTTTCTAAGTGATCGGTTCGCGCGTCCCCGGCGGGCGGCGGTGGGCCGCAATCTGCGCTCCGCAAGGCATTAAGTCCGGATCCCGGGGCGATCCCAGCAATAAACTACACGGGGAAGCCGCGTCCCCGTCTGGAGGCACACGCCAGCGGTCACTTAATATCCGGTGCGGCATCTTATCTGCTACGGAGTTATATCCTCGTTATGACATTTGCTATTTGGCGACGCGGCAGCGAGCCCGGCCTCGCGGCGCGCCTCGCCCGCGGGCGCCGGCTCCCAGACCTCAATAGCAATACTTTGATGCGATTTATGGCGGACTACAACATTTTCCGGCTAATAGCTCTTCCTGACGTCAAGTGTGTATTACGTCGCCCGCTTCTGCTTCGATTTTACTCAAGTATACCATCTTCCCACCTGATCTCTGAGCTGACAGACTCGCGTCACAACCTAGACTAGACGTGCGAACTGGAGTACGAATAATGAAATCATTGTCATCGAAATAAACACAACAATTGACAATTGTAATTTAAAGATTTACTACTAAATCTCAATTAACAAGTTTGTGTGAGAGCCAGCTAGTGCTTGGTGTTGTAAATAGTGTTAATCGATCTACTAATCTCCCGGGATAGCAGTAGATGACCTGCTGGTAATGCACTCCCACCGCCGGTCGTCGCGCGCCGGCCCCGCGCCCTGCTGTACTTCGCGCAGCGCGCTTATTGACAAATCAAAATATAAAAAAAACTCGATGAGGCGTAATTACGTGATACTGTTGGCGATAAACAAAATTATTACTTTTTGCTTTTGATAATAAGAAAATTTGTGGTTTATTATTTTTGAGCCGCAATGAATACCACGGGAGGGCGCTGGAGCTGATGACACCGTCAGCCAGCCGGGCGGAGGAGCAGCGATATGCGCCGCGGGGTAAGTGCGCCGGGCGACGCGTGCCTCCACTGAATAAAGAATAATTGTATGCAATGTACAGGGGGGCGCGCGGCCGGTGCGGGATGAGACGAGAGCCGGACGGGGTCGCAGCTGCACCCGTGCCCGGGTGTAACGGGGACGCGGCCGATGCGCAGCAGCAGCAAAAAGCACTTAAATATTTTTTTATTAAATATAAGAAATAAATGTGCTATCAGTGTAATCTATTAATATTTTTTTTTATTTAAATATATCCCGACCCAGCAACACAGCGGAGTAACCGCAGGACGCTGGATAAAGATTGGATACCTAACTCGCATCTGAAGTCGTAATTACTTCGTGGCTTCTTCGGCTGCAGACGCGAGGGCGGCGGTTAGATCTTCCCACGCTCCCCACCAACGACTGAGCCCGTAACACAAACCGACCGCCGCGACTGCATCGCTGTGTCCAGCCTCGCAACAAACGGGAGCCGGAGTGTTCTGCGCGTACGATTTTAACTGTCCGCACCCTCATCATCACGCAGCACCCTGCGACTCAGTGTCACAGGGTGCTGCGTGTTATAGATACAAGTTCACAGTGAAGCTGGTAATTAACTTCGAGTAATGAAAGAATTATTTCACCGATGCCCAAAATCGTTATATTAATATTACTCCCACGAGATTTGTGCATCGCGTTTCCCACAGCAACTAAAACATGAAGAACGTGTACTATATACTATTTGTTGTACAAAATATTATTTGTGTAAGAGAAGTGGAGGTGTCAACACATTCGTAGCTCTGCGGTCCGCTGGCAGCCGGCCGAGTCGGCTCCGAGGCAGCGCTCCTTGCGCTGTTGTGCCGGAGGTGAGACGCTCACCAGCTCACCAGCTCACCAGCTCACCGGCGCGGCGGCGCGGCGGCGCGGCGGCGCGGCGAGCTGAAGGTGAACCGAGGCTCACAAGTCCGATCCTTTAATTGCGCATTTGAGAGGATCGTTTACACTACAAATGTATATACAAGTTACCAACTCTAACTAACTTTTCACTCCGACTAGAAGCGGTTCGGGCTGGTGGTAAATGATTACATCCGCCGAGTACCGTTGGCGCGGCGCGTGGCGCTGACACCTCGTACCGGATGGATCCACGCGAATGCATCGTTACGTGTGTACACGTCTGTGCGTGCGCGTGTGTGTGTGTATACTGGAGCCGGTCCTCTATGTGGTGGAACGCAGTTAGGAAGCTGAATAATTCATAGGTGCTTAACGGAGATAGGCAGGGCAGGACAGGCCCTGGAGACACCCGGATATTATTTGTGTTTGAACTGTTTATGTACCGACGCTGTCGTTATCAAACATTAATATGCGGACATCACCGACTTCCAGTTGGAGGATGCTGTGACAAGGGTTATTGTGGTTGACTTGATACCCCTCGATTATAATAATAATAACAACCCATTTACGTCCCCACTGCTGGGGCACAGGCCTACCCTCAATATGAGGGCGATTGGGCCATAGTCACCGCGCTGGCCCAATGCGGGTTGGTGACTTCACACATAGCTTAGAATAGATTCTAATTCAGTGTGCGGGTTTCCTCACGATGTTTTCCTTCACCGTTTGTATCTCGCTGTTGTAACTAAAGTTCACAAATGTACATAACTTAAATATTAAGTCATCGACACATGCCGAGTTTCGAACCCGCGACCTTAGGCCAGCGAGCTACCCCTTGTTGTAAAGTTGTAAAGTTTTTTTTTAATTCTTCAAGGTTAACGTTTCACCACGATCCTACCAGATGTTAAATGGTAAAGTGATCTGTGGAGGTGAAACGTACTGACATAGTTCTAGCCTGTTCACTCTCTGCTTGCAGACACCCACATCTTATTTAGACGGAAACACCGGACGCTGGCAATTTGTTCATCTCCTTTGCTGGTCTCATGAACTCAACTTGTCTGTTCACAAAGTGCGGATGTCCACAACGTAAGGATGGAGACTCGCCGTGAGTCTGGCCGTTCGGTGGTGATAAGGCGATGGGGACGTCCACTTGTTGCATCACCGCGTTATAATGTCGTACATGATGTGGCGAGAGGAATGAAACGGTGGCGGAAGATGTGGACATTTGTTACATCCTCACACTCTCCTCCAATAAGGTTTGAGTGAACAAGTGCGAGTCCTACTGAATAGTAGGAAGTGGAAGGATATTTCTTACTGCCGCCAACTAGACCGGTCTTGATTTAAAACTTTTGAAATGCTCAAGGTTTATCAGAAGTGGGAGACATGTCCCGCCGATGGGGCTGAACGTAGTGCCCGCAGTGACGCGCCCGCGTGCCGCTGAGATCGCGATCACGAATTTCGATAAATTTACGGGTAACTGGACGAGAAGTGAAACTACGTTACATGTAAAGGCTTGCAGCCCGTCCCCTTGTCCCACCTCGCCACCACCACTCCACTCGCAAACAGCAGTCGTATTAATTAGCATATCCGGTTGTTATAATAATTAGCGAATTCTTAGTCTCGTCATCGCGCCAACGTACTGTTCACTTTCAGGGTCCCGCATGACCCGTACGTCGCCAGGACTCGGGCTCCGACAGCGCGCAATGCGGGGCAAGTGGTGAGCGGTGATCGATCGCCGGGCAGTGCAACGCAATGCAACGCAATGCAACGCAATGCAACGCAGTGCAACGCAGTGCAATGGGGCCGGTGCTCCCCGGTGGAGCGGAGCGCTCCCGCGGCAGCGCCACGTGCCGCCTCTATCTATCGTCTCGTACAACGCACAGAACAGGTTTTGCATTATTACATACATTTGAATTTTCTGTCAGATCATTTGCAGCCGATTGGTGCGCTGTACCGAACCCTCGTTATAATTAACAGCGTAGCTAGTTGACGTCACACGTTTTAATTACTGAGCTTTGTATAAAACAGCGCGCAGCCGACGGCGGGCGGCGAGCGGCAAGCGACGAGCGACGAGCGACGAGCGGCGAGCGGCGACGAGATGGCGACTCACGCGCAACGGCAGATGCTGGCTCTGTGCGCTCTGTGCACTCTGTGCACGCTGCAGTTCCACGGCGCGATGTCCTCGCAGAAGATTATGACGCAGATGACCAAAAGTTTCATGGGAGCTGTGAACGTTTGTAAGAACGAGGTAAGTTGCATTCATTTTTGACTTGGCGCCCTAACTCGAAACGAACCTAAGTTAAGTACCAGCGAGCACTTGTCTCTGAAATTAGTTTTGCGTGTTTGTATAAGCGACTTCCCGTACTGGCCCCAACGCACGATCACACGCCGTGTTCCAGCTCAGCCTCGGCGAGCACATAATGCAAGACCTGATGCACTTCTGGAAGGAGGAGTACGAGCTCGTGAACCGCGAGTTCGGCTGCGCCATCAGCTGCATAGTCAGCAAGCTCAACCTGCTCAGTGACGACCTCACGATGCACCACGGCAACGCCAAGGAGTTCGCCTTGAAGCACGGCGCCGGTGACCACATTAATATTTTATTCTTAAATTTTAACCCGCTCACACCGTCCTCATGCTTTTTACCTCTTTTTGATTCCGATCGGTGTCCGTCAGCGTTTGCGCCAAGTGTCTGGTGACGAAACGAAACACTTCACTCCTAACGACATCCAGCTGGACAAGTCGACCCCGTCGTTAATGTACGCGCTCATCGATCACGTTACGAGCGGCTGTAACACTGCCGCGAGCCGCGAGCTGTGTGCTGCGAGCTGCACCGGCAAAGTGCGCACTTTGCACACTGTGCACTGCCGTACGGCGTGTACAGATTTCCAGCAAAGGGTATACTGTTGGTACGTCTGTGTACCCGGAGATCGTCGGAGTAGAAACCACCGCAGCAACCATTGCAGCCGAAAAATAGTACTGTGTACACATTACTGTTCCAGGTCGAACGACGTTGTAGCTATTCCAATTACTGAGGTAATAAGACTCAATATCTTACATCTCAGGCGACGAGAGCAATGTGGTGCTGTATATATTAGGTTGGAGAAAAAGAAATCCATTATTTTTTCGGTAGATGGCTGTAGTGATAAATTTCTCGTAAAGTATCGATCAAACAGTTTCAGATCTATGCTCGTTGGAAAGGTGACATTTCGCAGTAAAAAAATTCTTTTGCTGTTTTTTGTTTGGTGCATTCAATTGTGAGCTACAGGGTGTTAAAAATGGAAGTGAACAAAGAGAAAATTCGGTACATTTTACAGTTTTTCTTTGACAAAGGCGAAAATGCAAGCCAGGCGGCTAAAATTGTGAATGGTGTTTATGGACCCGATACTGTAACAGCCAATTATGTGCAATTTTGGTTTCGTAGATTTCGTTCAGGAATTTTTGATGTTAAAGATGCACCTCGCTCAGTTAGGCCGGTCGCCGAAAATGTCGATAAAATCGGAGAAATGATCGAAGTTGACCGGCATGTTAGCAGTCGTAACATCGCCCAGGAGCTAAAAATGGACCACAAAACAGTTTTAAACCATTTACACAAAGCTGGATTCAAAAAAAGATCGATGTTTGGGTGCCACACCAATTAACAGAAAAAAACATGATGGATCGAATTTCCATCTGCGAAGCCTTGGCCAAACGGAATGAGATAGACCCATTTCTTAAACGGATGGTGACTGGAGATGAGAAATGGATCACATACGATAACCCTGTGCGAAAACGATCATGGTCAAAGAGCGGTGAAGCACCTCAAACGGTGGCCAAACCAGGACTAACGGCCAGGAAGGTTCTGCTGTGCATTTGGTGGGATTGGAAGGGGATTATTTATTATGAGTGGTTTCCATATGGCCAAGCACTAAATTCTGATCTCTACTGTCAACAACTGGACCGTTTGAAGATAGCAATTGACCAGAAACGGCCAGAATTGGCCAACAGGAGAGGTGTCTTGTTCCACCAGGACAACGCTAGGCCACACACGTCTACAGTGACTCGCCAGAAAATTCGGGAGCTTGGTTGGGAAGTTTTAATGCATCCGTCATACAGTCCGGACTTGGCACCAAGCGATTACCATCCTTTTCTTGCATTACAAAATTTATTTAGTGATAAAAAATTGGCATCTAGGGAAGATTGTGAAAATCGGCTACTAGAGTTTTTTGCAAATAGAGACAAGGACTTCTACGAGAGAGGCATTATGAAGTTACCTTTAAAATGGCAACAAATTATAGAATAAAACGGTGCATATATGACCCAAATCGGACAATCCGAAGCATGTTAAATAAAGTCCTGAAGTTCATGTAATAATAATGGATTTCTTTTTCCCCAACCTATTACAATCTTAATTAGGGCCAAGTAGTTATGAGCAGGCGTACCACTTACCATCAGCTGAACGTCCCGCTCGTCTCATCGCTTAATTGCATAAAAAAAAGGATTACTTTCAAAAATGGTAAGTGAAACAAGTACAAACTTGCAGTGCACCGCAGAGAGCATTAAACGCGCTGCTAAATCGAGTGGGTGGATAGTTTTGATTTACGATAAATGGAAACTCCATTACATCATGTAGTAATGTGTGAACTGGTCGCGCGGCGCAGGCGCAGGCGCAGGCGCAGGCGCAGGCGCAGGCGCAGGCGCAGGCGCAGGCGCAGGCGCAGGCGGCGCTCGATCGGATCGCATCCAATGCTTCGTCGTCACATTGGGATATGCTTAAACGAGAACACAAAAGGGACGCCCAGCTGCCGGCGAGTGACAGCCCCCAACAACCCCCACCCCGCGTAACTCCACCCTTACACCGCACTCTTACCCTACTTCATAACTGAGAATATGTACAGAAATGCGTTCCCATACCGCCGACTTGTGTTATTACTTTCTATTTCCAAAAACTGTTGTGTAATAGTAATTCAATTCGATCCCCTCACTCGGCTGCTGGGCGCACATTTGTGTGGGGGGTTAGGGGTATGTTTGCGCAGGGGTGTAGAGATAGCGCAGATAGGACACGGTGCGGCCGCCGCGCAGACATTTCCTTTTATTGTTATACTCTTCTGCTTGTTGCGGTGCACGCGCCGCATCACCGCACCGCCGCACCGCCGCACCGCCGCACCGCCGCCCCGGCGCGCGCGACTAGGGTAGCACGGGGCGGAACAACTGTCATAACATCCCCACATAAGTACTTTTTATATTAGTAAGGGAGCCGACGAGTTGTGCTGGACCGTTCGTGCGTGCTTGGTGGTTGGTGGAAGGCCTACGTGTTTAAGTAGCACTTGCTTGGACAGCTTCTAGCACCAAGACACTTGGTGGAAAGAAGCCAACAACGTAAATTTATAAGTAACTGCTTTCAGACGAAGACGTGGCGACGCAACTGGTCACAATGATCCACGACTGCGAAAAGTTGCATCTTGACGTAAACGACGAATGCTGGCGGGTGCTGGAGGTCAGCAAGTGCTTTCGTACCAAGATACACGAGCTGAAGTGGGCGCCGTCCATGGAAGTGATACTGGAGGAGATCATGGCTGAAATCTAGAAGTTTATTAACCCCGTGAAACGTACAGCTAGTAATGATTATTGTGTAGGACATGTGGAACTTTCTGTTAAGCATCAGCGCGACACCGCGACACCGACACGGCTACACCGCGACGCCGCGACACCGCGACACCGACACGGCTACACCGCGACACCGACACGGCTACACCGCGACACCGCGACGCCGCGACACCGCGACGCCGCGACACCGCGACACCGCGACACCGCGACACCGCCGGCTGCTCGCTCGGGCGGGCAGCTTTCGCACTGGCGGTGTTGGGATGCAACGCCGCGAACAGGCCTACGACTGGACTCCGGACTCCGAGATGATACTAAATGTTATGATTCTCCCTCAAATGTGGTCAGCTAGTTTCATTTATAGATTTACTATATATTTCATGTAAGGTGTTATTGTTATTGGGTGACAAGAAAAGGGACGGGAAGGGAAGGGAAGGGCGAGCACAGTGTAATATATCTGTTAACACTTAATACTGTTTTTTTTTATGTTCGTTTTTATGTTCGAAAAGCGCGGGAACATAAAGAGTCAAAGCTGGTGATTCAATTATCGAAGAGGTGGTGCGGTGCACCCTGCGGGGGAGGAACGGTGATGTCAATCACCGGTGACCAAACCAAACCAAAACTCAGTTTTATACCATGGATGTTTGGAAGGGAGTAAGAGTGTTCCGAAATCCTCTAGTTAACGCTTTTTTAATGTAAATCTGTACAACAACAGCATCACCGTATCAGGCCTGGCTTCACGTGAAAGTCGGATTCTAGATGATCACACGCCACCGCCATCACCACCAGCACTGTTACTTAACGTCGAACTGAAAAATTTAAATCAACTAATATAACAATCTGCGAAGACTCGGCCCACACCAACGGCTAAGTTACGGCATGGGTGAGCAACTCATTGCCTTCCGCCTCCGCCGGCCACGCCCGGCTAGGCGAACTGTTTTTATATATTCCTTGTCACCGAAGTAAGCAGTGATTACTCGGCATCGCTCGGTCACGGCTTAGTTGAATCAGTCTAGTGCTATGTACTTTGATGCTTCCTTCATAACGGATCCCGTGCGGTGTCCGTGCGCAGGCACCAGAGAGTATTCTCTATAACACGTGCCAATAAACAGCAGGCGAAGCATCAAAGCATCGAAACCGAGAGCATGTTGCCGCGGTGTAATTTGGAGCCACTAATTATTTCCTCTGACTAGTAATTTCATATGACACGGCATCATTTAAACCGGAACACGGTAATGTTCGCACACCACCACTTGATGTTAGGTAATCACCGAGGTGGTACCTACGCGACGTCTGAAAACGCTACTAGTTATTAAGATTTCTTCAGATCTAAATGTAATGATCAGTGAGACAAGTGTGCTGCCGTTGGAAGGAACCCACCCCGTTTGATGAATATTTAAACTAAGTTTTTTCTATGTAAGCTAATCTCTGAAAATTTAAACTTTCCTTAATTTTTAAAGTATTTAGGATCTTGAAAGATCTATTTAGATCTAAGACTGAAACTGCAACAGTCAATCAACAAGCACAGTAATCCCCGATAACGCTTATGCTTTACGCTTGCAATAACCTTAATTAGACCTTGAAGGCCAATCACAGGCGGATTACCGCTGTAATTAAGTAATTACTAAATCAGCAATAGCTAAGTCATTTTAGGGACGAATGCTCACCTCGACGACGTTCGTCTTTGGACAATAATTAATGATAATTAATGGTGTATCAGCGATAGACGTGGACAGTGGACAGCAGTGCCTGCCTGCGTTCACCACCAGCCCAGTGTGCATGTACATGTACACCCCCCGTCGAATCAAAAGAGGGTTGAAAACAAATTGAAAATATGTTCTAACGCAATGGAACATGTGGAAACGACGACTGTGCCTGGAGCCCGCTCCCCAAGTAGACGTTTGTTCGCATGGAGACTGGAGCACCCTGTACTGTACAATATCTTCCGATCTGAACCGTGTTTGTGCGTAGGGAATGTTCGCCCGGTGTCCGCCCGCACCGCCCGCACCGCCCGCACCGCCCGCACCGCCCGCACCGCCCGCACCGCCCGCACCGCCCGCACCGCCCGCACCGCCCGCACCGCCCGCACCGCCCGCACCGCCCGCACCGCCTGCCACCGGAAGTTATTGAGCTTAACGTTCTGCTGATCCCGTGATGACAGTGCAGTTATTATAATAAGTTTGCACGTACGGCCAACATGCATTGTTTGCAGTTGGCCGTTGGCAGTTGGTGCGGGAAGCGCGGAGCTGCTGCAGCCCGCAGCTCCATTGCATCCGCACCACTGTCACTCGGTCCCCCGCCGGCGCACGCCCGCACGTGCGTGCTAAACAACGGTCACTACAAATATCATTTCTATTTATTGGTTTACCGACCCGGCGTGATGAAATAACTACTGCTGAGTTATGGCCGGGATGGTTGTCGAAGGATCGAGTACGCCTATCTAGATGTACTGGGTCAGATATATCTGCAAAGTAAAATATTTGCATCCTTCGAGGAGATAAGCAACAGCAGAACGAGGTGCTGGCCCGAGCAACCGCAGGTGCGACAGCTGCGCAATAAATCGTCGCGCGCAACTGCGACGGCGCGCCGCAGCCTCAGACGTGGAATACCAATTACCCGCGGCCGCAGCCCGCCGACCGGCTAGCTCACTTGATAATGCGTGCAATGCGTGCAATGCGTGCAATGCGTGCAGTGTGTCATCAACCTATCTCCTAATTGCAAACGATTGGTGCAGGTCACGCGGCCGCCGGCTGCAGGAGCGCATGCGGTCGCGGTATGTAATAAAATATATCAAGTTAATTATTCAATTGGTGTCGCCGCGCGGCCAGCCCTCTGGCGAATGGGTGCCCGGGTACACCCACGCGCGTTGAAATACTATGTTGAACTCTTGAGTACGGGACCCTGAGCTTGTAAGAATCTTTGTTTTCCGAGCTGTATATAGGCAGCGGCAGAGTCTGCACTATTGCGGGGGTGCCGCGGCGTCGTCGCAGACGCAGCGAGCTGGTACCCGCGTGCCGGTGCCAGGTTTGCCACGTTCAATTGAAGTACTACATTAATGCATAAGTAAATTTAATTTTTGCAACTCTTGGAAACTATTTAAACCATCCGAAGCGCCAACGGACAGTTGCGTGTCGCACGTTACCCCGCGCGTAAACCAAACCACCACCAGAGGGTTGCAGGCCTGCGAGGTGTTGGACACCTCGGTGGTACGAAAAGGAAACAAAGTTTATTGCGATGACGAGGACGAAGGTTATTGATATGAATGTTACATGATTAGTAAATTGCAAAAAGACAACATCCGTCAGAGTCGTGTAACGGTTTGCTTGTTGGTCCACAGGTCGTCGTAGGGCCCGTACTGCAGCTCCGGCACCCACTTGAGCGAGTACATGTGGTTGCGGAAGCATTTCATCGCCGCTATGCTGGCTGTGCAGGTCCTCGTCACATTCGACGAAGCCTTGTGACACCTCATCAACACTTCCTTTATTACGGTCACGGTGTTGTCATCTGGGTAACGACAAATAGACTTGCATTAACTCCATACCGCTCTGATGGATCCTTACTTTGAAACAGAATAACTACCTAACCGTCCGATGCGAATGCAACGTAAAAAAAAGGAGGGAGCAAAAAGTGGCGATTGAAGTGGTTAAGCTAGTTACAACAACATTTCAATGTACCACATAAGTTTTTTCCAGAAGGAGCTGAACGTTTACCCGGTAGCGGCGTCGTGCCCTGGCCGCGGGGGTACATCCCGCAGAACAAACATCCTGTTCGTTTTTTATGATCTACAAGGGGTTATTATATTACGAAGCGAGAAAGAGGCCGTGGGAAGTCTAGCGCGCTCCTCCAGTATACTCTGGCTCGCGCATAGTCATGTGGCGGTAGGGATGCGATGGAGGACGGGGTCGCTAGCCGGGCGGGACCGAACAAGCCCCCTGCCAACCAATGTATTGAATTAATGTCCGGCAGGGGTGCGTTCTCAAACCTGGTACTTCTCGCACAAGAGGGCAATCAATTAGTTATCCACCAGGTGGGCAAAGTGCGTGTTGGCGGATGCCGTACGTCCACTAAACCTTTTCATCTTGGAACGTCTTTTATGGCTATTACAAGAATAACAGTTGTTGACTCTATTGCGTGCTTTTGCTTCATCGAAATCCCAAACTCGCTCGGAGTAGAGTCATTTGAGTTCTTTCAGTGTACAATTCTATCTTTATCACAATCTGCTGCACTACCCCTTAAGAAAATAAATGTTATTGAGAAAGGTTCACGAGTGAGAGCGAGCAAGGGCAGGAGACAGTACCGCCGCCGTGTGCGCGCAGGAACTTGTCGATGTTCGCCTCGATCAGCGCACCGTCCGCACCGCGCAGCCCCAACTTGAGCAGGCTGCACGCTTGCAGGCAGCCTAAGGGCTCGTTCATCGTGAAATCGTACTCAATATTCCAAAAGTCTAGAATTTCGCGCACGAAGCCGACCCCCGGGTACATCTAAAACATTTGAAAGCGTATCGTCAGGTTGTCCACCAGCGGGTGGGACGGTTCTCTTTACGTCGCCACAGCGGCGACTACTGCACACACCCACGCACACGCACACGCACACGCACACGCACGCACTCACGCGCACACGCACACTTTGTGCACATCGTCTTGACACTGAAGATGTCGACACCTCACCACTCTCAATTTACCCTCGACAGAACAGTAATATTCGCACATTACCACTCGGCGGTGGGAATGTCGCGCCGCAGAGGTACCGTCCCCGACCGCTGCCGGCAGCAGGTACCTGCTGTAAGTTTTTGTTCGTAATGTCATTCGATTTAGGCTATCCTTATGAATGAATGCGGTTGGCATCGCTTTATATATACTTGTAATAGTAATGTATATTAAAGACGTGTGTACAAGTATCATATACATGCACGTGTGGATGCTGTAAGTACCTCGCGCGCGCACTCGAACATCTTGTGCGCTATGGTCTGACTCATCTCGTCGACCACCGCCGTGGGCGGCAGCAGCGCGCCAGCGGCGGCCACCAGCACCGCCACCACCAGGGACTGCATCGCTCGCGCCGGCCAGCTCGCGCGCTAGTGCCGGCGGCGCGGAGCCGCTGCGCCGGATGCAGCGCGACGCATCGATTTGTTATGTAAACACAGCTCGTTTGTAGCTCTGCGGACGTTAATTACAAAGGGGCGACGTAACGACGCGGCGATACGACGATACGACGGCGTGACGACGTGGCCTGGCGGCGTAACGACACAACGACGTAACGACGTGGCGACGGCATTTTTAATGATCCCTATTTGTTTGCGGGAGCGCGCGGCGAGCGTTCGCGCATCAAACCATGATCAGACCAACGTTATCACGTTCACAACTTTTATTCGTGCCTCTGATGGTATACAAACAAACAAACAAACATACATCATCACAAACTGAACTGACATTGACACCCGTACGGAGCGGACGCAGCCGCCGGCGCGGCTAGTGCGGCCAGTGCGGCTAGTGCGGCTAGTGCGGCTAGTGCGGCTAGTGCGGCTAGTGCGGCTAGTGCGGCCGAATTAATTAAGCGCACGGCAATGTTCCGCAATTAAAACCGATTGGATTTACGGAGAGTGCAAATTCTGATGAAATGAGAAAATAGACGAAGGAAAATTAAAGCAAAGAATGCCTGGCGCAGGCTAGGGTCTAATGGGTCTGATGGATGGCTGGGTCGTAGCGGGGTGTGCGCGCGGCAAATTTGTGTCATGGGGTCCGACGCACAGCGGAGACCCTGACCCTCGCTACTGGAGCGGTCAACAACTCCAAACAAAATGAAACAAAGCGTAGTAACAAACACACGATGTATTTCTTATTTGTTCACATTACGAATAGTAGTAGTAGTAGTAGTACTAGTAGTAGTAGTAGTAGAAGTAGTAGTAGTAGTAGTAGTAGTATATGGTAGAAATGTAATATTGTAAAGATCTGCGCGTCAGCCACCGCTTCAAAAGTTGGGTACCCAGGCGTAGCGCGAGACCACGCCGCGGAAGCACTTGGAGGCCTCCAGGCCGGAGCCGCATGACTTTTTGTAGAAATACGAATGGCTGTGGCAGTTCCGGAATATGTCGAGGAGCACCCGCAAGGTGTTTTCATCTGAGGAATAACAAACCGTTTTTACGTCCACCCGTGATGAATATATATGATAGTACGATATCGTTCATAACAACGCTTTGTCGCCAACCACATAGAACTACGCATCGCAGCATAGGAGCAGCAGTAGGGTAGCAGCAGGGCAGCAGCAGGGTAGCAGCAGGGCAGAGGGCAAAAATATATAAGTTACATAAGTCTAGACATAAAGTCGCACAGGTACGCGTGAGCGCAATGTGAGGACACGACTACCGTTGCCGAGTGACGAGAAGCTCGTCCGCTGGGGCCGGGTTAGGGCTGGCGGTGGCCAAGTGACCGTCGGCAGCGTCATCGCGCCGCCAACAGGACAAGCACCTCGGGATAAACTGTTTTAGTATCAGTTCGTAAAGTTCAGCAGCGGTCACCCTCGCGGGGGTGACGGCGACGCTGCGCGGGAGTACCTGCACCGTTGGCGAGGATCAATCTCCTGACGTTGGTCTCGTTCAGCTGCCCGTTCTCGTGGCACAGCTTCAGTTTGCTCATGCTGCACACTGTTATGCATCCCCACTTTATGTTTACTATTTCGTTGTCTAGGTTCCAGAATTCATCCATTTCTCGATCGATGTTGAAACCTGGGTACATCTGGAAGTTTAATCGATATCAATTATATAATCAATACTAATTATATAATTAATCGATAACAATATAATCAATATTAACACATTTATCGATCTAACTTTTGGTCCTGCCAATCCTTTACTAATGAAAATTCATTTATTCAAAGTAAAAGTGACACCTTGTTTTAACTTATCAGGAAGATTATCACGACAAGTACAAAAGTATCACATATCAGGACCTGTGTTCTTGAAAGGACGTCTGTAACATGATAGTTATATTAAAGTGTACCAGAACCACCGGTCAGTTGGGTACATGACGATCTCAACGTCCTCCTTCGATTGCGGCAACCCATCCTTACTATTCATTGCCTATATTTTACTATATACTCTTAATAAACGATAAAGAATTCTCAACACAAACGAATGTGGTAGCGGACTGGGCAGCGAGGGCGCTGGGGCGGCCCAGGTCCAACACTTAGTCGAGTAATGTTCATGACGGCGATTGCCAACAACACGACGTTAACGTTCGGCTCTCCGTACGCAGCAGCATCGGGCGCGCGGCGGCTGCGCAGGCGCAGATTTCTCTGCGAGCTGTTCGCTCGACACTTTCTCCGTTACCTGGAATAAGTTTCGCTTCGCTGACTGCAATTCCCACGTGGACGGGTGACCCACATGGAAGATAATCGCTACTTCATTAGAACACTGCAGTCTCACGCGAAGACTCATCGCCGCGACGGGGTGCTCCCTCGCACGTAAATATAAAGAAGAAATTTTTGTAGCTGACCAAGTCGAACATGTAGTGGGTAGTACACAAAAATAGAAGTAGGTTATATGCTGATACCGTCATAGTGGAGAGTGAACAGGATGTACTGGCTCCAGTGTTCAGTGAACGTCTAGGTTGTATTATTAAACGATACATCACAACACAACCTTAATGTTACAATTGGTTTTAGATGTGAAGACACAGTAATGAAACACAAAAGGGGGGAGCGCTGGCCGCCGGTACCTGTTTCGCGCACTCGAGCATCGCCTCCGCGATCTTGGTGCTTATATCGTTCACAACGCGCTTCGGCTGCTCGAACGCGGCCGCGGCGGCCACGGCGGCCACGAGCAGTGCCAGCACGCCGGCAGCCCCCATCCGCGCGAGTGGCGCGCCGCCGCTGCCGCCACCGCCACCGCCACCACCACCGCCGCCACCGCCGCCACCGCCGGCGCGGCCGTCCGTATGTTTTGCAAACAGCGCCCATTGTTGTCTGCGCGACAGGCGACGGCGGCGGGGGCGAGAGCGGCGGGGGCGTGCACAGGGGGGCGCGAGCAATTATCAAAAACTAACCAAGAAAAGGAAGGATGTTCTTTATTTTTACTTTCTGGCGGTCATTTTGGACAAAGCCAAGGCGTTCGACCGGGTCTGGCACCGCGGTCTTCTTATGAAGTTACCATCGTACGGATATCCTGAAGGACTGTGTCAGTAGATTACTAACTTTCTATCCTGCAGAAGCATAAGAGCCGTCATTGACGGCATCAGCTCTATTGGCATGGACATAAATGCAGGACTCCCAAAAGACGCTGTGCTGTGGCCGACGCTGTTTTAACTTCATATAAATGACATGCTGTCAGTTGACGGCATCCATTGGTATGCGGACGACAGCACCGGCGACACCTGCTACACGAGCACTAACAACGAAAGTCGAAAGAAAGTGTCAGAAATCGAGGTAACACTTGCCCGTGTCTCGGAATGGGGTCGCCTTAATTTAGTTCATTTTAGATTCCATCCACCCAAGACACCGGTGTGCGCGTTCACCGCTAACAACTCCACTTGTTGTAGCTCCTCAGTTCCAGATCTATCTACATCTTTGACAAACTCGAGAAGCATTGCGATTTTACGCGTCGAAATCTCCAGTGAGCTTCAGTACCGAGGGCGCTTGGAAGAAAAGGTAGAGCTGGCATTTTTAACAAGGCGAAGCAGTACTTCACTGCGCGCCGAGGGCTGTTGCTATATAAAGCGCAAGTCCGGCCTCACATGGAGTATTGCTCTCATCTTTGGACAGGAGCACCTAGACGTCAGCTGGGACCTTTTGACTCGGTACTAAACAGAGCTGTCAGAATTATTGATGACCCTTTGCTAACGGACGGTATTGAACCTCTTGGTTTTAGGAGAGATTTTGGCTTCTTGTGTGCGTTCTACCGCCTCTATAATGGGATGTGTTCTGATTAGTTGATTGACATGATGCCGACGGCCACAAAGTTCATCATCGCAACGCTCGCCATCGGCAGGGAATCCATCCTCATACCCTAGCACTGCAGTGGTCACCCAAATTGTGTAACGAGTTGCTTGTCGAAGTTTTCTCTAGAAGCTACAATATAAAGTTGTTCAAAAAAAGCGTGAAAAGGTTTACGCCCTCTTAGACTGATACCTCTGGTGTTACCGGCGGTCATAGGCTGCGGTTAGCACGCAACATCAGGTGAGCTGCAAGCCTGTTTGCCAACTAAATGGTATAAAAAAAAATTAGCGAGTGTTGAGAGTACAAAAATGTAACAGTCACATCGGGAGCACCGCGATCACGAATGGGAAGCATATGTTCGTGTTTACAACGGTATATCATATGTGACGGGGCTTTAGAGAAACGGAGCGAGTGGGGGTGGTCATTTCCTTACTCGTATAAACGATGAAGATAAATTTATACAATAGATATATGCAGTTTAGAGAAAAACTTCATTCTCTGACAAACATTTAAGACGAAAGAAACTGCTAGAATTGGTATGTTCGTTTGACCGCGAGCCGGCTGAGGCCGCGCGCGGGCGGTGCGCCGGCCGCGCGCTGGTGGCTTGCTCAGCGCTCACGGACTAGCCTCGTCACAGAGAGCTAGTTCATTAGGTGGTTACGGCCGACGCGGCCAGGAGACGCGTGCCTTTGTTTACTGCTCCGCGGGATTTTGCACGGCGAACGAGTAAAATGAAACTTACGACGACCAAGGAGTAGGCACCTTGTGATGGTATACAAGGTTGCTTCAGCTTTACGAACGTTAAGTCAAAAGATTTTATTTAGATCGGGACTCTAGTTAGAAAATACAACAGGATATTGCTATTGTAATTGAAATACAGCAATGAAACCTGAAGCATTAACACCGAAGAACGCCAACATTGAGGTCACGTTCGAGTGCACCATGCGCACGGTGGGCACGGTGCGCGCGCGCGTCCCTCAGGTACAACAATCATTTTCTAGTGACAGATGTCTTAGACAAAAAGAGCCACACAGAATAATAAATTGATGAAATGGAAATAATGAAACACTTCAGTTATACATTTATTTAATAAATGAAAAGTTTTGAAAAACTCAACGCAGTGCACCGACAGTGGGACCTTCCTCACAAACAAAACGGAGTAAGTGGTCACATGCACAGCGGGAGACCGCCACTCCACCACAACCTATTAAGATAACTACGAACTCATCAGATAAGCTTAAACAACATCCGGTGTCATGTCCGAGGTCGCAGCGTGGACTCCTGAGTTAATGTTATCAAGCAGCATCATCTGCACCACGTAACGCTCAACGAACTCCACGCGACAGGTGGCTCGTAGCCGGGCCACACCATGCGCGTTGGTTTCGGATCTCCTCCCCTTATAAAATGGCAACTTCTCACTCCTCAACTTTTCAATATAACTCAAGACAATAACAAATCGTTTCATTACGAGTAGCAGGGAGCGGGTGTCCTCTGTCACACAAGTACCAGGTTCTGTTGAGGGCGCGCCGGACGGGCCGGACGGGCCGGACGGGCCGGCTGAGAGGTTGGGAGGTTGGGTTACGTGATGCTCCATGACACTGCGGCGAGATTTAAACTTCGGATAGGAGTTCTCCGATGACGAGGTCGGAGTCTGGGGCCCAGTTCAATTTGTGTATCTCCGCTTTGAAGCAATTCGCGAACACGATGGTGCTCAAGCAGTGATCCTCGTGGTCGGGAACAGAACGTTCGCATCGGTGAATGAGCTCAATCAACTGCTCCGCCGTGGAGTCATCTACACAAACAGAATTGTTTTTGTACATGGATGAGAAAACGAGAGTAGAGGAGTGGGAGGTTCGCGCAAGTGCTGGCGAACGGAGGCACGCTGCCAGGGTGTAAACATTTGCAAACATGTCTCGATCCACAGGTTTGCTCAGTTCGGAGGAAGTGATTAGTGAGCTGTACCGGAAGCTCCATCGCGCTCACCGCTGCAGAGTTGAGGATAGGACACACAGCAGTATTACAGGTAATTATTCTCACCGGCTCCATGAGATTTAGCGTAATCCGCTGCGTTTCCGTGATGTAGGCGACCTTCGGACTCGATCAGATCCAGTTTAGAGGAGAGACAATTTATTGCGCAGCCGGTTAGTCTATTCGTGAGCTGATAGTCTTCTTTCCAAAAGTTGATGAAATCTGAATAAACGCTGTCCGGGAGATCGAGCTAAAATGGAGCAATCATAAACCTTACGTTACACTCTGCCCTTCAAAACGGATGGATCACCTGTGATTTTGATCTCTACCGGAAGTTAAAGAGACCTAATGATATTTTTTTACAAATTATTGGTGATACTTACTTCTCTCTTACATATGTTCAACGCTTTTAGGTAATTCACCGACATGCTCTTCATGACTTCCTGCGAGGAATCGACTCCGTAGTAGCAGGCTAGATGTATTACGACCACCATAATCAGTTCCATCCTAGTATCGGTCCAGGGGAGAGAGCAGCGCCTGGAGCTCATCAGTTTCACTGCCAGTGTTTTTACACTCGCGTACGCTTTATACCTTCCCCAGCACTGGAGCGCTCGCCGCCGCGCAGCCCCGCCGCCGCGCCGCCGCGCCGCCGCGCCGCCGCGCCAATTAACTTGTCACATCATGGAAATTAGTTAATTACTTAATTGTCACCAATACTCGCGCTGCACAGCACTTAAACGGCATAATCAGTCATTACGAGTAACAACTCGCCGCGCCGTGAGGAAGCGTGGTCGATGGATCCTTGGGCCTACGCCCGGGCCGCGTTCTTGGCGCAGTGGGGCCGCAGCTCAGCTGACGCGCAGGTGATGTTCCATTAGCGCGCCGCTAACTGGCCCCAACGGACATCCGGGTATATAACCGCTACATTGTAATAGTAATGCGCTGGCTCCGGAAGTATGTATCGTATCATATACGAGTTTATTTCATTGGGGAATGATACTAACGTCGTGCCAGACGTCCGGTCCTGTGCAGTGTTAATATAATAGGTCTAGGAACAGATGTACGCCTGGACCGTTTCTTGCAGTAGTTAATGCACTCAGTGTGCCGTGAAGCCTCCGCCGCGGCGAGTCAGTCCAATATTTCCAAATGTGTTTCGGGGAGCTCGGTAACAATATAAATGTCTAAATCGCAGCGGTATGTAGTATGTAGTGTAGCGTGTGGGAGATGAGGGTGGGGGGTGGGTGGTGTAGTGTACCATAATCGGTCACGTGTGGCACTGCCGCCCCCGGGCCTCTCTCCATTCGCATCACGTAGCGTTACCAGGGGAGGAATAAATATTTCCAAAGAAATCGCGACCTGTTTTATATGTTAATTTTTGTATTACCGGCGACGCGCGCCCGCGTTACTGTGTACAGTCGACGGCGCGCGGGGTACAGGCGCGCGCCGCGCCGCCGCCGCGGGGGAACGGCACGGCTGGAGTGTTATACGACATTGATATTTCTCTCGTTAAATAGTTGTTTTCATATAACATTTTCTTATTTCAAGATTAAAATGTCACCAGAAAGCTGACGAGTCCAGTAAACTTTTGGCCAGCGAAGCAACTCGCGAAATGTCGGGGGCCACAGTTTGCCCAGTCGGTGCAGCGACGTCCTGGTGAAGTTTGGCGCTGATAGCAGTATTGACTTCATCATCAACATCTTCGGCAGCCGCTGGACACACGGTTCGTGCTGATGATTTTCTGATACTTGATAAACAACTTAATTTTTGTTAGCTAATTCAGCTCAGTCTTTTAGAGCTCGAATTTTACACAGACACAGACCAACAGAATCTTAGAGCTCTAGACAGGTGTAGTTGGACGGGGATCCTGACGGTTCCATCACGATGTATATATGTATATGTATATATATACATATATATATATATGTATATATACATGTATTGTAATGTTATTCATGTCCATCAAAATCGGCAGAGACAGTAGAAAGAAAAATAAACGCCGCCATTTGCTCGCGTGCACGAAATGGACGATGCACGTGGCGGTGCGGCGCGCGCCAGATGTCACGCAGTCCAGCAACATATCAAAATATCAAATGTATTAATTAACAACGGATGCTGCAGCTCTGAAGAGTATCTCAATGACGATTAAATGTGTGGAAATAATGCGCGCTGATTGCGAGCCGCGTCGCTACACACGAAGGTAACGTATAGCAAATACATGTAACGAAAAATTGCTATTCCGTATCCGCAGTGAAGAGAACCCGGCTGCCCGAGCCCAGGCGGGCAGCGCGGCCCGCCCGGGCTGCGTGTGCATGTATGTGTGTGTGTGTGTGTGCGCGGCCCGCAGTACGACACGTTGCGGTGCGCAGTACGATGCGTTGCGATGCGCGGCGCGCAGTACGACACGTTGCGGTGCGCAGTACGATGCGTTGCGATGCGCGGCGCGCAGTACGACACGTTGCGGTGCGCAGTACGATGCGTTGCGGTGCGCGGCGCGCAGTACGACACGTTGCGGTGCACGGCGCGCAGTACGACACGTTGCGGTGCGCAGTACGATGCGTTGCGATGCGCGGCGCGCAGTACGACACGTTGCGGTGCGCAGTACGATGCGTTGCGATGCGCGGCGCGCAGTACGACACGTTGCGGTGCGCAGTACGATGCGTTGCGATGCGCGGCGCGCAGTACGACACGTTGCGGTGCGCAGTACGATGCGTTGCGGTGCGCGGCGCGCAGTACGACACGTTGCGGTGCACGGCGCGCAGTACGACACGTTGCGGTGCGCAGTACGATGCGTTGCGGTGCGCAGTACGATGCGTTGCGGTACGCGGCGCGCAGTACGACACGTTGCGGTGCGCAGTACGACACGTTTCGGTGCGCAGTACGATGCGTTGCGATGCGCGGCGCGCAGTACGACACGTTGCGGTGCGCAGTACGATGCGTTGCGGTGCGCGGCGCGCAGTACGACACGTTGCGGTGCACGGCGCGCAGTACGACACGTTGCGGTGCGCAGTACGATGCGTTGCGATGCGCGGCGCGCAGTACGACACGTTGCGGTGCGCAGTACGATGCGTTGCGATGCGCGGCGCGCAGTACGACACGTTGCGGTGCGCAGTACGATGCGTTGCGGTGCACGGCGCGCAGTACGACACGTTGCGGTGCGCAGTACGATGCGTTGCGATGCGCGGCGCGCAGTACGACACGTTGCGGTGCGCAGTACGATGCGTTGCGATGCGCGGCGCGCAGTACGACACGTTGCGGTGCGCAGTACGATGCGTTGCGGTGCGCGGCGCGCAGTACGACACGTTGCGGTGCACGGCGCGCAGTACGACACGTTGCGGTGCGCAGTACGATGCGTTGCGATGCGCGGCGCGCAGTACGACACGTTGCGGTGCGCAGTACGACACGTTGCGGTGCGCAGTACGATGCGTTGCGATGCGCGGCGCGCAGTACGACACGTTGCGGTGCGCAGTACGATGCGTTGCGATGCGCGGCGCGCAGTACGACACGTTGCGGTGCGCAGTACGATGCGTTGCGGTGCGCGGCGCGCAGTACGACACGTTGCGGTGCACGGCGCGCAGTACGACACGTTGCGGTGCGCAGTACGATGCGTTGCGATGCGCGGCGCGCAGTACGACACGTTGCGGTGCGCAGTACGACACGTTGCGGTGCGCAGTACGATGCGTTGCGATGCGCGGCGCGCAGTACGACACGTTGCGGTGCGCAGCACGACACGTTGCGGTGCGCAGCACGAGACGTTGCGGTGCGCAGTATGGTGCGCGGTGCACCACAAGGTGGGCGTGCCTCCGAGGCAATAAACGCAACATGACTTGTTGTACAGCAGGGTATTCATTAGCGTAGGCGGTGTTTACACGCGCCGCCGCACCGCCGCACCGCCGCGCCGCCGCGCGCCAAGCACCGCGCCCAGCGCCGCGCCGCCACCAAGCCGACCCTCCGGCGCGCGACATAAGGCGCTGACTGCTGCACGGTAACATTGTGCAGCTGATGGCAGGTAATTACCGATAATTGTTTTTATTCAATTGCGATATAAGGTGGGGCGGCGCCGCGGGCGCGCTCACTGTCGCCAGGCTCCGCTCGCGCGCAGCACGCGGGATGGGCTACCCCTGGCTCTGGTTAGTTTGCGTCGCGGCGTTGGAGTCCCCCGTGCCCCGCGTGGCGGGCAGCGCGGAGACTTTGGGCCACGTCGCAGCATACTTCGGGACAGCGCTGGAGGAATGCCGCGAGGAGGTTAGCGCGTGCTGTTTATCAATATACTAAATTCTGGAGAGTGTCACACGAGTGTCACTCCCGACCCTCCCCCCTGCCGGTGACCTAGTCTCGCGCACAACGCACACACTACATTATATATATATATATATATTATTAAAGCAACTTTACAATGATTTCTGCTTATCATTATTTTAAAGTGTGCAGGGAATTGCACAGTTTGTTTATTGTGATGGGGCACTTCTGCATTCAGTCGGGTCTGACAAAGGACGTCATGGAGGAGTTCCATCACTTCTGGGGCGAGGACTTCGAAGTGGTGCACAGAGAACTGGGTTGCGCGATCATCTGCATGTCCCACAAGTTCTCCCTGCTACAGGAGGACGTGCGCATGCACCACATGAACATGGAAGAGTTCATCGCGAGCTTCCCTAACGGTGAGACTTCCGTAGTACTCTTACTTTTGTAATATACTTGCGGTGACGTGCGCCGGCGACGCTCGCTATTATTCAATGTGTTCTGAAAATGTTCACAAAGTCTGAGAAACCATTTATCCAATACAATTACCAACCACCAACCACCGACCTCAAACCTTCCCTCTTGTCCGTTCTCGTAGCCTCCTGTAATTGTACGCCCCACCCCCACCCCTTTGTGTGAGCTAACACGCAGTACAAGTGAAACTGTATTCAGGTCAATTCGTAAGCTAATCAAATTGAATGAATGAAACTATAATAGTAAATATAATTATTGGCGGTAGGTCTCTGTTCTCGAAGGTCATCTATCTAGGCAGGTGCCACTGCTGTCTCTCCGAACAGGTTTCCGTCCAGTCGTGGTGGTGGGGCTCAATAGCCGTGGCTTACGGCAGAGCTAAGGGGAACCTACCCGGCCAGACCGTAGCGCAAGGCTGGCCCGAAGTGGTCGCTCCGGGTGAGCTCATAGAGCCCGACTCGGATGTGTACCGTTGGGCTGCTGGGGCAGGCCGGCATTTCATTTCGTTGCCGTAGTGGAGTCGCGGAGGGAGAGAAATATCGTTATAGCGGTTGTCAATCGTCCATTGCCGTATAACGGTTGGCGGCGGAGCCCAAGATCAGATCCGCCGCAGGGATCCAAGAGAGTTTTCTCTCTTGGCTCCCATGGCTTTTAAGTGACAAATTTGAGGAGATACATTGGCCAGGTGACGGTAAGAGACCAAGAAAGAAGGAACGCATGCATACTTCGACGTGCCCTTATTTCGAATATTTTGAAAGTGTGGTGGGCGGAGTCCGCGGGCCCGTACACGCCTGGATAGCCGTGAACCCAGTAAATATAACTGGAGTTCTCTTATTTTCATAAAATCCAATTCACGGCGTCGCAAAAAAACTTTCGCTTTAAAAGTGTGTCCTTAGAATCATATTCACGTTTTGCACTACATCCAGGCGAGGAGCTCTCCGTGAGAATGGTGAACATGATACACTCCTGCGAGAAGCTGTATGACGACATAGACGACGACTGCTCGCGCGTGGTGAAGGTGGCAGAGTGCTTCAAGATAGACGCGCGGCGGCAAGGGATAGCGCCGGAAGTCGCCATGATCGAGTCCGTCTTGGAGAAGTATAAAAAGGAGTAGCATGGAGCCTGCCGCTTCCGCTTAGAGTGCGGGGGCGCAGGAGTTCACTTCACTCGGTATATTGTTACCACAGTGTCAGTTTAACATTTCACTATTAAATGATTTCGCACCGCACGGCGACCACGTGATTGCTGGCACGGCGCGTGCCTGCCGGGACATTACCTTTTACCTCACCACTTCAACAATCCGTTCGCCCCACGGACAACAGCAAACATATATATGGGGCTGAGGGATCACTTTCCTCATGGTGCGCGCGGGCTGACGCGGCCTCGCAGCGAGGAGGCGGCTGCTCGCCGCGCCTGGACCGCGCTGCTGTCCTCGCATTCCACATTATTGTTCTCTGCTCTTGCACTCTTACACTTTAAATATAAACTGTTGGCCACCGCCGCGCCCCGAGCCGGCACCGCCGGCACCGCCGGCACCTCGTCATCACGCATCCAGTGATTCAATAAGGATCAAATATACTTACTATTTTATGAATAATAACAATCACTATATATTAATCAATGAATAATGAATGATCCCGCCGATGCAGCCCGCCAGCTCGGCGCGGTGCTGGGCACCAGCGCGACGAGCTGCGGAACTTTATATAATACCTATCGCGCAATGAATAAGCACGCCTATCCTACTCCCTGATGGTGTCAAGTGTTGTTATGTTAGGCTGTCGAGTTGGCCACAAGTCGGCGGCCGCTGGGCTACGGGACCCGGATTTGCGATTTAAACGAGGTATTTGTGTTGTATTAAGGAGTACGATACGTAGTACACTCGTCCGGCTGGCCTTCAACCGGAAACTACTCGAGCCCGGAACGAGCGTGTCCGGCGCGGGGCTGACCTGCGAAAGGAAAAATTGCAACTCGTCCACCATACCTGGCAATAGTGTGGAGATGCGCGCTGGTGGCCACCTTGACCAGCGGGCGGTGCGGCGGGCGGCTGGGCCGCGTGGGCGGGCTGTACGTGTACTCGCCGGCCTCGCCGCCCGTCAGCCACGACCAGTGCTCCGCCATGCCGCACTTCGTCACTGTCACTTTGCAATCACTTTGCGCGACACTAATTCGTATTCGCTCTCCTAACGGCGGTCACTTTCGCTGAAGTTTTGATAAGATAATTGATTCAGCTGTACAGAAGCTTGCACGAACGAGACGTAAGGGACCGCGCGGCGGCCGGTCGGCGGCCGGGGCTCCGCGCGCCCCCACCCAATCTACACCGCCCCCACCGCCCCCACCGCCCCCACCGCCCCCACCGCCGACTCTTATTGAATTTACAAACAATTATTGATAACATTTGAACTATAGTTAAATTAAAATAAACTGTATATCGAGTGCAGAGTGCAACGCAAACCGCGTGTGCGCCGCTGCCGCTAATCAAACAGTACGACGAATCTCTGCCAAAATTTTCCGATCACAACAACCCCTTCGCGGGGTTGTTGTGATGCAAACAGGAGTTTCAGTCCGGCTCGCGCTCGTATGGGGTCGCCGCGTGCGGGAGGCGGGCGTGCTGTTCACGGCGATACATCTCGCAACCCTTAGGAGTCGCGCGCGCGGACCGGGAGCGGCCAGAGAGCGGGCGGAGAACGGATTTTTTCGGGTAGATATAGCCACAACAAATGTTCCCCCCGAGGGTCCCGCATATGTGACACACATTGGCTCGCGCACTCCGTAGGGGCCGGTGCAGCGGGTGCGCTGGGGCGCGGTGTCGGCGGCAGCTGTCGCGCGGTGGTCACGAGCGGGCGCTGACGCTGTACATCTCAACAAACGCTACCACCATCAGAACGACACACATGTAACGATCGATATCATCGAGGGATAAAAAATAAATACTTTCCAATTTCCATACGTTTGAACAACACGCGTCCGTCCGGCCGGACGAGTTCAAACGGAACTGTTCGCATAATAATAATTTGAGAACTCGTCACGAACTCTCCTCCCTCCGACTCCTCAATGGAATTTCCTCTTCCTCTTCGTCCGATGTAAATGGAATTTTCTCTTTAGATAATCCCCCTCCATCTCTTCGCAAGTATTAGCGTCGTTTGCGTCACCTTAGACATTCCAATAGCTTTAAGCTTGAGCTTTAACTTGAGGGGATGGCGACTTGCAGAATTGTGCAGAAGGACAATGCTCCCGTGCGGGGCGAGAAGGACCGGGGCGCCGCTCCGTGAGCACTCCGGGCCCGCGGCCGGTTACTATGGTTACCGCCACACAATATTGACATCTCTTGTGCGGTACCTGGCGAATGTCAGTTGTCTGAAAAACGTTCTTCAGCTATATATGCTTGGAGTCACTGTTACCACCATCAGCCCGCTTTTATCTGCAACACTGAACGCAGGACCTCTCCCAAGCGCCGTCCGCCAGTAGTTCGCGGGCTAAACATATCCAATTCCATTTAATTACCGGAAGCTGGACGCGAGCACCGGGACCTCGTCTGCATCAGTCATGTTAAGCCCGCGGTTCTACTGGTGATGAGTCAACGCGAGCAATGCACCGCGCCACACTCTGCTGACTACAACACGATGCCATGCCAGCCCCGATCCATTTGGATATGTAGCAGGGGGTGGGACGTGCCACAAGGGTAGCGGGTTCGCTCAGCAAGTAATAACGAGAATATCGTTGTCGATAAAGTTATGACTTTTTTGTATTTATATTTGCCGTTTGTTTGTCGCTGTTCCCCCTTGTGTCGCGTCTTGCCTGTTATTTGACGTGTGTCGTGTGTCGTGTGTCGTATGTCGCGCGTCCTGTGTCATGTGTCGTATGATGTGTGTCGTGTGTCGTGTATCGTGTGTCGTGTGTCGCGCGTCCTGTGTCATGTGTCGTGTGACGTGTGTCGTTTGTCGTGTCGTGTGTCATGTGTCGCGCGTCCTGTGTCATGTGTCGTATGATGTGTGTCGTGTGTCGTGTGTCGCGTGTCCTGTGTCGTGTGTCGTGTGTCGTGTGTCGTGTGACGTGTGTCGTTTGTCGTGTCGTGTGTCATGTGTCGCGCGTCCTGTGTCATGTGTCGTATGATGTGTGTCGTGTGTCGTGTGTCGCGTGTCCTGTGTCATGTGTCGTGTGACGTGTGTCGTGTGACGTGTGTCGTTTGTCGTGTCGTGTGTCATGTGTCGCGCGTCCTGTGTCATGTGTCGTATGATGTGTGTCGTGTGTCGTTTATCGTGTGTCGTGTGTCGTGTGTCACGCGTCCTGTGTCATGTGTCGTGTGTTGTGTGTCGTGTGTCGTGTGCCGCGCGTCCTGTGTCATGTGTCGTGTGACGTGTGTCGTTTGTCGTGTCGTGTGTCATGTGTCGCGCGTCCTGTGTCATGTGTCGTATGATGTGTGTCGTGTGTCGTTTATCGTGTGTCGTGTGTCACGCGTCCTGTGTCATGTGTCGTGTGTTGTGTGTTGTGTGTTGTGTGACGTGTGTCGTGTGTCGTGTGTCGTGTCGTGTGTCGTGTGTAGTGTGATATGTGTCGTGTGTCGTGTGTCGCGCGTTCTGTGTCATGTGTCGTGTGACGTGTGACGTGTGACGTGTGTCGTGTGTCGTGTGTCGTGTATCGTGTGTCGTGTGTCGTGTGTCGTGTGTGGTGTGTCGTGTGTCGTGTGTCGTGTGCCGCTTGACGCATGTCACGTGTCACCAGTAGCATGTGTCGTGTGTGTTGTTTTTATAATTTAATTTTATTTCAAATGAAGATTAACGTACAACACGTAAATGGATAGATGTCAATAGACCTGGTTTCACATCGCGCTACTTCCGGTGGCTGTCTGTTCTGTTCCGCGGCCCGAGCGCCAGAGCCCGCTCCGTACCTGCAGCCTTAATCCAGTTGCCAATAAACGAGGATGTATCTGACGCGGGCGAGGCGAGGTCGCGCCGCGAGCCCTCGCCTGATGAAATTAAAAGTACATTTGCGTAAACTTCACGTTTCTCCAGATTCGGTCGGAGTGCGATTTTATTATTCAGTTTTGGCAGTAAATAAAGCGGGGCCTTAATCGTGAGTTTGCAGCGTGTGCATCGTGTGCAGCGTGTGCAGCGTGTGCAGCTTGCAGGGCGCAGGGGACGCGCCGGTGCGAGTGTCGCGCGGTTGTCAAGTTATCGATGCCGAGGCCCTCAATCGTATTTAATCAAGTTCTGGAGGAGCTGGTAAAACTTCAAAGTATGCAAACGTCTCCGACACGCCGGCTTCCTAACTGAATACATGTCGGTGTTAACGACGAGTGCGACGGGGTGGGGAGGGTATAGACAGGCTGCCGCCGTAGCCCGCGCAGTGCGGTCCGTTTGCACCGACCGCCCGCGTCACGTCGCGTTACGTCGCGCCGCGTCACGCCGCGCCGCGCCGCAGACGCTCTCAATTAGTCTAATTGGTGTCAAAAGGATTAACTGGAATACTTGGCACTGCGAAATGTTCCCCGCCCAGCCCTGACTCGACCCGGCCCGCCCCGGCCCGCACCGGCCCGCACCGGCCGACGCGGTGACGCGGTCACGGCCTCGGGACGGTTTTCATAACGCTCTAAAGTACTTTTGATTAGTTTGTTGCGCCGAGCAGACCCTGCGGCGGCCGGTTCGCACCATTTACGATGTGTTAATGAGCCCGCACATGGCACGGCTGCTACGACGCATCACCATCACACCGATCCCAGCGCGGGGTGGAGCGGCGCGGAGGTCCTGCCAGCACATAGCTGGCATACGCACAGGCGACCGTTTGCTGCAGGGCAAAGTCCTACTCGTCTCACGGATATATATTATTCAATTATAAGCTAAAGGGTGTCTGGCGGCAGATTTATATTTTAAAAAACGAATATCTCAATAAGTTATAAACAATGCGGGGGGAAGGTGGTGTCATTAGAATCACCGATCGTGCGGATTTCTTGGTTACGATGTCGCAGTGGTGCAGTGGTGCAGTGGTGCAGTGGTCGGGTGAGCATCGCGCGTTCGCTATTGAAGCATTTTTCAAGAGTAACGATTCTTACGTACTCGCTCCGACAGCCGACAGTTTTGTTCACATTTCAATATTCGACGGATAGGCGATGGGCCGAGTGTGAATTTAATTCGTTCGTGGGTGGAGAGGTTCCGCGCAACTGCTTTGGCTATGAACACACCACGGCCAGGACCTAGTCGATCGTCAAGGACCTCCGAAAACATTGAACTGGTTGAACGCAGTTTACGTGAAAATGCACGACTTTCGATAAGGAAAAGGGCAGCTTCACTGGGACTTCCAAGAGCATGCGTGCATGAAATTTTGAAAAAAGATATGAAGTTTCATCCTTTTAAAATTCAAATAATTCAAGAATTGAAAAAAAAATTACTTTGCGTCACGCAAATTTTTTTGTGAAACCATGTTGGAGCGTTTTCGCACTGTGAATTCCATTTTTTGGAGCGACGAGGCTCATTTTCATTTAAACGGACACGTAAACAAGAACAACACACAAAATTGCCGTTACTGGGCTCTAAGAACTCGCAATCCTCGACTGAAGCACCAAAAACCATTACATTGCCCAAGGGTAACTGTTTGGTGCGCTTTATCCACGAATGGGATAATCGGACCATTTTTTTTTGGAAATGCACGGGGCCAAGCGACGAATGTCAATGGTGAGAATTATCGGCTCATGATTTCGAATTTCTTTTTGCCGAACCTGCGAGCTCATTCATCATTCTCATCACACACGTGGTTTCAACAGAATGCGGTACAGGTGCGACCGCACACACGGCCAGAGCTTCGATGGATTTGTTGCGAGAAAATCTCCCTCAAAAACTGATTAGTCGCTTTGGGGACATCCCGTGGCCACCGAGGTCACCCGACCTAACTCCAATGGATTTTTTTTGTGGGGCTACCTCAAAGAGAGAGTTTACGCCAACAATCCGCGAACTGTTGTGGACCTAAAAGAAAATATTCGGCGAGAAATCAGCGCAATTGAACCAAGTTTACTGCAGCGTGTGGCACGGAATACGAAGCTCCGTTTCGAACAGTGTGTGTGTGTGTGTGTGCAACACGATGGAAGACATTTGGATGACTTTATCTTTAAAAAATTAAATCCGCATTTGTACTCTATCCTTTAATACTTTTAGTAAAATCATATGTCAAACATATTATTTTTTATTTAAATTTGAAAACATAAATTTGCCACCAGACACCCTGTACAATACTACAGTATTCGTTGAAAGGAAGCTGCGCGCAGACAAACCATTGCAAGGTGTTATTTAAGTACTAACAATAAACAGCTACGGACGGAACAGAGTCGGCGGTGCAGAGGTCTGTCCTCCCCTCTCGTATTAGAAGTAACAACAGGGAATTATTTATTGCACGCCGTGCAACACCCTGTAGCGCGCCGGCCCCGCAGCGTGACTCATAGTAAAGTCCCGCGCGCGCGCACGGGGCGGCGGGCGAAGCGCGGCGGGCGGCGGGGCGCGGCGGCTGAGGCTGCCAGAACTATCAGTGAACTTATTGCATCACGCACTGGTATACACCATTACAGATGCTCGTAGACATGGAAACATTACAACTAAGCGGGGACGCAGTGTTGCAACTGATGCAGCTGCCGGCGCGCGGCTGCACGGAGCTGCTCAATAACTTCCTTATTCATAACTTTCATTCACTGACGCGTCGCATTCACTGCTGGATATTCTTCTCGAATTAAGATACCCGCCGCGCGCGAGCCCGCCGCCCGCTGCCCGCTGCCCGCCGCCCGCCGCCCGCCGCCCGCCGCCCGCCGCCGCGCCCCACGCGGGCTGCGGGCGGCGTATTATGTGAAATCAATGCACGTCTGTTTGTAAACACTACGAGGACGCATCCGCCGGATCCGCTCCGCCCGCCCGCAGCGCACCGCCGGCCGTTAGGAGCAAGCGTCGGTCGTCATAACAACACGGACACGTACGCGCAAGTGCACAATGATCAGTTGGACGGTCACCGTCGGAGGTCAGCCGCGCGCGCCCGTGCTGCAGCGTCAGCTGTCACCGGGCGGAGTCGCGCGCGGGAACACTTCGCCCGTCGCCTGTCGCCTGTCGGTTGTCGGGCGTCGCGCGACGCGGACTGACCCGACGGCGGCGCGCTCCCGCCGCCCGCCCCCCGCCGCCCGCCGCTCGCCGCGACCCTGCCGCGACCACGCCGCCTTGATCCCGCGCACCGACAATTGTAATAAAGTTTATACACAGTTACATCTGCAAATGTCTTCTGTTCCCTGCCGTGTCGCCGTGTCGCCGTGTCGCCGTGTCGCCGTGTCGCCGTGCCGGGGTCGCGGCGCGGGCGACGCGCGCCGGTGCGCCTAGTAATTATATAGAAATAACCCTTACACAACAAAGCGGCACACCCGCCGCCGCGACACCCCCGCACATTACATCATCAGCCGATAGACGTCCTGGATAGGGGCCTCCGACAAAGATCGCGACATAAAGTCAGCGTGGTTTCCTGTGCCGCTGGGCACTAGAAGCTATCGTATGTAGGTGTGTTCATATGGGTATGCTTGGAGCCATTTTCCACCCCATTGGCCCAATCCGAGTTAGTGTGTTTAGCAGCCCCGTTTGCTGATTAGCCGCGTGCGCCGCGGGCGGACAACCTTGCACTCAAACATTTATTGTACATAAATACAGTTGCATTAATTTAAATTATCATTGTCGACGCATGAACATGTCGTGACAACACCGGACGTGATGAGCTTCGCGCGGTAACGACACGCAGTGAAACGAATAGCCAATTGTGTAAGTATCAAGAGCGTGCAGGCGGCGTACGTAAGGGACACCCCGTGCGCGGCGCCCCTCGTAGCGCGCCCATTCACTGGGGGCGCTACGCGGGGGCGGCGCGGGGCCGGGGGCGCGGCGTGACCTTGCACCGCGACGTCGTTGCGCTTTTGCGTGTAGCGGGTAGCGGATAGCGGGTAGCACACGGGCGGCGCTAGGGGCGCGCGCGAGCTGCACGCGCGGCATTCATTGCAGTTGTTCACAAACAATAGCGAGTGCGGGCAAGACATGTACACATGTACACATGTACACGTGTACATGTGTACATGTGCCGGTGTGAAGTGAGCGTCAACATACAAATGTCTCGATAGGGAACACTTGTTTTGAACGAGCTTTTATTGTTTTTTTTGTTTGTTTGCTGTGACATCTGTGAAACATATTTAGTCTACATCAAGTCATTGAACAGATAACAACACATTTTTTCATCGTGTTAAAAATGTCGAATTTTGTACCAGAAAGTGATGATTCGCGGAAAGCATTAATTTTTTGTTTTCATTTGAAGAAAAGTGGTGCAGAGTCGCATGCGAGTCGAATGCTTCTCGAGGCATATGGTGATGGTGATCATGCTCTATCAGAAGCAACATGCAAAAGATGGTTTCAACGGTTCAGAAATAATGATTTTGATGTGAGAAATGAAGAACGTGGAAGACCACCAAAAAAGTTTGAAGACGCCGAATTGCAAACGATATTGGATGGAGATGACACTTTGGATCAAAAGCAAATGGCAGAAATGTTAAATGTTGCACAACAACACAAAAACACAACAAACAATTTCTGTCCGTTTAAAAGCTATGGGAAAGATCCAAAAGTGTGGAAAATGGCTGCCAGGTGAATTGAATGAAAGACAGATGGTAAACCGAAAAAACACTTGTGAAATTTTGCTTCAAAGACACGAAAGAAAATCGGTTTTGCATCGGATTGTTGCTGGCGATGGGAAATGGATTTATTTTAAGAATCCTAAACGAATCATGGGTTAATCCGGGACAACCATCAACCATCAACATCGACTGCAAAACCAGATCGATTCGGCAAGAAGACAATGCTGTGTGTTTGGTGGGATCAGAAAGGTGTGGTGGTGGTGGTGGTGGTACCACGAGCTCCTAAACCCCCACCTGGTGAAACCGTTAATACTGATCGCTGATCGCTGATCGCTACCGACAACAAATGATCAATTTGAACCACGCATTGATCGAGAAACGACCAGAATGGGCCAGAAGACACGGCAAGGTCATTTTGCTCCATGACAATGCACCTGCACACAAAGCAAAACCGGTTCAGGATACAATCAAAACACTTGGCTGGGAGCTGCTACCTGCTACCTGCTACCCCACCCGCCGTATTCACCAGACTTGGCTCCTTCCGACTACCATTTGTTTTCATCGATGGGACACGCATTGGCTGAGCAGCACTTTGGTTCCTACGAGGAGCTCGAAAATTGGGTGTCTGCTTGGTTTGCTTTAAAAGACGAACAATTTTATTGGCGCGGTATCCACAAATTGTGGTGGTCCAGAAAGGTGGTCACAATGTGTACAAAACAATGGCCAATACTTTGAATGAAATGTTTTTTACTTTCCCATTCATAATTAGTGTTTTATTTTCACAAAGACGCTCATTGCACACCGCCGGTACACCCGAGTAGGTATGGCCAAGAAATATGCGTTTTATTTATTTGAACTTAAAAATTTAAAATAAATTCAATCCGCCGGGGCGTGCGCGGGGCGAGCGCGGGGTGCGCGGGGCGAGCGCGGGGCGTGCGCGGGGTGCGCGGGGCGAGCGCGGGGCGTGCGCGGGGCGAGCGCGGGGTGCGCGGGGCGAGCGCGGGGCGTGCGCGGGGTGCGCGCTCGTCGCTATTACTAATATATGTAACAGCGCGCGTGTAACACCTGGATTTGTCTTTAGTCCTCTCAACCAGCGCGTACGCGTGCCCGTGCGAGTGCGCGCGTGTCGACTGGTCCGCGTCTCGCGCTGACGGGTGTCGGGGCGCGGTGCGGCGCGGTGCGGCGCGGTGCGGCGCGGGAGTGTAGCGCGGGTAGGAACTTTATCTTAATAGAATATCAGCTCGCGGAGGAGATTCAACGGGTCACGGGTGTGTGTGTGTGTGTGTGTGTGTGTGCGGCGGGGTGCGTCGGGGTGCGTCAGGGTGCGTAGAGGTGCGTCGGGGCGCGGCGGGGTACCGTTAGCGCGCGGGCGCCGCGCGGCGCCCCCGCAGTAGGTTTGCAGCACAAGGTCTGATACTAAATTCGCTTCCACTTGATTCCTGTTGGGATGTAACCGCGCCCGCGCGATACCTACTTCTCTGCTTTTCCTTCCTGTGTAAGTGAGCCTCAGGAGCGCCTAGTGATTCAGAAGGTATAACACGTGAGGACAGGACCTGTCCGCGGGTAAGATAAGGCAAGTAGTCACGTGCGTTGGACACTGTCAGTGGTATCTAGTTCGGTTGAATGTGTATTCATGGTCAGTGGACGGTAGGTGGAGGTTTGACGCGGGTGTCCAGGGGGCGCTATATTTGGCGTTACTATGAATAGAGCGGACGCGGCTCCACCGGAAGCTGCGCACGCGTCAGACGCAACCGCACTTGAGGCAGTACCCTGCACTCGGCCCACGGCGCTCCGGCCCGCGCCACGCGTCCGCTCGTTTGGTGACTACTGTCACAACTCTCCAGAGAGCGTGTGTGTGTGCACATGTACATTTGCAGATAAATCCATAATTTCGACGAATAAATACATAATCTATCACGCGCTATTACGTGACACCGGCAGCCGTTAGCCTCGCGCAGGACTCGTGTGAAATAATATAATAAACACGCACGCACACACACTCACGGGCCAGCTGCGTCACGCAGGAGGACGTATTGCTGCCGGGACTGTGCACCGCCGCTGATCGCCAGCTTCGCGGTGAAATTGTTCGCAAAAACTACGCGGCGCGTTGATGCAATGGTAAGGATGAGGTACAAAACACTTGGCGGTGAAGCTGCGGCATTCAACATTAAGATGGACACGTTTCTCTGCTGGCTGCGGTATGGTGTCCGTGCTCTAACAACTTTGCTACGGAACAAGTAAATCCTTACTGCGGCCTATTTGCGGTAAACAGTCCGCTCGTACTCCGCAGTCGCACGGTGACGCCGGTGCGCCTTGGGCACCGCCGTCATCTCGAATCCTTATGAAATTCAAGGCGAGTCTTTCCGCCGGCAAGATAAGGTGCTTTCTCTACTGGGTCAGTAAGGGGGTGGTCATTATCGAGTATGTGGATCGCGGAACAATTGGTACGGGCTCTTGGTATGTGGAACAACTAAAAAAAGCTTACAGGAATTTGCAATACACGATCGCAAAAATGGTTTTGTTCCAACAGGATTTCTCCCCCCTCGCACCGCGCCGTGCCATCCGAGGCGCTGGCTTGGGAACTCTTGAACATCCTCCATATTCACTCCAGCTCGCCTCTAGTGATTCCCCGTCCAAGCCTGAAGGAGAATCAGTGGGAACAAAACTTCGAAAGCGTTGAAAGCGTCGATGCAGTTGTCGGAGCGGCGCAGGAGGCCGCACGTGCACGGGTTCAGGAGTTAATGTAGTGGAAGGAAATTAGGCTTAGAAAAAAGGTTACGCAAGAGTGTTGTGCTGATGCGGCGACAGCGGCGGACCGGCCGGGCAGCGCGCGCGCCCGCTCTAAACTTTTCACATTAACGGCAGCGGATGGGTGGCCGCGTTTCACGTTTGGTGTTGCTGAACAACTCTCGTCGTCTCATTTTCAGTTTCCTATCGCGATGTGGCACTACACGATTTGAAAGCAGTTTGTTTGTGTGCGCTCGCGGCCCTCGCGACCGACGAGCGTGCACGGGGACGCTCGTGAAAGTGCAGGAAGCGAGAGAGGTGTGCCAGGATCGTAGCAGGTGGAGAGAGCTGGTCTCTGCCTACCCACTGGGAACGAGGCGTGATATGTATGCGCGGGTGTCGCCGCCGCGTTGTGCGTACACCGTGCGTACGTGTTTCATATAAAGAAGAGAATTACTGCTTGTTGTTCATTACTGGTTGCGGCAGCATTTGTAACGACCGCAGTGAATAAGGTAAGCTGCTGCAGGTCGTCCGGCCACGTCGCGGAAAGCAGCTCAACAGCAGCGATCGCGGCCGGGTTTAGGAATTTTCAACTATTTTTATTTTACCGGTAGTAGGTCTCTGTTACTGGTGACCATCTAAGTGGATACCACTGCAGCTCCAATTGCAACCGAGAAACGGTACTGTGCAAACATTACTGTGATGCGGTTAGTGTTCACTGGGCGATGAGAGTCGACAGCTTATCTCTCCGGCGACCAGCTATTCTGCGTAACGCCCCGCGGTTACGAGCGGGCGCGTCGCCGAGCGCGGCCGCAGCGAACGTTTCGCGCGTCTCGTTGTTTGCATTAATAAAAGAAATGGAGTAGCTCGTGTAAGTTATCCTGTACTGTGGCATTAGTTTACTTGTGAGACGGAACTTGAACTTCACGACAATAATGAAACTTTCGACAGCTCCACCGCCGCTGCAACGACTCACCTCAATGCTGGCAGAAGCGCGCCGCTTCCAGCAGCAAACGCAGCGGCGCGCGCTGCGCTCGCGTACACACAGCTTCCACCTTAACACTTGCCAAAACAAACACGCGATGTGACGGGGCCGGGTCGGGTCGGGCCGGGCCGGGACAGGGCGGGCGGGCGGTCGGCGCGGCGGCTCTCTGCCGACTGCCGCCCGAAGCCGCCCGCCCCTGCCGCTCGGCCCGGCCCGGCCCGCCCCGGCCCGGCGCGCAGCTGCCCGGGATGTAAACATTGCTCTGTTTTGGATTTATCAACGTCGTGAGCCATTTACATATCCCCACATCCGCTGCGGGGGCGCGGCAGGGGCGGGAGTACCTCTCTACTGAAACTTCGTTCTGTTTACCATTCAATTATTTGCAACTGCACGTTGGACACATACTGCGCGGCGCTCCGCCGCCATTACCGTTACACATCCCGCGACGCGGCGACGCGGCGACGCGGCGACGCGCTCGCGTTACGTCACTGCCCGAAACCACCACCACCACCACCACCACCACCACACCCCGCAGCGTGCTGCCTGTATTTCATTGAACCCTTACTTTGGCCGTTAGTTGCAACGCAATGAATGCAACATGTGAGCAGTAAGACAGCGACACGCGGCCGCGCTCGGTCGGTGAATCGTACAGCGCGTGCGGCGCGCGCTACTCGCACGCGGATACGGGTGGCCGGCCGGACCGCGCGACCTATATATGTCCGCCACGAGGCGTCGGTGAAATTTTCAACAGCAGGGGCCGCATCGCACCCTTCGCTCAATAAAGCCTGTGCTAGAAGTTAAACTGCCGACGGCGGCCGCGCCGCTGGCACGCGGAGGCTCCGTCGTCTCGCGGAGAGTCAGTGATGCAACATTAATTTCCGTCCGAGTCCGGCCCTGGCAGAACAACAGCACTTCGCGGCGAGTGCCGATGTACTGAATCTTTTAAAACTAAAGTGTTAAGCTCGAGACTGTCAATATACTATAAAAAAGCGATTCTGATAATGTTACGTGATCCTCGCGTCGTAAAGGTGGACTGGTTTTGCGTGCAGCGTGCAGCGTGCAGCGTGCAGCGTGCAGCGTGCAGCGTGCCGCAGCGCGGCGGGCGGCGGGCACACAACACGTGACTATTTATGTAAATCCGCTCCCGGTTAATTGCTCCACAAGCTGTAACGACATTACGTTACTGTAACGCCGGCGCACACCCGCCGCGCCGCCGCGCCGCCGCCGCACCGCCGCCGCGCCGCCACGCTCGACAATTTATTAACCCGCGAAGCCTCCGATTAATGCAAATGCAGGCGTGAGGCGCGCGTGTCCGGCTCGCAGTGCCCCGCCGGCAGCCGCGCCGCGTGCACCAGGGTCCGCAACGTCACAAGTTCACAAGTGACGCGCGCGGGTTCATCTAGCGTTTACTATTTAAAAACATATTTATTTTCTATCATTTCCAAAGGATCAAGTTGGCTGGTTCTCCCCTCTCTCCCCAACAGTGGGGCATCATGTTTGTAAGCTCGTAAGAGTAGCTGCGGCCAGACCAGACCCCTGCCCCCTGCCCCCTGCCCCCTGAAACAGTAAACGCTGCAGTCGTACCTAAACAGGTACAAGGGCCGAGGTCGGTACGTGGATGTAGCCGCGGAGACCTATCGGACCGGATCGCGCTTCGTCACTAATCAGCAGCGGGCGGATTCGAGGCTGCACGTAGTTGTATTGCAGATCAAAGATAGCATTCCGCTCAGGTACGATGGTGGGACGCGCGAGGCAGGTGCGAGTGTGGGCGTGGGCAACTTAAATACGGTAAACTGTACCTACAATCAATTTGTGGCAAGTTGCGAATTTGTGGTGCACAAATATACTGTGGCACTTTGTTTTAACGATGAGCACACCGCGCTCCCGCGCCCCCGCGCCCCTGCGCCCCCGCCCGGTAACCGTGTTGCAGTACCCGCAGCGGGATCATACCGGCCCATGTACATTAGCCGTGATGCTCGCGGTCTCGCGCACGTGCAACCTGAATCAAGCGCTGCGCTGCGCTGCCGACACCGGCGCGGAGCTCGTCGGCGGCTGCCGTGCAGTGAACAGTGCATGTTTATGTGATTACAGTGCAACGGCACCTTCAAATGAATACGGTGCTAGCAGCGGACAGACGCGCAAGTCGTGTACGCGCGCGGCGGGGCGCGGCGGGACGAAGCGTGCTGGTTCCGGTGCGCGGCGCCGCAGCCCGACGACACTTAATCTCGGAACGTACCTGAAACAGAAAAAAAATTATATTACTTTATGTGGAAGTAACACTGCAGGTACGTGGTCATTGCCGGTCACCGTCTCCGGTCGCAGCAGGTCCCGCAGCCCCTTCTATTGCACTGAAGAAGACCATCCCAAAAAGAAGAAAATCCCAAACAAGCTTGTCTTCCCCCCAGAAGCTTTAAATATACCTATATTTTAAATTTTCCCGAACGAAAAAAACGTAGCTACCACCGCAGCGCTTGTTGCAGCCGCCTGAGTATATTGTGCAAACATTACTATGTTCCGGTTTGACGGACCCTCTAGCTAGTGTAACCACTGGGGAAACGATACTCAACATCTGATGCCTCAGGCGACGAGCGTAATGCGGTGCTGTATGTGACGTCCTATATAGCGCGGCGTTGTTAAGGGCAGGCGTATCACTTAGCGTCAGGTGAACGCTCCGCTCGGCCCGCTGCTTAATTGTATAAAAGCAAATGTAGAACTAATTTAACTTTATTTATCTTATCCATGCGCAGAGAAAGCGCACGTGCAATGTGCTTTATGTAGCGGTAAGTGCAAGGGCACCGCCGAACCAGCCCTGCGCCCAGCTCTCGCAGGTTCCACTGCGGGGGGAGGTTCATACTCGAGGAATACTTCTCCATCTAACGACCGGATCCGCGTGCGGAACTACGCCAAGTGTTCGGCCAGCTTCCCAGCGCGCGGGACTCAAGCCGACGTCGCGGTGCACCGCTCTATTGAATTTATGGAGAACGGGGGAGGAAGTGCAGCCGGTTGAGGTAAGCGTAAGGGTACAAGGATACTCCCAGATCCTCTTTGCACGCACCCGGCGCGCGCGCACATCCTCACTTATACGAACTCCGTTACCGTCGGACACACGCAGACAGACCTACTGTGAAGCAAGTGAGCGTGCGCTGGTACGTGCCTACGCGTCCCGCGACCGCAGAGAGCTGCTCCCCGCCCGGCCGGGACTGGCGCCGCGCCGCGCCGCCGGTCGGCTGAGAGCTGCACGGGTGAGCAGTAGTCGCCGCGTATCTGCCATTACAAAGTATTACAACATAGTAAATACTTTGTACATTGTCATGTTTATGTTGTTGTTGTTGTTGTTGTTGTTGTTGTTCCGCTGTACTGTCAGTGAATCTCGTATTAAGCTGTCGAGCTCGGCCACGCGGAGCAGCCTGACCTAGTTTTGACGACTTTCTTGTTTTAAACACGCTAAAGATGCTCAAGAGGGTGGATGTAAAGAAGAAAGGGAGATATCCCCCTACCATTTGATAAGAGCTTAATCAAACTCTTCATCAGCAGGCACTACAACGTGTAAATGGATATTGGAACAGTTGAGTGCCGGCGGGGGGGCTCGCCGGCTCATCAACTGAACGGTGCCAACTGACAAAAGGCTGCAGACGAGGGAGCGCGCAGATAATTGCTGATTATCTGCAGCATCTAACAACACGAATAACAGTCAATATTGATCGATAAAATAACGTCGACAGAGGACACAGGACATCGCTGTGCGGGCACAGGCTCGGCACAGGCTCGGCACAGGCTCGGCACAGGCTGCGCGCAGAACTGCAGTGTTCAGAATAGGGCGCAGAGCACAAGCCCGTCTGACCAGCGACCTGTACAGTATGTCAAGTGTCTCCTGGACGGAGTAAGCAACCCACTGCACTCCTCCTGCAGTGTGACTTAATGGTGCACTGCCGAGAACCTGTGCGGGCGTTTACCCGATCATGTGTGTACAAGTTAGGGGGTTCAGCAGTTAACTACTGTGAAACACCTAGCGACCAGGTGGTGACGTCGGCCATTCCAAACGCCAACTTTGATGTGATGGAGGTCTCTTCATATTAACCCTAACGATATATATAAATAAATAATGAACGGTGAGTGGACACCCGGCCGCGGCGCGTCCGCGGTGTTGTATCCACATCGCGACCACCTCCTCAGAGCACCACTACCACTGCTCGCGTGCACGATCTCTGTCATAACCTATTTGTACATAATAATAAAAAACTGACATATTTAACATAAAGTGTCTCGCCGTGCCCACCGCTGGCCCACGCGAACCTTCCAACTCGTGTTATTCATGCGAGCGAGTTTGCGTGCCGGAAATTACCAAACGACCGAATTCATATATCTGATGACATTAATTGAGGACGTACCGCACAGCGCGCCCCGCACAGCGCGCCTGCAGTCGTTTCCGCTTAACACTTAACGCTCGGGGTACATAGTGAGAGTCGCTCCATGTATTTGGATTATGAGAGCTGACACAGCCCGAGCACAAGCGCTCCGTGCGAGTCCGCAGGGTGCGGCCCGACGGAGCTGCGAGCTCACTTGAGCAACAAACAAACGTCGGCGCAACGCGAGCACTGCGCGGGCGCAGTTAAATTAAGGAGCAGCTGGTTTTTTAAATATATTGGTGTTTCGATGATAAGATGTTTGTTGTATCTTAACGAGCGTTTTATCGCAACGTAAAGCGATCGTAAAGTGAGGCACGCGGACTGGCGCCGGGCCGACGTGTGCACGCGCAGCACTTGCCATCAAGTGAACACTAGGCGCGCGCGCGGCGACCAGTAGCCTATTATCTGACGTCACACGCTGCCAACGGTAGCTCAGTGCGTGCGGCGTGCGGCGTGCGGCGTGCGGCGTGCGGCGTGCGGCGTGCGGCGTGCGGCGTGCGGCGTGCAGCGCTGCGGAGACACGCGCTTTGGTGCTGGCTGCAAGCACCACGGCACCACCTTCACCACTGACGGAGCAAATACATAAATTGACCAAGGAACATGGCGCGGCGCATAAGTAATGTACGTATGTCCGACTAGCTACGGCTCTCGCTGCACGAATGGCTTGCCTGCTCCGTGCTGGTATATACCAGTGGCATGACTGCTTTTTGCAGACCAGTTCGCGTGCCAGTCCACACAGTCACGCAGGCAGCGGCGCGGGCGCAGTTTCATTTAACGTACGGCGGGCGCCTGAGCTTCGCATTCCCTACAGCGATTGAAGTCATACCTTACTACAGGTCAACGTCATACACCTTACTTCGAAAAATAAATAGTATGAGGGTATACTACTGTAAACATTATGTTAACGTATCTCTATGTTTATTTTAAAATTTTGAATTAAATTCGCGTAGTCTCAGCCATAAAAAGCTATACATGTTTTCAGTAACCTTGATTTTAAGCAAGTTTAAGTGTCTCAAACCACAAAGTTGGTCCTTTCGTGTTGTTTACAAAAACCGCTAATATTATCACTCTGGTGACAGTAAACTGAAACAAATCAGGTTATGTGTAAATCCTTGGGGTTACGAGTGAATGAATAAAGATCATATATTATCTGCGGGGAAACTGTACCGCGTGCTGATCAACTCCAAAACTGTCGTAACAGTGACAACAGCGCCATCTCTTGTCTACGGAGGTCGTTAGCGGCGCGGCCCCGCGCGTATCGGTAGCGACATCTGTTACTAACTCACTAGACAACGACTATTACATCTTGGTTTGAATAGTTTTTTTTTTGTATCTGTAATAACTTATTCATGCTTACTAGAGCTCGCAAATTATAACAGGAAGCGTGCAAATTTGTTTAATAAACGCTATAATCTATGTATTTAAGAGCTCAGACCCGAATTACGAAAAATTACGAAAAATAAAAATCATATCCGGTGATCCCTCACAGCGTAATAAAGCGCGGACTGCTGCAAATTGTCCCTGTTTGTCAGCAAGCAACATTCCCGAGGGCCCGGGGGTGGCTTTATGCTGCTTCCTGCGGCCGGCTGCAAGGGCAGTTTTATAGCGCCTCTGCAGCCGAGGTGGGGTTGCGGAGAACGTATCCTCCGCGACCAACCGGTGTCGCACCGGCGATGCGGCGGCGGTGGGGCCGCAGGGGAAGAGGAGTGTCGGTATTACGATGCACCGCTCTCACTATCCTCCGCGGCCGCTAACGGGTAGCGGCAAGCCTAACATCTGCCCGCCGCGGAGAGCCCGGAGAAGATGTCTCCTCTCCCCGTGGGGCTCCCGTGGCCTCTGGGCGAAGGGTTTGGTGAAATCCGTCGTCCACACAATGGAGGCCGAGGTGGGGCGCGCAGCTAGTTCCGGCGCGCCCTGCAGGGGGGGTTTATCCTTCCCTACCGAAGTGGGGCTGCGAAAGCGGCCAGCGCCGATGAGGGTCGCGGATGAAGGCACCAAGCCGTAACCGTGACCCTTTTCACTAGGCGACGAGTCGGAAACATCGTGGGGGTTTTAGTCGGTGCAAGACCGACATAACCCGTCCTTGCCCCCGCGAGGACGAGTATGCGTAGGCATATACACATTCCCGAGGATCTAAACAATTCCTTTACGAACACATTCACTCCTCAGTTGTGTGAGATTCGCGAAGCCGTAACGTCTATTTCAGCATCGACTTCATTTTTCAACGATGACTTAGAGAAAATGAAAGTGGACCATGCTAAACAGTCAACTACAATTGTAGGATTTAAGAAGGAACATTAATAATTAAATATAGCATATCAGTTACTAGCGATAAAGTTCGCTTAAATGGATCAGCGCTCTCGCTCAACAAACATTGAAATTCAATGTCGAATAAAAAATAAACAAGAAAACTACGTTGATGCGGTTAAACAATTGGGAAAAATCGTTAAATGTCCTGTTCCTGACACTAGCATTCACTACCATTCGAGAATTGCTAGAACAATCCCACTAGCCCGCGTCCGCGCCCTGTCTTGGTGGAATTTAGTAGCCGTCGAGTTCGCGACAAATTCACGGCTGCGACGAGCCGGTGTAACGGAAACAATAAAGAAGACTCTAAATACTGACTCTGAAGAAAGTAAGTACAGGTCACATGGGCATTGTCGGCGACGAGAAGGGAGTCATTTATGTTACTGAAAACCTGTCTCCGGAAACTAAATCTCTTCATGCCGCAATTCGCTTTAAGGCCAAAGAACTAAATTATAAATTAGCATGGGTTGGTGATGGTAAGGTTTTTGTGAGATAAAATGAGACCTCAAACTATATGAAATAAAAGAAAGAAAAACTGTTATTCGGCATATAACAATTTAATATACACATTTTAAATTTACACACACCGAAATGGCATACAACTCAGCTATATGTTGCAACTAAAAGCTGCAGGGGGTGCTGGGTCGGATATCCTCCTCGTGTGCCCGGGGGATGCAGTTGCATTTTGTTTGGACCTCGGTCCGGCGGTAAGGGCATCTCCTGGGACTGGTGTACCCTGGGCAACGACAGCTGCTTTATGCTGTCAACCTCTCAAATTACCCCAATCCTAAGGTACGGTGCGCCGATGGGATGAATGGCCAAGGGCAACTTGGTCTCGAGCGCCCAAAGCTGTGGATCAGCAACCCAAAACTCACATGATGAACAGTTCAAAAGACTTTAGTCCCAAGATGAGTCTCGGCCGTAAGGCTGGGAAATCCCACACGGCGCCAGCGGGCGCCGTCTTCCCTTCGTGCTCTGGGGTGGGCACAACTGTTGTACGAGGTGATGTGAGTGAGCAGCGGAGCAACGCCAGCGGTTCGTCGTTGGCAACGGCTTCTACGGTGGCGGGAAAGCCGCGCCCCGGTACGGGCGCAGGCAACACGGACTCGACGGTGCTGCGCTCCCAGACGGGTGCAGCCAAAAACTCCGGACAGGACGGGCTCAAGCAACGCGCCCCAACACCGATCGCGCTCCCGAGGGCGCGAGTGGTGCTAGAGCGACTGCGCTTGGAGCGCAGCGAGAGCGAGGGCGATGTAGACATGGCCTTCGCTCGCACCCGGACGGACTTAAGCGAGGCTGGGTCGTTATCCGACTTCAGCCTTGCTTCGATGGCGTCGCGCGACTCCAGCCTCGGGCGGGAGCGCAAGCGACGCCGCTCGAGTGGGGTCTCTATGTGTCTGTCTCCTCAGAGGAAGACGACATAGAAGTGGCTAAAAAGCCAGAGCGTCATGGGCGCCCCCCTACGACCGGGAAATACGTCGGCTTCAGCAAGGTCAAGGCTGCGTTCAACGCTGAAAGGCGTCTAGAGTTAAAGCTCCAAGCTGAGGAGGAGCTCGCTGCGATAGCGGCGAGGCTCCGCCGAAACCGGAAGCGGAGACTCGCGCGGTCTCTTGCGCTGGAGTCTAGAATGGCTCCAGACGAGCAGACGGCAGCGATGCTGCAGCGAGGAGTATTCGATGACGCTGAGCTGATCGCGACGATCGTCAGCAAATCTAAGAACCTCAAATTCGATCTGGTGCGTGATCTGAAGGAGGCTGCGGCCTCCATCAAGGTGGCCGTGGCGGCCATCGGTTCTCGCACCGTATCGGACGAGACGCGGCAGCTGCAGGCGGAGAACGTTCGCCAGCGCGCTGAGGTGGTCGACTTCCGTAAGGAGTTGGCCGCCATTAGGGCCGAGGTGAGCGAGAGAGAGCGTCGGGAACGGCCCGCGACCTCTCACCGTGCGGATACCAGCGAGGAGGCCCCCTCCGGAGGGTGGACGAATTGTCCGGCGTAGATGAAGCGACGAAAGGTCCCCGCTTCTTCCGCACAGGCGACGCTGCCGGTGGAGGAGATCAGCCGGAGCGTCATGATCCAGGTCGGGACGATGATGAACGCCCGCCTGGCGTCATTGGAGGACAGGCTTCTCCTAGAGAAGCGTGTCCGTCCACCCTTGGGTGCGGCTTTTTGACGGCTTGCACCGCCGGTCGCCTGGTCCCGCGCCGAAGGGAGCGAGAGGGAAGGTCGCAGAAACCGCTCCGCGACCTGGGTCCTCCGTACCCGGGCCCATCCCACCTCTCTTGGAAGAGGCGTGGAACGCGGTGATACGGAAGGTGCCCAAGGAGGGGAAGGATAGTGCTCCTCCTCCGGCGAGGAAGACTATCCTGCAGGCAACGCAGCAGCAGCACCGACAGAGCGCCGCGGCAGACGCTAAGCGGAAGAATGTATCACGAGGCGCTCTTGTGCTTCGGGACCCGTCCACGCCTGAGTAGAGACGGAGGCGGACGAGGCGTGCGACGATCCGTCGTCCCACACCTCGGCCGCCAGCTCTCATCGGAGAGCCGTGTAGGAGCGCGCTCGTGGCGGTACTAGGAAGTGGCCGCTCGCATGCCAGTTTTGGTCGCAAGCGATAGGTCACTAGCGACGGTATCTCGATTTCGCGACTCTACTGCGTCGCGGGAGCGGGAGACCGCTCGAACTAGACTGCGGTTGCCGTGGGGCGCGACGGGGTAGTCGCGTGATGACGGTTGACCGCCACCGGGCGAGACTCGAGCGCACTACCTACGACCGCCTCATCCGGAAGAGGAACCTGGCGTCGCGACCGTCACGGGCCGTCTGTCCGGCGCCCCCCTTGGAAAGGGTTCCCGAGATGACTTCGACGGCGCATCTCTGTGTTCAGATGCAACGTCACGAAGGGCTTGTTCGATGGGAGGGGTGTTTCACATTCTCCCCGTGGTGGACCCGTTCATTCGGGCTCCAAAGCAAGGGCGGCGGAAGAGTACTGCTTTTTTACCGCCTCCCCTCGTCTCTATTGACCGAGTTGGAACACCGTGTGAAGCTTTTTAGTCGGTTGGAGTTCGACACTACCTCGTCGCCGCTGCCCTTTTGGTGACGGGGTGTGCGATCCGTCAGAATTTTGTTACACACGATAATAAAAATAAAAAAAAACTTAAAAGCTGCAGCACTGATTTTCAGTTGGTGCCAGTAACAACAAAAACAAAGGAAATGTTAAATGAAAAACAAAGTATATCGATGTTCAGAGTACCGATATGTTGAATCGGTTGTCACGAAGGCGCTGTGTTTGTTACAATTTACTAAAAGGCGCGTATAGTATTAATTTCTATTACCAAAATGTTCCGGGTTTGAGGACGAAACCGAGTGATCTGTTTAATATTGTTATTTGTATTCATTTTTACATTTTACATTTTAGCCTTCACAGAACCTCCGTTTAATAATAACATCTCTGGCAACGAGCTGTTTGACGACAGATATATAATATATAGGAGAGACCGCGAAAGCCTCGGCTTTCATAAAAGGGAAGGAAGGCAAAACACAGCCGGTTTTAATTGCAGGCTCCACACGATTGAAATCCGCTAGGCTATACAGTACACAGTATTGAATCTGATTGTGAACGTGTCTGGGATAGTGTAGCAATGCGCGAACAATGCAACCCAGTTGAATAGTTGTGTGTGCGCGCGTGTGTGTGCGCGCGTGTGTGTGTGCGTGGAGTGTACACACCCCCGCCCCGACACTGCATTAGTATATACTGGAACACTTTATGGAGTCCGCAGATCGTCTATTGGCTGCTCACAGCTGTAGATGCGGTATTAGCGTACTTCAACTTAAACAACGCTCCGACGGCCCACAGAATGCCATGTTAACGGATTTCATATCATTAAATTTTATAATTCGATTCATTTTCAACCTTCGTAAGTACGACCACGTATCTACGTTTCGTTCACAGTTAAAGTGGCTACCCATCCGTCAGCGGCGAAGCCTGCGTGCTCTCAACACTTTATTTTCTATTTTGACTTCTTCTAAACCACGTTCTTTTCTCATTTCCTGTTTTAAGTATTTGGGTACTAACCACGACAAAGATCTTCGCTCCTCTAACAACCCGCTTCTTTTGTGCCTCCTCACACCTCTGGCATTGTCCACTCTTCCTGTTCTGTCCAGTCCATTCTCCTATGGAATGCGCTCCCTCTGGATATCAGAACAGTAACTAATCGGTATACTGACTGAGCAGAAAGTACGGGAATGGCTCTTCAAAGGCGAGGACTGAGATCTTTTGAAATAATTTTTAATGTTTACTTAATATCATGCATGTGTCTATATATTAGGTTGGGGAAAAAGAAATCCATTATTTTTTCGGTAGATGGCTGTAGTGATAAATTTCTCGTAAAGTATCGATCAAACAGTTTCAGATCTATGCTCGTTGGAAAGGTGACATTTCGCAGTAAAAAAATTATTTTGCTGTTTTTTGTTTGGTGCATTCAATTGTGAGTTACAGGGTGTTGAAAATGGAAGTGAACAAAGAGAAAATTCGGTACATTTTACAGTTTTTCTTTGACAAAGGCGAAAATGCAAGCCAGGCGGCTAAAATTGTGAATGGTGTTTATGGACCCGATACTGTAACAGCCAATTATGTAAAATTTTGGTTTCGTAGATTCCGTTCAGGAGTTTTTAATGTTAAAGATGCACCTCGCTCAGGTAGGCCGGTCGCCGAAAATGTCGATAAAATCGGAGAAATGATCGAAGTTGACCGGCATGTTAGCAGTCGTAACATCGCCCAGGAGCTAAAAATGGACCACAAAACAGTTAAACCATTTACACAAAGCTGGATTCAAAAAGAGGCTCGAGGTTTGGGTGCCACACCATTATCAGAAAAAAACATGATGGATCGAATTTCCATCTGCGAAGCCTTGGCCAAACGGAATGAGATAGACCCATTTCTTAAACGGATGGTGACTGGAGATGAGAAATGGATCACATACGATAACCCTGTGCGAAAACGATCATGGTCAAAGGGCGGTGAAGCATCTGAAACGGTGGCCAAACCAGGACTAACGGCCAGGAAGGTTCTCCTGTGCATTTGGTGGGACTGGAAGGGGATTATTTATTATGAGTTGTTTCCATATGGCCAAGCACTAAATTCTGATCTCTACTGTCAACAACTGGACCGTTTGAAGATAGCAATTGACCAGAAACGGCCAGAATTGGCCAACAGGAGAGGTGTCGTGTTCCACCAGGACAACGCTAGGCTACACACGTCTACAGTGACTCGCCAGAAACTTCGGGAGCTTAGTTGGGAAGTTTTAATGCATCCGCCATACAGTCCGGACTTGGCACCGAGCGATTACCATCTTTTTCTTGCATTACAAAATTTATTTAGTGATAAAAAATTGGCATCTAGGGAAGATTGTGAACATCGGCTACTAGAGTTTTTTGCAAATAGAGAGCAAGACTTCTTCGAGAGAGGCATTATGAAGTTACCTTTAAAATGGCAACAAATCATAGAACAAAACGGTGCATATTTGACCCAAATCGGACAATCCGAAGCATGTTAAATAGTCCTGAAGTTCATATAAAAATAATGGATTTCTTTTTCCCCAACCTATTATATTGTTTTTAATGTATGTATATGTATTTATGTGTTTATTTGTGTATTATATAATACATTATATTGTATTTATTCGATGCACCTACCTCATCATCTCCGCATTACCCGAGGTAGACTGGAAGATGATGCCAATGGCATTAAGTCCGCCTTTACACGAGGTGCATAGAGTAAAAATAAATAAATAAATTAATTAACTCAATTATCAATATAACTCTAATTGAAATAGTAAAAATTGAACATTAGATTTATCACTTTCAACTTTCGCTCCGTTTCATATAGATATATGTACTAGTCCTTTAACTGTAATCGATCCTTATCCCCCCACTTCTAGCATTTATCATTACACTAGAAAACATCGTTAGTCTATCACCTAGGTGCAAGGTGCGACTACAAGTATCACTTTTGCAAAGCCAAGTCAAGTATAATGCGACTAAGCGATTTCAAACTTACATTGTGTGTGGGTGGGGGGCGGGGGGGAGAAGGGTCGCGCGGGGTGCGGCGCTGTTGATGATATCAGCTATTTATTTCAAAAGTGCTCTAACTACATTTGTCTTTTTTTCCGGTTGCCATGGATACGTGTACAAGTTCATGTTATTTATCTGCAAAGCATTACAAGTTGCTTATATTCAGAGCAAACACGATCAATTTTCACACATAAGTTTTCAGAAGTAACAAAGTTCTGTGTTAAAAAAATCGCTTTAAAAATGTACAGATCGGTTGTTGTATGCGCATGCGCATTCTGCAGGACGGTCACTTGCTGCGGAGTGACCCCGACGAGTCGGCTCGCGGCGTGATTGGAACGGACGGTATGCCGCTACGGCATTGAACATTGAGAAGCATGACGTCGTTCATTTTTCGAGGAAAAAATCACCCTTCACCTTTACATACGGTACTAATGGTGTCCTATCTATCAGTTGTCTTAGGCACTAAACTTGAACTTCAATTTCATTACGACGACGTCGCTAATAACGGTTTTATGATTTTAGGTTTTACTTTACGTAATTGCAAGGTCTTTATAAACTGCTCCACTGCAATCACAACCTGTTATGTACCGGCACGCAGCTGCTTAGACTACCGCGGCCCTGCGGGGACCCGCATCACGGGGTCCATATCGATCGGAAAGGGTTCAAAAATGTTTTCATAGTTTATGTCATTTAAATTAATTCTGGTATACAACCTGCCTACCTATGAGGATCCAGTGTGGCACTTTCAATTGAACAGCCATGAAAACTGCAGGAACTTTCTAGATATAATATATTTCTACTTAATGGTCACCGCGACGAACCAAACTTTCTATCCAAGATCGTCACATCTCTTCCCGAGCAATTTCCTAGATGTAAGAAATATCAAAATTTCTTTAACATTAGAGTACATTCAAACTCACGAAGAAACTTAGACGGATAGAATATACAGCGATGTCCCAAGTGCAAAACGTCCTCACTATCTCCTGCTTCGGTCGCAGAAGGGCCGTCAAACACGATGCAGGAATAGCTTAATACGATCTCGAGTCAGCTATGATCACTGGTATCATTGATCGAGGACATCAAGTTGATCAAATCGGATCTCGGCCATCTCAAGCAATCAGTGGACATGGCACACGATCTCATTCATAACTTCTCAAGCACAACTAGTACATTACAAGATCGGATAAATGAAGCCGAGGAAGCGGCTGCAGATATTCCTAATCTGCAAGGCGAAGTATGAAGTATCAACACTATATCGTGAAGTCGAAGTTAGAGATCAGTGGGCTTGAGCAAACAACATTGCAATACAACATATCCACCACCAACACCACCAACACATGCCAATCAATTATCACAGGCGTCTAAACAAATGAACACAAATCTTTGAACCAATATTGGTCACACAGATATATATGTAGACCCAGACACAGATTATAACCTACTGAAATCGTTAGATGTCGCAAAAGGCGAACCTCTACATCATACATCTCCCGTATTTATCGTAAATGCGCAAGGAACTTAAGCAAATCCTTATCTAATTTTTTTTATGTTATCGCTCCTTTTTCCCAGTAGGGGTAGGCAGAGGTGAATAAACACCCACATTCCGCCAGATGTGGTCAGATTAGGTCACACGCACACACGCACACGCGCACACACGCATGGATTTTTTTAAAAAACATCAACAACCTCCAACATTCTCACAGTTGTAGACGTTGTCACCCAAGGTATGGGTGCAGGCAGCCAGGCCGCTACGATGTTCACTGATTACAGCGAGGCCTTCGACCGAATAGACCATCATAAGCTGTTGCAGACACTTAATGCCAGGGATATATGGTAACCTAATCAGACGGTTCTGCTCCTGTATACACAACCGGTCGCAGGCGGTTGTGGTCAACGGCTTCATTTCCAACAGAAACAGCACCCCGTCTAGAGTTCCACGCGGGCCCTCAATCTCTTGCCTGTTATTTAATATCTATATAAATGACATTACAAGTTGCTTTCAACATTCCAAACTCTGACGTTATGCCGACGACATGAAAATTCCGAAAAAATTATCGACATTTCTGATTGTACTCTATTACAGTAATTGAAGACTAGTGTCGGGTAAATAGCCTAGACCTGAAAGTAGATAAATGTAGATTTATAAGTTTTGCCCGGAAACCAAAGTTCATAAAATACTACACGACTAATGGAGTCACCTCCAAAGAGTAAACCAAGTACGCGACCCGCGCGTGCTGCTCGGCTCCGGGCGCACCGGCGCAGTGTAGTGCGCGCTGTGCGCCGCTCTTTTGTGCGCAGCATCTTCGAGTATTGTTTTCAGATATGAAAATCCCAAGTATGTAGATAAGTTGGATTAAAAACAGCGTAAATCTCTTAAATTGGTGCAGTGCAGTACAAATGTAAAAAATATGCTGCAAGTTACGAAGAGAGGTGCAAAGACATCATATGCTCCCCCTACAACAGAGATGGGGAATGGCTGACATTGCATTATTAGGTAAAATAGCTCTATCGCACAGACTCCCGCTGTCTACTCTCGAAAATAAACATTTACACTCCTACAAGGCCGCAGCGACGCTCTACCTTTTGGTATGCTCCCTTCTGCAAGTCCAACTACAGATCACATTCATTCACATTCACAACAGATCACATTCATTCTTCAATAGATCTACAGAGGAATTTAATGAATCGGTGGACCGCGCTGGTGTTGATCTTTGCACAACAAAACCGTGTGTATTGAAATATTTATTAAATAATCGCCGCTTCGATGCAGAGTTGTAATTACGTTTGGCAAGACAAGTTGTAATATACATATATATACACACGTGTGCGCTCGCGGACGAGCTCGGCTTCCGCCAACAGACAGTTGCGACAATGTATGATGACAATAAAATGGTGCTTAGTTATAATATATAGATTTTTTATAATTATATTATATGTCACTGTTGGTTTTTCAAATAAAAAGAAAAAAATTCTTGAAGGTTATGTCCGCTAAACTAAATAGAGAAGTAAAGGGGTTCTGCAGGGCCTCCTGTCGGGGGTTGCAGTTCTGTTCAATTAATTTGGTGGATTCTCACTTCCGTTGAATGATTTTGCACGAGGGGGTGCGGGCCGCGACCACCTGGCCGCGTCCGGCGCAGCGTGCGGGACTGTCAGTGACGTTGGCTGCTCTTCCACATCCAACCGCGACCAAACGATGTACCGGAATGAGGTTCTACTCTCTACCAGATACTATTTGAGAGTAACGAATTTCGTAAAAGTTGTCACATTAAGAAATGTTTTCTCGAAAAATGCAGAAGAAAGTACTAGATCACTACCAGCTAGAACACGGTGTTACGTTTACAGCTTAAAAATATTTTGTAGCTTCACGTGTCTACCTAATGGTAATTATTTGTAAGGAACCAACTACAAGTACGAAAGAACTGATCCGAGGTGGTGGTGAAATGAAACTTAACAGAGAGAGCGCACTCGATGAACCGTGAACATAATACAAAACGAAGACGGTTTGATTACGGACCTGCAGCACCTGATAACCCGACCCGCTGCCCCCCCGCCTATTTGTAACCTTTTCAAAACACGATAAAAATAGTTAAAGTACCGCAGCCGCTGGCTGGTCGCAGCCTCGCGTGCGCGTGCGCAGCGCAGAGCAGCGCGGCGGACGCGCACGCGGACGGGCAGCTCCTCTCCGGCACCGGGCATTCCGTACGCTGTCCCGTCCCGTCCCGCTCCGCCCCGCGCCGCCCCGCCGCCCGCACCCTGCAACCTGATAGTGGGACCCGCACTATATAAAGAATAGAGCTCCGAGCGCAGTGCCCGCATCTCCATAACGGGTTGCAGGTCTCCATCGCGCGTAACGTGACAACGGCGCTCCGGTCGCGCAACAAAATCACTTTTATTACAATCCAACAACGGATCAACGTCGCGCGCCCGCCTCCGCCTGTCCGGCGCCCGCGCACACCTGCGCCCCACCCGCGCACACCCGCGCCTCACCCGCGCACTCCCGCACCGCACAAGCTCCGGCGAATTTTGTGACGCTGCTGATGAAAGTCCTGCTTTATTGCCCTGCGCCCACAGAACACATTGGTGCAATGCATCCACAGCTCTATAGGTTTTTTACTAACGAGCGGCCCTGTCTGTCGCACGTCAATTAGCGTGACTGGGAACCGGTCGGGCCGACACCGCGCCGCGCCGCGCCGCACCGCACCGCGCCGCGCGACCTGCGCCAACGGGACCGCTCAACGGGCCCGATTTCGTACGCGTCTCCGCCACCGCACACAAAGGGAACCGATGGGTCAACTCGTTATATTGCAATTACACCAATAACTTGTAACTGCTCCATGCCGCACGCCGCACGCCGCACGCCGCACGCCGCACGCCGCACGCCGCACGCCGCACGCCGCACGCCGCACGCCGCACTCCGAACGCCACACTCCGCACGCCGCACGCCGCACTCCGAACGCCGCACTCCGCACGCCGCACTCCGAACGCCGCACTCCGCACGCCGCACTCCGAACGCCGCAGTCCGCACGCCGCACTCCGCACGCCGCACTCCGCACGCCGCACTCCGAACGCCGCAGTCCGCACGCCGCACTCCGCACGCCGCACTCCGCACGCCGCACTCCGAACGCCACACTCCGCACGCCGCACGCCGCACTCCGAACACCGCACTCCGCACGCCGCACTCCGAACGCCGCACGCCGCACGCCGCACTCCGAACGCCGCACTCCGCACGCCGCACTCCGAACGCCGCACTCCGCACGCCGCACTCCGAACGCCGCAGTCCGCACGCCGCACTCCGCACGCCGCACTCCGCACGCCGCACTCCGAACGCCGCAGTCCGCACGCCGCACTCCGCACGCCGCACTCCGCACGCCGCACTCCGAACGCCACACTCCGCACGCCGCACGCCGCACTCCGAACACCGCACTCCGCACGCCGCACTCCGAACGCCGCACGCCGCACGCCGCACTCCGAACGCCGCAGTCCGCACGCCGCACTCCGAATGCCGCACTCCGAATGCCGCACTCCGCACTCCGAACGCCGCACGCCGCATGCCGTGGGTAGATTGCAGAATCCTTTGTAGGAATTACAAGAGTCGCCGCCACGGCTGATGCGTCTGTCACCTAACTGAATGTGACAGTGAGGTTGCGCAACGTTCCGGCGTCGCACGTGTACCACATCCAGGTTGAGTCCAGTCGTGGGCATGCGGAGCCGCAGCTCGCGCCGCCGCGCCGCCGCGCCCGCCGGGGGCCCGGGGGCTCAGCGCACACCATGCGCGAGCGCAGAGTGCCGCACGCCGCCGGCGGGTGCTGCACCTTACTTTATTATTATAGAGCTAACTACTACTTAAACGCAATCAAGTAGTAAGTTGAGCAGTATCCTGGACCAGATAAGAGTAGATAACACAGTAATATTTATAAGTAAACAGTGACGCTTGTCTTATTACTCCAGTAATTGCGAATGGATTTATTCATTTTAAGGAAGATACTAATAAACTTGCAAAGTAATCCTGAACTAGCCTCCACTTCACAGTGAAATACACTAAAATTCTCTGGAAATAATCTACACACACACATATATTATATATATGAGATTTTGACCTATGTAGTCATGACGATATCCCTGGAGCCATAAGGCCAGGAGACTTATAGGAATATTCCTTTTTCGAGTGTAGGGCAGCTAAGGACATATTTCACGAAATGTTCCCTCCAGGACGGGTTGCCGGAATGTAAAATAATAACAATATCAGAAGCGGTGACTGGCGCGGGCTCCGTACTGCATCACAAAAACAGTATTTAACAAAATTTCATCGCTAAAGATAATCGCGAAGGCGTTGATGATAAGGAAACAAGAAGATATTTTAAAAGGTATATCCTTAAATATTAAAAAGTAGGGAAGGCTTTCGCTTTGAATGCTTGAAGACGCTTATGAAAGTGGAAGAGGCGAGAGAGGTGTGCCAGGATCGTAGCAAGTGGAGAGAGCTGGTCTCTGCCTACCCCACTGGGAACGAGGCGTGCTGTATGTGCTGTTCCCCGCCCGTTTTGCTGGATGTAACATTCCCGCAACCCTTTCGGAAAGCGAATTTTGTAAAATCTATTCTTAGCTGACCCCTGCGTGGCACAAGTAACAACTCTACAAAATGTTTGAGTGTTTACGTCAAACAGTTTCGGACACCTTGCAATGATTCACTGGATCTCCAGATGTCTCCTATATATATATAAATAATTCGTTACTTCCAGGAATCTTATAAAATCCGTTTTTAGATAATTTCTATACCTTTATGGAAAACCCTACAAAATTGAAGTTTATAAGAGGTGAACTTTAAAATATGAAATCGCATCGTTACCCGCGTAGTATGGGGCGGAGTAAGGTCGTTACCTCCTCCATTCTTATACTACAAAAGTATATTCTGCACCGGGTTCCTGATGAAGCCCTCGAGCACTTGCATTGAGGACGGCGCGGCCGCGTCCTTGTGCCCGCGGAACGACCAAAGGTACACCGGTAACGTTTCGCGGCGCAGCTGGTACCGTCATCACGCCAGCTGAACACCAACTCCAATTCTGCCTCGACTCCTCGGCGGCGGACCGAGCTGGTACCCCGCCTAGCGAAAACCTCGACTTTACGCACGATATCTGATTCGTCGCAAACTAGAGATGTTAGTTTCACACAACATATCAGTTGGCACGTGTTTAAATAAATTGATTCACTAGTGCAGTTATCAGTAAGCTTCGAATTTCCCCTGGCGATCGCAGGAAAAGAGAATATTATGAAAGCGCGTGAGAAAGGGACGGAAGTGAGGCTATATTGGGTGAAAGAAGACAGGAGTACGAGGATTGCCCCGGTACCTTCGTCAAGCGTCAGCTAAGGCTGGGGACGCTTGGCGAATAGAACAGGAGGTATGTGCAAGGTACGACGGCTTCAACAACGAGGATATTTTTCCCAGACGTGTCAGGTCGGCGTATCGCGTACTGCGCAGGCTCGCGCTCGACACGGTCTTGGTCTAGATGTTCACCGGGCACGGGGGTTTCTCCGAGTACCTTCACAGGTTCAAGCTCAAGGAGAGTCCCGCGTGCCCCTGTGACCCGACGGTGGACCAGACCGTGGTGCACATCCTGCTCTCCTGTCCGTTATTCGGGAGAGAGAGGGCTGATTTAGAGATCGAGATTAAGAAAAGACTGGATACGGTAGCTATTGCCTCTCTGATGAGTGAGGACGAAAGTCGCCAGATATTCATAAGGTACTGTAGAAAAGTAATACAAGAGGTAATAACAGGGAATAAAACATAAAAACATTAAGAAAGACAAAAACAAAACTAAAACAAAAACCTAAAAAGCAAAGATGGAATAGAAAAGGAATAAATATTATGTACAAAAATGTAAGCAAATTGTAAAAATAAACATTCGATATTAAAGAATAGAAATAGACGAAAGAGAAAATTGGAACAAAGTTGGATGATCTATTTCAGGATAAAGGATGATGATCAGTTCCAGGACCGACGAGGCGACGGTGTGTTCACTCTGCGAGAGGAATGGAAGAAGGAATGGAATGGAGAATGCAAGAAAAGAGGAGGAGAAATAAAGGAGAGAAAGATAAGTTTTGAGCGGAAGATAGAAGTATGAAAGGAGAGAGAGTAGGGAAACTTTGTAATAGATAAGAATAGAATAGATAGTAAGTGAAATGTACACAAGGCCGCGACGCGCCGTACGCGGGCATGATGCACACACGCAAAGCTTCGAATTAGAATCGCTTTTTTTAAATGAACGAAACGATGAGACGAGCAGGACGTTCACGCGTTGGTACGCGATACGCCTGCCCCTAGCAATGTCGCGTTAGGGTGGTTACACTGTACCGCACAACACTCCGCGTTGAGATATTATATAAGTTAAGTCTTGTTACTCCTTGTCTTGCGCTAGTTGCAGCGCACATGCGCACTCCTCGGAGCTCACCAATAGTTGCACAGCGCCGTTTGTTGGTTGCAATAGGCGTTGCGGAGATACCTGGACGGAGTCCGGCAACAGAGTACTAGTAGAGAACTACCTGATGAATCAAAACGGAAACCGCCCCATATTCTTATAATACTACAAAAAGGTAACGGTATGAAAAAAAATTTAATTGTAAAAGACAAATAAATTTTAAACAGATGGATACAAAAAGATAGTAAAGATGAAGATGTAAAAATAGGTAATATAATAGGGGGACCGGAAAGTAATGTCGTTTCTGCGCATGCTAATACTTGATTGTCATTTGTCAGCTCATTGTTTTGTTCAGAGGCGTACCAAAGACATTGTGAGGTTATAGTGATTTCTTTACTTGTAGACAATTGAATTACAATTTTTTTTTGTAATTTTGGGTAAAATGGCCAGCCAAATACCAGAAGAGGTACACATCCGGCATTGCATGCTCTTTGAGTTTCGCAAGGGAAATAACGCAACAGTTGCTACCAAAAACATTTGCGATGTTTATCCAAATGCACTGGACATTCGTAAATGCCAAAGGTGGTTTTCCAAGTTCAAATCGGGTAATTTTGATCTTTCCGACTCGTATCGATCAGGAAGACCATCAGCGTTAGACAACGACGTGTTAAGGGCGGAAGTGGAAGCAAATCCGTGTCAGACGATCGAGGAATTGTCAAACAGTCTCAACAAACCTTGGTCGACCATCCAAGAACATTTGAAGCAGATTGGAAAAGTAAGCAGAGCAGGTGTTTGGGTCCCGCATAATCTGTCCGAACAGAATAAGGCTAACCGATCAATCACATGCAACTTATTGCTTCAACGACACAACACAGAAGCGTTTTTTGATCGCTTGATCACAGGAGATGAGAAATGGGTCCTGTATGATAACCCAAAACGCAAAAGGCAGTGGCTCTCTCCAAATGAAATCCCTCGGAGTACTGCTAAGCCAGGTTTACACCCCAAAAAAGCGCTTTTGTGTGTTTGGTGGAGTATTCGCGGCATTGTTCATTTTGAATTACTGAAACCTGGAGAAACTGTTACTGCAGACCTCTACAGCGAACAATTGCAGCGAGTCAATCAATCTTTAATTGAAAAGTGGCCAGCGATTGTCAACCGAAAAGGCGTCATTCTCCAACATGACAATGCAAGACCGCACTGCGCAAGGCGAACTCTAGAAAAAATTAATGAATTGGGGTGGGAGGTTCTGCCTCATCCACCATATTCGCCCGATGTTGCACCATCGGATTTCCACTTATTCCGAGCGCTGCAACACTTTTTAAGTGGCAAAACATTTGCAAATTTGGATGATATCCAAAATGCCATCTCTAGATATTTTGCCGAAAAACCAATTAATTTTTATCGATCAGGGATTGAAAATTTACTCACTAGATGGCAAAAGGTTATTGACAATGATGGGGAATACATCATTGATTAAAAATAAAGACTCGTTAAAAATGTATGTGTTTGTACTTAGCGTAAGAAAACGACATTACTTTCCGGTCCCCCCCTAATAGTAAACTGTGTAGAAAAGAATGAAGAAATATAACATATTAAAGTAATAATAGTATATAATAGTAAGTAACACAATAAAGTAATAGGAAGTGGTAAAACAATCAGCTCGCTGGCCTAATGGTTAGAGCGTGCGGCCTTCATTGCGAAGGTCGCGGGTTCGGATCTTGGCATGTACCGATGACTTAATATTTAAGTTATGTACATTTGTGAACTTTAGTTACAGCAGCGAGATACAAACGGTGAAGGAAATATTGCGAGGAAACCCGCACACTGACATCACCTTTGTGTGTGTGTGTGCGTGTGGTGGCCCCAATAAAGTGGCAACAGGCTCGCCCCCTGTTACATGGGACTTATTCTGACCACATCTGGCGAAATGTGGAAGTTTATTCACCTCTGCCTACCCCTACTGGGAAGAAGGCGTGATAATGTAAAAAAAAAAAAAAACAATCAGCGGCGACTGAACTCTAAAAAGCGATCATGAAATAAATAAACATAAAGAAGCATGATCGATGGACAATGTGAACCCCTCCAACAGGTTCCCGCCGTTTGGAGCGGCCGCTTCAGCCGGCCCTTCAACGCGGGCCGACCGAAGCGGCCGCTCCAGGTTCGAGTTGGCATAACTGGAGCTCACCGGAGCGGCCGGGGACCCGGGGGCAGCTTTATGGCGCCCCCTGCGGCCGGCTGCAAGGGCGGTTTTATACCGCCTCTGCAGCCGAAGTGGGGTTGCGGAGGACATATCCTCCGCAACCACCCGATGTCGCACCGGCAATGCGGCGGCGGTGGGGCCGCGGGGAATAAGAGTGTCGGTATCACGATGCGCCGCTCTCACTATCCTCCGCGACTGCTAACGGGTAGCAGCGGGCCCAACATCTGTCCGCCGCGGGGAACCTTGAGAGGATATCTCCCGAGGCTCCCGTGGCCTCTGGCCGAAGGGTTCGGGGGAATCCGTCGTCCGCACAATGGAGGCCGAGGTGGGGGCGCGCAGCATATTCCGGCGCGCCCTGCAGGGGGGGTTTATCCCTCCCTATCGAGGTGGAGCTGCGAAAGCAGCCAACGCCGGAGAGGGTCGCGGACGCAGTCACCAAGCCGTACCCGTGACCCTTGCCACAGTGTAGTGTGTGAGAACATTGTGGGGGTTTTAATCGGAGCAAGTCCGACATAACCCGACCTTGCTTCCGTGAGAACGAGAATGCGTAGGCATTTTCCCCAAGTAAAACTAAAAATAAGAAAATGGACAATGTGAAAGGAGAAAATGAAAACTGTAATAGATGTGAAAAATGTACAGATTAAAATAAAAAAGAAGGAAAAACTAACAGAATAACACTATCCCGGCCCCACACAACCAAGGGAACGCACAAATAAATAAAAACACAGACGTACCACCAGTGTACACACTAACTAGTGCTCATGGGTTATTTTGAGCAAAAGTATCACTAGATATCAGGTGATCGTCCCGCGCGTTTGGTCGCTTCCTTGCATAAGCGAGAAACATTAGAAAGTGGATCACATCACGCGCCGCGTTGGCAGTGCGGTCACGTAGGGCGCCATCTTGCGGGCGCCCCGCATTGACGGCGGCCGCCATTTTGTGGATAAATTGAAGACATTAAAGAGATTTTCATCGAAAGATAACTTTAACCCCAGCTCTCGAAGTTATTAGATCTACGAGTTTATACTTACATATATAGGTAGGTATTCAGCAAATAAATAGAAAATAAATATATAAGATTAACGAATGAATTGTTTACACTTAATTCTTCCTAAATTTATATTATTTGACGGAAAAATGCTGAACTCTCAGACCATTGTCGTCAACGACACCCTCCCGCGCGGGGCAGATGAGACGGAACAAGTAAAAGGCGTTTCCGGTGGGAACGAGCCCCGACTGAATGAGTAGCAGGCTATTGGATTAGATTTAAGCGCTGATGTGAATCAATGCGGACCCGAACCGTTGCTCGTCAATCTTTCAAAAATATTTAGCAATGTAAAGTTCAATTCACAATTTATATTCAAAACCAAAATACAGTAAAGATTGCACACTACTGCTAGGAACTCGCACACCGTACGACTTGTACGTCGTAAATCTCAGTCAGGAACGGTGGAACAGACCGTATACTACGTTATAATTTGGATTCCTAAAAACAAAACGCGTTCCCAGCTCGTGAGCACGGTCCCCGTCGGTACGCGGGCACCGCCGCAGCTCCTATTTCTGTCGCCAAGCAGTGCTGTATAGTACTGTGCAAACATTGGCGCGTTTCGGTTTGAACGGGGTTGTAGCTAGTGGTATTACTGGGGTAACGATACTTAAGATACTTATGTTTCAAGTCGTCGAGCGTAATATTGTACAGTGTTTATCATCCTTACTAGCGCAATGTTGTTAATCGGTGGACGAATCACTTACCATCAGGTGAACGTCTCGATAGCGGCAACATCGCGGCAACACCGCGGCCACACTGCAGGTTACTCTATTTCTTTAGTTATTTAAGTGAGCACGCCCTGTGCGCACGAGACGTTCCCTGCGCGCCAATCTGTACCTCCGCGCGGAGAACTGTACTTCCACGCGCCGAGCTGTACCTCCGCGCGGAGAACTGTACTTCCACGCGCCGAGCTGTACCTCCGCGCGGAGAACTGTACTTCCACGCGCCAAGCTGTACCTCCGCGGTGGCTTAACCGCCGGTTGGGTGTGCCGAAGGGAACCCAAAATACAGTAATACCCCGCTTAGCGCGACCCCGTTAAGCGCGGCTTCACTATAACGCGAATTTCAAATTTCGCACTCAAATGCCTCGCATTACGCGAAAGAGTGCGTATAAACATAATGTAGTCATTAACTTCTCTATGGTCGCGGGATCCCCGCTTTCTCTGAACATTCTCTTTGAAGAATTGGGGATTCCCTGTCCTTCGACTTTGTTCTATGGGGGTTTCCTCGTGCGTTTCGTGTGTTCATTTGTTCCGTAATATTAGTTCGGTCGGCTGGCAGTTTTGTTTTAACATTTATTGGAGATACATACATAACTTAACCCTACGTTAAAAATAAGGAAAAAGAGCGTAAAAGCGTCACTTTAGAATTGAAGATGAAAATGTTAAGAAGAATGGAAAATGGAGGCAAAGCAACAATTGTTGGGAGAGATTTTGGACTCTCAGAATCGACTGTGAGAACGATTTATAAAAATCTGGAAAAAAATTAAAATCTCCAGCGAAAGTTTAACACCTATAAGTACAACAAAATTTTCTCGTTCGAGATCATCTATCTTAGAAATAATGGAGAAATTACTGTCAGTCTGGATCGAAGATTTGAATAAGAAGAACACACCACTAAGTCAAGATCTCATCTGCGCAAAAGCAAAATCATAAAAAGAAGGAGGAGGAAGAGCCACTCCGACTTTTGCTGCCAGCAGAGGCTGGTTCCATCGGTTCAAGCAGCGTTCTAATCTTCACAATATCCACATAACAGGCGAGGCGGCCAGCGCGGATATTCAAGCTGTCGCTGAGTTTCCAGACAAGTTTCAAGAGTTCGTTAGACGAGAGAAAATTCCTACTTGTCTCATCTTCAATGTTGATGAGACCGCATTTTACTGGAAAAAAATGCCATCTCGAACATTCATTTCTAAGGAAGAACGTCAAGCCAGTGGTTTCAAAGCTGCGAAAGATCGACTAACACTTCTGCTGGGTGGTGGTAATACCACTGGTGATTTCAAACTAAAACCTTTACTAGTGTACCATTCAGAAACACCCCGTGCAATGCGAGGCACATACAAAACAAGTCTACCAGTTGTGTGGCGTTCAAACAAAAAGGCGTGGACTACATGGGAAATTTTTCAAGAATTGTATTCTAATGGTTTTTGCCCATCAGTCAAATCATACTGTGACAGAAATGGGCTTGAACCTAAAGTTATATTACTCTTAGACAATGCCCCAGGACACCCAACCTCACTTGATTTGCCCAGAGACTTAAAAGTGTACGTAAAGTTCCTTCCACCAAACACTACGTCAATATTACAACCTATGGACCAGGGAGCAATAGCAAACTTCAAAGCTAATTACCATCACCGCACTTTTAGCCAACTAATTCATCAAACTTTCGGGGAAGGAAGACAGTCTATGCGAGAATGGTGAAAGTGATAATATACAACATTATGAAGTCTATTCACAACATAGAAGGGGCTTGGAAGGAAGTTAAAATGAGTTGTATGAATGGGGTGTGGCGTAATCTTTGGCCAGATGTAGTGGAAGCACTTAGAAGAATTGTCCAGATGCAGAGACAAGTGCTTGAAGACATTGCTGCAATGATTGAGGGGTCTGAACTTGAAGATGTCACGGTAGAAGATCTCGTAGAACTTGTAGCAACGCACGACGATCCTGTCAGCAATGAAGATCTGATCGAGTACAGAATAATCCTATCTACGATGAGGAAGAACAAGTAGAAGAGAAAGTTTTATCTTCAGGGGAAATACAAAATGCACTTTCAAAAATTTATTCAGGTTTGGACATATTGCGGAGTATACTGTATACAATAGTGATGGCCGCGCCTTGACCGCGTGTCGAACAATCATAAACAGTGTTGGGTGTTATGAACGTATTTTACAAGAACGTAAACAAAACGCTACTCAAAAGACAACAGATGTATTTTTCTGTAAAAACTAAGAGTATGTATCGCGTAAAGTGTTCTTAGAATTAAAGTGATTGATTCAAATTATTTGTATTCAATTTTGACTATGTTTAATCATAAACCTCGATATACGCGAATTTCTGTTAACGCGATTTTTTCGGAACGTATCCCTCGCGTAAAGCGGGGTATTACTGTATAATCTTCCGATGTAACTAATTTGCATTTGGATTTGGGATCCGAATTGCATTCAGAATTTAGTGATAACGATTAATATTGCAGTAAAGTTAACTAGATTAATTTTAATTATAATAATGACTTACTGTCCAAACTCCTGGCAGCAAAGAGATCCAGTGAATGGATACTATTCTATACTCCGTAACGACTCGCGGCCGAAGGCAATGTAGACAATGATGTACGATCCATTTGAAGAGTTGCTATAAACGATAGCGTGAACGATAGTCCACGGTGGCGCCATCTATTGGATTGCTTGTAAACTTCTTGTTAATAATAATAATTATTTTTAACCGCCCTTCCGCGAGAGATAGCTGATACTTTAGTGTATCAGCTATCAGCAAAAAAAAAGAAAACTAAGGAAAAATGATTCCAATGAAAATAACTCGCATTTGTAGGGCGGCGGAGTTATAGTTTGTTTTATAAGTTTTCTTCATACAATGGTTTCCGAATGTGTATTTTGCCTGCCGTTCCTGCACATGACTTAGAACTTATTCTAACGTATGTATGAAGCCACTAACCCGCTTTGGGCCAGCGTGGTGACTATGGCCCAATCGCCCTCATATTGAGAATAGGTCCGTGTCCCAGCAGTGGGGACGTAAATTGGCTGTTATGATGTGCGGCGACGCGGCGACGCTCGCGTTATTATTAGCGAAATGTATGAGCGCCGCGGGGAATTCTGTTTATTACAAAATAATAAACTGCATTTGTTCACTGATCCACCAATACACGTGGATGCACTGCTTTGCGGCTGCAGCTCGGCCAGCCGCCGCCCGCCGCCCGCCGCCCGCCGCCCGTCGGGTGTGCTTATTGTCTCTGAGTAACGTTTTTGTAAGGCGGGCGTCGCCCACTCGTAAATAGATGCAGTCATGATAAATGAGTCGCGGGCACGCCTGAACACCTAGTTTTAAGTGAAGCAGCAGCCGTATCAACAACACACGACCTGCGAACTGAGATAATGTACTTTTATTTGTTCGATACTTTGTTCGGTATTTTATACTATTATTAAATAAAATGAGGTCGAGGCTGCCGGAACACGAGGCACGGCAATGCAGCTGCGGCGACACTGAGCGGGTAGCCGAGGAGGCCAAGGGTGCCAGCAGTGGAGCCCGGGCGCGTGACTACGGAACCGCACCGCTTGGGAGCCGTCCCCGGCGCGCTACCGGTCCGCGCCCGCCCGGACGTGCAGGTGTTTTTATTCAAGATCGGACACTCCTAACTCGCGATAACACTATTACAATGTTATCACAGATAGCCGCTGGAGCCGGGAGACGTCCGTTAATCTGCTCTCACCGGACCGGCGCGGCGGCGCGGCGGCGCGGCGTTATGGTGATCACATAGCTCAGCGACGTGTGTCATTGGGAGACGCGCGTGAGAGTGTTTTGGTTTGTGTAAGGGGTTCCGCAGCCGGGGGCACGGCCGGCCTGCGCGCACCTGCCCTGTGCCCGCAGCGGCGGCGCGCTCCGCGGTTACACTGTGAGTGGTGCGGGTGCGCGCGGGCGCGGGTGCGCGCGGGCGCGGGTGCGCGCGGGCGCGGGTGCGCGCGGGCGCGGGTGCGCGCGGGCGCGGGTGCGCGCGGGCGCGGGTGCGCGCGGGCGCGGGTGCGCGCGGGCTCAGGCACGCGGACTCGACGCCGTCAGGCCGACGTTATCACTCATTAAGCTAAAATTTGCGAAAGCAAATTATTTATAAAATGGCGAGCTGCTACGTCGTACGCCGCATGCTGCAGCTGTGTGCTCGTTAAGCACTAACAAGTGACTTTTACATTAAAATCAACACTTGAATTGTATAGCCGAGCGCTGCCCGGCGCGCCCGGTGCGGCCCCGTGCGGCCCCGTGCGGCCCGCTGCTGAAACTGATCATACTTCGTTGTAATCGACAGAATTCACTCTCATATATAATATTTTTATAGATATAATGTGAAACCGTAGAACCGTTAAACGCACTTCAAAGTCACACACATTGAATTTATCCGTTTTTTGACGGAAGGTTAAAAACGCCACAGCAAAAACTCGTGGGCAGAATACCCCCTTACTGCCGGTAATTCCCCCCCAACCATACCCAACTCGTCGCGTAATTTTATTTTATAATGGGCTTCACTGCTATATCTGATGCACGCCGTACACAAGCTCCGCTTATCACTTGGCACTCCCCGCTTTAACATAAACCTCCACTCGCAGGCACGCACGCACGCACGCACGCACATATGCATGCACACACGTTGCGCATGGGCATCACAATAAGCTGACAGCCGTTGCATCACCGCACCAAACATTTAATTACACTGGTGATCTCTACCGCCACACTCCCCCTGCACTCCGGCTGCAGCTCATCCGCTGGCGCGTCACCGACTCCTGCGCGACTGTTGCGCGACTGTCGCGCGAGTACGCAACGACTCCGACGGAGCAGGTTTTAAACGCGTGGCGATCGCAATAACTTGTTTCAGTAGAGCGTAAAGTCGACCTTAAGACGTTGCAGAGAGCTCAGGAGTAGCGCGTGCAGCAATTCGGAGCGGCAGCATCTGGAGCATCAGCTTAGAGCGGCGCACGTCCTCCGCGTGCTATGTGACGCTACGTGCGCGACATCAGAACGCGACTGCCCACTGCCCACTGCCCGCTGCCCACTTCCCGCTACCCACTGCCCACTGCCCACTGCCCGTGCCGCTGCCGCTCACGAGAGTGACGGACGGTCCGCAGCGCCAACCCGGCGCAGCCTCACTGCACTCAGTGCACACAGTGCGTGTTACACGAATACAAGTGTCCGCTGCGGCTGGCTGCGTGCTGCGCGCTGCGTGCTGCGGGCTGCGGGCTGCGGGCGCGCACCGCGTGACGCAGCGCACAGATCGAAACATGAACCGGTGTCTCCGCAGCGGCACGCTGAACAACGAGGCGCGCGCTCGCCCACTGCTGGACATCTGCTGGACAAATGCGAGGGCTGCGTGTATTTCCGTTACAGGATTAAGCTTCTAGCAACGGTTTCACCGATCGCGCTGCGCCTTGCCGCCCCAGCAAGCCGCTCAGCAAAGGAAACTAACAGGATTAGTCGTTTGTAAAGGCCCGTCTAAATAACTTTTAATTCTGTCTTAGTTTGCAATACTTAGTTGCGCGTCAGGCGCGCTACGGCTCGCCCGGCCCGGCCCGGCCCGGCCCGGCGCACGGTACTAGCTGCGCACGCACACACACGCACGCACAGACACACACACACAGGCACGTGCACACAATTAGACGCGCCGCCAGACTACAGAATAGTGTAACGGCGACAGTGCACTCGTTGCGTTGCGTTGCGTTAGTCGTGTTTATACCGGCTGCGTACGAGTACAAAGTGACCAGTTCCAGGAGTTGCTTGTTGTTCATTTTTTTGTTTTTAATTCAGAGCTGCGCTCGATCGTAACGTCGTGTATTCGTGTATTCGTATGCACCGAGCACAGCACAGCACAGCACAGTAAGCGTCGGAAATCGTAACCAGTCCGGTGGTGTTATTTCGTTCCTAGTACATAACGCATCCGCTGCTCAGTGCAGTCGGTGCGGACAGCTAGCTACACCCCCACACCCCCACCCCCATCCCCACCCCCCATTGGCCATTCGTTGTACTTGTTTCGAGTAAGTCAGGACTCTGTAACCACTATTCCATTCCTATAAATAAATAAGATATGATAAGGAAGTCAAGCTGCAGAATTATTACTTGCAGGTAGCAACTTGTCTGTGCAACTGGAACGAGCTGGACGTTCTTAAAGTGTATTACTACAGGATGCATGAACAAACTGTGATCGATACAGCTCCGCGCGAGCTGGTGCGGAGCAGGCTCGGCGGGGAGCAGCAGCAGCGAGGGGGGATTGGCCAGTGCCCACTGTACGAGCAACCCCCGCAACAGTGAACTAACTCAATGAATTATTACGAGTATAGATAACTACGTAAAATATTTTGAGGAGACGTGCGCTCCCGCCGGCGGACCCGGCCCACCCGGCCCACTCGCCGGACCGGCCGGGTATCAATTACCGATAATTACCTGCCGATTGCCGAAAGCCGGCGCGGCGGCCTCGCCCCGCACCGCACCGCACCGCACCGCACCGCACCGCACCGCTTATCGCGCATTAATAATATCCCTGTGGGAGCCGCCGGTGCGGTGCGGTGCGGCGTGGGAGCCGCCGGCGCCGGCCGCGTCGGGCGCGCCCCGCCCGTCCGCGCGCTGCTTGTTGCGTTCAGGTCGGACGCAGTTCGTTATCACTACAACTTTTTGAAACGGTTTGTTCAGTAGGCGCGAGGTGTTGCGACCCACGGACCTGCAGACACCTGGTCGTACTGCAACATTCAGCGTTGCCGAGCCCGGGGCCGCACGCTTACATTGATTAGTATAACAGCTGTCTCACCTTACAAACTTATATCACGTTTTAAAATGTGCAAAAAGCATTTATCTATATGTAGAGGGAGCCGCGCCGCTGCGTGCATTGCTAGTAGATAGATAAGTTGATAGGTAGATAGGTGGATAGATAGATAAGTAGATAGGTAGATAGATAGATAGCTGCTGGAAACGGGTACGCGGTGGCAGTGAGCGCGCCGCTCGCCACCAGCTCGGCCGACCGGAAACATCTCTTACCGTATATCTCTTTTAAAACCCACAACCGCATCTTCATGCGGGGACGATCCTTCGATCGTCTCACGTCCCCACCCCTCAATAATAAGGGTTGGCCGCAGAACATTTAAACACGAGTGTGCAAAATATAAGGTTTCAAACTTTTGCCGATGAATCTGTGCGGAAAAGTTTAGATTTCATCAAGCCACGGCTAGTGAGCCCCACTCCCCACTCCCCACCCGCACCCCTCCCCTCACCTCACGATAAGTCGGGAACCTGTCGCAGGGGAAGTACCTATACGATTCCGGCAGCAGAAACCTACCTCTAGTAAGGAAACTAAATTGACAAGTTAGACTCATTCCTTGTTACGTAGAAATGCTTTATCTTAATTTGCTTGGTAGTGGATCTCCGCCGCCGGAAACAGTGCACGCGCGGGCACCACCGCAGTGCCCGTTGCAGCCGATACATAGTACTGTGCAAACCTTACTGTGATCTGGTTTGAAGAGTGCTGTTGCTACCGTTATTACTGGGATACCGGGACTGAAAACCTTATTCTCAAGGCGATAAGCGCAATGTGGTTGAGTTTGAACCATTGTAACTAGCGCCACGTTGGTATTGTTAGTCGGATCACTCATCATCAGGTGAACGATCGACTCGTTTCGTAGTTTCGTTAAATGAAAAAAAAAATTGCTTTCGGGACCGAAAATATTGGGTGATCATTTATTTTTCACGTCACTAATGTTATGGCCGTATCACGCGTCAATTGCGGCCGGAAGAGGGTGGGGCTGGGGCGCTGTGGGGGCTGGGGGGCCCGCCCGCGACCGCAGTTGATCCACCTAACTGGAACTGGTAGCGGTACCGGTGACGTAACGTTAATTACATTTTTCTGTGCCGATCAGCTAGCGGGCGCAGCACTCTGTGCCACTCCACATCGTCACACGCAAACAGAACTGAGCCGTGACTGACTCCCAGTCGGCCCACCCCACCCCACCCCTATAACAGCAGCCACGTCCTGTGCGACCCTGTTAAAACTTCTCCGATATAATTCGCGGGGCCCGGGAGCACATTAAGCCATTTATCACAAAAGTAAAAAGCAGCCCCCACGCGGGCCCCTCGCCCAGCTCCTAATCCGCCTTTAAAATAAATCTCCGTTTCTCCAAGTAACTCCCCGCGCCGTCCCCACCGCGTCCCCAGCGGCCGTCTCTCCGACATCGCTCATTCTCAAGCCAATCGCGCTCAGCTCGGAGGCTGTCGGTGCGATTCCGTGCGCAGCAACTTGCGGCCTGAGCATCATGTGACAGACTTCATTAGTTTCACAACAGAGCCGCGGCCGGAGCGCAGAGCAGCACGCCGCCACCGCTGGCCGGCACTGCTGGCACTACGGCCAGACGGCTGGCGGCCAGCGGCGGGCGGCTGCTGGCACTACGTCTTATTCTTGTACTGGGTAACATAAATGCTCAAAGGCTTGGGTTTCTGGCCGAAACAGTACAAAGATAGAGACGATGCAAGTGTGGGCTGCTGGTCTTGACCTTCGTCTACTGAACCAGGGATATATCTGCGCTTGTGTGAGATGGCAGGGGCTATCGGTCGTTGATTTATCTTGGTCCCTTCTGCTATGGATATGGTGATATGATAGAGGGTAACAGAAGAAAATGTCACACTTTCAGACCACCGATACATTATTATTGACGTGGCGATCGGCTCACAAGATGCTACCTGCCGCTATAGATACCCTCTGCACCGGTGGTCCTGCAAGCGGCTAGTCGTAGATACAGCAGAACATGCAGCATTCGTAGCGACATGGCCTGAGGCCATAGGCGAAAAAAATTGACCGATCCTGTTGGAGAAGCGACCTGGTTTCAGGATACGATGACATCTATTTGCAATGTCTCTATGTCTCAAATTAGGACCGCTAAGCCAAAGGCAGTACACTGGTGCTTGCCAGCCGCGGAGCAACTGCGCGAAGACTGTTTGCAGGCGCGACACCGTTATACAAGAATTAGGAGAAGGAGACGAGCAACAGCCTATGAGGTGACTAGAGCGTACGGGGTATACAGAAACGCCACGAAAATGCTCCAACTAGCTATCACAGATGCTAAAAATCGCTCCCGGACCAAACTGCTGTGAAGGAGCTTGACAGCGACCGATGGGGACCCCGTACAAAATGGCCGGCTGCGCGGTGCACGCTGCGGGCACTACGTCTTATTCATTTATTGATGAGGCACGAACAGTGTCAACACGAAGTTAACTGTGATGAGAATCAGTTCTTCTGCACTTGGCTGCAAACTGTCCGCGATCAGGTCACACGTTCGTGGGCAGCACGCGCTCACACACACGCAGCCCTTCTTATAATGCTCGTGGAAGTTAGACCACGCATCAGACGAACCCGCACCAGCTATCTTATTGTCACTCGGTGCACACGGTCTCGCGGGGGGGTTACTGATGCGAGCGGTCCCGCGGGTGGCGAGTTGCTAATGTTGACCGGAAAAGAATCTACTTGCTCATTAATTATTGTAATATATATATCTCCTAAAACGACCGCAACACAAATAAGCTATTGGAGTTGGTCCTGTGTGAGGATCGATAATGATTCATAAATTATTCTGAATCGGCCCAGGCAATTGTGCCTGCTCACGGAAATTACACACACGTACTACATAAATAAATAATAGAGTGGCCGGCACTGGGACGGGACCGGGTCGGGACCGGGACGGGACCGGGACGGGACCGGGACGGGACCGAGACGCGTAAATCTCCTCGTGAGAAAATAAAATGGAGTCACGTGAATAACATCCAATTGTTTGGAATAACGTTGCACGTTAATAATTAATAAAATTGTGCAGAGCCGGAAACGGGCCCTCCTGTCGCGGGGCCCTCCCATAGCGGGGCCTTTCCGTCGCGTGACCCTCCCGGCGCGGGCCATGTAAAAACGGCATGTGGTATATGTATGCGGCGCGCGCGGTGCGCTCGCACCCACAGCACGCCCGTGTTACACGCATGTGTTACAGTGGTCACCTAGAACGAGAATGACAACTGCCACCGCTGGGACCTGTTGTGTGACAGGCGATGGGCACGCAGCGCGCGCGGGCCCAGCTCGCCGTGAACTAAAGTGTAACGTACAACCTGCACTCTAAACGTTTATTGCACTACCTCCAGTGGCGCCACGGGCTGCCGCGAGTGCGTGTCGCAACGAGATACATTCATTGATAAAAATAAATTAATGAGTCTACAAAAATATCAAATAATAAATAGCTCAAATAAAATTTATTGAAATTTATAAAGATGAAAGTATAATTCAAGGAAAGTTAAAGAGTGAAAGAGAGACGTGTTCCTAAAATATAAAACCAAACAAAAAATATTTCAAATTATTTTAAACAAACTTTATTCAATGTCTAAAATACGAATGTATATATAAAGAAGTTTAATTTGGAAAAGATTCATTATAATAAACAAAAAAGTTAAAGTCCAATAGTTGGGTGTTCGTGAAACGTCCTAAGGACGTAATTACGAACAGTTCGTGTATTGACCGGCCGTGCGGGCGCGCGGGCGCGGCGGAGACGCACGCGCACACGCGTACACCCGGCTCCGGACGTGTGCTGCGTACGTGTCGAATGTAAAAATTTGCTTCTTGCAAATTGATTGAACTATTGATTGGAGGTTATTACCGACCTCCGATACCTATTGAAAGGATGTATAGGAATGGTGCTCTGTATAGTATACTGATTGAAATGCTAAAATATAAGAATACAAATATGAATGTATGGTGAAAATTATGAAAGATAAAAGTGTGAAAATCTCTAGTGATGAGTTATAAAAGATATTTTTTTTTATTTTTAGATTATTACGCCTTTTTCCCAGTAGGGGTAGGCAGAGGTGATGAATAAACACCCACTTTTCGCCAGATGTGGTCAGATTAGGTCCCATGTAACAGGGGGCGAGCCTGTTGCCACTTTATTAGGGCCACCACACGCACACGCACACACAAAGATGATGTCAGTGTGCGGGTTTCCTCGCGATGTCTTCTGATTTTTATCTCGTTGTTGTAACTAAGGTTCACAAATGTACATAACTTAAATATTAAGACATCGGTACATGCCGAGATTCGAACCCACGACCTTCAGAATGAAAGCCGCACGCTCTAACCGTTAGTCCAGCGAGGTACTAAAGATATAAAAGATATATCAGTTCGAATTCCGGATAAACATGAGAATGCAAATAATAATGTATTATGATACAATACAATAAAGTAAGAGTGTGAAGGTGTTTAAAAATGAAATTTATAAAGTGTACGGATTCGGAACCGTGTAAAATGGTGCACTGCAAATTTAACAATTAACATCAAGTTGGTGGAGAAGGAGAGATACCAGCTGGGCGTAGTTAGTGGTTATTTAAGTAACTACTTGATTATACTCCGGTTCCGGAAGAGTGTTAGATAGCACTTCGGTGATATCGAAATTCTCAGAACCATGTCTTAGAGCTGCGGCTCTATGATACGCGGGGACTCGGCGTCTTAGTGGCTTGCCACTGTGATACGTCGTGTTTAATAATATTTGTTTATTCCAAAGTCAACTCGAACTGTGTCGATGCATTACGAGGTAGCGGAAGCGGACACGAGCTCCTGCCTCGATGCTTATCAAACACTGATATTGCGTCTTGTCGTAGCGGACACATTTGCACCGTTACTGAACTGATGCGTCTTACAGATGCGGTAGGCTGAGGACTTGCAAGATATTAATGTCTGCTGTGATGTCTTGTGCGTCTTTCATGATGATGTGCGCCGATGAGAGTCGATTGCATGTCTATCGCAGTTCAGTGATACGACGTCTTCGATGATCAATTGGTTGAATGTCACTTTTGAAGATTGCGCCTTGCGTTATGGTTTGACACTTTATCTTATTAGATTTTTCCAAGTCGGGTCTCTTGATGACGGGGCTGCAGACTGTCTGCCCTCTCTATTTCATGAAATTTGCTAATGAAGGCCTCAATAGCTCCCCATGTTTTAAGATATGCGGCGAGTTGTCGGTGGGCGAGACAAACTTGATCAATACAACACATTACTCAACGACAAAGGCTCTATGCCTGATGGCTCATAATAAAAATAATATTTATTGGCTGTATTCACTACAGTGGTTAGCGGAGTTATGCATTTAGTTCATGTTTGGTGATAGGTGGTGGGAGTACATTGGGACGCTAAGCCGGGTAACCTCCACGTGTGCTGGACTGTTAACGCTCCCTCTGGGATGTACAACAGTCAATCCGGTGCGTCCTGGGCGCTGGGCGGCGATTTTGCTGTCCGGCGGCGAATAACCCGGCGGGAGGGGTCTCTCCGCGTGTCCCTCTGACTATCAGAAGGCACAGTGGTGGGGCGACGGCGGACTCGGTGTGCACTTACCCTGCCCCGGGCAGGCGGTGGGTCTTTCCTGCCGCCACCGTCGGTCGTAATCCCGTGTGATGTCGTGGTCATGTCTCGCGGTCACACGGGACCGAGGCCCTTGGCTCAACCGCCCGGGGCGCGAGGAGGACAACCTCTATAAAAAACTACCCCAACTCAAGCGGCGACGCAGCGTGAGGAGTGCATGGCTGGAGGGGAGTCCAGTCTCTACTGCAGACCCCGACAGGGGACCGGCCGACCCCCTGGACGCGACACCTAGGCTTACCGGAGGCAACACGGGCTCTGTCGAAGGTGGACCTCAATAACCCGTGACTCGTGGGAATAATATGGAAGAACAAAATAAAAAAAATTTACGGGTGGAACTAACAAGTTTGCCCCTTGATGGCGGTGATAAAGTCGGGCCCGAGATGGGCGGTGTTGTGCCTGCGAAGGGCGGAGTTGGTGCGGTCCCCGCGAAGGGCGGAGTTGAGGCGAAGTTGGTGGCCGCGATCGCGAAGACCATCAGCGACCCGCGGCGCGCCTCCAGGATGGCGGCAGCGGCAATAAGGGCGACGACCCGCAGGGGGAGGAGCGCGGGATTGCCGCGAAGCGTAAACTCCTCTGGGAGAACTTCGCCTGCCCCGGAGAGTGGGGTGAGCGGCGCGACGAGCAGGGAGCGGTCGAGGTCCCGGTCGCCTGTGGAGGTAGCCACCTTCCGGGCGATCGTGGACACCGATCGGTTCCGCAAGCCGGGGCCGCCTGCTTCGGAGGGCGACGACGGCGGGTCTGGAAAACGGAGGAAGACCGCCAGGGAAATGCCCACCGTGGAGCTGGTCAGCGAGGTGGAGGGAGCCGCCGGCGACATCTCGCTCGTCTGTAAGACGAGCAAATCTCTGTCCGACGGCTTCCAGAAGAGGCTGAACCAGGCCGTCCTCTCCATCAAGGAGGCGGTGGTAGCCCTGGCGGCGCGACTCGAGCCGGAGAAGAACCTCCGTCTCCGCTGCGACAATCGTCGCCTGGAGACGGAGGTGGACTATATAAGGCGTGAGCTCCTCGCCTTCAAAAAGTCCAACGAGGAGCTCAGCCAGCAGGTGGCGGCACTGCGCACTGGGGCGGGGCCCGTGCCAGTGGAGGCTCCGGCTCGTCCTCCTCCTCCTGAGCCGGCGGATTTTGCGGCCCTCATCAACGCGGCCGTGGAGCGGGCATCCGAACAGATGCTCGGTGCCACGGCGCGGATGATCGAGGGTCGCTTCGCCGGGCTGGAAGACCGCCTACTTTCAGCCCCCATCATCCGTCCGCCTCTGGCGGCGGGTGGAAGGAAGGCGCGGGGTGGCAATCCCGTCTCGCAGGCCCCCGCGCCTGCAGACGCGGCCACCTCGGCTAGGACCCGGCCGGCGGCGCCCTCGGCGCCCCGATAGGCGCCGGCGCCGGCACCACTACCTCGCCGGGCGTCGATGAGGGCCTCGACCTACCGCCCGCAGCCAACAACAGCATCCTCGGCTGAGGGAGAGATAGAGGTGGAATACGTGCCACTGCCCGGGCCCTCCACGGAGGAGGGCTCGTGGGCGAAGGTAGACAGCCGGAAGGCGCGGGCCAAGGCCGCGAAGAAGGCGGCACCCGCCAAGAAGGCGGCCCCCGCCGAGAAGGCGGCCCCCACCGAGAAGGCGGCCCCCGCCGAGAAGGCGGCCCCCGCCGAGAAGGCGGCCCCCGCCGAGAAGGCGGCCCCCGCCGAGAAGGGCCCCAAGCTTGCGCCGCCCAAGACGGCCGCGGTGATAGTTAAGCTGCGGCCCGAGGCGGTGGGCGAGGGGACGTCTTATCGGGAGGTCATGAGCTCCCTGGTGAAGACGTCCGCCCTCGAGGACTTGGGCCTCGTGGGCCAAGTGCGGGTGCGGCCAACCATGGCGGGGGCCCGCCTGTTCGAGCTGGGTGCCAGCCACGGCCACGACGTTGCGGACCAGCAAGCGGAGAAGATGAAGACTTCGCTAGCTGGGGTGGCCGACGTCGTCCGGCCGGTCAAAACCGCGGATCTGCGGGTGACCGAGCTGAACGACTCGGCCACCAAAGAGACGGTCGAGGCTGCGGTCGTCGCAGCAACGGGCTGCCCAGCCGGGCAGGTGAAGGCCCTGTCCGTAAGGGACGGGCCTGGGGGGATGGGCACCACCATCGTTACGTGTCCGGTCGCCGCCGCGAAGCTGCTGGCGGAGAAGGGCAGCGTCCTGGTCGGGTGGACCTCGGCCAGGATCGCGGCCCTGGAGCAGCGCCCCTTGCGCTGCTTCAACTGTATGGCGATCGGGCACACCTCCGCTACGTGCCCATCCCCCAAATGCCGGAAGGATCAGTGCTTCCGATGCGGGAAGGTGGGTCACAGGGTCGGCGAGTGCCAGTCGGAGTTCCGATGCTCCGTCTGCGCCGACTCTGGTCGGAAGTCTAACCACATGATGGGGGGGGAGAGCTTGTTTCCCTCCCAGTGTCAAAGGAAAGGCTGCGGCCGGGACACCTTCCCGCGTCGCGGAGAAGAAGAGTGCGCCTGCAGGAGGTGAGAACATGGTCATCAATTAATTGATGGCCCACATCTCACTCCTGCAGGCGAATCTCAACCACTCCGCCAACGCTCAGGACTTGTTCCTGCAGTCGTTGGCGGAGTGGGGATGCCACATTGGCGTGGCATCGGAGCCGTACAGGATTCCCGCCCAATCATCCTGGGTTGGGGACCTGGACGGCACGGTGGCGGTGCTGGCGAGAGCGGGCGCCTGCCCCCTCTTCAAGTCACTAGAGAGGGGGCACGGCTACGCGGCGGCAGGTTGGGGGAGGTACGCTGTCATCGGGGTGTACTTCTCCCCCAACCGATCCCTGGCAGAGTTCGAGGTGTTTCTCGACTCTGTCAGGGCCGCCGCGGGCAGGTTGTCGCCGAGGGAGATTTTGGTCCTCGGCGACTTTAACGCCAAGTCTCGCTCTTGGAGCGGCACCGCCACCGACGCGAGAGGGAGAGCAGTTGAGGCATGGGCACTGCTCTCCGGTCTGAGCCTCCTCAACGAGGGAAACGCGCTCACGTGCGTGCGAGGGTCGGGGGGGTCCATCGTGGACCTCTCCTTTGCCTCACCGGCGCTCGCGCGCCGTGTGGCAAATTGGCGGGTGGAAGAGGAGGTGGAGACCTTATCGGATCACCGATATATCAGGTTCGAGGTCTCCCCTCCTCAGAGGCGCGGCACAACATCATCGCGCCCCGCGTTCCACTTCCCTCGTTGGGTCCTCGGCAAGTTCGACAAGGAGCTCGCCGAGGAGGCGGCGCTGTTCCAGAGATGGAACATGCCCCGAGGCTCAGACGACGTCGGCGTCGACGAGCTGGAAGGTCGCATCCACAGCGCTCTTCAGGAGGTGTGCGATGCGGCCATGCCTAGGATGCGGCGACGTCCTGCGGACCGCCGCCAGCTGTACTGGTGGTCGGAGGAGCTCTCCGGCCTCCGGGCGGCGGCCCAGGCTCGTCGCCGGGCACTGCAGCGTTGTCGGCGTCGACGCACGCAGGTGACGGGGGAAGAGGAGCGGCTGCAGGGTCAGTATGCGGAAGCCCGCAAGACCCTGCGGCTCGCCATAGTCCGGGCGAAGACCCTTGCCTGGGAGGAACTACTGGCAGGGGTCGACAGGGATCCATGGGGGCGCCCGTTCAAGACGGCACAGAAGAAGCTCTGTGCCGCAGGCGCCCCCTTAACGGAGGCCCTGGACCCGGACTTCCTCCAAGGGGTGGTGGACCGGTTGTTCCCGGGGGCTGACGCGTCATTCCAGCCCCCGGTTATGTCCACCACCGCCCCCGCGGCGGCCACAGAGGAGGGCCCTCCTCTGACGGAAGAGGAGCTGGACGTGGCCCTGGATCGTCTCCGGGGTCGACGTACGGCTCCGGGGCCCGACGGGGTCTCATCGAGGGCTCTCTGGGTGGCCGCCAGTCACCTGCGCGAGGAGCTCCGGGGACTGTACGACGCCTGCATTCGGCGCGTGCAGTTCCCGGAGCGCTGGAAGACGGGCAGGCTTTGCCTGCTGCGGAAGGGGGACCGTCACCCCGACTCCCCTTCGGCGTACAGACCGATCGTCCTTCTGGACGAGGCGGGTAAGGTCTTCGAGAAGATCTTGGCCGGCCGTCTCATTCGGCACCTCGCCGAGGTGGGACCGGGCCTCCATGAGGCCCAGTACGGATTTCGGACAGGGCGATCCACGTTGGACGCCCTGCTCGACCTGAAGGGCCTCTGTCTGGAGGCCTTCGGTGACGGCGAGGTGGTCCTGGGGGTGTCCTTAGATATCGAGAACGCCTTCAACAGCCTGCCATTCGCGACGATCAGGGGGGCGCTGGAGTTTTTCCGGCTCCCCCCCTACATGGTCGGGCTGTTGGGGGCGTACCTCAAGGACAGGACGATCGTCTGGGTTGATGGCAGCGGCGAATTACATCAGCGGCGCGTGGAGAGCGGGGTTCCACAGGGGTCGGTCTTGGGCCCCGCACGTCGCTGGTGGTGGACCGGATCGAGCAGCTGGGTCTGAGGGTCTCCGTCACGAAGACGGAGGCCATCCTCTTCCACGGACCCCGCAGGGGTCCACCCCGGGGCGCGATCATCCCCGTCCGGGGCGAGAGGGTCCCAGTGCGGGGAGCCCTCAAGTATTTAGGGCTCATTCTGGACGGCCGATGGAGCTTCGGGGAGCACTTCGAACGGCTTCCCCCGAAGCTCACCGCCACCGCCGCTGCGCTGGGCAGATTGCTGCCCAATGTCGGGGGGCCGGGTCATTTGTGTCGGCGCCTATACTCTGGCATCCTGCGGAGTATGGCACTGTACGGTGCGCCCGTATGGGTGGATAGGTGCGAGACCGCCAGGAACGGGCCCGTGTTGAAGAGGGCCCAACGTATCCTGGCGGTCCGAGCCTGTCGGGCGTACCGTACGGTGTCCTGGACGGCGGGTACGCTTCTCGCGGGCGATGCGCCTTGGCATCTACAGGCGCAGTCGCTCGCGGAAGTGTACCTCTTCCTGCGGAATGCCGGAGAGCGTCGGCCGGACCCGGCCACGGTCCGCCGGATCAGGCGCGTTGCCCATGACGCCCTGATCCGGCGGTGGGAGACGGAGTTAGGTAACCCTGCCGCCGGCCGGGACACGGTGGAGGCCATCAGGCCCTACCTGTCCCGGTGGATGAGCCGGCGGTACGGGGCCTTGACGTTCCACCTGGTGCAGGTGCTGACAGGCCATGGATGTTTCGGCAAGTACCTGCACCAGGTGGCTCGTAGAGAGATGACGCAAGAATGCGTCGAGTGTGGTGCGCCGATTGACACGGCGCACCACACTCTGGCGGAGTGCCCGGCATGGGGGCCGCAACGCCACTCCCTCGTCGTGCAAGTCGGCAGTGACCTCTCGCTGCCGACTGTAATCGATCGTATGTTGAGCAGCGAGAGGTCTTGGAAGGCGGTGGCCTCCTTCTGCGGCGCAGTGATGCGTCAGAAGGAGGCCGCCGAGCGCACGAGGGAGGCCGACGCCGCTGCCGCACCTTGCAGGCGGCGGCGGGCCGGCGGGAGAGCGCGGCGGCAGAACCACGCCGTCCGCTTCCTCCCGCCGTGAGCGACGGGCCCCTAGCGGGGCACAGTGTGAGGGGGCCTTCGGGCCGTTGGGCGTGGCCCTTTGGGCCTTTTGTCGTGTTTCCCCTGGGGGTACGTCCCCCGGGGAAAGTCTTGGTTTTTGTCCCCCTCCCTCGTCGAGGTGGGGGGGGAGTCTGGATGGGGGAGGCCGCCGCCCAATTCCTTCACGGGAGGGCGGCGGCCGGGCATGCGCTCCGTCGTGTGCGCGCGCGGTCGTCTGTGGGGTCGGGGGGCCCCAACGTGCCGGTCCCTCGAGGGGCCGGTACGGGACGGCAGGTGGGTGCCTTTGCTCCCCGCGGGCACCCACCAGGAGGAGTTTCATACGCGGAGGCGCCCGGAGAGTTGCTTGACTGAAACCCGGGCGTCTCCAGTATGCGTATGGCGGGACAAGCGGTGGTGGTTTTAGTGGGTATGGGGGTCACGCACAACATCTCAGTGGCCCCGAGTCCCACATAACCCGGCGTCCCCCCCCTTGAAAAGGACGTTGGGTATGCGGTAACAGCATTTCCACCACCGATATAAAAAAAAAAAAAAAAAAAAAAAAGGTGGTGGGAGTACAATCTCTCAAGGCTGCGATGTAATCGCTTTGCCATTCTATGAGGTGAGCTAGGTGCTCTCGAATGCACTCCGCGGATTGCGATCCGTACTGATTACGTAGTTGGTGGTGATGTCAATTCCAACAGTTTACAATGTGTCTGCAAATGCACCTGGCTAGTGAAGGTCGTGGCTCGTACAAGGACTAACCTTTTGGGTCAGAGTACCCTTTATATCTATAATGTGTCCTGGAATGTGCGCTGACCATACACTGTATATCTGGTTATGGTTGTATCTTGTGAGATGCCTACTCACATTGCCATGCGCAATTAGATCACAGTTTGTGCTTACGCACCAACAATGAGCCGAGTGCTCTTCTACTGGTTCGCCAGTAAACCTTGCTGTGGACTGCGGTCCCAGGCCAATTAAACTCTCCCTGTTTTGGGGGGGACGCAGTATTTGGTTGGCGTTCACCGCATACGGCGGGGTCTGTTTATTGGAGCCGTATGCCATTCCCACATTTTTTTTTAAAATGTGAGGATGCGAACTTTAACACTTGTGTCGGGGTCTTAAGAATTAATAAATATTGTAAACCCGTAACAAGATGTGGAGCTCTTTACAAGCGTGAAGAGATTGTAAATAAGGAAACAAACCACACAAATGGCATCAGACTATCCTAACAAATATTCATCCTTCTATATAAACACAAAAGAATTGAATATTACTATAAACACAACGAAGAACAAGCTCCTAATCGAGGTGTTCACAAATGGTTATAAATAATTAATGGACAAAACATAAATATTAATCATACTACAAACAATAGTATGCATCGTCCTGGTCACGCAAAATATGACTACGTCAGTACTAAACATCGTATGTATATGTATAGATAACAAGGGTGTACGGCTGACCTGTCCACCTGCGCGACGTCGGCGCGCACCCAGGGCGCGGCGGGCCAGCCCTCGTCGGCCGGCTCCGAGCCGCGCGCCCTCAGCAGCCCCGACAGCCAGGTGTACGATTTGCTCCTCCTCATGGCCGCCGCCTCACCGCTGGCACGCGGCTCGCTCCGGCAACTCCAGGAGTCCGTCGCCACGGCGCATCACACTTTCATCACTTCACTTTTGTTGTTTCATAATTTACTATCACTGCGATTACTTTGTAACACTATTTTATATATTTCCTTGGTCGCGACACTCCAAAGTTTGCTTCAATAGAAAACCGAACACATTTAAAACGCAAAGAAACGAAACGATCGCGCATCGACCCAAGACGTCAATGCCGCCTAGCCCGCCAGTCCGCAGGCCCGCCGGCCCGCCGGCCCGCCGGCCCGCCGGCCCGCCGGCCCGCCGGCCCGCCGGCCCGCCGGCCCGCCAGCTCGCAACAGGCGTGCACTTGAGGAACGCAAAACTAAGTAAAGTTATTAAATATCAAATGTGATTGCCGAACCTTTGCGTGCTTCACATCAAGTGGAGAATTAATTATATATTCAGGGCATTTACTTCTGTTTCGGTTTAAAGATCGTTATCTCTCATTAAGAGACACATTGCCGCTGACATGTGAACAACAAGTAGTGGGGTGGAAATGACGTAAGGCGCGGGTACGCGCGGCAGTACCTGATACCGGCGTGCTGGGGTATCGAAAAGTTAAATCAAAAAGTTTCATTTTAAATATATGATATTTAGCGGCACTGTCTCTTACATTTTTGGGAAGTTTATTGTAGTCCTATGCTTCCCCATGCTGGTAGGTAGAGTTCATTACCGCAGCGAGTACTGCATTTGTTTTATTGTATAATATAACATATTATAAAGCGAGTTGTGGTTGCACGCATGCGCAGCGCGGGTTGCAGCGGTTGCTGAATGTTTAAGAGTTTTATTTATTTATATATGGTTTAACTAGGCGTTAGGGAATCGTAGGTGTGCATTATTTTAATGATTTAATTTTGTAGGCTTTGAATAATTTAGTTTTCATTTTGGTTGCTGTACATGGGGTACAGCAACCAACATCATTTGCATAAAAATGAGTTTCCACTGTAGACCAGCTTGATGTTATTTATATTAATAAGGAACAGCAATGGCCCAAGTATAGAACCTTGTGGCACACCACATATAATAACTTTAGCGTTACTTTGACATGCCCTCATTGTGATAACTTGATATAGGTTTTGTAAGAATTATTTTAAAATATTGAAAACAATTCCAGTAACGCCAATGGCATTCAATTTATTCAGTAATAATAAATGACTGACAGTATCGAAAGCTTTTTTTAGATCAATAAATACACTCGACCCTATTTATTTTTAATCTATTTCTGCTTTTATTATGGTAATTAAATTAATTGTTGCACCTAATCTGTTGGATTTAGGCCTATAGCCATATCGTTCGTCATATAAATAATATTAATTTTGGTTAAGTAGTCATTTAATCTCGTATGTATCAGCTTTTATAGTATTTTGGATACCACTGGTTAAACTGAGATTGGCCAGTAATTACATTATCGTCAGATTTGAGATTAAGGGAGCACAATTACTTTATGTTCATATCTTTACAAAATAAATTGTCTTCCTTGACGTGTTATGTTGAGTTCCGATAGCTCGAGCGGTCGCGAGATATTCAATAGGCTCATCGGAGTACCGGGTACCGCGCCCCGCTCCCGTCGGGGTGCACGTTTGCGTGGCGACGGGCACCCATTCGTCGCGCAGAGCGCGGCGTCAAAATATCAATTATTTTTGGTCGTTTAAACTTTCCAAATACCATGAATAGCGGCGACGGGCCTCATAATCGTTTCTTCTAAAATGACCTTTATTAAGTTGAACCCAAAAACTATAATAGCACGATATGCGGCAGATAAGATGAGCCGGCAACCGGATCCCAGTCTCATCGGATATAATTGACGTGGAGGTGCTGGTACAGAAGTCATCGAGCGCAAGTTGTTAGTGTTTTTAATGTTTGTATCTGTGCTGTCCGCGTTTGACCGGGCGGGCGGACGCGGCGCTGCGGGCGAGCTGTCCTTATGTGACGCACAGTACTGTGTGCATTTGAATGTGTGGTAGGGCGGGCACAGGCTGACCGACTGACCGACGGTCCCCGGCGGAGCCCTGGTCGCCGCTTCATAGCATGGTAAGCGAGTGACGGGCGCAGCGAGCGACACCCAACCTCTCGAGCGGCATCCACGTCTCTGGATGTCGAGTGATGAGGGCGCAGTGTCCGCGGTACTGGGCGCTACCTCCGTGCGGAGCGCAGCGCGCCCACTGCGGCGCCGCCTCACCTGCAACAGAGGACGGCGCGTTCAACAACAGCAAACACGCGAACGGACACGCGACCTCACTCGCATTTCTAGGAACTCTTTCTTTAATATTGCGTAGCCTAATGCTTATATCTAGTTTTAAATTTCGATAACAGCCAATTTACGTCCCCACTGCTGGGGCACAGGTCTACCTTCAATATGAGGGCGGTTGGGCCATAGTTACCACGTGGGCCCAATGCGGATTGGTGGTCAGGTCGCGATCGCGCGCGGAGGATTCTCATTTGCCATTTTCTTTGCCAAAACTCTCCTGAAAACTGACCGCGAGGGTTGGCGGTGGACCCTGTCCCGAGGGTGTGTTGGCGGCGGCGGCGATTTGTGTGGAACTAATACACATGAGCTGAGGAAGGAATGCGAGCTAACTGCTTTAGACGGCAAGCGACGGGCAGGCAGCGAGCGTCTGTCGGCTGCGCGCCGCGGCGACGGGCAGGCAGCGAGCGCTACGCGCGGCGTGAGCGTGTGCGAGGGGGCTCGCGGGCTCACGGGCCGGGGGCCCCGGGGGGCTCCATTCGTGATTACCGTTTTAACAGGTCGTTAAACATCGCGCGTCTCTCTGTGGCGAGTACCCGCTACCCCGACTGCGGGCTCTCATTACGTGTACTTGTCGCGTTGAACGTGTCTGTTGTGTAGTCAGGTATTAATGTTTAAAAGTAACTGTTGTGCAAATATTTAAACTGTATGGGCAGCCCTCGCTCCGGACGTTGTCTGCCTTCCCACACCTAACTTAATTCCCCGTTGCTTAAATCTTTCTTTAAGCAATGGACCTGCTAAATCTGCAGTCCAGACCCGCGCCCGCCAAAGTGGTGCTACGTACGAATATTTTGCTGGTCAGCAGCAACGTTTAGAACCTTGACCGTCGGAGCAGGGCATACCCTTGAAACAGAGTGAAGGACCCCAGGGCTTGCGCTGCGCACAACGTCATCACGCGGCCGCGCCCGGCGCTGGCGGCGCGCGCTGCTCGCGGAGCAGCTGCGGGGGATCCGGCCCTCGCCTATACCATTCCATTATCACTAGACCTCAGCGACTGCGCCGCGCTCACCTCACACTTGCTCCAAATTTATGACACCTTATTTCTATTTGCGAAGGATAAAATGAAAGGTTCGAATATTTTTAAACAATATATTTTTCAAATAGAAATGCAATGAGCGCTGGGCCCGCGGGCTGCCTGCGCGCGCGTCTCTCGATGGACAGGCACCACATTACCCCGATGCGGAGAGCGATTGCTTGTTCAGTTGCAGTTGCACGCATACACTGCGGCTTGTACGTGCGTGTGACGGTGCCGAAACAACAATGTGTTGAGTTAAAGAAATGGCACACTTGATTGGGAGTAATCCGATCCGATTGCAGCGTGGAGTAAGACAGGGAGACATCATATCTCCGAAACTGTTCACCGCTGCATTGGAAGATGTCTTCAAGCTTCTGGATTGGGGAGGATATGGCATCAATATCAACGGCGAGTACATCACGCACCTTAGATTTGCCGACGATATCGTGGTTTTGGCTGAGACCATGGAGGACCTCAACACAATGCTCGATGATCTTTGTGGAGTTTCACAACGAGTGGGTCTTAAAATGAATATGGACAAGACCAAAATCATGGCAAATGTCCATATTGTACCCACTCCAGTAACAGTTGGAAGCTCTACACTTGAAGTTGTTGACAGATATGTCTACCTCGGACATACAATCCAACTAGGTAGGTCCAACTTCAAGAAAGAGATCTCTCGTCGAATCCAACTCCGATGGGCAGCATTCGGGAAGCTAAGACATATCTTCTCGTCCAATATACCGCAGTGTCTCAAGACAAAAGTCTTTGACCAGTGAGCCAGTGAGACCAGAAGTGTGTGTCGCCAGTGATGACATACGAAGCAGAGACGTGGCCGCTTACTGTGGGCCTTGTCCGCAAGCTTAAGATTGCTGAGAGGGCGATGGAGCGAGCTATGCTCGGAGTTTCCCTGCGAGATCGAATCAGAAATGAGGAGATCCGCAGGAGAACCAAGGTCACCGACATAGCTCAAAGGGGTCGCCGTCGCAAAGTGGCAATGGGCAGGGCACATAGCTCGCAGAACCGACGGCCGTTGGGGCAGAAAGGTTTTCGAGTGGCGGCCACGTACCGGAAGACGTAGCGTGGGCAGACCCCCCACAAGGTGGACCGACGACCTGGTCAAGGTCGCTGGCAACCATTGGATGCGGGTGGCCCAGGACCGGTCTGAGTGGAAATCTTTGGGGGAGGCCTTTGTCCAGCAGTAGACGTCCCCCGGCTGATTGGATGGATGGATTGGGAGTGATGCTTTCACCAGCCCCCTCGGGGTGAAATCCATTAGAACTTTAAGACCTAGAAGCACAATCGATTCATTTTCGCCCGGGAGTAAACTCGGCACATGGGCGACGGCCGCGCGTCCGGTGCCGCGTCCGATCAGAAGATTAATGGAGCCACTAGCGGAAGGAAACTATTCGACCTGCTCGCGCCAACGCGACGCGCGGTCTGCGACGCAGGAGCGAATATTACTCAGACCTCTGTGACGAACACTAACTGTGTTACTGCGCTCGACATCCTTCCGATGACCTGAGCGGTGGCGGTGAGCGTATTGCGGTGCTGCACCGACGGAGACGGCACGGGGGTAGGAAACGGAGGCTGAACGGTGCCGCGGGCTCCGGACTTTACTCTAATGCGTGAAATGAACTGGAGACGGGATCACAGATATCTGTTAGAGTGGAGGGCGCGGGCGCGGGAGCGGGAGCGGAAGCGGCGCATCATGGCTGAGAGGTAATCGCCAATGCAAAAACAAACAATAGAGCTCTGCGATAACAGCGACGCGCGCGATAAACGGTGCCTAGGAGCACCCCGCGCTGTTGCCTGCAGCTGTGCGGCACACGCGGCACACGGCGGGCACGGCGATCGTAGAGTGGGAGTCGTAAGCTGAAGACGTATCGCTCAGCGGTACATCTGAAAATGTGGCAGTAGCACGCGGCAATTGAATGGCAACACGACACCGGAGGCAGAAGGCGGCGGCAGTGGCGCGGCGGTGGCGCGGCGGCGGCGCGGCGGTGTGCACAGCACGCGCAAATAATAAAATAAAACATAAAATAGCAAATTGTAAAGAAACATCGCAACTCTTGTTATCATTGTAACGTTTTGTTTTAAATCTGCATGTCGATGTTGCGGCGGCGGGCGGCGGGCGGCGGGCGGCGGGCGGCGGGCGGCGGGCGGCTGTTTGCCTCCGGCCGATAACGTCGGAGAGCTGACGGCGCGGGCTGGAGACGCAGTCGTCACCAGCGCGTGCACGTAGGCGCCTGCCCCCGTGCCCACTCCCGCAGCAGCTTGAATGTGAACATTCGCTGCTTCATGTAAACATATAATTTTTTTTAACTAATTTAAGGAAGGTGTTTAGGGCCGCGTCACCGTCAGGTGTCAAATGAACGAAACGATCAGGCGCGGCAACATATTGTAACATAATATTGTAATACATGCTGTTGCATCTTGTAATTACATTTGCATGTGCAGCGCAGCGCCAGGCCGGGACCCGACCAGACCCGACCTAACGGAAGGCGTATTGTGAACCAGGACACCGGTGTTGCTGCGGAGGCACTGCAAACTAATTGCAGGAAGCGCGCGACGAGACAGGGTCGGAGGAGCCGGACATGGAGGAGCCCCGGGCGCGGCTTGACGCAGTGCTGGAGCAGCTGGGCGGGTTCGGGCGGCACCAGCTCCTCACCATGAGCATGCTGGCGCTCGTTTACGCATCCAACTCCATGTACAATGTCAATTACGTGTTCGCCGTGGAGGACGTCAGCTACAGGTAACGCACGCACGGCGCACACCTCCACATGATTTGTGAATGCGTCCAGTAGAAGGAACTAATATACTTTAGGAACATGTCGCCGCGCAAACAAACAGGCGGGTGGCTGCCGGCTGAGCGATACGACGCCGCAACCAGCAAGAACGTCTGAACGTCTGCACAAAGGGCAACGAGTAATCCAATCTGAGTAAAGTTAATTATTGCTGAAATCCATCGACCGACGATGAAATGAGCTGCGATTGAATGTTCTCTGAAGGATCGAATCCACGACCAGGTGGTCACGCCGAAAGCCATAACGACATAATCACGGCATAAGCTGAGCGATATGGACAGGTGCGTGGTGGCGGGCTGCGAGGCGCCGCGGTCGGACTCGTCGGTGGAGGAGGGCGTGGAGCAGTGCTGGGGGCCTCCTCCGCTCGCCCCCCGTCCGGAACCCAACGTCAGCGCGCGCTGCACGTGCACCCAGTGGATTTACAGCGAGCCCCGCAGCTTTGTGGCCGAGGCGAGTATCCCGCAACGTACGCAACAACCCCGCCGCGTGCGCACCACCACCGGAACACCTAATTAGTGGAACTATATTTAGTATTTAGTGTCATTGACGATAGGAACCGGTGCTGAAGGTCCGCCGCTGCTCTCTATATGGTTTCATTCGTTTTTTTTGTAAGCTATTTTGCGTAATATATTATGTATGGTAATATTCCTTGACCACATTGACACTAGTGCGGCGCCGGCTATATCCGCCGGTTCTACCCTCCGGCACCACCCTCCGGCACCACCCTCCGGCACTACCCGCCGACTGCCCAGGCCGACGGAATGACACTTCACCTCACAACACCGAACAAATGCGTTGACTACGTCTACAAGGCGGCCGACATTGACGTTGCGTGGTATCACTTGATAATACGTAACTCGCGCATTGGTTATTCCAAAGGCCACTGCGCGAGCCAGCGCCGCGCCGCACGCGCAGCCAACGCAGCCGGCACCGCCAACACCGCCAGCGCAGCCGACCGCACCGCTGCGCCGGTGATAACGTTGAATTTGACATTTATTCGTCGTCGTGTGGAGTGATCTTTAGTTTAGTTTAGTTTACTGAGCTAACCGTCTCCGGGTGTCAGGCAAATGCTGCGCACGTGATGCGTGTCGCGTTATCGCACACACACACACGCACGCACACACACACAACAGTGCGGTATTTGCATTGTAAACATTAGGTTATCATATTCTTTTGAGAGCACTTGACGGCGTGCGGTGAGCTCATTCCGCGAAGAGACGGCGTGCGTGCGGTGCGTGCGTGCGGTGCGTGCGTGCGTGCGTGCGGTGCGTGCGTGCGGTGCGTGCGTGCGGTGCGTTCGTGCGGTGCGGGCGTGCGGTGCGTGCGTGCGGTGCGTGCGTGCGGTGCGTGCGTGCGGTGCGTGCGTGCGGTGCGTGCGTGCGGTGCGTGCGTGCGGTGCGTGCGTGCGGTGCGTGCGTGCGTGCGGAGCGTGCGTGCGGTGCGTGCGTGCGGTGCGTGCGTGCGGCGCGTGCGTGCGGTGCGTGCGTGCGGTGCGTGCGTGCGGTGCGGGCGTGCGGTGCGTGCGTGCGGTGCGTGCGTGCGGTGCGTGCGTGCGGTGCGTGCGTGCGGTGCGTGCGTGCGGTGCATGCGTGCGGTGCGTGCGCGCGGTGCGTGCGTGCGGTGCGTGCGTGACGCAGTGACGCTGCTGGTCCCGCCGGCGTCGAGGCGCGGGGGTCTATGTCGCTGCTCACGTCTTAGGTCTATTAGTTCTGATGAACTCTGTTTTATCCATTGACCTAATGCTCATTGTTGATTTTAGATTTTCTCTTGTCTCTCCTAGCGCTGTAAAACAGCCAAGTGTGCCTACATACGCCCTGTTTCCCTGAGACAACCGTGTTCTCCGGGAAACTGAGACAACCGTGTTCTCCAGGAAACGGTTTCAAATATTTCTGCCGTGGTTGTCCGTCTCCGCTGCTCGGGCTGGCCGCACTCCATTCCCCGTTTCGTCGGGGTTTGCCTTGTGACTACGCGTTGGTGCTGCTTCCATGTCAGTTGCCCTGTGCTCTCGGGTCAAGCGGCGCCGGGCGGTCCCAATGATCGGGTGCACGGGCACGTAACATCGGGAAGGGTTGCAGTTACGTGCGCATGTATTGGGTTAAATGTAACAGTCTCTACCCCCGCTCTTGCTTGTAGTTCGAGCTGGCGTGCGAAGAGTGGAAGCCGCCGTTGGTGGGCACCGTGCACATCTTCGGCAACATGCTGGGTCTGCCCCTCCAGGGACAAATATCCGACAGGTTAATAACAAATAGAGTGAATGGAGCGGGGCCACGGCCACCGGCCGCGAACAACGAGCTTTCATCACGTATCTACGGAATCGTGCAGATACCCAGCTGGAGTTCCGGCTGCAGCAGCGCGACCGAACACTAGCTGGCACTTTGTAAAGAAACCTCAGTGTCCGGAAGTGTTGTAGTGCCGTTGCGAGCGGATCGGGCCCGCGGGCGGACCCTGATGCGTAATGTACAACAACACACGTAACGTTTACATCCGCCCGGTGGTTGGGGGTTGGGGGCTGGGCCGAGCGTCCTGCCCCCAGGTGATGGCAATAAAAACAAGTACATCATTTTAGCTGAGTGGGCCGGTGGGTCGGGACCCCCGGGTCGCGTGTTGCAGGTTCGGCCGCAAGTCGGCGGCCGTGCTGGCCGGGACCATGGGCGCAGTTCTCGGACTGTCCAAGAGCTTCGCTACGTCTTTCTGGGTGTACGTCGCGCTGGAGGGCCTCGAGGCTGCGGTCGGGGATGCGTTATCGCCGATGTTTATGTTAAGTTAGTTATGAACATATACACCTCATGCCTCGATTTGCCGCGAAATGACGCGATGCGTCGCCCCTTAACGCCATCTCCATCATGTGCTCTTCGCCGACCGACATATGCCTGAAACGAAATTTGAAACGATCCGAGTTTTTTCTCTTCCGATAAAATTCTCTTTAAATTGTAATTATCGGGAAAATAATAGTGATAAAAAAAACAAGGTAATGAACGCAACACTCATCTGTGAAGCGGAAGCAACAAGCAACAACACTTCGGGGATGGAGAAAAATGTAATTCCATCTGGAATCGGTTAACCGGCTACATGCTTTTTATTTCGCAGGTATAGAGACAGTAGAGAAGAAGCGAGCGGTTTTCTTCCAGATGATACTTCTTAACTGCTACACTGGAGGGTTGATGGTGATGCCGCTCGTAGCCTGGGCCGTGCCCTACTGGCGCAACTTCCTCAGAGTCATCTACGCCCCGACTCTTATTATTCTTACCTACTCATTTTTCTTAGACGAGAGCATACGATGGCTCTTCAGTAAAGGTAAGAGAGAGAGAGCGCTGCAATTAATAGAGAAAATAGCGAAAAGAAACAACGTGAAGTTGGACAAATCGACGTTGGATAAGTTGGATCACATGGAGGAGGAGGACTCTTCCTCTAACTTCAACAATAAAAAGATACTGCTGAAGACTTTTAAATCTAAGACACTGATGCGAAGATTTCTGGTGTGTCTGGTGTGGTGGTTCACGATCACCCTCATAAACTACGGCATGATGGTGAGCTCGGTGCTTATCGCCGGCAATAAGTACGTGAACTTCGCGCTGCTGATGCTGATGGACGTCCCAGCGAACGTGTTGTACTGGCTCGCGCTCGCCAACTACCGGCGTAAGTTGCCGCTGATCTTCTCCTTCGTGCTGGGAGGATTACTCTGTGTGTCGCAGCCGTTTGTTAGCCAAGGTAACAGCAGTTTCACTTGCTTACAATACAATGGACTCCAATGGTTCCGTGACTGATACTCGAGCACTCGGCAGGGCACGAGCTCGTCGGTCTCGCGCTGCTGCTGTGCTTCGAGGCGCTCGCGACCTTCTCTTACAACGTCGTGTACATGTACACCTCGGAGCTGTTCCCCACCTGCACGCGCAACTCCATGCACGCCGCGTGCTCGGCGGCGGGGCGCGTGGGCGCGCTGCTCGCACCGCAGACGCCGCTGCTGGTGAGATTCTCTGACGATGTTTAATGATGTTATTCGACCGACTGATCTCATTTCCGGAGAATCATTAAAGACTTCATCGTCAATAATTTATTATAGAATTTAACGAAGTTATTATTCTGCAGATGACGTATTGGTCAGGGCTACCCGCTGTGATCTTCGGAGTGACGTCCTTGGCATCAGGGATTTTGACCCTTCTAATGCCGGAAACTGCGCATAGCCAACTGCCCGATACGGTGCAGGAGGCGGAGTGCATCGGCAGCAGGACACTGCGCCGGCCGGAGGAGGAGCGACTCGGGCCGACATAGGAAGATGAAGATTCTTGAACACTCCGGCCCCGTGACAATCTTCAATATATTCACTTCCTCTAGTTATCTGTGACCAGTTGTAATGAAAGACACTAATTTATATAAATAGATTAATAAAATAATAAGATAAGAGATAATAAGTTTAAAAAGCTGAAATAAAACTTATTCAAATTTAAAAAGTTTCAAACTTAATATTGCCTAAGCTAAAAGAGCACGAAACTTATCTCTAAATTATTCTGGACCTGTCGACGTCCAGGCAAACAAACGATCCAAGAGCCCAGTTAACTCGACACTATCATACCGCAGACATGCCGGACGTCAGCTCGCACGAAATTAGTGTGGCGCTCAAGCAGCTGAAGAACAACGAGGCGCCGAGTGATGATGATGTCGGCAGAACTGAAGGCGGGGGCATGACCGGTGCTGATAGCCCTTCAGAGACTATTTAACTTCATCATACTCGAGGGCAAAACGCCAAAATGACTTATGACCATGTCTTAGGGCTTCCGCTCTGTGATGGACAGGTGCTCGGCGTGTTAGTGTGTTGCCGCTATGAGGCGCCGCGTTTGATAACATTTCTTTATTCCGAAGTCGTTTCGAACCGTGTTTGCGTTACGAGGCAGCGGGAGCGGACGTGACCTACTGCGTCTTGTCGGAATGTAGCGCTTGCACCATTACTGAGCTAACCGAATGCGCAAGACGATGCGTCGAGTAGCTGAGGACGTTTGCTACACGTGTCTGCCGCGATGTCTCGTGCGCCATTCGCGCTGATGTTACTTGATTACCTGTCTGTCGCTGTTCACTAATGCGACGTCTCCGACGGTAACTGTCTTTTTAGTATTTTCCAAGTCAAGTCCCTCGATGACAGGGCGCAAGCTGTCTGCCCTCCCTATGTTATGAATTTTGCAAGTGAAGGCCTTAGAAGCTGCTCATGTTGTGAGATAAGTCGCGAGTTGTCGTTGGGCGAGAAAAACTTGATCGAAGCATTTTACTCGACGACAAACACTTTGTCTGATGCCTTATAATAATAAAATCTTTTGGCTATATCCACTGCAGTTGTTGACGGAGCTATGCATTTACACTTTTGTTTACACGGGCGCGGCGGGAGCGCGGCGGGAGCGCGGGCTGTCGTGTGACGTCATTACGACAGGACCGTTGCCCCGCGGCGGCGCGCTCCTCTGTCCTTTTGTGTTTCATTGCTGGTTTTCTGTTTTAGTAAAGTAATGTTCATTTTATGAAACTATCATTTCATTTAGCTTTACTAATATGATGAAGCATAAATAATAGTAATAAAATGTTTTTTTTTTTAAGAAGGATCGATTTTTTTGCTTCCCCATCATCAAAGGTGTCATTAGTACTATCGCCTGTAATACACAGTAGGAGGTCCTAAATATTCTTTAAGGATTTCTTTAATTAATTTAATTTAAAAAGGGGGAGACGGTTACAACCTGAAGCATTTAAAATTGATTTATATATATTTTAAAACTATTATATATAAATTATTCCTATTATTCATATAATTTTAATCTGAAATTAAGGAAGAATGAGAGGAAAGTTACATTGTTAGATAAAAATTAGGTTGCTTACTAATAATTTGTTTACAGGACGATATAATATATCATTTTAATGACAAAAAAAAAAAAAAAAAACAACAGAATGTGTGCGTGGTTCAACCGAACGCCGTTTTAAGGAGGTCGTGCTGGCGACCACCTTACCACCTCACCACGTCAACCTTCAGTCTTCACGACTACCGCCGGGTGCCGGGTGCCGGGTGCCGGGTGCCGGGTGCCGGGTGCCGGGTGCCGGGTGCCGGGTGCCGGGTGCCGGGTGCCGGGTGCCGGGTGCCGGGTGCCGGGTGCCGGGTGCCGGGTGCCGGGTGCGCGGGCGCCTCTGTCCAGCTCGGTCCGCGCACCCCCGCTTGCACCCCGCACACCGAACGTATACAATGGCGGGCTGTGTGTGTTGTTCATTATCGGCGGTTCTCAACAACAAAGTTCCGCTAGCAATGGTTTACCAGTTGGCGGAACAACATTTTATATATATTTGTAAAAACAATGTTTAACAGAATTAATGCGCGGCGCAACGCAATGCGGCTACAAGTAACTCCACCGCGCACACGCACACAAACACAAACACCAACACGCATACATACATACATACATACACACGCGCACGCGCGCCCGCCAACGTGTCGAAATAAAAAGATACATTTGGCAGCACAAGCGTGTGCCTCAAGTGTTCGTTAACAGGAGCACGCGGCGACATCGCGGCCGTCGCCCGGCAACGCGATCGCGTCGCGCCGCGCGGCGCCGCCCGCCGGAGTCACCGGGACACCGGGACACCATCGCCACCTCGTCGTTACTCTTGCATCGAATCAAATCCGTGACCTTGAACTTAAGGTGGTGCTGACCGATTTGTTCGGGGATCGTTGGCGCGCGTGAGCGGCAGCCCCGGAGCCCGCTCGTCATTAAGAAGTATGGCGGTGCGAGATTACGGACTCGGGATTACCGCGGTAACGGCGGCGAGAGCGCCGCCGCGGGGATTCGTTACGGCTGTTACATTTTCGTGAAGCCCATTAAAATACCAGATATTTTTAATCGAAAGCTTTAAGATACTTTAGACGGCCACGGAAAACATGCCAGAAGCGAGCGGCTTGCGCCCGCGCCGCCGCCCGCGCCGCCGCCCGCGCCGCCGCCCGCGCCGCCGCCCGCTGCACCTCGCGCCGTCGGAGGCGTCGTCCGGGTGGCCTTGTATTAACTATCATATTTTGCAATATATTCTTTGTTCATCACATTGATTTACACGCTGCTTCAAGTGATAACGGAAACAAGTGAGGCGGTAGCAACACCTCACCAGCCGGTTATTGTGCTCATCATTTGCTGCATTACTTTCGTAGATTGACTTCAGCGGCGCACACCTCCGCCGGCCGCCGCGCGCCCGCCGCGCGCCCGCCGCCACTCCGGCACTGCACGTGTGCTACACGTCAACACGTCACGTCCTCACTTGTAGAAGACTACAGGGAATTTAAATGAACACGTACATAACATGTTCGCACACATTTTGTCGTCACTTGCAATCCCTATCCACTATTAGCTTTAGTATGATACAGATAGATAGGAATACGAATGCAGCAGGAGGCGCCGCTGTTGCACCGTGTGATTATTGTTCTTTATCATGAAAATAAAAAATAGAAAACTGTTGGCAGTAACTGTTTAAAATTTCGACCGCCTCCGTACGTACCGCCAGTGATATTACAACTTCACTCTATGACTTATAATTGGTACAGCACTCCACACATCCACGCGGGGTTCAATTAACCGCGGCGATGCTTCCGGAACAAATAACTGCATTGATCAGATCCGTCCAAAGTACCACCGCCACTGTTCCAGTAAAGTATTTCCGTGCGCTAGGGGAGGTTAGTGGGAAACTGTGGGTAGTGTATAATGTAATAACCGTCCGTGCAGTCGCTCCGCACGCGGCGTCACTCGGTTGCGGCCAGTGCTGCCGGCGCGGCCGGTGCGCAGGCGCGCAGGCGCGCGGGCTGCCTCTCGGCGGTCCGCTGCGACTGATGACTAATTTCTTTGACGTTTTTAAAGTTATGAACCCTACGGTTGTTGACGACAAGATATGCCCTCGGAGTGTGAACGATACACAACGCGGTATCCTGTTCATGTAACGATACAAAACGCGGTACCCTGTTCATGTAACGATACAAAACGCGGTACCCTGTTCATGTAACGATACAAAACGCGGTATCCTGTTCATGTATCGATACACAACGCGGTACCCTGTTCATGTAACGATACACAACGCGGTACCCTGTTCATGTAACGATACAAAACACGGTACCCTGTTCATGTAACGATACAAAACGCGGTACCCTGTTCATGTAACGATACAAAACGCGGTACCCTGTTCATGTAACGATACAAAACGCGGTATCCTGTTCATGTATCGATACACAACGCGGTACCCTGTTCATGTAACGATACACAACGCGGTACCCTGTTCATGTAACGATACAAAACACGGTACCCTGTTCATGTAACGATACAAAACGCGGTACCCTGTTCATGTAACGATACAAAACGCGGTACCCTGTTCATGTAACGATACAAAACGCGGTACCCTGTTCATGTAACGATACACAACGCGGTACCCTGTTCATGTAACGATACAAAACACGGTACCCTGTTCATGTAACGATACAAAACGCGGTACCCTGTTCATGTAACGATACAAAACGCGGTACCCTGTTCATGTAACGATACAAAACGCGGTACCCTGTTCATGTAACGATACACAACGCGGTACCCTGTTCAAGTAAGGAAGCGGTCGTTGCGACGAGAGGGCAGGTGCGACCGCGCCCGCATTCAATAATTGAGTTTAATTTATTTTCATTTAGTAAGTGTTCATCAATGCAGTCTGATAGATGTCATCGTTAACTTGATAAACATAGTGTTGACTTCAATGTACTTTATTTCTGTACGAAAATTGTAAAATGAATATAATTATTTACAGCAATATTTGGCCGCCACCAGCGCGCACTGCGGGCCTGCGCCAGCAGCGCGCGGCCGCGGCGCGAGCTGTACGGGGAGTACGGCTTCTTTTAACTTTATTTTGCACTAAACTAAAACTTCATTCATTCGATGCGGCCCTGGGCCCCAGGTTTACGGAGCCCGTTATAAGTAACGTGGACACACTGTGACACACTTATTCTTTCGTTTTGTGAGTTTGTCAACCCACTGCGGTTTCAAAAAATACTTTAAAGTGTTTCCGTCAGCATGTTTACGCAAACGGAATTATGCGCCCGACTGTACCGCACGGCTACACCCGGTTTACAGACGCGCGAGTGCCTGTGCGCGTTGGCAAACTCGACCCTGGCAGCAGGCACGATCGACTGGCTCCGGCGCCAGGCGACAGGCGACAGGCGATGGGCGACGGACAACGTCAATCCCGCAAAGTAAAACCATAATATAGGTTAGCAAGCGCGGCGCGGCGCCTGTCCGGCAGAGAAAGAAATCGCCGGTCAGGTCCGCGGCAGAGGCGGTAGCAGCGTCAAGGTCACGCGGCCACCGGACACAGCCGCGCGGTGATCTGTGCAGGCCACAGGCGCTCGGTGCGCACGGTGCGCACGGTCCCCGCGCCGCAGCATCAGCTCGGGCGCGCTGGCCCGCAGGCTGTTACATATTTTCGCAACAGATAATTGTGTGTACGCCATCAATAGTTACCGTGTAGGCGCGGCGGCAGGCGGCGGGCGGCAGGCGGCGGGCGGCAGGCGGCGGGCGGCGGGCGACGCGCCGCGACCGGTCAACGCACTACGATCTATCTACTCGCTTTCCGATCACTGGTTAATTGTAGCACTGAGACGGCACTCGCACTGCGCACTGCGCACTGCGCACAGCCGGCGGACACGGGCGCGCGGGTCGGGAGGCGCGCGCGCACTGCCCGCGCGCACCGCGACCGCGCTCGCGCCGCGCCCTCACCGCGCCCCCACCGCGCCAGCGCCCGCGCAGCTTTTTGCACTGAAAGCTCACGGATTGAAGAGAGGCCGAGCGGCTCGCGCAGTGCCACCGCGCCCGCCGGCCTGATATTGGTTGATTTATTAGTTCACTATTGTAATGTGCCGCGATTGCCGAACCATCCTACGGGTTGTTTACGAGCTATCCGCGCTCGGGCCCGCGCCCGCCCCCGCACCAGACATAACATCGTTCTCAACTTCCAAGTTCTGAAACAATCAAACTATAGGTTCCAAACAGGGGCGCTACTAACCTTTAGAAAGCGCTGGATTTTTGTATGGAGGCGGTCGCGGCGTACCTACCGAATCGTGTAGCCGTCTACTTGTAAGCTGCTTATTTTATTTTTACATTTAGCCAAGCTCTTAGTACACACTGGTGGACTCGGGTGAGGTGCGTCGGTCGCAATACCGGCCAATAGTCGGCCAACGCCTCCTCGAATAGGTTTCCGCCTTGTCGTGGCGGTGGGGCACGGCAGTCGAGGCCTGGTTACCCACGGTGAAGCTAAGAAGAACCTACTCGGTCGTCCGGAAGCGTAGGGCTAGCTGGAGGTAGACAATCCAGGTGAGTTGCGGGAGCTCACCTCGTACATATGCTGATGGGCTGGAAGGGCAGGCTCGCACTGCCTTTCGCAGCCGTGGTGGAGTCGCGAAGGAGGACCGGGCGGAGCGGTGTGAAGCACGGAGACCGGGCGGAGCGGTGCGAGGCGCGGAGAGCGGGCGGAGCGGTGCGAGGCGCGGAGAGTGGGCGGAGCGGTGTGAAGCACGGAGACCGGGCGGAGCGGTGCGAGGCGCGGAGAGCGGGCGGAGCGGTGTGAAGCACGGAGACCGGGCGGAGCGGTGCGAGGCGCGGAGAGCGGGCGGAGCGGTGCGAGGCGCGGAGAGCGGGCGGAGCGGTGTGAAGCACGGAGACCGGGCGGAGCGGTGCGAGGCGCGGAGAGCGGGCGGAGCGGTGCGAGGCGCGGAGAGCGGGCGGAGCGGTGTGAAGCACGGAGACCGGGCGGAGCGGTGCGAGGCGCGGAGACCGGGCGGAGCGGTGCGAGGCGCGGAGACCGGGCGGAGCGGTGCAAGGCGCGGAGAGCGGGCGCAGCGGTTTGAAGCACGGAGACCGGGCGGAGCGGTGCAAGGCGCGGAGAGCGGGCGCAGCGGTTTGAAGCACGGAGACCGGGCGGAGCGGTGCGAGGCGCGGAGACCGGGCGGAGCGGTTTGAAGCACGGAGAGCGGGCGGAGCGGTGCGAGGCGCAGAGAGCGGGCGGTTCGACGTAAATATATCTTTAATCGAGCTTATCAATTCTTTAAAAACTCGATTGCCCGTACCAGCTCTGCCAATATCATCAGGCAGCGTCCATTGACAGTGCTTGCCCGAACGAGTGAATGTACGTATTGTGGTATAGACTCACAAAAACCCTGCAAACGCCTGCGCAGCGGAGCACAGCAGCACGACTGCTCTGTTTATTTTTTCATATGTATGGGGCGCTCTATAATCAGATATAATATATCATATATGATATTCTCTGATTACTTAGGCTGACAGGCACACGTCGGGTTCTTCTAGCATTTAAACTCGTATCAATTCTCCAAGAACATACCGCTGTATTCCGTCAATACTTGTCCAGTTACAGGGTCTTTATCAAATTTCCTTACAACAAAATAGCCCTTGTAGCAGCCGGAAAATAAACTGACGTCACAGAAGGTGTGGTCTCTTCTATGTAACCGGTACCATTCCTTAAGACACTTTTTTAGCTCTTAGAGATCTTATTTAGCTCTTGACGAATGCCGGAGAATATATCCTAGTTCAGCTTAATACATAATACATAATTCACACTGACAGTATACACATTACATAATAACTTCGTTTAAAGAGATGAGTGCGCGCGCGCAGCTCGCGACCCGCGCGCCCGCCGGTCGCGGGACGCGGGACGCGGGACGCGTATAGGTAAACACTACTTTCTTTAATTAGTCCCGCAATAATGATGGACAGCTAACAAGTAATTGCACGTGGAATACGGAAGCCATTTATCGTCGTGATTGTGCTGAAATGTGAATACAAACAAGGCATCCTGTGATTACAGGTAGTGAGCGGAGGGCGGTGCGGTCACGCGACGCGCGCGTACTATATAGGCGGGCGCGGCGGCGGCGGGCGGCGGCACTGGCGGCGACATGGCGCGGACGGCGGTGCTGCTGACGCTGGCGGCGGCGAGCGCGCTGGGCGGCCTGCAGGCCTCCTCGGAGGTCATGAAGGACGTCACGCTTGGTTTCGGAGAAGCACTCGAGCACTGCAGGGAGGAAGTGAGCTAAATGTTTCGTAATTTACACCTTGATGTATATGTTAATGGTAGTTCCACGCTTTCGAATGTTACTGATATGTCAATTTGGAAATAAAGTCAGTTGTCAGTGACTTCCGCCGCTTCTGTCAACGGTCCTGTCGTAATGACGTCACACGACAGCCCGCGCTCCCGCCGCGCTCCCGCCGCGCCCGTGCGCTCGTTGATCCGAATATCAGCTGTTTTTGATTTTGTGTTTCATTGGTATAACAGCCAATTTACGTACCCACTGTTGGGGCACAGGCCTACCCTCAATATGACGGCGATTGGCCCATAATCCCCGCACGGGCCCAAAGCGGATTGGTGACCTCACACACACCTGAGAATAAACTCTACTTCACGTGCGGGTTTCCTCGCGATGTTTTCCTTCACCGTTTGTATTTCGCTGTTGTTGCTAAAGTTCACAAATGTCACGTTAGTTAATTAATATTAAATTTTATTTAGTTATTACTAAAGTTCACAAATGTCATGTTAGTTAATTAATATTAAATTTTATTTAGTTATTACTAAAGTTCACAAATGTCATGTTAGTTAATTAATATTAAATTTTATTTAGTTATTACTAAAGTTCACAAATGTCACGTTAGTTAATTAATATTCAATTTTATTTAGTTATTACTAAAGTTCACAAATGTCACGTTAGTTAATTAATATTAAATTTTATTTAGTTATTACTAAAGTTCACAAATGTCACGTTAGTTAATTAATATTAAATTTTATTTAGTTATTACTAAAGTTCACAAATGTCACGTTAGTTAATTAATATTAAATTTTATTTAGTTATTACTAAAGTTCACAAATGTCACGTTAGTTAATTAATATTAAATTTTATTTAGTTATTACTAAAGTTCACAAATGTCACGTTAGTTAATTAATATTAAATTTTATTTAGTTATTACTAAAGTTCACAAATGTCATGTTAGTTAATTAATATTAAATTTTATTTAGTTATTACTAAAGTTCACAAATGTCATGTTAGTTAATTAATATTAAATTTTATTTAGTTATTACTAAAGTTCACAAATGTCACGTTAGTTAATTAATATTCAATTTTATTTAGTTATTACTAAAGTTCACAAATGTCACGTTAGTTAATTAATATTAAATTTTATTTAGTTATTACTAAAGTTCACAAATGTCACGTTAGTTAATTAATATTAAATTTTATTTAGTTATTACTAAAGTTCACAAATGTCACGTTAGTTAATTAATATTAAATTTTATTTAGTTATTACTAAAGTTCACAAATGTCACGTTAGTTAATTAATATTAAATTTTATTTAGTTATTACTAAAGTTCACAAATGTCACGTTAGTTAATTAATATTAAATTTTATTTAGTTATTACTAAAGTTCACAAATGTTACGTTAGTTAATTAATATTAAATTTTATTTAGTTATTACTAAAGTTCACAAATGTCACGTTAGTTAATTAATATTAAATTTTATTTAGTTATTACTAAAGTTCACAAATGTCATGTTAGTTAATTAATATTAAATTTTATTTAGTTATTACTAAAGTTCACAAATGTTACGTTAGTTAATTAATATTAAATTATATTTAGTTATTACTAAAGTTCACAAATGTTACGTTAGTTAATTAATATTAAATTTTATTTAGTTATTACTAAAGTTCACAAATGTCACGTTAGTTAATTAATATTAAATTTTATTTAGTTATTACTAAAGTTCACAAATGTCACGTTAGTTAATTAATATTAAATTTTATTTAGTTATTACTAAAGTTCACAAATGTACATAACTTAAATACTAAAGTCATCGGCACATGCCGAGACTCGAACCCGCGATCTTCGGAACGCAGGCCGCACCCTCTAACCATTAGGCCAGCGAAGTACTCATTTGTGTTTTATTGCTTTTTTTTTAATAATTTACCGCGATCTAATTTTTTTTTAAATAGTTTTAGTAAAATATTTTTTTTAATCAGCATGATTTTTTTCCGTCCCATTATCAAAGGTGTCATTAGTACTAGCGTCTGTGTTCGTTTCCGCACGCGGTCTCCTAATGCATAGTTTATATAGATGTATATAAACGGCAACCCTCTTGCCCCTTCCCTCCCGCACCTCAATCACGTTCCCAGAGCCAGCTGAGCGAGGACAAGATGGAAGAATTCTTCCACTTCTGGCGGGACGACTTCCGCTTCGTCGACCGCGAGCTCGGCTGCGCGCTGAAGTGCATGAGCCGCTACTTCAACCTGCTCACCGACTCGCACCGCATGCACCACGAGAACACGAGGGAGTTCATTCAGTCGTTCCCCAACGGTAACCGATGCTTTTTGGTGATTACTTAAAGTTGATGTCACGCTGATGATGACGCTGATCTCCGCGGGCTGCTTCATCCTCAATACATATCACACACGAGTTAACTTTGCAGATATAGAATCATTACGTTGGGGGGCAGGGGTGGGGCGCGCCGCGCGGCACACCCTATGTCGAGTGTCTGCTCGTAATAATGAGCTTCCCGTTTGTTCATTCCAAGTCATTTTGGGTATCAAACAGGAATATCCGACAGAAGGAGACGGAATTCTGCTGCTGGTCGCTACCAGTGTGCGTACCACGTGTGTTTTTGTCAATGTGTGCAGGGGAGGCGCTCTCGGAACAGATGGTGCAGATCATCCACGAATGCGAGCAGCAGCACGACGCGGAAACTGACCACTGCTGGCGCATCCTGCGCGTCGCCGAGTGCTTCAAGGGCTCGTGCCAGCGGCACGGCATAGCGCCCACCATGGAGCTGCTCATGGCCGAGATCATCATGGACTCCACCTCGCGCTGAACCTGCTCTGTCCCGTACCATCCAGTTATTCTTTTAAAATGTAGCCATATTCATGTAAGAAACTATTATAGATTAGTATTTTTTCAACTACCTATTGCCCGTCACCGTCCGGGCTCGGCTGGCGGCTCGGCTGGCGGCTCGGCTCGCGGCTCGGCTCGCGGCTCGGCTCCGGGCTGGGCCTCAACAAAACTTTACAGTACTTTACTTACTTTTGTTTTTGTTTCAGGTAGACATAGTTCTAGAAAAGTTTAACTTTTAGCAGACAATCGCAAAAATTGGAGAATAGTTTCAACTGTAGATGGTACAGCGCGCGCCGGCTGCTGCGCCGGCTGCTGCGCCGGCTGCTGCGCCGGCTGCTCGGCCGCCACCCACGGTACCGCCGTACAACGGATTCACGATTTGCTGTCAATAAATGATATTAATCCGATCGCATGTTTTTACTATACAGCGCAGCGCGAGCGGGGCCCGCCGGCGCGCTGGCCCCGCATCCGGAGCTGGAGCGGTGCTGGTGTTACACAAATGTGTACTTGTGTCGGTATCCGGACGCGTTCACTCGCGCACTGCGCACGAACTTCCGGCGCCACCGCGCCAGGGTCGTGGCTCAGGGTAGAGCGTTCTGTTATCGGAGAGCCCGGGTTAAGAGTTTTAAAAAAAAGGATTTAGGAATCTTAAATACTTTATTCATATATTAAGGATAACACAATAAGGGTTTGTTACGATTAAATAAGAACGAGTTCTCTGGATGGAAGTTGGGACCGGACTGACTTGCTCCCGCGAGCACTATGCTAGGCCCTAGTTTAATAGAGCCTAGTCAGCATCTTTATCAGCATAAACCCTTATAAATTACGTATATAACAGTTCGCTTTGCATGTGAAAAGCCCCGGGTTCGATCCCGGCATCTCCAAATCCTATTTATTCGTTAGGTCGTTATTTTAAATAACGAGTTATATTCTTTTTCTATTATGTTAATTTAAAAATATTGTTTTTAGTAAAAATTATGAAGTAACTTTTTGCCTAATTACATAATTACAAAACATGAGGTGTACGTGTTTGTGGTCAGTTGGCAACTTGTGCGTGCGCGCGTGCAGGCTCGGTTGTCGGAGACACGCGCGGAGACACGGGCGGACACACGCGCGGCGACACGTGCGGAGATACGGCGGAGACACGCGTAGACACGCGCGGACACACGCGCAGCGACACACGCAGAGATGCGGCGGAGACACGGCGGAGAGACGCGCGGACACACGCGCAGCGACACAGGCGGAGATACGGCGGAGACACACGCGGAGACACGCGCGGACACACGCGGAGATACGGCGGAGACACGGCGGAGAGACGCGCGGACACACGCGCAGCGACACTCGCGGAGATACGGCAGAGGGACGTGCGGAGACACGCGCGAAGACACGCGCGGCGACACAGGCGGAGATACGGCGGAGATACGGCGGAGAGACGCGCGGAGACACGCGCGGAGACACGCGCGGACACACGCGCAGCGACACACGCGCAGCAACACACGCGGAGATACGGCGGAGACACGGCGGAGAGACGCGCGGACACACGCGCAGCGACACTCGCGGAGATACGGCGGAGAGACGGCGGAGAGACGCACGGAGCCACGCGCGGCGACACACGCGGAGATACGGCGGAGAGACGCGCGGAGACACAGCGACGCGTTCTGATTTGCATAGATAGCAGCAAACTGGAGCAATTAGGTCTTTACATATGAAATTGACGTTTTATACGCGAGGAATATAAAGTATTTTTTTTGTAAAATGTATTTAACTAATCAATGTATGCACCGTTGTTATCTATGCACTTTTGCCATCTCACAGGTAGTTCATTGATCCCTTTACTAAAAAAGCTATGGGGGCGAGAATCAATAAACTCTTTGAAGGCTGTTTGGACTGCCGCATCGGAGTTAAATTTATTTCCTTGTAAGAAGTTGTCCCAATTGCGAAAAAAATGGTATTGCCCAAATTGGGGCAAGGTGTGGAGACTACGGTGGATGTCACAGACACTCCAACTTTAGTTCATCTAACGTAGTGGTTGTTTGTTGTGCAGTGCGTGGGGTTGCGTTGTCGTGAAGCTTCAGTGGCCTAGAGCGATTGACCAATCTCGGTTGTTTAACAGCTAGATCTTCATAGTTTGCATTTTCTGACAATAGATATCAGCCGTAATTGTTTCGCCAGATTTTAGAAAGCTGTAGTAGACGACACCGGCGCTAGTCCACCAAATACACACAACTAACTTTTTCTGAGCCAATTTTCGTTTAAGACAGGATTTGGCTGCGACCGCTTCTGATTATCGTATAGTATCCACTATTCAACACAAGTAATGATTCAATTTAAAATCCCTTCATTATTGTGTCGGTTGGGCCAAACAGCGCAGCAGTCGACGCGAGTTTGCAAGTTCGATTCATTCAATTCATGAGGTACCTTTCGTTCAAGGTTTTTTACTTTCACGATTTGCTTCAAGTGCTTTAATACAGTTTTGTCACTTACCCCGAAGCATGCAGCTATCTCTGAAGCGCTTTTTGATGGATCCGCTTCCACAATAGCCTTTAATTCTACATTTTCCACTTTGGTCTCCGGCCATCCCCGGGGTTGGTTCTGAATATCAAAATTTCCAGAATTAAAACGTTGAAACCAAAAACGTACCGTGCTTTCTTTTGCGACACCAGCGCCAGCGCCGTACACATAATGAATCCTTCGAGCTGTTTCTGCAGCACTGGTACTGGTGCCGCGGTAGAACGCGTACTCCTAAATATACCGATATTTCATGTTTTCCATTGTGCGGTAATAAGCGACGTCAAAAAAATGAGGAAAAATGAAATAATGACTTTTCTCAAAACTCAAATGTAGCAGCTACTGAGTTTATAAATTTGAATTTGGAATTGTTAACCAAACAGAAGATATTTCAGATTGAAGTGGTCAGTGCGACAAAACGCTAATTTCATATGAAAGGAGCTAATAAATATATATATAGAGCGGCGCGCGCGCAGGCGGGCGGCGGGGCGGCCGGGCGGCGTGGCGCGACCGTGGGCCTTCCCCAGTGCATACTTCTCATATTAACTTATACGGTACACTCAACACAATAAATAATACACCTTACCTAAAACCTTGTTAACTGCTCAATTTAATTTTCCGGCCAACTGGACTGAGCAACTCAGTTGTACGAGATGTTAAACAGTAACGAGCTCGAAAGCAGCAGGCGGCTCGCCCGGACTTCTGCTTCGAGCTGAACAGCCGGAACACGATGCTGTAAATGTTACATATGAGGAAGGTTTACTAGGCCAGTTCCTAAAACCTAAATACCATCCAAACTGCACCACACCACTCTCCGGAATCGAGGACGCTGCACCCAGGAATAACAAGTTTTTCTGATGGCAGGTCTCTGTTGCCGGAAACCGTCTACTTAGGTACCAACGCAGCGCCTGTAGCAGCCGACAAACATATCTGTGTTCACATCCGGAGAACGCTGTAGCTAGTGAAATTAATGGGGTAATGAAACCAGCACATTACTCTTAAGCGACGAGCGCAATGTGGTTTGTGATGAGTGGTGGCGTAGTGTGATGTGGAATGTATATCATCTTAACTAGCGCAACGTTTTTATGGGTTAGCGTCATCAGGTTAACTTCTCGCTAGTCTCGTCGCTTAATTGAGTAAAAAAAAAAGAAAAATTCGTAAAGAAACAATTTATTACCTACATGACGCGAGCGCGCGCATGCGCCGCAGGAGTTACGTCAACTTTACTTGCAGCAAGCCGAGCCTCGGATAAGTACAGGAAAGCTGTCGCTCGAGGAAAACGCGAGGCGCGCACGTCGCCGCCGAGTGTACCGCCCGCACGTGTATATATACACGCCGCAGCTTCAGCGGGGCCAGTCCCACCGGCTGTTGCACAATATGCAAGTGGCGACGTTGCTGGTGATCTGCGCCGCCGCAGCGCATGCGCTGCCCCGGGCGCACGCGCACCTCGCGCCGCGTCGGGAGACCCCCGCTGCGCATGGACACCCGACGACCGCGCCTAACCGTTTGCGGCTCGACGAGTCCAGGAGCAGGAACACACCGCGTGAACTGGGCAGGAGAAAACAATTCTTGGTCACGCCACCGCCGAAAAACACCGACGAGGGGCACTTCTGGCGCAGCGAAGTGTACGAGTTCGATGTGTTCGAACATGAGTACTGAGGTGATGTTGAATATGGTACAATGTGATGTTTGGATTAAGTTACACTAGTACTTACACGAGGCCTACGAGCAAGAGCACTAGAGCACACGAGCACGCGACTGACACGTCTTTTATATCCATACTACGTGCGCAAATAAAAGTGGAAACTCACTCTGACTACATATTTTTCAAATAAACAAACAGCTTCTCACTTAAAGTATGTAATGTTTGTTTATGTGTTTATTAGAAACGATTATTGTCTTTCTGACTAAAACAGCGGCACCGCGCACGCTCGCAGGGCTGAGCGTAACGTTTATTTAATAATATCATTAATTTCCTGACTCTGACGCGTGGACCGCCCTGCTGCAGCAGTAGCAGCAGCAGCAGCAGCAGCATCAGTAGCAGCCGCGACCGACAACGCCTCCCCACGCTGACGGGGAGGCGTCGCAGGGTTAACGAGAGCAAGCGAGTGTACTTGGCATTAAGTGGCTTCAAGAGTATTGTATATATTTCATTGTGTATTTATTGATTAAAAGTTGTAAGTAAAATTTCCATCATCTATTATTTGTCAAACTGGAGGACAAGTTAACAATATATATAATTAATTTAGCCCATCAATGTATTTATGGTATTGTTACAAAATGAGTGTTGGGGAAGACAGGCTCCTGGCACAGGCAGCTATCGACTTCAAAGGTGACCCGCACACGCGCACGGGGGAGCACACCTAACACTGAAATAAAAAAAGCGTCCCACAAACTATCTCGCGCCTAATTCACACACTTATACAATTCATTGGTCCGAACTGAGGACCTTTAAGTAATAATAAAAATCCGTTGCCCGTTTTGCGCATGCGTGTATTATTGTAAAGTAATTATTTTAAATAAATTCCTACATTATTCTCACATTGATTATTGTTACTGTCATGTGTACTTACTGTCGTGATTTGATTTTCAAATTGTAACCAACTCATCATCAGTTAGTGATCAACTGATGAACTGAGTCAGTCATTGAATCAGTATATATAGTACTGTACTCACGTTTAGTTGCAACTACTCTCGGCCGTTGATGGCAACTGATCGATTTAAGTAAATATAGTTATGCTTCGGTGAGGAAAGACAAAATTTTATCTGCATCTCACGCCGGGGAGTACGGGTCGCCTCGATTGTATTGTGATCGCGACAGGAAGTGACTTACGCTGCACGTACAGGGTGCAGCTGAAACGGGACATCGCTCACGCGCCAGGATTCCAATTTTACTGATTCGACCGACACTTTTCACCTGACAACAGATCACAAAGTCCTGCAAGCGGCGGCCTGACAGAGAGCAGCAAGTGCACACACACGTAGCTTAAGGTGAGCGCCGTGCCGCGGACTCCTAACCCGTTTGTACTGTACAACTGTACTAGATAAAACTAAAGACGGTTAATTTGAAAGTTTTTGTGGAAAGTACTAACGTTCAAACAACAATTAATACTTTCCTACAATTTTAATTGGATGGAATCATAGGAAATACAGATATCTGTTCCCAGATAATTGATTTATCTACGTCCGCCTTTAGCTAGGACATCACATCACAGTTCGTCGAAATGTTTAGAGCATAGCGCACTAGGTGATGTGGCCTATCGGTCCCGTCCCTTCATTGTAGCCAACCGCGCGAATTTCATATATTCCAAATCTCCGCAACAGTTATGATAAGCATACATTTGAAACACCCATATAAAATAGCTTATGCTAAATGAGCTTTAGGAAGCAATAATTAACCGAATGCGGTCCCACCAAATATTCAAGGTTAATTTGTCGATTGAATAATGTGAATCAAAGTGAATAATGGTTTGTGCAGCCGCAACTTCCGGCGCGTCAATAACAGCTGTTTAGCGACTTTGGATGTACGGCAAAGGGTGAATAATATTTTTTCTGATACTCGATTCGTGTTGTCATATCGAGAACGTCGTATGCTTTTTGTTTTTCAATTATTCATTTTTAAAATAACAAATGTTTTTCTCTACCACAGATACTGAAAACGTCGTATGCCTACAGCTTTATTATATTTAGTCATTAACAATAAATGTCACTAATCATACGAGAATGTATGAAACCCAAAAAAACTATCCGGTAATAAGTAATTTGAGGTGTTTTCACACAAAGGCGCGTGTGTATTAATATTGCTAATGCAAAAAAGTAAAACAACATTATTGACCTTCCATAACAGCCAATTTACGTCCCCACTGCTGGGGCACAGACCTACCCTCAATATGAGGGCGATTGGGCCATAGTCACCACGCTGGCCCAATGCGGGTTGGTGACTTCACACATACCTTAGAATAAATTCTAAGCCATGTGCAGGTTTCCTCACGATGTTTTCCTTCGCCGTTTGTATTTCGCTGTTTTAACCAAGTCCATTTTTTATACCTATATACCTATTTACCTTAAATAGGACTAAAAGGAATGAAGATATTAAATTATAAATATCCGCTTGTGACTTTTTTAGGTCTGCTTCCCTATATAAGTTTATGCACTGATAATCATGTATCTCATAACCTCTGCGAGTAGTGGGTGTATGGGTGACTTTATTTCTGTACTTCTTTTAGATGTCCTACAAGCAAACAGTTCATTTTTATCAACTGAACACTGAGCAATACGCGACCCGCTGAACATATTAATGCGCCCGCCAAGCGTTTCTAAAATTGTATTTATTTTATCGACTTTCTCCCATCAATACATTGTTATATTTTATTTTTTTTTATATTGTCACGCCTTTTTCCCCGTAGGGGTAGGCAGAGGTGAATAAACACCCACATTTCGCCAGATGTGGTCAGATTAGGTCCAGTGTAACAGGGGGTGAGCCTGTTGCCACTTTATTGGGACCACCCCACACACACAACAAAGATAAAATTTATTATAATAAAATGGTAGTACATACTAAAATGAAACAAGTTTTTGTGAGGAGTTCGTCCGAGCACACTAGTTCAAACCTGCAACACGACGCGTCGCTCAGCGCTCGCAGTGTTCGCGTCCGTCAGTCAGTCTGACAATCAGTTCACACTGGTAAGCTGTTAACAAGCGATTTTAACAATTCTTGTGTTATTAATGCCTAATTTTAAAATTTTATGTATTTAATGTCTACAAAAATTTATATAAGTTATTTTTTGATTAGTTTACTTGTTATGTACACTTTGTTCTCAGTAAACAGCGCAATTTTTTTAATACTATTGTGAGCCCGGAGATATTTCCACTTTTGAGAAAAAATACAAGGCAAATGATGTTTCTGTCCGAAAATCTGACGTTTGTGAAAAAATTTTCAATCTTGAAATTAATCAAAATCACTACCAATCAAGACCGAGTAATGCACGATTAGAAAGCTGCGCACATGTGTGCGTGCTAGCTCACCAATTCCGGCTGATATTGATCAGCTTGTATCGAATAGCGCCTAATATTTCATTAAGACATATCAAGTAGTTTTTCTGTTCTTATTTGTTTATATTTAGAATAAAAATTTGTATATGAAACCTTTAAATTTTATATTTTTATTTCTATTTATTATAAATAAAGTTTTCTAAATTATTAATAGGTGTTACTTTATGTGCGGCTTGCCAAAACAATTTGTATTGAACCGTTGATTAAAAAGGTTTCTTAGCCTTGCACTAAAGCATACGAATGTTGTTCTGGCAATGCAGCGATCTCTCCCATATCCCAAGATAGTCTACAGCCAAGTGAATGAGTGAATATAAAGAGATCAATAGTAACAATTTATTTAATAATTAAACTAATTAGTCGGTCTACGTGCAAGAAGCTCGGGTCGCGGAGACAGAGCGCAACGCCGCTCGCCGCGGGGTCACCTCAACCACCCCCAGGGACAGGGAGGGGTGGAAAGGTCAGTTTCTCTGTCAACGTTAGGTATAATATCTCTTTTTTAGTATACAAATAGAAATACATCGTCCCGAAATTTAGAATGAATACTACGTACGGCGCAGTTGTCCTCTACAGAAAAACCACACAGATAAATATTAAAAATTAAAAAATCTCCCTCGTTGCTGGAGCAGACGACAATCCAGAGGCGTCAGCTCGCATAGGGCACTGCCGTAATATCTGTGGCACATACTTCCCTGCGCCCGCGCTGCGGCTCGTTTTTACGTTTTACGTTTATGTACGAGTCGCTTTTGATGGCGTCACGCTTTATTAATAACGAAGAAATATTCAGCCTAGTTTCGAAGTCAAACTCTTCAAATACCTTAACTTATACTAGTATTATTCAAACAAAAAGTAATATTTAGATCCTGCAGCAAGATAAACCGTCTGAACATAAAAAAAAAGTTAAACAACTGTTTTGTGGGAGCCGATGCGATCGTGTTAATTATTATTACAGTTGAAGCGGTTGTGTGCCGGCTGCGCCACACGAAGGGCGATACGAATCGCCTCTCAGCATCCGACTTCGCAAAGAGATTTGGAGTTTGAGAAGTATTGAAGATTAATCTTTTGTAATCGGGCACTAGATCTCAAACATTGCTCACGCAATTACGTCTCGCGCATACGACCCGCTGTAGCCCGGACCGGCCAGTGCGGCGAGGAACCGTGCAGCCAAGTATATAGTACACGTGTCGTATACGCCAAACCATAGACAGTTCCATTCAAAGATTTAACTTTCGTTTGGATTTATTGTACTATCATCTTTGCCGCAGAAGCCAGAGACAGGACGAAGTGGAAGTTGGTGGCACTAAAGGGAGTATAGGTGTAGATCCACGCCCCAGCCGCTGGATGCCGTCCAAGGCGGCAGCTGGTCTATTAGGCGTCGGTGAAGCTCCGATATGGCTTCCTCGCCGAAAAGACTGTGTCCCGCTATCGAAAGGTCCACCCATTTCTCCGGTTCTTGCTTCAGGTTATGCTGAAAATGGATTATCGGTTTGGTATGTATAAGTGTTTCTCCTTTAAAATTAAGCATACAGTAAATACACATTATCTGTGCGGCACCTGTATCTGCAGCCGTAGCTGGGTGCGAGCGCTGATCGAACCCCTCGCTCGGTGCAGCGTCAGGAAGTAGGTGCGGCGCCGCCCCCAGCGAGGACCCTCCAGTAGGTGTTCGAGCACCGAGCTCCACGAAACCCAGGCGCCCTCCACTGGCGACACGACCGCCACCACGTGCTGCGGCCCTAAGGGGCAACACAGCCACGTCGTTAGACTCGTTATTTCGGTAGCACCGACTCAGTCGGATGCGAGTCGGGCGTGGCGCTCGGAGCAGACCTTCGATATCTAAGTGCAGCACGCTCGCGGACGCGTTGAGGCGCTGCAGGCGCGGCGCGAGCCGCAGGCGTGTGCGCGGCGGCGCGGCGGCCGGCAGCGAATGCCCGCGCGCGATCAGCCGCCGCACCGGCAGGTAGTACGGCGCGCCGCAGTACAGCCAACGCTCGCACTCCGCGCCGCTCGCGCGCGCCTGCTCCACGCCCTGCACTGCTCACAAGCAAACCACTCTGTCAGTGATGCACTCACCGCGCCCCATTGGCTCCATCCATATGCTACACACGTTGTGGCCAGCTATACGCTGGAGACGAGTGCTACACCAGCCAACTTTCAGGCATACAGCCATATCATTGAGTTTTCCGCCATATCACACTAGCATCCTTTTCGATTCTTATCGCAGATTGTGAACGTCCATTACAATCACAACGCGCGTGGATCGTAGGAATTATTTTTGTGTTCGATTGTAACTAATACTGCACCAATAAAATTTCGGAATCTCGGGTGCACGTTCGTAGCCGACCGACTGACACTCCTAGTACAAACTGGTGTCGTGTGGCGACCAATAAAAGCTCAGTAGCGCACGAAGGGTGCGTCTGTACACTAGCGATAAATAATATTAATTCGGTGGCAGGGGGCGGTGTACCGAAGCCCCGGAGCGAGTGCGGAGTGTTGGCGTCGATTTCTGGGATCCAGAAAAAGTTGTCGACGGTCGCGTTGCCGGCGCGCACGGTGTGGTCGGTCCGGCGCGTGTGGAACAGCAACACGCGCTGCGGCCGCTCCGCGCTGTACGCCGCACGTGCGCCGCCGCAGGTGGCCAGCGCCGCTCCCGCCAGCGCCACGCACGCCAGCGCACCGACCTACTCGGACACAAACTCGCAATGGGTACAATGAAACTTTTAAACAGTCATAACATAACTCCGTGTGCGTCCTTAACAGCACGTTAACGAGGGATAACAGACCAGCTTGTCCACGTTGTCGGCGGCTACCACTAGCGGCAGCATCCAACTCAGCGTCGTCAAAGTCAGCAGCGCTACCAGCAGCGCCATTATGACCTATAAGAAAAGTTTTGTTATTGCTTCGATGACGGGGGTGTTTAGTGCATCCAGTGAAGATAATACTCGCTAAAGGTGAAATGAAATTCCTCTTAAACGTGTGCACCAAGACATCTAGGCGTGCTGTTCCCGCCGCCACCTGCCGCCACTCGCTGCCCGCCGTCTGCCAGACATAGCGCATGGTTCTGAGCTTCTTATTGTTATTACAATGAAGCGATGCAATCATCTCCAATGGTGCATGTGCAACGAATAAAGAAGTCCAAAGTTAAGAGAACTATAATTTCTAAATAATTGGTGTGGACAATAAATAAACAAATTAACTATTACGATTAAAAAATAAGTTCATCATCAATAGCTAATAGACGCCCACAGTTAAACGCAAGTCTACTCGCCGGACATTCACATCTCTCGTTCTTACGCTGCCTGCATCTATGGGCTTGTTGCTGCAATCGCTAGTCCTTGACGAACCTTGCATCTTATCGATTGGCTAATAATAGGTCTTTCAGGCCAGAAATTGTAAAGACCCATATAACCCATCCCTGCCGGCGAGCACGAGCTAGCATTTTGTGTGTTCTAGTTTTATAAGGCGACGCAGCTAGTGAAATTGCTACAGTAGCTGGGGCAGCCATAAGTATACTTGTTTTTCTCGCGATGGACGAATCTCTTAATTTCTGATGTGATCGCACAGTAATCTCCTAGCACAAGTCTTTCTCTCGATTTCGAGAGAAATTGCAGGCTGATTTGTCGAATATACTATTCCTATAACAAAGAGAAAAAAATGCCGAAGGCTACTTACTACATTTGAGTTTTGAGAAAAGTCATTATTTCATTTTTCCTCATTTTTTTGGCGTCGCTTATTACCGCACAATGGAAAACATGAAATATCGGTACATTTACGAGTACGCGTTCTACCGCGGCACCAGTACCAGTGCTGCAGAAACAGCTCGAAGGATTCATTATGTGTACGGCGCTGGCGCTGGTGTCGCAAAAGAAAGCACGGTACGTTTTTGGTTTCAACGTTTTAATTCTGGAAATTTTGATATTCAGAACCAACCCCGGGGATGGCCGGAGACCAAAGTGGAAAATGGAGAATTAAAGGCTATTGTGGAAGCGGATCCATCAAAAAGCGCTTCAGAGATAGCTGCATGCTTCGGGGTAAGTGACAAAACTGTATTAAAGCACTTGAAGCAAATCGTGAAAGTAAAAAACCTTGAACGAAAGGTACCTCATGAATTGAATGAATCGAACTTGCAAACTCGCGTCGACTGCTGCGTTGTTTGGCCCAACCGACACAATAATGAAGGGATTTTAAATTGAATCATTACTTGTGTTGAATAGTGGATACTATACGATAATCAGAAGCGGTCGCAGCCAAATCCTGTCTTAAACGAAAATTGGCTCAGAAAAAGTTAGTTGTGTGTATTTGGTGGACTAGCGCCGGTGTCGTCTACTACAGCTTTCTAAAATCTTGGCGAAACAATTACGGCTGATATCTAACACAAGAAAAACTTTTTTAAATATAATTTGTATCACTCACATCACTTGGAAGCGGAGGGGTGCCGGTGCGGCCCATGATCGGCACAAACATATTTAACGACGCTAGTGCCAAATAGGCAGTGTGCGCGGCCGGCAGCGCAGCCCCCAGCACCCACATCACCGCGCGCCGCCCCGGCGCCGCGCGCGCCGCGCTCGCGCACGCGTCCGCCGCCGCGCCGCTCGCCACCTGCACACACACTTCACTCAATATAGCCACCGCGGCGCGTCTCCCTCTCGGACACCGGTTGCAATGCGGACGTACCCACAGCAACGGCACGAAGCCGGAGCGCAGTCCGCACACGACGCAGCCAGCCAGCACTGCGCCGCCCCACGCGCACACCGCGTCGCCGCACGCCCGCGCCCGCCACCAGCCGCGAACCGCCGCCCCGCGTGCGCCCACGCACCAAGTCCACGCCGCGCGCGTGCCGCACCAGCACCCGCATACCGCTGCAGACAAACAGAACTTTGCCACATGCCACATGCGATCGGGGCGGAAGCGTGCGTGCGTGAGTGCGTGCGCCGCGCCGTCGTGCGTACTGTTATATACGTAACTTATAAGAGTTTATGCTGATAAAGATGCTGACTAAGCCCTACTAAACTAGGGCCTAGCATAGTGCTCGCGGGAGCAAGTCAGTCCGGTCCCAACTTCCATCCAGAGAACTCGTTCTTATTTAATCGTAACAAACCCTTATTGTACTATACCTAATATATGAATAAAGTGGTTAAAATTCCTAAATCCTTTTTTTTTAACTTCAACTCGGGCTCTCCTATAACAGTACGGACCGGGCAACGCGTACAGCGGCACCAACAGCCACGTGCGCGAGAAGAACGAGAGGCGCGCGCCGAGGACGTGCAGCAGCGCGCCCAGCGCCGCGCTCGCAGCGGGCCCGCTCGCCGCGCCCGCCGCCACCGCCGCCATCGCGCCGCCCACCACGCGCGCCCACTCGCCGCGCTTTAGGTACACTGCAACGTGACGCACAACCAACCGTAACAAAACCGTCACAAACCAGTCTTTAAAAGTAGACGAATAAATTTATTGCTGGTAGGTTCTCTGTTGGCGGAGACCCAGCTAGGTGTCGGCGCACGCGCTGCTTCTGCAACCGGACAGTGGTGTGCAAATGTCACTGTGTCAAATGTTCCGGTTTCAACGGGGATCTTCTGTGCCAAGTCGAGGAGCATGATGTAGTACAGTGTATATCATCATAGCTATCGCCACGTTTTTTTGGACATGGGTATCACCATTAGATCAACATCTCGCTCGCCTTGTCGATTCGTTGAATAAAAAACATATTCGAATTTTAATACAATTCACCTCTTTGGGGGGCAAAAGATACAGAGCATTGAAGCTGCAATGTACGCATCGATTGCAGAAACAACTCGCACCAAAATAGTAGTTTTAATTTTTTTACAACCTGCCTTAGCATGCACGGGCATTAAGCATGGTTGCCCTCTTCGCTATTAAGCAGGCCCGTGAGTGCGGCAACAATGGGAGAAATTTTCCACGAGTTTTCGCAGGAAAAAAGAATTAGTTCGATATTTAAAAGGCAAGTTACTTTGTAACGACACGTGACGACTGACAGCGCGAGTCAGCGCAGGGGCTCTGCTGTACGAAATATAATATACTCGTATTATTAAGTTACGGTGGTGCTGTGCGTCGCGCGCGCTGAGGTGTAGCCTGAGCAGCAGCAGCGCGGCCGCGAGCGCGGCGGCCAGCAGCGCGGCGGGCGGTCGCGCGGCCACCACCATCACGCCCAGCACGTCGAAGAAAACCGGCGCGCCCGCGGAGCGCTCCGCCGCGCGCTCCAACTGCGGGCTCGCGAGCAGACCTGCGCACGCGCACCAACACATACACATTCACTGGCACTTGGTGATACAGTTTAATTTTTAAGAGAAAGTTTTGTAAATCTTACCGTGGCAATTGCACAGTACAGCTGCCTTTACTGTGAAATGCACTCCGAATGGTGCGTCCATGAATTCAAGGTGACGTGGAACGAAACTATGGTAACCATTTAACAATTTTTTTTCTTTTGAATTTATTTATGATAATATACACTAAAGAAACTGTTAGAAGGGAAGGTTAAAAAGCTCAGTTGGAGTAAGGACGACGTTAACCTGCAGTGCTGCGTACCTTGCAGAAGCGCGAGGACGTTGTCGCCGGTGCGCTGCAGAGCGGGCAGCGGCACGCGCGCAGCCGTGTCCAGCCGCGTGTGGTACACGTAGCCGTTACTGTTCCACGCCAAGTCCACGCCTGCAAGCCCAACGCGTTACTATAAAGTGCTAAAGTATAGCTCGTATTCTATCTATCTATCTATGAGATACCCCATACAAAAACAATGCTTTTGGAGTTATTCATTTTATATTTTTCAAAAAAAATTCTAGAAAATATCGATGATATTATTTCTTACTTATATCTATACGTATTTTAATTTAATATATTTTGTTATATCATTGTTTTATTAAATAGAATTAATAATCATCACTTAGAGGCTAAAACTTTTAAATTAGGTTCTTTGAAAGTCGTGACAGTAAAAAATAATGCGACATACTTACATTTTTATTTAATCTTAAAATAAAATTTTATTTATGAAAAATACCATATAAATCACATAAATAAGTACCCGACTTCAATACCTATCCGACAAGGTAAAAGAAAGTACATAAAGTTTCTAAAATTTAGAAAAAAAACACTATTTAGGTAATTAGTCAGAACGACAGAATTGAACTAATTTCGTGGGCGGACGTACATTATCGTTGTCTTCTTAATTGTGAATATTATTTTTTTTTTACATTATCACGCCTTTTTCCCAGTAGGGGTAGGCAGAGGTGAATAAACACCCACATTTTGCCAGATGTGGTCAGATTAGGTCCAGTGTAACAGGGGGCGAGCCTGTTGCCACTTTATTGGGGCCACCACACACACGCACACACACACACAAAGATGATGTCAGTGTGCGGGTTTCCTCACGATGTTTTCCTTCACCGTTTGTATCTCGCTGTTGTAACTAAAGTTTACAAATGTACATAACTTAAATATTAAGTCATCGGTACATGCCGAGATTCGAACCCGCGACCTTCGGAATGAAAGCCGCACGCACTAACCGTTAGGCCAGCGAGCTACATTTTTTCTTTTCCATACCAAATAAATTTAATTACAATGGCGGATTACGTTAATGAAGAAACGCTGTCATTTTCTACAGTTATATGCTCAGTGATTGAAATTCTTTACAAGCACGAAGAGAACATCGGCTACGATTTTCAAGTCATACTGATTGAGTGTTTGCTGCGGCGTATCGACGCGTCAGGGAAACTGGCTGCAGCACGGGGACCGAGGCGACATGACGCAGGTAGACCATGCGTCTACGATACTGAAGAGGAAGGAATCAGAGACCATTTTGTTATAGACCCGACTACGTTAACCAGGGCCGTGGCAAGATTGCTGGGTTTAATAATATACAATGGAAAGTGTGTTTACTGCGCATACGGCTAGGCTCTACCCCACCATTATACACCGGTCCAGGCCCCGGAGGAAGGAGACATTGCAAGGAGATTAGGCCTTTGCCGTTTTATGTTGCATGCAGACTTAGAAATTTTTTTTCACCAAAACATTGTGGACTGATGAATCGAAGTTTGACAGAGACGGCACATAAATTTTCATAATAGTCATTATTAGGCTCTGCGAGGCGAAAATCGCCACGTGATTAGAGAAAGAGCTCATCATCGAAAATTCTCCGTAAACGTATGGATGGACATAAATCATACTTACTTGATAGGTCCAACTTTCTTGCTTAACAATGTAAATGGGTAGTATGTACGAAGATTTTCTTCGAAATCATTTTTTTAATTATCTGGAGGATATACCATTGGAAACCAGAGAAATGGTAGTCCAGCATGACGGTTGTGATTAGACACTACTTTCCATCAGCACTCAGCGATGGATTGGCCGAGGCGGAGCAACACCGTGGCCCGCAAGGTGTCCTGATTTAACACCTCGCGATTATTGCTTATGGGGTTACATGAAATCTTTAGTGTACACAACAATTAACTCGTTAGAAGATTTAAAGTCACGCATCATCGTCGCTGCTGACAAATTAAGAGAACAGCTCCACATTGCGAGTCACTCGATCTGACTTAGGAAGAAGGCTTCGTGCTTGTATCGAGAACCATGACCGTCACTTTAAGCAAATTTAAATGAATTGTTACTTTAAACCTTTACTCTGAACTGAATATCTAAATCGACAGCAATAAGCTCGCACGTGTTGCAACAAAAACAAAAGCGCCAAACGAAGCGCCGCCGCGGCGTCTACTTTTGTGAGTCTCTACACTGTGATATTTCCTGATACTTGGTTTTATTACAAGATTTTTTTTCTGAATTTTAGAAACTATTTATTTTCTTCTATAGCTATACTTGGGCCCCTCCAGATCTTTTACACCAATTACCTTTCACCCTATATATTATATTCCACTATGAAAGTAAAGAAAACCGTAGCACATGACGTCAGCACTAACGAGAGGAGAAGGAGTGATACTGTTGTACCCACTCCATCGATAAAAACTACTTTTGCAACTAAATTTAATTATTTATGCAATGTATTATCTAAGTGTATAAAGCTTTAAACAAAAAAAACATGCGCGAATATTAGCACTCATAAACTTATTACGGCAACAAACTCAAGTCACGTATAATAAGAGCGGGCGGTGCCGCGCGTTGTGCCTAAAGGGAGACTTCAATAACTGCTGTGGCTGTGTTGTGTAATGTACCTTGTGAAATAAATGATTTTTTTTTATTTATTTTTTATTTTTGTATTGTCTTACGAACAGATCTGTATGGTGGACACTTACCCGAGAGACCTCCGAAATCACGAAATATACGGAAATCGGTGTCTGCGGGGATGAGCCCACTCTGGAACAGCTCCTGCGCGAGCGACGACGCGAACGGGTGCGGCACCGCGCCCGCGTACACCTGCACACCGGGCCGGGTCAACCACGCACCGTTACCATCCTCCATATATAAAAATATTTGACATTACCTCTTCTCCCCCACACACTCACCCGTCCTTTGCGAGGATAATTTAAACATAAATTGTTATCAACAATTGCGTTACTGAATGCTATCACTTCCACCGAAGAACGCTTACGCTCCACGCCTCGCTCGGTGCCGGTCGGTGCGCTGCGGGCGCGACGTGCTCACCTCCAGCAGCCAGGGGTCGTGCGGGCCCGCCTGGAACAGCACCTCCCGGCCGCCCGCGCCGCACGCCTCGATGTTCACGAAGGCGCGCACGTCGCGGGCCCACCTGCGCACGTGACGTCACGAGTGGCTAACGTTTTGTCGCCTTTTCTAATCAACACAACCGATAATTTGGTGAGAATATATTTCCACGTGTAATTAGTTTAAAGAATGTTTGTACTTGTGCGTAGTGATGAAGGCGTGAGAGGCCTGCAGAATATTCTCCTCGGCTCCGTTGAGCAGGCACACGAGGTCGTGGCGCAGCGGGCGCGGCGCGGCCAGGAGCGCGCGCAGCGCCTCCAGCGCCACCGCGCACCCGGCGCCGTCGTCGCTCGCGCCTGCGCACCGCACACCGCACAAAGCATCTTAAACCCTCCTTTATACGATTATTTACGATATTACATATTTTGGATATAATTTATTTGGTGGGGCTGCAAAACGTATTTATTAATGCAGTGAAAAGATATTCGCGTTTTATCCTTATGTGAAACTTCTCTGATTTATATGCTCTAGAGGCGACGTTGTAAACGTTAGTGGAACTTTCGTCCACTATATGGCGCTGACAGGTATACTAACTAAGACGGTATCGTTTCGTTGTAAGATTGTGCGAGTAGGTATTAAGTGTTTTTTTTTTAATATAACTTCAGTTTGACGTCATTGGTTGTTTGATAACGTCAACGGTTGATGGCTCATTTAGCCCATGGTTTAACAATGAGCTGAACAATTGTAAAAAATTATAATATGTACACGTGAGTAATCGTAATCGGAGCGGGGTGGTTCGCAGCTGCGCGCGCACCGACTTCCACTAGATATCACACCGCCGCCGACTTGACGTAATACTGACCGGAAGCTAAAACCTGAGCTCCTCCAATTTTAGTTAAGCAGCACTACCGAGCTATCAGCGCGCAGTTCAAAGCTGCTAACAAGAAACGCAGCGTTGTCCTGACGAATTGCTGAAAAACAAGTATCGCGAGCTGCTGCGCTTCGCTGAGCCGACTAGCAGGAAAACAGCAGAAAGTTTTTCGCGTTCATTTATATTTCTTACACGTACGTTTTAATTTTTAAAATATGTAATATACGCGTAAATATAAAAATCTGTGAAATAATAACGTGGACCTTTATGTGAGTGAGTCCGCGCGGGGATGCTGGGAGAGATAATTATTATTGGTATCATCTGAACACAATATCTCGTTGTTCTGAAATACCGTTTGATGGGAGCGTCGTGATTAGACCAAAATTATTTTTTTTTAAAACTACCGCTGATTAGAATCGATTGATGATTAAAATTGTTCGAAGTAGCCGGAGCAGCGCAATGTAGAAGCAGAGTAGAGCTTGGTCTCACTCACCGGGGCTGTCGGGCACCGTGTCGTAGTGGCAGTTGAGCAAGAGGGCGGTCCGCGCGCCCGTCGCGCCCACCGCGCCGCCGCCGCCTACGCCCCGCGCACGCGCCACCACGCTCTGCACGTCGCTGTACACGTTGTTCATGCCTGCGAAGCGTACGCGAACTTTAACACCACACCGCACCATAAGTATACTTTGCGTACGGCGTACGACGTACAGCGTATAGCACAATGCAGAGGGTAATGAGACCTTTCAAAACGAAGTCAATGCTAAGTAAATTTGTACGCCTGACCATCGAGGAACGTGAGCGGGAACGCGCCGCTGGCGGTATGCACGTCGATCTCGAGCCGGTTGTGCGGGGACGCGGCGGCGGCGAGCCCGCGCAGCGCCTGCACCGCCCAGCGCACCGCCAGGACTTCGTTCTCGTAGCTGCCGGCCACCTGCGCATCGAACAGATCGCTGCTGTAACTAAACACATGAGGATCGGATCTCGGAGTGGACGTGGACGTGCACGTGCATGCGTACCCGCGGACCGATCGCGGTCAGGTTCACGAGGTGCTCGTGCGCTCGATACGCGCTGAAGGTGTCGGGCGGGCCGGCGCGCGGTTCTGGCAGGCGGCGTTCGGCGTGCGCGGCCAGCAGCAGCAGCAGCGCCGTGCCCGCGGCCGCGCCGCACGCCCAGCGCGCCGACACCGTGCCTCGCCGCCCCTTGTCCTCCTCCAGGAGGTCCGCGCTCTGCGCACGTGCCGCACTCGAGTTCTGTTGCATGATTCATTCCCAATTAATATTCGACGGGGAAAAATTTGTTATATCGGTTTTATTCGAAAAAGCGAGTGGAAGACCAAGATGTTCAAAAGATTGTTGTCAAGCTTGTCTCTTACAACGAGGGTCTAGTTAGATTGACATAAATTACACCATATTGGTTTTATTATCTTGAGATGTATGTCGTTAGATGTCTTTACCCAAGTCTGTTCACAAATTTGGCGACTTTATAACCGAAACACAGTAATGTTTGTACTTTACTGCCTGGGGCAGAAACAGATAACTTATTACTATAATCTCTTTTTAATAGCACACCGACATAGCCACCTTGCACAGAACTAAATATTCCGAACGGTTAGGTATTACCCGTAACTTTTAACATAAACTGAAGTAAAAAAAGAAACTTTTTTACGAATTTATGTCTTCTTATTAAAGCCATGAGAATAAAAGACGAGTAAATGCTAAGAAGACTAAAGCTAAAAGAAGGGAAACCCCGTGCCGGTGGAAGTTAATTGACTTTAATCGGATTTGGGTCTGCACCCTGAAATCATCAGGACCATATACAGGGTGTCTGGTGGCAGATTTATGTTTTCAAATTTAAATAAAAAATAATATGTTTGATATATAATTTTACTAAAAGTATTAAAAGAAAGAGTACAAATGCGGATTTCATTTTTTAAAGATAATGTCATCCAAATGTCTTCCATCCTGTTGCACACACACACACACTGTTCGAAACGGAGCCTCGTATTCCGTGCCGCACGCTGCAGTAAACTTGGTGCAATTGCGCTGATTTCTCGCCGAATATTTTCTTTTAAGTCCACAACAGTTCGCGGATTATTGGCGTAAACTCTCTCTTTGAGGTAGCCCCACAAAAAAAATCCATTGGAGTTAGATCGGGAGACCTCGGTGGCCACGGGATGTCCCCAAAGCGACTAATCAGTTTTTGAAGGAGATTTTCTCGCAACAAATCCATCGAAGTCGTCGAAAAAAAAAAGGAGCTCGCTGGCCTAATGGTTAGAGCGTGCGGCTTTCATTCCGAAGGTCGCGGGTTCAAACCTCGGCATGTACCAATGACTTAATATTTAAGTTATGTACATTTGTGAACTTTAGTTACAACAGCGAGATACAAAAACGGTGAAGGAAAACATCGTGAGGAAACCCGCACACTGATATCATCTTTGTGTGTGTGTGTGTGTGGTGGTCCCAATAAAGTGGCAACAGGCTCGCCCCCTGTTACATGGGACCTAATCTGACCACATCTGGCGAAACGTGGGTGGCTTATTCACCTCTGCCTACCGCTACTGGGAAAAAGGCGTGACAATATAAAAAAAAAAAAAAAATCCATCGAAGCTCTGGCCGTGTGCGGTCGCACTTGTACCGCATCCTGTTGAAACCACGTGTGTGATGAGAATGATGAATGAGCTCGCAGGTTCGGCAAAAAGAAATTCGAAATCATGAGCCGATAATTCTCACCATTGACATTCGTCGCTTGGCCCCGTGCATTTCCAAAAAAAAATGGTCCGATTATCCCATTCGTGGATAAAGCGCACCAAACAGTTACCCTTGGGCAATGTAATGGTTTTTGGTGCTTCAGTCGAGGATTGCGAGTTCTTAGAGCCCAGTAACGGCAATTTTGTGTGTTGTTCTTGTTTACGTGTTCGTTTAAATGAAAATGAGCCTCGTCGCTCCAAAAAATGGAATTCACAGTGCGAAAACGCTCCAACATGGTTTCACAAAAAAATTTGCGTGACGCAAAGTCATTTTTTTTCAATTCTTGAATTATTTGAATTTTAAAAGGATGAAACTTCATATCTCTTTTCAAAATTTCATGCACGCATGCTCTTGGAAGTCCCAGAGAAGCTGCCCTTTTCCGTATCGAAAGTCGTGCATTTTCACGTAAACTGCGTTCAACCAGTTCAATGTTTTCGGGGGTCCTTGACGATCGACTAGGTCCTGGCCGTGGTGTGTTCATAGCCGAAGCAGTTGCGCGGAACCTCTCCACCCACGAACGAATTAAATTCACACTCGGCCCATCGCCTATCCGTCGAATATTGAAATGTGAACAAAACTGTCGGCTGTCGGAGCGAGTACGTAAGAATCGTTACTCTTGAAAAATGCTTCAATAGCGAACGCGCGATGCTCACCCGACCACTGCACCACTGCACCACTGCGACATCGTGACTAAGAAATCCGCACGATCGGTGATTCTAATGACACCACACCACGACCTTCCCCCGCACTGTTTATAACTTATTGAGATATTCGTTTTTTAAAATATAAATCTGCCGCCAGACACCCTTTACATCACCACAATAGAACCAATTACGTTATATGCATTCAGTGCCTGGGCTTCAGCTACCACCAAAATAGAAGTGCAAAACTTGGCGACGCCAGTATCACGCTGTGCAGTTAAACCTGCAAAGGTCTGAACTTGTCACAGCCGAGCTGATATGCGAAGCGCCGAAGAGAAGTTGGGCGTTCGCGATGGTCCAGGAGCCGTACATCAGCGCGATTGGCGAGATGCGACACCACCCAGTGACAAGGATAGTACAATGTGTGAGCCGAGGCGCCGGAGAGGTTGTCAAGGCCGCCATTGTACTGTTCGACGATACCATCGATATCACCCAATGACCCGACCTCACGTCTGCACACATTTCTGTCGCCAGACTGAGGACCGGGGCTTGGGAGATAGGGGTGGTATCCGTCTACCTGGAGCCAAACAAGCCCGTCAGACCACACCTGGACCGGATCGGCCCGATCATGGGAAGGTTGGGGACTGCCAACGTGGTACTGGACGGAGACGTCAACACCCATAACACCTGGTGTGGTAGCCAGTCCGGAGATCAACGGGGTACTGATGTTACAGCTGCGCTCGACGAACTGGAGTTACACGTGCTGAACCGGGGGTCTGAGCCTACGTTCGACACCTATCGGGGCGAAAAGCGTTATTCCAGCTGCGTCGATGTTACTGCTGGCTCGACTACTCTCGGCGGGAGAGCGCGGCGGCAGAACCACGCCGTCCGCTTCCTCCCGCCGTGAGCGACGGGCCCCTAGCCGGGCACGGTGTGAGGGGGCCTTCGGGCCGTTAGGCGTGGCCCTTTGGGCCTTTTGTCGTATTTCCCCTGGGGGTGCGTCCCCCGGGGGTCTTGGTTTTTGTCCCCCCTCCCTCGTCGAAGTGGGGGGGAGTCTGGAGGGAGGAGGCCGCCGCCCAATTCCTTCACGGGAGGGCGGCGGCCGGGCGTGCGCTCCGTCTTGGGCGCGCGCGGTCGTCTGTGGGGTCGGGGGGCCCCAACGTGCCGGTCCCGCGAGGGGCCGGTACGGGACGGCAGGTGGGTGCCTTTGCTCTCCGCGGACACCCACCAGGAGGAGTTTTATACGCGGAGGCGCCCGGAGAGTTGCTTGACTGAAACCCGGGCGTATCCAGTATGCGTATGGCGGGACAAGCGGTGGTGGTTTTAGTGGGTATGGGGGTCACGCACAACATCTCAGTGGCCCCGAGCCCCACATAACCCGGCGTCCCCCCCCCTGAAAAGGACGCTGGGTATGCGGTAACAGCATTTCCACCACCGATATAAAAAAAAATAAAAAAAAATGGCTCGACCACTCTACTCAATCGAATGGAGGACTGGCGAGTCGCGGACGGTGTATCTTCGTCGGACTACAGGGCGATCCTGTTCGAGTTGAATCTCGTGAGGTCCATCGGTACGGACATCAGGTGTTCAACACGGAAGTACACTACCCATAGAGCAGACTGGGACGAGTTCAAACGAACCTTCGCCCAGCTGCTCTCAGGAGCGCGAGACCATGTGGGACTGCATTTATCGCGTGATGCGTCGCACGGAGATGTGGCGTGAAAACGTCTCTCTCGTCCAGGGACGGAAGGTGCTGGACGCAGCGGGATCAACCAGGTTGCTTGCGGAGGTCTTCTTCCCGGGGAATGACCCCGAGGAGGACAATGCGGTCCACTGTCATGTAAGAGCACAGTCCGATGGTATCAACGAGGGCGGTCAGGGTGACCCATGCGAACTCCTCTTCACGATGGAGGAGGTCCGATGGTCCGTGTCGACTTTCAACGCGAAAAAGGCACCTGGCTTTGACGGATTCACTACTGACATCTGCCGGGCGGCCATCGCTGTGGATGCCGAACTGTTTCTCGCGCTCTCCAACCGGTGTTTCGCTCTTGCCTACTTCCCCACGAGATGAAAGGAGGCAGCGGTTGTGGTGTTGCGGAAGCCCGGTAAGGACGACGACACGCACCCAAAATCCTACCGTTCCATCGGACTCTTGCCCGTAATGGGCAAGGTCGGGGAGAAGATGATGGTCCGGAGGATACGGTGGTACACTGCACCGTATATCAGTAGCCGCCAATACGGCTTTATGTCGCAAAGGTGTACCGAAGACTCCCTGTATGATCTGATCCAGAACATACGGTGTCGCTTGAAGGAGCAGGAGATCTGGTATCATTGGACACAGAAGGAGCTTTCGACAATGTCTGATGGCTTACTATACGGTGCAGACTGGCGGAGACTCGCTGCCCCGTCGGCCTGCGGCGCCGTGTCGTTAGCTGTTTTAGCGATCGCAAGGTGTCCGTCAGGTACGCGGGGGCGGAGTGCGCCAGAGATACCACCAAGGGGTGCGTGTACGCATCCACTCCTGGAGATGGTGGCCCAGAGCGGAACACACTGCCAGGCGTTTGCAGACGACGTCGTGCTGATCTTCTGCGGGCAAGAGACCGGGGACATCACGAGGAAGGCAAATATTATGAGGTAAAGCGCGGCCATACCCGGGAAGTACTGGGAGACCGAGAGCTGGAGGTTCCAGTCAGCCACTTGAGGCTTCCATACCCGTCTGTGCAGCTTGGTGTGGAGTTCTCCAGCCTGGGGGAAAGTGCGGAGGAAGTCCAACTTGCCATCTTGGCTGCCAGTTCGGCGATCAACACCGACGGCAGCCGCATCGATGACAAGGTGGGTGCGGCGTTCTGCGTCATGCGGAGCACCGCAAAGGTAGCGTCCAAAAAACTCAAGTTGGGCAACTTCTGCACCATATACCAGGCAGAGCTGCTGGCTTTGGTAAAAGCGACAGGGTACGCGGCCAGCAGGTCGGCGCATTCGTGCGCCGTACTTAGCGACTCGAGTTCCGCCTTAGAAACAGTCGCTAAACTGGACACCCTCCGTTCCTTGGGGATCGCAGTAAGAGAATATTATGATAGCGCGTGAGAAAAGGACGGATGTGAGATTATTTTGGGTGAAGACAAAAGTGGGGATGGAGGGCAACGAAAGGGCGGACCAACTAGCCAACGAAGCGGCCCTGAAGAGTAAAAGAAGACCGGAGTACGAGGATTGCCCCGTTTCCTTCGTCAAGCGTCAGCAAAGGCTGAGGACGCTTGACGAATAGAACAAGAGGTACGTGCAAGGTACAAAGGCTTCAACAACGGGGATATTTTTCCCAGACGTCAAGTCGGCAAATCGCGTGCTTCGCCAGCTCGAGCTGGACACGGTTTCCAAATGTTCACTGGGCACAGGGGATTCTCAGAGTACCTTCACAGCTTTAAGCTCAAGGAGAGTCCAGCGTGCCTCTGTGACCCGGAGGTGGACCAGACCGTGGTGCATGTACTAACTTCCTGTCTCTTATTTGGGAGAGAGAGATGCGATGTAGAGATAAGGTTAAGAAAAAAGGTAGAAACGGTAGCTCTCTGATGAGTGAGGACGAAAGTAGCCAAATACATTCTGATTACAGCAGAAAAGTGATAGAGGAGGTAATTCATAGGAATAAAATAAAAATAAAGAAAGAAAACTAAATTAAATCAAATAAAGGAACAAAATGTATGAAATTCAAAACAAAATAAAGGAAGAAAAATTAGAAAAACAAAAGGATGATCTTTATTTCATGATGTTTCAGCAATGATGAGGCGACGGTGTCTTCACTCAGCGAGAAGTATGAAAGAAGGAAATGGAATGGAGTATGTAAAAAAAGAGGCTGGAGATTAAAAAAGGATGAAAGATAAGTTTAAAGCGAAAAATATGAGAGTATGAAAGGAGAAAAAGTAGGAAACAACAATTGTATAGAAATTAAGAATTAGATGTTAAGTGAATAAGCAATAAAGGCCCTGACCTGCCACACGCAGGGGAATGACGAGAAAAAAAAATTGTATGATAGACACCACCGCCAGAGGAAAAATATCTGATCGGATGAAAAAAATCATCATCATCATCACAGCGAGGGCTGCTACCAGGCTACTAGAATTGCGGCCTGACGAATTTTCGCGACCAGGTTATAAAAGTTCAGGCGAGGCTCGATCGCGCACGCCGCGCTGCGCCCGCGCCTTGCGCCCTTAACAAAACACGCAATGTACGCCGCACAGTTTAATTCTCGTACTCCAATGAAAACATAATTAAATTCTAAGAAATACTGGGAAGACTCGCAAGTTTGAATTGTGAAATGAATCTTTATGCGTTTAGTAATAAAGTATGCTGCTGCATTAATTTAAACCTTTTTCAAAAGCGTGGCTTACTGCACTGGAATGATTTGGTTTTTTTAGTGGTACGCCTGTTAATTTTTTTTTTTTTTTATTATTAACGTCTGTAACAAAATGCTAACGGAACGCACACCCCGTCGCCAAATTGGGCCGGCGTCGGTGGTAGTGTCGGGCTCCAACCGACTAAAAAGCTTCACACAGTATTTCACTCTCATCCACGTGTTCGTGGGGTCGCGGAATAAAGTATTGCAGTTTATCCACGACCCCCCGAACGGCGCCCGAATGACCGGGACCAACTCGAGGAGGGGTGTGAAGCAACCCTCCCGATAAAAATCCCTACGTGGCGACGCGTCGGAATACGAGACGCATCACCATATGCACCCCAGGAACCCTCTCCAAGGGCGGCACCGGCCCGACGGCCCTTGTCGGTTGCGGCGCCAGGTTCCTGCCGAGGAGCCATTCGGCGGTCGTGCGCTCGGCCCCGCCTTGCGGCTGGGAGCTGTCATCGCGCTCCGAACGCGTCCTGTCCCCTCGGCGCCCGCTCTCGAATACGTTCGGTCTCCCGCTTCTGCGTCATAACAGAGTCGCAGAATCGGGAAACCGCATTCCATGACGCCTCGCCACTGACCATGGTCCGGACCACGGACGGTAGCGAGAGGTCACTCCCTATCGCCGCTACGAGCGCGGCCCTGTCCTTCCCCCATCGCGGGCAATCGGCCAAGGTGTGGGACGATGTGTCCACCGGGTGGCCACACTCGTCGCACGCCTCGTCCGTCCTACTCGTATAGTTCCGACGGTGCAGATAGCTCCCGAAGCAACCGTGCCCCGTGAGTACCTGCACCAGGCAGAAACTGAGGACTCCGAAGTCCCGGTCCAGCCAGTCACCGATGACCGGCCGGACGGCCTCAACGGTGAGGCGACCGTACGACGGCTCGAGGAGTCGCCGCTCCCATCCCCGAAGCACCTCTCGACGCGCCTTTCGGCGCCACCTCTCCACCTCGTCTGGCGACGGAAGCAAACCCTCCCGCTCGAGGGCCCTCTTCCGCCGCCAGTAGAGGCGCGCCAGCGACTCCGCTTCGACTTCCCACGGCGGCGTCCCGGCGAGGACGCACGCCGCTGCGGCGAGCGCAGCAGCGTCACGCCACGGGTCGATACGCCTGTTCATAACGTAGCGCTAGTTAGGATTATATATACTGCACCAATTTCCGCCCGTCACCAGAGACAATAGGTTAGGTTTGGTTTTTTTTATAACAATTTTTGCATGATCATCAAAGTTCCCACGGATATGGATATTTGGTAGAATTCAAAGGAATTGAAATTAATAGTCTAAACCAGTTTATACATTTAAGACTTTTACATATTTTGTTTATTACATTGCAAATTATTATTTAATGTTAATGAAATGTACATTAAGTTCACCAGTAAGTTGCACCCGTGTGCAGCGCGTCGCCGGTGTTCGATGGTCTATATTAATCAGTACTTAAACCGAAGCGTATCCAAGGTCACCACGGTGAGGAACTGCTGCTAGAGACGTAACTAAGACGCTGTGATATAATATATTACTCTCACGCGTTTGATGAATTTCGAGATGTAAAAAATTAAAAATTATACAAATAAAAAAACAATAATTAAGACAGACGTCTTTACTTCAGTTTTTTTTAATAATGACTATTATTAAACAAAATTTAAAGTACATATCTCAACTGTTTTTTTTTTGTTTTGTATAATTGAATATGCATTGCAAATCTTTCGAATGACATTTAATTTGTAAGATAAAGTTTAAAAGATTTTCAGACTTGGTTTCTAGCCGTTTTTAAAAATTATTGTACCAGGGCACTCTGGTATCTAATCCTGCAAGTACGATCCATGCCAAAGTGTTATTATCAAAGTTAACGATAGCCAACATCAGGAAAACTACGACAACGGTCTGTCTTTAGTACCAACTCGCTCTTTAGAACAACAATATAAAAATAGTAATTATATGGTCGGACACCTATAGCAGTAGAACTGTAAATAGTTAAAAAATTAAATGTTTACACGTACTAGAAATTTGTCATGATTTACTTATCAAAATCGCTTCGAAGGTTCCACCTTGCGCACTCATGCTGAAAACTACAACACGTAACCTCACAATTAAGTTGCCTTCCCGCGTATTTAACAACTAATACTTCGATGAACATTTAAATTAAGTTACATCTGTTAACGAAACCACATGCTACTAAAATCTTACCATTTTTTTTAAAATCATGTTGGGCGTACTTATTGAAACGACAAATTCACTGCATACACAACTGCATTACCGAATGTTTCTTATGCTAAATAAAGACGTTTTGTGATCCCGCAAGCATGGAACGCGGTAAACATTCCCACCGCATTCTATTACATTTTTACTAAAATGTTGTAACAATACATTTTCATATAAACTACTCTTGCTGAAATTTTAACAGACACACAAATAACACTCCGTTTCTAACGATTGTGTAAAAACTGAAGTGACAGTGTCAGACCAGCAGGTACCGTGCGCCAGTTCCGCAGGGGCGCTCCCGCCGGGGTGACCATGTGCACCGTGCGCGAGGCCGCCGACCTACTGCCGATTTCACATAATTTAATCTACAATTATTATTTTTTTATAATTTGAATAGTGTAAAATTTGTCAATATTAACTCATTAGAAATTAATAAAATTTCTGAATAATTAGTGAAATCGTCGAATACCAATAACAAAAAAAAAAAAAATCAAATATTAAGAATAATTTAAAGAAAACTAACATTTTATATTTATATTTCTCAGATTTATTTTACTTTGTCAAGAGACAGCTGAAATAACATTTACTGATTTATTCTGGTCGACATATGATAACACCGTTAACCATGCATCTGTCTATCCATGTGAAGTAAAATTACATTTAGCAGTAAACAAAAATAATATCATTACATCAATAATCGAGTGTGGGAGTATCATTTTGAGTTCTAAGTAAAAAATAATAATGTCGTCTTGGATTGGTTATGCTGTGTCTGTAAATTGTGGCGAACCGCTTGGTTGTTACCAGGGTACAATCATGGAGACTGACGGCAATACAATAACTCTAACAAAAGCGTTCAGGAACGGTTTCCCTTATCCAAAATCTCAAGTTACACTCAAGTAAGGCAGGCGAGGACTCTATCGCTGTGTTTATGATGATCATTAATGACATCTAAGCTCAGTTTCCTTTAATGATTTCAGTGCTGCTGACATTAAAGAATTAAAGATTATAGAAGAGTCTCGACCGGAGGCCGAGCAACAGACACACAGTACTGTAGCAGTGAGCAAGAGTAACAAAAAGGCAGGGAGAGCCACAGTGTGTGAGAATTTAAAAGCGAATCCATCTAATTTATCTAGTTCAGGTAAACTATTTTTAGATACTATCTAATCAAATCCTATTTTTTATAGTTCATCTTATTTAATCTTTTAGTATCAATGTTGTGTATGTGTATAATGGTGGTTACAAACTGAACAATACTTTCTGTTCTTTGATCAACTTAACTTTATATGACAGTGGATGTGTCAAACAATGAACTACCAAGTTTGCCCAATGAACATTATTTTGAATATATCTACATTTCTGGCTATTCAGTTGTACAATTAAGTTTCCAGATCTAATGTTGAATGATAGAAGTATTATATGGTTTCCCAGGTGCATTCATAGGTACTAAATTAGATAGGTATACATAACACACCTGAAATCTGTGTTTATCTAGAGTTAACGATTGCCAATCAGCATATTTGCATACTTTCGAGTAATTGAAAGATTATAATTTAGAGAGCTAGGGTGTGGATTGCTTATTTACCTACATGATGTGCTTGCCCTAAAGATTTCATAGCTAAATGTAATTACAGCCTACCTTTGCTTATAAGTCTATTGAATTATCATGAATAGTGAATATTTTTCAGCAACCACAAATAGGTTATTCATTATTTTGACAATTCCTGGATTATTTATTAAAAAATCATTAGGTTAGAATGTTGTAATAAAAACTTTTATTACAAAAATACTTGTATTAAGGCAATGAATTTCCATCGAGCTGGCAGCACAACTTGCACTTGATGTAGTGGACATTAAATCTGTTGTGTACTTTTTGTTCCAGTAGTCAATCAAGTGAGCACGAGCAATGTAAGCACAACGCAAGCCAAGTGTAGTGTGGCTGTCCGCAATGGGCCTTCCAGCTCTAGTCGCAGCAAACCTATTGACATACAGGGTGTTAAGCATAATAAGAACAATACCCATTCTGGTAATTACAAACTTACCAATATTTATCTGAAATATTTGTTAAAGTTTTTTAATCCCATTCAACATGCTGTGTGTGCGTGTGTGTTATTGGCAAGCATGAAATCAATATATTTACATTAAATTACAATTGAACTATTTAATATTAAATATTATATATATTAAATATTTTACACAATGAAATATTAGGTTTTGCTGTTGGAATATCTCATGAATAGTTAAATAATAATGTCACGACATCAGTAATGTTCAACATTTTGTTCAGATTATTTTTTGAACATTAACTGTCAGTTTTAGAGCATTATATCGGTGTGCTGTTGTGGTGACATTTTGTCGTGATATTAGTATGTTATCTAATTATACTACAACTTATGTTTACTTGGGGCTGCAGCATTTACACTTATGCACAATTTGTCCATAAGCATATAATTTAAACAATTGTTTTTTATGTGCTATCCTACATTCACATAGCTTGCTTCCTGGTCATGCTGTAGCAATAAACATCTGGATCCTTCTGTCAACTTTTATGATATCAATTTGTCATGTTCTCCTCTAATTTATAGGTGTACTAGGACCACAGCATAGAATATCAGAAAATTAAAGTTGTTTCATAATTTTTGTAGACATTGCCTAATTACAGGGAGCTACGGAGCTCCGCCAGGGGGCTCCACGCCCAAGACGCGCGGCAGCGGGTGCGGCGCGCACGAGAAGGCGCGACGTCGTAACGAGGCGTGCTTTGGCGACGCTGCCGATCCCGCACTGCTCGACGACTTCGACTTCGAGGGCAACCTCGCGCTCTTCGACAAACAGGTCACTCCCCAACTAGACACTCGCGGAAGCTTCCTTTCTGTCTGCACAGAGTGCGACGGCCTCCCGCGCGCACGTGATCCCGGAGAAGGCTAATAAATGAAGTGTGACCTGATGTGTGTAAGACCTGATGTTTTTGTAAATAATATATAATATTGGTAGGCGCTGTGGGAGCAGATGCGGAGCGCGGCGCGGCCGGATGTGGTGCGCGCGGCGGATGAGGCGGGCGCGCGGCTGCGGCACGACGAGAGCGTGCTGGGGGAAGCGGCTGGGGCCGCCGGCGGAGAGGGAATCGTGGTACCCGAGGAGCTGCGCGCGTGCGAATATCGCACCGAGTGCGGGCTCGTGGTGCCCGGCGTGGTGAGCGCGCTGCGCCGCCGGCTGTGGGCGGGGCTACGCGGCGCGGCGGGCGAGGGTGCGCGCGCGCTACTGGCGCGGGCAGCCGCCGACGTCGCGCTGCGCCTGGTCGGCGGCGGCAGGCGACTGGAGTCACGCAACGCCCACCAGGCGCCCGTGTGCGTGTCGTTGGTGGCGCCGCACCGCACCGGCGCGGCCGCGGTGCTCACTGCGCGGCTGCTCGCGGCGCACGGCGCGCGCGCGTTCGTGCTGCTAGCCGGTAAGGCTGCGGGGCGTGGTGCCGTCACTGTGCAAGCACGGGAATCGCGCAGGGTGCGGACGGCTCAATCCCGAGAAAACAGTGTTCATTCATTTTTTTATTATTGAATTCAGCGACGAAATAAGCGGATCGTTTACCTCATAGCAAGTGATACGCCCTCACATAACAACACTAGTTAACATAATATGTACTGCACCAAATTGCGCTCCTCGCCTGAGACCTAAGTAATGTTGACTCTAATTACTCAGTAAATACCTACCTAAGCCCTTTAAACTGAAACATAATAATATTTGCACACAACTGTTTGGCGGCGGAAATAGGCGCTGCGGTGCTACTTACCTTATTTTTGTTTAACGTGGAGGAAATGCCTGCGCATACCCGTCCTCGTGAGGGCGAGGACAAGTTATGTCGCACTTGCACTGACTAAAACCCCCACGATGGTCCACCTCATCGCCTGATGGCAGGGTCACGGGAACGCTTTTGCATGCAACCGCGACCCCGCCGGCGCTGGACGCTTACGCAGCCCTACTTCTAGAGGGAGGGATGAACCCTCCATTTCCACCTCCGCAGGGGCACGCCGGAACATACACTGCGCTCCCTCTTCGGCCTCCTGCAGCCGCGCAGGCAACAGATTCTCCTGAACCCGTGACCTAGAGGCCATGGGAGTCAAGAGAGAGTACTCTCGCGGCTCCCTGCGGCGGTTCCAACGTTGGGTCCGCCGCCACCCTTTAAACGGCCGCGGAAGATAGGTACCACCAGTAAAATCTAGCAAGTCTATAACAGTGGTTCCCATAGCGGACACCTCAACCCTCAGGCGTGTGCTGCAGCCATTCAAGAGGGTGGTAATGGCCACAGGGCAATGGTAACTGAGCATTGAAATAGTAAGAACGAAGAAATTATTTACAAATTCCACTCGCCCTACAAATATATTGGAAATAGGGCTCGCGCTCGTTCCCGCGTGCTCCCTCCCTGGGCACTCGCCGTTCAGAAGCATGGAAGCAGTGGAGCGCCGCTGCCGCTTCTACTCTAGTATCGATATGGACGTTAATCGTTAGGCGACTCATCGGTGGCGGCGGACTGCGCAGTGCTGCAGAGGGAGCTAGGCGCCCTGGCGCTGGGTGGCGGCACGGCGGTGAACCACACGGGGTTACTTCCCAGCCCAGACCTGGTGCTGGTCGCGCTGCACGACCCCGAGGAGGCGTACGTGCCCGAACAGTACGAGTGAGTATCGCGAGCGAAACCGGGTGCGGGGGGAGGTCGGAGAGCGGAGCGCGAGTTGTTGACGCGGCGCGGTTCCCGCAGGGAGGCGCTCGAGTGGGCGCGTTCGGCCCGCGCGGTGGTGCTCGCGCTGGAGCCGCCGGAACAGGGCTGGGCGGGGCTGAGCGCGCGTGCGGCCGTGCTGGGCGTGCTGCCCGCCGCGCTGCCGCCGTCGCTGGGCCGCGTGTACCTCGCCAACGTGGCGCCACCGCCGCGCCTGTTCCGCGACCTGCGCCTCACCTACAGGCCGCCGTTCGCCGCATGCTCGGTGCTGCCGCTGCACGCGGCGAACGCGCACTAGCCGGGTGCGCATCCGGCGGCTCGTTCAGTGGTTCCGCCCGCCGCGCATGGCGCCGCACCGTGCCGCACCAAGCCACACTACTACAGTCGGTACGTTTCGTGACCGGTTTGGTGACGCGATGCACACTGTACATTAGCGTGTTGCCAGTGACCGATATTTTTGTACCATGTGATGTCTGAATACAATCGAATTGAAATTACCCAATTATTGAAATTCCCTCTTCTTTCGACTGCGTCCATCCCCACGCAGCCGCCGCCACATCTGTGATAACTATTTCTGTTTCCCTTCCGAGTTTGAGTAAAATAACCTATCATATGTTAAATTTCTTATAAAAATGTCATAATGTAATTAAAATACTTTCCATACAAAACAAAAAGATTTCTTTAAAGGAAAAATAGATGTCATGCATGCACCGGAATATTAAGCCCTTTCCGCACATCTTTAGCGCGATTCACAACATTTTTTTTAGCCTGTCCATGTCTACATTTTGGTGTTTTGTGTCAGATGTAAGTCGCAACAATGGACACGCGCACCGAGACCGCGCGCAATTGCATTCAGCTGACATATTTAAGATGCGGATGAATCGACATGAAGCAAATCTACTGCATACTCAAATGCAACTAAAACTCAAATTTTAACGATTTTAATAGTTATAATAGTTAAAACAATTTTTGGGTTTAGCCCGACACAAAAATGCTTTTAGAAGAGAGGTAGTAAACTGCAAGGCATTCCAGAGGAGGAAGAAAATGTTAACGAATATGCTCATTGTGTCCTTTCTAATAATTTCATACTCTGTCACTTTACAAATGAACAACTTTTCACTGTTTCATTTTAACAGAAATAGGTCTCGTGTTGTACTAGTAGGTCTCTGTTACCGAAGACCTTCTAAGTAGGTACCACCGCAGCTCCCATTATAGTCGCCGGACAGTAGTGTTCAAACACATGCAGTGTTCCGGATTGAAGGGCGCTGTAGCAAGTGAAATTATAAGAGTAATGAGACAAAATCCTATGTCTCAAAGCGGACGAGCGCAATATGGTGCATTGTATGTATAGCATGACAACAAGTGCCACGTTGTAATAAGCGGGTGTCAGGTGAACGTCCACTTCATTAAATAATAAAAAAAAAGAATCTTAGTATGATATGGAACAATAAAATAGCTTTAGAAAATATCGCCAGAGCGACATCCTCTACCCTGCAGCCGGTAACAATTGTATCATATTCACAGATTGACACAGCAACATGCACACGGGGCGCGTCATCATCCGATACGATATTTTTATATCACAAAAACTGCAGTTTGTACGAACATACATCAATTTATTTCAAAAATAAAAATATACATCAATCATCAAAAAGCAGCGCCCGCGCTCGCCGGAGCCCCGCGCCTCCGCCGCGAACCAATTCACGTTCTACTTTAGCTTTTTATAAAATAACCAAACTTTTATGTTTTCCATGCCGTTCGAGCGCTGCGCTAGTGAGGAACGGCTATGCCTCACTTCTATGTGAGCAATCCCAAACGCCGAGCAGTTACAACATTAAGAACCTGTGTGTGCAAAAATATATATGTGTTTTCCATACATTTTTGCAATGCTAATACATTTCAATATAAAATGTGACATAAAGTGTGACAGTGACACAATCCCTTTTTAATCTAAATGTACAAAAAATTAGCTACTGAACATTGGAGGATGAAAGAGCGAGGCGGAGGCGGAGGCGATGTTATCTTCAATGTATCATAGAGTACAACAAACATGCTTACGAACGAACTACTTGATCGAACCCGCACTCTTTCTACTAGTCTAGACTGTTCAACTAGTTTTTACTCGTCCCGTGAAGTGCAACATACGAATATTTAATACAGACACACATTATTTACATCACACGATCTATCGTATATCCACGTTCCACTTCACAGGACCTAGGAACAGTGACACAAAGTATTAAATAACTTACATATGTTTCAATTCATTTATAACTTAACAAACAAATAATAGTTTATTATATATAGGGCGCACCGGGCTATGTCGGGCGCCGCCCTGTGCGCGCCAAATGTAAATATTTGTACAAAATATAATTAAAATACATATAAAATTTGTGCTCGTTCCCCATCAGCCCCGCCCGAGCGCCGCCTCAAACATCAATACAACAAGGGCAACTTACATGTTACGATATGGTACACTTGCGAGCTTTGTAATACTAAATTGTACAAAAATATGTCGTCTAAAATACGGACACTGCCCGCACTGCGCAGCGGCGGCGCCGACGGTGGTACTGTCAAGCACTTAAACCGCTCGTACCCTCCGCACACACACCCACCCCATCTCTACCCCGTGCCACCGCCGCTCCAGCAACCCCCTGTCATTTCGTAATCTTTTTTAAACACTGGTTCCACTTGCAACGGCGTGTAAGTCTCAAGTTTAATTAAAGTAACCATTTATATATCGTAGGGCAAATGTTTCTTGTACGAGTTGAAGTGTCCTATAAAAACGTGGAACCGGCGACTGCCCACTACACGTCCTTGTCTTGGACGCGCGGCTCGCGCCCGGTGCCGTTGCGATGCGCGGCGGCGGCGGCGGCTGCGGCAGACGCGGGGCACGGCACGTCTCCCGTCGGCCGCAGCAGCGCGCGCGTCGTGTCCCGCAGCTGGTGCAGCTCGCTCTGGATGTGTTCGGTGATGGCGCGCCGAGTCTCCTCCTCCGACGCGTTCGCACTCTTCAACCTGGAATGTGAGCGACAAACGGCTAGTGCTCGTGTTCAACACTGGATATAACCGAGCCGGCGCACGGTTTCCAATGAAAACCGCTACTGCACTTAACGTCTTTCCGAAATGATATTATAAAAGATATGTTATTGTCACCAGCAGAGTGAATATTAATAGAAAGACCACAACCAGTGAACAGCACAGTAACGCAACACAGCGAGGCGAGGCAGTTACCGGCAACAGACCGTTTACAATACAATGTTGATTATATAATATTAACGAAAAATTTTCCATTGTTTAAAAAACTTAAATGTAGACTTGAAAAAGAGTATCATAAGGTGGTTTAGGTCCATTTTGCTGTGAGCTCTTTGTAACACGCACGCACGCACACACACATGCACACGTTACTTTAAATTCACTGATTAGATAATTACATTTCAGTCGCGTGCGCCTGAAGTCACAATTCAATCGAAACAAAGTGTTTAATTTGTGAAATGCCATGCTGGTGAGTAAGTAGCCTCATTACCAATAAACATTTGTACTATCTCTGATAGTTTTTTATGTAGATAGGCTTATGATTCCCCGCGGCGTGCACAATCTATATTCTGCGCGCACTGCAAACTATATCATCCATCAGGCGTAACGATCCAGCCTGATAACGTCTTAAAGATCGTAGGTTCGGGACTCACCTATGCAGCAGTGGCAGCAGCGCAATAGGCTCGCCCACGCGCAGATGCAGACGTTTGCGCAGACGCAGTCGGTAGGGCTCTACGTTGGGCAGCACCCGGTCTAGCCCCTCGTGCCACACGGGCACCACCAGCGGCGCTCGCCCGCGAGCCCAACTCTCCGCCACCAACCGCCCCACTCCCCACTTGAATCTGTGTGCAAACGCGACGCAGTCAATGAAGCGTATGTGATCGCAGGGAAGACATTTTTTACACATATTAAATAATTATAGTTCTCTGCGCCCTCGCCGGCGCAGCGCTGCGCACCTGATATTCTCCTTGTCTACATTCACGCGCCCCTCGGGGAATATGTGCACCCACTCGCCCTGCGCGAGCCGCTCCACGCAGAAGTCCATCGCGGGCTGGAAGCGTTCGCAAGTATTTCAATATAGTTATATATAATATCATTTCCACTACATAGTTTGAAACAACCAAAAAGTCAGATGTAATAAAAAAGTATGCTAATTTTAAAGGCAGTTATAGGTGGATATTACGTGAGGTAATATACAGCAAGTACGGGGGTAGAGGGGCGCTTCCCGCGTGGAGAAAAAGCGGCGCCACCACGCTTGCGGGGTGGGGTGGGGGTCAATCGAATCGGAGCCTCGTACAACGTACGCGGTTGAGGGGTTCAACCAACCGTCGAAGCGCGGGCGCGGGCGCGGCACTCGCGTCCTCAGCGCGCACATGCACATTACCTGGTGCACACCGGCGCCGCGCACCACGGGCACGCACTTGCCGAGCGCGAAGAAGCACGCGTGCAGCGCGTTCGTGAAGCAGATGTCGTGCGCGGCGAGCGCCCAGCGCATGCGCGCGCGGCTCACCAGCGTGCGCGCCTCCAGCACCCCTGCGCACACGCATACGCACACCGGTACACAAATGTTCACTACTAGCAAAGGAAATGTACGAACCAGATCTCACAGTCACGTACGTTCACAGAAAGTTTTCTCAAAATTAAGTTATGTTCTTTAGGTATAAATTATTTGGCTCGCGGATATCCGTTTCGCTGAGTCCGATGGAGCTGCCACAGGTGTCAAAACAACTAGCGGCGCATCTTCTACTTCATCATAAAAATTGAAATTGTAAATAGGGCAGTGAAGCGGACGCGGGCGTCCCTGCGCCGTGCGCCGTGCGCCGTGCGCGGGCCCGGGGTCGGCGGTTCAAAGCGAAGTTGTGTGATAATGGACTTCTCGTCAGAGGTCGAGTTGTTGCCGCAACGTTGTGAACGGAAATCGATTACACAAATTAATTGATTACAATTTTAAATAGGTTGGTGTTGTAAGGTTGACGGGTGCCGGCGCGCGCTCGTGCCGGGCGGGGTGTAAAGTAGCGTGTTGGATAAAACATCTGAGGGCAGGCGGTACGCGGCGGCGCACCGTGCGCACCGGCGCGCTTCACTGCGCTGCGGCTGCGTGCGGGCACGTGCTGCGGCGCGGGCAGCGGAGCGTCGCAACGGCGTCGACTGTTAAAGTGGGTAACTTTTCTGCGAAGCTAGACTAGAGAGCGTAAAACTGGCGCGATGCGAACTCGTCGCATTAACAGCATCGCGACGGAGGAGAGAGTACCGGAGTTATCTCGTTCATTTGGTTCGCGGAGGCGGATAACTAGGCACCCAGCTGAATGGCGAGGAAATCCTTCGGCGGTGCCAAACGTGAAACATGCTCACTCCGCACTTTGAAATTGACTCGCGTTATATTATATAGCAAATAGTCGTTTGTATAGTCTAACCCCAGAGGCCGGGGTCGTCGAAGCAGGAGTGGTGATTGGAGACGGTAAGCAGCGGCACGCCGGGCGGGCGCCGCACCGCGCGCGCCAGCACCTCACGGTTGTACACCGTCGTCTTGTTCAGGAACTCTGCAAAGGGGCCACAAGGTGTGAGCATGCGTTTATTACATACCGCGGGACAGATCGTTCTCTACGTGTTTACATTGGATCGATCCCGAGAGCGAGAGCAACATGTTCACGTTGCAGGAGCGCGTCCTCTGGCTCCTGGAACGTCATGTTCGGGGCCGTGCGGACACTGCGCGCAGGCGCGGTACGGCGGGCCCCGCTGCGGGCTGGGCGCACCTGCAGGTTTCTGCTGTTTTGGTATTAACTTATATGTGGAGTGCTCTACGAGTGATTCTGTCTTCCACGTTTAGGTCTATAATGATGTTGTTACAGGAATTCTTACACAACAACGGGAAATATTAAATACTGAGTGAAGTAAGGTAAAGTGTGCGGGGCGCGCATGCGGGCCCCCGGCCCCGGGCTGCGCATGTAGCGCGGTGGCGTTCCGGCGATGGGGCCCGCGAGCCTGCGACCGCCGCTTTGACACGTCTTGATAAAATTTTATTACTGAAGTAATTAGTGTATGTACTTAACCTATAAATAAATTATCTTAATTCTCTAATTCAGCCTTTCATACATTATCTAGTTATTAAATAAATTTCTTTTAGTTGTGAATCTTCTTCCTGCTGCCCTTTCCCCAGCTATGTGGGGTCGGCGCAGTATGTACTGCTCTTCCATATACCTCTATCAACCGTCATATCCAAATTATTTATATAATTTTTAGTTGTGAATGTCATTGATAATTAAAAAAGAAGGAAATTCTTACAATCTCAACAATTCATGTCTCATACACTCCAACTCCTAGGACTAAAATTTACAGATAATAGACCATTTCTCAAAATTGTAATGATTTACTCAAATGTTATTATAAAAATGCGCCGCCGCCGCCGCCGCCGCCGCCGCCGCCGCGGCCGCCGCGCTTGCGCTCAGCTCAGCTTCGCATCGTCTTATCGCACTTGCTATTCATTCTTACAACGCTGCCAACAGGTTTGCATCACTATCACATCCGCTGCTACAAGATAACGGGTAAACAAGTTTCGAGCGCTTAACCACCTAGTTAGAAATTTAGGAGCAACCATTAAGATTGTTGTTACATTATATATACAAGAGATGCGGTGTGATCGACATGTGTTTTCATTCTTTCGTTGCTTGCTGCCTAATCCTCGTGCCCCTAATCCTCATGCCTAATCCCTGCCTAATCCTCACGAACAACATAGTTGCTCTCGGAGGGAAAGCCCTCCGAGAGCAACTATGTTGTTCGTGAGACGCGGTGTCGGGGCACCAGGCCTCGTCCACACGAATCTCCAAGTCCCCTACACTGTACCTATAGCAGATGCTGAGTGGAGACCTATTCAACATCATGTCATAATACCCTTTAATTTTGTTTGTTAGTAACTCCTACAATGACTAAAATATTATCCTAATAGTGACTAAAACTAAAACTATAACTTACCAAATTACAAATGAAATCTTCAACAACAGCTCTGTCCTTGTTTAACTGGACTTTGAATTTAAAATCCAATAATACATTGTTAGGTTGTAATGGTATGTAATGTAGTGTTGGGGCCTCACATGAATATATATGTGTAAAATGTAAACATCAAGGTATTTTTTGTTCACAAAGCATGTGCAGTTGTGGAATCTGGACTCATATATTATTATTCTAACAGAGTATCATTACTTCACTTAAAAAATAATAATAATAATATTCTTTAATGTACACTAATTACGAATATAAACCAAAATTTATTGATTCAGTAAAAAATCCCTGTCCTTATCAACCTCTTCCAGACAACTCACTTAATAAATATAAACAGAAGGAAAAAACACTTAGCGGTGCACTAAATAAATAGAAACTAAAGCATTCCATTAAATCATTTGGTCAAGTGTCTTTTGAATGAAGTTTGCAATTTGGAAACTGATATTTTTATAGATAGTTCCATAAGCAAAGAATGAGTATTCTCAAACACAACTTGTTCTGTGTATTGCTTAGATATTCAAAAAACATTAATCATCTGCAAAACACTGCCAACACAGTGCACGGTCCTGCGGGGCAAACAGTCTACACAGCTTTAGTGAAGACGTAAGTTTATATTAGTTAACACAAGCTTTTGGTTTTGCTACAACCAATGAAGTTCACAAGTAATGTCAGTGTTCAATTCGAGTATTGCATATGGTATGGTCAACAATAAAGATTGCTCAATTTCTAAATTTCATACTCATTTTTGTCTGGTATTAGATACTACCACCATCTTTTATTGATGTATTAATTTAAAATTCATTATAGTACCTAGAAATTAAGAAAACAAGCAACAGGTTACATGGGGTAGCTTAGTACCCAAAATACATTCTGTACCAGTTAACAGCTGACAAGGATAGAAATTGGTAGTACATACAATGTTTACAATCAGAACATGTGAGCCTCCTATTTATTACAATTAATGCCCAATTAATAGATACGTAAGTACAGCCATTTTATTTAATTTTGATTTTTTAGACATTTGATGAAAATTAGTAAATTAAGTAAAAACCAATCTAATGTGAATCTTATTAGAACAAAGTAATTGCCTTACCAAAAACTACTTCATCATCGTTATTGTCGTGCATTACTAACCGTAAGCCTTCTCAGAACTTTCTTATGTTATTAATAACTATAACCTATTTTATCGCGAATGATCACTGGACATGGTGCACGCAGTGCATCCATTGCTACAAGTCGACACACGCAGGCAGATACCGTCCCCACTGGCCCCACGGGGAGCAACCGTTGCAGGTGCGACCACCAGTTACCTAACACCGCTCGCGGTGCCGGCGCGAGCGGCCTCCGTTATAGTGCTCATGCATATTCACCAATCAACGCAGACTCACCAATAATCAATTTGCTAAACAATCCGACCACCGCCACCGTGATGGAGCTGGCGCAGTTCCACAACCTGCCCGGGTTCCGCAGTCGCGGGATGATCCACCCGATGTCGTAACCCATGGTTGCGTCGCGGCCGCGACTCCCCGCACCCGCACTACATTAAGAACGGTACGCCGATATGATTTCTGTTCAACAACAAAGCTGTCCTCGTGGAGGCGCGATCGCACCGCACTTCGCCCCGCCACCGAGTGCCGCGCACACCCGCCGCGCCCGCGCCCCGGTGACGTACGCGTCGCGCGTCGCGCGTAGCGCGCCTTCTCTCGGGGTTGCCCATTCACACGGCTCTTCATCTATTATAACATAAACATTACTTTTTTAAAAGAAATTTAGCTAAACTAAAAAAAATATATACAGGCACAAACAAATTTTAAATTAAATTAGCGCATAAATTTGATGACGTAAGGATAACATTTTACTATCAAGGTTTATCGGTCATGGTCGCCGAGTGAATTCATTTTGGTGATGTAGTTGACTACGATGTGAGTTAATGAAATATAATGGTCAGATATGTGCTAATGATGTTTACTATCTGGAAATCATTTAAGAGTTGCTAATTTTGGTTTATAAAAAATGTTACAAGCCTCCGCTGCTTGCTGAGATCATTACATTATCATCAGATAGTTCCTGGTGGCACTTTATATCTCCGGATTTACCGTACTGTTGCAGAATGTGTGAAGCAGGTGTCCAATCTACACGTGGTGTGTAGATGCGGTCCTCATAATGGAAATGTTGATAAAGACACATCCATAGTTACAATGAGAAACTTAATATTTATACAAACAGTGGGAAACTTAATATTTACACAATACTTAAACATGTGGCTGTCAGATTTTAATAACTTATATGTTAATTATTGCTACTTAAAAGTTCTGCGCTATTTTACATGGGTTTTTAAAATATATGCTTATCATAACTGTTGCAGAGATTTCCAAAAAAATTAAATTCGCGTGGATGGAAATTACTTTACAATAATACGCATGTACAAAACGAGCAACATGTTTTTATTAACACTTAATTAAAGGCCCTTAATCTACAGTGTTGAGTTGTATAAGAGTGCGTGAATTAAGCGGGAGGGAGTTTGTCGCTCGCTTTTTTTATTTACTTGTTGGGTCTGCTCCCTTATGTACGTGTGCCGTGAATTCGATGGGAAAGTGGGTGAATCCATTTCTAAACAACGGCGCGCGTTGTTCGCCATCCCGGTGCATCAAAGCAGCCGCGACAGCCTCCATAGAGCATAGACTCGAGCGGAGAGCGCAGTGCACTGCTGCATTGTTTGTTGACTTTGACGTAAGATTTAAATTGAATGTGCCGCTCTATCACTGCGTAGTCTAGCCTGCTGTTTTTAGCTTTATTACAATTCAGATGTTCTTCTCTTTTAATGTTATTACGATTAAGATATAACGAGTGAAATACTCATTGTCTAAAATGTAAGTACAGTAAGTGAATCTTTATTTATAACTCTTAAAGACAGAATTTGAGGCTGTCGTTTTTTTGCAGGTGTTTCAGCCCAAATTCTAATTTAGTGCAGCGAACTATAGAAATAAATTATGAAAAAAGAAAACGGGCAACGTCTATAAAGTGGTTCTTCATAAATGCTGTGGTATTCCTTCTCTTTACCTACGACTTGTAAGTTTATTTGTAATTTAACATAACCAAAGCTATTTATAATTTTTTCTTTTTTCTACACATTAATGTAAAATTATATAAAAATGAATATATTTACCAAAGTTTTTACCCTGGAACTGCAGATTACACAAAATAATTGATATAAATGAACCAAATATTGTACGCTGCCAGGACATGTACTGGGTCGTGCCCCACATCGCTGGCGCGCCTGTTGGAATTGGCGGTGGCGGGAGCTGCCTGTGCGAGCGCGCTGCGGCACGGCGCGCGGCTGGCGTCCGGCCGCGGCCGCCGCGCGCCCCCTGCACCTCTCACACGCCGCCAGCTGCGCTTACTCGGCCTGACAGAAACTGATCTTGGTTTGTTGACAAGCATGTAATCTCATTGAAATAGTAATATACAAAGCTTCCTTTCGCTCCATATCGCAATACAAAAGTGTAATTGTGTGTAACATTTATGAACCCATTATATAAACAAGCTCGCTGGCCTAATGGTTAGAGCGTGCGGCTTTCATTCTGAAGGTCGCGGGTTCGAATCTCGGCATGACTTAATATTTATGTACATTTCTGAACTTTAGTTACAACAGTGAGATACCAAAGGTGAAGGAAAACATCGTGAGGAAACCCGCACACTGAAGTTATCTTTGTGTGTGTGGTGGTCCCAGTAAAGTGGCAACAGGCTCGCCCCCTGTTACATGGGACCTAATCTGACCACAGTTGGCGAAATGTGGGTGTTTATTCACCTCTGCCTACCCCTACTGGCAAAAAGACGTGATAATATAAAAAAAAAAATAATAATTTATATACCCATATTTGAATGTTGTTCTCAATAATATTTTATTAGAGATGAAGCTGCGCAAGCTTCATCTCTAATAAACAACATCCTGCAGTGTATTTATTATATTTTTCTGTGGATTTGACTATGAAATAAATAATCTGTAGCAAATCATGATCTAAAAACATATATATATTTAGCTTTTTATTGTTGGTAAATAGTTTTGTCAAGTGGGATTGTTAATTTAAACAATTTTTACATAATTATTTTTATGAAATTAGCTTAAATTTTGCCTCACACAACCTTTTTGTGGCAGTGAAAGCTCCTTAAATATCAATTCAGGTATTACATGCTCCCGGAACAAACAAAAGCAGACAACATGGTACCATTTCTTTATTCATATATATAAAATGGTATTATTCTGAATTAACAATCAACTTCGTTTATTTGGAAAGATTATTAAACTCTGCAATTGCATCTGCAATAAAAAAATTGCCAAATCATTGAGAAGGGTCACAGTTTAGAATATATTTTAAATTTTAAAAATAGTTTTTTAATTAAATGTTTTATGTAGAAGCGCGAGATTTTGATGCTATTAATGGTGGTAGGTGTCTATTTAGGTAGGTGCCACCACAGCACCTATTGCATATGACAATCGGTAGTGTGCAATCATTACAGAGTTCCAGTTTAAAGAGTGTTATAGCTAGTGAAATTACTGGGTTAATGAAGACTTAACATCTTATATCTTAAGGCAATGAGCATGGGGTGGTGCAGTGTATATCATCCTAACTAGCATCACATTGTTTATAGGCTGGTATTGTCATTAACTATCAGGAGAACATCCTGCTAGTCATGTTGCTTCATAGAAGGAAAAAAAACCTTAATATTATTTGAGTACACATTAATAGTTTTCATATGTGGAAGCAATAACATGTTCCCATTGGCTTGGTTGGAACATTTGGATGAACCTTTGCAGGCTTTGGTGTTAGCAGAACAATTCTGAGTGCTTAAGTGATAAAGTTGTTAGATATTATAGTTTAGTTTATTTATGTTGGTATAGTTTTTGTATTTTAAATTATTGAAAACATTGTATATTTCTAATTGTTCCATGTTATTAGCAGTCCCTATGAACAAGTTCCCGCCTTGTCATGGCAGTGGGGTTTAGTAGGTGTGACATGGTCACCCACCGAGAAGCTGAGAGGAACCTACTCGGCCGGTCCGAGGTGGTCACTCCACATGAGCTTTTTGAGCTCACTTCGATTGTGTGCCTCTGGGTTGCGGAGCCAGGTTTGCACTATCCTTCGCAGCCTAGGTTGAGTTGCGGACAGAGAGAAATGTCGGTACTGATGGTCGTTAAGCGGTGTCTCACCGCTGATGGGGCGGCGGTGGGCACGCGGGGGAAAAGGAGTGTCGGTATCCCATTTCGTCGCACTCCCTATCCTCCGCGACCGTTTAACGGTTGGCGGCAGAACCCAAGACCAGATCCGCCGAAGGGAATCGGAAGTTTCCTTTCTTGGCTCCCATTGTCTCTGAGTGACGGATTCGGAAGATCCGTTGCCAAGGTGCCAAATATAAGGGCCGAGAGGTGGAAGCACTGTATGTTCCGGCGCACCTTTACAGAGGTGGAAGGGGGTTCTTCCCTTGAGGTGGAGCTGCATGGTGCAGCCGACGTTGGTAGGGTCGCAAAGGTCTGCGAAAGCGTTCCCATTGTTTTAAAGCGAAGAAGGTGGAACATCGTGGAGATTTTAGTCGATGCAAGTCACCTATAACCTGTCTCTGCCTCCGCGAGGGCAGGTATGCGTAAGGATTTACCCCCACGTACATAAAAAAAAAGACAGTTATTAGTAGACTAATATTGTAATATTTTTATGTGGAGCAAACATTACGACTATGTAATTTCTTCCTTCAACCGAGGCCAATGAAAAGCCGAAAAAGTGCACAATTAAATTGTCTTCACCCCTTTGTGTCGGCAGACTCCTCGCTGGTGCTGTTGGAGTCGCGCAAGACGGGCAACGGTGGCGTGGCGAGCGAGTGCGAACCGGGCGACGCGCCGCTGTCGCTGTCACCGCACCGCTGGCGGGAGCCGCGCTCGCCGCCGGAGCCCCCGTCGCCGCGCGGCGGCGCTCCCTCGCCACCGAGCCCGACGCGCGCGTCCGCTTCGCCCCCGCACGACTCGCTTGCGCGGGATCGTTTCATTGCAGACCAGCACTCTCTTTCGGATTATCTCAGGTGAGTAACACTATCTTTGCCGCTTTACGGCGAGGCCGCGGGAACTTTTTCATGCTTGGCCTCCTCAACATTTAAGCTAACGGTTCGTATCTGATGACAGACACAAAAGTGAAGGTCACAAGAATGTAGATTTGTGATGAATTAATTGACGCCTCAAACATACACTTGAACGCGCAACAATCGAATTTCACTCGACGACGGCACGGGTCGCGCGATGCATCTTGGCTTCACGGTCGATACTTACACTATATACACTCGAATCTGGTGATTGTACGTTGGTGACGTTCCACAGACAGTACGAGGCGCAGCACGTCACCGAGCCGGGCTCGCCGCTCGAGGCGGCCGGTTGCGCGCGCACGGGCCCGCCGCCGACTTACCAGCTCTCGGCTGTCGATTCAGGTACTTGCCATCGCAATATTCCTCTTATAATATTCGACCGGACTCGATGGGTAATGCTGGTGTCTCTGCTACAGAGGGCGGCAAACACGAGGAGGGCTCGCCGCAGGGCTCCCCGCAAATATACTGGCAGCTTGACGTCGACCCGCACAAATTAACGCAGTGGAACTTGAACTTGCGACTCGTGAGTTGTTGTGAAATGCTAACTTAATTATATTATACTTCGCTTCCGTGTGATGGGTCAAATTGAATATTCAATTATCATTGCCTCTTGATGGCGGAATGCTTCCTGTAACATCTCTTCTTCACGTCACGTGATGGATGATTCCTTGAATGAATAGATTTCATATTACTCATTTACATAGTATTATGCCATGAATGTGGCAATGGGTGTAAAGGAAACTTGTTGCCGGCAGTGGATCCACATTACGGTTCTCGAGAGGCTGGTAGAAGCGATGGACGCAACAGACGCGGCGCTGGCGCGGCTGGCGGGCGGCGAGGCGCGCCTGGGGCGGCTGGGCGGTGAGCGACTGCGCGCGCTTGCCCCCGCGCTGCCCGCCCTTCACGAGCTGTTGCCATATCTCGAGCCCTTCGCGGACCAGCGCTACGTGGTACGGCGCATTCGCGAGCTGGCGCGCGCACCCTGCCTCAGCAACTACCGCTGGAACGCTGGTGGCGTCGACTGGGACGATACGCAACCCACTGACGCCGAGCTCATTTTGCATCTTCTTGCCACATACCTAGATGGGCAGGTGAGATATTTTTCATCCTAGTTTTTCTTTTAATGAAATTAGTATTGATATGGACGTGCATAGCCGCCAATAAGCCTTGTTTTTCTTACCTCAAGTCAGCATTTGTAACTTCCCGCAGCCCATTTACTGCTTACTTACTGTTATTATTGATGGTAATAAACTGCACTCGACCACAAAGTTATGGGCTCCTTAAATAGTTGGCGGCACGGGTAAGCGGCCACGTAACGACCGCTTATAATCTATACAACCTTAAGTTATACACACATAGACAAATAGACAAGAATTGAAGTAGACTTGTTGGATATGAAACGGGTGCTCGCTGGTGATGCCCTTGGTATCATCTCTATTAAATGTTTACTTTATTTGTAGTGTTTGTTGTTGAAACTGATAATAAACTGAGGAAGAATAGATAGATAACCTACCTAGTTATTGAATACATCTATATCTCTATATATAAAGAGAATGCACTGGTAAGTCTGGCGCGAGCGCCGTCCGGTGGCTGGGTGGGTGAGGCTGCAGCGTATGATGAGCAGTGTTATTACGTTTGCGCAGATGTTGCAGAGCGGCAACCCGCGGCCCTTCAGCTCGCAGTACCTGGGCGGCGGCGGCGATCTGTCGCTGCAGCGCGTAGCAGCGCGGCCGCCACAGTGGGCGGTCTCGGTGGAGGGCGCGCTGGCGGGCGCGGCGCGCGGCCGCAACAACTTGCTGCACGCGCTACTACTACTGCTGGCGGTGGCGGCGCGCCGGGACCCGCCGACGCTTGCGCGCACCCACCTGGGCCCCAGTGGCCTGAACATGCTGTGGATACTCTCATAATAGCAGATGTATTTTGGACTGAATTTAATTATACCGTTCACAATAACCTACCTGCTGGAGCATCTTAAACTCCTATTGACAAGACGACTACTGCGTTATACAGTGTGAATCACCAAGCGATTGCGGAATTAGTTATAAGCATATTTTTAAATAAATAGCAAATTAAAAGAAAGTCCAGACTTAAATCAATTTATTTATTTGAAATACTTTTTCCTTAAATTATTTTTATACAAACCAAGAGAAGCTTAAATCTAGAAAATTTAAATAAATGTACAGTAAAATAATCACAGTAAATAAAACTGATAAAATTAAAAGTTATCGAGCTACCTGAATTGGAGGGGGCTGTTCGCCATCATAACAAAAATCGGTCGCATCTTGAAGCTGCTGTGCGAGTGCGGTGTTTAAGGCATCTAAAAATGATGGCAAGGAAAGTGTACACAATGTCTCGGAATGCAGCGCTCGTGCAAGGAATGGGAGCCGGCGCAGCGCGCGCGCAGACATGCGGGCCTCGGCGGCGGCACGTGCCACCTCGCGCAGGCGCAGGCTCGCGTGTGACCCCTCGCTTTCCGAGAACTGCGCTACCTCCAGCATGCGCAGGGGGAACAGTTGTGCGCGAGGTGACACCACGCCGCGCGTCATCATCTCGCCGCAGCAGCTGCGTAGGATCTCGTAGGCGGCGCGCTCGGACGGCGGGCCTACCCGCCGCTTGATGTCCGCCCGATCCACGAACGCCACGTCGATAGCGCCAGTCACGTTGGAGGTGGTCAGCACGAGCGCGTTGGGATGCCGCTTCAACCTGTCTAGTTGTGTTAGAATCGCGTTCACCGCTCGGATCGAGTCCGAAGGCTCGAGGCCCGCGAGTGCTGCGCGCCTCGCGTGCGCCAACGATTCCACCTCGTCGACCAATATGCACGCGAGCAACCGTCGATCCTCGACTATTTCGCGAATACGCTCAAACAGCTTCGCCACTAGCTTGCCGCTCTCCGAGAACCATTTTGAAAACAAACCATGCGCGTTAATTTCTAACAAACGCGCCCGGGGAAACCTTTCTGAGAGACGAACTGCCAGCTTCTGGGCGAGTGCCCGACATAAACTTGTCTTTCCAGTGCCTGGGGGTCCGTGTAGCAACACTACTCTGTTCCACCCTACAATATTAGGATCGACGCCACGATCTGCGAATTCGAAAGCGGTCTCAACAAACCTTAAAGTGTCTTCCTTTAATCTCGAGTCGTATATTAGGTTTTCCCACAACCCGTGAAACTCTTCAGCTGGCAGGGCCCACACATCGGCAACTGCCAGTTCCTCACCAGACGAATTGTCAGTCATGGTATCAGTCTCTGCGCCAAATGTATCCAAAGTATAAACATGATAAATTAGCTCCGTATCGCTCGTGACCACATCGGAATTGTGTTCGGCGTCACAAAAAGTTATGGACTGCACGTGTTCAAAAAGTTGCGCATTTTCCTCTAAATCGGTGTTATTAATAGTTGCACCAGGAGTCAAGTTAGGGAAGTTTGCTAGGAAAGTGTGCACAATTTCTTTTAAATAATTTTTTTTTATAAAACTATCTTTTTTTTGAACTACTTCTACGTGGAGCGGGGGAGACATAACTGACGAGTTATTTAAGTATAAAATTTTACAAAATCTGTGTTATGAAAATATATAAAGTGTTTCGTTATGAACTATTTTGAATTTCTGTAACGACTGCAAAAATCTGACAATTTTAAATCTGAAGTTGCCAGTATAAGAAAACACATGTACTATAATTTTCAGCTCTATTACTAATTACCAGAAAATTTTAAAGATATTATTTCATTTTAAGATATTATTTATTATTTAATTTCTATACTCTGTTTTAATATTGTTTTTTTTATTTCAAGAGATAATATTATTGACCTTTCATTTGAGTAAAAGAGTGAAACTATTAAATAATTTCTATTCAAATGTTTGATAAATTTTATTAGTCCTACTTCTCTTAATAAATAGGTGTTAATGATCTATCGTGCGAAAGAAAGAATGGTTACATCAATTTTCTTGTGTAGTAAATCCTATTTGCGTAAGATACATGCATAGTATCTCATTTTGCTTGCGTTATGTTAATGCAGACTTTTTTAATTGGGGCAACTATAACGCCTGACAATCGGTCTGTGGTCAAAGCGAGGTCTAGTGTGATTGCTGCTCTGTGCCTCTGTGTTTTGTCCCAAGTCCCAAAGTTATCGATTCTGTTTTAAATAAAGTATTTCCTGAGAAGATTTAGATATTTTAATCCGAATTGTGACTTCTTTGATATCATAAATACGAGCAAAAATGATTGAAACCATAATTATTTATTGCTTTTTTTAAATGTGGTTTAAATGGAAAATTGAGGCTTAAATCAAACGTCGAAGCGTTATGGCGGCGGACACGGCGGTGGCGGCAAGTCCCGAAGAAACCCTGGAGTCGCTGCTGCGTGAAGCTGAGGCATTGAAGCAAAAATTAGAGGAGGAGCGCCAAAAACTTAACGACGTCACTTGTAATTTTTGTACTATGCTTTTCCTTTAAAAATAATAAATTTCTTATTTAGGCTATTCTGGTTTGAACCCATACAAAACCTCTTATTTAGCTCACTTTCACTTTTTATTTAGTTCTTAGTGATCAAAGATAAATAATAGTTATGTTCATAAATGTGCACCTAGTTACACACAAGTACACAAAGGTAGCCAAGTGTTTACTTAATACCTACTCAAGGATGACCAAAAGGTCATCTCTAAGTTAGTACCAATTGTTTATTGAGATTTATTTACTTGTGTAGTATCATGTGTTGCTGAACGTCTTGAAGCCATCAACTTTTTCAACCTTAAGCTGCGACGTTTACTCAAGGGCCACCAATCCAAAGTGTTATGCTGTGATTGGTCTTCAGATAAACGCCACATAGTTTCGTCATCACAGGTAAACTAGCATGAGAAATTCACATACAAACACATTTGTAGATGCTATGGTATACACTCAAACCTATCTACTTGGTGTTTTTTTCAACTCAAATACTTTTTAAATGATTTCACAGACATTGATATAGGGAGGGCTATGTCTAGCAGTGGACATCTATTGTGTGATGATGATGATATAAATGTATAGTAGAGTGTGTTAAAGATCCACACTATTCTCTTCTTTTATACTGTTGTGACAGCTGATCACTTTGTTTACTATCAAATCAATCAAAACAGTTCAGCATCAATCACATATTTAATATGTGTTCTGTTGAAGAACCATATTTGAGTAAATAAATAAATTTATCATGAATATTCAATATAAAATGCATCACAGGCTTAAATTTAGAGAACCTTGATGTCTATTGAATAGATAGAGCAACAGTGCTATTTTTGAGTCTGATCTTTTGGCCAAATGATTGATAGTTGTACATTTAAATAAAAACTAATTCTGTCAAGACAGATCCACCTCTACTTACTTTTTTATTGGTTTCCAGGATGGTAAACTTATAATTTGGGATGCTTTCACTGCAACAAAGGAGATTACAATCTCCATGCCCAGCACTTGGGTAATGGCATGTGCATATGCTCCCTCCGGAAACATGGTAGCAGCTGGGTAAGAAAGTGTTAGCTCTACTTGAACTGTGAGTGAGTGGTGGTAGGTCTCTGTTGCTGGAAGCTGTTGACGAGGGTACCACTAGAGCCCTTATTTCTGCCAGCAAATCATAGTATGTAAATATTACAACAAAAGCAATGTGGTGCTATATATATCATTCTATATAGTGCCACATTGTTAGGGGAAGACATATCATTTATTATCATATCATCACTTAATTGGATTTTAAAAAAGTGGATGTAGAGACAATTTGTAACTAAACTATGTTTTTTGCCCATAGTGGGCTCGATAACAAGGTGACAGTGTACCCACTGGGTGGGGACGAAGAACCAGCGGCACGCAAGCGAACGGTGGCGACGCACACTTCCTACATGTCTTCATGTCGTTTCCCCAACACCGATCGGCAGCTGCTGACAGCGGGCGGCGACGGCACATGCGCACTCTGGGACGTGGAGTCCGGTCAACTGCTGCAAAGCTTCCAGGCTAGTTGTTACCATTAATAGGCCCATTACAGATGGCACTTTGTATTTCAGTTCTATTTCATTACAGATTATTATCTACTTTATTCACACTAGGTGTCCATTGATGATTATATCTCCTTAAGTAGGCAATTCCCTGCCATGCTATTTGTGTTCTTCGGGTTTTGATGCCCTGTTGTGAAATAGTTCTCTCTAGTCATCTTTTACCACGCGCCAACGGCAAGGTGGACTTCGAAATAATGTTAGTCGTTCTCACATGGAGCTTGCATGCAATCTTGCCTAATAAATCCCTTATTGTAAGTTTGTTGAGACTAGAGTGTGTGACAGTGAGGTGTCCGGCAGGCGCACAGCGCGGACGTGACGTGCCTGGATCTGGCCGCCTCGGAGATGGGTGATACGTTTGTGTCTGGCGGCTGTGACCGCGCAGCGCTCGTCTGGGACATGCGCAGCGGGCATGCCGTGCAGGCCTTCGACGCTCATGATTCTGACGTCACTGCTGTACGCTTCCACCCCTCTGGCGATTCGCTCGCGACCGGCTGCGACGACTCCCTGTGCCGGCTGTTCGACTTGCGCGCGGACCGCGAGGTAAGAGCGCTTCGCCACCGACCCCTCCTGTTCAACACGGGACTCGTGAGCGGAGGCTGCTAATGCTGTCCGTGCCTTGAACAGGTCGCTCGCTACAGCAAAGAGAACATCATATTCGGCGTGAACTCGGTGGAGTGGTCGGTGAGCGGGCGGCTGTTGTTCGCCGGCTACAGCAACTACACGGCGTGCGCGTGGGACGCTCTGCGCGCAGCGCGCGTGTGCGTGCTGTGCGGGCACGAGCACCGCGTCACCAGCGTGCAACTGTCGCCCGACGGCACCGCGCTCGCCACCGCCTCTTGGGACGCAACGCTGCGGGTGAGCGACCGTGTTTCTCCTACGCTCCGAATCCCCGCACCGTCCGCTTCCGTCCACCTTACTCCACTGACCTAAACTTACGCACATGCGATAACTTCTAATCCAGCAATAGCCAGAACGTGCACGGCCACGGCGACACAGTGGTACATATTAATTATTAACGTATGAAAATATGCCCAGGCGTTGTTTCTCTGGGAGTAGGGGGGCATCGTTTTTACCACGTTGAGAGATATTAGAGCCGAGCATGACCATACCTCCGTGCGTTTTGCTCGCTCTATTTGAAAAATGGTTATCGACGACTTCCATATATTCCAGCTGAAAGTTATTAGCTCATAAATCGACACTAAGGCGGAAACGATAAGATGGCTGCTGGTGTAGTGATTTGCGAGAGGGAGTTGGATTCGGACGCTCTGAACAGCGTCAGCCGGCCGCCGACTCGTGTCAATAACGAGAAAACTGATCTAGACGAATGTGACGTGACGTAGAGTGGCGTCGGCGCCGTACGGATATAACGCGAAGAGAAAAGGAAACCGATGAAGAGCGTCACTGGTAAAGACGCGCCTCTCCAGCGGAATGACGGTGAATAAGATCATGTCCTTAGAATAGGAGCCGCCGCCGCGTTGTTAGCTGTTTCTCTTTGGCCGACGAACTAAAGCTGGTCACCGGCGCACGTACGGCCGCGACCGTAGTCGGTGGGAGGGAGACAACATTCGGTGGACATCTTCGGTCGACGGAATCTTTACTCGAAACGCTCCAAATGTATAAACCTGCCGTATTTATTTCACCGTTGGCCACTGCTCAGTATCACGTACCAGTTATTTCTTATGAACAGGACGTACGCGCTTTGCGGGAGATTTCTCCACGGTTATACGATGCATGCTATGTAAATTTTTTTATTCAATATCGTCCTTCGAGTGACCCCATCAGCACTAGCCAGCCAGAGAGCGCCCACTCTCGATGTATAACTTTGCCGGAGCTTATTTTTTAGCACTGTCCACCGTGTCGCTCCTCTTGGGAGAAGTCAGGGCAGGGACAAATAAAAACCGATTCAGCAATCGAGGTATATATTTACTAACACACCCTGTGCCCTGTGTTTCAGATCTGGGCGTAAGTGCATAGGGAGAAGCCGGTGTGCACCCGCTCGAGGTGCCGCCCCCGCGCCTAGTGACGTAGCCGTAGCAAGCTGTGAGCGGCGCGCGGCGAGCGGCGAGCGGCGAGTCGTCGCCCATTCACATAGTCATCCCTTCCTTTCTAAGAGATAAAGAAAAAGTACAATCGTGTTCGGTTGATTCCTATTTATTATTGCATGACGTGGTTACAAATTCCGATACAAATGAAGGACTTCGCGTTTAGAGATTGTTGACATGCAAGAAATGAAGAGCTGCGCGACCGTGCGGGGCGCCGCGGGGACCGGGACGCGCAGCCGTGCTGCTGCGCAACAGTGTTAGGATTAAGTATATTTCAGTGCAGTTCGTTTGGGTGCGTTGTTATAGATGTATGTTTAACTTGTAGTTAAATCCAGTCACAATCCCAAAGACGTTGTTATCATTTGTTAGTATGGTGTTCGCGCGCCGCGCCGGGGCGCACCGTTGGGCTGGGTGCTGGTGCGGCACTGGCGTGAGCCTTGGGCCGTCACCAGGCGCTGTCCCTGCAATAACCTCACCTAGAGTAATGTGTATCTCACTTAATGTTTTAAACTTTTTATTTATATAGTTGCTATTGTACTGATTTCCCTGCCACCAAAACAGAAATATGAAATATAGTGAAGCCACCACTATCCATATTCTACTACCAATAAATTGAATGTTATCACGTATTTCGTGTTTTATTCATAGTACTGTACGTCGCTTAATAACGCTAATACACACTGGCCAATGCAACCATTTAGCTCTTCCGTATTCACATTCACCACATGGCTCCAAAACTCCTCACTTGCCTTAATGACCAAAAAACGTCATTTGAATGTGTAAATATGGCTTTGAAAGTTTAGTGATTATGAAGTGTTCATAATAATAATTTATAGGACTTGTTACAATGTGTAAACATTAGTTTTCACTATTATTTCAGCCTAACTCATCACATTTGAAACTGGCTCGTAGAGAACGTTGCTGAGGTGTTAAGTTTGCTCTTTGAGACCGCTTTGAAATTTACGAGAAATAAATATTGTGGTCACTTAACTAGAGCCTGTTTGTACGGATTGAATTGAATCCCATAATCTATTTTTATTTTAACACTGTTTAGCAATGCACCAAGTTCTTCTCAAGTCGTCATAACATTGCTACCTGGTGACAAGCACATTACCTTGTGTAAACCGAGACAGTCAAATCTGTGAAGACCAAATATGTGAAGGTGACACTTGCTGTTTTGTGATCAGAACTGGACCCATGTACGAATGTGGTGAACAAAGCAAACCAATTTTATTATATATTTACATAGATGTATAGAATAGAGCTACCCCACCCATCTAAATTGGTACCAGTTTCCACTTAAGTTAAAAATACATATAATATTATAAGGTAAATGATTATTTTAAATTTTATTCACTACATGATGATCTAGCTATTAAGCCCATATCTACAAAAATAATCCACTTATTTTATATAATCATTTCCTATTTTATAAAATTAGTTAACAAAACATTTAGATACTTTTCTAATGTTTCTATTTATCAATTACACTGGATTAATAACACATTAAGTACAATGTGTACTTTTACTGACAAGCATTGGTGCAAAATAATTAAGTAGAATATGCAAGTTTTATAGTCTCATCTGCCATCTCCTGACATTATTTTGAAAGTAAGTCAACACCTGCAATACAAATAAACTATAAATTATAATCTATTTACTTAAGTTTTTAAACTTTATTACCCAGTGATTAACTTTCTTGCTAAGTATACCATGTTTACTGCCATCTCTGACTCGCGACATACGCCGATTTAATACTGACAGTGTTAAAGAGGCAATAGAGCGGAACAAAGGCTCTAAAGTATTCGCACGAGATCTGTCTATCGGGCAAAGCCGGTTGACGTGGCTGAAGACAGAGGACGGCAGGATCGTATCGTCAAGGGCCGAGGTTCTGGAGGAGATTGAGCGGTTCTATGGACAGCTGTACACGACTACATGTTCTCCTGGTGGACTAGCATCAGATCCAAGAGCTAGTCTAGCCCGACACTACTCTGAAGATATCCCGGTTGTCAGCCTACACGAGATTAGTGTGGCTCTGAATCAGCTTAAAGGCAACAGGGCACCTGGTGATGACGAAATAACAGCTGAACTTCTGAGAGCTGGTGGAAAGCCGATCCTCGAAGTCCTGCAGAAGTTGTTTAATTCCGTCATACTAGAAGGCCGATCGCCTCGGGCATGGCACGGAGGTGTGGTGGTGCTTTTCTTCAAGAAGGGAGATAAAACCCAGTTGAAGAATTATAGACCCATCTCACTTTTGAGTCATGTCTACAAGTTGTTTTCCAGAGTCATCACGAATCGTCTCACAATCAGGCTCGACGACTTCCAGCCTCCCGAACAAGCTGGATTCCGTAAAGGCTACAGCACCATAGACCACATTCATACGCTGCGGCAGGTTATACAGAAGTCCCATGAGTATAACCAGCCCCTATGCTTAGCGTTTGTGGACTATGAGAAAGCCTTCGATTCGATTGAGATATGGGCCGTGTTGCAGGCCCTCCAACGGTGCCAAATAGACCACCGGTACGTCGATGTTCTAAGGTGCTTGTACGAGAACGCCACCATGTCAGTCCGCCTCGAAGACCAGAGCTCGAAACCGATCCGATTGCAGCGTGGAGTAAGACAGGGAGACATCATATCTCCGAAACTGTTCACCGCTGCATTGGAAGATGTCTTCAAGCTTCTGGATTGGAGAGGATATGGCATCAATATCAACGGCGAGTACATCACGCACCTTAGATTTGCCGACGATATCGTGGTTTTGGCTAAGACCATGGAGGACATCAACACAATGCTCGATGATCTTTGTAGAGTTTCACAACGAGTGGGTCTTAAAATGAATATGGACAAGACCAAAATCATGGCAAATGTCCATATTGTACCCACTCCAGTAACAGTTGGAAGCTCTACACTTGAAGTTGTTGACAGATATGTCTACCTCGGACATACAATCCAACTAGGTAGGTCCAACTTCAAGAAAGAGATCTCTCGTCGAATCCAACTCGGATGGGCAGCATTCGGGAAGCTAAGACATATCTTCTCGTCCAATATACCGCAGTGTCTCAAGACAAAAGTCTTTGACCAGTGTGTGTTGCCAGCGATGACATACGGAGCAGAGACGTGGCCGCTTACTGTGGGCCTTGTCCGCAAGCTTAAGATTGCCGAGAGGGCGATGGAGCGAGCTATGCTCGGAGTTTCCCTGCGAGATCGAATCAGAAATGAGGAGATCCGCAGGAGAACCAAGGTCACCGACATAGCTCGAAGGGTCGCCGTCGCAAAGTGGCAATGGGCAGGGCACATAGCTCGCAGAACCGACGGCCGTTGGGGCAGAAAGGTTCTCGAGTGGCGGCCACGTACCGGAAGACGTAGCGTGGGCAGACCCCCCACAAGGTGGACCGACGACCTGGTCAAGGTCGCTGGCAACCATTGGATGCGGGTGGCCCAGGACCGGTCTAAGTGGAAATCTTTGGGGGAGGCCTTTGTCCAGCAGTGGACGTCTTCCGACTGATTGGATTGGACTGCCATCATTAAACTATATTTGTATTACACATTTGATTCTCATTCAGTTAGTCTGTAAAATGTTTACTTTATCAAGCAATGTTTCTATATTTAGAGAAAAGCATTTGAGAATCCTTTGCTGACATCCTGAAACAAAAGAAGCTGCTTTCCTTATATTACTTTCATATTGAGACGAGATGATTTCTGGTAACAGTGGAAAAAGGTAGAAGGGTGTTTCATGACGGGTTTTATTGTAGTTTGGTACACATCTTTTACTAAACATTTTAAAATCGCAACTGTTGCAAGTCGAAACAGAATTCAACACGAGGACCAATGTAAAACGCTACAAAGACAAAATATTAAATTAATTATTAATTAATTAATTAAGTTGTAACATTCAATAAAAAAAACATAAAATTAATGTCAACACCTACCTTTTATATTATTGTTTAACATTTAAATCTCTTATATTATTTAATATTCAAAAAAATTCCACCGAAGTAAAGCAAAGGTAAATAATTTGTAGAATGTACGTAACATTGAATACATTATGACAATTATCATAATAATTTACAAGTCTTACTTGAATTCATAAGTTAAAGTTTATAACCTATAGCTCTCTTCTGCGCCCGCTATGGCAACCCCGCACCAACTGTCAGACTATTCATTCGTTCCATTCGTCCATTTTCATAGTCCACTACAGAGCTACGGAGCTCTGCTCGGGGGGCTCAGGGTGTGCGCTCTCATAACTCGGATTGTCATTCAACGTTCAGCCCCTGAGCGCCATCTTGCGCTTTTGCTACTCACGTTCAGTAAGAGATAACTAGTCACAGGACAGTCACAAAGTGTTTCAAATCGTTTAATTTTATACAGACGATTCCTTAATTTTTCAGTTTTCGGGGAAACATCTATCTGTGCGGTTGGGTCGCCATGAGCCGAGCAGCGTACTGTGTGCCCGCGGCACTGATTTATCTATTTTTAGCCTTTTTGGTGTCATCAAATGCTCAAAGTAAGTTTCGTTAATTTCTTTGTAATGGACTGTCTTTTGTAATAATTTGATGACGAGTTTTCCCACATGCCCTGACCTATTTGCCGAGTCGACGCGGTGCCCCACTTGCTAGGTGATGTCATACCGACCGCTGCTGCGAACGCAGACAAGTCTTTGGATCGTTAACTGGTTACGATTAGTTTCTTCCTGTTTCCATTTCGTTAACGAATGTTTTACTCTACTCCTTTTATTATTATTATTATTTTACTAGTTTACTAAATAGCTATTTAGATTTCCCTTATCCCTTTGTTCTCTTTGTGGATTTAAATTATATTTGCATTCAGAATTTCTTGTAGGAGGGTGACAAATCAGTGATAGGCAGTCAATTACTAGTGATATTATTCAGGAATTACTACTGAGTTGAAACTTACTATATAAGAAACTAAATTAATTAAATATTTTGTTATAAAATAGTAACGCTTCATTGCCAAAATGTATTTATTAATTATGAATATACTAAAACAACCATTAAAATGAAATAGATGTTTATTTTTAATACATATTTCAAATATAATATGTTTTATAATTGTTTTTGTCAAAATTAGTATTTTGTTATAAACTTTTTGGTTGTAACATATTCTTTTGAAGTTTATTGTATCACTTATTCTGTGCTCTAAACTTATTATTGCTTTAAAACATCTAAATGACAATTGTGTGGAGTTAACTTCATAAATTTATACTAAAATTTAAAACTATTTCAGTATCATTACACTAACAAATTACTTTTTAGCTAAAGCAAATATTGTTTAATATATTTTTTTTATATTTTAGAACAAGGCAAGGTTGATTACTATGGCCATTTTACTAACTTAACATAAATAGGGAAGTTATCTTAGGCTTTGGTTCTTTGCACATACATACAAACAATTGCTAATTGTAACCACCCGGCCCTAACTTGTGAGCAGCAGAAAGTCCGCAAAGATCTGTCCCCTTTTGCAATGTTAAAAATATTTTTTTATATAAAGATGTTAGGATTAGTTGACTTCAAATGGCACATCCTTCTTTTGTCGCTTACCAACTGGATGGAATATTGTACTGTTTTTAACACCATGATTAGTTTTTTTGTCATAAAATATGGGGTGGCAAGTGGTTGCTGCCGATAATCACACCACACTATGATATGGGCTTCAATACCGCCATTGAGTAGCAGCACCATTTGTTCTAAGAGTGAAATTTGTTTATATATATCAACATTAAAAAAAATTGCTGTCCACTTCCTGTTTCAGTTATAATGTACAGGGTGTCTGGTGGCAGATTTATGTTTTCAAATTTAAATAAAAAATAATATGTTTGACATGTAATTTTACTAAAAGTATTAAAAGATAGAGTACAAATGCGGATTTCATTTTTTAAAGATAATGTCATCCAAATGTCTTCCATCCTGTTACACACACACACACACACACTGTTCGAAACGGAGCCTCGTATTCCGTGCCACACGCTGCAGTAAACTTGGTTCAATTGCGCTGATTTCTCGCCAAATGTTTTCTTTTAAGTCCACAACAGTTCGCGGATTGTTGGCGTAAACTCTCTCTGTGAGGTAGCCCCACAAAAAAAATCCATTGGAGTTAGGTCGGGTGACCTCGGTGGCCACGGGATGTCCCCAAAGCGACTAATCAGTTTTTGAGGGAGATTTTCTCGCAACAAATCCATCGAAGCTCTGGCCGTGTGTGCGGTCGCACCTGTACCGCATTCTGTTGAAACCACGTGTGTGATGAGTATGATGAATGTTCGGCAAAAAGAAATTCGAAATCATGAGCCGATAATTCTCACCATTGACATTGGTCGCTTGGCCCCGTGCATTTCCAAAAAAAAAATGGTCCGATCATCCCATTCGTGGATAAAGCGCACCAAACAGTTACCCTTGGGCAATGTAATGGTTTTTGGTGCTTCAGTCGAGGATTGCGAGTTCTTAGAGCCCAGTAACGGCAATTTTGTGTGTTGTTCTTGTTTACGTGTCCGTTTAAATGAAAATGAGCCTCGTCGCTCCAAAAAATGGAATTCACAGTGCGAAAACGCTCCAACATGGTTTCACAAAAAAATTTGCGTGACGCAAAGTAATTTTTTTTTCAATTCTTGAATTATTTGAATTTTAAAAGGATGAAACTTCATATCTTTTTTCAAAATTTCATGCACGCATGCTCTTGGAAGTCCCAGTGAAGCTGCACTTTTCCGTATCGAAAGTCGTGCATTTTCACGTAAACTGCGTTCAACCAGTTCAATGTTTTCGGGGGTCCTTGACGATCGACTAGGTCCTGGCCGTGGTGTGTTCATAGCCGAAGCAGTTGCGCGGAACCTCTCCACCCACGAAAGAATTGAATTCACACTCGGCCCATCGCCTATCCGTCGAATATTGAAATGTGAACAAAACTGTCGGCTGTCGGAGCGAGTACGTAAGAATCGTTACTCTTGAAAAATGCTTCAATAGCGAACGCGCGATGCTCACCCGACCACTGCACCACTGCACCACTGCACCACTGCGACATCGTGACTAAGGAATCCGCACGATCGGTGATTCTAATGACACCACCTTCCCCACCACCCCGCACTGTTTATAACTTATTGAGATATTCGTTTTATAAAATATAAATCTGCCGCCAGACACCATGTATGGTATATTTCATTAAAGTGTTATTATTTAGACAATTAGTATGTAATGTCTAAAAATAATTTGTTTGAATGTCAGCCTGTCACAGATGGTGTCTGTGAGCGGAGGCTGCACACCATTTATTGTTTTATTTTTTTATTTATTAAAATAGTTTTACATTGTATAAGGTATAAAATTATGTAAATGGTGATTTATAATTTAAGAAAATGGGAGTATTTGGGAATAGTTATTGTGGCTTCTGAGTTCTACGAGTGTGGTGTTGTGTGGAGCGTGATGCGCAGACGCGGGCGCAGATGCCAGGGAGGAGGAAGAGGAGGCGCGTGTGAGCGTGGCCGCCGGCGCACCTCTTGAGGTGGAGTGTCGGTTGCGGCCCGAGCAGCGCGTCGAGTGGAGACTGGACGGGGCGGAGCCCCCCGCGGATCTGCAGGCCGCGCCCGAAGCCCCCGCGCCGGACGGCCGACTGACTGCGCGTCTGCGCGTCTCTGCCGCCCATCCGCACCACGCTGGCCTGTACACGTGCAGCACCGACGGCCGCCGCGGGCCCCGGGTGCGCGTCGCTGTGCTGCCGACGCACGTCGCCGCGGTGGACGTGGCCGCAGCCGCAGCCGCAGCTGCCGCCGCCGCCGGTACCGCCGCCGCTAGCGCTCTCTCGCTGCTCGCTTGCTCGCGACGGCGCCGTAGTTAGACGCAGTAGATCGTTTCGTGCGTAGTTAGACGGTCCGCGGCCGAGTGTCCGTATCATCACGTAGCGTAGTGCTTCTCGCCTCGACTCGTCTCGTCTCGTCTCGTTCCCTCCCGTCTCGCCCATTCTCGCCCAACTCGCCCCTTCTCGCCCCCACCGGTGGTGCCGGCAGCGACGCGCGGTCGTGAACGCTATTAACCGAAGCCTAATTTTCCGTTTTTTGCTGTGATTATAACACGTAACGCATCGAGACGCCGTCCCTGCGGGGCACCATCCATTCCGAACACGTACCCACCGTACCTGTTGGTTAAGCGAACGGACTTCGTTACCGTGCGGCACCGAACTGACGAGTCCATATGTTGCAGGCGACGCGACAGCCGCCAAAGAGGTGCTCTACGACGTGCGCTTCAATATCACGCTCAACTGCTCGCTGCCCAACGACAACAACCTGTCCTACGTCTGGTGCGTACCTCGCGCCTGTCGTCGGCCGCGTGTCAAACTTACTCCCTAGTTACGAATACCTTTAGTGTGTTTGTGTGTGCGTGTGTGAGTGTGTGAGAGTGCGCACGCGCACGTGTGTGTGTGTGTACACATGTACACTACGTCATCGGCAATAATAAGGTATTTACATAACCTGTTTGTTGGCCTCGGTGTTATATCGTTCCCGTGTTAATAATTTCTTTTATTGGCTGGCGGCGGCGCAGGACCAAGAACAAGACTAACATAGAAGATGTGTCGGATCTGAAGGGGCGCTACAGACTGGAGCGCGACGGGGCCGAGTTCGTGGTGGGCCACAGCGCGGAGGATGACTTCGGCAACTACACGTGCGCGCTGCGCAGCGCCGAGGGCGAAGCGGCGGCGGGCAGCGAAGGCGCCGTGCTGCGCTGGACTGTTCGTGGGCGGACCTTTGCGAAGCTGCCGGCTGACTCCAACGTTGTCGAAGGGCAGAAGCTAAAGCTGCAGTGCAAGGTTCGCACACTACCGCAGATTATTTTAAGGAGCACGCCTCCTGTGTGTGCTGCAGCTTGCTCGCTGGTATAGCATTTAACAAGCGTATACCCATACACGAGCACGTTGCGTGCTCGACATAGTGCTAACACAGGTGGTCTGTGTGGGAGCGCGCGCTGCACCCCGGAGTTTGCTTTTTTATCTTTGAATTTTTCTGACCAATCTATTTTGCCAATTCATTACCAAACACTGGAGGAAAAGAACATTAATAAGAGAAGGCTACACTGAAATCTGTTGCATTAATGACAGGTGCTGGGCAAGCCGTACCCGCGAGTGGTGTGGACCTTCAGCAACTCTAGTGAGGGCGCCGAGGGCCTGGACGTGCGTGCCGCGCTCGGCGAGCGTGTGACGCTCCGGCGCAACGAGCAGGGCGCCGAGGACGGCGAGCTAGTCCTGGAGGCAGTGCGGCGTGCCGACGCGGGTCGCTACGCGTGTGCGGCGCCAGTGCCCGGAGCCGTCGCCCCGCAACCGAACGCCGTCGGCACCACCACACTCCACGTGAAGGACATGTACGCCGCGCTCTGGCCCTTCCTCGGAATCTGTGCCGAGGTGTTCGTGCTGTGCGCCATCATTCTAGTGTACGAGAAGCGTCGCACTAAGCCTGAGCTCGACGATTCCGATACCGACAACCACGACCAGTAAGTGCATCGCACGAGCGCTCCAAATATTAAGTGATATAGATAGCTATCCTACGCCCTCAGCTGCTGCTCCTACTACACCATGAGCTCTCAGATTGAACCGTCATTGGAAATGCGAAACAGAACTTGCTAGACTCTTGCTGACTTATTCTGTTTACTGTAGGAAGAAGTCGTAAGAGGTGCGGCGGCGGTGCGGCAGTGGTGCGGCGGCGGTGCGGCGGCGGTGCGCGTCCGACGCCGATTACAACAAACCGGCACCGCTCTATTGCCGCGTCGATCTTCTTATTTTTTAGTATGTTAGCCAAAAATTTGTTTTTTAACTAATTATGTTAGGAGAATTTACGATTCTGTGATCTGCGGATGAGCACTGCACGGTTCCGCCGCAGCGTCCGGTGTAGCGCGAAGCGTGTAGTATTAGCAGCAGCAACAGCAGCAGCAGCAGCAGCAACAACAACTCGTCGCGCGCAGAGGGCGGCGCCGCACCGGACGCTCCGCGAGTCGCGAACGTATTATTTCTTGTATGTTAACACGACACGCCATTTTGTACTTATTTAACAGTTCTCTTTAATTTACAAACGAATTCATGGTGTTGATGTAACCTCCCTACGCAGACGATAAATAAATTATGTAACCTGTTGAGGATGTTTCACTCCACTCTGCTTGCACCTGACGACGCGCCCAACGCTTACCCCGACGCGCACGCGCACCCGCCGACTGCCTAACAAGCATTTCGCTAAAACATAATTCCTGTTGGATTAAACAAAATATTGTTCACCGATACTGGTGCTGGAGTGCTTCCGAAGGTTGCCGCCATTAACATAATATATATTCATTGCTAAAGAGTTGACAAGCGAATACGTAATGTAGTACGTGACTCCATGTACACCCCCTGATTGTGACTTGTAGAGCGGGCGGGAAAATAAAATATTCAAATAAACGAGGAAGAAATCAGTTAAATTTTGTTTTATAATACGTTAAAGGATCGATCAGTTTTCATCTGCTCGTAATAGTTGTAAACAACAAGGCAACAAGGACGCGACGCGCGCCGCCCCCGCTCCCCGATATTTGTACAAAATGAAGTGAAAGCGACGCCTCGCAAACAGCGCGGCGGCGGGTGGCGGGCGTCGGGCGGCCAGCACCCCGCAGTCCGCAGCACGCAGCCCGCAGCACGCAGCACGCGGCCCGCAGCGCCGCTGCGCAGTCGCGGGAGCGGCTTACGCAGTCTGATAACGCTATCGCCAGCGCTGCGCCAACCTTATCGGAGTTTATCAGTATTGATATTTAATTTGTAATCATGCGAGATTACAATTAACACCTTTTAGTGTTTCTGTTTATGAACAGGATTTTCCTTTACTCTTTGCTAGACATTTGTCAAATAAATTCAAGGCGTTATTGTCTTAACACTACGGAAGCGCGACCGTTATCTTTTGTTTCACGTGACTTCACAAACCTGCGCTGGTGGGGGCCTAGGCAGGTTATGTCGGACTTGAATCGATTAAAACCCTCACGAAGTTCCATCGTCGTCGTTTTACCGCGGAGCACCGTGCACACCAGTCAACACGTCGGCAGTACCTCCTAACTCCATCTTAGGGTGGATAGACACCCCTTTCTACGTCGGCAACGGATTCCTCTGAACCGGAACGGATTCAACCGAACAGAGGCTAAAGGATCCAAGAGAGAAAGTCTCCCGACTCGTTATAACGTCTACAGTAGAGTAAAGGAAGAGTGGCGAAACGCGATACCGACACTCTTGTCCGTCGTCGACTCCATCACAGACGCGAAGGGCAGTGTAAGCCTGTTCCCGTAATCCACCGGCACACAGTGCTCAAGAAGCTCACCTGGAGCGTCCGATTTATCAGGAGGGCAGAGTAGGTTCCTCTTAGCCTCATCGTGGGTGATTAAGCCATGTCTACTGAGCCCCACCGCTACGACAGGGCAGGCACCTGTTCGGGGCGGACGAAAGCGTGGCCCGCGCCGCGTGAGTAGCCGCAGCGCCGGTATTCGCGGTGGAGATACGTCAATTCAATGATGGAGTTTATTTTCCTTCCTTATTGAAAAATGTTTTGCGGTAGATCTGTATGCTAATTTATTTCGACCCTTACCGCTATCTACTTTGCTATTAGAAACCGGACATCCGCTTTGAAAGCGAATATTTTTACACTAATCAAAACTTGTAATAATCTGGGTCATCGCTAAAAGCAGCCGGCCTGTGGACGCCACCATTGGCTGGACGCGCGGTGCAGGAAACGTGTAGGTAGGAGGGTGGGTACGTAGGTTGGGTAAGTGTAAGTTTGTAGGTTTTTTTGTTTTATTTATTTATTCTCATATTAACAGTGAAACGAAAGTAAATTATTGTGTAGCTAATTACGTGGGCTCCAGCCGGAGGTTCCAAAAAGAGCAGTTTTTATTATAAACTGTTTAATAAAAATTTAGCTACAATCTAAACTTATTCTAAATAGGTCAATCTAACTCGATGTCGGTTATCACCTGACTACCACACATTAGCTCGCCACCCCGCGGGCCACCCCGCGGTGTCGCCTCTTACTTAGCGCGAACTACTGACAGGGCGCTGCGCTGCATGTTGCCGCTGGGCCCTAGCCGCGCGATTGCCTCTAATTACACTGCCGCCATGCAGAAGCTGGCCGTCAAAGTGAGCCTTTAATTTTGTATATTTTATTGAACCTGTATCTTGGTCCGTTTAAATAATTGTTTTGTAGTATGCAATTGTGCGAACGACTATGATATTTCTGACGCACGTCTCCACGTCACGAACGGTACGCTGGTGACCATGCTCCACATTTGTTATATTTAAAACTCATTTTACGTATCTTTTTCTACAATAAGTTAACGCTTTATTTTAACGTGATATAATGTTAAGTGACAATGTGTTCGAAATTGATGAAGTGTGCTCGTTCGGTGTATGCGTCCTATTACTACTGTGGCTCGCATAAGTGAACAGCTGATATTTTTTATGGAATAAAGAGCAAAACTGTACGACAATTAAACAAGCCCGCACGGGACTTCGTCGTTGCGCTCGCTTCTTCCGGCATGTTACTGTAAGAGGAGCCGCATGACGTGCTGGCCCAAGGCAGCGCTCGCGGCCCGCACTGTCCGCCACACGCGCACTCCTCGAGGTCGGCGAGCACTCCTAGTACGACTGGGTGGACTCGCTGCCATAGGCGCGGAGAGCGAGGACATGCGCGTCTACATGTGCTCCCATACTCCGACAAGCGGCGTGCTGGGGCTGTGCACCGTGCACTTTGCGCAGCTCAACATCCGCGACATCATGTTGGCCACTGGGAAGCTACCGCTGGACACGCTGCCCGGCGACCCCGCGACAGGTCGACAAGTGGACAGGTATGTGCAGCGCCTCGTCGAGTACAGTGGGACGATTGTTGGTGGCGGGCGCGGGTAGCGCCGATTTGTGTTCGCCTTAACTTACAAATGTTGCGTGGCAGACAATCTTTTATTGTGGCAGGTCCCTGTTGTTGGAGACTGTCTAGATAGATACCACCGCAGCCTCTATTGTAGCCGGAAAACAGTGGAATGCAGAAGTTACTGTGTTCCAGATTGAAGGGTGAAGGAATTGAAGATTGAAGGTTCTAATTTTGTACGATTAAAACGCTCGCTGGCCTAATGGTTAGAGCGTGCGGCTTTCATTCCGAAGGTCGCGGGTTCGAACCTCGGCATGTACCAATGACTTTAATATTTAAGTTATGTACATTTGTGGACTTTAGTTACAACAGCGAGATACAAACGGTGAAGGAAAATATCGCGAGGAAACCCGCACATGACTTAGAATTTATTCTAAGATATGTGTGAAGTCACCAACCCGCATTGGGCCCGCGTGGTGACTATGGCCCAATCGCCCTCATATTGAGGGTAGGCCTGTGCCCCAGCAGTGGGGACGTAAATGGGCTGTTTTTACTTACTACTTACTTTTACTTACGATTAAAACTGTCTTAAATTGAAACTCTTCAATATGTCCTCAAAGAAATATAGTATGAAGTGTGGTGGTTGTTTAAAAGTCTTTGAATCTAGACTTAGTCTGCACTGTGGTCTGTGTGAAAAACACTTTGACCTCAAGTGTGCAAATGTGTCTAAGCAACGTTTTATAAATACGATGAATACAGATCACAAAGCGGCATGGCAAAGCTCGTCATGTAGATATATATAGACTAAGCATCACACCACCGGCTCCATTTTACACATTTCATCTAATATGCGCCGCGGAGTTGCGGCTTCTAACTTTGACTTGATGAATTCATCACCCGAGGCGGAATCCGTCAGTGCGGATCTTAAGACACTCATCGCAGAGGTGCGCGTGAGTGTGAGAGGAAATGCGAGCTACGCGTGGGCAGCCGGTATTGCTAAACGCCTCCATCTCTCGGCTTACGGTGCGAGTGGATGTCTGCGAGAGCCGCATTGATGAGTTGTGCATTCGCATGGATTTACAAGAAACTCGTGTTAAACACCAATGTCAAACATCGCCTCCTGATAGCTCGTTTTTAAATTTCATTGAACGACTGAAAGCTGACTTGAATGACCGCGACAAGGACCAGTTGCAAAATGATATAGAGATATCTTCATTCTAGGGGTATATGCTCCACAAGATGCGGGATGGAACCGGTCTTAGAGAGCCCAAACCGAAAGAGAACAGTTTTGGCATAGTCTGAAAGATGTTCTGAATGAATGTAAGCGTAATGAAAGAATTGTAATGCTTGGAGATTTTAATGGATGGGTTGGAGTGCAGCGTGATGGATATGAAACTGTGTTAGGGAAATTCAGTGATGAAAGAGTGAATGAAAATGGAAAGAATCTGCTTGAGGTCTGCTTGGAGTGGAATCTTGTGGTAACAAACACAATGTTTGAGCACAAAAAGATCCACAGGTACACAAGAAAAGAAGGAAACCAGGAAAGTATGATTGATTTTTTAATGGTCGATAAGAGATTAAGAAAGAAAGTGCTAGACACCAGGGTGTACCGTGGCACTGCCATCGACACTGATCACTTCCTGGTGTTATGCCGGATAAGGGGGATCTTTAGGCGAGTGCGGCATCATGTTTGGGAACCCATTAGTGTGCTAGAAAGAGTGAAAGTCGAGGTTTTGCAAGATGATGAAATGAGAGAGAAGTATAAAAGTAAATTGATTGATAAGTTTGACAGATTAGAAGGAATGTGTGAGGTTGAAGAGTTATGGAAGTCGATCAAGGATGGACTTGTGAATGCGGCCACTGATGTATGTGGTGTGAGCAAGAGAAGAAAAAGAAGTATGTTGAAGACTGTAAGTGCAAAAATTCGGAAGGCGGTGTCTGAAAAGAGGAAAGCATGGCAGGATTGGTTGGCAGCAAAAGCCAATCTGCCGAGTCGCCGGCCACTGCAGGCTCACGCGACGTATCGCCGTGCAACATGGAGCTAACGTCGGACAGTGAGGGAGCCACCTCCGACATGGAGGTGCAAGTCCCCAATCCCCGCAATCAGACGACGAAGGATTCGTCGTCTACACGGGGAAACGTAAGCGTGCCGCAGCCCGCAGCTCCCCGTCTTGCGAATCGCCCTCTGCCACTCCGGCGAGGAAGACGATTCGCGCCTCGCGTTCCGCGCCCGCTGCAAAAGCGGCGAAGCGGGAAGTCCCCCCGGGCTAAGTTGCCCCCCCCCCCGTCATCCTCCAGGACAAAGCCGCCTGGAAAGATCTGTCCAAATGGCTCTTGGACAATAAGATCTCGTGCCCCAAGGCACAAAACACGGCGCAGGGTATCCGCCTGCGTCTGACGTCAACCGACGACTTTCGTCGCGCGACCAAGCATATGCGTGAGCTGAACCTCAGCTTCCACACATATGCTCTCGAGGAGGACAAACTCCTCAGAGTTGTCATCCGGGGCATTCCCCTGGAAACGACCATCGCCGAGGTCATCGAAGACCTCAAATCCAAAGGCCTCCCCGTGGTAGATGCACGGCGGATGTCAAATCAACGGACTCAACAGGAGATCCCGTTGATTATAGTGACTCTTCCGCTCTCTCCTGAAGGGAAGAAAATAAATAATTTAGACAAGCTTTGTGGCCTCACCAACGTCACCGTTGAGCCACCACGCAAGCGCGGCATTATTGGCCAATGCCACAGATGGCAGCTATATGGCCACTCGGCCAGAAACTGCTTCGCCCGACCCCGATGCGTGAAATGCACCGGCGATCACGGCACCAAGGACTGCACGCGCACACCCAAGTCCGAGGGCCCGCCAAGCTGCTGCTTGTGCAAGTCCGAGGGCCACCCGGCGAACTACCGCGGGTACTCCAAAGCTCCACGCAGGAGCGTAGTAGCACCCGCAAGACCCAGAATACCGATCGCAGGTATTCGGGGTTCACGTCCTCTCCCCTCTCGCGGAACAGGACCACAAAAGGTTGACGACCGTCAACCCGCTCCGATCCCTGCGGTATCGGCTTGGGCGAAGCCCTTGGCGATGACTCAAACCCCACAGGTTCCCGTTGCCAAACGGTCTCCACCGGTGAGCAACTCTGTCGAGCCCCAGGTGCTCGATGCCCGGGGCGCAGCAGACATCGCGGCCCTGAGGAAATATATGGGCCGCTTCTCCATGCAAGATCTGCTCAGCTACACGGAGAAACTCCGTGCCGCTAAAGGGCATAAGGAAAGGCTGCAAGTCGTACTTGAACACTACGACTTGATAGCCGCTCTCGAGGCGGATGTCTAAGGACACCTCCTCTGCCACCAGGACACCGTCGTCCGAGTCCTTGTACACACCTTTGGGATCAGTAGGGAGCTCCCCAAAGTATTAGGCAAAACCAAACCTGGCTCGTTGACCGTCGCGACTTTTAACGCGAACGGCGTTCAACACCAGAAGGAAGAAATCAGTGCATTTCTCCGACACCACGACGTCGACGTCATCCTAATTCAGGAAACATTCCTGAAACCATCCCACAACGACCCTAAAATCGCTAACTATCACCTCGTTAGGAACGACAGGTTATCCGCTATGTACGGCGGCACCCTGATCTATTATAAGAGGTCACTTCACTGTGTCCCTCTCGAATGTCCTCACCTGAAAACCATCGAAGTCTCGGCGTGTAAAATTGGTCTCACCGGCCATCAACCCCTTGTTCTCGTCTCTTGCTACCTTTCACCATCCAAAAAGGTAGAAATCGAAGACATCAGGACCCTTCTCAATCTCGGTCCATCTGTTGTGCTCGCTGGCGATTTCAACAGCAGGCACAGCGGCTGGGACCCCCTCGGCGAAAATCCAAACGGCCGTAGACTCTCAAAGTTAGCGGAAAAGCTCAACTTTGACATCATCGCCCCTTCTTCGCCGACGAGATTCCCTCAGAGGCAAGACCAGAGACCTTCTGTCCTGGACATAGCGCTACTGAAAAATGTAGCTCTCCTTATTCGTTCAGTCGAGGTCATACATGACCTCGGATCTGACCATCTTCCGGTCCTTATTAAGCTGGGCCGGCGCGCCGGTGAGGTCCCTCTGACTAAAACCGTCGTCGACTGGCGTAAACTTAAGATCAAACTCAAGTCTACGAAATCCCAGCACCTGGACGAGATACCGAAAACGATCGAAACGCCCGAAGTGGCATTTCGGGCGATCGATTCACTCTCCAAGCACATCTCATCGGCCGTCGAAGACTCCACGAGGACGATACCCGAATTGGAACCTCAGTTCGGGGCTCTCCCTCAGGACATTCGACGCCTGAATAGATTGAAAAACGTCGCCTTGAGACTGTACGACAGGTACCGATCCGAGGTGAATAGAATAAATGCGCGCCGCCTACAGAAGGCTGTAAAAGAGCGCATCAGAGAACACAGAGCCGATAGATGGGACTCTCTACTCAGCGACCTCGAGCCTTCCAAGGACGCTTTCTGGCGTCTGGCTCGGGGTGTCAAGTTAGAGAACCTTGGACTCATGCCACCGCTAATCAAGGACGTCGACGCGTCGTCGTTGGCCTTCGAGGACGAAGAAAAGGCCGAGTGGTTAGCCGACATCCTGGAAAGCCAGTGCACACCTTCATCTTCTCCAGCCGACCCTACGGTGGGTCCACCCCTATCTCCGATTTCAGAGGACGAGGTCGCAGTCACTATCAGAGGACTAAAAGTCAAGTCCGCTCCGAGCCTTGATGGCATCTCGAACAGAGTGCTCAAGTCCCTCCCCGCTCCTATGATCGTCTTGCTGACAACAATTTTCAATGTGCTTCTTTCCAGCTGCTCCTTTCCGGATGCCTGGAAGGAGGCCGAAGTTGTGGGAATTCCTAAGCCAAACAAGCCTAGGAACATTCCCTCCAACTACAGACCGATAAGCCTTCTCTGCAACATGGGTAAGGTTTATGAGCGTCTGATCCTTTCGCGTCTCTCCGACTTCGTGTCGGAGAACAATCTTCTACCCGACGAACAGTTCGGGTTCAGAAGAGACCACTTCTGCGTCCACCAAGTGCATAGACTGGTGGAGCACGTCCTCAAAGGGTTCACGCGCAAAAGACCGCACGACACCGTAGCCCTATTCTTCGATGTAGCCAAGGCGTTCGATAAAGTCTGGCACGATGGCTTGATTTACAAGCTATACGCACTCAATGTGCCGGACAGGCTCGTCACCATAATCAGAGCATTCTTGTCGAACCGCACCTTCCGCTACCGAGCCGGAAGCGCTCACTCCACTCCCCGTCACATCAGAGCGGGGGTTCCGCAGGGCTCCTGCTTATCCCCTCTCCTCTTCTCGCTGTACACCAGCGACATCCCCAGAGACCTCGGGGTTAACCTGGCTCTATTCGCAGATGACACTGCGCTCTACCTTTCGGGCCCGATTTTGCCGCGGTTGACGAAACGGCTCCTGTCCGCAACCAAACGCCTAGGCGATTGGTTTAGGAAGTGGAGAATCGACATCAACCCTGACAAGAGCGAAGCCCTACATTTCTCGAGGAGAATAAAACCTCGAATCCCCAGTCGCGCTTGGCGCTACACTCCCGAGCAAATTCATATCTTCGACCGAGCTGTCCCTTGGAGAGACTCGGTCAAATACCTCGGTGTCAATCTAGACCGAAGGTTAAATTTCAGGAGCCACATTCGCAGAGTGAGGAATAAGGCTGCCTATGTAATGGGCAGACTCCATCCCTTGCTCTGCAAATCGAGCAAATTGGCCCTTAAACATAAGGTGCACTTGTACAAGGCCTGCATAAGACCTATTATGACTTATGCGTGCGTTGTATTCGCGCACTCCTCCCCTACCACCCTCAAACCTATACAGGTTATCCAAAACCGCTTCACCCGGAAGGCCACGGGTGCGGAATGGTATCAGCGCAGCATCGACCTGCACAGCGACCTCAAACTTCCTTCGATAGCACAATTCATGCAAGATTGTGCTATCCACCACTTCGACAAGGCCACACACCACCCGAACCCACTGATAGGGCAAACGGTAAACTACGTCCCGATCTCCGATGCCACCAGTAGAATCGACATCCGCGGAACGCGCTTCCGCTCCGGGTCGATACAGAGGGTCGGCACGACACTCCCATCAACGACACAAAACATTCACTCACCACATTTCGGACGCGCCGCTTCCACCGTCGGTTGCGGCGCCCGTCAAGCTCGCACACCGCGCACACAAGTCACACCCGGCCGACAGGGCGGTCCACACTGCCCTCGTCCCGTGTCACAGGCGAAGGTGATCGGAGGACGGGCCCGAGCCCCCCTCCGATGACCTCATAGGATTGCCGCCATCCGACGCGCACCGCGCGCGTCTTAAATTCATATGCATATTTATCTATGTATATATTTTAATACACCCCTCTCTCTTCCCTCATAGCACTGTCCTACTTTTCAACCCTTCCACATCCAATATCTTCTCATCTTTCTCCTTCCCCTCATACACGCTACTTTATCTACATATATGTGTATATATCAAATTATTTAGTTTAGCTCGCGGATACCGGATCCGCGAGCCCTGAGTCCGATGAAGCCGCTATAGTTGTCAATAAAACTGCGGCGAGAACATCACCAAAAAAAAAAAAAAAAAGCAAGACTGTAAAAACTATCGTGGCATTAGCTTACTGAGCGTCGTCGGCAAACTGTATGCAAAGATACTGATTAGAAGAGTGATGAATGAAACTGAAGAGAAAATTTGGGATGTACAAGCAGGATTTAGAAGTGGAATGGGATGCATGGACCCGGTCTTTTCCTTACGTAGCATAACCGAAAAATGTTTGGCACATAGCTAAAAGGTCTATTGCGCTTTCGTATATTTGGAAAAAGCCTATGAGAGGACGGCCTGGTTCAGCTTCTTCTGGAAGCCGCCGGACAGCGATTTGCTCGTCTTACACGACGAGCGAGATGTCGTCGGCGGCTCCCTCCACCTCGCTGACCAGCTCCACGGTGGTCATTTCCCTGGCGGTCCTCCTCCGCTTTCCAGTCCCGCCGTCGCCCTCCGAAGCAGGCGGCCCCGGCTTGCGGAACCGATCGGTGTCCACGATCGCCCGGAAGGTGGCTACCTCCACAGGCGACCGGGACCTCGACCGGTCCCTGCTCGTCGCGCCGCTCTCCCCACTCTCCGGGGCAGGCGAAGCTCTCCCAGAGGAGTCTACGCCTCGCGACGATCCCGCGCTCCTTCCCCTGCGGGACGTCGCCCTCAACGCCATCCTGGAGTCGCGCCGCGGGTCGTTAGTGGTCTTCGCGACCGCGGCCACCAACTTCGCCCCCTCTCCCGATCGGGAGGCTCTCCTCTTTTTAGCTCCGCCCTTCACGGGCACCGCATCAACTCCGCCCGTCGCAGGCACAACACCTCCGCCCATCTCGGGCCCGACATTCTCTATGGGCAAACTTGTGAGTTCCACCCGTAAAGTTTTTGTGATTTCTTTTTCCATGTTATTCCGACGAGTCACGGGTTATTGAGGTCCACCTACGACAGAGCCCGTGTTGCCTCCGGTAAGCCTAGGTGTCGCGTCCAGGGGGTCGGCCGGTCCCCTGTCGGGGTCCGCAGTAGAGACTGGACTCCCCTCCAGCCATGCACTCCTCACGCTGCGTCGCCGCTTGAGTTGGGGTAGTTTTTTATAGAGGTTGTCCTCCTCGCGCCCCGGGCGGTTAAGCCAAGGGCCTCGGTCCCGTGTGACCGCGAGACATGACCACGACATCACACGGGATTACGACCGACGGTGGCGGCAGAAAAGACCCACCGCCTGCCCGGGGCAGGGTAAGTGAACACCGAGCCCGCCGTCGCCCCACCACTGTGCCTTCTGATAGTCAGAGGGACACGCGGAGAGACCCCTCCCGCCGGGTTATTCGCCGCCGGACAGCAAAATCGCCGCCCGGCGCCCAGGACGCACCGGCTTGACTGTTGTACATCCCAGAGGGAGCGTTAACAGTCAAGCACACGAGGTTACCCGGCTTAGCGTCCCACTCGGCCTGCCCTCAAGGCACCTATGATATCTTGTTCCAACAGATTCGCGTCCAACTTACTTCCTAATGTCATTACCGGATGCTCAAAATTTTTCCCTTTTGTCTCGGGAACGCAAGATATACATACATACATATATTATATATCACGCCTCGTTCCCAGTGGGGTAGGCAGAGCCCACCTCTCTCCACCTGCTACAATCCTGGCACACCTCTCTCGCTTCCTCCACTTTCATAAGCGCAGTTTTATTGACAACTATAGCGGCTTCATCGGACTCAGGGCTCGCGGATCCGGTATCCGCGAGCCCTGAGTCCGATGAAGCCGCTATAGTTGTCAATAAAACTGCGGCGAGAACATCACCAAAAAAAAAAAAAAAAGCAAGACTGTAAAAACTATCGTGGCATTAGCTTACTGAGCGTCGTCGGCAAACTGTATGCAAAGATACTGATTAGAAGAGTGATGAATGAAACTGAAGAGAAAATTTGGGATGTACAAGCAGGATTTAGAAGTGGAATGGGATGCATGGACCCGGTCTTTTCCTTACGTAGCATAACCGAAAAATGTTTGGCACATAGCCAAAAGGTCTATTGCGCTTTCGTAGATTTGGAAAAAGCCTATGACAGAGTGGTGAGGAATGAATTGTGGTCCATATTGTCTGCTTATGGAGTAAACAGCACGCTGATACGAGCATTGAAATCACTTTATGAGGGTTCTAGTGCTTGTGTCAGGATAAACGGAGCTTACTCAGACTGGTTTAGCATCCAGAAGGGTGTTAGACAGGGATGTGTGGCCTCGCCGTGGCTGTTTAACCTATTTTTAGACAATTGCTTGAAAGATTTGAAAGATAGTGCTTATGGACTAAGAATTAATGAGTTGACCGTCAAGTGCCTCCTATACGCTGATGATCAAGTTTTATTATCATCATCGGAGAGGGAGTTGCAAGCGACGGTTGACATGGTGCATGGAGCTTTAACAAGCAAAGGAGTGAAAGTGAATGTAAGCAAGACGAAAGTAATGGTTTTTGAAAGAGAAGAATGTATGACAAACTGTGACATTATGATTGAGGGACAAAAAGTGGAACAAGTGAACGAATTTGTATATCTGGGTTCACAGTTTACGAGAGATGGCAAGTGTGATGATGATATTGAAAGAAGAGTTTTAAAAGGGAATCAAGTAAATGGGGCACTTCATAACTTTATGAATAGCTGGAACGTCTCACAAAAAGCACGACTGGCTGTGCATAGAGGCGTGTTGGTCCCCATACTGATGTATGGTAGTGAATGTTGGGTATGGCAGAAGAAACATGAAAGTAAGATTAATGCTGTGGAGATGAGAAGCCTGAGAAGTATAACTGGAGTGAAACGGATGGACAAAGTGAGGAATAGTGTGATAAGGAAGCGGTGCGGCGTGGTTGAAGATGTAGTGACAAGGATAGAGAAAGGGATGCTTAGATGGTTCGGCCATGTCGAAAGAATGGATGAAAGAAGATTAACGAAAGAAATATACAAGGTAAGAATGATTGGAAAAATCGGTGCAGGTCGACCTAGGCAGACATATTCCGATCAAATCGGAGATGTCCTAAAGAAAGGCCAGATCAAAAGCACACGCAACAGACGAGCGTGCATGAAGACGCTTATGAAAGTGGAGGAAGCGAGAGAGGTGTGCCAGGATTGTAGCAGGTGGAGAGAGGTGGTCTCTGCCTACCCCACTGGGAACGAGGCGTGATATATAATATATGTATGTATGTATATCTTGCGTTCCCGAGACAAAAGGGAAAAATTTTGAGCATCCGGTAATGACATTAGGAAGTAAGTTGGACGCGAATCTGTTGGAACAAGATATCATAGGTGCCTTGAGGGCAGGCCGAGTGGGACGCTAAGCCGGGTAACCTCGTGTGCTTGACTGTTAACGCTCCCTCTGGGATGTACAACAGTCAAGCCGGTGCGTCCTGGGCGCCGGGCGGCGATTTTGCTGTCCGGCGGCGAATAACCCGGCGGGAGGGGTCTCTCCGCGTGTCCCTCTGACTATCAGAAGGCACAGTGGTGGGGCGACGGCGGGCTCGGTGTTCACTTACCCTGCCCCGGGCAGGCGGTGGGTCTTTTCTGCCGCCACCGTCGGTCGTAATCCCGTGTGATGTCGTGGTCATGTCTCGCGGTCACACGGGACCGAGGCCCTTGGCTTAACCGCCCGGGGCGCGAGGAGGACAACCTCTATAAAAAACTACCCCAACTCAAGCGGCGACGCAGCGTGAGGAGTGCATGGCTGGAGGGGAGTCCAGTCTCTACTGCGGACCCCGACAGGGGACCGGCCGACCCCCTGGACGCGACACCTAGGCTTACCGGAGGCAACACGGGCTCTGTCGTAGGTGGACCTCAATAACCCGTGACTCGTCGGAATAACATGGAAAAAGAAATCACAAAAACTTTACGGGTGGAACTCACAAGTTTGCCCATAGAGAATGTCGGGCCCGAGATGGGCGGAGGTGTTGTGCCTGCGACGGGCGGAGTTGATGCGGTGCCCGTGAAGGGCGGAGCTAAAAAGAGGAGAGCCTCCCGATCGGGAGAGGGGGCGAAGTTGGTGGCCGCGGTCGCGAAGACCACTAACGACCCGCGGCGCGACTCCAGGATGGCGTTGAGGGCGACGTCCCGCAGGGGAAGGAGCGCGGGATCGTCGCGAGGCGTAGACTCCTCTGGGAGAGCTTCGCCTGCCCCGGAGAGTGGGGAGAGCGGCGCGACGAGCAGGGACCGGTCGAGGTCCCGGTCGCCTGTGGAGGTAGCCACCTTCCGGGCGATCGTGGACACCGATCGGTTCCGCAAGCCGGGGCCGCCTGCTTCGGAGGGCGACGGCGGGACTGGAAAGCGGAGGAGGACCGCCAGGGAAATGACCACCGTGGAGCTGGTCAGCGAGGTGGAGGGAGCCGCCGACGACATCTCGCTCGTCGTGTAAGACGAGCAAATCGCTGTCCGGCGGCTTCCAGAAGAAGCTGAACCAGGCCGTCCTCTCCATCAAGGAGGCGGTGGTAGCCCTGGCGGCGCGACTCGAGCCGGAGGAGAACCTCCGTCTCCGCAGCGACAATCGTCGCCTGGAGACGGAGGTGGAGTATATAAGGCGTGAGCTCCTCGCCTTTAAAAAGTACAACGAGGAGCTCAGCCAGCAGGTGGCGGCACTGCGCACTGGGGCGGGGCCCGTGCCAGTGGAGGCTCCGGCTCGTCCTCCTCCTCCTGAGCCGACGGATTTTGCGGCCCTCATCAACGCGGCCGTGGAGCGGGCATCCGAACAGATGCTCGGTGCCGCGGCGCGGATGATCGAGGATCGCTTCGCCGGGCTGGAAGACCGCCTACTTCCAGCCCCCATCATCCGTCCGCCTCTGGCGGCGGATAGAAAAAAGGCACAGGGTGGCAATTCCGTCTCGCAGGCCCCCGCGCCTGCAGACGCGGCCACCTCGGCTAGGACCCGGCCGGCGGCGCCCTCGGCGCCCCGACAGGCGCCGGCGCCGGCACCACTACCTCGCCGGGCGCCGATGAAGGCCTCGACCTCCCGCCCGCAGCCAACAACAGCATCCTCGGCTGAGGGAGAGATAGAGGTGGAATACGTGCCACTGCCCGGGCCCTCCACGGAGGAGGGTTCGTGGGCGAAGGTAGTCGGCCGGAAGGCGCGGGCCAAGGCCGCGAAGAAGGCGGCCCCCGCCAAGAGGGCGGCCCCCGCCAAGAAGGGGCCCAAGCTTGCGCCGCCCAAGACGGCCGCGGTGATAGTTAAGCTGCGGCCCGAGGCGGTGGCCGAGGGGACGTCTTACCGGGAGGTCATGAGCTCCCTGGTGAAGACGTCCGCCCTCGAGGACTTGGGCCTCGTGGGCCAAGTGCGGGTGCGGCCCACCATGGCGGGGGCCCGCCTGTTCGAGCTGGGTGCCAGCCACGGCCACGACGTTGCGGACCAGCTAGCGGAGAAGATGAAGACTTCGCTAGCTGGGGTGGCCGACGTCGTCCGGCCGGTCAAAACCGCGGATCTGCGGGTGACCGAGCTGAACGACTCGGCCACCAAAGAGACGGTCGAGGCTGCGGTCGTCGCAGCAACGGGCTGCCCAGCCGGGCAGGTGAAGGCCCTGTCCGTAAGGGACGGGCCTGGGGGGATGGGCATCGTTACGTGTCCGGTCGCCGCCGCGAAGCTGCTGGCGGAGAAGGGCCGCGTCCTGGTCGGGTGGACCTCGGCCAGGATCGTGGCTCTGGGGTGCTGGGTCGGATAACCTCCTCGTGTGCCCGGGAGATGCAGTTGCCTTCGGACCTCGGTCCGGGGGTAAGGGCATCTCCTGGGACTGGTGTACCCTGGGCAACGGCAGCTGCTTTATGCTCTCGGGCATAGGGCAGCTGACGGCTAATAATCCGACAGCCGGATAACCCGGCGGGAGGGGTCTCTCCGCGTGTCCCTCTGACTATCAGAAGGCACAGTGGAGGGGCGACGGCGGGCTCGGTGTGCACTTACCCTGCCCCGGGCTGGCGGTGGGTCTTTCCTGCCGCCACCGTCGGTCGTAATCCCGTGTGATGTCGTGGTCATGTCTCGCGGTCACACGGGACCGAGGCCCTTGGCTTAACCGCCCGGGGCGCGAGGAGGAAAACCTCTATAAAAAACTACCCCAACTCAAGCGGCGACGCAGCGTGAGGAGTGCATGGCTGGAGGGGAGTCCAGTCTCTACTGCGGACCCCGACAGGGGACCGGCCGACCCCCTGGACGCGACATTTAGGCTTGCCGGAGGCAACACGGGCTCTGTCGATGGTGGACCTCAATAACCCGTGACGCGTGGGATCTAAATGAATTTCGAAAATAAAAAAGTTTTAAGGGTCGAACTTCAGGGTTTGCCCCTTGAGGTCGGCGGTGATGTCGGGCCCGATATGGGCGGGGGTGTGGTGCCTGCGACGGGCGGAGTGGACGCGGTGCCCGTGAAGGGCGGAGCGAAAAGGCGAAGGGCCTCCCGATCGAGGGAGGGGGCGAGGTCGGTGGCCGCGGTCGCGAGGACCGACTCCGGGATGGCGCTGAGGTCGATGTCCCGCAGAGGGAGGAGCGCGGGATCGTCGCGAGGCGTAGACTCCTCTAGGGGAGCTTCGCCTGCCCCGGAGAGTGGGGTGAGCGGCGCGACGAGCAGGGACCGGTCGCCTGTGGAGGTAGCCACCTTCCAGGCGATCGTGGACACCGATCGGTTCCGCAAGCCGGGGCCGCCTGCTTCGGAGGGCGACGACGGCGGGTCCGGGAAACGGAAGACCGCCAGAGAAATGACCACCGTGGAGCTGGTCAGCGAGGTGGAGGGAGCCGCCGGCGACATCTCGCTCGTCTGTAAGACGAGCAAATCTCTGTCCGGCGGCTTCCAGAAGAGGCTGAACCAGGCCGTCCTCTCCATCAGGGAGGCGGTGGTAGCCCTGGCGGCGCGACTCGAGCCGGAGGAGAACCTCCGTCTCCGCTGCGACAATCGTCGCCTGGAGACGGAGGTGGACTATATAAGGCGTGAGCTCCTCGCGTTCAAAAAGTCCAACGAGGAGCTCAGCCTGCAGGTGGCGGCACTGCGCACTGGGGCGGGGCCCGTGCCAGTGGAGGCTCCGGCTCGTCCTCCTCCTTCTGAGCCGGCGGATTTTGCGGCCCTCATCAACGCGGCCGTGGAGCGGGCATCCGAAAAGATGCTCGGTGCCGCGGCGCGGATGATCGAGGGTCACTTCGCCGGGCTGGAAGACCGCCTACTTCCAGCCCCCATCATCCGTCCGCCTCTGGCGGCGGATGGAAGGAAGGCGCGGGGTGGCAAGCCCGTCTCGCAGGCCCCCGCGCCTGCAGACGCGGCCACCTCGGCTAGGACCCGGCCGGCGGCGCCCTCGGCGCCCCGACAGGCGCCGGCGCCGGCACCACTACCTCGCCGGGCGCCGATGAAGGCCTCGACCTCCCGCCCTCAGCCAACAACAACATCCTCGGCTGAGGGAGAGATGGAGGTGGAAAACGTGCCGCTGCCCGGGCCCTCCACGGAGGAGGGCTCGTGGGTGAAGGTGGTCGGCCGGAAGGCGCGGGCCAAGGCCGCCAAGAAGGCGGCCCCCGCCATGAAGGCGGCCCCCGCCGAGAAGGCGGCCCCCGCCAAGAAGGGGCCCAAGCTTGCGCCGCCCAAGACGGCCGCAGTGATAGTCAAGCTGCGGCCCGAGGCGGTGGCCGAGGGGACGTCTTACCGGGAGATCATGAGCTCCCTGGTGAAGACGTCCGCCCTCGAGGACTTGGGCCTCGTGGGCCAAGTGCGGGTGCGGCCCACTATGGCGGGGGCCCGCCTGTTCGAGCTGGGTGTCAGCCACGGCCACGACGTTGCAGACCAGCTAGCGGAGAAGATGAAGACTTCGCTGGCTGGGGTGGCCGACGTCGTCCGGCCGGTCAAAACCGCGGATCTGCGGGTGACCGAGCTGGACGACTCGGCTACTAAAGAGACGGTCGAGGCTGCGGTCGTCGCAGCAACGGGCTGCCCAGCCGGGCAGGTGAAGGCCCTGTCCGTAAGGGACGGGCCCGGAGGGATTTGCACCACCATCGTAACGTGTCCGGTCGCCGCCGCGAAGCTGCTGGCGGAGAAGGGCCGCGTCCTGGTCGGGTGGACCTCGGCCAGGATCGTGGCTCTGGAGCAGCGCCCCTTGCGCTGCTTCAACTGCATGGCGATCGGGCACACCTCCGCTACGTGCCCATCCCCCAAATGCCGGAAGGATCAGTGCTTCCGATGCGGGAAGGTGGGTCACAGGGCCGGCGAGTGCCAGTCGGAGTTCCGATGCTCCGTCTGCGCCGACTCTGGTCGGAAGTCCAACCACTTGATGGGGGGGAGAACTTGTCTCCCCCCCAGGGTCAAGGGAAAGGCTGCGGCCGGGACACCTTCCCGCGTCGCGGAGAAGAATAGTGCGCCTGCAGGAGGTGAGAACATGGTCATCAATTAATTGATGGCCCACATCTCACTCCTGCAGGCGAATCTCAACCACTCCGCCAGCGCTCAGGACTTGTTCCTGCAGTCGTTGGCGGAGTGGGGATGCCACATTGGCGTGGCATCAGAGCCGTACAGGATTCCCGCCCAATCATCCTGGGTTGGGGACCTGGACGGCACGGTGGCGGTGCTGGCGAGAGTGGGCGCCTGCCCCCTCTTCAAGTCACTAGAGAGGGGGCACGGCTACGCGGCGGCAGGTTGGGGGAGGTACGCTGTCATCGGGGTGTACTTCTCCCCCAACCGATCGCTGGCAGAGTTCGAGGTGTTTCTCGACTCTGTCAGGGCCGCCGCGGGCAGGTTGTCACCGAGGGAGATCTTGGTCCTCGGCGACTTCAACGCCAAGTCTCGCTCTTGGGGCGGCACCGCCACCGACGCGAGAGGGAGAGCAGTTGAGGCATGGGCACTGCTCTCCGGTCTGAGCCTCCTCAACGAGGGAAACGCGCTCACGTGCGTGCGAGGGTCGGGGGGGTCCATCGTGGACCTCTCCTTTGCCTCACCGGCGCTCGCGCGCCGTGTGGCAAATTGGCGGGTGGAAGAGGAGGTGGAGATCTTATCGGATCACCGATATATCAGGTTCGAGGTCTCCCCTCCTCAGGGGCGCGGCACAACATCATCGCGCCCCGGGTTCCACTTCCCTCGTTGGGTCCTCGGCAAGTTCGACAAGGAGCTCGCCGAGGAGGCGGCGCTGTTCCAGAGATGGAACATGCCCCGAGGCTCAGACGACGTCGGCGTCGACGAGCTGGAAGGTCGTATCCACAGCGCTCTTCAGGAGGTGTGCGATGCGGCCATGCCTAGGATGCGGCGACGTACTGCGGACCGCCGCCAGCTGTACTGGTGGTCGGAGGAGCTCTCCGGCCTCCGGGCGGCGGCCCAGGCTCGTCGCCGGGCACTGCAGCGTTGTCGGCGTCGGCGCACGCAGGTGACGGGGGAGGAGGAGCGGCTGCAGGGTCAGTATGCCGAAGCCCGCAAGACCCTGCGGCTCGCCATAGTCCGGGCGAAGACCCTTGTCTGGGAGGAACTACTGGCAGGGGTCGACAGGGATCCATGGGGGCGCCCGTTCAAGACGGCACGGAAGAAGCTCTGTGCCGCAGGCGCCCTCTTAACGGAGGCCCTGGACCCGGACTTCCTCCAAGGGGTGGTGGACCGGTTGTTCCCGGGGGCTGACGCGTCATTCCAGCCCCCGGTTATGTCCACCACCGCCCCCGCGGCGGCCACAGAGGAGGGCCCTCCTCTGACGGAAGAGGAGCTGGACGTGGCCCTGGGTCGTCTCCGGGGTCGACGTACGGCTCCGGGGCCCGACGGGGTCCCATCGAGGGCCCTCTGGGTGGCCGCGAGTCACCTGCGCGAGGAGCTCCGGGGACTGTACGACGCCTGCATTCGGCACGTGCAGTTCCCGGAGCGCTGGAAGACGGGCAGGCTTTGCCTGCTGCGGAAGGGGGACCGTCACCCCGACTCCCCTTCCGCGTACAGACCGATCGTCCTTCTGGACGAGGCGGGTAAGGTCTTCGAGAAGATCTTGGCCGGCCGTCTCGTTCGGCACCTCGCCGAGGTGGGACCGGGCCTCCATGAGGCCCAGTACGGATTTCGGGCAGGGCGATCCACGTTGGACGCCCTGCTCGACCTGAAGGGCCTCTGTCTGGAGGCCTTCGGTGACGGCGAGGTGGTCCTGGGGGTGTCCTTAGATATCGAGAACGCCTTCAACAGCCTGCCATTCGCGACGATCAGGGGGGCGCTGGAGTTTTTCCGGCTCCCCCCCTACATGGTCGGGCTGTTGGGGGCGTACCTCAGGGACAGGACGATCGTCTGGGTTGATGGCAGCGGCGAATTACATCGGCGGCGCGTGGAGAGCGGGGTTCCACAGGGGTCGGTCTTGGGCCCCTTGCTGTGGAACCTCGCGTACGACTGGCTGCTGCGGCAGCCGGTCCTCCCCGGGACGAGGGTACTATGCTACGCGGACGACACCCTCGTCTCGGCCCGGGGGAGGAGTTACGACGAGGCTGCTCGTCTGGCCGCCACTAGCACGTCGCTGGTGGTGGACCGGATCGAGCAGCTGGGTCTGAGGGTCTCCGTCACGAAGACGGAGGCTCTCCTCTTCCACGGACCCCGCTGGGGTCCACCCCGGGGCGCGATCATCCCCGTCCGGGGCGAGAGGGTCCCAGTGCGGGGGGCCCTCAAGTATTTAGGGCTCACTCTGGACGGGCGATGGAGCTTCGGGGAGCACTTCGAACGGCTTCTCCTGAAGCTCACCGCCACCGCCGCTGCGCTGGGCAGATTGCTGCCCAATGTCGGGGGGCCGGGTCATTTGTGTCGGCGCCTATACTCTGGCATCCTGCGGAGTATGGCACTGTACGGTGCGCCCGTATGGGTGGATAGGTGCGAGACCGCCAGGAACGGGCCCATGTTGAAGAGGGCCCAACGTATCCTGGCGGTCCGAGCCTGTCGGGCGTACCGTACGGTGTTCTGGACGGCGGGTACGCTTCTCGCGGGCGATGCGCCTTGGCATCTACAGGCGCAGTCGCTCGCGGAAGTGTACCTCTTCCTGCGGGATGCCGGAGAGCGTCGGCCGGACCCGGCCACGGTCCGCCGGATCAGGCGCGTTGCCCATGACGCCCTGATCCGGCGGTGGGAGACGGAGTTAGGTAACCCTGCCGCCGGCCGGGACACGGTGGAGGCCATCAGGCCCCACCTGTCCCGGTGGATGAGCCGGCGGTACGGGGCCTTGACGTTCCACCTGGTGCAGGTGCTGACAGGCCATGGATGTTTCGGCAAGTACCTGCACCAGGTGGCTCGTAGAGAGATGACGCAGGAATGCGTCGAGTGTGGTGCGCCGATTGACACGGCGCACCACACTCTGGCGGAGTGCCCGGCATGGGGGCCGCAACGCCACGCCCTCGTCGCGCAAGTCGGCAGTGACCTCTCGCTGCCGACTGTAATCGATCGTATGTTGAGCAGCGAGAGGTCTTGGAAGGCGGTGGCCTCCTTCTGCGGCGCAGTGATGCGTCAGAAGGAGGCCGCCGAGCGCACGAGGGAGGCCGACGCCGCTGCCGCACCTTGCAGGCGGCGGCGGGCCGGCGGGAGAGCGCGGCGGCAGAACCACGCCGTCCGGTTCCTCCCGCCGTGAGCGATGGGCCCCTAGCCGGGCACGGTGTGAGGGGGCGTTCGGGCCGTTAGGCGTGGCCCTTTGGGCCTTTTGTCGTGTTTCCCCTGGGGGTGCGTCCCCCGGGGGAGTCTTGGTTTTTGTCCCCCCCTCCCACTTCGACGAGGGGGGGGAGTCTGGAGGGAGGAGGCCGCCGCCCAATTCCTTCACGGGAAGGCGGCGGCCGGGCATGCGCTCCGTCGTGGGCGCGCGCGGTCGTCTGTGGGGTCGGGGGGCCCCAACGTGCCGGTCCCGCGAGGGGCCGGTACGGGACGGCAGGTGGGTGCCTTTGCTCCCCGCGGGCACCCACCAGGAGGAGTTTTATACGCGGAGGCGCCCGGAGAGTTGCTTGGCTGAAACCCGGGCGTCTCCAGTATGCGTATTGCGGGACAAGCGGTGGTGGTTTTAGTGGGTATGGGGGTCACGCACAACATCTCAGTGGCCCCGAGCCCCACATAACCCGGCGTCCCCCCCCTGAAAAGGACGCTGGGTATGCGGTAGCAGCATTTCCACCACCGATATCAAAAAAAAAAAAAAAAAGGTTAGGTTACATTAGGTTTTTTTTTTTTTTTCTTTTTTTTTTTACGCGTTCCCCTGCGTGTGGCAAGTCAGGGTCTTTTTTCGCACTTTTAAGCGTTACAATGTCACTTATCATCTCTATTTTTCTTACAAGCTAATTCCTCACTACTTTCTTTCGCACTCTCAATCTTTCACTCTTATCGTATCTCTCTTCACTTAATGTCTCCTCCTCTTTTCTATCACTCTCCATTCCATTTCCTTCTTTCATACCTCTCGCAGAGTGAAGACCGTCGCCTCGTCATGTCCGGAACAATTTTATTTTTTTACTGAAATAGAAGCATGCACTTTTTCTTTTTTATTTGCTGTTCTTCTTACTTCTATTTATTTGTCTATTTATATTACATTTTATTTCTTAAAATTATGTCTTATGTTTTATTTGTTTACAGTTTGTTCCTAATAATTGTATCCCCCACCACTTTCTTACTATATTTTAGGAATATTTGGCGACTTTCGTCCTCACTCATCACAGAGGCTACCGATACCTTATCCAATTTTTTCCCCAATTCGATTTCCACCTCTGTCCTCTCTCTCCCAAATACGGGACAAGAAAGTAGGATGTGCTCCACGGTCTGGTCCACCTCCGGGTCACAGGGGCACGCGGGACTCTCCTTGAGCTTGAACCTGTGAAGGTACTCTGAGAATCCCCCGTGCTCAGTGAATATTTGGACCAGAACCGTGTCTAGCTCTACCTTACGGAGCACGCGGTAAGCCGAGGTGGCGTCCGGGAAAAATATCCGCGTTGTCGAAGCCGTCGTGCCTTGCACATACCTCCTGTTCCATTCGTCAAGCGTCTCCAGCCTTAGCTGACGCTTGACGAATGAAACGGGGCAGTCCTCGTATTCTGGTCTTCTTTTGCTCTTCAGGGCCGCTTCCTTGGCCAGGTGGTCCGCTCTTTCGTTCCCCTCCAACCCCGCATGCGCCTTCACCCAATATAGCCTTACATTCGTCCCTTTCTCACGCGCTTTCATAATGTTCTCTTTCGCTGCGATCGCCAGGGGATGAAGGGTATCTGGTTTAGCGATCGTCTTCAGGGCGGACCTCGAGTCGCTGAGTACGGGGCACGAATGCGCCGACCCGCTGGCCGCGTACCCTGTCGCTCTCGCCAAAGCCAGCAGCTCTGCCTGGTATACGGTGCAGAAGTTGCCCAACTTGAGTTTTTTGTTGGAAACCTCTGCGGCGTCCCGCAGAACGCAGAACGCCGCACCTACCTTATCGTCGATGCGGCTGCCGTCGGTGTAAATCACCGAGTCGGCAGCCGAGGTGGCAAGTTGGACCTCTTCCGCACTTTCGCCCAGACAGGAGAATTCCACACCAAGCTGCACAGACGGGTGTGGGAGTCTCAAGTAGCTGACCGGAACCTTCAGTTCTCGGTCACCCAGTACTTGCCGGGTGTGGCCGCGCTTTATCTCTGTGGGGAGCACGATACCTGTAAATAAAATTCGCGGGTAATATATAAACAATTGTTTATTTCGAAACAAGCACTTACCGTCGGGAAGTGCAGCTGACGAGATCGCGCCTTGCTACAAAATTAATCCGGCTAGTGGGTACTCGCACGCGCGACGTCAGGTTAGGTTAGGTTTTTTTTTTTTTTTTTTTTTTTTTTTTTTTTTTTTTTTTTTTTTTTTTTTTTTTTTTTTTTTTTTTTTTTGTTAATTCGTCAGGTGATGTTCTGACGACCTGATTATCCTCTGACTTGATCAGAGACTTTGTTTGCAAGACATGTTGTTCATACTTTTAATAGATTTGTATGTATTATTTATAGAAAAGCAAAAACATTTTTAAATATTCATTAATTAGATTTGCTTGGATTGGTGCGTAGTTTATAGTTAATGATTGAATCAAAAAACAATGGTGACAATCAAAATTATACCGGGACAATTAACTCTGGTATTATGACTATGTTCATAATACTATGCTATGATACAATCAGTTTTTAGATTAAGAAATGTAAAGACATGTAATATATTAAAATAATAATGATATAGCAGTGTATGTAACATTTTTTTTTTTTTTTTTTTTTTCTTTTATTTAATATATGTATTTTTTTTTTTTTTTTCCTGTTTTGATTTCTTTATATTTAATATAATTCTTTTTTTTTTTTTTTTTTTTTTTTTTTTTTTTAATGTATCTTATATCTACTTAATAATAAAGAAAATATGTAATTGACAAAGAAAAAAAAAAATAAAATATATATATGTACTCTTCAATCATTTTACTTCTTTCTTCTTAAGGTGCCTCTCCGACTAGCGAGGGTTGGCGGTCAGTTCTCCAAATTAAATCATTTCACTAATTGCCCTTTTCCATTCTTGTTGCTTTATTTATTTCTTCTTACTGCGTCTTGTGTTATTTTTTCTATAAAGTTGAATACAACTTCCCTGTTTTTTATTTGTATAATTTCATTTAGATTTTCTTTCTTTATTTCTATTCCCAGTCTTAACTCTATATCCACTCTTTCCCTAATATATATTGGACATTCTGTGAGTAAGTGTATTATGCTTTCTTCGCTATTATTGTTACAAATACAAGAAGGTGTGTCTTTGCGTTTAAATTTGTACAGGTATTGGCCAAAACCTCCGTGTCCTGTTAAAGCTTGAACAATTATGGGATTTAATGAATTATTTTTTAAGAATGAGTATGCATTGTCTATGTTTGGAAGAAACATTTTGGTAATAGCTCCGGTACTGCTTTCTTTATATCTGTTGCTCCATTTATTGCAGGTTAGGGATCTGAGTGTATATTTAACGTGGGATATGGGATACTTGTCATAATCGGGTGCAGTCTTTTTGTATAAGGCCGCTTCTTTCGCCAGAGTGTCTGCTCGCTCGTTTCCTTTAATACCTATGTGCGCTCTTACCCAGAACATTGCTATTTGCTGATCGTTGTTCTTAAGCTTTCTGATATTAGCGCGGATTTCGAATGCCAATGGGTGGTAAAATGTCGAGTTTCTTAGGAGTTCCAATGCCGCTCTAGAGTCGCTAAAGATGTTTATGTGTGTATCTTTAATTTTTACAGCTAACTCTGTAGCTTTAAGCAAAGCGTAAAGCTCTGCTTGAAATACAGTGCAAAATGATTCCAACTTGAATTTTTTATTTGTTATCTCGACATCTTCCCTCCATAGGGTTAATGCGGCTCCAACCTTCCCATCTATTTTGCTTCCATCTGTAAAGATGAAAGCGCCCTGCACGCGATGGTCTGCAAGGGTTTGTGGTTGCATGTCCTCTAAGCATTCGTAATCTATGCATGTATCCTGTGCTGGGTGGGGTGCTTCTGCAAATCTCACTTTTCTTTCAATTGATCTATCCCTCATGAATCCTAATTTGATGCCACGTTTCGCTTCGTAACATTGGGCTGCTTCTAGGACTCGCATGTCCAGCGGAAGCAGGCCCGATAGGACTACTGCAGCTGTGCATGAGACGGTGCGATAGCATTTGGTGATTTTTTGGGCGAAACCCCTTTGAACGGTGTTAAGTTGTTTTATCACTGATAGTTTTCCTGCAGCTGGAGCCCAAACACTCGCAGCATATAGGATAATAGGCTCAGTTACTGCCAAGTATATAGTTCTAATTATTTCTGGATTTAGTCCCCATGAAATCCTCGCTGTACGGCTTATTTGTTTGTAGATGTTTGTAGCTTTCTGACAGATGTAACTGACGTGCTTTTGGTAGGTTAATTTGTTATCTATTATGAGGCCTAAAATTTTTATTTCTTCTTGTAATTTGATTTTTGCGTTATCCATGTGGATACACGGGATTTCGAATTTTAACTTGTTGGTGATAACCATGGCTTGGGTTTTGTGGGCAGAAAATTTTAACTTGTTGTTGATGCCCCATGTATTTACGTGAGTTAGATATCGGTTAGCTACAGTTTTGATTTCCATCTTTGAGTGACCAGAAAAAACTATAACTACATCGTCAGCGAAAGCTTGGCAATAGATACTCTGCCGGTCTAGTTCCTCCAGCAGAGGGTTCAATAACAGGTTCCAGAATGTAGGCCCTCCAACTGACCCTTGAATGCACCCTTTAGATGTTGTTTTGGTGTAGGAACCTCCCGCATAGTTCACTCTAACTTTCCGATCGGCAAAATAGCTTGTTACCAGCCTTCGAAGATTTTGTGGGCATTTCTTCTCAATTAGCATGGTTTTAACCGCAGGCCACCAAGCGCTGTCAAAGGCCCCCTCTATGTCCAAAGAAACAACTACATTAATAAGTTTCTTTTGCAGGTTACTGTTAATGTGTTGAATTAGATCATAGAGGGAGTCCTCCGTGCAGCGCTGGGGCATGAAACCATATTGTCGCGGGCTAATTTTAGGGAGCAAATGCCATTTAATTCGTCCCATCATCAGCTTTTCCATGGTTTTTCCGAGCACAGATAAGAGTCCTATCGGTCGGTAAGACTTGGCTTGATGGTAGTCGTCTCTCCCAGGTTTGCGGATAACCACAATCGCTGCTTCCTTCCATTGCCTCGGAAAATAAGAGAGTTCAAGACATTTGTTTATTATTCCTAAAAATAATTGAGGATTTTCTCGTATAGCCGTCCCGCATATGTCAGCTGTAAGGCCATCGAGGCCCGGAGCCTTTTTTGGGTTAAGTTCAGCCATTGCTCTTTCAAGTTCGTGTTGAGTAAACGGGGGGTCTTCAGAGTCTCCTGGAATTGGTTCATCTGTTAGCTCAGCTGCTTGTCTAATTAATTTGTGGGTTTCAGTGTCGTCTTCTGTCGTATCGTCTGGGAAGAATGTAGTTGCCAGATGTTTTGCCGAGTCTTGTGGATTGAGTGCTACGCCATCCTTTATTAATAACTGGTCTTCTTGTCTTTTCCCTGTGTATCGTATAACTCTATAGACTCTATCCCACATACTTTCCCTATCTTGTGATGTGCAAAAATCCTTCCAGCTGTTAGTTTGTGCTTCTTTAGCTGCCTTCTCGAACTTTTCCTTTGCTTCCAGGTATCTGTTAACCACCAAGGTGCGTCGTGACGGAGCCGCAGTCAGCCGCTTCAGTAAGGTTGTTATTCCACCAGGGAGTTTTTACTTTTTGTTGTTTTTTAATTTCTGGTATAGATATTTTACATGATTCTTGTATACAGTTTACATATTTATTGACTATTTCTTCTAACTTATTTTTCTGATCTATGTGTTTAATATTTTCCGTTGTTAAATTATTCTTCGCTAAGTTTTCTGTTAATGCATTCCTAAATAATTTCCAATTAGCTTTTTTTGTAAAATAAATTCTTGTTGTATAATTCTTCTTTACTTCTGTAGGTTTTTCTAAATTTATTGTAAATATTATCGCGTTATGATCAGAACTTGTTATGCTTTTGTCCACTCTCCAGTTGTCAATTCTCCCTATTAAGTGGGTGTTACATGCGGTAACATCCACGTGACTTTGAAAGATTTTTCCTCCTCTTATGGTGAAAAATGTTGGTACGGTTCCCTGGTTTAGAATTTCCATGTGCATTTCCGTAAGAGCGCTAGCAAAGACTTCCCCTCTATGGTTTTCTATAGAGCTACCCCACCACGTGCTCCATGCGTTGGTATCTCCTCCGATCAAGATGTTGTTTGATTTTAGTTGTTTACAAATTTTAGAGATGCTTTCTATGTCTTCTTCAATGGGGTTATTTTCTTCTAAATATATAGAAACTAACTCCATTGTCCAAGTATTGGTTTTCAGAGTAGCTACTGCTATATTCTCGGTTGTAAGTTGTGGGTGTTCGAGTATTTGTATTTCTGGGTCGAATACTATTATGGCAGCCTTGTTCGGTTTCTTTCTATTGAGAGTGCGTTGGATTATTCTCAAACCGCTTTGTGATTTAAGTACACCCTCTGCTCCTATGTAGGGTTCCGAGACCAGTGCGATTGCTGTTTTTCTTGTAACCGATTCAATTATAAGTTCTTGTGTTGCTATTTTCTTCCGTTGTAAGGATTATTTCATATTTAATTTTAGTATTCGATCCCACCAGATTGTTCCCAACGAGTGTTGCAGTCGTATCCGTAGTTGCGCCCTTAGCAATACGCCGTTGTAGTGCGAGCTAATGCATCCCACTTTCTTCTAATTGGGCAATTGTTGTCGAAGGCGTTGTGGTTGTCAGCAGATACTTTTGCCAAACTGCAGTTGCAGCACTTCGGTGCTTCACCCGAGCGGCGTGACTCGCACTCCACAGATTTGTGGGTGCCTCCGCAGTGGCTGCACTTTTCTGCAGTTTCTTTGCAGAAGCGTCTGCTGTGCCCGTATCCGAGGCACTGCGAGCACTGAACTAAAGGCGATTGGTCCTCCACATATACCCTCTGTAGGTCTATATGCAGGCGCCCTGCCGCCGTCGCGCGCTGCCATATCTTGGGGGACACTTGTACGACTATGTGTGCGGTGTGCGGGTTCCTCGCTCGACGTCTATATTTTACGGAGATCCTTTTATCGCTCTCTGTTAGGCCGTAAAACAGATCCGGGTTCTGATTGGCCAAAGCCTTCACCAATTCGTCATCCGTATGAACGGACAAGACGTCTCTAATCAGAACCAGCGGATCCCTATTTTCTGTTAGGTTAGGTTAGGTTTTTTTTTTTTTTTTTTTTTTTTTTTTTTTATTAAGCATTCCCCTGCGTATTGTAAGTCAGGGCCTTTATTTGCACTTTTAAGCATATCAGATCACTTATTCATCTAATACATTTCTTATTCTAAATTCTCATACCATACTTTCGCTATTTCGCCTTTCACTCCTTTCATCATACTTCCCAATAATTCTCCACTTCGTTTCTTTCACTATCCATCCTATTCCTTCTTTCATACCTCTCTCAAAAGTGAGGACATCATCGCCTCCTTGTGTCCGGAACATTTTGTTTTTCTGTAAAAGAAGCATCCACTTTGTTTACATTAATTTCTTATTATCTATCTTATTCTTGTATTTATTTACATTTTTCCTTATAATTATGTGTACATTGCTTTCTTATAATATTTTATGTTTTATTTACATTTTGTTCCTTAATATTACATTACTAACTACTTTTTTACAATATTTTATAAACGTCTGACGACTTTCGTCCTCACTCATCAGAGAGGCTACCAACTCCCTATCCAATTTTTTCCCCAATTCGATTTCCACCTCTGTCCTCTCTCCCCCAAATACGGGACAGGGAAGTAGGATGTGCTCCACGGTCTGGTCCACCGCCGGATCACAGATGCACGAGGGACTCTCCTTGAGTTTAAACCTATGCAGGTACTCGGAGAATCCCCCGTGCCCAGTGAACATCTGGACCAGAACCGTGTCCAGCTCTATCTTACGGAGCACGCGATAAGCCGAGGCGGCGTCCGGGAAAAATATCCGCGTTGTCGAAGCCGTCGTGCCTTCCACGTAGCGCCTGTTCCATTCGTCAATCGTGTCCAACCGAAGTTGACGTTTGACGAACGAAACAGGACACTCCTCATATTCAGGTCTCCTTTTACTTTTTAGGGCCGCGTCCTTGGCCAGCTGGTCCGCCCTCTCGTTCCCCTCCGTCCCCGCGTGCGCTTTCAGCCAGAATAGCCTTACTTCCTTCCCTTTCTCTCTAGCCTCTTTCAAATTTTCTTTCACGCGCATCGCAAGGGGATGGAGGGTGTCCGGTTGTGCGACAGTTTGGAGGGCGGACCTCGAGTCACACATTATGTCGCAGGACTGCGCCGACCCGCCGGCCGCGTACCCTGTTGCTTTCACTAGTGCCAGCAGCTCCGCCTGGTAGACCGAGCAAAAGTTGGCCAGCTTGAGTTTTTTGTTGGTGATCTCCACGGCGTCCCGCATTACGCAGAACGCCGCGCCCACCTTCTCATCTATCCGGCTGCCGTCTGTATAGATATGCAGATCGGCAGCCGCGGTGGGAAGCCGGTCCTCCTCCGCCCGGTCACCCAGGCAGGAGAACTCCACACCAACTTGATCAGACGGGTGTGGCAGTCTCCTGAAGCTGACCGGTACCTCCAGGTCTCGGTCGCCTACTACCCGCCGGGAATGACCATGCTTTATTTCGTATAAATGGGCTGCTTCCTGGACCCGAAGGTCCAAAGGAAGCAACCCGGCGAGTATTAGGGCCGAGTTCAGCGACGCGGTCCTGTGGGTCCTCGCTATCTTTTGAGCGAAGCCCCTCTGCACCGCGTCTAACTGCCTGCGGACCAGTAACTTCGTAGCCGCCGGCGCCCATACACTCGCTGCATACAATATGGTAGGCTCCAACACCGCCAGGTACATCGTCCTAATCACCTCTGGGTTCAACCCCCAAGATACTTTTGCGGCTCTGCACAACTGACGATAGAGGCCTTGGGCCTTGCTGCTCACGTTCTTTACATGCGTATTGAACGTAAGCCTGTCGTCAATTGTGAGGCCGAGTATCCGGACTTCCCGAGTTCGACCCAGCGGCTCCCCTCCCATGGACAGTATTGGGTTATCGTACTTCAACTTATTAGTTATCACCATCACCTTCGTTTTGTGTGGTGCGAACCTAAGTTTGTTTCGGACCCCCCAATCATGAACATTGGTGAGAGCCGCATTGGCTTCCCTCGAGATGTCCCCGGTCTCTTGCCCCGAGAAGATCAGAACGACGTCATCTGCGAACACCTGGCTGTGCACCCCGCTCTTCTCCATCTTTACCAGGAGCGGGTTTAGAAGGAGGGTCCAAAAGGTTGGACCGCCCACGGATCCCTGCACACACCCCTTGGTGGTCTCTCTGGCCCACTCCGCACCCGCGTACCTGACGGACACCCTGCGGTCGCTAAAGTAGCTGTCCACAAGGCGCCGCAGATCCACAGGACAGCGAGTTTCGGCCAGTCCGCACCGTATGGCAGGCCACCAGGCATTATCGAATGCTCCCTCTATGTCTAACGATACCAGCACTACTATCTCCTTCTCCCGCAGACGAGATCGTATGTGCTGGACCATGTCATAGAGGGAGTCCTCGGTACTCCTCTGCGGCATGAAGCCGTATTGGTGGCGACTGATATACGATGCAGAGTACCACCGGATCCTCCGGACCATCATCTTCTCCACGATCTTGCCCATTACGGGCAAGAGCCCGATGGGCCGATAGGATTTCGGGTGCGTGTAGTCTTCCTTATCGGGCTTTCTCAACACTACGACCACTGCCTCCTTCCACTTCCTGGGGAAGTAGGAGAGAGCGAGGCACCGGTTGGAGAGCGCGAGAAACACGGCGGCATCCACGGCGATGGCCGCCCGGCAGATGTCTGCGGTGAGGCCGTCAGCGCCAGGTGCTTTCTTAGCACTGAAGGTCGACACGGACCATCGGAGCTCCTCCATCGTGAAGGGGGGATCACATGGGTTATCATGTCCCCCCCCGCTGACTTCATTGGCTTTCGCTCTTACATGACAGTGGCCCGCATCGTCCTCCCCGGGGTCATCCCCCGGAAAGAAGACCTCCGCTAGCATCCTGGCTGATCCCTCTGCGTCCAGTACTTTTCCCGACTGGACGAGGGGGACGTCCTCTCGCCTCACCTCCGCGCGACGCATCATACGGTAGATGCCGTCCCACACGGTCTCGCGGTCCTGCCTCTCGCAGAACCGCTTCCAGCTTTCGGTCTGAGCACGTTTCGCCTCGAGACGGTAGGCCTCCCTCGCGTCGGCATATTCCTGTAAGACCAACTCTTTACGAGCTGGCCGCGCGTTTCGGATCCGTCTCTTCTTCCTCACGACGTCTGCCTTGAGGAGAGAGAGCTGTTCGGACCACCAAGGCAATTCCGTCCTCCTCCGCTTGGAGACCTTCGGCAGGACCGCATCGCAGGAATCCACCACGGCTCCCACGTACCGTTCGGCTACGCTGTCTAACGCCCCCTGTTCGGTGACCTTGTCAACATCAGCGGGCGTCAGACCGCGCTCCGAGAGCAGCTGGGCAAAAGTCCTACTGAACTCGCTCCAGTCTGCCCTTCGCGTAGTGTAGCGCCGTGTCGAACTCCTGATGTCCGTACCGACGGACCTCACAAGCTTCAATTCGAACAGTATTGCCCTGTGGTCCGACGAAGACACGTCATCTGTTATACGCCAGCCCTCCACTCTGTCGAGCAGAGTGGTCGAGCAAGCTGTGATGTCGACGCGACTGGCATAGCGCTTCCCACCCCGATACGTCTCAAACGTCGGCTCAGACCCTCGGTTCAGCACGTGCATCCCCAGTTGGTCGAGCACAGCTGCAATCTCACTACCCCTTCGATCCACGGTGCGGCTGCCCCACCAACTACTGTGAGCATTGACGTCTCCCCCCAGCATCACGTTGACAGTTCCCAATCTCTCCACGACCCAGACGATTCGGTCCAGGTATGGTTCGACGGGCTTGTCGGGCTCCAGGTAGACGGATACCACCCCTATCTCCCAGGCCCCAGTCCTCAATCTGGCCACAACAATGTTGGCAGACGTGAGGTCAGGGCATTGGGTGATGTTGATGGTATCGTCGAATAGTACAATGGCGGCCTTTACGACCTCTCCGGCCCCTCGGCCAGAGCATTGTACCACCCTTGTCCCTGGGTAGGTTAGGTTTTTTTTTTTTTTTTTTTTTTTTTATTAAGCATTCCCCTGCGTATTTTAAGTCAGGGCCTTTATTTGCACTTTTAAGCATATCAGATCACTTATTCATCTAATACATTTCTTATTCTAAATTCTCATACCATACTTTCGCTATTTCGTCTTTCACTCCTTTCATCATACTTCCCAATAATTCTCCACCTCGTTTCTTTCACTATCCATCCTATTCCTTCTTTCATACCTCTCTCTAAGTGAGGACATCATCGCCTCCTTGTGTCCGGAACATTTTGTTTTTCTGTAAAAGAAGCATCCACTTTGTTTACATTAATTTCTTATTATCTATCTTATTCTTTTATTTATTTACATTTTTCCTTATAATTATATATACATTTCTTTCTTATAATATCTTATAATTTATTTACATTTTGTTTCTTAATATTACATTACTAACTACTTTTTTACAATATTTTAAAAACGTCTGACGACTTTCGTCCTCACTCATCAGAGAGGCTACCATCTCCCTATCCAATTTTTTGCCCAATTCGATCTCCACCTCAGTCCTCTCTCCCCCAAATACGGGACAGAAAAGTAGGATGTGCTCCACGGTCTGGTCCACCGCCGGATCACAGATGCACGAGGGACTCTCCTTGAGTTTAAACCTATGCAGGTACTCGGAGAATCCCCCGTGCCCAGTGAACATCTGGACCAGAACCGTGTCCAGCTCTATCTTACGGAGCACGCGATAAGCCGAGGCGGCGTCCGGGAAAAATATCCGCGTTGTCGAAGCCGTCGTGCCTTCCACGTAGCGCCTGTTCCATTCGTCAATCGTGTCCAACCGAAGTTGACGTTTGACGAACGAAACAGGACACTCCTCATATTCAGGTCTCCTTTTACTTTTTAGGGCCGCGTCCTTGGCCAGCTGGTCCGCCCTCTCGTTCCCCTCCGTCCCCGCGTGCGCTTTCAGCCAGAATAGCCTTACTTCCTTCCCTTTCTCTCTAGCCTCTTTCAAATTTTCTTTCACGCGCATCGCAAGGGGATGGAGGGTGTCCGGTTGTGCGACAGTTTGGAGGGCGGACCTCGAGTCACACATTATGTCGCAGGACTGCGCCGACCCGCCGGCCGCGTACCCTGTTGCTTTCACTAGTGCCAGCAGCTCCGCCTGGTAGACCGAGCAAAAGTTGGCCAGCTTGAGTTTTTTGTTGGTGATCTCCACGGCGTCCCGCATTACGCAGAACGCCGCGCCCACCTTCTCATCTATCCGGCTGCCGTCTGTATAGATATGCAGATCGGCAGCCGCGGTGGGAAGCCGGTCCTCCTCCGCCCGGTCACCCAGGCAGGAGAACTCCACACCAACTTGATCAGACGGGTGTGGCAGTCTCCTGAAGTTGACCGGTACCTCCAGGTCTCGGTCGCCTACTACCCGCCGGGAATGACCATGCTTTATTTCGTATAAATGGGCTGCTTCCTGGACCCGAAGGTCCAAAGGAAGCAACCCGGCGAGTATTAGGGCCGAGTTCAGCGACGCGGTCCTGTGGGTCCTCGCTATCTTTTGAGCGAAGCCCCTCTGCACCGCGTCTAACTGCCTGCGGACCAGTAACTTCGTAGCCGCCGGCGCCCATACACTCGCTGCATACAATATGGTAGGCTCCAACACCGCCAGGTACATCGTCCTAATCACCTCTGGGTTCAACCCCCAAGATACTTTTGCGGCTCTGCACAACTGACGATAGAGGCCTTGGGCCTTGCTGCTCACGTTCTTTACATGCGTATTGAACGTGAGCCTATCGTCAATTGTGAGGCCGAGTATCCGGACTTCCCGAGTTCGACCCAGCGGCTCCCCTCCCATGGACAGTATTGGGTTATCGTACTTCAACTTATTGGTTATCACCATCACCTTCGTTTTGTGTGGTGCGAACCTAAGTTTGTTTCGGACCCCCCAATCATGAACATTGGTGAGAGCCGCATTGGCTTCCCTCGAGATGTCCCCGGTCTCTTGCCCCGAGAAGATCAGAACGACGTCATCTGCGAACGCCTGGCAGTGCACCCCGCTCTTCTCCATCTTTACCAGGAGCGGGTTGAGGAGGAGGGTCCAAAAGGTTGGACCGCCCACGGATCCCTGCACACACCCCTTGGTGGTCTCTCTGGCCCACTCCGCACCCGCGTACCTGACGGACACCCTGCGGTCGCTAAAGTAGCTGTCCACAAGGCGCCGCAGATCCACAGGACAGCGAGTTTCGGCCAGTCTGCACCGTATGGCAGGCCACCAGGCATTATCGAATGCTCCCTCTATGTCTAACGATACCAGCACTACTATCTCCTTCTCCCGCAGACGAGATCGTATGTGCTGGACCATGTCATAGAGGGAGTCCTCGGTACTCCTCTGCGGCATGAAGCCGTATTGGTGGCGACTGATATACGATGCAGAGTACCACCGGATCCTCCGGACCATCATCTTCTCCACGATCTTGCCCATTACGGGCAAGAGCCCGATGGGCCGATAGGATTTCGGGTGCGTGTAGTCTTCCTTATCGGGCTTTCTCAACACTACGACCACTGCCTCCTTCCACTTCCTGGGGAAGTAGGAGAGAGCGAGGCACCGGTTGGAGAGCGCGAGAAACACGGCGGCATCCACGGCGATGGCCGCCCGGCAGATGTCTGCGGTGAGGCCGTCAGCGCCAGGTGCTTTCTTAGCACTGAAGGTCGACACGGACCATCGGAGCTCCTCCATCGTGAAGGGGGGATCACATGGGTTATCATGTCCCCCCCCGCTGACTTCATTGGCTTTCGCTCTTACATGACAGTGGCCCGCATCGTCCTCCCCGGGGTCATCCCCCGGAAAGAAGACCTCCGCTAGCATCCTGGCTGATCCCTCTGCGTCCAGTACTTTTCCCGACTGGACGAGGGGGACGTCCTCTCGCCTCACCTCCGCGCGACGCATCACACGGTAGATGCCGTCCCGGGTAGGTTAGGTTAGGTTAGGTTTTTTTTTTTTTTTTTTTTTTTTTTTTTTTTTTTTTTTTTTTTTTTTTTTTTTTTTTTCACTCATTCCCCTGCGTATGGCGGGTCAGGGCCTTTATTTACACTTTTTGTATACATATCACTTATCATCTCTATTCCTTTATAACTAATTCCTCGTTCCTTTCTCTCGCACTTCTATCTTTCATTCCTTTCTTATCTTTCTTCCTGTAGTTTCTCCACCTCTTTTCTGTCGCTCTCCATTCTATTTCCTTCTTGCATACCTCTCGCTAAGTGAAGAGGTTAGGTTAGGTTAGGTTAGGTTAGGTTAGGTTAGGTTAGGTTAGGTTAGGTTAGGTTAGGTTAGGTTAGGTTAGGTTAGGTTAGGTTAGGTTAGGTTAGGTTAGGTTAGGTTAGGTTAGGTTAGGTTAGGTTAGGTTAGGTTAGGTTAGGTTAGGTTAGGTTAGGTTAGGTTAGGTTTTTTTTTTTTTTTTTTTTTTTTTTTTTTTTTTTTTTTTTTTTTTTTTTTTTTTTTTTTACAATCGTTCCCCTGCGTATGGCGGGTCAGGGCCTTTTATTTCTTATCACTTGACATCACTTTTATTTTGTTACACTTTTCCTCTTTCCCTTCTTTCATTCTTTCATCTTTCACTCTAAACTTATCTTTCTTCCTGTTTTGTTCTCCGCCTCGTTTCTTTCGCTCTCCATTCCATTTCCTTCTTGCATACCTCTCGCTAAGTGAAGACACCGTCGCCTCGTCATGTCTGGAACAATTTTATTTCTGTTCTTTTCCCCTTCTTTCCTTTTTATTCATATGTCTTTGGCATAACTATTCTATTACAATATTTTCCATATATATTACTTTACATTTAATTTTGATTTATTTTTATTTTTATTTACTACTTGTTCCTATTTATTACCGTTTGTACAACCTTTTTGCTGTATTCTATGAATATTCGGCGACTTTCGTCCTCACTCATCAGAGAGGCAACCGCTCCTATGTCTAATTTCCTTTTTATCCGAATTTCACAATCTACCCTCTCCCGCCCAAATAAGGGACAGGAGAGCAGGATGTGCGCCACGGTCTGGTCCACCTCCGGGTCACAGGGGCACGCGGGACTCTCCTTGAGTTTGAACCTGTGGAGGTACTCGGAGAATCCCCCGTGCCCGGTGAACATCTGGACCAAGACCGTGTCGAGCTCGATCTGGCGAGTCACGCGATACGCTGACTTGACGCTCGGGAAGAACATCCTCGTTGTTGAAGCCGTCGTACCTTGCACATACCTCCTGTTCCATTCGTCAAGCGTCTCCAGCCTTAGCTGACGCTTGACGAATGAAACGGGGCAATCCTCGTACTCAGGTCTTCTTTTGCTCTTCAGGGCCGCTTCCTTGGCCAGGTGGTCCGCCCTTTCGTTCCCCTCCAACCCCACATGCGCCTTCACCCAATACAACCTTATATTCGTCCCTTTCTCACGCGCTTTCATAATATTCTCTTTCGCTGCGATCGCCAGGGGATGGAGGGTATCAGGTTTTGCGATCGTCTCCAGGGCGGACCTCGAGTCGCTGAGTACGGCGCACGAATGCGCCGACCCGCTGGCCGCGTACCCTGTCGCTTTCGCCAAAGCCAGCAGCTCTGCCTGGTATACGGTGCAGAAGTTGCCCAACTTGAGTTTTTTGTTTGAAACCTCTGCGGCGTCCCGCAGAACGCAGAACGCCGCACCCACCTTGTCGTCGATGCGGCTGCCGTCGGTGTAGATCACCGAGTCGGCAGCCGAGGTGGCAAGTTGGACTTCCTCCGCACTTTCGCCCAGACAGGAGAATTCCACACCAAGCTGCACAGACGGGTGTGGGAGTCTCAAGTAGCTGACCGGAACCTCCAGCTCTCGGTCACCCAGTACTTGCCGGGTGTGGCCGCGCTTTACCTCAAATAAAGTGGCTGCTTCTTGGACCCGAAGGTCCAGAGGAAGCAGCCCGGCAAGTACTAGGGCCGAATGCAACGACGCGGTTCGGTGAGTTCGCGCAATTTTCTGCGCGAAGCCACGCTGAACCGCATCGAGCTGCCTTCGGACCAGCAGCTTCTTAGCCGCCGGCGCCCACGCACTCGCTGCATACAAAATGATCGGCTCCAACACCGCCAGATACATCGTTCTGATCACCTCCGAGTTCAACCCCCATGATACTTTCGCGGCCCTGCACAATTGACGATAGAGGCCTTGGGCCTTGCTGCTCACGTTCTTCACGTGCGTGTTGAACGTGAGCCTATCGTCAATTGTCAGGCCGAGTATCCGAACTTCACGAGTTCGACAAAGGGGCTCTCCGCCCATATTCAATATTGGGTTGTCGTACTTGAGTTTGTTGGTGAGCACCATCACATTGGTTTTGTGTGGTGCAAACCTCAACTTATTTCGGACCCCCCAATCGTGAATATCGGCGAGCACCGCATTTGCCTTCCTCGTGATGTCCCCGGTCTCTTGCCCGGAGAAGATCAGCACGACGTCATCGGTTAGGTTAGGTTAGGTTAGGTTAGGTTAGGTTAGGTTAGGTTAGGTTAGGTTAGGTTAGGTTAGGTTAGGTTAGGTTAGGTTAGGTTAGGTTAGGTTAGGTTAGGTTAGGTTCCCCCCCAAGGGGTTTCCGCCTTGTCGTGGCGGGGGGGCTCAGTAGCCGTGGCTTCGATGCCTCTTGGTGAAGCTAAGTGGAACCCACCCGGCCAGCACCTTGTGTGGGGCTGGCCCGAGTCCTAGCTCCGGGCTTGAGCTCCTGGGTATAGTGAGCTCACCTAGGATGCGTACGGGAGAAGGAAGACGCGGTGCAGTGCATCGCGCTTACAAAAGTGGGGACCTCACCCCGACAGAAGGAAAAAAGGTGACGAGTCGCGTATGGTACGTCATAAAACAAAAATCAACGCAATATGAATGCGGATGAAGTAACAAATCTCCGGGAGGGTCTGGCTAGCCAGGAATCCCTCTCTGTGCGCGAGTCGGAAAGCTCTTTGCATACTGACACGCGTACAGGCTGCCCCACTGTATACGGAGGGGGCAAACATTCGCAAGTGGATCAAAATCAATCGACTTTGGCTTCGTATAAGGACTCTGAGATGCATTCGGATGTGGATGGAGTAGGCTTAGAATCAGACAGTGATTCTAGTCGACGACTTGTGATTACCACGGCGAGATTGACCCGTTCACAGAAACGGAAGAACGACGAGTCAAACTTGGCTTGCAAGTCTGCGTCAAAAATTTCTTCAGCTTCAGGAGGTAGAAGCGTTACTCCTTCGGCAGGCCGATGGGCTGGACTGGCTATGACCAGGAAAGCAATAAAGGATGCTGAGCGAGAGGAAGAAATAAACAGAGCGGAACGGGAAGTAGCTGAGATGTCGGAGAAAAACCGGAGCAATAAGACCTCATGTCTTGAGAGACTTGCGCCACTGGAAATTGAAGACGCCTCGGCCCTCGAACTGAACCAGGTGGTGATGGACAACGTGGCAACCATATTTAAGGTAGCCGCGTCGTCGAAAAACTTAAAGGGCACCTTTGTACATGCCCTAAAAGAGTCAGCGTCGGCGATCAAAGAGGCAGTCGCAGTATTAAGCGCTAGATCGGTGACGAAGGAGACGAAAAAGCTACAGGCAGAAAATGCCAGGCTTAGGGAGGACCTGACTGACCTAAGGGAGGAAATAACACTGATCAGGACGGAGTTAGCGGAGGCAAGGAAAAACACCTACATGTCATCCTACCCAGCTGCTCCCACACCCAACCGAGATGTAAATACCTCTCTCTTGGAAACCTTTTCGCGTACCATTATGGAGCAAGTTGGCCAAATGGTGAACGAAAAGCTAGAAGCCCTAGAGGGAAGGTTGGTGGCAAAACCGAGCGTACGCCTGCCACCTGCTCCGGATGGAGGTGACCCGTCGAAGCCTCCTGGGAAGGGGGAGAACGGGAAGGAGGCGACCAGTAAAGGAACGGGACCGAATAATCCGCAAGTCTCGGAGAAGGAACCGAAAAGAGGGAAAGCTAAAAGAAGGAAGAAGGCACAAGGAGCGTTGCAGAGCGTATCTGTTGCTGTTGCTGATACAAACGACGCACAAAGGCAAAAACCGAAGCCGAACCCAACAACCACAGAGGGGGAGTGGGTGCAAGTGGTTAAAAAGCGTCCAAAGAAAACGGTAGCTCAATCGAGACCAACCGCGAGTAAGCTACGGCTCCCGCGCTCTGCAGCGGTCTCAATCACTCTTCGGGGCGGTGCTGAGGAGAGAGGAGTTACCTACAAAAAGGTACTGGAGGAAGCCAAAGAAAAGATTGACATCTCTTCCCTCGGTCTTCCCGGTCTCTGGTTTAGAAGAGCCAAATCCGGTGCGAGGATCCTAGAGGTCCCTGGAGTGAACAGTGGAGAGAAAGCAGATATGCTTGCCTCAAAACTGAAGGACTTTCTAGGGGACGACAACGTCCACATAGGCAGGCCTACTAAGTGCTCGGAAATGCGCATCTCCGGGCTAGACGATTCCGTCACGACAGACGAAGTTGTGACGGCCATCGCGAAAGTAGGCGAGTGCTCTAAAGAATCGGTGAAATGCGGCGACATAAGACCTGACCACACAGGTCTAGGCACAGCCTGGGTGCGGTGCCCGATACCCGCTGCCAAAAAGGTGGCTACGAGCGGAAGGCTATTGGTGGGCTGGGTGGCCGCTCAAGTGAAGCTTCTGGCACCTAGGGTGCTCCGCTGCTACCGGTGCCTGGAGGTTGGACACGTTAGAGGACAGTGTACCGCCGAAGTGGATCGCAGCGGAATATGCTACCGTTGCAGCCAGTCGGGTCATAGAGCGGGGCAATGTACCGCTGCACCGCATTGTGTACTGTGCTCCGACCGTAAAAGACCAGCTGAGCATGGAGTCGGCAGCGGAGCATGTGTAGCTCGCGCTGCCAAACAAAGCAAGAGGAAGGGGCATGACATGAATAAATCTGTCCCGCAGGTGACTCTACCCATTGCCAGGGCCGAGGTGGAACCTAAACGTAAGAAATAACAATGGCCTCACGATCCATACGATTTCTACAGGGTAATATCAATCACTGTGCCAGAGCTCAGGACCTACTAGTCCAGAGCCTGGCGGAGCGATCGATACACATTGGGATTATCGCGGAACCCTACTCCATACCTCCTAAGGAGAACTGGGTTGGCGATGTAGACAAGAAGGTGCTCTTAGTCACACAGACTGTTGCTGGCTCCCCGCCTTTTGAGCAAGTAGCAAAGGGTCAGGGATGCGTGGCCGCAACTGTGGATGGCCTGTCAGTGGTTGGCGTCTATTTTTCGCCCAACCGAAGCCTGGCCGACTTTGAGCGATTCCTTCAACGCGTCGGGGACATCGTTAACCAATGTCGACCAAATCCGGTGCTGATCGCGGGGGACTTCAATGCCAAATCGGTGGCTTGGGGATCTCCAGCGACTGATGCACGGGGGGAGGTGCTAGAGGAGTGGGTCGTAGCGACGGGACTGGTAATCCTAAACCAGGGGTCGGTCAGCACCTGCGTACGTGCACAGGGTGAGTCGATAGTGGACGTGACGTTCGCAAGTCCCACGGTGGCTCATCGAGTAAACGGGTGGCAGGTGCTGGACAGTGTGGAAACTCTGTCGGACCACCGGTACATCCAATTTGGCATGGAGGCGCCTTCCTTGCCAGCCGCAGATACCCTCAATCGGTCTCCATCTGGGTCGGGACCGAGGTGGGCGATTAAAAAGCTGGACAAGGAACTCCTACGGGAGGCAGCAATTGTGCAGGCATGGTTTCATGACACAAAGAGTCCTGCAGAAGTGAGCGAGGAAGCAGAACGGCTCCATGAGGCCATGACAAACGTCTGTGACGCTGCCATGCCTCGGGCCGGGGCTTTCAAGGCCGGGAGGCAGGTGTACTGGTGGTCTGACCGGTTAACGCAACTCCGGCAGGCATGCGTCGTGGCCAGGCGCCGCTACCTTCGAAGCCGAAGAAGAGCTCATCGAGAGGAAAGGCAAGAGGCCAGTCTCTACGATGACTATAGACATAAACAAAAAGAGCTTCAGGTGGCGATAAGCAAGGCCAAGCCGAAAGCGTGGAATGAAATGCTGGAGAAACTAGATAAAGACCCATGGGGAAGGCCCTATAGATTAGTTCGATCCAAACTTCGTCCCTGGACCCCACCACTGACTCAGACCCTACAGCCTCTACTCTGTGAAAGCATCGTAGAGGCTCTATTTCCGGAAAAAGACGAATACCTACCACCAAGCATGGTACCGCCGGAGATAACAGTCGAAGGCAGTTCTGGTAGGTCAGAAGCCGTATCGGAGCCCGAGCTCAAAGCGGCGGAGCTACGGATGCGAGCCAAGAAGGTTGCTCCAGGGCCAGACGGCATACCAGGAACTGTTTGGTGCCCTGCTCTCGAGGCACTAGGGCCATGGATCAGGACGCTCTTTAGTGCGTGCCTCGAGCAGGGCCGATATCCAAACAGCTGGAAAACCGGTAGGCTAGTGCTGCTGAAGAAAGAGGGTCGTCCAGCGGACTCGCCATCTGCATATCGCCCCATCGTCGTGCTGAACGAGGTGAATAAGCTGTTCGAGCGGATAATTGCTGAGCGGCTTACTAAGCACCTGACGGAGGAAGGGCCAGATCTTAGCGGGTGTCAATACGGCTTTCGCAAGCTAAGGTCAACGATCGATGCCATAATGAGAGTCAAAGCGCTGACAGCGGACGCAATATCTCAGGGCGATGTTGTGGTGGCGGTGTCCCTGGACATCAAAAACGCCTTTAACACCCTACCCTGGAGCTGCATAAAGGAAGCCCTCCGTTACCATGCCGTACCTCGCTATCTGCGACAGATTGTGGCGGCATACCTATCGGACAGGGCGGTGACGTATCCCACCAAGACAGGTTGGTGTAGAAGGACGGTGTCGTGTGGGGTTCCACAGGGGTCGGTTCTTGGACCCCTCCTGTGGAACATAGGATACGATTGGGTGTTGCGAGGAGCAAACCCGGAGGGAGTAGAGGTCGTCTGCTATGCGGACGATACGCTCGTAACAGCGCGAGCTGGGACGCATAGGCAGGCGGTCCTCCTGGCAACGGCAGGTGTAGCACACACCGTCCAGAGGATACGGCGGCTGGGACTTGAAGTCTCTGTGGAGAAGTCGGAAGCTATATGTTTCCACGGACCTAGGAACGCACCGCCTACAGGACTGGAGATGGTGGTGGGTGGAGTTTCCATCGGTATCGAGAAGACCTTGCGCTACCTGGGTCTAGTCCTCGATAGCCGGTGGAACTTTAAGGAACATTTCAGTGGCCTGGCTCCGAGACTCATTCGAGCGGCGGGCGCGTTAGGTAAGCTCTTGCCCAACATTGGAGGACCTAGAGCTCAGTGCCGCCGCCTCTATACGGGAGTCGTCAAGTCGATGGCCCTCTATGGAGCTCCTATCTGGGTGGACGCTCTGAACGCCCATAACAAAACCCTCCTACGCAGACCGCAACGGGTTATGGCGGTGAGAGTCATAAGGGGCTATCATACGATCTCCTTCGAGGCGGCCTGTGTCCTGGCGGGAACGCCGCCATGGGATTTGGAGGCGGAGTTTCTGGCGCAGAGATATGAAGTTGCAATGGGACTACGCAACGTACCGGGATGGCAGTCATCAGAAGGGTGGAGAACACTTCTGGATGAGCACCTGGTGAGAAGCAACCGGGTGCTCATTGAGAAGTGGAAGAAAAGACTTCAGCAACCGACTGCTGGCCACCAAATAATAGAAGCGGTGCTACCGGTACTGGACCAGTGGCTGACAAGGAGACATGGAGCTCTCACGTTCCGACTCGTGCAGATGCTGTCGGGGCATGGCTGCTTCGGAAGGTACCTGTGCAGGGTGGCGGGCAGAGAGCCCACGATGGGGTGTCATCATTGCGAAAGTGCCGAGGACACGGCCAGGCACACACTTGAAGAGTGTCCGCGGTGGAGCGAGCAGCGAAGTCACCTCGCTGCCGTAATGGGGAATGACCTGTCACTGCCAGCCGTAGTGGAAGCTATGGTAAGTAATAACGTGGCATGGGGCAAAATGGTCTACTTCTGCGAGGAGGTGATGACGCAAAAAGAAGCGATGGAAAGGGTTAGGGAAGACGACCCGTCGTCGCTACCTATCCGCCGGAAGAAAACCGGTCGCAGGCGGCTCGCTCACGATCGCCGCCTTCCTCCTTAACGAGGGCTACGGGTGGTGTCGGTGGAGAGATCGCCACCACCCGGTAACAAGTGACCTTCGAGGTGTAATGCATGCAAAAGCATAGCACACAAGATTGGGATTAAGGTTCTAGGTGGAGTCTGCACCAGGCGGACAGACGCCGGTGGAATCACGGTAGAGTGCGCAAGCGACCCCGTGGCTCTTGCCAATAAGGCGCAGAGTACGTACGTCGATGGTTTTTTAGTGGGTATTAAGGCAATCAGCCAACGAGTCCCACATACCCGCCTGGTAACCACAGGCGGGATGCGTAAATGCATTTTTCCATCAGAAAAAAAAAAAAAAAAAAAAAAAAAAAAAAAAAAAAAAAAAAAAAAAGGTTAGGTTAGGTTAGGTTAGGTTAGGTTAGGTTAGGTTAGGTTAGGTTAGGTTAGGTTAGGTTGACACCGCTCCTGGGCCCGACGGTATACCCGGCCGCGTGTGGGCTCTAGTTATGGGTCCCCTAGAGTCCTGGACGCGGACGCTGTTCACGGCGTTGCTGAGGCAGGGTCGGTTTCCACGCATATGGAAGGCGGGGAAATTGGTCCTGCTTCGGAAAGCGGGGAAACCGGCCGACTCACCGTCGTCGTATCGGCCGATCGTGTTGTTGGACGAGGTGAGCAAGCTCTTCGAGCGCGTCATCGCAGCTCGCCTCGTTCGACACATGGAGGAGGTCGGACCGGATCTGAGCGAACACCAGTTCGGATTCCGCCGGGGCAGGTCCACCGTAGACGCGATAGCGCGGGTGCGAGCCCTGGCGGACGCGGCGGTGGCTCGCGGAGAGGTGGTGTTGGCGGTGTCACTCGACATCGCCAACGCGTTCAACACCCTTCCGTGGAGCACGATCACCGCGGCGCTGGTCCACTTCGGGGTTCCGGTCTACCTGAGGCGTACGATCGGGGCGTACCTCTCGGACAGGTCCGTGAGGTACCCGACGCGCGACGAGTGGTGTCGGCAAGGTGTGTCGTGCGGTGTTCCGCAGGGGTCGGTCCTTGGACCGCTCCTGTGGAACATCGGCTACGACTCGGTGTTGCGCGGAGCCAACCTCGGTGGAGTCGACGTGACTTGTTACGCCGACGACACCCTGGTGACGGCTCGCGCGCGCACCTTTAGGGAGGCGCGCGTGTTGGCGACTGCGGGCGTGGCCCACGTCGTCTCGCGCATTCGGCGCTTGGGGCTGGAGGTTGCGCTGGGCAAGTGCGAGGCCTTGTGCTTCCACGGCGCCCGGAATGCGCCTCCGCCGGGAGCGGAGCTGATAGTCGGTGGGACTTCCATCGCCGTCGGTACTTCGATGAAGTACTTGGGACTCGTCCTCGACGGCCGATGGAGGTTCGACGAGCACTTTCGGCAGCTGGGCCCGAAGCTCATTCGAGCGGCCGGGTCCCTGAGCCGCCTCCTGCCCAATCTGGGCGGGCCGAGCGTCGGATGCCGGCGACTCTACACGGGGGTGGTGCGCTCTATGGCGCTATACGGTGCGCCCATATGGGCGCAACACCTGTCGACCCGTGGCGTGACGCTGCTGCGCTCGCCGCAGCGCGTCATGGCCATACGGATCGTACGAGGTTACCGTACCATCTCTTTCGAGGCGGCGTGCGTCCTCGCCGGGACACCGCCGTGGGAACTCGAAGCGGAGTCGCTGGCGCGCCTCTACTGGCGGCGGAAGAGGGCCCTCGAGCGGGAGGGCTCGTTTCCGTCGCCCGACGAGGTGGAGAGGTGGCGCCGAAAGGCGCGTCGAGAGGTGCTTCGGGGATGGGAGCGGCGACTCCTCGAACCGTCGTACGGTCGCCTCACCGTTGAGGCCGTCCGGCCGGTCATCGGTGACTGGCTGGGCCGGGACTTCGGAGTCCTCAGTTTCTGCCTGGTGCAGGTACTCACGGGGCACGGTTGCTTCGGGAGCTATCTGCACCGGCGGAACTGCACGAGTAGGACGGATGAGGCGTGCGACGAGTGTGGCTACCCGGTGGACACATCGTCCCACACCTTGGCCGATTGCCCGCGATGGGGGGGGGACAGGGCCGCGCTCGTAGCGGCGATAGGGAGTGACCTCTCGCTACCGTCCGTGGTCCGGACCATGGTCAGTGGCGAGGCGTCATGGAATGCGGTATCCCGATTCTGCGACTCTGTTATGACGCAGAAGCGGGAGACCGAACGTATCCGAGAGCGGGCGCCGAGGGGACAGGACGCGGTCGGAGCGCGATGACAGCTCACCGCCGCAAGGCGGGACCGAGCGCACGACCGCCGAATGGCTCCTCGGCAGGAACCTGGCGCCGCGACCGACAAGGGCCGTCGGGCCGGTGCCCCCCTTGGAGAGGGTTCCTGGGGTGGATATGGTGATGCGTCTCGTATTCCGACGCGTTGCCACGTAGGGATTTTTTAACAGGAGGGGTGCTTCACACCCCTCCTCGAGGCGGGCCCGGTCATTCGGGCGCCGTTCGGGGGGTCGTGGATGAACTGCAATACTTTATCCCGCGACCCCACGAACACGTGGATGAGAGTGGAATACCGTGTGAAGCTTTTTAGTCGGTTGGAGTCCGACACTACCACCGTCGCCGGCCCAATTTGGCGACGGGGTGTGCATTTCCGTTAGCATTTTGTTACACACGTAAATAAAAAAAAAAAAAAAAAAAAAAGGTTAGGTTAGGTTAGGTTAGGTTAGGTTAGGTTAGGTTAGGTTAGGTTGAAGTGCGCTGGGCAGATTGCTGCCCAATGTCGGGGGGCCGGGTCATTTGTGTCGGCGCCTATACTCTGGCATCCTGCGGAGTATGGCACTGTACGGAGCGCCCGTATGGGTGGATAGGTGCGAGACCGCCAGGAACGGGCCCGTGTTGAAGAGGGCCCAACGTATCCTGGCGAACCGAGCCTGTCGGGCGTACCGTACGGTGTCCTGGACGGCGGGTACGCTTCTCGCGGGCGATGCGCCTTGGCATCTACAGGCGCAGTCGCTCGCGGAAGTGTACCTCTTCCTGCGGGATGCCGGAGAGCGTCGGCCGGACCCGGCCACGGTCCGCCGGATCAGGCGCGTTGCCCATAACGCCCTGATCCGGCGGTGGGAGACGGAGTTAGGTAACCCTGCCGCCGGCCGGGACACGGTGGAGGCCATCAGGCCCCACCTGTCCCGGTGGATGAGCCGGCGGTACGGGGCCTTGACGTTCCACCTGGTGCAGGTGCTGACAGGCCATGGATGTTTCGGCAAGTACTTGCACCAGGTGGCTCGTAGAGAGATGACGCAGGAATGCGTCGAGTGTGGTGCGCCGATTGACACGGCGCACCACACTCTGGCGGAGTGCCCGGCATGGGAGCCGCAACGCCACTCCCTCGTCGCGCAAGTCGGCAGTGACCTCTCGCTGCCGACTGTAATCGATCGTATGTTGAGCAGCGAGAGGTCTTGGAGGGCGGTGGCCTCCTTCTGCGGCGCAGTGATGCGTCAGAAGGAGGCCGCCGAGCGCACGAGGGAGGCCGACGCCGCTGCCGCACCTTGCAGGCGGCGGCGGGCCGGCGGGAGAGCGCGGCGGCAGAACCACGCCGTCCGCTTCCTCCCGCCGTGAGCGATGTGCCCCTAGCCGGGCACGGTGTGAGGGGGCGTTCGGGCCGTTGGTCGTGGCCCTTTGGGCCTTTTGTCGTGTTTCCCCTGGGGGTGCGTCCCCCGGGGGAGTCTTGGTTTTTGTCCCCCCCCTCCCACTTCGACGAGGGGGGGGAGTCTGGAGGGAGGAGGCCGCCGCCCAATTCCTTCACGGGAGGGCGGCGGCCGGGCATGCGCTCCGTCGTGGGCGCGCGCGGTCGTCTGTGGGGTCGGGGGGCCCCAACGTGCCGGTCCCGCGAGGGGCCGGTACGGGACGGCAGGTGGGTGCCTTTGCTCCCCGCGGGCACCCACCAAGAGGAGTTTTATACGCGGAGGCGCCCGGAGAGTTGCTTGGCTGAAACCCGGGCGTCTCCAGTATGCGTGTGGCGGGACAAGCGGTGGTGGTTTTAGTGGGTATGGGGGTCACGCACAACATCTCAGTGGCCCCGAGCCCCACATAACCCGGCGTCCCCCCCCTTGAAAAGGACGCTGGGTATGCGTTAACAGCATTTCCACCACCGATATCAAAAAAAAAAAAAAAAAAAAAAAAAAAAGGTTAGGTTGAAGTGGTCTGCGGCGTACCCCAAGGATCGGCCCTGGGCCCTACCCTATGGAATATAGGCTTCGACCCAGTACTCCGCGGTGCCAACCTACGCGGAGTGGAAGTCGTGTGCTACGCAGACGACACAATCGTCATCTGCCGCGGGAAGACGCACCGCGAGACCACCATCCTCGCCACGGCGGCAGTCGCACAAGTGGTTCAGCGCATCCGCGGGATAGGCCTCACCGTGGCCTTAGAAAAATCGGAGGCTCTGTGTTTTCACGGGCCGAGGAAAGCGCCGTCTCAAGAGATGGCGGTCATAGTGGGAGGGACGAGGATCACCATCACCCAGACAATGACGTATCTGGGACTCGTCCTCGACGGCCGCTGGTCCTTCGCTGAACACTTCCACCGTCTCTCCGCGAAGGTCACGAAGGCCGCAGGAGCCCTGGCTTCGCTGCTCCCTAATCTGGGGGGCCCGAGCCTTCCATGCCGGAAGCTGTACATGGGCATAATACGATCGATGTCCATGTACGGCGCGCCGATCTGGGCCGAACACCTGTCGCCAAAAAACCGGCTCGCCCTCGGTCGACTACAAAAGATGATGGCCACGCGGGCAGTACGCGGCTATCGTACCGTCTCAAGGGACGCGGCATGCCTCCTCGCCGGAGCCGTGCCCTGGGACCTGGATGCGAAGGCCCTCGCCGACGGATTCTGGCGCTGCGCAGCGATTCGCGCGCAAGGCAGCCACCTACCACCTGAAGAGATCCGTCGGCTGAAGAAAGAAGAAAAAGACAGGACACTGGGGCAATGGGAGGAGCGTCTCCTAGAGCCACGGTGCAGTGCGGACCTGGTGCGGGCCATCCGACCGGTGTTCCGTGAGTGGGTCAACAGAAGCCATGGTGCGCTCACCTTCCGCCTCACACAGGTACTGACCGGGCACGGCTGCTTCGGCCAGTACCTGTGCGAAATAACGAAAAGAGAGGAGAACACGCGGTGCCACCACTGCGACGAGGAGAGGGACACGGCCGAACACACCATCACGGCGTGTCCCTCGTGGAACGACCACAGAGCCACACTACAGGCTACCATCGGTGCGGAGGTATCGCTGCCAACCATCATCCAAGCCATGGTTGGCAGCGAGGAACATTGGAAAGCTGCAGAGGACTTTGCGGAAAACATCATCTCCGCCAAAGAAGAGGCCGAGCGCATGAGAGAGCGGGAGGTGCTCGACCCTAGAAGAAGGCCGAGGCGCAGACGTCGTAACAACGACGACGTCCCGCCTTAGACGGGGAGCTCGGGGCGGCGGCGTGGGGGCGCCGTCGCCCACTGCACCGAGCCCCCGAGAGAGTCGCGATGCGCAGAGTGCTCCTGCGCATCGCGACACGTGGACCGGTAGACCACCATCACCTCCACTATTCGGAATAGGGGGCGCTCTCTACACGCCCCCGGAGAGGGTCTGCGTAGCAGACAACCGCTGGCGGAGTCGCGGTGAGTATAGCCATGCCGCGGCTCCGTCGTCGATAGCGGATGTAAGGAGCACCGCTGGGTTTTAGTGGGTAAACTCGGGCACCACCATCCAACCCGAAGACTCCCACATACCCCGGTGGCACTCCCTCCGCCCCCGGGCACCTATAAAAGGTTTCCCAGCGAAAAAAAAAAAAAAAAAAAAAAAAAAGGTTAGGTTAGGTTAGGTTGGGGTGCAAGTGAGAACCTCCTCGTGTGGTCGTCCTCTTGTCATGTCTGCTTGCAGGCATGGCAAGGGGTTGATCCTGGTGCACCCTGGTAACATTCCGTAGTAATCTCCTATGTCGGGTTTTTGCTACGGAATGGCCAACTCTCACGCGGGGGTCGGGCCTGCAAGTTGCAGGTCTCGGACAGGCCTGTGGGGGATTCAACCTCCATACGCCACCGCCGGAAACCGTAATCCCAGAACCGCTGTGGTCATGTCTCGCGGCGGGGAAGGAAACGGGGGCTCTTGCCTTAATTGGCCGGGGTCGCGAGGAAGAAAACCTCTTTAAAAAATCACCCCAATCCTAAGTGGCGGCGCAGCGCGAAGAGATGCGTGGCGGATGGGATGATCCGTCGCTACTGCGAACCAACGGCGGGGAACGGCCGAACCCTTGCCGTAATCTAGGCTTGCCTGGGCATCGGAGCTCTGCCTGGGTGGACTTTTGTTTCTCCATTACTCGTGGGAATAATATGGAAAATAAAAAGTACATTGACGACATTAAGCTAGGAAACATGACACCGATAGTGCAAATTGAAAGGTTAGACGAAGTGGAAATAATGTCGCGGTCGACAACGCCCGCGTCATCAACATCGAGCAGGTTCTTCGTGAAGGGGGGGGAAAGAACCTCTGACGAGAGCGAGAGCGGCAACGAGACTGCCGTCTCCCAATCCCACGATAAGGAAGTGGATAAAATTAGAAGACGGTTCCGCAAGAGGCGTGGCAGCGAACCCGAAGAAGGCTCCGACTCTAGTGCCACCAACACCAAGGGCACTAAACGCGGAAGACCACCGACCACCGGTGAGTACGTCGGCCTGGCCAAGGCCAAAAAGGACTACCTCGCACTCCAGCGGGAAGCCCTTAAGGTCCAGGCTGAAAAGGAGCTCATAGAGGACACCAAGAGGCTCCAGTTGACACGCTCTCATCGGCTGTCGGAGTCCTCGACATCGGACATGGTAATGGACGAAGGCGTAGTCACGTCGACGAAACTGGGCTCACGGATAACCGAGAGCCTGGAAATTATCAACAAAGTCGCCAAAACGTCCAAAAACCTAAGCGGGCCCTATGTGAAGGCTCTGAAAGACTCGGTCAGCCTCATAAGAGAGTCATGCGCGGCCCTCCTCGAAAGGTCATCATCGGAGGAAACGCGAACCCTGGAGGCGGTCAACACACGCCTCTCCAAGGAGCTCGCAGAAGTGAGAACCGAGCTCGCGAGCATCAAGCGCGGGCTCTCAGAGCTAAGACCACAGACCGCTTCCGCATCCCCTTCGCTCAACGTCGAAGAGCTGCTGCAGAGGGCGGTCCACGAAGCGGTTTCCCTGTCGAGCGCTCGACTCGACGCTCGTCTGGAGGCCCTACAAGACCGGTTTCTCCCCGAGACGCGTCCGCGCCCTCCACTGGCCGCCGACAAGAAAAAGGAACGTGCCAAAGACACACAACAACCTGTGTCAAGGCCCACACAAGAGACGCAAGACACGGACCCGGCGGTGTCAAACCTGACACCCCCGGCTAACCCTGGCCCGGCACCAGAGAGGCCCAAGAAGAGAAAAAAAAAGAAATCCGCGGCTGCCACAGAAGCAGCAGCCGCGAGACGTGACGCCGCACAAACATCCGCGGCTTCGCAACCACCCCCCCGCACGCGAGAGTGGACCAGGGTGGATAAAAAGAAGCAGGACCCACCAGAGAAAAAGGGAAAGAAGAAAGAGGGACGAAAACTGCGCGTCCCAAAGACTGCAGCAGTCGTTATAACGCTGCAGCCCGATGCAGCAGAAAAAGGCGCCTCATACAGGGATGTCCTGGAGAGGGCGAAACGAAGCGTCGATCTCGAGGCCCTGGACATCCCGGGCATCAAATTAAAGGTGGCCATGACCGGGGCGCGCAAGCTAGAGGTCGCCGGCACGGCCTGCAAAGAAAAGGCCGACGCGCTCGCGGCCAAACTAAAGGAGGCTCTGGGAGAAGATGTGGTACGCATCTCGAGACCCCAGAAGTGCGCCGAGCTACGCATCACCGGGCTAGACGACTCAGCCACCGCGACCGAGGTCGCGGAAGCGATAGCCGCAGCAGGAAACTGTCCATCCGTCGACGTCAAAGTTGGCGAAATTCGGTGGCAGAGAGGCCTCGGCGCGGCCTGGGTAAAATGCCCAGTCGAGGCCGCCAAAAAAGTGACAGCACCAAACACCAAGGTGCGCATCGGATGGGTAGTCGTGCGCGTCGTGCTTCTTTCCGCGCGTCCCATGCGATGTTTTAAGTGCCATGAGACCGGGCACACAAGGGCGACCTGCACCAGCAAGGACGACCGCGGCGGACTCTGTTTCCGATGCGGCCAACCGGATCACTCCTCCGCTACCTGCTCCAACGCGCCACACTGCGCGCTGTGCGCAGCGAAAGGGAAACCGGCGGACCACAGTGTTGGTAGCAAGATCTGCAACAAACCAGCACCAGCAACAGTAAAAGAGAGGACCGCTAAGAAGAGCAAAGCGCCACAGAAGCCCGCCACTACATCTATGGCGGGCCCTGATGCCGGAGCGGAACCGATGGAAGCCCAATAACGGCGACCTACAGATTCCTGCAGGGCAACTTGAACCACTGCGCTCGGGCACAAGATCTCCTAGTGCAAACCGCAGCGCAGTGGACAAGCGACATCACCATCGTGTCGGAGCCATACCGCGTCCCATACAGGTGCAACTGGGCGGGCGACGCCGACTCATCCGTCGCCCTACTCTTCGGCCCCAGGATCGTACCTCCATCATCAAGAGACACGACTAAAGGCCAGGGCTACGTGGCTGCCAACCTGGGGGCCCTCACCATAGTGGGGGTTTACTTCTCTCCCAACAAACCCCTGGTCGACTTCGAGGCATTTCTCGCGCAGCTGACGGCCGCCATCGGCGGCGCGACGTCGCCTGTGATCGTCGCCGGGGACTTCAACGCGAAGTCAACGCTCTGGGGTTCCCCGGCGACGGACGCTAGAGGCCGCGCGGTGGAGGAGTGGATGGCGTCCTCTAACCTCGCGCTGGTCAATCGGGGCACGGTCAGCACGTGCGTCCGACGACACGGTGAGTCAATAGTCGACTTGACTTTTGTCAGCTCGGCCTTCGCTCGCCGCACCACCAACTGGCGGGTCCGGGAGGGAACGGAGACCCTCTCGGACCACAGATACATTTCCTTCGACGTCTCTGCCAACACGACGAACACGGGCCACACAATACCACCTGGCGGTGGCCCGAGGTGGTCCCTGAACCGCCTGGACCGCGACCTCCTCCGAGAGGCCGCCGTCGTAGCATCTTGGGCGCCTTTGCCCTCCGACGACGTGGACGAGTGCGCGGAATGGCTGAGGGAGGCTATGCATGGCGTGTGCGACGCCTCGATGCCGCGCGCCGGACCCTTCAGGCCTCGACGACAAGCCTACTGGTGGCGTCTCGAACTGCACCAACTACAACAAGAGTGCACGGCGGCCCGACGCCGCTACAAGAGACATCGACGTCGACGCACAAGAAATGAACAGCAGGAGAACGCACTCTACGAAGAGTATCGAGCGGCCCGTCTCGCCCTCTGCAACGCCATATCGAAGGCCAAGACGGAAGCGTGGCAGGAATGGCTGCAGACGCTGGAAGAAGATCCCTGGGGCAAGCCCTACAAATGGGTGCGACAAAAACTGCGCCCGGCCGCCCCGCCAGTCACCCAGTGCCTCAACCCGGTTCTCCGGGACAGAGTCATCTCGACCCTCTTTCCATCTGGGGTCGACCGTCCAACGACGATGGCTCACCGGGAGAAGGTACTCGACGACGACGGAGAGGACACCACCCCGCCTATAACACCCGCGGAACTTGCGGCGGCGGTCCACAAAATGGGCCTCAAAAACACGGCACCAGGCCCCGACGGCATACCGGGGCGCGCTTGGGTCCTCGCTATGAAATCTATGGAGTCGCGAGTACTCGCCGTTTTGACCAACTGTCTGGTCCAGGGTCGAGTGCCGCGGCTATGGAAGCGCGGAAAACTGGTGTTATTGCGGAAGAACGGGAAGCCCGAAGACCTACCATCGTCGTATCGCCCCATCGTTCTGCTCGACGAGATCTGCAAGATCCTCGAGCGCATAATAGCAGCGCGACTCGTCAAGCACCTGGACAACATCGGTCCGAACCTGAGCGAGAATCAATACGGTTTTCGCTCAGGTCGTTCAACGATCGGGGCGATCGCTCGTCTGAGGGACATAACAGAAGAGGAAGTGGCCCAGGGCGGGGTAGTGCTGGCGGTCTCAATAGACATCTCGAACGCCTTCAACTCCCTGCCCTGGACTACCATCGGAGACGGCCTCAGACATCACGCCGTACCGAGATACCTCCGCAGCGCACTGAGCAACTACCTCTCAGAGCGCGCCGTGTCATACCCGACGCAGGAAGCCTGGGACACTAAACAAGTGGTCTGTGGCGTACCGCAAGGATCGGCCCTGGGCCCTACCCTATGGAATATAGGCTTCGACTCAGTACTCCGCGGCGCCAACCTACGCGGAGTAGAAGTCGTGTGCTACGCAGACGACACAATCGTCATCTGCCGCGGGAAGACGCACCGCGAGACCACCATCCTTGCCACGGCGGCAGTCGCACAAGTGGTCCAGCGCATCCGCGGGATAGGCCTCACCGTGGCCTTAGAAAAATCTGAGGCCCTGTGTTTTCACGGGCCGAGGAAAGCGCCGTCTCAAGAGATGGCGGTCGTAGTGGGGGGGACGAGGATCACCATCACCCAGACAATGACGTATCTGGGACTCGTCCTCGACGGCCGCTGGTCCTTCGCGGAACACTTCCACCGTCTCTCCGCGAAGGTCACGAAGGCCGCAGGAGCCCTGGCTTCGCTGCTCCCTAATCTGGGGGGCCCGAGCCTCCCATGCCGGAAGCTGTACATGGGCATAATACGATCGATGTCCATGTACGGCGCGCCGATCTGGGCCGAACACCTGTCGCCCAAAAACCGGCTCGCCCTCGGTCGACTACAAAAGACGATGGCCACGCGGGCAGTACGCGGCTATCGTACCGTCTCAAGGGACGCGGCATGTCTCCTCGCCGGAGCCGTGCCCTGGGACTTGGATGCGAAGGCCCTCGCTGACGGATTCTGGCGCTGCGCAGCAATTCGCGCGCAGGGCAGCCACCTACCACCTGAAGAGATCCGTCGGCTGAAGAAAGAAGAAAGAGACAGGGCACTGGGGCAATGGGAGGAGCGTCTCCTAGAGCCACGGTGCAGTGCGGACCTTGTGCGGGCCATCCGACCGGTGTTCCGTGAGTGGGTCAACAGAAGCCATGGTGCGCTCACCTTCCGCCTCACACAGGTACTGACCGGGCACGGCTGCTTCGGCCAGTACCTGTGCGAAATAACGAAAAGAGAGGAGAACACGCGGTGCCACCACTGCGACGAGGAGAGGGACACGGCCGAACACACCATCACGGCGTGTCCCTCGTGGAACGACCACAGAGCCACACTACAGGCTACCATCGGTGCGGAGGTATCGCTGCCAACCATCATCAGAGCCATGGTTGGCAGCGAGGAACATTGGAAAGCTGCAGAGGACTTTGCGGAAAACATCATCTCCGCCAAAGAAGAGGCCGAGCGCATGAGAGAGCGGGAGGCGCTCGACCCTAGAAGAAGGCCGAGGCGCAGACGTCGTAACAACGACGACGTCCCGCCTTAGACGGGGAGCTCGGGGCGGCGGCGTGGGGGCGCCGTCGCCCACTGCACCGAGCCCCCGAGAGAGTCGCGATGCGCAGAGTGCTCCTGCGCATCGCGACACGTGGACCGGTAGACCACCATCACCACCACTATTCGGAATAGGGGGCGCTTTGTACACGCCCCCGGAGAGGGTCTGCGTAGCAGACAACCGCTGGCGGAGTCGCGGTGAGTATAGCCATGCCGCGGCTCCGTCGTCGATAGCGGATGTAAAGAGCACCGCTGGGTTTTAGTGGGTAAATTGGGGCACCACCATCTAGCCCGAAGACTCCCACATACCCCGGTGGCACTCCCCCCGCCCCCGGGCACCTATAAAAGGTTTCCCAGCGAAAAAAAAAAAAAAAAAAAAAAAAAAAAAAAAAAAAAAAAAAAAAAAAAAAAAGGTTAGGTTAGGTTAGGTTAGGTTAGGTTAGGTTAGGTTAGGTTAGGTTAGGTTAGGTTAGGTTAGGTTAGGTTCCCCCCCAAGGGGTGCTGGGTCGGATAACCTCCTCGTGTGCCCGGGAGATGCAGTTGCCTTCGGACCTCGGTCCGGGGGTAAGGGCATCTCCTGGGACTGGTGTACCCTGGGCAACGGCAGCTGCTTTATGCTCTCGGGCATAGGGCAACTGACGGCTAATAATCCGACAGGAGTGGCTGGGGTGTACTTGCGTGATGTGTATGGGATGAATGTTAGATCGCGTGTAAATCTTACTGTGAGACGTATGTGTGGTTGTATCATGGTGATGGATGATGTGCACTTATATCGTGGGGATGGACGACATGTATTTGTAGCGTGGTGATGGATGATATGTATTTGTATCGTGGTGATGGATGATGCGTAATCCCGTGCTTGACCCCGGCCAAGGGATGAATGGTTGGACGGGGGTGCCAACCGTTAGGGGTCAACAGTGTCGTAGTGGAGATGGGTTTTGCTCAACCCAAATGAGCAAACATAAAATATGGAACACAGCAGTAAGGAAAATGGTCCCCGGGTGGGTCCCCTTCGGGGGGAATCCCACACTTCTGTCGCTCACGCTTCAGAAGTCTGCCCTTCGTACTACGGGGTGGGCACTAACTGCTCCGAGGGCGAGCATTCTACTCGCTCTCGCTCTTTAGAGGAGACACAGGACGATACCTATCCAAAAGAGAGAAGGGAAACCCGCGCCAAGCGCGGAAGGGGCAGGCCACCAACTACTGGTGAGTATGTGGGGCTTGCCCAAGCCAAACGAGACTATGCCGCTGCGGAACGGGAAGCGCAGGAGGCTGAAGCAGACAAGGAAGTGGCGGCCCTGGCGCGTCGCATAATAAGACCGCGCGTGGCCACGATCTCAGAGTCGTCACTTCCTTTGTCGCTAGACGACAACTCAGACTCGGAATCGACTACGAGCGCTCTTAAGGAAACGATTGCCTCGAGTTTGGCCACAATCGCCGGAGTGGCCAAGAGCTCGAAAAACCTTAAGGGAACTGCAATCAAAGCGTTGAAAGAGGCATCCGCCGCGATAAGCGAGGCGACAGCGATGCTTCTTCGGAGGAATACATCCGAAGAGACAAAGCTGCTAGAGGCAGAAAACGCGCGCCTGTCCAAAGACCTAGAACAGGTCAAAAGAGAGATCGCCGAGTTGAGACGGGAGATGGCCAACGCAAACTCGCAGGCTATCCCTGCACCCGCGGCAGCAGTAGACTTTGAAGAGCTACTGCAGCGAGCCGTCCGCGAGGCTGTGACGCAATCGAGCGCCCGGATGGACGCTCGGTTAGAGAGCCTCGAGGCCCGTCTTCTCCGTGAGTCGCGTCCTCGCCCATCGATGTCAGCTAGTAGAAGGCGGGATGATGCGACATCACAGCGGGAGCCACAGGCTCAGCCACAACCGGCCCAACTAGCAGAGCATGGACAAAGTGAAGTGACGACATTGATGCCACCGGCTAATCCAGCCCCGAGGCGAAGAGCTCTAAAGCACAGACCGAATGTCGCTGCTAAAGAGAAGGGCGACCCGGCATCGAAACGCCCTCTCGCGGAAAAGAGAGCGCCTACCAATCAGGTAGAATGGACAGTGGTTGGGCCTGGAGGAAGAAAATCCAAGGCAAAGAAGACGAAGGAAACAAGGAGGCAGCGATACAAACTGCGTGCCCCAAAATCAGCCGCTGTAGTAATCTCGCTGCAGCCTGGCGCTGTTAAAAATGGAATGACATATGCTGGTGTCCTCGCTGACGCAAAGCAAAAAATGAAATTGACTGCTCTCGAGATATCGGCGGTCCGTTTTAGATCGGCGGTAACGGGGGCTCGAATCCTTGAAGTTACTGGTGCGGACAGTCAAGTAAAGGCCGACGCGCTGGCGAATAAACTCAGGGAGGTTCTCGGGGAGCAAGATGTACGCATCTCCCGTCCACAAAAGTGCGCGGGGCTGCGTATCAGTGGTCTTGATGACTCGGCAACAGCGGACGAGATCGCTAGTGCTGTCTCCACAGTTGCGCTGTGCCCACCAGAGTCTATCAAGGTAGGTGATATTCGCCGAGACAGGAGAGGTCTCGGCACCGCCTGGGTGAGATGCCCCGTTGAGGGTGCGCACAAGGTTGCGACCGGTAAGAGGCTACTGGTTGGATGGACACTGGCGAATGTCACGCTGCTGCCCGCTCGACCAATGCTGTGCTTCCGGTGTCAGGAGACAGGCCACGCTCGTGCCAAGTGCACCTGCGAGACAGACCGCAGCGAGCTGTGTTTCCGCTGCGGCCAGGCTGGCCACAAATCCGCGCAATGTGCAGGTAAACCTCACTGCGCGGTCTGTGCCGCACGTGGAAAACCGGCTGAACACCGTGTGGGCAGTGATGCCTGTCACAAGTCCAGCCGGAAGAAGAAGGTGGGTGCCCCCAGGGGCAATACATCCCAGAAGCCTCCACCACCCAACTCGGTGGTCATAGCTCCTGCGGCCGAGACGGACACCAATACGGCCTCTCCGTGATGGCTCCACTACGTATGTTGCAGGTCAACTTGAACCACTGCGCCCAGGCACAGGACCTACTGATCCAGTCCATGGCGCAGTGGTCGATCGATGTCGCTGTGGTAGCGGAGCCTTATCGTGTGCCATCCTGCAACAACTGGATAGGTGACGCGGGGTCCTCAACCGCCCTGGTCATGGGCCCTGGAGTGTCGACAAGTCGCACCATCAAGTGCCAAGACTTCGTCGCCTCCATCGTCGGCGGTCTCATGGTGGTGGGGGTCTATTTCTCTCCGAATAGATCCCTAACCGAATTCGAGACGTTCCTTGTGAGACTGGGCGCCTTCCTTGGTGGGGTCTCACAACCTGTGCTCGTCGCCGGGGACTTCAACGCGAAGTCCACGCTATGGGGCTCCCCGTCGACGGATGCTAGGGGTGACGTTCTGCAGGACTGGATGGTGGAGTCCGGGATGGCGATGCTCAACCGCGGCAGCGTCGACACATGCGTGAGGCAGCGAGGCGGGTCGATCGTGGACCTCACTCTCGCGAGCCCCACCGTTGCGCGCAGAATAGTGGACTGGCGGGTCCTCGAGGAAGTGGAGACGTTATCGGACCACCGATATATTCGCTTCAACGTCTCTGCGGAATCGCCAAGGAGCCCGCCGAGCTCGGCTCGGGCTCGGTGCGGCCCCAGATGGGCCTTGAGTAAAATGGATAGAGAAATGCTGAAAGAGGCAACGATTGTCCAGTCATGGGTTCCGCTTCGCTCCGGGACGGATGTGGACAGCCTGGCGGATTGGTTAGGCCAGACGATGACCCAGGTGTGCGACGCATCCATGCCGAGAGTGGGCCCTCCTGCGCCTCGACGACGCTCCTATTGGTGGCGCCCCGAGCTGCAGTTGCTGCGAGAGTCGTGCATCGCGGCGCGTCGCCAGTACACAAGGCTGCGCAGGAGGAAAACCGGTGTCCTCAATGAGGCTCAGGACGCTGCCTACGATGCCTACCGTTCCGCTCGTCGAGCTCTGCGGGATGGCATTCGACAGGCAAAGACCGAGGCCTGGAAGGAATTTATCGCGTCCCTTGAGCGTGACCCGTGGGGTAGGCCCTACAAATGGGTGCGGAATAAGCTCCGCCCGGCCGCCTCGCCGCTCACGACAAGTCTCGGACCAGAGTTGAGAGAGTGCGTGGTCTCTTCTCTGTTTCCGCTAAGAGGAAAGTGGACCCCACCAGCTATGGTGTCACCCGCAGCTGCCAGTGGGTCGGACGAGGAAGTGCCGCCAGTGTCGCCGGAAGAGCTGGGTGTGGCGGTGCACAAAATGTCTCTCAAAGATGGCGCCCCGGGTCTCGATGGCATACCGGGTCGTGCTTGGGTGCTATCTTTGAGAGAATCGGATGAACACCTACTTCATGTGTTCTCAGAATGCCTGAGGCAGGGCCGTTTCCCGACTAGGTGGAAGACGGGGAAGCTTGTACTGCTGAGAAAGGAGGGCCGGCCGGAAGACCAACCTTCGGCCTATCGCCCTATAGTCCTGCTCGACGAGGTAGGCAAGCTTCTCGAGCGTGTGATCGTTGCTCGTCTGGCACGGCACATGGCAGACGTGGGTCCGAGCCTGAGCGACCACCAGTTTGGGTTTCGTCCGGGGCGGTCTACGATCGGTGCGATCGGGCAAGTCCGGGCGGTAGTAGAGACGGAGGTATCCCGGGGTGGAGTCGTTGTTGCGGTGTCACTCGACATATCCAACGCATTCAACTCTCTGCCCTGGGAAACAATACGCGAGGGGCTAAGGTATCATGCCGTGCCACGGTACCTGCAGAGGGTAGTAGCTGACTACCTCTCGGCGCGCGCGGTCAGATACCCGACGCAGGAGGGGTGGCGCACGAGGGAGGTCGTGTGTGGTGTTCCGCAGGGGTCTGCCTTAGGGCCCCTCCTGTGGAACATCGGATACGACTGGGTTCTTCGTGGCGCCAATCTCCGTGGAGTGCACCTCATCTGCTACGCGGATGATACCTTAGTCGTTGCCTGCGCACAGTCGCACCGACAGGCTGGAATCCTGGCAACCGCAGCGGTAGCACAGGTCGTCCGGCGCATACGAGCTCTGGGTCTGGAGGTAGCCCTGGCAAAGTCAGAGGCCATTACCTTCCACGGTCCCAGAAACGCTCCTCCGCCGGACATGTCCATCGAAGTGGGAGGGACGAGGATCAAGGTCGGGTCGACGCTGTCGTACCTTGGCCTGATCCTCGACAGCAGATGGACTTTCAGACAGCACTTCACCTGGCTGTTTGACAGGGTGAAGAAGTCCGCTGCGAGTCTCGCTTGGCTGCTGCCAAATATGGGTGGGCCGTCGCTAGCATGCCGGCACCTGTACTTGGGGGTGATTCGCTCGATGGTCATGTACGGAGCACCTGTGTGGGTGGAAGATTTATCCACTCACAACCGACTCGTGTTGGGCAGGTTGCAACGTATAATGGCCATCAGAGTCATTCGCGGATACCGTACGGTCTCCAGGGACGCGGCGTGCGCTCTCGCGGGCAGCATCCCTTGGGACCTAGAGGCTAGAGCTCTGGCCGACGTGCACAGACGCTGTGCGCGTGTACGCGAGGAGGGGTCAAGACCGGCGCCAGAAGAAGTGCGCCGGTGGAGACAGATCGAGAGGGACAACGCCCTTCGCTCATGGGCAGTGCGACTGGAAAGTCCGCAAGTGAGCATAGAGCTGCTCACAGCTATGCAGCCGGTGCTGCGGGAGTGGGTTGAGCGGACTGGCGGTGCGCTCACGTTCCACCTCACACAGCTATTAACGGGACACGGATGTTTCGGCCGATACCTGTGTGAGGTGTTGAGAAACGAATCGACCCCGGCCTGCCACCACTGTGGCTCGGACCGGGACACAGGGCAACACACGTTGGAAGAATGCCCGGCGTGGGCAGAAGAGCGTCAAGCGCTATCTGCCACTCTAGGAGTAGACCTTTCGCTGCCAACACTCATAAGATCGATGGTCGGCAGCGAAGATAAGTGGAACGCGGCCGCCTCCTTTGCTGGAGACGTAATGCGCCGCAAACAAGAAGCGGAACGTATGAGGGAGGCCGAGGCCTCACCCACAACAAGAGCTCCGAGGGGCAGGCAACGATACCAGCCGCCCTAACAAGGATCGCATGACAACGACTTTGGGACTGTCGTCGTCCGCGAATTGCATCCCGAGCGTAAGACGTGCTGCGTGTTCCGGCATGTCCCGATGTAATTAAGGGGGATCCCGATATCAAATCCTCCCCGAAGAGAGCCTAACACACAGGGCAACCGCTGGTAGAGTCACGGAGGTATGCTAACAAGTTCCCGTGGCTCTATTTCAAGCGGCAAGCAGAGCGCCGCTGGGGTTTAGTGGGTATGGGGCACCGCTTCACGGTCCCGAGTCCCACATAATCATCGGCTTCTTCGGGGCCGGTGATATGCGTAACTGCATTCCCCAGCGAAAACAAAAAAAAAAAAAAAAAAAAAGGTTCCCCCCCAAGGGGTTTCCGCCTTGTCGTGGCGGGGGGGCTCAGTAGCCGTGGCTTCGATGCCTCTTGGTGAAGCTAAGTGGAACCCACCCGGCCAGCACCTTGTGTGGGGCTGGCCCGAGTCCTAGCTCCGGGCTTGAGCTCCTGGGTATAGTGAGCTCACCTAGGATGCGTACGGGAGAAGGAAGACGCGGTGCAGTGCATCGCGCTTACAAAAGTGGGGACCTCACCCCGACAGAAGGAAAAAAGGTGACGAGTCGCGTATGGTACGTCATAAAACAAAAATCAACGCAATATGAATGCGGATGAAGTAACAAATCTCCGGGAGGGTCTGGCTAGCCAGGAATCCCTCTCTGTGCGCGAGTCGGAAAGCTCTTTGCATACTGACACGCGTACAGGCTGCCCCACTGTATACGGAGGGGGCAAACATTCGCAAGTGGATCAAAATCAATCGACTTTGGCTTCGTATAAGGACTCTGAGATGCATTCGGATGTGGATGGAGTAGGCTTAGAATCAGACAGTGATTCTAGCCGACGACTTGTGATTACTACGGCGAGATTGACCCGTTCACAGAAACGGAAGAACGACGAGTCAAACTTGGCTTGCAAGTCTGCGTCAAAAATTTCTTCAGCTTCAGGAGGTAGAAGTGTTACTCCTCCGGCAGGCCGATGGGCTGGACTGGCTATGACCAGGAAAGCAATAAAGGATGCTGAGCGAGAGGAAGAAATAAATAGAGCGGAACGGGAAGTAGCTGAGATGTCGGAGAAAAACCGGAGCAATAAGACCTCATGTCTTGAGAGACTTGCGCCACTGGAAATTGAAGACGCCTCGGCCCTCGAACTGAACCAGGTGGTGATGGACAACGTGGCAACCATATTTAAGGTAGCCGCGTCGTCGAAAAACTTAAAGGGCACCTTTGTACATGCCCTAAAAGAGTCAGCGTCGGCGATCAAAGAGGCAGTCGCAGTATTAAGCGCTAGATCGGTGACGAAGGAGACGAAAAAGCTACAGGCAGAAAATGCCAGGCTTAGGGAGGACCTGACTGACCTAAGGGAGGAAATAACACTGATCAGGACGGAGTTAGCGGAGGCAAGGAAAAACACCTACATGTCATCCTACCCAGCTGCTCCCACACCCAACCGAGATGTAAATACCTCCCTCTTGGAAACCTTTTCGCGTACCATTATGGAGCAAGTTGGCCAAATGGTGAACGAAAAGCTAGAAGCCCTAGAGGGAAGGTTGGTGGCAAAACCGAGCGTACGCCTGCCACCTGCTCCGGATGGAGGTGACCCGTCGAAGCCTCCTGGGAAGGGGGAGAACGGGAAGGAGGCGACCAGTAAAGGAACGGGACCGAATAATCCGCAAGTCTCGGAGAAGGAACCGAAAAGAGGGAAAGCTAAAAGAAGGAAGAAGGCACAAGGAGCGTTGCAGAGCGTATCTGTTGCTGTTGCTGATACAAACGACGCACAAAGGCAAAAACCGAAGCCGAACCCAACAACCACAGAGGGGGAGTGGGTACAAGTGGTTAAAAAGCGTCCAAAGAAAACGGTAGCTCAATCGAGACCAACCGCGAGTAAGCTACGGCTCCCGCGCTCTGCAGCGGTCTCAATCACTCTTCGGGGCGGTGCTGAGGAGAGAGGAGTTACCTACAAAAAGGTACTGGAGGAAGCCAAAGAAAAGATTGACATCTCTTCCCTCGGTCTTCCCGGTCTCTGGTTTAGAAGAGCCAAATCCGGTGCGAGGATCCTAGAGGTCCCTGGAGTGAACAGTGGAGAGAAAGCAGATATGCTTGCCTCAAAACTGAAGGACTTTCTAGGGGACGACAACGTCCACATAGGCAGGCCTACTAAGTGCTCGGAAATGCGCATCTCCGGGCTAGACGATTCCGTCACGACAGACGAAGTTGTGACGGCCATCGCGAAAGTAGGCGAGTGCTCTAAAGAATCGGTGAAATGCGGCGACATAAGACCTGACCACACAGGTCTAGGCACAGCCTGGGTGCGGTGCCCGATACCCGCTGCCAAAAAGGTGGCTACGAGCGGAAGGCTATTGGTGGGCTGGGTGGCCGCTCAAGTGAAGCTTCTGGCACCTAGGGTGCTCCGCTGCTACCGGTGCCTGGAGGTTGGACACGTTAGAGGACAGTGTACCGCCGAAGTGGATCGCAGCGGAATATGCTACCGTTGCAGCCAGTCGGGTCATAGAGCGGGGCAATGTACCGCTGCACCGCATTGTGTACTGTGCTCCGACCGTAAAAGACCAGCTGAGCATGGAGTCGGCAGCGGAGCATGTGTAGCTCGCGCTGCCAAACAAAGCAAGAGGAAGGGGCATGACATGAATAAATCTGTCCCGCAGGTGACTCTACCCATTGCCAGGGCCGAGGTGGAACCTAAACGTAAGAAATAACAATGGCCTCACGATCCATACGATTTCTACAGGGTAATATCAATCACTGTGCCAGAGCTCAGGACCTACTAGTCCAGAGCCTGGCGGAGCGATCGATACACATTGGGATTATCGCGGAACCCTACTCCATACCTCCTAAGGAGAACTGGGTTGGCGATGTAGACAAGAAGGTGCTCTTAGTCACACAGACTGCTGCTGGCTCCCCGCCTTTTGAGCAAGTAGCAAAGGGTCAGGGATGCGTGGCCGCAACTGTGGATGGCCTGTCAGTGGTTGGCGTCTATTTTTCGCCCAACCGAAGCCTGGCCGACTTTGAGCGATTCCTTCAACGCGTCGGGGACATCGTTAACCAATGTCGACCAAATCCGGTGCTGATCGCGGGGGACTTCAATGCCAAATCGGTGGCTTGGGGATCTCCAGCGACTGATGCACGGGGGGAGGTGCTAGAGGAGTGGGTCGTAGCGACGGGACTGGTAATCCTAAACCAGGGGTCGGTCAGCACCTGCGTACGTGCACAGGGTGAGTCGATAGTGGACGTGACGTTCGCAAGTCCCACGGTGGCTCATCGAGTAAACGGGTGGCAGGTGCTGGACAGTGTGGAAACTCTGTCGGACCACCGGTACATCCAATTTGGCATGGAGGCGCCTTCCTTGCCAGCCGCAGATACCCTCAATCGGTCTCCATCTGGGTCGGGACCGAGGTGGGCGATTAAAAAGCTGGACAAGGAACTCCTACGGGAGGCAGCAATTGTGCAGGCATGGTTTCATGACACAAAGAGTCCTGCAGAAGTGAGCGAGGAAGCAGAACGGCTCCATGAGGCCATGACAAACGTCTGTGACGCTGCCATGCCTCGGGCCGGGGCTTTCAAGGCCGGGAGGCAGGTGTACTGGTGGTCTGACCGGTTAACGCAACTCCGGCAGGCATGCGTCGTGGCCAGGCGCCGCTACCTTCGAAGCCGAAGAAGAGCTCATCGAGAGGAAAGGCAAGAGGCCAGTCTCTACGATGACTATAGACATAAACAAAAAGAGCTCCAGGTGGCGATAAGCAAGGCCAAGCCGAAAGCGTGGAATGAAATGCTGGAGAAACTAGATAAAGACCCATGGGGAAGGCCCTATAGATTAGTTCGATCCAAACTTCGTCCCTGGACCCCACCACTGACTCAGACCCTACAGCCTTTACTCTGTGAAAGCATCGTAGAGGCTCTATTTCCGGAAAAAGACGAATACCTACCACCAAGCATGGTACCGCCGGAGATAACAGTCGAAGGCAGTTCTGGTAGGTCAGAAGCCGTATCGGAGCCCGAGCTCAAAGCGGCGGAGCTACGGATGCGAGCCAAGAAGGTTGCTCCAGGGCCAGACGGCATACCAGGAACTGTTTGGTGCCCTGCTCTCGAGGCACTAGGGCCATGGATCAGGACGCTCTTTAGTGCGTGCCTCGAGCAGGGCCGATATCCAAACAGCTGGAAAACCGGTAGGCTAGTGCTGCTGAAGAAAGAGGGTCGTCCAGCGGACTCGCCATCTGCATATCGCCCCATCGTCGTGCTGAACGAGGTGAATAAGCTGTTCGAGCGGATAATTGCTGAGCGGCTTACTAAGCACCTGACGGAGGAAGGGCCAGATCTTAGCGGGTGTCAATACGGCTTTCGCAAGCTAAGGTCAACGATCGATGCCATAATGAGAGTCAAAGCGCTGACAGCGGACGCAATATCTCAGGGCGATGTTGTGGTGGCGGTGTCCCTGGACATCAAAAACGCCTTTAACACCCTACCCTGGAGCTGCATAAAGGAAGCCCTCCGTTACCATGCCGTACCTCGCTATCTGCGACAGATTGTGGCGGCATACCTATCGGACAGGGCGGTGACGTATACCACCAAGACAGGTTGGTGTAGAAGGACGGTGTCGTGTGGGGTTCCACAGGGGTCGGTTCTTGGACCCCTCCTGTGGAACATAGGATACGATTGGGTGTTGCGAGGAGCAAACCCGGAGGGAGTAGAGGTCGTCTGCTATGCGGACGATACGCTCGTAACAGCGCGAGCTGGGACGCATAGGCAGGCGATCCTCCTGGCAACGGCAGGTGTAGCACACACCGTCCAGAGGATACGGCGGCTGGGACTTGAAGTCTCTGTGGAGAAGTCGGAAGCTATATGTTTCCACGGACCTAGGAACGCACCGCCCACAGGACTGGAGATGGTGGTGGGTGGAGTTTCCATCGGTATCGAGAAGACCTTGCGCTACCTGGGTCTAGTCCTCGATAGCCGGTGGAACTTTAAGGAACATTTCAGTGGCCTGGCTCCGAGACTCATTCGAGCGGCGGGCGCGTTAGGTAAGCTCTTGCCCAACATTGGAGGACCTAGAGCTCAGTGCCGCCGCCTCTATACGGGAGTCGTCAAGTCGATGGCCCTCTATGGAGCTCCTATCTGGGTGGACGCTCTGAACGCCCATAACAAAACCCTCCTACGCAGACCGCAACGGGTTATGGCGGTGAGAGTCATAAGGGGCTATCATACGATCTCCTTCGAGGCGGCCTGTGTCCTGGCGGGAACGCCGCCATGGGATTTGGAGGCGGAGTCTCTGGCGCAGAGATATGAAGTTGCAATGGGATTACGCAACGTACCGGGATGGCAGTCATCAGAAGGGTGGAGAACACTTCTGGATGAGCACCTGGTGAGAAGCAACCGGGTGCTCATTGAGAAGTGGAAGAAAAGACTTCAGCAACCGACTGCTGGCCACCAAATAATAGAAGCGGTGCTACCGGTACTGGACCAGTGGCTGACAAGGAGACATGGAGCTCTCACGTTCCGACTCGTGCAGATGCTGTCGGGGCATGGCTGCTTCGGAAGGTACCTGTGCAGGGTGGCGGGCAGAGAGCCCACGATGGGGTGTCATCATTGCGAAAGTGCCGAGGACACGGCCAGGCACACACTTGAAGAGTGTCCGCGGTGGAGCGAGCAGCGAAGTCACCTCGCTGCCGTAATGGGGAATGACCTGTCACTGCCAGCCGTAGTGGAAGCTATGGTAAGTAATAACGTGGCATGGGGCAAAATGGTCTACTTCTGCGAGGAGGTGATGACGCAAAAAGAAGCGATGGAAAGGGTTAGGGAAGACGACCCGTCGTCGCTACCTATCCGCCGGAAGAAAACCGGTCGCAGGCGGCTCGCTCACGATCGCCGCCTTCCTCCTTAACGAGGGCTACGGGTGGTGTCGGTGGAGAGATCGCCACCACCCGGTAACAAGTGACCTTCGAGGTGTAATGCATGCAAAAGCATAGCACACAAGATTGGGATTAAGGTTCTAGGTGGAGTCTGCACCAGGCGGACAGACGCCGGTGGAATCACGGTAGAGTGCGCAAGCGACCCCGTGGCTCTTGCCAATAAGGCGCAGAGTACGTACGTCGATGGTTTTTTAGTGGGTATTAAGGCAATCAGCCAACGAGTCCCACATACCCGCCTGGTAACCACAGGCGGGATGCGTAAATGCATTTTTCCATCAGAAAAAAAAAAAAAAAAAAAAAAAAAAAAAAAAAAAAGGTTAGGTTAGGTTAGGTTAGGTTGGGGTGCTGGGTCGGATAACCTCCTCGTGTGCCTGGGAGATGCAGTTGCCTTCGGACCTCGGTCCGGGGGTAAGGGCAACTCCTGGGACTGGTGTACCCTGGGCAACGGCAGCTGCTTTATGCTCTCGGGCATAGGGCAACTGACGGCTAATAATCCGACAGGAGTGGCTGGGGTGTACTTGCGTGATGTGTATGGGATGAATGTTAGATCGCGTGTGAATCTTACTGTGAGACGTATGTGTGGTTGTATCATGGTGATGGATGATGAGCACTTATATCGTGGGGATGGACGACATGTATTTGTAGCGTGGTGATGGATGATAGGTATCTGTATCGTGGTGATGGATGATGCGTAATCCCGTGCTTGACCCCGGCCAAGGGATGAATGGTTGGACGGGGGTGCCAACTGTTAGGGGTCAACAGTGTCGTAGTGGAGATGGGTTTTGCTCAACCCAAATGAGCAAACATAAAATATGGAACACAGCAGTAAGGAAAATGGTCCCCGGGTGGGTCCCCTTCGGGGGGAATCCCACACTTCTGTCGCTCACGCTTCAGGAGTCTGCCCTTCGTACTACGGGGTGGGCACTAACTGCTCCGAGGGCGAGCATTCTACTCGCTCTCGCTCTTTAGAGGAGACACAGGACGATACCTATCCAAAAGAAAGAAGGGAAACCCGCGCCAAGCGCGGAAGGGGCAGGCCACCAACTACTGGTGAGTATGTGGGGCTTGCCCAAGCCAAACGAGACTATGCCGCTGCGGAACGGGAAGCGCAGGAGGCTGAAGCAGACAAGGAAGTGGCGGCCCTGGCGCGTCGCATAATAAGACCGCGCGTGGCCACGATCTCAGAGTCGTCACTTCCTTTGTCGCTAGACGACAACTCAGACTCGGAATCGACTACGAGCGCTCTTAAGGAAACGATTGCCTCGAGCTTGGCCACAATCGCCGGAGTGGCCAAGAGCTCGAAAAACCTTAAGGGAACTGCAATCAAGGCATTGAAAGAGGCTTCCGCCGCGATAAGCGAGGCGACAGCGATGCTTCTTCGGAGGAATACATCCGAAGAGACAAAGCTGCTAGAGGCAGAAAACGCGCGCCTGTCCAAAGACCTAGAACAGGTCAAAAGAGAGATCGCCGAGTTGAGACGGGAGATGGCCAGCGCAAACTCGCAGGCTATCCCTGCACCCGCGGTAGCAGTAGACTTTGAAGAGCTACTGCAGCGAGCCGTCCGCGAGGCTGTGACGCAATCGAGCGCCAGGATGGACGCTCGGTTAGAGAGCCTCGAGGCCCGTCTTCTCCGTGAGTCGCGTCCTCGCCCATCGATGTCAGCTGGTAGAAGGCGGGATGATGCGACATCACAGCAGGAGCCACAGGCTCAGCCACAACCGGCTCATCTACCACAGCCTGGACAAAGAGAAGTGACGACATTGATGCCACCGGCTAATCCAGCGCCGAGGAGAAGAGCTCCAAAGCACAAAGAAGCGGGCGACCCGGCATCGAAACGCCCTCTTACGGAAAAGAGAGCGCCTACCAATCATGGAGAATGGACAGTGGTTGGGCCTGGAGGAAGAAAATCCAAGGCAAAGAAGACAAAAGATACAAGGAGGCAGCGATACAAACTGCGTGCCCCTAAAACAGCCGCTGTAGTAATCTCGCTGCAGCCTGGCGCTGAAGAAAACGGAAAGACATATGCTGGTGTCCTCGCTGACGCAAAGCAAAAAATGAAATTGACTGCTCTCGAGATATCGGCGGTCCGTTTTAGATCGGCGGTAACGGGGGCTCGAATCCTTGAAGTTACTGGTGCGGACAGTCAAGTAAAGGCCGACGCGCTGGCGAATAAACTCAGGGAGGTTCTCAGGGAGCAAGATGTACGCATCTCCCGTCCACAAAAGTGCGCGGGGCTGCGTATCAGTGGTCTTGATGACTCGGCAACAGCGGACGAGATCGCTAGTGCTGTCTCCACAGTTGCGCTGTGCCCACCGGAGACCATCAAGGTAGGTGACATCCGCCGAGACAGGAGAGGTCTCGGCACCGCCTGGGTGAGATGCCCCGTTGAGGGTGCGCACAAGGTTGCGACCGGTAAGAGGCTACTGGTTGGATGGACACTGGCGAATGTCACACTGCTGCCCGCTCGACCAATGCTGTGCTTCCGGTGTCAGGAGACAGGCCACGCTCGTGCCAAGTGCACCTGCGAGACAGACCGCAGCGAGCTGTGTTTCCGCTGCGGCCAGGCTGGCCACAAATCCGCGCAATGTGCAGGGAAACCTCACTGCGCGATCTGTGCCGCACGTGGAAAACCGGCTGAACACCGTGTGGGCAGTGATGCCTGTCACAAGTCCAGCCGGAAGAAGAAGGTGAGTGCCCCCAGGGGCAATACATCCCAGAAGCCTCAACCACCCAACTCGGTGGTCATAGCTCCTGCGGCCGAGACGGACACCAATACGGCCTCTCAGTGATGGCTCCACTACGTATGTTGCAGGTCAACTTGAACCACTGCGCCCAGGCACAGGACCTACTGATCCAGTCCATGGCGCAGTGGTCGATCGATGTCGCTGTGGTAGCGGAGCCTTATCGTGTGCCATCCGGCAACAACTGGATAGGTGACGCGGGGTCCTCAACCGCCCTGGTCTTGGGTCCTGGAGTGTCGACAAGTCGCACCATCAAGTGCCAAGACTTCGTCGCCTCCATCGTCGGCGGTCTTATGGTGGTGGGGGTCTATTTCTCTCCTAATAGATCCCTAACCGAATTCGAGACGTTCCTTGTGAGACTGGGCGCCTTCCTTGGTGGGGTCTCACAACCTGTGCTCGTCGCCGGGGACTTCAACGCGAAGTCCACGCTATGGGGCTCCCCGTCGACGGATGCTAGGGGTGACGTTCTGCAGGACTGGATGGTGGAGTCCGGGATGGCGATGCTCAACCGCGGCAGCGTCGACACATGCGTGAGGCAGCGAGGCGGGTCCATCGTGGACCTCACTCTCGCGAGCCCCACCGTTGCGCGCAGAATAGTGGACTGGCGGGTCCTCGAGGAAGTGGAGACGTTATCGGACCACCGATATATTCGCTTCAACGTCTCTGCGGAATCGCCAAGGAGCCCGCCGAGCTCGGCTCGGGCTCGGTGCGGCCCCAGATGGGCCTTGAATAAAATGGACAAAGAGATACTGAAAGAGGCAGCAATTGTCCAGTCCTGGGTTCCGCTTCATTCCGGGACGGATGTGGACAGCCTGGCGGATTGGTTAGGCCAGACGATGACCCAGGTGTGCGACGCATCCATGCCGCGAGTGGGCCCTCCTGCGCCTCGACGACGCTCCTATTGGTGGCGCCCCGAGCTGCAGTTGCTGCGAGAGTCGTGCATCGCGGCGCGTCGCCAGTACACAAGGCTGCGCAGGAGGAAAACCGGTGTCCTCAATGAGGCTCAGGACGCTGCCTACGATGCCTACCGTTCCGCTCGTCGAGCTCTGCGGGATGGCATTCGACAGGCAAAGACCGAGGCCTGGAAAGAATTTATAGCGTCCCTTGAGCGTGACCCGTGGGGTAGGCCCTACAAATGGGTGCGGAATAAGCTCCGCCCGGCCGCCTCGCCGCTCACGACAAGTCTCGGACCAGAGTTGAGGGAGCGCGTGGTCTCTTCTCTGTTTCCGCTAAGAGGAAAGTGGACCCCACCAGCTATGGTGTCACCCGCAGCTGCCAGTGGGTCGGACGAGGAAGTGCCGCCAGTGTCGCCGGAAGAGCTGGGTGTGGCGGTGCACAAAATGTCTCTCAAAGATGGCGCCCCGGGTCTCGATGGCATACCGGGTCGTGCTTGGGTGCTATCTTTGAGAGAATCGGATGAACACCTACTTCATGTGTTCTCAGAATGCCTGAGGCAGGGCCGTTTCCCGACTAGGTGGAAGACGGGGAAGCTTGTACTGCTGAGAAAGGAGGGCCGGCCGGAAGACCAACCTTCGGCCTATCGCCCTATAGTCCTGCTCGACGAGGTAGGCAAGCTTCTCGAGCGTGTGATCGTTGCTCGTCTGGCACGGCACATGGCAGACGTGGGTCCGAGCCTGAGCGACCACCAGTTTGGGTTTCGTCCGGGGCGGTCTACGATCGGTGCGATCGGGCAAGTCCGGGCGGTAGTAGAGACGGAGGTGTCCCGGGGTGGAGTCGTTGTTGCGGTGTCACTCGACATATCCAACGCATTCAACTCTCTGCCCTGGGAAACAATACGCGAGGGGCTAAGGTATCATGCCGTGCCACGGTACCTGCAGAGGGTAGTAGCTGACTACCTCTCGGCGCGCGCGGTCAGCTACCCGACGCAGGAGGGGTGGCGCACGAGGGAGGTCGTGTGTGGTGTTCCGCAGGGGTCTGCTTTAGGGCCCCTCCTGTGGAACATCGGATACGACTGGGTTCTTCGTGGCGCTAATCTCTGTGGAGTGCACCTCATTTGCTACGCGGATGATACCTTGGTCGTTGCCTGCGCACAGTCGCACCGACAGGCTGGAATCCTGGCAACCGCAGCGGTAGCACAGGTCGTCCGGCGCATACGAGCTCTGGGTCTGGAGGTAGCCCTGGCAAAGTCAGAGGCCATTACCTTCCACGGTCCCAGAAACGCTCCTCCGCCGGACATGTCCATCGAAGTGGGAGGGACGAGGATCAAGGTCGGGTCGACGCTGTCGTACCTTGGCCTGATCCTCGACAGCAGATGGACTTTCAGACAGCACTTCACCTGGCTGTTTGACAGGGTGAAGAAGTCCGCTGCTAGTCTCGCTTGGCTGATGCCAAATATGGGTGGGCCGTCGCTAGCATGCCGGCACCTGTACTTGGGGGTGATTCGCTCGATGGTCATGTACGGAGCACCTGTGTGGGTGGAAGATTTATCCACTCACAACCGACTCGTGTTGGGCAGGTTGCAACGTATAATGGCCATCAGAGTCATTCGCGGATACCGTACGGTCTCCAGGGACGCGGCGTGCGCTCTCGCGGGCAGCATCCCTTGGGACCTAGAGGCTAGAGCTCTGGCCGACGTGCACAGACGCTGTGCGCGTGTACGCGAGGAAGGGTCAAGACCGGCGCCAGAAGAAGTGCGCCGGTGGAGACAGATCGAGAGGGACAACGCCCTTCGCTCATGGGCAGTGCGACTTGAAAATCCACAAGTGAGCATAGAGTTGCTCACAGCTATGCAGCCGGTGCTGCAGGAGTGGGTTGAGCGGTCTGGCGGTGCGCTCACGTTCCACCTCACACAGCTATTGACGGGACACGGATGTTTCGGCCGATACCTGTGTGAGGTGTTGAGCGTCGAATCGACCCCGGCCTGCCACCACTGTGGCTCCGACCGGGACACAGGGCAACACACGTTGGAAGAATGCCCGGCGTGGGCAGAAGAGCGTCAAGCGCTATCTGCCACTCTAGGAGTAGACCTTTCGCTGCCAACACTCATAAGATCGATGGTCGGCAGCAAAGATAAGTGGAACGCGGCCGCCTCCTTTGCTGGAGACGTAATGCGCCGCAAACAAGAAGCGGAACGTAGGAGGGAGGCCGAGGCCTCACCCACAACAAGAGCTCCGAGGGGCAGGCAACGATACCAGCCGCCCCAACAAGGGTCGCATGGCGACGAATTTGGGACTGTCGTCGTCCGCGAATTGCGTCCCGAGCGTAAGACGTGCCGCGTGTTCCGGCATGTCCCGATGTAGCTAAGGGGGATCCTGATATCAAATCCCCCCCGAAGAGAGCCTAACACACAGGGCAACCGCTGGTAGAGTCACGGAGGTATGCTAACGCGTTCCCGTGGCTCTATTTCAAGCGGCAAGCAGAGCGCCGCTGGGGTTTAGTGGGTATGGGGAACCGCTTCACGGTCCCGAGTCCCACATAATCATCGGCTTCTTCGAGGCCGGTGATATGCGTAACTGCATTCCCCAGCGAAAACAAAAAAAAAAAAAAAAGGTTAGGTTAGGTTAGGTTAGGTTAGGTTAGGTTAGGTTAGGTTAGGTTAGGTTAGGTTAGGTTAGGTTAGGTTAGGTTAGGTTAGGTTAGGTTAGGTTAGGTTAGGTTAGGTTAGGTTAGGTTAGGTTAGGTTTTTTTTTTTTTTTTTTTTTTTTTTTTTTTTTTTTTTTTTTTTTTTTTTCATTCCCCTGCGTATGGCGGGTCAGGGCCTTTATTTGCATTTTTGTTTTACTTTTCACTTATCATCACTATTTCCTTATAACTAGTTTTCTCGTTCCTTTCTCTCACACTTCTATCTTTCATACCCTTCTTATCTTTCTTCCTGTTTTGCTCTCCACCTCGTTTCTTTCGCTCTCCATCCCATTTCCTTCTTTCATACCTCTCGCAAGATGTGTAAGGATTTCAGTCGCCGCGTCGATTCTTCTGCAGCTTTGCATTCCAATTTTTTTTTTTTCTGCTGTGAAGAAAGTCATTTCCTTTTTTTTTTTTTTTTTTTTTTTTTTTTTTTTTTTTTTTTTTTTTTGCGTGTTTTCTTTACCATTTTATTTATTACATCTTACTTATTTATCAATTTTTATACATTTTCCTAATTTAAATATTTTTACATTGAGTTTGTTTTTAGTGTCTTTTGAACTACTGCTTTGCAGTAGTCCAAGAAATTTTGGCGACTTTCGTCCTCACTCATCAGAGAGGCAACCGCTCCTATATCTAATTTTCTTTTTGTCCTGATTTCAAATTCAACCCTCTCCCGCCCGAATAAGGGACAGGAGAGCAGGATGTGCGCCACGGTCTGGTCCACCTCCGGGTCACAGGGGCACGCGGGACTCTCCTTGAGTTTGAACCTGTGGAGGTACTCGGAGAATCCCCCGTGCCCGGTGAACATCTGGACCAAGACCGTGTCGAGCTCGATCTGGCGAGTCACGCGATACGCTGACTTGACGTTCGGGAAGAACATCCTCGTTGTTGAAGCCGTCGTACCTTGCACATACCTCCTGTTCCATTCGTCGAGCGTCCCCAGCCTTAGCTGACGCTTGACGAATGAAACGGGGCAATCCTCGTACTCAGGTCTTCTTTTACTCTTCAGGGCCGCTTCCTTGGCCAGGTGGTCCGCCCTTTCGTTTCCCTCCAACCCCACATGCGCCTTCACCCAATACAACCTTATATTCGTCCCTTTCTCACGTGCTTTCATAATATTCTCTTTCGCTGCGATCGCCAGGGGATGGAGGGTATCAGGTTTTGCGATCGTCTCCAGGGCGGACCTCGAGTCGCTGAGTACGGCGCACGAATGCGCCGACCCGCTGGCCGGGTTAGGTTAGGTTAGGTTAGGTTAGGTTAGGTTAGGTTAGGTTAGGTTAGGTTAGGTTAGGTTAGGTTCCCCCCCAAGGGGTTTCCGCCTTGTCGTGGCGGGGGGGCTTAGTAGCCGTGGCTTCGATGCCTCTTGGTGAAGCTAAGTGGAACCCACCCGGCCAGCACCTTGTGTGGGGCTGGCCCGAGTCCTAGCTCCGGGCTTGAGCTCCTGGGTATAGTGAGCTCGCCTAGGATGCGTACGGGAGAAGGAAGACGCGGTGCAGTGCATCGCGCTAACAAAAGTGGGGACCTCACCCCGACAGAAGGAAAAAAGGTGACGAGTCGCGTATGGTACGTCATAAAACAAAAATCAACGCAATATGAATGCGGATGAAGTAACAAATCTCCGGGAGGGTCTGGCTAGCCAGGAATCCCTCTCTGTGCGCGAGTCGGAAAGCTCTTTGCATACTGACACGCGTACAGGCTGCCCCACTGTATACGGAGGGGGCAAACATTCGCAAGTGGATCAAAATCAATCGACTTTGGCTTCGTATAAGGACTTTGAGATGCATTCGGATGTGGATGGAGTAGGCTTAGAATCAGACAGTGATTCTAGCCGACGACTTGTGATTACCACGGCGAGATTGACCCGTTCACAGAAACGGAAGAACGACGAGTCAAACTTGGCTTGCAAGTCTGCGTCAAAAATTTCTTCAGCTTCAAGAGGTAGAAGCGTTACTCCTCCGGCAGGCCGATGGGCTGGACTGGCTATAACCAGGAAAGCAATAAAGGATGCTGAGCGAGAGGAAGAAATAAACAGAGCGGAACGGGAAGTAGCTGAGATGTCGGAGAAAAACCGGAGCAATAAGACCTCATGTCTTGAGAGACTTGCGCCACTGGAAATTGAAGACGCCTCGGCCCTCGAACTGAACCAGGTGGTGATGGACAACGTGGCAACCATATTTAAGGTAGCCGCGTCGTCGAAAAACTTAAAGGGCACCTTTGTACATGCCCTAAAAGAGTCAGCGTCGGCGATCAAAGAGGCAGTCGCAGTATTAAGCGCTAGATCGGTGACGAAGGAGACGAAAAAGCTACAGGCAGAAAATGCCAGGCTTAGGGAGGACCTGACTGACCTAAGGGAGGAAATAACACTGATCAGGACGGAGTTAGCGGAGGCAAGGAAAAACACCTACGTGTCATCCTACCCAGCTGCTCCCACACCCAACCGAGATGTAAATACCTCCCTCTTGGAAACCTTTTCGCGTACCATTATGGAGCAAGTTGGCCAAATGGTGAACGAAAAGCTAGAAGCCCTAGAGGGAAGGTTGGTGGCAAAACCGAGCGTACGCCTACCACCTGCTCCGGATGGAGGTGACCCGTCGAAGCCTCCTGGGAAGGGGGAGAACGGGAAGGAGGCGACCAGTAAAGGAACGGGACCGAATAATCCGCAAGTCTCGGAGAAGGAACCGAAAAGAGGGAAAGCTAAAAGAAGGAAGAAGGCACAAGGAGCGTTGCAGAGCGTATCTGTTGCTGTTGCTGATACAAACGACGCACAAAGGCAAAAACCGAAGCCGAACCCAACAACCACAGAGGGGGAGTGGGTGCAAGTGGTTAAAAAGCGTCCAAAGAAAACGGTAGCTCAATCGAGACCAACCGCGAATAAGCTACGGCTCCCGCGCTCTGCAGCGGTCTCAATCACTCTTCGGGGCGGTGCTGAGGAGAGAGGAGTTACCTACAAAAAGGTACTGGAGGAAGCCAAAGAAAAGATTGACATCTCTTCCCTCGGTCTTCCCGGTCTCTGGTTTAGAAGAGCCAAATCCGGTGCGAGGATCCTAGAGGTCCCTGGAGTGAACAGTGGAGAGAAAGCAGATATGCTTGCCTCAAAACTGAAGGACTTTCTAGGGGACGACAACGTCCACATAGGCAGGCCTACTAAGTGCTCGGAAATGCGCATCTCCGGGCTAGACGATTCCGTCACGACAGACGAAGTTGTGACGGCCATCGCGAAAGTAGGCGAGTGCTCTAAAGAATCGGTGAAATGCGGCGACATAAGACCTGACCACACAGGTCTAGGCACAGCCTGGGTGCGGTGCCCGATACCCGCTGCCAAAAAGGTGGCTACGAGCGGAAGGCTATTGGTGGGCTGGGTGGCCGCTCAAGTGAAGCTTCTGACACCTAGGGTGCTCCGCTGCTACCGGTGCCTGGAGGTTGGACACGTTAGAGGACAGTGTACCGCCGAAGTGGATCGCAGCGGAATATGCTACCGTTGCAGCCAGTCGGGTCATAGAGCGGGGCAATGTACCGCTGCACCGCATTGTGTACTGTGCTCCGACCGTAAAAGACCAGCTGAGCATGGAGTCGGCAGCGGAGCATGTGTAGCTCGCGCTGCCAAACAAAGCAAGAGGAAGGGGCATGACATGAATAAATCTGTCCCGCAGGTGACTCTACCCATTGCCAGGGCCGAGGTGGAACCTAAACGTAAGAAATAACAATGGCCTCACGATCCATACGATTTCTACAGGGTAATATCAATCACTGTGCCAGAGCTCAGGACCTACTAGTCCAGAGCCTGGCGGAGCGATCGATACACATTGGGATTATCGCGGAACCCTACTCCATACCTCCTAAGGAGAACTGGGTTGGCGATGTAGACAAGAAGGTGCTCTTAGTCACACAGACTGCTGCTGGCTCCCCGCCTTTTGAGCAAGTAGCAAAGGGTCAGGGATGCGTGGCCGCAACTGTGGATGGCCTGTCAGTGGTTGGCGTCTATTTTTCGCCCAACCGAAGCCTGGCCGACTTTGAGCGATTCCTTCAACGCGTCGGGGACATCGTTAACCAATGTCGACCAAATCCGGTGCTGATCGCGGGGGACTTCAATGCCAAATCGGTGGCTTGGGGATCTCCAGCGACTGATGCACGGGGGGAGGTGCTAGAGGAGTGGGTCGTAGCGACGGGACTGGTAATCCTAAACCAGGGGTCGGTCAGCACCTGCGTACGTGCACAGGGTGAGTCGATAGTGGACGTGACGTTCGCAAGTCCCACGGTGGCTCATCGAGTAAACGGGTGGCAGGTGCTGGACAGTGTGGAAACTCTGTCGGACCACCGGTACATCCAATTTGGCATGGAGGCGCCTTCCTTGCCAGCCGCAGATACCCTCAATCGGTCTCCATCTGGGTCGGGACCGAGGTGGGCGATTAAAAAGCTGGACAAGGAACTCCTACGGGAGGCAGCAATTGTGCAGGCATGGTTTCATGACACAAAGAGTCCTGCAGAAGTGAGCGAGGAAGCAGAACGGCTCCATGAGGCCATGACAAACGTCTGTGACGCTGCCATGCCTCGGGCCGGGGCTTTCAAGGCCGGGAGGCAGGTGTACTGGTGGTCTGACCGGTTAACGCAACTCCGGCAGGCATGCGTCGTGGCCAGGCGCCGCTACCTTCGAAGCCGAAGAAGAGCTCATCGAGAGGAAAGGCAAGAGGCCAATCTCTACGATGACTATAGACATAAACAAAAAGAGCTTCAGGTGGCGATAAGCAAGGCCAAGCCGAAAGCGTGGAATGAAATGCTGGAGAAACTAGATAAAGACCCATGGGGAAGGCCCTATAGATTAGTTCGATCCAAACTTCGTCCCTGGACCCCACCACTGACTCAGACCCTACAGCCTCTACTCTGTGAAAGCATCGTAGAGGCTCTATTTCCGGAAAAAGACGAATACCTACCACCAAGCATGGTACCGCCGGAGATAACAGTCGAAGGCAGTTCTGGTAGGTCAGAAGCCGTATCGGAGCCCGAGCTCAAAGCGGCGGAGCTACGGATGCGAGCCAAGAAGGTTGCTCCAGGGCCAGACGGCATACCAGGAACTGTTTGGTGCCCTGCTCTCGAGGCACTAGGGCCATGGATCAGGACGCTCTTTAGTGCGTGCCTCGAGCAGGGCCGATATCCAAACAGCTGGAAAACCGGTAGGCTAGTCCTGCTGAAGAAAGAGGGTCGTCCAGCGGACTCGCCATCTGCATATCGCCCCATCGTCGTGCTGAACGAGGTGAATAAGCTGTTCGAGCGGATAATTGCTGAGCGGCTTACTAAGCACCTGACGGAGGAAGGGCCAGATCTTAGCGGGTGTCAATACGGCTTTCGCAAGCTAAGGTCAACGATCGATGCCATAATGAGAGTCAAAGCGCTGACAGCGGACGCAATATCTCAGGGCGATGTTGTGGTGGCGGTGTCCCTGGACATCAAAAACGCCTTTAACACCCTACCCTGGAGCTGCATAAAGGAAGCCCTCCGTTACCATGCCGTACCTCGCTATCTGCGACAGATTGTGGCGGCATACCTATCGGACAGGGCGGTGACGTATCCCACCAAGACAGGTTGGTGTAGAAGGACGGTGTCGTGTGGGGTTCCACAGGGGTCGGTTCTTGGACCCCTCCTGTGGAACATAGGATACGATTGGGTGTTGCGAGGAGCAAACCCGGAGGGAGTAGAGGTCGTCTGCTATGCGGACGATACGCTCGTAACAGCGCGAGCTGGGACGCATAGGCAGGCGGTCCACCTGGCAACGGCAGGTGTAGCACACACCGTCCAGAGGATACGGCGGCTGGGACTTGAAGTCTCTGTGGAGAAGTCGGAAGCTATATGTTTCCACGGACCTAGGAACGCACCGCCCACAGGACTGGAGATGGTGGTGGGTGGAGTTTCCATCGGTATCGAGAAGACCTTGCGCTACCTGGGTCTAGTCCTCGATAGCCGGTGGAACTTTAAGGAACATTTCAGTGTCCTGGCTCCGAGACTCATTCGAGCGGCGGGCGCGTTAGGTAAGCTCTTGCCCAACATTGGAGGACCTAGAGCTCAGTGCCGCCGCCTCTATACGGGAGTCGTCAAGTCGATGGCCCTCTATGGAGCTCCTATCTGGGTGGACGCTCTGAACGCCCATAACAAAACCCTCCTACGCAGACCGCAACGGGTTATGGCGGTGAGAGTCATAAGGGGCTATCATACGATCTCCTTCGAGGCGGCCTGTGTCCTGGCGGGAACGCCGCCATGGGATTTGGAGGCGGAGTCTCTGGCGCAGAGATATGAAGTTGCAATGGGACTACGCAACGTACCGGGATGGCAGTCATCAGAAGGGTGGAGAACACTTCTGGATGAGCACCTGGTGAGAAGCAACCGGGTGCTCATTGAGAAGTGGAAGAAAAGACTTCAGCAACCGACTGCTGGCCACCAAATAATAGAAGCGGTGCTACCGGTACTGGACCAGTGGCTGACAAGGAGACATGGAGCTCTCACGTTCCGACTCGTGCAGATGCTGTCGGGGCATGGCTGCTTCGGAAGGTACTTGTGCAGGGTGGCGGGCAGAGAGCCCACGATGGGGTGTCATCATTGCGAAAGTGCCGAGGACACGGCCAGGCACACACTTGAAGAGTGTCCGCGGTGGAGCGAGCAGCGAAGTCACCTCGCTGCCGTAATGGGGAATGACCTGTCACTGCCAGCCGTAGTGGAAGCTATGGTAAGTAATAACGTGGCATGGGGCAAAATGGTCTACTTCTGCGAGGAGGTGATGACGCAAAAAGAAGCGATGGAAAGGGTTAGGGAAGACGACCCGTCGTCGCTACCTATCCGCCGGAAGAAAACCGGTCGCAGGCGGCTCGCTCACGATCGCCGCCTTCCTCCTTAACGAGGGCTACGGGTGGTGTCGGTGGAGAGAACGCCACCACCCGGTAACAAGTGACCTTCGAGGTGTAATGCATGCAAAAGCATAGCACACAAGATTGGGATTAAGGTTCTAGGTGGAGTCTGCACCAGGCGGACAGACGCCGGTGGAATCACGGTAGAGTGCGCAAGCGACCCCGTGGCTCTTGCCAATAAGGCGCAGCGTACGTACGTCGATGGTTTTTTAGTGGGTATTAAGGCAATCAGCCAACGAGTCCCACATACCCGCCTGGTAACCACAGGCGGGATGCGTAAATGCATTTTTCCATTTTAAAAAAAAAAAAAAAAAAAAAAGGTTAGGTTAGGTTAGGTTAGGTTAGGTTAGGTTAGGTTAGGTTAGGTTAGGTTAGGTTAGGTTAGGTTAGGTTAGGTTAGGTTAGGTTAGGTTAGGTTAGGTTAGGTTAGGTTAGGTTAGGTTAGGTTAGGTTAGGTTTTTTTTTTTTTTTTTTTTTTTTTTTTTTTTTTTTTTTTTTTTTTTTTTTTTTTTTTTTTTTTTTTTTTTTTTTTTTTTTTTTTTTTACAACTCGTTCCCCTGCGTATGGCGGGTCAGGGCCTTTTATTTCTTATCACTTGACATCACTTTTATTTTGTTACACTTTTCTTCTTTCCCTTCTTTCATTCTTTCATCTTTCACTCTAAACTTATCTTTCTTCCTGTTTTGTTCTCCGCCTCGTTTCTTTCACTCTCCATTCCATTTCCTTCTTGCATACCTCTCGCTAAGTGAAGACACCGTCGCCTCGTCGTGTCTGGAACAATTTTATTTCTGTTCTTTTCCCCTTCTTTCCTTTTTATTCATATGTCTTTGGCATAACTATTCTATTACAATATTTTCCATATATATTACTTTACATTTAATTTTGATTTATTTTTATTTTTATTTACTACTTGTTCCTATTTATTACCGGTTAGGTTAGGTTAGGTTAGGTTAGGTTAGGTTAGGTTAGGTTAGGTTAGGTTAGGTTAGGTTAGGTTAGGTTAGGTTAGGTTAGGTTAGGTTAGGTTAGGTTAGGTTAGGTTAGGTTAGGTTAGGTTAGGTTAGGTTAGGTTAGGTTAGGTTAGGTTAGGTTAGGTTAGGTTAGGTTAGGTTAGGTTAGGTTAGGTTAGGTTAGGTTAGGTTAGGTTAGGTTAGGTTAGGTTAGGTTAGGTTAGGTTAGGTTAGGTTAGGTTAGGTTAGGTTAGGTTAGGTTAGGTTAGGTTAGGTTAGGTTAGGTTAGGTTAGGTTAGGTTAGGTTAGGTTAGGTTAGGTTAGGTTAGGTTAGGTTAGGTTAGGTTAGGTTAGGTTAGGTTAGGTTAGGTTAGGTTAGGTTAGGTTAGGTTAGGTTAGGTTAGGTTAGGTTAGGTTAGGTTAGGTTAGGTTAGGTTAGGTTAGGTTAGGTTAGGTTAGGTTAGGTTAGGTTAGGTTAGGTTAGGTTAGGTTAGGTTAGGTTAGGTTAGGTTAGGTTAGGTTAGGTTAGGTTAGGTTAGGTTAGGTTTGCTCGGAAATGCGCATCTCCGGGCTAGACGATTCCGTCACGACAGACGAAGTTGTGACGGCCATCGCGAAAGTAGGCGAGTGCTCTAAGGAATCGGTGAAATGCGGCGACATAAGACCTGACCACACAGGTCTAGGCACAGCCTGGGTGCGGTGCCCGATACCCGCTGCCAAAAAGGTGGCTACGAGCGGAAGGCTATTGGTGGGCTGGGTGGCCGCTCAAGTGAAGCTTCTGGCACCTAGGGTGCTCCGCTGCTACCGGTGCCTGGAGGTTGGACACGTTAGAGGACAGTGTACCGCCGAAGTGGATCGCAGCGGAATATGCTACCGTTGCAGCCAGTCGGGTCATAGAGCGGGGCAATGTACCGCTGCACCGCATTGTGTACTGTGCTCCGACCGTAAAAGACCAGCTGAGCATGGAGTCGGCAGCGGAGCATGTGTAGCTCGCGCTGCCAAACAAAGCAAGAGGAAGGGGCATGACATGAATAAATCTGTCCCGCAGGTGACTCTACCCATTGCCAGGGCCGAGGTGGAACCTAAACGTAAGAAGTAACAATGGCCTCACGATCCATACGATTTCTACAGGGTAATATCAATCACTGTGCCAGAGCTCAGGACCTACTAGTCCAGAGCCTGGCGGAGCGATCGATACACATTGGGATTATCGCGGAACCCTACTCCATACCTCCTAAGGAGAACTGGGTTGGCGATGTAGACAAGAAGGTGCTCTTAGTCACACAGACTGCTGCTGGCTCCCCGCCTTTTGAGCAAGTAGCAAAGGGTCAGGGATGCGTGGCCGCAACTGTGGATGGCCTGTCAGTGGTTGGCGTCTATTTTTCGCCCAACCGAAGCCTGGCCGACTTTGAGCGATTCCTTCAACGCGTCGGGGACATCGTTAACCAATGTCGACCAAATCCGGTGCTGATCGCGGGGGACTTCAATGCCAAATCGGTGGCTTGGGGATCTCCAGCGACTGATGCACGGGGGGAGGTGCTAGAGGAGTGGGTCGTAGCGACGGGACTGGTAATCCTAAACCAGGGGTCGGTCAGCACCTGCGTACGTGCACAGGGTGAGTCGATAGTGGACGTGACGTTCGCAAGTCCCACGGTGGCTCATCGAGTAAACGGGTGGCAGGTGCTGGACAGTGTGGAAACTCTGTCGGACCACCGGTACATCCAATTTGGCATGGAGGCGCCTTCCTTGCCAGCCGCAGATACCCTCAATCGGTCTCCGTCTGGGTCGGGACCGAGGTGGGCGATTAAAAAGCTGGACAAGGAACTCCTACGGGAGGCAGCAATTGTGCAGGCATGGTTTCATGACACAAAGAGTCCTGCAGATGTGAGCGAGGAAGCAGAACGGCTCCATGAGGCCATGACAAACGTCTGTGACGCTGCCATGCCTCGGGCCGGGGCTTTCAAGGCCGGGAGGCAGGTGTACTGGTGGTCTGACCGGTTAACGCAACTCCGGCAGGCATGCGTCGTGGCCAGGCGCCGCTACCTTCGAAGCCGAAGAAGAGCTCATCGAGAGGAAAGGCAAGAGGCCAGTCTCTACGATGACTATAGACATAAACAAAAAGAGCTTCAGGTGGCGATAAGCAAGGCCAAGCCGAAAGCGTGGAATGAAATGCTGGAGAAACTAGATAAAGACCCATGGGGAAGGCCCTATAGATTAGTTCGATCCAAACTTCGTCCCTGGACCCCACCACTGACTCAGACCCTACAGCCTCTACTCTGTGAAAGCATCGTAGAGGCTCTATTTCCGGAAAAAGACGAATACCTACCACCAAGCATGGTACCGCCGGAGATAACAGTCGAAGGCAGTTCTGGTAGGTCAGAAGCCGTATCGGAGCCCGAGCTCAAAGCGGCGGAGCTACGGATGCGAGCCAAGAAGGTTGCTCCAGGGCCAGACGGCATACCAGGAACTGCTTGGTGCCCTGCTCTCGAGGCACTAGGGCCATGGATCAGGACGCTCTTTAGTGCGTGCCTCGAGCAGGGCCGATATCCAAACAGCTGGAAAACCGGTAGGCTAGTGCTGCTGAAGAAAGAGGGTCGTCCAGCGGACTCGCCATCTGCATATCGCCCCATCGTCGTGCTGAACGAGGTGAATAAGCTGTTCGAGCGGATAATTGCTGAGCGGCTTACTAAGCACCTGACGGAGGAAGGGCCAGATCTTAGCGGGTGTCAATACGGCTTTCGCAAGCTAAGGTCAACGATCGATGCCATAATGAGAGTCAAAGCGCTGACAGCGGACGCAATATCTCAGGGCGATGTTGTGGTGGCGGTGTCCCTGGACATCAAAAACGCCTTTAACACCCTACCCTGGAGCTGCATAAAGGAAGCTCTCAATTACCATGCCGTACCTCGCTATCTGCGACAGATTGTGGCGGCATACCTATCGGACAGGGCGGTGACGTATCCCACCAAGACAGGTTGGTGTAGAAGGACGGTGTCGTGTGGGGTTCCACAGGGGTCGGTTCTTGGACCCCTCCTGTGGAACATAGGATACGATTGGGTGTTGCGAGGAGCAAACCCGGAGGGAGTAGAGGTCGTCTGCTATGCGGACGATACGCTCGTAACAGCGCGAGCTGGGACGCATAGGCAGGCGGTCCTCCTAGCAACGGCAGGTGTAGCACACACCGTCCAGAGGATACGGCGGCTGGGACTTGAAGTCTCTGTGGAGAAGTCGGAAGCTATATGTTTCCACGGACCTAGGAACGCACCGCCCACAGGACTGGAGATGGTGGTGGGTGGAGTTTCCATCGGTATCGAGAAGACCTTGCGCTACCTGGGTCTAGTCCTCGATAGCCGGTGGAACTTTAAGGAACATTTCAGTGGCCTGGCTCCGAGACTCATTCGAGCGGCGGGCGCGTTAGGTAAGCTCTTGCCCAACATTGGCGGACCTAGAGCTCAGTGCCGCCGCCTCTATACGGGAGTCGTCAAGTCGATGGCCCTCTATGGAGCTCCTATCTGGGTGGACGCTCTGAACGCCCATAACAAAACCCTCCTACGCAGACCGCAACGGGTTATGGCGGTGAGAGTCATAAGGGGCTATCATACGATCTCCTTCGAGGCGGCCTGTGTCCTGGCGGGAACGCCGCCATGGGATTTGGAGGCGGAGTCTCTGGCGCAGAGATATGAAGTTGCAATGGGACTACGCAACGTACCGGGATGGCAGTTATCAGAAGGGTGGAGAACACTTCTGGATGAGCACCTGGTGAGAAGCAACCGGGTGCTCATTGAGAGGTGGAAGAAAAGACTTCAGCAACCGACTGCTGGCCACCAAATAATAGAAGCGGTGCTACCGGTACTGGACCAGTGGCTGACAAGGAGACATGGAGCTCTCACGTTCCGCCTCGTGCAGATGCTGTCGGGGCATGGCTGCTTCGGAAGGTATCTGTGCAGGGTGGCTGGCAGAGAGCCCACGATGGGGTGTCATCATTGCGAAAGTGCCGAGGACACGGCCAGGCACACACTTGAAGAGTGTCCGCGGTGGAGCGAGCAGCGAAGTCACCTCGCTGCCGTAATGGGGAATGACCTGTCACTGCCAGCCGTAGTGGAAGCTATGGTAAGTAATAACGTGGCATGGGGCAAAATGGTCTACTTCTGCGAGGAGGTGATGACGCAAAAAGAAGCGATGGAAAGGGTTAGGGAAGACGACCCGTCGTCGCTACCTATCCGCCGGAAGAAAACCGGTCGCAGGCGGCTCGCTCACGACCGCCGCCTTCCTCCTTAACGAGGGCTACGGGTGGTGTCGGTGGAGAGAACGCCACCACCCGGTAACAAGTGACCTTCGAGGTGTAATGCATGCAAAAGCATAGCACACAAGATTGGGATAAAGGTTCTAGGTGGAGTCTGCACCAGGCGGACAGACGCCGGTGGAATCACGGTAGAGTGCGCAAGCGACCCCGTGGCTCTTGCCAATAAGGCGCAGCGTACGTACGTCGATGGTTTTTTAGTGGGTATTAAGGCAATCAGCCAACGAGTCCCACATACCCGCCTGGTAACCACAGGCGGGATGCGTAAATGCATTTTTCCATCAGAAAAAAAAAAAAAAAAAAAAAAAAAAAAAAAAAAAAAAAAAAAAAAAAAAAAAAAAAAAAAAGGTTAGGTTAGGTTAGGTTAGGTTAGGTTAGGTTAGGTTAGGTTAGGTTAGGTTAGGTTAGGTTAGGTTAGGTTAGGTTAGGTTAGGTTAGGTTAGGTTAGGTTAGGTTAGGTTAGGTTAGGTTAGGTTAGGTTAGGTTAGGTTAGGTTAGGTTAGGTTAGGTTAGGTTAGGTTAGGTTAGGTTAGGTTAGGTTAGGTTAGGTTAGGTTAGGTTAGGTTAGGTTAGGTTAGGTTAGGTTAGGTTAGGTTAGGTTAGGTTAGGTTAGGTTAGGTTAGGTTAGGTTAGGTTAGGTTAGGTTAGGTTAGGTTAGGTTAGGTTAGGTTAGGTTAGGTTAGGTTAGGTTAGGTTAGGTTAGGTTAGGTTAGGTTAGGTTAGGTTAGGTTAGGTTAGGTTAGGTTAGGTTAGGTTAGGTTAGGTTAGGTTAGGTTAGGTTAGGTTAGGTTAGGTTAGGTTAGGTTAGGTTAGGTTAGGTTAGGTTAGGTTAGGTTAGGTTAGGTTAGGTTAGGTTAGGTTAGGTTAGGTTAGGTTAGGTTTTTTTTTTTTTTTTTTTTTTTTTTTTTTTTTTTTTTTTTTTTACTCGTTCCCCTGCGTATGGCGGGTCAGGGCCTTTTATTTCTTATCACTTGACATCACTTTTATTTTGTTACACTTTTCCTCTTTCCCTTCTTTCATTCTTTCATCTTTCACTCTAAACTTATCTTTCTTCCTGTTTTGTTCTCCGCCTCGTTTCTTTCACTCTCCATTCCATTTCCTTCTTGCATACCTCTCGCTAAGTGAAGACACCGTCGCCTCGTCGTGTCTGGAACAATTTTATTTCTGTTCTTTTCCCCTTCTTTCCTTTTTATTCATATGTCTTTGGCATAACTATTCTATTACAATATTTTCCATATATATTACTTTACATTTAATTTTGATTTATTTTTATTTTTATTTACTACTTGTTCCTATTTATTACCGTTTGTACAACCTTTTTGCTGTATTCTATGAATATTCGGCGACTTTCGTCCTCACTCATCAGAGAGGCAACCGCTCCTATGTCTAATTTCCTTTTTATCCGAATTTCACAATCTACCCTCTCCCGCCCAAATAAGGGACAGGAGAGCAGGATGTGCGCCACGGTCTGGTCCACCTCCGGGTCACAGGGGCACGCGGGACTCTCCTTGAGTTTGAACCTGTGGAGGTACTCGGAGAATCCCCCGTGCCCGGTGAACATCTGGACCAAGACCGTGTCGAGCTCGATCTGGCGAGTCACGCGATACGCTGACTTGACGCTCGGGAAGAACATCCTCGTTGTTGAAGCCGTCGTACCTTGCACATACCTCCTGTTCCATTCGTCAAGCGTCTCCAGCCTTAGCTGACGTTTGACGAATGAAACGGGGCAATCCTCGTACTCAGGTCTTCTCTTGCTCTTCAGGGCCGCTTCCTTGGCCAGTTGGTCCGCCCTTTCGTTCCCCTCCAACCCCACATGCGCCTTCACCCAATACAACCTTACGTTCGTCCCTTTCTCACGCGCTTTCATTATATTCTCTTTTACTGCGATCGCCAGGGGATGGAGGGTGTCAGGTTTGGCGACAGTCTCCAGGGCGGACCTCGAGTCGCTGAGTACGGCGCACGAATGCGCCGACCCGCTGGCCGCGTACCCTGTCGCTTTCGCCAAAGCCAGCAGCTCTGCCTGGTATACGGTGCAGAAGTTGCCCAACTTGAGTTTTTTGTTCGAAACCTCTGCGGCGTCCCGCAGAACGCAGAACGCCGCACCCACCTTGTCGTCGATGCGGCTGCCGTCGGTGTAGATCACCGAGTCGGCAGCCGAGGTGGCAAGTTGGACTTCTTCCGCACTTTCGCCCAGACAGGAGAATTCCACACCAAGCTGCACAGACGGGTGTGGGAGTCTCAAGTAGCTGACCGGAACCTCCAGCTCTCGGTCACCCAGTACTTGCCGGGTGTGGCCGCGCTTTACCTCAAATAAAGTGGCCGCTTCTTGGACCCGAAGGTCTAGAGGAAGCAGCCCGGCAAGTACTAGGGCCGAATGCAACGACGCGGTTCGGTGAGTTCGCGCAATTTTCTGCGCGAAGCCACGCTGAACCGCATCGAGCTGCCTTCGGACCAGCAGCTTCTTAGCCGCCGGCGCCCATGCACTCGCTGCATACAAAATGATCGGCTCCAACACCGCCAGATACATCGTTCTGATCACCTCCGAGTTCAACCCCCATGACACTTTAGCGGCCCTGCACAACTGACGATAGAGGCCTTGGGCCTTGCTGCTCACGCTCTTCACGTGCGTGTTGAACGTGAGCCTATCGTCAATTGTCAGGCCGAGTATCCGAACTTCACGAGTTCGACAAAGGGGCTCTCCGCCCATATTCAATATTGGGTTGTCGTACTTGAGTTTGTTGGTCAGCACCATCACGTTGGTTTTGTGTGGTGCAAACCTCAACTTGTTTCGGACCCCCCAATCGTGAATATCGGCGAGCACCGCATTTGCCTTCCTCGTGATGTCCCCGGTCTCTTGCCCGGAGAAGATCAGCACGACGTCGTCTGCGAACGCCTGGCAGTGTGTTCCGCTCTTGACCACCATCCCCAGGAGTGGATTTAGGAGGAGGGTCCAGAATGTTGGGCCGCCCACGGATCCTTGCACGCACCCCTTGGTGGTATCTCTGGCACACTCCGCCCCCGCGTACCTGACGGACACCTTGCGATCGCTAAAATAGCTATCGACAAGGCGCCGCAGGTCGACGGGGCAGCGAGTCTCGGCCAGTCTGCACCGTATAGCAGGCCACCAGGCGTTGTCGAAGGCTCCCTCTATGTCCAATGATACCAGCACAACGATCTCCTTCTCCTTCAAGCGAGAGCGTATGTGCTGGATCAGGTCATACAGGGAGTCTTCGGTACACCTTTGCGGCATGAAGCCGTATTGGTGGCTACTGATATACGGCGCAGTGTACCACCGTATCCTCCGGACCATCATCTTTTCTAGGACCTTGCCCATGACGGGCAAGAGTCCGATGGGCCGGTAGGATTTCGGGTGCGTGTAGTCATCCTTACCGGGCTTCCGCAACACCACAACCGCTGCCTCCTTCCATCTCGTGGGGAAGTGGGCAAGAGCGAGACACCGGTTGGAGAGCGCGAGAAACAGTTCGGCATCCACGGCAATGGCCGCCCGGCAGATGTCGGCGGTGAATCCGTCAGGTTAGGTTAGGTTAGGTTAGGTTAGGTTAGGTTAGGTTAGGTTAGGTTAGGTTAGGTTAGGTTAGGTTAGGTTAGGTTAGGTTAGGTTAGGTTAGGTTAGGTTAGGTTAGGTTAGGTTAGGTTAGGTTAGGTTAGGTTAGGTTAGGTTAGGTTAGGTTAGGTTAGGTTAGGTTAGGTTAGGTTAGGTTAGGTTAGGTTAGGTTAGGTTAGGTTAGGTTAGGTTAGGTTAGGTTAGGTTAGGTTAGGTTAGGTTAGGTTAGGTTAGGTTAGGTTAGGTTAGGTTAGGTTAGGTTAGGTTAGGTTAGGTTAGGTTAGGTTAGGTTAGGTTAGGTTAGGTTAGGTTAGGTTAGGTTAGGTTAGGTTAGGTTAGGTTAGGTTAGGTTAGGTTAGGTTAGGTTAGGTTAGGTTAGGTTAGGTTAGGTTAGGTTAGGTTAGGTTAGGTTAGGTTAGGTTAGGTTAGGTTAGGTTAGGTTAGGTTAGGTTAGGTTAGGTTAGGTTAGGTTAGGTTAGGTTAGGTTAGGTTAGGTTAGGTTAGGTTAGGTTAGGTTAGGTTAGGTTAGGTTAGGTTAGGTTAGGTTAGGTTAGGTTAGGTTAGGTTAGGTTAGGTTAGGTTAGGTTAGGTTAGGTTAGGTTAGGTTAGGTTAGGTTAGGTTAGGTTAGGTTAGGTTAGGTTAGGTTAGGTTAGGTTAGGTTAGGTTAGGTTAGGTTAGGTTAGGTTAGGTTAGGTTAGGTTAGGTTAGGTTAGGTTAGGTTAGGTTAGGTTAGGTTAGGTTAGGTTAGGTTAGGTTAGGTTAGGTTAGGTTAGGTTAGGTTAGGTTAGGTTAGGTTAGGTTAGGTTAGGTTAGGTTAGGTTAGGTTAGGTTAGGTTAGGTTAGGTTAGGTTAGGTTAGGTTAGGTTAGGTTAGGTTAGGTTAGGTTAGGTTAGGTTAGGTTAGGTTAGGTTAGGTTAGGTTAGGTTAGGTTAGGTTAGGTTAGGTTAGGTTAGGTTAGGTTAGGTTAGGTTAGGTTAGGTTAGGTTAGGTTAGGTTAGGTTAGGTTAGGTTAGGTTAGGTTAGGTTAGGTTAGGTTAGGTTAGGTTAGGTTAGGTTAGGTTAGGTTAGGTTAGGTTAGGTTAGGTTAGGTTAGGTTAGGTTAGGTTAGGTTAGGTTAGGTTAGGTTAGGTTAGGTTAGGTTAGGTTAGGTTAGGTTAGGTTAGGTTAGGTTAGGTTAGGTTAGGTTAGGTTAGGTTAGGTTAGGTTAGGTTAGGTTAGGTTAGGTTAGGTTAGGTTAGGTTAGGTTAGGTTAGGTTAGGTTAGGTTAGGTTAGGTTAGGTTAGGTTAGGTTAGGTTAGGTTAGGTTAGGTTAGGTTAGGTTAGGTTAGGTTAGGTTAGGTTAGGTTAGGTTAGGTTAGGTTAGGTTAGGTTAGGTTAGGTTAGGTTAGGTTAGGTTAGGTTAGGTTAGGTTAGGTTAGGTTAGGTTAGGTTAGGTTAGGTTAGGTTAGGTTAGGTTAGGTTAGGTTAGGTTAGGTTAGGTTAGGTTAGGTTAGGTTAGGTTAGGTTAGGTTAGGTTAGGTTAGGTTAGGTTAGGTTAGGTTAGGTTAGGTTAGGTTAGGTTAGGTTAGGTTAGGTTAGGTTAGGTTAGGTTAGGTTAGGTTAGGTTAGGTTAGGTTAGGTTAGGTTAGGTTAGGTTAGGTTAGGTTAGGTTAGGTTAGGTTAGGTTAGGTTAGGTTAGGTTAGGTTAGGTTAGGTTAGGTTAGGTTAGGTTAGGTTAGGTTAGGTTAGGTTAGGTTAGGTTAGGTTAGGTTAGGTTAGGTTAGGTTAGGTTAGGTTAGGTTAGGTTAGGTTAGGTTAGGTTAGGTTAGGTTAGGTTAGGTTAGGTTAGGTTAGGTTAGGTTAGGTTAGGTTAGGTTAGGTTAGGTTAGGTTAGGTTAGGTTAGGTTAGGTTAGGTTAGGTTAGGTTAGGTTAGGTTAGGTTAGGTTAGGTTAGGTTAGGTTAGGTTAGGTTAGGTTAGGTTAGGTTAGGTTAGGTTAGGTTAGGTTAGGTTAGGTTAGGTTAGGTTAGGTTAGGTTAGGTTAGGTTAGGTTAGGTTAGGTTAGGTTAGGTTAGGTTAGGTTAGGTTAGGTTAGGTTAGGTTAGGTTAGGTTAGGTTAGGTTAGGTTAGGTTAGGTTAGGTTAGGTTAGGTTAGGTTAGGTTAGGTTAGGTTAGGTTAGGTTAGGTTAGGTTAGGTTAGGTTAGGTTAGGTTAGGTTAGGTTAGGTTAGGTTAGGTTAGGTTAGGTTAGGTTAGGTTAGGTTAGGTTAGGTTAGGTTAGGTTAGGTTAGGTTAGGTTAGGTTAGGTTAGGTTAGGTTAGGTTAGGTTAGGTTAGGTTAGGTTAGGTTAGGTTAGGTTAGGTTAGGTTAGGTTAGGTTAGGTTAGGTTAGGTTAGGTTAGGTTAGGTTAGGTTAGGTTAGGTTAGGTTAGGTTAGGTTAGGTTAGGTTAGGTTAGGTTAGGTTAGGTTAGGTTAGGTTAGGTTAGGTTAGGTTAGGTTAGGTTAGGTTAGGTTAGGTTAGGTTAGGTTAGGTTAGGTTAGGTTAGGTTAGGTTAGGTTAGGTTAGGTTAGGTTAGGTTAGGTTAGGTTAGGTTAGGTTAGGTTAGGTTAGGTTAGGTTAGGTTAGGTTAGGTTAGGTTAGGTTAGGTTAGGTTAGGTTAGGTTAGGTTAGGTTAGGTTAGGTTAGGTTAGGTTAGGTTAGGTTAGGTTAGGTTAGGTTAGGTTAGGTTAGGTTAGGTTAGGTTAGGTTAGGTTAGGTTAGGTTAGGTTAGGTTAGGTTAGGTTAGGTTAGGTTAGGTTAGGTTAGGTTAGGTTAGGTTAGGTTAGGTTAGGTTAGGTTAGGTTAGGTTAGGTTAGGTTAGGTTAGGTTAGGTTAGGTTAGGTTAGGTTAGGTTAGGTTAGGTTAGGTTAGGTTAGGTTAGGTTAGGTTAGGTTAGGTTAGGTTAGGTTAGGTTAGGTTAGGTTAGGTTAGGTTAGGTTAGGTTAGGTTAGGTTAGGTTAGGTTAGGTTAGGTTAGGTTAGGTTAGGTTAGGTTAGGTTAGGTTAGGTTAGGTTAGGTTAGGTTAGGTTAGGTTAGGTTAGGTTAGGTTAGGTTAGGTTAGGTTAGGTTAGGTTAGGTTAGGTTAGGTTAGGTTAGGTTAGGTTAGGTTAGGTTAGGTTAGGTTAGGTTAGGTTAGGTTAGGTTAGGTTAGGTTAGGTTAGGTTAGGTTAGGTTAGGTTAGGTTAGGTTAGGTTAGGTTAGGTTAGGTTAGGTTAGGTTAGGTTAGGTTAGGTTAGGTTAGGTTAGGTTAGGTTAGGTTAGGTTAGGTTAGGTTAGGTTAGGTTAGGTTAGGTTAGGTTAGGTTAGGTTAGGTTAGGTTAGGTTAGGTTAGGTTAGGTTAGGTTAGGTTAGGTTAGGTTAGGTTAGGTTAGGTTAGGTTAGGTTAGGTTAGGTTAGGTTAGGTTAGGTTAGGTTAGGTTAGGTTAGGTTAGGTTAGGTTAGGTTAGGTTAGGTTAGGTTAGGTTAGGTTAGGTTAGGTTAGGTTAGGTTAGGTTAGGTTAGGTTAGGTTAGGTTAGGTTAGGTTAGGTTAGGTTAGGTTAGGTTAGGTTAGGTTAGGTTAGGTTAGGTTAGGTTAGGTTAGGTTAGGTTAGGTTAGGTTAGGTTAGGTTAGGTTAGGTTAGGTTAGGTTAGGTTAGGTTAGGTTAGGTTAGGTTAGGTTAGGTTAGGTTAGGTTAGGTTAGGTTAGGTTAGGTTAGGTTAGGTTAGGTTAGGTTAGGTTAGGTTAGGTTAGGTTAGGTTAGGTTAGGTTAGGTTAGGTTAGGTTAGGTTAGGTTAGGTTAGGTTAGGTTAGGTTAGGTTAGGTTAGGTTAGGTTAGGTTAGGTTAGGTTAGGTTAGGTTAGGTTAGGTTAGGTTAGGTTAGGTTAGGTTAGGTTAGGTTAGGTTAGGTTAGGTTAGGTTAGGTTAGGTTAGGTTAGGTTAGGTTAGGTTAGGTTAGGTTAGGTTAGGTTAGGTTAGGTTAGGTTAGGTTAGGTTAGGTTAGGTTAGGTTAGGTTAGGTTAGGTTAGGTTAGGTTAGGTTAGGTTAGGTTAGGTTAGGTTAGGTTAGGTTAGGTTAGGTTAGGTTAGGTTAGGTTAGGTTAGGTTAGGTTAGGTTAGGTTAGGTTAGGTTAGGTTAGGTTAGGTTAGGTTAGGTTAGGTTAGGTTAGGTTAGGTTAGGTTAGGTTAGGTTAGGTTAGGTTAGGTTAGGTTAGGTTAGGTTAGGTTAGGTTAGGTTAGGTTAGGTTAGGTTAGGTTAGGTTAGGTTAGGTTAGGTTAGGTTAGGTTAGGTTAGGTTAGGTTAGGTTAGGTTAGGTTAGGTTAGGTTAGGTTAGGTTAGGTTAGGTTAGGTTAGGTTAGGTTAGGTTAGGTTAGGTTAGGTTAGGTTAGGTTAGGTTAGGTTAGGTTAGGTTAGGTTAGGTTAGGTTAGGTTAGGTTAGGTTAGGTTAGGTTAGGTTAGGTTAGGTTAGGTTAGGTTAGGTTAGGTTAGGTTAGGTTAGGTTAGGTTAGGTTAGGTTAGGTTAGGTTAGGTTAGGTTAGGTTAGGTTAGGTTAGGTTAGGTTAGGTTAGGTTAGGTTAGGTTAGGTTAGGTTAGGTTAGGTTAGGTTAGGTTAGGTTAGGTTAGGTTAGGTTAGGTTAGGTTAGGTTAGGTTAGGTTAGGTTAGGTTAGGTTAGGTTAGGTTAGGTTAGGTTAGGTTAGGTTAGGTTAGGTTAGGTTAGGTTAGGTTAGGTTAGGTTAGGTTAGGTTAGGTTAGGTTAGGTTAGGTTAGGTTAGGTTAGGTTAGGTTAGGTTAGGTTAGGTTAGGTTAGGTTAGGTTAGGTTAGGTTAGGTTAGGTTAGGTTAGGTTAGGTTAGGTTAGGTTAGGTTAGGTTAGGTTAGGTTAGGTTAGGTTAGGTTAGGTTAGGTTAGGTTAGGTTAGGTTAGGTTAGGTTAGGTTAGGTTAGGTTAGGTTAGGTTAGGTTAGGTTAGGTTAGGTTAGGTTAGGTTAGGTTAGGTTAGGTTAGGTTAGGTTAGGTTAGGTTAGGTTAGGTTAGGTTAGGTTAGGTTAGGTTAGGTTAGGTTAGGTTAGGTTAGGTTAGGTTAGGTTAGGTTAGGTTAGGTTAGGTTAGGTTAGGTTAGGTTAGGTTAGGTTAGGTTAGGTTAGGTTAGGTTAGGTTAGGTTAGGTTAGGTTAGGTTAGGTTAGGTTAGGTTAGGTTAGGTTAGGTTAGGTTAGGTTAGGTTAGGTTAGGTTAGGTTAGGTTAGGTTAGGTTAGGTTAGGTTAGGTTAGGTTAGGTTAGGTTAGGTTAGGTTAGGTTAGGTTAGGTTAGGTTAGGTTAGGTTAGGTTAGGTTAGGTTAGGTTAGGTTAGGTTAGGTTAGGTTAGGTTAGGTTAGGTTAGGTTAGGTTAGGTTAGGTTAGGTTAGGTTAGGTTAGGTTAGGTTAGGTTAGGTTAGGTTAGGTTAGGTTAGGTTAGGTTAGGTTAGGTTAGGTTAGGTTAGGTTAGGTTAGGTTAGGTTAGGTTAGGTTAGGTTAGGTTAGGTTAGGTTAGGTTAGGTTAGGTTAGGTTAGGTTAGGTTAGGTTAGGTTAGGTTAGGTTAGGTTAGGTTAGGTTAGGTTAGGTTAGGTTAGGTTAGGTTAGGTTAGGTTAGGTTAGGTTAGGTTAGGTTAGGTTAGGTTAGGTTAGGTTAGGTTAGGTTAGGTTAGGTTAGGTTAGGTTAGGTTAGGTTAGGTTAGGTTAGGTTAGGTTAGGTTAGGTTAGGTTAGGTTAGGTTAGGTTAGGTTAGGTTAGGTTAGGTTAGGTTAGGTTAGGTTAGGTTAGGTTAGGTTAGGTTAGGTTAGGTTAGGTTAGGTTAGGTTAGGTTAGGTTAGGTTAGGTTAGGTTAGGTTAGGTTAGGTTAGGTTAGGTTAGGTTAGGTTAGGTTAGGTTAGGTTAGGTTAGGTTAGGTTAGGTTAGGTTAGGTTAGGTTAGGTTAGGTTAGGTTAGGTTAGGTTAGGTTAGGTTAGGTTAGGTTAGGTTAGGTTAGGTTAGGTTAGGTTAGGTTAGGTTAGGTTAGGTTAGGTTAGGTTAGGTTAGGTTAGGTTAGGTTAGGTTAGGTTAGGTTAGGTTAGGTTAGGTTAGGTTAGGTTAGGTTAGGTTAGGTTAGGTTAGGTTAGGTTAGGTTAGGTTAGGTTAGGTTAGGTTAGGTTAGGTTAGGTTAGGTTAGGTTAGGTTAGGTTAGGTTAGGTTAGGTTAGGTTAGGTTAGGTTAGGTTAGGTTAGGTTAGGTTAGGTTAGGTTAGGTTAGGTTAGGTTAGGTTAGGTTAGGTTAGGTTAGGTTAGGTTAGGTTAGGTTAGGTTAGGTTAGGTTAGGTTAGGTTAGGTTAGGTTAGGTTAGGTTAGGTTAGGTTAGGTTAGGTTAGGTTAGGTTAGGTTAGGTTAGGTTAGGTTAGGTTAGGTTAGGTTAGGTTAGGTTAGGTTAGGTTAGGTTAGGTTAGGTTAGGTTAGGTTAGGTTAGGTTAGGTTAGGTTAGGTTAGGTTAGGTTAGGTTAGGTTAGGTTAGGTTAGGTTAGGTTAGGTTAGGTTAGGTTAGGTTAGGTTAGGTTAGGTTAGGTTAGGTTAGGTTAGGTTAGGTTAGGTTAGGTTAGGTTAGGTTAGGTTAGGTTAGGTTAGGTTAGGTTAGGTTAGGTTAGGTTAGGTTAGGTTAGGTTAGGTTAGGTTAGGTTAGGTTAGGTTAGGTTAGGTTAGGTTAGGTTAGGTTAGGTTAGGTTAGGTTAGGTTAGGTTAGGTTAGGTTAGGTTAGGTTAGGTTAGGTTAGGTTAGGTTAGGTTAGGTTAGGTTAGGTTAGGTTAGGTTAGGTTAGGTTAGGTTAGGTTAGGTTAGGTTAGGTTAGGTTAGGTTAGGTTAGGTTAGGTTAGGTTAGGTTAGGTTAGGTTAGGTTAGGTTAGGTTAGGTTAGGTTAGGTTAGGTTAGGTTAGGTTAGGTTAGGTTAGGTTAGGTTAGGTTAGGTTAGGTTAGGTTAGGTTAGGTTAGGTTAGGTTAGGTTAGGTTAGGTTAGGTTAGGTTAGGTTAGGTTAGGTTAGGTTAGGTTAGGTTAGGTTAGGTTAGGTTAGGTTAGGTTAGGTTAGGTTAGGTTAGGTTAGGTTAGGTTAGGTTAGGTTAGGTTAGGTTAGGTTAGGTTAGGTTAGGTTAGGTTAGGTTAGGTTAGGTTAGGTTAGGTTAGGTTAGGTTAGGTTAGGTTAGGTTAGGTTAGGTTAGGTTAGGTTAGGTTAGGTTAGGTTAGGTTAGGTTAGGTTAGGTTAGGTTAGGTTAGGTTAGGTTAGGTTAGGTTAGGTTAGGTTAGGTTAGGTTAGGTTAGGTTAGGTTAGGTTAGGTTAGGTTAGGTTAGGTTAGGTTAGGTTAGGTTAGGTTAGGTTAGGTTAGGTTAGGTTAGGTTAGGTTAGGTTAGGTTAGGTTAGGTTAGGTTAGGTTAGGTTAGGTTAGGTTAGGTTAGGTTAGGTTAGGTTAGGTTAGGTTAGGTTAGGTTAGGTTAGGTTAGGTTAGGTTAGGTTAGGTTAGGTTAGGTTAGGTTAGGTTAGGTTAGGTTAGGTTAGGTTAGGTTAGGTTAGGTTAGGTTAGGTTAGGTTAGGTTAGGTTAGGTTAGGTTAGGTTAGGTTAGGTTAGGTTAGGTTAGGTTAGGTTAGGTTAGGTTAGGTTAGGTTAGGTTAGGTTAGGTTAGGTTAGGTTAGGTTAGGTTAGGTTAGGTTAGGTTAGGTATAGGTTAGGTTAGGTTAGGTTAGGTTAGGTTAGGTTAGGTTAGGTTAGGTTAGGTTAGGTTAGGTTAGGTTAGGTTAGGTTAGGTTAGGTTAGGTTAGGTTAGGTTAGGTTAGGTTAGGTTAGGTTAGGTTAGGTTAGGTTAGGTTAGGTTAGGTTAGGTTAGGTTAGGTTAGGTTAGGTTAGGTTAGGTTAGGTTAGGTTAGGTTAGGTTAGGTTAGGTTAGGTTAGGTTAGGTTAGGTTAGGTTAGGTTAGGTTAGGTTAGGTTAGGTTAGGTTAGGTTAGGTTAGGTTAGGTTAGGTTAGGTTAGGTTAGGTTAGGTTAGGTTAGGTTAGGTTAGGTTAGGTTAGGTTAGGTTAGGTTAGGTTAGGTTAGGTTAGGTTAGGTTAGGTTAGGTTAGGTTAGGTTAGGTTAGGTTAGGTTAGGTTAGGTTAGGTTAGGTTAGGTTAGGTTAGGTTAGGTTAGGTTAGGTTAGGTTAGGTTAGGTTAGGTTAGGTTAGGTTAGGTTAGGTTAGGTTAGGTTAGGTTAGGTTAGGTTAGGTTAGGTTAGGTTAGGTTAGGTTAGGTTAGGTTAGGTTAGGTTAGGTTAGGTTAGGTTAGGTTAGGTTAGGTTAGGTTAGGTTAGGTTAGGTTAGGTTAGGTTAGGTTAGGTTAGGTTAGGTTAGGTTAGGTTAGGTTAGGTTAGGTTAGGTTAGGTTAGGTTAGGTTAGGTTAGGTTAGGTTAGGTTAGGTTAGGTTAGGTTAGGTTAGGTTAGGTTAGGTTAGGTTAGGTTAGGTTAGGTTAGGTTAGGTTAGGTTAGGTTAGGTTAGGTTAGGTTAGGTTAGGTTAGGTTAGGTTAGGTTAGGTTAGGTTAGGTTAGGTTAGGTTAGGTTAGGTTAGGTTAGGTTAGGTTAGGTTAGGTTAGGTTAGGTTAGGTTAGGTTAGGTTAGGTTAGGTTAGGTTAGGTTAGGTTAGGTTAGGTTAGGTTAGGTTAGGTTAGGTTAGGTTAGGTTAGGTTAGGTTAGGTTAGGTTAGGTTAGGTTAGGTTAGGTTAGGTTAGGTTAGGTTAGGTTAGGTTAGGTTAGGTTAGGTTAGGTTAGGTTAGGTTAGGTTAGGTTAGGTTAGGTTAGGTTAGGTTAGGTTAGGTTAGGTTAGGTTAGGTTAGGTTAGGTTAGGTTAGGTTAGGTTAGGTTAGGTTAGGTTAGGTTAGGTTAGGTTAGGTTAGGTTAGGTTAGGTTAGGTTAGGTTAGGTTAGGTTAGGTTAGGTTAGGTTAGGTTAGGTTAGGTTAGGTTAGGTTAGGTTAGGTTAGGTTAGGTTAGGTTAGGTTAGGTTAGGTTAGGTTAGGTTAGGTTAGGTTAGGTTAGGTTAGGTTAGGTTAGGTTAGGTTAGGTTAGGTTAGGTTAGGTTAGGTTAGGTTAGGTTAGGTTAGGTTAGGTTAGGTTAGGTTAGGTTAGGTTAGGTTAGGTTAGGTTAGGTTAGGTTAGGTTAGGTTAGGTTAGGTTAGGTTAGGTTAGGTTAGGTTAGGTTAGGTTAGGTTAGGTTAGGTTAGGTTAGGTTAGGTTAGGTTAGGTTAGGTTAGGTTAGGTTAGGTTAGGTTAGGTTAGGTTAGGTTAGGTTAGGTTAGGTTAGGTTAGGTTAGGTTAGGTTAGGTTAGGTTAGGTTAGGTTAGGTTAGGTTAGGTTAGGTTAGGTTAGGTTAGGTTAGGTTAGGTTAGGTTAGGTTAGGTTAGGTTAGGTTAGGTTAGGTTAGGTTAGGTTAGGTTAGGTTAGGTTAGGTTAGGTTAGGTTAGGTTAGGTTAGGTTAGGTTAGGTTAGGTTAGGTTAGGTTAGGTTAGGTTAGGTTAGGTTAGGTTAGGTTAGGTTAGGTTAGGTTAGGTTAGGTTAGGTTAGGTTAGGTTAGGTTAGGTTAGGTTAGGTTAGGTTAGGTTAGGTTAGGTTAGGTTAGGTTAGGTTAGGTTAGGTTAGGTTAGGTTAGGTTAGGTTAGGTTAGGTTAGGTTAGGTTAGGTTAGGTTATGTTAGGTTAGGTTAGGTTAGGTTAGGTTAGGTTAGGTTAGGTTAGGTTAGGTTAGGTTAGGTTAGGTTAGGTTAGGTTAGGTTAGGTTAGGTTAGGTTAGGTTAGGTTAGGTTAGGTTAGGTTAGGTTAGGTTAGGTTAGGTTAGGTTAGGTTAGGTTAGGTTAGGTTAGGTTAGGTT